>CM073734.1:74276952-79180702 GCA_037113605.1 Calophaca sinica
CTATGACCAAGATGGCGGCGGCCATGGCTGTGACAATCAGGCTGCAGCTCAGCCAGCTAGCGATGGCTCAGCCAGGCTGACAGCGTTAACTTCAGCGGAACTTGCGGCACAGCGGCCGGCGAGCGAAATCTTTGAAGGCTAAAGGATTGGCGACGCCAGGAAGCATGATCCACGCAAAGTTCTCACGGTGAGCCGTCGGATAAAGGCGATCTTTGGATGCAAGAGATCGAGAAGATCTTTGAGGCAACTCCATTGCGGGACAGCGTGAAGGTCGACTATGCCACTACTGCTGGCTAGAGGCAGAGTATTGGTGGAGAGGAGTAAAGCAAGCGTTTATAGCGAACATCGCGAGATGACACAGGAGCTTTTCGTGAAAGGTTTTGGACAAGTACTTCCGGATCACGCCGCAGTAGAGAAGGAGCAAGAGTTTCTTCAAGCTGCGGTAAAGGCTGACTTCGGCAGTGTCAGGAGTATGCGGCGAAGTTCGAGTCGTTGGCGAGGTATTTGATCCGTTTAAGTGATCGAGTTGACCAGAGATGGTTGAGTGAGAAGATTCCAAGCGGGGATTGAGATTCGACATTCGAGTCGGTGGTGTCTGAGGATCAAGAAACCTCGAGGGCTGATTGATCGATGTGTCGAGTAGAAGGAGTGAAAGCCCTGAAGAAAGCTATTGTAAGCGGGCCGGTGAGACCCGAGTGCGGGCGAAGATTTGCAGAAGGAAAACAACGCGAAGAAGCCTTACGGCCAGAGCCTCAGAGAGCGACAGCGAGGGACGATGTCGTCAGATGACCCAGGGGAGCGAGTGGAGGGCGGAACCGGTGTCGAGGTGACTTGCTGCTCGATGTGGAAAAAGCGGGACATTACGCGATAGCTTGTACTCGAGAAGGAGGTGTGTTTCATTGCAAGAAGCCAGGGCATTTTGCGAGGATTGTCCTACACCTAAAGGCTGAGCAAGCGATGCTTGCGGCCCGAGGCCAAAGGAAGCGTCCAAGTGGCTAAAGGCGAGTTTTACTGCATGAGTGGCGAGAAGCGGTCGAGTGAAGATCTTATCCAAGGTGAATGTGAGATCGAGGGTAAATCCTTATCATTTCTCTTTGATTAGGGTGCGACCCGTTCCTTTATTTCTTACGATTGTGTGAACCATTTGAACTTATTGTGAAGCCTTCTGCAGATTTAAATTAGTAGATTCTGACCCGGTACTAAAACCTTAGTCCTGAACATTTGCATGTCTTAATTGTGTAGTGGTTATTGAGTAGAAAGTTTGTGGTCGATTTGGTTTGTTTGCCTCTTAAGGGCTTAGATGTCATCCTCGGGATGGATTGGTTGTCATACCACCATGTCCTTTTATCTCTTATGCTAGTAAAGCTGTAATTTTCAGGACCTTGGAGTCTCCGATTATCTTCTGAGAGCGTGTTGGAGTTTCTTTGAAAAGAAGGAACTAGGGAATACATGTATCTGGCTGGTTCGGAAGTTTTCCGGCGGTCGGCGTGAAGAATGTTCGATGGTGTGTGACTTTGAGGGCGTTTTTCCCGAAGGCGTGCGAGGTTACCACCGATGCGAGAGTCGAGTTCTCCATCGACTGATTCGAGGAGCAGGGGCCAGATTTCCAAAGCGCCCATACGGGGATGTCTCTGCGAGATGAAAGAAGCGAAGTCGGATCGAACACTTGGAGTCGAAGCGATTCATACGACCGGCGTGTCACCGTGAGAACTCGGTGTTGTTGGTTAAGAAGAAGGATGGGCGATCGAGGCGTGCGTGGACTATCGCGAGCTCGACAAGGTTACAGTGAAGAACCGTTATCCGTTACGGTATTGGCGACTTGATGGATCAACTTCATGGAGGCGGCGATCTTTTCAAGATAGACTTGAAGTCGGGCTAGCACCATATTCGGCGTGAAGGAGGAAGATGTCGCCAAAAGCGACTTCCAGGACTAGATGCGGTCCACGAGTACTTGGTGATGCCGTTTGGAGTGACCGAATCGCCCGGTGTGTTTATGGATTACATGAGCAGGATTTTCCATTCGTTTTTGGATCGGTTCGTTTGTAGTGTTCATCGGCGACATCTTGATTTACTCGAGGAGCAAGAAAACCGCAGAACACCTATGTCGATCTTGTAGATATTACGAGATAAGCAACTCTATGCGACTGTCCGAAGTGTGAATTTTGGCTTGAAGAGGTGAATTTTCTTGGTCACGTGATTTCCAAAGAAGGGATAGGCTGTGGATCGACTAAGATTGAGGCGGTGTTAGCATGGGAACAGCCGAGAAGGCGATTCTAGTCCCGGGGAGTTTTGGCCTATCGGCAGCGAGGATACTCACAGAAGATTCATTGAAGGTTTCTCGAAGATTGTCGCGCCTCTTTACGTTGACGAGGAAGGATCAACCTTTTACCTGGGCCAGGAGTGCGAAGCTAGTTTTCAAGGCGAAGGAGCTTTTGGCGGCCCAGCGCTGTGCTGATTTTGCCTCAACAGAAGAGCCTTTCGAGGTGTATTGTGATCACGTCACACCAGGGATTGGGATGCGTCTTGATGCAACATCGGAAGGTGGTCGGCGTATGCTTCAAAGGCGACAAGATTCACGAGTGGACTACCCTACTCCACGACTTGGAGCTACTTGGCCCGATAGTTTTTCTTGCGTGAAGATATGGAGACACTACCTTTGCGGGAGCACTCTTCTGTTTTCAGCGATCCGCGAGGCTTGAAGTACACATTCGACCAGGAAAGAGCTCAACATGCGTCGGCGTAGATGGACGAGAATTTCTCGAGGACTACGACTTTACGTTGGAATACCATCCGTTAAGGCTAGCGTAGTAGTAGATGCATTGGCGGCGGGAAAAGCGTTTTAACCTCGGTAATGATGATCGAGTTGGAGATGGCGAAGTTCAGAGACTTGAAGTTGAGTGTCGAAGTTTCACCCAGGGGAAGCTGAGATTTGGTATGCTTTACCATTTCTAACAGATTGTTGGGCCGAGATCCGAGACCAGCAAGTTCATAACGAGCTTACGCAAGAAGGTCGGTTGATAAGCGCAAGAAAAGCGCGGCGAATTTCACGTCGGGCGGGCGACATCTTGAGGTGCAATGGTAGAGGTGTGCGCATTACTGCGATATCGGCGAAGTTGATTCTCGGCCGAAGCGCATAAGAGCGACTTTAGTATTCACCCGGGAGATTCTGAAGATGTATCAAGACTTGAAGAAGCATTTTTGGTGGTCGGAATGAAGAAGCAAGTGGTAAATGCGTAACCGTGTTTAACGTGTCGAGCGAAGGTGGAGCACGGCGACCTGCGGAATTGCTCTGATAAACTTGGCGTACGGTTTGGAAATGGGATAGTATTTCCATGGATTCGTTGTAGGTTTGCGAAGGCGAGAAGAAGAATGATTCGATTTGGGTGATCGTCGGCGATTGACCAAATCTGCTCATTCTTGCGGTGGTCGACGTACAGCGTGGAAAGGCGGCAGAGATCTACATCGGCGGAGATAGTGCGACTTCATGGAATACCTCTTGATGCGTGTCGGTTGAGATCAGAAGTTCCGCGTCTCATTTTGGAGGGAATTGCGAGGCGATGGGAGGCAGAGCTCGGGCTTAGCTTCGGCATATCATCCTGGCGCGGTCGGGCGGAAGAAACGATCCAATCGCGAAGATTTGTTGCGAGCTTATGCGTTAGATCAGAGGAAGTTGGGACGGCGTCTTACCATTGGTGGAGTTCACTACAATACTTGATTTCCATGCGAGTATTGGAATGGCACCTTTTGAAGCGTATGGGCCGGAAATGTCGAGGCGCCTCTTTGTTGGTACCAGGATGGCGGCGGCGTCGTAGGACGGATATGATCCGGCCGGACTCACGAGAAGATCCGTTTGATCGGAAGATCGGATCACGAACATCTCAAAGTCGGCCGGAAGGATTCGCGGACCAGCGGCGTCGACCACTCGAGTTCGAGGAAGGAGAACATGTATTTCTTAGAGTCACCCGCTCTTTGGAGTTGGTCGGCGATCAAATCCAAGAAACTTACCCTAAATTTATTGGACCTTACGGATTCTTCGTCGTATTGGTCAGGTGGCATATCGGTGCTTTGCCACCATTCTTGTCGAACATCCACGGCGTCTTCCGCGTCTCTGATTGCGGAAGTATGTTTCAGGCCCTCTCATGTCATCGAGCGGATGTGATTCAAGCGAAGGGCGACCTATCTTCGAAGCATTACGGCGAGGATCGTTGATCGGAAGCCAAGCGATTCGCGGAACAAAGAGATTCAACTTCGTCAAAGTTGTGTGGGATCGAAGGCGGGAGATGCAACAGGAGCTAGAGGAGAAGATGAAGATTCGATTACCCTGAACTTTTAGAGTAAGAATCTTATTTGCAATTTCGAGGCGAAAATTTTTTAGAGGGAGAGATTGTAACACCTGAGGGCGAGATCGACATCGTATTAGGGCGGCGTATCGAGACCTCGACCAAGACCTTGTGTCGAGATCCCACGCCAAGATCGTTCTTGAGATCATTTCTTAGAAATTTGAGGAGACTCGTGCACTAGGCTGTGGTGAGGAGGTCGGGTGTCGAGTTGATGAAATCGCGTACCGAGCTGAAGAGGTCGCATGTCGAGCTGAGGAGGCCGCGTGCACGAACTCGTGTTAGAACCTTGTGCGCTTGCACGAGCACCCTAGTCGACATTGTAACACCTGAGGACGAGATCGACATCGTGTTAGGACGACGTATCTAGACCTCGACCAAGACATTGTGTCGGTGTAGCGACCGTTCCAGGACCATTGCAGAGCTCAATATCTGAGCTCGAGTTCACGAAACTCGACACACCAAGCTCCAAAATAAACCTATATGAGATGTGTTTTTAAAAACAAAACTCTTGTGCCTTTTAAAAATACGATATATTTTTATAAAACCAACTCGTGCACATCGAGTAATTACGACTTTTGAAACATGGTGCAACTAAGACACAAGACTTAAATTCAAATAAAACATACATGTAAAACATACACATATATATATCACTCAGAAATAATAATGTATACAAATCTGAGTAGCAAATGTGCAAAGAAAATACACACCTAAGATGCAATGACTTCAAAGAGTAATCATACCACAGGGTACTTGCCAGCGAGACTCCCCACCTTGTTTGCTCCAAAAGTAAGACCACCCGGTCTACCAGAGCAACAACACAACACTTGCCCAAACTGGTCACGACCGAACACAAAGAAATACAGAAGCAGTCCTCGAGAGAAACAAACATCCAGCAAATAAACAATCACTGACGGATAGAGGTCGTCACTCGGGTCCTCGTCAGAGATCCTCCTCGGCATCGATCTCTTGTCGAGTTTCTGCGCCCTCGACATCGCTGGGTAGCGAGTCATGGATTGAAGGCACCACGGGAAAGGGTCAACTTCTCCATGAGTTAAGATAAGCTCGACATAAAAATATAAGCAAGCGGCCAAAGTATAACATTCATAGGCGTGACTAAACCATCTCACTCTAAGCTTCGACACAACTCACAATTCCATTTTCTCTCGACTCGACAATTTTCCGGAATGCACCGCCCGTCTGGTATGTCGGAAAAGTCGGTAGAAAGCCTTGGGATCCTCGCTCTCCCTAGGGCTGATCGACTTCGAGGTCCGTGGCGTGGCGGCGTCTAGTCGATCTCGAAAGTAAACAAAAAGGGGACCTAGCACCCTCGATTATCAGGTCACGGCTCAAAAAGCGTCATCTGACTCACCTAGCTCGCTCACTTTCGATGAAACAATTCGCCGCATCACGATATTCAAGGAGTTAAACACAAAATATTCAACCGCATGTCAAATAAAAAGAGCAAGCTCGACATGAAGAAGCATAATTCAACATGCAATACACACTTCCACGACATATATTCAATCACATATTAAATACATGCACAAACTCGATCATATCACAACATTTCATTTCGACCGACAAAATCGGAAATACACGATAACATAACCACGTAGAATATGAAATGCCACTTGCAGCTATCATACTACGAAAACATTAATGTGAGCTACTACCAAGGACTTATAAAATAAAGCCTTAGAGATATCTAGAAGTAGCCCTTACATACTATAACAAGTATAAATGTGAAGCGCCTTACAGAACTCCAAGTTAATCTTTGCTCGACAATGACCTCGACAATTTGTCTTCAAAGAGCTCGACAACGACTTCTCTTACTCGATCTCGACACGGTGTCTTGGCGAACTTCGACCAGCGACTTGACACGTGCGCTTTGTTCGACCTCGACACGTCTGATCCTCGTTCTGGATCTCTGCTTAGCGTCCTTGGATTAAGCTTTCCGTACACCTCGATTGAATCACTCGATCTGGGAATCGAGACTTCCTAAAACAAACATAACTTTCGGATCGATCTATGGTTCTAATACATCTAACTCTCTCTTCCCAACTTCGACCTGACCCAGGAAAAATATAAAACTCAAGCTGAAATATATTTTCCTCTAACACAAAGTTAGGGATTTCGATCAAAATTTCATGAAAGAGTTATCGATGCTTAATGAAAGATCGGCAACAATGATATTGAAGCAACAAATGAGAAACAAGAAAATCGAAGCTTGAACCAAAAATGGGGTTTTAAGGCGCTGCCAGTGCAGAAAAATCGAGAGAGAAAGAAATTTTGTTTACAAGCCCAGTGTCGGTTAAAAAGATAGGTAATATTATGAAGAAGAAAACCCATCAATTAGACATGATTTGGAAGCATAAAGCGGTTAAAAATGGAAGAAGATTTAGCTAAGTTAGCACAAATGAAAGAAAATACATTCTTCATACCTCAGCGGTGATGTTGATCAGACGAGATATGGGTCGAAGTTGATGATGAACAAGATTGATGAAGAAAGCTTGTGCGAATCTCGATGGAACTCACGGTTTAAATCGATGAAGATTTTGAAGAAAACAACGAAACCAGAGAAGGAAGGATGAAGAAAGAAGAAGAGAAATGAGTGAAGCGGTCGTGGTATCACGGTTTGGCGAGAAAGGGGTAAAAGCGTAACTCCGGCTATAAGATGCCAATCCCATCGATCATCTGCGGATTAACTCGTTCCTCTCATGATTACCCTCTACTCACGGCCGATTCGGCGACAAGCCGACAATGTAATAATTACAAACAATATAATAATATTTGAGTAACGTTGAAATAATACGAGGTATCATCTCGACCGCGATGTCGACAAGGGTACTCGTCGTGCAAGCGTGCAAGGTTCTAACGCGAGTTCGTGAATGCGGTCTCCGCGGCTCGACTTGCGTCCTCATCGGCTCGATGCAGCGACTTCAATTGACTTCGACACCCGGCACTCCACCATTCGGCTAGTGCCGCGTGGTCTCATCATTCGACAAATGATCTCGGCAAGCGATCTAGTCACGGGATCTCGACACAAGGTCTTGGTCGAGGGTCTCGATCGTCGATCCTCTGATGTCGATCTAGTCCTCGGGTGTTACGCCGAGATCAGTGCCAAGATCGTTTGCGAGGTCATTTGGTGAGAGACCACGTGCGCACTGGCCTTGGTGGCGATCAGTGTCAGCGATGAAGTCGGCGTCGAGCTGGAGGAGGCGTTCGAGCAGACTTGTGTTAGAGCGCGTGGCGCTTGCACGAGCACGCTAATCGACATCGTGTCGAGATGATACCGTATTCTTTGAGCGTTGACCAACGCTATTATTATATTGTTTGTAATAATTATATTGTCGGCCCGTTCTTGTCGTGTCTGGACCGTTGGCCAGGCGAGTAGAGGGTAATTATGAGAGGAACGATTAGGCACGGTAGGATGATTGATGGGATTGGCATCTTATAGGCTGGAGTTCACGATTATACCCTACTTCACCACGCAGTATACCACGGCCGATTCCTCCAAACACTCATTCTTTCTCTTTTCTTCTTAACCTTCCTTAAGCCGCTCGAGTTTGCGTTGTTTTCTCCAAGAACTTCCATCGGCGAAACCGTGAGTTCCATCGAGACTTACGCACAAATTTTCTTCATCGATCTTGTTAAATCATCATCTTCGACATATCTTGCTGTTCGACCATCACCCGTTAGTATGAAGAACAGATTTCTTTCTCTGCATTATCTCTTGTTTGCGCTACTTTTCCTTCCATTTTGGCGGTTTATGCTTCAAATCATGTCAAATTGATGGGTTTTCTTCTCGCAATATTACTATCTTTCTAACCGATTAATTGGGGCTTGTAAAACAAATTTTCTTCCTCTGTTTTCTGCTGAATCGGCGCGCTCGTAAAACTCTTCATTTTTGGTTTATTTCGATTTCTTTGTTTTCGTTTGTTGCTACGGTGATGTTGTTGTCGTCTATCTGTTGAAGCATCGATAACCTTTTCATGAAGTTTTGATCGAATCCCTAACTTTGTGTTAGAGGAAATATATATTAGTTCTTGAGTTTTATATTTTTACGGGTTGTGAACAAGTTTGGGAAGAAGAGCTAAGTGTATTAGGGCCGTAGATCGAGCGAGTTGTGTTTGTTTTAGGAAGTCGATTCGAGATCAGTGATTTCAATCAAGGTGTGCGGGAGAAGCGAATCAGGGCGATGGAAGCGGCCGAATCCAGATCGGCATGCGTGTCGAGGTCGGCTGAAGCGATGCGTGTCGAGTCGATGAGGGAACGGCGTGTCGGTCGAGTAAGAAGTCGTTGTCGCTCTTTGAAAGCATTGTGTCGAGGTCGTTGTCGGCGGCATTAACTGGGAGTTGATAAAACGCTTCACATTAATACTTTCGTAGTATGCTGGCGTAGAGCAACTCTTAGACATTATTAAGACTTTATTTTTATTGTTATATTTATGTATGGACTCCTTGATTGGTGTCGAGATTGGAATGTTGTGATATGATTGAGTTTTGCATGTATTTGATATGTGATTGAATATATGTTGTGAATGTTTTATTGCTTAAATGTCGAATTGTGTTTTCTTCATGTTAAGCATACTCTCTTTATTTGATATGTGATCAAGTAAGTTGTGTTGCTCTTTGACATCTGAGCTAATCATCAAGTGAGAGAGCTAGAAGTCGTATGGCGTTTTTGGCCGGACCCGGATAAGCTGGGTGCTAAATCCCCCTTTTTGTTTATGGTGGATTGGCTAGGCGTCGCGTGCTCGGTTTGGAGGTTGGACCTGTTTGATTAATGCATGGTATCGGTTTGGGGTTGGACTGTAGTTTACCTATTACGTCGATTTGGGGATGGACTGTGGCGATATTAGGAATAAGAGTTGTGTCGAGTCTAGAGTGAGATGGTCGAGTCACGTGTGGTGATTGAGATATATTATTGCTGTTTGCTTATATCCTTTATGTCGAGCTTATCTTGAATTGTTGAGAAGTTGACCCTTTCAGTGGTGCCTTCAATCCATGGCGGTTACCCGAGCGATGTCGAAGCGCGAGGAACTTCGGCGATGAGCGATCCGAGGAGGAGGCTCGGCGAGGACCCGAGTGGCGACCTGTACTTATCGTGATTGATTGTTTGTTCGATGTATTTCTTTTGATAGTACCTTGTTTTCTTTTGGAGTAGTATGTCGTGACCAGTTTGGGCGGTGTTGTTTTGTTGTTTGAGGGGTACTGGTGGTGGTCTTACTTTTGGAAGCGACCCCCTGCGTGAAGTCTGTTGGAAGTACCCCAGTATGATTGCTCTTTTGAAGTCGTCATACCTTAGGTGTATTTTCTTTATACATTGCTTTACTCTGTATTTTGTATACATTATTATTTGAGTGATATACATATGTATGTTATGCATGTATGTTTTATTAGAATTTAAGTCTTGTGTCTTAGTTGCACCATGTTTGAAAAATTTGTAATTACTACGATGTGCACGAGTTGCTTTTATAAAAAAAAACATATCGTATTTTTAAAAGGCCGCAGAGTTTTGTTTTTAAAACACATCTCATATAGGTTTATGTTGAGCTCGGTGTGTTGAGCTCGGTAACTCGAGCTTCGGTATATTGAGCTCGGTAGCGGTCGGAAGCAGTCGTTACACTTGTTAGTATCGAGCGATTCGGTTACGTAGAAATTTGTGCATAGGAGATTTGGGTGGTCCTTATGTCGGGTTATGTGTGTTGGGTACCTAGTTGTAATATGTTGATTCTTTGTTTGATTAAGTGAAGCACTTATTGCTTGAGAAATTGTTTGAACTATTTCTTGATTGAAGCGGTGTGTTTTAACACATCCTTGTTGTGAGATTACGGAGGTTTGAACTTTGTGGAATCTAATGCCACCTCGTAGGAATCGATACGCAACCGGAGAACGTCGACATGGAGCGAGCAATTCAAGCTATGGCCGAGATGGCGGCGGCCATGGCTCAACAATCATTTCTATGACTCAGCCAGGCTAACGCGATGGCTCAACAGACAGCGGCGTTAACTCAGCGAACTTGCGACAACGGCAGCGAAGCGAGCGAAATCTTTGGGCGAGAGGATTGGCGGACTTTAGGAAGCATGATCCACGAAGTTCTATGGTGAGCCAAATCCGGATAAAGGCGATCTTTGGATGCAAGAGATCGAAGATCTTGAGGCACTTCATTGCGGGACAGCGTGAAGGTCGACTATGCCACCTACTTCGCTAGGAGGCGAGTATTGGTGGAGAGGAGTAAACAAACATTTATAAGCGGAGCGTCGCGAGATGACCTGGGAGCTTTTAGTGAAAGGTTCTTGGACAAATACTTCCCAGATCTTGCACGAGCCGAGAAGGGCGAGGAATTTCTTCAAGCTGCGGCGAAGGCAACTTCGGCGAGTGTCCGAGTATGCGGCCAAGTTCGAGTCGTTGGCGAGGTATTTCAGTCCATTTCGTGATCGAGTTGACCAAAGATGGTTAAGTGAGAGATTCCAACGGGGATTGAGATTCGACATTCAGAAGTCAGTGGTGTCGTTGAGGATCCGAAATCTCCAAGAGTTGATAGATCGCTGTGTCGAGGTAGAAGGAGTGAGAAGCCACAAGAAGAAGATTATTGTAGGCGGACCGGTGAGACCCCAGAGTGCGGGGCAGAGATTTGCACAGAAAGGGAAACAACCGCAGAAGAAGCCTTACGACCGACCTCGGAGGCGACAACGAGGGGACAATATCGTCAGATGACCCAGTCTGCAGAAGCGGAGACGGACGGTGTCGAGGTGACTTGTTTCAGATTGTGGAAGAGCGGGACATTCGCCAATAAGCGTACTTTCGGAAGGAGGGTGTGCTACTGTTGCAAGAAGCCAGGGCATTTTGCCAAGGATTGTCCTACACCTAAAGCTGAACCGACTATGCTTGCGTGAGAGCCAAAGGGAAGCGTCCCAGTGGCTAAAGGCGAGTTTTCTGCATGAGTGGCGAGAAGCGAGCGAGTGAAGATCTTATCCAAGGTGAATGTGAGATCGAGGGTAAATCCTTATCCGTTCTTTTTGATTCTGTGCAACCCGTTCCTTTATTTCTTACGATTGTGTGAACCATTTGAACTTGGCGTATTGCTTTACCGTTTAAATTAGTAGTTACAACCCAATTTACTAAAACCTTAGTCACAAACTTGCATGTCTTAATTGTGTAGTGATTATTCGAGTAGAAAGTTTGTGGTCAATTTGGTTTGTTTGCCTCTTAAGGGCTTAGATGTCATCCTCGGGATGGATTGGTTGTCACACCACCATGTCCTTTGAATTTGTGCGTAAAGCTGTAATTTTCAGGACCTTGGAGTCTCCAATTATCTTCTACGAGAGCGTATTGGAGTTTCTTTGAAAGAAGGAACTAGGGAATACATGTATCTGGCTAGTTCGGAAGTTTTCCGGATCGGCGTGAAGAATGTTCGGTGGTGTGTGACTTTGAGGGCGTTTTCAGAAGGCGTGCCAGGGTTACCACCAAGACGAGAGGTCGAGTTCTCCATCGACTGATTCGAGGAGCGGGACCAGATTTCCAAAGCGCCATACAGGATGTCTCTGCCGAGATGAAAGAGTGAAGTCCCCGGATCGAACACTTGGAGTCAAAGAAATTCATCTGACCAGAAGCGTGTCACCGTGGGGAGCTCGGTGTTGTTGGTTAAGAAGAAGGATGGGCGATCAAGGTGTGCGTGGACTATCGCGAGCTCAACAAGGTTCTTGTGAAGAACCGTTATCCGTTACCACGTATTGGCGACTTGATGGACCAACCGTGGAGCGGCGATCTTTTCAAGATAGACTTGAAGTCGGGCTACCATCAGTTAGCGTGAAGGAGGAAGATGTCGCCAAAGCGACTTTCGAGGACTAGATATGGTCACTCTGAGTACTTGGTGATGCCGTTTGGAGTAGCGAATCGCCCGGTGTGTTTATGGACTACATGAGCAGGATTTTCCATTCGTTCTTGGATCGGTTCGTTGTAGTGTTCATCGGCGACATATTGATTTACTCGAGGAGGAAGAGCACGCATGAACACTTATGTCGAGTCACTGCGGATATTACGAGATAAGCAACTCTATGCCAACCTGTCGAAGTGTGAATTTTGGCTTGAATAGATGAATTTTCTTGGTCACGTGATTTCCCGGAGAAGGGATAGGTGTGGATCCAACTAAGATTGAGGCGGTGTTAAGCGTGGGAGCAATAGAAGGCGATTCTGAGATCGGGAGTTTTGTCGGCTTAGCGAGGATATTCAGAAGATTCATTGAAGGTTTCTCGAAGATTGTCGCGCCTCTTACGGTGACGAGGAAGGATCAACCTTTGCCTGGGCCAGGAATGTGAAGCGATTTTCAACGGCCCGAAGGAGCTTTTGGCGACAGCGCTGTCTTGATTTTGCCTCAACGGAAGAGCCTTTCGAGGTGTATTGTGATGCGTCACACCAGGGGATTGGGATGCGTCTTTGATGCAACATCGGAAGGTGGTCGCGTATGCTTCAAGGCGACTTAAGATTCACGAGAGGAACTACTGACTCACGACTTGGAGCTAGCGGCAGATAGTTTCTACGTTGAAGATATGGAGGCACTACCTTTATGGGAGCACTCTTCTTGTTTTCAGCGATCACAAGAGCTTGAAGTACTGTTCGACCAGAAAGAGCTCAACATGCGTCGGCGAAGATGGGCGAAATTTCTCAAGGACTACGACTTTACGTTGGAATACCATCCGGTAAGGCTAGCGTAGTAGCAGATGCATTGAGTAGGAAGAGCGTTTTAACCTCGGTATTGATGATCAAGGAGTTGGAGATGCTCGAAGTTAGAGACTTGAAGTTGAGTGTCGAAGTTTCAGGGAAGGCCGAGATTTGGTATCTTACCATCTCTAACAGATTGTTGGGCGAGATCCGAGACCAGCAAGTTCATGACGAGTTTACGCAAGAGAAGATTCGATTGATAAGCGCAAGAGAAAGCGGCGAAATTTCAGGTCGGAGCGGACGACATCTTGAGGTGCAATGGCGAGTATGTGTACCTAACGTATCGGTGAGGAAGTTGATTCTCGGCGAAGCGCATAAGAGCAACTTTAGTATTCATCCAGAGTTCACGAAGATGTATCAAGACTTGAAGAAGTATTTTTGGTGGTCAGGAATGAAGAAGCAAGTGGCCGAGCACGTAACCGTGTTTGGCGTGTCGGCGAAGGTGGAGCACCAACGACTGCGGGAATGCTCTGATAAGCAGCGTACCAGTTTGGAAATGGGACAGTATTTCC
The DNA here is from genome assembly GCA_037113605.1 of Calophaca sinica. Lineage (NCBI taxonomy): Eukaryota > Viridiplantae > Streptophyta > Magnoliopsida > Fabales > Fabaceae > Calophaca > Calophaca sinica. Next base: position 74,290,531 of record CM073734.1, read on the forward strand.
ATGGATTTCGTTGTAGGTTTGCGAAGCCTTGAGAAGAAGAATGATTCGATTTGGGTGATCGTCGGCCGATTGACCAAATCGCTCATTTCTTTGCGGTGAAGGTCGACATACAGCGTGGAAAGGCTGACCAGAGATCTACATCGCGGAGATAGTGCGACTTCATGGAATACCTCTTCGATCGTGTCGGATCGAGATCCGAAGTTCACGTCTCATTTTGGAGGAATTGCAAGGAGCGATGGGAACAGAGCCAGGCTTAGCTTCGGCATATCGTCCGCGGCGGCGGTCGGGCCGAGAAGAGCGATCCAATCACTTGAAGATTTGTTGCGGCGTGTACGTTAGATCAGGAAGTTGGGACGGCGTCTTATCATTGGTGGAGTTCACCTACAATAACGACTTCCATGCGAGTATTGGAATGGCACCTTTTGAAGCCATGGGACCGGAAATGTCGAGCGCCTCTTTGTTCGTACCAGGGGCGGCGTCTTGTTGTAGGACCAGATATGATCCAGCGACTCTGAGGAAGATCCGTTTGATCGAAGATCGGATCACGAACATCTCAAAGTCGACGGAAGAGTTATGCGGACCAACGGCGTCGACCACTCGAGTTCGAGGAAGGAGAACATGTATTTCTTAGAGTCACCCCCTTCTGGAGTTGGTCGGCGATCAAATCCAAGAAACTTACCCTAAATTTATTGGACCTTACGCATTCTTCGTCGTATCGGTCCAGGTGGCATATCAGTTGCTTTGCCACCATTCTTGTCGAACATCCACAGCGTCTTCCACGTCTCACAATTGCGGAAGTATGTTTAGGCCCTCTCATGTCATCGAACGGATGTGATTCAAGCGAAGGGCGACCTATCTTTGAAGCATTACCCGTGAAGGATCGTTGATCGGAAAGCCAAGCGATTCGCGGAACAAAGAGATTCAACTTGTCAAGGTTGTGTGGGATCGAGAAGGCGGGAGATGCAACTTGGGAGGCTGGAGGAGAAGATGAAGACTTCGATTACCACTGAACTTTTAGAGGTAAGAATCTTATTTGCAATTTCGAGGACGAAATTTTTTAGAGGAGAGATTGTAACACCCGAGGGCGAGATCGACATCGTGTTAGAACGACGATATCTAGACCTCGACCAAGACATTGTGTCGAGATCCCGTGCCAAGATCGTTTGTCGAGGTCATTTGCGAAGTGAGGAGACCACGATGCACTAGCATTCTTGGTGAGTCGGGTGTCGGTGATGAAGTCGCGTCTTAGAAATGAGGAGGCCGCGTTCACGAACTTGTGTTAGAGCCTTGTGCGCTTGTGTAACGACCCGTTTCCGGACCGCTACCGAGCTCAATATACCGAGCTCGAGTTACCGAGCTCAACACACTAAGCTCAACATAAACCTATATGAGATGTGTTTTAAAAACAAAACTCTTGTGCCTTTTAAAAATACGATATATATATATTTTTTTTAAAACCGACTCGTGCACATCAGAGTAATTCTGACTTTTGAAACATGGTGCAACTAAGACACAAGACTTAAATTCTAATAAAACATACATGCATAACATACACATATATATATATCACTCGAAATAATAATGTATACAAAATCTGAGTAGCAAATGTGCAAAGAAAATACACCTAAGGTAATGACAACTTCAAAAGAGCAATCATACCTGGGGTACTTGCGAGACTCCCAGCAGGCTGCTCCCAAAAGTAAGACCACCAGTCTACCACAGTAGCAACAACACAACACCGCCCAAACTGGTCACGACCTCGAACACAAAGAAAAACAAGTGCAGTTCTCGAGAAAAACAAATATCCAACAAACAAACAATCACGACAGATAGAGGTCGTCACTCGGGTCCTCGTCGAGCTCCTCCTCGGCATCATCTACTGTCGAGTTACCTGCGCCCTCGACATCGCTGGGTAGCAATCATGGATTGAAGGCACCACGGAAAGGTCAACTTCTCAACAATTCAAGATAAGCTCGACATAAAAATATAAGCAAGCGACAAAGTATACCATGCACCGACGTGCCTCGACCCCCTCACTCTACACTCGCCACACCTCGCAACTCCATTTTCTCTCGACTCGACAATTTTTCCGGAATGCACACGCCGTCCCGTATGTCGGAAAGTCCAGCCGAAGCCTTGGGATCCTCGCTCTCCCTAGGACAGTCAACTCAGGTCCCATAGCGTGGCGACGTCTAGTCAATCTCCCGTAAACAAAAAGGGGACCTAGCACCCTCAGTTATCCGGGTCACGGCTCAAAAACGTCATACGACTCACCTAGCTCGCTCACTCGATGAACAATTCGCCGCATACGATATTCAAAGAGTTAAACACAAGGTATTCAACCGCATGTCAAATAAAAAGAGCAAGCTCGACATGAAGAAACGCAATTCAACATGCAATACACAATTCACGACATATATTCAATCACATATTAAATACATGCAAAAACTCAATCATATCACCACATTTCAAGCTCGACACAAATCAAGAAATCCATACACAATAACATAACCACGTAGAATATGAAGTGCCTTACGCTAGCATACTATGAAAGTATTAATGTGAAGCGCCCTTACTTAAGGACTTATAAAATAAAGCCTTAGAGATATCTAGGAGTTGCCCTTACCGAACTCCAAGTTAATGCTGCTCGACAACGACCTCGACACAGCTGTCTTCAAAGAGCTCGACAACGACTTCTCTTACTCGATCTCGACACGGCTGTCTTCAACGAGCTCGACAACGACTTCGACATATGCGCTTCCGGTCGACCTCGACACGTCTGATTCTCGATCGACCTCGACACGTCTGATCCTCGATCACGGATTCTGCTTTGCTTCAGCGTCCTTGGATTAAGCTTTCCGTACCCTTGATCTGAATTCACTCGATCTCGGGAAATAGACTTCCTAAAACAAACACAACTTAGATCGATCCATGGGTTCTAATACATCTAGCTCTCTCTTCCCCAAACTCAACCACAACCCAGAAAAATATAAAACTCAAGAACTGAAAGATATTTTTCCTCTAACACAAAGTTAGGGATTTCGATCAAAATTTCATGAAAAAGTTATCTGATGCTTCAACAGATAGATCGACAACAACAATAACCAGAAACAATGAATGAAAAACAAGAAATCGAAACGAACCAAAAATGGAGGTTTCTGGGCACTGCCGATTGCAGAAATCAGAGAAAGAAATTTGTTTTACAAGCCCAATTAATCGGTTAGAAAGATAGGTAATATCGTGAAGAAGAAAACCCATCAATTTGACATGATTTGGAAGCATAAAGCGGTTAAAAATGGAAGAAGAATTAGCGCTAAGCGATGCTTACGGATGAAAAGAAAAATGCATTCTTCATACCTCAGCGGTGATCGAAAGGCGAGGCGAGATATGGGTCGAGAAGTTGATGATGAACAAGATTGATGAAGAAAGCTTGCGAGAATCTCGATGGAACTCACGGTTTAAATCGATGGAGATTTTTGAAGAAAACAACGAAACACAGAGCGAGAAGGAAGGAAGAAGAAAGAAGAAAAGAGAAATGAGTGTTTGAGGAAAATCGATCGTGAATACAATTTGGAAGGGCATAATCGTAACTCCGGTATAAGATGCCAATCCCAATAATCATCTACCCGTTTAATCGTTCTTCTCATAATTACCTCTACTGCGCCGGTCAGCGGCAAGCCGACAATGTAATAATTACAAACAATATAATAATAACGCTTGAATAACGTTGAGAAGAATACGAGGTGTTATCTCGACACGATGTCGACAAGAGTGCTCGTGCAAGCGTACAAGGTTCTAACACGAGTTCGTGAACGCGGTCTCCTCATTTCGACTTGCGTCCTCATCGGCTCGATGCAGCGACTTCATCAACTCGACACGCGACCTCCTCGGCTCGGCTGACTAGTGCACGTGGTCTCATCACCGACAAAAGATCTCGGCAAGCGATCTAGTCACGGGATCTCGACACAAGGTCTTGGTCGAGGTCTCGATACGTCGTCTAATACGATGTCGATCTCGTCCTCAGGTGTTACAATCTCTCCCTCTAAAAAATTTCGTCCTCGAAATTGCAAATAAGATTCTTACCTCGGAAAAGTTCAGTAATCGAGTCTTCATCTTCTCCTCGGCTCCCAAGTCGCATCACCCGTCTTTTGATCCCACACACCTTGACAAGTTGGATCTCTTTGTTCCGCAACTGCTTTGGCTTTCCGATCAGCGATTCTTCTTTGGTAATGCTTGAAAGATAGGTCGTCCTTGATTGAATCACATCCGGTTCGATGACATGAGAAGGGTCGGAAACATACTTCCGCAATTGTGAGGCGTGGAAGGCGTCGTGGATGTTCGACAAGAATGGTGGCAAGGCAATCGATATGCCATCGGACCAATCTGACGAAGAATGCGGTAAGGTCCAATGAATTTAGGGGTAAGTTTCTTGGATTTGATCGCTCGACCAACTCCGGTAGTGGGGTGACTCTAAGAAATACATGTTCTCCTTCCTCGAACTCGAGTGGTCGGCGTCGTTTTTACGCATAACTCTTACATCGACTTTGAGATGTTCGCATCCGATCTCGATCAAACGGATCTTCTCGTAGTCCGCTGGATCATATCTGGTCTCTGACGATTCGCTCGCCATCCTGGTACCAACAAAGAGGCGTCGACATTTCGATCCATCTGGCGCTTCAAAGGGCCATTCCAATACTCGCATGGAGCTGTTATAGTAGGTGAACTCCACCAATGGTAAGGCGTCGTCCTAACTTCCTCGGTGATCTAACGCATAAGCTCGCAACAAATCTTCAAGCGATTGGATCGTTCTCTCGATCGACCGTCGATCTGTGGATGATATGCCGAGCTAAGCAGCTCGAGCTTCGGTTCCCATCGCTCCTTGCAATTCCTCCAAAAATGAGGCGTGAACTTCGGATCTCGGTCCGACACGATCGAAGAGGTATTCCATGAAGTCGTACTTATCTCGCGATGTAGATCTCGGTCAGCTTTTCCACGTTGTATGTCGACCTCACCGTTTGGCAAGAATGAGCAGATTTGGTCAATCGGCCGACGATCACCCAAATCGAATCATTCTTCTTCTGCGTCTTCGCAAACCTACAACGAAGTCCATGGAAATCTTGTCCCATTTCCATACCGTATGCGTCAAGCGATTGTAGCATTCTGTGGTCGTTGGTGCTCCACCTTCGCTTTACGACACGTTAAACATGAAGCTACGTGCTCGGCCACTTGCTTCTTCATTAGGACCACCAAAAATGCTTCTTCAAGTCTTGATACATCTTCGTAACTCGGGATGAATACTAAAGTTGCTCTTATGCGCTTCGCCGAGAATCAACTTCCTCGGCTCGGATCGTTAGGCACGCACACTCGGCCATTGCACCTCAAGATGTCGTCCGCTCAGGCCACGAAATTCGTCGCGCTTCCGCTTGCGCTTATCAACTGAATCTTCTCTTGCATAAGCTCGTCATGAACTTGCTGGTCTCGGATCTCGTCCAACAACTGCATTAGAAATGGTAAGCATACCAAATCTCGGCTTTCGGTGAAACCGACACTCGACTTCAAGTCTCGGAACTTCTCGAGCATCTCCAACTCCTTGATCATCATTACCGAGGTTAAACGCTCTTCTGCTCAACGCATCGGCTACTACGTTAGCGCCTGCAGGGATGGTATTCCAACGTAAAGTCGTAGTCCTTGAGAAATTACGTCCATCTACGCCGACGCATGTTGAGTTCCTTCGGTCGAACAGTACTTCAAGCTCTTGTGATCGGCCGAAAGCGATGAAGTGCTCCCATAAAGGTAGTGCCTCCATATCTTCGGCGCAAAAACTACTGCGCTAGCTCCAAGTCGTGAGTAGGGTAGTTCCTCTCGTGAATCTTAATTTGTCTTGAAGCATACGCGACCACCTTCCGATGTTGCATCAAGACGCATCCCAATCCCTGGTGTGACGCATCACAATACACCTCGAAAGGCTCTTGGGTTGAGGCATAATCGACAAAGCGCTGTCGTCAAAAGCTCCTTGGCCGTTGAAAATCGGCTTCACACTCCTCGGTCAAGCAAAGGTTGATCCTTCCTCGTCGATCGTGTAGAGGCGCGACAATCTTCGAGAAACCTTCAATGAATCTTGGTAATAGCACGCTAAGTCGACAAAACTCCCGATCTCAGAACCGCCTTAATTTGTTCCCATGCTATCACCGCCTCGATCTTAGTTGGATCCACAGCTATCCCTTCTTTGGAAATCACGTGACCAAGAAAATTCACCTCTTCAAGCCAAAATTCACACTTGACAGTTGGCATAGAGTTGCTTATCTCGTAATATCGTAGTACTCGACATAGGTGTTCTGCGTGCTCTTCTCGGTTCCTTGAGTAAATCAATATGTCGCCGATGAACACTACAACGAACTGATCCAAAACGAATGGAAAATCCTGCTCATGTAGTCCATAAACACGGTGGCGCGATTCGTCACTCCAAACGGCATCACCAAGTACTCGTAGTGACCGTATCTAGTTACGAAAGGCTGTTTTGGCGACATCTCCTCCTTCACGCCGAATCGATGGTAGCCCGACTTCAAGTCTATCTTGGAAAGATCGCCGCTCCACGAAGTTGGTCCATCAAGTCGCCAATACGTGGTAACGGATCGCGGTTCTTCACGGTAACCTTGTTGAGTTCGCGATAGTCCACGCACACCTTGAACGCCCATCCTTCTTCTTAACCAACAACACTGGAGCTCCCCACGGTGACACGGCTCGGTCGTATGAATTGCTTCGACTCCAAGTGTTCGATCTGGGACTTGACTCTTTCATCTCGGCAGGAGACATCACGTATGGCGCTTTGGAAATCGGTCCCGTTCCTGGAATCGGTCGATGGAGAACTCGACCTCTCGTCTTGGTGGTAACCACAGCACGTCTTGGGAAAAAGCGTCCTCAAAGTCACACACCACCGGTACATTCTTCACGTCGATCTGGCTGGAAAACTTCCGAACTAGCCAAATATATGTATTCCCTAGTTCCTTCTTTCAAAGAAACTCCAATACGTTCGTGAGAAAGATAATTGGAGACTCGAAGGTCTGGAAAAATTACGGTTTACTGGGCACAGTCAAAGGACATGGTGGTGTGACAACCAATCCATCCCGAGGATAACATCTAAGCCGCCAAGAGGCAAACAAACCAAATTGACCACAAACTTTCTACTCAATAATCACTACACAATTAAGACATGCGGTGTTTGTGACTAAGGTTTTAGCATTTGGGGTTGTAACTACTAATTTAAGCGGTAGCGATCACGCAGTCAAGTTCAAATGGTTCACACAATCGGAAGAAATAAAGGAACGGGTTGCACGAATCAAAAAGAACGGATAAGGATTTACCCTCGATCTCACATTCACCTTGGATAAGATCATCGGCTCGTTGACTTCCTCGCCACTCATGCAGAAAACTCGCCTTTAGCCACTTGACACTTCCCTTTGGCTCTTGCCAAGCATAGTCGGTTCGACTTTAGGTGTAGGACAATCCTTAGCAAAATGCCCTGGCTTCTTGCGGTTGAAACACACCTCCTCCTTCCGAGTACGATTACTCGCGTAATGTCGGCTTTCCACATCGGTAGCAAGTCACCTCGACAGGTCCGACCTCCACTCCTCGGTACTTGGGTCATCGGACGTCATCGTCCTGTTGTTGTTCCCCGAGGTCTGGCCGTAAGGCCTCTTACTGCGGTGGTTTCTTTCTTGCAAATCTACGCCCCGCACTGGGTCTCACCGGTCCGCCCACATGATCTTCTTCTTGTGGCTCCTCACTCCTTCTACCTCGACACGGCGATCAATCGGCTCTTGGAGATTTCGATCCTCAACGACACCATCGACTTGAATGTCGAATCTCAATCCCGTTGGAATCTCTCACTCAACCATCTCTGGTCAACTCGATCACGAAATGGACTGAAATACCTCGCCAACGATTCGAACTTGGCGCATACTCGGACACCGTCGAGTTGCAGCTTTGCCGCAGCTTGAAGAAATTCCCGCTCCTTCTCGGCTCGTGCAAAGATCCGGAAGTACTTGTCCAGAACCTTTCACGAAAAAGCTCCCGGTCATCTCGCGATGTTACGCTATAAACGCTTGCTTCACTCCTCTCCACCAATACTCTGCGTCTCCTAGCAGTAAGTAGGTGGCATAGTCGACCTTCACGTTGTCAGAGACGTGAAGTGCCTCAAAGATCTTCTCGATCTCTTGCATCCAAAGATCGACTTTATCCGGATTTGGCTCACCGTAGAACTTTGGATCATGCTTCCTGAAGTCGGCCAATCCTCTCGCTTGACATTTCGTTACGCTCGTTCTTTGTTGCGCAAGTTCTGCTGAGTTAACGCCGCCGTCTGGCTGAGCCATCGCGTTAACTGTTGAGTTCTGGCGGTGATTGTTGAGCCATGGCTGCCGCCATCTCGGCCATAGCTTGAATAGCTCGTTCCATGTCGACGTTCTCGGTTGCGTTGTCGTATTCCTCTGAGGTGGCATTAGATTCCACAAAGTTCAAAACCTGTCGAGAATCTCACAACAAGGATGTGTTAAAACACACCGCTTCAATCAAGAAACAGTTCAAACAATTTCTCAAGCAATAAGTGCTTCACTTAATCAAACGACAATCAACATAATACAACTAGGTACCCAACACACATAACCCGACATAGTGACCGGTCAAATTCCTATGCACGGCTCGGTCGAGCAAGGCTGCTCGATACCAACAATGTAACGACCCGTTTCAGGACCGCTACCGAAGCTCAATATACCGAGCTCGAGTTCTGAGCTCAACACACCAAGCTCACCATAAACCTATATGAGATGTGTTTTAAAAACAAAACTCTTGTGCCTTTTAAAAATACGATATATATATTTTTTTTTAAAACCGACTCGTGCACATTAGAGTTATTACAGCTTTTCGAAACATGGTGCAACTAAGACACAAGACTTAAATTCTAATAAAACATACATGCATAACATACACATATATATATATATCACTCGAAATAATAATGTATACAAAATACACAGGAGCAAATGTGCAAAGAAAATACACCTAAGATGCAATGACTTCAAAAGAGCAATCATACCCGGGGTACTCCGGCAGACTCCCACGCAGGGGGTCGCTTCCAAAAGTAAGACCACCAGTCTACCTCAGAGCAACAACACAACACCGCCTAAACCGGTCACGACCTCGAACACAAAGAAAAAAACAAGTACAGTTCACAGAAAACCAAATATCCAATAAACAACCAATCACGACAGATGGAGGTCGTCACTCGGGTCCTCGTCGAGCTCCTCCTCGGCATCATCTACTGTCGAGTTACCTGCGCCCTCGACATCGCCTGGGTAACCGTCATGGATTGAAGGCACCACCGGGAAAGGTCAACTTCTCAACAATTCAAGATAAGCTCGACATAAAAATATAAGCAAACAGAAAGTATAACATTCACCAAGCGTGACTCGACCATCTCACTCTAAACTCGACACAACTCACAAATCCATTTTCTCTCGACTCGACAATTTTTCAGGAATGCACACGCTGCATCAGGTATGTCGGAAAGTCCAGCCAAGCCTTGGGATCCTCGCTCTCCCTAGGACAAGTCAACTCAGGTCCCATAGCGTGGCGGCGTCTAGTCAATCTCAGTAAACAAAAGGGGACCTAGCACCCTCAGTTATCCGGGTCACGGCTCAAAAACGTCATACGACTCACCTAGCTCGCTCACTCGATGAACAATTCGCCGCATACGATATTCAAAGAGTTAAACACAAGGTATTCAACCGCATGTCAAATAAAAAGAGCAAGCTCGACATGAAGAAACGCAATTCAACATGCAATACACAATTCACGACATATATTCAATCACATATTAAATACATGCAAAAACTCAATCATATCACCACATTTCAAGCTCGACACAAATCAAGAAATCCATACACAATAACATAACCACGTAGAATATGAAGTGCCTTACGCTAGCATACTATGAAAGTATTAATGTGAAGCGCCCTTACTTAAGGACTTATAAAATAAAGCCTTAAAGATATCTAGGAGTTGCCCTTACCGAACTCCAAGTTAATCGCCGACAACGACCTCGACACGGTGTCTTCAAAGAGCTCGACAACGACTTCTCTTACTCGATCTCGACACGGCTGTCTTCAACGAAGCTCGACAACGACTTCGACACGTGCGCTTCTCGATCCGACCTCGACGCGTCTGCTTCTCGATCGACCTCGACGCGTCTGATCCTCGATCTGGATTCTGCTGCTTCCGCGTCCTTGGATTCGCTTTCCCGTACCCTTGATTCGGAATTCACTCGATCTCGGGAAATAGACTTCCTAAAACAAACACAACTTAGATCGATCCATGGGTTCTAATACATCTAGCTCTCTCTTCCCCAAACTCAACCACAACCCAGAAAAATATAAAACTCAAGAATTGAAAGATATTTTTCCTCTAACACAAAGTTAGGGATTTCGATCAAAATTTCATGAAAAAGTTATCTGATGCTTCAACAGATAGATCGACAACAACAATAACCAGAAACAACGAATGAAAAACAAGAAATCGAAACGAACCAAAAATGGAGGTTTCTGGGCACTGCCGATTGCAGAAATCAGAGAAAGAAATTTGTTTTACAAGCCCAATTAATCGGTTAGAAAGATAGGTAATATCGTGAAGAAGAAAACCCATCAATTTGACATGATTTGGAAGCATAAAACTGGTTAAAAATGGAAGAAGAATTAGCGCTAAACAGTAGCACAGATGAAAAGAAAAATCTGTTCTTCATACCTCAACGGTGATCGAAGCGGCGAGATATGGGTCGAGAAGTTGATGATGAACAAGATTGATGAAGAAAGCTTGCAGAATCTCGATGGAACTCACGGTTTGGTCGATGGAGATTTTGAAGAAAACAACGAAACACAGAGCGTATGAAGGAAGGAAGAAGAAAGAAGAAAAGAAATGAGTGTTTGAGGAAAATCGATCGTGAATACAATGGAAGGGCATAATCGTAACTCCAGCTATAAGATGCCAATCCCAATAATCATCTACCCGTTTAATCGTTCCTCTCATAATTACCCTCTACTCTTCGGCCAACGGCAAGTCGACAATGTAATAATTACAAACAATATAATAATAACTTATTTGAATAACGTTCAAAGAATACGAGGTGTTATGTCGACACGATGTCGAAAAGAGTGCCCGTGCAAGCGTACAAGGTTCTAACACGAGTTCGTGAACGCGGTCTCCTCAGCTCGACTTGCGTCCTCATCAGCTCGGTACGCGACTTCATCAACTCGACACGCGACCTCCTCAGCTCAGCAGCTAGTGCACGTGGTCTCATCAGCTCGAGAAAAGATCTCGACAAACGATCTAGTCACGGGATCTCGACACAAGGTCTTGGTCGAGGTCTCGATACGTCGTCCTAATACGATGTCGATCTCGTCCTCAGGTGTTACAGCTTGCACGAGCACCCTTGTCGACATCGTGTCGAGATGATACCTCGTATTCTTTCGAACGTTATTCAGCGCTATTATTATATTGTTTGTAATAATTATATTGTCGGCTTGACCGTTCTTGTCGCGCGTGTCTAGACGGATTCAAGCCAGTGAGGGTAATTATGAGAGGAACGATTAGACGGTAGGATGATTGATGGGATTGGCATCTTATAGCTGGAGTTACGATTATACCCTTTCTCACCATTGTATACCACGACCGATTCCTCAAACACTCATTCTTTCTCTTTTCTTCTTTCTTCTTCCTTCCTTCACGCTCTGAGTTTCGTTGTTTTCTCCAAGAACTTCCATCGACGAAACCGTGAGTTCCATCGAGGTTCTGCACAAATTTTCTTCATCAATCTTGTTCATCATCATCTTCTCGACATATCTTGCCTGTTCGACCATCACCATTGAGGTATGAAGAACAGATTTTTCTTTCCTCTGTGCTACTGTTTAGCGCTACTTTTCCTTCCATTTTTAGCCAGTTTTATGCTTCCAAATCATGTCAAATTGATGGGTTTTCTTCTTCACAATATTACCTATCTTTCTAACCGATTAATTGGGCTTGTAAAACAAATTTTCTTCCTCTGTTTTTCTGCAATCGGCAGTGCCCAGAAACTCTTCATTTTTGGTTTATTTCGATTTCTTGTTTTCGTTTGTTGCTTCTGGTTGATGTTGTTGTCGATCTATCTGTTGAAGCATCAGATAACCTTTTTCATGAAGTTTTGATCGAAATCCCTAACTTTGTGTTAGAGGAAATATATATTCAGTTCTTGAGTTTTATATTTTCTGGGTTGTGGTTAAGTTTGGGAAGAGAGAGCTAAGTGTATTAGAACCCATAGATCGAACTGAGTTGTGTTTGTTTTAGGAAGTCTGATTCCCGAGATCGAGTGATTTCCGAATCAAGGTGTACGGGAGAGCGAATCCAAGGACGTGGAAGCAGCGGAATCCAGATCGAGAACTGTACGTGTCGAGGTCGACTGAGAAGCGTACGTGTCGAGGTCGATTGAGGACAGCCGTGTCGAGATCGAGTAAGAGAAGTCGTTGTCGAGCTCTTTGAAGACAGCTGTGTCGAGGTCGTTGTCGAGCAGCATTAACTTGGAGTTCGGTAAGGGCGCTTCACATTAATACTTTCGTAGTATGCTAGCGTAAGGGCAACTCTTAGACATTATTAAGACTTTATTTTTATTGTTATATTTATGTATGGACTCCTTGATTGGTGTCGAGATTGGAATGTTGTGATATGATTGAGTTTTTGCATGTATTTGATATGTGATTGAATATATGTTGTGAATGTTTTATTGCTTAAATGTCGAATTGTGTTTTCTTCATGTTAAGCATGCTCTCTTTATTTGATATGTGATCAAGTAAGTTGTGTTACTCTTTGACATGCGGCGAGCTAATCATCGAGTGAGAGAGCTAGGGAGTCGTATGACGTTTTTGAGCGGACAGATAATCGAGGGTGCTAGGTCCCTTTTTGTTTATGGTGGATTGGTAGGCGTCGCATTATCGGTTTGGGGTTGGACCTGTTGATTAATGCATGGTATCGGTTTGGGGTTGGACTGCCGTTTACCTATTACGTCGGTTTGGGGATGGACTGCCGACGATATTCCTAATAAGAGTTGTGTCGAGTTCTAGAGTGAGATGGTCGAGTCACGTGTGGTGATTGAGATATATTATTGCTGTTTGCTTATATCCTTTATGTCGAGCTTATCTTGAATTGTTGAGAAGTTGACCCTTTCCCGTGGTGCCTTCAATCCATGACGGTTACCAGTGCGATGTCGAGGCGCAGGAACTCGACAATGAGACGATGCCGAGGAGGAGCTCGACGAGGACCCGAGTGACGACTGCATTTGTCGTGGATTGATTGTTTGTTCGATGTATTTCTTTTGATGACTGTACCTTGTTTTCTTTGGAGTAGTATGTCGTGACGGTTTGGCGGTGTTGTTTTGTTGTTTCAGTGGTAGATGGGTGGTCTTACTTTTGGAGCAAATGCGTGGGAGTTCGCTTGAAGTACCCCAGGGTATGATTGCTCTTTTGAAGTCGCCATACCTTAGGTGTATTTTCTTTATACATTGCTACTCTGTATTTTGTATACATTATTATTTCGAGTGATATACATATGTATGTTATGCATGTATGTTTTATTAGAATTTAAGTCTTGTGTCTTAGTTGCACCATGTTTCAAAAGTCAGAATTACTACGATGTGCACGAGTTGCTTTTATAAAAAAACATATCGTATTTTTAAAAGGCACAAGAATTTTGTTTTTAAAACACAGCTCATATAGGTTTATGTTGAGCTCGGGGTGTTGAGCTCGGGAAGTCGAGCTCGGTATATCGAGCTTCGGTAAGCGGTCGGAAGCGGTCGTTACGTACATCGTGGTCGAGATGACACCTCGTATTCTTTCGAACGTTATTCAACAAGTGTTATTATTATATTGTTTGTAATAATTATATTGTCGGCTTGATCGTTTCGCCGTGTCTAGACCGTTGACCCAGAGTAGAGTAATTATGAGAGGAACGATTAGACGGGTAGAATGATTGATGGGATTGGCATCTTATAGCTGAAGTTACGATTATACCCCTTCTCTCACCAGCTGTATACCACGACCGATTCCTCAAACACTATTTCTCTTTTCTTCTTTCTTCTTCCTTTTTCTCCGAGTTTCCTTCCTTCTGCTCCGAGTTTCGTTGTTTTTCTCCAAAAATCTCTATCGACGAAACCGTGAGTTCCATCGAGATTCTGCACAAGCTTTCTTCATCAATCTTGTTCATCATCATCTTCTCGACATATCTCAAATGCCTTTCGACCATCACCATTGAGGTATGAAGAACAGATTTTTCTTTTCCTCTCGTACTCTTGTTTAGCGCTACTTTTCCTTCCATTTTTAGCCGCTTTATGCTTCCAAATCATGTCAAATTGATGGGTTTTCTTCTTCACGATATTACCTATCTTTCTAACCGATTAATTGGGCTTGTGAAACAAATTTTCTTCCTCTGTTTTTCATAATCGGCGATTGCCGTAAACCCTTCATTTTTGGTTTACTTCGATTTCTTGTTTTTCGTTTGTTGTTTCTGGTTGTTGTTGTTGTCGATCTATCTGTTGAAGCATCAGATAACCTTTTTCATGAATTTTTGATCGAAATCCCTAACTTTGTGTTAGAGGAAAAATATATTTCAGTTCTTGAGTTTTATATTTTCTGGGTTGTGGTTAAGTTTGGGAAGAGAGAGCTAAGTGTATTAGAACCCATAGATCGAGTAAGAGAAGTCGTTGTCGAGCTCTTTGAAGACAGCTGTGTCGAAGTCGTTATCGAGCAGCATTAACTTGGAGTTCGGTAAGGGCAACTCCTAGATATCTCTAAGACTTTATTTTTATTGTTATATTTATGTATGGACTCCTTGATTGGTGTCGAGATTGGAATGTTGTAATATGATTGAGTTTTGCATGTATTTAATATGTGATTGAATATATGTCGTGAATTGTGTATTGCATGTTGAATTGCGTTTCTTCATGTCGAGCTTGCTCTTTTTATTTGACATGCGGTTGAATATCTTGTGTTTAACTCTTTGAATATCGTATGCTTAATTGTTCATCGAGTGAGCGAGCTAGGTGAGTCGTATGACATTTTTGAGCCGTGACCGGATAATCGAGGGTGCTAGGTCCCCTTTTGTTTACGGGAGATTGACTAGACGCCGCCACGCTATGGGACTGAGTTGACCGGCCCTAGGAGCGCGAGGATCCCAAGGCTTGGCTGGACTTTCCGACATCTGACGGCGTGGTGCATTCCGGAAAAATTGTCGAGTCGAGAGAAAATGGATTTGCGAGTTGTGTCGAGTTAGAGTGAGATGGTCGAGTCACGCTTCGGTGAATGTTATACTTTCTTTGTTTGCTTATATCCTTTATGTCGAGCTTATCTTGGATTGTTGAGAAGTTGACTCTTTCCCGTGGTACCTTCAATCCATGACGGTTACCCAGTGTGTCGAGAGCGCAGTGAACTCGGCGAGATGATGCCGAGGAGGAGCTCGACGAGGACCCGAAAGTGACGACCTCTATCCGTCGTGATTGATTATGTTCTTTGGATGTTGTTTTTATGGTCAGTACCTTGTTTTCTTTTGGAGTAGTATGTCGTGACCGGTTTGGCCAGTTTTTGTTTTGTTGCTCTGAGGTAGACTGGTGGTCTTACTTTTGGAGCAAATGCGTGGGAGTTCAGGAAGTACCCCTGTGGTATGATTGCTCTTTTGAAGTCGACATACCTTAGGTGTATTTTCTTTATACTTTGCTACCCTGTATTTTGTATACATTATTATTTCGAGTGATATATATATATGTATGTTATGCATGTATGTTTTATTAGAATTTAAGTCTTGTGTCTTAGTTGCACCATGTTTCGAAAAGCTGTAATTACTCTGATGTGCACGAGTTGGTTTTATAAAAAAAAATATATCGTATTTTTAAAAGGCACAAGAGTTTCGTTTTAAAATACATCTCATACAGGTTTATGTTGAGCTCGGTGTGTTGAGCTCGGTAACTCGAGCTCGGTATATTGAGCTCGGTAGCGGTCCGGAAACGGGTCGTTACACCTAGCTCTCTCACTCGATGATTAGCTCGCCGCAGTCAAGGAGTGGCACATAAAATTACTTGATCACATATCAAATAAAGAGAGCATGCTTAACATGAAGAAAACGCAATTCAATCATTTAAGCAATAAAACAATCTGCATGAAGAAAACGCAATTCAACAGGCAATACACAATTCACAACATATAAAATAAAGCCTTAATAATGTCTAAGAGTTGCCCTTACGCATAAACATATGAAATAAAGCCTTAATAATGTCTAAGAGTTGCCCTTACGCATAAACATATGAAATAAAGCCTTAATAATGTCTAAGAGTTGCCCTTACAGAACTCCAAGCTAACATTTGCTCGACAACGACCTCAACACGGTTGCCTTCAAACGAGCTCGACCACGACTTCTCTCACTCGATCTCGACACGCACGGCTCTTAGTCGACCTCGGTTTCGTGATCTCAGACACCGGATTTCCTTGCCGCACGATCTCAGAAATCACACTGCCTAATACGAGCACAACTTAGTTCTATCTATGGGTTCTAATAACACTTAGCTCTCATCATCCCAATCTTAACCACAACCCAAGTAAGCATTAAAACTTAAGAACTTAAACAAATACAACCAGAATTCAAACATTACAAAATAACTCCTTTTCTCTAAAATTTTATTAAAATCTCTTTCATACATCATCAGACAAAGCCATTTTTCCTAAGTACTAATTCAAGCTTAAAATCAAGTAATACCTTAAACACAACTTAATCAAAATCTAAGTTTATATATCTTAAAAATATTTTCGTCATGGTCCAGCAATTAAAATAAGACCATAACCACTTATGTTAAAATTTAAAACTCAAAAAGAAATCAACACAAGCCAAGTAGGGAGGGTTTTGGGCGCTACCTACTTGCGTAAAAACAGAGGAAACAATTTGTTTTTCAAGCTCAAATAAATGGTTAGAAAGGTAGGAAATGTCATGAAGAAGAAAACCTATCAATATGACATGAGTTGAAAGCATAAAAACTAGCTAAAACAGAGAAAAGAAGTGGCGCATTATGATAACATGAAAGGAAATAAAATTATGTTTTTCATACCTCAGCGGATGGTCGAGATGGTGATATAGGTCGAGGAGATGATAAGGAACAAGGTTGATGAAGAAAGTTTATGCAGAAGCTCAACGAACTCAAGGTTCTTCAATGGAGGTTTGGAGAAGAGGAGGAAACTGTGAGAAGAAGAAAGAAGGAAATAGAAAGTGAGGATTTGAGGCGGCTGATCGTGATATTTAAGGCGGTGGAGGAAACTAATCATGATACTTATCTACAGCTGGTGGAAAAAGAAAAAGTTTGGTCTTATCTCCATTAAACAAAAGCTAATTACAAGAAAACCATTTTAAAAGAATTTATCTTTCATAAAACCACAAATAAGCGACACCTGGATTTTAAAGTAAGATATTAATCCAAACAACAAGTCTAACCCATCTAATCTGTTCTCTCTCATAATCCCACATATACTAACTAACGTTAAATAATATTTGTAAAAATACGAGTGTTATCATCTCGACACGATGTCGACCAGGATGCTCGTGCAAGCGTGCACGGCTCTAACACGAAGTTCGCACGCGCGGCCTCCCGATTCGACATGCGACCTCACCATTTCGACATATGACCTCTGACGCGATCTTGGCACGGGATCTCGCCACGAGGTCTCGATGACGATGTCCTAATACGATGTCCTATCACGATGTCGATCTCGCCCTCAGGTGTTACAACCTCCATCTTCCTCGAATCCTTGGAGAAGATAAAGACATGCATCTTCTCCCTCCACTTCGTCACCATATGAGAAGCAACTCACACTTTTCCATCCGAGGCGAGGAGCATTGATCTCGGCAGGTTGACCTTGATCTCGACAGGTTGAGCTTGATCTCAAGCTTGATTTCGACAGGTTGAGGACCAACCGCTGAGGCCCGATCTCGGCGAGGTTGAGATCAAGCTCAACTGTCCGAGATCAAGGTCAACCTCTCGAGATCAAGGTCAACCTGTCGAGATGAAGCTTGATTTCGACATGTGTGATTCTATTATGTTGCAGACATAATAGAATCCTTATCCCACTGCCGGCTCCAACATCACACGATCATTGGAAATTCATCAGATTCGCGTCTGGCTCTTCTCCCTCACCCAATCTTTATCTTCTCACCTTGGTTCGATCTCTCTCTTCTACATCTCCCTAATTCGTCCTTCTTCTTAGATCTGTGTCTTTCCTCATGTCTTCTCCCTCACCTTAGTCTCTTTTTTCTTCAATCAGATTTGTGTCTCTTCCGCAATCTCTTTTCTCACCTCTACACAAAAAAAAAATCAAGCTTTTCTCATTTTTCACCTCAACCTGTCGAGATCAAGCAGTTCACAACCTCCATCTTCATCTCGAAATCAAGCTCAAGCTGTCGAAATCAAGCTTCATCTCGACAGGTTGAGCTTGATCTCAAGCTGTCGAGATCAGGCTCAAGCTGTTGGTCCTCAAGCTGTCAAAATCAAGCTTGATCTCGAGAGCTTGAGCTAAATCTCGACAGCTTGAGCTTGATCTCAAGTTGTCGAGTTCAAGCTCCACCTGTCGAGGTCAAGCTCAACCTGTCGAAATCAAGCTAGATCTCGACAGCTTGAGATTGATCTCAAGTTGTCGAGTTCAAGCTCAACTGCCGAGGTCAAGCCTGCCGCCGAAATCAAGCTTGATCTCCAATGTGCCAATGTCTGCGAGCTCGACGTGCCCAATGTCTACGAGCTCGACGTCCCCAATGTGCCAAGACGTGCCAATGTCTGCGAGCTCGACGTGCCCAATGTATGCGAGCTCGACGTCCCCAATGTCTGCGAGCTCGACGTGCCCGATGTCTCCGAGCTCGACGTGCCCGATGTCTCCGAGCTCGACGTCCCAGTGTATGCGAGCTCGACGTCCCCAATGTCTGCGAGCTCGACGTACTAAACCTGCGCGCTTCTTTTGTCCCCAATGTCACGTTGAATCTTGATCTCGCGGCAGAACTTGATCTCGGCCAGGTTGAGATCAAGCTCAACTGTCGAGATGAAGACTGATCTCGGCGACTGAGGACCAGCGGCAGCGTCATCTCGACATGTGTGAATAAGCGGTCCGAGATCAACATCTTCGAGATCAAGCTCAACTGCCGAGATCAATCTCAACTGTCGAGATCAGCTTCAACTCGGCCCTAGAGAACCAAACTCAACCGAGATCAAGCTCTGCCGCTTGGTCCTCGCCGCCGAAATGAAGCTTGATCTCGCAATTGAAGCTTGATCTCGATAGCCGAGCTTGATCTCAAACCGCCGAGTTCAAGCTCGACTGTCTAGATCAACCTCAACTGTCGAGTTGAAGCTTGATTTCGGCAGGTTGAGGATAACTGATCTCGACAGGTTGAGATCAGCTCAACTGCCGAGATCAAGCTCCATCTCAATCTGTCGGTCAAGCTCCATCTCTGCCGAGATCTGTCGAAATCAGGCTCAAGGCCGAAATCAAGCAGGTCGAGCTTGATCTCCACAGGTTGAGCTTGATCTCAAGCTGTCGAGATCAAGCTCAGTATCGAAATCAAGGTTGAGCTCGACAGAGATCAAGCGATTCACAACCTGTAGAACGACCCGTTTAGGACCGCCACCGAAGGCTCAACATACCGAGCTCGAGTTCTAGAGCTCAACACACCGAGCTCAAGATACCTGTATGCGATGTGTTTTAAAATGATACTCTTGTGCCTTTAGAAAAGTACGGTCTATATATATATTTTTTATAAAACTATCTCGTGCACATCGGAGTAATTCTGACTTTTGAAACATGGTGCAACTAAGACACAAGACTTAAGTCCTAAATAACAACACGCAGGTATAACAAGTACATACTCATATATACAAGATATAAAAAGTGCATACAAAAGACAGAGTAATAATGTACAAAGAAAATACACCTAAGGTATGACGACTTCAAGAGAGCAATCATACCCTGGGGTACTTAAGGCAGACACCCACGCAGGGTCGCTCCAAAGTAAACCGCCGCCTACCCTCGTAATAACAAAACATAACAAGCTAACCGGTCACAACCACTATACACAAAAACATAGACAAAGCAAATCACGACAAATAGAGGTCACCACTCGATCCTCGCCGAGCTCCTCTCGCCATCATCTGCGCCGAGTTCACTACACTCGACATCGCCTGGGTAACCGCCATAGATTGAAGGTACCACGGAAAAGGTCAACTTCTCAACAATTCAAGATAATCCAGGCATAAAGAAATAAGTAAACAACAAAGTATAACATTCACCAAACGTGACTCGTCCATCTCACTCTAGATTCGACTCTTATTAGGAATATCGCCAAAGAGTCCATCCCCAAACCGACGCAATAGGTAAGCTACGGCCCAACCCCAAACCGATACCATGCATTAATCGGCGGTCCAACCCCAAACTGATAATGCGACGCTTAGTCAATCTCCCCGTAAACAAAAGGGGACCTAGCACCCTTAGTTATCCGGGTCACGGCTCAAACGCGTCATACGACTCGCCAGCTCTCACTCGATGATTAGCTCGCCGCTGATCAAGGAGTGGCACATAAAATTACTTGATCACATATCAAATAAAGAGAGCATGCTTAACATGAAGAAAGCATAATTCAATCATTTCAGCAATAAAACAATCTGCATGAAGAAAACGCAATTCAACAGGCAATACACAATTCACAACATATAAAATAAAGCCTTAATAATGTCTAAGAGTTGCCCTTACACATAAACATATGAAATAAAGCCTTAATAATGTCTAAGAGTTGCCCTTACGCATAAACATATGAAATAAAGCCTTAATAATGTCTAAGAGTTGCCCTTACCGAACTCCAAGCTAACGCTGCTCGACAACGACCTCAACACTACTGTCTTCAAACGAGCTCGACTACGACTTCTCTCACTCGATCTCGACACGCACTCTTAGTCGACCTCGGTTTAAGTGATCTCGTACACGGATTTCCTTGCCGCACGATCTCGGAAATCACACTGCCTAATACGAGCACAACTTAGTTCTATCTATGGGTTCTAATAACACTTAGCTCTCATCATCCCAATCTTAACCACAACCCAAGTAAGCATTAAAACTTAAGAACTTAAACAAATACAACCAGAATTCAAACATTACAAAATAACTCCTTTTTCTCTAAAATTTTATTAAAATCTCTTTCATACATCATCAGACAAAGCCATTTTTCCTAAGTACTAATTCAAGCTTAAAATCAAGTAATACCTTAAACACAACTTAATCAAAATCTAAGTTTATATATCTTAAAAATATTTTCGTCATGGTCCAGCAATTAAAATAAGACCATAACCACTTATGTTAAAATTTAAAACTCAAAAAGAAATCAACACAAGCCAAGTAGGGAGGGTTTTGGGCGCTACCTACTTACAGAAAACAGAGGAAACAATTTGTTTTTCAAGCTCAAATAAATGGTTAGAAAGGTAGGAAATGTCATGAAGAAGAAAACCTATCAATATGACATGAGTTGAAAGCATAAAAACTAGCTAAAACAGAGAGAAGAAGTGGCGCTAACAGTAACATGAAAGGAAATAAAATTATGTTTTTCATACCTCAACAGATGGTCGAGATGGTGATATAGGTCGAGGAGATGATAAGGAACAAGGTTGATGAAGAAAGTTTATGCAGAAGCTCAACGAACTCAAGGTTCTTCAATGGAGGTTTGGAGAAGAGGAGGAAACTGTGAGAAGAAGAAAGAAGGAAATAGAAAGTGAGGATTTGAGGCGGCTGATCGTGATATTTAAGGCGGTGGAGGAAACTAATCATGATACTTATCTACAGCTGGTGGAAAAAGAAAAAGTTTGGTCTTATCTCCCTTAAACAAAAGCTAATTACAAGAAAACCATTTTAAAAGAATTTATCTTTCATAAAACCACAAATAAGCGACACCTGGATTTTAAAGTAAGATATTAATCCAAACAACAAGTCTAACCCATCTAATCATTCTCTCTCATAATCCCGACCAAAATATACTAACTAACGTTAAATAATATTTGTAAAAATACGAGTGTTATCATCTCGACACGATGTCGACCAGGATGCTCGTGCAAGCGGACAAGGCTCTAACACGAGTTCGTGCGCGGCCTCCCGATTCGACATGCGACCTCCTCAGCTCGACATATGACCTCGGCACGCGATCTTGGCACGGGATCTCGTCACGAGGTCTCGGTACGATGTCCTAATACGATGTCCTAATACGATGTCGATCTCGTCCTCAGGTGTTACAACCTCCATCTTCCTCGAATCCTTGGAGAAGATAAAGACATGCATCTTCTCCCTCCAGCTTCGTCACCATATGAGAAGCAACTCACACTTTTCCATCTGAGAACTGAGGAGCATTGATCTCGACAGGTTGACCTTGATCTCGACAGGTTGAGCTTGATCTCAAGCTTGATTTCGACAGGTTGAGGACCAACCGCTTGAGCCCGATCTCGACAGGTTGAGATCAAGCTCAACCTGTCGAGATCAAGGTCAACCTCTCGAGATCAAGGTCAACCTGTCGAGATGAAGCTTGATTTCGACATGTGTGATTCTATTATGTTGCAGACATAATAGAATCCTTATCCCACTGCCGGCTCCAACATCACACGATCATTGGAAATTCATCAGATTCGCGTCTGGCTCTTCTCCCTCACCCAATCTTTATCTTCTCACCTTGGTTCGATCTCTCTCTTCTACATCTCCCTAATTCGTCCTTCTTCTTAGATCTGTGTCTTTCCTCATGTCTTCTCCCTCACCTTAGTCTCTTTTTTCTTCAATCAGATTTGTGTCTCTTCCGCAATCTCTTTTCTCACCTCTACACAAAAAAAAAATCAAGCTTTTCTCATTTTTCACCTCAACCTGTCGAGATCAAGCAGTTCACAACCTCCATCTTCATCTCGAAATCAAGCTCAAGCTGTCGAAATCAAGCTTCATCTCGACAGGTTGAGCTTGATCTGGCTGTCGAGATCAGGCCTGCCGCTGGTCCTCGTGCCAAAATCAAGCTTGATCTCGAGAGCTTGAGCTAAACCTCGACAGCTTGAGCTTGATCTCAAGTTGTCGAGTTCAAGCTCCACCTGTCGAGGTCAAGCTCAACCTGTCGAAATCAAGCTAGATCTCGGCGGCAGATTGATCTCAAGTTGTCGAAGTTCAAGCTCAACTGTCGAGGTCAAGCCTGCCGCCGAAAATCAGGCTTGCTCTCCAATGTGCGAATGTCTGCGAGCTCGACGTGCCCAATGTCTACGAGCTCGACGTCCCCAATGTGCCAAGACGTGCCAATGTCTGCGAGCTCGACGTCCCCAATGTCTGCGAGCCCGACGTCCCCAATGTCTGCGAGCTCGACGTGCACGATGTCTCCGGAGCTCGGCGTGTCTGATGTCTGCGAGCTCGGCGTCGGTGTATGCGAGCTCGGCGTCCCAATGTCTGCGAGCTCGGCGTACTAAACTGCGCGCTTCTTTTGTCCCCAATGTCACGTTGAATCTTGATCTCGCGGCAGAACTTGATCTCGACAGGTTGAGATCAAGCTCAACTGTCGAGATGAAGGCGATCTCGGCAACGAGGACCAACAGCGGCCAGCGTCATCTCGACATGTGTGAATAGCGGTCGAGATCAACATCTTCGAGATCAAGCTCAACTGCCGAGATCAATCTCAACTGCCGAGATCAAGCTTCAACTCGACAGCTAGAGAACCAAACTCAACCGAGATCAAGCTCAATTTGTTGGTCCTCGTTTGCCGAAATGAAGCTTGATCTCGCGACTGAAGCTTGATCTCGGCGGGTTGAGCTTGATCTCAAACCGCCGAGTTCAAGCTCGACTGTCTAGATCAACCTCAACCTGCCGAGTTGAAGCTTGATTTCGACAGGTTGAGGACCAACCTGATCTCGACAGGTTGAGGGCAAGCTCAACCTGTCGAGATCAAGCTCCATCTCAATCTGCCGAGGTCAAGCTCCATCTCTGCCGCCGAGATCTGCCGCCGAAATCAGGCTCTGCCGCCGAAATCAAGCAGTCGAGCTTGATCTCGACAGTCGAGCTTGATCTTTGTCGAGATCAAGCTGTCGAAATCAAGGTTGAGCTCGACAGGAGATCAAGCAGTTCACAACCTCTGTAACGACCCGTTTCCGGACCGCTACCGAGCTCAACATACCGAGCTCGAGTTACCGAGCTCAACACACCGAGCTCAAGATACCCTGTATGCGATGTGTTTTAAAATGATACTCTTGTGCCTTTAGAAAAGTACGGTCTATATATATATATTTTTTTATAAAACTATCTCGTGCACATCAGAGTAATTACAGCTTTTCGAAACATGGTGCAACTAAGACACAAGACTTAAGTCCTAAATAACAACACGCAGGTATAACAAGTACATACTCATATATACAAGATATAAAAAGTGCATACAAAAGACAGAGTAATAATGTACAAAGAAAATACACCTAAGGTATGACGACTTCAAGAGATGAATCATACCCTGGGGGTACTTCCGGCAGACACCCACGCAGGGGGCTGCTCCAAAAGTAAACCGCCAGTCTACCCTGTAATAACAAAACATAACCGGCCCAACTGGTCACAACCACTATACACAAAAACATAGACAAAGCAAATCACGACAAATAGAGGTCGTCACCCTGATCCTCGTCGAGCTCCTCCTCGCCATCATCTGCTGTCGAGTTCACTGCACCCTCGACATCGCCTGGGTAACCGTCATAGATTGAAGGTACCACGGGAAAGGGTCAACTTCTCAACAATTCAAGATAATCCAGGCATAAAGAAATAAGTAAACAACAAAGTATAACATTCACCAAACGTGACTCTTCCATCTCACTCTAGACTCGACTCTTATTCCGGAATATCGCCAGCAGGTCCATCCCCAACCGACGCCAATAGGTAGCGGCCCAACCCCAAACTGATACCATGCATTAATCAGCAGGTCCAACCCCAAACTGATAATGCGACGCCTAGTCAATCTCCCGTAAACAAAAGGGGACCTAGCACCCTTAGTTATCCGGGTCACGGCTCAAAAATGTCATACGACTCGCCTAGCTCTCTCACTCGATGATTAGCTCGCCGCAGTCAAGGAGTGGCACATAAAATTACTTGATCACATATCAAATAAAGAGAGCATGCTTAACATGAAGAAAACGCAATTCAATCATTTAAGCAATAAAACAATCTGCATGAAGAAAACGCAATTCAACAGGCAATACACAATTCACAACATATAAAATAAAGCCTTAATAATGTCTAAGAGTTGCCCTTACGCATAAACATATGAAATAAAGCCTTAATAATGTCTAAGAGTTGCCCTTACGCATAAACATATGAAATAAAGCCTTAATAATGTCTAAGAGTTGCCCTTACCGAACTCCAAGCTAACGCTGCTCGACAACGACCTCAACATTTGTCTTCAAACGAGCTCGACTACGACTTCTCTCACTCGATCTCGACACGCACGGCTCTTAGTCGACCTCGGTTTCGTGATCTCGTACACCCAGATTTCCTTGCCGCACGATCTAGGAAATCACACCGCCTAATCTGAGCACAACTTAGTTCTATCTATGGGTTCTAATAACACTTAGCTCTCATCATCCCAATCTTAACCACAACCCAAGTAAGCATTAAAACTTAAGAACTTAAACAAATACAACCAGAATTCAAACATTACAAAATAACTCCTTTTCTCTAAAATTTTATTAAAATCTCTTTCATACATCATCAGACAAAGCCATTTTTCCTAAGTACTAATTCAAGCTTAAAATCAAGTAATACCTTAAACACAACTTAATCAAAATCTAAGTTTATATATCTTAAAAATATTTTCGTCATGGTCCAGCAATTAAAATAAGACCATAACCACTTATGTTAAAATTTAAAACTCAAAAAGAAATCAACACAAGCCAAGTAGGGAGGGTTTTGGGCGCTACCTACTTGCAGAAAACAGAGGAAACAATTTGTTTTTCAAGCTCAAATAAATGGTTAGAAAGGTAGGAAATGTCATGAAGAAGAAAACCTATCAATATGACATGAGTTGAAAGCATAAAAACTAGCTAAAACAGAGAGAAGAAGTGGCGCTAACAGTAACATGAAAGGAAATAAAATTATGTTTTTCATACCTCAACAGATGGTCGAGATGGTGATATAGGTCGAGGAGATGATAAGGAACAAGGTTGATGAAGAAAGTTTATGCAGAAGCTCAACGAACTCATGGTTCTTCAATGGAGGTTTGGAGAAGAGGAGGAAACTGTGAGAAGAAGAAAGAAGGAAATAGAAAGTGAGGATTTGAGGCGGTTGATCGTGATATTTAAGGCGGTGGAGGAAACTAATCATGATACTTATCTACAGCTGGTGGAAAAAGAAAAAGTTTGGTCTTATCTCCCTTAAACAAAAGCTAATTACAAGAAAACCATTTTAAAAGAATTTATCTTTCATAAAACCACAAATAAGCGACACCTGGATTTTAAAGTAAGATATTAATCCAAACAACAAGTCTAACCCATCTAATCTGTTCTCTCTCATAATCCCAGCAAAATATACTAACTAACGTTAAATAATATTTGTAAAAATACGAGTGTTATCATCTCGACACGATGTCGACCAGGATGCTCGTGCAAGCGTACAAGGCTCTAACACGAGTTCGTGCACGCGGCCTGTAACACCTGAGGACGAGATCGACATCGTATTAGGACGACGTATCGAGACCTCGACCAAGACCTTGTGTCGAGATCCCGTGCCAAGATCGTTTGCCGAGATCATTTGTCGAGCTGAGGAGACCACGTGCACTAGCTGCTGAGCTGAGGAGGTCGCGTGTCGAGTTGATGAAGTCGCGTACCGAGCTGATGAGGACGCATGTCGAGCTGATTAGACCGCGTTCACGAACTCGTGTTAGAACCTTGTACGTTTACACGAGCACCCTAGTCGACATCGTGTCGAGATGACACCTCGTATTCTTTCGAACGTTATTCAGCGTTATTATTATATTGTTTGTAATAATTATATTGTCGGCTTGACCGTTCTTGTCGTGTGTCTAGACCGTTGACCGACAGAGTAGAGGTAATTATGAGAGGAACGATTAAACGGGTAGATGATTGATGGGATTGGCATCTTATAGCTGGAGTTACGTTTATACCCCTTTCTCACCAGCTGTATACCACGACCGATTCCCTCACACTCATTCTTTCTCTTTTCTTCTTTCTTCTTCCTTCCTTCTGCTCTGTGTTTCGTTGTTTTCTTCAAAACTTCCATCATTTAAACCGTGAGTTCCATCGAGATTCTGCACAAGCTTTCTTCATCAACCTTGTTCATCATCATCTTCTCGACCTATATCTAAATGCCTTTCGATCACCATTGAGGTATGAAGAAGCAGATCTTTCTTTTCCTACGTACTCTTGTTTAGCGCTATTTCTTCTTCCATTTTTAACCAGTTTATGCTTCCAAATCATGTCAAATTGATGGGTTTTCTTCTTCACAATATTACCTATCTTTCTAACCGATTAATTGGGCTTGTAAAACAAATTTCTTCCTCTCGTTTTTACGCAATCGCGGTGCCCGAAACCTCCATTTTTGGTTCGTTTCGATTTCTTGTTTTTCATTCGTTGCTTCTGGTTATTGTTGTTGTCGATCTATCTGTTGAAGCATCAGATAACTTTTTCATGAAATTTTGATCGAAATCCCTAACTTTGTGTTAGAGGAAAAATATATTTCAGTTCTTGAGTTTTATATTTTTCTGGGTTGTGGTTAAGTTTGGGATGAGAGCTAGATGTATTAGAACCCATAGATCGATCTGAGTTGTGTTTGTTTTAGGAAGTCTGATTCCCGAGATCGTGTGATTTCCGAATCAAGGTGTACGGGAAAGCGAATCCAAGGACGTGGAAGCAGCGGAATCCAGATCGAGAACTGTACGTGTCGAGGTCGACTGAGAAGCGTACGTGTCGAGGTCGATTGAGGACGGTACGTGTCGAAGTCGTTGTCGAGCTCGTTGAAGACAGCCGTGTCGAGATCGAGTAAGAGAAGTCGTTGTCGAGCAGCATTAACTTGGAGTTCGGTAAGGGCGCTTCACATTAATACTTTCGTAGTATGCTAGCGTAAGGGCAACTCCTAGATATCTCTAAGACTTTATTTTTATTGTTATATTTATGTATGGACTCCTTGATTGGTGTCGAGATTGGAATGTTGTGATATGATTGAGTTTTTGCATGTATTTGATATGTGATTGAATATATGTTGTGAATGGTGTATTCTTTGTCCAGTGCGTTTCTTCATGCAGAATGTTTTATTGCTTAAATGTCGAATTGTGTTTTCTTCATGTTAAGCATGCTCTCTTTATTTGATATGTGATCAAGTAAGTTGTGTTACTCTTTGACATGCGGCGAGCTAATCATCGAGTGAGAGAGCTAGGGAGTCGTATGACGTTTTTGAGCCGGACCCAGATAACTGAGGGTGCTAGGTCCCCTTTTTGTTTATGGTGGATTGGCTAGGCGTCGCATTATCAGTTTGGGGTTGGACCTGCTGATTAATGCATGGTATTCGGTTTGGGGTTGGACCTGCCGTTTACCTATTACGTCAGTTTGGGGATGGACCTGCTGACGATATTCCGGAATAAGAGTTGTGTCGAGTCTAGAGTGAGATGGTCGAGTCACGTGTGGTGATTGAGATATATTATTGTTGTTTGCTTACATCATTTATGTCGAGCTTATCTTGAATTGTCGAGAAGTTGACCCTTTCCCGTGGTGCCTTCAATCCATGACGGTTACCCAGGCGATGTCGAGGGCGCAGGTAACTCGACAGTAGACGATGCCGAGGAGGAGCTCGACGAAGACCCGAGTGACGACCTGTACTTGTCGTGATTGATTATGTTTGTTCGACGTATTTCTTTTGATGACTGTACTTCGTTTTTCTTTTGTGTTCGAGGTCGTGACCAGTTTGGGCAGTGTGTTTTGTTGTTTCAGGGTAGACTGGTGGTCTTACTTTTGGAGCGACCCTGCGAAGTCTCCGGAAGTACCCCAGGTATGATTGCTTTTTGAAGTCGTCGTGCTTTAGGTGTGTTTTCTTTGCACATTTGCTTCTCTGTATTTTGTATACATTATTATTTCGAGTGATATATATATGTGTATGTTATGCATGTATGTTTTATTAGAATTTAAGTCTTGTGTCTTAGTTGCACCATGTTTCGAAAGTTGTAATTACTCGATGTGCACGAGTTGGTTTTATAAAAAATATATCGTATTTTTAAAAGGCACAAGAGTTTTGTTTTTAAAACACATCTCATATAGGTTTATGTTGAGCTTGGTGTGTTGAGCTCGGTAACTCGAGCTCGGTATATTGAGCTTCGGTAGCGGTCAGGAAGCGGTCGTTACCTTGTTGGTATCGAGCTTGATTCGGTTCGAGAAATTTGTGCATAGGAAGATTTGGACCGTCACCGTGTCCGGGTTATGTGTTGGGTACCTAGTTGTATTATGTTGATTCTTTGTTTGATTAAGTGAAGCACTTATTGCTTGAGAAATTGTTTGAAGCTGTTTCTTGATTGAAGCCGGTGTGTTTTAACACATCCTTGTTGTGAGATTCGACGGGGTTTTGAACCTTGTGGAATCTAATGCCACCTCGTAGGAATACGACATCCGCAACCGAGAACGCCGACATGGAACGAGCTATTCAAGCTATGACCGAGATGGCGGCAGCCATGGCTCAACAATCACCGCCGCAACTCAACAGGCTAACGCGATGGCTCAACAGACGGCGGCGTTAACTCAGCCAGAACTTGCAAAAGAATAGCAACGAGCGAGCGA
Organism: Calophaca sinica; assembly: GCA_037113605.1. Classification (NCBI taxonomy): domain Eukaryota; kingdom Viridiplantae; phylum Streptophyta; class Magnoliopsida; order Fabales; family Fabaceae; genus Calophaca; species Calophaca sinica. The sequence continues at coordinate 74,320,421 of CM073734.1, forward strand.
AATCTTTGAAGCGAGAGGATTAGCAGGACTTCAGGAAGCATGATCCACCGGTTCTACGGTGAGCCAAATCGGATAAAGCCGATCTTTGGATGCAAGATATCGAGAAGATCTTTGAGGCACTCCATTGCGGACAGCGTGAAGGTCGACTATGCCACCTACTTCATCGCTAGGAGACGCGGAGTATTGGTGGAGAGGAGTGAAGCAAACATTTATAGCAGAACATCGCGAGATGACCTGGGAACTTTTTCGTGAAAGGTTCTTGGACAAGTACTTCCCGGATACTGCACGAGCCGAGAAGGAGCAAGAATTTCTTCAATTGCAGCAAGGAGTTCGAGTCGTTGGCGAGGTATTTCAGTCCATTTCGTGATCGAGTTGACCAAAGATGGTTAAGTGAGAGATTCCAACGGGGATTGAGATTCGACATTCAGAAGTCAGTAGTGTCGTTGAGGATCCGAAACCTCCAAGAGTTGATTGATCGCTGTGTCGAGGTAGAAGGAGTAAGGAGCCACAAGAAGAAGATTATTGTGGGCGGACCGGTGAGACCCAAAGTGCAGGCGTAGATTTGCACTGAAGGAAAACAACCGCTTGAAGAAGCCGTGACGACCAGGCCTCGGGGAACGACAACAGGGGACAATATCGTCCGATGACCCAGGTACCGAGAAGCAGAGGACAGACAGGTGTCGAGGTGACTTGTTTCCGTTGTGGAAAAACGGGACATTACGCCAATAACTGTACTCAGAAGGAGGGGGTGTGCTACAACTGCAAGAAGCCAGGGCATTTTGCCAAGGATTGTCCTACACCCAAAGCTGAACCGACTATGCTTGCGGCAAGAGCCAAAGGGAAGCGTCAAGTGGCTAAAGGCAGAGTTTTCTGCATGAGTGGCGAGGAAGCAGATCGAGCTGATGATCTTATCCAAGGTGAATGTGAGATCGAGGGTAAATCCTTATCCGTTCTTTTTGATTCGGGTGCAACCCATTACTTTATTTCTTCTGATTGTGTGAACCATTTGAACTTGACTGTGACTGCTTTACCGTTTAATTGTGTAGTGATTATTCAGAGTAGAAAGTTTGTGGCCAATTTGGTTTGTTTGCCTCTTAAGGGCTTAGATGTCATTCTCGGGATGGATTGGTTGTCACACCACCATGTCCTTTTGGACTGTGCCCGTAAAACTGTAATTTTTCCAGACCTTGGAGTCTCCAATTATCTTTCTGCCGAACATATTGGAGTTTCTTTGAAAGAAGGAACTAGGGAATACATGTATCTGGCTAGTTCGGAAGTTTTCCAGCAGATCGACGTGAAGAATGTTCCAGTGGTGTGTGACTTTGAGGACGTTTTTCCCGAAGACGTGCCAGGGTTACCACCGGTCACGAGAGGTCGAGTTCTCCATCGACTGATTCCGTGAAACGGGACCGATTTCCAAAGCGCCATACGGGATGTCTCTGCCCGAGATGAAAGAGTGAAGTCCCGGATCGAACACTTGGAGTCGAAGCTAATTCATACGCATCGAGGCGTGTCACCGCCAGTGGGAGCTCCGGTGTTGTTGGTTAAGAAGAAGGATGGGCGATCAAGACTGCGGCGTGGACTATCGCGAACTCAACAAGGTTACCGTGGAAGAACCAGATTATCCGTTACCACGTATTGGCGACTTGATGGATCAACTTCGTGGAGCGGCGATCTTTCCAAGATAGACTTGAAGTCGGGCTACCATCGATTCGCGTGAAGGAGGAAGATGTCGCCAAAACAGCTTCCAGGACTAGATACGGTCACTACGAGTACTTGGTGATGCCGTTTGGAGTAGCGAATCGCGCCGGTGTGTTTATGGACTACATGAACAGAATTTTCCATTCGTTTTGGATCAGTTCGTTGTAGTGTTCATCGGCGACATATTGATTTACTCGAGGAACCGAGAAGAGCACGCAGATACACTTATGTCGAGTACTACGGATATTACGAGATAAGCAACTCTATGCCAACTGTCAAGTGTGAATTTTGGCTTGAAGAGGTGAATTTTCTTGGTCACGTGATTTCCAGGAGAAGGGATAGCCGTGGATCCAACTAAGATTGAAGTGTGCTAGCGTGGGAACGACCTAAGACGATTCACGAGATCGGAGTTTTGTCGGCTTAGCGGCTATTACCGAAGATTCATTGAAGGTTTCGAAGATTGTCGCGCCTCTTGCACGATCGACGAGGAAGGATCAACCTTTGCTTGGACCGAGGAGTGCGAAGCCGATTTTCAACGGCCGAAGGAGCTTTTGGCGACAGCGCTGTCGATTTTGCCTCAACCGTAAGAGCCTTTCGAGGTGTATTGTGATGCGTCACACCAGGATTGGGATGCGTGCGATGCAACATCGGAAGGTGGTCGCGTATGCTTCAAGGCGACTCCAAGATTCATGAGAGGAACTACCCTACTCACGACTTGGAGTGGCAGTTTGTAGTTTTTGGCGCCGAAGATATGGAGGCACTACCTTTACGGAGCACTCTTCTGTTTTCGGCGATCACAAGAGCTTGAAGTACATTCGACCAGAAAGAACTCAACATGCGTCAGCAGATGGACATAATTTCTCAAGGACTACGACTTTACGTTGGAATACCATCCCGGTAAGGCTAACGTAGTAGCAGATGCGTTGAGTAGGAAGAGCGTTTTAACCTCGGCGATGATGATCAAGGAGTTGGAGATGCTCGAGAAGTTCCGAGACTTGAAGTTGAGTGTCGAAGTTTCACCGGGGAAGCTGAGATTTGGTATGCTTACTATTTCTAACAGATTGTTGGACGAGATCCGAGACCAGCAAGTTCATGACGAGCTTCTGCAAGAGAAGATTCAGTTGATAGCGCAAGGGAAGGCGACAGAATTTCAGGTCGGAGCGGACGACATCTTGAGATGCAATGGCCGAGTGTGCGTACCTAACGTATCCGAGCTGAGGAAGTTGATTCTCGACGAAGCGCATAAGAGCAACTTTAGTATTCATCCCGGAGTTACGAAGATGTATCAAGACTTGAAGAAGCATTTTTGGTGGTCCGGAATGAAGAAGCAAGTGGCCGAGTACGTAGCTTCGTGTTTGACGTGTCAGAAAGCGAAGGTGGAGCACCAACGACCTGCAGGAATGCTACAATCGCTTGACGTACCAGTATGGAAATGGGATAGTATTTCCATGGATTTCGTTGTAGGTTTGCCGAAGACGCGAAGAAGAATGATTCGATTTGGGTGATCGTCGGCCGATTGACCAACCGCTCATTTCTTACCGGTGAGGTCGACATACAGCGTGGAAAAGCGGCCGAGATCTACATCGCGGAGATAGTAAGACTTCATGGAATACCTCTTTGATCGTGTCGGACCGAGATCCAAAGTTCACGTCTCATTTTTGGAGGAATTGCAAGGAGCGATGGGAGGCAGAGCTCGGGCTTAGCTTCGGCATATCATCCACGCATCGACGGTCGGCCGAGAGAACGATCCAATCGCTTGAAGATTTGTTGCGAGCTTATGCGTTAGATCACCGAGGAAGTTGGGACGACGTCTTACCATTGGTGGAGTTCACCTACAATACGATTTCCATGCGAGTATTGGAATGGCACCTTTTGAAGCACCAGTATGGCCGGAAATGTCGACGCCTCTTTGTTGGTACCAGGGCGGCGGCGAACTATCGTAGGACCAGGATATGATCCAGCGGACTCACGAGAAGATCCGTTTGATCGAGAGATCGGATGCGAACATCTCAAAGTCGACGGTAAGAGTTAGGCGGACCAACGACGTCGACCACTCGAGTTCGAGGAAGGAGAACATGTATTTCTTAGAGTCACCCCACTTCTGGAGTTGGTCGAGCGATCAAATCCAAGAAACTTACCCTAAATTCATTGGACCTTACAGATTCTTCGTCGTATTGGTCGGTGGCATATCAGTGCTTTACCACCATTCTTGTCGAACATCCACGGCGTCTTCCACGTCTCACAATTACGGAAGTATGTTTCCGACCCTTCTCATGTCATCGAACCGGATATGATTCAAGCGAAGGGCGACTATCTTTTGAAGCATTACCAAAGAAGAATCGTTGATCGGAAAGCCAAGCGATTCGCGGAACAAAGAGATTCAACTTGTCAAAGTTGTGTGGGATCGAAGGCGGGAGATCGACTTGGGAGCTGGAGGAGAAGATGAAGACTTCGATTACCACTGAACTTTTCCGAGGTAAGAATCTTATTTGCAATTTCGAGGACGAAATTTTTTAGAGGAGAGATTGTAACACCTGAGGCCGAGACCGACATCGTATTAGGACGACGTCTCGAGACCTCGACCAAGACCTTGTGTCGAGATCCGGTCCCAAGATCGTTTGCCGAGATCATTTATCGGTGAGGAGACCACGATGCACTAGTGGTGAGGAGGTCGCGTGTCGAGTTGATGAAGTCGCGTACCGAGCTGATGAGGACGCATGTCGAGCTGATTAGACCGCGTTCACTGTAACGACCCGTTTCCGGACCGCTACCGAGCTCAAAATACCGAGCTCGAGTTACCGAGCTCAACACACCAAGCTCAACATAAACCTATATGAGATGTGTTTTAAAAACAAAACTCTTGTGCCTTTTAAAAATACGATATATTTTTTTTTTTTTTTTAAAAACCGACTCGTGCACATCAGAAGTAATTCTGACTTTTGAAACATGGTGCAACTAAGACACAAGACTTAAATTCTAATAAAACATACATGCATAACATACACATATATATATATCACTCGAAATAATAATGTATACAAAATACGAGTAGCAAATGTGCAAAGAAAATACACCTAAGGTATGCATAACTTCAAAAGAGCAATCATACCACAGGGGTACTTCCAGACTCCACGCAGGTGCTCCAAAAGTAAGACCACCAGTCTACCTGTAGCAACAAAACAACACGCACTAAACCGTAACGACCTCGAACACAAAAGAAAAACAAGTGCAGTCCTCGGAAAAACAAACATCCAACAAATAAACAATCACGACAGATAGAGTGCGTCACTCAGGTCCTCGTCGAGCTCCTCCTCGGCATCGTCTCATTGCCGAGTTACTGCGCCCTCGACATCGCACGGGTAGCAGTCATGGATTGAAGGCACCACGGGAAAGGGTCAACTTCTCAACAATTCAAGATAAGCTCGACATAAAAATATAAGCAAACAAAGCAAAGTATAACATTCAAGACGTGACTCGACCATCTCACTCTAAACTCGACCTGACTTCGCAAATCCATTTTCTCTCGACCGACAATTTTCCGGAATACACGCCCGTCTGCGTATGTCGGAAGAAGTCGGCCAAAGCCTTGGGATCTCGCTCTCCCTAGGACGGTCAACTTCCAGGTCCATAGCGTGGCGGCGTCTAGTCAATCTCCGTAAACAAAGGGGAGCTAGCACCCTCGATTATCAGGGTCACGGCTCAAAAGCGTCATACGACTCACCTAGCTCGCTCACTCGATGAACAATTGCGCATACGATATTCAAAGAGTTAAACACAAGATATTCAACCGCATGTCAAAAAAAAGAGCAAGCTCGACATGAAGAAACGCAATTCAACATGCAATACACAATTCACGACATATATTCAATCACATATTAAATACATGCAAAAACTCAATCATATCACAACATTTCAAGCTCGACACAAATCAGGAAAATCCATACACAATAACATAACCACGTAGAATATGAAATGCCCTTATGCTAGCATACTACGAAAATATTAATGTGAAGCGCCCTTACATAAGGACTTATAAAACAAAGCCTTAGAGATATCTAGGAGTTGCCCTTACCGAACTCCAAGTTAATGCTGCCCGACAACGACCTCGACACAGCTGTCTTCAAAGAGCTCGACAACGACTCCGACACGTACGCTTCTCAGTCGACCTCGACACGTACAGTCCTCGATCTGGATTCTGCTGCTTCCGCGTCCTTGGATTCGCTTTCCCGTACACCTTGATTCGGAAATCACTCGATCTCGGGAATCAGACTTCCTAAAACAAACACAATTTAGATCGATCTATGGTTTCCAATACATCTAGCTCTCTCTTCCCCAAACTCAACCACAACCCAGAAAATATAAAACTCAAGAACTGAAATATATTTTTCCTCTAACACAAAGTTAGGGATTTCGATCAAAATTTCATGAAGATCGACAACAACAATAACCAGAAGCAACGAATGAAAAACAAGAAATCGAAACGAACCAAAAATGGAGGTTTTACGGAGCGCTTTGGTGCGAAATCGAGAGAAAGAACTTTGTTTTGCAAGCCCAATTAATCGGATAGAAAGATAGGTAATACCGTGAAGAAGAAAACCCATCAATTTGACATGATTTGGAAGCATAAAACTGGTTAAAAATGGAAGAAGAATTAGCGCTAAGCGATAGTACGGATGAAAGAAAAATCTGTTCTTCATACCTCAGCGGTGATCGGCCAGGCGAGATATGGGTCGAGAAGTCGATGATGAACAAGATTGATGAAGAAAGCTTGTGCAGGAATCTCGATGGAACTCACGGTTTAAATCGATGGAGATTTTTTTTTTGAAGAAAACAACGAAACACAGGCGAGAAGGAAGGAAGAAGAAAGAAGAAAAGAGAAATGAGTGTTTGAGGGAAAATCGATCGTGAATACCGGAAGGGCATAATCGTAACTCCGGCTATAAGATGCCAATCCCAATAATCATCTACCCGTTTAATCGTTCCTCTCATAATTACCCTACTGCTTCGGCCAACGGCGAGCCGAGCAATGTAATAATTACAAACAATATAATAATAATGCTGAATAACGTTCGAAAGAATACGAGGTATCATCTCGACACGATGTCGACAAGAGTGCTCGTGCAAGCGTCTGAGTTCTAACACGAGTTCGTGAACGCGGTCTCCTCGACTCGACATACGCCCTCATCACTCGAGACGCGACTTCATCAACTCGACACGCGACCTCCTCATTTCGGCTGACTAGTGCACGTGGTCTCATCACCGACAAAAGATCTCGGCAAAGCGATCTAGTCACGGGATCTCGACACAAGGTCTTGGTCGAGGGTCTCGATCGTCGTCCTAATACGATGTCGATCTAGGTCTCGGGTGTTACAATCTCTCCTCTAAAAAATTTAGTCCTCGAAATTGCAAATAAGATTCTTACCTCGAGAAAAGTTCGAGTCTTGAGTCTTCATCTTCTCCTCCGACTCCCAAGTCGCATCTCCGTCTTCGATCCCACACAACTTTGACAAGTTGAATCTCTTTGTTCCGCGAATCGCTTGGCTTTCCGATCAACGATCCTTGCTGGTGACGCTTCAAAGATAGGTCGTCCTTGGTTGAATCACATCCGGTTCGATGACATGAGAAGGGTCGGAAACATACTTCCGCAATTGTGAGGCGTGGAAGGCGTCATGGATGTTCGACAAGAATGGTGGCAAGGCAATCTGATATGCCACTTTGGACGTCTGACGAAGAATCTGGTAAGGTCCAATAAATTTAGGGGTAAGTTTCTTGGATTTGATCGCTCGACCAACTCCGGTAGTGGGGGTGACTCTAAGAAATACATGTTCTCCTTCCTCGAACTCGAGTGGTCGACGTCGTTGGTCTGCATATCTCTTACATCGACTTTGAGATGTTCGCATCCGATCTACGATCAAGCGGATCTTCTCGGTGAGTCTGCTGGATCATATACGGTCTCTGACGGTTCGCTCGTAGATCTGGTACCAACAAAGAGGCGTCGACATTTCCGTCCATCTGGCGCTTCAAAGGTGCCATCCCGATACTCGCATGGAAGCTGTTATTGTAGGTGAATTCCACCAATGGTAAGGCGTCGTCTGACTTCCTCGGTGATCTAACGTCTGAGCTCGTAACAAATCTTCAGCGATTGGATCGTTCTCTCGGTCGGCCGTCGATGCATGGATGATATGCCGAGCTAAGCGAGCTCGGTTCCCATCGCTCCTTGCAATTCCCTCCAAAAATGAGGCGTGAACTTCGGATCTCGGTCCGACCACGATCGAAGGGTATTCCATGAAGTCGTACTATCTCGGCGATGTAGATCTCGGTCGGCTTTTCCACGTTGTATGTCGACCTCACCTTTGGTAAGAAATGGCGATTTGGTCAATCGATCGACGATCACCCAAATCGAATCATTCTTCTTCTGCGTCTTCGGCAAACCTACAGCGAAATCCATGGAAATCTTGTCCCATTTCCATCTTCGCACGCGTCAGCGATTGTAGCATTCCCGTAGGTCGTTGGTGCTCCACCTTCGCCGACCGACCGTCCAAACATGAAGCTCGTGCTCGGCCACTTGCTTCTTCATTCCGGACCACCAAAAATGCTTCTTCAAGTCTTGATACATCTTCGTAACTCGGGATGAATACTAAAGTTGCTCTTATGCGCCGTCGAGAATCAACTTCCTCGGCTCGGATCGTTAGGCACGCGCGCTCGGCCATTGCACCTCGAAGATGTCGTCCGCTCAGGCACTGAAATTACCGCCGCCTTCCGCTTGCGCTATCAAGTGAATCTTCTCTTGCATAAGCTCGTCATGAACTTGCTGGTCTCGGATCTCGTCCAACAATGCATTAGAGATGGTAAGCATACCAAATCTCGACTTCCCGGTGAAACTCGACACTCGACTTCAAGTCTCGGAACTTCTCGAGCATCTCAAACTCCTTGATCATCATTACACGAGGTTAAAGCGCTCTTCCTACTCAGCGCATACGCTACTACGTTAGCCTTCAGGGATGGTATTCCAGCGTAAAGTCGTAGTCCTTGAGAAATTACGTCCATCTACGTTGGCGCATGTTGAGTTCTTTACGGTCGAGCAGTACTTCAGCTCTTGTGATCGCTGAAAGCGATGAGAGTGCTCCCGTAAAGGTAGTGCCTCCATATCTTGGCGCCAAAAACTCTGCTGCCAGCTCCAAGGCGTGAGTAGGGGAGTTCCTCTCGTGGATCTTAAGCTGGCTTGAAGCATGCGCGGCCACCTTCCGATGTTGCATCGGACGCATCCCGATCCCTGGTGTGACGCATCACAATACACCTCGAAAGGCTCTTACGGTTGGGGCAAAATCAAGACAAAGCGCTGCCGCCAAAAGCTCCTTCATCGTTGAAACCGGCTTCACACTCCTCGGTCCCAAGCAAAGGTTGATCCTTCCTCGTCGATCGTGTAAGGCGCGACAATCTTGAGAAACCTTGATGAATCTTCGGTAATATCACGCTAAGCGACAAAACTCACGATCTCATTAGAATCGTCTTGGTTTGTTCCCACGCTATGCACTTCAATCTTAGTTGGATCCACACTATCCGCTTCTCGGAAATCACGTGACCAAGAAAATTCACCTCTTGAAGCCAAAATTCACACTTGACGAGGTTGGCATAGAGTTGCTTATCTCGTAATATCGTAGTACTCGACATAGGTGTTCTGCGTGCTCTTCTTGGTTCCTCGAGTAAATCAATATGTCGTCGATGAACACTACAGCTGATCCAAAAGCGAATGGAAAATCCTGTTCATGTAGTCCATAAACCACGGTGGCGCGTCGTCACTCCAAGCGGCATCACCAAGTACTCGTAGTGACCGTATCTAGTCTGAAAATTGTTTTGGCGACATCTCCCTCCTTCACGCGAATCGATGGTAGCGGGCTTCAAGTCTATCTTGGAAAGATCGCGCTCCACGAAGTTGGTCCATCAAGTCGTCAATGCGTGGTAGCGGATAGCGGTTCTTCCACGGTAACCTTGTTGAGCTCACGATAATCTCACGCCTGATCTTGATCGTCCATCCTTCTTCTTAACCAACAACACCTTTGGAGCTCCCCGCGGTGACACGCTCGGTCGTATGAATTGCCTCGACTCGAGTGTTCGATCACGGGACTTGACTCTTTCATCTCGGCGGGGAGACATCTGTATGGCGCTTTGGAAATCGGTCACATTCACGGAATCGGTCGATGGAGAACTTCGACCTCTCGTCTTGGTGGTAACCTGGCGCGTCTTCGAAAAAGCGTCCTCAAAGTCACACACCCTTTGGTACATTCTTCACGTCGATCTGTTTGGAAAACTTACGAACTAGCTGAATACAGGTATTCCCTAGTTCCTTCTTTCAAAGAAACTCCAATACGTTCGTGAAAGATAATTGGAGATTCGAGTGCAGGAAAAATTACGGTTTCACGGGCACAGTCCAAAGGACATGGTGGTGTGACAACCAATCCATCAGGGATAACATCTAAGCCGCTTAAGAGGCAAACAAACCAAATTGACCACAAACTTTCTACTCTGGATAATCACTACACAATTAAGACATGCAGTGTTTGTGACTAAGGTTTTAGCGGTGGGGTTGTAACTACTAATTTAAGCGGTAAAGCGATCACGATCAAGTTCAAATGGTTCACACAATCGGAAGAAATAAAGGAATGGGTTGCACGAATCAAAAAGAACGGATAAGGATTTACCCTCGATCTCACATTCACCTTGGATAAGATCATCGGCTCGATCTTCTTCCTCGCCACTCATGCGAGAAAACTACGCCTTTAGCCACTGGACGCTTTCCTTTGGCCTTTGCGCCAAGCATCGTCGGTTCGACTTTAGGTGTAGGACAATCCTTAGCAAAATGCCCTGGCTTCTTGCGGTTGAAACACACCTCCTCCTTACGAGTCTGATTACTCGCGTAATGTCGGCTTTCCACATCGGTAGCAAATCACCTCGACATCGGTCGACCTCCGCTCCTCGGTACTTGGGTCATCGGACGATCTTGTCCCTGTTGTTGTTCCCACGAGGTCGGTCGTAAGGCCTCTTCTGCGGTTGTTTCCCTTTACGTGCAAATCTACGCCCCGCACTCTGGGGTCTCACCGGTCAGCCTGATAATCTTCTTCTTGTGGCTCCGCCTCCTTCTACCTCGACACATCGATCAATCGACTCTTGGAGATTTACGATCCTCAGCGACACTCTTGACTTACGAATGTCGAATCTCAATCCCGTTGGAATCTCTCACTCAACCATCTCTGGTCAACTCGGTCACGAAATGGACTGAAATACCTGCGTAGCGATTCGAACTTGGCGCGCATACTCGGACACCGTCGAGTTGCCTTCTTTGTAGTTGAAGAAATTCTTGCTCCTTCTCGGCTCGTGCGATTATCAGAAAGTACTTGTCCAAGAACGCTTTCACGAAAAAGCTCCCGAGGTCATCTCGCGATGTTACGCTATAAGCGTTGCTTCACTCCTCTCCACCAATACTCTGCGTCTCCTAGCGGTAAGTAGGTGGCATAGTCGACCTTCACGTTGTCAGAGACGATGAAGTGCCTCAAAGATCTTCTCGATCTCTTGCATCCAAAGATCGACTTTATCCGGTTGGCTCACCGTAGAACCGGTTGGATCATGCTTCTGAAGTCGGCCAATCCTGCCGCTTGGCATTTACGTTACGCTCGTTCTTTGTTGCTGCAAGTTCTGGCGAGTTAACGACTGCCGTCTGCATTGAGCCATCGCGTTAACTGTTGAGTTCGCGGCGGTGATTGTTGAGCCATGGCTGCCGCCATCTCGGTCATAAGCTTGAATAGCTCGTTCCATGTCGGCGTTCTCGGTTGCGGATGTCGTATTCCTACGAGGTGGCATTAGATTCCACAAAGTTCAAAACCACATCGAGAATCTCACAACAAGGATGTGTTAAAACACCTTTGCTTCAATCAAGAAACGAGTTCAAACAATTTCTCAAGCAATAAGTGCTTCACTTAATCAAGCGACAATCAACATATTACAACTAGGTACCCAACACACATAACGACATAGTGACCCGGTCAAATTCCTATGCACGGCTCGGTCGAGCGAAGCTGCTCTGATACCAACGATGTAACGACCGTTTCAGGACCGCTCTGAGAGCTCAAAATACCGAGCTCGAGTTCTGAGCTCAACACACCAAGCTCAACATAAACCTATATGAGATGTGTTTTAAAAACAAAACTCTTGTGCCTTTTAAAAATACGATATATATTTTTTTAAAAACCAACTCGTGCACATCGGAGTAATTCTGACTTTTGAAACATGGTGCAACTAAGACACAAGACTTAAATTCTAATAAAACATACATGCATAACATACACATATATATATATCACTCGAAATAATAATGTATACAAAATCTGAGTAGCAAATGTGCAAAGAAAATACACCTAAGGTGCAATGACTTCAAAGAGCAATCATACCACTGAGGGTACTTAAGCCAGAACTCCCACAGCATTGCTCAAAAATAAGACCACCCAGTCTACCTGTAACAACAAAACAACAACTTGCCTAAACTGGTCACGACCTCGAACACAAAGAAAAAAACAAATGCAGTCCTCGGAAAAACAAACATCCAGCAAATAAACAATCCACGACGGATAGAGGTCGTCACTTTCGGGTCCTCGTCGAGCTCCTCCTCGGCATCGTCTCTTGTCGAGTTACTGCGCCCTCGACATCGCTGGGTAGCAGTCATGGATTGAAGGCACCACGGGAAAGGTCAACTTCTCAACAATTCAAGATAAGCTCGACATAAAAATATAAGCAAGCGACCAAAGTATAACATTCAGAAGCGTGACTCGACCATCTCACTCTAAACTCGACACAACTTCGCCAAATCCATTTTCTCTCGACTCGACAATTTTCCGGAATGCACACGCCGTGCAGGTATGTCGGAAAGTCGGTAAAGCCTTGGGATCCTCGCTCTCCTAGGGCGGTCGACTCGGGTCCCGTAAGCGTGGCGGCGTCTAGTCAATCTCCAGTAAACAAAGGGGACCTAGCACCCTCGATTATCAGGGTCACGGCTCAAAAGCGTCATCGACTCACCTAGCTTCGCTCGCTCGATGAACAATTCGCATCGATATTCAAAGAGTTAAACACAAGATATTCAACCGCATGTCAAATAAAAGAGCAAGCTCGACATGAAGAAACGCAATTCAACATGCAATACACAATTCACGACATATATTCAATCACATATTAAATACATGCAAAAACTCAATCATATCACAACATTTCAAGCTCGACACAAATCAGGAAAATCCATACACAATAACATAACCATGTAGAATATGAAATGCCCTTATGCTAGCATACTACGAAAATATTAATGTGAAGCGCCCTTACATAAGGACTTATAAAACAAAGCCTTAGAGATATCTAGGAGTTGCCCTTACCGAACTCCAAGTTAATCTTTGCCGAAACAGCGACCTGCGACAATTTGTCTTCAAAGAGCTCGACAACGACTCGAAACCGCGTCGCTTCTCGATCGACCTCGACACGTCTGATCCTCGATCTGGATTCTGCTGCTTCCGCGTCCTTGGATTCGCTTTCCCGTATACCTTGATTCGGAAATCACTCGATCTCGGGAATCAGACTTCCTAAAACAAACACAATTTAGATCGATCTATGGTTTCCAATACATCTAGCTCTCTCTTCCCCAAACTCAACCTGACCCGGAAAATATAAAACTCAAGAAGCTGAAATATATTTTCCTCTAACACAAAGTTAGGGATTTCGATCAAAATTTCATGAAAAAGTTATCGATGCTTCAGCAGATAGATCGACAACAACAATAACGGAAGCAGCGAATGAAAAACAAGAAATCAAAGCGAACCAAAAATGGAGGTTTTACGGGCACTGGAGTGCGAGAAATCGAGAGAAAGAAATTTGTTTTACAAGCCCGATTAATCGGTTAGAAAGATAGGTAATATCGTGAAGAAGAAAACCCATCGATTTGACATGATTTGGAAGCATAAAGCGGTTAAAAATGGAAGAAGAATTAGCGCTAAGCGATGCTTACGGATGAAAAGAAAAATACATTTCTTCATACCTCAGCGGTGATCGAAGCGAGGCGAGATATGGGTCGAGAAGTCGATGATGAACAAGATTGATGAAGAAAGCTTGTGCGAGAATCTCGATGGAACTCACGGTTTAAATCGATGGAGATTTTTGAAGAAAACAGCGAAACCGCAAGCGAAGGAAGGAAGAAGAAAGAAGAAAAAGAAATGAGTGTTTGAGGAAAATCGATCGTGAATACGGTTTGGAAGGGCATAATCGTAACTCCGGCTATAAGATGCCAATCAATAATCATCTGCCCGTTTAATCGTTCCTCTCATAATTACCTCTACTCTGCCGGTCAGCGGCAAGCGACAATGTAATAATTACAAACAATATAATAATACTTTGAATAACGTTAGAAAGAATACGAGGTATCATCTCGACACGATGTCGACAAGAGTGCTCGTGCAAGCGTACAAGGTTCTAACACGAGTTCGTGAGCAGCGGTCTCCTCGGCTCGACATCGTCCTCATCATTTCGATGCAGCGACTTCATCAACTCGACACGCGACCTCCTCATTTCGGCTGACTAGTGCACGTGGTCTCATCAGCTCGACAAAAGATCTCGGCAAACGATCTAGTCACGGGATCTCGACACAAGGTCTTGGTCGAGGTCTCGATACGTCGTCCTAATACGATGTCGATCTCGTCCTCAGGTGTTACATTCACGAACTCGTGTTAGAACCTTGTACGTTTACACGAGCACCCTAGTCGACATCGTGTCGAGATGACACCTCGTATTCTTTCGAACGTTATTCAGCGTTATTATTATATTGTTTGTAATAATTATATTGTCGGCCCAGCCGTTCTTGTCGTAATGTCTGGGCCGTTGGCCAGAAGCGAGTAGAGGTAATTATGAGAGGAAACGATTAAGCGGGTAGATGATTGATGAGATTGGCATCTTATAGGCTGGAGTTACGTTTATACCCCTTTCTCACGGTGTATACCACGGCCGATTCCCTCACACTCATTCTTTCTCTTTCTTCTTTCTTCTTCCTTCCATACGCTCTGTGTTTCGTTGTTTTCTTCAAAAACTTCCATCGGCGAAACCGTGAGTTCCATCGAGTCTGCACAAGCTTTCTTCATCAGCCTTGTTCATCATCATCTTCTCGACCTATATCTAAATGCCTTTCGATCACCATTGAGGTATGAAGAGCAGATCTTTCTTTTCCTCTGTACTCTTTGTTTAGCGCTATTTCTTCTTCCATTTTTAACAGGTTTTATGCTTCCAATCATGTCAAATTGATGGGTTTCTTCTTCACAATATTACCTATCTTTCTAAGATTAATTGGGCTTGTAAAACAAATTTCTTCCTCTGTTTTTACTGCATCAGCGGTGCCGAGAAACCTCCATTTTTGGTTCGTTTCGATTTCTTGTTTTTCATTCGTTGCTGGTTATTGTTGTTGTCGATCTATCTGTTGAAGCATCGGATAACTTTCATGAAATTTTGATCGAAATCCTAACTTTGTGTTAGAGGGAAAAATATATTTCAGTTCTTGAGTTTTATATTTTTACGGGTTGTGGTTAAGTTTGGGATGAGAGCTAGATGTATTAGAACCATAGATCGTCGAGTTGTGTTTGTTTTAGAAGTCGATTCGAGATCGTGTGATTTCAGAATCAAGGTGCGAAGCGAATCAAGGGCGTGGAAGCCGTGAATCGGTCGAAGCTATGCGTGTCGGTCGGCGAAAGCGTGCGTGTCGAGGTCGATTGAGGGCGATGCGATGTCGAAGTCGTTGTCGAGCTTCGTTGAAGGCAGTAGTGTCGAGATCGAGTAAGAGAAGTCGTTGTCGGCGGCATTAACGGAGTTCGGTAAGGCGCTTCACATTAATACTTTCGTAGTATGCTGGCGTAGGCAACTCCTAGATATCTCTAAGACTTTATTTTTATTGTTATATTTATGTATGGACTCCTTGATTGGTGTCGAGATTGGAATGTTGTGATATGATTGAGTTTTGCATGTATTTGATATGTGATTGAATATATGTTGTGAATGGTGTATTCTTTGTCGAATGCGTTTCTTCATGCGAGAATGTTTTATTGCTTAAATGTCGAATTGTGTTTTCTTCATATTAAGCATGCTCTCTTTATTTGATATGTGATCAAGTAAGTTGTGTTACTCTTTGACATACTGGAGCTAATCATCGAGTGAGAGAGCTAGGGAGTCGTATGGCGTTTTTGGCCGGACCCGGATAAGCGAGGTGCTAGGTCCCCTTTTTGTTTATGGTGGATTGGCTGGCGTCGCATTATCGGTTTGGGTTGGACCTCTTGATTAATGCATGGTATTGATTTGGGGTTGGACTGCCGTTTACCTATTACGTCGATTTGGGGATGGACCTGTGGCGATATTAGGAATAAGAGTTGTGTCGAGTCTAGAGTGAGATGGTCGAGTCACGTGTGGTGATTGAGATATATTATTGCTTTGTTTGCTTATATCATTTATGTCGAGCTTATCTTGAATTGTCGAGAAGTTGACCGCTTTCGTGGTGCCTTCAATCCATAGCGGTTACCCAGGCGATGTCGAGAAGCGCGGGTAACTTCGGCGATGAAGCGATGCCAGGAGGAGCTCGGCGAAGACCAGTGGCGACTGTGCTATCGTGATTGATTATGTTTGTTCGGCGTATTTCTTTTGATGGTATGCCCGTTTTTCTTTTGTGTTCGAGGTCGTGACGGTTTAGGCGATGTGTTTTGTTGTTTGGGTAGGTGGTTGTAACACCTGAGGGCGAGATCGACATCGTATTAGGGCGGCGTATCGAGACCTCGACCAAGACCTTGTGTCGAGATCCAGTGACTAGATCGTTTGCGAGATCATTTGTCGGTGATGAGACCACGTGCACTATTCTTTGGTGAGGAGGTCGGCGTGTCGAGTTGATGAAATCGCGTCTGGTGATGAGGGCGCGAAGTCGGTGAGAGACCGCGTTCACGAACTCGTGTTAGAACCTTATGCGTTTGCACGAGCACCCTTGTCGACATCGTGTCGAGATGATACCTCGTATTCTTTGAGCGTTATTCAGCGTTATTATTATATTGTTTGTAATTATTACATTGTCGACTTGCCGTTGGCCAAACGAGTAGAGGGTAATTATGAGAGGAGCGAGTTAGCGGATAGATGATTGATGGGATTGGCATCTTATAGCTGGAGTTACGTTTATACCCCTTTCTACGGTGTATACCACGGCCAGATTCCTCACACTCATTTCTCTTTTCTTCTTTCTTCTTCCTTCATACGCTCTGTGTTTCGTTGTTTTCTTCAAAAATCTCCATCGGCGAAACAGTGAGTTCCATCGGTCTGCCTGAAGCTTTCTTCATCAATTTTGTTCATCATCATCTTCTCGACCCATATCTCGTCGATCGACCATCACCATTGAGGTATGAAGAACAGATTTTTATCTTCTTCGTACTCTCTTGTTTAGCGCTAATTCTTCTTCCATTTTTAACGGTTTATGCTTCCAAATCATGTCAAATTGATGGGTTTTCTTCTTCACAATATTACCTATCTTTCTAACCGATTAATTGGGCTTGTAAAACAAATTTCTTCCTCTGTTTTTCTGCAATCGGCAGTGCCCAGAAACCTCCATTTTTGGTTCGTTTCGATTTTTTTTGTTTCTCATTCGTTGCTTCTGGTTATTGTTGTTGTCGATCTATCTGTTGAAGCATCAGATAACTTTTCATGAAATTTTGATCGAAATCCCTAACTTTGTGTTAGAGGAAAAATATATTTCAGTTCTTGAGTTTTATATTTTTCTGGGTTGTGGTTGAGTTTGAGGATGAGAGAGTTAGATGTATTGGAACCCATAGATCAATCTGAGTTGTGTTTGTTTTAGGAAGTCTGTTTCCCGAGATCGAGTGATTTCCGAATCAAGGTGTACGGGAAAGCGAATCAGGGCGCGAAGCGTGGAATCGGATCGAGGAATTTATGCGTGTCGGTCGTGAGAAGCGTGCGTGTCAAAGTCGTTGTCGAGCTCGTTGAAGGCGGTAGTGTCGAGATCGAGTAAGAAGTCGTTGTCGAGCTCGTTGAAGGCGGTGTGTCGAGTCGTTGTCGGCGGCATTAACGGAGTTCGGTAAGGGCAACTCCTAGATATCTAAGGCTTTATTTTATAAGTCCTTGAGTAAGGGCGCTTCACATTAATATTTTAAGTAGTATGCTAGCGTAAGGGCATTTCATATTCTAAGTGGTTATGTTATTGTGTATGGATTTCTGATTTGTGTCGAGTGAAATGTTGTGATATGATTGAGTTTTTGCATGTATTTAATATGTGATTGAATATATGTAGTGAATTGTGTATTGCATGTTGAATTGCGTTTCTTCGTATCGAGCTTGCTCTTTTATTTGACATGCGGTTGAATATCTTGTGTTTAACTCTTTGAATATCGTATCTGGGAATTGTTCATCGAGTGGCGAGCTAGGTAGTCGTATGGCGTTTTTGAGCCGTGACCGGATAAGCGAGGTGCTAGGTCCACTTTTTGTTCTGGGAGATTGACTAAACGTCGCCACGCTATGGGACTGAGTTGGTGTCCTAGGGAGGCGAGGATCCCAAGGCCGGCTGGACTTTCAGACATCTGATGCAGCGTGTGCATTCAGGAAAATTATCAGTCGAGAGAAAATGGATTTGCGAGTTGTGTCGAGTTTAGAGTGAGATGGTCGAGTCACGTCGGTGAATGTTATACTTTCTTTGTTTGCTTATATTTTTATGTCGAGCTTATCTTGAATTGTTGAGAAGTTGACCACTTTCCGTGGTGCCTTCAATCCATGGCGGTTACCCAGGCGATGTCGAGCGCGAGGAACTTCGGCGATAGATGATGCAGGAGGAGCTCGGCGAGGACAGTGGCGACCTGTATCTGTCGTGATTGTTTGTTTGTTGGATGTTTGTTTTTACGAGGGTGTGCGCCGTTTTCTTTTGTGTTGAGTCGTGACCAGTTTAGGCGGTGTTGTTTTGTTGCTCTGAGGGTAGTGGTGGTCTTACTTTTGGAAGCGACCCCTGCGTGGGAGTCTGTGGAAGTACCCCAGGTATGATTGCTCTTTTGAAGTTATCGTACCTTAGGTGTATTTTCTTTGCACATTTGCTACTCTGTATTTTGTATACATTATTATTTGAGTGATATATATATATGTGTATGTTATGCATGTATGTTTTATTAGAATTTAAGTCTTGTGTCTTAGTTGCACCATGTTTGAAATTGTAATTACTACGATGTGCAGAGTTGGTTTTAAAAAAAAAAAATATATATCGTATTTTTAAAGGCACAAGAGTTTTGTTTTAAAACACATCTCATATAGGTTTATGTTGAGCTTGGTGTGTTGAGCTCGGTAACTTTCGAGGCTCGGTATATTGAGCTTCGGTAGCGGTCAGGAAGCAGTCGTTACCTTTGTTGGTATCAGGCTTGATTCGGTTACGGCCAGAAGTGTGCATAGGAATTTGGGTAGTCCTTTGTCGGGTTATGTGTTGGGTACCTAGTTGTATTATGTTGATTCTTTGTTTGATTAAGTGAAGCACTTATTGCTTGAGAAATTGTTTGAAGCTGTTTCTTGATTGAAGCGGTGTGTTTTAACACATCCTTGTTGTGAGATGCAGCGGGGTTTTGAACTTTGTGGAATCTAATGCCACCTCGTAGGAATCGACATACGCAGCGAAACGTCGACATGGAGCAGGCTATTCAAGCTATGGCCAGAGATGGCGGCAGCCATGGCTCAACAATCAGTGCTGCTGACTCAGCCAGGCTAACGCGATGGCTCAGCCAGTGGCGGCGTTAACTTCAGCGAGAACTTGCGGCCAGCGACAGCGAAGCGAGCGAAATCTTTGAAGCGAGAGGATTGGCCGACCAGGAAGCATGATCCGCAGAAGTTCTCACGGTGAGCCAAATCGGATAAAGCTGATCTTTGGATGCAAGAGATCGAGAAGATCTTTGAGGCACTTCATTGCGGGACAGCGTGAAGGTCGACTATGCCACCTACTTCTGCTGCTAGGAGGCCTTGAGTATTGGTGGAAGGAGTGAAACAAGCGTTTATAAGCGAACATCGCGAGATGACACAGGAGCTTTTCGTGAAAGGTTTTTGGACAAATACTTCCGGATCTTGCCGCAGGCGAGAAGGAGCGGGAATTTCTTCAAGCTGCGGCAAAGCTGACTTCGGCGGTGTCAGTATGCGGCCAAGTTCGAATCGTTGGCGAGGTATTTTAGTCCATTCGTGAGCGAGTTGACCAGAGATGGTTAAGTGAGAGATTCCAGCGGGGATTGAGATTCGACATTGAAGTCGATGGTGTCGTTGAGGATTAGAAATCTCGAAGTGATTGATCGATGTGTCGAGGTAGAAGGAGTGAGAGCCCTGAAGAAGAAGCGTTGTGGGCGGGCCGGTGAGACCCAGTGCGGGGCGAGAGATTTGCCTGAGAGGAAACCCGCGAGAAGAGGCCTACGGCCAGGCCTCGGGGAACAACAACGAGGGACGATGTCGTCAGATGACCCAATCTGCAGAGTGGAGAGTCGGACCGGTGTCGAGGTGATTTGCTGCAGATGTGGAAAGCGGGACATTACGAGTGCTTGTACTCGAAGGAGGAGGTGTGTTTCATTGCAAGAAGCCAGGGCATTTTGCTGGGATTGTCCTACACCTAAAGGCTGAGCAAGCTATGCTTGCGGCGAGGCCAAAGGAGCGTCAAGTGGCTAAAGCGAGTTTTACTGCATGAGTGGCGAGGAAGGCTGAGCAGTGATGATCTTATCCAAGGTGAATGTGAGATCGAGGGTAAATCCTTATCCGTTCTTTTTGATTCGGTGCAACCCGTTCCTTTATTTCTTGATTGTGTGAACCATTTGAACTTATTGTGGCTTTACCGTTTAAATTAGTAGTTCTGACCCAATTTGCTAAAACCTTAGTCCTGAAATCTTGCATGTCTTAATTGTGTAGTGATTATTGAGTAGAAAGTTTGTGGTCAATTTGGTTTGTTTGCCTCTTAAGGGCTTAGATGTTATCCTCGGGATGGATTGGTTGTCACACCACCATGTCCTTTTAATTTGTGCCAGTAAAGCGTAATTTTCGGACCTTGGAGTCTCGATTATCTTCTACTGCGAGCGTGTTGGAGTTTCTTTGAAAGAAGGAACTAGGGAATACATGTATCTAGCTAGTTCGGAAGTTTTCCGGCGGTCGGCGTGAAGAATGTTCGGTGGTGTGTGACTTTGAGGGCGTTTTCGAAGGCGTGCCAGGGTTACCACCCGATGCGAGGTCGAGTTCTCCATCGACTGATTCGAGGAGCAGGCCAGATTTCAAAGCGCCATGCAGGATGTCTCTGGAGATGAAAGAAGTGAAGTCCCGGATCGAACACTTGGAGTCGAAGCGATTCATACGGCCGGCGTGTCACCGTGGGGAGCTCGGTGTTGTTGGTTAAGAAGAAGGATGGGCGATCGAGGCGTGCGTGGATTATCGTGAGCTCAACAAGGTTCTGTGAAGAAGCGATTATCCGTTACCCGCGTATTGGCGACTTGATGGACCAACCGTGGGCGGCGATCTTTTCAAGATAGACTTGAAGTCGGGCTACCATCAGTTAGCGTGAAGGAGGAAGATGTCGCCAAAGCGACTTTGAGGACTAGATCACGGTCACTCACGAGTACTTGGTGATGCCGTTTGGAGTGGCGAATCGCCCGGTGTGTTTATGGACTACATGAGCAGGATTTTCCATTCGTTTTGGATCAGTTCGTTGTAGTGTTCATCGGCGACATATTGATTTACTCGAGGCAAGGAAGAACCGCATGAACACCTATGTCAGTACTACGGATATTACGAGATAAGCGACTCTATGCGACTGTCGAAGTGTGAATTTTGGCTTGAAGAGGTGAATTTTCTTGGTCACGTGATTTCCAGGAGAAGGGATATTTGTGGATCGACTAAGATTGAAGTGTGCTAGCGTGGGAGCAGGACTAAGGCGATTCACAGAGATCGGGGAGTTTTGTCGACTTAGCGAGGATATTACAGAAGATTCATTGAAGGTTTCTCGAAGATTGTCGCGCCTCTTACGATTGGCGAGGAAGGATCGACCTTTTGCTTGGACGAGGAGTGTGAAGCGATTTTCAACGGCTGAAGGAGCTTTTGGCGGCGGCGCTGTCTTTGATTTTGCCTCAACCGAAGAGCCTTTCGAGGTGTATTGTGATCGTCACACCAGGGGATTGGGATGCGTCTTGATGCAACATCGGAAGGTGGTCGCGTATGCTTCAAGGCGACTTAAGATTCACGAGAGGAACTACCTACTCACGACTTGGAGCTAGCGGCTGATAGTTTTCTTGTTGAAGATATGGAGGCACTACCTTTACGGGAGCACTCTTCTGTTTTCAGCGATCCTGAGAGCTTGAAGTACTGTTCGACGAGAAAGAACTCAACATGCGTCAGCGTAGATGGGCGAAATTTCTCAAGGACTACGACTTTCGTTGGAATACCATCCGGTAAGGCTAACGTAGTAGCGGATCGTTGGCGGGAAGAGCGTTTTAACCTCGGTAATGATGATCGAGAGTTGGAGATGCTCGAGAAGTTCAGAGATTTGAAGTTGAGTGTCGAAGTTTCAAGGGAAAGTGAGATTTGGTATCTTACCATTTCTAGAGTTGTTGGGCGAGATCGAGACCAGCAAGTTCATAATGAGCTTACGCAAGAAGATTGAGTTGATAAGCGCAAGGAAAGCGGCGAATTTGGTCGGGCGGGCGACATCTTGAGGTGCAATGGCGAGTGTGCGTGCCTAGCGTATCAGTGAGGAAGTTGATTCTCGGCGAAGCGCGCAAGAGCAACTTTAGTATTCATCCAGGAGTTCTGAAGATGTATCAAGACTTGAAGAAGCATTTTTGGTGGTCGGAATGAAGAAGCAAGTGGCCGTCGTAGCTTCATGTTTGGCGTGTCGAGCGAAGGTGGAGCACCAGCGACTGCGGGAATGCTCTGATAAACAGCGTGCCGGTATGGAAATGGGACGATATTTCCATGGATTTCGTTGTAGGTTTGCGAAGGCCTTGAGAAGAAGAATGATTCGATTTGGGTGATCGTCGGCCAGATTGACCAAATCTGCTCATTCTTGCGGTGGTCGACATACAGCGTGGAAAAGGCGTAGAGATCTACATCGCGGAGATAATGCGACTTCATGGAATACCCTCTTGATCGTGTCGGACCGAGATCCGAAGTTCACGTCTCATTTTGGAGGAATTGCAAGGAAGCGATGGGAGCAGAGCTCGAGGCTTAGCTTCGGCATATCATCCTGGTGGCGGTCGGCGAGAAACGATCAATCGCTTGAAGATTTGTTGCGAGCTTATGCGTTAGATCACCCAGGAAGTTGGGGCGGCGTCTTACCATTGGTGGAGTTCACATACAACAACGATTTCCATGCGAGTATTGGGATGGCACCTTTTGAAGCGGCGTATGGGCGGAAATGTCAGGCGCCTCTTTGTTGGTACCAGGGCGGCGAGCGGCGTATCGTAGGACCAGATATGATCGGCGGACTCTGAGAAGATCCGTTTGATCGAGAGATCGGATGCGAACATCTCAAAGTCGGCGAGAAGAGTTATGCGGACCAACGGCGTCGACCACTCGAGTTCGAGGAAGGAGAACATGTATTTCTTAGAGTCACCCCCTTCTGGAGTTGGTCGGCGATCAAATCCAAGAAACTTACCCTAAATTCATTGGACCTTACGGATTCTTCGTCGTATTGGTCGGTGGCATATCAGTTACCTTGCCACCATTCTTGTCGAACATCCACGGCGTCTTCCACGTCTCACAATTGCGGAAGTATGTTTCGAGCCATACTCATGTCATCGAGCGGATGTGATTCAAGCGAAGGGCGACTTATCTTTTGAAGCGTTACGGCAAGAATCGTTGATCGGAAAGCCAAGCGATTCGCGGAACAAAGAGATTGACTTGTCAAAGTTGTGTGGGATCGAAGGCGGGAGATGCGACTTGGGAGGCTGGAGGAGAAGATGACTTCGATTACCACTGAACTTTTACGAGGTAAGAATCTTATTTGCAATTTCGAGGGCGAAATTTTTTAGAGGAGAGATTGTAACACCTGAGGGCGAGATCGACATCGTATTAGGGCGGCGTATCGAGACCTCGACCAAGACCTTGTGTCGAGATCCGTGACTAGATCGTTTGCGAGATCATTTGTCGGTGATGAGACCACGATGCACTAGGCTCTTGGTGAGGAAGTCGGCGTGTCGAGTTGATGAAGTCGCGTCTGCGGTGATGAGGGCGCCAAGTCGGTGAGAGACGCGTTCACGAACTCGTGTTAGAACCTTATGCGTTTGCACGAGCACCGCTTGTCGACATCGTGTCGAGATGATACCTCGTATTCTTTGAGCGTTATTGGCGTTATTATTATATTGTTTGTAATTATTACATTGTCGAACTGCCGTTGGCCAAGCAGTAGAGGGTAATTATGAGAGGAGCGAGTTAGCGGGTAGATGATTGATGGGATTGGCATCTTATAAATGGAGTTACGTTTATACCCCTTTCTCGCCCGGTTGTATACCACGGCCAGATTCCTCACACTCATTTCTCTTTTCTTCTTTCTTCTTCCTTCCTTACGCTCTGTGTTTCGTTGTTTTCTTCAAAAATCTCCATCGGCCAAACCGTGAGTTCCATCGAGATGCCTGCACAAGCTTTCTTCATCAATTTTGTTCATCATCATCTTCTCGACCCATATCTCGTCGATCGACCATCACCATTGAGGTATGAAGAGCAGATTTTTATCTTCTTCGTACTCTTGTTTAGCGCTAATTCTTCTTCCATTTTTAACGGTTTATGCTTCCAAATCATGTCAAATTGATGGGTTTTCTTCTTCACGATATTACCTATCTTTCTAGCAGATTAATTGGGCTTGTAAAACAAATTTCTTCCTCTGTTTTTCTGCAATCGGCGGTGCCGAGAAACCTCCATTTTTGGTTCGTTTCGATTTCTTGTTTTTCATTCGTTGCTTAGTTATTGTTGTTGTCGATCTATCTGTTGAAGCATCGGATAACTTTTCATGAAATTTTGATCGAAATCCTAACTTTGTGTTAGAGGAAAAATATATTTCAGTTCTTGAGTTTTATATTTTTACGGGTTGTGGTTGAGTTTGGGGATGAGAGAGTTAGATGTATTGGAACCCATAGATCGATCGAGTTGTGTTTGTTTTAGGAAGTCTGATTCAGAGATCAGTGATTTCGAGATCAAGGTGTGCGGGAAGCGAATCAGGGCGGAGCGTGGAATCGGATCGAGGGTATGCGTGTCGAGGTCGGCGAAGCGTGCGTGTCGAAGTCGTTGTCGAGCTCGTTGAAGGCAGTAGTGTCGAGATCGAGTAAGAGAAGTCGTTGTCGAGCTCTTTGAAGGCAATTTGTGTCGAGTCGTTGTCGGCGGCATTAACTTGGAGTTCGGTAAGGGCAACTCCTAGATATCTCTAAGGCTTTATTTTATAAGTCCTTAAGTAAGGGCGCTTCACATTAATATTTTTAAGTAGTATGCTAGCGTAAGGGCATTTCATATTCTCGTGGTTATGTTATTGTGTATGGATTTCTGATTTGTGTCGAGTGAAATGTTGTGATATGATTGAGTTTTTGCATGTATTTAATATGTGATTGAATATATGTCGTGAATTGTGTATTGCATGTTGAATTGCGTTTCTTCATATCGAGCTTGCTCTTTTATTTGACATGCGGTTGAATATCTTGTGTTTAACTCTTTGAATATCGTATCACGGCGAATTGTTCATCAGTGGCGAGCTAGGTGAGTCGTATGGCGTTTTTGAGCCGTGACCGGATAAGCGAGGGTGCTAGGTCCACTTTTTGTTCACGGGAGATTGACTAGGCGTCGCCACGCTATGGGACTGAGTTATTGTCCTAGGGAGGCGAGGATCTGAGGCTTGGCTGGACTTTCCGACATCTGATCGGCGTGTGCATTAGGAAAAATTGTCAGTCGAGAGAAAATGGATTTGCGAGTTGTGTCGAGTTTAGAGTGAGATGGTCGAGTCACGTCGGTGAATGTTATACTTTCTTTGTTTGCTTATATTTTTATGTCGAGCTTATCTTGAATTGTTGAGAAGTTGACCCTTTCCGTGGTGCCTTCAATCCATAGCGGTTACCAGGCGATGTCGAGCGCGAGGAACTTCGGCGATAGATGATCTTAGGAGGAGCTTCGGCGAGGACCAGTGGCGACCTCTGTACTTATCGTGATTGTTGTTTGTTGGATGTTTGTTTTTACGAGGGCTGTACGCCGTTTTCTTTTGTGTTGAGTCGTGACGGTTTAGGCGGTGTTGTTTTGTTGCTCTGAGGTGGTGGTGGTCTTACTTTTGGAGCGACCCTGCGTGGGAGTCTAGGAAGTACCCCAGGGTATGATTGCTCTTTTGAAGTTGTCGTACCTTAGGTGTATTTTCTTTGCACATTTGCTACTCTGTATTTGTATACATTATTATTTGAGTGATATATATATATGTGTATGTTATGCATGTATGTTTTATTAGAATTTAAGTCTTGTGTCTTAGTTGCACCATGTTTGAAAGCTGTAATTACTACGATGTGCAGAGTTGGTTTTAAAAAAAAAATATATATCGTATTTTTAAAGGCCTGAGAGTTTTGTTTTTAAAACACATCTCATATAGGTTTATGTTGAGCTTGGTGTGTTGAGCTCGGTAACTTTCGAGCTCGGTATATTGAGCTTCGGTAGCGGTCAGGAAGCAGTGTGCGTGCGGTGATGGTCGAGTAGATGTATTAGGAAGAGTATAATTGGTGTGGGTATCGTATTGGCTATGTAATCCATCAATCATCGATTAACTCGTTCCTCTCAATTGAAAGCGACAAGCACTGTAATAATTACAAACAATATAATTGCTTTGAATAACGTTGAAATAATCGAGGTATCTCGACGCGATGTCGACAAGGGTGCTCGTGCAAGCGTGCAAGGTTCTAACGCGAGTTCGTGAGCGCGGTCTCCTCGGCATTCGACTTGCGTCCTCATCGTCGATGCAGCGACTTCATCGACTCGACGCGACCTCCTCATTTCGTGACTAGTGTGCGTGTCTCATCACGACAAATGATCTCGGCAAGCGATCTAGTCACGGGATCTCGACACAAGGTCTTGAGTCGAGGAGTCTCGATCGTCGTCCTGTCACGATGTCGATCTCGTCCTCGGGTGTTACAATCTCTCCCTCTAAAAAAATTTCGTCCTCGAAATTGCAAATAAGATTCTTACCTCGAGAAAAGTTGAGTCTTGAATCTTCATCTTCTCCTCCAGCTCCCAGTCGCATCTCCAGTCTTACGATCCCACACAACTTTGACAAGTTGGATCTCTTTGTTCATAGCTGTTTGGCTTTAGATCAGCGATCCTTCTTGGTGGCATGCTTGAAAGATAGGTCGATCGCCGGTTGAATCACATCAGGTTCGATGACATGAGAAGGGTCGGAAACATACTTCATGATTGTGAGGCGTGGAAGGCGTCGTGGATGTTCGACAAGAATGGTGGTAAGGCAATCGATATGCCATTTGGACCAATCTGACGAAGAATCTGGTAAGGTCAATGAATTTAGGGGTAAGTTTCTTGGATTTGATCGGCTCGACCAACTCCGGTAGTGGGGGTGACTCTAAGAAATACATGTTCTCCTTTCTCGAACTTCGAGTGGTCGGCGTCGTTGATCTGCATAACTCTTACATGCGACTTTGAGATGTTCGCATCCGATCTACGATCAAGCGGATCTTCTCGGTAGTCTGTTTGGATCATATCTGGTCCTCTGACGATTCGCTCGCCGTCTTGGTACCAACAAAGGCGTCGACATTTCGATCCATCTGGCGCTTCAAAGGTGCCATCCCGATACTCGCATAGAGCTGTTGTTGTATGTGAACTCCACCAATGGTAAGGCGTCGTCCCAACTTCCTCGGTGATCTAGCGTCAAGCTCGTAACAAATCTTCAAGCGATTGGATCGTTCTCTCGGTCGGCCGTCGATGCGTGGATGATATCCGAGCTAAGCGAGCTCGGTTCCCATCGCTCCTTGCAATTCCCTCCAAAAATGAGGCGTGAACCGGATCTCGGTCCGAGCCACGATCGAAGAGGGTATTCCATGAAGTCGTACTATCTCGCGATGTAGATCTCGGTCGGCTTTTCCACGTTGTATGTCGACCTCCTTTGGCAAGAAATGGCGGATTTGGTCGATCGGTCGGCGATCACCCAAATCGAATCATTCTTCTTCTGCGTCTTCGGCAAACCTACAGCGAAGTCCATGGAAATCTTGTCCCGTTTCCATCTTTGATGCGTCAGCGATTGTAGCATTCCTGCGGTCGTTGGTGCTCCACGCCGGCTTTACGACACGTTAAACATGAAGCTACGTGCTCGGCCACTTGCTTCTTCATTCAGGACCACCAAAAATGCTTCTTCAAGTCTTGATACATCTTACGTAACTCGGGATGAATACTAAAGTTGCTCTTATCGCGCCGTCGAGAATCAACTTCCTCGGCTTTCGGATCGTTGATGCGCCGCGCTCGGCCATTGCATCTCGAAGATGTCGTCGCTCAGGCCTGAAGTGCATCGCCTTCCCTTGCGCTATCAGCTGAATCTTCTCTTGCGAAGCTTCGTCATGAACTTGCTGGTCTCGGATCTCGTCCAACAATCTGTTAGAAATGGTAAGCATACCAAATCTCGGCTTCCGGTGAAACCGACACTCGACTTCAAATCTCGGAACTTCTCGAGCATCTCCAACTCCTTGATCATCATCACCAGGGTTAAAGCGCTCTTCTACTCAGCGCATGCGCTACTCGTTAGCCTTCAGGGATGGTATTCCAGCGTAAAGTCGTAGTCCTTGAGAAATTACGTCCATCTACGTTGGCGCATGTTGAGCTCTTTACGGTCGAGCAGTGCTTCAAGCTCTTGTGATCGTGAAAGCGATAGAGTGCTCCCGTAAAGGTAGTGCCTCCATATCTTGAGCGCAAAAACTCTGCGCTGGCTCCAAGTCGTGAGTAGGGTAGTTCCTCTCGTGAATCTTAAAATTTGTCTTGAAGCATCTGCGACCACCTTCGATGTTGCATCGATCGCATCCCGATCCCTGGTGTGGCGCATCCTGATACACCTCGAAAGGCTCTTACGGTTGAGGCAAAATCGGCCGGTATTTGTCGTCAAAAGCTCCTTGATCGTTGGCGGCCGCACTCCTCGGTCCAAGCAAAGGTTGATCCTTCCTCGTCGATCGTGTAAGAAGCGCGACAATCTTCGAGAAACCTTGAATGAATCTTCGGTAATATCCTGCTAAGCCGACAAAACTCTGATCTCGTGCTTAGTCTTGTTTGTTCCCACGCTATCACGCCTCGATCTTAGTTGGATCACGACTATCCACTTCTGCGGAAATCACGTGACCAAGAAAATTCACCTCTTGACCAAAATTCACACTTGACCAGGTTGGCATAGAGTTGCTTATCTCGTAATATCGCGTAGTACTCGACATAGGTGTTCTGCGTGTTCTTCTCGGTTCCTCGAGTAAATCAATATGTCGTCGATTAACACTACAGCAGGCTGATCCAAAAGCGAATGGAAAATCCTGTTCATGTAGTCCATAAACCACGGTGGCGCGTTCGTCGCTCAAGCGGCATCACCAAGTACTCGTAGTGACCGTATCTAGTCTGAAAATTTGTTTTGGCAACATCTTCCTCCTTCAGCGAATCGATGGTGGCGGGCTTCAAGTCTATCTTGGAAAAGATCGCGCTCCACGAAGTTGGTCCATCAGTCGTCAATCGTGGTAACGGATAGCGGTTCTTCCACGGTAACCTTGTTGAGCTCGCGATAGTCCGCGCCGCGACCTTGATCGTCCATCCTTCTTCTTAACCAGCAACACTTTGGAGCTCCCCGCGGTGACACGGCTCGGTCGTATGAATTGCCGACTCCAAGTGTTACGATCTGGGACTTGACTCTTTCATCTCGGCGGGAGACATCACGTATGGCGCTTTGGAAATCGGTCTGTTCCTGGAATCGGTCGATGGAGAACTTCGACCTCTACGTCTTGGTGGTAATCCTGGCGCGTCTTGGAAAAGCGTCCTCAAAGTCACACTGCTGGAACATTCTTCACGTCGTCTGTTTGGAAAACTTAGAACTAGCGGATACATGTATTCACCTAGTTCCTTCTTTCAAAGAAACTCCAATCGTTCGGCGAGAAAGATAATTGGAGACTCGAGTGGAAAAATTACGGTTTCACGGGCACAGTCCAAGGACATGGTGGTGTGACAACCAATCCATCCAGAGGATAACATCTAAGCCTTAAGAGGCAAAGCAAACCAAATTGACCACAAACTTTCTACTACGAATAATCACTACACAATTAAGACATGCGGTGTTTGTGACTAAGGTTTTAGCAATTTGGGGTTGTAACTACTAATTTAAGCGATAGCGATCCGCAGTCGAGTTCAAATGGTTCACCTGATCGGAAGAAATAAAGGAATGGGTTGCACGAATCAAAAAAGCGGATAAGGATTTACCCTCGATCTCACATTCACCTTGGATAAGATCATCGGCTCGTTGACTTCCTCGCCACTCATGCGAGAAAACTACGCCTTTAGCCATGGCGCGCTTCCCTTTGGCGCTTTGCATGAAGCATAGTCGGTTCGACTTTAGGTGTAGGACAATCCTTAGCAAAATGCCACAGCTTCTTGCGGTTGAAACACACCTCCTCCTTACGAGTCTGATTACTCGCGTAATGTCCGACTTTCCACATCGGTAGCAAATCACCTCGACAGGTCGACCTCCCGCTCCTCGGTACTTGGGTCATCGGACGTCTTGTCCCTGTTGTTGTTCCCACGAGGTCGGTCGTAAGGCCTCTTCTGCGGTGGTTTCGCTTTACGTGCAAATCTACGCCGCTCTGCGGAGTCTCGCGGTCGCCCACAACAATCTTCTTCTTGTGGCTCCTCACTCCTTCTACCTCGACACATCGATCAATCGACTCTTGGAGATTTACGATCCTCAGCGACACTCTTGACTTACGAATGTCGAATCTCAATCCCGTTGGAATCTCTCACTCAACCATCTTTGGTCGGCTTCGATCACGAAATGGACTGAAATACCTCGCCAGCGATTCGAACTTGGCGCATACTCGGACCTGTCGAGTTGCCTTCTGCGATTGAAGAAATTCCTGCTCCTTCTCGGCTCGTGCGATTATCAGGAAGTACTTGTCCAGAACGCTTTCACGAAAAAGCTCCCGGTCATCTCGCGATGTTACGCTATAAGCGTTTGCTTCGCTCCTCTCCACGATACTCTGCGTCTCCTAGCGGTAAGTAGGTGGCATAGTCGACCTTCACGTTGTCAGGGCAATGAAGTGCCTCAAAGATCTTCTCGATCTCTTGCATCCAAAGATCGACTTTATCCGGTTGGCTCGCCGTAGAACCGGTGGATCATGCTTCTGAAGTCGGCGATCCTCTCGCTTGACATTCGTTACGCTCGTTCTTTGTTCTTTGCAAGTTCTCTTTGAGTTAACTTATTTGCCGTCTGTTGAGCCATCGCGTTAACTGTTGAGTTCGCGGCGGTGATTGTTGAGCCATGGCTGCCGCCATCTCGGTCATAGCTTGAATAGCTCGTTCCATGTCGGCGTTCTCGGTTTGCGGATGTCGTATTCCTACGAGGTGGCATTAGATTCCACAAAGTTCAAAACCACATCGAGAATCTCACAACAAGGATGTGTTAAAACACCTTTGCTTCAATCAAGAAGCAGTTCAAACAATTTCTCAAGCAATAAGTGCTTCACTTAATCAAGCGACAATCAACATAATACAACTAGGTACCCAACACATAACCCGACATAGTGACCGGTCAAATTCCTATGCACGGCTCGGTTGAGGCAAGCGCTCACGATACCAACGATGTAACGACCGTTTAGGACCGCTCTGAGCTCGATATACCAGAGCTCGAGTTCTGAAACTCAACACACAAGCTCGACATAAACCTATATGAGATGTGTTTTAAAAACAAAACTCTTGTGCCTTTTAAAAATACGATATATTTTTTTAAAAAAACCGACTTCGTGCACATCGAGTAATTCTGACTTTTGAAACATGGTGCAACTAAGACACAGACTTAAATTCTAATAAAACATACATGCATAACATACACATATATATCACTCGAAATAATAATGTATACAAATCTGAGTAGCAAATGTGCAAAGAAAATACACCTAGATGCAGCGACTTCAAAGAGTAATCATACCACAGAGTACTTATGAACTCCGCAGTATTTGCTCCAAAGTAAGACCACCGGTCTATGCCAGCAACAACAAACAACACTGGCTGGTCACGACCTCGAACACAAAGAAAAACAAATGCAGTCCTCGGAAAAACAAACATCCAACAAATAAACAATCCACGACGGATAGAGTGCGTCACTCGGGTCCTCGTCGAGCTCCTCCTCGGCATCGTCTCTGTCGAGTTACTGCGCCCTCGACATCGCTGGGTAGCAGTCATGGATTGAAGGCACCACGGGAAAGGGTCGACTTCTCAGCAATACAAGATAAGCTCGACATAAAGAAATAAGCAACACAATAATATATCTCAATCACCACCGTGACTCGACCATCTCACTCTAGACTCGACCTGACTCTTATTAGGAATATAAATCGGCGAGTCCATCCCCTGACCCGGCGTAATAGGTAAGCGGCGAGGTCGACCCCGAGCCGATACCATGCATTAATCGGCGAGTCGACCCCAGCGATAATGCGGCGCCTAACAATCCACCATAAACAAAGGGGACCTAGCACCCTCGATTATCGGAGTCACGGCTCAAAAACGTCATACGACTCCCTAGCTCTCTCACTCGATGATTAGCTCGCCGCATGTCAAAGAGTAACACAACTTACTTGATCACATATCAAATAAAGAGAGCATGCTTAACATGAAGAAAACACAATTCGACATTTAAGCAATAAAATATTCACAACATATATTCAATCACATATCAAATACATGCAAAAACTCAATCATATCACAACATTCCAATCTCGACACCAATCGAGGAGTCCATACATAAATATAACAATAGAAATAAAGTCTTAATAATGTCTAAGAGTTGCCCTTACGCTAGCATACTACGAAAGTATTAATGTGAAGCGCCACTTCACGAACTCAAGTTAATCTTTGCTCGACAGCGACCTCGACACATTTGTCTTCAAAGAGCTTCGAAACAGCGACTTCTCTTACTTCGATCTCGACACGGTTTGTCTTCCGAAACGCGACCGACAGCGATCGACCGTCGACGCTTCTCGATCGACCTCGACCGCGTGCGAGTTCTCGATCTGGATTCTGCTTTGCTTCCACGTCCTTGGATTCGCTCTCCGTACACCTTGATTGAAATCACCGATCTCGGGAATCGGACTTCCTAAAACAAACACAACTTCGATTCGATCTATGGGTTCTAATACATCTAGCTCTCTCTTCCCAAACTTAACCTGACCCGGAAAATATAAAACTCAAGAACTGAATATATATTTCCTCTAACACAAAGTTAGGGATTTCGATCAAAACTTCATGAAAAAGGTTATCGATGCTTCAGCGGATAGATCGACAACAACATCGACGAAGCAACGAAGCGAAAACAAGAAATCGAAATAAACCAAAATGAAGAGTTTACGGAGCCTGCCGATTGCGAAAAAGCGAGAGGAAGAAAATTTGTTTACAAGCCCAGTTAATCGGTTAGAAAGATAGGTAATATTGTGAAGAAGAAAACCCATCAATTTGACATGATTTGGAAGCATAAAGCGGCTAAAAATGGAAGGAAAAGTAGCGCTAAGCGGTAGCGAGGAGGAAAGAAAAATCTGTTCTTCATACCTCGATGGTGATGGTCGAGCAGGCAAGATATAGGTCGAGAAGATGATGATGAACAAGATTGATGAAGAAAATTTGTGCGAGAATCTCGATGGAACTCACGGTTTAGTCGATGGAAGTTCTTGGAGAAAAACAGCGAAACTTCGAGGCGAGAAGGAAGGAAGAAGAAGAAGAAAAGAAAGAATGAGTGTTTGAGGGAATCGGTCGTGGCATACGGTGGTGAGAAAGGGGTATAATCGTAACTCCGGCTATAAGATGCCAATCCCATCAATCATCTACCCGTCTGTCGTTCCTCTCATAATTACCCTCTACTGCTGCCGGTCAGCGGTCTGACACGCGACGAGAGCGGTCGGCCGACAATATAATTATTACAAACAATATAATAATGCGGCTGAATAACGTTCGAAAGAATCACGAGGTATCATCTCGACCACGATGTCGACAAGGGTGCTCGTGCAAGCGCGCAAAGGCTCTAACACGAGTTCGTGAGCGCGGTCTCCTCGGCTCGACATGCGTCCTCATCGTCATTTCGATGCAGCGACTTCATCAACTTCGACCGCGCGATCTCCTCGATTCGGCGGCTAGTGCCGCGCGGTCTCCTCATCTCGGCAACTGGCCGGCAGCGACCTCGGCACGATCTCGACACAAGGTCTTGGTCGAGGTCTCCGATGCACGTCGTCCTAATACGATGTCGATCTCGTCCTCAGGTGTTACAATCTCTCCCTCTAAAAAAAATTTGCGTCCTCGAAATTGCAAATAAGATTCTTACCTCGAGAAAAGTTCGAGTCTTGAGTCTTCATCTTCTCCTCGGCTCCCGAGTTGCATCTCGTCTTGATCCCACCTGACTTTGTGAAGTTGAATCTCTTTGTTCATGGCTGTTTGGCTTTCCAGATCAGCGATCCTTGCTGGTAATGCTTGAAAGATAGGTCGATCCTTGATTGAATCACATCAGGTTCGATGACATGAGAGGGTCGGAAACATACTTCCGCAATTGTGAGGCGTGGAAGGCGTCGTGGATGTTCGACAAGAATGGTGGCAAAGCAATCGATATGCCCTTTGGGCCGTCTGACGAAGAATCTGGTAAGGTCCAATAAATTTAGGGTAAGTTTCTTGGATTTGATCGCTCGACCAACTCGATGGTGGAGGGTGACTCTAAGAAATACATGTTCTCCTTCCTCGAACTTCGAGTGGTCGGCGTCGTTGGTCCGCATAACTCTTACATCGACTTTGAGATGTTAGCATCCGATCTACGATCAAGCGGATCTTCTCGGTAGTCTATTTGGATCATATCTGGTCTCTGACGATTCGCTCGCCGTCCTGGTACCAACAAAGAGGCGTCTAACATTTCACGTCCATCTGGCGCTTCAAAGGTGCCATTCAATACTCGCATGGAAAGCTGTTGTTGTAGGTGAACTCCACCAATGGTAAGGCGTCGTCCCGACTTCCTCGGTGATCTAAGGTACTGCGCTTCGCAACAAATCTTCAAGTGATTGGATCGTTCTCTCGGTCGGCCAGTCGATCTGTGGATGATATCTTGAGCTAAGCTTTGAGCTCGGTTCCCGTCGCTCCTTGCAATTCCCTCCAAAAATGAGGCGTGAACTTCGGATCTCGGTCAAAACCACGATCGAAGAGGTATTCCATGAAGTCGTACTATCTCCACGATGTAGATCTCGGTCGGCCTTTCCACGTTGTATGTCGACCTCTTTGGCAAGAAATGGCGATTTGGTCGATCGGTCGACGATCACCCAAATCGAATCATTCTTCTTCTGCGTCTTCGGCAAATCTACAACGAAATCCATGGAAATCTTGTCCCATTTCAAAATGAGTGCGTCAGCGATTGTAGCATTCAGCGGTCGTTGGTGCTCCGCGCAGGCTTTACGACACGTCAAACCGCGAAAGCTACGTGCTCGACCACTTGCTTCTTCATTCGGACCACCAAAAATACTTCTTCAAGTCTTGATACATCTTCGTAACTCAGGGATGAATACTAAAGTTGCTCTTATGCGCTTCGTCGAGAATCAACTTCCTCGGCTCGAATCGTTAGGTACACATACTCGGCCATTGCACCTCGAAGATGTCGTCGCTCGGGCACGAAATTTTGTCGCCTTCTCTTTGCGCTATCGGTGAATCTTCTCTTACGAAACTTCGTCATAAGTGTTACTGCGTGCTCTTCTCGGTTCCTCGAGTAAATCAATATGTCGTCGATGAACACTACTGGCCCGATCCAAAAGCGAATGGAAAATCCTGTTCATGTAGTCCATAAACCACGGTGGCGCGTGCGTCACTCAAGCGGCATCACCAAGTACTCGTAGTGGCCAGTATCTAGTCTGAAAGCTGTTTTGGCGACATCTTCCTCCTTCACGCGAATCGATGGTAGCGGAGCTTCAAGTCTATCTTGGAAAAAGATCGCGCTCCACGAAGTTGATCCATCAGTCGTCAATCGTGGTAGCGGATAGCGGTTCTTCCACGGTAACCTTGTTGAGCTCGCGATAGTCCACGCCACGGCCTTGATCGTCCATCCTTTTTCTTAACCAACAACTTTGGAGCTCCCCCCG
The DNA here is from genome assembly GCA_037113605.1 of Calophaca sinica. Taxonomy (NCBI): domain Eukaryota; kingdom Viridiplantae; phylum Streptophyta; class Magnoliopsida; order Fabales; family Fabaceae; genus Calophaca; species Calophaca sinica. The sequence continues at coordinate 74,356,513 of CM073734.1, forward strand.
CGGTGACACGGCTCGGTCGTATGAATTGCTTTGACTCCAAGTGTTGATGCGGGACTTGACTCTTTCATCTCGGCGGGAGACATCTGTATGGCGCTTTGGAAATCGGTCTGTTCCTGGAATCGGTCGATGGAGAACTTCGACCTCTCATCTTGGTGGTAACCGCAGCGCGTCTTGAGGAAAAGCGTCCTCAAAGTCACACCTTTGTAACGACCGTTTCAGGACCGCTTCACAGAGCTCAATATCTGAGGCTCGAGTTCTGAAACTTCAACACCAAGCTCAACATAAACCTATATGAGATGTGTTTTAAAAACAAAACTCTTGTGCCTTTTAAAAATACGATATATTTTTTTATAAAACCAACTCGTGCACATCGGAGTAATTCTGACTTTTGAAACATGGTGCAACTAAGACACAAGACTTAAATTCAAATAAAACATACATGCATAACATACATATATATATATCACTCAAATAATAATGTATACAAAATCTGAGTAGCAAATGTGTAAAGAAAATACACCTAACAGCGACTTCAAAGAGTAATCATACCACAGGGTACTTAGAAGCGAACTCCCCATTGCTCCAAAAGTAAGACCACCAGTCTACCACAGCAACAAAACAACCTTTGCCCCAGCTGGTCACGACCTCGAACACAAAAAGAAAAACAAATGCAGTTCTCGGAAAAACAAATATCCAATAAGCAAGCAATCCACGGCGGATAGAGTGCGTCACTCGGGTCCTCGTCGAGCTCCTCCTCGGCATCGTCTCGTCGTGTTACTGCGCCCTCGACATCGCTGGGTAGCGAGTCATGGATTGAAGGCACCACGGGAAAGGGTCGACTTCTCAGCAATTCAAGATAAGCTCGACATAAATATATAAACAAGCGACAAAGTATAACATTCATAGCGTGACTCGACCATCTCGCTCTAAACTTCGACCTGACTCACGAATCCATTTTCTCTCGACTCGACAATTTTAGGAATGCACCGCAGCCGTGCGGTATGTCGGAAAGTCGGTAAAGCCTTGGGATCCTCGCTCTCCCTAGGGCGATCGGCTTCGAGGTCCGTGGCGTGGCGGCGTCTAGTCGATCTCCAGTAAACAAAGGGGACCTAGCACCCTCGATTATCAGGGTCCGCGGCTCAAAAGCGTCATACGACTCACCTAGCTCGCTCACTCGATGAACAATTACGCATCACGATATTCAAAGAGTTAAACACAAGATATTCAACCGCATGTCAAATAAAAGAGCAAGCTCGACATGAAGAAGCATAATTCAACATGCAATACACAATTCACGTTATATATTCAATCACATATTAAACACATGCAAAAACTCGATCATATCACAACCTTTATTTCGACCTGAATCGGAAATCCATACACAATAACATAACCACGTAGAATATGAAATGCCGCTTACGCTAGCATACTACGAAAATATTAATGTGAAGCCCCCTTACATCCTATGAAAATATTAATGTGAAGCGCACTTACATACTATAACAAGTATAAATGTGAGGCGCCACCCAGAACTCAAGTTAATCTTTGCTCGACAACGACCTGCGACACGATTTGTCTTGAAAGAGCTTCGACAACGACCGACACGTGCGGCTTCCGATCGACCTCGACACGTACAATCCTCGATCTGGATTCTGCTTTGCTTCGGCGTCCTTAGATTAGCTTTCCGTACACCTCGATTAGAAATCACTCGATCTCGAGAATCGGACTTCCTAAAACAAACACAACTTCGGATCGATCCATGGTTCTAATACATCTAGCTCTCTCTTCCGAGCTTCGACCTGACCCGGAAAAATATAAAACTCCAGAAGCTGAAAGATATTTTCCTCTAACACAAAGTTAGGGATTTCGATCAAAATTTCATGAAAAAGTTATCGATGCTTCAACAGATAGATCGACAACAACAATAACCGAAACAACAAGCGAAAAACCAGAAAAATCAAAGCGAACCAAAAATGGAGGTTTACGAGCGCTGCCAGATGCGAAATCGAGAGAAAGAAATTTGTTTTACAAGCCCAATTAATCGGTTAAAAAGATAGGTAATATCGTGAAGAAGAAAACCCATCAAAATTTGACATGATTTGGAAGCATAAAAGCGGTTAAAAATGGAAGAAGAATTAGCGCTAAGCGGTAGCGGATGAAAGAAAATACATTCTTCATACCTCAGCGGTGATGGTCGATCAGGCGAGATATGGGTCGAGAAGTTGATGATGAACAAAATTGATGAAGAAAGCATGCGAGAATCTCGATGGAACTCACGGTTTAGTCGATGGAGATTTTGAAGAAAATAACGAAACACGAGGCGAAGGAAGGAAGAAGAAAGAAGAAAAGAAATCGAGTGTGAGGAAAGCGGTGCATTGGTATACATTTGGCGAGAAAAGGGGTATAAGCGTAACTCGAGCTATAAGATGCCAATCCCATCAATCATCTACCCGTTAACTTCGTTCCTCTGCATAATTACCTACTCTGTCGGTCAGCGGCAAGCGAGCAATGTAATAATTACAAACAATATAATAATAGCTGAACAGCGTTCGAAATATCTGCGGTATCATCTGCGACACGATGTCGACAAGGGTGCTCGTGCAAGCGATGCAAAGGTTCTAACACGAGTTCGTGAGCAGCGGTCTCCTCATTTCGACTTGCGTCCTCATCATTTCGATGCAGCGACTTCATCAACTTCGACCACGCGACACTCCTCATTTCGGCTCGGCTAGTGCCGCGTGGTGCCATCGGCTCGACAAAAGATCTCGACAAGCGATCTAGTCACGGGATCTCGACACGAGGTCTTGGTCGAGGTCTCGATCGTCGTCCTAATACGATGTCGATCTAGTCCTCGAGGTGTTACAATCTCTCCCTCTAAAAAAATTTACGTCCTCGAAATTGCAAATAAGATTCTTACCTCGAGAAAAGTTCGAGTCTTGAGTCTTCATCTTCTCCTCCGGCTCCCAGTCGCATCTCAGTCCTCTGATCCCACACAACTTTGACAAGTTGGATCTCTTTGTTCATAGCTGTTTGGCTTTAGATCAGCGATCCTTCTTGGTGGCGCTTCAAAGATAGGTCGTCCTTGGTTGAATCACATCAGGTTCGATGACATGAAGGGTCGGAAACATACTTCCGCAATTGTGAGGCGTGAAAGGCGTCGTGGATGTTCGACAAGAATGGGGTAAGGCAATCGATATGCCCTTTGGACCAATCTGACGAAGAATGCGGTAAGGTCCGATGAATTTAGGGGTAAGTTTCTTGGATTTGATCGCTCGACTGACTCGATGAGTGGGGGTGACTCTAAGAAATACATGTTCTCGCTTCCTCGAACTCGAGTGGTCGGCGTCGTTGATCTGCATAACTCTTACATCGACTTTGAGATGTTCGCATCCGATCTACGATCAAGCGGATCTTCGGTAGTCTGCTGGATCATATCTGGTCCTCTGACGGTTCATTTCGCCGAATCCTGGTACCAACGAAGAGGCGTCGACATTTCCGTCCATCTGGTAGCTTCAAAGGTGCCATCCCGATACTCGCATAAGCGTTGTTGTATGTGAACTCCACCAATGGTAAGGCGTCGTCCCGACTTCCTCGGTGATCTAGCGTCTGAAGCTCGCAACAAATCTTGGCGATTGGATCGTTCTCTCGATCGGCCGTCGATGCGTGGATGATATGCAGAGCTAAGCCTGAGCTTCGGTTCCCATCGCTCCTTGCAATTCCCTCCAAAAATGAGGCGTGAACTTGGATCTCGGTCGGATACGATCGAAGAGGTATTCCATGAAGTCGTACTATCTCGCGATGTAGATCTCGGTCGACTTTCCACGTTGTATGTCGACACCTTTGGCAAGAAATGGCGATTTGGTCGATCGGTCGGCGATCACCCAATCGAATCATTCTTCTTCTGCGTCTTGGCAAACCTACAGCGAAATCCATGGAAATCTTGTCCCGTTTCCATGCGGCGCGTCAGCGATTGTAGCATTCTGCGGTCGTTGGTGCTCCACGCCCGGCTTTACGACCGCGTCGAACATGAAGCTACGTGCTCGACCACTTGCTTCTTCATTCAGGACCACCAAAAATGCTTCTTCAAGTCTTGATACATCTTCGTAACTCCTGGATGAATACTAAAGTTGCTCTTTATCGCGGCCGTCGAGAATCAACTTCCTCGGCTCGGATCGTTAGGCACGCGCGCTCGGCCGTTGCACCTCGAGATGTCGTCGCTCAGGCCTGAAGTGCAATGCCGCTTTCCACTTGCGCTATCGGCCAGATCTTCTCTTGCGGAAGTTCGTCATGAACTTCTTTGGTCTCGGATCTCGTCCAACAATCTGTTAGAAATGGTAAGCATACCAAATCTCAACTTTCCGGTGAAACTTGACCTTTCGACTTCAAGTCTCGGAACTTCTCGAGCATCTCGACTCCTTGATCATCATTCACCCAGAGGTCAAAGCGCTCTTCTGCTCCAGCGCATGCGCTACTCGTTAGCCTTGCAGGGATGGTATTCCAGCGTAAAGTCGTAGTCTTAGAGAAATTACGTCCATCTACGTTGGCGCATGTTGACTCTTTACGGTCGAGCGGTACTTCAAGCTCTTGTGATCGCTGAAAGCGATAAGAGTGCTCCGTAAAGGTAGTGCCTCCATATCTTCGTAGCAAAAACTCTGCTGCTGGCTCAGTCGTGAGTAGGGTAGTTCTACCGTGAATCTTAAAACGTCTTGAAGCATCTGCGACCACCTTCGATGTTGCATCGGCCGCATTCCAATCCCTGGTGTGGCGCATCCTGATACACCTCGAAAGGCTCTTACGGTTGAGGCAAAATCGGCCGCGGTATTTGTCGTCAAAAGCTCCTTGATCTTTGAAAAGCGGCCGCGCTCCTCGGTCTAAGCAAAGGTTGATTCTTCCTCGTCGATCGTGTAAGAGGCGCGACAATCTTGAGAAACCTTGATGAATCTTCGGTAATATCTGCTAAGCCGACAAAACTCTGATCTCGATGCTTAGTCTTAAATTTGTTCCCGTGCTATCATAGCCTCGATCTTAGTTGGATCCACGGCTATCACTTCTCTGGAAATCACGTGACCAAGAAAATTCACCTCTTGACCAAAATTCACACTTGACCAGGTTGGCATAGAGTTGTTTACCTCGTAATTTCTGCAGTACTCGCCATAGGTGTTCTGCGTGCTCTCCTCGGTTCCTCGAGTAAATCAATATGTCGTCGATGAACACTACAGTGGCTGATCCAAAAGCGAATGGAAAATCCTGTTCATGTAGTCCATAAACCACCGGTGGCGCGATTCGTCGCTCCAAGCGGCATCACAGTACTCGTAGTGACCGTATCTGATCTGAAAATTTGTTTTGGCAACATCTTCCTCCTTCACGCGAATCGATGGTAGCGGGCTTCAAGTCTATCTTGGAAAAGATCGTAGCTCCCACGAAGTTGGTCCATCAGTCGTCGTCGTGGCAGCGGATAGCAGTTCTTCACGGTAACCTTGTTGAGCTCGCGGTAGTCCACGCCGCGACCTTGATCGTCCGTCCTTCTTCTTAACCAACCAGCAACACTGGAGCTCCCCGCCGCGACACGCTCGGTGCATTATGAATTGCCGACTCCAAGTGTTCGATGCGGGACTTGACTCTTTCATCTCGGCGGGAGACATCACATGCGGCGCTTTGAAATCGGTCTGTTCACGGAATCGGTCGATGGAGAACTTCGACCTCTCGTCTTGGTGGTAATCTGGCGCGTCTTGAAGGCGTCCTCAAAATCACACTGCCTTTGGAACATTCTTCACGTCGATCTATTTGGAAAACTTAGAACTAGCTAGATACATGTATTCCCTAGTTCCTTGCTTTCAAAGAAACTCCAATCGTTCGTGAGAAAGATAATTGGAGACTCGAGTGCGGAAAAATTACGGTTTTACGGGCGCAGTCCAAAGGACATGGTGGTATGACAACCAATCCATCAGGGATGACATCTAAACCATAAGAGAAACAAACCAAATTGACCACAAACTTTCTACTCTGAATAATCACTACACAATTAAGACATGCGATGTTTGTGACTAAGGTTTTAGCATTTGGGGTTGTAACTACTAATTTAAGCGGTAAAGCGATCCACGGTCGAGTTCAAATGGTTCACCTGCAATCGGAAGAAATGAAGGAATGGGTTGCACGAATCAAGAAACGGATAAGGATTTACCACCGATCTCGCATTCACCTTGGATAAGATCATCGGCTCGTTGACTTCCTGCCGCTCATCACGAAAACTACGCCTTTAGCCAACAGCGGCTTCCACTTTGGCGCTTTGCATAAGCATAGTCGGTTGACTTTAGGTGTAGAGACAATCCTTAGCAAAATGCCCTGGCTTCTTGCGGTTGAAACACACCTCCTCCTTACGAGTCTGATTACTCGCGTAATGTCCCGACTTTCCACATCGGTAGCAAATCACCTGCGACCTTTGGTCGGACGATCTGCATCCACATTGTTGTTCCCACGAGGTCGGTCGTAAGGCCTCTTACGCGGTGGTTTCACTTTACGTGCAAATCTCGCCCGCACTCTGGGGTCTCACGTCCAGTCAGCCCGCAGTCTTCTTCTTGTGGCTCCTCCCGCTCCTTCTACCTCGACACATCGATCGATCGGCTCTTGGAGATTTCGGATCACCAGCGACACTCTGCGACTTACAGATGTCGAATCTCGATCCGTTGGAATCTCTCACTCGACCATCTGCAGTCGGCTTCGATCCGCGAAATGGTGAAATACCTCGCCCAGCGACTTCGAACTTGGCGCATGCTCGGACAAATCGAGTTGCCTTCTTCTGCGATTGAAGAAATTCTGCTCCTTCTCGGCTGCGTGCGATGTCAGGAAGTACTTGTCCAAAAACCTTTCACGAAAAAGCTCCCGGTCATCTCGCGATGTTACGCTATAAGCGTTGCTTGACTCCTCTCCACGATACTCTGCGTCTCTAGCGATAAGTAGGTGGCATAGTCGACCTTCCGCGTTGTCAGAGGCGATGGAGTGCCTCGAAGATCTTCTCGATCTCTTGCATCCAAAGATCTGCTTTATCGGTTTGGCTCATAGTAGAACCCGGTGGATCGTGCTTCTGAAGTGCGCGATCCTGCCGCTTGACATTCGTTACGCTTTCGTTCTTGTTGCTGCGAGTTACTGGCGAGTTAGCATTGCCGTCTGTTGAGCCATCGCGTTAACTGTTGAGTTCTGACGGTGATTGTTGAGCCATGGCTGCCGCCATCTCGGTCATAACTTGAATAGCTCGTTCCATGTCGGCGTTCTCGGTTGCGGATGTCGTATTCCTACGAGGTGGCATTAGATTCCACAAAGTTCAAAACCACGTCGGAATCTCACATGAGGATGTGTTAAAACACACTGCTTCAATCAAGAAACAGTTCAAACAATTTCTCGAAGCAATAAGTGCTTCACTTAATCAAACGGCAATCATCACAATACAACTAGGTACCCAACACACATAACGGACATAGTGACCGGTCCAAATCTCTATGCACGGCTCGGTCGAGCCAAGCTGCTCACGATACCAAAGCTGTAACGACCGTTCCAGGACCGCTCACAGAGCTCGATATCTTGAGCTCGAGTTCTGGGCTCAACACACCAAGCTCAACATAAACCTATATGAGATGTGTTTTAAAAACAAAACTCTTGTGCCTTTTAAAAATACGATATATTTTTTTATAAAACCAACTCGTGCACATCGAGTAATTCTGACTTTTGAAACATGGTGCAACTAAGACACAAGACTTAAATTCAAATAAAACATACATGCATAACATACATATATATATATCACTCGAAATAATAATGTATACAAAAATACTGAGTAGCAAATGTGTAAAGAAAATACACCTAAGATGCAGACGACTTCAAAAAGTAATCATACCACAGAGGTACTTTCCAGCGGAACTCCCAGCATTGCTCCAAAAGTAAGACCACCGGTCTACCCAGCCAACAAAAACAACAACGCTGGCCAGTGGTCACGACCTCGAACACAAAAGAAAAACAAATGCAGTTCTCGGAAAACAAATATCCAATAAACAAACAATCCACGACAGATAGAGTGCGTCACTCGGGTCCTCGTCGAGCTCCTCCTCGGCATCGTCTCTGTCGTGTTACTGCGCCCTCGACATCGCCTGGGTAGCAGTCATGGATTAGAAGGCACCACGGGGAAAGGTCAACTTCTCAACGATTCAAGATAAGCTCGACATAAATATATAAACAAGCGACCAAAGTATAACATTCACCGAAGCGTGACTCGACCATCTCACTCTAAGCTTCGACCTGACTCACAAATCCATTTTCTCTCGACTTCGACAATTTTTCAGGAATGCACCGCGCCGTCTGCGTATGTCGGAAAGTCGGTAGAAACCTTGGGATCCTCGCTCTCCCTGGGGCGGTCGGCTCAGGTCCGTGGCGTGGCGGCGTCTAGTCGATCTCCCGTAAACAAAAGGGGACCTAGCACCCTCAGTTATCAGGGTCCGCGGCTCAAAAGCGTCATCCCGACTCACCTGGCTCGCTCGCTCGATGAAACGATTCGCATCACGATATTCAAAGAGTTAAACACAAGATATTCAACCGCATGTCAAATAAAGAGCAAGCTCGACATGAAGAAGCATAATTCAACATGCAATACACAATTCACGACATATATTCAATCACATATTAAACACATTGCAAAAACTTCGATCATATCCACAACCTTTTATTTCGACCGCAGATCGGAAATCCATACACAATAACATAACCACGTAGAATATGAAATGCCCTTACGCTAGCGTACTACGAAAATATTAATGTGAAGCGCCGCACATACTATGAAAATATTAATGTGAAAGCGCCGCACATACTATAACAAGTATAAATGTGAAGCGCCACTTACCCAGAACTCAAGTTAATCTTTGCTTTCGACCAGCGACCTGCGACACGCAATTTGTCTTCAAAAGCTCGACAACGACCTTGACCGCGTCGCTTCTCGATCGACCTCGACCGCGTACAATCCTCGATCACGGATTCTCGCTTCAGCGTCCTTAGATTACGGCTTTCCGCATTACACCTCGATTGGGAAATCACTTTCGATCTCGGGAATCGGACTTCCTAAAACAAACACAGCTTCGAGATCGATCCATGGTTTACAATACATCTAGCTCTCTCTTCCCGAGCTTCGACCTGACCCGGAAAAAATATAAAACTCAAGAAATGAAAGATATTTTTCCTCTAACACAAAGTTAGGGATTTCGATCAAAATTTCATGAAAAGTTATCGATGCTTGGCGGATAGATAAAGCGACATGACAATAACCCGAAGCCAGCAAGCGAAAAACCAGGAAAAATCGAGCGAACCAAAAATGGAGGTTTACGGAGCTGCCGATGCGAAATCGAGAGAAAGAAATTTGTTTTACAAGCCCAGTGTCGGTTAAAGATAGGTAATATCGTGAAGAAGAAAACCCATCAAAATTTGACATGATTTGGAAGCATAAAAGCGGTTAAAAATGGAAGAAGAATTAGCGCTAAGCATTGATACAGATGAAAGAAAATCATTTCTTCATACCTCAGCGGTGATGGTCGATCAGGCGAGATATGGGTCGAGAAGTTGATGATGAACAAAATTGATGAAGAAAGCTTATGCGGAAATCTCGATGGAACTCACGGTTTAAATCGATGGAGATTTTGAAGAAAATAACGAAACACGAAGCGGAAGGAAGGAAGAAGAAAGAAAAGAGAAATGAGTGTGAGGAAGCGATTCGTGGTATACATTTGGCGAGAAAGGGTATAAGCGTAACTCCGGCTATAAGATGCCAATCCCATCAATCATCTGCCCGTTAACTTCGTTCCTCTCGTAATTACCTACACTTTGTCGGTCAGCGGCAAGCGGGCAATGTAATAATTACAAACAATATAATAATGCGCTGAATAGCGTTGAAAGAATCACGAGTATCATCTCGACTACGATGTCGGCAAAGTGTGCTCGTGCAAGCGTGCAAAGGTTCTAACTGCGAGTTCGTGAGCGCGGTCTCCTCGGCTCGACTTGCGTCCTCGTATCGGCTCGATGCAGCGACTTCATCGACTCGACCGCGCGACCTCCTCGGCTCGTGACTAGTGCATTAGTGCCATCGGCTCGACAACAAAGATGCCGGCAATGACGATCTAGTCACGGGATCTCGACACAAGGTCTTGGTCGAGGTCTCCGATCGTCGTCCTAATACGATGTCGATCTCGTCCTCGGGTGTTACACACACCGCTGGAACATTCTTCACGTCGTCTGTTTGGAAAACTTCCGAACTAGCGGATACATGTATTCCACTAGTTCCTTGCTCAAAGAAACTCCAATACGTTCGGCGAAAGATAATTGGAGACTCGAGTGCGGAAAAATTACGGTTTCACGGGCACTGATCCAAAAGGACATGGTGGTGTGACAACGATCCATCCGAGGATGACATCTAAGCCACCCAGAGGCAAACAAACCAAATTGACCACAAACTTTCTACTCTGAATAATCACTTTACACAATTAAGACATGCGGTGTTTGTGACTAAGGTTTTAGCATTTGGGGTTGTAACTACTAATTTAAGCGGTAGCGATCCTGATCGAGTTCAAATGGTTCACCTGATCGAGAAGAAATAAAGGAATGGGTTGCACGAATCAAAAAACGGATAAGGATTTACCCTCGATCTCACATTCACCTTGGATAAGATCATCGGCTCGATCGCTTCCTGCGCCACTCGTCTGAGAAAACTACGCCTTTAGCTACTGGCGCTTCCTTTGGCGCTGCGCCAAGCATCGTCGGTTCGACTTTAGGTGTAGGACAATCCTTGGCAAAATGCCCTGGCTTCTTCTGCGGTTGAAACACACCTCCTCGCCTGGTGCACGATTATTGGCGTAATGTCCGTCTTTCCACAGCGGTAGCAAGTCACCTCGACAACCTTTGGTTTGTCCTCCGCTTCCTCGGTACTGGTCATCGGACGATATTGTCCTGTTGTCGTTCCCCACGAGGAGTCGGTCGTAAGGCTTCTTACCTGCGGTTGTTTCCTTTCTGTGCAAATCTACGCCCGCACTGCAGGAGTCTCGCGTCGCCTACAATAATCTTCTTCTTGTGGCTCCTGCTCCTTCTACCTCGACACGGCTGATCAATCGACTCTTGGAGATTTGGGATCCTCAGCGACACCACTTGACCACGAATGTCGAATCTCGATCCCCGTTGGAATCTCTCACTTAACCATCTTTGGTCATTTCGATCACGAAATGGTGAAATACCTGCTTGACGACTCGAACTTGGCGCATACTCGGACAGTCGAGTTGCCTTCTTCTGATTGAAGAAATTCTTGCTCCTTCTCGGCTCAAATGCGTGTCAGGAAGTACTTGTCCAAGAACCTTTCACGAAAAAGCTCCCGAGTCATCTCGCGATGTTACGCTATAAATGTTTGCTTCCTCCTCTCACGATACTCTGCGTCTCCTAGCGATGAAGTAGGTAGCATAGTCGACCTTCCGTTGTCAGGGCAATGAAGTGCCTCGAAGATCTTCTCGATCTCTTGCATCCAAGATCGACTTTATCGGTTGGCTCATAGTAGAACCCGGTTGGATCATGCTTCCTGAAGTCGGCCAATCCTCTCGCTTGACATTTAGATTACGCTCGTTCTTGTTCTTTGCAAGTTCTATTGAGTTAACATTTGCCGTCTGTTGAGCCATCAGCGTTAACTGTTGAGTTCTGGCGGTGATTGTTGAGCCATATTGCCGCCATCTCGGTCATAGCTTGAATAGCTCGTTCCATGTCGGCGTTCTCGGTTGCGGTCTCGTATTCCTCTGAGGTGGCATTAGATTCCACAAAGTTCAAAACCACTGTCAGAATCTCACAGCAAGGATGTGTTAAAACACCTTTGCTTCAATCAAAAGCTTGATTCAAACAATTTCTCAAGCAATAAGTGCTTCATAATCAAGCGACAATCAACATAATACAACTAGGTACCCGACACATAACGACATAGTGACCGGTCAAATCTCACATGCGCGGCTCGGTCGAGGCGAAGCGCTCACGATACCAAGGTGTAACGACCGTTTAGGGACCATTCTGAGGAGCTCGATATACCAGAGCTCGAGTTCTGCGACTTCAACACAGAGCTCAACATAAATCTATATGAGATGTGTTTTAAAAACAAAACTCTTGTGCCTTTTAAAAATACGATATATTTTTTTTTATAAAACCAACTCGTGCACATCGGAGTAATTCTGACTTTTGAAACATGGTGCAACTAAGACACAAGACTTAAATTCTAATAAAACATACATGCATAACATACATATATATATATCACTCAAATAATAATGTATACAAAATCTGAGTAGCAAATGTGCAAAGAAAATACACCTAAGGTATGCGACAACTTCAAAGTAATCATACCACAGAGTACTTAAATGAGACTCCCACGTGAGTTTGCTCCAAAAGTAAGACCACCAGTCTGCCTGTAGCAACAAAACAACAACGCAGCCTTGGTGGTCACGACCTCGAACACAAAAGAAAAAGCGAAATGCAGTCCTCGAAAAACAAATATCCAATAAACAAACAATCCACGGCCAGGATAGAGTGCGTCGCTCGGGTCCTCGTCGAGCTCCTCCTCGGCATCGTCTCTTGTCGAGTTCCTGCCCTCGACATCGCTGGAGTAGCCGTCATGGATTGAAGGCACCACGGGGAAAGGGTCGACTTCTCAACAATTCAAGATAAGCTCGACATAAAAATATAAGCGGCGACAAAGTATAACATTCACCAGCATGACTCGACCATCTCACTCTAGACTTCGACCACTGACTACTTATGAAATCCATTTTCTCTCGACTAAACAATTTTCCGGAATACGCCCGTCTGGTATGTCGGAAAAGTCGGCCCAGTAAACGCGCCCAGGATCGCTCTCCCACTAGGGCCGATCGGCTTCGAGGTCTAAAGTGGCGTGGCGACGTCTGGTCGATCTCAGTAAACAAAGGGGACCGAGCACCCTCGATTATCCGGGTCACGGCTCAAAAGCGTCATCGACTCACCTAGCTTCGCTCACTTTCGATGAACAATTAGCGCATCGATATTCAAAGAGTTAAACACAAGATATTCGATCCGCATGTCAAATAAAGAGCAAGCTCGACATGAAGAAGCGATAATTTAACATGCAATACACAATTCACGACATATATTCAATCACGTATTAAATACATGCAAAAACTTCAATCATATCACAACATTTATTTCGACACAAATCAAGGAAATCCATACACAATAACATAACCACGTAGAATGTAAATGCCACTTATTTAAGGACTTATAAAATAAAGCCTTAGAGATTTCTAGGAGTTGCCACTTACATACTATGAAAATATTAATGTGAAAGCGCCTACCAGAACTCAAGTTAATCTTTGCTCGACAACGACCTCGACAATTTGTCTTCAAAGGCTCGACAGCGACTTCTCTTACTTCGATCTCGACGCAATTTTGTCTTCAGCGAGCTCGACAAGCGACTTTGACCGCGTGCGGCTTCTCGATCGACCTCGACCGCGTCTGATTCTCGATCACGGATTCTGCTTTGCACCAGTGTCCTTGGATTCGCTTTCCGTACACCTCGATTGAAAATCACTTTCGATCTTGGGAATCAGACTTCCTAAAACAAACACAACTCGGATTCGATCTATGGGTTTCAATACATCTAGCTCTCTCTTCCCAACTCGACCCTGACCAGGAAAAATATAAAACTTCGAAGCGAAAGATATTTTTCCTCTAACACAAAGTTAGGGATTTCGATCAAAATTTCATGAAAAAGTTATCGATGCTTCAGCGGATAGATCGAACAACATGATAACGAAGCTTGAATGAAAAACAAGAAATCGAAGCGAACCAAAAATGGAGGTTTACGGAGCGCTGGGTGCGAGAAAAAGCGAGAGGAAGAAATTTGTTTTACAAGCCCAGTTAATCGGTTAAAAAGATAGGTAATATTGTGAAGAAGAAAACCCATCAATTTGACATGATTTGGAAGCATAAAGCGGTTAAAAATGGAAGGAAAATTAGCGCTAAGCGATGTACGGATGAAAGAAAAATCATTCTTCATACCTCAGCGGTGATGGTCGAGCCAGGCGAGATATGGGTCGAAGTTGATGATGAACAAAATTGATGAAGAAAGCATGCGCGAATCTCGATGGAACTCACGGTTTAAATCGATGGAAGTTTGAAGAAAACAACGAAACACGAGGCGAAGGAAGGAAGAAGAAGAAGAAGAGAAAGAATGAGCGTTTGAGGGAATCGGTCGTGGTATCACGGTTGGCGAGAAGGAGTATAAAGCGTAACTCCGGCTATAAGATGCCAATCCCATCAATCATCTACCCGTTAACTCGTTCCTCTCATAATTACCCTCTACTGCAGCCGGTCAGCGGCAAGCCGAGCAATGTAATAATTACAAACAATATAATATGCTGGGTGAATAGCGTTGAAAGAATCACGGTGTCATCTCGACCGCGATGTCGACAAGAGTGCTCGTGCAAGCGTACAAAGTTCTGCTGCGAGTTACGTGAGCGGTCTCCTCGGCTCGACTTGCGTCCTCGTCATTTCGATGCAGCGACTTCATGACTTCGACAGCGACCTCCTCATTTCGGCTCGGCTGGTGCCACGTGGTCTCATCGGCTCGGCAAATGATCTCGGCAAGCGATCTGAGTCACGGGATCTCGACACAAGGTCTTGGTCGAGGTCTCGTCGTCGTCCTAATCACGATGTCGATCTCGTCGTCTCGGGTGTTCTGTCCGGCATTTATTTACTATCAAAACCTTGCACCTCTGATGGAACCTGCGTGCGAGACGCGTGCGAGATCGTGATAAAGCCTTGTGCCTTACACAAGCACACGATGAAGAGATCGAGCCTGCGTCTGAGGCGCGTGCAGGTGCGTGATAAAGCCTTGTGCGCTTGCACGAAGCACCTCTATGACAGTGGATGCGAGTCCGATATTCGAAGCGACCTGCCAGGCCACCTCTGCGAATTACAAAAATTGAGGCGACGACCTTAAGCTTCGACTCGTCATGGACCTTGATTATTTGATGACCGAGACCTTGCCGGCTTGGGCGGCCGGATCAACTTCTCCCACGGAAAGTATAAAGCTTCGACTACGAGCACTTTACTCGGACATAAAGTCGCGCTAACTTAATTACATCGAAGTTGTTGCAAATTGTCTATACTTTGGCGAGCGGCGTGATAAAGCCTTGTCGCGTTGGCAGCCGGCTTTGTGATCGACCTGCGTCGCGAGGCCGGCGTGCGAGGCTCGTGATAAAGCCTTAATGCGTTAGCACGAAGCACCTGATGAAGAGATCGACCTGCGTCACGAGGACGCGTGCCACGAGCTTGAGATAAAGCCTTGTGCGTTGGCACAAGCACACGATGGAAAGGTCGACCTCGTCTGCGAGGCCGCGTGCTACTGAGCTCGTGATAAAGCCTTGTCGCGTTAGCTGGCGCACTGATGAAGAGATCGACCTCGTCACCGAGGCGCGTGCCGCAGGCTTCGTGATAAAGCCTTGTCGCGTTAGCCTGGCACAAGCATGATCGACCTCGTCGCGGAAGCCGCGTGCCGCCAGGCTTCGTGATAAAGCCTTGTCGCGTTAGCCTGAAGCACACGATGAAAATCGACCTCGTCACGAGACCGGCGTGCCGCAGGCTCGTGATAAAGCCTTAATGCGTTAGCCTGGCTTACTGATGGATGAAGAGATCGACCTGCGTCACGAGGGCCGCGTGCCGCAGGCTTCGTGATAAAACCTTAATGCGCTTACCGCACACGATGAATGAAGGTCGACCGCCGTCACGAGGCGTGTGCCTGCAGGCTTCGTGATAAAGCCTTGTCGCGTTAGCGCTGAAGCACTGTGATCGACCTCGGCCGAGACCGGCGTGCCTGAGCTTCGTGATAAAGCCTTGTCGCGTTAGCACAAGCACCTGATGAAGAGATCGACCTGCGTCATAGAGACCAGCGTGCAGGCTTCGTGATCAAAGCCTTGTCGCGTTAGCACAAGCACACGATGGATGAAGAAGTCGACCTGCGTCTGAGAGACCAGCGTGCAGGCTTCGTGATAAAGCCTTGTCGCGCTTACACAAGCACCTGATGAATGAAGAGATCGACCTGCGTCAAATCTTGAGGCCGTGTGCGCAGGCTTCGTGATAAAGCCTTGTCGCGTCGGCCTGGCTGTGATCGACCTCGGTAGCGAGACCGCGTGCAGAGCTCGTGATAAAGCCTTGTCGCGTTAGCGCGAAGCACGATGTCGACCTCGTCGGGGGCCGCGTGCACTGAAGCTTGTGATAAAGCCTTGTCGCGTTAGCGCAAGCACCTAATGGAAGAGATCGACCTCGTGCGAGACAAGCGTCTGAGGCCGCGATGCAGGCTTCGTGACAAAGCCTTGTGCCTTGCAAACACATCAACCTCGTGTCGAAGGCGCCTCGGCCAGGCGGGGAAACCACGAAGGTCGAGCGAACTAATGAGCAAAACCGCGGCGTGGCGACACTTGCGGTTCGCTACGAACAAGGATGTCGAGCGTCGACATCAACGAACCGACAGCGAGTCACCACCTCGACATTCGAGCTAGCGACTTGAGGCAAGCTGTTCAGGCTGGTAGAGGCCAATCAGTCGACCCACCTTCCCTCGATACCCGCGTCGTCGCGTACTCTCGCGCTTCCCTCAGCGTGGCGAGCCAGCGGCTTTGTGCATTAAAGGAATTTAATCTGGGCTTACGGAGTTTCCGCGGGGCGGTTACACATCGGCCGATGTAGTCCTCGGCTTCGTATTAAAAGAAGACCGCGTCGAGCGGTCGAGGTAATGATTTTCTACCACCTCTTTACTCACCTCGACACACCCGACTTGGCGTCGGGTGTTTGCGGAGTACACCACCCGACGCGTCGTCATCCGTCGCGAGCAAACCATGACTTTTGCTTCCCTCAGGTCATCCTCACGAAGTTACTGTTCGAGAACAAGTAAGCATGATGGCTTGATAGAGAAAAGATTTCTCAAATGGAATCATGATTAATAAAGATATGAAAGATGTGTACATTGGTTTCTGTTTATAGGACTAGCTAGATCACTAACTAACTCCTAAGTGTGTAACTAACTCATTTTACACATAATGTAATTCTATATTAATAATTACTAATGATTCTTCAATCAAAAATTATGCAATGTTTCTCTTTGCGAGAACTGGACGCAGATTAAATCAACAAAGTGAAAGCAAGCGACTTCACATGATTATCTCGGATCTCGGATATCGACCTCGGGCGGATGCACCTCGACCTCGGCTTGGGAGTGAGTGAATCCTATCTTCTCGGACCTCGGATCTCGGATCTCCGGATGCAGGACCTCGACGACACAGCGAGGCTTCCCCGCAAGCTCTTCGGGCTTGGATGAGGAGAACGACCTCGGATCTCGACATCACCGGATCTGGAATTACGGCAGTGGCGAATCATATCTTTCTCGACATCGGCAAAGTCAGTTACCCTCTAAAACACAAGTGTAAAAAACCGCGAGTGTATTTGAAACAAGCCTCGTGCAAGATGGATGTCAAATGACCTGCGTCTTGGAGAGCACGTTGGATGTCAAGCGACCTCGTGCCACGTTGGATGTCGAACAAGCCATGTGTGAAAAGCACGTGCACTAAAATGACCTGCGTGCGATGGATGTCAAAATGACCTGCGTGTCGGAGCACGTTGGATGTCAAAGCGACCTGCGTGTCGGAGAAACACGTTGGACATCACCACCACCTTGCCGTCGTCATCGTCGTGGGCTGACTGCGTGTCGCCTTCTCTCGATCATCCTATGAAGTTACATTCGAGCGGTTGGTATAATATTTTTAATATAATTTTACATTATGCTTTATATTCTGATTGTAACACCTGAGGGCGAGATCGACATCGTATTAGGGCGGCGTGTCGAGACCTCGACCAAGACCTTGTGTCGAGATCCAGTGACTAGATCGTTTGCGAGATCATTCTGCGGTGATGCGACCACGTGCACTTAGGCTTTCTTTGGTGAGGAAGTCGGCGTGTCGAGTTGATGAAGTCCGCGTCTGGTGATGAGGGCGCCAAGTCGGTGAGAGGCCAGCGTTCACGAACTCGTGTTAGAACCTTATGCGCTTGCCACGAGCACTCTTGTCGACATCGTGTCGAGATGACACCTCGTATTCTTTGAGCGTTATTGACGTTATTATTATATTGTTTGTAATTATTACATTGTCGACTGCGGGTGGCCAAACAGTAGAGAGTAATTATGAGAGAGCGATTAAGCGGGTAGATGATTATTGGGATTGGCATCTTATAGCTGGAATTCACGATTATGCCCTTCCGGTGTATTCACGATCGATTTTCCCTCAAACACTCATTTCTCTTTTCTTCTTTCTTCTTCCTTCATACGCTCTGTGTTTAGATTGTTTTCTTCAAAAAAATCTCCATCGGCCAAACCGTGAGTTCCATCGAGTCTGCACAAGCTTTCTTCATGATCTTGTTCATCATCAACTTCTCGACCCGTATCTCAAATGCCTTTCGATCAGGGTTGAGGTATGAAGAGCAGTTTTTCTTTTCATCGTACTCTTTGTTTAGCGCTAATTCTTCTTCCATTTTTAACCAGTTTATGCTTCCAAATCATATCAAATTGATGGGTTTTCTTCTTCACAATATTACCTATCTTTCTAACTTGATTAATTGGGCTTGTAAAACAAATTTCTTCCCTCTGTTTTTACTGCAATAGCGGTGCCGAGAAACCTCCATTTTGGTTCGTTTAGATTTCTTGTTTTTCATTAGATTTATACAGTTATTGTTGTTGTCGATCTATCTGTTGAAGCATCGGATAACTTTTTCATGAAATTTTGATCGAAATCCACTAACTTTGTGTTAGAGGAAAAATATCTTTCAGTTCTTGAGTTTTATATTTTTACGGGTTGTGGTTGAGTTTGGGAAGAGAGGCTAGATGTATTAGAACCCATGGATCGATCTAAGTTGTGTTTGTTTAGGAAGTACGCTTCCCGAGATCAGTGATTTCAGAGATCAAAGTGCGGAAAGCGAATCAGGGCCAGCGGAGCGTGAATCGGATCGAGGGTATGCGTGTCGGTCATTGAGAAGCGTGCGATGTCGAAGTCGTTGTCGAGCTTCGTTGAAGACGGCCAGTGTCGAGATCGAGTAAGAGAAGTCGTTGTCGAGCTCTTTGAAGGCAGTTTGTGTCAGGTCGTTGTCGGCGGCATTAACTTGGAGTTCGGTAAGAGGCTGACTTCTAGATATCTCTAAGGCTTTATTTTATAAGTCCTTATGTAAGAGGCGCTTCACATTAATACTTTCGTAGTATGCTAGCATAAGGGCATTTCATATTCTACACGTGGTTATGTTATTGTGTATGGATTTCTGATTTGTGTCGGTGAAATGTTGTGATATGATTGAGTTTTGCATGTATTTAATATGTGATTGAATATATGTCGTGAATTGTGTATTGCATGTTGAATTGCGTTTCTTCATGTTGAGCTTGCTCTTTTATTTGACATCGCGGTTGAATATCTTGTGTTTAACTCTTTGAATATCGTATCTGGCGAATTGTTCATCAGTGAAGCGAGCTAGGTGAGTCGTATGGCGTTTTGAGCCATGACCGGATAAGCGGGGTGCTAGGTCCCCTTTTTGTTTACGGGAGATTGACTAGAGCGTCGCCACGCTATGGGACTGAGTTAGTATCCTAGGGAGGCGAGGATCCCGAGGCTTGACTGGACTTTCCGACGGTCTGATGCAGCGTGTGCATTCAGGAAAATGCTCAGTCGAGAAAATGGATTTGCGAGTTGTGTCGAGTTTAGAGTGAGATGGTCGAGTCACGTCGGTGAATGTTATACTTTGTTTGTTTGCTTATATTTTATGTCGAGCTTATCTTGAATTGTTGAGAAGTTGACCACTTTCCGTGGTGCCTTGAATCCATGGCGGTTACCAGGCGATGTCGAAGCGCGAGTAACTTCGGCTTGATGAAGCGATCTTAGGAGGAGCTCGGCGAGGACGAGTGGCGACCTCATCTGTCGTGATTGTTTATTTGTTGGATGTTTGTTTTTCGAAAGGTGTGCGCCGTTTTCTTTTGTGTTCGAGTCGTGACCAGTTTTAGGCGTGTGTTTTGTTGTTTGAGGGTGGCGGTGGTCTTACTTTTGGAGTAGCCCTGCGTGAAGTCTGTGGAAAGTACCCAGGTATGATTGCTCTTTTGAAGTTGTCGTACCTTAGGTGTATTTTCTTTGCACATTTGCTACTGTGTATTTGTATACATTATTATTTGAGTGATATATATATATATGTGTATGTTATGCATGTATGTTTTATTAGAATTTAAGTCTTGTGTCTTAGTTGCACCATGTTTCGAAAAGCTGTAATTACTCTGATGTGCACGAGTTGGTTTTATAAAAAAAAACTATATCGTATTTTTAAAAGGCACAAGAGTTTTGTTTTTAAAACACATCTCATATAGGTTTATGTTGAGCTCGGTGTGTTGAGCTCGGTAACTCGAGCTCGGTATATTGAGCTCGGTAGCGGTCCGGAAACGGGTCGTTACACAGACCACATGATCAAAGAGATGAAGATCCTCCTCATAGGAGAAGTACGCATGATGGCTTGATAGAGAGAAAGATTTCTCAAATGGAATCATGATTAATAAAGATATGAAAGATGTGTACATTGGTTTCCTGTTTATAGGACTAGCTAGATCCCTAACTAACTCCTAAGTGTGTAACTAACTCATTTTACACATAATGTAATTCTATATTAATAATTACTAATGATTCTTCAATCAAAAATTATGCAACGTTTCTCTTACAGCGAGGAACTAGACAGATTAAATCAACAAAGTGAAAGCAAAGTAGCTTCACATGATTATCTGGATCTCGGATATCGACCTCGGGCGGATTCACCTCGACCTCCGGCTTGGGAGTAGTGAATCCTATCTTCTCGGACCTCG
Source organism: Calophaca sinica (assembly GCA_037113605.1). Taxonomy (NCBI): domain Eukaryota; kingdom Viridiplantae; phylum Streptophyta; class Magnoliopsida; order Fabales; family Fabaceae; genus Calophaca; species Calophaca sinica. The sequence goes on from CM073734.1 coordinate 74,377,463, forward strand.
GATCTCGGATCTCGGATGCGGGACCTCGGCAACCTGGCGAGGCTTCCCGCGAGCTCTTGACTTGGATGAGGAAGAACGACCTCGGATCTGGACATCTCGGATCTGGTGGAAACCAGTGAAGCGAATCATATCTTCTCGACATCGGCAAAGTCAGTTACCCTCTAAAACACAAGTGTAAAAAGCACGCAGTGTATTTGAAACAAGCCTGCGTGCGATGGATGTCAAATGACCTGCGTGCACGTTGGATGTCGAAACAAGCCATGTGAAAAGCACGTGCACTAAAAATGACCTCGTGCGATGGATGTCAAAATGACACTGCGTGTCGGATATGCGTTGGATGTCAAGCGACACTCGTGCACGTTGGATGTCGAACAAGCCATGTGAAAAGCACATGCACTAAAATGATTCGTCTTGGGAAACACGTTGGATGTCAAGCGGCGTCATGCACATTGGATGTAAAGCGACACTGCGTGCTTAGAAGAGCGCGTCGTTCTCAAATGACCTCGGATCTGACATCTCGGATCTAGGATCTCGGCGGCCTTGACGGTAGATGAGGAGGACAACCTTGGATCTCGACATCTCGGATCCAGGGACCTCGACATCCGCGGCTCGACCTGCAGGCGAGGTATACATTTTCATGTTTTAATGCACATGTTTTAAAACTTCGAGCGACACTTGATGCTATTTCAAGAACTTTGGTTTACGAACCTAAAGCGGCTTTTCGGCGTAATTTGAAAATGAGTTATAACAAACTCACAAAGGGATTTACTTTATTAGGCACTTTCACTTTTTAGGAGAATTATTAGGCCTTTCACTTGAATGAGACTTTTCTCTGTTATGCTTAATCTTTGGTGTTGGTGTTTGATTATTTTGTGATTAGTGTTATATTATATCTATGTCATTGTTTTTATTTCTGGTGCCTTGCATGTGGGTTGCCTTGTGTTCGGGGTGGTGAGGCGATCAGAAGATCCACCTTCAGGGCCCATTTGGCCTCAGTCCTCACTTTCCTCGAGACCACATCCAGCGCTTAGCGGTCCTCGGCATTAAAAGAATTTATTTCCTATTCCGGGTTTCAAGGCAGTTACTCTTGATACTTAGTCCTCGGCTTCGTATTAAAGAGACCACGTCAAGCGATCGAGGTAATCATTATTTTCCATCTCTTGACTCACCTCTTACTGCCCTGACTTGGCGTCGGAGTGTTTGCGAGTACACCACCACCCTGCGCAGTGCGTCATCAGTAAAATTGTGTTGACAAATGACTCGAAACACAAGAGGGTGAATTGTGTGTGAGCGGTGCTTTAAAAACTTTTGGAGAAATAAGTGCTAATTATGAGTTCTTGGAAATATTAATGTGAAATAGATAAATCACTTGAAGAATAAATTGCAAGCGAGTTAAAAATAAAGTAAATAGTAAGATATAAATAACAATAAAATAAAAATCTGAAATATAATTGGTGAAAAGTAGAGAGATAAGGAGTAAAAAGCACACAACAAATTATCGAGGTTAGAAGCCACACTAACACCTGTGGCCTCACGTCCTATCCCAAGCAAACCAGCATGGGATTTTCACTAAGATACTAGCTTTTAAATCGAGGTTGACTAGAAACCTTTACAACTCTAAACGAGCCAATACGTTGAGATATCACCTCTCTATGAACACCTTGGGATTCCTACCCAAAATAAATGATTTTCACAAATAAAATGAGAGCGAGAAAGATACACTCGATAGTGCGAGATATAACAAATTGAAGCTCAAATAATACAACTCAAATTATGTAGAATAAAGGCTCTCGAGAAAATTGTGCTCAAATAAGTGTGAGTGATGAAAAATATTTGTGAGTTTTGGCACAAAAATTAAGCAACTGCGTTGTTGTTGTGTTTTTACAAAGCTCACAGTTGTGTTTATATAGGCAATGGAGGAGCGTCGAAATGGCCAGTTCTGCGAGATTTGTCGTTCGCGGCATTTGCGTTGCGTTTTGATTTGTCCGTTGGAATTTGTCTGTGCGTATTGAATATGAAGAATTTGAAAACCGGAGGCGGCTCGGCGTCACGACCTCTGAAAACGGCTCGGCGGGCGACCTCGAAGGCGGCTCGGCGAGCGACCTCGCCACCGCGGCTCGGCCAGGCGACCTCGACCGCGGCTTCGAATCGACCTCACGAGCGGCTTTCGGCAAAAGACCTCGGCACACGACCTCGGAACCACGGCTCGGCGTCACGACCTCCTCGCCGGCTTCGGTTCTCATCGCTCGGTACGCGACCTCGTCAGCTCGACACGGTTCATCAGCTCGGCACGCGACAAGAGCTCATCACGCGACCTCGGTACGCGACCTCATAAGATCGACACACGACCTTATAACAAACTCACAAAGGGATTTACTTTATTAGGCCTTTCACTTTTTTTAGGAGAATTATTAGGCCTTTCACTTGAATGAGACTTTTCTCTGTTATGCTTCATGCTGGTGTTGGTGTTTGATTATTTTGGCAGTTAGTGTTATATTATATCTATGTCATTGTTTTTATTTTCTGCGGGTGCCTTGCATGTGGGTTGCCTTGTGTTCGGGTAGGCGAGGCCCAATCAGAAGATCCACCTTGAGGCCCATTTGGCATCGATCCTCGCGCTTTCCTCGAGACCACATCGGCCTAGCGGTCCTCGGCATTAAAGAATTTATTTCTATTCGGGTTTGTAACACCTGAGGCGAGATCGACATCGTATTGGGACGGCGTATCGAGACCTCGACCAAGACCTTGTGTCGAGAGATCCGTGACTAGATCGTTTGCGAGATCATTTCTGGTGATGAGACCACGTGCACTATTTCTGGTGAGGAGGTCGGCGTGTCGAGTTGATGAAGTCGCGTCTGGTGATGAGGGCCTTGAAGTCGGTGAGGAGACGCGTTCACGAACTTCGTGTTAGAACCTTATGCGCTTGCCACGAGCACTCTTGTCGACATCGTGTCGAGATGACACCTCGTATTCTTTGAGCGTTATTGACGTTATTATTATATTGTTTGTAATTATTACATTGTCGGCTTGCGTTGGCCAAACCAGTAGAGGGTAATTATGAGAGGAGCGATTAAGCGGGTAGATGATCATTGGGATTGGCATCTTATAGCTGGAATTCACGATTATGCCGCTTCCGGTGTATTCACGATCGATTTTCCCTCGAAACACTCATTTCTCTTTTCTTCTTTCTTCTTCCTTCCTTACGCTCTGTGTTTCGTTGTTTTCTTCAAAAAAATCTCCATCCAGCCGGCTTAGTGAGTTCCATCAGATCTGCACAAGCTTTCTTCATCAATCTTGTTCATCATCAACTTCTCGACCCATATCTAAATGCGCTTTCGATCATCAGTTGAGGTATGAAGAAACGATTTTTCTTTTCATCGTACTCTTTGTTTAGCGCTAATTCTTCTTCCATTTTTAACAGGTTTATGCTTCCAAATCATATCAAATTGATGGGTTTTCTTCTTCACAATATTACCTATCTTTCTTAGATTAATTGGGCTTGTAAAACAAATTTCTTCCTCTGTTTTTATGATCGGCGGTGCCCGAAACCTCCATTTTTGGTTCGTTTCGATTTCTTGTTTTTCATTCGTTGCTTACAGTTATTGTTGTTGTCGATCTATCTGTTGAAGCATCGGATAACTTTTTCATGAAATTTTGATCGAAATCCTAACTTTGTGTTAGAGGAAAAATATCTTTCAGTTCTTGAGTTTTATATTTTTAAGGGTTGTGGTTGAGTTTGGGGAAGAGAGCTAGATGTATTAGAACCCATGGATCGATCTAAGTTGTGTTTGTTTTAGGAAGTGCGATTCCACTAGATCAGTGATTTCAGAATCAAAGTGCGGAAGCGAATCGAGGCGAGCGTGAATCGGTCGAGGTATGCGTGTCGAGGTCATGAAGCTATGCGTGTCGAGTCGTTGAAGCGTGCGTGTCGAAGTCGTTGTCGAGCTTCGTTGAAGGCAGTAGTGTCGAGATCGAGTAAGAGAAGTCGTTGTCGAGCTCTTTGAAGGCAATTGTGTCGAGTCGTTGTCGGCGGCAGTAACTTGGAGTTCGGTAAAGAGGCTGACTCTAGATATCTCTAAGGCTTTATTTTATAAGTCCTTATGTAAGAGCGCTTCACATTAATACTTTAGTAGTATGCTAGCATAAGGGCATTTCATATTCTCGTGGTTATGTTATTGTGTATGGATTTCTGATTTGTGTCATTTGAAATGTTGTGATATGATTGAGTTTTTGCATGTATTTAATATGTGATTGAATATATGTCGTGAATTGTGTATTGCATGTTGAATTGCGTTTCTTCATGTTGAGCTTGCTCTTTTATTTGACATGCGGTTGAATATCTTGTGTTTAACTCTTTGAATATCGTATCTGGTGTTCATCAGTGAAGCGAGCTAGGTGAGTCGTATGGCGTTTTGGCCGTGACCGGATAAGCGAGGTGCTAGGTCCGCTTTTTGTTCACGGGAGATTGACTAGAGCGTCACGCGCTATGGGACTGAGTTAGTGTCCTAGGGAGGCGAGGATCGAGGCTTGGCTGGACTTTCCGACATCTGATGCAGCGTGTGCATTAGGAAAATTATCAGTCGAGAGAAAATGGATTTGCGAGTTGTGTCGAGTTTAGAGTGAGATGGTCGAGTCACGTCGGTGAATGTTATACTTTCTTTGTTTGCTTATATTTTTATGTCGAGCTTATCTTGAATTGTTGAGAAGTTGACCACTTTCAGTGGTGCCTTCAATCCATAGCGGTTACCAGGCGATGTCGAAGCGCTTGAGGTAACTTCGGCGATGAAGCGATCTTAGGAGGAGCTCGGCGAGGACGGTGGCGACCTCTATCTGTCGTGATTGTTTATTTGTTGGATGTTTGTTTTTACGAGGCGTACTTGCCGTTTTTCTTTTGTGTTAGAGTCGTGACCAGTTTAGGCGATGTTGTTTGTTGTTCTGAGGTAGTGGTGGTCTTACTTTTGGAGTAGCCCCTGCGTGGGAGTCTGTGGAAGTACCCCGAGTATGATTGCTCTTTTGAAGTTATCGTACCTTAGGTGTATTTTCTTTGCACATTTGCTACTCTGTATTTTGTATACATTATTATTTCGAGTGATATATATATATGTGTATGTTATGCATGTATGTTTTATTAAATTTAAGTCTTGTGTCTTAGTTGCACCATGTTTGAATTTGTAATTACTACGATGTGCACGAGTTGGTTTTATAAAAAATATATATATCGTATTTTTAAAGGCGCTGAGTTTTGTTTTAAAACACATCTCATATAGGTTTATGTTGAGCTTGGTGTGTTGAGCTCATTAACTTTCGAGGCTCGGTATATTGAGCTTCGGTAGCGGTCAGGAAGCAGTCGTTACCTTTGTTAGTATCAGGCTTGATTCGGTTACGTAGAAATTTGTGCATAAAATTTAGATTTAGTCACTATGTCGGGTTATGTGTGTTGGGTACCTAGTTGTATTATGTTGATTCTTGTTTGATTAAGTGAAGCACTTATTGCTTGAGAAATTGTTTGAGCTGTTTCTTGATTGAAGCGGTGTGTTTTAACACATCCTTGTTGTGAGATCGGCGGGGTTTTGAACTTTGTGGAATCTAATGCCACCTCGTAGGAATCGACATACGCAGCGAGGCGTCGACATGGAGCAGGCTATTCAAGCTATGGCCGAGATGGCGGCGGCCATGGCTCAACAATCAGTGCTGCAACTCAGCCAGGCTAACGCGATGGCTCAGCCAGGCGGCGGCGTTAACTCGTGAACTTGCGTAGCGACAACGGCGAGCGAAATCTTTGGGCGAGAGGATTGGCGACCAGGAAGCATGATCCGCAGAGAAGTTCTCACGGTGAGCCAAATCGGATAAAGGCGATCTTTGGATGCAAGAGATCGAGAAGATCTTTGAGGCACTTCATTGCGGGACAGCGTGAAGGTCGACTATGCCACCTACTTGCTGCTAGGAGGCGAGTATTGGTGGAGAGGTGAAGCAAACGTTTATAAGCGAGAACATCGCGAGATGACACAGGAGCTTTTCGTGAAAGGTTCTTGGACAAGTACTTCCAGGATCTTTGCAGCGAGAAGGAGCGGGAATTTCTTCAAGCTATGACAAAGCTGACTTCGGCGGTGTCAGAGTATGCGGCCAAGTTCGAATCGTTGGCGAGGTATTTGATCCATTCGTGATCGAGTTGACCAGGAGATGGTTGAGTGAGAGATTCCAGCGGGGATTGAGATTCGACATTGAAGTCGATGGTGTCGTTGAGGATCGAAATCTCGAAGGCGATTGATCGATGTGTCGAGGTAGAAGGAGTGAGGAGCCACAAGAAGAAGGCTATTGTGGGCGGACGGTGAGACCCAGTGCGGGCGGAGATTTGCCTGAGAAGGAAACCCGCGAGAAGAGGCGCTACGGCCAGGCCTCGGGGAACAACAGCGAGGGCGATGTCGTCAGATGACCCAATCTGCAGGAGTGGAGAGTCGGACCGGTGTCGAGGTGATTTGCTACCGATGTGGAAAGCGGGACATTACGCGAGTAAGCTTGTACTCGAGAAGGAGGAGGTGTGTTTCAGCTGCAAGAAGCCAGGGCATTTTGCTAAGGATTGTCCTACACCTAAAGGTGAGCAAGTATGCTTGCGGCAAGAGCCAAAGGGAAGCGTCAGTGGCTAAAAGCGAGTTTTACGCATGAGTGGCGAGGAAGGTGAGCAGTGATGATCTTATCAAGGTGAATGTGAGATCGAGGGTAAATCCTTATCCGATTCTTTTTGATTGGGTGCAACCCGTTTCCTTTATTTCTTGATTGTGTGAACCATTTGAACTTATTTGTATTGCTTTACCGTTTAAATTAGTAGATTCTGACCCAATTTGCTAAAACCTTAGTCCTGAAAACTTTGCATGTCTTAATTGTGTAGTGATTATTGAGTAGAAAGTTTGTGGTCAATTTGGTTTGTTTGCCTCTTAAGGGCTTAGATGTTATCCTCGGGATGGATTGGTTGTCACACCACCATGTCCTTTTGGGTGTGCCAGTAAAGCTGTAATTTTCAGGACCTTGGAGTCTCGATTATCTTTACGCGAGCGTATTGGAGTTTCTTTGAAAAGAAGGAACTAGGAATACATGTATCTAGCTAGTTCGGAAGTTTTCAGCGGTCGGCGTGAAGAATGTACGGTGGTGTGTGACTTTGAGGGCGTTTTCGAAGGCGTGCGGGGTTACCACCCGATCTGAGAGGTCGAGTTCTCCATCGACTGATTCGAGGAGCAGGGCCAGATTTCCAAAGCGCCGTGCACGGGATGTCTCTGCTTGAGATGAAAGAGTGAAGTCGGATCGAACACTTGGAGTCGAAGCAATTCATACGGCCGGCGTGTCGCAGGTAAGTGCTCGGTGTTGTTGGTTAAGAAGAAGGATGGGCGATCAAGGTGTGCGTGGACTATCGCGAGCTCAACAAGGTTACCGTGAAGAAGCAGATTATCCGTTACCGCGTATTGGCGACTTGATGGACCAACCGTGGGCGGCGATCTTTTCAAGATAGACTTGAAGTCGGGCTACCATCAGTTAGCGTGAAGGAGGAAGATGTCGCCAAAGCGACTTTGAGGACTAGATACGGTCACTCACGAGTACTTGGTGATGCCGTTTGGAGTAGCGAATCGCCCGGTGTGTTTATGGACTACATGAGCAGGATTTTCCATTCGTTTTTGGATCGATTCGTTGTAGTGTTCATCGGCGACATATTGATTTACTCGAGGCGAGAAGAGCCGCATGAGAACACCTATGTCGAATACTGCGGATATTACGAGATAAGCGACTCTATGCCAGACTGTCGAAGTGTGAATTTTGGCTTGAAGAGGTGAATTTTCTTGGTCACGTGATTTCCAGAGAAGGGATAGGCTGTGGATCGACTAAGATTGAAGCGGTGCTAGCGTGGGAGCAGTGAAGGCGATTCTGAGATCGGGAGTTTTGTCGGCTTAGAAGGATATTCAGAAGATTCATTGAAGGTTTCTCGAAGATTGTCGCGCCTCTTTACGGTGACGAGGAAGGATCAACCTTTTGCTTGGGCCAGAGTGTGAAGCGATTTTCAACGGCGAAGGAGCTTTTGGCGGCAGCGCCTTTGTCTTTGATTTTGCCTCGACCGAAGAGCCTTCGAGGTGTATTGTGATCGTCACACCAGGATTGGGATGCGTCTTTGATGCAACATCGGAAGGTGGTCGCGTATGCTTCAAGGCGACTTAAGATTCACGAGAGGAACTACCTACTCACGACTTGGAGCTAGCGGTGATAGTTTTCTTATTTGAAGATATGGAGGCACTACCTTTATGGGAGCACTCTTCTGTTTTCGGCGATCCACGAAGCTTGAAGTACTGTTCGACGGAAAGAACTCAACATCGTCAGCGTAGATGGACATAATTTCTCGAGGACTACGACTTTCGTTGGAATACCATCCGGTAAGGCTAGCGTAGTAGCGGTGCGTTGGCGGGAAGAAGCGTTTTAACCTCGGCGATAATGATCGAGAGTTGGAGATGCTCGAGAAGTTCAGAGACTTGAAGTTGAGTGTCGAAGTTTCACCGGGAAGGCGAGATTTGGTATGCTTACCATTTCTAACAGATTGTTGGGCGAGATCAGAGACCGGCAAGTTCATGACGAGCGCAAGAAGATTGATTGATAAGCGCGAGGAAAGCGGCGAATTTCAGGTCGGGCGGGCGACATCTTGAGGTGCAATGGCGAGTGTGCGTACCTAGCGTATCGGTGAGGAAGTTGATTCTCGGCGAAGCGCATAAGAGCAACTTTAGTATTCATCCAGATTCACGAAGATGTATCAAGACTTGAAGAAGCATTTTTGGTGGTCGGAATGAAGAAGCAAGTGGCGTCACGTAGCTTCATGTTTGGCGTGTCGAAGCGAAGGTGGAGCACCAGCGACTGCGGGAATGCTCTGATAAACGGCGTGCGGTATGGAAATGGGGCGATATTTCCATGGATTTCGTTGTAGGTTTGCTTGAAGGCGAGAAGAAGAATGATTCGATTTGGGTGATCGTCGGCCAGATTGACCGAATCTGCTCATTTCTTACGGTGAGGTCGACATACAGCGTGGAAAAGCTGGCGAGATCTACATCGCGGAGATAATGCGACTTCATGGAATACCCTCTTGATCGTGTCGGACCAGAGATCAAGTTCACGTCTCATTTTTGGAGGAATTGCAAGGAGGCGATGGGAGCGAGCTCGAGGCTTAGCTTCGGCATATCATCCCTGGTGGCGGTCGGCCGAGAGAGCGATCAATCGCTTGAAGATTTGTTGCGAGCTTATGCGTTAGATCAGAAGAAGTTGGGACGACGTCTTACCATTGGTGGAATTCACCTACAATAACGACTTCCATGCGAGTATTGGGATGGCACCTTTTGAAGCGCTGTATGGGCGGAAATGTCGAGCGCCTCTTTGTTGGTACCAGGGCGGCTGACGAGCGTGAGGACGAGATATGATCGGCCGGACTCTGAGAAGATCCGTTTGATCGAGAGATCGGATCACGAACATCTCAAAGTCGACGAAGAGTTATGCGGACCAACGGCGTCGACCACTCGAGTTCGAGGAAGGAGAACATGTATTTCTTAGAGTCACCCCCACTCTTTGGAGTTGGTCGGCGATCAAATCCAAGAAACTTACCCTAAATTCATTGGACCTTAGATTCTTACGTCGTATTGGTCGGTGGCATATCAGTGCCTTGCCACCATTCTTGTCGAACATCCACGGCGTCTTCCACGTCTCACAATTGCGGAAGTATGTTTAGGCCCTTCTCATGTCATCGAGCGGATGTGATTCAAGCGAAGGGCGACCTATCTTTGAAGCATTACGGCGAGGATCGTTGATCGGAAAGCCAAGCGATTGCGGAACAAAGAGATTCAACTTGTCAAAGTTGTGTGGGATCGAGAAAGGCGGGAGATGCGACTTGGGAGGCTGGAGGAGAAGATGAAGACTTCGATTACCACTGAACTTTTACGAGGTAAGAATCTTATTTGCAATTTCGAGGGCGAAATTTTTTAGAGGAGAGATTGTAACACCTGAGGGCGAGATCGACATCGTATTAGGGCGGCGTATCGAGACCTCGACCAAGACCTTGTGTCGAGATCCGTGACTAGATCGTTCTTGAGATCATTTGTCGGTGATGAGACCACGTGCACTAGGCTTTGGTGAGGAGGTCGGCGTGTCGAGTTGATGAAGTCGCGTCTGCAGGCGATGAGGGCCTAAGTCGGTGAGAGACCGCGTTCACGAACTTCGTGTTAGAACCTTATGCGCTTGCACGAGCACTCTTGTCGACATCGTGTCGAGATGACACCTCGTATTCTTTGAGCGTTATTGAGCGTTATTATTATATTGTTTGTAATTATTACATTGTCGACTGCCGTTGGCCAAGCAGTAGAGGTAATTATGAGAGGAGCGATTAAGCGGGTAGATGATCATTGGGATTGGCATCTTATAGCTGGAGTTCTGATTATGCCGCTTCGGTTGTATTCACGATCGATTTTCCCTCGAACACTCATTTCTCTTTTCTTCTTTCTTCTTCCTTCCTTACGCTCTGTGTTTCGTTGTTTTCTTCAAAAAAAAATCTCCATCAGCCAAGCGTGAGTTCCATCGAGTCTGCACAAGCTTTCTTCATCAATCTTGTTCATCATCAACTTCTCGACCCATATCTCGTGCTTTCGATCAGATTGAGGTATGAAGAACGATTTTTCTTTTCATCGTACTCTTGTTTAGCGCTAATTCTTCTTCCATTTTAACCAGTTTTATGCTTCCAAATCATATCAAATTGATGGGTTTTCTTCTTCACAATATTACCTATCTTTCTAGCAGATTAATTGGGCTTGTAAAACAAATTTCTTCCTCTGTTTTTACGCAATCGGCGGTGCCCGAAACCTCCATTTTTGGTTCGTTCGATTTCTTGTTTTTCATTCGTTGCTTACGGTTATTGTTGTTGTCGATCTATCTGTTGAAGCATCGGATAACTTTTTCATGAAATTTTGATCGAAATCCCTAACTTTGTGTTAGAGGAAAAATATCTTTCAGTTCTTGAGTTTTATATTTTTAAGGTTGTGGTTGAGTTTGGGGAAGAGAGAGCTAGATGTATTAGAACCCATGGATCGATCTAAGTTGTGTTTGTTTTAGGAAGTCGATTCAGAGATCGAGTGATTTCGAATCAAGGTGTGCAGGAAGCGAATCAAGGGCCAGCGGAAGCGTGAAATCGGATCGAGGGTATGCGTGTCGGTCGGTAGAAGCTATGCGTGTCGGTCGGCGAGAAGCGTGCGATGTCGAAGTCGTTGTCGAGCTTCGTTGAAGGCAGTAGATGTCGAGATCGAGTAAGAGAAGTCGTTGTCGAGCTCTTTGAAGGCAATTTGTCGAGTCGTTGTCGGCGGCATTAACTTGGAGTTCGGTAAGGGCAACTTCTAGATATCTCTAAGGCTTTATTTTATAAGTCCTTATGTAAGGGCGCTTCACATTAATACTTTCGTAGTATGCTAGCATAAGGGCATTTCATATTCTACGTGGTTATGTTATTGTGTATGGATTTCCTGATTTGTGTCGAGCTGAAATGTTGTGATATGATTGAGTTTTTGCATGTATTTAATATGTGATTGAATATATGTCGTGAATTGTGTATTGCATGTTGAATTGCGTTTCTTCATGTTGAGCTTGCTCTTTTATTTGACATGCGGTTGAATATCTTGTGTTTAACTCTTTGAATATCGTATCGTGGCGAATTGTTCATCAGTGAAGCGAGCTAGGTGAGTCGTATGGCGTTTTGGCCGTGACCGGATAGCGAGGGTGCTAGGTCCCCTTTTTGTTCACGGGAGATTGACTAGAGCGTCATGCGCTATGGGACTGAGTTGGTATCCTAGGGAGGCGAGGATCGAGGCGGCTGGACTTTCAGACATCTGATGCGGCGTGTGCATTAGGAAAATTATCAGTCGAGAGAAAATGGATTTGCGAGTTGTGTCGAGTTTAGAGTGAGATGGTCGAGTCACGTCGGTGAATGTTATACTTTCTTTGTTTGCTTATATTTTTATGTCGAGCTTATCTTGAATTGTTGAGAAGTTGACCACTTTCGTGGTGCCTTGAATCCATAGCGGTTACCCAGGCGATGTCGGCGCGGGTAACTTCGGCGATGAAGCGATGCCAGGAGGAGCTCGGCGAGGACCAGTGGCGACCTCTATCTGTCGTGATTGTTTATTTGTTGGATGTTTGTTTTTACGAGGGTGTGCCGTTTTCTTTTGTGTTCGAGTCGTGACCAGTTTAGGCGGTGTTGTTTTGTTGTTCTGAGGGTGGCGGTGGTCTTACTTTTGGAGTAGCCCCCTGCGTGGGAGTCTGCCGGAAGTACCCCCAGGGTATGATTGCTCTTTTGAAGTTGTCGTACCTTAGGTGTATTTTCTTTGCACATTTGCTACTCTGTATTTTGTATACATTATTATTTCGAGTGATATATATATATGTGTATGTTATGCATGTATGTTTTATTAGAATTTAAGTCTTGTGTCTTAGTTGCACCATGTTTCGAAAAGCTGTAATTACTCTGATGTGCACGAGTTGGTTTTATAAAAAAAAAAATATATATATCGTATTTTTAAAAGGCACTGTGAGTTTTGTTTTTAAAACACATCTCATATAGGTTTATGTTGAGCTTGGTGTGTTGAGCTCGGTAACTCGAGCTCGGTATATTGAGCTTCGGTAGCGGTCAGGAAGCGGGTCGTTCTGAGGTTTCAAGAGCGGTTACTCATCGGTAGGCAGTCCTCAACTTCGTATTAAAGAGACCACGTCAAGCGATCGAGGTAATCATTATTTTTCCATCTCTTGACTCACCTCTTACACACACCGACTTGGCGTGGGTGTTTGCGGTACACCACCACACTGCGTCAAGTCGTCATCCGTCGTGTGTTGACAGAAATGACTCGAACACAAGAGGGGGGTGAATTGTGTGTGAGCGGTGCTTTAAAAACTTTTGGAGAAATAAGTGCTAATTATGAGTTGCGGAAATATTAATGTGAAATAGATAAATCACTTGAAGAATAAATTGCAAGCGAGTTAAAAATAAAGTAAATAGTAAGATATAAATAACAATAAAATAAAGTCTGAAATATAATTGGTGAAAAGTAGAGAGATAAGGAGTAAAAAGCACACAACAAATTATCGAGGTTCGGCCACCTAACACCTGTTGTAGCGACCCGTTTAGGACCGCTACCAGAGCTCGATATCACAGAGCTCGAGTTTCGAGCTCAACACAGAAGCTCAACATAAACCTATATGAGATGTGTTTTAAAAACAAAACTCTTGTGCCTTTTAAAAATACGATATATATTTTTTTATAAAACCAACTCGTGCACATCGGAGTAATTCTGACTTTGAAACATGGTGCAACTAAGACACAAGACTTAAATTCAAATAAAACATACATGCATAACATACATATATATATCACTCGAAATAATAATGTATACAAAATCTGAGTAGCAAATGTGCAAAGAAAATACACCTAAGATGCAGCGACTTCAAAGAGTAATCATACCACAGGGGTACTTAAGCGGAACTCCCACGCTTGTTTGCTCCAAAAGTAAGACCACCAGTCTACCTGCAGCAACAAAACAACAACGCCCAAGCGGTCACGACCTCGAACACAAAAGAAAAACAAATGCAGTCCTCGGAAAAACCAACATCCAACAAATAAACAATCCACGACAAGTAGAAGTCGTCACTCGGGTCCTCGTCGAGCTCCTCCTCGGCATCGTCTCTTTGTCGAGTTCCTGCGCCCTCGACATCGCTGGGTAGCAGTCATGGATTGAAGGCACCACGGGAAAGGGTCAACTTCTCGACAACTCAAGATAAGCTCGACATAAAGATATAAGCAAGCGACAAAGTATAACATTCGCAAGCGTGACTCGACCATCTCACTCTAACTTCGACACAACTTCGCAAATCCATTTTCTCTCGACTCGACAATTTTCGAATGCACCACGCCGTCTGGTATGTCGGAAAGTCGGTAAAGCCTTGGGATCTCGCTCTCACTAGGGCGGTCGACTCGAGGTCCCGTGGCGTGGCGGCGTCTAGTCAATCTCCAGTAAACAAAGGGGACCTAGCACCCTCGATTATCAGGGTCACGGCTCAAAAGCGTCATACGACTCACCTAGCTCGCTCACTCGATGAACAATTAGCGCATCACGATATTCAAAGAGTTAAACACAAGATATTCAACGCATGTCAAATAAAAGAGCAAGCTCGACATGAAGAAAGCATAATTCAACATGCAATACACACTTCACGACATATATTCAATCACATATTAAATACATGCAAAAACTCAATCATATCACAACATTTCAAGCTCGACACAAATCAGGAAATCCATACACAATAACGTAACCACGTAGAATATGAAATGCCCTTACTTAAGGACTTATAAAATAAAGCCTTAGAGATTTCTAGGAGTTGCCCTTACCGAACTCCAAGTTAATCTTTGTTCGACAGCGACCTGCGACACGGTGTCTTCAAAGAGCTCGACAACGACTTCGACACGTCACGCTTCTCGGTCGACCTCGACACGTCTGACCCTCGATCTGGATTACTGCTTTGCTTAGCGTCCTTGGATTCGCTTTCCGTACACCTTGATTGAATTCACTCGATCTCGGAAAAAGACTTCCTAAAACAAACACAACTTAGATCGATCCATGGGTTCTAATACATCTAGCTCTCTCTTCCCCAAACTTAACCTGACCCGAGAAAAATATAAAACTCAAGAACTGAAATATATTTTCCTCTAACACAAAGTTAGGGATTTCGATCAAAATTTCATGAAAAGTTATCGATGCTTCAGCAGATAGATCGACAACAACAATAACTAGAAACAGCGAATGAAAAACAAGAAATCAAAGCGAACCAAAAATGGAGGTTTACGGGCGCTGGGTGCGAAAAAGCAGAGGAAGAAAATTTGTTTTACAAGCCCAATTAATCGGTTAAAAAGATAGGTAATATCGTGAATATGAAAACCCATCAATTTGACATGATTTGGAAGCATAAAGCGGTTAAAAATGGAAGAAGAATTAGCGCTAAGCGATGTACGAAGAAGACAAAAATCTGTTCTTCATACCTCGATGGTGATGGTCGATCGGATGAGATATGGGTCGAGAAGTTGATGATGAACAAGATTGATGAAGAAAGCTTGTGCGAGAATCTCGATGGAACTCACGGTTTAAATCGATGGAGATTTTGAAGAAAATAACGAAACACGAAGCGAAGGAAGGAAGGAAGAAGAAAAGAGAAAGAATGAGCGTGAGGGAATCGGTCGTGGTATCTGGTGGCGAGAAAGGGGTATAAACGTAACTCCGGCTATAAGATGCCAATCCCATCAATCATCTACCCGTTAACTCGTTCCTCTCTCATAATTACCCTACTGCAGCCGGTCAGCGGCAAGCGAGCAATGTAATAATTACAAACAATATAATAATAACGCTGAATAACGTTCGAAAGAATACGAGGTGTCATCTCGACACGATGTCGACAAGAGTGCTCGTGCAAGCGTGCAAGGTTCTAACACGAGTTCGTGAGCGCGGTCTCCTCGGCTCGACTTGCGTCCTCATCGATTGATGCAGCGACTTCATCAACTTCGACCGCGCGACCTCCTCGGCTCGTGACTAGTGCGTGGTCTCATCATTTCGACAAATGATCTCGGCAAGCGATCTAGTCACGGGATCTCGACACAAGGTCTTGGTCGAGGTCTCGATCGTCGTCCTGTGCGATGTCGATCTCGTCCTCGGGTGTTACAATCTCTCCCTCTAAAAAAATTTCGTCCTCGAAATTGCAAATAAGATTCTTACCTCGAGAAAAGTTCGAGTCTTGAGTCTTCATCTTCTCCTCCAGCTCCCAAGTCGCATCTCAGTCCTCGATCCCACACAACTTTAACAAGTTGGATCTCTTTGTTCATAGCTGTTTGGCTTTAGATCAACGATCCTTCTTTGGTGACGCTTCAAAGATAAGTCGTCAGCCGGTTGAATCACATCAGGTTCGATGACATGAGAAGGGTCGGAAACATACTTCCGCAATTGTGAGGCGTGGAAGGCGTCGTGGATGTTAAACAAGAATGGGGTAAGGCAATCGATATGCGCTTGGACCAATCTGACGAAGAATGCGGTAAGGTCCAATGAATTTAGGGGTAAGTTTCTTGGATTTGATCGCTCGACCAACTCGGTAGTGGGGGTGACTCTAAGAAATACATGATCTCCTTCCTCGAACTTCGAGTGGTCGGCGTCGTTAGTGCATAACTCTTACATGCGACTTTGAGATGTTCGCATCCGATCTCACGATCAAGCGGATCTTCTCGGTAGTCTGTTTGGATCATATACGGTCCTCTGACGGTTCGCTCGCCGTCCTGGTACCAACAAAGAGGCGTCGACATTTCCGTCCATCTGGCGCTTCAAAGGTGCCATCCCGATACTCGCATGGAAGCTGTTATTGTAGGTGAACTCCACCAATGGTAAGGCGTCGTCCCAACTTCCTCGGTGATCTAACGTTACAAGCTCGCAACAAATCTTCAAGCGATTGGATCGTTCTCTCGATCGGCCGTCGATGCGTGGATGATATCGAGAGCTAAGCCTTGAGCTTCGGTTCCCATCGCTCCTTACAATTCCCTCCAAAAATGAGGCGTGAACCGGATCTCGGTCAGACCACGATCGAAGAGGGTATTCCATGAAGTCGTACTATCTCGCGATGTAGATCTCGGTCGGCTTTTCCACGTTGTATGTAGGCCTCCTTTGGCAAGAAATGGCGATTTGGTCAATCGGTCGGCGATCACCCAAATCGAATCATTCTTCTTCTGCGTCTTCGGCAAACCTACACGAAGTCCATGGAAATCTTGTCCCATTTCCAAGCGCACGTCAGCGATTGTAGCATTCTGCGGTCGTTGGTGCTCCGCCGGCTTTACGACCGTCGAACATGAAGCTACGTACTCGGCCACTTGCTTCTTCATTCCGGACCACCAAAAATGCTTCTTCAAGTCTTGATACATCTTCGTAACTCCGGGATGAATACTAAAGTTGCTCTTATGCGCTTCGTCGAGAATCAACTTCCTCAGCTCGGATACGTTAGGTACGCACACTCGGCCATTGCACCTCAAGATGTCGTCCGCTCCGACCTGAAATTCTGTCGCCTTCCCTTGCGCTATCAACTGAATCTTCTCTTGCATAAGCTCGTCATGAACTTGCTGGTCTCGGATCTCGTCCAACAATCTGTTAGAGATAAATCTCAGCTTCCCCGGTGAAACTTCGACACTCAACTTCAAGTCTCGGAACTTCTCGAGCATCTCCAACTCCTTGATCATCATTGCCGAGGTTAAAACGCTCTTCCTACTCAACGCATCTGCTACTACGTTAGCCTTACCGGGATGGTATTCCAACGTAAAGTCGTAGTCCTTGAGAAATTCTGTCCATCTACGTTGACGCATGTTGAGTTCCTACGGTCGAGCGGTACTTCAAGCTCTTGTGATCGCTGAAAGCGATAAGTGCTCCAGTAAAGGTAGTGCCTCCATATCTTGAGCGCCAAAAACTCTGCTGCTAGCTCCAAGTCGTGAGTAGGGTAGTTCCTCTCGTGAATCTTAAAGGTGTCTTGAAGCATCTGGCGACCACCTTAGATGTTGCATCGACGCATCCCAATCCTGGTGTGACGCATCACAATACACCTCGAAAGGCTCTTACGGTTGAGGCAAAATCAGCACAGCGCCGTGTTGTCAAAAGCTCCTTGATCGTTGGCGGCCGCACTCCTCGGTCCAAGCAAAGGTTGATCCTTCCTTGTCGATCGTGTAAGAGCGCGACAATCTTGAGAAACCTTCAATGAATCTTCGGTAATAGCACGCTAAGCCGACAAAACTCTGATCTCGATGCTTAGTCTTAGGTTGTTCCCATGCTATCACCGCCTCAATCTTAGTTGGATCCACGGCTATCCCTTCTTTGGAAATCACGTGACCAAGAAAATTCACCTCTTGAAGCCAAAATTCACACTTGACGAGGTTGGCATAGAGTTGCTTATCTCGTAATATACGTAGTACTCGACATAGGTGTTACTGCGTGCTCTTCTCGGTTCCTCGAGTAAATCAATATGTCGTCGATGAACACTACAACGAACTGATCCAAAAGCGAATGGAAAATCTGTTCATGTAGTCCATAAACACGGTGGCGCGTTCGTCCTCCAAGCGGCATCACCAAGTACTTGTAGTGACCGTATCTAGTCTGAAAGGCTGTTTTGGCGACATCTCCCTCCTTCACGCGAATCGATGGTAGCGGGACTTCAAGTCTATCTTGGAAAGATCGCCGCTCCACGAAGTTGGTCCATCAAGTCGTCAATAGGTGGTAACGGATAACGGTTCTTCACGGTAACCTTGTTGAGCTCACGATAGTCCACGCACAGTCTTGATCGTCCATCCTTCTTCTTAACCAACAACACTGGAGCTCCCCACGGTGACACGGCTCGGTCGTATGAATTGCCGACTCCAGTGTTCGATCACGGGACTTGACTCTTTCATCTCGGCGGGAGACATCACATGCGGCGCTTTGGAAATCGGTCCTGTTCCTGGAATCGGTCGATGGAGAACTCGACCTCTCGTCTTGGTGGTAATCTGGCGCGTCTTGAAAGCGTCCTCAAAGTCACACACTGCTGGAACATTCTTCACGTCGATCTGCTGGAAAACTTCCGAACTAGCTAGATACATGTATTCCCTAGTTCCTTCTTTCAAAGAAACTCCAATCCGTTCGGCAGAAAGAAAATTGGAGACTCCAAGGTCTGGAAAAATTACAGTTTACCGGCCACAGTCCAAAAGGACATGGTGGTGTGACAACCAATCCATCCAGAGGATAACATCTAAACCCTTAAGAGGCAAACAAACCAAATTGACCACAAACTTTCTACTCTGAATAATCACTACACAATTAAGACATGCAGTGTTTGTGACTAAGGTTTTAGCATTTGGGGTTGTAACTACTAATTTAAGCGGTAAAGCGATCCGCAGTCAAGCTCAAAGGTTCACACAATCGAGAAGAAATAAAGGAATGGGTTGCACCGAATCAAAAAGAACGGATAAGGATTTACCCTCGATCTCACATTCACCTTGGATAAGATCATCGGCTCGTTCGACTTCCTCGCCACTCATGAGAAAACTACGCCTTTAGCCATGGACGCTTCCCTTTGGCTCTTGCCAAGCATAGTCGGTTCGACTTTAGGTGTAGGACAATCCTTAGCAAAATGCCCTGGCTTCTTGCGGTTGAAACACACCTCCTCCTCCGAGTCTGATTACTCGCGTAATGTCGGCTTTCCACATCGGTAGCAAATCACCTCGACAACGTCGACCTCCACTCCTCGGTACTTGGGTCATCGGACGATCTTGTCCCTGTTGTCGTTCCCACGAGGTCGGTCGTAAGGCCTCTTACGTGGTGGTTTCCTTTACGTGCAAATCTACGCCCGCACTCTGGGGTCTCACCGGTCCGCCCACAATAATCTTCTTCTTGTGGCTCCTTACTCCTTCTACCTCGACACATCGATCAATCGACTCTTGGAGATTTCGATCCTCAGCGACACTCGACTTGAATGTCGAATCTCGATCCAGTTGGAATCTCTCACTTAACCATCTACAGTCAACTTCGGTCACGAAATGGACTGAAATACCTCGCCAGCGATTCGAACTTGGCGCATACTCGGACACCGTCGAGTTGCCTTCAGCAATTGAAGAAATTCCTGCTCCTTCTCGGGTCGTGCGATTATCAGGAAGTACTTGTCCAAAAACCTCTCACGAAAAAGCTCCCAGGTCATCTCGCGATGTTACGCTATAAGCGTTGCTTCACTCCTCTCCACCAATACTCTGCGTCTCTAGCGATAAGTAGGTGGCATAGTCGACCTTCACGTTGTCAGGCAATGAAGTGCCTCAAAGATCTTCTCGATCTCTTGCATCCAAAGATCGACTTTATCCGGATTTGGCTCAGTAGAACCCGATTGGATCATGCTTCTGAAGTCGGCCAATCCTCTCGCTTGACATTTGTTACGCTCGTTCTTTGTTCTGCGCAAGTTCTGCTTGAGTTAACGGCCGTCTGTTGAGCCATCGCGTTAGCTGTTGAGTTCTGGCGGTGATTGTTGAGCCATGGCTGCCGCCATCTCGGTCATAAGCTTGAATAGCTCGTTCCATGTCGGCGTTCTCGGTTGCGGATGTCGTATTCCTACGAGGTGGCATTAGATTCCACAAAGTTCAAAACCACATCGAATCTCACAACAAGGATGTGTTAAAACACCTTTGCTTCAATCAAGAAAGCAGTTCAAACAATTTCTCAAGCAATAAGTGCTTCACTTAATCAAGCGGCAATCAATATAATACAACTAGGTACCCAACACATAACCCGACATAGTGACGGTCAAATTCCTATGCACGGCTCGGTCGGCGAAGCTGCTCGATACCAACGATGTAACGATGTTTCAGGACGCTCACTGAGAGCTCGATATCACCGAGCTCGAGTTACTGAAACTCAACACACCAAGCTCAACATAAACCTATATGAGATGTGTTTTAAAAACAAAACTCTTGTGCCTTTTAAAAATACGATATATATTTTTTTATAAAACCAACTCGTGCACATCGGAGTAATTCTGACTTTTGAAACATGGTGCAACTAAGACACAAGACTTAAATTCAAATAAAACATACATGCATAACATACATATATATATCACTCGAAATAATAATGTATACAAATACTGAGTAGCAAATGTGTAAAGAAAATACACCTAGATGCAGCGACTTCAAAAGAGTAATCATACCTGGGGGTACTTGGAGACTCCCACGCAGGTGCTCCAAAAGTAAGACCACCAGTCTACCTCAACAACAAAACAACACGCCTAAACTGGTCACGACCTCGAACACAAAGAAAAACAAGTGCAGTCCTCGGAAAAACCAACATCCAACAAATAAACAATCCACGGCGGATAGAGGTCGTCACTCGGGTCCTCGTCGAGCTCCTCCTCGGCATCGTCTCTTTGTCGAGTTACTGCGCCCTCGACATCGCTGGGTAACCGTCATGGATTGAAGGCACCACGGGAAAGGGTCAACTTCTCAACAACTCAAGATAAGCTCGACATAAAAATATAAGCAAGCGACAAAGTATAACATTCAAGCGTGACTCGACCATCTCACTCTAAACTTCGACCTGACTCGCGAAATCCATTTTCTCTCGACTCGACAATTTTCCGGAATGCACACGCCGTCTGGTATGTCGGAAAGTCAGTAAAGCCTTGGGATCCTCGCTCTCCCTAGGACAGTCAACTCAGGTCCCGTAGCGTGGCGACGTCTAGTCAATCTCCCAAAAACAAAAAGGGGACCTAGCACCCTCAGTTATCCGGGTCACGGCTCAAAAACGTCATACGACTCACCTAGCTCGCTCACTCGATGAACAATTCTCCGCATACGATATTCAAAGAGTTAAACACAAGATATTCAACCGCATGTCAAATAAAAGAGCAAGCTCGACATGAAGAAACGCAATTCAACATGCAATACACACTTCACGACATATATTCAATCACATATTAAATACATGCAAAAACTCAATCATATCACAACATTTCAAGCTCGACACAAATCAGGAAATCCATACACAATAACGTAACCACGTAGAATATGAAATTCCCTTACTTAAGGACTTATAAAATAAAGCCTTAGAGATTTCTAGGAGTTGCCCTTACCGAACTCGAGTTAATCTTTGTTAAACAACGACCTCGACACGGTGTCTTCAAAGAGCTCGACAACGACTTCGACACGTCGGCTTCTCGATCGACCTCGACACGTCTGACCCTCGATCTGGATTCTGCTGCTTCCGCGTCCTTGGATTCGCTTTCCCGTACACCTTGATTCGGAATTCACTCGATCTCGGGAAAAAGACTTCCTAAAACAAACACAACTTAGATCGATCCATGGGTTCTAATACATCTAGCTCTCTCTTCCCCAAACTCAACCACAACCCAGAAAAATATAAAACTCAAGAACTGAAATATATTTTTCCTCTAACACAAAGTTAGGGATTTCGATCAAAATTTCATGAAAAGTTATCTGATGCTTCAACAGATAGATCGACAACAACAATAACTAGAAGCAACGAATGAAAAACAAGAAATCAAAGCGAACCAAAAATGGAGGTTTACGGCGCTGCCGGTGCGAGAAAAAGCGAGAGGAAGAAAATTTGTTTTACAAGCCCAATTAATCGGTTAAAAAGATAGGTAATATCGTGAATAAGAAAACCCATCAATTTGACATGATTTGGAAGCATAAAGCTGGTTAAAAATGGAAGAAGAATTAGCGCTAAGCGGTATACGAAGAAGACAAAAATCTGTTCTTCATACCTCAATGGTGATGGTCGATCAGACGAGATATGGGTCGAGAAGTTGATGATGAACAAGATTGATGAAGAAAGCATGTCAGAATCTCGATGGAACTCACGGTTTCGTCGATGGAGATTTTTGAAGAAAATAACGAAACACAGAGCAGAAGGAAGGAAGGAAGAAGAAAAGAGAAAGAATGAGCGTGAGAGAAGCGGTCGTGGTAGACAGCTGGCGAGAAAGTGGTATAAACGTAACTGCAGCTAAAAGATGCCAATCCCATCAATCATCTACCCGTTAACTCGTTCCTCTCATAATTACCCTCACTCGACCGGTCAGCGGCAAGCCGACAATGTAATAATTACAAACAATATAATAATAACGCTGAATAACGTTCGAAAGAATCACGAGGTGTCATCTCGACACGATGTCGACAAGAGTGCTCGTGCAAGCGTGCAAGGTTCTAACACGAGTTCGTGAACGCGGTCTCCTCGGCTCGACTTGCGTCCTCATCGATTCGATGCAGCGACTTCATCAACTTCGACCGCGCGACCTCCTCATTTCGGCGGACTAGTGCGTGGTCTCATCGGCTCGACAAATGATCTCGGCAAGCGATCTAGTCACGGGATCTCGACACAAGGTCTTGGTCGAGGTCTCGATACGTCGTCCTAATACGATGTCGATCTCGTCCTCGGGTGTTACATTCTGGTCTCGGATCTCGTCCAACAATGCATTAGAAATGGTAAGCATACCAAATCTCGGCTTCCCGGTGAAACCCGACACTCAACTTCAAGTCTCGGAACTTCTCGAGCATCTCCAACTCCTTGATCATCAATACCAGGGTTAAAGCGCTCTTCTGCTCAATGCATACGCTGCTACGTTAGCCTTCAGGGATGGTATTCCAGCGTAAAGTCGTAGTCCTTGAAATTACGTCCATCTACGTTGGCGCATGTTGAGCTCTTTCTGGTCGAACAGGTACTTCAAGCTCTTGTGATCGCTGAAAACAGTAAGAGTGCTCCCGTAAAGGTAGTGCCTCCATATCTTCAGCGCAAAAACTACTGCTGCTAGCTCCAAGTCGTGAGTAGGGTAGTTCCTCTCGTGAATCTTAAGCTGTCTTGAAGCATACGCGACCACCTTCCGATGTTGCATCAGTACGCATCCCAATCCCTGGTGTGACGTGTAACGACCCGTTTCCGGACCGCTACTGAGCTCAATATACCGAGCTCGAGTTACCGAGCTCAACACACCGAGCTCAACATAAACCTATATGAGATGTGTTTTTAAAAACAAAACTCTTGTGCCTTTTAAAAATACGATATATATTTTTTTAAAAACAAAACCAACTCGTGCACATCAGAGTAATTACAGCTTTTCGAAACATGGTGCAACTAAGACACAAGACTTAAATTCTAATAAAACATACATGCCTAACATACATATATATATCACTCGAAATAATAATGTATACAAAATACAGAGTAGCAAATGTGCAAAGAAAATACATCTAAGGTACGACGACTTCAAAAGAGCAATCATACCCTGGGGGTACTTCCGGCAGACTCCCACGCAGGGGGCTGCTCCAAAAGTAAGACCACCAGTCTACCCTGTAGCAACAAAACAACACTGCCCAAACTGGTCACGACCTCGAACACAAAAGAAAAACGAAGTACAGTCCTCAGAAAAACAAACATCCAACAAACAAACAATCACGACAAGTAGAGGTCGTCACTCGGGTCCTCGTCGAGCTCCTCCTCGGCATCGTCTACTGTCGAGTTACCTGCGCCCTCGACATCGCCTGGGTAACCGTCATGGATTGAAGGCACCACGGGAAAGGGTCAACTTCTCAACAATTTAAGATAAGCTCGACATAAAGGATATAAGCAAACAGCAATAATATATCTCAATCACCACACGTGACTCGACCATCTCACTCTAGACTCGACACAACTCTTATTCCGGAATATCGTCGTGAGTCCATCCCCAGCCCGGCGTAATAGGTAAGCGGCGGTCCAACCCCAACCGATACCATGCATTAATCAGGCAGGTCCAACCCCAAACTGATAATGCGACGCCTAGCCAATCCACCATAAACAAAAAGGGGACCTAGCACCCTCAGTTATCTGGGTCCGGCTCAAAAACGTCATACGACTCCCTAGCTCTCTCACTCGATGATTAGCTCGCCGCATGTCAAAGAGTAACACAACTTACTTGATCACATATCAAATAAAGAGAGCATGCTTAACATGAAGAAACGCAATTCGACATTTAAGCAATAAAACATTCTGCATGAAGAAACGCGCCGACAAAGAACACACCATTCACAACA
The DNA here is from genome assembly GCA_037113605.1 of Calophaca sinica. Lineage (NCBI taxonomy): Eukaryota > Viridiplantae > Streptophyta > Magnoliopsida > Fabales > Fabaceae > Calophaca > Calophaca sinica. Next base: position 74,402,124 of record CM073734.1, read on the forward strand.
TATATTCAATCACATATCTAATACATGCAAAAACTCAATCATATCACAACATTCCAATCTCGACACCAATCAAGGAGTCCATACATAAATATAACAATAAAAATAAAGTCTTAATAATGTCTAAGAGTTGCCCTTACGCTAGCATACTATGAAAGTATTAATGTGAAGCGCCCTTACCGAACTCCAAGTAAATGCTGCTCGACAACGACCTCGACACAGCTGTCTTCAAATGAGCTCGACAACGACTTCTCTTACTCGATCTCGACACGGTTGTCTTCAACGAGCTCGACAACGACTTCGACACGTACCGTTCTCAATCTGGATTCCGCTGCTTCCGCGTCCTTGGATTCGCTTTCCCGTACACCTCGGTTCGGAAATCACTCGATCTCGGGAAATAGACTTCCTAAAACAAACACAACTCAGATCGATCTATGGTTTCTAATACATCTAGCTCTCATCCCAAACTTAACCACAACCCAGAAAATATAAAACTCAAGAACTGAAATATATTTTTCCTCTAACACAAAGTTAGGGATTTAGATCAAAAGTTCATGAAAAAGTTATCGATGCTTCAGCGAGATAGATCGACAACAACAACAACTAGAAGCAACAAGCGAAAAACAAGAAATCGAAATAAACCAAAAATGAAGAGTTTACGGAGCGCTGAGTGCGAAAAGCAGAGGAATAAAATTTGTTTTACAAGCCCAATTAATCGGTTAGAAAGATAGGTAATATTGTGAAGAAGAAAACCCATCAATTTGACATGATTTGGAAGCATAAAGCGGCTAAAAATGGAAGAAGAAATAGCGCTAAGCAATAGTACAGGATGAAAAGAAAAATACATTCTTCATACCTCAGCGGTGATCGGCGGGCGAGATATGGGTCGAAGATGATGATGAACAAGATTGATGAAGAAAATTTGTGCAGAATCTCGATGGAACTCACGGTTTCGTTGATGGAAGTTCTTGGAGAAAAACAACGAAACTCAGAGCAGAAGGAAGGAAGAAGAAAGAAAGAAGAAAAAAGAAATGAGTGTTTGAGGAAATCGGTCGTGGTATACAGCTGGTGAGAGAAGGGGTATAATCGTAACTCCAGCTATAAGATGCCAATCCCATCAATCATCTACCCGTTTAATCGTTCCTCTCATAATTACCTTACCTGCTACTGGTCAGCGGTCTGAACACGCGGCGAGCGGTCGGCCAAGCCGACAATGTAATAATTACAAACAATATAATAATAACGCTGAATAACGTTCGAAAGAATACGAGGTGTCATCTCGACACGATGTCGACAAGGGTGCTCGTGCAAGCGCACAAGGCTCTAACACGAGTTCGTGAACGCGGCCTCCTCAGTTCGACATGCGTCCTCATCAGCTCGGTACGCGACTTCATCAACTCGACACGCGACCTCCTCAGTTCAGCAGCTAGTGCACGTGGTCTCATCAGCTCGACAAATGATCTCGGCAAACGATCTAGTCACGGGATCTCGACACAAGGTCTTGGTCGAGGTCTCGATACGTCGTCCTAATACGATGTCGATCTCGTCCTCAGGTGTTACATGACGCATCACAATACACCTCGAAAGGCTCTTCGGGTTGAGGCAAAATCAGCACAGGCGCTGTCGTCAAAAGCTCCTTGATGCGTTGAAAAGCGGCCGCACTCCTCGGTCCAGGCAAAAGGTTGATCCTTTCTCGTCAGTCGTGTAAGAGGCGCGACAATCTTCGAGAAACCTTCAATGAATCTTCGGTAATATCCTGCTAAGCCGACAAAACTCCTGATCTCGGTAACCGTCTTCGGTTGTTCCCACGCTAGCACCGGAATACGACCTCTGAACAGCTTGGCAAAAGACCTCGGCACACGACCTCGGAACACAGCTCGGCATACGACCTCCTCATCAGCTCGGTTCTCATCGCTCGGTACGCGACCTCATCAGCTCGACACGTGACCTCGGTACGCGACCTCATAAGATCGACACACGACCTTATAACAAACTCACAAAGGGATTTACTTTATTAGGCCTTTCACTTTTTTTAGGAGAATTATTAGGCCTTTCACTTGAATGAGACTTTTCTCTGTTATGCTTCATGCTGGTGTTGGTGTTTGATTATTTTGGCAGTTAGTGTTATATTATATCTATGTCATTGTTTTTATTTTCTGCGGGTGCCTTGCATGTGGGTTGCCTTGTGTTCCGGACTGGGCCGAGGCCCAATCCGAAGATCCACCTTTCAGGCCCATTTCAGCATCAGTCCCTCCGCCTTTCCTCGAGACCACATCGACGCAACGGTCCTCAGCATTAAAAGAATTTATTTCCTATTCCCGGGTTTCAAGGAACGGTTACTCATCGGTAACCGTCCTCAACTCGTATTAAAAGAGACCACGTCAAACGATCGAGGTAATCATTATTTTTCCATCTCTTGACTCACCTCTTACACACACTGACTTGAGCGTCGGAGTGTTTGCAGGTACACCACCACCACAAGCCGTCGTCATCCGTCGTGTGTTGACAAGTGACTCCAAACACAAGAGGGGGGTGAATTGTGTGTGAACGGTGCTTTAAAAAACTTTTGGAGAAATAAGTGCTAATTATGAGTTGCGGAAATATTAATGTGAAATAGATAAATCACTTGAAGAATAAATTGCAAACGAGTTAAAAATAAAGTAAATAGTAAGATATAAATAACAATAAAATAAAGTACAGAAATATAATTGACTGAAAAGTAGAGAGATAAGGAGTAAAAAAGCACACAACAAATTATCCAGGTTCGGCCACCTAACACCCCTGTGGCCTACGTCCTATCCCCAAAGCAAACCACTATGGGATTTTCACTAAGATACTAGCTTTTAAATCAGGTTCAGCTAGAAACCTTTACAACTCTAAACCAGAGCAATACGTTCAAGAGATATCACCTCTCTATGAACACCTTGGGATTCCTACCCAAAATAAATGATTTTCACAAATAAAATGAGACGAGAAAGATACACTAAATAGTGCAGATATAACAAATTGAAGCTCAAATAATACAACTCAAATTATGTAGAATAAAAGGCTCTCAGAAAATTGTGCTCAAATAAGTGTGAGTGATGAAAAATATTTGACAGAGTTTTTGGCACAAAAATTAAGCACTGCGTTTTTGTTGTGTTTTTTTTCACAAAGCTCACGAGCTGTGTTTATATAGGCAATGGAGGAGCGTCGAAATGACCGTTGCAGGATTTGTCCGTTCTGGCAAAGATTTGCCCGCTATGCTTTTGATTTGTCCGTTGGAATTTGTCCGTTGCGTATTGAATATGAAGAATTTGAAAACACGGAGGCGGCTCGGCATACGACCTCACGAAGGCATTTCGGCCAGACGACCTCGCCACGGCTCGGCCAGACGACCTCGACAAAGCTTCGAATCGACCTCACGAGCGGCTCGACAAAGGCCTCGGCACACGACCTCGGAACACGGCTCGGCATCGACCTCCTCATCATTTCGCTCCTCATCGATGGCGAGGAAGTGAACGGTGATGATCTTATCCAAGGTGAATGTGAGATCGAGGTAAATCCTTATCCGTTCTTTTTGATTCGGGTGCAACCCATTCCTTTATTTCTTACGATTGTGTGAACCTTTTGAGCTTATTGTGATCGCTTTACGTTTAAATTAGTAGTTACAACCCAATGCTAAAACCTTAGTCTGAAACCTTGCATGTCTTAATTGTGTAGTGATTATTGAGTAGAAAGTTTGTGGTCAATTTGGTTTGTTTGCCTCTTAAGGGCTTAGATGTTATCCTCGGGATGGATTGGTTGTCACACCACCATGTCCTTTTGAATTTGTGCCCGTAAAGCGTAATTTTTCCGGACCTTGGAGTCTCCAATTTTCTTTACGCGAGCGTATTGGAGTTTCTTTGAAAGAAGGAACTAGGGAATACATGTATCTAGCTAGTTCGGAAGTTTTCCAGCGGTCGGCGTGAAGAATGTTCGGTGGTGTGTGACTTTGAGGGCGTTTTCGAAGGCGTGCGGGATTACCACCCGATGCGAGAGGTCGAGTTCTCCATCGACTGATTCGAGAACAGGGCCGATTTTCAAAGCGCCGTCTGGGATGTCTCTGCCGAGATGAAAGAGTGAAGTCCCGGATCGAACACTTGGAGTCGAAGCAATTCATACGACCGGCGTGTCAGAGTGGGGAGCTCGGTGTTGTTGGTTAAGAAGAAGGATGGGCGATCAAGGCGTGCGTGGACTATCGTGAGCTCAACAAGGTTACCGTGAAGAACCGGATTATCCGTTACCACGTATTGGCGACTTGATGGACCAACCGTGGAGCGGCGATCTTTTCAAGATAGACTTGAAGTCGGGCTACCATCAGTTCGGCGTGAAGGAGGGAGATGTCGCCAAAGCGACTTCCAGGACTAGATACGGTCACTACGAGTACTTGGTGATGCCGTTTAGAGTGACGAATCGCCCGGTGTGTTTATGGACTACATGAGCAGGATTTTCCATTCGTTTTTGGATCGATTCGTTGTAGTGTTCATCGGCGACATATTGATTTACTCGAGGAACCGAGAAGAGCACGTAGAACACCTATGTCGAGTACTACGGATATTACGAGATAAGCGACTCTATGCCAACTGTCGAAGTGTGAATTTTGGCTTGAAGAGGTGAATTTTCTTGGTCACGTGATTTCCAAAGAAGGGATAATGTGGATCCAACTAAGATTGGCGGTGATAGCATGGGAACAGCCTAAGGCGGTTCTGAGATCGGGAGTTTTGTCGGCTTAGCGGCTATTGCAGAAGATTCATTGAAGGTTTCTCGAAGATTGTCGCGCCTCTTACACGGCCCGACAAGGAAGGATCAACCTTTTGCTTGGGCCAGGAGTGCGGCTTGATTTTCAACGGTGAAGGAGCTTTTGACAACGGCGCTGTCTGATTTTGCCTCAACGGAAGAGCCTTCGAGGTGTATTGTGATCGTCACACCAGGGATTGGGATGCGTCTTTGATGCAACATCGGAAGGTGGTCGCGTATGCTTCAAGGCGACTTAAGATTCACGAGAGGAACTACCCTACTCACGACTTGGAGCTAGCGGCGGTAGTTTTTGCATCGAAGATATGGAGGCACTACCTTTACGGGAGCACTCTTCTTTGTTTCGGCGATCACAAGAGCATGAAGTACTGTTCGACGGAAGGAACTCAACATGCGTCAGCGTAGATGGACGAGAATTTCTCAAGGACTACGACTTTACGTTGGAATACCATCCGGTAAGGCTAACGTAGTAGCGGATGCGTTGAGTAGGAAGAGCGTTTTAACCTCGGCAATGATGATCGAGGAGTTAGAGATGCTCGAAGTTAGAGACTTGAAGTTAAGTGTCGAAGTTTCAAGGGAAAGGCGAGATTTGGTATGCTTACTATCTCTAGCAGTTGTTGGGCGAGATCCGAGACCAGCAAGTTCATGACGAGCTTATGCAAGAGAAGATTGATTGATAAGCGCGAGAAGCGGCGAATTTCAGGTCGGGCGGGCGACATCTTGAGGTGCAATGGCCGAGTGTGCGTACCTAACGTATCCGGTGAGGAAGTTGATTCTCGGCGAAGCGCGCATAAGAGCAACTTTAGTATTCATCCAGAGTTACGAAGATGTATCAAGACTTGAAGAAGCATTTTTGGTGGTCAGGAATGAAGAAGCAAGTGGCCGTCACGTAGCTTCATGTTTGGCGTGTCGAAGCGAAGGTGGAGCACCAGCGACTGCGGGAATGCTACAATCGCAGCGTACGGTATGGAAATGGGACGATATTTCCATGGACCGTTGTAGGTTTGCGAAGGCGCGAGAAGAAGAATGATTCGATTTGGGTGATCGTCGACCGATTGACCAAATCGCTCATTCTTGCCGGTGGTCGACATACAGCGTGGAAAAGGCGGCCAGAGATCTACATCGCGGAGATAATGCGACTTCATGGAATACCTCTTCGATCGTGTCGGACCGAGATCCAGTTCACGTCTCATTTTTGGAGGAATTGCAAGGAGCGATGGGAACCGAGCTCGAGCTTAGCTTCGGCATATCATACGCATCGACGGCCGATCGAGAGAAACGATCCAATCGCTTGAAGATTTGTTGCGAGCTTATGCGTTAGATCACCGAGGAAGTTGGGACGACGTCTTACCATTGGTGGAGTTCACCTACAATAACAACTTCCATGCGAGTATTGGGATGGCACCTTTTGAAGCGGCTGTATGGGCGGAAATGTCGAGGCGCCTCTTTGTTGGTACCAGGGCGGCGATCGAGCTGTCGTAGGACGGATATGATCCAGCGGACTCTGAGAAGATCCGTTTGATCGAGAGATCGGATCACGAACATCTCAAAGTCGGCGGAAGAGTTATGCGGACCAACGGCGTCGACCACTCGAGTTCGAGGAAGGAGAACATGTATTTCTTAGAGTCACCCCCACTACTAGAGTTGGTCGGCGATCAAATCCAAGAAACTTACCCTAAATTCATTGGACCTTACGATTCTTCGTCGTATTGGTCGGTGGCATATCAGATTGCCTTCCCCCCCTTCTTGTCAAACATCCACGCCGTCTTCCACGTCTCACAATTGCGGAAGTATGTTTCCGACCCTTCTCATGTCATCGAACGGATGTGATTCAAGCGAAGGGCGACTTATCTTTTGAGCGTCACCGGCAAGGATCGTTGATCGGAAAGCCAAGCGATTCGCGGAACAAAGAGATCCAACTTGTTAAAGTTGTGTGGGATCGGAAGGGCGGGAGATGCGACTTGGGAGCTGGAGGAGAAGATGAAGACTGATTACCACTGAACTTTTACGAGGTAAGAATCTTATTTGCAATTTCGAGGGCGAAATTTTTTAGAGGAGAGATTGTAACACCTGAGGGCGAGATCGACATCGTATTAGGGCGACGTATCGAGACCTCGACCAAGACCTTGTGTCGAGATCCGTGACTAGATCGTTTGCGAGATCATTTGTCGGTGATGAGACCACGTGCACTAATTTCTTTGGTGAGGAGGTCGCGTGTCGAGTTGATGAAGTCGCGTCTGCGGTGATGAGGGCGCCAAGTCGGTGAGGAGACCGCGTTCACGAACTCGTGTTAGAACCTTATGCGCTTGCACGAGCACTCTTGTCGACATCGTGTCGAGATGACACCTCGTATTCTTTCGAGCGTTATTCAGCGTTATTATTATATTGTTTGTAATTATTACATTGTCGACTGCCGTTGGCCAAAGCAGTAGAGGGTAATTATGAGAGGAACGAGTTAACGGGTAGATGATTGATGGGATTGGCATCTTATAGCTGGAGTTACGTTTATACCCCTTTCTCGCCAGCTGTATACCACGACCGATTCCCTCACGCTCATTCTTTCTCTTTTCTTCTTCCTTCCTTCCTTCTGCTCTGTGTTTCGTTATTTTCTTCAAAAATCTCCATCGACGAAACCGTGAGTTCCATCGAGATTCTGCACAAGCTTTCTTCATCAATCTTGTTCATCATCAACTTCTCGACCCATATCTCGTCTGATCGACCATCACCATTGAGGTATGAAGAACAGATTTTTGTCTTCTTCGTGCTACTGTTTAGCGCTAATTCTTCTTCCATTTTTAACCAGTTTTATGCTTCCAAATCATGTCAAATTGATGGGTTTTCTTATTCACGATATTACCTATCTTTTTAACCGATTAATTGGGCTTGTAAAACAAATTTTCTTCCTCTGTTTTTCTGCAATCGGCAGTGCCCAGAAACCTCCATTTTTGGTTCGTTTCGATTTCTTGTTTTTCATTCGTTGCTTCTAGTTATTGTTGTTGTCGATCTATCTGTTGAAGCATCAGATAACTTTTCATGAAATTTTGATCGAAATCCCTAACTTTGTGTTAGAGGAAAAATATATTTCAGTTCTTGAGTTTTATATTTTTCTGGGTTGTGGTTGAGTTTGGGGAAGAGAGAGCTAGATGTATTAGAACCCATGGATCGATCTAAGTTGTGTTTGTTTTAGGAAGTCTTTTTCCCGAGATCGAGTGAATTCCGAATCAAGGTGTACGGGAAAGCGAATCAGGGACAAGCGTGAATCCAGATCGAGGGCTGTACGTGTCGAGGTCGACTGAGAAGCGTACGTGTCGAAGTCGTTGTCGAGCTCTTTGAAGACAGCTGTGTCGAGGTCGTTGTCGAACAGCATTAACTTGGAGTTCGGTAAGGGCGCTTCACATTTATACTTGTTATAGTATGCTAGTGTAAGGGCAACTCCTAGAAATCTCTAAGGCTTTATTTTATAAGTCCTTAAGTAAGGGCATTTCATATTCTACGTGGTTACGTTATTGTGTATGGATTTCCTGATTTGTGTCGAGCTTGAAATGTTGTGATATGATTGAGTTTTTGCATGTATTTAATATGTGATTGAATATATGTCGTGAAGTGTGTATTGCATGTTGAATTGCGTTTCTTCATGTCGAGCTTGCTCTTTTATTTGACATGCGGTTGAATATCTTGTGTTTAACTCTTTGAATATCGTATGCGGCGAATTGTTCATCGAGTGAGCGAGCTAGGTGAGTCGTATAGCGTTTTTGAGCCGTGACCGGATAAGCGAGGTGCTAGGTCCCTTTTTGTTTACGGGAGATTGACTAGACGTCGCCACGCTATGGGACTGAGTTGCCCTAGGGAGAGCGAGGATCCCAAGGCTTCTGGACTTTCCGACATCTGATGCAGCGTGTGCATTAGGAAAAATTGTCGGTCGAGAGAAAATGGATTTGCGAGTTGTGTCGAGTTTAGAGTGAGATGGTCGAGTCACGTCGGTGAATGTTATACTTTCTTGTTTGCTTATATTTTTATGTCGAGCTTATCTTGAGTTGTTGAGAAGTTGACCGCTTTCCGTGGTGCCTTCAATCCATGGCGGTTACCAGGCGATGTCAAAAGCGCGAGGAACTTCGGCGATGAAGCGATGCCGAGGAGGAGCTCGGCGAGGACCCGAGTGGCGACCTCTATCTGTCGTGATTGTTTATTTGTTGGAAGTTGGTTTTTCGAGGGTACTTGTTTTTCTTTTGTGTTCGAGGTCGTGACCAGTTTAGGCGATGTTGTTTTGTTGCTCTGAGGGTAGGCGGTGGTCTTACTTTTGGAGCGACCCCTGCGTGAGTCTGGGAAGTACCCCCAGGGTATGATTACTCTTTTGAAGTCGTCGTACCTTAGGTGTATTTTCTTTACACATTTGCTACTCTGTATTTGTATACATTATTATTTCGAGTGATATATATATGTATGTTATGCATGTATGTTTTATTTGAATTTAAGTCTTGTGTCTTAGTTGCACCATGTTTCGAAAAGCTGTAATTACTCTGATGTGCACGAGTTGGTTTTATAAAAAATATATATCGTATTTTTAAAAGGCACAAGAGTTTTGTTTTTAAAACACATCTCATATAGGTTTATGTTGAGCTTGGTGTGTTGAGCTCGGTAACTCGAGCTCGGTATATTGAGCTCGGTAGCGGTCCGGAAACGGGTCGTTACAATTCCTACCCAAAATAAATGATTTTCACAAATAAAATGAGACGAGAAAGATACTCTCAATAGTGCAGATATAACAAATTGAAGCTCAAATAATACAACTCAAATTATGTAGAATAAAAGGCTCTCAGAAAATTGTGCTCAAATAAGTGTGAGTGAGGAAAAATATTTGACAGAGTTTTTGGCACAAAAATTAAGCACTGCGTTGTTGTTGTGTTTTTTTTTACAAAGCTCACGAGCTGTGTTTATATAGGCAATGGAGGAGCGTCGAAATGACCGTTGCGGGATTTGTCCGTTGCAGCATTTGCCCGTTGCGTTTTGATTTGTCCGTTGGAATTTGTCCGTTGCGTATTGAATATGAATAATTTGAAAACACGACCTCACGAAGGCGGCTCGGCGAGGCAGGCTCGCCACACGGCTTCGGCCAGGCGACCTCGACCACGGCTCGAATCGACCTCACGAACAGCTCGGCAAGCGACCTCGGAACCGCGGCTCGGCATCGACCTCCTCATCATTTCGGTTCTCATCGGCAGTGCAGCGACCTCATCGGCTCGTACAAGCTCGCAGCAAATCTTCAAGCGATTGGATCGTTCTCTCGGTCGGCCGTCGATGCGTGTATGATATGCCGAGCTAAGCCTGAGCTCGGTTCCCATCGCTCCTTGCAATTCCCTCAAAAATGAGGCGTGAACTTGGATCTCGGTCCGACACGATCGAAGAGGTATTCCATGAAGTCGTACTATCTCGCGATGTAGATCTCGGTCGACTTTTCCACGTTGTATGTCGACCTCCTTTGGCAAGAAATGGCGATTTGGTCAATCGGTCGGCGATCACCCAAATCGAATCATTCTTCTTCTGCGTCTTCGGCAAACCTACAACGAAGTCCATGGAAATCTTGTCCCATTTCCATCTTTGATGCGTCAGCGATTGTAGCATTCTGCGGTCGTTGGTGCTCCACGCCGGCTTTACGACACGTTAAACATGAAGCTACGTGCTCGGCCACTTGCTTCTTCATTCAGGACCACCAAAAATGCTTCTTCAAGTCTTGATACATCTTCGTAACTCGGGATGAATACTAAAGTTGCTCTTATGCGCCGTCGAGAATCAACTTCCTCGGCTCGGATCGTTAGATGCGCACACTCGGCCATTGCACCTCAAGATGTCGTCGCTCCGGCCTGAAATTCGTCGCCTTCCCTTGCGCTATCAGTGAATCTTCTCTTGCATAAGCTCGTCATGAACTTGCTGGTCTCGGATCTCGTCCAACAATCTGTTAGAGATAGTAAGCATACCAAATCTCGGCTTCCGGTGAAACCGACACTTAACTTGAGTCTCGGAACTTCTCGAGCATCTCAACTCCTTGATCATCATTGCCGAGGTTAAAGCGCTCTTCCTACTCAGCGCATACGCTACTACGTTAGCCTTCTGGGATGGTATTCCAGCGTAAAGTCGTAGTCCTTGAGAAATTACGTCCATCTACGTTGGCGCATGTTGAGTTCATACGGTCGAGCAGTGCTTCATGCTCTTGTGATCGCTGAAAGCGATGAGAGTGCTCCGTAAAGGTAGTGCCTCCATATCTTCGATGCAAAAACTCTGCGCTAGCTCCAAGTCGTGAGTAGGGTAGTTCTCTCGTGAATCTTAAGGTGTCTTGAAGCATACGCGACCACCTTAGATGTTGCATCGACGCATCCCGATCCCTGGTGTGACGTATCACAATACACCTCGAAGGCTCTTACGGTTGAGGCAAAATCGGCCGGTATTTGTTGTCAAAAGCTCCTTGAGTCGTTGGCGGCCGCACTCCTCGGTCCAAGCAAAGGTTGATCCTTCCTTGTCGATCGTGTAAGAGCGCGACAATCTTGAAAACCTTCAATGAATCTTCGGTAATAGCACGCTAAGCGACAAAACTCTGATCTCGTGGCAGTCTTATTTGTTCCCATGCTATCACCGCCTCAATCTTAGTTGGATCCACGGCTATCCGCTTCTGCGGAAATCACGTGACCAAGAAAATTCACCTCTTGACCAAAATTCACACTTTGTGATTGGCATAGAGTTGCTTATCTCGTAATATCTGCGATGCTCGACATAGGTGTTCTGCGTGCTCTTCTCGGTTCCTCGAGTAAATCAATATGTCGTCGATGAACACTACTGGCCCGATCCAAAAGCGAATGGAAAATCCTGTTCATGTAGTCCATAAACACCATTTGGCGCGATTCGTCGCTCAAGCGGCATCACCAAGTACTCGTAGTGACCGTATCTAGTCCTGAAAGCTGTTTTGGCGACATTTCCCTCCTTCACGCCGAATCGATGGTAGCGGGCTTCAAATCTATCTTGGAAAGATCGCGCTCCACGAAGTTGGTCCATCAAGTCGTCAATACGTGGTAACAGGTAGCGGTTCTTCACGGTAACCTTGTTGAGTTCGCGATAGTCCACGCCTGACCTTGATCGTCCATCCTTCTTCTTAACCAACAACACTTTGGAGCTCCCCACGGTGACACGGCTCGGTCGTATGAATTGCTTCGACTCAGTGTTCGATCACGGGACTTGACTCTTTCATCTCGGCGGAGACATCCTGTATGGCGCTTTGGAAATCGGTCTGTTCCTGGAATCGGTCGATGGAGAACTTCGACCTCCGTCTTGGTGGTAATCTGGCGCGTCTTGAGGAAAAAGCGTCCTCAAAATCACACACCACTAGAACATTCTTCACGTCGATCTGTTTGGAAAACTTCCGAACTAGCTAGATACATGTATTCCCTAGTTCCTTCTTTCAAAGAAACTCCAATACGTTCGTGAAAGATAATTGGAGACTCGAGGTGCGGAAAAATTACGGTTTCACGGGCCGCAGTCAAAAGGACATGGTGGTGTGACAACCAATCCATCAGAGGATAACATCTAAGCCCTTAAGAGGCAAACAAACCAAATTGACCACAAACTTTCTACTCGAATAATCACTACACAATTAAGACATGCGGTGTTTGTGACTAAGGTTTTAATTTGGGGTTGTAACTACTAATTTAAGCGGTAAAGCGATCTGATCAAGTTCAAATGGTTCACCTGATCGAGAAGAAATAAAGGAATGGGTTGCAGAATCAAAAAACGGATAAGGATTTACCCTCGATCTCACATTCACCTTGGATAAGATCATCGGCTCGTTCGACTTCCTCGCCACTCATGCGAGAAAACTACGCCTTTAGCCACTTGACGCTTTCCTTTGGCTTTTGCCGCAAGCATAGTCGGTTCGACTTTAGGTGTAGGACAATCCTTAGCAAAATGCCCTGGCTTCTTGCGGTTGAAACACACCTCCTCATACGAGTCTGATTACTCGTGTAATGTCCGGATTTCCACATCGGTAGCAAATCACCTCGACCTTTGGTCGACCTCCACTCCTCGGTACTTGGGTCATCGGACGATCTTGTCTGTTGTTGTTCCCGAGGTCGGAGTAAGGCCTCTTACTGCGGTAGTTTCCTTTACGTACCGTGCAAATGCCCGCACTCTGGGGTCTCACCGGTCGCCCACAATAATCTTCTTCTTGTGGCTCCTCACTCCTTCTACCTCGACACATCGATCAATCGGCTCTTGGAGATTTCGATCCTCAGCGACACTCATCGACTTACGAATGTCGAATCTCGATCAGTTGGAATCTCTCACTTAACCATCTCTGGTCAACTTCGGTCCGCGAAATGGACTGAAATACCTCGCATGACGACTCGAACTTGGCATACTCGGACAGTCGAGTTGCCTTCTTGCGATTGAAGAAATTCCTGCTCCTTCTCGGCTCGTGCGATGTCAGGAAGTACTTGTCCAAGAACCTTTCACGAAAAAGCTCCCAGGTCATCTCGCGGTGTTCTGCTATAGACGTTTGCTTCACTCCTCTCGACCAATACTCTGCGTCTCCTAGCAGTAAGTAGGTAGCATAGTCGACCTTCACGTTGTCAGGGCAATGAAGTGCCTCAAAGATCTTCTCGATCTCTTGCATCCAAAGATCGGCTTTATCCGGTTTGGCTCACCGTAGAACGGTTGGATCATGCTTCCTAAAGTGCGCCAATCCTCTCGCTTGACATTTCGTTACGCTCGTTCTTTGTTCTTTGCAAGTTCTGGCGAGTTAATGTAACACCTGAGGGCGAGATCGACATCGTATTAGGGCGGCGTATCGAGACCTCGACCAAGACCTTGTGTCGAGATCCGTGACTAGATCGTTTGCGAGATCTTTTATCGGTGATGAGACCACGTGCACTAGGCTTTGGTGAGGAGGTCGGGTGTCGAGTTGATGAAGTCGCGTCTGGTGATGAGGGCGCAAGTCGGTGAGGAGACGCGTTCACGAACTCGTGTTAGAACCTTATGCGTTTGCACGAGCACTCTTGTCGACATCGTGTCGAGATGACACCTCGTATTATTTGAGCGTTATTGAGCGTTATTATTTTATTGTTTGTAATTATTACATTGTCGGCTTGCCGTTGACCAAGCGAGCGGAGGGTAATCATGAGAGGAGCGAGTTAACGGGTAGATGATTGATGGGATTGGCATCTTATAGCTGGAGTTACGTTTATACCCTTTTCGCCCGGTGTATACCACGGCCAGATTCCCTCACTCATTTCTCTTTTCTTCTTTCTTCTTCCTTCCTTACGCTCTGTGTTTCGTTATTTTCTTCAAAATCTCCATCGGCGAAGCGTGAGTTCCAGCCGAGATCTGCACAAGCTTTCTTCATCAATTTTGTTCATCATCAACTTCTCGACCCATATCTCGTCGATCGACCATCACCGTTGAGGTATGAAGAACAGATTTTCTTTCATACGTACTCTTGTTTAGCGCTAATTCTTCTTCCATTTTTAACAGTTTATGCTTCCAAATCATATCAAATTGATGGGTTTTCTTATTCACAATATTACCTATCTTTTAACGATTAATTGGGCTTGTAAAACAAATTTCTTTCTCTGTTTTTACGCAATCGGCGGTGCCAGAAAACCCCATTTTTGGTTCGTTTCGATTTTCTTGTTTCTCATTCGTTGCTTCTGGTTATTGTTGTTGTCGATCTATCTGTTGAAGCATCAGATAACTTTTTCATGAATTTTGATCGAAATCCCTAACTTTGTGTTAGAGGAAAAATATATTTCAGTTCTTGAGTTTTATATTTTTCTGGGTTGTGGTTGAGTTTGGGGAAGAGAGAGTTAGATGTATTGGAAACCTATAGATCGATCTGAGTTATGTTTGCTTTAGGAAATCTGTTTCCCGAGATCGAGTGAATTTCGAATCGAGGTGTGCGAAGCGAATCAGGGCAGGCGTGAATCGGATCGAGGATTGTACGAGGTCGACTGAAAGCGTACGTGTCGAAGTCGTTGTCGAGTTCGTTGAAGACAGTCGTGTCGAGATCGAGTAAGTGAAGTCGTTGTCGAGCTCTTAGAAGACAGCTGTGTCGAGGTCGTTGTCGAGCAGCATTAACTTGGAGTTCGGTAAGGGCAACTCCTAGATATCTCTAAGGCTTTATTTTATAAGTCCTTAAATAAGGACATTTCATATTCTACGTGGTTATGTTATTGTGTGTGGATTTTCCTGATTTGTGTCTAGCTGAAATGTTGTGATATGATTGAGTTTTTGCATGTATTTAATATGTGATTGAATATATGTCGTGAATTGTGTATTGCATGTTGAATTGTGTTTCTTCATGTCGTGCTTGCTCTCTTATTTGACATGCGGTTGAATATTGTGTGTTTAACTCTTTGAATATCGTATGCGGCGAATTGTTCATCAGTGGCGAGCTAGGTGAGTCGTATGGCGTTTTTGAGCCGTGACCGGATAGCGAGGGTGCTAGGTCCCCTTTTTGTTTACGGGAGATTGACTAGGCGTCGCCACGCTCACGGGACTGAGTTAGTATCCTAGGGAGAGCGAGGATCCCAAGGCCGGCTGGACTTTCCGACATCTGATGCGGCGTGTGCATTCAGGAAAATTGTCGAGTCGAGAGAAAATGGATGTGAGTTGTGTCGAGTTTAGAGTGAGATGGTCGAGTCACGTCGGTGAATGTTATACTTTCTTTGTTTGCTTATATTTTTATGTCGAGCTTATCTTGAATTGTTGAGAAGTTGACCACTTTCCGTGGTGCCTTCAATCCATAGCGGTTACCCAGGCGATGTCGGCGCAGGTAACTCGGCGATAGATGATGCCGAGGAGGAGCTCGGCGAGGACCCGAGTGACGACCTCTATCCATCGTGATTGTTTATTTGTTGGATGTTTGTTTTTACGAGGACTGTACTTGTTTTTCTTTTATGTTCGAGGTCGTGACCAGTTTAGGCGGTGTTGTTTTGTTGCTCTGAGGTAGGTGGTGGTCTTACTTTTGGAGCGACCCCTGCGTGGGAGTCTGTAGGAAGTACCCCCAGGGTATGATGGCTCTTTTGAAGTTGTCGTACCTTAGGTGTATTTTCTTTGCACATTTGCTACTCTGTATTTTGTATACATTATTATTTCGAGTGATATATATATATGTGTATGTTATGCATGTATGTTTTATTTGAATTTAAGTCTTATGTCTTAGTTGCACCATGTTTCGAAAAGCTGTAATTACTCTGATGTGCACGAGTTGGTTTTATAAAAAAAAAATAATATATCGTATTTTTAAAAGGCACAAGAGTTTTGTTTTTAAAACACATCTCATATAGGTTTCTGTTGAGCTCGGTGTGTTGAGCTCGGTAACTCGAGCTCGGTATATTGAGCTCGGTAGCGGTCGAAGCAGTCGTTACCTTGTTAGTATCGAGCGATTCGATTCGGCCAGAAAGTGTGCATAAAATTTGGGTGGTCAGCGTGTCGGGTTATGTGTTGAGTGCCTAGTTGTTTTGTGTTGATTCTTTGTTTGATTAAGTGAAGCACTTATTGCTTGAGAAATTGTTTGAGCTGTTTCTTGATTGAAGCGGTGTGTTTTAACACATCCTTGTTGTGAGATGCAGCGGGGTTTTGAACTTTGTGGAATCTAATGCCACCTCGTAGGAATACGACATACGCAGCAAAGGCGTCGACATGGAGCAGGCTATTCAAGCTATGGCCGAGATGGCGGCAGCCATGGCTCAACAATCATTCTGCAACTCAGCCAGGCTAACGCGATGGCTCAGCCAGGCGGCGGCGTTAACTCAGCGAACTTGCGGCAGCGACAGCGGCGAGCGAAATCTTTGGCGAGAGGATTGGTGACCGGGAAGCATGATCCACAGAAGTTCTACGGTGAGCCAAATCCGGATAAAGGCGATCTTTGGATGCAAGAGATCGAGAAGATCTTTGAGGCACTTCATTGCGGGACAGCGTGAAGGTCGACTATGCTACTTACTGCGCTAGGAGGCCGAGTATTGGTGGAGAGGAGTGAAGCAAGCGTTTATAGCGAACATCGCGAGATGACACGGGAGCTTTTAGTGAAAGGTTTTTGGACAAGTACTTCCGGATCTTTGCACGCCGAGAAGGAGCGGGAATTTCAAGCTGCGGCAAAGAGCAACTTCGGCGGTGTCCGAGGATGCGGCCAAGTTCGAATCGTTGGCGAGGTATTTTAGTCCATTTCGTGATCGAGTTGACCAGAGATGGTTGAGTGACAGATTCCAGCGGGGATTGAGATTCGACATTAGAAATCGATGGTATCGTTGAGGATCGAAATCTCGAAGAGTGATTGATCGATGTGTCGAGGTAGAAGGAGTAAGGAGCCACAAGAAGAAGGCTGTTGTGGGCGGACGGTGAGACCCGAGTGCGGGCGGAGATTTGCCGCGAAGAAACCACCGCGAAGAGACCTTACGGCCAGACCTCGAGGGGAGCGACAGCGAGGGACGATGTCGTCCAGATGACCCAATCTGCAGGAGTGGAGGTCGGGCCGGTGTCGAGGTGATTTGCTACCGATGTGGAAAGTCGGGACATTCTGAGTAATTGTACTTTCGAGAGGAGGAGGTGTGTTTCAATTGCAAGAAGCCAGGGCATTTTGCTGGGATTGTCCTACACCTAAAGGCTGAGCAAGCGATGCTTGCGGCAAAGGCCAAAGGGAAGCGTCAAGTGGCTAAAGGCGAGTTTTACGCATGAGTGGCGAGGAAGGTGAACGAGTGATGATCTTATCCAAGGTGAATGTGAGATCGAGGGTAAATCCTTATCCGTTCTTTTTGATTCGGTGCAACCCGTTCCTTTATTTCTTACGATTGTGTGAACCATTTGAGCTTATTTGTGTCGCTTTACCGTTTAAATTAGTAGTTACAACCCCGGTTGCTAAAACCTTAGTCACAAACACTTGCATGTCTTAATTGTGTAGTGATTATTGATTAGAAAGTTTGTGGTCAATTTGGTTTGTTTGCCTCTTAAGGGCTTAGATGTTATCCTCGGGATGGATTGGTTGTCACACCACCATGTCCTTTTGGGTGTGCCAGTAAAGCGTAATTTTCCGGACCTTGGAGTCTCCAATTATCTTTACGCGAGCGTATTGGAGTTTCTTTGAAAGAAGGAACTAGGGAATACATGTATCTAGCTAGTTCGGAAGTTTTCGGCGGATCGGCGTGAAGAATGTTCGGTGGTGTGTGATTTTGAGGGCGTTTTTCGAAGGCGTGCGGGATTACCACCAAGACGAGAGGTCGAGTTCTCCATCGACTGATTCGAGGAGCAGGCCCGATTTCAAGCGCCGTCTGGGATGTCTCTGCCGAGATGAAAGAGTGAAGTCCCGGATCGAACACTTGGAGTCGAAGCAATTCATACGACCGGCGTGTCACCGTAGGGAGCTCGGTGTTGTTGGTTAAGAAGAAGGATGGGCGATCGAGGTGTGCGTGGATTATCGCGAGCTCAACAAGGTTACCGTGAAGAAGCGTTATCCGTTACCCGCGTATTGGCGACTTGATGGACCAACCGTGGGCGGCGATCTTTTCAAGATCGACTTGAAGTCGGGCTACCATCAGTTCGCGTGAAGGAGGAAGATGTCGCCAAAGCGACTTCCAGGACTAGATCACGGTCACTCTGAGTACTTGGTGATGCCGTTTGGAGTAGCGAATCGCCCGGTGTGTTTATGGACTACATGAGCAGGATTTTCCATTCGTTTTGGATCGATTCGTTGTAGTGTTCATCGGCGACATATTGATTTACTCGAGGCAAGGAAGAACACGCGAACACCTATGTCGAGTACTACGGATATTACGAGATAAGCAACTCTATGCCAATCTGTCGAAGTGTGAATTTTGGCTTGAAGAGGTGAATTTTCTTGGTCACGTGATTTCCAGGAGAAGGGATATTGTGGATCCAACTAAGATTGGCGGTGATAGCGTGGGAGCAGTAGAAGGCGATTCTGAGATCGGGAGTTTTGTCGGCTTAGCGAGGATATTAGAAGATTCATTGAAGGTTTCGAAGATTGTCGCGCCTCTTTACGATTGGCGAGGAAGGATCAACCTTTTGCTTGGGCCAGGAGTGTGAAGCTTGATTTTCAACGGCCGAAGGAGCTTTTGGCGGCCGGCGCTTTGTCTTGATTTTGCCTCGGACCGAAGAGCCTTTCGAGGTGTATTGTGATCGTCACACCAGGGTTTAGGATGCGTCTTGATGCAACATCGGAAGGTGGTCGCGTATGCTTCAAGGCGACTCAAGATTCACGAGAGGAACTACCCTACTCACGACTTGGAGCTAGCGGCTGATAGTTTTTCTTGGCCGAAGATATGGAGGCACTACCTTTACGGGAGCACTCTTCTTTTCGGCGATCACAAGAGCTTGAAGTACTGTTCGACCGGAAGGAACTCAACATGCGTCAGCGTAGATGGGCGAATTTCTCAAGGACTACGACTTTGCGTTGGAATACCATCCGGTAAGGCTAACGTAGTAGCGGATGCGTTGAGCGGGAAGAGCGTTTTAACCTCGGTAATGATGATCAAAGAGTTGGAGATGCTCGAGAAGTTCAGAGACTTGAAGTTGAGTGTCGAAGTTTCAAGGGAAGGCGAGATTTGGTATGCTTACCATTTCTAACAGATTGTTGGGCGAGATCAGAGACCAGCAAGTTCATGACGAGCTACGCAAGAGAAGATCGATTGATAAGCGCAAGGAAAGCGGCGAAATTTGGTCGGAGCGGACGACATCTTGAGGTGCAATGGCCGAGTGTGCGTTACCTAACGATCCGAAGTGAGGAAGTTGATTCTCGGCGAAGCGCGCATAAGAGCAACTTTAGTATTCATCCAGATTCACGAAGATGTATCAAGACTTGAAGAAGCATTTTTGGTGGTCAGGAATGAAGAAGCAAGTGGCCGTCACGTAGCTTCATGTTTGGCGTGTCGAAAGCGAAGGTGGAGCACCAGCGACCTGCGGGAATGCTCTGATAAACGGCGTGCCGGTATGGAAATGGGACGATATTTCCATGGATTTCGTTGTAGGTTTGCGAAGGCGAGAAGAAGAATGATTCGATTTGGGTGATCGTCGGCCGATTGACCAAATCTGCTCATTCTTGCGGTGGTCGACATACAGCGTGGAAAAGGCGGCCGAGATCTACATCAGCGGAGATAGTGCGACTTCATGGAATACCCTCTTCGATCGTGTCGGACCGAGATCAGAAGTTCACGTCTCATTTTTGGAGGGAATTGCAAGGAGGCGATGGGAGGCAGAGCTCGAGGCTTAGCTTCGGCATATCATCCTGGTGACGGTCGGTGAGAGAACGATCAATCGCTTGAAGATTTGTTGCGAGCTTATGCGTTAGATCACCGAGGAAGTTGGGACGGCGTCTTACCATTGGTGGAGTTCACATACAACAACAGCTTCCATGCGAGTATTGGGATGGCACCTTTTGAAGCGGCTGTATGGGCGGAAATGTCGAGGCGCCTCTTTGTTGGTACCAGGGCGGCGGCGGTGTCGTAGGACCAGATATGATCCAGCGGACTCACGAGAAGATCCGTTTGATCGAGAGATCGGATCACGAACATCTCAAAGTCGGCGAGAAGAGTTATGCGGACCAACGGCGTCGACCACTCGAGTTCGAGGAAGGAGAACATGTATTTCTTAGAGTCACCCCTTCTTTGGAGTTGGTCGGCGATCAAATCCAAGAAACTTACCTAAATTCATTGGACCTTACGATTCTTCGTCGTATTGGTCCGGTGGCATATCGGTGCCTTACCCCCATTCTTGTCGAACATCCACGGCGTCTTCCACGTCTCACAATTGCGGAAGTATGTTTCGACCCTTCTCATGTCATCGAGCGGATGTGATTCAAGCGAAGGGCGACCTATCTTTTGAGCGTCACGGCGAGGATCGTTGATCGGAAAGCCAAGCGATTCGCGGAACAAAGAGATCCAACTTGTCAAGGTTGTGTGGGATCGAGAAGGCGGGAGATGCGACTTAGGAGGCTGGAGGAGAAGATGAAGATTGATTACCACTGAACTTTTACGAGGTAAGAATCTTATTTGCAATTCGAGGGCGAAATTTTTTAGAGGAGAGATTGTAACACCTGAGGGCGAGATCGACATCGTATTAGGACGGCGTATCGAGACCTCGACCAAGACCTTGTGTCGAGATCCGTGACTAGATCGTTCTTGAGATCTTTTATCGGTGATGAGACCACGATGCACTAGGCTCTTGGTGAGGAGGTCGGGTGTCGAGTTGATGAAGTCGCGTCTGCGGTGATGAGGGCGCAAGTCGGTGAGAGACCGCGTTCACGAACTCGTGTTAGAACCTTGTACGTTTGCACGAGCACTCTTGTCGACATCGTGTCGAGATGACACCTCGTATTATTTCGAACGTTATTCAGCGTTATTATTTTATTGTTTGTAATTATTACATTGTCGGCTTGCCGTTGACCGAAAGAGTAGAGGGTAATCATGAGAGGAACGAGTTAACGGGTAGATGATTGATGGGATTGGCATCTTATAGCTGGAGTTTCGTTTATACCCTTTTCTCGCCAGCTGTATACCACGACCGATTCCCTCACACTCATTTCTCTTTTCTTCTTTCTTCTTCCTTCCTTCTGCTCTGTGTTTCGTTATTTTCTTCAAAATCTCCATCGACGAAACCGTCAGTTCCAGCGAGATTCTGCACAAGCTTTCTTCATCAATTTTGTTCATCATCAACTTCTCGACCCATATCTCGTCTGATCGACCATCACCGTTGAGGTATGAAGAACAGATTTTCTTTCATCGTACTCTTGTTTAGCGCTAATTCTTCTTCCATTTTTAACCAGTTTTATGCTTCCAAATCATATCAAATTGATGGGTTTTCTTATTCACAATATTACCTATCTTTTTAACCGATTAATTGGGCTTGTAAAACAAATTTCTTTCTCTGTTTTTCTGCAATCGGCAGTGCCCAGAAAACCCCATTTTTGGTTCGTTTCGATTTTCTTGTTTCTCATTCGTTGCTTCTGGTTATTGTTGTTGTCGATCTATCTGTTGAAGCATCAGATAACTTTTTCATGAATTTTGATCGAAATCCCTAACTTTGTGTTAGAGGAAAAATATATTTCAGTTCTTGAGTTTTATATTTTTCTGGGTTGTGGTTGAGTTTGGGGAAGAGAGAGTTAGATGTATTGGAAACCTATAGATCGATCTGAGTTATGTTTGCTTTAGGAAATCTGTTTCCCGAGATCGAGTGAATTCCGAATCGAGGTGTACGGGAAAGCGAATCCAAGGGCGGAAGCGTGAATCGGATCGAGGATTATGCGAGGTCGGAAAGCGTGGGTGTCGAAGTCGTTGTGGAGTTGGTTGAAGACAGTCGTGTCGAGATCGAGTAAGTGAAGTCGTTGTCGAGCTCTTAGAAGGCAATTTGTGTCGAGGTCGTTGTCGAGCAGCATTAACTTGGAGTTCGGTAAGGGCAACTCCTAGATATCTCTAAGGCTTTATTTTATAAGTCCTTAAATAAGGACATTTCATATTCTACGTGGTTATGTTATTGTGTGTGGATTTTCCTGATTTGTGTCTAGCTGAAATGTTGTGATATGATTGAGTTTTTGCATGTATTTAATATGTGATTGAATATATGTCGTGAATTGTGTATTGCATGTTGAATTGCGTTTCTTCATGTCGTGCTTGCTCTCTTATTTGACATGCGGTTGAATATTGTGTGTTTAACTCTTTGAATATCGTATGCGGCGAATTGTTCATCGAGTGAGCGAGCTAGGTGAGTCGTATGACGTTTTTGAGCCGTGACCCGGATAACTGAGGGTGCTAGGTCCCCTTTTTGTTTACGGGAGATTGACTAGACGTCGCCACGCTACGGGACCTGAGTTAGTATCCTAGGGAGGCGAGGATCCCAAGGCTTCGGCTGGACTTTCCGACATCTGATGCAGCGTGTGCATTCAGGAAAAATTGTCAGTCGAGAGAAAATGGATGTGAGTTGTGTCGAGTTTAGAGTGAGATGGTCGAGTCACGTCGGTGAATGTTATACTTTCTTTGTTTGCTTATATTTTTATGTCGAGCTTATCTTGAATTGTTGAGAAGTTGACCACTTTCCGTGGTGCCTTCAATCCATGGCGGTTACCCAGGCGATGTCGAGCGCGAGTAACTCGGCGGTAGATGATCTTGAGGAGGAGCTCGGCGAGGACAGTGGCGACCTCTATCTGTCGTGATTGTTTATTTGTTGGATGTTTGTTTTTACGAGGACTGTACTTGTTTTTCTTTTATGTTCGAGGTCGTGACGAGTTTAGGCGGTGTTGTTTTGTTGCTCTGAGGTATTGGTGGTCTTACTTTTGGAGCGACCCTGCGTGGGAGTCTGCCGGAAGTACCCCCAGGGTATGATGGCTCTTTTGAAGTTGTCGTACCTTAGGTGTATTTTCTTTGCACATTTGCTACTCTGTATTTTGTATACATTATTATTTCGAGTGATATATATATATGTGTATGTTATGCATGTATGTTTTATTTGAATTTAAGTCTTGTGTCTTAGTTGCACCATGTTTCGAAAAGCTGTAATTACTCTGATGTGCACGAGTTGGTTTTATAAAAAAAAAAATAATATATCGTATTTTTAAAAGGCACAAGAGTTTTGTTTTTAAAACACATCTCATATAGGTTTCTGTTGAGCTCGGTGTGTTGAGCTCGGTAACTCGAGCTCGGTATATTGAGCTCGGTAGCGGTCGAGGAAGCAGTGCGTTCTGATTAATTTGCCGTCTGTTGAGCCATCGCGTTAGCTGTTGAGTTCTGGCGGTGATTGTTGAGCCATGGCTGCCGCCATCTCGGTCATAGCTTGAATAGCTCGTTCCATGTCGGCGTTCTCGGTTGCGGATGTCGTATTCCTACGAGGTGGCATTAGATTCCACAAAGTTCAAAACCTGTCGAGAATCTCACAACAAGGATGTGTTAAAACACCTTTGCTTCAATAAAGCAGTTCAAACAATTTTTCAAGCAATAAGTGCTTCACTTAATCAAACGGCAATCAACATAATACAACTAGGTACCCAACACATAACCGACACGGTGACCGGTCAAATTCCTATGCACGGCTCGGTCGAATCAAGCTGCTCACGATACCAAAGTCAGAACGACCGTTTAGGACCGCTACCGAGCTCAATATACCGAGCTCGAGTTACCGAGAGCTCAACACACCGAGCTCAACATAAATCTATATGAGATGTGTTTTAAAAACAAAACTCTTGTGCCTTTTTAAAAATACGATATGTTTTTATAAAACCAACTCGTGCACATCGAGTAATTCTGACTTTTGAAACATGGTGCAACTAAGACACAAGACTTAAATTCTAATAAAACATACATGCATAACATACATATATATATCACTCGAAATAATAATGTATACAAAAATCTGAGTAGCAAATGTGCAAAGAAAATACACCTAAGGTACGACAACTTCAAAAGAGTAATCATACCCTGGGGTACTTCCAGACTCCCACGCAGTGCTCAAAAGTAAGACCACGATCTACCCTCAGAGCAACAAAACAACATCGCCCAAACTGGTCACGACCTCGAACACAAAAGAAAAAGCGAAATGCAGTCCTCGAGAAAACAAATATCCAATAAACAAACAATCACGACGGATAGAGGTCGTCACTTCGGGTCCTCGTCGAGCTCCTCCTCGGCATCGTCTCTTCGTCGAGTTACTGCGCCCTCGACATCGCTGGGTAACCGTCATGGATTGAAGGCACCACGGGAAAGGTCAACTTCTCAACAATTCAAGATAAGCTCGACATAAAAATATAAGCAAACAAAGAAAGTATAACATTCACCGCGTGACTCGACCATCTCACTCTAAACTCGACCTGACTTCATGAATCCATTTTCTCTCGACTCGACAATTTTTCCGGAATGCACCGACGCCGTCGTATGTCGGAAAGTCCAGAAGCCTTGGGATCCTCGCTCTCCCTAGGGGCCGATCAACTCAGGTCCGTAGCGTGGCGGCGTCTAGTCAATCTCGTAAACAAAGGGGACCTAGCACCCTCGATTATCAGGGTCACGGCTCAAAAGCGTCATACGACTCACTGGCTCGCTCACTCGATGAACAATTAAGCATCACGATATTCAAAGAGTTAAACACAAGATATTCAACCGCATGTCAAATAAAAGAGCAAGCTCGACATGAAGAAGCATAATTCAACATGCAATACACAATTCACGACATATATTCATTCACATATTAAATACATGCAAAAACTCAATCATATCACAACATTTCATTTCGACACAAATCAGGAAATCCATACACAATAACATAACCACGTAGAATATGAAATGCCCTTATTTAAGGACTTATAAAATAAAGCCTTAGAGATTTCTAGGAGTTGCCCTTACATACTATGAAAATATTAATGTGAAGCGGCCTTACCGAACTCAAGTTAATCTTTGCCGACAACGACCTCGACACGGTGTCTTCTAAGAGCTCGACAACGACTTCTCTTACTCGATCTCGACATTCTGTCTTCAACGAGCTCGACAGCGACCCGACACGTACGCTTCTCGGTCGACCTCGACACGTCACGGTTCTCGATCTGGATTCTGCGCTTCAGCGTCCTTGGATTCGCTTTCCGTACACCTCGATTCGAAAATCACTCGATCTCGGAATCGGACTTCCTAAAACAAACACAACTCGGATCGATCTATGGGTTCCAATACATCTAGCTCTCTCTTCCCAAACTCAACCACAACCCAGAAAAATATAAAACTCAAGAACTGAAAGATATTTTTCCTCTAACACAAAGTTAGGGATTTCGATCAAAATTTCATGAAAAAGTTATCTGATGCTTGTGAGATAGATCGACAACAACAATAACGAAGCAACGAATGAAAAAAGAAATCGAAAGCGAACCAAAAATGGAGGTTTACGGGCCGCCGATTGCAGAAAAACAGAGGAAGAAATTTGTTTTACAAGCCCAATTAATCGGTTAAAAAGATAGGTAATATCGTGAAGAAGAAAACCCATCAATTTGACATGATTTAGAAGCATAAAACTGATTAAAAATAGAAGAAGAAGTAGCGCTAAGCGAGCTTACGGATGAAAAGAAAAATCTGTTCTTCATACCTCAGCGGTGATCGGCCAGGCGAGATATGGGTCGAGAAGTTGATGATGAACAAAATTGATGAAGAAAGCTTGTGCAGAATCTCGATGGAACTCACAGTTTCGTCGATGGAAGTTTTTGAAGAAAACAACGAAACACAGAGCAGAAGGAAGGAAGAAGAAAGAAGAAAAGAGAAAGAATGAGCGTGAGGGAATCGGTCGTGGTATACAGCTGGCGAGAAAGGGGTACAAACGTAACTCCAGCTATAAGATGCCAATCCCATCAATCATCTACCCGTTAACTCGTTCCTCTCATAATTACCCTCTACTCTGTCGGTCAACGGCAAGCCGACAATGTAATAATTACAAACAATATAATAATAACGCTGAATAACGTTCGAAAGAATACGAGGTGTCATCTCGACACGATGTCGACAAGAGTTAAAAATAAAGTAAATAGTAAGATATAAATAACAATAAAATAAAGTACAGAAATATAATTGACTGAAAAGTAGAGAGATAAGGAGTAAAAAAGCACACAACAAATTATCCAGGTTCGGCCACCTAACACCCCTGTGGCCTACGTCCTATCCCCAAAGCAAACCACTATGGGATTTTCCCTAAGATACTAGCTTTTAAATCAGGTTCAGCTAGAAACCTTTACAACTCTAAACCAGAGCAATACGTTCAAGAGATATCACCTCTCTATGAACACCTTGGGATTCCTACCCAAAATAAATGATTTTCACAAATAAAATGAGACGAGAAAGATACACTCAATAGTGCAGATATAACAAATTGAAGCTCAAATAATACAACTCAAATTATGTAGAATAAAAGGCTCTCAGAAAATTGTGCTCAAATAAGTGTGAGTGATGAAAAATATTTGTGAGTTTTTGGCACAAAAATTAAGCCATGCGTTGTTGTTGTGTTTTTTTTTTACAAAGCTCACGATTTGTGTTTATATAGGCAATGGAGGAGCGTCGAAATGGCCGTTGCGAGGATTTGTCCGTTGCGGCATTTGCGCTATGCGTTTGATTTGTCCGTTGGAATTTGTCCGTTGCGTATTGAATATGAAGAATTTGAAAACACGAGGCGGCTCGGCGTGCGACCTCGAAGAGCGGCTCGTGGGGCGACCTCTGAAGGCGGCTCGTGACGACCTCGCCACACAGCTCGGCAGACGACCTCGACAAAGCTCGGAATACGGCCTCTGAACAGCTCGGCAAAAGACCTCGGCACACGACCTCGGAACACGGCTCGGCATACGACCTCCTCATCAGCTCGGTTCTCATCGCTCAATACGCGACCTCATCAGCTCGACACGTGACCTCGGTACGCGACCTCATCAGCTCGACACGGATCATCAGCTCGGCACGCGACAAGAGCTCATCCCGCGACCTCAGTACGCGACCTCATAAGATCGACACACGACCTTATAACAAACTCACAGGATTTACTTTATTAGGCCTTTCACTTTTTTTAGGAGAATTATTAGGCCTTTCACTTGAATGAGACTTTTCTCTGTTATGCTTCATGCTGGTGTTGGTGTTTGATTATTTTGGCAGTTAGTGTTATATTATATCTATGTCATTGTTTTTATTTTCTGCGGGTGCCTTGCATGTGGGTTGCCTTGTGTTCCGGACTGGGCCGAGGCCCAATCCGAAGATCCACCTTTCAGGCCCATTTCAGCATCAGTCCCTCCGCCTTTCCTCGAGACCACATCGACGCAACGGTCCTCAGCATTAAAAGAATTTATTTCCTATTCCCGGGTTTCAAGGAACGGTTACTCATCGGTAACCGTCCTCAACTCGTATTAAAAGAGACCACGTCAAACGATCGAGGTAATCATTATTTTTCCATCTCTTGACTCACCTCTTACACACACTGACTTGAGCGTCGGAGTGTTTGCAGGTACACCACCACCACAAGCCGTCGTCATCCGTCGTGTGTTGACAAGTGACTCCAAACACAAGAGGGGGGTGAATTGTGTGTGAACTGTAACACCTGAGGACGAGATCGACATCGTATTAGGACGACGTATCGAGACCTCGACCAAGACCTTGTGTCGAGATCCCGTGACTAGATCGTTTGCCGAGATCATTTGTCGAGCTGATGAGACCACGTGCACTAGGCTTGGTGAGGAGGTCGGCGTGTCGAGTTGATGAAGTCGCGTACCGACCTGATGAGGGCGCAAGTCGGTGAGAGACCGCGTTCACGAACTTCGTGTTAGAACCTTATGCGTTTGCACGAGCACTCTTGTCGACATCGTGTCGAGATGATACCTCGTATTCTTTGAGCGTTACTCAGCGTTATTATTATATTGTTTGTAATTATTACATTGTCGGCTTAGTTGACCAAGCAGTAGAGGGTAATTATGAGAGGAACGAGTTAACGGGGAGATGATTGATGGGATTGGCATCTTATAGCTGGAGTTACGTTTATACCCCTATCTCGCCAGCTGTATACCACGACCGATTCCCTCACACTCATTTCTCTTTTCTTCTTTCTTCTTCCTTCCTTCTGCTCTGTGTTTCGTTGTTTTCTTTAAAAATCTCCATCGACGAAACCGTGAGTTCCATCGAGATTTTGCACAAGCTTTCTTCATCAATCTTGTTCATCATCAACTTCTCGACCCATATCTCGTCTGATCGACCATCACCGTTGAGGTATGAAGAACAGATTTTCTTTCATCTGTGCTACTGTTTAGCGCTAATTCTTCTTCCATTTTTAACCAGTTTTATGCTTCCAAATCATATCAAATTGATGGGTTTTCTTCTTCATAATATTACCTATCTTTTTAACCGATTAATTGGGCTTGTAAAACAAATTTCTTTCTCTGTTTTTCTACAATCGGCAGTGCCCAGAAACCTCCATTTTTGGTTCGTTTCGATTTCTGGTTTTTCGTTCGTTGCTTCTGGTTATTGTTGTTGTCGATCTATCTGTTGAAGCATCAGATAACTTTTCATGAAATTTTGATCGAAATCCCTAACTTTGTGTTAGAGGAAAAATATCTTTCAGTTCTTGAGTTTTATATTTCTCTGGGTTGTGGTTGAGTTTGGGGAAGAGAGAGCTAGATGTATTAGAACCCATAGATCGATCTAAGTTATGTTTGTTTTAGGAAGTCTGATTCCCGAGATCGAGTGATTTCCGAATCAAGGTGTACGGGAAAGCGAATCCAAGGACGCGAAGCGTGAATCCGTAACGAGGATATGCGTGTCGAGGTCGGTGAGAAGCGTGCGTGTCGAAGTCGTTGTCGAAGTTCGTTGAAGGCAGTAGTGTCGAGATCGAGTAAGTGAAGTCGTTGTCGAGCTCTTTGAAGACACCGGTCGAAGTCGTTGTCGGCAAAGATTAACTTGGAGTTCGGTAAGGGCAACTCCTAGAAATCTCTAAGGCTTTATTTTATAAGTCCTTAAGTAAGGCGCTTCACATTAATATTTTCATAGTATGCTAGCGTAAAGGGCATTTCATATTCTACGTGGTTATGTTATTGTGTATGGATTTCTGATTTGTGTCGGTGAAATGTTGTGATATGATTGAGTTTTTGCATGTATTTAATATGTGATTGAATATATGTCGTGAAGTGTGTATTGCATGTTGAATTGCGTTTCTTCATGTCGAGCTTGCTCTTTTATTTGACATGCGGTTGAATATCTTGTGTTTAACTCTTTGAATATCGTATCTGGCGAATTGTTCATCGAGTGAGCGAGCTAGGTGAGTCGTATGGCGTTTTGAGCCGTGACCGGATAAGCGAGGGTGCTAGGTCCCCTTTTTGTTTACTGGGAGATTGACTAGACGCCGCCACGCCACGGGACTGAGTTGATCGCCCTAGGGAGAGCGAGGATCCCAAGGCTTTACTGGACTTTCCGACATCTGATGCAGCGTGTGCATTAGGAAAAATTGTCGAGTCGAGAGAAAATGGATTTGTGAGTTGTGTCGAGTTTAGAGTGAGATGGTCGAGTCACGTCGGTGAATGTTATACTTTCTTTGTTTGCTTATATTTTTATGTCGAGCTTATCTTGAATTGTTGAGAAGTTGACCCTTTCCGTGGTGCCTTCAATCCATAGCGGTTACCCAGGCGATGTCGAGGTGCGAGGAACTTCGGCGATAGATGATGCCGAGGAGGATCTCGACGAGGACGAGTGGCGACCTCTATCTGTCGTGATTGTTGATTTGTTGGATGTTTGTTTTTCTCGAGGGTGTACTTGTTTTTCTTTTGTGTTCGAGGTCGTGACCAGTTTAGGCGATGTTGTTTTTATTGCTCTGAGGTAGGCTGGTGGTCTTACTTTTGGAGCGACCCTAGCGTGGGAGTCTGTGGAAGTACCCCAGGTATGATTACTCTTTTGAAGTTGTCGTACCTTAGGTGTATTTTCTTTGCACATTTGCTACTCTGTATTTTGTATACATTATTATTTCGAGTGATATATATATGTGTATGTTATGCATGTATGTTTTATTAGAATTTAAGTCTTGTGTCTTAGTTGCACCATGTTTCGAAAAGCTGTAATTACTCTGATGTGCACGAGTTGGTTTTATAAAAAAAAATATATCGTATTTTTAAAAGGCACAAGAGTTTTGTTTTTAAAATACATCTCATATAGGTTTTGTTGAGCTTGGTGTGTTGAGCTCGGTAATTCGAGCTCGGTATATTGAGCTCGGTAGCGGTCAGGAAGCGGTCGTTACCTTTGTTGGTATCGAGGCTTGATTCGGTTGGCCAGAAGTGTGCATAGGAATTTGTAGTCACTATGTCGGGTTATGTGTGTTGGGTACCTAGTTGTTTTGTGTTGATTCTTTGTTTGATTAAGTGAAGCACTTATTGCTTGAGAAATTGTTTGAACTGTTTCTTGATTGAAGCGGTGTGTTTTAACACATCCTTGTGTGAGATTCAGCGGGGTTTTGAACTTTGTGGAATCTAATGCCACCTCGTAGGAATACGACATCCGCAACCGAACGTCGACATGGAACGAGCTATTCAAGCTATGACCGAAATGGCGGCAGCCATGGCTCAACAATCAGGCCGCAACTCAACAGGCTAACGCGATGGCTCAACAGACGGCGGCGTTAACTCAGTGAACTTGCGGCGACAGCGAAGCGAGCGAAATCTTTGAAGCGAGAGGATTGGCGGACTTCAGGAAGCATGATCCAGAAGTTCTACGGTGAGCCAAATCCGGATAAAGGCGATCTTTGGATGCAAGAGATCGAGAAGATCTTTGAGGCACTTCATTGCGGGACAACGTGAAGGTCGACTATGCCACCTACTTATTGCTAGGAGACGCAGAGTATTGGTGGAGAGGAGTGAAGCAGCGTTTATAGCGTAACATCGCGAGATGACACGGGAGCTTTTTCGTGAAAGGTTTTGGACAAGTACTTCCAGGATCTTTGCACGAGCCGAGAAGGAGCAGGAATTTCTTCAACTGCAGCAAGGCAACTCGACGGTGTCCGAGTATGCGGCCATATTCGAATCGTTGGCGAGGTATTTCAGTCCATTTCGTGACCGAGTTGACCAGAGATGGTTGAGTGAGAGATTCCAACGGGGATTGAGATTCGACATTCAGAAGTCAGTAGTGTCGTTGAGGATCAGAAATCTCCAAGAGCTGATTGATCGATGTGTCGAAGTAGAAGGAGTGAGGAGCCACAAGAAGAAGACTGTTGTGGGCGGACCAGTGAGACCCCAGAGTGCGGGGCAGAGATTTGCACAGAAAGGGAAACTACCGCAGAAGAGGCCTTACGACCGACCTCAGGGGAACAACAACAGGGGACAGTATCGTCCGATGACCCAAGTACCGAGGAGTGGAGGTCAGACCAGTGTCGAGGTGATTTGCTACCGATGTGGAAAGCCGGGACATTACGCGAGTAACTGTACTCAGAGGGAGGAGGTGTGTTTTAATTGCAAGAAGCCAGGGCATTTTGCTAAGGATTGTCCTACACCTAAAGCTGAACCGACTATGCTTGCGGCAAGAGCCAAAGGGAAGCGTCAAGTGGCTAAAGGCAGAGTTTTCTGCATGAGTGGCGAGGAAGCAGATCGAGCTGATGATCTTATCCAAGGTGAATGTGAGATCGAGGGTAAATCCTTATCCGTTCTTTTTGATTCGGGTGCAACCCATTCCTTTATTTCTTCTGATTGTGTGAACCTTTTGAACTTATTTGTGGCGCTTTACCGTTTAAATTAGTAGTTACAACCCGGTACTAAAACCTTAGTCACAAACTTGCATGTCTTAATTGTGTAGTGATTATTGAGTAGAAAGTTTGTGGTCAATTTGGTTTGTTTGCCTCTTAAGGGCTTAGATGTCATCCTCGGGATGGATTGGTTGTCACACCACCATGTCCTTTTGGACTGTGCCGTAAAGCGTAATTTTTCCAGACCTTGGAGTCTCCAATTATCTTTCGGCGAACGTATTGGAGTTTCTTTGAAAGAAGGAACTAGGGAATACATGTATCTAGCTAGTTCGGAAGTTTTCCAGAGATCGGCGTGAAGAATGTTCGGTGGTGTGTGATTTTGAGGACGTTTTCGAAGGCGTGCGGGATTACCACCAAGACGAGAGGTCGAAGTTCTCCATCGACTGATTCCAGAGCAGACCGATTTCCAAAGCGCCGTCTGAGGATGTCTCTGCCGAGATGAAAGAGTGAAGTCCCGGATCGAACACTTGGAGTCGAAGCAATTCATACGACCAGAGCGTGTCACCGTGGGGAGCTCGGTGTTATTGGTTAAGAAGAAGGATGGGCGATCAAGGTGTGCGTGGACTATCGCGAGCTCAACAAGGTTACCGTGAAGAACCGGGTTATCCATTGCCCGCGTATTGGCGACTTGATGGACCAACTTCGTGGAGCGGCGATCTTTTCAAGATAGACTTGAAGTCGGGCTACCATCAGTTCGCGTGAAGGAGGAAGATGTCGCCAAAACAGCTTTCAGGACTAGATACGGTCACTACGAGTATTTGGTGATGCCGTTTGGAGTGACGAATCGCGGTGTGTTTATGGACTACATGAACAGGATTTTCCATTCGTTTTGGATCGATTCGTTGTAGTGTTCATCGGCGACATATTGATTTACTCGAGGAACCGAGAAGAGCACGCAGAACACCTATGTCGAGTACTACGGATATTACGAGATAAGCAACTCTATGCCAACTGTCGAAGTGTGAATTTTGGCTTGAAAAGGTGAATTTTCTTGGTCACGTGATTTCCAGGAGAAGGGATAGGCGTGGATCCAACTAAGATTGAGGCGGTGCTAGCGTGGGAACAGTAGAAGGCGATTCTGAGATCGGGGAGTTTTGTCGACAGCAAGGTATTACAGAAGATTCATGGAAGGTTTCTCGAAGATTGTCGCGCCTCTTACACGATCGACGAGGAAGAATCAACCTTTGCTTGGGCCAGGAGTGCGAAGCTTGATTTTCAAAGATGAAGGAGCTTTTGACGGCGGCGCTTTGTCTTGATTTTGCCTCAACCCGAAGAGCCTTTCGAGGTGTATTGTGATGCGTCACACCAGGGGATTGGGATGCGTCGATGCAACATCGGAAGGTGGTCGCGTATGCTTCAAGACGACTTAAGATTCACGAGAGGAACTATCCTACTCACGACTTGGAGCTAGCGGCAGATAGTTTTTATTTGAAGATATGGAGGCACTACCTTTATGGGAGCACTCTTCTTTGTTTCGGCGATCACAAGAGCTTGAAGTACTGTTCGACCGAATGAACTCAACATGCGTCAACGTAGATGGACAGAATTTCTCGAGGACTACGACTTTACGTTGGAATACCATCCGGTAAGGCTAACGAGTAGCAGATGCGTTGAGCAGAAGAGCGTTTTAACCTCGGTAATGATGATCAAGGAGTTGGAAATGCTCGAGAAGTTCGAGATTTGAAGTTGAGTGTCGAAGTTTCACCGGGAAGCCGAGATTTGGTATGCTTACTATCTCTAGCAGATTGTTGGACGAGATCCGAGACCAGCAAGTTCATGACGAGCTTCGCAAGAGAAGATTGATTGATAAGCGCAAGGGAAAGCGGCGAATTTGGTCGGGGAGCGACGACATCTTGAGGTGCAATGGCCGAGTGTGCGTGCCTAACGATCCGAGCCGAGGAAGTTGATTCTCGACTTAAGCGCATAAGAGCAACTTTAGTATTCATCCCGAGTTATGAAGATGTATCAAGACTTGAAGAAGCATTTTTGGTGGTCAGGAATGAAGAGGCAAGTGGCGAGCACGTAGCTTCATGTTTGGCGTGTCGAAGCGAAGGTGGAGCACCAACGACTGCGGGAATGCTATAAACGGCGTGCGGTATGGAAATGGGACGATATTTCCATGGATTTCGTTGTAGGTTTGCGAAGACGCAGAAGAAGAATGATTCGATTTGGGTGATCGCTGACCGATTGACCAAATCCGCTCATTTCTTACCCGGAGGTCGACATACAACGTGGAAGGCGGACGAGATCTACATCGCGGAGATAGTGCGACTTCATGGAATACCCTCTTCGATCGTGTCGGACCGAGATCCAAGTTCACGTCTCATTTTGGAGGGAATTGCAGGAAGCGATGGGAACCGAGCTCGAGCTTAGCTCGGCATATCATCCACGCATCGACGGTCGACCGAGAGAACGATCCAATCGCTAAAGATTTGTTGCGAGCTTATGCGTTAGATCACCGAGGAAGTTGGGACGACGTCTTACCATTGGTGGAGTTCACATACAACAACAGTTTCCATGCGAGTATCGGGATGGCACCTTTGAAGCGGCTGTATGGGCGGAAATGTCGACGCCTCTTTGTTGGTACCAGGACGGCGAGCGAGCGTCGTAGGACCAGATATGATCCAGCAGACTACCGAGAAGATCCGTTTGATCGAGAGATCGGATGCGAACATCTCAAAGTCGACGTAAGAGTTATGCGGACCAACGACGTCGACCACTCGAGTTCGAGGAAGGAGGACATGTATTTCTTAGAGTCACCCCCTTCTGGAGTTGGTCGAGCGATCAAATCCAAGAAACTTACCCTAAATTCATTGGACCTTACAGATTCTTCGTCGTATTGGTCGGTGGCATATCAGATTGCCTTACCCCCATTTTTGTCGAACATCCACGACGTCTTTCACGTCTCACAATTGCGGAAGTATGTTTCCGACCCTTCTCATGTCATCGAACCGGATGTGATTCAACTGAAGGACGACCTATCTTTTGAAGCGTCCACCAAAGAAGGATCGTTGATTGGAAAGCCAAACGATTCGCGGAACAAAGAGATCCAACTTGTCAAAGTTGTGTGGGATCGAAAGGCGGGAGATGCGACTTGGGAGCTGGAGGAGAAGATGAAGATTGATTACCACTGAACTTTTCCGAGGTAAGAACCTTATTTGCAATTTCGAGGACGAAATTTTTTAGAGGGAGAGATTGTAACACCTGAGGGCGAGATCGACATCGTATTAGGACGACGATCGAGACCTCGACCAAGACCTTGTGTCGAGATCCCGTGACTAGATCGTTTGCGAGATCATTTGTCGAGTGATGAGACCACGTGCACTAGGCTTTCTTGGTGAGGAGATCGGGTGTCGAGTTGATGAAGTCGCTGCATCGAGCCGATGAGGACGCAAGTCGGTGAGGAGACCGCGTTCACGAACTCGTGTTAGAACCTTATACGTTTGCACGAGCACCCTTGTCGACATCGTGTCGAGATGATACCTCGTATTATTTCGAACGTTACTCAGCGTTATTATTATATTGTTTGTAATTATTACATTGTCGGCTTGTCGTTGACCGACAGAGTAGAGGGTAATCATGAGAAGAACGAGTTAACGGGTAGATGATTGATGGGATTGGCATCTTTTAGCTGGAGTTACGTTTTTACCCCTTTCTCGCCAGCTGTATACCACGACCGTTTCACTCATTTCTCTTTTCTTCTTTCTTCTTCCTTCCTTCTGCTCTGTGTTTCGTTATTTTCTTCAAAATCTTCATCGACGAAACCGTGAGTTCCAGCGAGATTCTGCACAAGCTTTCTTCATCAATTTTGTTCATCATCAACTTCTCGACCCATATCTTGTTTGATCGATCATCACCGTTGAGGTATGAAGAACAGATTTTCTTTCATCTGTGCTACTGTTTAGCGCTAAATCTTCTTCCATTTTTAACCAGTTTTATGCTTCCAAATCATATCAAATTGATGGGTTTTCTTCTTCACGATATTACCTATCTTTTTAACCGATTAATTGGGCTTGTAAAACAAAATTTCTTTCTCTGATTTTCTGCAATCGGCAGTGTCCAGAAAACTCCATTTTTGGTTCGTTCGATTTCTGGTTTTTCGTTTGTTGCTTCTGATTATTGTTGTTGTCGATCTTTCTGTTGAAGCATCAGATAACTTTTCATGAAATTTTGATCGAAATCCCTAACTTTGTGTTAGAGGAAAAATATCTTTCAGTTCTTGAGTTTCATATTTTTCTGGGTTGTGGTTGAGTTTGGGGAAGAGAGAGCTAGATGTATTAGAACCATAGATCGATCTGAGTTATGTTTGTTTTAGGAAGTCTGATTCCCGAGATCGAGTGAATTCCGAATCGAGGTGTACGGGAAAGCGAATCCAAGGACGCGGAAGCAGCAGAATCCAGAACGAGGATCAGACGTGTCGAGGTCGATCGAAAGCGTGACGTGTCAAGTCGTTGTCGAAGTTCGCTGAAGACACCGTGTCGAGATCGAGTAAGAGAAGTCGTTGTCGAGCTCTTTGAAGACAGTGTGTCGAGGTCGTTGTCGGCGGCATTAACTTGGAGTTCGGTAAGGCAACTTCTAGATATCTCTAAGGCTTTATTTTATAAGTCCTTAAGTAAGGCGCTTCACATTTATATTTGTTATAGTATGTAAGGGCATTTCAAATTCTACGTGGTTATGTTATTGTGTATGGATTTCTGATTTGTGTCGAAATGAAATGTTGTGATATGATTGAGTTGTTGCATGTATTTAATATGTGATTGAATATATGTCGTGAAGTGTGTATTGCATGTTGAATTGCGTTTCTTCATGTCGAGCTTGCTCTTTTATTTGACATGCGGTTGAATATCTTGTGTTTAACTCTTTGAATATCGTATGGCGAATTGTTCATCGAGTGAGCGAGCTAGGTGAGTCGTATGGCGTTTTTGAGCCGTGACCGGATAATCGAGGGTGCTAGGTCCCCTTTTGTTTACGGGAGATTGACTAGACGTCGCCACGCTACGGGACCTGAGTTGGTATCTAGGGAGAGCGAGGATCCCAAGGCTTGGCTGGACTTTCCGACATACTGATGCGGCGTGTGCATTCCGGAAAATTGTCGAGTCGAGAGAAAATGGAATTGTGAGTTGTGTCGAGTTTAGAGTGAGATGGTCGAGTCACGTCGGTGAATGTTATACTTTCTTTGTTTGCTTATATTTTTATGTCGAGCTTATCTTAACTTGTTGAGAAGTTGACCACTTTCCGTGGTGCCTTCAATCCATGACGGTTACCCAGGCGATGTCGAGGCGCGCAGTAACTCGGCGATGAAGCGATGCCGAGGAGGATCTCGACGAGGACCCGAGTGACGACCTCTATCTGTCGTGATTGCTTATTTGTTGGTTGTTTGTTTTTCTGAGGACTGTTCTTGTATTTCTTTTGTGTTCGAGGTCGTGACCAGTTTGGGCAGTGTTGTGTTGTTGCTACAGGGTAGACTGGTGGTCTTACTTTTGGAGCAGCCCCCTGCGTGGGAGTCTGCCGGAAGTACCCCCAGGGTATGATTACTCTTTTGAAGTCGTCGTACCTTAGGTGTATTTTCTTTACACATTTGCTACTCTGTATTTTGTATACATTATTATTTCGAGTGATATATATATGTGTATGTTATGCATATATGTTTTATTAGAATTTAAGTCTTGTGTCTTAGTTGCACCATGTTTCGAAAAGCTGTAATTACTCTGATGTGCACGAGTTGGTTTTATAATAAAAAAATATATCCCATTTTTAAAAGGCACAAGAGTTTTGTTTTTAAAACACATCTCATATAGGTTTATGTTTGAGCTTGGTGTGTTGAGCTCGGTAACTCGAGTTCGGTATATTGAGCTCGGTAGCGGTCCGGAAACGGGTCGTTACACGTAGCGTGGCGACGTCTAGTCAATCTCCCGTAAACAAAAAGGGGACCTAGCACCCTCAGTTATCCGGGTCACGGCTCAAAAACGTCATACGACTCACCTAGCTCGCTCACTCGATGAACACCGCCAGATACGATATTCAAAGAGTTAAACACAAGATATTCAACCGCATGTCAAATAAAAGAGCAAGCTCGACATGAAGAAACGCAATTCAACATGCAATACACACTTCACGACATATATTCAATCACATATTAAATACATGCAAAACTCAATCATATCACAACATTTCATCTCGACACAAATCAGTAAATCCATACACAATAACATAACCACATAGAATATGAAATGCCCTTACGCTATCATACTACGAAAATATTAATGTGAAGCGCCCTTACCGAACTCCAAGTTAATGCTGCTCGACAACGACCTCGACACAGCTGTCTTCAAAGAGCTCGACAACGACTTCTCTTACTCGATCTCGACACGGCTGTCTTCAACGAACTCGACAACGACTTCGACACGTACGCTTTCAGTCGACCTCGATACGTACAATCCTCGATCTGGATTCTGCTGCTTCCGCGTCCTTGGATTCGCTTTCCCGTACACCTCGATTCGGAAATCACTCGGTCTCGGGAATCAGACTTCCAAAAATAAACACAATTCAGATCGATCTATGGTTCTAATACATCTAGCTCTCTCTTCCCCAAACTCAACCACAACCCAGAAAAATATAAAACTCAAGAACTGAAAGATATTTTTCCTCTAACACAAAGTTAGGGATTTCGATCAAAATTTCATGAAAAAGTTATCTGATGCTTCAACAGATAGATCGACAACAACAATAACCAGAAGCAACAAACGAAAAACCAGAAATCGAACGAACCAAAAATGGGGTTTTCTGGGCACTGCCGATTGCAGAAATCAGAGAAAGAAATTTGTTTTACAAGCCCAATTAATCGGTTAAAAAGATAGGTAATATCGTGAATAAGAAAACCCATCAATTTGACATGATTTGGAAGCATAAAACTGGTTAAAAATGGAAGAAGAATTAGCGCTAAACAGTAGCACGAAGAAGATAAAAATCTGTTCTTCATACCTCAACGGTGATGGTCGATCAGACGAGATATGGGTCGAGAAGTTGATGATGAACAAAATTGATGAAGAAAGCTTGTGCAGAATCTCGATGGAACTCACGGTTTCGTCGATGGAGATTTTGAAGAAAATAACGAAACACAGAGCAGAAGGAAGGAAGAAGAAAGAAGAAAAGAGAAATGAGTGTGAGGGAATCGGTCGTGGTATACAGCTGGCGAGAAAGGGGTATAAACGTAACTCCAGCTATAAGATGCCAATCCCATCAATCATCTACCCGTTAACTCGTTCCTCTCATAATTACCCTCTACTCTGTCGGTCAACGGCAAGCCGACAATGTAATAATTACAAACAATAAAATAATAACGCTGAATAACGTTCGAAACAATACGAGGTGTCATCTCGACACGATGTCGACAAGAGTGCTCGTGCAAACGTACAAGGTTCTAACACGAGTTCGTGAACGCGGTCTCCTCAGCTCGACTTGCGTCCTCATCATTTCGATGACGCGACTTCATCAACTCGACACGCGACCTCCTCAGTTCAGCAGCTAGTGCACGTGGTCTCATCAGCTCGACAAAAGATCTCGGCAAACGATCTAGTCACGGGATCTCGACACAAGGTCTTGGTCGAGGTCTCGATACGTCGTCCTAATACGATGTCGATCTCGTCCTCAGGTGTTACAATCTCTCCCTCTAAAAAAATTTCGTCCTCGAAATTGCAAATAAGATTCTTACCTCAGAAAAGTTCAGGGTACTGAATCTTCATCTTCTCCTCCAGCTCCCAAGTCGCATCACCCGTCTTTTGATCCCACACAACCTTGACAAGTTGAATCTCTTTGTTCCGCAACTGTTTGGCTTTCCGATCAACGATCCTTGCTGGTGACGCTTCAAAAGATAGGTCGTCCTTCAGTTGAATCACATCCGGTTCGATGACATGAGAAGGGTCGGAAACATACTTCCGCAATTGTGAGACGTGGAAGACGTCGTGGATGTTCGACAAGAATGGTGGCAATGCAATCTGATATGCCACTGGACCAATACGACGAAGAATCTGGTAAGGTCCAATGAATTTAGGGGTAAGTTTCTTGGATTTGATCGCTCGACCAACTCCGAAGTGGGGGTGACTCTAAGAAATACATGTTCTCCTTCCTCGAACTCGAGTGGTCGACGCCGTTGGTCCGCATAACTCTTACGCCGACTTTGAGATGTTCGCATCCGATCTCGATCAAACGGATCTTCTCGGTAGTCCGCTGGATCATATCTGGTCCTGACGATTCGCTCGCCGTCCTGGTACCAACAAAGAGGCGTCGACATTTCCGGCCCATACTGGCGCTTCAAAGGTGCCATCCCAATACTCGCATGGAAGCTGTTGTTGTATGTGAACTCCACCAATGGTAAGACGTCGTCCCAACTTCCTCGGTGATCTAACGCATAAGCTCGCAACAAATCTTCAAGCGATTGGATCGTTCTCACCGATCGGCCGTCCGCCGTGGATGATATGCCGAAGCTAAGCTCGAGCTCGGTTCCCATCGCTCCTGCAATTCCCTCCAAAAATGAGGCGTGAACTTCGGATCTCGGTCCGACACGATCGAAGAGGGTATTCCATGAAGTCGTACTATCTCCGCGATGTAGATCTCGGTCGGCTTTTCCACGTTGTATGTCGACCTCACCGGTAAGAAATGAGCGATTTGGTCAATCGGTCGACGATCACCCAAATCGAATCATTCTTCTTCTGCGTCTTGAAAACCTACAACGAAGTCCATGGAAATCTTGTCCCATTTCCATCTTTGATACGTCAGCGATTGTAGCATTCCTGCGGTCGTTGGTGCTCCACCTTCGCTTCGACCGCGTCGAACATGAAGCTACGTGCTCGGCCACTTGCTTCTTCATTCGGACCACCAAAAATGCTTCTTCAAGTCTTGATACATCTTCGTAACTCGGGATGAATACTAAAGTTGCTCTTGCGCGCTTCGTCGAGAATCAACTTCCTCGGCTCGGATACGTTAGGTACGCACACTCGGCCATTGCACCTCAAGATGTCGTCCGCTCAGGCACGAAATTCGTCGCTTCCCTTGCGCTTATCAACTGAATCTTCTCTTGCGAAGCTCGTCATGAACTTGCTGGTCTCGGATCTCGCCCAACAATCTGTTAGAAATGGTAAGCATACCAAATCTCGCTTTCGGTGAAACTCGACACTCAACTTCAAATCTCGGAACTTCTCGAGCATCTCCAACTCCTTGATCATCATTACCGAGGGTTAAACGCTCTTCTGCTCAACGCATCCGCTACTACGTTAGCCTTACCGGGATGGTATTCCAACGTAAAGTCGTAGTCCTTGAGAAATTCTCGTCCATCTACGTTGACGCATGTTGAGCTCCTTCGGTCGAACAGTACTTCAAGCTCTTGTGATCGCTGAAAGCGAAGAAGTGCTCCGTAAAGGTAGTGCCTCCATATCTTCACGCAAAAACTCTGCCGCTAGCTCCAAGTCGTGAGTAGGGTAGTTCCTCTCGTGAATCTTAAGGTGTCTTGAAGCATACGCGACCACCTTCCGATGTTGCATCAAAGACGCATCCCAATCCTGGTGTGACGCATCACAATACACCTCGAAAGGCTCTTGGGTTGAGGCAAAATCGAGAC
This sequence comes from Calophaca sinica, assembly GCA_037113605.1. NCBI lineage: Eukaryota > Viridiplantae > Streptophyta > Magnoliopsida > Fabales > Fabaceae > Calophaca > Calophaca sinica. Next base: position 74,443,756 of record CM073734.1, read on the forward strand.
GCACTTTGTCGTCAAAAGCTCCTTGATCGTTGAAAGCGGCTTCACATTCCTCGCCCAAGCAAAGGTTGATCCTTCCTCGTTAGTCGTGTAAGAGGCGCGACAATCTTCGAGAAACCTTCAATGAATCTTCGGTAATATCCTCGCTAAGCCGACAAAACTCCCGATCTCAGAACTGCCTTCTACTGTTCCCACGCTATCACCGCCTCAATCTTAGTTGGATCCACAGCTATCCCTTCTCTGGAAATCACGTGACCAAGAAAATTCACCTCTTCAAGCCAAAATTCACACTTCGACAGATTGGCATAGAGTTGCTTATCTCGTAATATCTGTAGTACTCGACATAAGTGTTCTGCGTGCTCTTCTCGGTTCCTCGAGTAAATCAATATGTCGTCGATGAACACTACAACGAATGGAAAATCCTGTTCATGTAGTCCATAAACACAGCTGGCGCATTCGTCACTCCAAACGGCATCACCAAATACTCGTAGTGACCGTATCTAGTCCTGAAAGCTGTTTTGGCAACATCTTCCTCCTTCACGCGAATCTGATGGTAGCCCGACTTCAAGTCTATCTTGGAAAAGATCGCCGCTCCACGAAGTTGGTCCATCAAGTCGTCAATACGTGGTAACGAATAACGGTTCTTCACGGTAACCTTGTTGAGCTCGCGATAGTCCACGCACAGCCTTGATCGTCCATCCTTCTTCTTAACCAACAACACTGGAGCTCCCCACGGTGACACGCTCGGTCGTATGAATTGCTTCGACTCCAAGTGCTCGATCCGGGACTTGACTCTTTCATCTCGGCGGGAGACATCACATGCGGCGCTTTGGAAATCGGTCTGTTCCTGGAATCAGTCGATGGAGAACTTCGACCTCTCGTCGGTGGTAATCCTGCACGCGTCTTCGGAAAACGCCCTCAAAATCACACACCTTTGGAACATTCTTCACGCCGATCTGTTTGGAAAACTTCCGAACTAGCGGATACATGTATTCCCTAGTTCCTTCTTTCAAAGAAACTCCAATACGCTCGTGAAAGATAATTGGAGACTCCAAGGTCCGGAAAAATTACGGTTTTACGGGCACACAGTCAAAGGACATGGTGGTGTGACAACCAATCCATCCCGAGGATAACATCTAAGCTCTTAAGAGGCAAACAAACCAAATTGACCACAAACTTTCTACTCACGAATAATCACTACACAATTAAGACATGCGATGTTTGTGACTAAGGTTTTAGCATTTGGGGTTGTAACTACTAATTTAAGCGGTAAAGCGATCACATCAAGCTCAAAAGGTTCACACAATCAAGAAATGAAGGAATGGGTTGCACGAATCAAAAAGAACGGATAAGGATTTACCCTCGATCTCACATTCACCTTGGATAAGATCATCGGCTCGTTCACTTCCTCGCCACTCATGCAGAAAACTCGCCTTTAGCCACTTGACGCTTCCCTTTGGCTCTTGCCGCAAGCATAGTCGGTTCGACTTTAGGTGTAGGACAATCCTTAGCAAAATGCCCTGGCTTCTTGCAATTAAAACACACCTCCTCCTCTCGAGTACGATTACTCGCGTAATGTCGGCTTTCCACATCGGTAGCAAATCACCTCGACATCGGTCCGACTCTCCACTCCTCGGTACTTGGGTCATCGGACGACATACTGTCCCCTCGTTGTTGTTCCCCGAGGTCGGTCGTAAGGCCTCTTCTGCGGTAGTTTCCTTCTGCAGGCAAATCTCGCCCCGCACTGGGGTCTCACCGGCCCGCCCACAATAATCTTCTTCTTGTGGCTCCTCACTCCTTCTACCTCGACACATCGATCAATCACTCTTGGAGATTTACGATCCTCAACGACACCATCGACTTACGAATGTCGAATCTCAATCCCAGTTGGAATCTCTCACTCAACCATCTCTGGTCAACTCGATCACGGAATGGACTGAAATACCTCGCCAACGATTCGAATTTGGCGCATACTCGGACACCGTCGAGTTGCCTTCTTTGCCGATTGAAGAAATTCCCGCTCCTTCTCGGCTCGTGCAAAGATCCGGAAGTACTTGTCCAAAAACCTTTCACGAAAAAGCTCCCAGGTCATCTCGCGATGTTACGCTATAAACGCTTGCTTCACTCCTCTCCACCAATACTCTGCGTCTCTAGCGGTAAGTAGGTGGCATAGTCGACCTTCACGTTGTCCCGCAATGAAGTGCCTCAAAGATCTTCTCGATCTCTTGCATCCAAAGATCGACTTTATCCGGATTTGGCTCACCGTAGAACTGGTGGATCATGCTTCCTGAAGTTGGCCAATCCTCTCGCTTGACATTTCGTTCGCTCGTTCTTTATTCTTTGCCGATTCGCTGAGTTAACGCTGCCGTCTGTTGAGCCATCGCGTTAGCCTGTTGAGTTCTGGCGGTGATTGTTGAGCCATGGCTGCCGCCATCTCGGTCATAGCTTGAATAGCTCGTTCCATGTCGGCGTTCGGTTGCGGATGTCGTATTCCTCTGAGGTGGCATTAGATTCCACAAAGTTCAAAACCTGTCGAGAATCTCACACAAGGATGTGTTAAAACACACCGCTTCAATCAAGAAACAGTTCAAACAATTTCTCAAGCAATAAGTGCTTCACTTAATCAAACAAAGAATCAACACAAAACAACTAGGTACCCAACACATAACCCGACACGTTGACTACCCAAATTCCTATGCACTTCGGCTCGAACCGAATCAAGCGCTCGATACCAACAATGTAACGACCGTTTAGGACCGCTACCGAGCTCAATATACCGAGCTCGAGTTACCGAGCTCAACACACCAAGCTCAACAGAAACCTATATGAGATGTGTTTTAAAAACAAAACTCTTGTGCCTTTTAAAAATACGATATATTTTTTTTTTATAAAACCAACTCGAGCACATCAGAGTAATTACAGCTTTTCGAAACATGGTGCAACTAAGACACAAGACTTAAATTCTAATAAAACATACATGCATAACATACACATATATATATATTACTCGAAATAATAAAGTATACAAAATACAGAGTAGCAAATGTGCAAAGAAAATACACCTAAGGTACGACAACTTCAAAAGAGCCATCATACCCTGGGGGTACTTCCGGCAGACTCCCACGCAGGGGGCTGCTCCAAAAGTAAGACCACCAGTCTACCCTGTAGCAACAACACAACACTGCCCAAACTGGTCACGACCTCGAACACAAAAGAAAACAGTACAGTTCTCAGAAAAACAAATATCCAATAAACAAACAATCACGACAGATAGAGGTCGTCACTCGGGTCCTCGTCGAGCTCCTCCTCGGCATCGTCTACTGTCGAGTTACCTGCGCCCTCGACATCGCCTGGGTAACCGTCATGGATTGAAGGCACCACGGGAAAGGGTCAACTTCTCAACAATTCAAGATAAGCTCGACATAAATATAAGCAAACAGCAAAGTATAACAATCACCGACGTGACTCGACCATCTCACTCTAACTCGACACAACTCACAAATCCATTTTCTCTCGACTCGACAATTTTCCGGAATGCACACGCTGCATCAGGTATGTCGGAAAGTCCAGCCAAAGCCTTGGGATCCTCGCTCTCCCTAGGGCGATCAACTCAGGTCCGTGGCGTGGCGACGTCTAGTCAATCTCCCGTAAACAAAAGGGGACCTAGCACCTCGATTATCCGGTCACGGCTCAAAACGTCATACGACTCACCTAGCTCGCTTCACTCGATGAACAATTCGCATCACGATATTCAAAGAGTTAAACACAAGATATTCAACCGCATGTCAAATAAAAGAGCAAGCTCGACATGAAGAAACGCAATTCAACATGCAATACACACTTCACGACATATATTCAATCACATATTAAATACATGCAAAACTCAATCATATCACAACATTTCATCTCGACACAAATCAAGAAATCCATACACAATAACATAACCACATAGAATATGAAATGCCCTTACGCTATCATACTACAAAAATATTAATGTGAAGCGCCTTACCGAACTCCAAGTTAATGCTTTGCCGACAACGACCTCGACACATTGTCTTCAAAGAGCTCGACAACGACTTCTCTTACTCGATCTCGACACGGCTGTCTTCAACGAACCGACAACGACTTCGACACGCACGCTTTGATCGACCTCGATACGCATAATCCTCGATCCGGATTCACGCTTGGCGTCCTTGGATTCGCTTTCCCGTACACCTCGATTCGGAAATCACTCGGTCTCGGGAATCAGACTTCCTAAAATAAACACAATTCAGATGGATCTATGGTTCTAATACATCTAGCTCTCTCTTCCCCAAACTCAACCACAACCCAGAAAAATATAAAACTCAAGAACTGAAAGATATTTTTCCTCTAACACAAAGTTAGGGATTTCGATCAAAATTTCATGAAAAAGTTATCTGATGCTTCAACAGATAGATCGACAACAACAATAACCAGAAGCAACAAACGAAAAACCAGAAATCGAACGAAACAAAAATGGGGTTTTAAAGGCACGCCGGTGCGTAAATCGAGAGAAAGAAATTTGTTTTACAAGCCCAATTAATCGGTTAAAAAGATAGGTAATATCGTGAATAAGAAAACCCATCAATTTGACATGATTTGGAAGCATAAAGCGGTTAAAAATGGAAGAAGAATTAGCGCTAAACAAGAGTACGAAGAAGATAAAAATCTGTTCTTCATACCTCAGCGGTGATGGTCGATCAGGCGAGATATGGGTCGAGAAGTTGATGATGAACAAAATTGATGAAGAAAGCTTGCAGAATCTCGATGGAACTCACGGTTTCGTCGATGGAGATTTTGAAGAAAATAACGAAACACAGAGCAGAAGGAAGGAAGAAGAAAGAAGAAAAGAGAAATGAGTGTGAGGGAATCGGTCGTGGTATACAGCTGGCGAGAAAGGGGTATAAACGTAACTCCAGCTATAAGATGCCAATCCCATCAATCATCTACCCGTTAACTCGTTCCTCTCATAATTACCCTCTACTCTGTCGGTCAACGGCAAGCCGACTGTAACGACCCGTTTCCGGACCGCTACCGAGCTCAATATACCGAGCTCGAGTTACCGAGCTCAACACACCAAGCTCAAAAGAAACCTATATGAGATGTGTTTTTAAAAACAAAACTCTTGTGCCTTTTAAAAATACGATATATATTTTTTTTATAAAATCAACTCGTGCACATCAGAGTAATTACAGTTTTTCGAAACATGGTGCAACTAAGACACAAGACTTAAATTCAAATAAAACATACATGCATAACATACATATATATATCACTCGAAATAATAATGTATACAAAATACAGAGTAGCAAATGTGCAAAGAAAATACACCTAAGGTACGACAACTTCAAAAAAGTAATCATACCCTGGGGGTACTTAATGAGACTCCCACTTGTTTGCTCCAAAAGTAAGACCACCAGTCTACCCTGTAGCAACAAAACAACACTGCCCAAACTGGTCACGACCTCGAACACAAAAGAAATACAAGAACAGTCCTCAGAAAAACAAACATCCAACAAATAAACAATCACGACAGATAGAGGTCGTCACTCGGGTCCTCGTCAAGATCCTCCTCGGCATCGTCTACTGTCGAGTTTCCTGCGCCTTCGACATCGCCTGGGTAACCGTCATGGATTGAAGGCACCACGGGAAAGGGTCAACTTCTCAACAAGTTAAGATAAGCTCGACATAAAAATATAAGCAAACAGCAAAGTATAACATTCACCGACGTGACTCGACCATCTCACTCTAAACTCGACACAACTCACAAATCCATTTTCTCTCGACTCGACAATTTTCCGGAATGCACACGCCGTACCGTATGTCGGAAAGTCCAACCGAAGCCTTGGGATCCTCGCTCTCCCTAGGGCCGATCGGCTCAGTCCCGTAGCGTGGCGACGTCTAGTCAATCTCCCGTAAACAAAAAGGGGACCTAGCACCCTCGATTATCCGGTCACGGCTCAAAACGCGTCATACGACTCACCTAGCTCGCTTCACTCGATGAACAATTCACCGCATCACGATATTCAAGGAGTTAAACACAATATTCAACCGCATGTCAAATAAAAGAGCAAGCTCGACATGAAGAAACGCAATTCAACATGCAATACACACTTCACGACATATATTCAATCACATATTAAATACATGCAAAACTCAATCATATCACAACATTTCATCTCGACACAAATCAGTAAATCCATACACAATAACATAACCACATAGAATATGAAATGCCCTTACGCTATCATACTACGAAAACATTAATGTGAAGCGCCCTTACATACTATAACAAGTATAAATGTGAAGCGCCCTTACCGAACTCCAAGTTAATGCTGCTCGACAACGACCTCGACACAGCTGTCTCCAAATGAGCTCGACAACGACCTCGACAAGGTTGTCTTCAAAGAGCTCGACACGTACGCTTCTCAGTCGACCTCGACACGTACAATCCTCTTTCTGGATTCTGCTGCTTCTGCGTCCTTGGATTCGCTTTCCCGTACACCTTGATTCGGAAATCACTCGATCTCGGGAAATAGACTTCCTAAAACAAACACAACTCAGATCGATCTATGGTTCTAATACATCTAGCTCTCTCTTCCCCAAACTCAACCACAACCCAGAAAATATAATACTCAAGAACTGAAAGATATTTTTCCTCTAACACAAAGTTAGGGATTTCGATCAAAATTCATGAAAAAGTTATCTGATGCTTCAACAGATAGATCGACAACAACAATAACCAGAACAACAAATGACAAACAAGGAATCGAACGAACCAAAAATGGGGTTTTCTGGACACTGCCGATTGCAGAAATCAGAGAAAGAAATTTGTTTTACAAGCCCAATTAATCGGTTAAAAAGATAGGTAATATTATGAATAAGAAAACCCATCAATTTGATATGATTTGGAAGCATAAAACTGGTTAAAAATGGAAGAAGATTTAGCGCTAAACAGTAGCACAAATGAAAGAAAATCTGTTCTTCATACCTCAACGGTGATGGTCGATCAGACGAGATATGGGTCGAGAAGTTGATGATGAACAAAATTGATGAAGAAAGCTTGTGCAGAATCTCGCTGGAACTCACGGTTTCGTCGATGAAGATTTTGAAGAAAACAACGAAACACAGAGCAGAAGGAAGGAAGAAGAAAGAAGAAAAGAGAAATGAGAAATGAGTGTGAGGGAATCGGTCGTGGTATACAGCTGGCGAGATAGGGGTATAAACGTAACTCCACCTATAAGATGCCAATCCCATCAATCATCTACCCGTTAACTCGTTCCTCTCATGATTACCCTCTACTCTGTCGGTCAACGACAAGCCGACAATGTAATAATTACAAACAATATAATAATAACGCTGAGTAACGTTCGAAATAACACGAGGTGTCATCTCGACACGATGTCGACAAGAGTGCTCGTGCAAACGTACAAGGTTCTAACACGAGTTCGTGAACGCGGTCTCCTCAGCTCGACTTGCGTCCTCATCATTTCGATGCAGCGACTTCATCAACTTCGACACCGACCTCCTCATTTCGGCGGCTAGTGCACGTGGTCTCATCAGCTCGACAAAAGATCTCGGCAAACGATCTAGTCACGGGATCTCGACACAAGGTCTTGGTCGAGGTCTCGATACGTCGTCCTAATACGATGTCGATCTCGTCCTCAGGTGTTACACCGACAATGTAATAATTACAAACAATAAAATAATAACGCTGAATAACGTTCGAAACAATACGAGGTGTCATCTCGACACGATGTCGACAAGAGTGCTCGTGCAAACGTACAAGGTTCTAACACGAGTTCGTGAACGCGGTCTCCTCAGCTCGACTTGCGTCCTCATCAGCTCGGTACGCGACTTCATCATCTCGACACGCGACCTCCTCAGCTCAGCAGCTAGTGCACGTGGTCTCATCAGCTCGACAAAAGATCTCGGCAAACGATCTAGTCACGGGATCTCGACACAAGGTCTTGGTCGAGGTCTCGATACGTCGTCCTAATACGATGTCGATCTCGTCCTCAGGTGTTACACCTTGTGTTCCGGACTGGGCCGAGGCCCAATCCGAAGATCCACCTTTCAGGCCCATTTCAGCATCTGTCCCTCCGCCTTTCCTCGAGACCACATCGACGCAACGGTCCTCAGCATTAAAAGAATTTATTTCCTATTCCCGGGTTTCAAGGAACGGTTACTCATCGGTAACCGTCCTCAACTCGTATTAAAAGAGACCACGTCAAACGATCGAGGTAATCATTATTTTTCCATCTCTTGACTCACCTCTTACACACACTGACTTGAGCGTCGGAGTGTTTGCAGGTACACCACCACCACACGCCGTCGTCATCCGTCGTGTGTTGACAAGTGACTCCAAACACAAGAGGGGGGGTGAATTGTGTGTGAACGGTGCTTTAAAAAACTTTTGGAGAAATAAGTGCTAATTGTAACGACCCGTTTCCGGACCGCTACCGAGCTCAATATACCGAGCTCGAGTTACCGAACTCAACACACCAAGCTCAACATAAACCTATATGAGATGTGTTTTAAAAACAAAACTCTTGTGCCTTTTAAAAATACGATATATATATATTTTTTTTTATAAAACCAACTCGTGCACATCAGAGTAATTACAGCTTTTCGAAACATGGTGCAACTAAGACACAAGACTTAAATTCTAATAAAACATACATGCATAACATACATATATATATCACTCGAAATAATAATGTATACAAAATACAGGGTAACAATGTACAAAGAAAATACACCTAAGGTATGACGACTTCAAAGATCAATCATACCACTGGGGTACTTCCTAGCAGACTCCCACGCAGGGCTGCTCCAAAAGTAAGACCACCAGTCTACCCTGAAACAACAAAACAACATCGCCTAAACTGGTCACGACCTCGAACACAAAAGAAAAACAAGGTCTGACCATAAAAAAACAACATCCAAAGAACATAATCAATCACGACGGATAGAGGTCGTCACTCGGGTCCTCGTCGAGCTCCTCCTCGGCATCATCTATCGCCGAGTTCCTGCGCCTCAACATCGCCTGGGTAACCGTCATGGATTGAAGGCACCACGGAAAGGTCAACTCAACAATTCAAGATAAGCTCGACATAAAGGATATAAGCAAACAACAAAGTATAACATTCACCGACGTGACTCGACCATCTCACTCTAGACTCGACACAACTCGCAAATCCATTTTCTCTCGACTCGACAATTTTTCCGGAATGCACACACCGTACCGTATGTCAGAAAGTCCAGCCGAAGCCTTGGGATCCTCGCTCTCCCTAGGACAGTCAACTCAGGTCCCATAGCGTGGCGACGTCTAGTCAATCTCCCGTAAACAAAAGGGGACCTAGCACCCTTAGTTATCCGGGTCACGGCTCAAAAACGTCATACGACTCACCTAGCTCGCTCACTTGATGAACAATTCGCCGCATACGATATTCAAAGAGTTAAACACAAGATATTCAACCGCATGTCAAATAAAAAGAGCAAGCTCGACATGAAGAAACGCAATTCAACATGCAATACACAATTCACGACATATATTCAATCACATATTAAATACATGCAAAAACTCAATATCACAACATTTCAATCTCGACACCAATCAAGGAGTCCATACATAAATATAACAATAAAAATAAAGTCTTAATAATGTCTAAGAGTTGCCCTTACGCTAGCATACTACGAAAGTATTAATGTGAAGCGCCCTTACATAAGGACTTATAAAATAAAGCCTTAGAGATATCTAGGAGTTGCCCTTACCGAACTCCAAGTTAATGCTGCTCGACAACGACCTCGACACAGCTGTCTTCAAAGAGCTCGACAACGACTTCTCTTACTCGATCTCGACACGGTTGTCTTCAACGAGCTCGACAACGACTTCGACACATACACTTCTCAGTCGACCTCGACACGTACAGTTCTCGATCTGGATCCCACTGCTTCCACGTCCTTGGATTCGCTTTCCCGTACACCTCGATTCGGAAATCACACGATCTCGAGAATCAGACTTCCTAAAACAAACACAACTCAGTTCGATCTATGGGTTCTAATACACTTAGCTCTCATCCCAAACTTAACCACAACCCAGAAAATATAAAACTCAAGAACTTGAATATATTTTTCCTCTAACACAAGTTAGGGTTTTCGATCAAAAGTTCATGAAAAAGGTTATCTGATGCTTCAACAGATAGATCGACAACAACAACAACAAGAAGCAACAAACGAAAAACAAGAAATCGAAACAAACCAAAAATGAAGAGTTTCTGGGCACTGCCGATTGCAGAAAAACAGAGGAAGAAAATTTGTTTTACAAGCCCAATTAATCGGTTAGAAAGATAGGTAATATTGTGAAGAAGAAAACCCATCAATTTGACATGATTTGGAAGCATAAAACTGGCTAAAAATGGAAGAAGAAATAGCGCTAAACAGTAGCACAGAGGAAAGAAAAATCTGTTCTTCATACCTCAATGGTGATGGTCGAACAGGCGAGATATGTCGAGAAGATGATGATGAACAAGATTGATGAAGAAAGCTTGTGCAGAATCTCGATGGAACTCACGGTTTCGTCGATGGAAGTTCTGGAGAAAACAACGAAACTCAGAGCAGAAGGAAGAAGAAAGAAAAAAGAAAAGAGAAAGAATGAGTGTTTGAGGGAATCGGTCGTGGTATACAGCTGGTGAGAAAAGGGGTATATGAACGTGGCAAAACACAAGAAAGGGGGGGTTTGAATTGGGTTTTTAAAAAACTTTTTCGCAAATACAAATGTTTATGAAAAAAAACTATTGAATAAACTGTGCAAGGAATAAAGAGTAGAGAGAAGAAAAAGACACAGTGATTTATACTAGTTCACTATCACCTGATAGCTACGTCTAGTCCCTTCACTCACTTGAAGGATTTCTCCACTATAATCAACCGATTACACTTGAGAGTATATTTCTGCCAACTGGCTATACTCACAACTTCTTAGAACGACTCGATCTGAGTTGAGCCTCTAAGGTATACTGACCACTTCTTGGGCTAAATCTGATTCAAATAAGAGTTTTTGAAACAATATAGAGATAACTCTCTTCAGAGAGAATTTACAATGAAACTACTTTTAGCACAAAATAACTTTCTTAAAAGAAAGAATAAAACAGTAAGTGCCTTGTTCAACGATCTCAGAGACTTGGATGAATTCTTGATTGCTCACTGTCTCTTGATTGGGTAGTGTTTGAGAAGATAGATGTTGATGCTCTCACTACTCAGAAAATTATTCAAGTTGCTAGATTGCGTACAACAGTGTTTAAAATCGTTTGTTGAAATCTCAATTCCTATCTTACTTCAGTGTATGAGGTAGGATATATAGCTAGGGTTGAAAAAGTGTCGTTGTGACACAACGTCTCTTTTTGTCCGCACAACGTTTCTTTTTGTCCAAATTTTGTCCAAAGTCAAAGTTCAGATCCTTGAATTTCGGCTTTTGCAGGATACGTCGCTTTCAAGACGAAAAGCATTCTGAGTATTATACACAATGTCAGTAACTTTGTCCTTAGTGAGCTTTTCAAAAATATAGACACTTCAAGCACAAGTTTCCTTGATGATATTATCCTTTGACATTCTTCTTGTCTAAAGATACCTCGTATAACAAGGTACTTGAATTTTACTATCAGAACTGAGCTTCACAGATCACCAGATTCTTGTGTGTAGAATTTAATGGGCTATCAAATGACAGAATCGTGTAGGAAAGCACTAAGTCTATCATGGAGCACATATAACACAATCTGTTGAGTGTTGACTGAAGACCAGAGCGTTGACTAAACAGAGTGTAGTCTCTTAGACTGATCTACCAGAGCGTTGACTTACACCAGAGCGTTGACCAAACAGATTCTATGTGCCAAGAACCAGAGCCAGAGCCGGGCTTTCCAGAGTGAAATTCAAGATTTCACTAAGTCTTCTGAAGCAGAATTTTTCCGAATATAAATACTTTCTGCACACTTATAACCATGTTAGAGAATAAATTGTTCTCTTAATCTTTTGTTATCATCAAAACAATTAAAGGGTTATTGTTTCTGAATCCTCTTGATTCCAACAATCTCCCCCTTTTTGATGATGACAAATACATATATTGATGAACAATTTTTCTTTTAAAAAAATATTTATTCAGATGATTTCAGAGGCTCCCCCTGAATTAAGCATATATAAATATTTCTAAGTGTAACAGAGCATGAGATATTACAGCATATAAGTTTCAGAGCATACAGGAATATATTAATCAGAACACATAATGTATGCATGATGACACTTGGTTGATACACTAGGTTCATCAATTGCTTTATACTCTCTATATTCTTCTCCCCCTTTTGTCATCAGACAAAAAGATCAAGACAGAAATAAAGAACATCACAGTCAAAACAGTATAAAGAAAGATAAAGAGAAAACTTCGAGTGTCATAAATTTCATTAGAAATAAAAACAGAGTGAACAAAAACAAACTCAAAGCAAATCTATCAAAAGAAAAAAAATAAATCCTAAGGTTTTCTAGGGTTGCTCCATCCTCTCCAAAATTTGCCGCAGCAGAGTAGTCATCAAATCTTGCTTCTTTTCTGAGGCTTCCAGCCTTTGATCAGTAGATTCCATAAATCTTCTGAACTGCCTGTTTTCTTCAACCAGCCTATCAAAAACTTCTTTTGGCACAACTACAGATTGACTGTCATGTGAAGCCGATCCAGAAGTAGATGCAACCATAGCATTGTGTGCAGGTGGTGGAGTTACAGGTTCTCTTGGAGGAGTAGGAGGACGAGGAGGAGGTGCGAGTTACGGTTCCCAAACAACGGTGACCTCTTCTCTTGGAGGAACTCTCCATGTCGAGGCAAAGATGCCATCTCCTGTTTCTTTCTTCTTGCTCTTTTTGTGCTTGTCAAACCAAGTGTTCCACAGACACCCAGTTCTCATACCGATCTTCTTGACAAGATCATTGATTACTTCATCAAATCATCGTTTCCAAGGAAACCCCGAAGCGAGATTCCCTGAATCTTTGGCTTTGAAGTACTCAATGCTACCAATTAAATTGGGAAGAACGTTGGGCACAATTCTTGGTTCGAAGACCAGGCTCGAGGGTCCAGGGGTGCAGTGAGAAGAAGTGGCAGAGACTCACAGAGAGATCATCGATCATCCCCGTAGTTACGCAGATTCTCGGTTCTTCCTGGAGAGGAGAATTTGGAGGAGAGAGCAGTTGAGACATGAAAGGTACCATTATGGGAAGTGCGAAGAGGAGTCGGGGAGAGGTTGCAACATGCGAAGAGGTTGAGTTTCACACACAACCATATTGCCGATTCAAGAGATGAAGACTCTTGAACCCTTGACTCCATTCAGGTTCCTCGAAATGGACTCGATCTCACATGGTATGTTGAGGTCTGGTTGTTGGTGAGGGGTGAAGCGGTTCTAGGTGGAGAAGCTGATTTGGATGGTGATTTAGGTGGTGAAGGTGTTTGGGTTTGAGGTATAGTGGAATCTGGGGGTAAAGAGGCTAAAGGTTCAATATAGGGAATTTGAACTGTGGTTGAGGTCTTTGTCTAGTCCTCGAGGAGCAACATCATCTTCATCGGATGAAGATGAGTCCGAGGGTAAAGACGGCAAAGGCTTTTTGGTAGGTGTTGGTTTGGGTGCGAGAGGCAGTTGGGGTTTAGGTTTGGGCAAGGATTGTGATGGAGGGGTTCAACATTGTAGAAGCAACGAGAACAGAACAGTTGATAAGTAGTATCATATAAATCAACTACCTTATCAAGTGCCTTCTTCCTTTTTGCAGTGAGGGCATCTCAAACCTTGTGTATCCTTTTGGGGTGGCTTCGGCGGGATCAACAGAGGCGGGCTCAGCAGGAATAGCCACTCTAGGGTCAGAGGTAGGAGCACGAACTGGAGGTGCAAAGGTTTCACGCTGTACAAGGCCTGCCGCCAAGCTTGCTTCATGATATAGTCGTGTTTCCTCTAACCTTTCCTTTATCATTTGATCAATCTCCAGTTTCTTCTCTTCTTCTTCCTCTGTAAGCATAGAGGGCATGCATGTAGGTCTCACAGGGAGAGTGAGCTGAGGGGATTACGAGGCAATGTGAATGCACGTGCTTGAGTGACCCTTACGGTTGGTCGGTAGAGACACCAGAGTCCACCACAATCTTCTTCCCCTTCTTCACAACTTTCTTCCTTGCTCCTTCTTCACCTTCCTGAATTGTAGCAATAACCTTCTTGGAAAGGAGTCCCATTCTCCTTAGATTGTCTGAAGAGAGAATAGGAATCACCACCGTTTTCAGGGCAAGCCCTGCTTCCAAGGTGTTGAGACCTTGAAGAAGATTTATAAGACCTTGGTTCTCCATAATTGTCGACAATGACTTTCCATAAGGGATATTCATATATTTCCCTTTTACGAGTACATTAAGTCTCTTCGCAGATGTTCAAAAATTATCTGTGGAAGGTTGATTTTTGCTTTGAGTTCATAATTCCACATTATGAACTTGTGGAGTCTGGCGGCGGTATCCACAGAGCAGATTTTGGCACTAAGCGGTTCATGATGATTACGAGCGATTAACGAAACACATTCTTCATGTCCATCGCCTTGGTCCCTCAGACTTCTCATAGATGGTTTCATTCACGACATCCCGACCCACGGCATCCTTTTTCCCAACCAGCGGTTTCAACCGCTCCATCATTAGGGCAATGGGTGATTTCAGCAATTAGGTCTGAGTGACCACAATGCGCTGCCTTGAACATGACTCGAGAATGGTCTTATCTTTACTCCAAGCATAAGTCCGTAACTCCTTCACGATTCTCATAGACCGAGTTGGTCATGTAGAAGAAATCCATTATCCCCATGTCGATGAAATCAGCTCAAGTCGTATCCTTCATTTGCCATATCCTCGAACCTTAGCCGTGTTCCACCAACACTTTGAGGTCCGAGGTTTGAAGATTTTCCAAATAAGCGTTACTTGTGGAGGCGACCATTGTTGAAATCGGAGAAACACAGTGCAAAGATGAAAGGGTTTAGGGTTACGAAATGTGTAGACTTCTCTTTGAGAGATAGAGTGGGTAGTGAGTGATGTGAGTGAGTGGGTAATAAGCGTGTTAGAAGTTTAAGCACCATACGCCCGATTTGAAATGAATTAAAATAAATTTGTCTTTTCAAAGAGTAATCACAAAATTGAAAAGCGCGATAAAGCTGTCATTCTTGTGATAAAATCAATTATGACTCGATAAAGCAAATGTCACTCACTAACGCATCAACCAGTCTCGAGAGAGACACGTGTACTTAAGATTCCCGAGATGACTATGCAATGATCATACGAGCAGTTAATGAAAAGAATATAACGAGATAAGATAATCAACAGAATCAGCAGATTTAACTACGACATAGCCAACACACTCACGCAGAGTCAACAAGTCAAACACATCAAACAGAGTCGACTTTATTCAACCGTAGTCAACTTTATTCAAACGAGTCAACATAGTCAAGCAGAGTCAACTATATTTAAACGAGAATCAACTTAGTCAAACAGAGTCAACTAAATTCAAGCGAGTCAACTTAGTCAAGCAGAGTCAACTATATTCAGATCAAACACCTATTCCTTTATAAGAAGGAAATTCAAGTTCTTTCTTATAAAGTTGAATCTATCTTGTGAGGGGTTTTGTAAAGATGTCTGCCCATTGATGGTCGAGTATCAATAAATTTAATTTCAAGAATCCTTTACGAACATAGTCTCTAATAAAATGATGTTTAATTTCAATATGTTTGGCTCGAGAATGCAAAATAGGGTTTTTAGTCAAGCATATAGCGAAGTATTATCACGTATATAGGGATTTTACTCTCTTTAATCGATAGTCCTCAAGTTGATACTTCATCCAAAGTAGTTGTGAGCTACGACTGCGGCGAGATATGTACTAAACCTGGCGTGGATAGTGCAATTGTGCTTTGTCTTTTCTTTGGACCAAGAGACAAGATTTGCTCCAAGAAATTGGCAGCCACCACTTGTGCTTTTCCTTTCAATCTGTCTCCAAAGAAAGTCAGCATCACGAAACCTACTAACTTGTAATTATACTGAGTTCTTATAAAGCAAAGCAAGATTAGTAGTTCCTTTAAGATACCTAAATATCCTTTTAACTTGATTAAGTGAGATTCTCTAGGATCGATTGAAATCTTGCACATAAGCACACACTAAACATAATATCAGGCCTTGAGGTTTGTGAGATAAAGGAGTGAACCAATCATACCTCTATATACCTTTTGGTCTACCTTTTTACTTGATTCATCTTTGCCAAGAGCACATGTTGGATGCATTGGTGTGCTCATAGGTTTGGTTTCCTCTAGCTTGAACTTCTTCAGCTTCTTTCACATATTTAGTCCGATGAATATAAGTTCCATCTTGACATTGCTTGATTTGAATACCAAGGAAGAATTTTAATTCTCCCATCATACTCATCTCAAATTAGATTCTGCATAAGCTTAGAAAACTCCTTACAAAGAGACTCATTAGTAGCACCAAAGATAATGTCATCCACATATATTTGAACTATAATGAAATGCTTTTAGATGATTTTCTAAATAGAGTAGTGTCCACCTGTCCTCTTTCAAAATCATTTGACATTAAAAAGGAACTTAATCTGTCATACCAGGCTCTAGGAGCTTGTTTAAGACCATAAAGTGCCTTTTTAAGTTTGAAGACATGTTCAGGAAACTCAGTATCTTCAAAACCAGGTGGTTGTGTCACAAACACTTCCTCATTTATGAAACCATTTAAAAATGCACTTTTTACATCCATTTGGTACAAAGTAATGCCATGATGTGCAGCAAATGACAACAAAATTCTAATGGCTTCAAGTCTAGCTACAGGAGCGAAAGTTTCAGTGTAGTCAATACCTTCCTCTTGTGAATACCCTTGAGCAACAAGTCTAGCCTTGTTTCTTACCACTTTACCATCTTCATCAAGTTTGTTTCTGAAGACCCACTTGGTTCCAATTGCTAGCTTATTCTCTGGAGGAGGCACAAGCTTCCACACATCATTCCTCTGAAATTGATTGAGCTCTTCTTGCATAGCAATAATCCATCCATCATCAGTTAGAGCTTCATCAATAGATTTTGGCTCTATCTCTGATAGAAGTGCCAAATCAGCATGATCTCTAAGAGAAGATCTTGTTCTAACTCTATCACTCGGTTCACCAATTATTTGGTCCTTTGGGTGATCAGGTTTGAACTTCCAATCTGTTATGGATATTCCTTTTTCACGAGTCGACACGGAGACATCATCGAGTCAAGACTGTGACATCTGCTTTTGTTTCCTTACAAATTTGTAAATCTGCAAAAGCTTCATTTAGCTCTGACGTGTCATTATCAGGCTTCTTATCATCAAATTTCACATGTATTGACTCATCAACAATTAATGTTTCTTTGTTGTATATTCTGTATGCTTTAGAGCGTTCAGAATATCCCAAAAAGATAGCTTTTGTGATTTAGAATCAAATTTTCCTAGACTGTCCTTTGTATTGAGAACAAAGCAGTCACACCCAAATTGATGAAAATATGAAATGTTGGGTTTTCTTCCTTTCCACAATTCATAAGGAGTCTTATTCAAGATAGGTCTAATATAGATTCTATTTTGAATATAGCATGCGATGTTCTTTATACGCCCAAAAGTGCTTTGCAACATTAGTTTCGTGAATCATGGTTCTGGCCATTTCTTGCAAAGATCTATTTTTCCTTTCTACAACACCATTTTGTTGTGGTGTTCTAGGGGATGAAAAATTGTGAGAGATGCCATGTTCTTCACAGAACTTTTGAAATAATTCATTTTCAAATTCACCACCATGATCACTTCTAATAGTAGTAATACAAAAGCCTTTTTCATTTTGCACTTGTTTGCGAATCTGAAACACTTGTAAAGACTCATCCTTGTGGGTTAAGAATTTTACCCATGTCCATCTAGTATAGTCATCGACAATGACTAGACCATATTTCTTTCCAGACAGAGGTAGTTACGGTTGGTCCAAATAAATCTAAATGTAAAGCTCAGTGGCCTTGAGGTGGAAACAATATTTTTGGAATTAAAAGAAGATTTCGTTTGTTTCCCTTTTTGACATGCTTCACAAAGAGCATCGATTGATACTTAAGATTTGGTAGGCCTCTAACAAGTCCTTTCTTGTTAAGCTTTGAGATTAACCTCAGTGGCATGACCCAATCTTTTGTGCCAAGTCCATTGCTCTTCATCAATTGACAAAAAACATTTTACATTTTGATTTGCCAACTCGGAAAGTTTAATTTTGTAAATATTATTTTTCTCTTTGCCTTGAAAAGAATAGATCCATCTTTCTTGCTTTTGACTATACATGATGTGTCATTAAAGGCAACATCATAACCACTATCGCATAATTGACTTATACTTAGTAGGTTATGCTTCAAGCCATCCACTAATAATACATTATCAATGGAAGGAAGAAGGCTCTTACCAACTTTTCCACTTCCAATGATTTTACCTACGATTTCCTCAAAACCAACATTTCCACCTTCTTCATGATGGAGTTCTTGGAACATACGCCTTTCTCCGTCATGTGGCGTGAGCGACCTTGTCCAAGTACCAGGGCTGGTGTAGTAACTCTGTTGCTAAGCAAATCTGCAACATATATAATTTTATCCTTAGGTACCCAAATCTTTTTGGGTCCTCTTTGTTAGTCCTAGAAGGAGGCGTGTCCTTCTTGTTTTTAGTTCATAACAAGTACTCCTAATGTGCCCTTTCTTATTGCAGAAAGTACAAAGTAAGTGATCCTTTGTGATTGTTGGAGTCTTTGGTTTTCAAATTGGTGTTTTGAAAAGTTGGTTCTTGAGGTTATAACCAAGACCCTTTTTACCATTTTGACTTACTCCCGGATCATAGATGCTTGTTTGCTTCGTGTGACACATTCAGCAAGAAATCTTTGAAATCCTCTTCATATTTTGAAGAGTTGCATTCAACCTTATTCTTCTTGTTAAAGCATTACTCACCAAATGGTGGTTTTCAGTTTGAGTTTCTCATTCTCCTCGGTGAGTATTTGAAATTCTTTAGAGAGTTTTAAGAATTTCTTTTTCAAAGATTTGTACTCATTGTTGAGCTTTGAGGACTCATCTAACAGATTCATCAAAAGCTATTTGAATAGTAGAAGATGTGTTAGAATCTACCTCTTTATCTTCTTCTTCACTTTATGCGAGCCTATGGTAGCCATGAGAGCCATGTTTGCTTGTTCCTCATCATCCTCGAGAAGATGATGAATCTGAATCATCCCATGTAGCCATGAGACCTTTCTTCTTCTTGCCTTTGAAGCCACCTTTCCTTGATTTCTCAAGTTGTGGGCACTCGGACTTGTAGTGACCAGGCTTCTTGCACTCATAGCAAGTCACTTGGCTCTTGTCCTTGAAGTCCTTCTTTTCCTTTGAATCTTGTCTTTCCGTGAGTCCCTTTTGTGGAACTTCTTTCTGAACCTTCCTTTGCTTTTCATCATGCGCTGAATCTTCCTTGAAATAAGGGAGATTTCATCATCAGTATCCTCATCACTCTCATCAGATGAAGCTTCTTGATTCAAGCTCGGCTTGGAGAGCTTTGGAAGTAGATGCTTTGTTTGAAGTTTTGAGCAATGGTCTTTGCTTTCTTGGGAGGTTCTTCTTCATCAAGCTCAAGCTCGTGAGCTCTTAGAGAACTCAAGAGATCTTCAAGGCGTAATTCATTCAAGCCCTTGTCTTCTTGAATAGCTGTGGCTTTGGGTCTCCATCTCTTTGGCGAGACTTCTCAAGATTTTCTTAACATGGTCGTGGTGGTATAGCTTTTCTTGAGAACCTTCAAGCCATGAACTAATGTTTGAAATCTTCCAAACATAGTTTCGATGCTTTCATCCTCTTCCATCTTGAAGAGTTCATATTGTCTAACCAAGATATTAGCCTTGGTTTCTTGTACTGGGAAGTACCTCATAGGCTAAAGCGGTGAGTCCCAAATTTCTTTGGCAGTGCTGTTATTGCCACATTTCTCATACTCTTTTTCAGAGATAGCACATACAAGAAAGTATCTTGCTTTTTGGTGCAAGGTATATTCCTTTTTATGATCATCGGTCCAAGACTCCCTAGGAATAGGATTTCTTTTGGAGTCAACTGGTTCAGTGTACTGTTTCCGAACCATATCCCAAAGTTCAAACTGTTGAGATTCGAAAAAGTTTTTCACTTTATCTTTCCAGTAGTCATAGTTAGATCCAGTGAACAAAGGGGGGCGGTTAACATGACCACCGGGTTCGTTGCTTGCCTTAGGATAGTATAGGATCTTTTCCTCTCACACTGTTAAGTGCTCAACCAAGAGGCCGAGCTCTGGTACCAATTGAACGTGGCAAAACACAAGAAAGGGGGGGTTTGAATTGGGTTTTTAAAAAACTTTTATAAATACAAATGTTTATGAAAAAACTATTGAATAAAGCGTGCAAGGAATAAAGTAGAGAGAAGAAAAAGACACAGTGATTTATACTAGTTCACTATCACACGATAGCTACGTCTAGTCCCTTCACTCACTTGAAGGATTTCTCCACTATAATCAACCGATTACACTTGAGAGTATATTTACGCTAACTGGCTATACTCACAACTTCTTAGAACGACTTCGATGCAGTTGAGCCTCTAAGGTATATGACCCTTCTTGGGCTAAATGCAGATTCAAATAAGAGTTTTTGAAACAATATAGAGATAACTCTCTTGAGAGAATTTACAATGAAACTACTTTTAGCACAAAATAACTTTCTTAAAAGAAAGAATAAAACAGTAAGTGCCTTGTTCAACGATCTCAGAGACTTGGATGAATTCTTGATTGCTCACTGTCTCTTGATTGGGTAGTGTTTGAGAAGATAGATGTTGATGCTCTCACTACTCAGAAAAATATTCAAGTTGCTAGATTGCGTACAACAGTGTTTAAAATCGTTTGTTGAAATCTCAATTCCTATCTTACTTCAGTGTATGAGGTAGGATATATAGCTAGGGTTGAAAAAGTGCCGTTGTGACACAACGTCTCTTTTTGTCCGCACAACGTTTCTTTTTGTCCAAATTTTGTCCAAAGTCAAAGTTCAGATCCTTGAATTTCGGCTTTTGCAGGATACGTCGCTTTCAAGACGAAAAGCATTCTGAGTATTATACACAATGTCAGTAACTTTGTCCTTAGTGAGCTTTTCAAAAATATAGACACTTCAAGCACAAGTTTCTTTGATGATATTATCCTTTGTCATTCTTCTTGTCTAAAGATACCTCGTATAACAAGGTACTTGAATTTTACTATCGAATCGAGCTTCACGGATCACGATTCTTGTGTGTAGAATTTAATGGGCTATCAAATGACGAATCGTGTAGGAAAGCACTAAGTCTATCATGGAGCACATATAACACAATCTGTTGAGTGTTGGTGAAGACCAGGCGTTGACTAAGCAGTGTAGTCTCTTAGACCGATCTACCAGGCGTTGACTTACACGGGCGTTGACCAAGCAGATTCTATGTGCCAAGAACCAGAGCAGGCGGGCTTTCCAGAGTGAAATTCAAGATTTCACTAAGTCTTCTGAAGCAGAATTTTTCCGAATATAAATACTTTCTGCACACTTATAACCATGTTAGAGAATAAATTGTTCTCTTAATCTTTTGTTATCATCAAAACAATTAAAGGGTTATTGTTTCTGAATCCTCTTGATTCCAACAGTATAATCGTAACTTCAGCTATAAGATGCCAATCCCATCAATCATCTACCCGTCTAATCGTTCCTCTCATAATTACCCTCTACTCTGTCGGTCAACGGTCTAGACACGCGACGAGAACGGCAAGCCGACAAGATAATAATTACAAACAATATAATAATAGCGCTAAATAACGTTCGAAAGAATACGAGGTGTCATCTCGACACGATGTCGACAAGGGTGCTCGTGCAAACGCACAAGGTTCTAACACGAGTTCGTGAACGCGGCCTCCTCAGCTCGACATGCGTCCTCATCAGCTCGGTACGCGACTTCATCAACTCGACACGCGATCTCCTCAGCTCAGCAGCTAGTGCACGTGGTCTCCTCAGCTCGGCAAATGACCTCGGCAAACGATCTTGGCACGGGATCTCGACACAAGGTCTTGGTCGAGGTCTCGATACGTCGTCCTAATACGATGTCGATCTCGTCCTCAGGTGTTACACTAATTATGAGTTGCGGAAATATTAATGTGAAATAGATAAATCACTTGAAGAATAAATTGCAAACGAGTTAAAAATAAAGTAAATAGTAAGATATAAATAACAATAAAATAAAGTACAGAAATATAATTGACTGAAAAGTAGAGAGATAAGGAGTAAAAAAGCACACAACAAATTATCCAGGTTCGGCCACCTAACACCCCTATGGCCTACGTCCTATCCCCAAAGCAAACCACTATGGGATTTTCACTAAGATACTAGCTTTTAAATCGAGTTCATTAGAAACCTTTACAACTCTAAACCAGAGCAATACGTTCAAGAGATATCACCTCTCTATGAACACCTTGGGATTCCTACCCAAAATAAATGATTTTCACAAATAAAATGAGACGAGAAAGATACACTCAATAGTGCAGATATAACAAATTGAAGCTCAAATAATACAACTCAAATTATGTAGAATAAAAGGCTCTCAGAAAATTGTGCTCAAATAAGTGTGAGTGATGAAAAATATTTGACAGAGTTTTTGGCACAAAAATTAAGCACTGCGTTGTTGTTGTGTTTTTTTTTACAAAGCTCACGAGCTGTGTTTATATAGGCAATGGAGGAGCGTCGAAATGACCGTTGCAGGATTTGTCCGTTGCAGCATTTGCCCGTTGCGTTTTGATTTGTCCGTTGGAATTTGTCCGTTGCGTATTGAATATGAAGAATTTGAAAACACGGAGACGGCTCGGCGTACGACCTCTGAAGACAGCTCGGCAGACGACCTCTGAAGACAGCTCGGCAGACGACCTCGCCACACAGCTCGACAGACGACCTCGACACAGCTCGGAATACGACCTCTGAACAGCTCTTAAAACGACCTCGGAACACGGCTCGGCATACGACCTCCTCATCAGCTCGGTTCTCATCGCTCGGTACGCGACCTCATCAGCTCGGCACGCGACCTCGGTACGCGACCTCATCAGCTCGACACGGATCATCAGCTCGGCACGCGACAAGAGCTCATCACGCAACCTCGGTACGCGACCTCATAAGATCGACACACGACCTTATAACAAACTCACAAAGGGATTTACTTTATTAGGCCTTTCACTTTTTTTAGGAGAATTATTAGGCCTTTCACTTGAATGAGACTTTTCTCTGTTATGCTTCATGCTGGTGTTGGTGTTTGATTATTTTGGCAGTTAGTGTTATATTATATCTATGTCATTGTTTTTATTTTCTGCGGGTGCCTTGCATTTGGGTTGCCTTGTGTTCCAGACTGGGCCGAGGCCCAATCCGAAGATCCACCTTTCAGGCCCATTTCAAAGATCGCCCCTCCGCTTTCCTCGAGACCACATCGACAAGAATCTGGCCCTCAAAGATTAAAAGAATTTATTTCCTATTCCCGGGTTTCAAGGAACGGTTACTCATCTGTAACCGTCCTCAACTCGTATTAAAAGAGACCACGTCAAACGATCGAGGTAATCATTATTTTTCCATCTCTTGACTCACCTCTTACACACACTGACTTGAGCGTCGGAGTGTTTGCAGGTACACCACCACCACAAGCCGTCGTCATCCGTCGTGTGTTGACAAGTGACTCCAAACACAAGAGGGGGGTGAATTGTGTGTGAACGGTGCTTTAAAAAACTTTTGGAGAAATAAGTGCTAATTATGAGTTGCGGAAATATTAATGTGAAATAGATAAATCACTTGAAGAATAAATTGCAAACGAGTTAAAAATAAAGTAAATAGTAAGATATAAATAACAATAAAATAAAGTACAGAAATATAATTGACTGAAAAGTAGAGAGATAAGTGTAACGACCCGTTTCCGGACCGCTACCGAGCTCAATATACCGAGCTCGAGTTACCGAGCTCAACACACCAAGCTCAACAAAACCTATATGAGATGTGTTTTAAAAACAAAACTCTTGTGCCTTTTAAAAATACGATATATTTTTTTTTTATAAAACCAACTCGTGCACATCAGAGTAATTCTGACTTTTGAAACATGGTGCAACTAAGACACAAGACTTAAATTCAAATAAAACATACATGCATAACATACACATATATATATCACTCGAAATAATAATGTATACAAAATACAGAGTAGCAAATGTGTAAAGAAAATACACCTAAGATGCAGCGACTTCAAAAGAGTAATCATACCACTGGGGTACTTCCAGACTCCCACGCAGGGGTTGCTCCAAAAGTAAGACCACAGTCTACCCTCAGAGCAACAACACAACACCGCCTAAACCGGTCACGACCTCGAACATAAAAGAAAAACAAGTACAGTCCTCAGAAAAACAAACATCCAACAAATCAACAATCACGACAGATAGAGGTCGTCACTCGGGTCCTCGTCGAGCTCCTCCTCGGCATCGTCTCATCGCCGAGTTACTGCGCCCTCGACATCACCTGGGTAACCGTCATGGATTGAAGGCACCACGGAAAGTGGTCAACTTCTCAACAAGTTAAGATAAGCTCGACATAAAAATATAAGCAAACAAAGAAAGTATAACATTCACCGACGTGACTCGACCATCTCACTCTAACTCGACACAACTCACAAATCCATTTTCTCTCGACTCGACAAATTTTCCGAAATGCACACGCCCGTCTGGTATGTCGGAAAGTCCAGCGAAACCTTGGGATCTCGCTCTCCCTAGGGCCGATCGGCTCAGGTCCCGTAGCGTGGCGGCGTCTAGTCAATCTCCGTAAACAAAAGGGGACCTAGCACCCTCGATTATCCGGTCACGGCTCAAAACGTCATACGACTCACCTAGCTCGCTCACTCGATGAACAATTCGCCGCATACGATATTCAAAGAGTTAAACACAAGATATTCAACCGCATGTCAAATAAAAGAGCAAGCTCGACATGAAGAAACGCAATTCAACATGCAATACACACTTCACGACATATATTCAATCACATATTAAATACATGCAAAAACTCAATATCACAACATTTCAAGCTCGACACAAATCAGGAAATCCATACACAATAACATAACCACGTAGAATTTGAAATGCCCTTACGCTAGCATACTACGAAAATAATAATGTGAAGCGCCCTTACATACTATAACAAGTATAAATGTGAAGCGCCCTTACATACTATAACAAGTATAAATGTGAAGCGCCCTTACATACTATAACAAGTATAAATGTGAAGCGCCCTTACATACTATAACAAGTATAAATGTGAAGCATACTTACCGAACTCCAAGTTAATCTTTGCTCGACAACGACCTCGACACGGTGTCTTCAAAGAGCTCGACAACGACTTCTCTTTTCGATCTCGACACGGCGCCTTCAACGAACTTCGACAACGACTTCGACACGCGACGCTTCTC
This sequence comes from Calophaca sinica, assembly GCA_037113605.1. Taxonomy (NCBI): domain Eukaryota; kingdom Viridiplantae; phylum Streptophyta; class Magnoliopsida; order Fabales; family Fabaceae; genus Calophaca; species Calophaca sinica. The sequence goes on from CM073734.1 coordinate 74,469,316, forward strand.
GATCGACCTCGACACGTCTGATCCTCGCTCGGATTCTTTGCTTCCGCGTCCTTGGATTCGCTTTCCCGTACCCTCGATTCGGAAATCACTCGATCTCGGGAAATAGACTTCCTAAAACAAACACAACTCAGATCGATCTATGGTTCTAATACATCTAGCTCTCTCTTCCCCAAACTCAACCACAACCCAGAAAATATAATACTCAAGAACTGAAAGATATTTTTCCTCTAACACAAAGTTAGGGATTTCGATCAAAATTCATGAAAAAGTTATCTGATGCTTCAACAGAAAGATCGACAACAACAATATTCAGAAGCAACGAACGAAAAACCAGAAATCGAACGAACCAAAAATGGAGTTTTCTGGACACTGCCGATTGCAGAAATCAGAGAAAGAAATTTGTTTTACAAGCCCAATTAATCGGTTAAAAAGATAGGTAATATTATGAAGAAGAAAACCCATCAATTTGACATGATTTGGAAGCATAAAACTGGTTAAAAATGGAAGAAGAATTAGCGCTAAACAGTAGCACAGATGAAAGAAAATCTGTTCTTCATACCTCAACGGTGATGGTCGATCAGACAAGATATGGGTCGAGAAGTTGATGATGAACAAAATTGATGAAGAAAGCTTGTGCAGAATCTCGATGGAACTCACGGTTTCGTCGATGGAAATTTTGAAGAAAATAACGAAACACAGCAGAAGGAAGGAAGAAGAAAGAAGAAAAGAGAAATGAGTGAAACGGTCGTGGTATACAGCTGGCGAGATAGGGGTATAAACGTAACTCCACCTATAAGATGCCAATCCCATCAATCATCTACCCGTTAACTCGTTCCTCTCATAATTACCCTCTACTCTGTCGGTCAACGACAAGCCGACAATGTAATAATTACAAACAATATAATAATAACGCTGAGTAACGTTCGAAATAATACGAGGTATCATCTCGACACGATGTCGACAAGGGTGCTCGTGCAAACGTACAAGGTTCTAACACGAGTTCGTGAACGCGGTCTCCTCAGCTCGACTTGCGTCCTCATCAGCTCGGTACGCGACTTCATCAACTCGACACGCGACCTCCTCATTTCGGCTGACTAGTGCACGTGGTCTCATCGGCTCGACAAAAGATCTCAGAAGCGATCTAGTCACGGGATCTCGACACAAGGTCTTGGTCGAGGTCTCGATACGTCGTCCTAATACGATGTCGATCTCGTCCTCAGGTGTTACAATCTCTCCCTCTAAAAAAAATTTCGTCCTCGAAATTGCAAATAAGATTCTTACCTCAGAAAAGTTCAGTCTTGAATCTTCATCTTCTCCTCCAGCTCCCAAGTCGCATCTCCCGCCCTCCTCGATCCCACACAACTTTGACAAGTTGAATCTCTTTGTTCCGCGAATTGTTTGGCTTTCCGATCAACGATCCTTCTGGTGACGCTTCAAAGATAAGTCGCCCTTGGTTGAATCACATCCGGTTCGATGACATGAGAAGGGTCGGAAACATACTTCCGCAATTGTGAGGCGTGAAAGGCGTCGTGGATGTTCGACAAGAATGGGGGTAAGGCAATCGATATGCCTTTGGACCAATACGACGAAGAATGCGGTAAGGTCCAATGAATTTAGGGGTAAGTTTCTTGGATTTGATCGCTCGACCAACTCCGATGGTGGGGGTGACTCTAAGAAATACATGTTCTCCTTCCTCGAACTCGAGTGGTCGACGTCGTTAGTGCCGCATAACTCTTACATCGACTTTGAGATGTTCGCATCCGATCTACGATCAAGCGGATCTTCTCGGTAGTCTGTTTGGATCATATCACGGTCCTCTGACGGTTCGCTCGCCGTCCTGGTACCAACAAAGAGGCGTCGACATTTCCGATCCATTGGCGCTTCAAAGGTGCCATTCCAATACTCGCATGGAAGCTGTTGTTGTATGTGAACTCCACCAATGGTAAGGCGTCGTCCCAACTTCCTCGGTGATCTAACGCATAAGCTCGCAACAAATCTTCAAGCGATTGGATCGTTCTCTCGATCTGTCCGTCGATCTGTGGATGATATGCCGAGCTAAGCTCGAGCTCGGTTCCCATCGCTCCTTGCAATTCCCTCCAAAAATGAGGCGTGAACTTCGGATCTCGGTCCGACACGATCGAAGAGGTATTCCATGAAGTCGTACTATCTCCGCGATGTAGATCTCGGTCAGCTTTTCCACGTTGTATGTCGACCTCCGGTAAGAAATGGCAGATTTGGTCAATCGGTCAACGATCACCCAAATCGAATCATTCTTCTTCTGCGTCTTCGGCAAACCTACAATGAAGTCCATGGAAATCGTCCCATTTCCATCTTTGATGCGTCAGCGATTGTAGCATTCCCGCGGTCGTTGGTGCTCCACCTTCGGCTTCGACACGCCAAACATGAAGCTACGTGCTCGGCCACTTGCTTCTTCATTCAGGACCACCAAAAATGCTTCTTCAAGTCTTGATACATCTTCGTAACTCTGGATGAATACTAAAGTTGCTCTTATGCGCTTCGAGAATCAACTTCCTCGGCTCGGATCGTTAGATGCGCGCTCGGCCATTGCACCTCAAGATGTCGTCCGCTCCGACCTGAAGTGCATCGCCTTCCTTGCGCTTATCAGCGAATCTTCTCTTGCGAAGCTCGTCATGAACTTGCTGGTCTCGGATCTCGCCCAACAATCATTAGAGATAGTAAGCATACCAAATCTCGGCTTCCGGTGAAACTTCGACACTAACTTCAAATCTCGGAACTTCTCGAGCATCTCCAACTCCTTGATCATCATTACCGAGGTTAAGCGCTCTTCTGCTCAACGCATACGCTACTACGTTAGCCTTACGGGATGGTATTCCAACGTAAAGTCGTAGTCCTTGAAATTACGTCCATCTACGTTGACGCATGTTGAGCTCATACGGTCGAACAGTACTTCAAGCTCTTGTGATCGCTGAAAGCGATGAGAGTGCCCCCATAAAGGTAGTGCCTCCATATCTTCGCCAAAAACTCTGCTTTGCTAGCTCCAAGTCGTGAGTAGGGTAGTTCCTCTCGTGAATCTTAAGGTGTCTTGAAGCATACGCGACCACCTTCCGATGTTGCATCAAAGACGCATCCCAATCCCTGGTGTGACGCATCACAATACACCTCGAAAGGCTCTTACGGTTGAGGCAAAATCAGCCTGGCGCTGCCAAAAGCTCCTTGATCGTTGAAAATCGGCTTCACACTCCTCGGTCCCAAGCAAAAGGTTGATCCTTCCTCGTCAATCGTGTAAGAGGCGCGACAATCTTCGAGAAACCTTCAATGAATCTTCGGTAATAGCACGCTAAGCCGACAAAACTCCCGATCTCAGAATCGCCTTAGTTTGTTCCCACGCTATCACCGCCTCAATCTTAATTGGATCCACAGCTATCCCTTCTCCTGGAAATCACGTGACCAAGAAAATTCACCTCTTCAAGCCAAAATTCACACTTGACAGTTGGCATAGAGTTGCTTATCTCGTAATATCCGTAGTACTCGACATAGGTGTTCTGCGTGCTCTTCTCGGTTCCTCGAGTAAATCAATATGTCGTCGATGAACACTACAACGAATCGATCCAAAAGCGAATGGAAAATCCTGTTCATGTAGTCCATAAACACACGGTGGCGCGTTAAATACTCCAAGCGGCATCACCAAGTACTCGTAGTGACCGTATCTAGTCCTGAAAATTTGTTTTGGCGACATCTTCCTCCTTCACGCGAATCGATGGTAGCGGACTTCAAGTCTATCTTGGAAAGATCGCCGCTCCACGAAGTTGGTCCATCAAGTCGCCAATACGTGGCAGCGGATAGCGGTTCTTCCCGGTAACCTTGTTGAGTCCGCGATAGTCCACGCACAGTCTTGATCGTCCATCCTTCTTCTTAACCAACAACACTGGAGCTCCCCACGGTGACACGCTCGGTCGTATGAATTGCTTCGACTCCAAGTGTTCGATCCGGGACTTCAACTCATTCCTCTCGGCAGGAGACATCTGCACGGCGCTTTGGAAATCGGTCTGTTCCTGGAATCGGTCGATGGAGAACTTCGACCTCTCGTCTTGGTGGTAATCCCGCACGCCTTCGAAAACGCCCTCAAAATCACACACCATTGGAACATTCTTCACGTCGATCTATTTGGAAAACTTCCGAACTAGCTAGATACATGTATTCCCTAGTTCCTTCTTTCAAAGAAACTCCAATACGCTCGGCAGAAAGATAATTGGAGACTCCAAGGTCCGGAAAAATTACGGTTTTACGGGCCGCAGTCCAAAGGACATGGTGGTGTGACAACCAATCCATCCCGAGGATAACATCTAAGCCCTTAAGAGGCAAACAAACCAAATTGACCACAAACTTTCTACTACGAATAATCACTACACAATTAAGACATGCGGTGTTTGTGACTAAGGTTTTAGCATTTGGGGTTGTAACTACTAATTTAAGCGGTAAAGCGATCTGGTCAAGCTCAAAGGTTCACACAATCGGAAGAAATAAAGGAATGGGTTGCACGAATCAAAAAGAACGGATAAGGATTTACCCTCGATCTCACATTCACCTTGGATAAGATCATCGGCTCGATCGACTTCCTCGCCACTCATGCAGAAAACTCGCCTTTAGCCACTGACGCTTTCCTTTGGCCTTTGCGCAAGCATAGTCGGTTCGACTTTAGGCGTAGGACAATCCTTAGCAAAATGCCCTGGCTTCTTGCAATTGAAACACACCTCCTCCCTCGAGTACAATTACTCGCGTAATGTCCCGCTTTCCACATCGGTAGCAAATCACCTCGACAGGTCGACCTCCACTCCTCGGTACTTGGGTCATCGGACGACATCGCCCTGTTGTCGTTCCCGAGGTCGGTCGTAAGGCCTCTTCTGCGGTGGTTTCCTTTACGAGCAAATCTACGCCCGCACTCTGGGGTCTCACCGTCCGCCCACAGTCTTCTTCTTGTGGCTCCTCACTCCTTCTACCTCGACACATCGATCAATCGGCTCTTGGAGATTTACGATCCTCAACGACACTGCGACTTACGAATGTCGAATCTCAATCCCGTTGGAATCTCTCACTCAACCATCTGCAGTCAACTCGATCACGAAATGGACTGAAATACCTTGCCAACGATTCGAATTTGGCTGCATACTCGGACCGTCGAGTTGCCTTCTTTATGATTGAAGAAATTCCTGCTCCTTCTCGGCTCGTGCGATGTCTGGGAAGTACTTGTCCAAAAACCTTTCACGAAAAAGCTCCCAGGTCATCTCGCGATGTTACGCTATAAACGTTGCTTCAACTCCTCTCCACCAATACTCTGCGTCTCCTAGCGATGAAGTAAGTAGCATAGTCGACCTTCACGCGTTGTCCGCAATGAAGTGCCTCAAAGATCTTCTCGATCTCTTGCATCCAAAGATCGACTTTATCGGATTTGGCTCATAGTAGAACCGATTGGATCATGCTTCTGAAGCGCGATCCTGCCGCTTGACATTTCGTTACGCTCGTTCTTTGTTCTTGTAAGTTCTCTTTGAGTTAAGCAGCCGTCTGTTGAGCCATCGCGTTAACTGTTGAGTTCGGCGGTGATTGTTGAGCCATGGCTGCCGCCATCTCGGTCATAGCTTGAATAGCTCGTTCCATGTCGACGTTCTCGGTTGCAGAGGTCGTATTCCTACGAGGTGGCATTAGATTCCACAAAGTTCAAAACCCTGTCAGAATCTCACACAAGGATGTGTTAAAACACACTGCTTCAATCAAGAAACAGTTCAAACAATTTCTCAAGCAATAAGTGCTTCACTTAATCAAACAGCAATCAACACAAAACAACTAGGTACCCAACACACATAACCCGACATAGTGACCAGTCCAAATCTCCTATGCACAGCTCGGTCAGAACCGAACTGCTCTGATACCAACAGTGTAACGACCCGTTTCCGGACCGCTACCGAGCTCAATATACCGAGCTCGAGTTACCGAGCTCAACACACCAAGCTCAACAAAACCTATATGAGATGTGTTTTAAAAACAAAACTCTTGTGCCTTTTAAAAATGCGATATATTTTTTTTCATAAAACCAACTCGTGCACATCGAGTAATTCTGACTTTTGAAACATGGTGCAACTAAGACACAAGACTTAAATTCAAATAAAACATACATGCATAACATACACATATATAAATCACTCGAAATAAAAATGAATACAAAAAACTGAACAGCAAATGTGGAAAGAAAAAAAACCTAAGGTAATGCAGCGACTTCAAAAGAGTAATCATACCCTGGGGGTACTTCCGGCAGACTCCCACGCAGGGGGCTGCTCCAAAAGTAAGACCACCAGTCTACCCTGTAGCAACAACACAACACTGCCCAAACTGGTCACGACCTCGAACATAAAAGAAAAACAAGTACAGTCCTCAGAAAAACAAACATCCAACAAATCAACAATCACGACAGATAGAGGTCGTCACTCGGGTCCTCGTCGAGCTCCTCCTCGGCATCGTCTACTGTCGAGTTACCTGCGCCCTCGACATCGCCTGGGTAACCGTCATGGATTGAAGGCACCACGGGAAAGGGTCAACTTCTCAACAAGTTAAGATAAGCTCGACATAAAAATATAAGCAAACAGCAAAGTATAACATTCACCGACGTGACTCGACCATCTCACTCTAACTCGACACAACTCACAAATCCATTTTCTCTCGACTCGACAAATTTTCCGGAATGCACACGCCGTACCGTATGTCGGAAAGTCCAGCCGAAGCCTTGGGATCCTCGCTCTCCCTAGGACAGTCAACTCAGGTCCCGTAGCGTGGCGACGTCTAGTCAATCTCCCGTAAACAAAAAGGGGACCTAGCACCCTCGATTATCCGGTCACGGCTCAAAACGTCATACGACTCACCTAGCTCGCCACTCGATGAACAATTCGCATACGATATTCAAAGAGTTAAACACAAGATATTCAACCGCATGTCAAATAAAAGAGCAAGCTCGACATGAAGAAACGCAATTCAACATGCAATACACACTTCACGACATATATTCAATCACATATTAAATACATGCAAAAACTCAATATCACAACATTTCAAGCTCGACACAAATCAGGAAATCCATACACAATAACATAACCACGTAGAATTTGAAATGCCCTTACGCTAGCATACTACGAAAGTAATAATGTGAAGTGCCCTTACATACTATAACAAGTATAAATGTGAAGCGCCCTTACATACTATAACAAGTATAAATGTGAAGCGCCCTTACATACTATAACAAGTATAAATGTGAAGCGCCCTTACATACTATAACAAGTATAAATGTGAAGCGCCCTTACCGAACTCCAAGTTAATGCTGCTCGACAACGACCTCGACACAGCTGTCTTCAAAGAGCTCGACAACGACTTCTCTTACTCGATCTCGACACGGCTGCCTTCAACGAACTCGACAACGACTTCGACACGTACGCTTCTCAGTCGACCTCGACACGCGTCTGATCCTCGCTCGGATCTCACGCTTGGCGTCCTTGGATTCGCTTTCCGCACCCTCGATTCGAAATCACTCGATCTCGGAAATAGACTTCCTAAAACAAACACAACTCGGATCGATCTATGGTTCTAATACATCTAGCTCTCTCTTCCCAAACTCAACCACAACCAGAAAATATAATACTCAAGAACTGAAAGATATTTTTCCTCTAACACAAAGTTAGGGATTTCGATCAAAATTCATGAAAAAGTTATCTGATGCTTCAACAGAAAGATCGACGACAACAATATTCAGAAGCAACGAACGAAAAACCAGAAATCGAACGAACCAAAAATGGAGTTTTCTGGACACTGCCGACAGAAATCGAGAGAAAGAAATTTGTTTTACAAGCCCAATTAATCGGTTAAAAAGATAGGTAATATTATGAAGAAGAAAACCCATCAATTTGACATGATTTGGAAGCATAAAGCGGTTAAAAATGGAAGAAGAATTAGCGCTAAGCGAGTACAGATGAAAGAAAATACATTCTTCATACCTCAGCGGTGATGGTCGATCGGACAAGATATGGGTCGAGAAGTTGATGATGAACAAAATTGATGAAGAAAGCATGCGAGAATCTCGATGGAACTCACGGTTTAAATCGATGGAAATTTTGAAGAAAATAACGAAACACAGAAGGAAGGAAGAAGAAAGAAGAAAAGAGAAATGAGTGAAACGGTCGTGGTATACAGCTGGCGAGATAGGGGTATAAACGTAACTCCACCTATAAGATGCCAATCCCATCAATCATCTACCCGTTAACTCGTTCCTCTCATAATTACCCTCTACTCTGTCGGTCAACGACAAGCCGACAATGTAATAATTACAAACAATATAATAATAACGCTGAGTAACGTTCGAAATAATACGAGGTATCATCTCGACACGATGTCGACAAGGGTGCTCGTGCAAGCGTACAAGGTTCTAACACGAGTTCGTGAACGCGGTCTCCTCAGCTCGACTTGCGTCCTCATCAGCTCGGTACGCGACTTCATCAACTCGACACCCGACCTCCTTAGCTCAGCAGCTAGTGCACGTGGTCTCATCAGCTCGACAAAAGATCTCGGCAAACGATCTAGTCACGGGATCTCGACACAAGGTCTTGGTCGAGGTCTCGATACGTCGTCCTAATACGATGTCGATCTCGTCCTCAGGTGTTACAATAAGGAGTAAAAAAGCACACAACAAATTATCCAGGTTCGGCCACCTAACACCCCTGTGGCCTACGTCCTATCCCCAAAGCAAACCACTATGGGATTTTCACTAAGATACTAGCTTTTAAATCAGGTTCAGCTAGAAACCTTTACAACTCTAAACCAGAGCAATACGTTCAAGAGATATCACCTCTCTATGAACACCTTGGGATTCCTACCCAAAATAAATGATTTTCACAAATAAAATGAGACGAGAAAGATACACTCAATAGTGCAGATATAACAAATTAAAGCTCAAATAATACAACTCAAATTATGTAGAATAAAAGGCTCTCAGAAAATTGTGCTCAAATAAGTGTGAGTGATGAAAAATATTTGTGAGTTTTTGGCACAAAAATTAAGCAACTGCGTTGTTGTTGTGTTTTTTACAAAGCTCACGTTTGTGTTTATATAGGCAATGGAGGAGCGTCGAAATGACCAGATTGCAGGATTTGTCCGCTAAAAGATTTGCGCTGCTATGCGTTTTGATTTGTCCGTTGGAATTTGTCCGTTGCGTATTGAATATGAAGAATTTGAAAACACGGAGACGGCTCGGCGTACGACCTCTGAAGACAGCTCGGCAGACGACCTCTGAAGACAGCTCGGCAGACGACCTCGCCACACAGCTCGGCAGACGACCTCGACAAAGCTCGGAATACGGCCTCTGAACAGCTCGGCAAAAGACCTCGGCACACGACCTCGGAGCACGGCTCGGCATACGACCTCCTCATCAGCTCGGTTCTCATTGCTCGGTACGCGACCTCATCAGCTCGACACGGATCATCAGCTCGGCACGCAACAAGAGCTCATCACGCGACCTCGGTACGCGACCTCATAAGATCGACACACGACCTTATAACAAACTCACAAAGGGATTTACTTTATTAGGCCTTTCACTTTTTTTAGGAGAATTATTAGGCCTTTCACTTGAATGAGACTTTTCTCTGTTATGCTTCATGCTGGTGTTGGTGTTTGATTATTTTGGCAGTTAGTGTTATATTATATCTATGTCATTGTTTTTATTTTCTGCGGGTGCCTTGCATGTGGGTTGCCTTGTGTTCCGGACTGGGCCGAGGCCCAATCCGAAGATCCACCTTTCAGGCCCATTTCAAAGATCGGGCCCCCTCCGCCTTTCCTCGAGACCACATCGACGCAACGGTCCTCAGCATTAAAAGAATTTATTTCCTATTCCCGGGTTTCAAGGAACGGTTACTCATCGGTAACCGTCCTCAACTCGTATTAAAAGAGACCACGTCAAACGATCGAGGTAATCATTATTTTTCCATCTCTTGACTCACCTCTTACACACACTGACTTGAGCGTCGGAGTGTTTGCAGGTACACCACCACCACACGCCGTCGTTGTAACACCTGAGGACGAAATCGACATCGTATTAGGACGACGTATCGAGACCTCGACCAAGACCTTGTGTCGAGATCCCATGCCAAGATCGTTTGCCGAGATCATTTGCCGAGCTGAGGAGACCACGTGCACTAGGCTCTTTGGTGAGGAGGTCGGGTGTCGAGTTGATGAAGTCGCGTACCGAGCTGAGGAGGCCGTGTTCACGAACTCGTGTTAGAACCTTGTACGCTTGCACGAGCAGCCTAGTCGACATCGTGTCGAGATGACACCTCGTATTCTTTCGAACGTTATTCAGCGCTATTATTATATTGTTTGTAATAATTATTTTGTCGGCTGCCGTTCTCGCCACGCGTGTCTAGACCGTTGACCAAGCCAGTAGAAGGTAATTATGAGAAGAACGATTAAGCGGGTAGATGATTGATGGGATTGGCATCTTATAGCTGGAGTTACGATTATGCCGCTTCCGGTGTATTCACGATCGGTTTCCTCAAACACTCATTTCTCTTTTCTTCTTTCTTCTTCCTTCCTTACATTACGAAGTTTCGTTGTTTTCTCCAAGAACTTCCATCGGCCAAAACCGTGAGTTCCATCGAGACTGCACAAGCTTTCTTCATCAACCTTGTTCATCATCATCTTCTCGACATATCTACTTTGTTCAACCATCACCGTTGAGGTATGAAGAACAGATTTTTCTTTTCATACGTACTCTTTGTTTAGCGCTATTTCTTCTTCCATTTTTGGCAGTTTATGCTTCCAAATCATGTCAAACTGATGGGTTTTCTTCTTCACAATATTACCTATCTTTCTAACCGATTAATTGGGCTTGTAAAACAAATTTCTTTCTCTGTTTTTCTGCATCGCGGTGCCCGAAACCTCCATTTTTGGTTTGTTTCGATTTCTTGTTTTTCGTTTGTTGCTTCTAGTTGTTGTTGTTGTCGATCTATCATTTGAAGCATCGGATAACTTTTTCATGAACCTTTGATCGAAATCCCTAACTTTGTGTTAGAGGAAAAATATATTTCAGTTCTTGAGTTTTATATTTTCTGGGTTGTGGTTAAGTTTGGGATGAGAGCTAGATGTATTAGAAACCATAGATCGATCTAAGTTGTGTTTGTTTTAGGAAGTCTGATTCAGAGATCGTGTGATTTCGAATCGAGGTGTACGGAAAGCGAATCCAAGGACGCCAAGCGTGAATCCAGATCGAGATCGCATGCGTGTCGAGGTCGATCGAGAACTGTACGTGTCGAGGTCGACTGAGAACGGTACGTGTCGAAGTCGTTGTCGAGCTCGTTGAAGACAGCCGTGTCGAGATCGAGTAAGAGAAGTCGTTGTCGAGCTCTTTGAAGACAGCTGTGTCGAGGTCGTTGTCGAGCAGCATTAACTTGGAGTTCGGTAAGGGCGCTTCACATTAATATTTTCATAGTATGCTAGCGTAAGGGCATTTCATATTCTACGTGGTTATGTTATTGTGTATGGATTTGCTGATTTGTGTCGAGCTTGAAATGTTGTGATATGATTGAGTTTTTGCATGTATTTAATATGTGATTGAATATATGTCGTGAATTGTGTATTGCATGTTGAATTGCGTTTCTTCATGTCGAGCTTGCTCTTTTATTTGACATGCGGTTGAATATCTTGTGTTTAACTCTTTGAATATCGTATCACGGCGAATTGTTCATCGAGTGAGCGAGCTAGGTGAGTCGTATGACGTTTTGAGCCGTGACCGGATAAGCGAGGGTGCTAGGTCCCTTTTGTTCTGAGAGATTGACTAGACGTCGCCACGCTATGGGACTGAGTTGGTGTCCTAGGGAGAGCGAGGATCCCAAGGCCGGCTGGACTTTCCGACATCTGATGCAGCGTGTGCATTAGGAAAAATTGTCGAGTCGAGAGAAAATGGATTTGCGAGTTGTGTCGAGTTAGAGTGAGATGGTCGAGTCACGTCGGTGAATGTTATACTTTCTTTGTTTGCTTATATTTTTATGTCGAGCTTACCTTGAATTGTTGATAAGTTGACCACTTCCGTGGTGCCTTCAATCCATGGCGGTTACCCAGGCGATGTCGAGGGCGCAGGAACTCGGCGAGATGATGCCGAGGAGGAGCTCGACGAGGAACCGAGTGACGACCTCTATCCGCCGTGATTGTTTGTTTGTTGGATGTCTGCTTTTTCCGAGGACCGCATTTCGCTTTTTCTTGTGTTCGAGGTCGTGACCAGTGTGGCGATGTTGTTTTGTTGTTTCAGGGTGGACTGGTGGTCTTACTTTTGGAGCGACCCTGCGTGGGAGTCTGGGAAGTACCCCCAGGGTATGATTGCTCTTTTGAAGTCAGCTGCATTACCTTAGGTGTATTTTCTTTGCACATTTGCTACTCTGTATTTTGTATACATTATTATTTCGAGTGATATATATATATGTATGTTATGCATGTATGTTTTATTAGAATTTAAGTCTTGTGTCTTAGTTGCACCATGTTTGAAAAGTCAGAATTACTCTGATGTGCACGAGTTGGTTTTATAAAAAATAAAAAAATATATCGTATTTTTAAAAGGCACAAGAGTTTTGTTTTAAAACACATCTCATATAGGTTTATGTTGAGCTTGGTGTGTTGAGCTCGGTAACCCGAGCTCGGTATATTGAGCTCGGTAGCGGTCCGGAAACGGGTCGTTACATTGTTGGTATCAGAGCTTGATTCGGTTCACGAGCTGTGCATAGGAATTTGGACTGGTCACTATGTCGGGTTATGTGTGTGGGTACCTAGTTGTATATGTTGATTGCTGTTTGATTAAGTGAAACACTTATTGCTTGAGCAATTGTTTGAACTGTTTCTTGATTGAAGCAGTGTGTTTTAACACATCCTTGTTGTGAGATTCTGACAGGGTTTTGAACTTTGTGGAATCTAATGCCACCTCGTAGGAATACGACATCTGCAACTGAGAACGTCGACATGGAACGAGCAATTCAAGCTATGACCGAGATGGCGGCAGCCATGGCTCAACAATCACCGCCGTGAACTCAACAGTTAACGCGATGGCTCAACATCAGCGTTAACTCGCCAGAACTTGCAAAGAACAAAGAACGAGCGTAACGAAATGTCAAGCGAGGGATCGCAGACTTCAGAAGCATGATCCAATCAAGTTCTACTATGAGCCAAATCCGGATAAAGGCGATCTTTGGATGCAAGAGATCGAGAAGATCTTTGAGGCACTCCATTGCGGACAACGTGAAGGTCGACTATGCCACCTACTTACTGCTAGGAGACGCAGAGTATTGGTGGAGGAGTGAAGCAAGCGTTTATAGCGTAACATCGCGAGATGACCTGGGAGCTTTTTCGTGAAAGGTTCTTGGACAAGTACTTCCCAGATCTTGCACGAGCGAGAAGGAGCAGGAATTTCTTCAATGCGGCAAGGCAACTCGGCGATGTCCGAGTATGCGGCCAAGTTCGAAGTCGTTGGCCGGGTATTTCAGTCCATTTCGTGATCGAGTTGACCAGAGATGGTTGAGTGAGAGATTCCAACGGGATTGAGATTCGACATTGAAGTCGATGGTGTCGTTGAGGATCGAAATCTCCAAGAGCCGATTGATCGATGTGTCGAGGTAGAAGGAGTAAGGAGTCACAAGAAGAAGATTATTGTGGGCGACCGGTGAGACCCAGAGTGCGGGCGTAGATTTGCACGAAAGGGAAACAACCGCAGAAGAAGCCGTGACGACCGACCTCGGGGAACGACAACAGGGACAGATCGTCCGATGACTCAGGAGCGAGGAGTGGAGGTCGACCGGTGTCGAGGTGACTTGCTACCGATGTGGAAAGCCGGGACATTACGCGAGTAGGCGTACTCGAAGGAGGAAGTGTGTTTCATTGCAAGAAGCCAGGGCATTTTGCCAAGGATTGTCCTACACCTAAAGTCGAACCGACTATGCTTGCGGCAAAGGCCAAAGGAAAGCGTCAAGTGGCTAAAGGCGAGTTTTACGCATGAGTGGCGAGAAGCCGAACGAGTGAAGATCTTATCCAAGGTGAATGTGAGATCGAGGGTAAATCCTTATCCGTTCTCTTTGATTCGTGCAACCCATTCCTTTATTTCTTACGATTGTGTGAACCATTTGAACTTGACTGGATCGCTTTACCGTTTAAATTAGTAGTTACAACCCCACCGCTAAAACCTTAGTCACAAACACTTGCATGTCTTAATTGTGTAGTGGTTATTCGAGTAGAAAGTTTGTGGTCAATTTGGTTTGTTTGCCTCTTGGGGCTTAGATGTCATTCTCGGGATGGATTGGTTGTCACACCACCATGTCCTTTTGGGTGTGCCCGTAAAGCGTAATTTTTCGGACCTTGGAGTCTCCAATTATCTTTGGCCGAACGTATTGGAGTTTCTTTGAAAGAAGGAACTAGGGAATACATGTATCCGGCTAGTTCGGAAGTTTTCCACAGATCGGCGTGAAGAATGTTCCGGTGGTGTGTGACTTTGAGGACATTTTTCCCGAAGACGCGTGTGGTTACCACCGGCGAGAGGTCGAGTTCTCCATCGACTGATTCCAGGAGCGGGGCCGATTTCCAAAGCGCCATCTGGGATGTCTCCCGCCGAGATGAAAGAGCTGAAGTCCCAGATCGAACACTTTGAGTCAAAGCAATTCATACGACCGAGCGTGTCACCGCGGGGAGCTCGGTGTTGTTGGTTAAGAAGAAGGATGGACGATCAAGGCGTGCGTAGATTATCGCGAGCTCAACAAGGTTATCGTGAAGAACCGTTATCCGTTACCACGTATTGGCGACTTGATGGACCAACTTCGTGGAGCGGCGATCTTTTCAAGATAGACTTGAAGTCGGGCTACCATCGATTCGGCGTGAAGGAGGAAGATGTCGCCAAAACAGCTTCAGGACTAGATACGGTCACTACGAGTACTTGGTGATGCCGTTTGGAGTGACGAATCGCGCCGGTGTGTTTATGGACTACATGAATAGGATTTTCCATTCGTTTTGGATCGATTCGTTGTAGTGTTTATCGGCGACATATTGATTTACTCGAGGAACCGAGAAGAGCACGCAGAACACCTATGCCGAGTATCGCAGATATTACGAGATAAGCAACTCTATGCCAACCTGTCGAAGTGTGAATTTTGGCTTGAAGAGGTGAATTTTCTTGGTCACGTGATTTCCAGGAGAAGGGATAGGCGTGGATCCAACTAAGATTGAAGGCGTGCTAGCGTGGGAACAGTAGAAGGCGATTCTGAGATCGGGAGTTTTGTCGGCTTAGCGAGGATATTACCGAAGATTCATTGAAGGTTTCTCGAAGATTGTCGCGCCTCTTACACGATCGACGAGGAAGGATCAACCTTTGCCTGGACCGAGGAGTGCGGCCATTTTCAAAGGCGAAGGAGCTTTTGGCGGCAGCGCTGTGCTGATTTTGCCTCAACGAAGTGCCTTTCGAGGTGTATTGTGATGCGTCACACCAGGGGATTGGGATGTGTCTTGATGCAACATCGGAAGGTGGTCGCGTATGCTTCAAGACGCCTTAAGATTCACGAGAGGAACTACCCTACTCACGACTTGGGTGGCGGTAGTAGTTTTTGGCTTGAAGATATGGAGGCACTACCTTTATGGGAGCACTCTCATTGTTTTCAGCCGATCACAAGAGCTTGAAGTACTGTTCGACCGAAAGAGCTCAACATGCGTCGGCGTAGATGGACGAATTTCTCGAGGACTACGACTTTACGTTGGAATACCATCCGGTAAGGCTAACGTAGTTGCAGATGCATTGAGCAGGAAGAGCGTTTTAACCTCGGTAATGATGATCAAGGAGTTGGAGATGTTCGAGAAGTTCCGAGACTTGAAGTTGAGTGTCGAAGTTTCACCGGAAGCCGAGATTTGGTATGCTTACCATTTCTAACAGATTGTTGGGCGAGATCCGAGACCAGCAAGTTCATGACGAGCTACGCAAGAGAAGATTGATTGATAGCGCAAGGAAAGCGGCGAATTTCACGCGTCGGAGCGGACGACATCTTAAGGTGCAATGGCCGAGTGTGCGT
The DNA here is from genome assembly GCA_037113605.1 of Calophaca sinica. NCBI lineage: Eukaryota > Viridiplantae > Streptophyta > Magnoliopsida > Fabales > Fabaceae > Calophaca > Calophaca sinica. The sequence continues at coordinate 74,485,407 of CM073734.1, forward strand.
ACCTAACGATCAGCCGAGAAAGTTGATTCTCGACGGCGCATAAGAGCAACTTTAGTATTCACCAGGAGTTCACGAAGATGTATCAAGACTTGAAGAAGCATTTTTGGTGGTGCGGAATGAAGAAGCAAGTGGCCAGTCGTAGCCGTGTTTGGCGTGTCGTAAAGCGAAGGTGGAGCACCAACGACCTACGGGAATGCTACAATCGCTGACGCATCAGATGGAAATGGGATAGTATTTCCATGGACTTCGTTGTAGGTTTGCGAAGACGCGAAGAAGAATGATTCGATTTGGGTGATCGTCGACCGATTGACCAAATCTGCTCATTTCTTACGGTGAGGTCGACATACAACGTGGAAAAAGTGGCCAGAGATCTACATCGCGGAGATAGTACGACTTCATGGAATACCTCTTCGATCGTGTCGGACCGAGATCCGAAGTTCACGTCTCATTTTTGGAGGGAATTGCAAGGAAGCGATGGGAACCAAGCTTCGAGCTTAGCTCGGCATATCATCCTCAGACTGACGGTCAGACTGAGAGAACGATCCAATCGCTTGAAGATTTGTTGCGAGCTTGTACGTCAGATCACCGAGGAAGTTGGGACGACGTCTTACCATTGGTGGAGTTCACCTACAATAACAGTTTCCATGCGAGTATCGGGATGGCACCTTTTGAAGCTGTATGGATGGAAATGTCGACGCCTCTTTGTTGGTACGGGCGGCGAGCGAGCGTATCGTAGGACCGGATATGATCCAGCAGACTACGAGAAGATCCGTTTGATCGAGAGATCGGATGCGAACATCTCAAAGTCGGCGGAAGAGTTATGCGGACCAACGACGCCGACCACTCGAGTTCGAGGAAGGAGAACATGTATTTCTTAGAGTCACCCCACTCTGGAGTTGGTCGAGCGATCAAATCCAAGAAACTTACCTAAATTTATTGGACCTTACCAGATTCTTCGCCGTCGTGTTGGTCGGTGGCATATCGATTGCCTTGCCACCATTCTTGTCGAACATCCACGACGTCTTCCACGTCTCACAATTACGGAGTATGTTTCGACCCTCTCATGTCATCGAACGGATGTGATTCAAGCGAAGGGCGACTTATCTTTTGAAGCATTACGGCAAGGATCGTTGATCGGAAAGCCAAACGATTCGCGGAACAAAGAGATTCAACTTGTCAAAGTTGTGTGGGATCAAAAGGCGGAGATGCGACTTGGGAGCTGGAGGAGAAGATGAAGACTCAGTACCCTGAACTTTTCCGAGGTAAGGATCTTATTTGCAATTTCGAGGACGAAATTTTTTTTAGAGGGAGAGATTGTAACACCTGAGGACGAAATCGACATCGTATTAGGACGACGTATCGAGACCTTGACCAAGACCTTGTGTCGAGATCCCATGCCAAGATCGTTTGCCGAGATCATTTGCGAAATTTGAGGAGACCACGTGCACTAGGCTTGGTGAGGAGGTCGGGTGTCGAGTTGATGAAGTCGCGCATCGAAATTTGAGGAGGCCGTGTTCACGAACTCGTGTTAGAACCTTATGCGCTTGCACGAGCACCCTAGTCGACATCGTGTCGAGATGACACCTCGTATTCTTTCGAGCGTTATTGGCGCTATTATTATATTGTTTGTAATAATTATTTTGTCGGCTTGCCGTTCTCGTCAGCGATGTCTAGACCGTTGACCAAGCGAGTAGAAGGTAATTATGAGAAGAACGATTAAGCGGGCGAGATGATTGATGGGATTGGCATCTTATAGCTGGAGTTACGATTATGCCCTTCCAGCTGTATTCACGATCGGTTTTCCCTCAAACACTCATTTCTCTTTTCTTCTTTCTTCTTCCTTCCTTCTGTTCTGAGTTTCGTTGTTTTTCTCCAAGAACTTCCATCGACGAAACCGTGAGTTCCATCGAGATTCTGCACAAGCTTCCTTCATCAACCTTGTTCATCATCATCTTCTCGACATATCTCGCCTGTTCAACCATCACCGTTGAGGTATGAAGAACAGATTTTTCTTTTCATCTGTGCTACTGTTTAGCGCTATTTCTTCTTCCATTTTTAGCCAGTTTTATGCTTCCAAATCATGTCAAACTGATGGGTTTTCTTCTTCACAATATTACCTATCTTTCTAACCGATTAATTGGGCTTGTAAAACAAATTTTCTTCCTCTGTTTTTCTGCAATCGGCAGTGCCCAGAAACTCTTCATTTTCGGTCTATTTCGATTTCTTGTTTTTCGTTCGTTGCTTCTGGTTATTGTTGTTGTCGATCTATCTGTTGAAGCATCAGATAACCTTTTTCATGAACTTTTGATCGAAATCCCTAACTTTGTGTTGGAGGAAAAATATATTTCAGTTCTTGAGTTTTATATTTTCTGGGTTGTGGTTAAGTTTGGGATGAGAGCTAGATGTATTAGAAACCATAGATCGATCTAAGTTGTGTTTGTTTTAGGAAGTCTGATTCAGAGATCGTGTGATTTCGAATCGAGGTGTGCGGAAGCGAATCCAAGGACAGGCGGAAGTGAATCGGATCGAGGCGTGCGTGTCGAGGTCGGTGAGAAGTGTGCGTGTCGAGGTCGAGAACGATGCGATGTCGAAGTCGTTGTCGAGCTCGTTGAAGGCAGTAGATGTCGAGATCGAGTAAGAAAAGTCGTTGTCGAGCTCTTTGAAGACGGTGTGTCGAAGTCGTTGTCGGCGGCATTAACTTGGAGTTCGGTAAGGGCGCTTCACATTATTATTTTCATAGTATGCTAGCGTAAGGGCATTTCATATTCTACGTGGTTATGTTATTGTGTATGGATTTCCTGATTTGTGTCGAGCTTGAAATGTTGTGATATGATTGAGTTTTTGCATGTATTTAATATGTGATTGAATATATGTCGTGAATTGTGTATTGCATGTTGAATTGCGTTTCTTCATGTCGAGCTTGCTCTTTTATTTGACATGCGGTTGAATATCTTGTGTTTAACTCTTTGAATATCGTATGCGGCTTAATTGTTCATCGAGTGAGCGAGCTAGGTGAGTCGTATGGCGTTTTGAGCCGTGACCGGATAGCGAGAGTGCTAGGTCCCTTTTGTTTACGGGAGATTGACTAGGCGTCGCCACGCTATGGGACTGAGTTGATCGCCCTAGGGAAGCGAGGATCCCAAGGCTTCGGCTGGACTTTCCGACATACAGTACGGCGTGTGCATTCCGGAAAAATTGTCGAGTCGAGAGAAAATGGATTTGCGAGTTGTGTCGAGTTAGAGTGAGATGGGCGGGTCACGTCGGTGAATGGTATACTTGGCTGAGTGCTTATATTTTTATGTCGTCCTTACCTTGAATTGTTGAGAAGTTGACCACTTTCCGTGGTGCCTTCAATCCATGACGGTTACCCAGGCGATGTCGAGGCGCGAGGAACTCGGCGATAGATGATCTTGAGGAGGAGCTCGACGAGGAACCGAGTGACGACCTCTATCCGCCGTGATTGTTTGTTTGTTGGATGTTTATTTTTCGAGGACTGACTTCGTTTTCTTTTGTGTTCGAGGTCGTGACGATGTGGGCGATGTTGTTTTGTTGTTTCAGGTAGGCGGTGGTCTTACTTTTGGAGCGACCTGCGTGGGAGTCTGAAGTACCCCAGGTATGATTGCTCTTTTGAAGTCGTCGTACCTTAGGTGTATTTTCTTTGCACATTTGCTACTCTGTATTTTGTATACATTATTATTTCGAGTGATATATATATGTATGTTATGCATGTATGTTTTATTAGAATTTAAGTCTTGTGTCTTAGTTGCACCATGTTTCGAAAAGCTGTAATTACTCTGATGTGCACGAGTTGGTTTTATAAAAAATAAAAAAATATATCGTATTTTTAAAAGGCACAAGAGTTTTGTTTTAAAACACATCTCATATAGGTTTATGTTGAGCTTGGTGTGTTGAGCTCGGTAACCCGAGCTCGGTATATTGAGCTCGGTAGCGGTCCGGAAACGGGTCGTTACAGTCGTCATCCGTCGTGTGTTGACAAGTGACTCCAAACACAAGAGGGGGGTGAATTGTGTGTGAACGGTGCTTTAAAAAACTTTTGGAGAAATAAGTGCTAATTATGAGTTGCGGAAATATTAATGTGAAATAGATAAATCACTTGAAGAATAAATTGCAAACGAGTTAAAAATAAAGTAAATAGTAAGATATAAATAACAATAAAATAAAGTACAGAAATATAATTGACTGAAAAGTAGAGAGATAAGGAGTAAAAAAGCACACAACAAATTATCCAGGTTCGGCCACCTAACACCCCTGTGGCCTACGTCCTATCCCCAAAGCAAACCACTATGGGATTTTCACTAAGATACTAGCTTTTAAATCAGGTTCAGCTAGAAACCTTTACAACTCTAAACCAGAGCAATACGTTCAAGAGATATCACCTCTCTATGAACACCTTGGGATTCCTACCCAAAATAAATGATTTTCACAAATAAAATGAGACGAGAAAGAGACACTCAATAGTGCAGATATAACAAATTGAAGCTCAAATAATACAACTCAAATTATGTAGAATAAAAGGCTCTCAGAAAATTGTGCTCAAATAAGTGTGAGTGATGAAAAATATTTGACAGAGTTTTTGGCACAAAAATTAAGCACTGCGTTGTTGTTGTGTTTTTTTTTACAAAGCTCACGAGCTGTGTTTATATAGGCAATGGAGGAGCGTCGAAATGACCGTTGCAGGATTTGTCCGCTAAAAGATTTGCCCGCTATGCTTTGATTTGTCCGTTGGAATTTGTCCGTTGCGTATTGAATATGAAGAATTTGAAAACACGGAGACGGCTCGGCGTACGACCTCTGAAGACAGCTCGGCAGACGACCTCGCCACACAGCTCGGCAGACGACCTCGACAAAGCTCGGAATACGGTCTCTGAACAGCTCGGCAAAAGACCTCGGCACACGACCTCGGAACACGGCTCGGCATACGACCTCCTCATCAGCTCGGTTCTCATCGCTCGGTACGCGACCTCATCAGCTCGACACGTGACCTCGGTACGCGACCTCATCAGCTCGACACACGACCTTATAACAAACTCACAAAGGGATTTACTTTATTAGGCCTTTCACTTTTTTTAGGAGAATTATTAGGCCTTTCACTTGAATGAGACTTTTCTCTGTTATGCTTCATGCTGGTGTTGGTGTTTGATTATTTTGGCAGTTAGTGTTATATTATATCTATGTCATTGTTTTTATTTTCTGCGGGTGCCTTGCATGTGGGTTGCCTTGTGTTCCGGACTGGGCCGAGGCCCAATCCGAAGATCCACCTTTCAGGCCCATTTCAAAGATCGGGCCCCTCCGCCTTTCCTCGAGACCACATCGACGCAGCGGTCCTCGGCAAGATTAAAAGAATTTATTTCCTATTCCCGGGTTTCAAGGAACGGTTACTCATCGGTAACCGTCCTCAACTCGTATTAAAAGAGACCACGTCAAACGATCGAGGTAATCATTATTTTTCCATCTCTTGACTCACCTCTTACACACACTGACTTGAGCGTCGGAGTGTTTGCAGGTACACTGTAACACCTGAGGACGAGATCGACATCGTATTAGGACGACGTATCGAGACCTCGACCAAGACCTTGTGTCGAGATCCCGTGCCAAGATCGTTTATGTAACGACCCGTTTCCGGACCGCTACCGAGCTCAATATACCGAGCTCGAGTTACCGAGCTCAACACACCAAGCTCAAAATAAACCTATATGAGATGTGTTTTTAAAAACAAAACTCTTGTGCCTTTTAAAAATGCGATATATTTTTTTTTTTATAAAAAACCAACTCGTGCACATCAGAGTAATTACAGCTTTTCGAAACATGGTGCAACTAAGACACAAGACTTAAATTCAAATAAAACATATATGCATAACATACACATATATATATCACCCGAATAATAATGTATACAAATACAGAGTAGCAAATGTGCAAAGAAAATACACCTAAGGTACGACAACTTCAAAAGAGCCATCATACCCTGGGGGTACTTCCGGCAGACTCCCACGCAGGCTGCTCCAAAAGTAAGACCACCAGTCACCCTCAGAGCAACAAAAACAACATCGCCTAAACTGGTCACGACCTCGAACATAAAAGAAATACAAGAAGCAGTCCTCGGAAAAACCAACATCCAATAAATAAACAATCACGGCGGTAGAGGTCGTCACTCGGGTCCTCGTCGACCTCCTCCTCGGCATCGTCTCATGCCGAGTTACTGCGCTCGACATCGCTGGGTAACCGTCATGGATTGAAGGCACCACGGAAAGGGTCAACTTCTCAACAAGTTAAGATAAGCTCGACATAAAAATATAAGCAAACAGCAAAGTATAACAATCACCGACGTGACTCGACCATCTCACTCTAAACTCGACACGACTCACAATTCCATTTTCTCTCGACTCGACAATTTTCCGGAATGCACACGCTGCATCAGATGTCGGAAAGTCCAGCCAAGCCTTGGGATCCTCGCCTCCCTAGGATACTAACTCAGGTCCCGTAGCGTGGCGACGTCTAGTCAATCTCCGTAAACAAAAGGGGACCTAGCACCTCGATTATCCGGTCACGGCTCAAAACGTCATACGACTCACCTAGCTCGCTCACTCGATGAACAATTCGCCGCATACGATATTCAAGGAGTTAAACACAAAATATTCAACCGCATGTCAAATAAAAGAGCAAGCTCGACATGAAGAAACGCAATTCAACATGCAATACACACTTCACGACATATATTCAATCACATATTAAATACATGCAAAACTCAATCATATCACAACATTTCATCTCGACACAAATCAGTAAATCCATACACAATAACATAACCACATAGAATATGAAATGCCCTTACATACTATAACAACTATAAATGTGAAGCGCCCTTACATACTATAACAAATATAAATGTGAAGCGCCCTTACTTAAGGACTTATACAATAAAGCCTTAGAGATATCTAGAAGTTGCCCTTACCGAACTCCAAGTTAATGCTGCTCGACAACGACCTCGACACAGCTGTCTTCAAAGAGCTCGACAACGACTTCTCTTACTCGATCTCGACACGGCTGTCTTCAACGAACTTGACAACGACTTCGACACGTACGCTTTCAGTCGACCTCGTACAATCCTCGATCTGGGTTCTGCTGCTTCCGCGTCCTTGGATTCGCTTTCCCGTACACCTCGATTCGGAAATCACTCGATCTCGGGAAATAGACTTCCTAAAACAAACACAACTCAGATCGATCTATGGTTCTAATACATCTAGCTCTCTCTTCCCCAAACTCAACCACAACCCAGAAAAATATGAAACTCAAGAACTGAAAGATATTTTTCCTCTAACACAAAGTTAGGGATTTCGATCAAAATTTCATGAAAAGTTATCCGATGCTTCACGTAAAGATCGACAACAACAATATTCGAAGCAACGAACGAAAAACCAGAAAATCGAAACGAACCAAAAATGGGGTTTCGGGCATTGCCGATTGCGTAAAAACAGAGAAAGAAATTTGTTTTACAAGCCCAATTAATCGGTTAAAAAGATAGGTAATATTGTGAAGAAGAAAACCCATCAATTTGATATGATTTGGAAGCATAAACTGATTAAAAATGGAAGAAGATTTAGCGCTAAACAAAGAGTACAGATGAAAGAAAATCTGTTTCTTCATACCTCAACGGTGATGGTCGATCAGACGAGATATGGGTCGAGAAGTTGATGATGAACAAAATTGATGAAGAAATTTTGTGCGAATCTCATTGGAACTCACGGTTTCGTCGATGAAGATTTTTAAGGAAACAACGAAACACAGAGAGAAGGAAGGAAGAAGAAAGAAGAAAAGAGAAATGAGTGAAACGGCCGTGGTATACATTTGGCGAGAAAGGGGTAAAACGTAACTCCAGCTATAAGATGCCAATCCCAATAATCATCTACCCGTTAACTCGTTCCTCTCATGATTACCTCTACTCTGTCGGCCAACGACAAGCCGACAATGTAATAATTACAAACAATATAATAATAACGCTGAGTAACGCTGAAATAATACGAGGTGTCATCTCGACACGATGTCGACAAGAGTGCTCGTGCAAATGTACAAAGTTCTAACACGAGTTCGTGAACGCGCCTCTCACCGACTTGCGCCCTCATCACTCGACGCGACTTCATCAACTCGACACCCGACCTCCTCACCAAGCCTAGTGCACGTGGTCTCATCACCGACAAAAGATCTCAAGAACGATCTAGTCACGGGATCTCGACACAAGGTCTTGGTCGAGGTCTCGATACGTCGTTCTAATACGATGTCGATCTCGCCCTCAGGTGTTACAATCTCTCCTCTAAAAAATTTCGTCCTCGAAATTGCAAATAAGCTTCTTACCTCGGAAAAGTTCAGTGGGTGAATCTTCATCTTCTCCTCCAGCCTCCCAAGTCGCATCTCCCGCCTTCGATCCCACACAACCTTGACAAGTTGGATCTCTTTGTTCCGCGAATTGTTTGGCTTTCCGATCAACGATTCTTGCCGGTGACGCTTCAAAAGATAAGTCGCCCTTCAGCTTGAATCACATCCGGTTCGATGACATGAGAAGGGTCTAAACATACTTCCGCAATTGTGAGACGCGTGAAAGACGCCGTGGATGTTCGACAAGAATGGTGGCAATGCACCGATATGCCATCGACCAATACGACGAAGAATCTGTAAGGTCCAATGAATTTAGGGTAAGTTTCTTGGATTTGATCGCTCGACCAACTCGTAGTGGGGGTGACTCTAAGAAATACATGTCCTCCTTCCTCGAACTCGAGTGGTCGACGTCGTTGATCCGCATAACTCTTCTGGTCGACTTTGAGATGTTCGCATCCGATCTCCGATCAAACGGATCTTCTCGGTAGTCCGCCGGATCATATCTGGTCCTACGACAGTCCGCTCGCCGTCCTGGTACCAACAAAGAGGCGTCTGTCATTTCCGTCCATACAGCGCTTCAAAAGGCGCCATCCCAATACTCGCATGGAAGCTGTTGTTGTATGTGAACTCCACCAATGGTAAGACGTCGTCCCAACTTCCTCGGTGATCTAACGTACAAGCTCGTAACAAATCTTCAAGCGATTGGATCGTTCTCTCAGTCTGTCCGTCAGTCTGTGGATGATATGCCGAGCTAAGCCTGAGCTCGGTTCCCATCGCTCCTTGCAATTCCCTCCAAAAATGAGACGTGAACTTCGGATCTCGGTCCGACACGATCGAAGATGGTATTCCATGAAGTCGTACTATCTCCGCGATGTAGATCTCGGTCAGCTTTTCCACGTTGTATGTCGACCTCACTGGCAAGAAATGAGCAGATTTGGTCAATCGGTCGACGATCACCCAAATCGAATCATTCTTCTTCTGCGTCTTCGGCAAACCTACAACGAAATCCATGGAAATACTGTCCCATTTCCATACTGGCACGTCAAGCGATTGTAGCATTCCTGCAGGTCGTTGGTGCTCCACCTTCGCTTCGACACGCCAAACATGAAGCTACGTGCTCGGCCACTTGCTTCTTCATTCCGACCACCAAAAATGCTTCTTCAAGTCTTGATACATCTTACGTAACTCTGGATGAATACTAAAGTTGCTCTTATGCGCTTCGTCGAGAATCAACTTCCTCGGCTCGGATCGTTAGGCACGCACACTCGGCCATTGCACCTCAAGATGTCGTCCGCTCGACTGAAATTCGCCGCCTGCGCTTATCAATCGAATCTTCTCTTGCGAAGCTCGTCACGAACTTGCTGGTCTCGGATCTCGCCCAACAATCTGTTAGAAATGGTAAGCATACCAAATCTCGCCTTCCGGTGAAACTTCGACACTCAACTTCAAATCTCGGAACTTCTCGAGCATCTCCAACTCCTTGATCATCATTACCGAGGTTAAACGCTCTTCCCGCTCAACGATACGCTACTACGTTAGCCTTACGGATGGTATTCCAACGTAAAGTCGTAGTCCTTGAGAAATTCTGTCCATCTACGTTGACGCATGTTGAGCTCCTTCGGTCGAACAGTACTTCAAGCTCTTGTGATCGGCCGAAAGCAAAGAAGAGTGCTCCGTAAAGGTGCCTCCATATCTTGACAAGAAAAACTATCGGGCCGCTAGCTCCAAGTCGTGAGTAGGATAGTTCCTCTCGTGAATCTTAAGTCGTCTTGAAGCATACGCGACCACCTTCCGATGTTGCATCAGACACATCCCAATCCTGGTGTGACGCATCACAATACACCTCGAAAGGCTCTTCGGTTGAGGCAAAATCAAAGACAGCGCCGCCGTCAAAAGCTCCTTCGCCGTTGAAAATCGGCTTCACACTCCTCGGCCCAAGCAAAGGTTGATCCTTCCTCGCCAATCGTAAAGAGGCGCGACAATCTTCGAGAAACTTTCAATGAATCTTCGGTAATATCCTCGCTAAGCCGACAAAACTCGATCTCAGAATCGTCTTCTACTGTTCCCACGCTATCACCGCCTCAATCTTAGTTGGATCCACAGCTATCCCTTCTCTGGAAATCACGTGACCTAGAAAATTCACCTCTTCAAGCCAAAATTCACACTTCGACAGATTTGCATAGAGCTCCTTATCTCCTAATATCTGCAAAGACTCGGCATGGGTGTTCTGCCTGCTCTTCTCGGTTCCTCGAGTAAATCAATATGTCGTCGATGAACACTACCACGAACTGATCCAAAAACGAATGAAAAATCCTGTTCATGTAGTCCATAAACACACCGGGCGCATTCGCTACTCCAAACGGCATCACCAAGTACTCGTGAGTGACCGTATCTAGTCCTCGAAGTCGCTTTGGCAACATCTTCCTCCTTCACGCGAACTGATGGTAGCGACTTCAAGTCTATCTTGGAAAAGATCGCCGCCCACGGTTGGTCCATCAAATCGTCAATACGTGGTAACGGATAGCGGTTCTTCACGGTAACCTTGTTGAGCTCGCGATAGTCCACGCTGACCTTGATCGTCCATCCTTCTTCTTAACCAACAACACCGGAGCTCCCCACGGTGACACGCCTGGTCGTATGAATTGCTTCGACTCCAAGTGTTCGATCCGGGACTTCAACTCTTTCATCTCGGCGGAGACATCACAGACGGCGCTTTGGAAATCGGTCCCGTTTCCTCGAATCAGGTCGACGGAGAACTTCGACTTTCATCTTGGTGGTAATCCCGGCACGCCTTGAAAACGCCCTCAAAATCACACACCACCGGAACATTCTTCACGCCGATCCATTGAAAACTTCCGAACTAGCGAGATACATGTATTCCCTAGTTCCTTCTTTTCAAAGAAACTCCAATACGCTCGTGAGAAAGATAATTGGAGACTCCAAGGTCTGGAAAATTACGCTTTACTGGCACAGTCAAAAGGACATGGTGGTGTGACAACCAATCCATCCCGAGGATAACATCTAAACCCTTAAGAGGCAAACAAACCAAATTGACCACAAACTTTCTATTCGAATAATCACTACACAATTAAGACATGCAAAGTGTTTGTGACTAAGGTTTTAGCACCGGGTTGTAACTACTAATTTAAACGGTAAAGGCCACAATAAGCTCAAAAGGTTCACACAATCAAGAAATGAAGGAATGGGTTGCACCTAATCAAAAAGAACGGATAAGGATTTACCCTCGATCTCACATTCACCTTGGATAAGATCATCACTCGACCGCTTCCTCGCCACTCATGCGTAAAACTCGCCTTTAGCCACTTGACGCTTCCCTTTGGCCTTTGCCGCAAGCATAGTCGGTTCAGCTTTAGGTGTAGGACAATCCTTAGCAAAATGCCCTGGCTTCTTGCGGTTGAAACACACCTCCTCCTCTCGAGTACGATTACTCGCGTAATGTCCCGCTTTCCACATCGGTAGCAAATCACCTCGACACCGGTCCGACCTCCACTCCTCGGTACTTGGGTCATCGGACGATCTGTCCCCTGTTGTTGTTCCCCGAGGTCGGTCGTAAGGTCTCTTCTGCGGTAGTTTCCTTCGTGCAAATCTCGCCTCGCACTGGGTCTCACCGGTCGCCCGACAGTCTTCTTCTTGTGGCTCCTCACTCCTTCTACCTCGACACATCGGTCAATCAGCTCTTGGAGATTTCGGATCCTCAACGACACCATCGACTTGAATGTCGAATCTCAATCCTCGCTGAAATCTCTCACTTAACCATCTCCGTCAACTTCGGTCCACGAAATGGACTGAAATACCTCGCCAACGATTCAAACTTGGCCGCATACTCGACACCGCCGAAGTTGCCTTTCACGCAGCTTGAAGAAATTCTCGCTCCTTCTACTGCGGCAAAGATCCTGGAAGTACTTGTCCAAGAACCTTTCACGAAAAAGCTCCTGTGTCATCTCGCGATGTTCTCGCTATAAACGCTTGTTTCACCTCTTCCACCAATACTCTGCGTCTCCTAGCAATAAGTAGGTGGCATAGTCGACCTTCACGTTGTCCCGGCAATGAAGTGCCTCAAAGATCTTCTCGATCTCTTGCATCCAAAGATCGCCTTTATCCGATTGGCTCACCGTAGAACCGGTGGATCATGCTTCCTGGTCCGCCAATCCTCTCGCTCAAAGATTACGCTCGTTCTTTGTTGTCGCAAGTTTTACGAGTCAACGCCGCCTGGCTGAGCCATCGCGTTAGCTGCTGAGTTGCAACGGTGATTGTTGAGCCATGGCTGCCGCCATCTCGGCCATAGCTTGAATAGCTCGTTCCATGTCGACGTTTCCTTTGCAGATGTCGTATTCCTACGAGGTGGCATTAGATTCCACAAAGTTCAAAACCCCGTCGAATCTCACAACAAGGATGTGTTAAAACACACCGCTTCAATCAAGAAACAGTTCAAACAATTTCTCAAGCAATAAGTGCTTCACTTAATCAAACAAAGAATCAACACAAAACAACTAGGTACCCAACACATAACCCGACACGGTGACTACCCAAATCCTATGCACACTGGCCGAACCGAATCGCTCGATAATTAAAGTCAGAACGACCCGTTTCCGGACCGCTACCGAGCTCAATATACCGAGCTCGAGTTACCGAGCTCAACACACCAAGCTCAAAATAAACCTATATGAGATGTGTTTTTAAAAACAAAACTCTTGTGCCTTTTAAAAATGCGATATATATTTTTTTTTTATAAAACCAACTCGTGCACATCAGAGTAATTACAGCTTTTCGAAACATGGTGCAACTAAGACACAAGACTTAAATTCAAATAAAACATATATGCATAACATACACATATATATATATCACCCGAATAATAATGTATACAAATACAGAGTAGCAAATGTGCAAAGAAAATACACCTAAGGTACGACAACTTCAAAAGAGCCATCATACCCTGGGGGTACTTCCGGCAGACTCCCACGCAGGGGTCGCCCAAAAGTAAGACCACCGGTCTACCCTCAGAGCAACAAAAACAACATCGCCAAACTGGTCACGACCTCGAACATAAAAGAAATACAAGAACAGTCCTCGGAAAAACCAACATCCAATAAATAAACAATCACGACGGTAGAGGTCGTCACTGGGTCCTCGTCGACCTCCTCCTCGGCATCGTCTCTTGTCGCCGAGTTACTGCGCCCTCGACATCGCCTGGGTAACCGTCATGGATTGAAGGCACCACGGAAAGGGTCAACTTCTCAACAAGTTAAGATAAGCTCGACATAAAAATATAAGCAAACAAAGAAAGTATAACAATCACCGACGTGACTCGACCATCTCACTCTAAACTCGACATACCACAATTCCATTTTCTCTCGACTCGACAATTTTCCGGAATGCACACGCCGTGATCGTATGTCGGAAAGTCCAGAAGCCTTGGGATCCTCGCTCTCCCTAGACAACTCGAGTCCCGTAGCGTGGCGGCGTCTAGTCAATCTCCAGTAAACAAAAGGGGACCTAGCACCCTCGATTATCCGGTCACGGCTCAAAACGCCATACGACTCACCTAGCTCGCTTCACTCGATGAACAATTCACGCATACGATATTCAAGGAGTTAAACACAAAATATTCAACCGCATGTCAAATAAAAGAGCAAGCTCGACATGAAGAAACGCAATTCAACATGCAATACACACTTCACGACATATATTCAATCACATATTAAATACATGCAAAACTCAATCATATCACAACATTTCATCTCGACACAAATCAATAAATCCAAACAGAAAAACAAAACCACATAGAATATGAAATGCCCTTACATACTATAACAACTATAAATGTGAAGCTCTACATACTATAACAAATATAAATGTGAAGCGCCTACTTAAGGACTTATACAATAAAGCCTTAGAGATATCTAGAAGTTGCCACTACCGAACTCCAAGTTAATCTTTGCCGACCAGCGACCTCGACAATTTGTCTTCAAAGAGCTTCGACAGCGACTTCTCTTACTCGATCTCGACACGGTGTCTTCAGCGAACTTGACCAGCGACTTGACACGTGCGGCTTTGATCGACCTCGTGCAATCCTCGATCCAGGTTCTGCTGGGCGTCCTTGGATTCGCTTTCCGTACACCTCGATTCGGAAATCACTCGATCTCGGAAATAGACTTCCTAAAACAAACACAACTCGATCGATCTATGGTTCTAATACATCTAGCTCTCTTCCCAAACTCAACCACAACCCGTAAAAATATGAAACTCAAGAATCGAAAGATATTTTCCTCTAACACAAAGTTAGGGATTTCGATCAAAATTTCATGAAAAGTTATCCGATGCTTCACAAAGATCGACAACAACAATATTCGTAAGCAACGAGCGAAAACCGCAAAATCAAACGAACCAAAAATGGGGTTTTACGGGCATTGCCGTGCAGAAAAAAGCGAGAGAAAGAAATTTGTTTTACAAGCCCAATGTCGGTTAAAAAGATAGGTAATATTGTGAAGAAGAAAACCCATCAATTTGATATGATTTGGAAGCATAAAGCGATTAAAAATGGAAGAAGATTTAGCGCTAAACAAGAGTACGATGAAAGAAAATCTGTTCTTCATACCTCCGCGGTGATGGTCGATCAGACGAGATATGGGTCGAGAAGTTGATGATGAACAAAATTGATGAAGAAATTTTGTGCGTATCTCGCTTGGAACTCACGGTTCGCCGATGAAGATTTTAAGGAAACAACGAAACACAGAGCGAAGGAAGGAAGAAGAAAGAAGAAAAGAGAAATGAGTGAAACGGTCGTGGTATACATGGGCGAGAAAGGGGTAAACGTAACTCCAGCTATAAGATGCCAATCCCAATAATCATCTACCCGTTAACTCGTTCCTCTCATGATTACCCTCTACTCGTCGGTCAACGACAAGCCGACAATGTAATAATTACAAACAATATAATAATAACGCTGAGTAACGCTCGAAATAATCGGAGGTGCCATCTCGACACGATGTCGACAAGAGTGCTCGTGCAAACGTACAAAGTTCTAACACGAGTTCGTGAACGCGGTCTCCTCAGCTTTCGACTTGCGTCCTCATCGCTCGATGCACGCGACTTCATCAACTCGACACCCGACCTCCTCATTTCAGCTAGTGCACGTGGTCTCATCAGCTCGACAAAAGATCTCGGCAAACGATCTAGTCACGGGATCTCGACACAAGGTCTTGGTCGAGGTCTCGATACGTCGTCCTAATACGATGTCGATCTCGTCCTCAGGTGTTACAGTTTACCGAGGTCATTTGCCGAGCTGAGGAGACCGCGTGCACTAGCTGCTGAACTGAGGAGGTCGGGTGTCGAGTTGATGAAGTCGCGTACCGAGCTGAGGAGGCCGCGTTCACGAACTCGTGTTAGAACCTTGTGCGTTTGCACGAGCACCCTTGTCGACATCGTGTCGAGATGACACCTCGTATTCTTTCGAACGTTATTCAGCGCTATTATTATATTGTTTGTAATTATTATCTTGTCGGCTTGCCGTTCTCGTCGCGTGTCTAGACCGCTCAATCGGCCGCAGAGGGTAATTATGAGAGAGGAACGATTAGATGGGTAGAATGATTGATGGGATTGGCATCTTATAGCTGGAGTTACGATTATACCCTTCTCTCACCAGCTGTATTCACGATCAGTTTGCCCTCAAACACTCATTCTTTCTCTTTTCTTCTTTCTTCTTCCTCCCTTCTGCTCTGAGTTTCGTTGTTTTCTCCAGAACTTCCATCGACGAAACCGTGAGTTCCATCGAGATTCTGCACAAGCTTTCTTCATCAATCTTGTTCATCATCATCTTCTCGACATATCTCGCCTGTTCGACCATCTCCATTGAGGTATGAAGAACAGATTTTTCTTTTTCTCTATGCTACTGTTTAGCGCTATTTCTTCTTCCATTTTTAGCCAGTTTTATGCTTCCAAATCATGTCAAATTGATGGGTTTTCTTCTTCACGATATTACCTATCTTTCTAACCGATTAATTGGGCTTGTAAAACAAATTTTCTTCCTCTCGCTTTTTCGCAATTCAGCGCCCGTAAACTCTTCATTTTCGGTCTATTTCGATTTCTTGTTTTTCGCTCGTTGCTTCGGTTATTGTTGTTGTCGATCTATCTGCTGAAGCATCGATAACCTTTTTCATGAACTTTGATCGAAATCCCTAACTTTGTGTTGGAGGAAAATATATTTCAGTTCTTGAGTTTTATATTTTCCGGTCAGGTTATGTTTGGGAAGAGAGAGCTAAGTGTATTAGAACCCATAGATCGAACTGAGTTGTGTTTGTTTTAGGAAGTCTGATTCCCGAGATCGGGTGATTTCCGAATCGAGGTGTACGGGAAAGCGAATCCGAGGACGTGGAAGCTGCGGAATCCAGATCGAGAACTGTACGTGTCGAGGTCGACTGAGAAGTGTATGTGTCGAGGTCGATTGAGGACAGTACGTGTCGAAGTCGTTGTCGAGCTCGTTGAAGACAACCGTGTCGAGATCGAGTAAGAGAAGTCGTTGTCGAGCTCATTTGAAGACAGCTGTGTCGAGGTCGTTGTCGAGCAGCATTAACTTGGAGTTCGGTAAGGGCAACTCCTAGATATCTCTAAGGCTTTATTTTATAAGTCCTTATGTAAGGGCGCTTCACATTAATACTTTCGTAGTATGCTAGCGTAAGGGCAACTCTTAGACATTATTAAGACTTTATTTTTATTGTTATATTTATGTATGGACTCCTTGATTGGTGTCGAGATTGGAATGTTGTGATATGATTGAGTTTTTGCATGTATTTGATATGTGATTGAATATATGTTGTGAATGGTGTATTGCTGTCGAAGTGCGTTTCTTCATGCAGAATGTTTTATTGCTTAAATGTCGAATTGTGTTTTCTTCATGTTAAGCATGCTCTCTTTATTTGATATGTGATCAAGTAAGTTGTGTTACTCTTTGACATGCGGTAGCTAATCATCGAGTGAGAGAGCTAGGGAGTCGTATGACGTTTTGAGCCGGACCCAGATAATCGAGGGTGCTAGGTCCCCTTTTTGTTTATGGTGGATTGGCTAGGCGTCGCGATTATCGGTTTGGGGTTGGACCTCACGATTAATGCATGGTATCGGTTTGGGGTTGGACTGCCGTTTACCTATTACGCCGGTTTGGGGATGGACTCGCCGACGATATTCCTAATAAGAGTTGTGTCGAGTCCAGAGTGAGATGGTCGAGTCACGTGTGGTGATTGAGATATATTATTGCTGTTTGCTTATATCCTTTATGTCGAGCTTATCTTAAATTGTTGAGAAGTTGACCTTTCCCGTGGTGCCTTCAATCCATGACGGCTACCCAGCGATGTCGAGGCGCAGGAACTCGACAAAGAGATGATGCCGAGGAGGAGCTCGACGAGGACCTGAGTGACGACTGTACTTGTCGTGATTGATTGTTTGTTCGACGTATTTCTTTTGATGACTGTACCTTGTTTTCTTTTGGAGTAGTATGTCGTGACCCGGTTGGGCAAGTGTTGTTTTGTTGTTTCAGGTAGGCGGTGGTCTTACTTTTGGAGCGACTGGGTGGGAGTCTGCCGGAAGTACCCCCAGGGTATGATTGATCTTTGAAGTCGTCATACCTTAGGTGTATTTTCTTTGTACATTGTTACCCTGTATTTTGTATACATTATTATTTCGAGTGATATATATATGTGTGTTATGCATGTATGTTTTATTAGAATTTAAGTCTTGTGTCTTAGTTGCACCATGTTTCGAAAGTCGTAATTACTCTGATGTGCACGAGTTGGTTTTATAAAAAAAAATATATATATCGTATTTTTAAAAGGCACAAGAGTTTTGTTTTTAAAACACATCTCATATAGGTTTATGTTGAGCTTGGTGTGTTGAGTTCGGTAACTCGAGCTCGGTATATTGAGCTCGGTAGCGGTCCGGAAACGGGTCGTTACACTTATATCTCATTGCTATATCATGATTATATTTTACATGCCTCGACACGCGACTTCCTCCTCAGTTCGACATACGACTTCCTCAGAGCTCGATACGCGACTTCCTCCTCAGCTCGACATCCGACTTCCTCAGCTCGACATCCGACACGAGATATGCATGTCAAAATATTTTGTGCGTGTGTGATTTAATTTTAATTGAGAGCTTTTTATTACTACTTACAAATTGTCTTAATAAAGGTAAATAAATACCCAGAACCCAAAGACTTGAAAAACTATCATTCTTGATACGCGTCTTGGTATTCTTTTCCACTTTTTGCACGGTTGACTATTTGTAAAGCTCCCTTTTGTCAATCATCAAAACCATCTTGTCAAGGCATGTATTCACAGACTCCCCCTTTTTGATGATGACAAACATCTCATGGAGGGAATTTAGTAAAATATAATCATGATATAGCAATGAGATATAAGTGTAACGACCCGTTTCCGGACCGCTACCGAGCTCAATATACCGAGCTCGAGTTACCGAGCTCAACACACCAAGCTCAACATAAACCTATATGAGATGTGTTTTAAAAACAAAACTCTTGTGCCTTTTAAAAATACGATATATATATTTTTTTTTATAAAACCAACTCGTGCACATCAGAGTAATTACAGCTTTTCGAAACATGGTGCAACTAAGACACAAGACTTAAATTCTAATAAAACATACATGCATAACATACACATATATATATATCACTCGAAATAATAATGTATACAAAATACAGAGTAGCAAATGTGCAAAGAAAATACACCTAAGGTACGACAACTTCAAAAGAGCAATCATACCGTGGGGTACTTCCTAGACTCCACGCAGGGCTACTCCAAAAGTAAGACCACCGCCTACCTCAAACAACAAAACACACCGCCTAAACTGGTCACGACCTCGAACACAAAAGAAAACGGCACAGTCCTCGGAAAAACAAACATCCAACAAATAAACAATCACGACAGATAGAGGTCGCCACTGGTCCTCGCCGAGCTCCTCCAAGCATCGCTTCATCGCCGAGTTACCCGCGCTCGACATCGCCTGGGTAACCGCCATGGATTGAAGGCACCACGGAAAGTGGTCAACTTCTCAACAATTCAAGATAAGCTCGACATAAAAATATAAGCAAACGGCAAAGTATAACATTCACCGACGTGACTCGACCATCTCACTCTAAACTCGACACAACTCGCAAATCCATTTTCTCGACTCGATAATTTTTCCGAATGCACACGCTGCATCAGATGTCGGAAAGTCCAGCCAAGCCTTGGGATCCTCGCTCTCCCTAGATACCAACTCAGGTCCCATAGCGTGGCGACGTCTAGTCAATCTCCCGTAAACAAAAGGGGACCTAGCACCCTCGCTTATCCGGTCACGGCTCAAAACGCCATACGACTCACCTAGCTCGCCACTCGATGAACACCACGCAGATACGATATTCAAAGAGTTAAACACAAGATATTCAACCGCATGTCAAATAAAAGAGCAAGCTCAACATGAAGAAACGCAATTCAACATGCAATACACAATTCACGACATATATTCAATCACATATTAAATACATGCAAAAACTCAATCATATCACAACATTTCAGCTCGACACAAATCAGGAAATCCATACACAATAACATAACCACGTAGAATATGAAATGCCCTTATGCTAGCATACTACGAAAGTATTAATGTGAAGCGCCCTTACATAAGGACTTATAAAATAAAGCCTTAGAGATATCTAGAAGTTGCCCTTACCGAACTCCAAGTTAATGCTGCTCGACAACGACCTCGACACAGCTGTCTTCAAAGAGCTCGACAACGACTTCTCTTACTCGATCTCGACACGGCTGTCTTCAACGAGCTCGACAACGACTTCGACACGTACGCTTCTCAGTCGACCTCGACACGTACAGTTCTCAGTCGACCTCGACACGTACAGTCCTCGATCTGGATTCTGCTGCTTCCGCGTCCTTGGATTCGCTTTCCCGTACCCTTGATTCGGAAATCACTCGATCTCGGGAATCAGACTTCCTAAAACAAACACAACTTAGATCGATCCTGTTGACAAGTGACTCCAAACACAAGAGGGGGGTGAATTGTGTGTGAACGGTGCTTTCAAAAACTTTTGGAGAAATAAGTGCTAATTATGAGTTGCGGAAATATTAATGTGAAATAGATAAATCACTTGAAGAATAAATTGCAAACGAGTTAAAAATAAAGTAAATAGTAAAATATAAATAACAATAAAATAAAGTACAGAAATTTAATTGGTGAAAAATAGAGAGATAAGGAGTAAAAAGCACACAACAAATTATCCAGGTTCGCCACCTAACACCCCTGTGGCCTACGCCCCGTCCCCAAAGCAAACCACTATGGGATTTTCACTAAGACACTAGATTTTAAATCGAAAGGTTCAGCTAGAAACCTTTACAACTCTAAACCAGAGCAATACGTTCAAGAGATATCACCTCTCTATGAACACCTTGGGATTCCTACCCAAAAATAAATGATTTTCACAAATAAAATGAGACGAAAAAGATACACTCAATAGTGCAGATATAACAAATTGAAGCTCAAATAATACAACTCAAATTTTGTAGAATAAAAAGACTCTCAGAAAATTGTGCTCAAATAAGTGTGAGTGATGAAAAATATTTGACAGAGTTTTTGGCACAAAAATTAAGCACTGCGTTGTTGTATTTTCGTGTTTAAGAAAGAGCACAGCGTTGTTTATTTATAGACCGACCGAGGAGCGTTTGCCCGTTGAGTTTTGATTTGTCCGTTGGAAGATTTGACCGTTGCAGGATGATTATTAAAAGGATTTGTCGCAGCATTTAAAAAAAGATTTGTCCGTTGGAATTTGTCCGTTGCGTTGAAAACACGGAGACGGCTCGGCATACGACCTCTGAAGACAGCTCGGCAGACGACCTCGCCACACAGCTCGACAGACGACCTCGACATAGATCGACAGACGACCTCTGAACAGCTCGGCAAAAGGACCTCGAAACAGCTCTGCATACGACCTCTGAACAGCTCTGCATACGACCTCCTCATCAGCTCGGTCCTCATAGCTCGGTAAGCGACCTCATCAGCTCGACACGAGACCTCGGTACGCGACCTCATCAGCTCGACAAGGATCATCAGCTCATCACGCGACCTCCTCCTCAGTTCGACATACGACTTCCTCAGAGCTCAACATCCGACTTCCTCCTCAGCTCGACATCCGATTTCCTCAGAGCTCAACATCCGACTTCCTCCTCAGCTCGACATCCGTTTTCCTCAGAGCTCGACACTCGACTTCCTTCAGAGCTCGACATCCGTTTTTTCAGAGCTCGACACCGACTTCCTCCTCAGCTCGACATACGACTTCCTCAGCTCGACATCCGACACGAGATATGCATGTCAAAATATTTTGTGCGTGTGTGATTTAATTTTAATTGAGAGCTTTTTATTACTACTTACAAATTGTCTTAATAAAGATAAATAAATACCCAGAACCCAAAGACTTGAGAAACAATCATTCTTGATACGCGTCTTGGTATTCTTTTCCACTTTTTGCACGGTTGACTATTTGCAAAGCTCCCTTTTGTCAATCATCAAAATCATCCTGTCAAGGCATGTATTCACAGACTTCTTTTTGATTATGACAAACATCTCATGGAGGAAATTTAGTAAAATATAATCATGATATAGCAATGAGATATAAGCATGGTTTTTCAATAAAAGATATCAGAGTTTAAGCACAATATTTAGAAAAACTCCCCCTCACAATATTAAAAAGATATCGAGTTTAAAGCATTTTCGCATTTTGGTAAAGAACTCCCCCTCACAATATGCATGGAATAAACCACTCCCCCTGAATCATATAACTCTCCCCCTTTTGGCAACATCAAAAAGTGGGAAAGACAAATAAAGCAAGGCATATATTCAGGATTAAACAAGCATATTTTGATAGTTACGTGATACCAAGCTTGGTGTGTGATGATGAGTTGGTTGGACATGATTAGCTAGTTGCATAAGACAAATGCGTCACCCACTCATTATTCCGTACTTAAAGAAAATGGAAGGGGAAAAGACCTCTATACTTACTTACTTCGACCGACTTACCACCTTCATCTTTGTCAAGATAGCATGAAGTGCTCATTGGAGTTGAGATTTCTTTTGCATCGGTCATTCCAAATTTCTTGAGTAAATCCTTGCAATATTTGGATTGATTGATGAATATTCCTTCCTTTGTTTGTTTGATTTGAAGTCCAAGGAAGTAATTTAGCTCTCCCATCATTGACATTTCAAATTCACTTTGCATGATATCAGAAAATTCCTTACACAAGGATTCATTAGTAGCACCAAATATTATATCTTCGACATAAATTTGAACAAGTAAAATGTCATGATTTTTGTGTTTAATGAAAAGAGTGGTATCAACTTTTCCTCTTTCAAAACCTTTTTCAAGTAAATATTTGCTCAACCTTCGTACTAAGCTCTGAGCTTGTTTTAAACCATATAAAGCCTTTTTCAATTTGAAAACATGATTTGGAAATTCAAAATTTTCAAAACCGGGAGGTTGATCAACATATACTTCTTCTTGAATAAAACCATTTAGAAATGCACTCTTAACATCCATTTGAAAAAGTTTAAAATCCATGATGCATGCAAATGCGAGAAGTATGCGAATAGCTTCTAATCTAGCCACGGGTGCATAGGTTTCATCAAAATCTATGCCCTCTTGTTGATTATAGCCTTTGCAACAAGTCTAGCTTTATTTCTAACAATGATACCGCTTTCATCAAGCTTGTTGCGAAAGACCCATTTGGTCCCAATGACTAGGTGATCTTTAGGCCTAGTGGACAAGTTCCCAAACATCATTTCTCTCAAATTGATTTAATTCCTCTTGCATAGCAAGTGGTCCAATACTCATCAAAGATGGCTTCATTGACGCCATTTGGTTCAATTTGAGAGACAAAGGCCATATGATGACATGCATGATTAAGAGAGTTTCGAGTCGTTACTCCCTTTTGAGATATCACCTATTATGTTGTCAAGAGGATGGTTCTTTGAGACTCTCCATTCCTTTGGAAGATTTGAGTGAGAGAGTTCTTGAGAGGGTTGAGGCAAGGACTCTTGATCCTCCTTTTGAACTTTTGATCTCTCTTGTTCCTCTAAATAGGTATCTCCAAATACTTCGCAAGATCATCAACACTTTCTTCTATCAAGATTTGGGGTTAGATTCATCAAAAGAAACATGCAATGCATTCTTCAACACCCAAGTTCTTTATTAAAAATTCAAAAGCTTTACTAGAAGTGGAATATCCAAGAAATAAACCTTCATCGCCTTTAGCATCAAATTTACTAAGGTTATTCTTACCATTGTTTAGACAAAACACTTGCATCCGAAAACGTGAAGGTGGGAAATGTTGGGCTTCCTTCCTTTGTAGAGTTCATACGGTGTTTGCTTAAGGATCGGCCTTATAAGAACTCGATTCATCACATAGCAAGCGTGCTCACTGCCCGCCCAAAAGTACTTAGGAAGGTTAGTCTCATTGAGCATCGCCCTCGCTAGCTCTTCAAGAGACCGATTTTTCCTTTCAACCACTCCATTTTGTTGCGGTGTCCTTGGAGCAGAAAAGTTGTGATCAATGCCATTTTCTCAGGCAAAATGCTTCAAATGCTTCATTCTCAAATTCCCACCATGATCACTTGAATGGAAGCAATGTTAAGTCCCTTCTCATTTTGTATAACCTTTGCAAGTTTTCAAAAGCATTAAAAGCATCATTTTTGTGAGAAATAAATAAAGTCCATGTATAGCGAGAATAGTCGTCCACAATAACAAGAGCATAGTAATTGCCACCAAAGCTCATGGTTCTAGAAGGGCCAAATAAATCCATATGTAAAAGTTGTAAAGGCCGGTTTGTTGAAACAATATTTTTAGATTTGAAAGAAGCCTTTACTTGTTTTCCCTTTTGACATGCATCGCAAAGTTTATCTTTTTCAAAACGAATCTTTGGCAAACCAATTACTAAGTCTTTACGAACCAATTTATTAAGATGATCCATGTGAATATGAGCCATTCTTCTATGCCATAGCCAAGATTCATTCTCTTTACTAAAAAGACAAAGATGCATCATTTGAAGGTAGTTCATCTAAATTAACCATATAGATATTTCCAATTCTAGATCCAACAAAAAATGTACTTTTATTAAAAGAATTTACGACTCATGCATTTTGAAGAATCAAATATAACATTATTGCCTTTGTCGTAAAGTTGACTAATACTTAGCAAGTTATGTTTCAAACCTTCCACATACAGGACATTCTTCTATAATGGGATTAGGACTCTTACCAATAGTACTAATCCCAAGAATTTTACCTTTATTATTATCACCATAATAAACATAACCTTTATTTTTGGGTTCCAAAGAGGAGAACTTGCTTTTGTCTCCTGTCATGTGCTTTGAACAGCCGCTATCAAGATACCAATTTGAATCTTTGGCTTTCAAGCACACCCGCAAAATAAAATCAGGTTTTAACTTTTGGTACCCAAACTAAGTCAGTCCAGATGAGTTAGTTTTTGGCAAAGTACCCTTTGGAATCCATATCTTTTGCCAACCACATTCTTGTTCTTTCTAATATTGCAAATGGA
This sequence comes from Calophaca sinica, assembly GCA_037113605.1. NCBI lineage: Eukaryota > Viridiplantae > Streptophyta > Magnoliopsida > Fabales > Fabaceae > Calophaca > Calophaca sinica. The sequence continues at coordinate 74,510,428 of CM073734.1, forward strand.
GGCAAGTGACCATTTCTACCACAAAGTGAAAGCATTTAATGAAAGGACTACTTGAGGGTTTGTTGTGATTGAAGAGTTTAAAAGATTTTTCATGAATTTTTGGATGATAACCTAAACCAGCTTTTCTAAAAGTACCTTTTTGGTTTCCTAAAATAATGTTTAGATTATCTCTTCCCATTGTAAATTTTGCAAGAGTGTTATTTAAATCCTCAACCTTATTTTTCAAAACACTACACTCATTGCATTTTAAAACTTCATCCTTTTTATTTTCACAAGATATGGGAGGAGAAGTTTCAATCACAAAGAACTTGTTTTTCTTTAAGAATCACTATCTCTTTGTTTAAAATTTCAATTTTTGATTCAAGAGAAGAGATGGTTTTCTTAGAAGAAAGAACAATTTTTCCAAGTTTAATCGTTTCATTATTGAATTCTTCACAAGCAGCAAGTAATTCATCATAAGTTAAAGAAGAGTCAGGATCATAAAAATATACCTCATCTTCATCATGATTTGCCATTAGACTAAGGTGAGCCTCTTCATTTTCAGATTCATCAGAAGAATCCATATCATTATCATCCCAGGCAATGTAAGCTCTTCTTCCCTTCGAATCCTTTGGTGGTTTCTTTTCAAATTTCTCATTCCTCGTTTGGTTTTGAGGACAATCGGGTTTTATGTGACCTTTCTTTCCACACTTGTAGTGTAGGATTAAAAGAAGTTGTTTCATCACTTTTCTTTTGAGAGCTTGGGAACTTACCTTTGTTTCGAGTCTCATGAACCTTTGAATTTGCGAACCATTAGACTCATGTTTTCCTCATTATTTTCATCTTCAAGGAAATCACATTCGTCATCGCCGCTTCTCAATGCTTGCTTTGAGGGCGAGCCCTTTCTTTTTCTTATCGCCTTCTTCGCTTTCCATGAGACGATTTAGTTCAATTTCATGTTCCCGCAATTTTCCAAACAAAGTAGCCAAGGTCATAGAAGATAAGTCTCTAGATTCAGCTATAGCAGTTGACCTTGGGTTGCCAATTCCTCGCTTAGACATCTAAGAACTTTGTTAATCAAATCTTCACATCAAGACTTTCCCAAGAGCTCGAGATGGTTTATTATATGGATGAACCTTTTTGCATATCTTGTATGTTTTCACTTGGTTTCATCCTAAATAACTCATACTCATGGGTTAATGTGTTCATTCGAGCCCTCTTGACTCCTGTAGTACCTTCATGGGTCAATAGAAGGGTGTCCCACATTTCTTTAGCAGCCTTGCAATTTGAGACCCTATAGAACTCATCGTAGCTTAAAGCGTAAGTGATGATGTTCTTAGCCTTCAAATTGTATTGGACCTTTTTCTTATCATCTTCGGTCCAAAGTGATCTTGGTTTGTCTACCACTGCATCATTAATTGATTGAGTGGGGACAAATGGACCATTTTCCACAAAGATCCCAAATATCAAGATCAACACCCTCAAGAAAGATTTGCATTCTATCCTTCCAATAACCATACCCTCACCATTGAAAATGGGGTCTGTTTCATGGAAGTTCCTCGTTATTGTTTGAAGTCATTCTCTTGAGACGGTTAAGTCCTTTATACAAGAGTCTAGCTCGATGCCACTTGTTGACAAGTGACTCCAAACACAAGAGGGGGTGAATTGTGTGAACAGTGCTTTCAAAAACTTTTGGAGAAATAAGTGCTAATTATGAGTCATGGAAATATTAATGTGAAATAGATAAATCACTTGAAGAATAAATTGCAAACGAGTTAAAAATAAAGTAAATAGTAAAATATAAATAACAATAAAATAAAGTACGTAAATTTAATTGATCAAAAATAGAGAGATAAGGAGTAAAAGCACACAACAAATTATCCAGGTTCGCCACCTAACACCCATGTGGCCTACGCCCCGTCCCCAAAGCAAACCACTATGGGATTTTCACTAAGACACTAGCTTTTAAATCAGTTCACTAGAAACCTTTACAACTCTAAACCAGAGCAATACGCTCAAGAGATATCACCTCTCTATGAACACCTTGGGATTCCTACCCAAAAATAAATGATTTTCACAAATAAAATGAGACGAAAAAGATACACTCAATAGTGCAGATATAACAAATTGAAGCTCAAATAATACAACTCAAATTTTGTAGAATAAAAAGACTCTCAGAAAATTGTGCTCAAATAAGTGTGAGTGATGCAACATATTTGACAGAGTTTTTGGCACAAAAATTAAGCACTGCGTTGTTGTATTTTCGTGTTTACGCAAGAGCACAGCGTTGTTTATTTATAGATCGACCGAGGAGCGTTGTTCGCTGAGTTTTGATTTGTCCGCTGGAAGATTTGACCGCTGCAGTGATGATTATTAAAAGGATTTGTCGCAAAGATTTAAAAAGATTTGTCCGCTGGAATTTGTCCGCTATGCTGAAAACACTGAGACGGCTCAAGATACGACTCAAGACAGCTCTACAGACGACCTCGCCACACGGCTCGACAGACGACCTCGACATAGATCGACAGACGACCTCAACAAATTTCGGCAAAAGGACCTCGAACAGCTCCGATACGACCTCGAACAGCTCAGCATACGACCTCCTCATCACCGGTCCTCATAGCTCTGCAGCGACCTCATCACCGACACGAGACCTCAGACTCGACCTCATCACCGACAAGGATCATCACCATCACGCGACCTCCTCCTCGCCTCGACATACGACTTCCTCGAGCTCAACATCCGACTTCCTCCTCACCGACATCCGATTTCCTCAGAGCTCAACATCCGACTTCCTCCTCACCGACATCCGCTTTCCTCGTGAGCTCGACACTCGACTTCCTTCGTGAGCTCGACATCCGCTTTTTCAGAGCTCGACACCGACTTCCTCCTCACCGACATACGACTTCCTCACCGACATCCGACACGAGATATGCATGTCAAAATATTTTGTGCGTGTGTGATTTAATTTTAATTGAGAGCTTTTTATTACTACTTACAAATTGTCTTAATAAAGATAAATAAATACCCGTAACCCAAAGACTTGAGAAACAATCATTCTTGATACGCTGCCTTGGTATTCTTTTCCACTTTTGCACGGTTGACTATTTGCAAAGCTCCTTTGTCAATCATCAAAATCATCCCGTCAAGGCATGTATTCTGCATCCATGGGTTCTAATACATCTAGCTCTCTTCCCCAAACTCAACCACAACCTTAAAAATATAAAACTCAAGAATCGAAAGATATTTTTCCTCTAACACAAAGTTAGGGATTTCGATCAAAATTTCATGAAAAAGTTATCCGATGCTTCAACAGATAGATCGACAACAACAATAACCGTAAGCAACGAATGAAAAACAAGAAATCTAAACGAACCAAAAATGGAGGTTTCGGGCACCGCCGATTGCGTAAAAACAGAGGAAGAAATTTGTTTTACAAGCCCAATTAATCGGTTAGAAAGATAGGTAATATTGTGAAGAAGAAAACCCATCAATTTGATATGATTTGGAAGCATAAACTGGTTAAAAATGGAAGAAGAATTAGCGCTAAACAAGAGTACAGATGAAAAGAAAATCTGCTTCTTCATACCTCAACTGTGATCGAAAGGCGAGATGTGGGTCGAGAAGTTGATGATGAACAAGATTGATGAAGAGAGCTTGTGCAGAATCTCGATGGAACTCACGGTTTCGACGATGGAGATTTTTTTTTGAAGAAAACAACGAAACACAGAGCAGAAGGAAGGAAGAAGAAAGAAGAAAAGAGAAATGAGTGTTCGAGGGAAAATCGATCAGAATACATACGGAAGCGGCATAATCGTGAACTCCAGCTATAAGATGCCAATCCCAATAATCATCTACCCGCTTAATCGCTCCTCTCATAATTACCCTCTACTGCTCGGTCCAACGGCAAGTCGACAATGTAATAATTACAAACAATATAATAATAACGCTGAAAACGCTCGAAAGAATACGAGGTGTCATCTCGACACGATGTCGACAAGAGTGCTCGTGCAAGCGCATAAGGTTCTAACACGAAGTTCGTGAACGCGGTCTCTCAAACCGACTTGGCGCCCTCATCACCCAGACGCGACTTTCATCAACTCGACACGCCGACCTCCTCACCAAAGCCAGCCTAGTGCACGTGGTCTCATCACCAAGAAATGATCTCAAGAACGATCTAGTCACGGATCTCGACACAAGGTCTTGGTCGAGGTCTCGATACGCCGTTCTAATACGATGTCGATCTCGCCCTCAGGTGTTACAATCTCTCCTCTAAAAAATTTCGCCTCGAAATTGCAAATAAGATTCTTACCTCGTAAAAGTTCAGGGTAATCGAAGTCTTCATCTTCTCCTCCAGCCTCCCAAGTCGCATCTCCCGCCTTCGATCCCACACAACTTTGACAAGTCAATCTCTTTGTTCAAGAATCGCTTGGCTTTCCGATCAACGATCCTTGCTGGTAATGCTTCAAAGATAGGTCGCCCTTCGCTTGAATCACATCCGCTCGATGACATGAAGGGTCTAAACATACTTCCGCAATTGTGAGACGTGGAAGACGCCGTGGATGTTCGACAAGAATGGTGGCAAGGCAATCTGATATGCCACCGACCAATACGACAAAGAATCTGGTAAGGTCCAATGAATTTAGGGTAAGTTTCTTGGATTTGATCGCTCGACCAACTCCAGAATGGGGTGACTCTAAGAAATACATGTTCTCCTTCCTCGAACTCGAGTGGTCGACGCCGTTGGTCCGCATAACTCTTCGTCGACTTTGAGATGTTCGCATCCGATCTCGATCAAACGGATCTTCTCGATAGTCCGCCGGATCATATCTGGTCCTACGACGCTCGCCGCCGCCCTGGTACCAACAAAGAGGCGCCTGACATTTCCGGCCCATACAGCGCTTCAAAAGGTGCCATCCCAATACTCGCATGGAAGTCGTTATTGTAGGTGAATTCCACCAATGGTAAGACGTCGCCCCAACTTCCTCGGTGATCTAACGCATAAGCTCGCAACAAATCTTCAAGCCGATTGATCGTTTCTCGGCCCGACCGCCGCCTATGGATGATATGTCGAGCTAAGCCTCGAGCTCTGCCTCCCATCGCCTTGCAATTCCCTCCAAAATGAGACGTGAACTGGATCTCGGTCCGACACGATCAAGAGGGTATTCCATGAAGTCGCACTATCTCCGCGATGTAGATCTCGGCCAGCTTTTCCACGTTGTATGTCGACCACCGGTAAGAATGAGCAGATTTGGTCAATCGGCCGACGATCACCCAAATCGAATCATTCTTCTTCGCGCCTTCGCAAACCTACAACGAAATCCATGGAAATACCGCCCCATTTCCATACCGCACGCCGTTTATCAGAGCATTCCCGCAGGTCGCTGGTGCTCCACCTTCGCTTCGACACGCCAAACATGAAGCTACGTGACGCCACTTGCTTCTTCATTCAGGACCACCAAAAATGCTTCTTCAAGTTTTGATACATCTTCGTGAATCTGGATGAATACTAAAGTTGCTCTTATGCGCTTCGTCGAGAATCAACTTCCTCACCGGATACGTTAGGTACGCACATTCGCCATTGCACCTCAAGATGTCGTCCCGCCCGACCAAATTCGCCGCTTTCCTTGCGCTTATCAATCAATCTTCTGCGAAGCTCGTCATGAACTTGCTGGTCTCGGATCTCATCCAACAATCTGTTAGAAATGGTAATCATACCAAATCTCGCCTTCCGGTGAAACTTCGACACTCAACTTCAAGTCTCGAACTTCTCGAGCATCTCCAACTCCTTGATCATTATCGCCGAGGTTAAAACGCTCTTCCCGCCAATGCATCCGCTACTACGTTAGCCTTACCGGATGGTATTCCAACGTAAAGTCGTAGTCCTTGAGAAATTTCGCCCATCTACGCTGACGCATGTTGAGTTCTTTCCGGTCGAACAGGTACTTCAAGCTCTTGTGATCGCTGAAACAAGAAGAGTGCTCCCATAAAGGTAGTGCCTCCATATCTTCGGGCCAAGAAACCATCGCCGCCACTCCAAGTCGTGAGTAGGGTAGTTCCTCTCGTGAATCTTAAGTCGTCTTGAAGCATACGCGACCACCTTCCGATGTTGCATCAAAGACGCATCCCAATCCCTGGTGTGACGATCACAATACACCTCGAAAGGCTCTTCGGGTTGAGGCAAAATCAAAGACAAAGCGCCGTCGTCAAAAGCTCCTTCGGCCGTTGAAAATCCGGCTTCACACTCCTGGCCCAAGCAAAAGGTTGATCCTTCCTCGTCAGCCGTGTAAGAGGCGCGACAATCTTCGAGAAACCTTCAATGAATCTTCTGTAATATCCCCGCTAAGCCGACAAAACTCCCGATCTCAGAATCGCCTTCTTGCTGTTCCCACGCTAGCACGCCTTCAATCTTAGTTGGATCCACAGCCTATCCCTTCTCCTGGAAATCACGTGACCAAGAAAATTCACCTCTTCAAGCCAAAATTCACACTTCGACAGGTTGGCATAGAGTTGCTTATCTCGTAATATCCGCAAGACTCGACATAGGTGTTCATGCGTGCTCTTCTCGGTTCCTCGAGTAAATCAATATGTCGCCGATGAACACTACAACGAATCGATCCAAAACGAATGGAAAATCCTGCTCATGTAGTCCATAAACACACCGGGCGATTCGTCACTCCAAACGGCATCACCAAGTACTCAGAGTGACCGTATCTAGTCCTGGAAGTCGCTTTGGCGACATCTTCCTCCTTCACGCGAACTGATGGTAGCCCGACTTCAAGTCTATCTTGAAAAGATCGCCGCCCACGAAGTTGGTCCATCAAGTCGCCAATACGCGGGTAACGGATAACCGCTTCTTCACGGTAACCTTGTTGAGCTCGCGATAGTCCACGCACGCCTTGATCGTCCATCCTTCTTCTTAACCAACAACATTGAGCTCCCACGGTGACACGCCGGTCGTATGAATCGCTTCGACTCCAAGTGTTCGATCCGGGACTTCACTCTTTCATCTCGGCAGAGACATCCCAGACGGCGCTTTGAAATCGGCCCCGTTCCTCGAATCAGTCGATGGAGAACTCGACCTTCAGATCGGGTGGTAACCCTGGCACGCCTTCGGAAAACGCCCTCAAAGTCACACACCACCGTACATTCTTCACGCCGACCGCTGGAAAACTTCCGAACTAGCTAGATACATGTATTCCCTAGTTCCTTCTTGTAACGCACTGCTCTGACCGCCATCGAAGCTCAATATACCGAGCTCGAGTTACCGAGCTCAACACACCAAGCTCAACAAAACCTATATGAGATGTGTTTTAAAAACAAAACTCTTATGCCTTTAAAAATGCGATATATATTTTTTTTTCATATAAAACCAACTCGTGCACATCGAGTAATTACAAATTTTTCAAACATGGTGCAACTAAGACACAAGACTTAAATTCAAATAAAACATACATGCATAACATACACATATATATATCACCCGAATAATAATGTATACAAATACAGAGTAGCAAATGTGCAAAGAAAATACACCTAAGGTACGACAACTTCAAAAGAGCCAACATACCCTGAGGGGACTTCCGTCAGACTCCCACGCAGGGTCGCTCCAAAAGTAAGACCACCAGCCTACCCTCAGAGCAACAAAAACAACATCGCCTAAACTGGTCACGACTCTAACATAAAAGAAATACAAGAATACCTCGTAAAAACCAACATCCAATAAATAAACAATCACGACAGATAGAGGTCGCCACTGGTCCTCGCCGACCTCCTCCCCAGATCGCTTCATCGCCGAGTTACCCGCGCTTCGACATCGCCTCGGGTAACCGCTATGGATCAAGGCACCACGAAAGTGGTCAACTTCTCAACAAGTTAAGATAAGCTCGACATAAAAATATAAGCAAACAAAGAAGGTATAACAATCACCGACGTGACTCGACCATCTCACTCTAAACTCGACACAACTCACAATTCCATTTTCTCTCGACTGACAATTTTCCTAATGCACACGCTGCATCAGATGTCGGAAAGTCCAGCCAAGCCTTGGGATCCTCGCCTCCCTAGGATACTAACTCAGTCCCGTAGCGTGGCGACGCCTAGTCAATCTCCAGAAACAAAAGTGGGACCTAGCACCTCGCTTATCCGGTCACGGCTCAAAACGCCATACGACTCACCTAGCTCGCCACTGATGAACACCACAGATACGATATTCAAAGAGTTAAACACAAAATATTCAACCGCATGTCAAATAAAAGAGCAAGCTCGACATGAAGAAACGCAATTCAACATGCAATACACAATTCACGCACATATATTCAATCACATATTAAATACATGCAAAACTCAATCATATCACAACATTTCATCTCGACACAAATCAAGAATCCATACACAATAACATAACCACATAGAATATGAAATGCCCTTACGCTAGCATACTACGAAAGTAATAATGTGAAGCGCCTTACTTAAGGACTTATACAATAAAGCCTTAGAGATATCTAGAAGTTGCCCTTACCGAACTCCAAGTTAAATGTCGCCGACAACGACTGACGACACATTTGTCTTCAAAGAACTCGACAACGACTTCTCTTACTCGATCTCGACACTGTCTTCAACGAACTCGACAACGACTTCGACACGCACGCTTCTCACCGACCTCGACACGCATACCCTCGCTCGATTCACGCTTGCTGGCCCTGATTCGCTCCGCACACCTCGATTCGAATTCACTCGATCTCTGAATCGACTTCCTAAAACAAACACAACTCAGATCGATCTATGGTTCTAATACATCTAGCTCTCTTCCCCAAACTCAACCACAACCGTAAAATATAAAACTCAAGAACTGAAAGATATTTTTCCTCCAACACAAAGTTAGTGGATTTCGATCAAAATTCATGAAAAGTTATCCGATGCTTCAACAGATAGATCGACAACAACAATAATCAAGCAACGAATGAAAATCAAGAAAATCGAAATGAACCAAAAATGGGGTTTCGGGCATTGCCGATCATAAAAACAGAGAAAGAAATTTGTTTTACAAGCCCAATTAATCTGCTAAAAGATAGGTAATATTGTGAAGAAGAAAACCCATCAATTTGATATGATTTGGAAGCATAAACCGATTAAAAATGGAAGAAGATTTAGCGCTAAACAAGAGTACAGATGAAAGAAAATCTGTTCTTCATACCTCAACGGTGATGGTCGATCGACGAGATATGGGTCGAGAAGTTGATGATGAACAAAATTGATGAAGAGATCTTGTGCAGAATCCCGCTGGAACTCACGGTTTCGACGATGAAGATTTTGAAGAAACCAACGAAACACAGAGCAGAAGGAAGGAAGAAGATAGAAGAAAAGAGAAATGAGTGAAACGGCCGTGGTATACACCGGCAGAAAGGGGTAAAACGTAACTCCAGCTATAAGATGCCAATCCCAATAATCATCTACCCGTTAACTCGCTCCTCTCATGATTACCTCTACTCGCTTGGCCAACGATAAGCCGACAATGTAATAATTACAAACAATATAATAATAACGCTGAGTAACGCTCAAATAATACGAGGTGTCATCTCGACACGATGTCGACAAGAGTGCTCGTGCAAATGTACAAAGTTCTAACACGAAGTTCGTGAACGCTGCCTCTCACCGACTTGGCGCCCTCATCGCCTGCAGACGCGACTTCATCAACTCGACACCCGACCTCCTCACCAAGCAGCCTAGTGCACGTGGTCTCATCACCGACAAAAGATCTCAGAACGATCTAGTCACGGATCTCGACACAAGGTCTTGGTCGAGGTCTCGATACGCCGCCCTAATACGATGTCGATCTCGCCCTCAGGTGTTACAATCTCTCCTCTAAAAAATTTCGCCCTCGAATTGCAAATAAGCTTCTTACCTCGTAAAAGTTCAGTGGTATCAATCTTCATCTTCCTCCAGCCTCCCAAGTCGCATCTCCCGCCTTCGATCCCACACAACCTCGACAAGTCGGATCTCTTTGTTCAAGAATCGCTTGGCTTTCCGATCAACGATTCTTGCCGGTGACGCTCAAAAGATAAGTCGCCCTTCGCTTGAATCACATCCGGTTCGATGACATGAGAAGCGGTCCTAAACATACTTCCGCAATTGTGAGACGTGAAAGACGCCGTGGATGTTCGACAAGAATGGTGGCAATGCACCGATATGCCATCGACCAATACGACGAAGAATCTGTAAGCGTCCAATGAATTTAGGGTAAGTTTCTTGATTTGATCGCCGACCAACTCCAGAGGGGGTGACTCTAAGAAATACATGTCCTCCTTCCTCGAACTCGAGTGGTCGACGCCGCTGATCCGCATAACTCTTCTGCCGACTTTGAGATGTTCGTGATCCGATCTCTCGATCAAACGGATCTTCCTGAGTCCGCCGGATCATATCTGGTCTCTACGACACCCGCCGCCCTGGTACCAACAAAGAGGCGTCGACATTTCCGGCCCATACGCTTCAAAAGGTGCCATCCCAATACTCGCATGGAAGCCGTTGTTGTATGTGAACTCCACCAATGGTAAGACGCCGCCCCAACTTCCTGTGATCTAACGCATAAGCTCGCAACAAATCTTCAAGCTTATCGATCGCTCTCTCGGCCGTCTGGCCACCAGGATGATATGCCGAAGCTAAGCTCGAGCTCTGCTCCCATCGCCTCGCAATTCCTCCAAAATGAGACGTGAACTTTGATCTCTGGCCCGACACGATCAAGAGGGTATTCCATGAAGTCGCATTATCTCCGCGCGATGTAGATCTCTGGCCGCCTTTTCCACGCTGTATGTCGACCTCACCGCAAGAATGAGCAGATTTGGTCAATCGGCCGACGATCACCCAAATCGAATCATTCTTCTTCTCGCCTTCGCAAACCTACAACGAAATCCATGGAAATATCGTCCCATTTCCATACCGCACGCTGTTTATCAGAGCATTCCCGCAGTCGCTGGTGCTCCACCTTCGCTTCGACACGCCAAACATGAAGCTACGATTCGCCACTTGCTTCTTCATTCCTGACCACCAAAAATGCTTCTTCAAGTCTTGATACATCTTCGTGAACTCCGGATGAATACTAAAGTTGCTCTTGCGCGCTTCGCCGAGAATCAACTTCCTCACTGGATACGTTAGGCACGCACACTCGCCATTGCACTCAAGATGTCGCCCGCCCGACCAAATTCGCCGCTTTCCTTGCGCTTATCAATCAATCTTCTTGCGTAAGCTCGTCACGAACTTGCCGGGTCTCTGATCTCGCCCAACAATCTGTTAGAAATGGTAAGCATACCAAATCTCGCCTTCCTGGTGAAACTTCGACACTCAACTTCAAATCTCTAACTTCTCGAGCATCTCCAACTCCTTGATCATCATTACCGAGGTTAAAACGCTCTTCCCGCCAACGATCCGCTACTACGTTAGCCTTACCGGGATGGTATTCCAACGTAAAGTCGTAGTCCTCGAGAAATTTCGCCCATCTACGCTGACGCATGTTGAGCTCCTTCCGTCGAACAGTACTTCAAGCTCTGCGGATCGCGAAAACAAAGAAGAGTGCTCCCGCAAAGGTAGTGCCTCCATATCTTCAAGAAAAACCATCGGGCCGCTAGCTCCAAGTCGTGAGTAGGATAGTTCCTCTCGTGAATCTTAAGTCGCCTTGAAGCATACGCGACCACCTTCCGATGTTGCATCAAGACACATCCCAATCCTGGTGTGACGATCACAATACACCTCGAAAGGCTCTTCGGTCGAGGCAAAATCAAGACAGCGCCGCCGCCAAAAGCTCCTTCGGCCGTTGAAAATCGCTTCACACTCCTGGCCCAAGCAAAAGGTTGATCCTTCCTCGCCAATCGTAAAGAGGCGCGACAATCTTCGAGAAACTTTCAATGAATCTTCTGAATATCCTCGCTAAGCCGACAAAACTCCCGATCTCAGAATCGCCTTCTACTGCTCCCACGCTTATCACCGCCTCAATCTTAGTCGATCCACAAATTATCCCTTCTCCTGGAAATCACGTGACCTAGAAAATTCACCTCTTCAAGCCAAAATTCACACTTCGACAGATTGGCATAGAGTCGCTTATCTCGTAATATCCGCAGATTCGCATAGGTGTTCTCGCGGCTCTTCTCGGTTCCTCGAGTAAATCAATATGTCGCCGATGAACACTACAACGAATCGATCCAAAACGAATGAAAATCCTGCTCATGTAGTCCATAAACACACCGGGCGATTCGCTACCCAAACGGCATCACCAAGTACTCGTAGTGACCGTGATCTAGTCCTGGAAAGTCGCTTTGGCAACATCTTCCTCCTTCACGCCGAACTGATGGTAGCCCGACTTCAAGTCTATCTTGAAAAGATCGCCGCCCACGGTTGGTCCATCAAATCGCCAATACGTGGTAACGGATAACCCGCTTCTTCACAGAACCTTGTTGAGCTCGCGATAGTCCACGCACGCCTTGATCGCCCATCCTTCTTCTTAACCAACAACACCGGAGCTCCCCACGGTGACACGCCGGTCAGATGAATCGCTTCGACTCCAAGTGTTCGATCCGGGACTTCAACTCTTTCATCTCGGCAGAGACATCCCAGACGGCGCTTTGAAATCTGGCCCTGCTTCGAATCAGTCGATGGAGAACTCGACCTCTCGCATCGGGTGGTAATCCCGCACGCCTTCGAAAAACGCCCTCAAAATCACACACCACCGAACATTCTTCACGCCGACCGCTGAAAACTTCCGAACTAGCGAGATACATGTATTCCCTAGTTCCTTCTTTTCAAAGAAACTCCAATACGCTCGCGTAAAGATAATCGAGACTCCAAGGTCCTGAAAATTACGCTTTACTGGCACACCCAAAAAGGACATGGTGGTGTGACAACCAATCCATCCCGAGGATAACATCTAAACCCTTAAGAGGCAAACAAACCAAATTGACCACAAACTTTCTATTCTCAATAATCACTACACAATTAAGACATGCAAAGTTTTCAGGACTAAGGTTTTAGCACCGGGTTGTAACTACTAATTTAAACGGTAAAGCCACAAATAAGCTCAAAAGGTTCACACAATCGTAAGAAATGAAGGAACGGGTTGCACCAATCAAAAAGAACGGATAAGGATTTACCTCGATCTCACATTCACCTTGATAAGATCATCACCGACCGCTTCTCGCCACTCATGCGTAAAACTCGCTTTAGCCACTGACGCCTTTGGCCTTTGCCGCAAGCATAGCCTGCTCAGCCTTTAGGTGTAGGACAATCCCAGCAAAATGCCCTGGCTTCTTGCAGCTTGAAACACACCTCCTCCCTTCGAGTAGGCTATCGCAGAATGTCCCGCTTCCACATCGGTAGCAAATCACCTCGACACCGGATCGACCTCCACTCCTGCAGATTGGGTCATCTGGACGACATCGCCCCTCGTTGTTGTTCCCCGAGGCCTGGCCAGAAGGTCTCTTCTCGCGTAGTTTCCTTTCAGGCAAATCCGCCTCGCAGACTGGGTCTCACCGGCCCGCCACAGCTTTTCTTCTTGTGGCTCCTCACTCCTTCTACCTCGACACATCGATCAATCACCTTCGAGATTTCGGATCCTCAACGACACCATCGACTTCAATGTCGAATCTCAATCCTCGCTGAAATCTCTCACTTAACCATCTCTGGTCAACCTTGGCCATTTAAATGGATCAAATACTCGCCAACGATTCAAACTTGGTCGCATACTGACACCGCCGAAGTTGCCTTTGCCGCAGCTTGAAGAAATTCTCGCCCTTCTACTGGCAAGATCCGGAAGTACTTGTCCAAGAACCTTTCACTAAAAGCTCCTGTGTCATCTCGCGATGTTCGCTATAAACGCTTGTTTACCTTCCACCAATACTCAAGGCCTCCTAGCAATAAGTAGGTGGCATAGTCGACCTTCACGCTTGTCCCGCAATGAAGTGCCTCAAAGATCTTCTCGATCTCTTGCATCCAAAGATCGCCTTTATCCGGATTTGGCTCACCAGAACTTCGTGGATCATGCTTCCTAAAGTCGGCCAATCCTCTCGCTTCAAAGATTACGCTCGCTTCGTCGCTGGCCGCAAGTTCGCCGAAGTTAACGCCGCCTGGCTGAGCCATCGCGTTAGCCTGGCTGAGTTGCAAAGAATGATTGTTGAGCCATGGCCGCCGCCATCTCGGCCATAGCTTGAATAGCCTGCTCCATGTCGACGCTTCTTGCCATGTATGTCGATTCCTACGAGGTGGCATTAGATTCCACAAAGTTCAAAACCCCGCTAATCTCACAACAAGGATGTGTTAAAACACACCGCTTCAATCAAGAAACAGCCAAAACAATTTCAAGCAATAAGTGCTTCACTTAATCAAACAAAGAATCAACACAAAACAACTAGGTACCCAACACATAACCCGACACGTTGACTACCCAAATCCTATGCACAAATTTCTACAACCGAATCAAGCCTGATACCAAAGTCAGAACGACTCCATTTCCTGACCGCTACCGAAGCTCAATATACCGAGCTCGAGTTACCGAGCTCAACACACCAAGCTCAACAAAACCTATATGAGATGTGTTTTAAAAACAAAACTCTTATGCCTTTAAAAATGCGATATATATTTTTTTTCATATAAAACCAACTCGCACATCGTAGTAATTACAAATTTTTCAAACATGGTGCAACTAAGACACAAGACTTAAATTCAAATAAAACATACATGCATAACATACACATATATATATCACCCGAATAATAATGTATACAAATACAGAGTAGCAAATGAGCAAAGAAAATACACCTAAGGTACGATACAACTTCAAAAGAGCTATCATACCTGGGGTACTTCCCAGACTCCCACGCAGGGTCGCCCAAAAGTAAGACCACCGCCTACCCTCAGAGCAACAAAAACAACATCGCCTAAACTGGTCACGACCTCGAACATAAAAGAAATACAAGAACTCGTAAAAACCAACATCCAATAAATAAACAATCACGACAGTAGAGGTCGCCACTGGTCCTCGCCGACCTCCTCCTAAGATCGCTTCATCGCCGAAGTTACTCGCGCTCGACATCGCCTGGGTAACCGCCATGGATTGAAGGCACCACGGAAAGTGGTCAACTTCTCAACAAGTTAAGATAAGCTCGACATAAAAATATAAGCAAACAAAGAAGGTATAACAATCACCGACGTGACTCGACCATCTCACTCTAAACTCGACACAACTCACAATTCCATTTTCTCTCGACTGACAATTTTCCTAATGCACACGCTGCATCAGATGTCGGAAAGTCCAGCCTAAGCCTTGGGATCCTCGCTCCCTAGGATACCAACTCAGTCCCGTAGCGTGGGCGACGCCTAGTCAATCTCCCAGAACAAAAGGGACCTAGCACCTCGCTTATCCGGTCACGGCCAAAAACGCCATACGACTCACCTAGCTCGCCACTGATGAACAATTCGGCCAGATACGATATTCAAAGAGTTAAACACAAAATATTCAACCCAATGTCAAATAAAAGAGCAAGCTCGACATGAAGAAACGCAATTCAACATGCAATACACAATTCACGACATATATTCAATCACATATTAAATACATGCAAAACTCAATCATATCACAACATTTCATCTCAACACAAATCAAGAATCCATACACAATAACATAACCACATAGAATATGAAATGCCCTTACGCTAGCATACTACTTAAAGTAATAATGTGAAGCGCCTTACTTAAGGACTTATACAATAAAGCCTTAGAGATATCTAGAAGTTGCCCCATCGAACTCCAAGTTAAATGTCGCCGACAACGACTCGACACAAATTGCCTTCAAAGAACTCGACAACGACTTCTCTTACTCGATCTCGACATCTACTGCCTTCAACGAACTCGACAACGACTTCGACACGCACGCTTCTCACCGACCGACACGCATACCCTCGCTCGATCTCATTGCCTGGCCCTGATTCGCTCCGCACACCTCGATTCGAATTCACTCGATCTCTGAATCGACTTCCTAAAACAAACACAACTCGATCGATCTATGGTTCTAATACATCTAGCTCTCTTCCCCAAACTCAACCACAACCCGTAAAAATATAAAACTCAAGAACTGAAAGATATTTTTCCTCCAACACAAAGTTAGGGATTTCGATCGTAATTCATGAAAAGTTATCCGATGCTTCAAATGATAGATCGACAACAACAATAATCAAGCAACGAATGAAAATCAAGAAAATCGAAATGAACCAAAAATGGGGTTTCGGGCATTGCCGATTGCAGTAAAAACAGAGAAAGAAATTTGTTTTACAAGCCCAATTAATCTGTTAAAAAGATAGGTAATATTGTGAAGAAGAAAACCCATCAATTTGATATGATTTGGAAGCATAAACCGATTAAAAATGGAAGAAGATTTAGCGCTAAACAAGAGTACGTATGAAAGAAAATCTGTTCTTCATACCTCAACGGTGATGGTCGATCGACGAGATATGGGTCGAGAAGTTGATGATGAACAAAATTGATGAAGAAATCTTGTGCAGACCATTGAACTCACGGTTAAGCCGATGAAGATTTTTAAGGAAACAACGAAACACAGAGCGTATGAAGGAAGAAGAAAGAAGAAAAGAGAAATGAGTGAAACGGCCGTGGTATACAAATGGCGAGAAAGGGGTAAAAACGAACTCCAGCCTATAAGATGCCAATCCCAATAATCATCTACCCGTTAACTCGCTCCTCTCATGATTACCCTCTACTCGCTTGGCCAACGCATAAGTCGACAATGTAATAATTACAAACAATATAATAATAACGCCGAGTAACGCTCAAATAATACGAGGTGTCATCTCGACACGATGTCGACAAGAGTGCTCGTGCAAATGTACAAAGTTCTAACACGAGTTCGTGAACGCTGCCTCTCACCGACTTGGCGCCCTCATCGCCAGACGCGACTTCATCAACTCGACACCCGACCTCCTCACCAAAGCCTAGTGCACGTGGTCTCATCACCGACAAAAGATCTCGCAAACGATCTAGTCACGGATCTCGACACAAGGTCTTGGTCGAGGTCTCGATACGCCGCCCCAATACGATGTCGATCTCGCCCTCAGGTGTTACACTTCTTTCAAAGAAACTCCAATACGCTCGCGTGAAAGATAATCAAGACTCCAAGGTCCTGAAAATTACGCTTTACGGCACACCCAAAAGGACATGGTGGTGTGACAACCAATCCATCCCGAGGATAACATCTAAGCCCTTAAGAGGCAAACAAACCAAATTGACCACAAACTTTCTACTCAATAATCACTACACAATTAAGACATGCAAGTGTTTGTGACTAAGGTTTTAGCAAATTGGGGTTGTAACTACTAATTTAAACGGTAAAGCAAATACAGCCAAGTTCAAATGGTTCACACAATAAGAAGAAATAAAGGAACGGGTTGCACCTAATCAAAAAGAACTGATAAGGATTTACCCTCGATCTCACATTCACCTTGGATAAGATCATCACCGCTCACTTCCTCGCCACTCATGCGTAAAACTCGCTTTAGCCACTTGACGCTCCTTTGGCTCTTGCCGCAAGCATAGTCTGCTCACCTTTAGGTGTAGGACAATCCTTAGCAAAATGCCCTGGCTTCTGCAGCTTGAAACACACCTCCTCCTTCTCGAGTACGCTATCGCCAGAATGTCCCGCTTTTCCACATCGGTAGCAAATCACCTCGACACCGGTCCGACTCTCCACTCCTGCAGATTGGGTCATCTGACGACATCGCCCCCTCGTTGTTGTTCCCCGAGGCCTGGCCGTAAGGCCTCTTCGCGGTGGTTTCCTTTCAGGCAAATCTCGCCCGCACTCGGGTCTCACCGGTCCGCCCACAATAATCTTCTTCTGTGGCTCCTCACTCCTTCTACCTCGACACATCGATCAATCGCCTTGGAGATTTCGATCCTCAACGACACCATCGACTTCAATGTCGAATCTCAATCTCGCTGGAATCTCTCACTCAACCATCTCTGGTCAACTCGGCCACGAAATGGACTGAAATACCTCGCCAACGATTCGAACTTGGCCGCATACTGACACCGCCGAAGTTGCCTTGCCGCAGCTTGAAGAAATTCCCGCTCCTTCTGGCCAGGCAAGATCCGAAAGTACTTGTCCAAGAACCTTTCACTAAAAGCTCCTGTGTCATCTCGCGATGTTCTCGCTATAAACGCTTGTTTACTCCTTCCACCAATACTCAAGGCCTCCTAGCAAGTAGGTGGCATAGTCGACCTTCACGCTGTCCCGCAATGAAGTGCCTCAAAGATCTTCTCGATCTCTTGCATCCAAAGATCGCCTTTATCCGGATTTGGCTCACCGTAGAACTTCTGGTGGATCATGCTTCCTGGTCGCCAATCCTCTCGCTTCAAAGATTACGCTCGCTTCGCTGTCGCTGCCGCAAGTTCGCCGAGTTAACGCCGCCGCCTGGCTGAGCCATCGCTGTTAGCCTGGCTGAGTTGCAAAGCCTGATTGTTGAGCCATGGCTGCCGCCATCTCGGCCATAGCTTGAATAGCCTGCTCCATGTCGACGTTCTCGCTGCGTATGTCGATTCCTACGAGGTGGCATTAGATTCCACAAAGTTCAAAACCCCGCTGAATCTCACAACAAGGATGTGTTAAAACACACCGCTTCAATCAAGAAACAGCTTCAAACAATTTCTCAAGCAATAAGTGCTTCACTTAATCAAACAAAGAATCAACATAATACAACTAGGTACCCAACACACATAACCCGACATAGTGACCAAATTCTCTTTATGCACACTTCTCGAACCGAATCAAGCCTGATATCAACAAAGGTAACGACTGCTTCCTGACCGCTACCGAAGCTCAATATACCGAGCTCGAGTTACCGAGCTCAACACACCAAGCTCAACATAAACCTATATGAGATGTGTTTTAAAAACAAAACTCTTGTGCCTTTAAAAATACGATATATATTTTTTTTTTATAAAACCAACTCGCACATCGAGTAATTACATTTTTCAAACATGGTGCAACTAAGACACAAGACTTAAATTCTAATAAAACATACATGCATAACATACACATATATATATATCACTCAAATAATAATGTATACAAAATACAGAGTAGCAAATGTGCAAAGAAAATACACCTAAGGTACGACAACTTCAAAAGAGCAATCATACCTGGGGTACTTCCACAGACTCCCACGCAGGGGCTACTCCAAAAGTAAGACCACCGCCTACTCAAACAACAAAACACACCGCCTAAACTGGTCACGACTCAACACAAAAGAAAACGAAGTACGCCTCGTAAAAACAAACATCCAACAAATAAACAATCACGACAGATAGAGGTCGCCACTGGGTCCTCGCCGAGCTCCTCCCCAAGATCGCTTCATCGCCAAGTTACTCGCGCTTCGACATCGCCTGGGTAACCATCATGGATTGAAGGCACCACTGAAAGTGGTCAACTTCTCAACAATTCAAGATAAGCTCGACATAAAAATATAAGCAAACAAAGAAAGTATAACATTCACCGACGTGACTCGACCATCTCACTCTAAACTCGACACAACTCGCAAATCCATTTTCTCTCGACTGATAATTTTCCGAATGCACACGCCGCATCAGATGTCGGAAAGTCCACCAAGCCTGGGATCCTCGCCTCCCTAGGATACTAACTCAGTCCCATAGCGTGGCGACGCCTAGTCAATCTCCCAGAACAAAAAGTGGACCTAGCACCCTCGCTTATCCGGTCACGGCCA
Source organism: Calophaca sinica (assembly GCA_037113605.1). NCBI lineage: Eukaryota > Viridiplantae > Streptophyta > Magnoliopsida > Fabales > Fabaceae > Calophaca > Calophaca sinica. The sequence continues at coordinate 74,530,173 of CM073734.1, forward strand.
AAAACGCCATACGACTCACCTAGCTCGCCACTGATGAACACCGCCAGATACGATATTCAAAGAGTTAAACACAAGATATTCAACCGCATGTCAAATAAAAGAGCAAGCTCAACATGAAGAAACGCAATTCAACATGCAATACACAATTCACGACATATATTCAATCACATATTAAATACATGCAAAAACTCAATCATATCACAACATTTCAACTCGACACAAATCAGCAAATCCATACACAATAACATAACCACGAGAATGTGAAATGCCCTTATGCTAGCATACTACGAAAGTATTAATGTGAAGCGTCCTTACATAAGGAGTTATAAAATAAAGCCTTAGAGTTATCTAGAAGTTGCCCTTACCGAACTCCAAGTTAATGCCGCCGACAACGACCTCGACATCGCATAGCTTCTCACGACCTCGACACGCATACCCTCGATCCGGATTCTCACGCTCCGCCCTGATTCGCTTCCTGCACTTTGATTCGAAATCACTCGATCTCTGAATCAGACTTCCTAAAACAAACACAACTTAGATCGATCCATGGGTTCTAATACATCTAGCTCTCTTCCCAAACTCAACCACAACCCGTAAAAATATAAAACTCAAGAATCGAAAGATATTTTTCCTCTAACACAAAGTTAGGATTTCGATCAAAATTTCATGAAAAAGTTATCCGATGCTTCAACAGATAGATCGACAACAACAATAACCGTAAGCAACGAATGAAAAACAAGAAATCGAAACGAACCAAAAATGGAGGTTTCGGCACCGCCGATCGTAAAAACAGAGGAAGAAATTTGTTTTACAAGCCCAATTAATCGGTTAGAAAGATAGGTAATATTGTGAAGAAGAAAACCCATCAATTTGATATGATTTGGAAGCATAAACCGGTTAAAAATGGAAGAAGAATTAGCGCTAAACAAGAGTACGTATGAAAAGAAAATCTGTTCTTCATACCTCAACAAAGGATCGAAAGGCGAGATATGGGTCGAGAAGTTGATGATGAACAAGATTGATGAAGAAAGCCAGGCAGATCTCGATGGAACTCACGGTTTCGCCGATGGAGATTTTTTTTGAAGAAAACAACGAAACACAGAGCGTATGAAGGAAGAAGAAAGAAGAAAAGAGAAATGAGTGTTCGAGGGAAAATCGATCGTGAATACAAATTCCGGAAGCGGCATAATCGTGAACTCCAGCTATAAGATGCCAATCCCAATAATCATCTACCCGCTTAATCGCTCCTCTCATAATTACCTCTACTGCTCGGCCAACGGCAAGCCGACAATGTAATAATTACAAACAATATAATAATAACGCTGAATAACGCTCAAAGAATACGAGGTGTCATCTCGACACGATGTCGACAAGAGTGCTCGTGCAAGCGCATAAGGTTCTAACACGAAGTTCGTGAACGCGTCTCTCACCGACTTGCGCCCTCATCAGCCAGACGCGACTTCATCAACTCGACACGCGACTTCCTCACCAAAGAAGCCTAGTGCACGTGGTCTCATCAGCTCGGTAAATGATCTCGGCAAACGATCTAGTCACGGGATCTCGACACAAGGTCTTGGTCGAGGTCTCGATACGTCGTCCTAATACGATGTCGATCTCGTCCTCAGGTGTTACAATAAGCATGGTTTTTCAATAAAAGATATCAGAGTTTAAGCACAATATTTAGAAAAACTCCCCCTCACAATAGGCAATACTTAAAAGATCACTCCCCCTGAATCATGCATTCATGTAACTCTCCCCCTTTTGGCAACATCAAAAAGTGGGAAAGACAAATAAAGCAAGGCATATATTCAGGATTAAACAAGCATATTTTGATAGTTACGTGATACTAAGCTTGGTGTGTGACAGATGAGCTGGTTGGACATGATTAGCTAGTTGCATAAGACAAATGCGTCACCCACTCATTATTCCGTACTTAAAGAAAATGGAAGGGGAAAAGACCTTTTTCAATTTGAAAACATGATTTGGAAATTCAAAATTTTCAAAACCGGGGGTTGATCAACATATACTTCTTCTTGAATAAAACCATTTAGAAATGCACTCTTAATCATCCATTTGAAAAAGTTTAAAATCCATGATGCATGCAAATGCGAGAAGCATGCGAATAGCTTCTGTTCCGGACTGGGCCGAGGCCCAATCCGGAGATCCAACATTCACAGGCCCAACGGCTTCCCTCAATACCACGTCGTCCGCGTGCCTCTCCGCCTTCCCTCAACGTGGCCGACCCAACGGCTTTGTGCATTAATGGGATTTAATGCCGACTTCCGGGTTTCACGGGACGGTTACACATCGACAAAGAACTGCCCTCGACTCATATTTAAAGAAGACCGCATCGAATCGGTCGAGGTAATCATCTTTCTACCACCTCTTACTCACCTCGACACACACCGACTTGAGGCCGGAGTGTTTGCAGTACACCACCCAACACGCCGCCGCCCTCCGTCGCGAGCACAACCGCACCGCTTCCTCCGGCCATCCTCTCAAGTTCGCTCGTAACATTGGCGCCGCCTGTGGGAATCGCTTTCGATTCCATCTTCTTTGTCGAAGTCTCCTTCTTCACTGACGATGATCGGATCAAGCCGCCAGGTCGCGACTAGCGCTCCACTCATGCGAACGCAGATCTTGAACAACCAAACCAGCCGATAGCTCCGACAGAACCACTTCTCCAAAGATGACGCCGTTCGATCGTTGCCGCCAAACCGATGCCGAACGGAGACCACCGCCATCCTCATTCGCGAAGTTCCGCGACCATCCGGGCTACGCCGCCGATGCAGCTCGTAATCAACGCCTCGATCGAATGGAGAATCGCCAGAAGGAAATTCTGCTCGCGTTGCCACGATCGACAACAGAGAAGATCGTGGTTTCGCTCTCCTCGAGATCGGCGAATCAAAATCTCAGTCCGTTTCATCACCACCACCGAGGCACGACTCAACACCGCCTGGGCATAGAGCAAGCCGCCAGAACACTTCGCAGATCGTACTCCACCTCGCCACAGACTGAGGTCCGCTTGCCTCAAAACTAAGACATGAGCAAACACACCGCGAAGAGTTTTTTCCGTAAGTCTTTCTCCCGAATCCGATATGCCACACTCTCCACCGCGCCATCGCCGCTTCGACGCGCTGCCTCATCGCTGGCGTACCACCACGAGCAAATGACACTTCAAGAAGAGCCGCCAAATTTCTAGCGGCGAGTAAAATCTCCTGGCCGCACCTCTCACCGCCGCAGCTCATTCTGCCTCATCAACCCCTTCTCGTAGCGATGACACAGATGACACGCAAGGCCTTTCGTCCTTTTACGCCTAAGATTATGAGATTCCCGATTCAAGCATCTTCGTAAACCTCCTCGTTGGACTCCTACGACGGGACCACCGACCCGACGAACATGTTGGTCGCTGACACCGCCATGGACTATAGGCGCCAAGGGCCAGAAAGTGCGTGATCTTTCCTCACTCAAGAAGTCGGCCTTGTCTCGTTCCGCACTCTTAAGAGAAATTCCATTGATCGTGGATCGAGTTCGCCGACCAGCCCGCACATTTCACCGCATCTAAAGTGCAACCTAAGTCGACAAAGACTCTAGCCGCGATTCACAGAGGAAAGGAGAATCCTCAGAGACTATGTCGAAGCGCTTTCAACAAAGAAGCCATTTTGGTGAAAAAATGCTCGACGAGATGAAATTATACTTGCTAGAGCAAGGCCTGGTCAAGGAAGTTTATTCGGTCGACATTGGTGTCGACAAACCGAGGTCCCTGACCGAGTTCCTGAAGCGAGCTCAAAAATTCATGAATTACGAAGAGAAGTTGATGGCATCAAAAGCCAAAGGTAAAACCCAGGAGGAAGCGGGTGGACAACGCGAAGACAGGGCGCGTAGGGAGAAGGAAAGTCGGGTCCAAAGAAAGAGATACGACGAATATACCCCTTTGAACACTACCCCTAAGCGCATATCGAATGAGTGCGAACACCGAATTCGTGATGCCGAATTAAATTTCCCGAAGGGAAAAGAGAAGTTTAACGCCGATAAGTCGAGGTAATCGCCACTTCCACAGGTGTGTCGGGCACGAGACCGATGAATGTTTTCACCTGAAGGACGACATAGAACAACTGATCCAAAAGGGCAGGTTGACCAAATATGTGAAAGAAAAACCGAGATTTGGAGATAGAAGGTCTAGATCTAGATCACCTCGACCTCAAAGGAGAGACTCACTGGGACACAAAGACGGCGAACAGCCAGGTGCATCCGAGGAGAGACCTCGCCCTCCTCCCGCCGCCATGGTCATTTCCGAGGGTTCTCCGATAAGGGAGGGGCGAGCATCAATTCAAAGAAACGAAAGTTGAGAGAAGCGATGATCATTTCTATCAAGCTTTCTCCTTCATCAAGCTCGGCATAAGGGAAGACCACCCCTAGCCTTTTTCTCGACGAAGACTTGGTGAATGGAAGCGTCGAACTATTTGATTCCCTGCTGGTGAAAGCCTATATGGCTAACTTTGACGCCGAAGAATCTTGATAGACCAAGGAGCTCGGCGGATATCATGTTCTACGAGCCGCTTAAAACCTTGAAACTACCGTAAAAGATCTCGCATCGCACCGGTCCGACTGACCGTTTCAACGGTTCAAAACAAAGCCGCTGGGCTATGTGGAGTTGATGGTGACTTTTGGAGAGCAACCAATCTCCAAAACCGTGAAGGTCCAATTCATCGTGTTACCATGCAAATGCTTATAATCGCATCGTCGACGCCCGACATCGGGTGAGTTAGAGTCAGAACCTCGGCAGTTCACCAAAATGCGTTTTCATGATGACGAAGACAAAGTCGTCACCATCGGGTTCTACCAAGAAGCTGCGAGGAGATGTTATATTTTGTATTTGAAGGTCAAGAGCAAAAGGAAGAGGAACAACTCCCTCGACCAAGAAACTTGATCTCGCTGGTCGCCGCAGACGCCAATCTCACCGATTTCGACGCCAGACTGAGCTCGAGGATGAGATACGGTGAAGACGACCTCGACCCGCGAGCTCCACCAAAAGATTAAAAGACCAAGACTGATGGAGAATTCATCCGAGTTCAACTAGAGAAGACCCAGGGAAGACAGTGAAGCTTGGTGTTGATCTCCCGAACAGGTCAAATTGCAAATAACAGAGTGCTCAAGTCCAATGCCGACCTCTTCGCTTGACAACACCGACATGCCAGGTATTTCTCCGATATTGCTCGCCACCAACTCGCTCGACCCCAAAGCTCTGGGTAGCTCAAAGGCGCCGTAAGCAAGCTCCTGAAAAGCCGGCACGCCAAAGTCAGCCGAAGACTTAATTAAGGCTGAATTCATTAGGAGGTCAAATATACTACTTGGTGCCAAATGTTGTATTGGTTAAGAAATCTAATGGAAAGTGGCGAATGTGTGTTGATTACACCGATCTTAACAAGGCGTGCCCCAAAGACGCCTACCCTCCCTAATATCGACAAACTCGCCGACAATTCCTCTGGTTTTCAATTGTTGTCTTTCATGGACGCATACTGGGTACAACCAGATTCCGATGCATCATGTCGATCAAGAAAAACCGCGCTCATGACTTCGGGATAAAGGTAATTATCGCTATAACGTAATGCCTTTGGCCTTAAGAACACCGGAGCGACATATCGCGCATGATGAACAAAGTCTTCGCCAACCAGATCGGTAGAATGTCGGAGGTATATATGGATGATATGATAGTAAAAACAACGAAAGAAGTCGACCACGCCGTCGATCTTAGAGAAGTCTTTGTCAAGCACGAAGACATAATATGAGGCTCAATCCGAAAAGTGCACTTTCGAGTTCGAATCGAAAATTTCTCGGTTTCTACCTAACCGAGAGGGAATCGAGGCCAACCCGACAAATGTCTGGGCCGTAATAGAGATGCAAAGAACCATCGCCAAAGAAAAACATCCAAAGAAATTACGGGAATGTAACACCTGAGGACGAGATCGACATCGTATTAGGACGACGATCGAGACCTCGACCAAGACCTTGTGTCGAGATCCCGTGACTAGATCGCTTTGCCGAGATCTTTGTCGGTGATGAGACCACGCATACACTAGCCGAAATGAGGAGGTCGGGTGTCGAGTTGATGAAGTCGCTGCATCGTGATGAGACGCAAGTCGAAATGAGGAGACCGCGTTCACGAACTCGTGTTAGAACTTTGTACATTTGCACGAGCACTCTTGTCGACATCGTGTCGAGATGACACCTCGTATTATTTCAACGTTACTCAGCGTTATTATTATATTGTTTGTAATTATTACATTGTCGGCTTGTCGTTGACCGACAGAGTAGAGGTAATCATGAGAGGAACGAGTTAACGGGTAGATGATTATTGGGATTGGCATCTTATAGCTGGAGTTACGTTTTACCCCTTTCTCGCCACAGTATACCACGATCGCTTCACTCATTTCTCTTTTCTTCTTTCTTCTTCCTTCCTTCTACTGTGTTTCGTTGTTTCCTTAAAAATCTTCATCGACTTAAACCGTGAGTTCCAATGAGATCTGCACAAGATTTCTTCATCAATTTTGTTCATCATCAACTTCTCGACCCATATCTCGCCTGATCGACCATCACCGCTGAGGTATGAAGAACAGATTTTCTTTCATCCGTACTCGCTTAGCGCTAAATCTTCTTCCATTTTTAATCGCTTTATGCTTCCAAATCATATCAAATTGATGGGTTTTCTTCTTCACAATATTACCTATCTTTTAACCGGTGTGGGCTTGTAAAACAAATTTCTTTCTGCTTTTTCTGCAATCGGCAATGCCCGTAAACCCCATTTTTGGTTCATTTCGATTTTCTTGATTTTCATTCGTTGCTTCGATTATTGTTGTTGTCGATCTATCCATTGAAGCATCAGATAACTTTTCATGAATTCTCGATCAAATCCCTAACTTTGTGTTGGAGGAAAAATATCTTTCAGTTCTTGAGTTTTATATTTTCCGGGTCAGGTTGAGTTTGGGAAGAGAGAGCTAGATGTATTAGAACCATAGATCGATCCGAGTTGTGTTTGTTTTAGGAAGTCCGATTCCGAGATCGAGTGAATTCGAATCGAGGTGTACGGAAAGCGAATCCAAGGACGCGGAAGCGTAATCCGTAACGAGGATCGACGTGTCGAGGTCGATCGAGAAGCGTCGATCAAGTCGTTGTCGAGTTAGTTGAAGACACCGTGTCGAGATCGAGTAAGAGAAGTCGTTGTCGAAGTTCTTTGAAGACACCGTCGAGGTCGTTGTCGAGCAAAGATTTAACTTGGAGTTCTAAGGCGCTTCACATTTATATTTGTTATAGTATGTAAGGGCGCTTCACATTTATATTTGTTATAGTATGTAAGGGCATTTCATATTCTATGTGGTTATGTTATTGTGTATGGAATTACTGATTTGTGTCGAGATGAAATGTTGTGATATGATTGAGTTTTGCATGTATTTAATATGTGATTGAATATATGTCGTGAAGTGTGTATTGCATGTTGAATTGTGTTTCTTCATGTCGAGCTTGCTCTTTCATTTGACATGCGGTTGAATATTTTGTGTTTAACTCCTTGAATATCGTGAGTAATTGTTCATCGAGTGAGCGAGCTAGGTGAGTCGTATGACGTTTTTTGAGCCGTGACCGGATAATCGAGGGTGCTAGGTCCCCTTTGTTTACTGGGAGATTGACTAGACGCCGCCACGCTACGGGACTGAGTTGATCGTCTCTAGGGAGAGCGAGGATCCCAAGGCTTCTACCGACTTTCCGACATACGACGGGCGTGTGCATTCCGGAAAATTGTCGAGTCGAGAGAAATGGAATTGTGAGTTGTGTCGAGTTTAGAGTGAGATGGTCGAGTCACGCTGATTGTTATACTTGCTTTGCTTATATTTTTATGTCGAGCTTATCTTAACTTGTTGAGAAGTTGACCCTTCCCGTGGTGCCTTCAATCCATGACGGTTACCCAGGCGATGTCGAGGGCGCAGGAACTTCGACAAGAGACGATGCCGAGGAGGAGGTCGACGAGGACCCGAGTGACGACTCTACCCGTCGTGATTGTTTATTTATTGGATGTTGGTTTTTCCGAGGATCGTTCTTGTATTTCTTTTATGTTCGAGGTCGTGACCATTTGGCGATGTTGTTTTTGTTGCTCTGAGGTAGACTGGTGGTCTTACTTTTGGAGCAGCCCCCTGCGTGGGAGTCTGCCGGAAGTACCCCCAGGGTATGATGGCTCTTTTGAAGTTGTCGTACCTTAGGTGTATTTTCTTTGCACATTTGCTACTTTGTATTTGTATACATTATTATTCGGGTGATATATATATGTGTATGTTATGCATGTATGTTTTATTTGAATTTAAGTCTTGTGTCTTAGTTGCACCATGTTTCGAAAAGCTGTAATTACTCTGATGTGCACGAGTTGGTTTTATAAAAAAAAATATATATCGTATTTTTTTAAAAAGGCACAAGAGTTTTGTTTTTAAAACACATCTCATATAGGTTTTGTTGAGCTTGGTGTGTTGAGCTCGGTAACTCGAGCTCGGTATATTGAGCTCGGTAGCGGTCCGGAAACGGGTCGTTATGACTTTGTATCGAGCGATTCGATTCGACCGTGCATAGGATTTGACCAGTCACCGTGTCGGGTTATGTGTTGGGTACCTAGTTGTTTTGTGTTGATTCTTTGTTTGATTAAGTGAAGCACTTATTGCTTGAGAAATTGTTTGAACTGTTTCTTGATTGAAGCAAAGGTGTTTTAACACATCCTTGTTGTGAGATTCATGTGGTTTTGAACTTTGTGGAATCTAATGCCACCTCGTAGAGGAATACGACATCCGCAACCCAGAACGCCGACATGGAACGAGCTATTCAAGCTTATGACCGAGATGGCGGCAGCCATGGCTCAACAATCACCGCCGCAACTCAACAGTTAACGCGATGGCTCAACAGACGGCGTTAACTCGAGAACTCAAAGAACAAAGAACGAGCGTAACGTAATGTGAAGCAAGAGGATTGGCCGACTTTAGGAAGCATGATCCAATAAGTTCTACGGTGAGCCAACCGGATAAAGTCGATCTTTGGATGCAAGAGATCGAGAAGATCTTTGAGGCACTTCATTGCGGACAACGTGAAGGTCGACTATGCCACCTACTTATCGCTAGGAGACGCAGAGTATCGTGGAGAGGAGTGAAGCAACGTTTATAGCGTAACATCGCGAGATGACCTGGGAGCTTTTTCGTGAAAGGTTCTTGGACAAGTACTTCCTGACATCGCACGAGCCGAGAAGGAGCAGAATTTCTTCAATCGCAAGAAGGCAACTTCGGCGGTGTCCGAGTATGCGCCAAGTTTGAATCGTTGGCAGGTATTTCAGTCCATTTCGTGACCGAGTTGACCAGAGATGGTTAAGTGAGAGATTCCAACGGGGATTGAGATTCGACATTGAAGTCGTGGTGTCGTTGAGGATCCAAATCTCCAAGAGTCGATTGACCGATGTCGAGGTAGAAGGAGTGAGCCACAAGAAGAAGACTGTTGGGGCGGACCGGTGAGACTCCCGAGTGCGCGGGGCGTAGATTTGCACGAAAGGGAAACTACCGCAGAAGAGACCTTACGACCGACCTGGGGGGAACAACAACAGGGACAGACGTCCGATGACCCAAGTACCGAGGAGTGGAGGTCGGACCAGTTGTCGAGGTGATTTGCTACCGATGTGGAAAGCGGGACATTACGCGAGTAATACTTTCGAGGGAGGAGGTGTGTTTCAACCGCAAGAAGCCAGGGCATTTTGCTAAGGATTGTCCTACACCTAAAGCCGAACCGACTATGCTTGCGCAAAGGCCAAAGGGAAGCGTCAGTGGCTAAAGGCGAGTTTTACGCATGAGTGGCGAGGAAGCGGATCGGTGATGATCTTATCCAAGGTGAATGTGAGATCGAGGGTAAATCCTTATCCGTTCTTTTGATTCGTGCAACCCATTCCTTCATTTCTTGATTGTGTGAACCTTTTGAGCTTGTGGATCGCTACCGTTTAAATTAGTAGTTACAACCCCAAATGCTAAAACCTTAGTCACAAACACCGCATGTCTTAATTGTGTAGTGATTATTCGTAATAGAAAGTTCAGGGTCAATTTGGTTTGTTTGCCTCTTAAGGGTTTAGATGTTATCCTCGGGATGGATTGGTTGTCACACCACCATGTCCTTTGACTGCATCAGAAAGCGTAATTTTTCCAGACCTTGGAGTCTCCAATTATCTTTCTCGAACGTATTGGAGTTTCTTTGAAAGAAGGAACTAGGAATACATGTATCTCGCTAGTTCGGAAGTTTTCCACAGATCGACGTGAAGAATGTTCCGGTGGTGTGTGATTTTGAGGACGTTTTCGAAGACGTGCCAGATTACCACCAAAGACGAGGTCGAAGTTCTCCATCGACTGATTCGAGGAATGTGACCGATTTCCAAAGCGCCGCAAGGATGTCTCCCGCCGAGATGAAAGAGTTGAAGTCCCGTGATCGAACACTTGGAGTCGAAGCAATTCATACGACCGAGCGTGTCACCGTGGGAGCTCGATGTTGTTGGTTAAGAAGAAGGATGGACGATCAAGGTACAGGCGTGGACTATCGCGAGCTCAACAAGGTTACCGTGAAGAACCGATTATCCGTTACCACGTATTGACGATTTGATGGACCAACTTCGTGGAGCGGCGATCTTTTCCAAGATAGACTTGAAGTCGGGCTACCATCGATTCGCGTGAAGGAGGAAGATGTCGCCAAAACAGCTTTTCAGGACTAGATACGGTCACTACGAGTACTTGGTGATGCCGTTTGGAGTGACGACGCGCCACCGTGTTTATGGACTACATGAACAGGATTTTTCATTCGCTTTTGGATCAGTTCGTTGTAGTGTTCATCGACGACATATTGATTTACTCGAGGAACCGAGAAGAGCACGCAGAACACCTATGCCGAGTAATCGCAGATATTACGAGATAAGCAACTCTATGCCAACTGTCGAAGTGTGAATTTTGGCTTGAAGAGGTGAATTTTCTAGGTCACGTGATTTCCAGAGAAGGGATAGCTATGGATCCAACTAAGATTGAGGCGGTGATAGCGTGGGAACACCAAGACTAAGCACGAGATCGAGTTTTGTCGGCTTAGCAGGATATTACCAAGATTCATTGAAAGTTTCTCGAAGATTGTCGCGCCTCTTACACGATTGACGAGGAAGGATCAACCTTTGCTTGACCGAGGAGTGTGAAGCCGATTTTCAACGATCCGAAGGAGCTTTTGACGACGGCCAGGCCGATTTTGCCTCAACCCGAAGAGCCTTTCGAGGTGTATTGTGATCGTCCACACCAGGATTGGGATGTGATGCAACATCGGAAGGTGGTCGCGTATGCTTCAAGACAAATTTTAAGATTCACGAGAGGAACTATCCTACTCACGACTTGGAGCTAGCGGCAGAGTTTTTTGGCCGAAGATATGGAGGCACTACCTTTACGGGAGCACTCTTCTGTTTCGCGATCACAAGAGCTTGAAGTATCTGTTCGACCAGAAGGAGCTCAACATGCGCCAACGTAGATGGACGTAATTTCTCGAGGACTACGACTTTACGTTGGAATACCATCCGTAAGGCTAACGTAGTAGCGTATCGCTGGCGGAAGAGCGTTTTAACCTCGGTAATGATGATCAAGGAGTTGGAGATGCTCGAGAAGTTCCGAGATTTGAAGTCGAGTGTCAAGTTTCACCGGGAAGCCGAGATTTGGTATGCTTACCATTTCTAACAGATTGTTGGGCGAGATCCGAGACCAGCAAGTTCGTGACGAGCTCGCAAGAGAAGATTCGATTGATAAGCGCGAAGGCGCGTAATTTCAGGTCGGAGCGGGACGACATTTTGAGGTGCAATGGCCGAGTGTGCGTGCCTAACGATCCGAGCCGAGGAAGTTGATTCTCGACGGCGCGCATAAGAGCAACTTTAGTATTCATCCCGAGTTACGAAGATGTATCAAGACTTGAAGAAGCATTTTTGGTGGTCCGGAATGAAGAAGCAAGTGGCCGAGCACGAGCTTCATGTTTGACGTGTCGAAAGCAAGGTGGAGCACCAACGACTGCGGGAATGCTACAATCGCTGACGTGCCAAGATGGAAATGGGACGATATTTCCATGGATTTCGTTGTAGGTTTGCGAAGACGCAGAAGAAGAATGATTCGATTTGGGTGATCGTCGACCGATTGACCAAATCGCTCATTCTTGCCCGGTGAGGTCGACATACAACGTGGAAAAGCCGACCGAGATCTACATCGCGGAGATAGTACGACTTCATGGAATACCCTCTTCGATCGTGGTCGGACCGAGATCCGAAGTTCACGCCTCATTTGGAGGGAATTGCAAGGAGCGATGGGAACCGAAGCTCGGCTTAGCTCGGCATATCATCCACAGATCGACGGACAGATCGAGAGAACGATCCAATCGCTTGAAGATTTGTTACGAGCTTGACGTTAGATCACCGAGGAAGTTGGGACGACGCCTTACCATTGGTGGAGTTCACATACAACAACAGCTTCCATGCGAGTATTGGGATGGCACCTTTGAAGGTATGGACGAAATGTCGACGCCTCTTTGTTGGTACCAGATTCGGCCGAGCGGATCGTCAGAGACCGAATATGATCCAGCAGACTACCGAGAAGATCCGTTTGATCGAGATCGGATGCGAACATCTCAAAGTCGATGTAAGAGTTATGCAGATCAACGACGCCGACCACTCGAGTTCGAGGAAGGAGGACATGTATTTCTTAGAGTCACCCCCTTCATCGGAGTTGGTCGAGCGATCAAATCCAAGAAACTTACCCTAAATTCATTGGACCTTACCAGATTCTTCGTCAGATTGGTCGATGGCATATCGATTGCATTGCCACCATTCTTGTCGAACATCCACGACGCCTTTCACGCGTCTCACAATTGCGGAGTATGTTTCCGACCCTTCTCATGTCATCGAACGGATGTGATTCAACCGAAGGACGACTTATCTTTTGAAGCGCCACCAAAGAAGAATCGTTGATCGGAAAGCCAAACGAATATGAACAAAGAGATCCAACTTGTCAAGGTTGTGGGATCAAGACGAGATGCGACTTGGGAGCTGGAGGAGAAGATGAAGATTCAAGACTCGAACTTTTCCGAGGTAAGAAGTTTATTTGCAATTTCGAGGACGAAATTTTTTAGAGGGAGAGATTGTAACACCCGAGGACGAGATCGACATCGTATTAGACGACGATCGAGACCTCGACCAAGACCTTGTGTCGAGATCCCGTGACTAGATCGTTCACGAGATCTTTGTCGAGTGATGAGACCACGCATACACTAGCCGAAATGAGGAGGTCGGGTGTCGAGTTGATGAAGTCGCTGCATCGAGCGATGAGACGCAAGTCGAGCCGAGGAGACCGCGTTCACGAACTCGTGTTAGAACTTTGTACATTTGCACGAGCACTCTTGTCGACATCGTGTCGAGATGACACCTCGTATTATTTCGAACGTTACTCGGCGTTATTATTATATTGTTTGTAATTATTACATTGTCGGCTTGTCGTTGGCCAAGCGAGTAGAGGGTAATCATGAGAGGAACGAGTTAACGGGTAGATGATTATTGGGATTGGCATCTTATAGCTGGAGTTACGCTTTTACCCCTTTCTCGGTATACCACGACCGTTTCACTCATTTCTCTTTTCTTCTTTCTTCTTCCTTCCTTCTACTCGTGTTTCGTTGTTTCCTTAAAAATCTTCATCGACAAACCGTGAGTTCCAGAGATCTGCACAAGATTTCTTCATCAATTTTGTTCATCATCAACTTCTCGACCCATATCTCGTCTGATCGACCATCACCGCTGAGGTATGAAGAACAGATTTTCTTTCATCCGTACTCTTGTTTAGCGCTAAATCTTCTTCCATTTTTAATCGCTTTTATGCTTCCAAATCATATCAAATTGATGGGTTTTCTTCTTCACAATATTACCTATCTTTTTAACCGATTAATTGGGCTTGTAAAACAAATTTCTTTCTCTGCTTTTTCTCGCAATCGGCAATGCCCAAACCCCATTTTTGGTTCATTTCGATTTTCTTGATTTTCATTCGTTGCTTCGATTATTGTTGTTGTCGATCTATACATTGAAGCATCGGATAACTTTTCATGAATTCCGATCGAAATCCCTAACTTTGTGTTGGAGGAAAAATATCTTTCGATTCTTGAGTTTTATATTTTCCGGGTTGTGGTTGAGTTTGGGAAGAGAGAGCTAGATGTATTAGAACCATAGATCGATCTGAGTTGTGTTTGTTTTAGGAAGTCGATTCGAGATCGAGTGAATTCAATCGAGGTGTACGGAAAGCGAATCCAAGGACGCCAAGCGTGAGAATCGTAGCGAGGATCAGACGTGTCGAGGTCGACCGAGAAGCGTGACGTGTCGAAGTCGTTGTCGAGTTCGTTGAAGACACCGTGTCGAGATCGAGTAAGAGAAGTCGTTGTCGAGTTCTTTGAAGACAATGTGTCGAGGTCGTTGTCGAGCAAAGATTTAACTTGGAGTTCGGTGAGGCGCTTCACATTTATATTTGTTATAGTATGTAAGGCGCTTCACATTTATATTTGTTATAGTATGTAAGGGCATTTCATATTCTATGTGGTTATGTTATTGTGTATGGAATTACCGATTTGTGTCGAGATGAAATGTTGTGATATGATTGAGTTTTGCATGTATTTAATATGTGATTGAATATATGTCGTGAAGTGTGTATTGCATGTTGAATTGCGTTTCTTCATGTCGAGCTTGCTCTTTCATTTGACATGCGGTTGAATATTTTGTGTTTAACTCCTTGAATATCGTATGCTTAATTGTTCATCGAGTGAGCGAGCTAGGTGAGTCGTATGACGTTTTGAGCCGTGACGGATAATCGAGGGGTGCTAGGTCCCCTTTTGTTTACGGGAGATTGACTAGACGTCGCCACGCCACGGGACCTGAGTTGATCGTCCTAGGGAGAGCGAGGATCCCAAGGCTTTGGCCGACTTTCCGACATACCTGACGGGCGTGTGCATTCCGGAAAATTGTCGAGTCGAGAGAAAATGGAATTGTGAGTTGTGTCGAGTTTAGAGTGAGATGGTCGAGTCACGTCGGTGATTGTTATACTTGCTGTTTGCTTATATTTTTATGTCGAGCTTATCTTAACTTGTTGAGAAGTTGACCCTTTCCCGTGGTGCCTTCAATCCATGACGGTTACCCAGGCGATGTCGAGGGCGCAGGGAACTTCGGCGATGAAGCGATGCCGAGGAGGAGGTCGACGAGGACTGAGTGACGACCTCTACCCGCCGTGATTGTTTATTTATTGGATGTTGGTTTTTCCGAGGACTTTGTTCTTGTATTTCTTTTATGTTCGAGGTCGTGACCGGTTTGGCGGTGTTGTTTTTGTTGCTTGGGGTAGGCGGTGGTCTTACTTTTGGAGCGACCTGCGTGGGAGTTTGCCGGAAGTACCCCCAGGGTATGATGGCTCTTTTGAAGTTGTCGTACCTTAGGTGTATTTTCTTTGCACATTTGCTACTTTGTATTTGTATACATTATTATTCGGGTGATATATATATGTGTATGTTATGCATGTATGTTTTATTTGAATTTAAGTCTTGTGTCTTAGTTGCACCATGTTTCGAAAAGCTGTAATTACTCTGATGTGCACGAGTTGGTTTTATAAAAAAAAAAATATATATCGTATTTTTTTTAAAAAGGCACAAGAGTTTTGTTTTTAAAACACATCTCATATAGGTTTTGTTGAGCTTGGTGTGTTGAGCTCGGTAACTCGAGCTCGGTATATTGAGCTCGGTAGCGGTCCGGAAACGGGTCGTTACAAATGCTAGCCTCCTTGACGAGGTTTATCTCAAAATCTGCAGAACATGCATTGCCTTTCTTCCGCTTACTCAAGAAGGGAATTCAGTTCGAATGGTCACCCGAGTGCGAAGAAGCCTTAACACAGGTAAAACGCATACTATCCCAACCGCCCGGTGTTGACGCAGGCCGTCTCGGGGAGGTCCTTTATCTCTACTTGGCAAAGGTCGAACGCGAAGCTCGAGTGCCGCCCTCATTCGCGAGGCGACGAGGACCGTAAACCGGTCTATTTTATAAGCAAAGCACTTCAGGGCCCGTGAGTCGAGATACCGTAAAATCGAGAAAGTCATACTCCATCGATAATCGCGGCTCGACGCTGAGACAATACTTCTTAGCACATCCCATAGTGGTCCGAATCGACCACCAATCAAACAGATTCTACAGGCGACGACTGGCGGGCGTATGATCAAGTGGTCGGCCGAGTTGTCGGTCGGAGTTACTCGAGCCGAGACAAACTATCAAAGCCAGGTGCTTGGCGGATTTCATTGCCGAGATGACTTCGAGCTACAGCGTTGTTCCAAATGGACGCTCCATGTCGACGGGTCGTCGAATTCCAAGGGCAGTGGCGCTGGTTTGTTGCTCGAGAACGACGACGGGCTGGTCGGGGAATTTTCATTGGGATTCTCCTTTCCCACCTCCCACAACCAGGCAGAGGACGAAGCGTGTTTAGCCGGCCTCACACCGCTCGAGACTTCGCTCAAGAGGTAAAGCTTCGAATCGATTCTCGGCTAGTTGTGTCCCGGATAAGTGGAGAATACCAGGCTAAAGATCCACTTCTTCAAAAATACCTCGCCTGGTAAAGAAGAAAATGAGCGACTTCACCTCCGTGGAGATCGTGACACGCCCGAGAGAACAAAACGCCGAGCCGACATTCGCCCAAACTCGCCAAAGACGAAGCTCAGAAACAACAGATCGGTAATACAAGAAACATTGGCCAAGCCTAGCATTACCGCCGTGGTTGATACCACTTATGACGAGGTATCGAGGAAACTTCCAAACCGCTGCGATTTCAGGCAAGCGCCGATGATCCGCCCGATGAGCCCGGACAGCTGGATGACACCGATTCAAGAATTTATTCAATTGGTCGGCCACGATGATGAGAAGGAAGCCGCAAAAATCCGAAAAAGGCATCTTCGTATTCTATGATCGACGGTATCTTATATCGAAGAGGTTCTCCACCCCCTGTTGAAATGCGTCGACGATACCGGCGCAATATGCACTTTTGAAGTGCATGAAGGCATATGTGGGCAACACCTTGGAGGACGTTCCTTGGCAAAGAAAATCCTCCGCGCAGGTACCACCGCCGACTCAACGCGACGCCGATATCGCTCGTGAAGAAATGCGACAAATGCCAGAGACATGGCGATCTACACTTAGCTCCTCCTACAGAGTTAACATCCCCGACATCACCATGGCCCTTTGCTTGGTGGGGCATTGATATACTTGGACCTTTTCCAATGGCTCCCGGACAGGTGAAATACCTGGTCGTTGCGGTAGATTACTTCACCAAATGGGTTGGCAGAGCCCTGGCGAAGATAGCGCAAAGAACTTGATTAAGTTCTTCAAAAGATATATTCGACAAGGTTCGGATTCCCGGGGTGGTCGTCACCGACAACGAACGCAATTCACAGATCGCGGATTCCGAAAAACCTTGGAAGATCTCGACATCAAACAAAGACTTCACCTCGTGAGAACACCCTGCATTTAACGGCCAAGCCGAGGTCGCGAGCGAGTTATCTTACGAGGTCCGAGACGAAGATTGGATGAGGCCAAGGGAAACCGGGCGTAAGAGCTTCCCGAGTACTGGGCGATCGAACTATTTCCACATTCGACGACAGGAGAATCTCCTTTTCGTCTCACATATGGGACAGAGGCCATCATTCCTGTCGAGATTGGGGAACTTAGTTGGAGAACCTCACATCCCCAGAGTAGCATTGACAACTGTCAGAGTATACGAGAAGAACTCGACCTCCTTGATTTAACGCAGAGAGCTTGCAAAGACTCGAGGTCGCAGTAAAACAGAAAATCGCAGCAAGATACAACCGAAGTGTTGTACCTAGGGAATTCATGCCTGGAGACTTAGTTCTTCGACGAGCTGATGTTGGCCTGAAGAACGCCACACAAGGGAAACTTGCACCCAATTGGGAAGGCCCGTACAGAATTTTCGCAAAGACAGGTACCTGCGCCTACATCCTCGAGACATCGCAGGACAAAGAAATTCCAAGAACTTGGAACGCAGCAAAGATGAAGAAATATTATAGTTGAAACAAATGTATTCTAAACACATAAATGTGAAGCAATGAAGTATGATTGGAGAAATACGCAACCAGCATTTATTTATTATCAAAGCCTTGTGCGTTGGCGCAAGCACCTGATGTAGAGATCGACCTCGTGCCGAGACCGCGTGCACGAGCTCATGTTAAAGCCTTGTGCGTTGGCACAAGCACCTGATGAAGAGATCGACCTCGTGCCGAGACCGCGTGCACGAGCTACCTGATGAAGAGATCGACCTCGTGCCGAGACCACGTGCACGAGCCCGTGATAAAGCCTTGTGCGTTGGCGCAAGCACCTGATGAAGATATCGACCTCGTGCCGAGACCGCGCGCACGAGCTCGGGATAAAGCCTTGTGCGTTGGCACAAGCACCTGATGAATCGACCTCGTGCCGAGACCGCGTGCACGAGCTCGTGATAAAGCCTTGTGCGTTGGCACAAGCACCTGAGATCGACCTCCTGCCGAGACCGCGTGCACGAGCTCGTGATAAAGCCTTGTGCGTTGGCACAAGCACCTGAGATCGACCTCGTGCCGAGACCGCGTGCACGAGCCCGTGATAAAGCCTTGTGCGTTGGCGCAAGCACCTGATGAAGAGATCGACCTCGTGCCGAGACCACGCGCACGAGCTCGGGATAAAGCCTTGTGCGTTGGCGCAAGCACCTGATGAAGAGATCGACCTTGTGCCGAGACCGCGTGCACGAGCTACCTGATGAAGAAATCGACCTCGTGCCGAGACCGCGTGCACGAGCTCGTGATAAAGCCTTGTGCGTTGGCACAAGCACCTGAGATCGACCTCGTGCCGAGACCGCGCGCACGAGCCCGTGATAAAGCCTTGTGCGTTGGCGCAAGCACCTGATGAAGAGATCGACCTCGTGCCGAGACCGCGCACACGAGCTCGTGATAAAGCCTTGTGCATTGGCGCAAGCACCTGATGAAGAGATCGACCTCGTACCGAGACCGCGTGCATGAGCTCGGGATAAAGCCTTGTGCGTTGGCACAAGCACCTGATGAATCGACCTCGTGCCGAGACCGCGTGCACGAGCTCGTGATAAAGCCTTGTGCGTTGGCACAAGCACCTGAGATCGACCTCGTGCCGAGACCGCGTGCATGAGCTCGTGATAAAGCCTTGTGCGTTGGCACAAGCACCTGAGATCGACCTCGTGCCGAGACCGCGTGCACGAGCTCATGATAAAGCCTTGTCGACCTCATGCCGAGACCACGTGCACGAACTCATGATAAAGCCTTGTGTCTTGCATAAGCACATCAAGCCTCGTGTCGAGAATCGCCTCGGCCAGACGTGGAACACGAAGGTCCCGAACGAACTAATGAACAAGCACGACATGACGACACTTGCAGTTCCTTACGAACAAGGACGTCGAACGTCGACATCAACGGTCCGACAAAGAAGTCACCACCTCGAAATTCGAGCTAGCGACTGGGTAAATCGTTCCCGGCATCGGGCCGAGGCCCAATCCGGAGATCCAACATTCACAGGCCCAACGGCTTCCCTCAATACCACGTCGTCCGCGTGCCTCTCCGCCTTCCCTCAACGTGGCCGACCCAACGGCTTTGTGCATTAATGGGATTTAATGCCGACTTCCGGGTTTCACGGGACGGTTACACATCAACAGTAACCGTCCTCGACTCATATTTAAAGAAGACCGCGTCGAACGGTCGAGGTAATCATCTTTCTACCACCTCTTACTCACCTCGACACACACTGACTTGAGCGTCGGAGTGTTTGCAGGTACACCACCCAACACGCCGTCGTCCTCCGTCGCGAGCACAACCGCACCGCTTCCCTCCGGTCATCCTCTGAAGTTCTGTTTAGAACAGCTTCTAATCTAGCCACGGGTGCATAGGTTTCATCGAAATCTATGCCCTCTTGTTGATTATAGCCTTTTGCAACAAGTCTAGCTTTATTTCTAACAATGATACCGTTTTCATCAAGCTTGTTGCGAAAGACCCATTTGGTCCCAATGACTAGGTGATCTTTAGGCCTAGGGACAAGTTCCCAAACATCATTTCTCTCAAATTGATTTAATTCCTCTTGCATAGCAAAGGTCCAATGCTCATCAAAGATGGCTTCATTGACGTCATTTGGTTCAATTTGAGAGACAAAGGCCATATGATGACATGCATGATTAAGAGAGTTTCGAGTCGTTACCCCCTTTGAGATATCACCTATTATGTTGTCAAGAGGATGGTTCTTTGAGACTCTCCATTCCTTTGGAAGATTTGAGTGAGAGAGTTCTTGAGAGGGTTGAGGCAAGGACTCTTGATCCTCCTTTTGAACTTTTGATCTCTCTTGTTCCTCTAAATAGGTATCTCCAAATACTTCGCAAGATCATCAACACTTTCTTCTATCAAGATTTGGGTTAGATTCATCAAAAGAAACATGCATGATTCTTCAACACCCAAGTTCTTTTATTAAAAATTCAAAAGCTTTACTAGAAGTGGAATATCCAAGAAATAAACCTTCATCGCCTTTAGCATCAAATTTACCAAGGTTATTCTTACCATTGTTTAGACAAAACACTTGCATCCAAAACGTGAAGGTGGGAAATGTTGGGCTTCCTTCCTTTGTAGAGTTCATACGGTGTTTGCTTAAGGATCAGCCTTATAAGAACTCGATTCATCACATAGCAAGCGGTGCTCACTGCCCGCCCAAAAGTACTTAGGAAGGTTAGTCTCATTGAGCATCGCCCTCGCTAGCTCTTCAAGAGACCGATTTTTCCTTTCAACCACTCCATTTTGTTGCGGTGTCCTTGGAGCAGAAAAGTTGTGATCAATGCCATTTTACGTGCAAAATGCTTCAAATGCTTCATTCTCAAATCCCGCACCATGATCACTTCGAATGGAAGCAATGTTAAGTCCCTTCTCATTTTGTATAACCTTTGCAAGTTTTCGAAAAGCATTAAAAGCATCATTTTTGTGAGAAATAAATAAAGTCCATGTATACCGAGAAATAGTCATCCACAATAACAAGAGCATAGTAATTGCCACCAAAGCTTTTAGTTCTAGAAGGGCCAAATAAATCCATATGTAAAAGTTGTAAAGGCCGGTTTGTAGAAACAATATTTTTAGATTTGAAAGATGCCTTTACTTGTTTTCCTTTTTGACATGCATCACAAAGTTTATCTTTTTCAAAACGAAGCTTTGGTAAGCCAATTACTAAGTCCTTTCGAACTAACTTATTAAGATGATCCATGTGAATATGAGCCATTCTCCTATGCCATAGCCAAGATTCATCCTCTTTACTAATAAGACAACATGCATCATTTGAAGGTATTTTATCTAAATCAAGCATATAGATATTTCCAATTCTAGGTCCAATTACAATAACATTTTCATTTATAGAATCCATGACCATGCATTTTGAAGAATCGAAAACCACTTTGTTTCCTTTATCACAAAGTTGACTAATGCTTAGCAAATTATGCTTCAAACCATCCACATACAAAACATTTTCAATAGTGGGATTAGGACTCTTACCAATAGAACCAATCCCAAGAATTTTACCTTTGTTGTTGTCACCATACCGGACATAACCTCTATTCTTAGGTACCAATGAGGAGAACTTGCTTTTGTCTCCTGTCATGTGCTTTGAACAGCCGCTATCAAGATACCAATTTAAGTCCTTGGCTTTCAAGCACACCTACAACAACAAATCATATTTTAACCTTTGGTACCCAAACCATCTTGGGTCCATATGAGTTAGTCTTGGGCAAGGTGCCCTTTGGAATCCACATCTTTTGCCAACTACATTTTTATTCTTTCTAATATTGCAAATAGAGGCAAGTGACCATTTCTACCACAAAGTGAAAGCATTTAATGAAAGGACTACTTGAGGGTTTGTTGTGATTGAATAGTTTGAAAGATTTTTCATGAATTTTTGGATGATAACCTAAACCAGCTTTTCCAAAAGTACCTTTTTGGTTTCCTAAAATAATGTTTAGATTATCTCTTCCTATTGTAAATTTTGCAAGAGTGTTATTTAAATCCTCAACCTTATTTTTCAAAACACTACACTCATTGCATTTTAAAACTTCATCTTTTTTATTTTCACAAGATATGGGAGGAGAAGTTTCAATCACATCAACTTGTTTTTCTTTAAGAATCACTATCTCTTTGTTTAAAATTTCAATTTTTGATTCAAGAGAAGAGATGGTTTTCTTAGAAGAAAGAACAATTTTTCCAAGTTTAATCGTTTCTTTATTTAATTCTTCACAAGCAATAAGCAGCTCATCATAAGTTAAAGGAGATTCGAGTTCAAGAGCATTTACCTCATCCTCCTCGTGTTTTGCCATGAGACATAAGTTGGCCTCGGTAGTACCTTCATGGGTCAATAGAAGAGTGTCCCACATTTCCTTAGCGGACTCACAATTTGAGACCCTATAGAACTCATCGTAGCTTAAAGCAGAGGTGATGATGTTTTTGGCTTTTAAATTGTGTTGGACCTTTTTCTTTTCCTCATCGGTCCAAAGAGTTCTTGGTTTGTTCACCATCTCATTATTGACTGAATGAGTGGGAACTGTAACACCTGAGGACGAGATCGACATCGTATTAGGACGACGTATCGAGACCTCGACCAAGACCTTGTGTCGAGATCCCGTGCCTAGATCGTTTGCCGAGATCATTTGTCGAGCTGATGAGACCACGTGCACTAGCTGTAGAGCTGAGGAGGTCGCGTGTCGAGTTGATGAAGTCGCGTACCGAGCTGATGAGGACGTATGTCGAGCTGAGGAGGCCGCGTTCACGAACTCGTGTTAGAACCTTGTACGTTTGCACGAGCACCCTTGTCGACATCGTGTCGAGATGACACCTCGTATTCTTTCGAACGTTATTCAGCGCTATTATTATATTGTTTGTAATAATTATATTGTCGGCTTGACCGTTCTCGTCGCGTGTTTAGACCGTTGACCGACAGAGTAGAGAGTAATTATGAGAGGAACGATTAAACGGGTAGATGATTGATGGGATTGGCATCTTATAGCTGGAGTTACGTTTATACCCCTTTCTCACCAGCTGTATACCACGACCGATTCCCTCACACTCATTCTTTCTCTTTTCTTCTTTCTTCTTCCTTCCTTCTGCTCTGTGTTTCGTTGTTTTTCTCCAAAAATCTCCATCGACGAAACCGTGAGTTCTATCGAGATTCTGCACAAGCTTTCTTCATCAACCTTGTTCATCATCATCTTCTCGACATATCTCGCCTGTTCGACCATCACCATTGAGGTATGAAGAACAGATTTTTCTTTTCCTACGTACTCAAGTTAGCGCTATTTCTTCTTCCATTTTTAGCCAGTTTTATGCTTCCAAATCATGTCAAACTGATGGGTTTTCTTCTTCACGATATTACCTATCTTTTTAACCGATTAATTGGGCTTGTAAAACAAATTTCTTTCTCTGTTTTTCTGCAATCGGCAGTGCCCAGAAACCCCCATTTTTGGTTTGTTTCGATTTCTTGTTTTCGTTTGTTGCTTCTGGTTAATGTTGTTGTCGATCTATCTGTTGAAGCATCAGATAACTTTTTCATGAACTTTGATCGAAATCCCTAACTTTGTGTTAGAGGAAAAATATATTCAGTTCTTGAGTTTTATATTTTTCTGGGTTGTGGTTAAGTTTGGG
This sequence comes from Calophaca sinica, assembly GCA_037113605.1. Classification (NCBI taxonomy): domain Eukaryota; kingdom Viridiplantae; phylum Streptophyta; class Magnoliopsida; order Fabales; family Fabaceae; genus Calophaca; species Calophaca sinica. The sequence goes on from CM073734.1 coordinate 74,553,966, forward strand.
ATGAGAGCTAGATGTATTAGAACCCATAGATCGATCTGAGTTGTGTTTGTTTTAGGAAGTCTGATTCCCGAGATCGAGTGATTTCCGAATCGAGGTGTACGGGAAAGCGAATCCGAGGACGTGGAAGCAGCGGAATCCAGATCGAGTAAGAGAAGTCGTTGTCGAGCTCTTTGAAGACAGCTGTGTCGAGGTCGTTGTCGAGCAGCATTAACTTGGAGTTCGGTAAGGGCGCTTCACATTAATATTTTCATAGTATGCTAGCGTAAAGGCATTTCATATTCTACGTGGTTATGTTATTGTGTATGGATTTTCCTGATTTGTGTCGAGATTGAAATGTTGTGATATGATTGAGTTTTTGCATGTATTTAATATGTGATTGAATATATGTCGTGAATTGTGTATTACATGTTGAATGGCGTTTCTTCATGTCGAGCTTGCTCTTTTATTTGACATGCGGTTGAATATCTTGTGTTTAACTCTTTGAATATCGTATGCGGCGAATTGTTCATCGAGTGAGCGAGCTAGGTGAGTCGTATGACGTTTTTGAGCCGTGACCCGGATAACTGAGGGTGCTAGGTCCCCTTTTTGTTTACGGGAGATTGACTAGACGCCGCCACGCTATGGGACCCGAGTTGATCGCCCTAGGGAGAGCGAGGATCCCAAGGCTTTACCGACTTTCCGACATACCTGACGGCGTGTGCATTCAGGAAAAATTGTCGAGTCGAGAGAAAATGGATTTGGCGAAGTTGTGTCGAGTTTAGAGTGAGATGGTCGAGTCACGTGTGGTGATTGAGATATATTATTGCTTTGTTTGCTTATATCTTTTATGTCGAGCTTATCTTGAATTGTCGAGAAGTTGACCTTTCCCGTGGTGCCTTCAATCCATGACGGTTACCCAGGCGATGTCGAGGGCGCAGGAACTCGACGAAAGATGATGCCGAGGAGGAGCTAGACGAGGACCTGAGTGACGACCTCTATCCGTCGTGGATTGATTATGTTCTTTGGATGTTGTTTTTTTATGGTCGTACCTTGTTTTTCTTTTGGAGTAGTATGTCGTGACCAGTTTGGGCGGTGTTGTTTTGTTGTTTCAGGTAGACTGGTGGTCTTACTTTTGGAGCACCCTGCGTGGGAGTCTGCCGGAAGTACCCCCAGGGTATGATTGCTCTTTTGAAGTCGTCGTACCTTAGGTGTATTTTCTTTGCACATTTGCTACTCTGTATTTTGTATACATTATTATTTCGAGTGATATATATATATATATATGTGTGTATGTTATGCATGTATGTTTATTAGAATTTAAGTCTTGTGTCTTAGTTGCACCATGTTTCGAAAAGCTGTAATTACTCTGATGTGCACGAGTTGGTTTTATAAAAAAAAAATATACCGTATTTTTAAAAGGCACAAGAGTTTTGTTTTTAAAACACATCTCATATAGGTTTATGTTGAGCTTGGTGTGTTGAGCTCGGTAACTCGAGCTCGGTATATTGAGCTCGGTAGCGGTCCGGAAACGGGTCGTTACAGGAACAAATGGACCATTTTCCACAGCATCCCAAATATCAAGATCAACACCCTCAAGAAAGATTTGCATTCTATCCTTCCAATAACCATACCCCTCACCATTGAAAAATGGGGGTCTGTTCATGGAGGTTCCCTCGTTATTGTTTGAAGTTATTCTCTTGAGACGGTTAAGTCCTTTATACAAGAGTCTAGCTCTGATACCACTTGTTGACAAGTGACTCCAAACACAATAGGGGGTGAATTGTGTGTGAACGGTGCTTTAAAATACTTTTGGAGAAATAAGTGCTAATTATGAGTTGCGGAAATATTAATGTGAAATAGATAAATCACTTGAAGAATAAATTGCAAACGAGTTAAAAATAAAGTAAATAGTAAGATATAAATAACAATAAAATAAAGTACAGAAATATAATTGACTGAAAAGTAGAGAGATAAGGAGTAAAAAAGCACACAACAAATTATCCAGGTTCGCCACCTAACACCCTGTGGCCTACGCCCCGTCCCCAAAGCAAACCACTATGGGATTTTCACTAAGATACTAGCTTTTAAATCAGGTTCAGCTAGAAACCTTTACAACTCTAAACCAGAGCAATACGTTCAAGAGATATCACCTCTCTATGAACACCTTGGGATTCCTACCCAAAATAAATGATTTTCACAAATAAAATGAGACGAGAAAGATACACTCAATAGTGCAGATATAACAAATTGAAGCTCAAATAATACAACTCAAATTATGTAGAATAAAAGGCTCTCAGAAAATTGTGCTCAAATAAGTGTGAGTGATGAAAAATATTTGACAGAGTTTTTGGCACAAAAATTAAGCACTGCGTTGTTGTTTTTTTTTTACAAAGCTCACGAGCTGTGTTTATATAGGCAATGGAGGAGCGTCGAAATGACCGTTGCAGGATTTGTCCGTTGCAGCATTTGCCCGTTGCGTTTTGATTTGTCCGTTGGAATTTGTCCGTTGCGTATTGAATATGAAGAATTTGAAAACACGGAGACGGCTCGGCATACGACCTCTGAAGACAGCTCGGCAGACGACCTCTGAAGACAGCTCGGTAGACGACCTCTGAAGACAGCTCGGAATACGACCTCTGACGACAGCTCGGCAAAAGACATCGGCACACGACCTCGGAACACAGCTCTTCATCAGTTCGGTTCTCATCGCTCGGTACGCGACCTCATCAGCTCGACACGGATCATCAGCTCGGCACGCGACAAGAGCTCATCACGCGACCTCGGTACGCGACCTCATAAGCTCGACACACGACCTCGGTACGCGACCTCATCAGCTCGACACGCGACTTCCTCCTCAGTTCGACATACGACTTCCTCAGAGCTCGACACGCGACTTCCTCCTCAGCTCGACATCCGACTTCCTCAGCTCGACATCCGACACGAGATATGCATGTCAAAATATTTTGTGCGTGTGTGATTTAATTTTAATTGAGAGCTTTTTATTACTACTTACAAATTGTCTTAATAAAGATAAATAAATACCCAGAACCCAAAGACTTGAAAAACTATCATTCTTGATACGCGTCTTGGTATTCTTTTCCACTTTTTGCACGGTTGACTATTTGTAAAGCTCCCTTTTGTCAATCATCAAAACCATCCTGTCAAGGCATGTATTCACATCGTGGACGCTGCCGTGTCGCTTCTCTCCAGTCATTCTCTGAAGTTCTGTTCAGAACAAAATTATAACTAAACACAACAAATTATAAATTATAAATAATATTGATTCTTTCGACGAATTTCTCCCCGTGCGTTGCACGGGTACTCAATACTAGTACTATTCATTTGAATCTATTCATTTGAATCGCCCGCATCGTACGCACGCGCAGGAAATGTCGCGTGAGCACCCCAAAACACTGCTCGTACTCGTACAAGTAGAGGAAAAAGTAAAAAATTCAAGATCGTGCAAACATTTCAAAATGGAGCCGTTGATGAGGTAATCAGAGGGCGGAGATTAATCCTATTTGAATCAACGGCGGATAAAGGTTCGTGTAGCTACGGTTGTGTCGTAAGCGAATATAAAAAAGGGAATACTGAAGAAACAAAAATTTTAACATTGGCGTCTCTGCTTTTTCCCACACTCTTCTAGGGTTTCAGAGTCGCCGCGCTTCTCTGAGTTCAACTCACTTCTCACTCTTCCCTCCATCGCCGATTCCATTCGTTAACTCGCTGTGAGTTCTCTCTTCATTGATTTACTCTACTATTAATCTTTAATCACAAGCTGTGCTTTGTAATTTTTTTCATTATTACTGCTTCCACCGCTGATCCGTCGTAGTTATCAAGGGTTCGTATTCTAAGTTCTTCCACTAATTCGGTTTCTTCCGATCTGAATCAGTTCATTTCTAAAACATTCTTTTCCAGTTTTGTTCGTTACTGTTCTTCTTTGAATAGATTTTATTCAAATCGACACTGTTTGGCTGCTGAGGAAATTTAGAAATTGGATTCGAACCTAACATCCTTTCGTTTTCGATCTATTGGGACCCCTTCAAACAGTCCTCAAGTAGGATAAGACATTTTTTTTAGTTACGCGATGCACTCTATTGTAATTAATTTTTGATGAAAAGGCATGTTCTGTTTATTCCCACCCTACTTCATCATATTATACACTTATGGCTATGTTCTCTTTACATGGTGGCATGGGGTTTATAGGAGGGGTTGGTCAAATTCTCACACTCTTTGTATTTACGATGCCTATTGAAATGGTTGCGTGCACATTGCTGTAATAATGAGAACGTATTGAAATGGTCAAATTCTCATGAATGACATATCATTTACAATTTATATATAACTTTTTGCAATTTATCTATCTCCCTGAAATCCACCTGTATAAATTTTGTTGCACACAGAAGAAATTGGTGTTTTGTTGTTAACTCTATGTTTTTATAATGTTCTTTTATCTTTTTTTGTCTGTGCTATGTCTTTTGCATTATTCCACTCTTAATATTGTATTAAGTTTATGCATTTGGATGTCGATCTTTCCCGTTTTGCTAATTTACTTTTATTTGTTATGCAGTTATGTTATGGTTGTAGTTACTTTATTAAGTTTGTAGGAACTTTATTACCTAGCTGATAAGTTATGGTTGCTAGTTTGTTTCTGTGCATCATTTTTCATGCCCTTTGTTTATGTGATTTGACCTGTATGTTTCAGGTTTAGATGGCCATGGAGGTTACTCAAATTCTATTAAATGCGCAAGCAGTGGATGGCGCCATTAGAAAACAAGCTGAAGAAAACTTGAAACAATTTCAGGAACAGAATCTGCCAAGTTTCGTGTTTTCTCTTGCTGGGGAATTGGCAAATGATGAGAAGCCTGCAGAGAGTAGGAAGTTAGCAGGTTTGATCCTCAAGAATGCTTTGGATGCAAAAGAGCAGCACAGAAAGATAGAATTTGTTCAAAGATGGCTGTCATTGGACCCAACTTTGAAAGCCCAGATTAAAGCATTTTTGTTGAGGACCCTTTCTTCTCCTTCTCTTGATGCTCGATCGACTGCATCACAAGTTATTGCAAAAGTTGCCGGTATTGAGTTGCCTCACAAGCAATGGCCTGAATTGATAGAGTCACTATTGTCAAATGTTCATCAGCTACCTGCCCCTACAAGACAGGCAACCCTTGAGACCCTTGGGTACATTTGCGAAGAAGTATCCCCTGATGTGGTAGACCAGGATCATGTAAATAAGATACTCACTGCAGTTGTTCAGGGAATGAATTCTAAAGAAGAAAACAATGATGTCAGGCTTGCTGCAATACGAGCACTGTACAATGCATTGGGTTTTGCTCAGGCTAATTTTTCCAATGACATGGAGCGTGATTATATTATGAGAATTGTCTGCGAAGCAACTCTTTCTCCCGAACTGAAGATTCGACGAGCAGCTTTTGAGTGTTTAGTAGCTATTTCCTCAACATACTATGAAAAGTTGGCTCCTTATATCCAAGATATCTTCACCATCACAGCCAAAGCTGTGAGGGAAGATGAGAAGCCTGTTGCACTTCAGGCAATTGAGTTCTGGAGTTCGATCTGTGATGAAGAAATTGATATATTAGAAGAATATGGAGGCGACTTTAGTGGGGATTCGGATATTCCTTGCTTTTATTTTATAAAGAAGGCACTTTCATTTATTGTTCCTATGCTATTAGAAACTCTTCTAAAACAAGAAGAGGATCAAGATCAGGATGAAGGAGCATGGAACATTGCTATGGCTGGAGGTACGTGCTTGGGACTGGTTGCACGAACGGTTGGTGATGATATTGTGCCTCTGGTTATGCCATTTGTTCAAGAGAACATAAACAAACCAGATTGGAGGCAAAGGGAAGCTGCAACTTATGCGTTTGGCTCCATTCTGGAAGGTCCATCCCCTGACAAGCTAGTGCCACTTGTAAATATGGCTTTGAACTACATGCTCGATGCACTGCCGAAGGATCCAAATAATCACGTGAAGGACACTACTGCCTGGACTCTTGGCCGAATGTTTGAGTTTTTGCACGGGTCTGCTTTGGATACTCCCATCATCACTCAGGCAAACTGTCAGCATATTATTACTGTGCTTCTTCAGAGCATGAAAGATGTTCCAAATGTTGCTGAGAAGGCATGTGGTGCTCTTTATTTTCTTGCTCAAGGTTATGAGGATGCTGGATCTGCATCCTCTCCATTAACCCCCTTCTTTCAGGAAATTGTTCATGCTCTTCTCACTGTAACTCACAGAGAGGATGCCGGAGAATCCCGACTTAGAACAGCAGCCTACGAAGCCTTAAATGAAGTAGTACGGTGTTCTAATGATGAAACAGCTCCAATGGTGGTACAGCTTGTTCCTCTCATCATGATGGAGCTCCACCAGACTCTTGAGAATCAGAAGGTCTCATCTGATGAGAGGCAGAATGAGTTACAAGGCCTTCTCTGTGGTTGCTTGCAAGTCATCATACAGAAGCTAGGATCATCTGAACCAACAAAATATCATTTCATGCAGTATGCTGACCAGATCATGAGTTTATTCTTGGGAGTGTTTGTTTCTCGAAGTGCTACAGCTCATGAGGAGGCTATGCTTGCCATTGGAGCTTTGGCCTACGCAACTGGCGCTGAGTTTGCTAAATACATGCCAGAATTTTACAAGTATTTGGAGATGGGTCTCCAGAATTTTGAGGACTACCAAGTTTGTGCTATCACAGTGGGTGTGGTTGGTGATGTATGCAGGGCTTTGGAGGAGAGAATACTGCCTTATTGTGATGGGATAATGACCCAACTTCTTAAGGATTTGTCCAGCAACCAGTTGCATAGGTCTGTAAAGCCTCCAATTTTTTCATGTTTTGGTGACATTGCCTTGGCAATCGGAGAAAACTTTGAAAAGTACTTGTTATATGCCATGCCTATGCTTCAGAGCGCTGCTGAGCTCTCTGCTCATACTGCTGGTGCTGATGACGATATGACAGAGTACACAAATTCCTTGAGAAATGGAATCCTAGAGGCATACTCAGGGATTTTCCAAGGATTCAAAGGTTCCCCGAAGACGCAGCTCCTGATGCCTTATGCTCCTCATGTCCTGCAATTCTTGGACAGTTTGTACATGGAGAAGGACATGTAAGTAACATTCTCTATTTTCTACTATTGTCTGTGAATTTTGTCTCTACAAAATTTGTAATTTATGTAATATGTGTTTTAATTTGTTGGTGTCTCTGGTTCTTTCAGGGATGACGTTGTGACTAAGACAGCAATTGGTGTGCTTGGAGATTTAGCTGATACTCTGGGTAGTAATGCTGGCCCCTTGATTCAGCAATCTGTGTCTAGCAAAGACTTCCTCAAAGAGTGTCTATCATCAGATGATCATTTGATCAAGGAATCTGCCGAATGGGCCAAGTTGGCTATCAGCCGAGCAATTTCATTTTGAGGCTATTGCTATTTCATTGGTCCTAGTTCCTGCATACATCTGCATTGTTGCGTGGGGGTCTCATCTGCATACCATGAGTCAGGTCATCACCATTTTTGGGCACAGGTTTTTCAGTCCTTTGGCTGTCTGCATTTCATGTCAGCAATATGGAGTCTGCTTTTTCATTTTATTTTATTTTTAAATTTATTGTTCTGCATTGCTATGGAGGAAGTAGGTGGGTGATGACCAATCTTCCTGCTAACTTGGCAGAAAAGATGTGGTTTTTTCATACAGAAGGAGGAGAAACAGGGTTAAATGGGGGAGGAAAGCAGAAAAGGAGATATCCCCATGATATCTGCCAATACCGTCTCTATTGAGCTTGCATGAGTTATTATTTGAATGTTTGGAGTCTATGGTTGGTCCACATATTACATTATGTCCTTTTTTTTTCTCTTTTACTATTGGCTGTAGAGTGAAACAATCATCTTAGTCCATCCATGTGTTTTGAACACAGGTAATGCAACATATTTTAGTCGTTCCTTCAAATCGCTCAAACAATTGTGTTTCCCCTATCAATTTTTTCAAGTTAATTTTGTATGAATTTGTGTTTCACGGGACGTATTATGATAGTCCGGTGTCAGCATGTGGGCGCTTTTTCTTTTTGTTAAGGTAGTCCTTTTGTGGTGTAGTGATTATAATTTGTAGGGGTGTTGGGATGTCTTTACTGTTAGAGCAGCTCTAAGAACCATGTTTTGGTTCTTATTGGGCCCAAAAATTTAAGAATTTTCACTCATTTTCACTCCAATGCAAGAACTATACTTATGTTCTTAACTTAAGTGAGTCTCAGAATTGACCCCACGTATTTATACTTCTATATATTTTTATTTTTTCTCAACTTAAATAATAATTTGTGCATATATATATATATATATTCAACATATTTAATTTATTTTAATTTTTTTAACGGTTACAAATTGTTCCTTGTTATCCCACCCATTTTATATTCAAAGTTTTTTTTTTTTTTTAATATCTTATCACCATTTTATCTCATTCAAATGGTAACCTTCTCCCATTTTTAATATTTTTTTTTAATTTTTTAATTTTTAAAACCCACCCCATTTCCCATTTTTAGAACTTTGCTGTGTCTCCATATCACCCCTATTTTGCAACGGTCTCGCATTTCCACCCCATTCTCCCACCCCAACGGCCCTATCCCTCCCCCACTCCTCTCTCTCCAGATCCCAAATTTGCCTCTCCCTCATTCCTCTCCTGGTGGCAGCAACGGTCAAAGCGACAACAACGAGATGCAAGTGGCTGTTCTTGTGGTTTTTTTTTTCTTCTTTTTTTCTGTTCTTGTTCTGTATTTTCTTTTTGATCTTTCTGTATCCCCTCACCTTTCTAGTTCTTGTGGCTTATTGTTTTTTCGGATTCAGATTTTTATTTTTATGTATTTTATTTCTGATATATTGTTGGGTCTCATCTTTGAGTTTGAGCACTCGTTATCCTTCTCTTTCATTGTAGTTATTTTTCTCTCGTTTTTCTCTCAGCATTTGGAAGTCCCTTCCGTTGTTTTTTTTCCACTTTTTTTTTTTTTGCTGTTGTTAGAGTTCTTCGGTGTTCTTGTGGTGGAACTGTTCTACAGCGTGGCATCCATGCAAGAGACCTCCAATGCGGCCCAAAAATAAGATCCGTTCTTACATGTTCTTGTGGGTGAAGAATTGGGCGTTAGGGATGCTCTTAAGGTAGTCCTTTTGTGGTCAGAGGCTTTTGATGTGGTCGTTTAGGTGGTAGATGGTTAGTGTGGTCGTTTAGGTGGTAGATGATTAATGAGAGTAGTCGGATGACCATACGTTACACAAGGAATGTTAGCTGCTGCTGCTTTTATTCGTTTTTCAATCGTTTCACAGTTATTAAATATAACGAGACGCAATTTGTTGATAAGGAAGTTTTAATGAGAGTAGTTTTTTATTTGTTGCTTAGTTTGCTTTTATTTTGTCCTTGTTTCCTGTCGTTTCTTTGCAAGTGCTTTTCTCGTGTACAAAAATTCTTGAAACATTGAATTTCTTGCAACTTTGGATAAGAATAATAATAACTACTAGTACTTTGCCCCGTGCATTAGTTATCTTGGAATCATATTAAAATGATAGTTATATGGAAATCAAATTAAAAAGAGGAGTTATATGAGAGTTACATTAAAAAAAAGGTTATATAGGAATGTGTATTAAGCGTAAAATACTAAACAATAGAAACATAAATAGAAAGACTATTTGAAGTTCATTACACCTCCTTGTGATTTGGATATGAGAAAGTCCCCCATTTCAACCTCCAAAACGTACAAACATATAAAAAGGATCAATAACACAGCTCGAAGACCTGTCGAGCTCTAAGTATATGTTTGCTAAACGGGAACATTTAAAGATTGCTCTTTGATTTTGAAGGTACATTATCATGTAGAAATAAAAGAAATTGTTCTTTAATCTTTACATTTTTGGCATTTAAGTTTATAAGTGCTTTTCCACTATTATTGAGGGTGCTTCTATGGTGAACAAGCATGGTGGGTAACACCACCATGCACAAGTAATGTTTACCATTAGATTAAGATATTCCTCACATCCTTAGGATAGACCCTCAGTGCACTCTCTGCATTGAATTATTTTCTCTTTCTCTCTCTAGCCCTTCTCTACAATCGTGGTGGCATACACGAAGAGTGCACCCTCAGATCGAATCTTGTTCCTCAACCTTGACTGCTTCAACTTCACAATCGATGTCCATTTTTTCATTTCTACTATTTTTATCCAAATCTAAATAATTTTTCCACTAAAAAAAATTACAAATTTTGAGATATTACAAGAAGGAAAAATGAAATCAGTCAAAAGGGCCACCATCGCCAGAGCCCTCTCTCAAGGTCAGATTTCTCGGTCGGCGAGCACCTGCAGGTGCACCGGCGGCCACTGCATGGTGTCGCGTCTGCTTCACTATGCAGAGCGCGAACATGGACTTGATCCCAACCTTGAGTGAGCGTGTAATGGGTCTAAAAATGGAAAATGGAATTGACTTAAATGTACTGTTTATTGAAAGGGATTACAATTTGATGAGTAAGAGCCTCAATAATAGAGACTGATTAAACTAGAATGAAAGTGCAAAATGGAAAGAAGAAGTGGGAGAGCAGAATCGACACATAAAGAGAGGGTCAAGAGAGAGAGAGAGAATATGCGAGGAGAGGGTTGAGGGATGGTACCTGTAGGATCAATTCTTTGATATTAGTACTCCCCTGTTTGTGTGTGTTGTGTTGCGTTCCGGTTCCTAACAGATTCTGGTTTTCATGCAGTCTCATTCGACCTACCCCAAGAGGTTGACTGGAGAAAAGCGGGCGCTGTTACACCCATAAGACAACAACATGAATGTAGTTCGTGCTGGGCATTCGCAACTGCTGGAGCCATTGAGGGCATAACGAAAATTGTCACAGGTTCATTGGTAACCTTGTCCCCACAGGAACTTGTGGACTACTGCATCAAATGCGATGGCTGCAATGGCGGACGGAGGAATCATGCATTCGAATATGTTGTCAATAATGGATTAAGTTTAGAGGCCAACTATCCGTACCGTACAAAGCACGGCAGCAAACCTGCAAAAGAGGGATGATGGTACTTCTCTTTTCTCTTTTTCCTTTTTTTCAACAGAATATTAGAAGTCGAAATATTTTGTATATTCTCTAAAGTCAATGTAGCATTAACAATAGAACACTCTATATGTCTTTCAAGTCTGAATATATATAAGGTTTGGTATATCCACACCAAAAAGGATCATGTATACTTTATTCTTGCAGCACATGGTGTAGCTAACAAACAAATTAATGTAAAACTATGAGAACTTAAAAAAGAAAAAGAAAAGAGAAGTAACAATACCAAAAGCATAAACAAAATCCAAATCAGAAAAAATAAATAAATTTAATAGAGAATCCCCACTAGTTTCAGACCAAAGAAGATAGGTATGCAACGGATTGGATAGCTTTATTGTATTGATGACAGTATTTTCCTATTTGTCTGTGGTGTTGCCAAGTAGGATACTTTATTCTCCATTTCCACTATACTCATTATTTCCTCTCTCCAAAAATAGGATTTTAGAAGCTATACTGCTTTTAACTAGAGTATACATGTACATAAATAAGAAGCTGTATGATTTTAGGTGTCATCCAATCTGACTGTCATTTATGGAAGAAGCAAATAAAAGATTTCAAGGAATCTAGTTTGTAACATTTCAATTTGGTTGGTATTTCTATTTGATTATCATGAATAGATCAGGAAGAAATGTGCTCCCCGTAAAAAATGGGATTAGTAGAGGAATCATATTTTTAAAACTATATTTGTTAACGAATATTTTTAAAAGGAACAGTAAAAGCAAAGAAACGAATCTGAAAATACACCTTATCAATCTAGAATCACTTTCTCATGAATAAATTCCCTAAGAAGTCATTAAAACTGTGTTGCAACATTCTGCATGTTTTGAAAACATAGTATTTGAACAATCAGTGGATACTCTTGTATACATTTTATCTTACAGCATTTTATCGAGCCCAAAAAATTAAAGAGAACCTGCACTTGTATTGTTTGAAGGGCTATAAACCGGTGGTATGCTAGCAAACTAAAAAAATTAGAAACATTATTTAAACTATTAGGCCTTTAGAATTCTATTGACTTGATACCATGTTCGAGGTAAGGTTTTGATGTTGGGATGGGTTACTAAACCAACTATGGTTTGAAACTTGTAACTTTAGACTCATAATGAGGCGGGGATGAAGATTCACTTGAGTTAAAATTGTGAAGGTTATGGTTGAAAAGACTGGAGAGATAAAAGAAATCATTTCCTTTCATCTTTTAAAACTTATTAAAAGCAATGTCATCAACTAATGCAACTGAGATGACAAATTACAAATATCACATTAGAATTACCTTAGCTCCTGAAAAATTATAGTATGCTGTTAGGAACCAGAACGTACGCACACGGCAGGAACGAGAGAACACAAGAATGGAATGCAAACTAAATTGTATTACTGAATTGAAACAAGGGTTTACAGAGGAAATATCCTACTGCCACAGAGCTATGCTCCTATATGCTCCTATAGAGAGCTAATGCCCTCTACTCATATCAAAAAATTGATTCTACCAGGTACCATTCCTCAACCCTCTCCTTGCATATTTAACCTAAAGAAATCTTAACAAAATCCAAACCAAATCCTAAAGATAATCCCGCAAAATCCATAACTAAATCCCACAAGATCCGCAACTAATTTCCAGCATCCTGTTTTCCTCTCCTTGAATATACTTTCCACACTTAAAGGTCATGGACTCTCGCTGGGCCAAACCCTCTCTTGGGCCTGAGACAGATTGGGCTCTATCATATGCAACTTTTGGTTTCTTAGTTATTCTAACAGTAGAGCTTAGTATAAGCTTTTAAGCATGAAAAACAACACAGTATAATCAGGTTGTGTTTCTTTTGCATCATCTTTCAACATACCCCCTTCACCAGAAACAGCAAAAGACCATTAACTTCATAACAAACATTTTTTTCCCAAATAAACATTTCTAACTTGGGTACTTTGCTCTCCTCATCTAGTCTATATTCAAAATCATCATAGTTGAAAATTCATCAAACTACAAAAATGATGCCATCAATAAGAGAGAGAGAGAGAGACGGAATACAAAAAAATAAATAAAGCAATGGAAGATAAAAAAATAGATTAGATACCTTTAAAGAAGTAATATCAAGTAGTTCAACTTTGCACAAAAAATTATTTAGGAAGACCAATCTGCTCCTCCTCATCAGTGTCAACAGAATCCAATACCTTGGAGTAGCAAGAAATTCTTCTGCATCATCCAAATTTTGAATGAGAAAATGAATCCAATAGAGAGCGGGCGTTTGAAAATGTGAGAGGGAGATTCGAGTTTGCAAATTTTGACTGAGAACATGGAATGACTAGTTTAACCCTAATAATGGACACGTGTCTCAAATTTAAGAGCTCTATTTTTGCCATTTCCACAGCCTTTTCTATTCTCAAATAGATAGTAGATTTTAAGAAATCAAGACCTACTATGGTTTTTTGTTTTTAAGCGAACCTTCTTAAATGTTTGCCTTGTTTAACATTTTCCTACTGCAGATAAGTAGGCCACGGGTCTGGATCGATGATTATGCATATGCTCCATGCGACACGCTGAAGCTGATGAAGGTTGTCGCCCGACAACCTGTTTCAGCTGCTTTAAAGATCGGGAAAACGTTTCACAATTACACACGGGTTCGACTCCCCCATTAATGTGTAATAGTTTTTTTAAGTAATTATCGCATACTAACATTTTATTTTTGTGCAGGGAATCATCAGGACTCATGCTGACCCTTATAGTTTGCATGCTATATTGATAGTGGGGTACTGCACCCTCATGGGAGAACGATGCTGGATCATAAAAAATTCGTGGGGAGAACAGTGGGGTTATGAAGGATATGGCTTTGTGAGCTAAAAAGCTACCAAACCGGGTGGAATTATGGCAGATCCAATCTATCCAATCATAAGGGCCCATCGAGCTGCGAGTTGAAATGCCACTCCAACCTTTTGTTTGTGGATGGTTACCTCACTTACTTATTTTTGTAAGCAACACACACACCCTTACACGTTAGGCCCGTTAGTTGACTGTTAAAAAAAGAAGGGAACAAGGAACTCTCTCTTTCACCGTGTCTGTAGGTTCTTCCCTTCTATGCTTTGATTATGCAATCTAATTGTGTGCAAATATGCAAATAGACACTGAAAAATCTGATGATATTAAGGCTTGAGATGGCCTCATAGCACCATGTCTGTGTTTGGTATTCATACGGGAACAATGGCTAAATTTATTAAAGTGCAAAAATGCAAACCAGTTTAAGGTTGTCATGGTTAAGGAACTTCGTCTTTATTTTAGCAAAACAACTTAATCTAGTGAAATGAGAATCCTTTCCCATTTTAATTTTTAGAATTTTGAGTTATATGTTGAGTGAAGCAACAAACAACAACTTAAATTTTTTGAAGCATCTTATTGATCATGGATTCGATGTTAAGTGCTTCAACAGTGGGTAGAAGTGTGTTGATCATGAATTTCAATGCATACCTGCCAGCTTGCAGTGAGCTCTAACAGTGTTGGGTCGGAAACAAGGCCCATTTTGTTTGATTTGAGAGGGTCGCAATCAGCACCGGCTCCACAAGCATAGTCTAAGGTCTTCTGCGGGATTGTGTGGATTCCATCTTTGTAAACGCACCAAGAGGCAAACTTACACACACATTACCCAAAAAAAAAAAGTTCAAGCTGCTGGAAAACCTGGATAGAATGATTTGCGTTCCCCGTGGTAAGGGGTGCTCATCACAGCTCCATCAATTCTCTCCCGGCTGTGTATGAAATAGGCGAGTGTTCATCTACTTGACTGTTTAATTGCTGATGATTCTTGTTCGTGTGGAGTTGCCTTTCGGTGGAGTTGAGATCTGGGAGCTGAGAGCTGCTCTGTTTGTGCGATAGGGTTAGCCCCGTGTGTGTACTGTTGGCATTGAGTTTGGGCCTGAGTTATTGTCAGATAGTAGGTGCTGCTTTGCAGTTAGATAGATTCGTTTTGACTAGCGATTTTACTCTGGTGCTCTTTTGGTTTTGATGGTTCATGTGATCGATAGGAGTTGTAGGATAGAGTTGCTTGTGTGGTGTTGTCCGCGTTTGTAATCCCATTGGGCCTGTTATCGTTTGAATGAAAGATCAACTTTATTCCTGACAAAAAAAAAAAGCAAACTTACACACATATTACCCAAAAATAAAAAAAGTTCAAGCTACTGGAAAAAAAAATAACAATAAATACAAAAACGGAGGGCTTCATATTAAAGCTTGTCTCTAGAGAAAAGAGGAGAGAATCAAATTAAGATAAATTTGCACTAGCAAATTAAGACGCGCACTGAAAATGATTCATTAGTACATACATACCTGTAGATTCCAAGCAATGATAAAACCCCAATCTTTGAGAACTTACACACATACTACCAAAAAAAAAATGGTTCAAGCTACTGGAAAAAAAAACAATAAATACAAAAACGGAGGGTTTCATATTAAAGCTTGTCTCTAGATAAAAGAGGAGAGAATCAAATTAAGATAAATTTGCACTAGCAAATTAAGACGCGCACTGAAAATGATTCATTAGTATATACATACCTGTAGATTCCAAGCAATGATAAAACCCCAATCTTTGAGAACTTACACACATATTACCAAAAAAAAAAAGTTCAAGCTACTGGAAAAAAAAATAACAATAAATACAAAAACGGAGGGTTTCATATTAAGGCTTGTCTCTAGAGAAAAGAGGAGAGAATCAAATTAAGATAAATTTGCAGTAGCAAATTAAGACGCGCACTGAAAATGATTCATTAGTACATACATACCTGTAGATTCCAAGCGATGATAAAACCCCAATCTTTAAGCTGTTCTTATGGGGAAAGAGCATCGAAGGACAGAGAGATCTAAGGTGAAAAAAGAGGAAGATTTTGATCCATGTTAAAAGAGAAAAGGCATGTTGTATTAGAGAGGCAGAAGAAAGATGGGGGTATTTTGGGAGAGGCAGCAGGTTTGGTTACAAACGAGAGAGAGAGAAAGAGATCCGGTGGCCGACTCGTGTTTGTGCGATAGGGTTAGCTGTGTGTGTACTGTTGACATTGAGTTAGGACCTAAGTTATTGTCAGATAGTAGGTGCTTCTTTGCAGTTAGATAGATTCGTTTTAACTAGCGATTTTACTCTAGTGCTCCTTTGGTTTTGATGGTCCATGTGATCCATAGGAGTTGTAGGCCAGAGTTGGGCCTTTTATTTCACCACCTCCCCCACTTAATTTTCCCACCTCCCATATTTTAAAAAATCCAACTTTGCCCTTGCTCTAAAATATCCATTCGTTAAAAATCCAACTTTTCCCACCTCTGGATTCTTAAATCCGGATAATTCCGGATTTTAGAATCCGGACACTTTAAATCTAGCAAAAAATTAACACGTCCGGATTTTAGAATCCGGACACTCTAAATCTAGCAAAAAAATTAACACGTCCGGATTCTTGTCTCCGGAGTGATCCGGTAATAAGAATCGGGACGTGTTAATTTTAATTTTACAGATCTAGCAAAAAGGGAGGTGAATTGTTCAAAAACACGTCCGGATTCTTAATACCGGAGCACTCCGGAGACAAGAATCCGGACGTGTTAATTTTTAATTTTACAGATCTAGCAAAAAGGGAGGTAAATTGTTCAAAAAAAGTCCGGATTCTTATCTCCGGAGTGCTCCGGTATTAAGAATCCGGAGGTTGAAATTTTTCCAAAAAAAAATAACGTCAACATTTTGAATCCGGAAGATAGGAAAAGTAAAGGGTAAAATAGTCTTTTCCTTGGGTGGGAGAGGTGGGAAAATTAAGTGGGGGAGGTGGGAAAATAAAAGCACCAGAGTTGTTTGTGTGGTGTTGTCCGCGTTTGTAAGCCCATTGGGCCTGTTATCATTTGAATGAAAGATCAACTTTATTCCTGACAAAAACAGGAAAAGGCAAACTTACACACATATTAACAAACAAACAAAAAAGTTCAGGCTACCGGGACGAATCACCATTTGACACAAAGTAAAAAATGGTGATTCGTCTAAGACAAAAAAAATGAAAAATTAAACAGAAAGGACGAAATTGAAGTAACTTTTGTAACTTAAGGGACCTAAACGAAAACTTAAAAAAATTAGAAGACGAAATTGAAAACTAAAAAAAAGTTAAGGGATGAAAATATGTATTTAACCTTAAATATATATAGCAGGGAGGAGTTGCCTACCTGCCTGCCTTGATTCATTTGAATAAAGGAATCATTGAGATGCATGTATGTATCAATAAATTGAAATTGAAATTCCAGGTGGACTCTGCCTATATTTATTATATTCATTCATTCATGCCTTATCGACGAGACGAGCAATTGTGGAATATCACCTTACTACTTGTAACATGTAGGGTTGTGGCATCTATCTAACATGATCATAGTATTATGTTAATCCAACAGACACGGTTTCGATTTGACGGAGGTCATACTCGACAACAAATAATTTTCTTTTGGTGTTATGTTACCAGAGTTGACAATACACCAAAGCTTAGTGATTATTGGAGTAAATAAAGGGAGTTTGGATCCTCCCCGGTCACTGGAGAGGCCACTGGGAGAGAGACTCTTCATTTCCCACTGGCCTCTCCGATCATTGGAGAGGAGCCGAACTCAAAGGTGTGTGTTTGTAAAACGGCTTGTGAATGATTTTTTTTTTCCGTACATTGAATGCTTTTTTGTATGCAACTGGTTAGTATTAACTACCATGACGGCTTATGAACCCTAACCCTGTGAACCCTAACATCAAGGATTTAAGATAAATTAATTTATTTCCAACCCTGACATTCCCGCGTTTGCACTGGTGATGAAACACATGTTAGAATTTTTCTGATAATTCTTGTGGGCTACGATCAATTGTGGCCTTTTAGTTTTTCTAAAAAGGGCTAATGTTATGATCCAATTGATGATGCTCAAGCTCGCAAATAAGTGATCAACTGTAATAGGCCTTTGAACACCTAATTCTAATTTATGTGGGAGATAGTGTAGGCCTAACCATTAGGCCCATGATGAGATGTGCCTAGGGTTGACAAATAGAGAGACTAGATCTCCTTTACCGTCATGTTATTCATACGCTCGTATACGGTTTGCCCCATTGAGAACCAAGAACCCGGAGTTTGTGACCAGGCAAAGGAAGGCTTAGTTCGTGATTTCAGGAACATTGCAGATTAGAGACAATTCCTGGGAAACGTAATCATGTCTTCGACAAGTAAGTGCTCTAACGGTGTTCTAAATTTCACATAATATATCATGTTAATTCTTACATATAGTATCAGAGCCAGTATTATATGATTTAGAACCCTTGTTTTTACTGTTTTGCGACTGTTTCAATTTCGTTTTAGGATTTTACGCTTTTAACCGGGACCTCGAGCTCAGATGGTGATGGCAAGGTGCTTCCGGGTTACATAAGTCCCATGTCCCGGGTTCAAACATTGCATAAGGGCAAAATTCCACATAAGGGTGGAAAAGACCGTGAGTACAGTTGGAGGGTGGATAGAACCTCGGATGTGACAAAAAAGATTTCAAATCCTGAATCGTGAAGTATTAGAACTCCAAACCATAGGATTATTGTAGATCACGCCAACACGAATCTAATGACTCAAGTTTCGTTAATTTTCGTTCACCGTAGACGAAGAATTTCGATCAAAACTGTATTGATGTGTCTCTTTCAAAATCGCGATTTGGGTTTATAAATTTCACGTTATGACTGTCAAAACAAAGGGGCTTCTCGCACGAAACTGAGCCTAAAACGACGAGAATATTGCCTGGAATTGCGAACCCAAAGTCACGACCCGCTTCAGCGCTTTAATCACGAATTTTTCACCATTTTGTCATTGATAATTGTTGTTTTTTATGATCTTTGGATAAGAAATCGAATTCTGATTGAAAATCCATAAAGAATCCTGAGAAAACGAAGCAAAAATGAGCAGGAACGATGCTAAAAAACACGACCCGATATTGGATCGGGTCAACCCGGCCAGAGGTTGAAGGAGATCTACAGTGCCACACACGCAATGCCCGCTCGCGGGGCTGAGAGAGTGAGAGAGCGTGTGGGCCCCACAGGTGTCCGATTTCGACGCGATTTTTTGAGTTGCGCACTATTTTTTATGCTTGATTTTGCTATATCTTTCCCAAAATTTTTCCGCTGTGTTAGATATTTCTTATAAAATATATACATCAAATTGATTATTTAGTTATTTTTCTGGCAGAAATTTAATTGAAAAATTACGTTAGAAAAATAATATGATATATTCTGGATTTAATGGTTCTGTTCACTCTCCATCTAGAGTTGTGCATGATTTTATGCTATTATTTTTATATATGTGCTTTAATAGGCTAGCTTGTTACGCTGTAAAGTACAAAACATGTTGATAATGCAGACTGAATTGATGTATGACTAGTAAGGGTGCTCATTTAATGATGTATTTGCTTGCTGAATGTGTCGTATATATGAATAAGAGAAAAATGATTCCTATGCAAGAGTTTGTGTGCGTCACTATGAGCCGTTACCACCAAAGTGGGACCGCTTGTATTGATTTATGAAAATTTCTTTGTAGTTTGAGAAATGCTTTTAACCATTTCATGCAATTACCTGTCCAAAGGGGGTGGTTGCAAGTTGTTGTTGAAAGTTGATTGCAGATGGAGTTATTGGGGAATGCATTGGACTAAGGGATTGTTTGGCCAAAAAGGACAATTTTTTGAACCCGGTGTATGCACATGGATTAACCCATCCGAGCTTTTAATCGAGGTTACAATCTTGGTTGGTGCATTCTACCCAAAGGTGAATGTGTCATTATACTGGCCTCAATGTGATAGCTTGTTTTATTTTGAGCTATATCTTGCCATGTTACATGTCTTAATGCATTCGTGTTTTGTCTTAACAGTGAACCATTGAATATTGCGACGTAAGTATTAATTTTGATGATTGCTAGTTTGATAAATTTTAAATTATTGAATCTTTTTTTCTAATTTATCAAGCATATTTGGATTTATGCTTGAGCACGTATGATTTCATTTTGAGAAATTTAACTTATTTGTTGACAAGCAATAAAAGTTGTGCTTAATTATATAAAAGTATTCTTGTAATGACTTTCTTTTCATTGGTGATTGCACGCCACATTGAAACTTGAAAACGTTAATGTTTGTATGTACTCTTTTATTGACATATTTTTTGAAAAATATTTTCAATGTACGTCATATTATTTTTCATTGATTGTGATCATTGTCACTATAAATTTTATAAGTATTTGAAAATATAATATTTGATATATGTTGATTTGTGCTATCTTTGAATAGTATAAATTGTATAAATTTAGAGATATTTATTCCATGATTAATTCGACGAGTGAATTTGTGCGATATCACATGTGGGGATATTTCAAGTGTTTACTCTTGAATTGTGATCTGTTCCGGACTGGGCCGAGGCCCAATCCGTCGACCCACCTTCCCTCGATGCCACGTCGTCCGCATGCCTCTCCGCCTTCCCTCAACGTGGCCGACCCAACGGCTTTGTGCATTAAAGGAATTTAATGCCGACTTCCGGGTTTCACGGGACGGTTACACATCGACAGTAACCGTCCTCAACTCATATTTAAAGAAGACCGCGTCGAACGGTCGAGGTAATCTTCTTTCTACCACCTCTTACTCACCTCGACACACACTGACTTGAGCGTCGGAGTGTTTGCAGGTACACCACCCAACACGCCGTCGTCATCTGTCGCGAGCACAACCGCACCGCTTCCTTCCGGTCATCCTCTGAAGTTCTGTTCAGAACATTGGCGCCGTCTGTGGGAATCGTTTCTGATTCCATCTTCTTTGTCGAAGTCTCCCTTCTTCACTCGACGATGACTGGATCGAAGCGTCAGGTCGCGACTAGCAGTTCCACTCATGCGAACGCAGATCTTGAACAACCAAACCAGCCGATAGCTCCGACAGAACCACTTCTCCAGCATGACGCCGTTCCGATCGTTGCTGCTCAAACCGATGCCGGAACGGAGACCACCGCCATCCTCATTCGCGAGTTCCGCGAATTCATCCGAAGCCATGCCGAAGCGATGCATGCTCAGAATCAACGCCTCGATCGAATGGAGGATCAGCAGAAGGAACTCTCCGCTCGCGTTGCCACCCAAATCGGAAACAGAAAAGATCGAGCCTCTCATTCTCCTCGGAGATCGAAGGAGTCTGAAAATCTCAGATCTGTTCATCACCACCACCGTGGCACGACTCCACGCCGCTCTGTGCATAGAGCACTCCGCGTTTCATTCTGTTTCATCAACTCCTCGAGCGATGACACGAGTGACTGAGCGGGACCTTTGGTCCTTTTACATCCGAGATCATGAAATTCCCGATTCCGAAGCATCTTCAGAAACCACCCGCTTTAGACTCATACGACGGCACCACCGACCCCGACGAGCATGTTGGTTGCTTTGATACTGTCATGGGCTATCGAGGCGCCCAAGGGCGGTGAAGTGCGAATCTTTCCTCACTCTGAAGAAGGCAGCGTTGTCTTGGTTCGGACTCTTAAGAAAAATTCCATTGGTTCGTGGATCGAGCTCGTCGACCAGTTCTCAGCGCATTTCAACTGCGTCTAAAGTCCAACCTGTCGGCGCAGACCGCCGCAATTCAAAGAAGAAAGATGAGTCTATCGGAGACTACGTCGGCGCTTCAACAAAGAAGCCATTTTGGTGAAGAAATGCTCGACGAGATGAAGTGTACTTGCTAGAGCAAGGCCTGGTCGAAGGAAGCCTATTCGGTCGACATTGGTGTCGACAAACCGAGGTCCCTGACCGAGTTCCTGAAGCGAGCTCAGAAATTTATGAATTACGAAGAGAAGTTGATAGCCTCAAAAGCCAAAGACAAATCCCCAGAGTAACACTGACAAGCAAAGATGAAGAAATATAATTAAGTTGAAATAAATGTATCCTAAACACATAAGTGTGAAGCAGTGAAGTATGATTGAAGAAATACACAATCAGCATTTATTTACTATCAAAACCTTGCACCTCTGATGGAACCTCGTGCCGAGACCGCATGCACGAGATCGTGATAAAGCCTTGTGCCTTGCACAAGCACCTGATGAAGAGATCGAGCCTCGTGCCGAGACCGCGTGCACGAGGTCGTGATAAAGCCTTGTGCGCTTGCACAAGCACCTCTGCAACAGGTGGATACAGTCCCAAGATTCGGCGACCTACCAGGCCCACCTCTGCAATTGCAAAATTCAGACGACCTTAAACTCGGCTACGTCATGGACCTTGATTATTTGATGACCTCGACCTTGCCGCTTGGACAGCCAGATCAATTACTCCCACAGGGAAGTATAAAACTCGACTACGAGCACTTTACTCAGCATAAAATTAACGCTAACTTAATTACATCAAGTTGCTGCAAATTGTCTATACTTTGACAGGAACAGCGTGATAAATCCTTGTGCGTTGGCACAAGCACCTGATGAAAGAAGAGATCGACCTCGTGCCGAGACCGCGTGCACGAGCTCGTGATTGAAGAGATCGACCTCGTGCCGAGACCGCGCGCACGAGCTCGTGGTAAAGCCTTGTGCGTTGGCACAAGCACCTGATGAAGAGATCGACCTCGTCTGAGAGGCCGTAGCGCGCAGGCTCGTGATAAAGCCTTGTGCGTTGGCACAAGCACCTGATGAATCGACCTCGTGCCGAGACTGCGTGCACGAGCTCGTGATAAAGCCTTGTGCGTTGGCACAAGCACCTGATGAATGAAGAGATCGACCTCGTGCCGAGACCGCGTGCACGAGCTCGTGACAAAGCCTTGTGCGTTGGCACAAGCACCTGATGAATGAAGAGATCGACCTCGTGCCGAGACCGCGTGCACGAGCTCGTGACAAAGCCTTGTGCCTTGCACAAGCACATCAAGCCTCGTGTCGAGAACTGCCTCAGCAGACGTGGAACACGAAGGTCCCGAACGAACTAATGAACAAGCACGACATGACGACACTTGCAGTTCCTTACGAACAAGGACGTCGAACGTCGACATCAACGAACTTCGACAACAAGTCACCACCTCGACATTCGAGCTAGCGACTTGGGGGGCAACTGTTCCGGACTGGGCCGAGGCCCAATCCGTCGACCCACCTTCCCTCGATGCCACGTCGTCCGCATGCCTCTCCGCCTTCCCTCAACGTGGCCGACCCAACGGCTTTGTGCATTAAAGGAATTTAATGCCGACTTCCGGGTTTCACGGGACGGTTACACATCGACAGTAACCGTCCTCAACTCATATTTAAAGAAGACCGCATCGAACGGTCGAGGTAATCTTCTTTCTACCACCTCTTACTCACCTCGACACACACTGACTTGAGCGTCAGAGTGTTTGCAGGTACACCACCCAACACACCGTCGTCATCCGTCGCGAGCACAACTGCACCGCTTCCTTCCGGTCATCCTCTGAAGTTCTGTTCAGAACATGATCCATTGTTTAAATGTGTTTATGGTATATTATTTGTGTTTTCCGCTGCACGAATACCTCTATTGGAAAATGATCATAATATATGTTATAATTTATTTATTTTTTAGCTAATTTTTTATAAATAATATTTATAGATAATATACTGGAAATATAATATACCATGATTTAGATATGTGCATGATGTATATGTTCTTGACTGGTGTTATGAAAATTAACATTTTTAGCATATATCATGTGTTTTAAAGTGCTAATTTACTTAATTGTGAACCATTGTTTTGATTGTTGTAAGTGCAAAACTTGTGCAATGCTAATGGTTTTAAATTCATGATCAGTAGGGTGTTTATTTTTTAATGCACCTTCTTATGGACTGCATCATGGTTAAGGGCAATCCTGGGTAAAACCATTTCACTAATTATAGTGAGGATTCCCGCCAAAGTGGGATTACTCATTATTAACTAGTGGAATTTCTTTTTATCATTAGAGGAATGCTTCTGATTGTCACGTACGATTTTCTGCCCAAAGGGGGTTATTGTATGTCATGATTAGAAGTTGATTTGCGATAAAGTTATTGGAGATACACTGGTCTAGGAGATTTGTCTGCCCAAAGGGGATAGATCTCTAAACCCAATGTATGCTCATTGAGTAACTTATTATCGATTATATTGGGTGAAGTTAATGGAGGTACGTTGGCGTAGGGGTAGACGAAGGGACTAACCTGTCCCTACTTCAAAATTGTCATGGACTATTTCTGGACTTATTTTTTCTCAATTACCAAAATGGGTCAAAGTGTTTTTTTTCTTAGAGACCAAAATTGGTCTTTATTCTAAACAACTGGCAATATATTTATGCATAATGAATATTGGAAGGTTTGTCTTTGTCCTATTTCATTTACAATATTGCTTACTTTGTAATAACTCATAAATTGGAAATATGTATTTTTAAAAAAAATGAATTCGGTTTCATTAAGAATGGTATGAAGTTCTGAACAGAACTTCAGAGGATGACCGGAGGGAAGCAGTGCGGTTGTGCTCGCGACGGATGACGACGGCGTGTTGGGTGGTGTACCTGCAAACACTCCGACGCTCAAGTCAGTGTGTGTCGAGGTGAGTAAAGAGGTGGTAGAAAAATCATTACCTCCACTGTTCGACGCGGTCTTCTTTAAATATGAGTTGAGGACGGTTACCGATGAGTAACCGTTCCGTGAAACCCGGAAGTCGGCATTAAATTCCTTTAATGCTGAGAACCGCTGGGTCGGCCGCGTTGAGGGAAGGCGGAGAGGCGAGCGGAAACGTGGCATCGAGGGAAGGCGGAGAGCGGCGAAAATGGGCCTGACAGCGTTGGATCTCGGATTGGGCCTCGGCCCCACCGAACAGCTTGCCCCCAAGTCGCTAGCTCGAATGTCGAGGTGGTGACTTGTTGTTGAAGTTCATTGATGTCGACGTTCGACGTCTTTGTTCGGAAGGAACTGCAAGCATCGTCGGGTCGTGCTTTGTTTATTAGTTCGTTCGGGCCCTTCGTGTTCCACCTGTGCTGAGGCAGTTCGCGACACGAGGCTTGACGTGCTTGTGCAAGGGACAAGGCTTTCTCACGAGCTCGTGCACGTGGTCTCGGCACGAGGTCGATCTCTTCATCAGGTGCTTGTGCCCAGCGCGACAAGGCTTTATCACGAGCTCGTGCACGCGGTCTCGACGCGAGGTCGATCTCTTCATCAGTGCTTGTGCCCAGCGCGACAAGGCTTTATCACGAGCTCGTGCACGCGGTCTCGGCACGAGGTCGATCACAGGTGCTTGTGCCAACGCACAAGGCTTTATCACGAGCTCGTGCACGCGGTCTCGGCACGAGGTCGATCTCCTCATTAGGTGCTTGTGCCAACGCACAAGGCTTTATCACGAGCTCGTGCACGCGGTCTCGGCACGAGGTCGATCACAGGTGCTTGTGCCAACGCACAAGGCTTTATCACGAGCTCGTGCACGCGGTCTCGGCACGAGGTCGATCTCTTCATCAGGTGCTTGTGCCAACGCACAAGGCTTTATCACGAGCTCGTGCACGCGGTCTCGGCACGAGGTCGATCATAGGTGCTTGTGCCAACGCACAAGGCTTTATCACAGGCTCGATCTCAGGGCTTCATCTTTGCCGCGTTCCAAGTTCTTGGAATTTGTAACTGTTCCTGTCAAAGTATAGACAATTTGCAACAACTTGATGTAATAAAGTTAGCGTTAATTTTTATGCTGAGTAAAGTGCTCGTAGTCGAGTTTTATACTTCCCTGTGGGAGTAGTTGATCTGGCTGTCCAAGCGGCAAGGTTGAGGTCATCAAATAATCAAGGTCAATGACGTAGCTGAGTTTAAAGCCGTCTGAATTTTGAAATTGCAGAGGTGGGCCTGGTAGGTCGGTCGAGTACTGGACTGCGTATCCACCTGTTGCAGAGGTGCTTGTGCAAGCGCACAAGGCTTTATCACGAGCTCGTGCACGCGGTCTCGGCACGAGGCTCGATCTCTTCATCAGGTGCTTGTGCAAGGCACAAGGCTTTATCACGAGCTCGTGCACGCGGTCTCGGCACGAGGTTCCATCAGAGGTGCAAGGTTTTGATAGTAAATAAATGCTGATTGCGTATTTCTTCAATCATACTTCACTGCTTCACATTTATGTGTTTAGGATACATTTTTTTCAACTATAATATTTCTTCATCTTTGCTGCGATTTTACATTTCGCTGCGACCTCATTGAGTCTTTGCAAGCTCCTGCGTTAAATCGAGGAGGTCGAGTTCTTCTCGATATCGATAGTTGTCAATGTTACTCGGGGATTTGTCTTTGGCTTTGATGCCATCAACTTCTCTTCGTAATTCATAAATTTACGAGCTCGCTCAGGAACTCGCTCAGTCTTCGGTTTGTCGACACCAACGCCGACGCCGAATAGATTTCTTCGATCAGGCCTCGCTCTAGCAAGTCTGACTTCATCTCGTCGAGCATTTCTTCACCAAAATGGCTTCTTTGTTGAAGTGCTCGGCGTAGTCTCCGATAGACTCATCTTTCTTCTTTGAATTGCGGCGGTGCATTGTCGACAGGTTGGACTTTAGAAGCCTTGATGAAATGCGCGGAGAACTGGTCGACGAGCTCAGTCCACGAACCAATGGAATTTTTCTTAAGAGTCTGGAACCAAGACAACGCTGCCTTCTTCAGAGTGAGGGGAAAGATTATGCACTTCACCGGCCCTTGGGCGCCTCGATAGCCCATGACAGTATCAAAGCAACCAACATGCTCGTCGAGGTCGGTGGTGCCGTCGTATGAGTCCAAAGCGGGTGGTTTCTGAAGATGCTTCGGAATCGGGAATTTCATGATCTCGGATGTAAAAGGACCAAAGGCCTCGCTCGAGTCACTCGTGTCATCGCTCCGAGGAGTTGATGAAACAGAATGAGCACGGCGGAGTGCTCTATGCACAGAGCGGCGTGGAGTCGTGCCACGGTGGAGGCGATGAACAGATCTGAGATTTTCAGACTCCTTCGATCTCCGAGGAGAATGAGAGACTCGATCTTTCTCGCATTTCGATTTGTGTGGCAACGCGAGCGGAGAGTTCCTTCTGCTGATTCTCCATTCGATCGAGGCGTTGATTCTGAGCATGCATCGCTTCGACATGGCTTCGGATGAATTCGCGGAACTCGCGAATGAGGATGGCGGCGGTCTCCGTTCCGGCATCGGTTTGAGCAGCAACGATCGGAACGGCGTCATGCCGGAGAGGTGGTTCTGCCGGAGCTATCGGTGGGTTTGGTGGTTCAAGATCTGTGTTCGCATGAGTGGAACTGTTAGTCGCGACCTGACGCTTCGATCCAGTCATCGTCGAGTGAAGAAGGGAGACTTCGACAAAGAAGATGAAATCAGAAACGATTTCCCACAGACGGCCCCAATGTTACGAGCGTAACTTGAGGATGACCGGAGGGAAGCAGTACGGTTGTGCTCGCGACGGATGACGACGGCGTGTTGGGTGGTGTACCTGCAAACACTCTGACGCTCAAGTCAGTGTGTGTCGAGGTGAGTAAAGAGGTGGTAGAAAAATCATTACCTCCACTGTTCGACGCGGTCTTCTTTAAATATGAGTTGAGGACGGTTACCAATGAGTAACCGTTCCGTGAAACCCGGAAGTCGGCATTAAATTCCTTTAATGTTGAGAACCGCTGGGTCGGCTGCGTTGAGGGAAGGCGGAGAGGCGAGCGGAAACGTGGCATCGAGGGAAGGCGGAGAGGCGAGCGGAAATGGGCCTGAAAACGTTGGATCTCCGGATTGGGCCTCGGCCCAGTCCGGAACAGTATGAATTGATGTTTGCTTGCTTTCTGAAATAACCGAAGCAAATGCTTGCCCAATATACTAACTCTTTCAATTGATATAGACCATAAGGTTACAAAAAAACTTGTCATTATTATTTACTTCAATTTGCCTGACACATGAATATGATGCAATAGTAAAATTGTTACTTTCACTCAGCAATTCGTAATTGTGGTAGCTGGTAGAAGTTAGGAGTAGCCGCAGTGGTACAATAAAGGGGGTGAAACTATTTATTGTCCCCTTTATTGCTTGCCACCTGTGCCTTGTGTTTGTGGATCATGTTCATGAGTCCTCCAATCTCAAAAGTTCTCCATAAACTGCAAAGCACTGCTCAATGAGACACAAACTGGAAACGACAGAACCTTCATTAGTTAGCACTGAACTCAGCAAGCTGAAGAAGAACACACATTTGCATCTATCTCAAAATCAACTGGAGTACTATAGCATAAAACTAAGGTGGTTATATTATATGCACATTATTTGGTAGCAGTTAGCTTTTGGAATTTGTCTACCATCTCAAATACTATTTTCTTTTTATCTTCCTTCTGTGTAGAGGGGCCAATTCAGACATGTTAGGCATCCATCCTTGACTTTATGATTAACATCCTGCTTTATTTAGTGCGTGTAATCTTTAAACACAGTAATCAACGGTAGATTGAAAGGCAAAGGAGTAGCAATTATTGTCATTCAATTAATGATATCATAGCAGCTAAAATTTAGGTTGAACTGTCAACTAAGATATCTAAGATATTGTTATCACCAGAAATATCAGCCACAGCCGATGAAGGGAACAGCCGATGAAGGGAACAGCCGATGTGTGGGATAAGCCGATCGGATTGGTAGCCGAAAATTGGTCCCACTGAACCGGGGATAGAAAGGAAAATTCCAGAAGCCCAGGGAGCATCATGAGGTCAGCCGATTATTAAAGAGTATAGCCGATGTGGATAAAGGAAATATCCTATCATTATGGACACATCGGCTGAGCTACCTTTAATTAATATAGAGCTTTGAAGCTCGACCAAGGGCTAGATATGTGAAAGTCATGTACTTTGGCGCTAAAATGACCAAAGCTAGCCGTTGGAAGTCTCCAACGCATTTAACACGTGATAAATCGTTTGCCCAGCCGATGGGAGAGCGGTTAACCCACGATACGCATGAAGAAGCAGTTGAGAGACACCCATGACCGCTTGTGGTCAGCCATGAACGTGTGGAACGCATAATGGCCGATAGGGGGTGGTTACAATTTTGTTTTCCTTTTTGTATATATATACCTACGCTGAGAAATGTAAGGACACGACATCAATCAAACAACTATTTCTTTTGCAATTTATCAAGCTTTTTACAGCATTTTACCTTAGCCGATTCCATGTTTCTTAGTCTTAGCCTTAGCGTAGCGTAGTTTCACCACACTCAACGCTTTCTGGAGCAGTTGGGGAACCCACAATCGAGAATCAGAGTTCCGTTCTCGGTGTAATCGCTTAACAGGAATCAATTTGTTGGCTGGACGTTAGCCGAATCCCTCGGCTGATTTTTCCACGCAAACAAGTTTGGCACGCCCGGTGGGACCATAGGTGAATTGAAGGACAGGTTTGATTCTCCAGGGCAGGATCACGCTTGGCGTATGAACCTGAGGTCCGGAAAGAAACTCAACAACAACATGGAGTCGAGTTCGAATCCCAAAAGAACCCCACCACGCAAGAACAACGAGTCAGCATACACCTTGGGTATGCCCATAGCGGTTGAAGACATCCCAGTCTCCGCACCAGCCTCTGCAGAGATGAATAACCCAGAGAATGCCGAGGCTCCAGTGGTCATGACCACTTCCTTCATCGTGCATCGATTGATATGGGAATTCATGACCTTATGTACCAAGTGTCAAGGCGGTTGGCGATATTGTCGACCCATGGTGCATAACGAGGTTCAAGAGGCGAGACATGGAGAACACCGAGACAAAGAAGGTGAACACTCGGCGATTACGTGTTGGCAAGGGGGAACGGCAAACCCGGTATGCACAAGGTGGTCGCTTGGCGGCCTCACCGAATGTGGTTCAAAATGGGCCTCTTCAGACACAGCCCATACCACTACCGGCAGGGCCACCAACCCAGCCATACGGTGACCAGCAGAATACATGGGTACCACCCCATGCTGAGGGGCAAGTGATGCCACCTGATCAGCGAATGCATTATGGGCAGATCAACATGGCAGGAGACCAATTAACACGGTTGGGCATATCGGTTTGCCGCCCGATAATGTCGTATGCTCCAAAGCATGGCCCTACTGCGGCGGCGAATTCATATGGATACCGAATTGGCACCGATGGCCCTGGTTATGGTTCAGGAAGCTATCCGGGGATTGGAATGTTAACAATCCACCATTCTACCAACCGCAACCACCCCCACGCCATACCCTCCAGTAAGTTCAAATATACTACGAACGGCTGGCAACTATAGGGGAGAGCAGACATGGAACAATGTTCCACCTCTACCCCAGAATGCATCAGCTGTTCCAGGGACTCAGGTCGGAGGTTTTGGGGAGTATGGTCCAGAGCAGCAATGGACTTCTAATCCACCTCTAGGCAATGTTCCACCAAATACCTTCAACCTTCGTAATTGCTCCAACAAAGCTTCCTCACGGAGACCAATGGGTCGAGTACGCCCAGAATCCACAAGATAATTCCAGGAGCCTCTCATTTGATAGACCCAAAAATGATCACAAATACCATCAAGAAGTACTTCGGGATACAGTTAAAGCCGTTGGACCGTCCTGTTTACAGAAAACCGTACCCTGAATGGGTGGATCGGATGTTTCCTCTCCCTAGGGGATTCAAAACTCCAGATTTCACCATATTCTCAGGAGAAGATGGCAAGTCTACCATGGAGCACATAGGGCGTTTCACAGCCCAGTGTGGTGAAAGCAGCCAGAATGAGTATCACAAGCTTCAGCTCTTCCTATTATCACTCACTGGGACAGCGTTCACCTGGTACTCCTCCTTGCCTCTAAACTCAGTACAGAATTGGGCCGATATGGAGAGGTGTTTCCATGATAGATTTTATTGGCCGCAACCCCAAGTAATCAGAATCGATCTAACTAGTCTCGAGCAGCAAGTTGATGAGCTCGGTTGTTGATTATATTGAAAGATTCGTAAAGAAAGCAGTGGAAATGTTCGTGCAATTCCGAAATGTAATACACTTTTATGATGATTAACAACATGCACCCGCGGTGAAGGAGAAGTTGGTAGGACAAGCTCAAGACAGATTTGAATCGGCTAGCCAGAGAGGGCTATCCGAGTTGAGCAATATATCCAGGAAAAGGAGAAGCAAAGGGCTAGCCGAGGAAAGTGGTCCCCATCTAGTCTCTATTATAGAGGCAGAGGAATCGACTCAAAGCTACCGACCTTACGATCGATATGATGGTAGCGAAATAGTCAAAGGGAAGAGCTATTCTCGCCAAAGATTGAAGGCCGCTAAAGCCAAAGAAACTGAATCAACAGAGGATAGGCGGTACTCCTTTGACATAACCAAGGCGGACTGCATTTTCGACTACTTGGACACGGCCAAGCCAATTCGCCTCCTAGACGGCCATCGGATTCCACCTCCTGAAGAATTGATGAACAAGAAATACTGTAAGTGGCATAACTCATATAACCATTCTACAGCCTAATCGTAGTTTTCGTGAAGGCCATACTGAAGGCTATCAAAGAGGTAGGTTCAAGCTAGCCGATAAGAGCATAGCCGAGATGTCGATGGACACCAATCCATTCTCACCGTAACCATGGCCATGGTGTCTTTCTCAAAACCTCGATCACCTAGGCCGATAAGAAGGGAACAATCTATCGAGTGTTTGGATGCCCAAAGAAGAATCCAAAAGAAACCAAGAGGTCACCAGGGATCTGTGTTTCGATGATTGGGAAACCCACCAGTGCTACCAAAAAACGCTGGGGGTCAGCCATCTTCGAGCCGATTCCATGGTAAACCTCCCAAACCCGGACGTTTGACTAACGAGTTAATCAGCCAGTACCGCAAAATGCAAGCAAAGACCGAGAGAGTCCAAAGATGCCCGTGAGACCGGGGGCAAACTCAATTGGGAATCTCAGCTGAAGCCCAGCCGAGTATGCCCAGGATCACTGAGGAACCTCTCCCAAAGTCTAAGAGAAGAGTGGCGGAGTTCAATGTCGAAGGGGGACTGTCATCTCTTTGCATAACTGTAAGGAATGATGATGAACTCCAACCACAGAGGATGATCAAGCCAGCTGCAAATGTCAAAGAAGGGAAGTGGGTGGTTAATCAACCTCCGAAGAAGAAAGAGTTCAAACCAAGAATACCGACTAGAACAGAACGCAGAAGAAGGCTGCAGAGGGCTAGATCCTTGCAAAAAATGAAACAAACCTTGCAGATGATAGCCGATGCCAAGGCAAGATAAGAAGGAGATCCCGAAGCTAAAGTGGTGAAGCCATTGATGTGGCTTTTGGACCTTGCGGTTTGGAGCCCGACAAAGTTGAAATCGATCAAACCAAGGAGGTCGGTGACAATCCCGGTCGCCGAGGTAGACATCGGGCAGCCTGAGGAAGGAAAAGGGGAACCTGATGAAGAGGAAGGGCATATTCACATATGCACAAACTGCTTAAATGGTGATGACGAGCCGATCCTAGAGTCTGGTTACCGAGAAGATTCAATTTTGGATTATCTCTCAGATGAGAGTGAAGCCGGACTGATGGGTGCCATCGAGGTCGTTAGTCTTATCCCAAGTGAGTTCTGGGCTGGTTACCCCCAGATCGAACACTTAGAAGGAGACGTATTTGTGGAAGAAGCTGAATGGGCAACTTTAGCCGATGATACGGTAAAAGATGCTTTGGGTACTATATTTGGTAGGCCAACCGAAGACATGATAAAACACTTGAAGCCCCTGTATGTGAGAGCCCACATCAATGGCAAGGCCTTCAGTCGAGTGTTCGTTGATAATGGGGCAGTATTAAATGTGATGCCAGTGGCCACCTTGAGGAGTCTGAACAAGTCTAAAGAAGATCTGATCCCAACTAACATGAAAATGGCTAGCTTCATGGGAGAGGCTTCGTCTGCCTTAGGAATCCTGATAGCCGAGATCACAGTTGGCCCCAAAAGCATCAAGTCAGCTTTCTTCGTGATTGATGGCAGACCATCTTATGCAATCCTGCTAGGGAGATATTGGATCCACACCAGCCAATGCTTACCTTCCACCATGCATCAGAAGCTCATTTTTTGGGAAGGGGATAAAATTGAGATAGTCCCAGCTGATGACAATCCATTCCCAGCCGAGGTACAAAATCTAGAAGCCTTGTTCTACTCTCCTTCTGTGGCTCCCATAGCTGTTACTGAGGAATACGAGGAAGGATCCTGGGAATCTTGTAACTTGACACCCCAGGGTAGGGATGGCAATGGGGCTCCACGGGCACGGGTAGTAGCCCCCCGCTACCCGCCCCGTTGGATAATTTGCCCCCGCATTCGCCCCCCATACCACACGGTACCGCGTGACGGGTTTTTAACGGATTTTTGAGAATCCGCGGGTACCCACGGGTATCCATGGATACTTAATAAATTCTTAAAAAATACAATTATTTTAAACAAAAAATATTTTATACCTAGATTCTTAGACAAAGTTCAAATGAGAATTTACAAAATAACACATCCAAATTACACATAACAACATCCATAAAACATAACAACTATCCATAAAACATCATGAAAATTTAACAACATCCATACATAACAACTATCCATAAAACATCGTGGAAATTACAACAAAATATCCATAAAATATCCAATTAAACAACATAAAAACATAACAAGTAAAATGTTGCAGCTCAATATCCATCAAGTATCCACCACTTCAGTAACACAACTTTGACCACCTGCTTCCTGAAAAAAGAATGTATCCAAATCAAAATCCAAGCAACCAAAATAATTGTGAACTTTAAAATGAAATATTAAAAATATTTACTTACCAGGTCACCATCTGTATCTTCCAATACTTTATTAAATTCAATGATGTCATTTTTTAATTTTGAAGAACCTACCAAAAAAAATAAGTTAACTAAAAATTAGTAATAATCAATCAATATAAATATTTAAGTTAAAAAAGTAGTTACCTTTCACATCGGTCCATAGCCAATCTTGGACACACATCAATGCCTCTAAAGTATCTGAACGCAATCTACTGCGATGGGGTGTAACAACTCGTCCACTCGTGCTAAATGAAGACTCAGAAGCAACAGTTGAAATAGGAATTGCTAGAAAATCTCTTGCAATCATTTGCAAGATTGGATATTTTAATCCACTAGCTTTCCACCAACCCAAGATGTCAAAATTATGCAAGTAGGTAACACTTGCTCCTCCAAATACCGATCAAGTTACGATTTACCACTGGGACCCCTTTTTGGTACTAGCACTGTGCAAGCTTCTCCTTCCAAGCTTCTTTTCTTCCAACAACACCCACATCTATGGGATTTTGGCTTGAATTTGCAGATGAAGAAACACACTCCTTACCCTTAATTTTCAATTCATACTCACTAACCAAATTTTGACAAATATCTTTTACCTTAGCAATTTCATCATCAGCTTTCTCTCCATAAATTTCAGGAAAAACAACATCTATCAATTCAAGTTTGTACCTAGGATCCAACAGAGTGCCTATGGCCATCACCTCATTAATCACACCCCAATAGTTGTCAAATTTCTCAATCATCGTTGCAGCCATATCACGAATGACAGAATCAGTAGATCCAAGCCACTCAATCAAATCCAATTTAATTTCACAGACTTTTGGAAAATAAACATTGACAGTTGGATACAATGTACCAGAAAACAATTGTGTAACTTCATAAAATACTTTCAACTTACTACAAATTAATTACGCTTCATCCAATCATTTTCACTAGGCAAGGATTTATATTGATTCTCACGCTGTGCCAATCGAGCAAACACATCTTTGTAATCTATGGCAACTTGAAGCATTAAATACGTAGAATTCCACCTAGTCTTACAATCAAGAATGAGCTTTTTTTCATATAACATATTCACTTGACTACATGTCTCTATGAATTTCTCCTCTCTTTTAGGTGTTGATGTCCAATATTCAACACTTCCTCTAACTTTCACAATGGCATTAGAGATTATAGACATACCATCCTGCACAACTAAATTCAATATGTGAGCACAACACCTCATGTGAAACAATTTACCTTCCAAGATAAGCAACCTAGGTGAAAGCTTGTCTAACATGCGTTTAATCATAACATCATTTGTAGAGCAATTATCAATGATCTGATGGGATGACTTTTGATCTAGATTCCAATCCATCAAACATTCAAGTAACACATCAAAGAAGAACTTTAGCAGGGATGAGGAGTAGGCACATAAATAAACCTAACATATAAATTAAAATTGAATAAGAAATTAAGATGTAAACCAAACATTCAAGTAACACATCTTGCAAAAACTTTAGTAGTATTACCTTACAAGTCGACTTTGTAGGGTCCAAGAATCATCAATAAAGTGAGCCGTGACTGGCATGTAACTTTTATTTTGATTACTAGTCAGTCCACATATCAAGAGTAATTGCAATACGACTTTGATTCCTTGACAACAACTTCATCATACTCTCTTTCTCATCCTTATACATTTTCATGATGTCACCTATAACAGTTGTTACGCTAAATCACCTTAAATAAAGGTTGCAAAGTTGCACAAAATTCTTTAAAACCAATGTGGTCAACCATAGCCAAAGGATACTCATGAAGAATTATCATCTTACACACCGCACGCCTTGCTATGTCTTGGTTAAATGCATAAGAACCAACCACTACCGCTTTGATTCCCAACTTTGTCGGTTTTGATAAAAGCTTGCCTTATATCTCGAGTTGTTCGGAGTTTGCAAGAATGGAAGTGACTACGCAAGTGTGATGTTCCTTGCTTTAATTCACCCAAAAGTTTTGAGCCACAATAATTGCAAACGGCCTTCCACTTTCCATCTATATTTTGCCTTCTAAAATGGTTCCAAACATCCGAAGTTTGCTTTCTTTTAAGACCTATAGTGTCACTTGCATTTGCGCTTTGAATTTCATGAGGAGTATCACTAGGATTTGCGCTTTGAATTTCATGAGGAGTTGAATTGCTCTCTACATTCATAGAATCAACAACACTTCCTATTTCTAAATTCATTTGTTGCTCTTGTTGCTGCTCAACGGGATTAAAATCTTGTTGAGAAGACATTCTATAAAAATGACATGAATAACACATATTTAGAGATTTGTTCTACATGTGCAAAAGATCATTCCCTTACGAAAGCTTTACATGCAATAATCTAGTACAAATTTAAACATCCATGACAATTAACTTATTCCATTTAAACATACTGAGCCAGACAAATCAACAATATTGAGCCATTAACATTCAACAGACTTGGCCATTAGCATTCAATTAGCATTCAGGGATTTTAAAATTACAATGACCTTCAGTAATGAACCTTCAGAACAGAACACAATGGCGACCTTCAGACAATGGCGACAGATCAACAATTCTGACCTTCAGTAGCAGAACTGAACCTTCAGAACACAATGGCGATGGTGGCTCCAAGCAGAACTGAATTGAGAGAAGCAGAACTGAATTATTGAGAGAAGCAGAACTGAATTCTTAGCAAGACAGATCAATGAAAAGGGAAGCAGAACTGAATCAGACAGATCAATTATTGAGAGAAGCAGAAATGAATTCTTAGCAACACAGATCAATGAAAAGGGAAGCAGAACTGAATCAGACAGATCAATTATTGAGAGAAGCAGAACTGAATTGAGAGAAGCTAAATCTTACCTTCAAGAACAACACGACGGTGGCTCCAAGCAAAGTCAAAATCACGATCGGTGAGTCTGCGGTGGCTCCAAGCTTCAAGCTCCAAGCTGAAGCTTCTCGAATCTTCAAGCTTCAAGCTCCAAGCTGAAGCTTCAAGCTCCAATCACGTGGTTCTTGCAACCGACGGTGGCTCCAAGCTTCTCGAATCTCTTGCGAAGCTGTGAGAAGAGAGGAGAGACTGGGATGTGAGGTATGGACTGGGGCTGGGGGAGACGGCGATTTGCGAAGCTGTGAGAAGAGAGGAGAGGAGAGACTGGGAGCCGGGAGGTGAGGTTAGCGAATTGCGCCGACAAGGTGATTTGCGAATTGAGGAGACGGTGATTTGCGAATTGCGACTGGGGCTGGCCGCTGGGGGAGACGGCGATTTGCGAATTGAGAGAAGAGAATTGCGACGTTGAGGTGAGGTCAGGGTCTCAGGTTCAGGGACGTTGTCCAGGGTGGGTGCGTGCGGCGCACAAAAAATTAGGGTTAATCTCAAATGATATTGGGTGAGGGAGTATTAAGTAATTTTATATATACGGGTACCCGCGGGTACGGGTAGTATGATACCTGTCCCCGCCCCGTTTATACACGGGTAATAAATACCCGCCAGATTACACCCGCGGTACCCGCTTAATCGCCCGCTTAAAACTGCTACGGGTTTTACCCACGGTACCCACTGCACGAAGTTTTTGCCATCCCTACCCCAGGGGTTCAAAATTGAGCAATTAGCCGAACCACGACTAACCACAGAGGTTTGATATGTTTAAAGACACCCAAGTGGTGCAGGACTTATGGGACCGGCTAGAGGCTTTCAGGATTGAATCTCACGTAGCTGAGTCCTGGCTGATAGACAAACAACAAGGCGATGGCCTCACATCGGCAGACGAGATCACGGAGTTGCCGATGGAGTTTGAATCACCTATTCGGAGGACTTTGCCAACCTTCGAATCACAAGACCCCTTGGAGGACCTCAATTTAGGAACTCCAGAAGAGCCTCGGCTAACGCAAATCAATGATTCTTTGGGGAAAAGGATAAGGAAGAGATGGTAGCCCTGCTGAAAAAATATAAAGACTGCTTTGCATGGGATTATCATGAGATGCCTGGGCTAGCACGAGAATTGGTGGAGCATAGGCTACCGATCAAGGAGGGATTCAAACCACATAAGCAGCCACCTAGAAGATACCATCCTCAGCTGATACCACAAATCAAAGCGGAAATCGAGTGTTTGCTCAATGCTGGTTTCATCAGAACAGCCAGGTACGTAGAGTGGTTAGCCAATATAGTACCTGTAAATAAGAAGAATGGCAAGATTCGAGTCTGCATTGATTATAGAGACTTGAATTTAGCCACTCCAAAGGACGAATATGTGATGCCTGTGGCAGACATGTTAGTCGATGCAGCTGCCACACATGGTATTTTAACCTTCATGGACGGGTACTCGGGCTATAATCAGATACTTCAGGCGAGGAAGACACTCACAAGATCGCATTCAGGTGCCCAGGGGTACTGGGAATTTATGAATGGTTAGTGATGCCATTCGGCTTGAAGAATGCTGGGGCCACGTAGCAGAGAGCGATGAACGCTATCTTCCATGATCTAATGGGCAAGATTATGGAAGTATACATAGATGATGTGGTAGTAAAATCCAAAGACTTCAAAGCCCACTTAGCCGATTTGGAACAGGCTCTGCAAAGGATGAGGTCCATAACTTGAAGATGAATCCTGCAAAGTGCATGTTTGGTGTATCGGCTGGTAACTTCCTCGGTTTCTTGGTGCATCAAAAGGGCATTGAAATAGATCAAAACAAGGCCAAGGCAGTGACGGAGGCTAGACCACCCAGGAACAAAAAGGAGTTACAGAGCCTGCTGGGTAAAATCAACTTTTTGAGAAGATTTATAGCTAATTCGGCTGGTAAGATGAAGGCTTTTTCCCCTTTGCTAAAGCTCAAGAATGCTGAGGAAATGGTGTGGGGCTCTGAACAGCAAGAGGCCTTTGAACAAATAAAGAAGGCTTTGGCCAGTCCACCAGTTTTGGTGCCCCCCATGCCAGGGAAGCCTTTGAAACTTTACATTGCAGCCGCTGAAGAGTCTATCGGCTGCCTGTTAGCGCAGGATGCTGAAGATGGAACTGAAAGAGCAGTGTACTACCTTAGCCGAAGTCTCAATGATGCTGAGACCAGATATACTCCATTGGAGAAGTTGTGCCTATCTTTGTTTTACGCTTGTACAAAACTTGAGTATTATTTAATGCCACATGAAATATTAGTTTTGTGCAAAATTGACATTGTTCGGTACTTGCTTAATAGGCCTGTCTTACAAGGTCGTTTGATGAAGTGGGCCATTAAGCTCACTGCCTTTGCATTGAAATACGTCCCACTAAGGGCTGTCAAGGGTCAGGCACTAGCCGATTTCTTGGCAGAACATCCCTGCGTGGAAGTTGATGATCCTTGGGTACCCCCAATTACTTGCATAAACCTATTGCCTTGGGTCCTAACTTTTGATGGGTCCCAAACCCGTAAAGCGAGCTCGGCCGAGTGACAATTACCAACCCAGATGGGAAGATGTGGAGGTTTGCGTATCGTCTAAACCTAGATTTAACTAATAACCAAGCCGAGTACGATACCGTGATCATAGGGTTAAAGTTGTTAGCCATGATGGGCGCCGAGTACATTCATGTAAAAAAGGGCGACTCCCAGTTGGTGGTCAGACAACTAACCAAAGAATATGGGTGCAACAACCCAAATCTGTTGGCGCGTTATGCAACTACCGTGATTGATTCACCGATTTATTGATGCAAAGGTGTCATACATCCCTAGAGGAGCTAATATGGAGGCGAACGATCCGGGCCAAGAGGCCTCCGGGTATAGGAACTCGGTGCTGACTTTAGAGTACGACGAATTACCAAATGAGGTGATGGTCGCAGACCAAGTCGAGTCATGGAGGAACGAGCTGATCGAGTACTTACGAGATCCTTCTAAGTGCACTAACCCCAAAGTTAAGAGACGAGCTCTAAGGTATGTGCTTCTTGATGATGAATTGTATAAGAGAAGCATGAATGGGGTATTGTTGAAGTGCATAGATAAAAATGAAGCCCTAAGGGTTATGGGTGAAGTTCACGAAGGCATATGCGGCTCGCATAGGGCTGGGCCAGTTATGAAATGGCTGATTTACCGCCATGGTTATTATTGGCCTACCATCACAGCTGATTGCTTTCAATACGCCAATCGGATGCGGAAGACATGGTCGCAAGAAGAGGATGTGCAGAAAGGAAGCTAGGGTTTGAGGGTCCAAAAAAGTTCAAAATGCCTGAGTAGTAAGGAGGACGAATGGGCCTAGCTATTTAAAGAGAAATCATGCGCACGATCAACGATGAGAGTTGTTAAGATATTATCGGATAAAGCGCAGTCATCGGGTGTGGGAAAAGTAGCCGTTCAGGTCATAATGAGTGACATTAAATGCATATAAAGTGACTAACGATTGACGTTTCGGAGACTCAACCTTTATCCGATACATCAATCCAGCCTGGACAGCTGAAATGATGTAGGGGCAATTGTTATCACTGTAAATATCACCACAAATTGATGAAGGGAACAAATGACTTAAGGAACAAATGATGTGTGGGATAAGCCGATCGGATTGGTAGCGAAAAATTGGTCCCAGCGAACCGGGGATAGAAAGGAAAATTCCGAAGCCCAGGGAGCATCATGAGGTCACCGATTATTAAAGAGTATAGGCGATGTGGATAAAGGAAATATCCGATCATTATGGACACATCTACCGAGCTACCTTTAATTAATATAGAGCTTTGAAGCTCGACCAAGGGCTAGATATGTGAAAGTCATGTACTTTGGCGCTAAAATGACCAAAGCTAGCCGTTGGAAGTCTCCAACGCATTTAACACGTGATAAATCGTTTGCCCGGTAGATGGGAGAGCGGTTAACCCACGATACGCATGAAGAAGCGGTTGAGGACACCCACGATCGCTCGTGGTCAGCCATGAACGTGTGGAACGCATAATGGCCGATAGTGGGTGTTTACAATTTTGTTTTCCTTTTTGTATATATATACCTACGCTTAGAAATGGAAGCACCCGACATCAATCAAACAACTATTTCTCTTGCAATTTATCAAGGTTTTTACAGCATTTTACCTTAGCCGATTCCATGTTTCTTAGTCTTAGCCTTAGCGTAGCG
Source organism: Calophaca sinica (assembly GCA_037113605.1). Lineage (NCBI taxonomy): Eukaryota > Viridiplantae > Streptophyta > Magnoliopsida > Fabales > Fabaceae > Calophaca > Calophaca sinica. The sequence goes on from CM073734.1 coordinate 74,594,813, forward strand.
TAGTTTCACCACACTCAACGCCGAGCAGTTGGGGAACCCACAATCGAGAATTAGAGTTCCGTTCTCGGTGTAATCGCTTAACAGGAATCAATTTGTTGGCTGGACGTTAGCCGAATCCCTCGGCTGATTTTTCCACGCAAACAGATATATATATATATATATATATATATATATATATATATATATATATATATATATATATATATATATATATATATATATATATATATCATATATATTATAGAAAATTGATGAGGAGCAGCAATCACCCTGTCATTTTGTGAAAGAAAAGTACCTAAGAAGTGAAGCATTTAAGAGGAAAGACTCTTGTTTAAGATATAGGAGTGAATTAGTTTATGAATACATGATGTGAGAGAGATGGAAACTGTTAATATCCTATTTTGTGTACAATTACAACTAGTAAATGAAAATATAACAAAAAAAAAAGCCAACACAAACTTTCCATATGAATATACTCATTATCAAATAAAATCATTTTGAGCTAATTGAACCGTCATGTAATTAATGATTTGTTACTTATTACTACTCCTTTTTTTTGGGTAAAAAATAGAAAGGTGAGGGGGGGGAAAAAAAAACCTTTCAAAGCTATGAGGCGGGCACCAATGACATGTTGGGACCAGCAGAGGCCTAATACAAAGTATTACTGCAAAAACTCAGACCACAAGCAGTCTACTCAGTAGCCCCACCAGAAGGTGCCAATAGATTTTCCTGGAGAGGATTGCCCAACAGGGGAGACTTTAGTGCCTTCGAGGAGATTCAGAACCTCACCCACCCATAGGTAGGTGAAAGTCGTTATTCTGGATCTCTAACCACTTGTGCCAGTCCCGAATGGCTTAACTACTCCTTAGTAACGAATAAAGGGATCAGCCGCTCGAAAATTTATGGTATCACGATCCTAGGCTTAATTTATGAAAATGTTTTAACATGAAAAATTAGACAGTTGCGTTACAACTGTATCATCGCGCATTTCTTTCTAAACTCTAAAGGATCTATATCGTTTTCTAATCTACCAACATAAAATTTTTAAACTATCACTTCTGCAGTTGAACATTTTTGGCTAGATATTGTTAGGATTTATTTTCCTGATGAGTTTTTAGTATAGTAGCTTGACGATCTTCTTTTCAGAAGAAGGGGGAACAAAGAGATACTTGCTACTAGGGGTGGGAATAGACCAGGCCAACCGATAGGGGCCTACTGCCTAGCTTACGTCAGGCCCAGGCCAAACCAGGATTTTTTAAATAGACAAGGCTAAGATTTTTTTAAAAGCATATTTAGCTAAATAGGTCAGGCTTCGGGCCACCCAAAAGCCTCATAGGCCTAATAGGCCAGCCTATTTAAGTAATTGTAAACAATAATTTTATATTACTATTATTATTATATTAGATTTTGTACATTCTGTCAAATCATATACTTGCTAACTTTTTCGATAATTTAAGCATATTGACTTACATAAATTTTTGAAATATTTAAAGGCCTTATTACAAAATAGAATTTAAATAGACTATCATATAGTGTTATATTCTCTAAAAGGTCATGTTAGACCTTAAAAAAGATTTGTATCACATGAATAAATAAGAATCAAAACTTATAAAATTCAGCTCGTCTTATTATTTTCACTCCTATGTCTCATGTCTCTTAGTAACAGTTATTTTAGTTTTCTTTTTTTATAGTTTATTAGAAATAGAACTTGTTCTGGACTGGGCCGAGGCCCAATCCGAAGATCCACCTTTCAGGCCCATTTCAACATCAGTCCCTCCGCCTTCCCTCGAGCCCACATCGACGCAACGGTCCTCAGCATTAAAAGAATTTATTTCCTATTCCCGGGTTTTACGGAACGGTTACTCATCGGTAACCGTCCTCAACTTGTATTAAAAGAGACCACGTCAAACGATCGAGGTAATCTTCATTTTTACCACCTCTTCACCCACCTCATTCATACACTGACTTGAGCGTCGGAGTGATTGCAGGTACCACCACCAAGGTCTTCCACCGGAGCTCGGAACACCACTGTGACCGTCTAATTCTTCCACCGTGAAGCGATACTTTCTGAGGTATCTCTTATGTTCGTCCAGAACATTGGCGCCGTCTGTGGGAACGACAAATCGCTCTCGTTCTTTTTCATGTTCACGGTGGCGAGAACATTCACAAAGAAATTTTCTCCTCCCGGTTGCGTGTTTTTCGATTCCGGTGAGAGATCACGAAGTTAAAGATCTGGTCAAATTCACGATTTCTAGGTCAGAAACTTGGAAAATTTGGGGGAAAGCTCTCGATCACGAAGATCGAAGAAGGAGATCTCATTCTTCTTCTCTCCAGACAGGCGATTTCTTTCTGGCTCTCACCTTGATTCCTGAATCAGAGCTTTCACTATGGATCTACTCACAGATCCAAATCGGGTTCATTCCCTCCTGACTAAACTCCTCGTCGTCATCGGCAACATCGACGCGACGATGTCTTACTGAATAAGCCTCAAATATTGGCTTTCTGGAAGTTTCACGATTTTGAGAAAGAGAGGCACAGAGTTGCTAGAATCTCAATTCCAAATTCTCGCCATCGATTTGGCAGTTATTGACAACAAGGTCGTGAAGCAGAAGAGCGACTCAAATTCGAGTTCTTCCGCAGCAGTAGCGTGCAAGCGAGATCACAATCGCACGATGTCCTTATGACTGAGGTAAGATTCGAACTTCTCGAATTCCTTAACTAATTTCATTAGGTCGAAGAACATCGAAATCATTCTACATCACAAGGGAATGACGACCTCATCCATCAACTCACGGCCTACATATCGAGCTCACCTTGCAAGTGACCTCAAGTCACCAGACCAAGTGCATTCTACATCACCAAGCAAGGCGGCATATGTAGATTTGTCACGAGTTCAATCTTACATGAAGGACTTGATTCCACAGTTCACATCGTCGGCAATACGTTCGACATCTCTAGTTCGAAACACTGAGCTCGACAAGCTCACCACCTGCAGAAGAGTGGATTCATGACATGGCTCTCCTTAAAGCCACCACCAAAGATGAGAAGTTGGGCAATGTTTCTCTTATGCAGGAACTAGACACCGATTAAATCAACAAAGTGAAAGCAAAACAGCTTCACATGATTATCTCGGATCTCAGATATCGACCTCGGACGGATTCACCTCCAAGCTCTTCAGCTTGGGAGTGAATCCTATCTTCTCGGACCTCGGATCTCAGATATCGGATCTCGACATCTCAGATCTGGTCAGCTTCGAGTGAGCGAATCATATCTTCTCGACATCAGCAAAGTCAGATTATCCTCTAAAACACAAGGGTAAAGAACACGAAGAGCACATGCACTAAAATGACCTCGTGCACGATGGATGTCAAAATGACCTCGTGCCGGAGAGCACGTTGGATGTCAAACGACCTCGTGCTCGTTGGATGTCGAACAAGCCATGTGTAAAAAGCACGTACACTAAAATGATTTCGTGCCGGAGATCACATTGGATGTCAAACGAAGTCATACAAATTGGATGTAAAACGACCTCGTGCCGAAGAGCACGTGCGTTGTCAAATGACCTCGGATCTCAACATCTCGGATCTAGGATCTCGACGACTAGGCAGATGATGAGGATGACAACCTCAGATCCCGGATCTCGACATCTCGGATCTAGGACCTTGACAGCACTGCAGGTTTCTCCCACCAAGCTTTTCAGCTTAGATGAGGACGACAACCTTGGATCTCGACATCTCTGATCTAGGACCTCGACATCACAGCTCAACCTCTAGACGAGGTATACATTTTCATGTTTTAATGCCTGTTTTTTAAAACTCGAACGACACTTGATGCTATTTCAAGAACTTTGGTTTCTGAACCTAAGCGGCACTCGATGCCAATTAAAGGGATTCAATCCCAAACGCATATCCCCAACACGCCAATTAGATCGGTATGGGGGCAACACTATCAAAACACACGTTTATATCGTGCACATCTTGTATCTTTTGACTAACATATGCAGGATAACGACTCCTTACAAATCGGCTCCACATCAAATGAGCACCCGACTTAGGGGCATAGCCTCGTGCCGAGACCGCGTGCACGAGCTCGTGACAAAGCCTTGTGCCTTGCACAAGCACCTGATGATGAGATCGAGCCTCGTGTCGAGACCGCGTGCATGAGCTCGTGACAAAGCCTTGTGCCTTGCACAAGCACCTGAGATCGAGCCTCGTACCGAGACCGCGTGCACGAGCTCGTGATAAAGCTTTGTGCCCTGCACAAGCACCTCTGCAACAGGTGGATACGCAATCCAGTACTCGGGCGACCTACCAGGCCCACCTCTGCAATTTCAATATTCAGACGGCTTTAAACTCGGCTACGTCGTTGACCTTGATTATTTGATGACCTCAACCTTGCCGCTTGGACAGCCAGATCAACTACTCTCACAGGGAAGTATAAAACTCGACTACGAGCACTTTACTCAGCATAAAAATTAATGCTAACCTTATTACATCAAGTTGTTGCAAATTGTCTATACTTTGACAGGAACAGCGCCCCAAAACCAAAGGTCGAGCTCGGCACCCAGCGTCGGAAGAACCTCACTCGCAGCTCGACCCCCGTGGTCCCGAAGATCCCAGGTCAGCGTAAAGGCTTGGTAAGCTCGAACCTCGTGCCGAGACCGCGTGCACGAGCTCTTGATAAAGCCTTGTGCCTTCCACAAGCACCTGTGATCGAGCCTCGTGCCGAGACCGCGTGCACGAGCTCGTGACAAAGCCTTGTGCCATGCACAAGCACCTAATGATGAGATCGAGCCTCGTGTCGAGACCGCGTGCACGAGCTCGTGACAAAGCCTTGTGGCTTGCACAAGCACCTGTGATCGACCTCGTGCCGAGACCGCGTGCACGAGCTCGTGACAAAGCCAGCACCTGTGATCGAGCCTCGTGCCGAGACCGCGTGCACGAGCTCGTGACAAAGCCTTGTGCCTTTCACAAGCACCTGATGATGAGATCGAGCCTCGTGCCAAGACCGCATGCACGAGCTCGTGACAAAGCCTTGTGCCTTGCACAAGCACCTGATGATGAGATCGAGCCTCGTGCCGAGACCGCGTGCACGAGCTCCTGACATAGCCTTGTGCCTTTCACAAGCACCTGGGATCAACCTCGTGCCGAGACCGCGTGCACGAGCTCGTGATAAAGCCTTGTACCTTGCACAAACACATCAAGCCTCGTGTCGAGAACTGCCTCAGTAGACGTGGAACACGAAGATCCCGAACGAACTAATGAACAAGCAAAGCGGCCAACGACGCTTGCAGTTCCTTACAAACAAGGACGTCGAACGTCGACATCAACGAACTTCGACAACAAGTCACCACCCTGACATTCGAGCTAGTGACTTGGGGGGCAACTGTTCCGGACTGGGCCGAGGCCCAATCCGAAGATCCACCTTTCAGGCCCATTTCAAGATCGCCCCTCCGCTTTCCTCGAGCCCACATCGACGCAGCGGTCCTCGGCATTAAAAGAATTTATTTCCTATTCCCGGTTTTACTGAACTGCTCATCTCCAGAAACCGCCTCAACTCGTATTAAAAGAGACCACGTCAATCGATCGAGGTAATCTTCATTTTTACCACCTCTTCACCCACCTCATTCATACACTGACTTGAGCGTCGGAGTGATTGCAGGTACCACCACCAATGTCTTCCACCGGAGCTCGGAACACCACCCTTGGCGCATTCAGCGCCGGGGTTTGTGTTTAGGCAGCAGGGGAACGCACTGGTGGCCCCCTCCTACCTCAAGGTAGGTCGAGGCGTGGAACACCTCAAGCCAACCCTACGTGTTCAAAGCCTTGTGCATTTGCACAACCACCTGACCTCGTGCCGAGACCGCGTGCACGAGCTCGTGACAAAGCCTTGTGCCATGCACAAGCACCTGATGATGAGATCGAGCCTCGTGCCGAGACCGCGTGCACGAGCTCATGACAAAGCCTTGTGCCTTGCACAAGCACCAGATGATGAGATCGAGCCTCGTGCCGAGACCACGTGCACGAGCTCGTGACAAAGCCTTGTGGCTTGCACAAGCACCTGTGATCGACCTCGTGCCGAGACCGCGTGCACGAGCTCGTGACAAAGCCTTGTGCCTTGCACAAGCACCTGTGATCGACCTCGTGCCGAGACCGCGTGCACGAGCTCGTGACAAAGCCAGCACCTGTGATCGAGCCTCGTGCCGAGACCGCGTGCACGAGCTCGTGACAAAGCCTTGTGCCTTTCACAAGCACCTGATGATGAGATCGAGCCTCGTGCCGAGACCGCGTGCACAAGCTCGTGACAAAGCCTTGTGCCTTGCACAAGCACCTGATGATGAGATCGAGCCTCGTGCCGAGACCGCGTGCACGAGCTCCTGACATAGCCTTGTGCCTTTCACAAGCACCTGGGATCGACCTCGTGCCGAGACCGCGTGCACGAGCTCGTGATAAAGGCTTGTACCTTGCACAAGCACATCAATCCTCGTGTCGATAACTGCCTCAGCAGACGTGGAACACGAAGATCCCGAACGAACTAATGAACAAGCAAAGCGGCCAACGACGCTTGCAGTTCCTTACAAACAAGGACGTCGAACGTCGACATCAACGAACTTCGACAACAAGTCACCACCTCGACATTCGAGCTAGCGACTTGGGGGGCAACTGTTCCGGACTGGGCCGAGGCCCAATCCGAAGATCCACCTTTCAGGCCCATTTCAGCATCAGTCCCTCCGCCTTCCCTCGAGCCCACATCGACGCAACGGTCCTCAGCATTAAAAGAATTTATTTCCTATTCCCGGGCTTTACGGAACGGTAACTCATCGGTAACCGCCCTCAACTCGTATTAAAAGAGACCACGTCAAACGATCGAGGTAATCTTCATTTTTACCACCTCTTCACCCACCTCATTCATACATTGACTTGAGCGTCGAAGTTATTGCAGGTACCACCACCAAGGTCTTCCACCGGAGCTCGGAACACCACCCTTGGCGCATTCAGCACCGGGGTTTGTGTTTAGGCAGCAGGGGAACGCACTGGTGGCCCCCTCCTACCTCAAGGTAGGTCGAGGCGTGGAACACCTCAAGCCAACCCTATGTGTTCAAAGCCTTGTACGTTTGCAAAACCACCTGACCTCGTGCCGAGACCGCGTGCACGAGCTCGTGACAAAGCCTTGTGCCATGCACAAGCACCTGATGATGAGATCGAGTCTCGTGCCGAGACCGCGTGCACGAGCTCGTGACAAAGCCTTGTGCCTTGCACAAGCACCAGATGATGAGATCGAGCCTCGTGCCGAGACCGCGTGCACGAGCTCGTGACAAAGCCTTGTGGCTTGCACAAGCACCTGTGATCGACCTCGTGCCGAGACCGCGTGCACGAGCTCGTGACAAAGCCTTGTGCCTTGCACAAGCACCTGTGATCGACCTTATGCCGAGACCGCGTGCACGAGCTAGTGACAAAGCCAGCACCTGTGATCGAGCCTCGTGCCGAGACCGCGTGCACGAGCTCGTGACAAAGCCTTGTACCTTGCACAAGCACCTGATGATGAGATCGAGCCTCGTGCCGAGACCGCGTGCACGAGCTCGTGACAAAGCCTTGTGGCTTGCACAAGCACCTGTGATCGACCTCGTGCCGAGACCGCGTGCACGAGCTCGTGACAAAGCCTTGTGCCTTGCACAAGCACCTGAGATCGACCTCGTGCCGAGACCGCGTGCACGAGCTCGTGACAAAGCCTTGTGCCTTGCACAAGCACCTGATGATGAGATCGAGCCTCGTGCCGAGACCGCGTGCACCAGCTCGTGACAAAGCCTTGTGCCTTTCACAAGCACCTGAGATCGAGCCTCGCGGCCGAGACCGCGGTGCACGAGCTCGCGGATAAAGCCTTGTGCCTTGCACAAGCACCAGATGATGAGATCGAGCCTCGTGCCGAGACCGCGTGCACGAGCTCGTGACAAAGCCTTGTGCCTTGCACAAGCACCAGATGATGAGATCGATGATGAGATCGAGCCTCGTGCCGAGACCGCGTGCACGAGCTCGTGACAAAGCCTTGTGCGTTTGCACAACCACCTGACATCGTGCCGAGACCGCGTTCACGAGCTCGTGACAAAGCCTTGTGCCATGCACAAGCACCTGATGATGAGATCGAGCCTCGTGCCAAGACCGCGTGCACGAGCTCGTGACACGGCCTTGTGGCTTGCACAAGCACCTGTGATCGACCTCGTGCCGAGACCGCGTGCACGAGCTCGTGACAAAGCCTTGTGCCTTGCACAAGCACCTGTGATCGACCTCGTGCCGAGACCGCGTGCACGAGCTCGTGACAAAGCTAGCACCTGTGATCGAGCCTCGTGCCGAGACCGCGTGCACGAGCTCGTGACAAAGCCTTGTACCTTGCACAAGCACCTGATGATGAGATCGAGCCTCGTGCCGAGACCGCGTGCACGAGCTCGTGACAAAGCCTTGTGGCTTGCACAAGCACCTGTGATCGACCTCGTGCCGAGACCGCGTGCACGAGCTCGTGACAAAGCCTTGTGGCTTGCACAAGCACCTGTGATCGACCTCGTGCCGAGACCGCGTGCACGAGCTCGTGACAAAGCCTTGTGCCATGCATAAGCACCTGATGATGAGATCGAGCCTCGTGCCGAGACCGCGTGCACGAGCTCGTGACAAAGCCTTGTGCCTTGCACAAGCACCTGATGATGAGATCGAGCCTCGTGCCGAGACCGCGTGCACCAGCTCGTGACAAAGCCTTGTGCCTTTCACAAGCACCTGAGATCGAGCCTCGTGCCGAGACCGCGTGCACGAGCTCGTGACAAAGCCTTGTGCCTTGCACAAGCACCAGATGATGAGATCGAGCCTCGTACCGAGACCGCGTGCACGAGCTCGTGACAAAGCCTTGTGCCTTGCACAAGCACCAGATGATGAGATCGATGATGAGATCGAGCCTCGTGCCGAGACCGCGTGCACGAGCTCGTGACAAAGCCTTGTGCGTTTGCACAACCACCTGACATCGTGCCAAGACCGCGTTCACGAGCTCGTGACAAAGCCTTGTGCCATGCACAAGCACCTGATGATGAGATCGAGCCTTGTGCCAAGACCGCGTGCACGAGTTCGTGACAAAAGCCTTGTGGCTTGCACAAGCACCTGTGATCGACCTCGTGCCGAGACCGCGTGCACGAGCTCGTGACAAAGCCTTGTGCCTTGCACAAGCACCTGTGATCGACCTCGTGCCGAGACCGCGTGCACGAGCTCGTGACAAAGCCAGCACCTGTGATCGAGCCTCGTGCCGAGACCGCATGCACGAGCTCGTGACAAAGCCTTGTGCCTTGCACAAGCACCTGATGATGAGATCGAGCCTCGTGCCGAGACCGCGTGCACGAGCTCCTGACATAGCCTTGTGCCTTTCACAAGCACCTGGGATCGACCTCGTGCCGAGACCGCGTGCACGAGCTCGTGATAAAGCCTTGTACCTTGCACAAGCACATCAAGCCTCGTGTCGAGAACTGCCTCAGCAGACGTGGAACACGGAGGTCCCGAACGAACTAATGAACAAGCAAAGCGGCCAACGACGCTTGCAGTTCCTTACAAACAAGGACGTCGAACGTCGACATCAACGAACTTCGACAACAAGTCACCACCTCGACATTCGAGCTAGCGACTTGGGCAATCGTTCTGACCGACCGAGGCCCAATCCGAAGATCCACCTTTCAGGCCCATTTCAAAGATCGGCCCTCCGCTTTCCTCGAGCCCACATCGACGCAACGGTCCTCAGCATTAAAAGAATTTATTTCCTATTCCCGGGTTTTACGGAACGGTTACTCATCGGTAACCGTCCTCAACTCGTATTAAAAGAGACCACGTCAAACGATCGAGGTAATCTTCATTTTTACCACCTCTTCACCCACCTCATTCATACACTGACTTGAGCGTCGGAGTGATTGCAGGTACCACCACCAAGGTCTTCCACCGGAGCTCGGAACACCACTGTGACCGTCTAATTCTTCCACCGTGAAGCGATACTTTCTCAGGTATCTCTTATGTTCGTCCAGAACAGAACTTAATCTCATTGGTCTATCAGCCCGTTAGTCTATTTAAAGATCGGTTAGATGACTTATTTAAAGACGTTAATATTAAATAGACCTTTAAGTAGGCTAACAGGTCATACTAGGCTTTCAAAAAGGTCAGGTCAGGCTTGACAAAAAGCCTATGACAAGTAACAGACCAGGTTTAGGCCTTGAATATTTTGATCAGACTAGGCTTGAGCTTTATAAAGCCTAGCTCGGCCTAGCTAATTTTCACTCCTACTCGCCACTAAGAAAGACACAACATAATGCAAATATATCAAATAGTGGTTAGTTTAGTATCATGACTCTCGGATGAACTTGCAATGATAAGAATTTGAATTATGTAGTCTGCCACTCTAAAGAAAGAATCTTATTTAATCGCTACTCTCGGAGTTAATTTCGGTCAACCAAAAATAAAAAACACATACAAATATGACGATATCAAATACCGGATACATATATGGTCTAGTTACAACGTGGAATTTACTTTCTCGTTAGCATATTAATATCAAATTGTGGTGAAAATGGTGAATTTATATACATAATGCTCAAAACACATAATTAAGATGTAGGAAATGTTGAGGGCCACATCATTGACACCACGGCAGTTACCATGAAGTTGACTTCCCATCTTTGCCAATTGTAATTTGCATAAAAGAAAAAATTACACTTACTATTTTTATAAAAAAAATATTAAACATTTCATAGAATTGAGCTAATGGCAGATGCCTGTTATTAGCAGTGGTACAGTGTATGTGACGCTTGGATACCAATACGAAGGCATTGATCAACAAACAATGATTGAACAGGAAATGAAGGAATAGCAATCTATAATTTTATAAAATTCTCTTAATACAAAACTTGTTTAAGCTCCTGTTATGCAAAACGGATTCGCAGTCAGTTCCGCTATAGGTGATCTAGATTGTCCTATTAAGTTGAAACGACCTGTATTCCAATTCTATACTATGGACCAGATTTAGCGAAGTTAAAATGTAAACCGTTTGATGTCTGAAACTTCAACAACTACGTGACGGAATCCGGATCCAATTCACTTAATTGTATATTACAGAAATATAAAACTCTTAACAGAAGGAGATCTTTGGCTGGCAGCTTTTCTTATATTTCTGCTTCTGCGTTTTGGCTGCAAGCAGTGAGCTGGCTTGAATTATTTGTTCCATTGAAATAATTATATTATGTTCCGGACTGGGCCGAGGCCCAATCCGAAGATCCACCTTTCAGGCCCATTTCAGCATCAGTCCCTCCGCCTTCCCTCGAGACCACATCGACGCAACGGTCCTCAGCATTAAAAGAATTTATTTCCTATTCCCGGGTTTCACTTTACTCATCTACTCCAGAACCGCCCTCAACTCGTATTAAAAGAGACCACGCCAAACGATCGAGGTAATCTTCATTTTTACCACCTCTTCACCCACCTCATTCATACAATCGACTTGGCGCCGAGTGATTGCAGGTACCACCACCAAGGTCTTCCACCGGAGCTCGGAACACCACTGTGACCGTCTAATTCTTCCACCGTGAAGCGATACTTTCTCAGGTATCTCTTATGTTCGTCCAGAACATTGGCGCCGTCTGTGGGAACGACAAATCGCTCTCGTTCTTTTTCATGTTCACGGTGGCGAGAACATTCACAAAGAAATTTTCTCCTCCCTGTTGCGTGTTTTACGATTCCGGTGAGAGATCACGAAGTTAAAGATCTAGTCAAATTCACGATTTCTAGGTCAGAAACTTGGAAAATTTGGGGGAAAGCTCTCGATCACGAAGATCGAAGAAGGAGATCTCATTCTTCTTCTCTTCAGACAGGCAATTTCTTTCTGGCTCTCACCTTGATTCCTGAATCAGAGCTTTCACTATGGATCTACTCACAGATCCAAATCGGGTTCATTCCCTCCTGACTAAACTCCTCGTCGTCATCGGCAACATCGACGCGACGATGTCTTACTGAATAAGCCTCAAATATTGGCTTTCTGGTAGTTTCACGATTTCGGGAAAGAGAGGCACAGAGTTGCTAGAATCTCAATTCCGAATTCTCGCCATCGATTTGGCAGTTATTGACAACAAGGTCGTGAAGCAGAAGAGCGACTCAAATTCGAGTTCTTCCGCAGCAGTAGCGTGCAAGCGAGATCACAATCGCACGATGTCCTTATGACTGAGGTAAGATTCGAATTTCTCGAATTTCTTAACTAATTTCATTAGGTCGAAGAACATCGAAATCATTCTACATCACAAGGGAATAACGACCTCATCCATCAACTCACGGCCTACATATCGAGCTCACCTTGCAAGTGACCCCGAAGTCAGTCTGCACCGAAGTGCATTCTACATCACCAAGCAAGGGCAGGCATATGTAGATTTGTCACGAGTTCAATCTTACATGAAGGACTTCAGTTCACAGTTCACATCGTCGGCAATACGTTCGACATCTCTAGTTCGAAACACTGAGCTCGACAAGCTCACCACCTGCAGAAGAGTGGATTCATGACATGGCTCTCCTTAAAGCCACCACCAAAGATGAGAAGTTGGGCAATGTTTCTCTTACGCAGGAACTAGACACCGATTAAATCAACAAAGTGAAAGCAAAACAGCTTCACATGATTATCTCGGATCTCAGATATCGACCTCGGACGGATTCACCTCCAAGCTTAGCCTGGGAGTGAATCCTATCTTCTCGGACCTCGGATCTCAGATATCGGATCTCGACATCTCAGATCTGGTCAACTTAAAGTGAGCGAATCATATCTTCTCGACATCAGCAAAGTCAGATTATCCTCTAAAACACAAGGGTAAAGAGCACGAGTGTATTTGAAAACAAGCCACGTGCGAAGAGCACATGCACTAAAATGACCTCGTGCACGATGGATGTCAAAATGACCTCATGCCGGAGAGCACGTTGGATGTCAAACGACCTCGTGCACGTTGGATGTCGAACAAGCCATGTGTAAAAAGCACGTGCACTAAAATGACTTCGTGCCGGAGAGCACGTTGGATGTCAAACGAAGTCATACACATTGGATGTAAAACGACCTCGTGCCGAAGAGCACGTGCGTTGTCAAATGACCTCGGATCTCAACATCTCGGATCTAGGATCTCGACGACACGACAGATGATGAGGATGACAACCTCGGATCCCGGATCTCGACATCTCGGATCTAGGACCTTGACAGCACAGCAGGTTTCTCCCACCAAGCTTTTCAGCTTAGATGAGGACGACAACCTTGGATCTCGACATCTCGGATCTAGGACCTCGACACCACAACTCAACCTCTAGACGAGGTATACATTTTCATGTTTTAATGCCTGTTTTTTAAAACTCGAACGACACTTGATGCTATTTCAAGAACTTTGGTTTCTGAACCTAAGCGGCACTAGATGCCAATTAAAGGGATTCAATCCCAAACGCATATGCCCAACACGCCAATTAGATCGGTATGGGGGCAACACTATCAAAACACACGTTTATATCGTGCACATCTTGTATCTTTTGACTAACATATGCAGGATAACGACTCCTTACATGTCGGCTCCTCATCATATGAGCACCCGACTTAGGGGGCATAACCTCGTGCCGAGACCGCGTGCACGAGCTCGTGACAAAGCCTTGTGCGCTTGCACAAGCACCTGATGAAGAGATCGACCTCGTGCCGAGACCGCGTGCACGAGCTCCCGGATGAAGAGATCGTCCTCGTGCCGAGACCGCGTGCACGAGCTCGTGATAAAGCCTTGTGCGCTTGCACAAGCACCTGATGAAGAGATCGACCTCGTGCCGAGACCGCGTGTACGAGCTCCCTGATGAAGAGATCGTCCTCGTGCCGAGACCGCGTGCACGAGCTCGTGATAAAGCCTTGTGCGGTGGCACAAGCACCTGATGAAGAGATCGACCTCGTGCCGAGACCGCGTGCACGAGCTCCCTGATGAAGAGATCGACCTCGTGCCAAGACCGCGTGCCCGAGCTCGTGATAAAGCCTTGTGCGCTTGTACAAGCACCTGATGAAGAGATCGACCTCGTGCCGAGACCGCGTGCACGAGCTCGTGATAAAGTCTTGTGCGTTGGCACAAGCACCTGATGAAGAGATCGACCTCGTGTCGAGACCGCGTGCACGAGCTCGTGATAAAGCCTTGTGCCTTGCACAAGCACCTCAGCAACAGGTGGATACGCAGTCCAGTACTCGGGCGACCTACCAGGCCCACCTCTGCAATTTCAATATTCAGACGGCTTTAAACTCGGCTACGTCGTTGACCTTGATTATTTGATGACCTCAACCTTGCCGCTTGGACAGCCAGGTCAACTACTCGCACAGGGAAGTATAAAACTCGACTACGTGCACTTTACTCAGCATAAAAATTAATGCTAACTTTATTACATCAAGTTGTTGCAAATTGTCTATACTTTGACAGGAACAACGTGATAAAGCCTTGTGCGTTTGCACAAGCACCTGTGATCGACCTCGTGCCGAGACCGCGTGCACGAGCTCGTGACAAAGCCTTGTGCCTTGCACAAGCACCTGATGATGAGATCGAGCCTCGTGCCGAGACCGCGTGCACGAGCTCGTGATAAAGCCTTGTACCTTGCACAAGCACATCAAGCCTCGTGTCGAGAACTGCCTCAACAGACGTGGAACACGGAGATCCCGAACGAACTAATGAACAAGCAAAGCGGCCAACGACGCTTGCAGTTCCTTACAAACAAGGACGTCGAACGTCGACATCAACGAACTTCGACAACAAGTCACCACCTCGACATTCGAGCTAGCGACTTGGGGGGCAACTGTTCCGGACTGGGCCGAGGCCCAATCCGAAGATCCACCTTTCAGGCCCATTTCAGCATCAGTCCCTCCGCCTTCCCTCGAGACCACATCGACGCAACGGTCCTCAGCATTAAAAGAATTTATTTCCTATTCCCGGGTTTCACGGAACGGTTACTCATCTCCAGAATCGTCTTCAACTCGTATTAAAAGAGACCACGTCAAACGATCGAGGTAATCTTCATTTTTACCACCTCTTCACCCACCTCATTCATACACTGACTTGAGCGTCGGAGTGATTGCAGGTACCACCACCAAGGTCTTCCACCGGAGCTCGAAACACCACTGTGACCGTCTAATTCTTCCACCGTGAAGCGATACTTTCTCAAGTATCTCTTATGTTCGTCCAGAACATATTATAAGCAGCGAAGCATAACGGAGCACAAGAGGCTATATAATTTCAACCGTGGGACTTCCCTTTCCCTTGATCATTTCTGTGATTCGAGTAATATTCTTTGTTAGGGGTGTTCAAATGAACTATGAACCGAAACCGAACTGCCAAACCAAATTGAACTGCAACTTAAAAAACTGAACCATTTTAACAGTTTAATAACTGTAACCTGCTTTTCATTTGTAAGTTTTTGAACTGAACTGTACAACAGATTGGTTTGGTGAACTCAGAGGACTGAACTCTCACGTTCTATGTTCTCCTTTTTAGCTGAACATTCACCAAACACAAGTTAGAAAACCATCCTTGTAGAACTTGACTGCCTCTTCTAAAACTAAAACTAATCAAGATAATCTTTCACCATTTTTTCTCAATAAATTAATCTTTCACTTTTTTGAAAGACGTCATAATCTTTCCCTTAATTTGCACCATTTTTTGTCATAAAATGAAATAAAGTTTACTGTTTTAATCGAGGCGGCATGATGAGACTGTGTCTTAATTTTGCACTTATTTACTGAATTTATTTATGGTTATTTGATAATTAGTTATTTTATCTACCGTCAAAAAAATAATTTATCATTTATTTATAGTTTATCTTCATTTTTTTATTGCGTTCAAAAAAATCTTAATTTTTTTATTTTCATGAATTTTTGTCTATGAATAAATAAATATTTAATTATTTTTTTAAAACAAAGTTGTTAAATAAGAATTTAATTGGATTATTTATCTAAATTTGTCCATCAAATCGTTTAGTCCATTAAAGATAAAAAAACCCATTAAATTTAAAAAAAAAGCTAAATAAATTAAGAACAACTCTGCACATATCTTGGATTAGCATTGGAGGTAAGAGGATGGATGGAACCTACGTGGCAGGGTGAGTTCACTGCCAAAGGCAAAATGTCACCGAGTTATGAATGTTGGACTTCATGCCTTGTATCGTTGTCGATATTTAGTGGATTTACGGTTTGCCTTAACGTTGGGGTTCCCAGTTCATGAACCAAACTACAGTGCACTAAACAAAGAAGCAGTTCAGTTCAGTCCAAAAAGAAACACAAACAGTTTGGTTCTATTTCACCGAATTTTTTCTCCAGTTCAGTTTGATTAGGTTCAGTTTTACCCATGAACTGAACTATGAACAAGCCTATTCTTTGTAGTCGCCAGTATCAACTTTCATAAGCTGTCTTCCCTTCATTTCAAAAGAGACCTTCAAAACAGGGGTATTTAATTCAATTTAGAGTAATGTTAGATAATAATAATTATAGAGAAGGTAAAAAATGATCTTATTAGTGCCTGTTTGGTTTGGACATCAAACCACCGTTTGCACCCCTTTTCTCCGTTTGCGTTTGGCAAACGGAGTTTGCTTTTTTATTTTGGTGTTTGGTAAATTTTACGTTTGCCTTTTCTGTTTGCGAAACGTCGTTTTGTTGCAGGAAGTCTGATGTTGCTTTTCCGTTTGCAAAACTCCGTTTGAGTATTTCAACACTTCAAAAGTGATTCTATTTTGTCAACCAAACACAAATCAATTCTTCTAAACTCAGTCTTAAAATATTTTTACCAAACACAAATTATTTTTTTAAACTCCATTTTTTAAAACTTAGTTTTCTAAACAAGATTTTACACAATCTATTCTACCACAATCTAAACCAAACGGATCCTTAACCTGATAGAGAAAGCTACATATGAAACATCCTTCCAGATCAAGTTTATTGTTTTTTTGATTTTTATCTTGTGTACTTTTGATGTAATTGATTATTAAGCATAACATTTAGCTACAAACTAAAAATGATTTGAAATGCGTTTAAGCTTGTGCATATATATTGATGCAGATACTTTACCTCAGTTGGTGGTTTTACTACAACCACTCTGATCGTCGAGCTGTTGACTCTAGCTACATGAGATCCACATAAGCGAACTTTGTTTAGTTGTCATTCTGGTAGCATACTTTATTTAAAATATATTTTGAGAACATGCTTACCTGGATACAGTTCAACAAGAGAGGAAAAGGAAGATGACAATAAAAATTTTGAGCTTCGGATCCATATATAGAGAGTTAAATAATATAGCCAATTTGAACGATAACCGAATTTGAGAGGCAGGGGGAATATATGCTTTTATAATACGTATAGACATGGCACTGAGAAATGAATGATAGCATATGGAGCCCTTTTTTTTTCCTTTTCTTTTTCATTTTTTTCCTACTTTTCTTTTTAAGGGAGAGGAAAATTGGACTGGTATACTTCCTCAAAATTAATGAGTAGAAATTCTCGCAAGATACATGTGGGAGGATACGTGCCGTGCCCTGATCTATATTCAAGTGAGATGATTGTGAACAAAGATAATGTGATGGTATTAAAGCCTATCTGGGATATGTTGGACCACTCGTTATCGGGCCACCCGGGTCACGGACCAGATGTCTAATTCCAAGCATGGGGTGTGTTGAGAGTCTCACGTTGGATAATTATATGGTCTGATTAATGATTATAAGTGGCGGGGCAACCAGTCGTAAATCTCGACTATATGATTTTAATCGTTTTGTGAAGTCAGATTATGAGTAGTTTGATCTTCATCAAAAGCTTGAGATAGTGCGACTGCATTATTTTTGCAACAGTGGATCCATTATTGGCGTGTGGAAAGCCAACTCTACTAATTAAATTTTAGCAACTTTATTCTGTTTGGTTTTTCTCGGTTCATTGTAAAATCAGGAGAAATTAAACTCTCTTGTCCGATCTGAAGTTTAGTTACTAATAAGTAATAAGTAATTCCATTGGAAGATAGTCAACCAAAGGATCAATGGTTTATAAGTGTGTACTACTAATTTTCATGCTAGCGTACTGGCTCAGACCTACCGGTTGGACCGATCCATTCGGGAACCGGTGGGGTAACCGATTCGGGTGCCTAATTAGATCGGTCATGCACTTGAACTGGTGATGACGTCATTAATTCGGCTTTGAACCCAGTGGCGGAGCTTGAATGGAAACCTTGGGGTGCCAAAAAAAAAATTCATTGCACACTCTCCCTCATCCTCTACCTTCCCCTCCGCCCTACCCTCTATTGAATATGACTATTTGTGTTTTGGATTCTGTTGTATCCTGTTGACAGTCCTGTTTTCTTTATTATCACAGGCTCTTTAGTTTTTTGCCTTTCTTATTGGGCCATTATTGTTAGTTTGGTCTGTATATAAGTGGGCCTTTGTACTATTCACTCAATTAATGAAATGATATCATCTTCGTTCTTGCGCTTCTTCCTGTGCTGCGAAACCCTAAAATTCGTCATGGCTGACGATTCAGTCAGCTCCGACATGACGACGATTCAATCAGCTCCAACCATGACGAATCTGCAAGCAACTCAAACAACAACTCACCTTTGAGTACTCATACCATCAGGGAGAATGATTTTGGAGTATAAGAAAAAAAAGTTATAAATCTCAGCCAAACCGAATCCTGAAAAACTGAAAAAGCTTCTCTCAATAGAATTTTCTAGATAACGATGATGATGATGACCACGACTCCTGTGCGATCCGCGATGGAAGAGTGAATGCGATCAATGGAAAATGTGTAGATCGAGAAAGGAAGAAGAAACAATTATGGAATTGAAATCGGAACTTATAGTGTGCTGGCCTTCAAATGAGGTTCTAGTGTGTTCTGTTCAAACTGAATTTCATGATGCCTTCAATTTAGCAAAATTGATCCATTTAGCGATGTTGATGGGTGATCATGCGATGCTAGAAGCCGATGGGTGAGCTACTGAGTAAAGTTATGTAGTGGTGCAGAGAAACAAATTTATTGAGTCTTTGTTGTTATAGCTAGGGTCTGTCTTTGTAAGAATAAGTAGTATATAAAAAAAATTGTTTTTAAAAAATGAGGGGTACCATGGCACCTGTGAGCTATAACTAAGCTCCACCACTGTTTGAACCGGTTATACTCGGCGACTCGGGGGTGACTCAGTGGTCGTGGTTCAAATTTTTTACGCTATACGAGTTCCCGCTTTAACTCGTCTCACGTTATCGCATG
Organism: Calophaca sinica; assembly: GCA_037113605.1. Classification (NCBI taxonomy): domain Eukaryota; kingdom Viridiplantae; phylum Streptophyta; class Magnoliopsida; order Fabales; family Fabaceae; genus Calophaca; species Calophaca sinica. The sequence continues at coordinate 74,614,088 of CM073734.1, forward strand.
TTGTGATCAAACCTAACCCACACAAATGTCAATGCAATTACTTTATCACTGCGACACTTATGCGTTTTGATAATAGTGTTACAAATATACTATATATATTCTTAGTAAAATACTTATTAATTTCATATAAACGGTTCATGCAGTTCAACTAGTGATCCACCAATCCGATCAGTGACCTACTGCCCCAATATGATGACTACGTCGATGATTGGTTCGAGTTTTAAGGCATTATTTTCTACTGAATAGTAGTGCCATTATAAGTTCCTCTCGACTCGCCACATGATTTTTCAATATCCACTTGGAAGTGCCATGTTGTATGGCTACGGATAAAGTTGGCCTCTTGGCAGTGAGCTTTCAAGGAAGAAAAAAAGTCATGCGGGTTGGAGCATGGGAAGCATGGTTATATTAGCAATATACGTTTCTCCTGGTATTTCAACACAGTTCAACCTGCTAATTATGCAGAACATAGAGGTATTTGATTTGAATTTGATTTTTCGCTCAACAGTACACCATCAATTTCACCCATTAATCATGGTACATAAGAAAGAAGCGGATGATGAATATATGAGCTTGCAAGGAGATAGATATATGTCTAATTGCTACGTCAATTGAAACGTGTCTTGGAGCCACTAGCGATCTGCAAGTCAATATGAAAAATCATTTCAAGCTCCAAAATAAATGCGGTGTGTAACGCACCAACTAGTAGTAATACCCACGGGCCACTGCACCACAATGAGCCAGCCATATTGGATTGGAGATATCTCTATATCCATTCAATTGATACGTCAGAGGTGGGGAGGTCGCAGGGGATGACCGAAAAATTTCATGCAAGGTCGATTTCCATGGCCACCAGATCTGCAAGGTCGATTTCCATGGTCCAGAGGAAGATCTCACGACTGGGAGTCCGAATCTGGTGTCCACCTTCATGGGCCACCTTTGAGGTCAATGTCTTTCTTCTATCTCTACTTACAACTCTGTTTGGCCACCTCCTACCCGTCTGCACACCGCTCTATCAGCTACCACCGCGCAGCTCCGCCCATCATACCTTGTCTCCGCACAAGCAACTCGCTCGGTGCGGCCTCTGCTTCAACAAAAAAGTGCAACCTTTGCTTCAGATCTGCCCAAGGTGCGCTAGATCTACACAAGTTTTGACTTTTGCTTGAATGAAGAAGAAGAAGAAAGAATGTGATAAAGAGAGGAAAGATTACGTCGCACAGGTTGTTGAAAAACTTTGCCTTTTCCTTCATTGCATTTCACGAGCGAATGTTATACTGAAAGTTGTAGTTTTTTTGTTTTTGTTTTTTTTTTTTTTTTGAAAGTTTGCTTCTTTGCTTCTTGTTTTTTGAAAGTTCAAGCAATGACCTTTGATTTTGTAAACATGATAATGATAATAGAAAAGATTACGCTTCTTTATTTAATTTTGTTGAGTGTTGATTTTTTAGGTTTTTTTTTTAAGGTTTGCTACCTTTTGTTTTTGGGTTTTTTCTGTTCCGTTCTTGAACCTCTCGTGATTTTTCTATCAGTGATGGGAAGCACGGAGAAAAAGGAAGAAGATGAAAGATGGAGTAGCTTTCTCGAATTTCTCTTTTATTTTTATGATTGTATTTGGTTAATTTTATTTATTTAATTGAAAAAATAAATTAAATGATTTTTTTATTTTAAATAAGTATTGCTGACTGTGATTATCATTTAAACCAATTGTATAGTTCAGTCACTTAGTCACTTGACCAAAATTAGACACATCACTGTTTGACCTGACACATCATCTAATTTTGACCAAAATTAGAGATAGGGACCCAATTTCAGAAATGTTAAAAATTATGGACTAAAATTGCGAATTTAAAAACAGGGGAACCAAAATAACAGATTGGTAAAAAATAGGGGACCAAAACTGCAGTTAAGCCAATTATAAAAAGGCTTAAATATGAAAATAGTCCCCCAAAAATTCACAAAGTTTGTTTTTAGTCCCCCAACTTTTTTGAAGGTTTTTAGTCTCCCAAATTTGGAAATATTTTTCCGTCAATCCCTCTAGCTGACGCCGTTAGTTTTGCTTATGTGGCTCTTACGTGACGCTTATGTGGCAGGAACTAAAAACGAACTTTTAGAATTTTGGGGGGACTAAAAACGAACATTTAGAATTTTAGAGGGACTAAAATCATAACGAAAAATTTTTGAAGGACCGACGGAAAAACATTTCCAAATTTAGGGGACTAAAACCTTCAAAAAAAAATTTGGGGGACTAAAAACGAACTTTGCGAAATTTTGGGAGATCATTTTCATATTTAAGCCATATAAAAATAATAGTGTTTAATTTTATCAAATCACTTAAATAAGAACTATTTAATGTCTTTTAGCATTTAATAATTATAAATATCTTTTTTATTTTATATGAAAAGGAGAGCATAATGCTGAAAACACATAATTAAATCACTTAAATAATAACTAATTAATGCCTTTTAGCTTTTAATAGTTATAAAGATAAAGATTTAAAAAAAAGTAGCAAAAATCTAAAAAAATAATTATATAAATCAAAGTGTTAATTGAGTTCGTTTACAGAATCAAAAAGAGTGAAATCCTGAAATATTATTATTATTGTTGTTATTATTATTATTATTAAAAAAATCATATATCACAGTGCAATATAAAAAAAATATGTATCACAGTAATATCACTTTGTTAAATTACTTTTTAAAATATTTTCACAATTTTTTTTGTCCTCAATGTTTTTACAATATTTTATATGATGAGATACAATTGGATATATCTTTATCTTTATCTTTAAGCTCATGATGAATATGCATGCGAGCATACATATAGTTTTGACGGGTTGTCTCTGCAATGTTCATAAACAAAAGAGTTGAATTTTTTTTAAAATCGATCTATTTATCTTAAAACTGTAATTTAACGAAAAAGAAAATTGTTAACATTTTTTTGAACAGAAAGTAAGGAAGCTTATGCCGAACATACCTGCGAGCATACATGGAGTTTCGACAGGTTGCCTCTATAATGTTCATAAAAAAAGGTTATATTTTTTGTTTCGAATCGATTTATTTATCTTTAAATACTATAATTTTACTGAAAAGAAAACAATTTTTTTACAGGAGACTCTGAGAAAGTTCACGCGCCGAATATGCCTACGAGCATAAATGGAGTTCTAATGGATTGTCTATGTAATGTTCATAAAAAGAGATTGCATTTTTTGTTTTGTAATAGATTTATTTATCCTTAAAAAATATAATTTCACTGAAAAAATGAACAAAATTATGTTTGGACAGGACACTGTGAAGAAGCTCACGCTAAATATGACTACTAGCAAACATGAAATTTTGACGGGTTGTATTTATAATATTCATAAAAAAAGTTGTATTTTTGTTGTTGTTTTGAAATCGATTTATTTATCCCAAAAAACTGAAATTTCACTAAAAAGAAAATAAACAATTTTTTTTAATAGGAAATTGTGAGGAAGCTCACGCCGATTATGTCTGTGATCATTCACGAAGTCCGTAGCTAGAAGTCCATTTTCCAAAATGTTATTTAACTTTTAGCTACAGACAATTGGCTTTTAGTGACGAAAAAGACAAACCTGTTATAACTTTTAAAATGTAAGGGACCAAAACTAAACAAATAAAACATAAAAGACCAAATTGAAACCTAAAAAAAATATAAAGGACCAATTTTGTAATTTAACCTTATTTTTTTAAGACAAGAACTGTGCCCTTGTTAAAAAAGGCAAAAACTGTGCCTCAATTCTAACCAACTAATTTAGTGAAGGCCTCAATTCGTCTGATATGAGCAACAAAGAATAATTTGGGAATAAGGGTGTGACAAATCCATGGGTTACGAAAATTTTGTCAAACAATTATACAACACCAAACCAAAAAGTTACACAGGGCCAGAACGTCATGTGTCCATCTCGACAGAATAAAATTGAAAAGAGATGACCGTGAAGAACTAGGATCCCAGCAACAGTATATGGTTTCAAGATTGTATCTCAGTCTATTTGAAATATAGGTACAAGAGGATAACATGCCACCCATATAAAAAATCAGGAAGGCAATGTAATGTGGTTCTCTGAAGAAGTAAATAGTTTCCCAAAAGCAAGAAAAGAATCATGCAAAGAATCAGCAGTTACTACACATTTCACAACACTAGACTTCTTGCAACTAGGGTGATAGTACTATAATATGCCTTCTAGAACAGAAGCCGGAACTAGTTTCAAGAGTACTGGTACAGCTGGTACAACAGTCCCACTTCTGCCGCCACTGGTGCAGTCTTCAACCGCATGTTACCTACAGAATTTAATCTGGCTCGAAAAATGTTTCCACCAGACATTTGCCTTACAAATTGAGTAAACCGATCCCAATTTCGGGATTCAAACATCTTTTTGTCCATTCTTACGAAGTTGAATGAGAAGGGGCGCCTCTCAATCCCATTCGAGTAAAATTTTGACATCTTCAGCACCTGGGTGAATCCGTCATCATCCAAATCAGTTGAAAAATTTTGACCTTCAAGTGATATGTCACAGAGCCTAGCAGCCAGCAAAAGCTGTTGAAGAAAACCTTCAGGGCTACCATATGGATTGATCTTCTTCATAACTGCATCTTGCATTTCAAAACAAGAGCAGCACATCGACAATCCATATTTACTAAACATGCGAGCAATTGGTAAGTATCCATCCCTGTTGAAAGTATTATAATAGCCTGCTGTTAACTCTGATGGATGGGATTGTGTGACATAATGCCAGTGAATGGCAGCCAATTTTGCTGATATATGGACTTCCATACCCCTAAATATAGTTTCAGCTTCCTTACAAATCCTCTCTCCATGCAGTAGCAGCATATCAGAGTACCATTCAAGGAAAAACTTACCGAATGGTGTGTTCCAAGAGCCACCCTCATTTCTAAAGAAATCAGTATGCTCAAGATTTTGCATCAAACTTCCAGTACCAAATGGACCACCATTTCCCCATTCACGCTTTCCAATATTTCTTGCTGAGGCATTTAGAGAAGCAAGCATATACTGGAAGGTGGCAAACAAGAGAAGAGGAAAGTTTAATACGATACTAATCGCAGAACAACATAAATTACGCACATTGGTTATTACTAGTCTCCCAGAACACAGAGCAATAACATGTCTACAACACTACAAACTAATAGCTAAAGCTGAATTGTAAACCTACCTTATCACAGCACTGAAACTCTCCAAGTTCATGAGGTCAAGCCAAATTTGGCTTTTGGAAAGAGAAGGAATGATATCTTAGTTCACCACCAGGACCCATGCCAATCTGTACTCCCTGCAAAATGAACAGTCTCTCACAGACTACAATAAACATCTGATATCAATAGCCAGAAATTTAAATCTTCATTGCACTGTAATATCCCAAAAGCATCATAGAACCTTACTGTAATGATAACACCAAGTAAAGGCCTGAAAGTGTCCCTGAACTCCCTCATAAAATCTGCATATGCTTGAATGGGAGAACGTCCACGAAGCACGGGAAGAGTATCACATCCAAGGGAAATATATTCAATATTTCTTCTTCCAAACCTGTCAGAAAATGCTAAATCCGGATCTTTATGTATCTCATCAATCACCCATAGAGGAAGTGGTATCCTACACAAGGGGGGACAACCTTCTAGTGTTTGAGGCTCATGACAAGAAAAAAAAATAGCTACCTACAAAAATAGTAATAATTCAAAATAAACCAAATCGACTATACTCAGACCAAGATTACCCAGAGGTAAAATGTCCACACATTTTCGAATAAAAATAAATAAATAAAAAATACAGGTTAGAATTGTCATTTTCCCACACACTATGAAAATAAATTATTGCAAAATTTCCCATAATGTTTCAATTGGTTCTGTCTATGTGAAAGACAAGCAACCATCAAACATCTACATTTCAATACTTGCAATTCATTTTATTCTGTCAAGAACCAACTATCCCAAAAGCTTAAGCTATTGGGTGAAGGCAAATGAATAACTTTATTTTCATATTTCTAACACACCCCCTCACGTGAGAGCCCTTTGGGCTTAAAACGTGGATAATGCACAGGCCAACCTACCTTTTGTTGAAATTTAATTATTTTTTATTAGAAGAATGGGGGCGACAAGGATCGAACTCTAGACCACTTAGTCATAGAGGCTCTGATACCATGTCAAGAACTAACTATCCCAAAAGCTTAAACTGTTGGGTGAAGGCAAATGAATTACTTTATATTATATTTCTAACATATTCTATCTTTTTTTTTATATAGAAAGACAAAGCAAAATCAACCGCAGGTCAAGTATAGGTTAAATGATTGATAAGAAGCTAATTCTATCTATCTATCCTAGATTTTGCTTCCAAAAGCCTTTTAAGTTATAAAAAGTACCTTATGGGTTAAGTACTTAGGTTAAACAATTTACACTCAATTTAATATACTCACTTTCAAATTAAAAACATTCAAACAACATAGATCACTTCACTTCAATCTCAATTTCAATTATAATCTATACATTCAGTCATAGATCACTTCACTTCTAACTCAATTATAATCTATTAAAAATGTTTATCGCTCACCAAAACACATGTTAGAGCTATCCCAAACCTAGTAAAGGCATTAAATAAAACGAAAACGAAAATGGCAATTGATGAGAATTCAATTCCCATACCAATTAGGATCATCAGGGCCCGTGCCGTGTTGATGAAACGCAAGAACAGTTCGAACCTTGAGACCACACATTGAAGCCATCACGACGAGTTCACGATACCCTTTCCAATCATAAACCCTAGGTTCACTCCTTTCAACCACTCCCCACAAAATCTCCACCACCACGCCTTCCACACCCGCCGCAGCGAGCGCCCTAAGCGACAACATCATGGCTTTGGACCTCCAAACCCTCCCATCTACACCCACGGATTTCACCGGGAGCGTCACGAACACCGGCGATCCGCTCCTCCGACGCTGCGGCGAAAAATAGTGGTGGAGTTCGAAGGGGGCGTCGCCGTTGTCCGGCGAGACGGAGCCGCCGGCATCGGAGGACTTAGATGAGTTGAGACGTGAAGAAACAACGAGTCGACGAGTTGCAGAGCGGGTTTGGTTTCTGCGGAACTGAGTGAAGGTGACGCGGGAGGGAAGCCGAGTTGGACGAGTCAAATCGTTCCGATTAGAGATGAAGGAGGGTGAGAAGCTTGCGGTTGATTGAGACGTGATCGCCATTGATTGGAAAGTAAGGGTTTCAAATTCTAAACTGTACTGCGATTACAGTACAGTGAAGTGACGAATGCATAACTGCACTCCTCACAGGTTGTGGAGGAGAGATTATATGCCATTTTTCACTTTTTTTTTTCTTTCTTGAAAAAAAGGTAAAACTTTTTTAACCACTTTCTTATCCCAAAAAAAAAAAAAAAAAGAAAGAAGTTCCTTCATGCTCATATTGCTCATTTTATCTTTTTTTTTTTTGGGACTCATTTTATCTTATCTTATCTTATTCTTGTAATGATTTAAAGTTTCAACACTTCCTTTATAGTACGTTTGGATAATATTTTACAAACTACGATTTGATGATAATTGATCCAATGTGAAAGTTTTTTTTTTAATTTTTAATCAAATTATGATTTAAATTTTAAAATTATGTTCAAATATAAATATTAACAAATCTATTATTTATGAACGAAATTTATTTTGCCCACTTCTAAGTTCTAAGATAAAGTTAACTCGCGGGATATCAGGTTTATACTAGAAAAAGTTGTTTATAATTGAAAATAATATTTAAACATGCACTTAATTCTTCTTTCGGACTCAATTATAAACAAAAAAATGTCTAAATTTGTTAGACTCAAATATAAACAAATTTCAACTAATTTACTCATATTTAATGTCATTATTCAAAAAAAAACCGTAAGTTAATTCAACTTATGTTTTTCAATAAAAGTTTTGAGGACCATTATGATTAGCGATAGTTTAGTAAATGTATTTCATTTTTTATATGAAATCAAAAAATTAAATGTACTTAACTACCAACTTTAATCAGTGTAAAATTAAGTATTTTTGTTTATAATTGAGTCTGGATCGAATGGAGTACATGATTAGGGTCATACATATGGAAATTCACTATTTGGAAAAAGTAACTCTTAAATGTGCTCCAAATCCTCGAAAAGATTAGTCTTCGCAGGTGTATGCAAAAGATACCGTGGAAAATAAAAAACATGCACTTAATACATAATAGGGTATTCAACCAATAGGAAAACGTGCCAATAAAATTATTTGAAAAATTCTATTTTGTAACTCTTATATGCTACTCCAATATAGACCAAATACATTAGTTATTCAGTATACCAAATTTAGCTCCACTTGTTTATAATTCATTCCAGAGGTAGTATTTGATTATCTAGTCTCTGGTGGATTTGATTAGCACTTTTGACTAACATATAGCAAATTTAATAAAGTAGAGTTACTTGACTAACCTGGTGATTTCATTTTTGAAATGAAATCAAAAAATTAAATGTACTTAACTACCGACCTTAATCAGTGTGAAATTACGTATTTTTGTTTATAATTGAGTCTGGATCGGATGGAATACATGGTTAGGGGTCATACACATGATAATTCACTATTTTGGTAAAGTAACTCTTAAATGTGCTCCAAATCCCCAAAGGGATTAGTCTTCGCAGTTGCACATAAAAGATATCCTGGAAAATCAAAAACATGCACTTAATACATAATAGGGTACCAAAACCAATAGGAAAACGTGCCAATAAAATTATTTGAAAAAATATTTATGTTCTATTTTGTAACTCTTATATGCTATTTTGTAACTCTTATATGCTATTTGATTATCTAGTTTCTAGTGGATTTGATTAGCACTTTTGACTAACTTATAGCAAATTTAATAAAGTAGATTTACTTGACTAACCTGGTGTTTTATCTAATTTTTATTCTTATTATTTTACTAAATTCTCTCTTCTACCTCCTTTATATGAAACAAAAATCATAAACCTTAAAAAAATGTTATATAAAAATTCATATGAAAATGTCACATAATTTATATTATCAAATTTTATTTGGTAAGAATATTTAAAAATAAGAGTAAAAAAAAATTTAATTTTAATATTAATTTTAATTTTTAATACGATGATAACTTTAAAATGAATTAAAGTATTAAAAGTGATATCTATTTTATAGTAAATAATATATATAATTAAAAATTATATATGAAATATAAACATGTTCTTAGCGGATGAGTTTACGGCTTACAGGTGATGGCAGATAAGCTAGTTGATTGAATTTGAAGTAATTAGTAAAATTAATGTTTGAACTATGTGATAAACATAAAATAATAAAAGAGAATATGTTTTTATATTTAATACAAACTTTATTTTTATATATATTATTTATGTTAAAATAATTATTATATTTAACGATTTAATTTATTTCTAAATATTTATCATATTAATATTAGAATATTAGTTTTTAAATTACACTTTTTATATATTTTATTAAATAAAAGGAGGTAAGATATTAGGATTAACATTTTTATATAATTTTCATATAATATTATTTTTGGGGTTAGACTTTAATTTTATTTAATGGAGCATAGGGGATCAACTTAAATAAAATGTTGAAGACAAAAATAAGAAAAAAAAATAGTATATTATTTTTAGTAGCATCTGAAAAAACTTTATAAGTTAGTAAAATATATGTTATAATATAGTGAAATAAGATCATTTACAAATAGCTCTACGTTAATAAATTCGTTAAAAATTACTCAAATTCAATAGTCAAACATGGGATAGTGAAAATACGGGACTTGCCAAACAAAGTATTAACTTTGATTTTTATTTTTTTGACTAAAAAAGATATTCATTCATTCAAATTAGTAAAATACATCGAAAACAACACAAATTTAACATCGTTAAAAACCGAAAAGGATGAATCTGCGAACAAACTCACAACACTCAGGTTAATAGCATAAAACGGCAAAATACCTACAAATGTGACAAAATCAAAATGACCCGAATACCCATGCCTCCGGATTTATAACATTGACGCCCAAGTCTTGATTGAATTTGTAATTGATCGAAGCTGATCTATCAATCTGAACCAAACAAACACCGCAACAAGACGAAAAACAAAACAACGCCGCACCAAGATGACGAACAAAACAAAGTTGCACTCAGACGATAAAATCACGGAAAAACACGAAAGAAAAACTAGATTTATGTGAAAAAACCACTTATTTAGATAAAATGGGAGAAAAAATGATGTAGATGAGTGATTTCAAGTCAAAAAATAGTCAAAAACCACTCCCTCCGGTGGATGAGGAAGAAGGAAGAGATGAGTAGAGAGAAGGTTGAGAGAGAGGCGGCTCAAGATTAAGTATTAACTTTGATGATCTTTGGTGATCTAAAGGAAAAGGATACATCATATACAAGTCTCCAATCCAAAATAAAAAGGTCGTATGCAAGTCATAAATAATATAGAATCAAAACTTAGTGAAGATCATATGGGGATTAGTCAAAGAAAAACTTAGTGAAGATTTTATTTTTAGAAAATAACGTAATTCAATATTAATACACCATTAATTTCCCAGCTGTATACCCAAAAAAAATACACCATTAATTTTTTTAGAGAAGGGTTTGCGTCATAGAAAACGATATACTGTGTCGGAAAAAAAAATGATATCCTAAAGCTTAATCTTGGGCCAAAATCATATCGCTCTATACGATCAATCATTTGTGCAAGGTGATCCTTTTATTTTGGTTGAGATATAGGTTGAGCTCTAACTTGCATTTAGAGGATGGGGAGTAGTATCAACACACTCTTTAGCACTTTTTTCCTAATACGCTTCTTTTTATTGGTGAAATTCAAATGGGTCTCACTAAATTATGTGGGGCCCATGAAAATTTAATGAGGCCAATATGAATTTCAACCAATAAAAGAGTGTTAAAAATAGAGTATTAGAGAGTGTCTTGCTAGTATTTCTCTTTAGAGGATAGTAGTATTTGTGTATCGCTATTGTTTGTGAATTTACAAAAAAATTATTTCAAATGATTTTTTTATAAAATCCGAGTTTTAAATTTAAAAAAGGTTGAGTTGATTGCGTTTAAACCACAGCAATGGAGACGTCGAGACCCGGGTTCGAACCCGGGTGTTGTCGTTTGCGCGTGTGTGTTTGTTGTTTACCATTTCTACTAGCCGACAAAAAAACCACAACAATGGGGAATCATTATAATTTCAATTTTTATATCAATTTATCGGTACCATCCGTTATCCTATACATAATAAGCGAGTACCGCCTGAAGTGTTTTTTTTCCCGCGGAATTGAGCGGTTCCTTCTTCTTCCTTTCGTCCTGCTTCTTCTATGCTGCCAGGTGTTCCAAGCATTCTGCACACAGAGACATTTCTCAGAAACTTTGCACGCATGCATTGGTCATTGGATCGGTGCCTCGACAATTGGAAACCTCTTTACCTTTACCTGCAGTCTCTCCATACCTCACCTTCTCTCTCTCCCCCTCGCGCACCGTCGAGCACTGCAGGAACTAAAGAAAGAGAAAGGATTCAAGAAATGTCATGATTTAGGGTTTTGTGTCTGATTTCATTTCGTGAATCTCATTATACGAAGGATGGCGGCCAAAGAGGAAGTGAAAGCGGTGGTTCTTCAATCTATGTTGAAGAAGCAAAAAAGGAACGAGGAGTGGGCTTTGGTGAAAACGCAGGAATTTGAAGCCGCCAAGAAGAGGAGATCTGAAACGCAGAAACTGATTTGGAGCAGAGCCAAATAGTACGCAAAGGAATACGATGAGCAGGTATTGAAATTGAAACTTAAATAGAATTAATAAAGCATAAGCATTTCATTTGTTTTATTTATTTATTTTATTTTGTGTTCAGCAAAAGGAGTTGATTAGGTTGAAGCGTTAAGCCAAGTTTAAGGGCGGGTTTTATGTTGACCCCGAAGCTAACCTGTTGTTCACTATCAGGATCTGAGGGTAATTACTAATTAGTCATATCATTATGTTATATTACATTACTAATATTTGTTTTGTTATTATTATTATTAATGGAATTAATGGAATTTGTGTAATGTTAGTATTAATGCTATGGACCCAAAATCATGGAAGATTCTGCAGCTTTTGCGTTTGAGACAGGTAACTTTCGAATACTATTTGAGATTTTTTTTTTTATTACTTGATGAATTGCTGCTATTGGTTTTGATCTTAATTTGCCTTGATAAGTAACTTCATTTTGGATAGAGAGAGTTGAGAAAATTTTTAAGGGGTTAAGACTCACCATTGTGGTTGCTTTCATTGTTTCATATAAGTAATTACGCTTTGGTTGTGACATTTCAGCTTTTTGTAAACATGAGCTTCCTGTTGATTTATTTTCTTTTTATACATAGTGAGAAATGACTTTTCTTTAAGTAATAGTATTGTTGAAACAACACATACTCATTTATGTAGTTGTATTGTGACTGTGTGCTGGGGTTTTGTGTGAATGGCTTTTGGATGTTGTGTTATGTGCAACTGTGATGCACTGTGTCTTTGCAATTGTATGAGTGATGGGCTTGTGTTTTTGAGGTGCTGCTTCAGCTATCATATATTTCTAAATTGTTCAGTTTCTGTTTGTAATTATGTAAGTTGATCATGATTCTCTTTGATTTGTTCTGGGTTGGCTATGAGACTGAGACTGCTATTATATTGTTCAGTTATCCATTTCCCTGCTTTTATGTAGTTTTCTTATATTGAAAGAGATAGAGATGAAGACTTTTGAGGCTATAGTGTGGTTCTTTAATTAAATTTTTATTTGTGTATGTGATATATAATATAAAAATCAATTATTTGACTGAATGCCATATCATTGATTCTCAGCTTCATGATAATGTTATGTTATGTTACAAATTTTATTCAGAGGCAATAAATACAAGTATTCTCTTGGATGATTGAACTTGCCTGGTTCCTTTGCTATGTGACTGACTTCATTTCATCACTGAAATTTGATCTTTTTTTCCTCTTCCCATTTAAGATCTTACTATGTTTAAGATCTTAGTATGTCTGTGTTCTGGTTTTATTTTGGGAGGGGTGAATACATGTTTCTAGGTGAGAGTAGTCAGATAGTGCATAGGATCTTTGGTAATTCACTTTTTTTTTGTTTGTGATTAGTTGCTCTGACATGGTAATTTGTTATGTTGTGATGTGAATCTCATAGTAAGGATTGCTCTTGGGTTCTTTTGGTGAGGAATAAGACAGCTTTAAGCTAAGATTGGGGAAGTGGTTTACTTTTTTATTGTTGATGGGAATGAGGCTTGTGATCTTATTTGGGTTTAGGATTTTTTTGGGGTGGGGGGGGGGGGGGTTGAGTTGTTATGTTGTGATGTGAATCTCATAGTAAGGATTGCTCTTGGGTTCTTTTGGTGAGGAATAAGACAGCTTTAAGCTAAGATTGGGGAAGTGTCTTACTTTTTTATTGTTGATGGGAATGAGGCTTGTGATCTTATTTGGGTTTAGGATTTTTTTTTTGGGTGGGGTGGAGGGGTTGAGTTGAAAGGTGGAAAAAACATGCCATCTAAATGCAGGATAGAATCGGCTTCTGTTTGATGTGTCCATCTCTGCTTGATTTATGATAATTGATTTGTCTAGGGGCAAAGAGGGATAGATAAAAAGAAATTAAGTATGCTTGATCTTTTAAATGAATAAAATCAGTGTTTCCTTGTGATGGTAAATTGTTCTGTTTGATGTGTCCATCTCTGCTTGATTTATGATAATTGATTTGTCTAGGGGCAAAGAGGGATAGATAAAAAGTAATTAAGTATGCTTGATCTTTTAAATGAATAAAATCAGTGTTTCCTTGTGATGGTAAATTGTTATGCTGAATGGAAGGGAACATATAATAAACCATCCATTTTTTCATATTTAAACATGGGTAAAGTAGGATCATCCATCATATCTAAAATAGAATCTCCTTAAGAAAGTGATGAAAAGACACCTCAAGCCTCTCCTTTTATCCAACATTAGATCTAGGAAGAGAAGAAGATCGAGGGCACCAAAACAAAAAGTGGAAAGAAAAGAATTCAAAAGAAAACCGATTGTGGTATGTCTAATATTGTCACCTAATCATTAACTCATATTTATTCAAAGGTTGCTGGGAAGCATTTTATTCAAATTACTTGAATAACAATGAAAAAGATATCCAAGCATTTTAATGGACACCACATTACTAGGAAAAGCTCTCCAAAGTCAGTTTGTCTCAAAGTAAGCAAGTAAGGGTGTATCTAAATTTACAATTTTGAGGGTAAAAACCACTACGCACTCAAAATCAAGGGTGAATGTACCCTTACTTGCTCACTTTTGTGGAGGTTTGTCCCATGAATCCATTTGTTCTTTCTCTCTTTCGATTTTATTCTCAACTAATACCATCTTTCCTATCATGTATAATGGATTGCAGGAACGTTTCGCAATTGAATAAATAAGTTGCAGCAGAAAAAACATGGAACAGAGAACAAATATCCTAGAGAAACATTCTAATGTCATTTAAAAGTTGATAGAATATGAAAATGACCTCTGTTGCTCACAAGCTCAGACCACAATCCCCACTCCAAAGATGCTTGATCTCCTGTTGATGAAATTCAAGGAGTTGGCTAATTGCTGCTATTTCAATTGTGAGGCATTGTCGATTCAAGTACAAACATGCACACTCAAAATCAAAGGTGAATTTCTATAATCCTAAGTTCCATTAAGTTCATCCAATAGCTCATAATCCTGCAATGCGATAGATGATATGTCATCGCTCTTAGAATAAGACAGTTATTTAGTACTCATTAACTCCATCCAAAGCGAGTACCGCGAAGAAGGATGGTTTCCCGCGAAACTCAGCAGTTCTCCTTCTTCTCCTTTGTCCTGCCACATGTTCGAGCGTTTCTGCTCGGGCTCGCCCTTCTTCTTCTCCTTTGTCACGCTTGCGTGTTCGAGCGTTTACGCCAGGCTCGCCTTCCCTCCTTTCCGCCTCCTGCTGGCAACGTCCTGAGTAGCTTTATTTTCATTCTATACACACGCTTCTCCCTGGTTTGCTCATTAGCCCTCCCAGCGGTGCCGCTGTGATTTAATCATTTCCACCTTGTGCGTTTGGGTTTTCCAGTTCCCTTCCATTCCCTATAAGATCTGCTTATTCGCTGGTCCATCTTTACTGTTTACCCATTTTTCAGTCAGCTGTAACGATGGACCTCAGCTAAGGCCGACGGTGACTTTATCAACTTCCTCACCTCCCGCCAGTAAATATTATCTTTGAATACCTGTTTGGAACTGTGAGCTTCCCAACTCCGATTTTTGTGTCATGCTTTTTCCCTTTTGGTTTCTTCTTTGCGCTGTTTCACTATCCCCTGCGGGGGACTTACATGTCTCTGTTCTCCTTTTATCCTTTTGTCGGTTTTTGGGTTCGCATGTTTCTTTTTTATTAATTGTTCTTCGTTTTTTTAATTGATGACAATAGCGTGTCACATGTTTCTCTATTGCTTTGCGGTATGTTCATCTCACTTTGACATGCTCCTTGGTTTTTCTTTTGTTCGCCTTCCTACAGTGATTTTCTATGACTCCTTTGCCCTTTTCATGTTGTTGCTGTTGTTGTTTTTGTCGTTTTCCTATATGCTTTGGTTGATGGTTGCTCCTATTGTTCTTTTCCAGCATACTTTTGTTGACAGTTGCTTCTTTTGTCCTCATGCAGAAAAAACAGCGGTTTCCATTGCTTTATTACTTTGATTATTATGGGAGGATACCTAAGCATTTCACATTTGTTGATCCTGTTGGCAATCAGTTTGAGGTGGCTGTTCTTGAAAGAAACATGAGAATCTATTTGACTCATGGTTCTGAAATCATTGGCCATTTCTATGCATTGTACGATGGTGCTTTGCTAACACTATTTTGTTTTAATGCATCCACCTTTTTCATGCGAGTGGAGGATAGAAATGGAAATGAGATACTTTATCCAACTCCTCCTGCAAGGTTCACTTTAGGTGACAAAAATCTTCCCATTCATATCTCTGATGATGAGGCACATGCTGATCTGCCACCTTATGAGCACAATCAAGCAAATTTCTATCTGTTCCGGACTGGGCCGAGGCCCAATCCGAAGATCCATCTTTCAGGCCCATTTCCGCGTCAGTTCCCTCCGCCTTCCCTCGAGACCATATCGACATGGCCGATCCAACGGTCCTCAACATTCCACCCCAGCTCATCACAGGCTGGCAACGATCTGACGGTACCCCGGGTTTCACGGGAATGGTTATTCATCGGTAACCGTCCTCAACTCGTATTAAAAGAGAATCACGTCAAACGATCGAGGTATTTATTATTTTTCCACCTTTTCACTTACCTCTTACACACGCTGACTTGGGCGTTGGAGTGTTTGCAGGTACACCACCACCACACGCCGTCGTCACCCGTCGTGCGCTGCCGTGTTGTTTCTTTCCAGTCATCCTTTGAAGTTCTATTCAGAACATTGGCGCCGTCTGTGGGAAATCGTTCTGATTTCATCTTTCTTTGTCGAAGTTTTCCTTCTTCGCTCGACGATGACTGGATCGAAGCGTCAGGTCGCGACTCGCAGTTCCACTCGTGCGAACGCAGATCTTGAACCACCGAATCCGCCGATAGCTCCGGCGGAACCACTTCACCATGAACCTGTTGATTTCATCGTTGAATATGAGAGACAGAGGAGTAACCTTCCTCCTCCGCATCAGAATGACGCCGTTCCAATCGTTGCTGCTCAAACCGATACAGGAACAGAGACCGCCACCTTCCTCATCCGTGAGTTCCGTGAATTCATTTGGAGCCATACCGAAGCGATGCACGCTCAGAATCAACGCCTTGATCGAATGGAGAATCAGCAGAAGGAAATCTCCGTTCGCGTTGCCACACAGATTGAAAAGAGAGAAGATCGTTTTTCTCGTTCTCCTCAGAGATCGAAGGAGTCTGAAAATCTCAGATCTGTTCATCGCCACCATCGTGGAACGACTCCACGCCACTCTGTGCATAGAGCACACCGCCGCCGTGCTCTTTCTGTTTCATCAATTCCTTCTCGGAGCGATGACACGGGTGACTCGTGCGAGGTTTTTGGTCCTTTTACGTCCAAGATCATGAAATTCCCGATTCCGAAGCATCTTCAGAAACCACCCGCTTTGGACTCATACGACGGCACCACCGACCCCGACGAGCATGTTGGTTGCTTTGATACTGTCATGGGCTATCAAGGCGCCCAAGGGCCGGTGAAGTGCAGAATCTTTCCCCTCACTCTAAAGAAGGCAGCATTATCTTGGTTTCAGACTCTTAAGAAAAATTCCATTGGTTCGTGGACTGAGTTCGTCGACCAGTTCTCCGCGCATTTCACTGCGTCTAAAGTCCAACCAGTCGGCCAGCCGCAGCGCAATTCGTGAAGAAAGATGAGTCTATCAAAGACTACATCGAGCGCTTCAACAAAGAAGCCATTTTGGTGAAGAAATGCTCTGACGAGATGAAGCTGTACTTGCTAGAGCAAGGCCTGATCGAAAGAAGTCTATTCAGCGTCGACATTGGTGTCGACAAACCGAAGACTCTGAACGAGTACCTGAAGCGAGCTCAGAAATTTATGAATTACGAAGAGAAGTTGATGGCATCAAAAGCCAAAGATAAATCCCCAGAGTAACATTGACAACTGTCGGAGTATACGAGAAGAACTCGACCTCCTTGACGACGCAGAGCTTGCAAAGACTCACGAGGTCGCAGTGAAACAGAAAATCGCAGCAAGATACAACCGAAGTGTTGTACCCAGGGAGTTCATGCCTGGGGATCTAGTTCTTCAACGAGCTGATGTTGGCCTGAAGAACGCCCCACAAAGGAAAACTTGCGCCCAACTGGGAAGGCCAGTACAGAATCGTCATAAAGGCGCCTACACCCTCGAGACACTGCAAGGACAGCAAATTCCAAGAACTTGGAACGCAGCAAAGATGAAGAAATATTATAGTTGAAACAAATGTATCCGAAACACACAAATGTGAAGCAGTAAAGTATGATTGAAGAAATACGCAACCAACATTTATTCATTTACTATCAAAACCAAGCACCTGTGATCGAGCCTCGTGCCGAGACCGCGTGCACGAGCTTATGATAAAGCCTTGTGCCTTGCACAAGCACCTGTGATCGAGCCTCATGCCGAGACTGCGTGCACGAGATCGTGATAAAGCCTTGTACCTTGCACAAGCACAGCTCGTGATAAAGCCTTGTGCCTTGCGCAAGCACCTGTGATCGAGCCTCGTGCCGAGACCGCGTGCACGAGCTCGTGAAAGCCTTATGCCTTGCACAAGCACCTGTGATCGAGCCTCGTGTCGAGACCGCGTGCACAAGCTCGTGATAAAGCCTTGTGCCTTGCGCAAGCACCTGTGATCGAGCCTCGTGCCGAGACCGCGTGCACGAGCTCGTGATAAAAGCCTTGTGCCTGGCACAAGCACCTGTGATGGAACCTCGTGCCGAGACCGCGTGCACGAGGTGGAACAAGCCTCGTGTCGAAGACTACCTCAGCAGAGATGGAACATGAAAGCCCCGAACGAATAACAAACTTAGGAGGCACAGCCGCCCCCGAAGTCGACAAAACTGCCTCGGCAGAGGTAGAAGGGGGAGGAACAGCCAAAGCTCGAGGGATAACCGTCTCCGAAGACGAACCGGACCCACTGAGAACCTCCTTACTCTCGGCATCCACGAGCTTGTCGCCCTCGACGACAGCATCGGGGTTCATTCCTGCAGTGTTGAAGACAAACTCCAGATGTTGCAAAACTGAGACCTCGAAATCCGAAAAAGGCAACCGGAAACCCATTTCTTTGAAAAGAACTTCGTACATGAACATCACCATCAGATCCGACTCTGAACAAATTCGATCGTCAATGTGAGGATGACGTATTTTCCAGTTCCCGAACTTGCGGACTCCATCCGCAACGTCCATGGAATCCAACATCAAAGAAAATTCTGCTTCGATGAGAAAACAGAACGGGTGCCGAGAGCATCCAATGCCACCCATGGGAAATCATCTGCAGTTGGGGGCATGACGAGGTCGTCCCTTTGAAGTAATTTCTTCCCCTTTTTGACCTCGACAAGGCACTGTCATAGAAAAAAGCAAAGCAGCCGACGACGCTTGCAGTTCCGTACGAACAAGGACGTCGAATGTCGACATCAACGAACTTCGACAACAAGTCACCACCTCGACATTCAAGCTAGCGACTTGGGGGGCAACTGTTCCGGACTGGGCCGAGGCCCAATCCGAAGATCCATCTTTCAGGCCCATTTTCGCGTCAGTTCCCTCCGCCTTCCCTCGAGACCATATCGACGTGGCCGATCCAACGGTCCTCAGCATTCCACCCCAGCTCATCACAGGCTGGCAACGATCTGACGGTACCCCGGGTTTCACCGGAACGGTTATTCACCGGTAACCGTCCTCAACTCGTATTAAAAGAGAATCACGTCAAACGATCGAGGTATTTATTATTTTTCCACCTTTTCACTTACCTCTTGCACACGCTGACTTGGGCGTTGGAGTGTTTGCAGGTACACCACCACCACACGCCGTCGTCACCCGTCGTGGACGCTGCCGTGTTGTTTCTTTCCAGTCATCCTCTGAAGTTCTATTCAGAACACTATCATTCTCTTTTTAAGACATTGTCACTGTCTGATGTTTCTTCTGGTTTTTTGGTATTCATTGTTTTATGATATGTTATTTACTTTGTGTCGATTATATTCCTGCTTTTCTACTTGCTATACTAACATCTTGCATTCTCAACCCGAATGTAGACTATGCCTCTTTCTTTCTGCCAACTTGCATTTGTCCCTACAAATCCTGTTGTCAAGTTGGTTGATGAGAACGGAAAGACCTGGGACTGCAAGGTTGAGTGGACCACCGACCCTTCTTTCGCTTTGCAAATTTGGTTGGTGATTGGGTTAGGTTCTGTGGCAAAAGGGGCTTGAAAGAAGGGACTGCTATCAAACTTGGTGTTTCTAAGGATGACTGTGGATTCGTTTACTTTATGTTGGTGTAGTAGTTATCGTGTGGTTGTTATAAGTCGTGTCTGCATAACTGATGACTGTTCATTGGAGGATCCCATGGTTGAAAGGCTAAAAGTTTCATTCTTTCTACCAACCAGAAACTCTTTTGAATTATGTATTAGACATTAGAATTGGCTTGAATTGTATCATTTTATTGGGATTCAATTAATATTTGTATTTCCACGTCTTCATTAATGTCTTCCTTACCAACACAGGTTATAGTATTTATTAACCTTACAAAATCTTTAACAATAATAAATATAAGTCAATCTTGGAACCAAACGAGCTACCTCATCAACCAAACGAGTCGAGCTATGCTTAGCTCAAGTTCAGTTCATTTATTTAACGAAGAAAACTTCGACTTGGAACCAAACGAGCTAGCTCAAATGAGCTAGCTCATGAACCAAACGAGTCGAGCTATGCTTAGCTCAAGTTCATTTAATTGGGAAGAAAGCTTCGACTTGGAACCAAACGAGCTACCTCATGAACCAAACGAGTCGAGCTATGCTTAGCTCAAGTTCAGTTCATTTATTTAACGAGCTTAATTTTCAGCTCAAGTTCAGCAAAAGATTCTACAAAACGAGAAGATCATTTTGTAAGTTGTCGACAGTTAGTCCTCCATCCTTTAACACTAGAGTTAGAGTTCGACAAAAGATTCGACAAATGTGTGAAAATATTGGTCCTCTATGCTTAGCTCAAGTTCAGTTCATTTAATTGGGAAGAAAACTTCGACTTGGAACCAAACGAGCTACCTCATGAACCAAACGAGTCGAGCTATGCTTAGCTCAAGTTCAGTTCATTTATTTAACGAGCTTAATTTTTAGCTCAAGTACAGCAAAAGATTCTACATCATTTTGTAAGTTGTCGACAGTTAGTCCTCCATCCTTTAACACTAGAGTTAGAGTTCGACAAAAGATTCGACAAATGTGTGAAAATGTTGGTCCTCTATGCTTAGCTCAAGTTCAGTTCATTTAATTGGGAAGAAAGCTTCGACTTGGAACCAAACGAGCTACCTCATGAACCAAACGAGTCGAGCTATGCTTAGCTCAAGTTCAATTCATTTATTTAACGAGCTTAATTTTCAGCTCAAGTTCAGCAAAAGATTCTACAAAACGAGAAGATCATTTTGTAAGTTGTCGACAGTTAGTCCTCCATCCTTTAACACTAGAGTTGGAGTTCGACAAAAGATTCGACAAATGTGTGAAAATGTTGGTCCTCAAAGACATTAGGAACAATATTAACTGGCGTTGACTTGCCTCTGTTCAATGAGGAATACAAGGTGACGTCGAATATAAAAAAAAGATGATTCGACAATTGGGAAGAAAACTTCGACTTGGAACCAAACGAGCTAGCTCATCAACCAAACGAGTCGAGCTATGCTTAGCTCAAGTTCAGTTCATTTATTTAACGAGCTTAATTTTGTTCAGCAAAAGATTCTACAAAACGAAAGAACTGTTGGTGTTGAAGTTCTCGGCAGAACTCTTGGTGTTGAAGTTCTCGACAGAACAACCTGGATGTAAAGTGTATAACTCGATATTATTCCATTGAAGTATGATACAGGTATTTATAGATACAAAATGGGACAGCTTCAATTGGTGATTGTTGATGATTATGAGGAGAGGATCTCGCTCACTTAATGCCAAATGAATGCTGATTATTTGACAGCTAATGGAATATACACAATCGACAGAACTCTTGGTATTGAAGTTCTCGACAAAACTCTTGGTGTTGATCTCGACAGAACACCCGGTGTTGATCTCGACATAACTTTTGGTGTTGAAATTCTCGACAGAACTCTTGGTGTAACTCTTGGTGTTGATCTCGACAGAACTTCAACACCAAGAGTTCTGTCGACAACTTCAACACCAAGAGTTCTGTCGAGGAGATCAACACCAAGAGTTCTGTCGAGAACTTCAACACCAAGAGTTCTGTCGAGAACTTCAACGAGGAGATCAACACCAAGAGTTTTCTGTCGAGATCAACACCAAGAGTTCTGTCGACAACACCAAGAGTTTTCTGTCGAGATCAACACCAAGAGTTCTGTCGAGAACTTCAACGAGGAGATCAACACCAAGAGTTCTGTCGAGGAAATCAACACCAAGAGTTTTGTCGAGGAGATCAACACCAAGAGTTCTATCGAGAACTTTTCAACACCAAGAGTTCTGTCGAGAACTTCAACACCAAGAGTTCTGTCGAGGAGATCAACACCAAGAGTTCTGTCGAGGAAGAGATCAAGATATGCTTGGCAAAGCCCAACCAATCAACTTGGTCAACCTCATCCCAACTACCGAGCTGACCTCAACCATTCAGATATTCGACCGACCTCAACTCAGATAGTCAGATGACCTCTACTATTTTTCCATGTTTCTTTCAGCAGCTCATCCTTAACAATGAGCCATCAACGATTCGTGTCACTTTATTCTTTATTATCTGGAGCATTGTATATGGTCTTCTCGCTTTATTCATGTCTGCCCAAACTTTCGAGCAAGACAACCAACAGGTGGATACCCAGTCCAGTACTCGGGCGGCCTACCAGGCCCACCTCAACAATTTCAATATTCAGACGGCTTTCAACTCGGCTACGTCACTGACCTCAATTACTTGATGACCTCAACCTTGCTGTTTGTACAACCAAATCAACTACTCACAGGGAAGTATAAAGCTCGACTACGAGCACTTTACTCAGCATAAAAATTAATGCTAACTTTATTACATCCAGTTAGGGAATCCTAAATTTACGTCGTTAAAGAACTAAGGGTGGGTGGTTAGATCTAAATCGGACGGTGGAGATTTCACACAGTCAAAAATATTATGAATCTTCGAAAAAAATAGGTTAAATTATATTTTTAGTCCCTTATGTTTATTTTATGTTTCAATTTGATTCCTTATGCATTATTGTTCTGAATTGGTCCTTTATATTACAAAAATTATACAACATGGTCATTTTGTTACTAACGTTATGAAAGTTAACTTATGTGTCAGTTAACTAATGATCCGACAGCTGAGTTGGCACATGTGGACCAAATCGAAACCAAAAATAAGACTAAGGGACTAAATTGATCGACACATCTCCTTTCCCAAATCGATGACTTAGGGTTTCTAAGTTTTCTGCAAATTCTTCTTCCCAAATTCATCTGCGGCCAAAATCAGTGTTTTTTACTTCTTCCTAAATTCCCAAATTCATCCTAAATTCGTCCTAAAATAGATTGAAACATATGTGTATCAGTGCATCAATTAAAAATGGGTGCACCGTAAATGCCAGCATGTTAACAAATTTGCATCTAAAAATGAGGGGGAGAGAGATCATGGTGGTGAAAATAAAACCAATGAATGAGCTTCTAAAAATGCTTGCAGCAGCATAAATAAAAAGTGAAATAAATTTATGAATATGATTCTGAATAATAATTCACTAACATAGAAACTTCAGCAATGATTGCTTCAACGCAAGATTAAATAGCCCACGAAGAATTTAGCGAAGCATTGAATCAGCAATTAGCAAAGGTAAGTGTATTTTGCCAAGTAAAATTCATATTTAGGACGTGAGAGAAAAAGTTGGGAAAAAAGACTTTGCAGAAAACTTAATTGGTCACTGATGAATTTGGAAAGAAGAATTTGCGGAAAACTTAGAAACTCTAGGTCATCAATTTGGGGAAAAAGACATGTTTGATCAATTGGGTCCCTTATCTTACTTCGTGGGTTCGATTTGGTCCTCGCGTGCCAACTCATCTGCCAAATCATCAGTTAACTGACACATAAGCTAACTTTCATGACATTAGTAACAGAAGAACCATGTTGGTATAACGTTTGTAATGTAAGGGACTAATTCGGAGGAAACCAAACTGAAACCTAATACAAACATAAAGTATTAAAAATATAATTAAGCCTAAAAACATATGTAAAAATATATGTAATTAATTCTGAGTGCAGGGAGTCCAAATCCCAATTCAGGGTGGACCTCTCATGTTTACGTGACTTTGACACTATTTGGTTAAAAAAAAGTTATAGATTAAGTGATAGTTGAAAAGCTAACTGATTGAAGTTTAAGTGTTTAGTAAAATTGATTGTTAAACTACCTGATAAATATAAGATTACATAAAATGACATGTTTATTTAATTCTTTATATAATTTTTATATACATATATATTATTTATTTTAAAAAATTATCAATTTTAATATTTTATTTTATTTCAAATTATTTATTTTAAAAAAATTGAAATATTATTTTTACATTTATTAGCAATTTTAAATTTTTATTATCAAAGTTAATAGTTATATATTGTTTTGACTTTGTAAATATGTATTATTTAATTAAAAATATAAGCATGGACCATTAACATAAGAGCAAGACGTTCTCGTATATATAGAAGTCTACACACACTGTAACCGACTAACGTAGAACAAAAAGGAGAATGTGTAGGGAGCGTATAGTTTTTAATTTTTTTTTTATAAAATGGTAAAACTGAGAGAAAATGTAAAAAGCTATAAGTTATAAGTTCAGATCAGAAAAGTTATAAGCTAGTATGAATATTGGACCATCTCCTCGAGGCGACCAGACAAAAGATGAAGATGTGTATGATCAAGGCAACAATGGTGTCTCTAGAAAAACACCAATTATTGACCAGACAAATGAAGAAGCAAGAAGGAACTATCATTTCAAAACCTATCATCCAAAAGAGCAAATCATTAAGGAACCAATAGATAGAGTAAGGACAATGTCTTCTTTTAGAAACTAGACAAACTTAGTCTTACTCTCAAAAGTGGAACCCAAGCCCATTGATGAAGCTTTTAAAGATGAATTATGGATCCTAGCTATGCAAGAAGAACTTAATCAATTCCAGAGAAATGATGCGTGAAAGCTAGCACCACTACCGAACGAAAAGTCAGTAATTGGAACCAAGTGGGCCTTCAAAAACAAGCTTGATGAAGATGGTAAAATAGTAAGAAATAAAGCAATGTTAGTGACTCAATGCTACTCACAATAGGAAGGTATGATTTCACTGAAAATTTTGCTCATGTTGCAAGACTTGAAGCTATACGCATCTTATTATCATGTGATGCACATTATGTCATCACTTTATAACAAATGGATGTGAAAAGTACTTTCTTAATTGGTTTTATTAATGAGGAATTACATGTAAAACAACCACTGGTTTTGAAGATACAAATTTTCCAGAACAGGTTTTCAAACTTAAAAAGGCACTTAATGGTCTTAAACAAGCACCTAGAGCTTGATATGACAGACTGGGTACCTTTTGTAATAGAAAATGGTTTTACAAGAAGAAAGATGGACACTACCTGTTGAGGATTTCGGCAGTGTACCGAATCACACAAGTAATAAAGTGATAAGTAAGATCGTCTCCACAGGGATTGCGATTGATTATTCAACTAAACAAAGTTTGTAACTATTTTGAACGAGAACCGAATAGTGGTATTTGGAAATAAGTAGATTCGTAACAACTGAAAATAACAATAACAACTATTTGTAATTAAATGGTATAAAAACGACTTGGGGTTTGAATCCTCTTGTATCCACTCTCATGCATTTAATCTACAACCAACGCAAGTTATTTCATACAAATAGAAGTTCGAATCAACTAAATTAGTTTAAGAACAATCCCTTGCCTCATAAACCCTTTACTCTAACTAAAACCCCCAATCCCTTAGGTGATTTATAGTTAGGTTAAGCATTAAGAATAGTGATTCATAAGAACACATAATCACAAAGTTATATTCCTATACTCATCATGACTATGGCTAACAATCTCAGTTCAAGTTCTTCACCCAATTTCCCAATCATCATGAAAAACCCAATCGATTCAATAGCGGCCAAGTATCGAAAAGCATTAAGCGCGGAGAATTGAAAGCTCAATTGAAATGAAATAAACTTGCTTTAATATAATAGAATTAACTATATAAAAGTTTCATCAAGATTCATCTAACCCTAGTCTAAAAAGCTTAGTTACACATAGAGAAAGAAAAGCCAAACCAGAAATTCATGAGAATTAATGAAGAGATCGTTCCCAATCCTCCACCGTGCCTCCAAATAACAAAGTTCGAACCCTAGACAAGTCTCTAAAGTGTCTATTTATAGTCTAGGGTGAAAAGGAGTAAAAAACAGGTCCAAAACATGCAAAAACGTAAAATCGAGTCCGAGTGTCGTAGTACTGCAGTAGTGTGAGGCACGGCTAGGCCGCTTCATTTCTCGCTTTGTGACTGTTTAGGTGTTGTCGCAACAAGGCCGTGCTTCATGACACGGCTAGGCCGTGCTTCATGTTCTTTTGTATTTTTCACCTCTTTAACGTCCGAATTAGCTCAAGGTGTCTTCATGAAAGTTGAAGCTATGGATCTTAGCTTTCCAATGGCACCGGTTTCATCTCATTTGGACACCTAAAACTCCAGATATGATTAAAACAATGAACAAGTGTCAGTGAGACAAAGATTACATTATCAACTTGTAGCACAAATTACCCCAACTTATTCCAAGTGATTTTTCTCCTTTTTCCTAGGACAAATACCTTCCTTTAAGCACAATTGAACCAAAACCAAGTGCGTTATTCAAATCAAGCCAAATGCATAAATAACATGGATTAAAATGACTAAAATGACTAAGATGCAATGCAAAACTAACACTAAACTATATGCTATTTCGAACGCATCACTACCTTAGTTAGAAAATTATCTAATAAACACTCTATCTTAGTAAAGATATATCTAGATGATATTATATTTGCTACTACTAATGAAACTCTCTACAAAAATTTTCTAAGCTTATGCAAACTGAGTTTGAAATGAGCATGATAGGTAAACTAAAATTCTTCCTTGGACCCCAAATCAAACAATACGATAAGGGTATTTACATTCATCAAAGTACACAAGAAGGATCCCTAGTATTGGTATAAAGACAAAAAGGATTCTCAAGGCCTTTTGCATTGCTTAAAGAAAAAGAGGAAGAGCTATCATCGTATGAATAGTACATAGTACACACACTCTCTCTCTAAAAATAGCTATCATCGTATGAAGATGGCACCCACTGCTATGAAAAGGACACACAAATTGTACAATCCGTTTAATGCAATCCAAGAAAGAAAGGACATTGTCTCACAACCGGAAGAAGCTATTTCAAATGGACATTTTCTCATGATTGGCTATTAATACAAGGAGTCTCGAGAATAGAGATAGATAATTCCAACGAACTTGAAAGAGTCAAAACTCAACAGAATTCAATACTCATATTCTTTCATTCTTTGTTTCTTTAAAGCTTTAATTTAATATCCTTTGTTGGAGAGTTGCTCTTTTACACCTAAGCTTTACATTCTTATCCTCTCGTGTTGAGAGTTGTAGAAGTTCCACAACAAACCATGTTCTTTTGTAACCTTTGTAAAAATTGAGTGAAGGTCTGTTGGTTCAAGGAGTATAGGGTTGTTATACTGCCTTGACGTTATAACAAGTATAGCCAGGTGGGCTAGGAGATACTTTTGAAGTTGTATCTGGTGAAGCCATAGTAGAAAATCCTTCAGGAGGAAGGGACTAGAAGTAGCTAATTTCAAATTGAAAGTGAACAAATATAAATCTCTCTATGTCATCTTCTTATTCCCTTTGTCTTTTACTTTTAAGTTTCTATTTATTTCCTACAGACTAGGATTGAAAGTGTGAACAGATTTTCATATATTTTCTAAAACATTTTAAACCTCTAAATGCTAAGGATTTCTTGCGTCTGGTTAATGCAAGTGTGCTTACACTTGTTTAAAACTCACTAAGGCTACTAAGCGTGTTATGTCTGCCCTCTAGCGTTTGTTTGGAAAAGATATTTACGAAAAGATTTTGAAAACACGATTCAATCCCCTTATGGTGTTTTCCCTATTTTATTTCAGTTCTTTCCAGGACACATAGCCCGGCTTCTGGCGTTGTACTCCTTTTTGAAGAAGTAATAAACTTAGCCTTTCTTCTCCTTTTGGGTGTCTGTGTATCCGGGGTCGTGCCTCTGCTTTTAGAGATGTATGTGGTACTTGGGGTCGTGCCCTTATTTTTGGAAGTTGTCTTCTATAAGTGTCTGTATCTGCATTTTAACTAAAGCACATAATTGCTAATAATTTAACCTTACTCGTACCTTTTGTTGTTTAGACATTTTTTGGCATTTTTTTCTGAGCTTGTTTATATGAATTCACTTCGTATTTTTTTGGCACTTTTTGCTCTGAGGAATGCTTCTCGCAACTTTGGGGAGTGTTTTCCTGTTGCTTCATGGCTTGTGCTTTGTCGCTCTAGGGTGTCTTTTAGCCGCTTTGGGGGCATCTTTGGCCATTCTGGGGCATTACTTAAATGCTTTGAGGAATTTTGACACTACGGGCATTGTTTAGCCACTCTGGGGAATTTCGAGCGATAGTGATGAATCATCATATATTTAATGGTCTGGAAACCATTTCAGGCATTTCTTTTCTGTTGATTTCTTTCTTGTCCAAGAATTGCGTCGTATGGGATCCATATGTAATGGTCTGGGAACTGTTTTGAACATTCGTGCTGAGATGACACTTCTTGTCTGGGATTTACATTGGGCGTGTTCCTCAAGTCCAAGAATTACATTGGATACGTTCCTATGTTTAATGGTCTGGGAGTGGTCAGATGATTCATTGTTGTTTTGTTGTGTGGCTACTTTGGAGTGGCTATTTTGCCTTTATTTTTATTTGACTTGTTTGGAGTCTTGTCTTTACCCATTTTTGGATTTTTTTTCCACGATATTTACTGTAAGTTGATAATGATAAAAAACTTGACAAAATGATCGTTAGTTATAAGATATCATATCACTAAGCTATTAAGATGGTTACGGGTTCTCATTTGTAGGCGAGCCCTTCTTTAATGAGTGCTATTGAGGACAAAATAAAATATTTGCAAAGATAACGTGAGTGAAATCATATAAAAAGGTGTTAAGGTATTTCCCTGATCCAGGCTTGCCCTTTGCCTTTTTTTCCCCTGTTGTCG
The DNA here is from genome assembly GCA_037113605.1 of Calophaca sinica. Lineage (NCBI taxonomy): Eukaryota > Viridiplantae > Streptophyta > Magnoliopsida > Fabales > Fabaceae > Calophaca > Calophaca sinica. Next base: position 74,643,096 of record CM073734.1, read on the forward strand.
GTGTCTCTAGAAATGGGGTTCTTTAGCCCATTATGCTATTAGCGTCTTGGTTGGATGCCTCGGCCCATGTTGCTTTTGGGAACTTTTTGAATATTTTTTCATTCGGCCTTCCATGTTGGGGATCTGTGCGGATGTTTAGTCCATGCTCTACTAGTTCGCAATTGAAAACTACCCCATCAAGGCTCTATTTGGCGGGGTGCTGTTTCTTGGAAGTAATCATCTCTTAGACCATCTACAACGGCATGTCTTCATCCCACGATGCTTAGGAAAACAGCGATGTCAATCCCCATTTTACCGTTGGAGAGGTGGATTCGGCCAATGCTTCCAAAGCAGCGATGCCAAAACTAGCATCGATGCCAAGTCCGTGCGTGCCATTTTTTTATTTTTTTTTAATATAACCGTTGGTTTTTAAAACGTTGAGTTTTTTTTTTTTAATAATATTTTCTAAAAACTAGCTGTTTTTAGCCGTTGGTTTCCATTTTTTTTTATATATTCTAACTAAAATCTATATAATGTGTTCAATCTCAAATTTTTTACTCATTCAACTCTCTCAAATTTTTCTCTTTTGTTCTCCTATTGTCTTTCAAAAAAATTCATCTTTTTTACTTGCACACTCTAAATCTTCAACTTCCTCTTTTATTTGTTTCATCCGGACATTCGACCATATCTACAAAGGAGTGTGGCTCTTCATGACAGGCAAAAACTATTAATAAAATATAGATGTGAGGTTATTTATGGGACTCATTTAAGATCTTTTTAGGAAATACTCTATTGGAGAGATAAAATGTTTATGAAATACTTAAATTAAAAATAATAAATATGAGTGATGTGAAGAGGTGGGACCCACCTAAGCATCTCACAATAGATGCTATCATTGTGGATGCTCTTAGGCGGGGAGTCTTTATTGTAAGATTCCACATGGATATCACAGCTCCCAAAGTGTTGAGGGACGATCTTCCCAGAATGGAATCACAGGGTGATAGGTCATCCACAATAATAAACTTAGAATCAACAGTTTTCTTGTTCCCCGACTCCTCTAAGGTCAGTCGGGTCCATATGTATCCTTTGGATATTATTCTTCCACCCGTGAATCTCTGTAACGCATCTCGGTGTGGGATGAGATCCTTGTTCGAGAACTCCATCTCTTTGAAAGCGTGGTAGCAGAGTATATCTGATGCACTCTCTTGCTCCATCATGATCTGATGCATTTTTATCTTGGGCTATGACTGCGCTCATTATGAGCGTGTTGTTGGTCCACAATCCTCTAAGGGGGAGTTCCTCTGTGCAAAAGGTTATATATAGGCACGTTGGCTTGTTTCCTTTCTGCCATTCCTCTCATGAACTCTGGTCTTAGCCATCTGCCGGCAACTATGGAAAAGGTTGTGGGCTTGTCTCTCTTTGATCTTACCTCTCATTTCTTTGAATCTCCCGCGACATGAAAACTGTGAATGCTTTTGTGGTGCCTGTGGTATCTGAGACCACTTTTTTCCATATCGGTCGGCCTTCAAGCTCACAGATCTGAGTCGGTTTTATCGTATTGCTTTCCCCTAGGTTCGTGTTTCACATACTGTTCCAACTTGGCTTCTCAGATTAGTCGTTTTATGACATCCCTCAGGTTGGCGCCCTCATCAGTGAAGTGGCCATGACTATTATGGAATGCACAATATTTGGTTGTCTGTTTTGGCATGCTCCCTTATGGGAGGTAGGCATCAAACTCCTGGGAATCCAAGCAACACTTTATAAATTTTCTCCATACTAGCATTCAGAGGAAAGTATGTGTCAAATATTTTCTTTGTTTTTCCCTTGCCTCCTTCGCAGGTTCGATGATCTTCTCGGTGGGGAGAGAAACTTTCTTGACATGTCTCTATGTCTAATGGGTTTCCGAGATTTAGTCCTAACTAGTCTTACATATTTACATATTTGGCGGCTCGTGATTGAAATTCTACCAGGGTTTTCGGCTCGGATTTTGCTAAAGAACATGCAAACAAGGTTCCTTTTCTGATTGCTTCCACGATTAGGTGTAACATGACATTTGGTTGGAGACTTGGCACTAGTGTGGCCTCTTTGTAAAAATGTGTGAGGAAACTTCTTAACGACTTTTCTCTCCCTTACCAAAATTTGGCAAGTGTAAGAAAAGGTTTTAGGAGTCATTTGCTGGTGACAAAATAGTGCACAAATTGTATAGCTAGGTCATTCCAGTTGGTGACAGACTTAGGAGAAGTATTTTGAACCATTTTAGGACCGTTTTCTGAATTTTAGGGGGAATGTTAGACACATAATGATATCAAATACTCCCAAATACAACTTCTTGTTGCTAAAGGCATCAAAGTGGTATTAAGGATCATATTTTTCATCGTATGGTTCGACTGAGAGCGGTTTTCTAAAGTTTTTCGGGATGGGACAATACACTAGCTCATCAAAAAAGGATTTCAGAAGTGTTTGGTACCTAACTCAACGACCTTATGATTTTGCGGTGGATAACGCAGTTAGGTTACTTTGGCCACCTGCAGATTCGTCCTCGTAGCCTGGCATGATGTAATCCATCTCTAGTCTGGTATATCCGGTGTAGGATGTAAACTTCCCGAGCTCCTTGATTCTTCGCTCTAACTTATCAACTCTGGATTCATAAGTGGTTTCGTTAGTTTCTTTGCTTCTCCTCCTCCTTCATTGAAGGATCAGTTCATGTTGCAGATTCACTAATCTAGAGTTTCGACATCGATGGCAGGCTCTTTAGTGACCTTTGGTTTGACGACACAACCCTCAAGTGAATATATTCCATTCAATTTTTGAGGAGGTAGCTTTAGTATTAGGTCCTCATAGTAGGATTCGTCTTTAACGTGTTCTTCAAGTGTAGGTGGTGACATTGTAGGTCGAGCATCAAGATTAGTTGCCATACTTAAGGAGGTAGGAATCATTTTACTGATTCCCACATATGACGCCAAAATGTTGGTGCTAGGAGTAAGCTGATGTACGACACGATAATGATGGCGGTGGTGAATAGTTGCTCCGATGATGGTTGTTCCTTGGCGTCAGTGCTCCGGTCTCCTTTGTTGTTGGAGATTAGGGATACCTACGATGACACTCTAACACTTAAGTTAGAGGGGGTGGGGGTGATGTTAAGTTTTAGTATAATATGGAACTAAATCATATACCTTGGTCTTTAGAGGCAAGTGGTATATATTATTGTGCTCATGCTTGTGTCACAGTCTAGTCAGATGTGAATTATTCCCTAATAGTTTGTTAGGCTGTTGAGAGGGAATCATAACAGTAGATGATTCTCGAATCATTGATGTGGGAGGTGTGGCCTCCTATTATGGTTATGCATGTTTTGCACTTGTGCTTGGTGGTTAATGAGATTGACTTATTTTGTCTTCTAGTGGAGACGCTTTGGGCATTGAGATTTATCCCGGATCATGTGGCGATGACTCGATGCGGTTAGGTTTTATGATCATCATTAGATGGAATCACGATCTGGTCAAAATTCACACACACACACACACATATATAAATCCAAATGTCGGTCTATGATATAATAGGTGATTATGTTCCAATAAACTAGTTCTTAATTTGGCTCCAATCCAAAGTCCAAAATATTAAAACGTCGAAATAAAATATGAAGACGTTGTTGGGCTACGGGCCTATGGCTAACACTTGCATTCCAAGAGCAACCTCTAGCCATGTCTCGTTTAGAATCTCATTTGTATGTAGGACGTAGACAAAATCCAATATATCATACAGTATTTCTTAAGAAAATTACAGTTATGTCAGAAACATTAGATAAATATATAAAAATAATAAACAATAAAAAAAGATTTATTACATTTAAATCACAAACTATTTAATATTTTATTTCATTTTAAATAATTCAAACACATTACATGTTCAATTAATAAGATTCGATTTTGAAATATCTGTGACCATATAAGAATCCTATATGTTATCGTCTAATCATGCATGTACTATTATATAATAAAGGAAATTTGGTTTATGGACTTATGGTGTTAAAATAAATTTGCTTAATAGTGTGATAATATATGATTACATGCCTATTATAATTAATTATATTTGACGTTTCCTTTATTTGACGCAAATCGTATTTGATGTTATAAAACACTACAGCACGCAAGTTAAAAGAAACCAAAGTATGCATTGGAGTATACGCCATTAGTATCACTTTATCTTTTGACCAAATCATTAGAACATCAGCAATGTGTGTTGCTCGCTTCGTTCTTTTCCTGACACAAAAGAAAACAACACAGAGTGGATGTATCTCACTCTCTCCTTGTGTTAGTAAAATGGCGTAAACTAGAGAGTTGATTTGACCAAAAAATAAGCAATCCTCTATTATATTTGACTGCCACATCAGCCAACAAAAATTAAGAAACCCTGGACAAAAACTTAGTTGACACCACTAAAGGTGCTCTTAGTACCCCTTAGTGCCCTAAATGATGTAACGGTAAGAAGTATCATAGGATTAAGGCGTTTCTTATCTCCACCTCCTTCATTTAATTTTTTCACATCCCCTCTCCCATGAAAAGACAAAAATACCCCTATATATTTTCCCTAACTCACCTTCTCCTTCCCCTTCCCCTTCCCCTCTTTCTCTCACCTCACTTCTTCCTCCCCTCCCCCTCTGTGCGACCATCCCGCCTCCCATCTTCCTCCCTCTGATCTTTCCCTCTACCACCGCCATCTCCCTCCACCACCTCCATCACGCCTCCCTCCGTCACTCCTCCAGCGTCAACCCTTCGCAGGTACGTTCCCAACTCAGCCATTTTTTTCCTGCAAACCAGACATGTTGACGCACAAAGGCGTCAACATGTTGACGCCAGCTTTGTAACTTTGTTGTTTTATATTTAACACTAGCGTCAACTTGGTGACACTCACTTGTGTCAACAAGTTGACGCGTATGTTGTCATTTTGAAACTAAAAAATTAATACACGTGTCAACAAGTTGACGTGGTATAACGGTAACAAGATGCCGCGCTACCACGTCAACAAGCTGACGCGTGTATTAATTTTTTTAGAATACTGAGAGACAGCATGTTAATGCTGCTGCATCTTTTGCTTTATGAGTTTGTTTCATTGCTTGCATCTGACGACGACCTCATTTTATATAGATATGACACTCACTCAGTCAACACGGTTCTCGATCGATACGACCATGACCATTGTGTATTACGCTAGAAAAATTACAACAGATGTTGATGGAGTGAAGTTTGAATGTTACGATCCAAAAATATTTAGGATCAAGGAAGACATAACAATTGAAGAATTGTGGCAAAAGATTCATGAAAAGATTAGAGCTGGATCACGAAGGGTTAGTGAGATCTATTATCGATGCCCTGTGACAGTGGCATCCGGTCGTGTGCAATATTGGAGATGAAACTTCTAAATGGCGGCGACATAGAAAGGATGTTCGCAGCATTCAGTGAACATGCGTCCTATGTCCCTATTGAGCTATATGCACAGTTGGCTATCAACTAACGAGATCCTTTCCAACTTGTGTCAACCTAGAAGTAGAACCGTTGACGAGATCATTGTCTGCTGCCATGAACTAGACTCATCGACTTGATCTGATGGCTCGGCCACGGCGTGCTTGTTTTGAAGTCCCCCATGTAACCTATTGTGTTGTTGAATAATATTATTATTTGTTTTGGGACACCCGATGTAATATTTGTTTATCGTCCCTTTTGTAATCTGTTGTGTTGTTGAATAATATTTGTATTTGTTTTGGAGAACCCGATGTAATGTTTGTTCGTCGTCCCTCTTGTAATCTGTTGTGTTGCTGAATAATATTGTTGTATCACCAGTTTGTTTGTTGATCTAATTACATTTAATCTTAAAAAACAAAAATAGCACAACAACACAATGTTGATTTTAATCGATAAAAAAATAGGCATATCAAAATGTGTTGTTTACATAATCAAAACAAATCTATATACATCAATTCTCTACAAGGTCTACCCACTCCTGTGTTCTTGTCCCTACAAATAACGATCTCCAGTGTTACATGCGACTGAAATATGGAGTCTCCCATCCACTGGCTTCAACGCTTCTACACGATTGCCACATTCTATCCGATGAAGGTATTGGAGATCTATCCTTTAAATAAATCTGTAAACATAAGGATTATTAAATAAAGTAAATGGTATACAAGTGATTTAAATAATGTCCAGAAACCTACACATAATTAAAACTATATGCATACCAGTACAAAGTGCTTCAATCGTTCGATATACCCAATGCTAATGACACGATGACTAATCCTATCAGGCAGTGGTGCACGTTGGAGAGGGAAAATTGTGTAAGACCCCTGTAACGATATGCATGCGAGGACCACATTATACCTGGTAGCAATTACATACCCTGCATCTGGAATTGTCATCCAGTTTTCATATCTGACCTCTCCACGTGGAAGAAATAGTGATCTCTTTAGTTTAGCCACTTCATCAATGCCACCAAGTGGTTTTACGTATAAATCATGATTATGTGTAAGCTCTGTAATCAAATCTTGGCGTATTATAGGCCAAGATTCCTCATCCATACCAAGTAACACAACAATGCTCCGATACCCACAATTCCCATCAGAATCCACATTTACTATGTTCTCAATATATTCATGAATTTGAGATGGGAATTGTTCTATCAATGGTATTACCTTCATGGATGGACGTCTAGCTGGCATTTTGGATGCACGGGGAAATGACCTCATTGGTGGAGGATGAGCAGACTTCTTATTTGGAGGGGCAGATGCCTTCTTGGGTTGAGGTGGAGCTGACTCTTCCTGTGGAGGGGGAGCTGGGGTCTCAGGTGGAGGGGGTCTGGAGTCTCAAGTAGAGGGGGTTGTGACAGTCTGGATGACGTGGGTGTTGACCTTCTGCAGGACTGTGTAGCTGATGTATTGTCATGTTGGGATCCATACAAGTCATTAATGCGTTCCCAGTACGATGGCTTACGCCTCGTTGAAATATCTAGTTTGAACCCCTTGCCCTTTTTTGGTGCTCCCTTTATGTTCACCTTATCAGGTGGTGGACACATGGAAATTATGTCTGGGAATGCCAACTCACGTAATTTTGCCTTCAACACTAATTTTTCTGCAACATCGAGCTCTTTAAACCTACGTGCCAATGCTTCCAGCTCAACCTGCACACTTAGTTCTAAATCAGAGTTGTCACCAGTGTCACATTCATTGTTGAAGCTTAACCTCCTCTAGTGAACATGAATTACATCCAACGAGATTGGAATGTAATTTGAGGTGTACCTAGCAAGCTCACTTGCACAGGGTAAACCGTTAGTGTATCTAAGAATGCAACCACATGCGGCAGAATCAACACCAACAGTGTTAACACGTAGAAGCTCCTCGGATATAAAGTCTAAGGCACTCCTCGACACAAATCCATTTAATAGCTTGTACACTGGGAGATTATAAGAGTATTGCTGTCGACTAATGCTATGCTCAAATGAAGACTTAATATCAGTGTGTTGAAGCTTGATCATGTTGTTCATAGCATCCCAGCAGTAACACAAGTCTCCTCTGCTATCTTGTAACAACCTCTTTAACCTCAAGTGTGCAGACTCAACCCTGAAAAATTGGAACCGACATACCATAAGCAACAAACCAAAAATAGTATCAAATTACCAACATTTTTTAATGAAAGAATGCACACTTGTTAGTTGTTGTGTTTTCGAGGTGCATCACCCGGTCTATCCACGCAGAACAAATTTTTTCTTATGAGGGTTCAACCTTGTGTTTTTAACATAGTCAACAAAATTAGCTAATGGTGCTGATACATCCTCAAAATGTGTCAATCGCTTCTCATACTCATCAGGGGTAGAGGAACTCGCAACAGAATCAAATGCAGTCATAACCTCTTGGAGTTTGTCTTTTGGGTACACATGAGTCTTGCATCTGGCCCTCACATTCTTGCGAATGTGGAATTGGCACAACAAGTTATATGACATGGGAAAAACATTAGCCACTGCATTCATTAAAGCAAGGTCCCTGTCAGTCACTATCACTTGTGGCAATGCGTCCTCTCTCATAAACAAACCCCTCAGCTTCTCCAACACCCATACGAAGTTATCAAGTTTTTCAGACTCCACATAAGCAAATGCAACGGAGAATGTCATCTCATTTGAGGTAACACCAACGACCTCAACTAATGGCATCCTATACCTATTTGTCTTGTATGTAGAATCAATCAGCAAAACAATATTGAAGGAATTTGCAAGCGTGATGGCCTCTGGATGTGTCCAGAATATGTCTCTGATGACATCAGAATCATCGGCCCTTCTGTGCCAGTGCACATAATGATCACGATGCATCAAGTTCATCAGATATTGCAGCTCCGTCCTGCCCTGTCTTAGACTAGACCAAATCTTCTGACGTGCATTGTAAATCTGTCTGATTGTAGTGTGGTTCTCTGGGTTATTCAGTTGAAGTGAAAGTAAGGCATTGCGCGGCTTGATCATGTTCTTTGTCATATCACTAAGCATAAACATCTCATCCGGACTTAGCCTACCTACATATGGATGTCCTTCAAAGTTTTTGGGTAACGCATGGTTGTGAGTTCCACACATAACCTTCAAAACCCAACCTCCAGAAGCTTTCACTAAACTTCCTTTCAGTCTGAACGGGCACTCAAATTTTCTAGTACCGGTAGTCCTCACATTTTTAGATTTGTATGGTTTATACTTGCCACCTATTTCACAAGCAAACATAAAAAATGTCTTCTTGCTTGATCGCCCATTGTCTGATCTTGATATGACAACCACACACCCAACAATTTTTCCAATATTTCGTACCCATGACAACAGCTCATCTCGGGTACAAAATACCTGATAAAGCAAAAAAAAACTTAGGGTTGTCACAAATGAAAAGTCATAGATTAAAAAAGAAAAATAACAAAAGATGTAAGTACCCTCGTAGTGGTAAATACACTAGTACAATCCACGACCAAGGCCTCCGTATTCGTCATTTGGGAGTCCCGGTTATCCTCCATGGTAATCAAACTGCACCACAAGATAAAATTTGGAAAAAACTAATATGTGACATACGCATCATATAATTGGCGAACATATATGTCACCTTGTTGACGAAATCTCACGTCAACAAGGTGACACCAGTGTATTTTGTTTCAGGTTTTAATATACGCGTCAATAAAATAACGTTCAGTCATGTCGACAAGGTGACGCCTGTGTTAATGCTGCAACTTCAAATTTTTCCTGCCACGTCATCTAGTTGACGTGTACAAACGTCATCTTATTGACGCGTATTACAATAGCTGAAACACAATACACGGGTGTCACCTTGTTGACGTGGGAATTCGTCAACAAGGTGACGTGCGATATAAAAACACAGAAAAAATGGCGACTCACGACGTACCCATTCAGCAAATGGTGGTGGAAAGGGGCTTCAGAGAGGAGGGAGAGACCTTTAGAGAGGGGGAGAGAGACCTTCAAAGAGAGAGATGGGAGGAACCGAGGGAGCTTCAGAGAGGGAGGAGCTTCAGTGAGAGAGAGCGCTTCACAGAGAGAGAGACGGGAGGTGAGAGAGGGAGAGTGACGTTGCAATCAAAGAGAGACAGAGAAATGGGAGGTGATAATAGGGTTTAGATGATAATAGGGGTAAAATTGGAAATTAAATGGGGAGGGGAGGTGAAAAAATTAATGGGGGATGTGGTAATAACAAAGGCCTAGGATTAATTAATGTTACGTAGGGTCAGCCTAACCATAAGGTAGTTAAAGCCCCAATTTAGGTCCACTAGTAAAATAAGTTAATACATATAAATAACAATGTGTTATTTAAGTGAAGAGAGGCCTCGACGTAATGGTAAATGCCTCATATTTCAAATTTGATGGGTAGTGTTTGAATCGTGCTCAGCCATATATTGTATTTTTGCATTTTTTTAATCTATTTTTATCTTGTAAGTTTAAATTGTGTTGGGTTTTACTGAAAGTCTCACCTGAACTGAACATTTGCTTTAGGCCTGATGTTACGTTTGCAAATAAATCAAAAAAAAGTTACGTTTGCAATCTCTTTTTTGTTGGACAAAGTGGGCTTAAATCCCCAAAGAAAAACTTGAATCCATGAGGAAAGACATTTCCCCACCCATCAACTAACAATGCTAAAGATAGGGAAGGGAAACCACATCATGAATTTTACAACTAATACTTTCCTTAGCAAGGATATCTGCAATCTGATTTGCTTTCTTGAGAATATGCTTCCATTTGACCTCAGCTGGATGAATAATCATATGCTTAATACCTCTAACTAGATGTGAACAAAGGATGCAAACTGTCATACTCATTCGCAAGAAGTCTTATGGCATTCACAAGAGTCTGATCCAACAATCAAGCCCCTCCCCCAAGCAAGACTGAGCTCACATATGTTGTGTTTGCAATCTTATTACTACTACAATCGGTTACATTCATTCAGATAATTCATATATGAGTTGATATTCACTCAAAGCTCACTTATTAATTTAGACATTATATCCATTAGGGATCATATTTAATAATAAATAGTTAAACAATCAATTAGGTAGAAAGTGTTTAAAATACTTTCTTTATAATTTATTTGAGTTTATCTTATATCATAGTTAGGGATGACAATGGGGCTCCACGGGCACGGGTAGTAGTCCCCCGCTACCCGCCCCGTTGGATAATTTGCCCCTGCATTCGCCCATACCAGCCTTGGTACCCGCGTGACGGGTTTTTAACGGATTTTTGAAAATCCGCGGGTACCCACGGGTATCCATGGATACTTAATAAATTCTTAAAAAATACATTTATTTTAAACAAAAATTATTTTATACCTAGATTCTTAGACAAAGTTCAAATGAGAATTTACAAAATGCCACACATGTTCTTAGAAAAAGAGTGCATCCAAATTTAACAACATCCATACATAACAACTATCCATAAAACATCATGGAAATTACAACAAAATATCCATAAAATATCCAATTAAACAACATCAAAACATAACAAGTAAAATGTTGCAGCTCAATATCCATCAAGTATCCACCACTTCAGTAACACAACTTTGACCACTCGCTACGAAAAAGAATGCATCCAAATCAAAATCCAAGCAACCAAAATAATTGCGAACTTTAAAATGAAATATTAAAAATATTTACTTACCATGTCACCATCTGTATCTTCCAATACTTTATTAAATTCAATGATGTCATTTTTTAATTTTGAAGAACCTACCAAAAAAAAAATAAGTTAACTAAAAACTAGTAATAATCAATCAATATAAATATTTAAGTTAAAAAAGTAGTTATCTTTCACATCGGTCCATAGCCAATCTTGGACACACATCAATGCCTCCAAAGTATCTGAACGCAATCTACTGCGATGGGGTGTAACAACTTGTAACACCTGAGGACGAGATCGACCTCGTATTAGGACGACGGATCGAGACCTCGACCAAGACCTTGTGTCGAGATCCCGTGCCAAGATTGTTTGCCGAGGTCATTTGCCGAGCTGAGGAGACCGCGTGCACTAGCTGCTGAACTGAGGAGATCGCGTGTCGAGTTGATGAAGTCGCGTACCGAGCTGATGAGGACGCATGTCGAGCTGAGGAGGCCGCGTTCACGAACTCGTGTTAGAACCTTGTGCGCTTGCACGAGCACCCTTGTCGACATCGTGTCGAGATGATACCTCGTATTCTTTCGAACGTTATTCAGCGCTATTATTATATTGTTTGTAATAATTACATTGTCGGCTTGCCGTTCTCGTCGCGTGTCTAGACCGTTGACCGACAGAGTAGAGGGTAATTATGAGAGGAACGATTAGATGGGTAGAATGATTGATGGGATTGGCATCTTATAGCTGGAGTTACGATTATACCCCTTTTCTCACCAGCTGTATTCACGACCGATTCCCTCAGATACTCATTTCTCTTTTCTTCTTTCTTCTTCCTTCCTTCTGCTCTGAGTTTCGTTGTTTTTCTCCAAAAATTTCCATCGAAGAAACCTTGAGTTCCATCGAGATTCTGCACAAATTTTCTTCATCAATCTTGTTCATCATCATCTTCTCGACCTATATCTCGCCTGCTCGACCATCACCATTGAGGTATGAAGAACAGATCTTTCTTTTCCTCTGTGCTACTGTTTAGCGCTACTTCTTCCTTCCATTTTTAGCTAGTTTTATGCTTCCAAATCATGTCAAATTGATGGGTTTTCTTCTTCACAATATTACCTATCTTTCTAACCGATTAATTGGGCTTGTAAAACAAATTTTCTTCCCCTGTTTTTCTGCAATCGGCAGTGCCCAGAAACTCTTCATTTTTGGTTTGTTTCGATTTCTTGTTTTTCGTTTGCTGCTTCTGGTTGTTGTTGTTGTCGATCTATCTGTTGAAGCATCAGATAACCTTTTTCATGAACTTTTGATCGAAATCCCTAACTTTGTGTTAGAGGAAAAATATATTTCAGTTCTTGAGTTTTATATTTTCTGGGTTGTGGTTAAGTTTGGGATGAGAGCTAAGTGTATTAGAACCTATAGATCGAACTGAGTTGTGTTTGTTTTAGGAAGTCTGATTCCCGAGATCGGGTGATTTCCGAATCGAGGTGTACGGGAAAGCGAATCCAAGGGCGTGGAAGCGGTGGGATCGGATCGAGAAGCTATGCGTGTCGAGGTCGGTGAGAAGTGTGCGTGTCGAGGTCGATTGAGGGCGATGCGATGTCGAAGTCGTTGTCGAGCTCATTTGAAGACAGCTGTGTCGAGGTCGTTGTCGAGCAGCATTAACTTGGAGTTCGGTAAGGGCAACTCCTAGATATCTCTAAGGCTTTATTTTATAAGTCCTTATGTAAGGGCGCTTCACATTAATACTTTCGTAGTATGCTAGCGTAAGGGCAACTCTTAGACATTATTAAGACTTTATTTTTATTGTTATATTTATGTATGGACTCCTTGATTGGTGTCGAGATTGGAATGTTGTGATATGATTGGGTTTTTGCATGTATTTGATATGTGATTGAACATATGTTGTGAATGGTGTATTGCTGTCGAATTGCGTTTCTTCATGCAGAATGTTTTATTGCTTAAATGTCGAATTGCGTTTTCTTCATGTTAAGCATGCTCTCTTTATTTGATATGTGATCAAGTAAGTTGTGTTACTCTTTGACATGCGGCGAGCTAATCATCGAGTGAGAGAGCTAGGAGTCGTATGGCGTTTTGAGCCGGACCCAGATAGCGAGGGTGCTAGGTCCCTTTTTGTTTATGGTGGATTGGCTAGGCGTCGCATTATCGGTTTGGGGTTGGACCTGCTGATTAATGCATGGTATCGGTTGGGGTTGGACTGCCGTTTACCTATTACGTCGATTTGGGGATGGACTGGCGATATTAGGAATAAGAGTTGTGTCGAGTCTAGAGTGAGATGGTCGAGTCACGTGTGGTGATTGAGATATATTATTCTTTGTTTGCTTATATCCTTTATGTCGAGCTTATCTTGAATTGTTGAGAAGTTGACCACTTTCCGTGGTGCCTTCAATCCATGACGGTTACCCGAGCGGTGTCGAAGCGCGCAGGAACTCGGCAATGACAGACGATGCCGAGGAGCTCGACGAGGACCCAGTGGCGACCTCTATCCGTCGTGATTGTTTGTTTGTTGGATGTTTGTTTTTCCGAGGACTGCATTTCGCTTTTCCTTTTTGTGTTACGAGGTCGTGACCAGTTTGGCGATGTTGTTTTGTTGTTTGAGGTAGTGGTGGTCTTACTTTTGGAGCAGCCCCCTGCGTGGGAGTCTGCCGGAAGTACCCCCAGGGTATGATTGATCTTTGAAGTCGTCATACCTTAGGTGTATTTTCTTTGTACATTGTTACTCTGTATTTTGTATACATTATTATTTCGAGTGATATATATATGTATGTTATGCATGTATGTTTTATTAGAATTAGAATTTAAGTCTTGTGTCTTAGTTGCACCATGTTTCGAAAAGCTGTAATTACTCTGATGTGCACGAGTTGGTTTTATAAAAAAAAATATATCGTATTTTTAAAAGGCACAAGAGTTTCGTTTTAAAACACATCTCATACAGGTTTATGTTGAGCTCGGTGTGTTGAGCTCGGTAACTCGAGCTCGGGATATTGAGCTTCGGTAGCGGTCAGGAAGCAGTCGTTACATTTGTTAGTATCGAGCGATTCGGTTCGACCAGAAGTGTGCATAGGAAATTGGGTGGTCACTGTGTCGGGTTATGTGTGTTGGGTACCTAGTTGTATTATGTTGATTGCTGTTTGATTAAGTGAAGCACTTATTGCTTGAAAAATTGTTTGAACTGTTTCTTGATTGAAGCAGTGTGTTTTAACACATCCTTGTTGTGAGATTCTGACAGGGTTTTGAACTTTGTGGAATCTAATGCCACCTCGTAGGAATACGACAGCTGCAACCGAGAACGTCGACATGGAACGAGCTGAAGATCTTATCCAAGGTGAATGTGAGATCGAGGGTAAATCCTTATCCGTTCTTTTTGATTCGGGTGCAACCCATTCCTTTATTTCTTCTGATTGTGTGAACCATTTGAACTCGATCGTGATCGCTTTATCGCTTAAATTAGTAGTTACAACCCCAAATGCTAAAACCTTAGTCACAAACACCGCATGTCTTAATTGTGTAGTGGTTATTGAGTAGAAAGTTTGTGGTCAATTTGGTTTGTTTGCCTCTTAAGGGCTTAGATGTCATCCTCGGGATGGATTGGTTGTCACACCACCATGTCCTTTTGACTTTGTGCCCGTAAAGCGTAATTTTTCCAAACCTTGGAGTCTCCAATTATCTTTACGCGAACGTATTGGAGTTTCTTTGAAAGAAGGAACTAGGGAATACATGTATCCGCTAGTTCGGAAGTTTTCCAAGCGGTCGGCGTGAAGAATGTTCGGTGGTGTGTGACTTTGAGGACGTTTTCAGAAGACGTGCCAGGGTTACCACCGATGCGAGAGGTCGAAGTTCTCCATCGACCGATTCCAGGGACGGACCGATTTCCAAAGCGCCATACGGGATGTCTCCCCGCCGAGATGAAAGAGTGAAGTCCCAGATCGAACACTTGGAGTCAAAGCAATTCATACGACCGAGCGTGTCACCGTGGGGAGCTCGGTGTTGTTGGTTAAGAAGAAGGATGGACGATCAAGACTGCGGCGTGGACTACCGCGAGCTCAACAAGGTTCTTGTGAAGAACCGTTATCCGTTACCACGTATTGACGACTTGATGGATCAACTTCGTGGAGCGGCGATCTTTCCAAGATAGACTTGAAGTCGGGCTACCATCGATTCGCGTGAAGGAGGAAGATGTCGCCAAAGCGACTTTCAGGACTAGATACGGTCACTACGAGTACTTGGTGATGCCGTTTGGGTAGCGAATCGCGCGGTGTGTTTATGGACTACATGAACAGGATTTTCCATTCGTTCTTGGATCGGTTTGTTGTAGTGTTCATCGACGACATACCGATTTACTCGAGAACCGAGAAGAACACGCAGAACACTTATGTCGAGTAATCGCAGATATTACGAGATAAGCAACTCTATGCCAACCTGTCAAGTGTGAATTTTGGCTTGAAAAGGTGAATTTTCTTGGTCACGTGATTTCCAAAGAAGGGATAGCCGTGGATCCAACTAAGATTGAGGCGGTGTTAGCGTGGGAACACCAAGACGATTCACGAGATCAGGAGTTTTGTCGGCTTAGCAGGCTATTACCGAAGATTCATTGAAGGGTTCTCGAAGATTGTCACGCCTCTTACACGATCGACGACAAAGGATCAAGCGTTTGCTTGGACCGAGGAGTGTGAAGCCAGTTTTCAACGACTGAAGGAGCTTTTGACGACAGCGCCTGTGCTGATTTTGCCTCAACCCGAAGAGCCTTTCGAGGTGTATTGTGATGCGTCACACCAGGGATTGGGATGCGTACTGATGCAACATCGGAAGGTGGTCGCGTATGCTTCAAGACAGCTTAAGATTCACGAGAGGAACTACCCTACTCACGACTTGGAGCTAGCAGCAGTAGTTTTTGCGCTGAAGATATGGAGGCACTACCTTTATGGGAGCACTCTTACTGTTTTCAGCGATCACAAGAGCTTGAAGTACCTGTTCGACCAGAAAGAGCTCAACATGCGTCAACGTAGATGGACAGAATTTCTCAAGGACTACGACTTTACG
Source organism: Calophaca sinica (assembly GCA_037113605.1). Classification (NCBI taxonomy): domain Eukaryota; kingdom Viridiplantae; phylum Streptophyta; class Magnoliopsida; order Fabales; family Fabaceae; genus Calophaca; species Calophaca sinica. Next base: position 74,659,251 of record CM073734.1, read on the forward strand.
TTGGAATACCATCCCGGTAAGGCTAACGTAGTAGCAGATGCGTTGAGTAGGAAGAGCGTTTTAACCTCGGCGATGATGATCAAGGAGTTGGAGATGCTCGAGAAGTTCCGAGACTTGAAGTTGAGTGTCGAAGTTTCACCGGGGAAGCTGAGATTTGGTATGCTTACCATTTCTAACAGATTGTTGGACGAGATCCGAGACCAGCAAGTTCATGACGAGCTTCTGCAAGAGAAGATTCAGTTGATAGCGCAAGGGAAGGCGACAGAATTTCACGTCGGAGCGGACGACATCTTGAGGTGCAATGGCCGAGTGTGCGTACCTAACGTATCCGAGCTGAGAAAGTTGATTCTCGACGAAGCGCATAAGAGCAACTTTAGTATTCACCCAGGAGTTACGAAGATGTATCAAGACTTGAAGAAGCATTTTTGGTGGTCCGGAATGAAGAAGCAAGTGGCCGAGTACGTAGCTTCGTGTTTAACGTGTCAGAAAGCGAAGGTGGAGCACCAACGACTTGCGGAATGCTACAATCGGCGTACGCATGATGGAAATGGGATAGTATTTCCATGGATTTCGTTGTAGGTTTGCCGAAGACGGAAGAAGAATGATTCGATTTGGGTGATCGTCGACCGATTGACCAAATCGCCATTTCTTACCAAAGGAGGTCGACATACAACGTGGAAAAGCTGACCGAGATCTACATCGCGGAGATAGTACGACTTCATGGAATACCCTCTTCGATCGTGTCGGACCGAGATCCGAAGTTCACGTCTCATTTTTGGAGGGAATTGCAAGGAGCGATGGGAACCGAGCTCATGCTTAGCTCGGCATATCATCCTCAGACTGACGGTCAGACTGAGAGAACGATCCAATCACTTGAAGATTTGTTGCGAGCTTGTACGTTAGATCACCGAGGAAGTTGGGACGACGTCTTACCATTGGTGGAGTTCACCTACAATAACAACTTCCATGCGAGTATTGGAATGGCACCTTTTGAAGCGCTGTATGGACGTAAATGTCAGACGCCTCTTTGTTGGTACCAGGACGGCGAGCGAACTGTCGTAGGACCAGATATGATCCAGCAGACTACCGAGAAGATCCGTTTGATCAGAGACCGGATGCGAACATCTCAAAGTCGACAGAAGAGTTATGCAGACCAACGACGTCGACTACTCGAGTTCGAGGAAGGAGAACATGTATTTCTTAGAGTCACCCCCACTACTGGAGTTGGTCGAGCGATCAAATCCAAGAAACTCACCCCTAAATTTATTGGACCTTACCAGATTCTTCGTCGTATTGGTCCAGTGGCATATCAGATTGCCTTGCCACCATTCTTGTCGAACATCCACGACGTCTTCCACGTCTCACAATTGCGGAAGTATGTTTCCGACCCCTCTCATGTCATCGAACCGGATGTGATTCAACTGAAGGACGACCTATCTTTTGAAGCATTACCAGCAAGGATCGTTGATCGGAAAGCCAAACAGTTGCGGAACAAAGAGATTCAACTTGTCAAAGTTGTGTGGGATCAGAAGACGGGAGATGCGACTTGGGAGCTGGAGGAGAAGATGAAGACTCAGTACCCTGAACTTTTCCGAGGTAAGAATCTTATTTGCAATTTCGAGGACAAAATTTTTTTTTAGAGGGAGAGATTGTAACACCTGAGGACGAGATCGACCTCGTATTAGGACGACGGATCGAGACCTCGACCAAGACCTTGTGTCGAGATCCCGTGCCAAGATCGTTTGCCGAGGTCATTTGCCGAGCTGAGGAGACCGCGTGCACTAGCTGCTGAACTGAGGAGATCGCGTGTCGAGTTGATGAAGTCGCGTACCGAGCTGATGAGGACACATGTCGAGCTGAGGAGGCTGCGTTCACGAACTCGTGTTAGAACCTTGTGCGCTTGCACGAGCACCCTTGTCGACATCGTGTCGAGATGATACCTCGTATTCTTTCGAACGTTATTCAGCGCTATTATTATATTGTTTGTAATAATTACATTGTCGGCTTGCCGTTCTCGTCGTGTGTCTAGACCGTTGACCGACAGAGTAGAGGGTAATTATGAGAGGAACGATTAGACGGGTAGAATGATTGATGGGATTGGCATCTTATAGCTGGAGTTACGATTATACCCCTTTATCACCAGCTGTATTCACGACCGATTCCCTCAGATACTCATTTTTCTTTTCTTCCTTCTTCTTCCTTCCTTCTGCTCTGAGTTTCGTTGTTTTTCTCCAAAAATTTCCATCGAAGAAACCTTGAGTTCCATCGAGATTCTGCACAAGCTTTCTTCATCAACCTTGTTCATCATCATCTTCTCGACCTATATCTACTTTGCTCGACCATCACCATTGAGGTATGAAGAACAGATCTTTCTTTTCCTCTGTGCTACTGTTTAGCGCTACTTCTTCCTTCCATTTTTAGCTAGTTTTATGCTTCCAAATCATGTCAAATTGATGGGTTTTCTTCTTCACAATATTACCTATCTTTCTAACCGATTAATTGGGCTTGTAAAACAAATTTTCTTCCCCTGTTTTTCTGCAATCGGCAGTGCCCAGAAACTCTTCATTTTTGGTTTGTTTCGATTTCTTGTTTTTCGTTTGCTGCTTCTGGTTGTTGTTGTTGTCGATCTATCTGTTGAAGCATCAGATAACCTTTTTCATGAACTTTTGATCGAAATCCCTAACTTTGTGTTAGAGGAAAAATATATTTCAGTTCTTGAGTTTTATATTTTCTGGGTTGTGGTTAAGTTTGGGATGAGAGCTAAGTGTATTAGAACCTATAGATCGAACTGAGTTGTGTTTGTTTTAGGAAGTCTGATTCCCGAGATCGGGTGATTTCCGAATCGAGGTGTACGGGAAAGCGAATCCAAGGACGTGGAAGCAGTGGGATCCAGATCGAGAACTGTACGTGTCGAGGTCGACTGAGAAGTGTACGTGTCGAGGTCGATTGAGGACGGTACGTGTCGAAGTCGTTGTCGAGCTCATTTGAAGACAGCTGTGTCGAGGTCGTTGTCGAGCAGCATTAACTTGGAGTTCGGTAAGGGCAACTCCTAGATATCTCTAAGGCTTTATTTTATAAGTCCTTATGTAAGGGCGCTTCACATTAATACTTTCGTAGTATGCTAGCGTAAGGGCAACTCTTAGACATTATTAAGACTTTATTTTTATTGTTATATTTATGTATGGACTCCTTGATTGGTGTCGAGATTGGAATGTTGTGATATGATTGGGTTTTTGCATGTATTTGATATGTGATTGAACATATGTTGTGAATGGTGTATTCTTTGTCAGTGCGTTTCTTCATGCAGAATCGTTTTATTGTTTAAATGTCGAATTGCGTTTTCTTCATGTTAAGCATGCTCTCTTTATTTGATATGTGATCAAGTAAGTTGTGTTACTCTTTGACATGCGGCGAGCTAATCATCGAGTGAGAGAGCTAGGGAGTCGTATGACGTTTTGAGCCGGACCCAGATAACTGAGGGTGCTAGGTCCCCTTTTTGTTTATGGTGGATTGGCTAGGCGTCGCATTATCAGTTTGGGGTTGGACCTGCTGATTAATGCATGGTATCGGTTTGGGGTTGGACCTGCCGTTTACCTATTACCTCAGTTTTGGGATGGACCTTGGCGATATTAGGAATAAGAGTTGTGTCGAGTCTAGAGTGAGATGGTCGAGTCACGTGTGGTGATTGAGATATATTATTCTTTGTTTGCTTATATCCTTTATGTCGAGCTTATCTTGAATTGTTGAGAAGTTGACCACTTTCCCGTGGTGCCTTCAATCCATGACGGTTACCCAGGCGGTGTCGGCGCGAGGAACTCGACAATGAGACGATGCCGAGGAGGAGCTCGACGAGGACCCGAGTGACGACCTCTATCTGTCGTGATTGTTTGTTTGTTGGATGTTTGTTTTTCTGAGGACTGTACTTCGTTTTCCTTTTGTGTTATGAGGTCGTGACCAGTTTGGCGATGTTGTTTTGTTGTTTCAGGTAGTTGGTGGTCTTACTTTTGGAGCAGCCCCCTGCGTGGGAGTCTGCCGGAAGTACCCCCAGGGTATGATTGATCTTTGAAGTCGTCATACCTTAGGTGTATTTTTTTTGTACATTGTTACTCTGTATTTTGTATACATTATTATTTCGAGTGATATATATATGTATGTTATGCATGTATGTTTTATTAGAATTAGAATTTAAGTCTTGTGTCTTAGTTGCACCATGTTTCGAAAAGCTGTAATTACTCTGATGTGCACGAGTTGGTTTTATAAAAAAAAATATATCGTATTTTTAAAAGGCACAAGAGTTTTGTTTTTAAAACACATCTCATACAGGTTTATGTTGAGCTTGGTGTGTTGAGCTCGGTAACTCGAGCTCGGTATATTGAGCTCGGGAGCGGTCCGGAAACGGGTCGTTACACAACTCGTCCACTCGTGCTAAATGAAGACTCAGAAGCAACAGTTGAAATAGGAATTGCTAGAAAATCTCTTGCAATCATTTGCAAGATTGGATATTTTAATCCACTAGCTTTCCACCAACCCAAGATGTCAAAATTATGCAAGCGGGTAACACTTGCTCCTCCAAATCCCGATCAAGTTCTGATTTACCACTTGGGACCCCTTTTTTGGTACTAGCACGCTGTGCAAGCTTCTCCTTCCAAGTTTCTTTTCTTCCAACAACACCCACATCTATGGGATTTTGGTTTGAATTTGCAGATGAAGAAACACACTCCTTACCCTTCATTTTCAAATCATACTCACTAACCAAATTTTGACAAATATCTTTTACCTTAGCAAGTTCATGATCAGCTTTCTCTCCATAAATTTCAGGAAAGACAACATCTATCAATTCAAGTTTGTACCTAGGATGCAACAGTGCCTATGGCCATCACCTCATTAATCACACCCCAATAGCTGTCAAATTTCTCAATCATCGTTGCAGCCATATCACGAATGACAGAATCAGTAGATCCAAGCCACTCAATCAAATCCAATTTAATTTCACAGACTTTTGGAAAATAAACATTGACAGTTGGATACAATGTACCAGAAAACAATTGTGTAACTTCATAAAATACTTTCAACTTACTACAAATTGATTTTGCCTTCATCCAATCATTTTCACTAGGCAAGGATTTATATTGATTCTCATATTTGTGCCAATCGAGCAAACACATCTTTGTAATCTATGGCAACTTGAAGCATTAAATACGTAGAATTCCACCTAGTCTTACAATCAAGAATGAGCTTTTTTTCATATAACATATTCACTTGACTACATGTCTCTATGAATTTCTCCTCTCTTTTAGGTGTTGCTGTCCAATATTCAACACTTCATCTAACTTTCACAATGGCATTAGAGATTATGGACATACCATCTTGCACAACTAAATTCAATATGTGAGCACAACACCTCATGTGAAACAATTTACCTTCCAAGATAAGCAACCTAGGTGAAAGCTTGTCTAACATGCGTTTAATCATAACATCATTTGTAGAGCAATTATCTGATCCACAGTGGACAACTTTTGATCTAGATTACAATCCATCAAACATTCAAGTAACACATCGGCAAGAACTTTAGCAGGATGAGGAGTAGGCACATAAATAAACCTAACATATAAATTAAAATTGAATAAGAAATTAAGATGTAAACCAAACATTCAAGTAACACATCTTGCAAAAACTTTAGTAGTATTACCTTACAGGTCGACTTTGTAGGGTCCATGAATCATCAATAAAGTGAACCGTGACTGTCATGTAACTTTTATTTTGATTACTAGCCGTCCACATATCAGTAGTAATTGCAATACGGCTTTGATTCTTTGACAACAACTTCATCATACTCTCTTTCTCATCCTTATACATTTTCATGATGTCAGCCTTAACAGTGTTACGAGAAATCACCTTAAATAAAGGTTGCAAAGTTGCACAAAATTCTTTAAAACCAATGTGGTCAACCATAGCCAAAGGATACTCATGAAGAATTATCATCTTACACACTGCACGCCTTGCTATGTCTTGGTTAAATGCATAAGAACCAACCACTACCGTTTGATTCCCAACTTTGTCGGTTTTGATAAAAGCTTGCCTTATATCTCGAGTTGTTCGGAGTTTGCAAGAATGGAAGTGACTACGCAAGTGTGATGTTCCTTGCTTTAATTCACCCAAAAGTTTTGAGCCACAATAATTACAAATGGCCTTCCACTTTCCATCTATATTTTGCCTTCTGAAATGATTCCAAACATCCGAAGTTTGCTTTCTTTTAAGACCTATAGTGTCACTTGCATTTGCGCTTTGAATTTCATGAGGAGTATCACTTGGATTTGCGCTTTGAATTTCATGAGGAGTTGAATTGCTCTCTACATTCATAGAATCAACAACACTTCCTATTTCCAAATTCACTTGTTGCTCTTGTTGCTGCTCAACGGGATTAAAATCTTGTTGAGAAGACATTCTATAAAAATGACATGAATAACACATATTTAGAGATTTGTTCAACATGTGCAAAAATGAGAATGCATAAAAATTAGTTTTTAAGATAACTACATGAAATTTTAGTACAAAAAGAAAACATTTTCCTTAAGTAAATATACGTACTTTGTTATGACTAATCAAGGAGTTTCCCTTTGGTTTAACTTTAATGACTACAAATACAGTCTAGCCAAAAATACACTTAAATGTGCATGTCCAGAAGTGACAAAACTAGCAAATCCAGGGGCCATGATGCACCCAATTTTATAGTAGCCAAGAAGCAGAAAATGATAAAGGAAAGAAGAAAAACATATGTGCCGGTTAATATCAGTCCAACAATTAAAAATGATTAGGCTTTGTCACAAAGAGAGTTTGATACTATTTTCCGAAGTAAGAACTGAACAAAGTAAAGTATTAGCACACACATCACTAGACATTGTCAATTTATCCCTAAACCACTAACTAGTAAGTGTTTACTCTTCATAGAAAAAGAAGATATCTATTGATGAAGGGAAAAAAACAGCCAATCAGTGTCATTGCTCATGCCACTTTGGTTCTTTGACTCAAACTGATTGTTCCAGTTCAGGCAGCAGATTTTAGGCTTAGAGACAACTGGAAATCAATAACAACTGTTATTTGCCAAATATAATAGAATTACACAAATAAACTTTCCCATAACTGAAACTAAAAATAATCTTATTACGCCTACAAATAGATCTTGAAAGTAACGGGACTTAGGTTAAAGATGCACCTCACCACTGGCCCTCCCTTTAGACCATGTAATTGGAATTTCTAGGATCCTTTCAAATAGCTGCATAGAACTCAACCCAGACATAAACTACATAAGCATTCAGACAAAATAAATGGCGAAATAGGAAGTTGACAATAATCTGGAAAGTATATACCTTACCGGAACAAAAAAATTGTCAATTTTTAAATTAGCATGCCATTTCTGCTCTTTAGTATTTACAAGTTACATCCACTATTGCTTCATCTTCCAGCCTCAACCTTATGCTCGATAATCGAAACGATTCTACTCAGCAAAGCGGAGGGAATGAGACCGGTGGTGGGAGGTGGCTCTTGCGAAGCTGTGAGAAGAGAGGAGAGACTGGGAGGTGAGGTATGGACTGGGGCTGGGGGAGACGGCGATTTGCGAAGCTTTGAATTGAGAGATGAGAATTGAGGGATTAAAATCTTGTTGAGAAGACATTCTATAAAAATGACATGAATAACACATATTTAGAGATTTGTCAGGGAGACAGGTACCAAAAATGAGAATGCATAAAAATTAGTTTTTAAGATAACTACATGAAATTTTAGTACAAAAAGAAAACATTTCCTTAAGTAAATATACGTACTTTGTTATGACTAATCAAGGAGTTTCCCTTTGGTTTAACTTTAATGACTACAAATACAGTCTAGCCAAAAATACACTTAAATGTGCATGTCCAGAAGTGACAAAACTAGCAAATCCAGGGGCCATGATGCACCCAATTTTATAGTAGCCAAGAAGCAGAAAATGATAAAGGAAATAAGAAAAACATATGTGCCGGTTAATATCACCCAACAATTAAAAATGATTAGGCTTTGTCACAAAGAGAGTTTGATACTATTTTCTAAGTAAGAATCGAACAAAGTAAAGTATTAGCACACACATCACTAGACATTGTCATTAGATCTCTCAATGGAACCACAGACCCATTGGCATTGCAAGCGCCTTTATGACGGATAATAAATAAAGGTGTAGACTTCATAGCATTCATCCGAATCAAACACACCACAACCGAATTTCCAACAATCATCAATTTCCAACAATGAAATTAGGCACCAGAGCAATCAAACACACCACAACCGAATTTCTTTGTATAAAGAACTCATCGAGAAGCGAACTAATGTTAATTAATCGAACTTATCAATTTATCCTAAACCGAGCATATGACAGCTCAAGGAAGGTCCATAAGGAAAAAAATTGAGCAAGACAGATCAATGAAAAAGATAACTGATTCGACCTTCAAGAATGAACACGCGGTGGCTCCAAGCAATGTGAAAATCACGATCCGTGGTTGCGGTGGCTATTCGGCCGCGGTGGCTCTTGCAAATTGAGAGGAGAGAGGCGAGAGAGAGAGAGGAGAGGAGAGACAATATTAATAATTATTGAGAGAAGCGAATCAATTCTAAGCAAGACAGATCAATGAAAAGGGAAGCTAAATCTGACCTTCAAGAACAACACGACGGTGGCTCCAAACAAAGTCAAAATCACGATCGGTGGTGGCTCCAAGCGAGGTGAGTCTGCGGTGGCTCTTGCAAAGTGAGAGGAGAGGAGACACTGAGGAGAGGAGAGGAGAGACAGCGAAGCGGAGGGAATGAGACCGGTGGTGGGAGGTGGCTCTTGCGAAGCTTCTCTTGCGAGGTATGGGTGAAATTTGGGGAGGCGGCGATTTGCGAAGCTTCTCTTGGTGTGAAGAGAGGAGAGATGGGAGGTGAGGTATGGGTGGGGTGGGGAGAAAGCGATTTGCGAAGCTCAATTGAGAGACGAATTACATTTGAGACGTTGGCGATGGGTGGGAGCGGCGCCAAATGACTTAGCGGCGAGGAATAAAAATTAGGGTTCCCAAATGATATAGGGTGAGGGAGTATTAAGTAATTTTATATATATGGGTACCGCTGACGGTAGTATGATACTGCCCCGCCCGCTTATACACGGGTAATAAATACCCGCCTACTACACCGCGGATTCGCTTAATCGCTCGCTTAAAATCAGAACGTGTTTTACCCGCGGTACCACTGCACGGTTTTTGTCATCCCTAATCATAGTCGCTTTATATATCATTACAAAAATACTTGACATTTCTTAGGGCCAAAAGCCCTAGGAAATGGTCAAAAACCGTAAAAAAGGTGCAAATTTCCTAGGGCCCACCAAGGGCCACGAGACAATAGGTTTTTCGCTGGTAGGAAATGGAAATAGAGGGCCTTTTTAAAAAAGCTGTAGAAAATTTCCGAGGACTTTGGTCCTAGAAAAGTGCAACACGGATTTTTAAAAAAAATAATAATTAAATTTCATCAGTTTATTTTAACTGATAAAATTTAATTATTTTTTTTAAACAAATTAATTTAAACTGATAAATTAACAAACAAAACACAGAACCAACAAACAACCAACAAATAGAACAGCAGATCACATTGTCAAAATTAAGATCAGATAGCCCCTTCCTTCACTCGTCTCCTCTTAGCAAACAGAACCAGAACCAAAATTAAAATAAAAAAGAAATCAAAATGAAACAACAAACATGAAAAATTAAAGAACCAGAATAAAAAAATTACAGATCACACAGTCAAAATTACAGATCACGGAATCAAAATTACATATCACATAGTTAAAATTACAGAACCAACAAAATAAAAAAGAAATAGTCAAAAAAAAAAAAGAATGAGGGTGAGGGAGGGAGACCGAGGCGGAAGATGAGTGGGGGAGAGAGCGCAAAGCCTTAACCCCTGACCTCGCCGCGAAGGAGCATGAGGAGAAGGCCAGGATCGCCTCTGCTTTTGCTTGTTCCAGATCTGAAAAAATCCTTGCCTTTTCGTTGATGCGAAACTCACGGGATTCTTGGGAATCCGGTCAGATCTGGAGGTTTGGGGGACATGCAAAGGGTGAGGGTGAGGAAGGGAGACCGAGGCATGAGGAGAGATACCACGCCTCTTAACCCCTGACGCGAAGGAGGGATACCGAGGCGGTGCCCGATTCGTGCTACCAAGAAAGAAAGCGCAGGTTCACGTGGTGGTGGAGTGAGGGAGGGAGGCCGAGGCGAAAGATGAGTGGGGGAGATGAGATCATGGATCTAGATAGAAGGATCATGGAGACGAGTGAGATGAGGGGAGGTTCTTCTGATATGCGCCCCTCTGTTTTCCCTCTTGCCATTTCGTCTCACTTCTTCTGATGCGCCCCTCTGCTTTCCCACTTTTAATGTTTTTTTTTTGTTTTATTATTATTCCGACGGATGGGCACTCGGTTAACCCATATTTTGAAAAGAAAAAAAAAGGTATTAAAATTCCGATTGGTAGGCACTCGGTTAGTGCAGGTTTTTAAAAAGAAAAAAAGAAAAAAGAGACACGTTCTCCTTTTGTGAACAAACCAAGGGTCTTAATTTTAAAGCACCAGGAGCTTAAACTATGAGTTATTTCCTACTGTTTTGGCCCTAGGTAATTTTCTATGGTTAGTGACCCTAGAAAAAATCTTATACTGTATAAACATTTGAAAGAGTTTATAAAATAATTCATCACATGTTCCTTGTCAAAAAAAAAAAACTCATGACATGTTGATAAGTTTTTTAACTTATTTTAATAAATTCTCTAAAATTCCTTATAAAAAAAACTTATCTTTATTCTCTTTTTTACATTTTATTTTTATCCACTCCAAATTCTATTTTTTACAGTAAAAACAAATGTCGAGAATGTAATTTAACATGCACGTTTTAGAAAGAAAAAAAAACCCAAATATTTTATTGAATTTTAGTGTTTATATCACTTTATAACATAATTTCTCACATACATGAAAGCGTTTATTAAATAAATATTTAATTTAATTATTTATTGAAATCACGTCATTTTAAAAAAATTATCCTGTTTTTTAAAACTTTAACGGCATTAAATAAGAGAATTATAAAACGCGTCTTTGGTAATATTTCTTTCGTCTTTTAATATAGGATTCTCTTTGACTATTTCACGCCTTTTAAGAAAGTGAGTTTTGTTTAGTTATTAACATTAAATTTGTACAAAATATGTGTTATTTTTTTCAAGTTATTCTTCTTATTTTCCAAGACTATTAAGAAAAAGAATTAATACACCTTAATATAGAGATAATTTTGTAAAAAAATTAATACATCTTGATTTTTAAAAACAGCCTTATATTAAAGAATAAAAAATTTTTTCCAAAAAAATATTATATTAAGGAAGGAAGGCGAGAGAGTACTACTTACCTGAATTAATTAATTTCAAGTAGACCATCCATAAAAATCATGCAATAATGAAGCCTCCTAATTACCCCACCGTCACACAGTCTCCTCCACGAGGACATTTTCATCATTTTACGTTAGAACTTTAGAAATAGAAGCGATCCCTCCCAAGTCCCACCCACCGGTGTGCGTCCGCGTCGGCACACAGCATTGCCACTCAGTGAGCGAGCGAGCGAGCGAGCGAGAGTGGCATTCCCGTAATATGGTCCCACTCTGAACCCAGTAAACAACAACCGAGTCTCCTTTTGTTTGTTACTTTCGTTTGTCTTCACACACTTGTATCCGTTGAAACCCCACTTCCACTCTTTTCAACGCCACCCCTTCGATGCTTAAAACTTCTCCAAAACACGACAATGTCACTCAACTAAAGTTCTCACACATCCACCACCAAACAACCTTCTCTACACAACACTTCTCACACCAATGTCAGAGTCCGAAAGCGCATCAACCTCACTTCTGAGTTTGAAGGTTCTCGTTTTAGCAGGCATTTTCCTCGTCATCGTGGTGATTATCGGGCTTCTGATCTTCCTCTGCTTTCGCGGGACCCGAAGCTGCAAGAGACGCAAGTTGCTACCGAAGCACAGCTCCGGAACCATACCTCTGGTCTGCAAGGAGATCTCGGTGGTTAAGTCGTCGGATCTCACGCATTCCTCTGAACAGACGCCGATTGAAATTGAAGATGCTGACGTTGATCCGAAGAAGGAGGCGGAAATCAAGGTTGAAATTGGAACGGTTAGGAAGAGTGACGTGTCGCTGGTGGAGGATCCCAACATAGGGTGGGGCCGGTGGTATAGCCTGAAGGAAGTGGAACTTGCAACGCGTGGATTTTCAGAAAGGAATGTGATTGGGGAAGGAGGGTATGGGGTTGTGTATAGAGGAGTTCTGCAAGATGGCTCTGTGGTTGCTGTGAAGAATCTTCACAACAACAAGTATGTCATGTGTCAAAAACTTTCTCTAATTTAATTACCTTAATTAATTTCACTCATTTAAGTCTTCTTTATGTTTACACTTCTTGCTACACTTGCTCAATTTTTGTGAAACTTTCTACAACAATTCTAAGCTATTCTTTTTCCTGTTTCTTTGTTATCTATGTCCGTGATTGGGGCTGCGGTTTTTAAAATTAAATTTGAAACTTCTTATCAATAGTGATGGGAAATCGGAAATGAATCAATTGGGGATATGTGCGTTGTGTTTGTTTTGAACTGTGTTAAGAAAAAGTATGTGGTCGTTTGTTTCTCTTCTGTTCTGCCTTGCTATTTTGTTTTGGGCCTTTAGGCCTGGGTAATGTTACTTTTATCTTTACTTTAACTTTTTCGTTTATTTATACTACTATTCATAATTGCTGTTTTAACTTTGTCTTCACTCAAGATAGTGCTACCTTAATCCCAAGAAAACTTTCATTTTAAAAACAGGAAAAAAATTACTTTGTCTTGATGTAAGTTACTACATAAACTAAACTAATTTGCTTTGTCTGTGTTTCGGGATTTGTAACTTCTATGACTTGCCATTTAGAGAACAGAACTACCACAACAACAACTACTACTACTACTACTAAGAAGAAGATGAAGAATAAATAATTTCATATTACTCCGTTCTTTAAACTACATTGTCTTACCATTGTTGCGTGAACATTGAAATTATCTTGAGCCAAATCTGAAATTTCCATAATAAACTAAGAACAATGTGCAAAAGGTAACAACAATGTGCAAAAGGTTTGTTTCATGGTTGCAACTTTGCAAATTTATGGTAATTTTCCTGAAATAATGCAATGCAACATCTTTAGTATGTTGTTTTAGTGCAAAACCTTTATGTCACATCCTTGTCGTATCGAAAATTCATGTGCGTTACTGTATTGTGACTCTAGGGGTCAAGCTGAGAAAGAGTTTAAGGTGGAGGTTGAAGCCATTGGAAAAGTAAGACATAAGAATTTGGTTGGTTTAGTAGGATATTGTGCAGAAGGTCCTCGAAGGTACTATTCTGTTTACATGGTTGTTTCTTTTGATTTATGGTTTTTCAATTGATGAAAATTTGGAATTCCTCTAAATCCCTTTAATGGCATTTTTACTGATAATTCAGGATGCTTGTTTATGAATATGTGAACAATGGAAATTTGGAGCAGTGGCTGCATGGTGATGTAGGGCCAGTTAGCCCCTTAACATGGGATATCCGAATGAAGATTGCCGTTGGCACTGCAAAGGGGTATGCTTAATGTTTATTGAATTTCATGTCTCCTTTATACTGAAATGATGTTTATATTTATTGAGTTCCCGGCCCCGGTTAAGGATCCCGTCAATTTCCTTTAAATGCATTATATTCATAATGCTAGTCAAGTGAGATGTTTATTTGCAATATATCTCTGAACAATGTTACCATGCTCCACGCTTGATCAATTTATGTCATCTTAATGTTCTTTCATGAAAATTTTAATGTTTGTACATTATGAAACAGGCTAACCTATCTGCACGAAGGTTTAGAACCCAAAGTTGTGCACCGAGATATAAAATCCAGTAACATTCTTTTGGACAAAAACTGGAATGCCAAAGTTTCAGATTTTGGACTTGCCAAGCTCTTAGGATCTGAGAAAACCCATGTGACCACACGTGTAATGGGAACATTTGGGTAATTAGTTCTTTTTCAAGAATCTGAGTTATTTTCAACTTCTATCCTTACACAGATGTGGATGATATTTATTCTTGGCACTAATTTTCTGCAGGTATGTTTCACCTGAGTACGCAAGCACAGGTATGCTTAATGAGCGCAGTGATGTGTATAGCTTTGGAGTTCTACTCATGGAGATAATTACAGGAAGAAGCCCCGTTGATTATTCAAGACCACCTGGAGAGGTGATTTTGGGTTTTGTCCAGGTTTTCGTTTGTATATTCCATGAACACGTTAGAGTCTTACCTCTGTATTTGTTTGATGTGCTTCAGATGAATTTGGTTGATTGGTTTAAGGGAATGGTAGCAAGTCGTCGCAGTGATGAGCTAGTTGATCCTTTGATTGAGATTCCACCCTCTCCAAGATCTCTGAAGCGAGTTTTACTGGTTTGCCTTCGCTGTATAGACTTGGATGTTATCAAGCGGCCCAAGATGGGTCAAATTGTTCATATGCTGGAGACAGATGATTTCCCCTTTCGTTCCGTAAGTCCTACACTTCAACCACTCTTTCTCTCATGGGAGAGGATAGTATGCCCCAAATGAATTCTGTTCAATGATGGACCAACTTTTAATGATCATTGATATATTATGGTTATCAGAAGTTAATCCATTCATGGACTAAAATTCATTTGAACTATTTACACATCCCTTTCATAAAGACAGTACATTTCTGTTAAGCAGAGTTGCACACATAATTTATCCTTTTGAAACAAAATGCTACTTCAATTTCCTTACATGACCAACTTATTGAACAGGAGCTACGTACAATTAGGGACAAAGATCCTGTGACTTCTCCTGCAGATGTTTCCATTAGTGTTCCACATCCACGAAAGCATGCAGAAACCGTGGAAATATCAACACGTAGATGATTTTTTGTAATGGGTCATGCAACTTTGGTCATCAAATTGTTTGTTGTTGTGATTTTCGTTATGTTATGAACAAGTCGTGAGTCATTGTGCATATCTTATACAGTGTAGTTTCTTCCTTTAGGTCTTCACACCATTTGTTGTATTGCTTTATTATGGGAACTGGAAGAGAGACGAGGCTTGTAAATTAGTAAATATGTATTTCTATATATCAATTCTATCTGTCTGCACATGTCGACATATATTTCAACAAATACGTATTCAGGGAACTTTTTGTTTTTAGTTTTTACTTTTGTATTTGGCTGAACCGTCGGCTTTTCTTACGCGTTCAATCCCTCCGCCCCATTGAAGAAAGAATATGAAACTTTAGACATGCCTTTACATGTAATAAAGTGCCCCAGAAAACGAAATGAAAAAGGTTGATTCATGGTTGGTGAAATTAGACGATCCTGTAGGCAAATCTTCCCAGCCAATTCTCCCTGTCAAGTAGTGTTATGGACCGGTCCCGAGCCGAGTTCTTGCGTGCCCGCCGACCAGGGGCAGATCAGCTCGGTTCCTGTTTACCCGAGCTGGACGAATTGCCACCGATCTGAGACGCGCTGCACGACTAAATGCGACTCTCCCGACGATAACATCGAGCTGGGGAAGGCGGTGACTCGAGTCTCATGAACCTTCTAGAACGAGGCGTGCTCGAGGTAACACTGGGTCATTGTCACCCTAAAGATGGAAGATCACGAGCCAAGACGCAATCTGAACTGGCAGAGCGAAATATCGAGAAGAGATCGGCTAATTCCCGAATTGTCGGGGAGGGATTACTGTGTAAATCGGATCGGAGGTTTCCTTCCTTCCACGCAACTCCACTATATAAAGGGGCTAGACCCCAGGTTTGCACACTCTCTACCCTCTCTCAAAACCCTAAACTCATCTCTATGATGTCGAGCTCTATGCTCACCCTAAAAGCCCTATCTAACTTAGGCATCGGAGGACCTTTGCAGTACCCACCCGGTCTGAAGGGGAAGGACATCACGCCCGGAGGAGGAGTACTCACCACGGAGCCCATCGCCCAACTACCAAGCAGAGGAGCAAAGGTACGACCTTGCACCATTTTTTGCATTAACATTGGCGCCCACCGTGGGGCCCGGTAAAACTAGCCTGGGCCTCAAGAATACCACCGAGCAAGATGGTACACACAAGGAGCATGGCGAACTGGAGATCGCCATTGGAGGAACCAAGCCGGAACACCGTCAGCCACCAAGGCCCACCTAAGGATCCGATCTTGGAGCACCATAGGAGTACAACAAACACAAAGATCTCTCTTTGACGAACAAATCAATAGGACACTCGCCAAATATTTATCATTCTGGAAAGTCAGCATAATGTTTCTCATACTCGGCAAAGTTGTTTTGACCTCGGCGCATGCCAATTATGCCAAGAACATGGAAGATCAGTCTTGAGCAAACACGCTCTCGACGTTTCCTTCGACCACCGCGTTTTAAATCAGGTGTCTTCCTTCCTATTATATTTCCCTCTAGTTATCATGGATGAGATTTTTTAGATTGATCTTTATGATTTCTATCAAATCATATCTCCTTTATGGATATTCAAATTGGAAATATCCCATCATATCTTTTACTAATTGCTTTTGGAAGAGGTCAAGATAAAGACCAAATCTTTGGGTATCCTAAGAATCAGGAATGCAGGCCGACCACACAAATCTTGGTAGAGATCAAGATATCTTTGGACAAAGCTCAACTAATCAACTCGATCGACCACAACTCACCACCGGTGACCTTGACCATTCAAGGATGAGTGACCTCAACTATCCGGATATTCACTCTCTAATCAACTACTTGCAAGATCTCGGATTGTACAATATTCGACAGCTTAACGAAACCAAAGGTCGAGCCCGCCCGCGGGCTCGACACCCAGTGTCGAAAGTAGAACTCGGCCACAGAATTACTTCGACAAATCAAATATTCGGATGACCTACCTGCTTCAATGGATGACCAGCCTGGTTCACTAGATGACCTCAAATATTTGGTGACCTCGACCATGCCACATGGACAGCCAGATCAACTACTCTCTCAGGGAAGTATAAAACTTGACTACGAGCACTTTACTAACATAAAAATTAATGCTAACTTTGACAGGAACAGTGCCCCAAAACCAAAGATCGAGCCCGCCACGGAGCTCGGCACCCAGTGTCGGCAGAAACTCGACCTCAACACGACCCCCGTGTTCAAAAACCCAAGTCAGCATAAAGGCTTGGTGGGCTCACTCGCAGCTCGACCTCCGTGGTCCTAAACCCAGGTCAGCATAAAGGCTTGGTGGGCTCGCTCGCAGCTCGACCCCCGTGGTCCTAAACCCAAGTCAGCATAAAGGCTTGGTGGGCTCACTCGTAAACCCAAGTCAGCATAAAGGCTTGGTGGGCTCACTCGCAGCTCGACCCCTGTGGTCCTAAACCCAAGTCAGCATAAAGGCTTGGTGGGCTCACTCGCAGCTCGACCCCCGTGGTCCCGAAGACCCCAAGTCAGCATAAAGGCGTGGTGGGCTCGCAAGTCGGCATAAAGGCGTGGTGGGCTCGCAAGTCAGCATAAAGGCATGGTGGGCTCGCTCGCAGCTCAACCCCTGCGGTTCCAAAGATTCCAGGTCAGCTTAGAGGCCTGGCTCAAAAGCAGCTCGGAAGGTCGCCAGTCGGCCTAAACAACCCCTGTTGTTTCGAAGACACCAGGTCGACGCGGCCCACAAGCCCTGAAGCAGCTCGGCTAAGGTCGCCTGTCGAGCTAAACAAGACCATTGTGGTTTCAAAGACACCTCGTCAGCATAAAGACGTGCCGAGCTCAAGCACAGCGCGACAAAGACTAACCCCTGCGGTTCCAAAGATTTCAGGTCAGCATAGAGGCCTGGCGAGCTCTAAAGCAGCTCAGAAGGTGATAACTCAACCTAAAGAAAAGCCTAACCAGCTCCAATCATCATAGAGACTGTGGTAGCGAGCGATGCTCGGATTAGACAAGCACTCGACTAATGTAGTTACGAGGGACTAATGTTCCAAACTTTCAATTTGAAACAAATCTTTCGGGGGGAAGCCTCCCGAGGACTACACTACCTTACACTACCCAAGGACTACAGGAAAGCGTGAAAAGAAAGTAAAGTAAGTCATCATCACTTCGTCAAATTTCATTCACAGGAAAAGGAATTAGAGGAGGTGGCTCTCGGAAGAGCAATTACAAGATCGGGACAAAGAAAAACAAAGCGAGAAAAAGCACAAGTTACGCAAGGGCATCCTCTTGGCTTTCAATAACAAGATCGGGAGCGATCACCTTTGCTGGGGCCAGGGCATCATCGAAACCCTCCTAAAATTGGGGAGCACTGAAGCCCTTTTTCCCCTAGAGATGAAGCCCAACAAAGATTAACTCGCCACGAGTTTGCGGAGGTAAAGCTCTCCGTGAGCCCAAGCGAAGACCAGTTCTCCACAAGCTCAAAAAAGTGACGCTCCTTGTGAGCTCACCTGCAAATGGAACCTTGCCACAAAGAAGGTCGAAACTTAGTTCCCCTAATCATTCCAGGTCACACCAAGACCTAGCGAGCTCTAAAGCGAGCCCGGTTTCGGTCATGACTTCGACCTCGTAAACACCTCTATGGTCTAAATCATCAAGTCACTCGAAGACTGCCGAGCTCTCTTCGCCTCCACTTAAGCTACCTCACACAAAGCATAAAAGAAAGCAAATACAAACTACTCAAGGGTACCCCCTTGGACTCCTGTTGGGCCACCATCGGCAATAATTCTTTACGTTCGCAGTAACCGGCTTCTCCCTTGCTTCATCAGGATCACCATGGTTGGTCTTTTCGGCTTCATCCTCCTCCTCCACAATCTTGCCATCCTTCGCAGTCTTGGTGAAGTCAAGCTCTGAGATATCCAAATCGGGGCAACCACCTGATTTGGGCAAAGGCATTATCAAAGCCCTCCTTGAACTGTAGAGCACAAAAACTCTTATACCCCTCCGCCCGAACAGCTTCGGTCGAGGATTTCTCCTTCTCAAGAGATCTCTCTCATTTTGCAACTCTTTTTGGTCCTCCAAGTGCCTCATGTAGCTTTCAAGTTCGGTTACAACTTGCTCGGCCACAATGAGCCCAGATCGAATAAGCTCGACCATGACCGAGCCATCCCGGAGAAACAACGAGGATCTTTGGAATAAGTGCGGCCGCGACGCAGCAAAACAATTGGGGGCTTATGTCCCCTTGTAAAGACAGGAAATAAGGTTAATGCTTGACACATGTAGCACATGAACCAAGGAAGACTACGTGATCAGTCGAGGTCCAGTACCTCTCACCCGGCTCGGACAGAAATCAGACCTCATAGGTCATCTCAGACATTTAGACATCATGCCTCGCGGATCAGATCATCCGACCAGTCATTATATTATTGACAGTCGAAACCCATGAAATCGATCGTGGCACTTAGATGGGTCCAGCCCGACCTACTACTCTCGAGAAGTGCTCAGCTGATCGGCAAGCAAGTCCCGGGGACTTATGGTTCAAAATCAACAACGGATCACTCCCCATTCTGTTACGGTCCGGTCTCGAGGCGAGTTCTATTGTGCTCACCGAACCGGAGCGGATCAGCTCGGTTCCTGCTTATCCGAGCTCGACGGATTGCCACCGACCTGAGGCGAACCAGACCCGACCTCAGACGATCGCCTAATGATAACACCGAGCGGCGGGCGAGCCGGCTCATGACCCTCGAACCTTCTAGAAAGCGATACACCTGGAAACGATGCTTGGGGCCGTTGTCACTCCGTAGATTGGGGATCACGCAGCCAGTACATGGCGGATTTGGTGACTCGACTCGGATACCGAACCAAGGACATGGGATAGACCCTCCGCCCTTTCGTGCGAAGAGTCTAGGGGGCTTGTGTTATGGACCGGTCCCGAGCCGAGTTCTTGCGTGCCGTAGGCGAAGCGAATCGGCTCGATTCTGTTTACCCGAGCCGACGAATTGCCACCGATCCGAGACGCGCTGCACCGACCTGCAGACGACTCTCCCGACGATAACATCGAGCTGGGGAAGGGGCGAGCTGACTCAGGTCTCATGAACCTTCTAGAACGAGGCGTGCCTGAGGTAACACTTGGGGCTGTTGTCACCCTAAAGATGGAAGATCACGTAGCCGGCACGTAACGGGCCTGGCAGGAGCGAAATATCAGGAAGAGATCAGCTAATTCCCGAATTGGCAGGGAGGGATTACCGCGCGCAGAAATCGGATCGGAGGTTTCCTTCCTTCCACGCAACTCCACTATATAAAGGGGGCTAGACCCCCCAGGTTTGCACACTCTCTACCCTCTCTCAAAACCCTAAACTCATCTCTATGATGTCGAGCTCTATGCTCACCCTAAAAAGCTCTATCTAACTTAGGCATCGGATGACCTTTTGCAGGTACCCCACCCGCCGGTCTGAAGGGGAAGGACATCACGCCCGGAGGAGGAGTACTCACCACGGAGCCCATCGCCCAACTACCAAGCAGAGGAGCAAAGGTACGACCTTGCACCATTTTTTGCATTAACAAGTAGTGTGCTGCAAGTCTTTTCTTTTCTTTTTTTTTTTAGTACCCATTACCTTTTTGCAAATTCGCAAAAGGATAGTAATCTCAACATTCAACAGTGATAGCTCTGCCACTTTTGATATTGAACCCGGATTGGTAACAATTCACAAAAGTGACAGTAATCTCATGACTTTCCTGTTACTGCAAGCATGCTTCACTACAAGTTGCTCTTGCAAGAGAAATAATTGCTTTCTGGTTTGTAAAAATTATTACCCCTGCATAATGCGGGTGTTCTCGGGCCAGGTATTGATCTTCTTCTGAATTATCTTTGGGTATGTGACTCCTGAAAAATTTGTAAGATACCGATATTACTTTATAAGATATGCATTACTCCCCCAAATATAAAGAGCATGGAAAGTACGTAGATGTGTTACTATCCGGATTGTGATGGATAACAGAAATATGTTCGTGTTCATGGAAGTGTAGAAATATCCTTAAGTAAACATCAAGGTAATGATATTCTTTTCAACTCTAACTGGCTGAGAGAATCCGTACAGAGTGGTAAAGAAAAATTGAACCTAAAATGTAACTAAGGTTTTTGTGGGAAAATAGTTTTTAACGGAAAAACGGATGAATAAGCTTTTGTCACACGTCCTTAATGTAATTAAATTTCTTATGTAGAAAATGAAACCTACAGTGTAGTTAAGTTTTTTGTGGGAAAATGATTTTTGACGGACTTTTTACATATGTACTTGGTGTAGTTAAGTTTATAGATAGATGTGAGGCTAATTTCAACCGGTCAATATGGAGAGGTTAACCACCAGTGACGGATCCAGAAAATTTAGGTCGTAAGGGCAATATTGACAAACACACACATATTTCTAATATTAAAAATATAGTTTACCATTTTTTGACTAAATATAATTTATTATTAAAATATTCATCATAGTATCACAATGTATTAAAGTATAAATATAACATATTCTAATGACATATGAGTCATTTGTATTAAAGAGATATAAATTTTAATTGTTGTATACACACTATATTGTTGTTGTCTGACATATTGGTAAGATATCTATTTGAAAATATCAGACCCTGATTCGATCTTCAAGAAAATATACTTTAGAAAAGATTTTTATTTTGTAAATGAGTGTCGTGGGTATGTGACAGAAATAGCTGTGAGCAACTGAAAAGCCTAGGCGTAGACCTAGAGTCAGAAGTGGAGAGATAGATGGAGAAGGGAGTAAACAAAGTTTCTATTTTCTATGATGGAAAAAATTGGTACACTTTTCAGCTTATTTTCTATTATTTTCTTTTCAGTGGGGTCAATACTAATTTTTTAATGGGTCAAAAATAACATTATTCAATAATTAATAAAAGAAAAAATAAGTTAATGGAGTAAAGTACCCCAATTTAGTGTATGTAGATTTGTCCATGCTAACCACATATTCAAAAGAAGTGGAGATTAGACTAGCCAAAATTACGTAAAATCTGACAAACTCTTATCGTTGGTCGTTGTTGGGTCCAATCCAACTAACTCAACACAAGACGAGCCCAACTTATAATCAAATTGACCACTAACAATCAGAGACGTTTTAGTAGTGCTGTGGTACACAATAATTTCTTTCAATTTGATAATTTTTTTCTTCTATTTTTCTCTCAAAAAAGTTTAAGATAAAAAAATCCTGGCTAAATTGTAATTTTGGTCCCCCTATTTTGCTCAATTTTTTTATTTTAGTCCCTCTATTTCTAAATTCGGACATTTAGTCCCCCGAATTTTAAAAATTCTGACATTTAGTCCAAATGTTAAATTGACTGTCAAATTGAGTGACGTAAATCTCATTTAGCATAAGTGGCATCTGAGTTGTCATATGCTAAGGTGTCATTTCATCAATATTGTTCCATGTCATTAAATCCAACAAATTTTCAAATTAAGAAAAAAAAGAAATCCCAAAAATTAAAAAATATTCATTTATTAGAACGATTTAGCTGAACAAATGTTTTTAAAAAAAGGGAGTATGAAGCTCCTGACTCTACAAATAATTAAAACATAATTAACGTAGTTTATGTGTTGAAGCTCCTACAGGTTTGCTATTTTCATCTACACTTTCAACATATGGATGAAGCCTCATAATTTTTTAAAGCAACATTTATATCATCTGGTGGAATTTGTTCATTACCTTCCCACCCATAGGTTTAGGCTTTTTGCTCAAGCCCCTTGCTCTATTCTTTCCTCTCTTTTTTTATGTTTGATTAATTAATCCATTCAGTAGTATTTTCATTGATTTGGGTATGCATACTGGAGATTTTTTACCGAAGCTATTGAGAACATAAATTTTTATTCCTTTTAGTACCCAATAATTTCCTTGAAATTTAGTATTATGATTAGTTATCTTTATTACATGACAGTTTTGTGATGTTGGAATTGAATATAGCAAGCCTATATGTGGAATTGATTATCAATATGATAATATCGAGTATGTAGGTTCTAAAAAGAAAGAACCAAGCTTATGGGCTTCCAGTTTTTATGTGTAGTTTGTTACTTGACATGAGCATACTAAACTTTTGTATTTATTATTATTATTATTATTGTTATTATCATCTGAACATTGTTTACTTTTAATTGTCTTACTATTTATTTGTCACTTTGGCATGATTTGTGATTTACACCTATTACAATTTTTATGAATACTTTCTAAAATTTTTATTACAGGGGATTTACTGTCATGTATATTTCTTTATGGTTTGCAATCTTCTATTGTTATTTCAGTGTGTATATGCCAAAGGATGAAGGCGAAAATGAAAGCAAGAGGAGGTGGGAGACAACATGTTAGATAAAAATTACCTCATTTTTGGTGGACTCGTGAACTTCATCTCTCCTTTATGCACAGTGTTGATAGACCTAAGGGCCAGGGCAAGTATTTGGTATCTTCTATATATATAGGCATTGATAAAAAAGTAAAGCCTAGGTCCTAATTTTAAAATTGCTTTGGTTGAACTTCATCTGCATTAATTAGTGCAATAGCAGCATCCAAGTTGGTGCTTCACCTAATCTTTTCAACATTACTGTCCAAAGACTGAGAGATCATCCACTGATAGTTCCTGTTAGCCATTGATGGTTCAACAACCCAATTAGATAAATTTTTCCTTCATCCGAAAGCTAATGAAGAGCATCGGGCCTTACAAATCACTTGAACTACCCAATGTAGAAAAGAAGTTGGGTAATGAAAAGGATGATGTTGACGTTGGTGTATCTGAAAAATTTTCTTATGCTTTAGTTGGGTTCAAATGATGATGTAATTTCTTTTTACTTAACTTTATGTAATACGTAACTCAGGCTTATCATAAATGAATATGGTGAATATGGATCCCTGATGTTAGAATAAGATAAGTTTCTGTAGGCATATTTTATTATATGGGCTAGACAAGTGTATTTCAACACTTTTGCATCCACATTTTTTATTTCTATAACAGCTTCAAACCACTTTTGGAGCCACGGTGCTTCAAGGACAGTTCAACAAAATTTCGACAGGCAATTGCAAGCAGAAACATATACTTGATGGAACAACTTATCTTAAGGAAAACAAAAGTGATATTCCTAAACATTTTCAAATTCATCTCGCCAAAATTTAAGCAAAATAAATCTGTAAATTCATTTTTGGAAACTCATTTACGAAAATATGGGAAACAAAAAATTTATCACCGACTACATGTGTCTGTGTGTGTTAGTTTATGTCTGTATATGGGCCATGCAATGAGAAAGGGGGGTGTATTCATAATTTAGACCCAAAAGGTAGACCAACATGAAAATTATTCCTAATATACATCAATGAACCATTTAGAAAAAAACTCAACCAAATTCTAAGGTTGTAACTATGGGCATTGTGTTTTTGCTAACATGCATCTAAAAAGTAACTTCTGAAAATGAATTTCAGGAATACACAAAGTACACGTCCGAAAATTAACTTCCAAATAGGGGGTGTATACTTGCAAAAACAGGGATGTTAATAGTTACTCCCAAAGTCTAAAGATAATAAACAGACTTAGAAATCGGGATCTAGGCAAACTAATGAAGCCCACTACTATATATACCCCAAATTATTCATGTGTAAAAATATTTTTATAAAAGACTGTTTACTAAGCAGGAAAATGTCTACTTTCAGTTATTCCAATAAAAAAAATATACCAATTTTACTCAAACTTTAGCTTTTGTATTGCTTATGAAATCTCCCATATAAATTAGCTTCTTAATAAGTTTGACATTTAACATTCCTATTTAATAGTACTTGTTCCGGACTGGGCCGAGGCCCAATCCGAAGATCCACCTTTCAGGCCCATTTCAGCATCAGTCCCTCCGCCTTCCCTCGAGACCACATCGACGCAACGGTCCTCAGCATTAAAAGAATTTATTTCCTATTCCCGGGTTTCACGGAACGGTTACTCATCGGTAACCGTCCTCAACTCGTATTAAAAGAGACCACGTCAAACGATCGAGGTAATCATTATTATTCCACCTCTTCACTCACCTCTTACACACACTGACTTGAGCGTCGGAGTGTTTGCAGGTACACCACCCCAACACGCCGTCGTCATCCGTCGTGGATGCTGCCGTGTTGCTTCTCTCCAGTCATCCTCTGAAGTTCTGTTCAGAACATTGGCGCCGTCTGTGGGAATCATTTCTGATTTCATCTTTCTTTGTCGAAGTCTTCCTTCTTCGCTCGACGATGACTGGATCGAAGCGTCAGGTCGCGACTCGCAGTTCCATTCGTGCGAACGCAGACCTTGAACCACCGAATCCGTCGATAGCTCAGGCGGAACCACTTCACCATGAACCTGTTGATTTCATCGTTGAATATGAGAGACAGAGGAGTAACCTTCCGCCTCCGCATCAGAATGACGCCGTTCCGATCGTTCTTTGCTCAACCGTCTGAGAACGGAGACCGCCACCTTCCTCATCCGTGAGTTCCGTGAATTCATTCGAGCCATGCCGAAGCGATGCACGCCGTAATCAACGCCTCGATCGAATGGAGAATCAGCGAGAAAGAAATCTCCGTTCGCGTGGCCACGGTCGAAAGCGAAAAGATCGAAGTCTCGTTCTCCTCGAGAGATCGAAGAGTGCGAAAATCTCAGATCTGTTCATTGCCACCACCGTGGCACGACTCCACACCGCTACTGTGCATAGAACACACCGCGTGCTCATTCTCGTTTCATCAACTCCTTCGAGCAATGACACGAGTTCCTGGCGAGCTCGAAATCTATGAATTACGAAGAGAAGTTGATGGCATCAAAGCCAAAGACAAATCCCAGAGTAACATTGACAACCGCCGGAGTATACAAGAAGAACTTCGACCTCCTTGACGACGCAGAGAGCTTGCAAAGACTCGGCCGAGGTCGCAGCGATGAAACAGAAAATCGCAGCAAGATACAACCAAAGTGTTGTGCCAGGAGTTCATACCTGGGGATCTAGTTCTTCGACGAGTGATGTTGGCACGAAGAACGCCCCACAAGGAAACTTGTGCCCGGGAAGGCTGTCTGAATCGTCGTAAGGCTGATGCAGCGCCTACACCCTCGAGACACTACAAGGACAGCAAATTCCAAGGACATGGAACGCGGCAAAGATGAAGCCCTGAGATCGAGCCTCGTACCGAGACCGCGTGCACGAGCTCGTGACAAACTACCTTATGATGAGCCTCGTGCCGAGACCGCGTGCACGAGCTCGTGATAAAGCCTTGTGCCTTGCACAAGCACCCCTGCAACAGGTGGATACGAAGTCCAGTACTCGGGCGACCTACCAGGCCCACCTCTGCAATTTCAATATTCAGACGGCTTTAAACTCGGCTACGTCGTTGACCTTGATTATTTGATGACCTCAACCTTGCCGCTTGGACAGCCAGATCAACTACTCTCACAGGGAAGTATAAAACTCGACTACGAGCACTTTACTCAGCATAAAAATTAATGCTAACTTTATTACATCAAAGTTGTTGCAAATTGTCTATACTTTGACAGGAACAGTGACCCAAAACCAAAGGTCGAGCCCGCCATGGAGCTCGGCACCCAGCGTTGGAAGAACCTCACTCGCAGCTCGACCCCCGTGGTCCCGAAGACCCCAGGTCAGCATAAAGGCTTGGTAAGCTCGAGCCTCGTGCCGAGACCGCGTGCACGAGCTCGTGACAAAGCCTTGTGCCTTGCACAAGCACCTGATAATGAGAAGGAGCCTCGTGCCGAGACCGCGTGCACGAGCTCGCGAAAAAGCCTTGTGCGTTTGCACAAGCACCTGATGAAGAGATCGAGCCTCGTGCCGAGACCGCGTGCACGAGCTCGTGATAAAGCACCTGATGAAGCCTTGTGCGTTTGCACAAGCACCTGTGATCGAGCCTCGTGCCGAGACCGCGTGCACGAGCTCGTGATAAAGCACCTGATGAAGCCTTGTGCGTTTGCACAAGCACCTGTGATCGAGCCTCGTGCCGAGACCGCGTGCACGAGCTCGTGATAAAGCCTTGTGCGTTTGCACAAGCACCTGATGAAGAGATCGAGCCTCGTGCCGAGACCGCGTGCACGAGCTCGTTACAAAGCACCTGATGAAGAGATCGAGCCTCGTGCCGAGACCGCGTGCACGAGCTCGTGACAAAGCCTTGTGCCTTGCACAAGCACCTGTGATGGACCTCGTGCCGAGACCGCGTGCACGAGCTCGTGACAAAGCCTTGTGCCTTGCACAAGCACCTGTGATCGACCTCGTGCCGAGACCGCGTGCACGAGCTCGTGACAAAGCCTTGTGCCTTGCACAAGCACTGCGGATCGACCTCGTCACGAGGCGGCGTGCGTGCTCGTGACAAAGCCACAAGCACTGCGGATCGACCTCGTGCGAGACCGCGTGCACGAGCTCGTGATAAAGCCTTGCACCTTGCACAAGCACATCAAGCCTCGTGTCGAAGCGCCTCGGCCAGACGTGGAACACGAAGATCCCGAACGAACTAATGAACAAGCAAAGCGCCAACGACGCTTGCGGTTCCTTACAAACAAGGGCGTCGAGCGTCGACATCAATGAACCGACAACAAGTCACCACCTCGACATTCGAGCTAGCGACTGGGGCAATCGTTCGATCGGGCCGAGGCCCAATCCAAGATCCACCTTTCAGGCCCATTTCAAAGATCGCCCCTCCGCTTTCCTCGAGACCACATCGACGCAACGGTCCTCAGCATTAAAAGAATTTATTTCCTATTCCCGGGTTTCACGGAACGGTTACTCATCGGTAACCGTCCTCAACTCGTATTAAAAGAGACCACGTCAAA
This sequence comes from Calophaca sinica, assembly GCA_037113605.1. Classification (NCBI taxonomy): domain Eukaryota; kingdom Viridiplantae; phylum Streptophyta; class Magnoliopsida; order Fabales; family Fabaceae; genus Calophaca; species Calophaca sinica. The sequence goes on from CM073734.1 coordinate 74,687,078, forward strand.
CGATCGAGGTAATCATTATTATTCCACCTCTTCACTCACCTCTTACACACACTGACTTGAGCGTCAGAGTGTTTGCAGGTACACCACCCCAACACGCCGTCGTCATCCGTCGTGGACGATGCCGTGTTGCTTCTCTCCAGTCATCCTCTGAAGTTCTGTTCAGAACAGTACTCTTATATATATAACCTGCTCGTGCATCGCACGGGTCAGCCGACTAGTAAATATACATACCAGGTGTCATAATTTTAACACTAAGTCAAATAACAAGAGTCTCTCTCAAACCCCGAGGTCTAGCTCAGTTGGTGAGCACTAGCAAGATGTTATATATAGCCTTTCTCTTTTCTCTTGCATCCTTTCCTGAACTTTTCTATGATATTGTCAAACTTGTTCATTCAAACTCAAGTTACATAATCGACTTATTTACAACAAGGTAACATTCATTGAGTAAATATTCCTGAAATTGTAGGACCATATTAATTTAGTCACTCACATTATTAATATTCTAAAATAATTTTTGAATTTATAAAATGTTAATTAGATTCGTCACTCCATTGGTATTTACAGAGATTGTAATGCTATTAAGTTGGTAACATCTGGGATGAATTTGAAACTAAATGAATAATGTCAGTGATGCATTTGCTAACAAATCCAAATGGAGGGATAAACCTAATTAACGTTTTGCAATTCCAGAAATAATGTTGAAATATTGATGGACTGAGTTGATACATTCGTACAATTTTAGGGACTAAATTGAGTATTTACTCATTCAAAATTAGTAAAATACCATGCTAAGAATTAAAAATTCAAAGATTCTTGTGGGAAACATTGTCAAGGATTTTATAATATATCTGTATACATTAAATTAAATTGGAGTGTTCATTCTTGTGAATTTCATAAAGCTATACTCTCATACTCCTTTCGGTCTGAAATATAAGTAAAAAATCCACTATTTATGGTCTAAATTATAAGTAAATATTAACTATTTTTATTCTATTTAATGATGTCGTTCCAAAAAATACTCTTAAATCTATTGAGATTGTATTTTTCAATAAAACTTTTTACTTTAAAGCAAGAGTACTTTAGGAAATAAAATTATTTTTTTATAACTTTAAAAATATTATATATATATATATATATATATATATATATATATAGTGTCAACGCATAATGTAATATCAATCCAGTATATGAATATGGATCTGAAGCAGAGGTGTTGATAATGGAAATCGAATGTAAAAAGATGCTGGGCTTGTAAGTAGGAAAGTAATCTAGCACATTAATCGAAGAGTTGATTGGTCAACACAGCATGGTTAATAGATGAAATTTAGCAAATTTTATTTTGCCGCATAACGTAATTATAATAACTTTTGGGCACAGTTGTGCAAATATTAAAAAACTGGACCAGGCTAAACGTCACCTCAATATTATTGCACACCACATATCTCTCGTGGCACCAATTCTCCCCACCTGTTAAATTTAGTGCAGAATATATTCCAGCATGATTAACATTTCCGGCTGTCACTCTTCAAGGTCCACTCAAACCCAAACAAGCTAACGGGTTGACAAACCATAGCGCCACCAGGTATGTAACCCTTTTTGAAGCTGCATGTAACCAGTTCCACACCGGTAGCTTGGTGGTCTCCACTATCTCGGCTACCTCCAATTGTTTTGCATAGAAAATCGTCTTATTTCTTGCTTTTCACATCGTCCAAATACAAGAAAGCCATATTACAGTGATCCTTTCTCGTAACTGTTTGCTCCCTTGGATTATTCCTTCAAATTTTTCAAGTGCTGATGACCCTCCTTATGCATAACAGTAGCATACCCTAACCACCTTGCTATCTCCATCCATACCTTAGATAGTGTTTCACAAGTAAAAAACAAATGTCCCACTGTTTCGCTCTCATTATTACAACCTACACACTTCGGTGAATCCCTATCAATTATTCCTCTCTTCACCAAATTTTCTTTTGTAGGAATTCTATTTTGCAAGAGTCTCAACACAACTGCCTTCACCTTCAAAGGGACCAATTTATTCCACACTATTTTATATCTCCCATCCGACCCTCTATTATTTTCTGTCATGAGCAACTTGTATGCAGAATTAACAGTATACACCCCTGCAGAATCCTCCTTCCACCACCATTCATCTCTAGTTCCTTCCTGTAACTGAACGGACTCTATCACCTCTCTTAATTCGCCCACTAAGTCTTCTTCCCATTGGAATCAATATTCTAAAATGATTCTTGATTAATCATGTTCGTCCCTCCATTGGTATTTGCAGAGACTATAATATCATTAAGTTGATAATGTCCGAGATGAATTTAAAATTAAATGAATAATGTCAGTAATGCATTTGCTAGCAAATCCAGAGGGAGGGATGAACCTAATTAATGTTTTGCAATTCCAGAGATAATGTTGGAATATTGATAATGTGATGGACTGAGTTGATACAGTCCTATAATTTTAGGAACTAAATTGGGTATTTACTAATTTAAAATTAGTAAAATGCCATGCTAAGAATTAAAAATTCTTGTGGGCAACATTGTTAAGGAATTTATAATATACTAGTCGTATACCCGTGCGGGGCACGTGCGTTGGTTATGAATGTTTGTAAAACTAAAATTGAATAGTAATTAATATTTTTTTATCCAGTAAATATTTCAATACAATCATTAATATACCAGTTTTAATTGTATATAATAATAGGATTCAAAATTCTCTTTGCATCGAGTCTCGGAATTGTGAATAGATATATGTAAATAATAAATTCATGCATAAAATTGATATTTTCTCAAAGAAAATGAAACTAACCAACAAAGTCATTGAAAACCATTGCATATTTTCCCTTCAGGACTCATAAAAGTTACACAAAGTTCTATTTTATTCGATTAGATGTCTTGTTTGTGCTACATCCATTCCTTTAACATTGCATGGTATCCTAATTATAATGAGATAATTGGTAGAATCTTTCAAACATCCTGTTCGTAAACTTTGTTCTGTTATATACAAATAAGCTTGTTTATACTAACATATTATTGGTTTCCCCGACAGGACTCAAGATTGTGAATCGATTTATGTAAATAGTAAACACTTGCATAAAATTTATATGTGCTCAAAGAAAATAAAATTATAAAGCAATAAAAACCATTACATGTTTTCTCGTCATGAGACAAAAGGAAAATAATTATTTATAAATAATAAATACATAAATACATGCATAAAACCGATATATACTCAGAAACAATGAAACTACCATGATAAACTCAATCCAAGTAATTGCATGTCATGTTTCCTTGTCAAAACTTGGGATCGTGAATAGAAACATAGTAATTATTATTTTAAAAAATATGTTTTAGTTCATTGTTTTTATTTTTTAGTTTATATAAATTTACTCGCCCTTTTAATATATGGGCCTCTTCTATATCTTACCGGGATTAAAAACATATTTTATCCTTTATTTTATTATCTTCCATAAGCTATTTATCCTCTGGTTAATCATAGTATGAAATTTTTTTTATCTTCTACGATGGTACATAAATTAATAAATTTATTTTGGGTTTCTTCCATAGATCATGTTTGTCATGAGTTACTTGCTAGCCAAGGTACAGAGAATTATTGTGAAGTTATCGTGTGAATATAAAACAAAAATAGGCATGCCGTTAAAAAAGATTTCCATTAATTGGAATGAAGACTGAAAACTCCAAGAAAAACACAAAATTAATTATCAAGATGGACATAACTCGAGCATTTGTATTGACAACTGAAATCCGAATAGTGTCAAAAAAAAACAAAAACTCAAAGTCCAGTCCAGCCTGTGTCTTGTAATGTAGGAGGAAAACATGGATGATACATTAATTTTATATAATAACTCATCCTAATAGCAATGGTAGTTAGTAGACTAAATATATTTTGGTGCTAACTTGCGAAAATGTTTGCCGACATTATAAAATGTATGCTAGGAGAATTACTTGGGGATCCAAATTGTAACCATCTAGACTTCTTTTTATAAGCCAAACAAATCCATTCATCATTGAAATAAAGGACATCAGCTTAATTGCAAGTTGTGCTCCAGTGTAAGCCCAAAATAGCGCCCAAGTACAAAATGCATGCCACCCTTCAACACAAAGTGACAACAGAATTATGCACAGGACAGAATTCAAATTGGATCCACTGTATAAACATTAACGGCTTGATTGTTTGCTATTAAAATGCCGAGAGAGAAAATCATGCGAATGAGAATGACGAGAAAAAGTGATTTTCAGCTGATTGAAATGCGTTGAAAACGCGCAGAGAAAAAAAAACTGGTGGGTCCAGCTGCTTTTATTTTCTCCAGGCATATGCGAAGAAAACAATTTGCGAAGCAAATTTTTTTAACTTTTCCAAATTCTACCTCTATTCTCTCCTAATATCTCAAATTATTTAAATTTTTAGTTAAGGACATTAATGTCTTTTAAAAAATAACTAACACTTTTCTTTTCGCTTTTTCTCTTCTCTTTCACTTATTCCGATCAATACCCAAAATCTACTCAACTTCTCACTTTTTTCTCTCTTTTTATACTCTCTCTTCACAATTTCTCTCTTCACATTTTCTCTCGTGAACTAATCACACCCTAAGTCAAAATGAACTTACTATAGTGTTTGGATCCTAAACCCATGAATTTAAGAATTAAGACTCCCCTTTACAACGATTCACACTCTACTCATTGTACGGAGTTGCTGACTGACAGTACGCTTACTACTGTTGGATCCTTTTTACAACAATATTGTATGTTCTTTTCGAATTTTGAATAGTCTGCTTGCTCTATGGGACATTTTTTTTGAAGCAACAATTGTTTTTGTAATCTTTGCAGCATCCGTGTTTGATGTAACTCCTGAAATATAATGTATTTTAAGAACCAAGCATAAATATATGAAATATCAACATATAGGACGATGACATGCAATACTATGCTTCAAGAACCAACTGTAAAATAATATGAAATTTCGCATTTTTCCCTATCATATCCAAATTGTTTTTTTTCTGAATGTCATAGTACAGGCTTAGCACAGGCTTGACACCTCTCTCACCACACCTGAAAGATTTGAGTTTCTGAACAGCAAAGAGAGAAAGAAGAAGCAAACGCCCATAAGGCAATATTGCTTTCATATAATATATAAAGACCAAAAGAAAGAGAAGGAAAAGGCACTTGCAAAGGAAGCAGGGAGGCGTAGTGAAAAAAGGAAAGGCAAATCAAAGGTAGCAGTAAATGGAGTGCTGAACGTTATGGAATATGCATCAAAACAGAGAGAAAAGAGACATTGGGGGTGGCCTAAGGCTCTTTTTCATTGCCCATTTGATAAAAAGGCAAAAGAGCTTTGCAGTTAAGATTGACAAAGGGACAACAATGCATCACACAGTGACTGAGCTTCCCATGATGCTACAACAGTCTAACGTGAGAGATGCAGTAATATTGTCACAAAAACATTGATTAATTAATGAGGAGCAAAAGATAGAAGACCAATCAAAAGACAAGGTAAAAACTACCTTTTAGGTGACAACAACCCCGGAAAAGGAAGGGGAAAAGCTTCAATGGGGTTGGTAGCACAATGAAACAAATATAGAAGTATACATAAAGCACTACAACTCATATGTAAGTATACATAGTCAAGCCTAACAATCAAGTGGCCAGCAACCTATCTGATTCCTCACTAAACATTGATTGATGACAACCTATCTGAGAGTGGCCAGCAACCTAAAATAGATGCACTCACATTCGTGCTCGCCACCTTATTTATCCACATTCTGGCTGTGAATAAAGATTATAAGAATGTGACAATATTAACAACAATAAGAATTTATGCCCAAGTGGTGAAAGTTAATGATTAAATAAACAGTTTATGTATGTTCCATCAAAAGCCGATCCACATCATTTATCCTTTTTCATTCCTATAATCTGTGTGATGTCTCATTTACCCTGTTGTCGCATTCCTATAATATTTATTTTTTACCCCTCTGCCAATATAATTAGTTTTGCATCCCCACTAATGATGAAAATGAACATGCAGGCAAGACATGCCATAAAGCCACAACCTCAAACAGGTTCCCTTTTATCCCTTCTAATATTGGCTATTACTATAATTATAACTATAACCCAGCAAATTACTCCCATGCCCTGCATGAGAATAGTATCACACTGGATTATCATTTAATCACAAAGAAAGCTATCAAATTATCTCTTTCAGTATACTTGTCAGAATATTTGTGGTTATCATGATAGTATTGTGCTTAAAAAAATGGCTTCATTTCAAAGCAAATAGTCTTTCCACCAATTCCAATATTCCCTTTTTGCATCATGTCAGCAAATTCACCATAATTGGTCCATTTAACATGTGACATCTAATCACTTGAGTAATGATTAAAAAAAAAAATTAAAGAAAAAAGTTTGAAACTGCAATGTCGAAAATTTCAGCACTTGTCCCTTTAAATCCTGATTCCTTCAAATTTGAAACTGCAACTGCACTATATTCCCTTCGCATACACATTAAAAGTGGTTGAACATCAATCAAATGTATTTGCAAATATGAAACTCAAACATTGTTACACAGATGACATTCATAGCTTTGACTCCAGCCTTTAGTTTTTAAAAAACAAATCACAGCTTTTACTTACTCCAGCCTTGCTAGCTGGAAAGTTTCCATCTAAAACTAAAATTATGGCATGCAGATTTGAAATCCCCAGAAAAAACAATAGACCAAAATAACCCAAAATGAAGATTTACCTCAAGAGAAATGTTCAAATTGTACGTTTCCTCGGGAGTTCAGTCATGTAGGCCTGTTCTACATTATATTAGCAATTGGTGGCATCAAGCACATTGGCATTGCAGAAACAATTTAATCCTTTAGCAGACAAAAAAATCACAATGGAGAGGATCATACTAATCAAATCATGCACCATTCGTTTCAATCTTACCTTTCTTGCCCAGTGATTCACTGAAATGGTTCAGAAATATATGCAACACAGAAATGGGAAAAGGATCGATAAATTTCACTATAAATCTCAATGGAACAGTACAACTGGTATATCCTTAAGTACAGAACATGTAAAGTACTGCTAATATGGAATTGAATCCATTTCTTAGGAAACTGAAAATACATAAAATCGGAAAAGGGAAACTCAGTACAGAGGATAGCAGAAGGAAATCCTTCAAAGAAGGCCAGGAAGAGGGACATGGATATTCTCAAATTCTGCACCCCCATCATTGGCACTTATGCCCTCCTTTTATGCAAAATCGTTAGAATATTTTCTGTTATGCATTTGCTCTCTCTTGCTCCTTACCTTATGATCATTCGGACTATTGGCCATCTATCCATTTGCCTCAACCGAATCAGCTAAGCCAAGTGCATTGCCACATGAGCTATCTTGGATCATAAAAAATACCTTATGTTGTAAAAAATAATGTCATTTACCATTTTAAAAAGAAATGAAAAATTAATTATTTTTAGAACCTGCCGATTCTCGGTTTTGCCCGGTTTTTTTTCTTCCCGTTTTGGCCTGTTTTTGCCGGTTTTCCGGTTTTTAGGCCGGTTCTTGTGCAATCCGATTTTGAGGTTCAATCGGACTGGACAGGGGTCCGATTCTCGGTTCAACCAGTTGGACCGACCGGTCCGTCCGGTTTTGACAACTATGGTGGGGTCAAGATATAATTTACACTGGGGCAAAAACATATTTTATTAATAAACTAGTAAAAAAAATAAAATTCACTGGGGTCAAGAGCCCCCAATTGAATAGACGTGCGTTCGTCCCTGATACAGTCCTATAATTTTAGGAAATAAATTGGGTATTTACTAATTTAAAATTAGTAAAATGCCATGCTAAGATTTAAAAATTCTTGTGGGCAACATTGTTAAGGAATTTACAATATATTTGTATATATTAAATTAAATTGGAGTGTTCATTCTTGTGAATCTCATAAACCTATCTCATATTCTCATCTCTCATATAAATGTAACATTTTGTAATTATAAAGTACATGTTATTATTATCCAATAAAAACGGAATATTTTTTTTTAACAATGTGCAGTAAATTCGGATTTTTTTTTTTGACAAAATAAATTCGTGTTTATGAGGAGCCTTTTGTTACATAACTAGTAAAAGACCCGTGCATTCGCACGGGTTACGTTCGTTGCTGTGCATGTTTTATAGCGAACTTGTATATAAAATTAAATATTTATTTATAATCAAGTTAAAATTCTGGCATAGCATTATAGCAAGGTTGCAGGGATACATTTAGTAAATGACATGATGTAGGATATCCAATTTAATATCATCTTTGAATAACCAAAAAGTGACAATATATATTTGTTCCGGACTGGGCCGAGGCCCAATCCGGAGATCCAACGCTTTCAGGCCCATTTCCGATCGCCTCTCCGCCTTCCCTCAACGCGGCCGACCCAACGGTTCTCAGCATTAAAGGAATTTAATGCCGACTTCCGGGTTTCACGGAACGGTTACTCATCGGTAACCGTCCTCAACTCATATTTAAAGAAGACCGCGTCGAACGGTCGAGGTAATGATTTTTCTACCACCTCTTCACTCACCTCGACACACACTGACTTGAGCGTCGGAGTGTTTGCAGGTACACCACCCAACACGCCGTCGCCATCCGTCGCGAGCATAACCGCACTGCTTCCCTCCGGTCATCCTCTGAAGTTCTGTTCAGAACATTGGCGCCGTCTGTGGGAAATCGTTTCTGATTTCATCTTCTTTATCGAAGTCTCCCTTCTTCACTCGACGATGACTGGGTTGAAGCATCAGGTCGCGACTAGCAGTTCCACTCCTGCGAACGCAGATCTCGAACCACCTCACCATGAACCTGTTAATTTTATCGGTGAGTACGAGGGACATAGGAATAACCTTCCGCCTCCGCATCAGCATGACGCCGTTCCGATCGTTGCCACACAGATCGATAACAGAAAAGATCGAGTCTCTCGTTCTCCTCGGAGATCGAAGGAGTCTGAAAGTCTCAGATCTGTTCATCGCCACCATCGTGGCACGACTCCACGCCGCTCTGGGCATAGAGTACTCCGCCGTGCTCATTCTGTTTCATCAACTCCTTCTCAGAGCAATGACACGAGTGACTCGAGCGGGGCCTTTGGTCCTTTTACATCCGAGATCATGAAATTCCCGATTCCGAAGCATCTTCAGAAACCGCCCGCTTTTGACTCATACGACGGCACCACCGACCCCGACGAGCATGTTGGTTGCTTTGATACTGTCATGGGCTATCGAGGCGCCCAAGGGCCGGCGAAGTGCGTAATCTTTCCTCACTCAAGAAAGCGCGCGTTGTCTTGGTTCTAGACTCTTAAGAAAAATTCCATTGGTTCGTGGTGAGCTCGTCGACCAGTTCTCGCGCATTTCCGCTGCGTCTAAAGTCCAACCTAAGTCGATAGCCGCATCGGGCCGCAATTCAGCAGAAGAAAGATGAGTCTATCAGAGACTACGTCGAGCGCTTCAACAAAGAAGCCATTTTGGTGAAGAAATGCTCTGACGAGATGAAGCTGTACTTGCTAGAGCGAGGCCTGAACGAAGGAAATCTATTCAGCGTCGACGTTGGTGTCGACAAACCGAAGACCCTGAACGAGTTCCTGAAGCGAGCTCAGAAATTTATGAATTACGAAGAGAAGTTGATGGCATCAAAAGCCAAAGACAAATCCCTATAGTAACACTGACAAGCAAAGATGAAGAAATATTATAGTTAAAACAAATGTATCCTAAACACATAATAGTGAAGCAGTGAAGTATGATTGAAGAAATACGCAATCAGCATTTATTTACTATCAAAACCTTGCATCTCTGATGGAACCTCGTGCCGAGACCACGTGCACGAGATCGTGATAAAGCCTTGTGCCTTGCACAAGCACCTGATGAAGAGATCGAGCCTCGTGCCGAGACCGCGTGCACGAGCTCGTGATAAAGCCTTGTGCGCTTGCACAAGCACCTCTGCAACAGGTGGATACGCAGTCTAGTACTCGAGCGACCTACCAGGCCCACCTCTGCAATTTCAAAATTCAGACGGCTTTAAGCTCGGCTACGTCATTGACCTTGATTATTTGATGACCTCAACCTTGCCGCTTGGACAGCCAGATCAACTACTCCCACAGGGAAGTATAAAACTCGACTACGAGCACTTTACTCAGCATAAAAATTAACGCTAACTTTATTACATCAAGTTGTTGCAAATTGTCTATACTTTGACAGGAGCTGTTGCAAATTCCAAGAACTTGGAACGCGGCAAAGATGAAGCCCTGAGATCGAGCTCGTGATAAAGCCTTGTGCGCTTGCACAAGCACCTGATGAAGAGATCGACCTCGTGCCGAGACCGCGTGCACGAGATCGTGATAAAGCCTTGTGCGTTGGCACAAGCACCTGTGATCGACCTCGTGCCGAGACCGCGTGCACGAGCTCGTGATAAAGCCTTGTGCGTTGGCACAAGCACCTGATGAAGAGATCGACCTCGTGCCGAGACCGCGTGCACGAGCTCGTGATAAAGCCTTGTGCGTTGGCACAAGCACCTGATGAAGAGATCGACCTCGTGCCGAGACCGCGTGCACGAGCTCGTGATAAAGCCTTGTGCGTTGGCACGAGCACCTGATGAAGAGATCGACCTCGTGCCGAGACCGCGTGCACGAGCTCGTGATAAAGCCTTGTGCGTTGGCACAAGCACCTGATGAAGAGATCGACCTCGTGCCGAGACCGCGTGCACGAGCTCGTGATAAAGCCTTGTCGACCTCGTGCCGAGACCGCGTGCACGAGCTCGTGATAAAGCCTTGTCGACCTCGTGCCGAGACCGCGTGCACGAGCTCGTGATAAAGCCTTGTCGACCTCGTGCCGAGATCGCGTGCACTAACTCGTGATAAAGCCTCGTACCTTGCACAAGCACGTCAAGCCTCGTGTCAAGAACTGCCTCAGCAGAGGTGGAACACGAAGGTCCCGAACGAACTGATAAACAAAGCACGACCCGACGACGCTTGCCGCTGCTCATTTAACAACGACGTCGGACGTCGACATCAATGAACTTCAACAACAAGTCACCACCTCGACATTCGAGCTAGCGACTTGGGGGGCAATTGTTCCGGACTGGGCCGAGGCCCAATCCGGAGATCCAACGCTTTCAGGCCCATTTCCAATCGCCTCTCCGCCTTCCCTCAACGCGGCCGACCCAACGGTTCTCAGCATTAAAGGAATTTAATGCCGACTTCCGGGTTTCACGGAACGGTTACTCATCGATAACCGTCCCCAACTCATATTTAAAGAAGACCGCGTCGAGCGGTCGAGGTAATGATTTTTCTACCACCTCTTCACTCACCTCGACACACACTGACTTGAGCGTCGGAGTGTTTGCAGGTACACCACCCAACACACCGTCGCCATCCGTCGCGAGCATAACCGCACTGCTTCCCTCCGGTCATCCTCTGAAGTTCTGTTCAGAACAATATTTAACATAATTTTGACATGTATTTGTAAACCCAATACAACTTCTTCACTTTCATAGGGATGCAAAAGTATCAGCGTCGTTTTCAAGTACTTTCTTCAGCAACTGAAAATTGTAATAGAAGAAAGAAAAATTAGTTCATTCATATTGCAATTGATTCATATGAAAGGTTGTATGATTAGAAAAGTGAGACAAATAGAGAAAAATAATTGAATAGGAAAGAAAGAAAATACCAACAGCAGCGTAAATGTGTTCACGTAATAGCAAAGGGACATCTTTGCATCTTTATTCTTATCTTTAATGGTAAAAGCAAAATCTGCATCCTTTCATTCATTGAGCAAGGAGGAGAGCAAATTCTGCCAAATGTTAGTTCATAGCATTAGCAATAGTTGTAAATACATGTGATATGTTGAGTCAATACATATAATGCAATCATGATATATTACAAATGTGTAACTTGGAATTTCAAAGTGAAGGTAAAGTTACCAAAAGGGCATGTCAAAAATTTCATTAGGTGTAGCAATCGCAATAGGTGTAGCATCAAGATTGTAACCTACCAAAGAAATAAATTTCAATTAGAGTTTAGAAGCATAAAATTGAGATACAAATATTTGTTAAGATATCAAATTTATGACACTTACATGCTAGAGGTTTTGGAAAACCTCTTTAAAGACAACATTAATTGTAGTGTTTGTTGCCTTCCGTTCATTGTCATGTATCAAGATTTTCAATCCTTCCTTGCTTTGAACTCTTGAAAGGGCTACATATAACTGACCATGGCTGAACACAGGTCTAGGCAAGTATAGTCCTACACTTGCTAGTGACTGGCCTTGAGATTTGTTGATTGTCATGGCATATGAGACAATCAAAGGAAACTGTTTTCTTATGAGTTTAAAAGGCCACGGTGATTGAGATGGAGACATAGACATCCGAGGAATATAGAACACATTTCCAATGTTCTTTCCAGTCATGATCTTTGCTTCAATTACATGACTTGCTAGCTTTGTCACAATCAATCTAGTCCCATTGCATAATCCTTCGGATTGGTCTAAATTCCTCAATAGCATTATTGGAGTTCCAACTTTTAATTTTATCCTGTGGTTAGGTAGACCTGATGTTCCAAGAGAATTTAGAAATTCAGGAGTTAATCCTTCAAGTGCTGGGTTTTCAGCTGCTTCTGACTTGTCAATTGAATCAGCGCTTAAATACTCTCTTTCGTCACCTGCAATTAATAGAGAAATATGTCATTGTAATGAAAAAAAGTTTATTAAAAGTGTGTATATATGTGTGTGCGCGCATATGTATACTATCCTAAAAATACAATAGTTAACCAACTACCTGGAATTAACGAAAGAACATAATCATTGATTTCATCAACAATTTCAATGGTTGATGCCAAGATAGCTCTAGACTGCAAAAATTCCTCATTGAAGTATTGATCTACTAAATTGGGATATGTACTGTGAACTATAGCATCTACGGGATCAAGAAAATCTGTAATTAGAAATGAATGAGGAATTTCTATTGATGCATAGCCATCATTTGGCTCAGATAATTTTCCATCTCCCACATCTAATATCCATTGTGAAAATTGTTGGAGTTCTGAGGCATTGGTGTTGTGAGCACCATGTTGTAGGCGCATGTTTTTAGTCAGGGTTAACACTTGACAATATTCCCAGAGATATGAAGCATTTATTGTTGCATTGAAAATGTCTGAACGGGTTCCTCTAGGAATGACTGGGAGAATTTGTCTAAAGTCTCCTCCAAAAACTATTACCTTTCCTCCAAATGGAGAATTATTCCTCATGATGTCTCTCAGGCTTTTGTCTAATGCTTCGAAACAAAATTTATGTGCCATTGGAGCTTCATCCCATATTATTAACTTTGTTTGTTTCAATAGCTCCGCAAGTTCACTTCCCTGGTGAATATTGCAAGTTGAGTTCTGTAACGACCCGTTTCCGGACCGCTACCGAGCTCAATATACCGAGCTCGAGTTACCGAGCTCAACACACCAAGCTCAACAAAAACCTATATGAGATGTGTTTCAAAAACGAAACTCTTGTGCCTTTTAAAAATACGATATATTTTTTTTTATAAAACCAACTCGTGCACATCAGAGTAATTACAGCTTTTCGAAACATGGTGCAACTAAGACACAAGACTTAAATTCTAATAAAACATACATGCATAACATACATATATATATATCACTCGAAATAATAATGTATACAAAATACTGGGTAGCAAAGTCTAAAGAAAATACACCTAAGGTATGTCGACTTCAAAAGAGCAATCATACCCTGGGGGTACTTCCACAGAACTCCACGCAGTTGCTCCAAAAGTAAGACCACCAGTCTACCCTGAAACAACAAAACAACACTGCCCAAACTGGTCACGACCTCGAACACAAAAGAAAACGAAGTACAGTCCTCAGAAAAACAACATCCAACAAACAAACAATCACGACAGATAGAGGTCGTCACTCGGGTCCTCGTCGAGCTCCTCCTCGGCATCATCTACTGTCGAGTTCCCTGCGCCCTCGACATCGCCTGGGTAACCGTCATGGATTGAAGGCACCACGGGAAAGGGTCAACTTCTCAACAATTCAAGATAAGCTCGACATAAATGATATAAGCAACACAATAATATATCTCAATCACCACACGTGACTCGACCATCTCACTCTAGACTCGACTCGACTCTTATTCCGGAATATCGTCAGCAGGTCCATCCCCAAACTGACGTAATAGGTAAACGGCAGGTCCATCCCCAAACCGAATTCCATACATTAATCGAGGTCCATCCCCAAACCGATAATGCTACAACGCCTAGCCAATCCACCATAAACAAAAAGGGGACCTAGCACCCTCGATTATCCGGGTCCGGCTCAAAACGTCATACGACTCCTAGCTCTCTCACTCGATGATTAGCTCGCCGCATGTCAAAGAGTAACACAACTTACTTGATCACATATCAAATAAAGAGAGCATGCTTAACATGAAGAAACGCAATTCGACATTTAAGCAATAAAACATTCTGCATGAAGAAACGCACTTCGACAGCAATACACCATTCATAACATATATTCAATCACATATCAAATACATGCAAAAACCCAATCATATCACAACATTCCAATCTCGACACCAATCAAGGAGTCCATACATAAATATAACAATAAAAATAAAGTCTTAATAATGTCTAAGAGTTGCCCTTACCGAACTCCAAATAAATGCTGCTCGACAATGACCTCGACACAGCTGTCTTCAAATGAGCTCGACAACGACTTCGACACGTACCGTCCTCAATCGACCTCGACACGTACGCTTCTCAGTCGACCTCGACACGTACAGTTCTCGATCTGGATCCCACTGCTTCCACGTCCTTGGATTCGCTTTCCCGTACACCTCGATTCGGAAATCACTCGATCTCGGGAATCAGACTTCCTAAAACAAACACAACTCAGTTCGATCTATGGGTTCTAATACACTTAGCTCTCTCTTCCCAAACTCAACCACAACCCAGAAAAATATAAAACTCAAGAACTGAAATATATTTTTCCTCTAACACAAAGTTAGGGATTTCGATCAAAGTTCATGAAAAAGGTTATCTGATGCTTCAACAGATAGATCGACAACAACATCAACCAGAAGCAACAAACGAAAACAAGAAATCGAAATAAACCAAAAATGAAGAGTTTCTGGGCACTGCCGATTGCAGAAATCAAAGAAAGAATTTTATTTTACAAGCCCAAATTAATCGGTTAGAAAGATAAGTAATATTGTGAAGAAGAAAACCCACCAGTTTGACATGATTTGGAAGCATAAAACTGGCTAAAAATGGAAGAAGAAATAGCGCTAAACAGTAGCACAGAGAAAAAGAAAAATCTGTTCTTCATACCTCAATGGTGATCGAGCAGGCGAGATATGTCGAGAAGATGATGATGAACAAGATTGATGAAGAAAGCTTGTGCAGAATCTCGATGGAACTCACGGTTTCGTCGATGGAGATTTTTGAAGAAAACAACGAAACTCAGAGCAGAAGGAAGGAAGAAGAAAGAAAGAAGAAAAAGAAATGAGTGTTTGAGGGAAAACTGATCGTGAATACAGCTGGAAGGGCATAATCGTAACTCCAGCTATAAGATGCCAATCCCATCAATCATCTACCCGTTTAATCGTTCCTCTCATAATTACTCTCTACTCTGTCGGTCAACGGTCTAAACACGCGACGAGAACGGTCAAGCCGACAATATAATTATTACAAACAATATAATAATAGCGCTACGAGGTGTCATCTCGACACGATGTCGACAAGGGTGCTCGTGCAAGCGCACAAGGTTCTAACACGAGTTCGTAAACGCGGCCTCCTCAGCTCGACATGCGTCCTCATCAGCTCGGTACGCGACTTCATCAACTCGACACGCGACCTCCTCAGCTCAGCAGCTAGTGCACGTGGTCTCCTCAGCTCGGCAAATGACCTCGGCAAACAATCTCGACACAAGGTCTTGGTCGAGGTCTCGATACGTCGTCCTAATACGATGTCGATCTCGTCCTCAGGTGTTACAAGTTCTGTTTTGAACAGAACTTCAGAGGATGACCGGAGGGAAGCAGTGCGGTTGTGCTCGCGACGGATGACGACGGCGTGTTGGGTGGTGTACCTACAAACACTCCGACGCTCAAGTCAATGTGTGTCGAGGTGAGTAAAGAAGTGGTAGAAAAATCATTACCTCGACCGTTCGACGCGGTCTTCTTTAAATATGAGTTGAGGACGGTTACTGTCGATGTGTAACCGTTCCGTGAAACCCGGAAGTCGGCATTAAATTCCTTTAATGCTGAGAACCGTTGGGTCGGCCGCGTTGAGGGAAGGCGGAGCGGAACGAGCGGAAATGGGCCTGTGAATGCTGGATCTCCGGATTGGGCCTCGGCCCAGTCCGGAACAGTTGCCCCCCAAGTCGCTAGCTCGAATGTCGAGGTGGAGACTTTGTTGAAGTTCATTGATGTCGACGTTCGGCGTCTTTGTTCGTAAGGATCTGCAAACGTCGTTGGGTCGTGCTTTGTTTATCAGTTCGTTCGGGACCTTCGTGTTCCACCTCTGCTGAGGCAGTTCTCGACACGAGGCTTGACGTGCTTGTGCAAGGTATAAGGCTTTATCATGAGTTCGTGCACGCGGTCTCGGCGCGAGGTCGATCTCTTCGAGCTCGTGCACGCGGTCTTGGCACGAGGTCGATCTCTTCATCAGGTGCTTGTGCCAACGCACAAGGCTTTATCACGAGCTCGTGCACGCGGTCTCGGCACGAGGTCGATCACAGGTGCTTGTGCCAACGCACAAGGCTTTATCACGAGCTCGATCTCAGGGCTTCATCTTTGCCGCGTTCCAAGTTCTTGGAACTTGCAACTGTTCCTGTCAAAGTACAGACAATTTGCAACAACTTGATGTAATAAAGTTAGCGTTAATTATATGCTGAGTAAAGTGCTCGTAGTCGAGTTTTATACTTCCCTGTGGGAGTAGTTGATCTGGCTGTCCAAGCGGCAAGGTTGAGGTCATCAAAAAATCAAGGTCAATGACGTAGCCGAGTTTAAAGCCGTCTGAATTTTGAAATTGCAGAGGTGGGTCTGGCAGGTCGCTCGAGTACTGGACTGCGTATCCACCTGTTGCAGAGGTGCTTGTGCAAGCACACAAGGCTTTATCACGAGCTCGCGCACGCGGTCTCGGCACGAGGCTCGATCTCTTCATCAGGTGCTTGTGCAAGGCACAAGGCTTTATCACGAGCTCGTGCACGCGGTCTCGGCACGAGGTTCCATCAGAGGTGCAAGGTTTTGATAGTAAATAAATGCTGATTGTGTATTTCTTCAATCATACTTCACTGCTTCACATTTATGTGTTTAGGATACATTTGTTTTAACTATAATATTTCTTCATCTTTGCTTGTCAGTGTTACTCTGGGGATTTGTCTTTGACTTTTGATGCCATCAACTTCTCTTCGTAATTCATAAATTTCTGAGCTCGCTTTAGGAACTCGTTCAGGGTCTTCGGTTTGTCGACACCAACGTCGACGCTGAATAGATTTCCTTCGATCAGGCCTTGCTCTAGCAAGTACAGCTTCATCTCGTCAGAGCATTTCTTCACCAAAATGGCTTCTTTGTTGAAGCGCTCGACGTAGTCTCTGATAGACTCATCTTTCTTCTGGGTGCGGCGGTGCGCTGTCGACTGGGTTGGACTTTAGACGCAATGAAATGCGCGAGAACTGGTCGACGAGCTCGATCCACGAACCAATGGAATTTTTCTTAAGAGTCGGAACCAAGACAACGCCGCTTTCTTCGTGAGTGAGGAAAGATTACGCACTTCACCGCCCCTTGGGCGCCTCGATAGCCCATAGCGATATCAAAGCAACCAACATGCTCGTCGGGTCGGTGGTGCCGTCGTATGAGTCCAAAGCGGGTGGTTTCGAAGATGCTTGAATCGGGAATTTCATGATCTCGGATGTAAAGGACCAAAGGCCCCGCTCGAGTGACTCGTGGTCATCGCTCAGGAGTTGATGAAGCGAGAATGAAACGCGGAGTGCTCTATGCATAGCGGCGTGAAGTCGTGCCACGGTGGTGGCGATGAACAGATCCGAGATTTTCGGACTCCTTCGATCTCAGGAGAATGAGAGACTTCGATCTTTTCTGTTTCGATTTGGGTGGCAACGCGCGGAGAGTTCCTTCTGCTGATTCTCCATTCGATCGAGGCGTTGATTACGAGCATGCATGCATCGCCGGCATGGCCGGATGAATTCGCGGAACTTCGCGAATGAGGATGGCGGCGGTCTCGCTCCGCATCGGTTTGAGCAAAGAACGATCGGAACGGCGTCATGCCGGAGAGGTGGTTCTGTCGGAGCTATCGGCTGGTTTCGTGGTTCAAGATCTGCGTTCGCATGAGTGGAACTGCTAGTCGCGACCTGACGCTTCGATCCAGTCATCGTCGAGTGAAGAAGGGAGACTTCGACAAAGAAGATGGAATCAGAAACGATTCCCACAGACGGTGCCAATGTTCTGAACAGAACTTCAGAGGATGACCGGAGGGAAGCAGTGCGGTTGTGCTCGCGACGGATGACGACGGCGTGTTGGGTGGTGTACCTGCAAACACTCCGACGCTCAAATCAGTGTGTGTCGAGGTGAGTAAAGAGGTGGTAGAAAAATCATTACCTCGCCGTTCGACGCGGTCTTCTTTAAATATGAGTTGAGGACGGTTACTGTCGATGTGTAACCGTTCCGTGAAACCCGGAAGTCGGCATTAAATTCCTTTAATGCTGAGAACCGTTGGGTCGACCGCGTTGAGGGAAGGCGGAGCGGCACGAGCGGAAATGGGCCTGTGAATGCTGGATCTCCGGATTGGGCCTCGGCCCAGTCCGGAACACATACCAAATTGCAATGTACTTTATAGTACCCGGACTAAGAGTGATCAATTCTGTTGAACTGTCGCTTGCAGATGTCTCTTCTTCATTACTGAAATTGCTATCTGAAATCATGTGATATAAATGTTGTTTATTAATTCTTGACAGGCGATCAGTACTTAATAGCAATATAATTGCAATGAAAATTAAATCACAAGTAAGGTAAAAAAAAAGTTCATGAATATTTGTTACCTTCATCTCCATCAGTATAGTCACTTTCACATGTATCTTCTTCATTTAAATTGGAATTGCTATCTGACAACATGTTTATCATAGTTTTAATTCTTCACATAGATTGTTACTTGATAGCAAGCTAACTGCAATAAAAACTAATCGATGCGCAAAATAATAAGTTCATGAAGACTTGTTACCTTCAATATCTGTTCCAGAATGAATTTCCTCATTTTCAGGTGATATATAGATGTTATGACTAATAACATGTCTGCCTGGCCTCAAGGGACGACTTAATGATGGTGTGGATATGTTGTGGTTTGTATAAGAACATGATCCTTTGTTAGGATTGTGTGCATCAGCTTCTCTAGACACATTGTTTTCTGTGTTAGAGAACTTGTTAATGAGATTGATGCCAAATGACTCAATATGAATAGCTCTTCTTTTTCTTTGTGAAACATGATACTCTGGACTTGGTTGAGTATAGATGTTGGAATTAGAAGAACGTGTATTACTTGATTGAGCATGTACTCTTCCTTTCTCATTAAGAATTTTGGAAGTGATATCTGACAAAGGTGTGGCATGCGTTGTTATTCCCAAGAATCGATTTTGTAGCAATATCCAAACACATTGCAGTGTTGGTTAACTGATTTTCTGTATGATGAACATGGTAAAACAGATTTGTGAGAAATATGTTTGCACAAAAACTAAATAGAGTCATTTAAAATTCCTTCTTAGATGTTACCAAAATTAGGTGGCCAAGGAACTTGTTGATTTTCACTTCTATTGCTCCAACTGCAGACACGTTTTCCCTTTATAATCATTTTTCGTTTCAAACGTGCATCAGTTGCTGCATCCTTTGAGTTTTGTTGCCTATCCATGACTTTATACCTTTAGAATTAAATTGCAACTGATATTAGATAGAGACGAGAAGATGATAAATTGATAACTATGGAAACAATCTTATTTTAAAATAAAATGTAAATAGTAAAAACCCATAACAGCAAATTAAAAAAGAGGAGTTTCTTCAATGCAATGGAAACGCAAAGTAAAAAAGCAAATTCCTTGTTGATATAGCTAGTGATTATCTAAGCAATGGAAATGCAAATTAAAATCACCACAATTCCACAGACTACATCAAACATCAAGCAAATTAAACCCTGTATCTAGGTGTATTAATAGCTCTCATTTTTATGAAATGGAAAAGCTTGCTATTTTAATATTAAAAGCAAAGTCTTCACTGGCATCAAGTTACATGAAGAAAACAAAGTTGCTATTTTCGGTTTTTATTTTCGGTTTATTAATAGCTCTCGTTTTGCTATCATGTCCAGCAATGTGTGAAACTAAAGTTGGTTATCCCATTTACTCGTTCACTATCTCCACATGTTTAAAAGAAAAAAAAAATAAAAAGAAACCAGGCTGATGGAAATGAAAGCACCGGATTGTGCTAACTTGAAAGAAATTTGAATGAAAGAGAATAAAAATAGAGAACCAGTTTCAGATTGTGCTAAATACATGGAAATGAAAGCTTACTTGCAGGAAGTACCAAGTGGCTACTTAGTAGAAGATGGTCTTCTGAATATTGACCATTGCTTCTTCAGTATTGCTTCTTGAGTAGAGTTGCAAAAGACGCTGATGTTTGGGATCCGTGTTTCTCTGAAACTTGCTGAAGCACTTTAATCATGAAGCCCAATTGAAAGGCTTTACAGAGTTTGGAAAGGCCCATTTTTAATATTTTATATTTTATATTTTATTTATGGTGAGACCGCCGGGTGATGGTTTAATTGGTTCAACCGGTTGAGTCATCGGTCGAACCGGATGATAAATAAATTAATAAATAAAAAAATAAAAAAAATACTAATTTTGAAGAAAAAGTAAGTAAAAATAATAAAAAAAATTAAGCTAAAACGGCCCAACCGGGTCCAATTAACTGGTCCAACCGGGTCCGACAAATGACCTATTCCTGCCCAGGCGGTCCAACCCGATCGCGCCCAACTGTGGTTAAACTGGCCGGTGAGACGGCCGGTCGACGGTCCGACCGCCCGGTTCGATCCGGTTCTTACAACATTGGATTAAATCCTCACGTTTCAGTGTGAGATTAAGGGCCCGTTTGTTACGGCTTAAAAAAAAGTGATTATGTTTTAAAATAATCTAGAGATTATTTTTTATACATTTTAAAAAAATCAGAAGCTAATTTGTGTTTGTTTAGGATTATAAAAATTATTTTTTTAACTCTTATAAATGAAAAGCTACTTTTTTCAGCTTTTCATTTTTACTTTAAAAATAATTTTTTTTAAAAATAATTTTCTAATGCAGCAAATCCAGGTCCGTAGTAGGTCGGGTTGAACTTGTCGAATAGCCGCGATCAACAGCATGGGTTTTGACTGTCAATAATATGATGATTTTTCAGATGATCTGATCTGCGAGGTATGATGTCTAGAGGTTCGAGATGATTGGACCTCGACTGATCACGTAGTCATCCTTGGTTCATGTGCTACATGTGTCAGGCATTGACCTTATTTCTTGTCTTTATGATGGGACGTAAGCCCCCAACTGTTTAATCCGCATCGTGACTGCACTTATTCAGGCATCCTCGTTCTCTCCAGGATGGTCGATCATGGTCGAGCTTGTTCGATCCGGGGTCACTGGCCGAGCAAGTTGTAACCGAACTTGTGAGAGCTGCACGAGGCACTTGGAGGACCAAAAAGAGTTGCAAAATGACAGATCTTGTGGCAAGGTTTCATTTGCAGGTGAGCTCGCAAGGAGCGTCACTTTTTTGAGCTTGTGGAGAACTGGTCTTCGTCGGTGGGCTCACGGAGAGCTTTACCTCCGCAAACTCGTGGCCAGTTAATCTTTGTCGGGCCGTCTCTAGGAGGAAAAAGGGCTTGGTGCTCCCAATTTTAGGTCCGATGATTGAGCCGGTTAGGTTTTTCTTTAGGTCGAGTTATCACCTTCCGAGCCGCTAGAGCTCGCCAGCCTCTATGCCGACTGAAATCTTTGGAACCGCAGGGCTTAGTCTGTGTCGCGCTGTGTTTGAGATCGGCACGTATTTATGCTGACATGGTGTCTTGGAAACCAATGGTCTTGTTTAGCTCGACAGGCGATATTAGATGAGGTGCTTTAGAGCTCGCTGCATCTTAACGCCGACCGCGCTTCGAAACCACAGGGGTCACTTAGGTCGACTGGCGACCTTCAGAGCTATTTTAGAGCTCGCCAGGCATCTATGCTGACCTGGTGTATCGGAAACCACAGGGGGTACTTAGGTCGACTGGCGGCCTTCCGAGCTGCCTTAGATTCGCCAGGCCTCTATGCTGACCTGGTGTCTCGGAAACCACAGGGGTCGAGCTGTGAATGAGCACACCGAGCCTGTATGCTGACCTGGGTTGTCGAGCTGCGAATGAGCACACCGAGGCTCTATGCTGACCTGGGTTTAGGACCACAGGAGTCGAGCTTCGAATGAGGACACCGAGCCTCTATGCTGATTTGGGTTGTCGAGCTGCGAATGAGCACACCAAGCCTCTATGCTGACTTGGGGTCTTCGGGACCACGGCTGTCGAGCTGCGAGTGAGCTCACCAAGTCTGCTGACTTGGGTTCGTCGGGACCATGGGGGTCGACCTGCGAGTGAGCTCACCAAGCCTTTATGCTGACTTGGGGTCTTTGCACACGGGGGTCGTGTCGAAGTCGAGGTTCTTCCGACGCTGGGTACCGAGCTTGTGCTCTACAGTTCAAGGAGGGCTTTGATAATGCATTTGCCCAAATCAGGGTGGTTGCCCCCGATTTGGATATCTCAGAGCTTGACTTCACCAAGACTGCGAAGGATGGCAAGATTGTGGCGGAGGAGGACGAAACCGAAAGGCGAACCAGGGTGATCCCGATGAAGCAAGGGAGAAGCAGGTTACTGCGAACGTGGAGAATTATTGCCGACTTGTGGCCCAACAGGAGTCCAAGGGGATACCCGAGTAGTTTGTATTTGCTTGCTTTTATGCTGAGGTAGCTTAAGTGGAGCAGCAGTAGAGCTCGACAGGTCTTCAGCATAAAGACTTAATGATTTAGACCGTAGAGGTGTTTCTGAGGTCGAGTTGTGACCGAAATCGGGCTTGCTTTAGAGCTCGCCACGTCTTGGTGTGACCTGGAATGCGAGAAAAAAGGGCTTCAGTGCTCCCCAATTTTAGGTCTCTATTATGATTGGAGCTGGTTACGTTTTCCTTTAGGTCGAGTTATCACCTTCCGAGCTGCTTTAGAGCTCGCCAGGCCTCTATGCTGGCTTGAAATCTTTGGAACAATGAGGGTTAGTCCTGCGGTCGCTACCGTGTTTGAGATCGGCACGTCTTTATGCTGACATGGTGTCTTTGAAACCAATGGTCTTGTTTAGCTCGACAGGCGATCTTAGCTGAGGTGCTTTAGGGCTCGCCAGACCTTAATGCTGACCTGGCGGCTTCGAAACCACAGGGGTCACTTAGGTCGACTGGCGACCTTCAGAGCTATTTTAGAGCTCGCCAGGCCTCTATGCTGACCTGGTGTCTCGGAAACCACAGGGGGTACTTAGGTCGACTGGCGGCCTTCCGAGCTGCCTTAGATTCACCAGGCCTCTATGCTGACCTGGTGTCTCGGAAACGACAGGGGGTCGAGCTGCGAATGAGCACACCGAGCCTCTATGCCGACTTGGGTTTAGGACCACGGGTCGAGCTGCGAATGAGCACACAGAGCCTCTATGCTGACTTGGGTTGTCGAGCTGCGAATGAGCACACCGAGCCTCTATGCTGACTTGGGTTTAGGACCACGGGGGTGGAGCTGCGAATGACGCAACCGAGCCTCTATGCTGACTTGGGTATAGGACCACAGGGGTCGAGCTGCGAATGAGCACACCGAGCCTGTATGCTGACTTGGGTTGTCGAGCTGCGAATGAGCACACCAAGCCTCTGCTGACTTGGGGTCTTCGGGACCACGGGGGTCGGGCTGCGAGTGAGCTCACCGTCTGCTGACTTGGGTTCGTCGAGACCATGGGGGTCGACCTGCGAGTGAGCTCACCAAGCCTTTATGCTGACCTGGGGTCTTTGCACACACGGGGGTCGTGTCGAGGTCGAGGTCCTTCTGACGCTGGGTGCCGAGCTCCGTGGCGGGCTCGACCTTTGGTTTTGGGTGTCGAGCTTTATACTTCCACATGACCATTTATTTTTTGGCCAACATTCAGGATCTAGAAATAATCATGGTAAATGGTAACTGTAAAATGCCTTCTCTTTGTACTGGTTTGTTAATATTAATTAACTGTGAAAAATTAAATTTAGCAGCAAAGGAAGACACAACAAATGTGTAGTCCCATGATTCTAAAAATCAAACTTACTTAACACATTTTGTTGCACTCAATTTAATCCCACACATTCAGGAATTAAGAAGCTACTGAATTAATATTAACAAAATGGAGAGGATATAAAGGTCTAAATCTTAAGCTGATTACATACTTAGGGTCAGAGAGTCATAAAACATAGTTAATATCTTAATTATACATGCTTGTGCCTCCCAAAGCAATTCTTACACCATCAAGAATCACAAAAACAAAAACAAAAAGCGCTTATAGCATTGATTAGGTTTGACATTGTCACTTCGTGTAATGAAGTTTCATTCCATTTTGATATTCTTTGTCATCTTTGTAGATGACAACTGAGCAGGAACTGAATCCTGGGTAGGGAGGTCATCGAGTAGCGTGTCAGGCGGTGTTCTTTTGGCAGGTGTAACACATCCCATCATGTCGGGATCATGATCATGATTCTGCAGAGATAAAGATTCTTTGTAAAAAGAATTTTATAAATGCGTATGAGGTTAAATCATAAATGTGTTCAAAGGTAAGATTCAAGGATATAATATTTGCCAAAGTTTTCCTTACAGTGTTGTGTTGAATATCTTCACTGACCACCACAGACTTTCCTTTATGAGATGTGGATTTTTCCTAAATACATAACACATATTCAAAGTCAGAATAAGTTATCATAAATAGCATACAAAGATGAAGTCAAAAGATATATGTGTTCTGAACAGAACTTCAGAGGATGACCGGAGGGAAGCAGTGCGGTTGTGCTCACGACGGATGACGACGGCGTGTTGGGTGGTGTACCTGCAAACACTCCGACGCTCAAGTCAGTGTGTGTCGAGGTGAGTAAAGAGGTGGTAGAAGAATCATTACCTCGACCGTTCGACGCGGTCTTCTTTAAATATGAGTTGAGGACGGTTACTGTCGATGTGTAACCGTTCCGTGAAACCCGGAAGTCGGCATTAAATTCCTTTAATGCCGAGAACCGTTGGGTCGGCTGCGTTGAGGGAAGGCGGAGAGTCGTGGACAGAACTTCAGATTGGGCTTGGAAGGTGGATCTTCGGATTGGGCCTCGGCCCAGTCCGGAACAGTTGCCCCCCAAGTCGCTAGCTCGAATGTCGAGGTGGTGACTTGTTGTCGAAGTTCGTTGATGTCGACGTTCGACGTCCTTGTTCGTAAGGAACTGCAAGTGTCGTCATGTCGTGCTTGTTCATTAGTTCGTTCGGGACCTTCGTGTTCCACGTCTGCTGAGGCAGTTCTCGACACGAGGCTTGATGTGCTTGTGCAAGGCAAGGCTTTGTCACGAGCTCGTGCACGCGGTCTCGGCACGAGGTCGATCTCTCGGCATGAGGTCGATCTCTTCATTCATCAGGTGCTTGTGCCAACGCACAAGGCTTTATCACGAGCTCGTGCACGTGGTCTCGGCACGAGATCGATCTCTTCATCAGGTGCTTGTGCCAACGCACAAGGCTTTATCACGAGCTCGTGCACGCGGTCTCGGCACGAGGTCGATCTCTTCATTCATCAGGTGCTTGTGCCAACGCACAAGGCTTTATCACGAGCTCGTGCACGCGGTCTCGGCACGAGGTCGATCTCTTCATCAGGTGCTTGTGCCCAGCGCGACAAGGCTTTATCACGAGCTCGTGCACGTGGTCTCGATGCAGTCGATCTCTTCATTCATCGGTGCTTGTGCGAACGCGCAAGGCTTTATCACGAGCTCGTGCACGCGGTCTCAGACGAGGTCGATCTCTTCATTCATCGGTGCTTGTGCTAACGCACAAGGCTTTATCACGAGCTCGTGCGCGGTCTCGACGCGAGGTCGATCCGCAGTGCTTGTGCCCAGCGCGACAAGGCTTTATCACGAGCTCGTGCACGCGGTCTCGGCGAGGTCGATCTCTTCATTCATCAGGTGCTTGTGCCCAGCGCGACAAGGCTTTATCACGAGCTCGTGCGCGGTCTCGACGAGGTCGATCTCTTCATCAGGTGCTTGTGCGGCGCGACAAGGCTTTATCACGAGCTCGTGCGCGATCTCGACGCAGGTCGATCTCTTCATTCATCGGTGCTTGTGCTAACGCGACAAGGCTTTATCACGAGCTCGTGCACGCGGTCTCGACGCAGGTCGATCTCTTCATCGGTGCTTGTGCCCAGCGCGACAAGGCTTTATCACGAGCTCGTGCACGCGCGGTCTCAGACGCAGGTCGATCCGCAGGTGCTTGTGCCAACGCACAAGGCTTTATCACGTTGTTCCTGTCAAAGTATAGACAATATGCAGCAACTTGATGTAATTAAGTTAGCGTTAATTTTATGCTGAGTAAAGTGCTCGTAGTCGAGTTTTATACTTCCCTGTGGGAGTAGTTGATCTGGCTGTCCAAGCGGCAAGGTTGGGGTCATCAAATAATCAAGGTCAATGACGTAGCCGAGTTTAAGGTCGTCTGAATTTTGAAATTGCAGAAGTGGGCCTGGTAGGTCGCTCAGTCTTTGGGCTGCGTATCCACATTGCTTGAGGTGCTTGTGCAAGCGCACAAGGCTTTATCACGAGCTCGTGCACGCGGTCTCGGCACGAGGCTCGATCTCTTCATCAAGTACTTGTGCAAGGCACAAGGCTTTATCACGATCTCGTGCACGCGGTCTCGGCACGAGGTTCCATCTGAGGTGCAAGGTTTTGATAGTAAATAAATGCTGATTGCGTATTTCTTCAATCATACTTCACTGCTTCACATTTATGTGTTTAGGATACATTTGTTTCAACTATAATATTTCTTCATCTTTGCTTGTCAGTGTTACTCTGGGGATTTGTCTTTGGCTTTTGAGGCTATCAACTTCTCTTCGTAATTCATAAATTTCTGAGCTCGCTTCAGGAACTCGGTCAGGGACCTCGGTTTGTCGACACCAATGTCGACACTGAATAGGCTTCCTTCGACCAGGCCTTGCTCTAGCAAGTATAGTTTCATCTCGTCAGAGCATTTTTTCACCAAAATGGCTTCTTTGTTGAAACGCTCGACATAGTCTCTGATAGACTCACCTTTCTTCTGCTGAATCGCGGCTAGGGCTGCTGTCGACTTGGGTTGGGCTTTAGATGCGGTGAAATGTGCGGAGAACTGGTCGACGAACTCAGTCCACGATCCAATGGAATTTCT
The DNA here is from genome assembly GCA_037113605.1 of Calophaca sinica. Classification (NCBI taxonomy): domain Eukaryota; kingdom Viridiplantae; phylum Streptophyta; class Magnoliopsida; order Fabales; family Fabaceae; genus Calophaca; species Calophaca sinica. The sequence continues at coordinate 74,714,598 of CM073734.1, forward strand.
CTTAAGAGTCTGGAACCAAGACAAAGCCGACTTCTTCAGAGTGAGGGGAAAGATTCTGCACTTTACCGGCCCTTGGGCGCCTCGATAGTCCATGACAGTGTCAAAGCAGCCAACATGTTCGTCGGGGTCGGTGGTCCCGTCGTAGGAGTCCAACGAGGGCGGTTTCTGAAGATGCTTCGGAATCGGGAATCTCATAATCTTGGACGTAAAAGGACCAAAGGCCTTGCACGCGTCATCTGTGGTATCGCTCTGAGAAGGGGTTGATGAGACAGAATGAGCACGGCGGAGTGCTCTATGCCCAGAGCGGCATGGAGTCGTGCCACGGTGGTGGCGATGAACAGATCTGAGACTTTCAGACTCCTTCGATCTCCGAGGAGAACGAGAGATTCGATCTTTTCTGTTTTCGATCTGTGTGGCAACGCGAGCGGAGAGTTCCTTCTGCTGATTCTCCATTCGATCGAGGCGTTGATTCTGAGCATGCATCGCTTCGGCATGGCGTCGGATGAATTCGCGGAACTCGCGAATGAGGATGGCGGCGGTCTCTGTTCCGGCATCGGTTTGAGTAGCAACGATCGAAACGGCGTCATGCTGATGCGGAGGTGGAAGCTTATTCCTCTGTCCCTCGTACTCACCGATAAAATTAACAGGTTCATGGTGAGGTGGTTCGAGATCTGTGTTCGCAGGAGTGGAACTGCTAGTCGCGACCTGATGCTTCAACCCGGTCATCGTCGAGTGAAGAAGGGAGACTTCGACAAAGAAGATGAAATCAGAAACGATTCCCCACAGACGGCGCCAATGTTACGAGCGAACTTGAGAGGAGGATGGCCGGAGGGAAGCAGTGCGGTTGTGCCCACGACGGATGACGACGGCGTGTTGGGTGGTGTACCTGCAAACACTCCGACGCTCAAGTCAGTGTGTGTCGAGGTGAGTAAAGAGGTGGTAGAAGAATCATTACCTCGACCGTTCGACGCGGTCTTCTTTAAATATGAGTTGAGGGCAGTTCTTTGTCGATGTGTAACCGTTCCGTGAAACCCGGAAGTCGGCATTAAATTCCTTTAATGCCGAGAACCGTTGGGTCGGCTGCGTTGAGGGAAGGCGGAGAGTCGTGGACAGAACTTCAGATTGGGCTTGGAAGGTGGATCTTCGGATTGGGCCTCGGCCCAGTCCGGAACAATATGCAATTGCAATTGACAGTGTTATAATTGAAAAAATTAGCACTTCAACTTGTCTAATATCCATTACTTCACATGGGAAATTTTCTTACTTCCAGAATGAGCAATTTATGTGCTTGATATACCTCATCACGTGCAAATAGTTTCTCAATCGATTCAATGAAATTTGCATCGTCATCCACCTTGATTACAGATGAAGATTTGAATCTTGGTTGTGCTTTTAACCTGAATGCTAAAGTTTTTCCTAAAATAATATCAAGAGATTCTGGAAAAACTTTCGGATCCTCTTCACCCTCCTAAAGATATTGTTCTGGACGAACATAAGAGATACCTGAGAAAGTATCGCTTCATGGTGGAAGAATTAGACGGTTACAGTGGTGTTCCGAGCTCCGGTGGAAGACCTTGGTGGTGGAAGATCTTGGTGGTGGTACCTGCAAACACTCCGACACTCAAGCCAGTGTGTGTAAGAGGTGAGTGAAAGGTTGGAAAGATAATAATTACCTCAATCGTTTCACTGCGTTCTCTTTTAATACGAGTTGAGGATGGTTACCGATGAATAACCGTCCCGTGAAACCCGGGGTACCGTCAGATCGCTGCCAGCCTGTGACGAGCTGAGGTGGAATGCTGAGGACCGTTGGATCGGCCACGTCGATGTGGTCTCGAGGGAAGGCGGAGGGACTGATGCGGAAATGGGCCTGGAAGGTGGATCTTCGGATTGGGCCTCGGCCCAGTCCGGAACAGTTGCCCCCCAAGTCGCTAGCTCGAATGTCGAGGTGCTGACTTGTTGTTCGTTGATGTCGACGTTCGATGTCCTTGTTCGTAAGGAACTGCAAGCGTCATCATGTCGTGCTTGTTCATTAGTTCGTTCGGGACCTTCATGTTCCACCTCTGCTGAGGCAGTTCTCGACACGAGGCTTGATGTGCTTGGGCAAGGCACAAAGCTTTATCACGATGTCGTGCTCGTGTTCTCGACACGAGGCTTGATGTGCTTGTGCAAGGCACAAGGCTTTATCTTGAGCTCGTGCACGCGGTCTCGGCACGAGGTCGATCACAGGTGCTTGTGCAAGGCACAAGGCTTTATCACGAGCTCGTGCACGCGGTCTATACACGAGGTCGATCTCTCGATCTCTTCATCAGGTGCTTGTGCAAACGCACAAGGCTTTATCACGAGCCTGTGCACGCGGTCTCGGCACGAGGCTCGATCACAGGTGCTTGTGCAAGGCACAAGGCTTTGTCATGAGCTCGTGCACGCGGTCTCGGCACGAGGCTCGATCTCTTCATCAGATGCTTGTGCAAGGCACAAGGCTTTGTCACGAGCTCGTGCGCGCGGTCTCGGCACGAGGCTCGATCTCTTCATCAGGTGCTTGTGCAAACGCATAAGGCTTTGTCACACTGTTCCTGTCAAAGTATAGACAATTTGCAACAACTTGATGTAATAAAGTTAGCATTAATTTTTATACTGAGTAAAGTGCTCGTAGTCGAGTTTTATACTTCCCTGTGAGAGTAGTTGATCTGGCTGTCCAAGCGGCAAGGTTGAGGTCATCAAATAATCAAGGTCAACGACGTAGCCAAGTTTAAAGCCGTCTGAATATTGAAATTGCAGAGGTGGGCCTGGTAGGTTGCCCGAGTACTGGACTGCGTGTCCACCTGTTGCAGAGGTGCTTGTGCAAGGCACAAGGCTTTATCACGAGCTCGTGCACGCGGTCTCGGCACGAGGCTATGCCCCCTAAGTCGGGTGCTCAGATGATGTGGAGCCGACTTGTCTAGAGGTTGAGCTGTGATGTCGAGGTCCTGGATCCGAGATGTCGAGATCCAAGGTTGTCCTCCTCATCTAAGCTGAAAAGCTTGGTGGGAGAAACCTGTTGTGCTGTCAAGGTCCTAGATCCGAGATGTCGAGATCCAAGGTTGTCCTCCTCATCTAAGCTGAAAAGCTTGGTAGGAGAAACCTGCTGTGCTGTCAAGGTCCTAGATCCGAGATGTCGAGATCCTGGATCCGAGGTTGTCATCCTCATCATCTGTCGCGTCGTCGAGATCCTAGATCTGAGATGTTGAGATCCGAGGTCATTTGACAACGCACGTGCTCTTCGGCACGAGGTCGTTTTACATCCAATGTGTATGACTTCGTTTGACATCCAACGTGCTCTCCGGCACGAAATGATGTTAGTGCACGTGCTTTTTACACATGGCTTGTTCGACATCCAACGTGCACGAGGTCGTTTGACATCCAACGTGCTCCCCGGCACGAGGTCATTTTGACATCCATCGTGCACGAGGTCATTTTAGTGCATGTGCTCTTCGCACGTGGCTTGTTTTCAAATACACTCGTGCTCTTTACCCTTGTGTTTTAGAGGATAATCTGACTTTGCTGATGTCGAGAAGATATGATTCGCTCACTCGAAGCTGACCAGATCTGAGATGTCGAGATTCGAAATCTGAGATCCGATATCTGAGATCCGAGGTCCGAGAAGATAGGATTCACTCCCAAGCTGAAGATCTTGGAGGTGAATCCGTCCGAGGTCGATATCTGAGATCCGAGATAATCATGTGAAGCTGTTTTGCTTTCACTTTGTTGATTTAATCGGTGTCTAGTTCCTGCGTAAGAGAAACATTGTCCAACTTCTCATCTTTTGTGGTGGCTTTAAGGAGAGCCATGTCATGAATCCACTCTTCTGCAAGTGGTGAGCTTGTCGAGCTCAGTGTTTCGAACTAGAGATGTCGAACGTATTGCCGACGATGTGAACTGTGAACTGAAGTCAGTCCTTCATGCTAGATTGAACTCGTGACAAATCTACATATGTCTGCCCTTGCTTGGTGATGTAGAATGCACTTCGGTGCAAACTGACTTCGGGGTCACTTGCAAGGTGAGCTCGATATGTAGGCCGTGAGTTGATGGATGAGGTCGTCATTCCCTTGTGATGTAGAATGATTTCGATGTTCTTCGACCTAATGAAATTAGTTAAAAGAAATTCGAGAAGTTCGAATCTTACCTCAGTCATAAGGACATCGTGCGATTGTGATCTCGCTTGCACGCTACTGCTGCGGAAGAACTCGAATTTGAGTCGCTCTTCTGCTTCACGACCTTGTTGTCAATAACTGCCAAATCGATGGCGAGAATTCGGAATTGAGATTCTAGCAACTCTGTGCCTCTCTTTCCCAAAATCGTGAAACTTCCAGAAAGCCAATATTTGAGGCTTATTCAGTAAGACATCGTCGCGTCGATGTTGCCGATGACGACGAGGGGTTTAGTCAGGAGGGAATGAACCCGATTTGGATCTGTGAGCAGATCTATAATGAAAGCTCTGATTCAGGAATCAAGGTGAGAGCCAGAAAGAAATCGCCTGTCTGGAGAGAAGAAGAATGAGATCTCCTTCTTCGATCTTCGTGATCGAGAGCTTTCCCCCAAATTTTCCAAGTTTCTGACCTATAAATCGTGAATTTGACCAGATCTTTAACTTCGTGATCTCTCACCGGAATCGAAAAACACGCAACCGGGAGGAGAAAATTTCTTTGTGAATGTTCTCGCCACCGTGAACATGAAAAAGAACGAGAGCGATTTGTCGTCCCCACAGACGGCGCCAATGTTCCGGACGAACATAAGAGATACCTGAGAAAGTATCGCTTCACGGTGGAAGAATTAGACGGTTACAGTGGTGTTCCGAGCTCCGGTGGAAGACCTTGGTGGTGGTACCTGCAAACACTCCGACGCTCAAGTCAGTGTGTGTAAGAGGTGAGTGAAAGGGTGGAAAGATAATAATTACCTCGATCGTTTCATTGCGTTCTCTTTTAATACGAGTTGAGGATGGTTACCGATGAATAACCGTCCCGTGAAACCCGGGGTACCGTCAGATCGCTGCCAGCCTGTGACGAGCTGAGGTGGAATGCTGAGAACCGTTGGATCGGCCACGTCGATGTGGTCTCGAGGGAAGGCGGAGGGACTGATGCGGAAATGGGCCTGGAAGGTGGATCTTCGGATTGGGCCTCGGCCCAGTCCGGAACAGATATTATATTATATCAGAAATCAGAAAATAAAAATAAAAACAATAATAATACACTTTATAGTAACGTGTAAAGTTGTTGTGATTTCATGCCTTGACATGATTTGTTTTGATGATTGACAAAAGGAGTTCCACGAATAGTCATGTGCAAAAAGCGGAAAATTACACCAAGACGCCTACCAAGGATCAAAGTTTTTTTTAAGTATTTATTTTATTTTTAGGACTATTTGTAAGTAGTAATAAAATGCTCTCAACTAATTAAATCACACACTCACAAAATGATTTTTATTCTAAAACTGATTTTATGATAATTTTTCCTAAATTATTGTTAGGCACAAAGTATTTCGAAAAATTCTTAAGTTGTGCTCAAAATATTTTTCTGAAAAATGTTTCAAGTTTTCTTTGGCTTGTTGCAAGAAACAGAATACCCTTAAACGATTATAAGGATATTCATAATCGTTTATGACGTGCTCCTCTTCTCCGTGTCGAGCAGTGATATCTTGACATGCAAATCTCGTACCGCGTGCCGAGCTGTGTGGAGAGATCGTATGCCGAGCTGTGTGGAGAGATCGTATGCCGAGCTGGGGAGAGGTCGCATGCCGAGCTGGGGAGAGGTCGTATGGAAATACGATGTCGGACACCAAGTGTGTCCGAGAATCATTTCCGTCTCCGTGTATCATGTTTTCAACAAATTGCAGCTGTCATCTTATGACCAATTGACAGCAAATGTTTATCTGTCAAACGCGTTTTTTTTTAATGCCAATTCTCTCTCCGCGTCTTTCCAACGGCTCTTTCTTTTTTTTGCCTATATATAGGACCATTGTGCATTCCAAACACACTCACTTATTCTTTGTGCCAAATCTCTGTCAAATATTCTCCATCACTCACACTTATTTTGAGCACAATTTCTTGAGAGCTTTTTATTCTACATAATTTAAGTTGTATTATTTGAGCTTCAATTTGTTATATCTGCACTATTGAGTGTATCTTTCTCATCTCATTTTATTTGTAAAAGGCATTTCTTTTTGTGTAGGAAACCCAAGGTGTTCATAGAGAGGTGATATCTCTTGAACGTATTGCTCACAGTATAGAGTTGTAAAGGTTTCTAGTTGAACTTGATTTAAAAGCTAGTGATTTAGTGAAAATCCCACAGTGCTTTGCCTTGGGGACAGGACGTAGGCCACAGGGGTGTTTGGTGGCCGAACCTGTATAATCTGCTGCGTGCTCTTCTTTGCTCTCTGTCTCTTTATCATTCAAGCACTTTATTTATTTATTTTATTTATTTTTTGGTCATTTATTTTCTGTCATTTATTTATTGCAATTTAATTCCTGCAATTTATTCTTCAAGTTATTTATCTTTTAGCAATTTATTTCTTTCAAGTTTCTTTTAATTCAGTAATTTATCTGTAATTTTTTATATAAGCACCGCTATCACAATTCACCCCCCTCTTGTGTTTGAAGTCACTTGGTAACAAGTGGCATCAGAGCTAGACTCTTGTATAAAGGACTTAACCGTCTCAAGAGAATGACTTCAAACAATAACGAGGAACTTCCATGAAACAGACCCCATTTTTCAATGGTGAGGGTATGGTTATTGGAAGGATAGAATGCAAATCTTTCTTGAGGGTGTTGATCTTGATATTTGGGATCTTTGTGGAAAATGGTCTATTTGTCCCCACTCAATCAATTAATGATGCATTGGTAGACAAACCAAGATCACTTTGGACCGAAGATGATAAGAAAAAGGTCCAATACAATTTGAAAGCTAAGAACATCATCACTTCTGCTTTAAGCTACGATGAGTTCTATAGGGTCTCAAATTGCAAGACTGCTAAAGAAATGTGGGACACCCTTCTATTGACCCATGAAGGTACTACCGAGGTCAAGAGGGCTCGAATGAACACATTAACCCATGAGTATGAGTTATTTAGGATGAAACCAAGTGAAAACATACAAGATATGCAAAAAAGGTTCATCCATATAATAAACCATCTCAGAGCTCTTGGGAAAGTCTTCAGTAATGAAGATTTAATTAATAAAGTTCTTAGATGTTTAAATAGAAACTGGCAACCCAAGGTTACTGCTATATCTGAATCTAAAGATTTATCTACTATATCATTGGCAACCTTGTTTGGAAAATTGCAGGAACATGAACTTGAACAAAATCGACTCACTGAGAGTGAAGAAAGTGATAAGAAAAAGAAAGGAATTGCTCTCAAAGCAATCGTAAATGAAAAAGAGGAATCTGACAACAATGATAGTCTAGATGAGAATGAGGAAGACATAAGTCTGATGGTTAGAAGGTTCAAAAGGTTCATGAGGCAAAAGGGGAGAACGGGCAAGGTACAAAATCCTCAAAAGAAAAATGAGGAAGGAACTTCTTTTAATCCAACTTGCTACAAGTGTGGTCAAAAGGGACATATAAAACCCGACTGCCCTCATGGTCGAAGAAAAGCGAAAAATTTGATAGAAGACCACAAAAGGAATCAAAAGGAAGAAGAGCCTACATTGCCTGGGATGACAATGATATGGACTCGTCGATGAATCGAGAAAATGAGGAGGCCAACTTATGTCTCATGGCAAAACACGAGGAGAATGAGGTGAATGCTCTTGAACTCGAATCTCCTTTAACTTATGATGAGCTGCTTATTGCTTGTGAAGAATTAAATAATGAAACGACTAGACTTCGAAAAATTATTTCTTCTTCTAAGAAAACCATCTCTTCTCTTGAATCTAAAATTATTTTCTTAAACCAAGAGATGGAAGTTTTTAAGGAAAAACAAGTTGTTGTGACTGAAGTTTCTACTTGCACCTTTTGTGAAAACCAAAAGATTGATACTTTCAAGTGTGATGAATGCAATGTTTTGAAAAACAAGATTGAAGATTTGGAAAACACCCTTGCCAAATTTACCATGGGAAGGGATAACTTAAACATTTTATTGGGAAAACAAAAGGGTACCTTTGGAAAAGCCGGTTTGGGTTATAATCCACAAACGCATGAAAAATCCTTTAAACTTGTTAATCACAACAACACTTCAAGCAGCCCTTTCATTAAATGCTTTCACTGTGGTAGAAATGGTCACACTGCCTCCATTTACAATATTAGAAAGAACAAGAATGTGGTTGGCAAAAAGATATGGATTCAAAGGGTACTTTGCCAAAAACTAACTCATCTGGACCCAACATGGTTTGGGTACCAAAGGTTAAAATATGATTTGATGATGTAGGTGTGCTTGAAAGCCAATGACTTAAATTGGTATCTTGATAGCGGCTGTTCAAAGCACATGACAGGAGACAAAAGCAAGTTCTCCTCATTGGTACCTAAGAATAGTGGCTATGTCCGGTATGGTGACAACAACAAAGGTAAAATTCTTGGGATTGGTTCTATTGGTAAGAGTCCTAATCCCACTATTGAAAATGTTTTGTATGTGGATGGTTTGAAGCATAATTTGCTAAGCATTAGTCAACTTTGTGATAAAGGAAACAAAGTGGTTTTCGATTCTTCAAAATGCATGGTCATGGATTCTATAAATGAAGATGTTATTGTTATTGGACCTAGAATTGGAAATATCTATATGCTTGATTTAGACAAAATACCTTCAAATGATGCATGTTGTCTTATTAGTAAAGAGGATGAATCTTGGCTATGGCATAGGAGAATGGCTCATATTCACATGGATCATCTTAATAAGTTGGTTCAAAAGGACTTAGTAATTGGCTTACCAAAGCTTCGTTTTGAAAAAGATAAATTATGTGATGCTGTCAAAAAGGAAAACAAGTAAAGGCCTCTTTCAAATCAAAAATATTGTTTACACAAACCGGCCTTTATAACTTTTACACATGGACTTATTTGGACCATCTAGAACTAAAAGCTTTGGTGGAAATTACTATGCCCTTGTTATTGTGGATGACTATTCTCGCTATACATGGACTTTATTTCTTTCTCATAAAAATGACGCTTTTGCTGCCTTTCGTAAACTTGCTAAAGTTATCCAAAATGAAAAAAGAATGAACATAGTATCCATCCAGTGATCACGGTGGGGAATTCCAAAATGAGGCATTTGAGGCCTTTTGTACTGAAAATGGAATTGAGCATAATTTTTCCGCACCTAGAACACCACGCAGAATGGAGTGGTGGAAAGGAAAAATCGGTCTCTTGAAGAGCTTGCGAGACGATGCTCAATGAGACCAACCTTCCTAAGTATTTACAAGGCAGACGCAGTAAGCACCACATGTTATGTAATGAATAGAGTCCTCATAAGACCTATTCTAAAACAAACGCCTATGAAATTTACAAGGAAGGAAGCCCAACATTTCCCACCTTCACGTATTTGGATGTAAGTGCTTTGTTCTAAATAACGGTAAAGATAACCTTGGTAAATTTGATGCTAAAGTCGATGAAGGTTTATTTCTTGGATATTCCACTTCTAGTAAAGCCTTTGAATTTTTAATAAACGCATTTTAACTGTTGAAGAATCATTGCATGTTTCTTTTGATGAATCTAACCCCAAATCTTCAAAGAGAAGAAAGTGTTGATGATCTTGCAGAAGTGTTTGGAGATACCTATTTAGAGGAACAAGAGAGATCAAAAGTTCAAAAGGAGGATCAAGAGTCCTTGCCTCAACCCTCTCAAGAACTCTCTCACTCAAATCTTCCAAAAGAATGGAGAGTCTCAAAGAACCATCCTCTTGACAACATAATAGGTGATATCTCAAAAGGGGTAACGACTCGAAACTCTCTTAATCATGCATGTCATCATATGGCCTTTGTCTCTCAAATTGAACCAAATGACGTCAGTGAAGCCATTTTTGATGAGCATTGGACCCTTGCTATGCAAGAGGAATTAAATCAATTTGAGAGAAATGATGTTTGGGAACTTGTCCATAGGCCTAAAGATCACCTAGTCATTGGGACCAAATGGGTCTTTCGCAACAAGCTTGATAAAAACGGTATCATTGTTAGAAATAAAGCTAGACTTGTTGCAAAAGGCTATAACCAACAAGAGGGCATAGATTTCGATGAAACCTATGCACCCGTGGCTAGATTAGAAGCTATTCGCATGCTTCTCGCATTTGCATGCATCATGGATTTCAAACTTTTTCAAATGGATGTTAAAAGTGCATTTCTTAATGGCTTTATTCAAGAAGAAGTATATGTTGATCAACCTCCCGGTTTTGAAAATTTTGAATTTCCAAATCATGTCTTCAAATTGAAAAAGGCTTTATATGGTTTAAAACAAGCTCCAAGAGCTTGGTACGAGAGGTTGAGCAAATATTTACTTGAAAAAGGTTTTGAAAGAGGAAAAGTTGATACCACTCTTTTCATTTAACACAAAAATCATGACATTTTACTTGTTCAAATTTATGTTGACGATATCATCTTTGGTGCTACTAATGAGTCCTTGTGTGAAGATTTTTCCAAAATCATGCAAAGTGAGTTTGAAATGTCCATGATGGGAGAGCTCAACTACTTCCTTGGTCTTCAAATCAAACAAACAACAGAAGGAATTTTTATAAATCAATCCAAATATTGCAAGGAGTTGCTTAAAAGATTTGGAATGAGCAACGCCAAAGAAATCTCAACTCCAATAAGCACATCATGCTATCTTGACAAAGATGAAGGTGGTAAGTCGGTCGAAGTAAGTAAGTATCGAGGTATGATAGGATCTCTTCTTTATCTCACTGCTAGTCGTCCGGATATTATGTCTAGTGTTTGTATGTGTGCACGTTTTCAAGCAAATCCTAAGGAATCACATCTCTTAGCGGTAAAACGCATCATGAGATATCTCACTGGCACACAAACTATGGGTTTATGGTACCCCAAAGGTGCCGATCGCACACTTATTGGGTACTCGGATTACGATTTTGCGGGTTGCAAAATGGACCGAAAAAGCACTAGTGGGACATGCCACTTACTTGGGAATGCCTTGGTCTCATGGCATAGTAAGAAACAAGCGGTGTGGCTTTGTCCCTTTCTTGAAGCGGAATCGTTACGTGCGGTTATTTGTGCACAAATTATTTGGATGAAACAACAGTTGAATGATTATGGGATTAATCAAAACTGCTCCAATTAAGTGCGACAATACTAGTGCCATAAACCTCACGAAAAACCGGTCTATCACTCCTGGACTAAGCACATAGAAATTAGGCACCATTTTATTAGAGATCATGTTCAAAAAGGAGATTGTGTGATTGAGTTTGTGGAAACATCTAAGCAACTTGCAGACATTTTTACTAAACCTTTGCCTAAAGAAAATTTCTTTTTCATAAGAACTGAATTAGGAATTTTAGATCAATCGTGCATTGAATGATTGCGTGTGAGTGCATTTTATCTTTTACAAATTCTAACTTGGGCGTTGGAGTGTGCTAACAATTTTATGCAGGTCTCAAATTTCATACGCCTCAAGGACAAAAGAAGCGAGCAAAACAGAGAGCTCTTAAACGTTTATGATAATTGTTCCGGACTGGGCCGAGGCCCAATCCGGAGATCCAACGCTTTCAGGCCCATTTCCGATCGCCTCTCTGCCTTCCCTCAACGCGGCCGACCCAACGGTTCTCAGCATTAAAGGAATTTAATGCCGACTTCCGGGGTTTCCGCGGGCGGTTACTCATCGGTGCAGTCCCTCAACTCATATTTAAAGAAGACCGCGTCGAGCGGTCGAGGTAATGATTTTTCTACCACCTCTTCACTCACCTCGACACACACTGACTTAAGCGTCGGAGTGTTTGCAGGTACACCACCCAACACGCCGTCGCCATCCGTCGTGAGCATAACCGCACTGCTTCCTTCCGGTCATCCTCTGAAGTTCTGTTCAGAACATTGGCGCCGTCTGTGGGAAATCGTTTCTGATTTCATCTTCTTTGTCGAAGTCTCCCTTCTTAACTCGACGATGACTGGGTTGAAGCATCAGGTCGCGACTAGCAGTTCCACTCCTGCGAACGCAGATCTCGAACCACCTCACCATGAACCTGTTAATTTTATCGGTGAGTACGAGGGACAGAGGAATAACCTTCCGCCTCCGCATCAGCATGACGCCGTTCCGATCGTTGCTACTCAAACCGATGCCGGAACAGAGACCGTCGCCGTTCTCATTCGCGAGTTCCGCGAATTCATTCGAAGCCATGCCGAAGCGATGCAGGCTCAGAATCAACGCCTCGATCGAATGGAGAATCAGCAGAAGGAACTCTCCGCTCGCGTTGCCACACAGATCGAAAACAGAAAAGATCGAGTCTCTCGTTCTCCTCGGAGATCGAAGGAGTCTGAAAGTCTCAGATCTGTTCATCGCCACCACCGTGGCACGACTCCACGCCGCTCTGGGCATAGAGCACTCCGCCGTGCTCATTCTGTTTCATCAACTCCTTCTCGGAGCAATGACACGAGTGACTCGAGCGGGGCCTTTTGTTGACAAGTGACTCCAAACACAAGAGGGGGGTGAATTGTGTGTGAACGGTGCTTTCAAAAACTTTTGGAGAAATAAGTGCTAATTATGAGTTGCGGAAATATTAATGTGAAATAGATAAATCACTTGAAGAATAAATTGCAAACGAGTTAAAAATAAAGTAAATAGTAAGATATAAATAACAATAAAATAAAGTACAGAAATTTAATTGACTGAAAAGTAGAGAGATAAGGAGTAAAAAAGCACACAACAAATTATCCAGGTTCGGCCACCTAACACCCCTGTGGCCTACGTCCTGTCCCCAAAGCAAACCACTATGGGATTTTCACTAAGACACTAGCTTTTAAATCAGGTTCAGCTAGAAACCTTTACAACTCTAAACCAGAGCAATACGTTCAAGAGATATCACCTCTCTATGAACACCTTGGGATTCCTACCCAAAAAGAAATGATTTTCACAAATAAAATGAGATGAGAAAGATACACTCAATAGTGCAGATATAACAAATTGAAGCTCAAATAATACAACTCAAATAATGTAGAATAAAAAGGCTCTCAAAAATTGTCCTCAAATAAGTGTGAGTGATGAAAAATATTTGACAGAGTTTTAGCACAAAGAATTAAGCACTGCGTTGTATTGTCGTGTTGTAAGAAAGAGCACAGCATTGTTTATTTATAGACCGACCGAGGAGCGTCTCACGCACTTAAAAAAAATGTCCGTTGAGGATTTGCCCGTTGCGTTGATTATTAAAAGGATTTGTCGTTGCAGGAAAATCGCCTGCTATGCTTTGAAATAAAGAAATTGAAAACACGGAGACGGCTCGGCATACGACCTCTGAAGACAGCTCGGCAGACGACCTCGACACACAGCTCGACAGACGACCTCGACACAGCTCGGCATACGACCTCTGAACAGCTCGGCAAAAGACCTCGGCACACGACCTCGGCACACAGCTCGGCATACGGCCTCCTCATCAGCTCGGTTCTCATAGCTCGGCATCCGACCTCATCAGCTCGACACGCGACAAGAGCTCATCACGCGACCTCGGTACGCGACCTCATCAGCTCGACACGCGACTTCCTCCTCAGTTCGACATACGACTTCCTCCTCAGCTCGACATCCGACTTCCTCAGCTCGACATCCGACACGAGATATGCATGTCAAAATATTTTGTGCGTGTGTGATTTAATTTTAATTGAGAGCTTTTTATTACTACTTACAAATTGTCTTAATAAAGATAAATAAATACCCAGAACCCAAAGACTTGAGAAACAATCATTCTTGATACGCGTCTTGGTATTCTTTTCCACTTTTTGCACGGTTGACTATTTGCAAGACTCCCTTTTGTCAATCATCAAAATCATCCTGTCAAGGCATGTATTCACAGACTCCCCCTTTTTGATGATGACAAACATCTCATGGAGGGAATTTAGTAAATATAATCATGATATACCAATGAGATATAAGTATTGTTTTTCAATAAAAGATATTAGAGTTTAAGCACAATATTTAGAAAAACTCCCCCTCACAATATGCATAATATAATTTACTCCGCCTGAATCATAAAACTCTCCCCCTTTTGTCAACATCAAAAAGCGGAAAAGATTAGAGGGAAAGGCATGTAAAACGTATGCATATACGTGTAACTAGATGGCGAAAAATAATAGAGTATCAAGGGTTCAATGAAGCATAATTGTTTGCAGTTAATATAACCTGCACAAACTTTTATTTTAACGATTACAGGAAGGACGGTTGCATTTCTCCACTTTTAGTCTTGGTAACGGAACCTCGATACTTACTTACTTCGACCGACTTACCACCTTCATCTTTGTCAAGATAGCATTATGGGCTCATGGGAGTTGAGATTTCTTTGGCGTTGCTCATTCCAAATCTTTTAAGCAACTCCTTGCAATATTTGGATTGATTGATGAATATTCCTTCCTTTGTTTGTTTGATTTGAAGTCCAAGGAAGTAATTTAGCTCTCCCATCATTGACATTTCAAATTCACTTTGCATGATATCAGAAAAATCTTCACATAAAGACTCATTAGTGGCACCAAATATTATATCGTCGACATAAATTTGAACAAGTAAAATGTCATGATTTTTGTGTTTTATGAAAAGAGTGGTATCAACTTTTCCTCTTTCAAAACCTTTTTCAAGTAAATATTTGCTCAAAATATTTTGTGCGTGTGTGATTTAATTTTAATTGAGAGCTTTTTATTACTACTTACAAATTGTCTTAATAAAGATAAATAAAAACCCAGAACCCAAAGACTTGAGAAACAATCATTCTTGATACGCGTCTTGGTATTCTTTTCCACTTTTTGCATGGTTGACTATTTGCAAGACTCCCTTTTGTCAATCATCAAAATCATCCTGTCAAGGCATGTATTCACACCTTTGGTCCTTTTACATCCGAGATCATGAAATTCCCGATTCCGAAGCATCTTCAGAAACCACCCGCTTTGGACTCATACGACGGCACCACCGACCCCGACGAGCATGTTGGTTGCTTTGATACTGTCATGGGCTATCGAGGCGCCCAAGGGCCGGTGAAGTGCAGAATCTTTCCCCTCACTCTGAAGAAGGCAGCGTTGTCTTGGTTCCAGACTCTTAAGAAAAATTCCATTGGTTCGTGGACTGAGCTCGTCGACCAGTTCTCCGCGCATTTCACTGCGTCTAAAGTCCAACCCAAGTCGACAGCGGCACTGGCCGCAATTCAGCAGAAGAAAGATGAGTCTATCAGAGACTACGTCGAGCGCTTCAACAAAGAAGCCATTTTGGTGAAGAAATGCTCTGACGAGATGAAGCTGTACTTGCTAGAGCGAGGCCTGATCGAAGGAAATCTATTCAGCGTCGACGTTGGTGTCGACAAACCGAAGACCCTGAACGAGTTCCTGAAGCGAGCTCAGAAATTTATGAATTACGAAGAGAAGTTGATGGCATCAAAAGCCAAAGACAAATCCCCAGAGTAACACTGACAAGCAAAGATGAAGAAATATTATAGTTAAAACAAATGTATCCTAAACACATAAATGTGAAGCAGTGAAGTATGATTGAAGAAATACGCAATCAGCATTTATTTACTATCAAAACCTTGCATCTCTGATGGAACCTCGTGCCGAGACCGCGTGCACGAGATCGTGATAAAGCCTTGTGCCTTGCACAAGCACCTGATGAAGAGATCGAGCCTCGTGCCGAGATCGGCGTGCACGAGCTTCGTGATAAAGCCTTGTGCGCTTGCACAAGCACCTGCAGCAATTGGAATCTGTGATCCGAAGACTCGGCGACCTACCAGGCCCACCGCAATTTCAAAATTCAGGCGGCTTTAAACTTCGGCCACGTCATTGACCTTGATTATTTGATGACCTCAACCTTGCCGCTTGGACACCGGATCAACTACTCCCACAGGGAAGTATAAAACTTCGACTACGAGCACTTTACTCAAAGATAAAAATTAACGCTAACTTTATTATATCAAGTTGTTGCAAATTGTCTATACTTTGACAGAGTGTTGCAAATTCCAAGAACTTGAACGCGGCAAAGATGAAGCCCTGAGATCGAGCTCGTGATAAAGCCTTCGCGCTGCACAAGCACCGATGAAGAGATCGACCTCGTCGCGAGACCGCGCGTGCACGAGATCGTGATAAAGCCTTGCGCGTTGGCACAAGCACTGCGGATCGACCTCGTCGAGACCGCGTGCACGAGCTCGTGATAAAGCCTTGTGCGTTAGCACAAGCACCGATGAAGAGATCAACCTCGCGTCGAGACCGCGTGCACGAGCTCGTGATAAAGCCTTGTGCGCTGGCACAAGCACTGATGAAGAGATCGACCTCGTCGAGACCGCGTGCACGAGATCCTGATAAAGCCTTGTGCGCTGGGCACAAGCACTGTGGATCGACCTCGCGTCGAGACCGCGTGCACGAGCTCGTGATAAAGCCTTGTGCGTTAGCACAAGCACTGATGAAGAGATCGACCTCGTCGCCGAGACCGCGTGCACGAGCTCGTGATAAAGCCTTGTGCGTTAGCACAAGCACTGCGGATCGACCTCGCGTCGAGACCGCGCACGAGCTCGTGATAAAGCCTTGTGCGTTAGCACAAGCACCGATGAAGAGATCGACCTCGTCTGCGAGACCGCGTGCATGAGCTCGTGATAAAGCCTTGTCGACCTCGTCATCGAGACCGGCGTGCACTAACTTCGTGATAAAGCCTCGTACCTTGCACAAGCACGCCAAGCCTCGTGGTCAAGAAGCGCCAGCAGAGGTGGAACACGAAGGTCCCGAACGAATCGATAAACAAAGCCGCGACCCGACGGCGCTTGCCGTTCGCTACGAACAAAGGCGTCGGACGTCGACATCAATGAACTTCAACAACAAGTCACCACCTCGACATTCGAGCTAGCAACTTGGGGGGCAACTGTTCCGGACTGGGCCGAGGCCCAATCCGGAGATCCAACGCTTTCAGGCCCATTTCCGATCGCCTCTCCGCCTTCCCTCAACGCGGCCGACCCAACGGTTCTCAGCATTAAAGGAATTTAATGCCGACTGGAGTTTCACTGCAGCGGTTCCTCATCGGTAACCGTCCTCAACTCATATTTAAAGAAAACCGCGTCGAGCGGTCGAGGTAATGATTTTTCTACCACCTCTTCACTCACCTCGACACACACTGACTTGAGCGTCGGAGTGTTTGCAGGTACACCACCCAACACGCCGTCGCCATCCGTCGCGAGCATAACCGCACTGCTTCCCTCCGGTCATCCTCTGAAGTTCTGTTCAGAACAATAATCGTTTACGAAGAGTTTAAACGGTTATCTAATCGATTACCATATACTTCATAATCGTTTATGTAAACGATTACTTAATCAATTACCTAAACGGTTACAGAGCGGAGCTCACCCGTCAGCAGCTATAATCGATTATGAGAATCCCATAATCGTTTATGGGTGGCATTCTCTGCCAATCAGATCACGCCACGGTAATGAATCTGTGGTTTCTGTTTAGATTCTATAATTTGAACCAATGCCGCACTACATATATCACTTACCATAGCATCCTTGGCATATGCATATCTGATTTAGTACTTTGACATATGTGATAATTTTTTGTTCAATGCTGGGATGTGCAACTTTAATGCATATACATATGACTTAGTACTTTGATGCTCTGTAGTGTGAAACCCTGTTGTATTATCCATGCCCTTCCCACTTTTTGATGTTTCCAAAAGGGGGAGAGTTATATGATTCAGGGGGAGTGGTTTATTTCATGCATATTGTGAGGGGGAGTTCACCAAAATGCCAAAATGCACCTAAATTCTGATATCTCCTTTTGAAATAATTATGCGTATACATCATTGTCGAATTATCAATGTACTTTACTAACTTCCCTCTTTGAGATGTTTGTCATCATCAAAAAGGGGGAGTCTGTGATTTCATGCCTTGACAGGATTTGTTTTGATGATTGACAAAAGGAGTTCCACGAATAGTCATGTGCAAAAAGCGGAAAATTACACCAAGACGCCTACCAAGGATCAAAGTTTTTAAGTATTTATTTTATTTTTAGGACTATTTGTAAGTAGTAATAAAATGCTCTCAACTAATTAAATCACACACTCACAAAATGATTTTTATTCTAAAACTGATTTTATGATAATTTTTCCTAAATTATTGTTAGGCACAAAGTATTTCGAAAAATTCTTAAGTTGTGCTCAAAATATTTTTCTGAAAAATGTTTCAAGTTTTCTTTGGCTTGTTGCAAGAAACAGAATACCCTTAAACGATTATAAGGATATTCATAATCGTTTATGACGTGCTCCTCTTCTCCGTGTCGAGCAGTGATATCTTGACATGCAAATCTCGTACCGCGTGCCGAGCTGTGTGGAGAGATCGTATGCCGAGCTGTGTGGAGAGATCGTATGCCGAGCTGGGGAGAGGTCGCATGCCGAGCTGGGGAGAGGTCGTATGGAAATACGATGTCGGACACCAAGTGTGTCCGAGAATCATTTCCGTCTCCGTGTATCATGTTTTCAACAAATTGCAGCTGTCATCTTATGACCAATTGACAGCAAATGTTTATCTGTCAAACGCGTTTTTTTTAATGCCAATTCTCTCTCCGCGTCTTTCCAACGGCTCTTTCTTTTTTTTGCCTATATATAGGACAGCGCTGTGCATTCCAAAAAAAAACACTCACTTATTCTTTGTGCCAAAACTCTGTCAAATATTCTCCATCACTCACACTTATTTTGAGCACAATTTCTTGAGAGCTTTTTATTCTACATAATTTAAGTTGTATTATTTGAGCTTCAATTTGTTATATCTGCACTATTGAGTGTATCTTTCTCATCTCATTTTATTTGTAAAAAACATTTCTTTTTGGGTAGGAATCCCAAGGTGTTCATAGAGAGGTGATATCTCTTGAACGTATTGCTCTGGTATAGAGTTGTAAAGGTTTCTAGCTGAACCTGATTTAAAAGCTAGTGATTTAGTGAAAATCCCACAGTGCTTTGCCTTGGGGACGGGGCGTAGGCCACAGGGGGTGTTTGGTGGCGAACCTCGTATAATCTGCTGCGTGCTCTTCTTTGCTCTCTGTCTCTTTATCATTCAAGCACTTTATTTATTTTTTTTATTTATTTTTCGGTCATTTATTTTCTGTCATTTATTTATTGCAATTTAATTCCTGCAATTTATTCTTCAAGTTATTTATCTTTTAGCAATTTATTTCTTTCAAGTTTCTTTTAATTCAGTAATTTATCTGTAATTTTTTATATAAGCACTGCTATCACAATTCACCCCCCCTTGTGTTTGAAGTCACTTGGTAACAGTTGTAATAAAGGAATAAATGAACTTTTCATACCTCTATCATTTCCCGTCTAAGAGTGTCAACCTCTTTCCCAATCAGTTTAGCAACATCAGTGTTTCATAATACAAACTTTGAACGACATTTTTTGTAAAAGACTTCCACCTCCAATTTATACCTATTGACAACATCATGAAGACATCAATAACAACATATAAGGCCTAACCAAATTGTGAAATTACATTACTCATACGTGGCCATAAGAAAACACCTTAGAACAACTTGTGAGTTGTAAACACCACAGCTGCATTGAAATTCTTGGGTTGTTTTCTCTGGGGCTTTTCTATAGCAACTGTAGCACCCTTGATAGAACCATCCACTTCCCGTAAGAAATTTTCCAATTATGCCAACAGTAACACAAAGTGTGTCCTACCCAAAATTTGAACAATTAATAGTAATTAAATAGATGATTACTTCATACTGCAGTATACAAATAGAATTCAATAACTACATAAGTAAAAGTCTTTAACGGATACCTGCATAAGGTCATTGATCTCGAAATAGTCTTCACTTGAGCATTGTGCATAAACTTCTCTTGCTCGTAAATCCCTTGAGAAAGCCCTTGACTATATGAAGAGATTTGGCTAAGCCCTTGATTTGGATGACTCAGTATACTGCCTCAATCCAAATCGTCACCATTTATAGAACATTTTCAAGATATAAGTATATTATATGAAATGCTCATAAGTCCCAACAGATTTTCTATGGAAATTATACCTTTTTTTGAACTGTTGTATCGCGATAACATTGTCATTTATCAGCAGCTTTGAACCAAACATTGAGTTTGCAATTGATATAGGATATTGTTCTAATATAGCAATGATTATGAAAAGGTCATAATAAAAGCATAGTAATATAATAGCATCTTTAATTCAAGCCATATACAAAACATATTAGTTAAAGCATATCGTTATAACCTCGTGCTTCTCTGATCCTTGCTTGTGTCAATATAATAATAATTGGACCAGGTTCTTTTCTCTCATGAAAACTCAGAAATTTAGAGGCATGTTGTTCCCATAGTGTGCAGCTAAGCACAATGCCACTGCATTATCAATGAGTTAGAATAGGTGCATTTTAAAAATAATCAAGAATGTGTCAAATAATTACCTGGTATGTTATTACTTAAGATCTTTCATTGAAATGACAACCTTATTTTTTGGTGGGTTAGGTTGCTTGTAGTTTATTTTTTGAAACTCTCCAATGACATCTGTGTGCAAGTCACAAAATTTTAGACATCTACTATATGTAATACGTAACCTAAAGTGAAACTTTAATGCAAGCATTGTATAAATTTTACCTACTAACTGATTTACAGAAATTTTTCGAAAGTATTTCATCAAAATCTTTGAACCGATATATATTACGGGGTATTTACGCAAGTTCTTGTTGCTTGACACTTGTTCCTTTCGTTAACATCAGTCTAAAACTATGTTCACATGCTTTGTATTCCAAGTCATTGGCCTTTACACACACATTACGAACAACATAGGCGATCTTCCTTCACTTTCAACTTCCAATAGTCCAGATCATCACTAAGTGTTGTGACTTGTATCTTGTCTCCCTAGTGTATTAATAAAAATGTAGTAATATCAAAAATCCAATATAACATATTATATTGCATGAAAAGGCAACCAAAAGAGACTGAATAATACCTTTGCGTCCATAAAAATCATTTCAATGTGCGGTGGCTGTTTGCTGTACCGGACAGTCCAAATATCAGTAATTCTCACCTCCAACTTCCAAGTTTCTTGTGTATCATCAATATCCTTAATCGTGCCACATTTACGCGGCATAGTGTTGGTCCTTATGCAATGAAACACACCAAAATATAATGACGGAATCTCATTATTTGAAAACTAAAGAATTGGAATAGCATTGATTCAAAACATCTCTACAATCTCTACAATAAGTTAAAAAGAAAGGGTAACAAAGGATAAAAACTTAAACGGATATATGACTGAAACCACAAATACTATATGCCTCAAATTTGCAATAACACCAATACTAAACCAAAACTGACGTGGAGAGAAAAATAGGAAAAAATAGCAAAAGGACACACAACTACAAACACACGTAAATACAACAACAGGCATGGAAATAACATCAGAACAAATACAACAAATAAGGAAAAACATAATATTCAGTTACAGACACGTATTGGACAAAGCTTCATTTTTTCATTTTGTTCTGAACAGAAATTCAGAGGATGACCGGAGGGAAGCAGTGCGGTTATGCTCGCGACGGATGGCGACGGCGTGTTGGGTGGTGTACCTGCAAACACTCCGACGCTCAAGTCAGTGTGTGTCGAGGTGAGTGAAGAGGTGGTAGAAAAATCATTACCTCGACCGCTCGACGCGGTCTTCTTTAAATATGAGTTGAGGACGGTTACCGATGAGTAACCGTTCCGTGAAACCCGGAAGTCGGCATTAAATTCCTTTAATGCTGAGAACCGTTGGGTCGGCCGCGTTGAGGGAAGGCGGAGAGGCGATCGGAAATGGGCCTGAAAGCGTTGGATCTCCGGATTGGGCCTCGGCCCAGTCCGGAACAGTTGCCCCCCAAGTCGCTAGCTCGAATGTCGAGGTGGTGACTTGTTGTTGAAGTTCATTGATGTCGACGTCCGACGTCTTTGTTCGTAAGGAACGGCAAGCGTCGTCGGGTCGTGCTTTGTTTATCAGTTCGTTCGGGACCTTCGTGTTCCACCTCTGCTGAGGCAGTTCTTGACACGAGGCTTGACGTGCTTGTGCAAGGTACGAGGCTTTATCACGAGTTAGTGCACGCGGTCTCGGCACGAGGTCGACAAGGCTTTATCACGATCTCGCACGCGCGGTCTCAGACGAGGTCGATCTCTTCATCGTGCCAGCTAACGCACAAGGCTTTATCACGAGCTCGTGCACGCGGTCTCGCCGACGAGGTCGACAAGGCTTTATCACGAGCTCGTGCACGCGGTCTCGTGACGAGGTCGATCTCTTCATCGGTGCTTGTGCGCTAACGCGACAAGGCTTTATCACGAGCTCGTGCACGCGGTCTCGACGAGGTCGATCACAGTGCTTGTGCGCTAACGCACAAGGCTTTATCACGATCTCGCACGCGGTCTCGCGACGAGGTCGATCTCTTCATCGGTGCTTGTGCAAGCGCACAAGGCTTTATCACGAGCTCGATCTCAGGGCTTCATCTTTGCCGCGTCCAAGTTCTTGGAATTTGCAGCGACTCTGTCAAAGTATAGACAATTTGCAACAACTTGATGTAATAAAGTTAGCGTTAATTTTTATCTTTGAGTAAAGTGCTCGTAGTCGAAGTTTTATACTTTCTGTGGGAGTAGTTGATCCGGCTGTCCAAGCGGCAATGTTGAGGTCATCAAATAATCAAGGTCAATGACGAGCCGAGTTTAAAGCCGTGCAATTTTGAAATTGCAGGTGGGCCTGGTAGGTCGCCGAGCATCGGGCTGCGTATCCACCTGTTGCAGAGGTGCTTGTGCAAGCGCACAAGGCTTTATCACGAGCTCATGCACGCGGTCTCGGCACGAGGCTCGATCTCTTCATCAGGTGCTTGTGCAAGACACAAGGCTTTATCACGATCTCGTGCACGCGGTCTCGGCACGAGGTTCCATCAGAGATGCAAGGTTTTGATAGTAAATAAATGCTGATTGCGTATTTCTTCAATCATACTTCACTGCTTCACATTTATGTGTTTAGGATACATTTGTTTTGACTATAATATTTCTTCATCTTTGCTTGTCAGTGTTACTCTGGGGATTTGTCTTTGGCTTTTGATGCCATCAACTTCTCTTCGTAATTCATAAATTTTTGAGCTCGCTTCAGGAACTCGTTCAGGGTCTTCGGTTTGTCGACACCAACGTCGACGCTGAATAGATTTCCTTCGATCAGGCCTCGCTCTAGCAAGTACAGCTTCATCTCGTCAGAGCATTTCTTCACCAAAATGGCTTCTTTGTTGAAGCGCTCGGCGTAGTCTCTGATAGACTCATCTTTCTTCTGCTGAATTGCGGCCGGTCGCTTGTCGACAGGTTGGACTTTAGACGCAGTGAAATGCGTGGAGAACTGGTCGACGAGCTCAGTCCACGAACCAATGGAATTTTTCTTAAGAGTCTGGAACCAAGACAACGCTGCCTTCTTCAGAGTGAGGGGAAAGATTCTGCACTTCATCGGCCCTTGGGCGCCTCGATAGCCCATGACAGTATCAAAGCAACCAACATGCTCGTCGGGGTCGGTGGTGCCGTCGTATGAGTCAAAAGCGGGCGGTTTCTGAAGATGCTTCGGAATCGGGAATTTCATGATCTCGGATGTAAAAGGACCAAAGGCCCCGCTCGAGTCACTCGTGTCATTGCTCCGAGAAGGAGTTGATGAAACAGAATGAGCACGGCGGAGTGCTCTATGCCCAGAGCGGCGTGGAGTCGTGCCACGGTGGTGGCGATGAACAGATCTGAGACTTTCAGACTCGCCGATCTCGAAGAGAGCGAGAGCTCGATCTTTTACGTTTTTCGATCTGTGGCAACGCGAGCGGCGGAGAGTTCCTTCTGGCGATTCTCCATTCGATCGAGGCGTTGATTACGAGCCTGCATCGCCGCATGGCTTCAAATGAATTCGCGGAACTTCGCGAATGAAGCAGCGGCGGTCTCTGTTCGGCATCGGTTTGAGTAGCAACGATCGGAACGGCGTCATCAGCGTCGATGCGAGGCGGAAGGTTATTCCTCTGTCCTCGTACTCACCGATAAAATTAATGAGTTCATGGTGAGGTGGTTCGAGATCTGCGTTCGCAGGAGTTGAAGCGCTAGTCGCGACTGATGCTTCAACCCACCATCGCCGAGTGAAGAAGGAGACTTCGACAAAGAAGATGAAATCGTAAACGATTTCCCACAGACGGCGCCAATGTTACGAGCGTAACTTGAGGAGGATGACCAGGAGGAAGCAGTGCGGTTATGCTCGCGACGGATGGCGACGGTGTGTTGGGTGGTGTACCTGCAAACACTCCGACGCTCAAGTCAGTGTGTGTCGAGGTGAGTGAAGAGGTGGTAGAAAAATCATTACCTCGACCGCTCGACGCGGTCTTCTTTAAATATGAGTTGAGGACGGTTACCGATGAGTAACCGTTCCGTGAAACCCGGAAGTCGGCATTAAATTCCTTTAATGCTGAGAACCGTTGGGTCGCCCGTGTTGAGGGAAGGCGGAGAGGCGATTGGAAATGGGCCTGAATGCGTTGGATCTCCGGATTGGGCCTCGGCCCAGTCCGGAACACATTTCAATAAGTAATAGAAATGAAAAGGGGAATAAACACCTTTAGATCTGAAACGCGTTGCAGAGTTGTGTCCTGCAAAGAAGACCAAATGCATAATTAGTGGTTTTTTTTACATGAAAAAAATGGGGAAGCAAGGGGGAGACTTTGCGAAAAGGGGAGGAAAGGGAAAGATGGGGAATGTGGTCGGAGGATCAGAAAACGCAAGGAGGATGATAAAACCACATCCCTCACCAACAAAATCTGAGGATCAGAAAACGCAAAACCCATTAAGATGGGGAAGAAGTAGCATAAACGCAAAACCGACTAAGAAGAAGAACAATGCAAAACGCAAAATGCCACAGAAAACCAAAAACCCTAAACATCAACGTTAAAAAAATCCTGCGAAGCAGCAACAATGGCGAGGGAGAAAAAGAGAGAACGAAATGAGATGAGAAGAAAAACCGAACAACAAATTGTTTGTTGAATAAAAAAAAAGCCTCACTTGCTGAAGAAATGAACAATGGCGAGAGAGAAGAAGAGAGGACGAAATGAGGGGAGAAGAAATGAAGGACAGGAAAATGGGTTGAGAGAGATAACAAAGTGAGAAAAAAATCCTCACCTGACATGAGGTGACTGCACTCACCGGGAACTGCATTGAACCGAATTGCAGTTTGGAGAATAGAAGAAAAGATGCAGTTTTTTGAAGAATAATAATATAATAATGATATAAAAATAATATAATATAATAATAACACATATAAAGAATATGCAGAAGGGTTGAGCGGGAGAAATTTGCACCAAATGCTGACAGCCGGCAAAAAATGTAGTTGATTTTTTTTAATTAAAGTAATAGTAATTGAGTAATTGATTGATAATTGATTGATTGCCCTGTCCATCAATATATACGCTGACACGTGGCGCATCAGAAAATGCCCTTTAAGCTGCTCCAATAAAACCCCAACCCCGCGCAAAGTAAGATAAACTCCTTTACCTTCCTTCTTTTTTTATTGCCCTTTCCGCATCGTTTCTTTTTCCTTTTCATGCGGTGCCAGATCCGTCTCATTTCTCATCACTAGAAAGAAACTGCCTCCGAGACATGGATGAGAAGCTCATACAGCGATTGGAATCGGCGGTGTCACGTTTGGAGGCGCTATCCTCCGGATTCCACGCCGCCGGTTCGCCGGCCGACGCTTCCGATGCGGTGCTCGATCCGTCCGTCGTTGCCTTCGGCGATCTGATCGACCTGTATGTTGGTAAGGTTTCCAGTGCTGCCGAGATTATTGGTGGACAGGTGTTGGAGGTCACGAAATTGGTGCAGGAAGCTTTCGGTGTTCAGAAAGAGCTCTTGATTAAGCTCAAGCACACTCAGGTTCGTCATTGCTTTATTCTTGTTTTCTTTGCCTCGAGGAAATGTCGATCTGAGCCTGTTCGTTTTGGCGTGGAATTGACGAATTTGAAATTCACGTGCGCCATTGTAAAGAAATTGTTGCATTGTATGTGATAATATTGCATTGATGTGTTGGAAAAAAATGATAATATTGTAGTCCGTGCTAGTTACTTTGGTGATGGTGCTGGAATTGAGGGTGATACCGAGTGAACTGAAATGGCAGTACGCTTGGTGTGGTTGTTATTTTTTTATTTTATTTTTTTTCCATTTTCTGGGAATCATACATGGATTCAAATCTCTCTGATTGTGTTTATGGATTATGTGGATTTGCTGCATGTTTACCTGTTATTTTTCAAGGACAAAGGACCTTTGCTGCATGTTTACCTGCTAAACGAAGGTCGTTTTTTTCATGTAGCATGGCTCGGGGGAAGTCAAATAGAGAATCAATTGCACAGATGAATGAAAGAGGAATAAAGGGAGGGGGGGGGAATATTGTCAATTTAGTTGTTAGAAAGAATGGAAAATGGACTAATGTATGATAGGTTTCGATGCAGTTGAGGTTACCGTATTTTTGGAAGCAATCCTGTTCTTCTTTCATGGTTATGTAATTTTGCTGTTAAATCTGTGTTTCTCTAAATGGATGAATAGTGTTATCATTTGTGCTAATTTGTAGAAGAAAAAACTGATTATAAAATTATGTTTTTTTTACAGTAAAAAATAATGTTGAAAAATTTGATTTTGAAAGGGGTTTGTGTGGTAATTGTAAAGTAAATCAGTTTTGAGGTGTTAAAAGAGTATGTAGTAAAATATTGAGGTTCCACTTGGTGGAATTAATATTCGGGATATTTATGTGAAACTAATGGGACGCAGCTACTAGGTTTGATTTTCTACCAGAAAAACAAGTCCTTCTCAGCTGGGGGAGAGTCAACTCTACAGTCTTGAAATTTGTTGATAATCAGTTCTTAAAATTAGTCAAACAAATTTAGTTGACTTTGAAAATTTCCCAAATGGCTACTACAGCCGGCACTTTTCAAAACAAGAATGCACAGTCACAGTGTTGTGTAGCATGACTACGATACTAGGATTGCTATAAAAGGATTACATTATTGTTTATGGCTAAGAGAAATTGAATTTAGCGAGGAGAAAAGAAAGCGCATATAATTCCTCATACTTTAAGTTTTTGATGTTCTTTGGAGTATATGTCCTGATGTTTGTAAATGCTGTGTTAATCCGTCACATCATCATTCGTTGTGCAGAAACCTGACGTTGCTGGGTTGGCTGAATTTCTGAAACCATTGAATGAAGTGATCATGAAAGCTGCCGCATTAACAGAAGGAAGGAGGTCTGACTTTTTTAATCACTTGAAGGCTGCTGTTGACAGTCTCTCCGCTTTAGCGTGGATTGCATATACTGGGAAGGATTGTGGTAAGTGCACAGTGATTCTTTTCTAGGATGAATCTTTATCTTTTGGTGTCTTATGACATGGCGGAGCTTGAAACTAAAAGTTGGGGGAGCTACCCATTAATTGAAAGTAAAATTATGGGATTAACTGTACACACAAGCTACAAGTTAATTACAAGAAAAAGAAATATAACATTTTAAACTAAAAAAACAAAAGGAGTGGAATTAAGGGGGAAGAAAAAACATGGAGCACAAAAATAAAGAAATGAAAATCACGCAAGGGACATGAGGGTGAAGCCGTGAGTGAGGAGTGAGGCAATATTTTTTTCATTTGGACTGGATCTGGGCTTTTTTCATTTTTTTGTTAAGGCTTTTTAATATTTATGTATATGTATATAAAATTTTAAAAATATTTGGGGGAGCCAGGGCTCCCCTATTGCATTACCAATATCCGCCATTGCTTATGACTCTTCTATTTTTCCAAGGTATGAGTTTGCCCATTGCACATGTGGAAGAGAGTTGGCAAATGGCTGAGTTTTACAGCAACAAGGTACTCTTGATGCATGTCTGATGCTTTGTTGATTTGTCTTGGATAACTTTCATGATGGTCCTCTCCCTTTCAGATTGAGTCACATTTAGGATGAAAATATGGAGTTCCATGCAAGTGATGGGTTTTCTTCCTTGACATCTTTATTAACTAGATAGCGTTATATCTTTGCATCAAAAAAGTTTCATAGTTATTTCAAAATGCATGTCTATCCCCTTCTTGAGTTAAATCAGCTTAATGGCTGAGAAAGGACATGAATGATAATCAACAGCCTTAATATTTATGTGCTTAGATTCAGTAATTGTCATTTTGAATACTTGATTTACAATTAACTTATGCTAACTTTTTTAAGTACAGAATGCTGTGTACTGATCTTGCATAGTGTCCTAGACTTCTCCTTGCACTTTCCTTATTTCATGTTGCCTGCTATTTCAGGAGTAAAGGATATTGATATTGCCCTACTTTTATTGTAATAATTAGGTACTTGTAGAGTACAGAAACAAAGACCCAAATCATGTCGAGTGGGCCAAAGCTCTGAAAGAGTTGTATCTACCTGGTTTGAGGGATTACGTCAAGAGCTTTTTTCCTTTAGGCCCGGTATGGAGTCCAACTGGAAAAACAATTGCTCCATCAAAAGCTCATGCATCTGTTGCACCTGCTGCCCCTCCTCCTCCGCCTGCATCTCTCTTTAGTTCTGAATCATCTCAGGCTTCATCTTCTAAGCCAAAAGAGGGGATGTCTGCTGTTTTTCAGCAGATCAGTACAGGAAATGCCACTTCAGGTAGCTTATTTCTACTCTTACTTTCTTGATTGAACATTCAACCTTTATGAATTATAAACTTTACCTAATAGGTCTGAGAAGGGTTACGGATGATATGAAGACTAAGAATCGTGCAGATAGATCTGGAATTGTTGGCACCAGTGAAAAAGAAATTCATGCAGTTGCAGGTTCACATGCATTTTCCAAAGCAGGACCTCCAAAGTTAGAACTTCAAATGGGCCGCAAGTAGGTTTATATGTGTGTTTGCACTTTAGTTGCTATGATGTGTATAAAATTCAATGTCAGTATTCCGTCTCCCTGACATAATCATTCTTTGCTACTGTAGGTGGGTTGTTGAGAATCAAATTGAGCAGAAAAGCTTGGTCATTGAAGAGTGTGATGCAAAGCAGTCTGTATATGTTTATGGCTGTAAAAACTCTGTGTTGCAGATTCAAGGTAGTCATAATTATATTACAAGATTCTTTCTTTTCTTTTCCTATTTGCTATCCAGCTTCTCACTTGGTGAAATGGCTGCAAGTGACTAAATCTCTTCCAAACAATTTTTGCAGGCAAGGTCAACAATATAACTATTGACAATTGCAGAAAGATGGGAGTTGTATTTAAGGTTCTTGAGACATGAGAATTAGAGATTTGATAATATTAGATCATGAAATCAATTCTTATAGAGGAAAATGCCAATTCATTTTTCGGTTTTAAAATGTAGGATGTTGTTGCAGCTTGTGAGATTGTAAACAGTAATGGGGTTGAGGTTCAATGCCAGGTACCCGACTTCTTCTTCCTCTTCTTTTTCCCTTCATAACACCTCCTATGGTTGGCAATTTGGCATGTCAGGTTCAAAATTATATTATTTGGCCCAATATTTTGATAGCTGTACTGATCTTGCTTATGTTATAACTGATGAGATGCAAAAGATATGGGTTTAATAATAAATACATACTTGATACATCAAATATGATTTACATGTACTTATGCTTGCTTTCACAAATAATAGGGTTCAGCTCCGACAATTTCGGTGGACAACACTTCGGGCTGTCAGCTATATCTGAGCAAAGACTCTTTAGAAACATCCATATCTACAGCAAAGTCAAGTGAGATCAATGTATTAGTTCCTGGTGCTGAGCCTGATGGTGATTGGGTATGTTTTCACGATCCTGATCTATATTTGATAATGCGAAGTTTGGTTTTACTGTTGTTTGTATCCTAAAATCTATTGATTACAATGGTTGGTTCCTCGTCATCTAATCATGAACTCATTCAATAGAGCCTTTTCTCTTTCCCCCTAATTTCTTGGAGACAGTTTTTATGCCTTAACCATTGAAAATTGAATATTGTAAAATGCTTTTTATTGCTTCTCACCCCGAGGTACTCTCTGCAATGGATGGAATTCATCTATATTTACAACCTAATTTAAAACATCTTAAAATTCATGTGGCATACTGGCTCAATTCTGGTCAGAAATTAGTGAAATAGGGAAGTCAAGTGATATAAATTCCAAATTTCAACCACATCTTATGTTTCAGGTGGAGCATTCTTTGCCACAACAGTACATTCATCTGTTCAAGGATGGCCGTTTTGAAACAACTCCAGCTTCTCACTCTGGAGGTTAAATTGATTGATAATTGAGATTTCTTTTCATATTTACATCATCTTAGTCCTTGGATTGCAGTGGGAGGAGTGGCTTCAATTCCTTGTTTCTTTAATTCATTTACAAATACAATCATATATATAGGTTTACCATATTCATGGTCGGCTGCCTGTGCTTGTGATTTTTCCGATGGCTTATTGAGCCATTGGAAACATCCATATGATTTTGATTGGGTCAGAGTTTGCTTCTACTTGAACTCGTTTTTCTTGTATGATGCATTATGCAATTGGATTTTTAGCTTTCAGAGGACACTTACATTTATCTGAATATCTCGGTTTGATTCTCATGTTTTTGCATATTTGGAGGATAGAACAATAATGATGAATTGTTTGTGCATCTGTTTGAATAGATTTGTTCCCCCTTCCCCAAGTATGTAATGAGAAAATGAAATGAGTTAATGGACACTCTTGGCTTCTGAATGCATGTTGGTGTAACATGACAAAACTCAAATTTTAATTAGAAGTTGGAACTTGGTATTGTTTACTTTTATGTGAGTGTATTCCCTCGTAAATTTGGCGATAATTACACTCAAAACACATCCTCCATCTTTATTTTGACTAAATCGCACGTCCTCCATCTTATACTATTATACAGTTTGGATTTTATGGTCAATGATCAGTGCAATCATGCATTGTCCGTGTCCTATTTCATAATTAGATCAATTTGTTGTGTTAAAATTTTGTAATTAAAATTTTAATTGAGGGCTTTTGACAATGAGAAATTATTATTTAAAAATCCAATTTGCTTCTAGTTATTGATACTAGAAGCAAGTGGCCAATTTCAATCGTCATTATTGTATTTTAATACTTTTTGGTACCACGATATAGTGACTTCTGTGATCAGGATATTTTACAAAGTATGTGAGATTAGTCTCTTAAGTATTATTACAACTAGGATCCTCTAAAATCTTAACAATTACCCCTCCAAAATCTAAAATTTAATTTTTTGGTTGAGTTAATACTTTGTTTGGTTGGAGAGAAGGTAGTGAGAGGAAAAAAAGAGGTGAGAGAGTGAGGAGAAAGAAAATGATAAGACATGAAGTGGATTTTTATATTATTTGCTGCGAGAAAAAAAGGAGAGAGAAGAACGAAGTGTTAAATCTTCTCATTCTTAGTTTGGTTAGATAGAAAAACGAGAAATGTACCAAAAAAAAAAACCAGAAAAAAAATGGGGTTGTTTTTTAACAGACAAAAATGCCTTAAAAATCCAATGAAAAGTTATTTTATTTATTAAATAATTTTGATTAATTAATTAAGTAATTTTGATTAATTAATTAATTAAGTTACTTAATTAATCTAATATTTATTTTGTTTTAATTAAATTTAACTAAATTAGTCTAATTTAATTTAATCAAATTCAAGATAGTATTAGGGTCGGTTCAGTTGGTTTCCACTTTCCATCCAGAGTGGTCTATTGGTGTGGGGCATGTCTTTCAACTATAGGAGCAAAAGGGAAGGGACAAAAGGGATTAACACCAAAGCAAAAGAGGAAGTGAAACGGACGAGGGGTAGAACCAGAGGAGCAGAGAGTCAACTCAAGGTTGTCACAGGCACGGCATAGGTGCTGGCGCTGCAAATAGATAAGGATGGGCAAGTACAGACGGCGACCCAACCAAATCCAGGAAATCAACCGTCGTCCGCTGCAAATGCAATTGTCATCAAATTAAAAATTTATGTTCACAAATCAAATAATATGAATGATAATAAATGTGAGACCTGGAAGGGTATAAATGGAATATGGAAGAAAAAACGATGCATCTCTCATAGCTGTCTTCAATCATCAGTTAAATTTTTCTAAATAAATGAGGAGATAAATTTTTCAATATAAATGATAAAAATATTTCCGCATAATGTAACGTAGATAGCCAAATAAAAGATGGAGATGTTGTCATATGGTTTAACATGGATAACAAAACTAAGTGTAGTTAATTTTTTTAAATAGTTAAGAGATTCTCAATTTCTTTGCTGATTCTCTATTTTTTTCTAGCCTCATTCTATCTTCTCTGATTCTCTTATAACAAACACAACGAAGCAGTATTTTGGGTTTTAGGTATTTTTTTGGGCAAGTTACATGAATAACAAAACAAAAGAAAAACAAAAACAAAAAACTAACTAGCCACGGTCCCTTTTTTTTTCAAAAGGCAAACATATGTATATTGAATTAATATGGGAGTACTAGGGGTACTCCATCCATGTACATAGATGGGGCAGGATAAAAGCACCCTAACCAACCGATCAGTTACCACCAAATGAAAACACGAGGACTATCGTCTCAAAGTACAGCCAATTGGGTCAACATACCACTCGTAATAGAGACACGGGGGGACTTTCCCCTCGCAAGGAACCACCTCCAAGAAAGCGAGATGATTAGGCCAATTGTATGGCCAAAATCCGGCAACCTCCCTGAGAAGATGTATCCATTCCGAAAATCCCAAATGAGCCAGATGACAGTGTGTCATACTAAAGCCAACCCCCACCAAGCTCGTGAGGTCCCACCGAGACTACAGAAGAACGAGAACAGGATGGACAAATCCGACGACATGACAAAGTCGCAACCCAACCAACAGGCGATCGCATACCACACCCCGAAGGAGAAGACACATCCACTAAAAAGGTGCAATGAAAACTCTAGATGAGCCCCACACAGGATACAGGTAGACGCCGAAGGATCAATGATAATCCGCCTGCTAAGCAGATTTGTCCGAGTCGGTACTCGATCCAAAAGCAATTGCCAAGAGAAGGCAGTAACTTTGGAAGGAGCAGAGCTCTTTCAAATCTTACTCAACACCTCAAACCCCTGATCAGAGATCCTAGACACACAAGAAGAAGACTCCGAGAGGAAAGCAAAAAACATACCACTCGGATGCCTAGTCTACATCCAGTTGTCCTGCTCCATTTAACCGAAATGGTGCTCGAAAGGGAGTCCTCAAGCATTAAGGAGCCCAAGCCAGGGGAGACAACCAGACCCTGTTAACCGAAATGGAGTGTGCTTCTTCTTAGCCATGAAATCATCACAATTATTTTTTTCTCTCAACACATGAGCAATGCTCACCTTCCAATTCCTATCAAGCAACTCCATGATGAGAACAAGCAGGTCTGCATAAGCATGGAGCACATGGTGTTCTCTCCCATTAATCAACTCCACAACATCCAAGGAATTAGACTCCACAGTTTGGGATATAGGATTTCTGAATCAGTTTGGTTATAATTTTTGTAACAATTTATGTATCAGTTTAGGTATATGGTCTCTGTATCAGTTTGGTTTTAATTTTTGTTCCTTATATCACTGGTTTTAATCCCAATTCAAAAATCAATTTTTTCCTTTCTTGTTTTAACGACAATTGTTTCTGAGGTTGAGAGAGAAAAAATGATTTTTAATTGTTTAGGGATTGTCCAATGTAGAAGGGATGACAACTGATTTTAAGCGACCTTGTGTGCCACGTAGGATTGCTCCAATGGGTGTTCCATATAATATAAGCAACGTCACATATAGTTAATGTCTCTCCTAGTTCACAAGCGATAAAGGTGCTCTAAAACAACACAATGAAGCAGTATGTGCTCCAAGAAGCTTTTTGGTCAATTCTCTCTCACCAAGGAATTAATTAAAAGCATTAAATTTGTATATAATTTGTATTTTTTCCAAACTACACTTCAATTAATTGGAAAGTCATAATGACTATTCATATTCTCAAGCTCACTTTTATCTTCTCAAACTCACTTTTATCTTTCCAAACTCACTTAATCTTGTAAATCACCACATTTATTATTAAATATGTAAATTAAATAAGGGTAATATGGTAAAAATTAATTAATGTAAGAAAAATGTCTTATAAAATAGGACAAATGAATTGGCTAAAAAGCTCCAATATTTTAAGACGGAGGGAGTATTAAAAAGCAACATCGCCCATCATTTTCATTTTTGAGTTTTTTTTTACTGGATTTTCATTTTTGAGTTAGTATTAAAATTGTTAAATTAAATTTTCTTTTGTTAAATTAAATCAAACCATACATTAACTATGCGAGATCTATACATGGGCAGCCACTAGGGGTGGGAATAGGCCAGGCCAGGCCAGGCTTTGCAAGGCCTGAGCCTGGCCTACATTGAAAATTATAGGCCTGAGCCTGGCCTATTACATGTCATAGGCTCATTTTTAAGGCCTGGCCTGGCCTTTTTGAAGGCCTGACAAGGCCCAAAAGCCTATTTAAAAGCCTACTTCACATTAGGCCTTAAATAGGCCACTAGGACTTACTATTACAAAGGCCCAAATTAAAAAGGCCCAAAAAAATTCTATCATTAAACAGGCTAATGGGCCTAGCACTGAAAAGGCCCATAAATTTTTTATTCACACGTATATCAACATATATAACCCGTTTGTGTTTGACCAAAAAAAAACACGTTTGTGTTTTTGTTTTTATTTCATTTCATATATATACAAATAGTCAAATATGCAATACAACCTCTTTGGCACCAAATAACAATACACAATATAATTGCCTAAAAAAAAATTCACAATATAATCTAAATAATTATTACATTAAAAGTAAAAAATTAAAAATCAGAAAAATTGCAACCCTAATCTCCTAAATCCTAATGGTTCACTCTGAACTAATCCCACCACCGCACCTGCGGCGGAACCCAGCAGCAACCCTCAAACCAGAGCCATAAAACGACAAACACTCGTCGACGTCATTCTTTGCAAAATACAAATTAAAAAAGTTAGAAAAAGACGAATAATTAGAAACAATCTAGAAACGAAAGCATAAAGCTTTGTAAGGGCCCTTGGGATTACATTCAAGTTCAAATAGAAGAGTCCACATTCAAATAGCTCAAAATGCTTGGGTGATAAAATTAAGCAATGCAGGAACAAAATAATTGAAGCACAACACCGTAAAAAAAAGTTTATCAGCAAATTTAAATAAAAATTAAGCAAATATCTAATAAATAAAACCTGAAGCATCCAAAGGCTTGTGATTTCACTCGACATTAACAACTTCTAAACCGTGGGGGAAGGACTGTGAGCGCGGAGGTCCCGCGGCGACGCCCAACGGTGGCCGAATGGAGGCGTTGCGCTGTTCACAGATAGAAGGGTGGCGAATGAACGTGTAGGGGAGATGAGGCTTGGAGGTGGATTTGAAATGTGCATCCGTCTCAGGGTTTAGATTGAAGGGTTGCAGCTGGGAGTGTTAAGGGAAATGAGTCTCTGGAATGTGTAGGGTTTAGAGTTTTGAAATAAAAGTAACTCCGAACTATAAGGCCTTGAGTGGATTTGGACCGTGGATTTACTATATGGGTCGGCCTTGTAGGCTAAGTGGGCTTTTTAAATAGCCTGAGCCTGGCCTATTTATTTATAAAGGCTTTAAAAAAAACCTGAACCTGGCCTTTTTGCTAAACAGGCCAGGCCAGGCCTTCAACAGGCTAGGCCATAGGCCCCTGTCGGGCGGCCTGGCCTATTCCCACCCCTAGCAGCCACTCATTTTCATTAAAATAATATATTCATCAATGTTAGAAAGCACACAAATCAACTCATTCATCAAGGTAGCATCTTTGCATTCAAGGTATCACATTCTTAACAAAAAAATAATAGGCTAAATAGCATTTTTGGTCCCTTAACTTTATTTTAGTTTTTGTTTTGGTCTTTTAATTATTATATTTTTTATTTTGGTCCCTTAAGTTACAAAAATAAGCCGCTTTCGTCCCCTAACTATTTTTTTCTTTATTTACGTCCTTTAAGTTACGAAAATATGTCACGTTCGTCCCTTAAGTTACGAAAGTTATGTCAAATTCGTTCTTTCCGTCTGTAGTCTTTTTAAACAATAAAGTCAAAATCATGCTCCTATCAGAGTTCTTATTGATGAAGTAACATGATAAAAGGTAATGGAGCAAAAAAAAAGAGTTTCAATGACTTATACACACAAAATAAAGGGATTACAGACAGAAGGGACGAAAACGGCGTATTTTTGTAACTTAAAGGACAAAAATAAAAAATATAATAATTAAGAGACAAAAATAAAAACTAAAATAAAATGAAGAGAGCAAAATTGCTATTTAGCCATAATTTCCTAGAAAGATAGCATGAGACTCATCATCTAGTACTGAAAGTTGTTTTTACACTAGGGGCACACTCTTTTTGTTTGCACTATTTCTGTTTTTACGATGAATAAATTGATCTTTTGTTTGACACTTCTCATACCGTTTACCCTCCGAGAGAAAAGGAAGCGTAAATAAATAAAATAAAAATAGGTATGGGATATAAATGTGTAGAAGGTTGGTGAAGAAAAGTGATATAAATAAATTACTTGTTTATTGTTTTAGAATTTTCTTGTTATTCGTTGGTTTTGGTTTTATGTTCCTGATATAAATATAAATAAACAACATCTACTTCAAATCAAAGTTCGAACTACTCAACTAAGGACTTTACTTGGTGGAAGCTAAGCTCTTGAAGCCATGTCTACACCTTCCAACCCTTCATTCTTCCTCTGCCTTTCCCTTATTGTCACCGCCCTCTGCTTTGCTGGTTTGTTCTTTCAATTCTATTTCTTTTGTTACATTAGTCTTACCTTTTTTTAGATAGCCTTTTTTTTTCTTCTTTTCAAAAACAAAACTTTCTTTCATTTTCCGGGAAAGCTGAGAATGCTTTTGTAATGCCTCCTCATTCAAGGAAAAGCAACGTTACTTTCTGAGAACTTTCTCGATCTCTGAAACTTATCGCGAAAGTGAAAGTTTGTAGCTTTCCCATTCGCTTAATCAAGCCACGAAGGTGTTCGTCGATTCCAATCTCCGAAAACAACGCGGTGTTTGTGACTGTAAACAGTGACTTTTTTTTGGTGCTTCGAGAAGAGAATGACACTTCATTCAATTTTAGATTTTGATTCCATTTTTGAACTGTTTTAGAGTTTTAGAATTGCTTTGGCTTCATGGGTCTCTTTATCTTCACTTTGCAGATTCGCAATCCTTCATCGGCGTGAACTACGGCCAGGTTGCCGACAACCTTCCGCCGCCGGAGGCCACGGCCACGCTACTCAAGTCCACCGCCATCGGGAAAGTCCGGCTTTACGGCGTCGATCCAGGGATTATCAAGGCGTTGGCAAATTCCGGCATCGGAATAATCATCGGCGCCGCCAACGGCGATATTCCGAGTCTAGCCTCTGATCCCAACTCGGCGACTCAGTGGGTTAACGCGAACGTGTTGCCCTACTACCCTGCTAGTAACATCACTCTGATCACCGTCGGCAACGAAGTCATGACCTCCGGCACCCAGAGCCTCATCTCGCAGCTTCTCCCGGCGATTCAAAATGTCCAGAATGCCCTCAAATCGGCGTCACTCGGCGGCAAGATCAAGGTGTCCACGGTGCATTCCATGGCCGTGTTGGCTCAGTCGGATCCTCCATCTTCCGGGTCGTTCGACCCGGCTCTTCAGGGCACCCTCAAACAGTTGCTGGCGTTTCAGAAGGATAACAAATCGCCCTTTACCATCAACCCGTATCCATTCTTTGCTTATCAGAGCGACTCGAGACCCGAAACACTCGCATTCTGTTTGTTCCAACCAAATTCGGGTCGGGTCGACTCGGGTAACGGTAAACTTTACACGAACATGTTCGATGCTCAGGTCAGTTACTGATTTCTCTTTCC
Source organism: Calophaca sinica (assembly GCA_037113605.1). NCBI lineage: Eukaryota > Viridiplantae > Streptophyta > Magnoliopsida > Fabales > Fabaceae > Calophaca > Calophaca sinica. The sequence continues at coordinate 74,752,637 of CM073734.1, forward strand.
TTTTTCTCAAGTAATTGCAATGTTGACTTGCGAGTCAACCGACAATAGTAAGTCTTTGATTTGTTCTCCACGTCATGCCACGTGTTTAAAAAAAATATTTGCTTTGATATGAGATTAGAAATTAGAATCCTCTTGTCTGTTTCATTCTTCTATGTCGTTTTACTACTCCTTTCGGACTCCATTACAGGAAGAAGGAAAAAAAAAATTTCAAATGTGATTTCTTTTGTCCTCACGTTAAATGTTATTAAGGACAATTTTGAAAATATACTTTAAAATGTAGTTAACATACTTTTTTTTACTTACCGTGATTTAGTTTTTTTAGCTAAAAAACGAGAGCAGAGATTATTTCTCTATCTCTGTCTCAAATTATTTATCACTTTAAAATACCAAGACAGTATATTATTTTATTATATTTTCAATAATACCCTCATTTGGGAGTGGTTATAATTATAGTGGTTGATCATAAATGAGAGTATAAAGATATTTTAGTCCTAACACTTTATTTTATCATACAAATTAGTATAACTAATCATTTTTTTAAGAAGTTTTCATTATCTTAGAACACACTTCCAGAGTGAGACCGAGGGAGTATTAAGTTTCTGCGAGCCTTTCAATGTGTTTATTTGGCATAATAGGTTGTAAAATTTTGAAATTATAGTGATTTTGAAATATTTATGATAATGATCAACGGTAATTATTTAGTTATGATGATAAAGTTATGATTGAGCTTGAAATTGCAAGTTTTCCTTTTAAAGTTTCTACCTTTATAACGGATTACCAATGTTGGTCTTGCTATTTGTATAATGCTATTGCTATGCTACAGCAGAGAGGTTGAAAAGTCGCGCCCACACGCTCACGCATCTTTTTTGTTTTGTATGATTTTGGTCAAGTTTTCTTTCTCCGTTATTTTAATGGCTACTTTCTAATTTTCATTTTTTTTTTGACAGAATAATTTTCATGTTGAAAGCTGTTATATTGGACTGTCTATGCAATAATAGGTTATTTAACTGTAGCATGTGCTCCAGGACTTGGAGTTAAAAATAATTATTTTTATTTTATATTTTATACAACTCTTAGATTCTCAACTTTTTTTTTGATAGATTTATTTTCTTAACTTTTTACTTGCAATTATTTGATCTAAGTTTACATAGACTCTCATGTTTTGTCAAAAGAAAGATAGACTCTCTTGTTAAACTCCGATGCAGTTATATATAAAATTGTTTGCAATTCTCACTGTATAAGAGTTGCATAACTAGCACAGTTGAAAATGTAATATGTTTATACCAACAAAAAAAAATTGAAAATGTAATATGTCTTGCGAAATAATAATGGAGTTAGAGGATACTGCACTGCAAACTTTTAACCGATGGCATTCATTTTTATAATAGTATTATTATTATTATTATTATTGCATGTTGTGACAGGCTGGCTAGTGGCTGCGCCACATGGCCACCATTAATTATTGTTGATACATGGGAAAAAGAAGAAAAAAATGGACGATAGTGAATATTGCAATTTTTTTTCTCTTTGTAATAAGAATAAAAGTTTACACTTTACAGTGTTGTTTCTGAAGGAAAAACTTGGGGCCTCCCAACGGTCTAGTCTTGCTCCATTGCCCGTTTGATTTTGGCGTATTCGCTAAATCTGATTCACCCTAAATTATTACTTTGTTATGTGCACAAAACTATGCTGCTAATTGAATACAAATAATAGTGTACGTTATTAATGAAATTTGAAGCCCTTTTACTGATTTTTTTTTGTTTTTGTTTATGATTGGTGCTGTTTTCCTAACTGATTATTCTTGCAATTCGGGTTTCAATATTGAGCAGGTTGATGCTGTACATTCTGCTCTAAGCGCAATGGGTTTCCAAGACATAGAGATTGTGGTTGCTGAGACAGGATGGCCCTCTCGTGGAGACAGCAATGAAGTAGGACCTAGTGTTGAAAATGCCAAGGCCTATAATGGGAATTTGATTGCACACCTTAGATCATTGGTTGGTAGTCCTCTTATGCCTGGGAAATCTGTAGACACATACATTTTTGCTCTCTATGATGAGGATCTAAAACCTGGCCCGGGATCGGAGCGCGCATTTGGTCTCTTCAAAACCGATCTCACCGTGGCATACGATGCTGGCCTAGCCAAGTCTAGCCAAAAGGTGAAGAAAAGAAATCGTTCTTCTTTCAAATATTGTGTTGCTAGCATTTCTCTTGTCTTTTTTATTATACTAGCAATGCACTCTTTAATACTCAATTTTCAACACTTTTTTTTTACTGGTTAAAATTTATGTGCGTAGAAATTATTACTAGTAACAATGAGTCTCTTTTGTTTGTCCACAGACTCCATCAACTAGTCCAAAAGCTCCGGTTACTCCGGCGCCTACAACCGCAACACAATGGTGCATTCCAAAAGGGGGAGTCACTGATGCTCAGCTGCAGGCAAATCTTGACTATGCTTGTAGTACTCAGGGCATAGATTGTGGGCCAATTCAACCAGGAGGTGCTTGTTTTGAGCCTAAAACAGTCGCATCTCATGCTGCTTTTGCCATGAATCTCTATTACCAAAAGTTTGGAAGAAACCCTTGGAACTGTGATTTCTCTCAAACCGCAAGTCTTACATCCCAAAATCCAAGTAAATTTTCTTTACACTCTTGTTCTCTAGATAAGGAATTACATTATCCTCACCAAGGTTTTAAATCAAGATTTGCAACCGCGATTTGGGCTGTGACAATAAGGTTTTTGGAGTCTCCAAAACCGCAACGCGACCACAGTTCATGCCACAATTGTTCGCAATATCAAGGATCGTGACGCGACTGCGATTTAAAACCTTCTTGCTTAAAATTATTAAAAAACTAATAGCTTTTGACCTTTTAGGTGATTTTTTTTTTCCTTAATGGGTTTGGTGGACACTGGACAGTGTTTGTAAAATGTTAGCTTTTTACATTATGCTTTATGAGTTTTCTTGTCCCGGCTTCTAAGTATTGGCATACTAAGGAATGATGTCGTAGGTTCCTGTCATACAGTTATTATTTTGTTAGTTATCTAACTTGATTTTCCTACTCTTTTTGTAGGTTACAATGCTTGCATTTATCCAAGCGGGAGTCCCTAAAAATGCAGAGGCTTAAGCTTATGTCAATTAAAAATTTATTTGTATTAGAATTAAATTAACGAATCAGATTCTACCTTTATCCTCTTTTATATAGCTTTAATTGTACGGGGATGCCAACTCAAGGTCGTTTGTGTATCAGTGTATACTGTATGGCATCTCCTACTACCTTTTAGTGTCAGCAATCCATAATTATTGTATCCTTTAATTCTTTTATGATCCGACCGTATATATATATATATATATATATATATTTGGGTTTGTTAACCGGTTTTTGCAAGAAAAATAAACTGATTTTTTTCTTCACTACCCATTTATTAATAGGATGAAAGGGTGTATTAAGATATTCGTACCTTATATATGATATGTTAATTTACTTGAAATATATCTGATTATATACAAACAAATTTTGTCATATTTTTGTTTCATTTTTATTATGTTTGAACAAAGAGTACTCTATTGTTAATTTGTTAATATAATTTTAAGTATTTTATTTTGTTTTTAAATTATATCATGTTATATTACATGAGTTAATTTAAATTAAGCTTTGTTTTGAGATTTTTTTTATAGTTTCTTTTGAAACTTTTTAATATTAATGTTGATGTCTATGAATGCTTGCTCAAAGATATATTTCTTAAGTGTCTGTGAATATAAAATTTGTGTAAGATGGATTTTTTATCTGCGAAAGTCGTGCCCCACTCCATCCTACTGCCACCTGTCCCATCTGCCATGATCCCTCCTCGAGGGCTCCCTCCTCTTTATTCAATTAAAATTAAAATGCTTTAGGCATACTAGCCTTATACCCGTACATACGTATCAGGCACACTGCATTGACTACTAAAATTAAAATTGAAAAGTAATTGGTATGTATTTTGACCTAACAAATATTTGAATTCAGTGATTATTATATCAATATTAATTGTATAGTAATCCAAAATTCTATTTATTATATATAAATAAGTTTGTCTATATTAAGTCATTAGATATATGCCCTTCAAGACCTAAAATTGTGATAGATATATGTAAATATAGCAAATAAAAAATTTTGATTCTACATATATCGTTGCAATTTTTTGACAGGAATAAAAAGAGTTGAATATAACTAAGTTTTTTAATAAAATATTTACTAAAACAAATCTAAAAGGAATTTATATTTAAATTAAAATATACAATAAATAAAATTTTATTTAAAAATAATTATTAAATATTAATAAAAATATTAATGTAGTACAATCAGATTTTAGGGAGGTTTAAAAAAATCGCCTCATAATCTATGCGACTTTTAATTCTACACTTTAACAAATTTTGTAATTTATATATCAGATGCTTGGATTTCATAAAGGATGTCGCATTTCTTGAAGACCCTCTAATTACTTGAGTAAAATTCCATCCACATATATACCCTTAGTTTGATTGTCCTGCAAATTTCACCTAATAAAATTGAACTAAAATTGGAAAAAAAAATCATTAGTTTAACATTTCAGTCTAAATGTCCACTACGCTAAATACACATTAGAAACCTCCTAATTGGAAATATTATGGGATCAAGTTTTATGTCATTATTATGTTATATTATATTATGTCTCTAATGAAAGCACACTTTGGAATCTGTTTTACACGCATTCACATTTTTGCTTTACGCTTTGAAATTTGATGTAAATTTTATAAAACTATTTAATTAAAAATAATGAAAAGTTTATATGCTCTCTCATAATATGTGTAGAACATGAAGAACAGTAAAATAAAAATATTTTACAAATGTAACCCTGATTGCATGACTCGGGTAACAAAGCCAAGAAAATAATCGGTGCAAGTTGAGGGAGATAAACTTATAGTACTGTCTTAAAAAGCCTTTATACGCACAATTGGCTTTATGAATGAGAGAACTTTCAAAGAAGATGTAACACAGATACAAATGTGAAATACACCAAATTATTCAAAAAATGGAACACAGATACAAATGTGATAGGAATCTTGTAGAAGAATATAGCCAGTTCAACAATGAAATACACCAAGTATTGTCTCACTTCTCTTTCAAAATACTTTATTTTCAAATTAGGCCATATCAGTTGACTGGGTTTAGAAGCATCAAGGACTGATCATGTATCAACCATCTGTGCATGTAAATTGTAGCTGTTACAATCACTCTATTTGAGAATAGCAAATAGATTATGTATCTGACCATGTATTATGGACCTTTCCCTGCAATACAATCAGCACTAATAGACACCCCCCGCTATCCACGTCTGTTGTGTAGAATAGCAATGAGTCAAAAATTTTAGAAACATTCCATTTGAAAGCAACCCCCTAAAACACACGGTCCTCCTCGTCCATACGGCTGAGATGGTGACTTGATCAGTGTTGTTTAGACAAAAACAAGATGAAACGAGTTTTAAGGCAATCATATTCGTTTTATTTTGTTTTTGTCGAAATAATATTATTCAGGTCACCATCTCAATCGTGAAGACCGTAAGCTTTTATTTTTGCAGGGCGTCGTCAATCGTTTTGGAGTTTTGGGTGTTTTTTAACTACCGATCCACTACAGACCACCTATCAATGTGGTCTCTCATAGAATTTGCCGTCGATTAAAATTAAATTAAAAAAAATAAAAAAGAACTCAAGAAAACCAAAATAACACATCAAAGTCTTGAAGAAAAAAAACTAGGTTAAACAATTCATTTAATTCATAAGTACTTATCAACAATTCACAAAAAATAATAAAACTCATTTAAATTAACAATTTGGATGAGTTTTGACAAAAAACAAAAACAAAAAAAAACAAAATTAAACAACACATCATGCTATTGGTCCATTCCTGCAAACGGGTTTGTGTGAGTATGTTCTAAAGTAAATTAAGAATTAGCAAGAGATGACTGAAACACAGGGGGACAAACATAGCAAAAGTATCTAACGTTTTATTAATTAACACAACAAGAGATCTGTTGCTTCCTTGACCAAGTTTTTAGTGCATCTTTCCATCAAAAAAAAAAAAATAGTGCATCACGTCTTAAGACATCAAGTCATGGATCTCGAACTCTGGATGTAAAATCATGGACTAAATCACAACATGAGCCCAAAAATTTGGCTAATAGGTCCAGATTAGTGGGGTCATTATATATGGTTTATCTATATATATAAATATTAATTATATCTTTTTGCATGACTAAAATTTATTTCACATAATGTGTAAAAAGTTGCATAAAACAAAAAGAATTTCTAAAGGAGAGAGAAAAAAAGAAGTAAGTGTAGTGAATGATAAGATTGACTCTTAAGGGCTTCATTCACTAATAAATGTTTATGAGTGTGTATCTATCGTGATATATTTGAGTCTCAAAATAACTTTATTTGAGAGGTATTACATCATATATTTTCAGTGACATGCTAATTCCTTCGAACATACAGTGGGAAAATTGTTCCTTAGTGTGCTCAGTTACTTCCTTTCAATATCCCAAAAAAAAAAATAGGGTGCGGTTATTTGTTGTCTGCGGGATTCATTCATAATAAAAAAAACGAAAGAGCGACAAGATTAGAAAAAGTTGATTGATGATTTAAAATTTTAAATTCCTTAGTTGTATTTTAGTTCTTCTAAATATTATTGGAACACACAAACAACAGCTTCCGTTGTCGTCCAGCGGTTAGGATATCTGGCTTTCACCCAGGAGACCCGGGTTCGATTCCCGGCAACGGAAATTTTGTAACTTTTTGCAACTTCATCGCAATTTCTCGATTTTGATAAAAGTCAGATTTAGAGGTGGCGCGTGGACAATAAACCCATGAAATTTATCTTTTTCGGATAGCTATACAAATAAAAAAATACTGGAGGGGATGATTCTCTAGCCTATTCACGATTACGAACGATGATGAGATTTACTGTTTGAGCAGTTTTTTTTTTTTTTTGATAATATACTGTTTGAGCATTTGTCAGACAGAGGTCAACCCGATTATATGGTAGCTTTGGTTTTGATGTTTGGATCCATAAAACGCACTAGAAATTCAGTTTCTTACTCCTTTGTATATCAATTTTTAAAATTATTTTTGTTTTAAATTATTTTATATTTTAAAATATCTAAGAAATATTAATTATTTTTAAATAATGCTTTTATCTATTTGTATCTTAAATTATAATATATAAATTAATTATTTTTATCTATTTATAACTACTACAATAAAGATATTCTAGTAAAAAAAACATTTTACCGTGATAGTCAATAACTAATAAGTTTTTTAGAGATGTGTTCATCAACTTAAATGGTTAATCATACGAGATGGAAGGTGTAAATAATTTCAAAGAGAATTAGAATACATTCTGTTTACACCTAAAAATATTCCTTAGAATTAGCCAAAGTCAGCCACAGCCGAATGGATCAAATAGCCGATTGGGCGTCAGCCGAACTGCATGATAGTCGATCTTGCAGCTGACATAGCCGCAGGCAGGAAATCGGAAGTGAAAAATGGGCCTTGGGTTTACTGGGCTTCAAGGAAGATATTTAGGTCCATTGGGTTAGCATGAAGTCACATATTGGATCAGATTCTTGCTCCACGAGCCGAATGACGTGGAAATAATTTTGAATTAATTAAATATCTAAGGTAAAACCGGTCAAAATTGTTCTCCATAGTTTTAGGAGTCAAGTAAGAAATCTGATGAGAGGTTTACATGGAGAGGACCGTTGGTTGAAGTGGCGCAGCCATAATGTACTAGTGCGCCTAGTTTTTAGGATCGTGGTTAGTGGAGCATGACACCACTCAGCCGAGTAACCGCCAACTAGGAATATATCGTTGTTAGCCAACCAAACGTGGCAGATAGGGGTAGTTCTTAGCTGTTATTATAAATACCCAAGTTGTATACATGTTTAAAAAAGACAATCAATCAAACAACTTATTTTTCGCTCAAGTTTTTATTCAGTCGCATTTATGTTTACCTTTATGTCCCAATTTTTATCTTAGTTCATCGACTTAAACCTTTCTGGAGTGAGTTAAGGAACCCATAGCTAAGGAACAGAGTTCCTTCCTTGGCGTAATCGCTTGAAGAAAAGGGAATCATTATTTTGGAATTTAGCCAATCTGCGGCTAATTGGCATTCCAGACAACAAAATTGGCACGTCCGGTGGGACCAAAGGTGAACGAATCAACACGTTCGAATCCCCAGGTCAGGATTACCATTGGCGTATGCACTTGCATTCGGGCAAAAGTTTGAGCAATATGACTGCAAAAAGCAATCCCAGGAAACCGATTGAAGGAAGCCCATCCCATGGAAGCCATGTTCCACCAGCAGAGCAAATACAAGTGGAGATAGGAGCTGAAACTCAACCCAACGAGCCCAATGAGACCCCAGTGGTGATGACTACTTCGTTTATACGCCAACAACTCGATTTGGGAATCAATGATATCATGTACCAAGTGTCACAACAATTGGCCGATATTGTGAAACCCATGGTACATAACGGCGCAAAGAAGCCAGGAGATAGAGGCTAAGAGGGCTCACCCAAGTGAAAGCTCTATCAATTCTACTATCCCAACGCAGTGGGGTACCCTACCCAGCAGGACTCGTCATCCAAATGAGTGCGGCTCAGCAGACCAATTCAGTTCAAAGAACATGACTCGAGCAGTGCACAACAAGTTCAAATTACCTACATTCAGCAGGGACCTACTCAGGTTCGGTAGAATATAATCTGAGTACCTTTTAATCCAAGTAATTCCCAGCATGGTGCTTTTGCCACGTTGAACACTGGAGGTCAACAGGTGGCGAATGACATGACTAACCAGACTAATCTTCATTTTGGACAGGTGCAGATGGCTAGGAGGCCACTGGATGCAGTGGGACCAATTGGTATGCCGCAAGCTATGCCATGTGATCAGCCTTATGGTTCTGTTGTGCAGGCGACTAACCCACAGTACACTGGGGGGCAAACTCTTGGCCCAGGAATGGGTGGTACAAGACCACCTGGGGGATATGCAGGTCAGCAGTCATGGAACAATGTTCCACCTATATCGACTAACCTTCCATTCTATCCATCCTATCCTGAAGGGTCTGCAGGCGCTCAAATGGGGTCAACTCCTCCAAGGGCACCTGGTTTGATGGCGGAGCAGTCATGGGGACAGATCCTACCTCTACCATTTAACACAAGCGTTCCTGGAACTCAATACAGAGCACCTGGTGAAGGGAACATGGAGCAGCCATGGGGGGTTTACCCACCTCCATCGTTTAATCAACCAGGCTGCCACAATCCTCCAGAACAAGTATCCCAGGCACATCCCCCAACTTGGAGACAGCAACCACAAACGGCTGCTCCTAACTTGGGAGAAGTGAGGCCAGGGGGTTCACAGCTGCTAGACCCAGCCATCATTGCAAACACCATCAAGAAATACTTTGGTGTGCAGCTGAAGCCTTTGGATCGTCCAATCTATAGGAAACCATACCCTGAGTGGGTAGATAGATTGGTACCTCTCGCCTGCAGGGTATAAGACTCAGATTTCGCTACTTTCTCCGCAGAGGATGGCAAATCGACTATGGAGCATGTAGGCGTGTTTATCGCCCAATGTGGTGAAGGGAACCGTAATGAATATCACAAGTTGCGTTGTTCCCTTGTCACTTACCGACAAAGATTTACATGGTATTCCTCTTTACCACCTAATTCCATACAAACATGGTCGATATGGAGAGGTGCTTTCATGACAGATTCCCATCGCCCCAACCCGAAGTCACTACGGTGACCTCATGAACCTGAGACAACGGTAGATGAATCCACACTGATTTTGTGGAAAGGTTCAGGAAAATGGCTGGGAAATGTTCAGTGCAATTCCCTGAGACAGAATATGCAGCCATGGCCATTAGCAACATGCATCCTCAACTCAAGGAAAAACTAGTAGGCCAAGCTTGCACTGACCTAAACCAATTGGTCTCAAGGGCTATACGCATTGAGCAGTTTATCCAGGAGAAAGAAAAGAGGCGAGCCAGTAGAGGGAGAGGTCCTCAGTTGGTGTCCATTGTAGAAGCTGAAGACTCCGATGATGATTCAGCCGATTCCACGGCAGGCATTATGGCAGCTAAAATAGTAAAGGGTAAAGGTTATACCTGCCCTGCCCTAAGAGCTGCCAAAGGAAAGGAGCCAAGTTCAGGAGACGGCAAGACAGAATACTCCTTTGATATCTCCAAGGCAGACCAGATCTTTGACTACTTGCTTAAGGATAGGCAGATTCAGCTGCTGGATGGGCACAAGATCCCACCTGCTGAGGAGTTAAAAGATAAGAAATACTGCAAGTGACACAACTCTTATAATCATGCGACTCTAAATTGCATGGTTTTCATGAAGGCCATTCAGAAGGGGATAAAAGAGGGGAGGTTCAAGCTTGCGGACAAAGGAATTGCTGAAATGACAGTGGATACTGATCCATTCCCTGCCCTTGGGATAAGCATGGTCTCATTCTCATGATTCGATGACGAAGGACCCAGCCACAAGCACATGATATCTGTACAACAAGTCTGGAGGCCAAAAAAGGGATCAGCCGATTCAACCCATATTGATCGACTGAAACCTCAGGCTGCCAAGGTTTCTGTCTTTGACAGATTGGGAAAACCCCAACCAGAGGTAAGACATAGGCAGGGGGCAAGCCACCTAAACCAGGTAGGTTCACCCAGGAATTAGTAAAACAGTGCATTACACATGGCCAGGCCCTGACAGGGAAGCCTGACAAGGAGTAGAGTAAGGCACCCATTGCTAAAACTGGGGGGCAAGATCGGCTAACCCTCAGAGAAAGTGGTAGGCTATCTTTGCCCAAGATGGATGAGGAACCTGTCCCCAAGGATAAAAGAAGGGTAGCCGAGTTCACGTAGAGAAGGGGCATGTCTTCCTTGAAGATAACAAAGAAGGAATGATGAGAAGTTGAGGACTCAGAGAATGTTAAAACCCCGCTAACGCCAAAGAAGCGGCACCGGTTCTTGAATAAGTATGCCAAAGACAAAAAGGCGATCACCGTAGTGCTATCAAGAACCCAAAAGAGAAGGATGCAGAGAATGAGGTCTGTCCAGAAGATGAAACAAACTCTGCAGATGATAGCCGATGTAAAGAACAGTGAAAAGAGCGAGATCCCCTTAGAAACTGTGAATGAAGCACTGGATAAGGCTTTCCCAAAGCTGGAGGCTGAGGAAGCTGGGAAAGAGGAAGTGCCCGAAAGTATAGAGCCGATTACTGAATAGGAACCTGTTCCTGAAGCAGAGGGTCTTGTCGCCTCAGTCGACATAGGCGAAGAGGCAATCACTATAGAAGGTTCAGTGATCCCAGAGAGGTATTGGGAGCAAGACGATATCATGAAAGATTCCTTGTTGGATCTCCTGTTCAATGAAGAAACTGATGACCTACTGGCTGAGATAGAGGCTATTAGCTTATTCCCAGAAGAGTTTTGGGCAAACAACTCACAACCAGGAGGTTTGGAGGGAGACATGTTTGCTGAGGAGACAGAATGGGCCACGTTAGCCGATACACCGGTTGATGAGGTTACCAAGGTAGTGTTTGAAAGCCTACAGGAGAAATGGTGAAACATCTGAAGCCCCTTTATATCAAGGCCTATATCAACGAGAAGATCTTTGGAAGAGTCTTCGTGGACAGAGGGGCTGTGCTGAATGTCATGCCTGTGACGACCATGAGGAAACTTGTAAAAAGTCTTGAGGACCTAGTCCCTACCAACATGAAAATGTCCAATTTCCTGGGGGAACCTTCCAGAGCACTTGGAGTCTTGATAGCCGAAGTCACGGTAGGCCCCAAAACCATCAAAGCAGCTTTCTTTGTGGTTGATGGCAAACCCTCCTATAGCGTAATCCTGGGAAGGGATTGGATTCATACAAGTCAGTGTATCCCTTCCACACTTCATCAGAAGCTTATGTTTTGGGTTGGAGACAATGTTGAGACAACAAGGCACAAGAATCCTTTTTCGGTCAAGTAAAGATGCTAGAAGCCTTATTATATTCCCCACACCTAGGTCCTATTGCCATCCCAGAGGATTATGAAGAAGGCGCTGGAAAGCGTGCAACCTTACTAATGAGGATTTAAGCTAAGATCTCGGTACGAGCCACTACTAATGCGCAGGTGACTAATGAATAGGGTACCACAGGTACTCGAAGACCTTTTGGGTCGGCTAGAAATCTTTAAGGCCGAGTCCAAAGTGATGGATGCCATGATGGAAGACTATGATACTAAAGAGGAAGAGGAGGTCCTATTCTCCAAGGAGGAAGGTGCGGCAACTGAGCTTGATAAGGCGTGTGCAGCTGAGCCTATGGAATTGGACTCCCCTCTTCACAAGACGGCTCCTGCTTTTGAGGCAGAGGATCCTTTAATTGAGATCAATTTGGGTACGCCAGAACAACCCAGAATCGTGAAGGTGAGTGGGTTGCTTGAGCAAGACAAACGGGGTAAGATAGTCGAATTAATCCAGCGGTACAATAATTGCTTTGCCTGGAATTACTTCGAAATGCCTGGTTTGGCGAGGAAATTGGTGGAACACAGGTTGCCTATCAAAGCAGGATACAAACCTTTCAAGCAGGTGCCTCGCAGGTTCAATCCCCAGCTGATGCCTCAAATTAAAGCTGAAATTGAAAGACTACTGAAGGCAGGCTTTATAAGAACAGCCAGGTATGTTGAATGGCTATCTAATATAGTCCCTGTCATCAAGAAGAATGGCCAGATAAGAGTATGTATTGACTACAGAAACTTGAACTTGGCCACTCCAAAGGATGAGTACGCTATGCCTGTGGCTGACATGTTAGTCGATGCGGCAGCCACACATGGTATTCTCACCTTTATGGATGGATACTCAGGGTATAACTAGATCTTTCTAGCAAAATAAGATACTCACAAGACAGCCTTCAGGTGTCCAGGAGCATTGGGGATCTATGAATGGGTGGTCATGCCTTTTGGGCTCAAGAACGCATGAGCCACTTATCAAGGGCCATGAACTCCATTTTTCATGACTTGATCGGCAAGACCATGGAAGTGTACATAGATGATGTGGTTGTCAAGTCTGAGGGTTTTGAAAGCCACCTAGTAGATCTAGAGCAGGCCCTAAAGAGGATGCGAGCCCATGGGCTGAAAATGAATCCTGTCAAATGTACTTTTGGAGTGGCAGCTGGCAATTTCCTAGGATTTTTGGTCCACCATCAAGGAGTAGAAGTAGACAAGAACAAGGTGAAAGCTATCCTGGAGGCCAGACCTCCTAGGAACAAGAAGGAACTGCAAAGTTTAATTGGCAAGATCAATTTCCTAAGGAGGTTCATAGCTAATTCGGCTGAGAAAATGAAGGTTTTTTCCCCTTTGTTGAAATTAAAGGATACGGAGGATATGGTATGGGGGAAAGAGCAACAACAGGCCTTTGATCAAATTAAGCAAGGGTTGGCCAGACCTCCTGTGCTAACACCTCCGGTGTCAGGAAGGCCACTCAAATTGTATATAGCTGCAGAAGAAGAGTCAATCGGTTGCCTGCTCGCGCATGATGTTGATGATGAGACTGAAAGAGCTGTATACTATCTCAGCCGCATCTTGAATGATGCCGAAACTAGATATACCCCTATTGAGAAATTATGTTTATCGTTGTTCTATGCTTGTACAAAACTTGAATATTATTTGTTGCCTAAGGAAGTACTGGTTTTGTGCAAAATTGATATTATTAGGTATTTACTTAATAGGCCTGTCTTACAGGGTCGATTAATGAAGTGGGCCATTAAGTTAAATGCTTTTGCGTTGAAATACGTTCCATTGAGAGCAATGAAAGGTCAGGCAGTAGCCGATTTCTTGGCTCAACACCCTTGTGTTGAAGTCAATGACCAGATTAGCCGAACACGTTATGTGTATTAACTTGAAACCTTAGGTCTTTGACGTTTGTGGTCAAGAACGCAAAGAGGGGTAGGTGCTGGCATCACCATTACGGACCCGGCAAGGAAAAGTTGGAAATTCATGTGTCAGCTGGATCTTGGGAATTCTAATAATCAGGCAGAATACGAAGCTCTGATTTTGGGGCTTAAGATCCTGGCAGCCATGAAAGCGAATTATGTTCAAGTCATGGGAGATTCATAGTTGGTGATAAAACAGCTAACTGGGGAATATAGATGTAATAACCCTAACTTGAAAGAGTGCTATGAAACGGCTAGCAGGCTATTACGCTTGTTTGCTGATGCAGTAGTACATCACATTCCTAGGGAAGAGAATGAAGAGGCTAATGATTTGGCTCAACAAGCTTCAGGGTACAAAGACATGATAGTCGAAGTAAAACAGGAAGAATAGCCAATTTGGGAGTGTGCACCTATAGGAACGATCGACTCCTGGAAACAAGAGTTAATCGACTATCTTAAAAATCCTTCAAGCAGTACTGATTTCAAGCTTAAGCAGAAGGCACTTAAATACGTATTGGTAGACAATGAAGTCTACATGAGAACCATCAACGGGGTATTACTTAAGTGTATTGACAAAGAAGAGTCCATGAAGGTCATGGGAGAAGTACATGAAGGAATCTGTGGATCTCACAGGGTTGGGCCCACAATGAAATGGCTAATATACAGACATGGATATTATTGGCCTACCATTACAGCTGATTGTTATCAATATGCCAAGGGATGTGAGGTGTGTCAGCTGCATGGTCCAATTCAAAGGGTTCCAGCCGAAAACTTCCACCCAGTGATAAAGCCTTGGCCATTCAGGGGATGGGCCATGGATTTAATAGGCAAAATCTATCCACCTTCGTCCAAGAGGCATGCGTTTATCATAGTTGCGACTGACTACTTTACCAAATGGGTAGAGGCCCAGCCAATGGTGAATGTGACTCAGGATGAGGTGATTAGGTTCATACAATGCCAAATCATCTATAGATTTGGGATACACAAACCATCACCACGCATCAAGGTACTATGTTCCTTTGGGGAGAAAGTGGTGGCCTTGGCAACAATTTGGGATTAAGTTAATTCACTCATCCCCTTATTATGCTCAAGCCAATGGGCAAGCAGAGGCAACCAACAAAGTTCTTATTGATATAATCAGGAAGAACATTGAGGACAAGCCAAGGAAGTGGCATGAAACACTGAATGAGGCATTGTGGGCGGGGGGGAAGTCCGAGTGCGCAAAGGTAACTGGTTTTACCTCAGATCGGCTGACATATGGTCAAGATGCAGTGTTACCCTTAGAGATAAATGTGACTTCATTAAGGGTAGCAAAGCAAAACCTGCTAAGTCTGGATGAATATCAACAGGCCATGTTAATGGAGTTAGATTTGGTTAACGAAGATCGACTCATGGCTTTAGACCAAATTGAGCATAGCAAGCAAAAAATGGCTAGGGCTTATAACAAACATGTGAAGCCAAAAAGGTTTGTTGAAGGAGACCTCGTTTGGAAAACCATACTACCTATTGGGATCAAGGATCCCAAGTTTGGGAAATGGTCACCAAATTGGGAAGGACCATTTGTTGTTAGCAAAGCTTATCATGGTGGTGCTTATCGGCTAGTTAACATGCAAGGTGAAGAACTAAATAGAAGCATCAATGGAAAACATCTTAAGAGATACTATTCCACTATGTGGGAAGGCATATTGGAGAATTAAAAGTAGTTGCATTAACATAAAAGTGCAATTGTTTTTGGTGACCACAGGCTGGCCACCTAGCCAAAATTACAAAAGTTTAGCCCAAGATATAAAAGCTAGGGAGCTGCAGCCTCAGGATCATCACTTGATTTTTCTTCAATTGGGGCAGGACCTGGATCGGCTGACGATGCAGGAGCATCAGTCGTAGCCGAAGCTGCAGCTACATCTAGGGTGGGCTCAGGTGTTGGTGCGTCAACTAATGTCTCCACTGGTGGGACAGTAGCACCTTCAGAATCGCCTTGTTGGGTGGCTGGAGGGTCGGCTGCTACAACAGCTTCTTGTCTCCTAATCTCATCCAGCCGATGCTTAAAGGAGTTCCAAGCTTAAGTGGCCTCAGCTAACCCAGCGCTGCTAGTTTCAAGATCTTTTTCTAGGCATGTCCTCTGAGTGCCTAATACTGCTAAGTCACGGTCTAAAGAGGAAGATTGCTTGAAGAGACCATAACATTGCTGAGAGTTAGAACGGAGTTTCTCGATTAAAGCGATCGTAGGGGTCAACTCCGCTATTTCCTTCTTAACCCTCTCTAATTCAAATGACAAACCGGATAACCTTTCATCCGTGTCCTTAAGTTGGGTTAGAGTTTCCTGGCGGTCCTTCTCCAAGGTCATGAAGGAGGTTTGGAAATGAGTTTTTTGCGCCTGGAGGTCCCTTAATCTTTGGAGGTCATGAGACGTCATGTCATGAACTTCTCGGGAACGCCCGTATTGGTGAGATAAACTGCTCAGTTGGAGGGCCAAAGTGTTGTACACCTCTTGGTTAGCTGCAGGGATATCAGCCGAATTGGCTAGTTTGAACAAAGAAGTTCTTAAAGTAGCAACATGTTCCCTGTTGGATGGTATTTCCCCCATCAATGCGGCATTGACTCTCTCCAAGTGGTTGGAGATGGGAGAGGAAGCCATTGAGTAGGGGTCAGCAGAGGTAAAATACTTTGTCAATTCTTCTTCTGAGATAGCCACTACAGGAGCTGTGGGAGGCGAAGGCATCCGGGGAGCCTCATAGATGGCCTCTTCGGGTTGTGAGTGGGGATCCTATGACAGATGATGGTTAGCCGATTGAGTAAGCAAACAATATATGTTGAAGGGAATAAGATATCGGCTGTACCATTGGGGGAAATTGAGAGCTAGCGCCTTCAGCAAATTCTTGGACATACGGAAAGGGAATTTCCACACGTGGTTTCTGAAAACAAGGTGGTTAGGTTCAGGCTAACAAAGAATATTAAGAAAAGGAGGATAAGGATAAGATATTTACCTTCACCTTCGGCTGTTTTCCTTTACTAGCCGAATGTGCTTTTTCTTTGGGCTTGGCCTGAACCTGGGCAGGTTCTTCTATTACAACGCCAGGGGCCCTTGTTCTTTTCTTGGAGGGAGGATTAACAGGGTCGTCTTCAACGACAATAAATTACGGAGTAGTGGTGGTGGCTGCCATAAGACAAGAAAAGTAAGAGACTACGTTGAATTAAAAAGCAAGAACCGCAAAGAGCCAAATGTAAAGGCACTTACTTGGTTGGAATACCGAGGTTCTCATCCTGGTGGAAGTCCGTTTCTGGATTTGAGCTTGTACCTGAGGCTTGGTTTTAACGGGAGTGTTTTTTGGTTGGGTTGGTGGCCTCATTGCTTCGGCTACATCAGTGAGTACTAATCGGGTTGCATAGCTGTCCAACCGATCGGGGAACAGTCTGTCCTTCACTGATGGCCACCAATTGGCGAAAGCGGAAGTTTCACCAGATACTGGAGTGAAAGGGATGAAACGGAAAGCCTGAGTTCTTTTGAAGTTGGTAGAGACCACTTCCATTACATCATTGGCACCAAAGGGCAGCCGACCCAGGCTCTCTACCATAGAGTTGTACGGTAGAGGTATATGCTGTAACAACCCAAACTGCCTTGCTACGCAGTTGGGGGAGTAGAATTCAGTCGAAGACTTGTTATTTCGTGAGGTGGGTTTGAGGCCACAGAGTAAGTCACGAGAAGTCAAGATTGAGCTCCAGTTGAGCTCTAATTGGTTTTGTTGTTCGACTGGGAGAGGTTCATTTGTAGAGAAAATCCAGAAAGGCCCAATACCTTTCTCCAAGACAGGACGCCAGTCAGTGGCTATTCGGGTCAGACCGAAGAGTTTGGTGGCTACGGTGAAAGCATAAGAGGGCTCACAGGGAGTGAGTACCAAGTGGGTACCCAAAACGCTTGCACCCCGAGGAAGAACGCTAGGGTTGAAACGTGAGTCGATGAACTCTGGAAAGTAGAGCACTATCCAGAGCTGCAAGAACCAGAGTGGTCCCTGAACGTTCCTAATGTCTTCGCCTCTTTGCAGCCGATCCATAATGGTAAACAGGCAGCGGTAGAGGTATGAAAGGAAAAGGGTTCCCCAGGAGAAGTTGCCATCAGAGTTGACAAGGGCCACATAAAGCTGTAACTCTTGAACCACGACAATAGAGCTGGAGCAGAGAAAGTACTTGCTGAACCAGTACAGAAGAAATGCGTTGTGTTCAGCATCTGACACAGATCCTCTGGACTTGGCATTATTGGCAAGGAAATTGGAATACCCGGAAGTGTGTTTTGAGAAGTGGAATCCCAGTTCTGGAATTTGGAAGGAATAGTGAGAGAGGACATCATCGCCTGTGATCGGAAGCCCCAAAATAGTCGCCACATCCAGGAGAGTAGGGGAAACCATGCCCCATGGAAAGGTAAAGGTGTTGGTAGCAATACTCCAATAGCCGAAGAAGCCATAAAGCAACTCCAGGTTAAGGGGAATATCTTAAGTCGACAGCATAATCATGTCGTAGAGACCCCACTGTTTCCATTTATCAGATTTGGCAGCCTTCAGCCGATCCACCCAATCAAGGTAGGGTTGAGACGAACGAGGCCATGAACGAAGGTTAGTGGGTTTGGACTTCGTGGTGAACCAATCACAGGAGATTGGTAATGCGTAGAGAGAGGGGGCCATGTACTCCTTCAGAAAGACCGCTCCTTCACCCATATCTGAAGTGGAAGGAGCCAAAGAAAGAGAGTCTTGAATCTCGAACAGGGGAGATTGAAGGCCAGAACCAAGAGCCTCAGGGGGGCTAAGGGAGCGGTCAAGGTTCACAGAGGAGGAAGAAGACTGTTCGCCATCGTGTGCGTAGGATTGGTTTTGAGAATCAGAAGCAGAAGACATGGTGGGTCTGGTTTGTAGGTGAAAGACGAAAAGTTGGAGGATGGTGCAAGCTACAGGATTTAGGGCTGGTAGTAAACGTGAGAGGTAATTCGGCTAGTGAGTATTTAAAGAGATAGAAAAATCACTGATAGTGGAATTTAAAGGCACTTAAATCGGATGGATGAGGCGAACCGTTGCACTGTTTAAAAGTTTGTTGCAAATGGACTACCTTGCATTTATGATGAAAAGGAGTGATTTGACTTGAATCATTACGCCGCTTCAGCCTAAATTTAAAGTTACCGGCTAAAGACAGCGTAGGGGGGCATGTGTTTACACCTAAAAATATTCCTTAGAATTAGCCAAAACCAGCCACAGCCGAATGGATCAAATAGCCGATCAAGGCGTCATTAATCGCATGATAGTCGATCTTGCAATCGATGTGAGCCGCAAGGTGAAATCAGAAGTGAAAAATGGTTCTTGGGTTTGCTGGGCTTCAAGGAAGATATTTGGGTCCATTGGGTTAGCATGAAGTCACATATTGGATCAGATTCTTGCTCCACGAGCCGAATAACGTGAAAATAATTTTGAATTAATTAAATATCTAAGGTAAAACCGGTCAAAATTGTTCTCCATAGTTTTAGGAGTTGGGCGAAGAAATCTGATGAGAGGTTTACATGGAGAGGACCGTTGGTTGAAGTGGCGCAGCCATAATGTACTAGTGCACCTAGTTTTTAGGATCGTGGTTAGTGGAGCATGGCACCACTCAGCTTAGTAACCGCCAACTAGGAATATATCGTTGTTAGCCAACCAAACGTGGAAGATAGGGGTAGTTCTTAGCTGTTATTATAAATACCCAAGTTGTATACATGTTTAAAAAAGACAATCAATCAAACAACTTATTTTTCGCTCAAGTTTTTATTCAGTCGCATTTATGTTTACCTTTATGTCCCAATTTTTATCTTAGTTCATCGACTTAAACCTTTCTGGAGTGAGTTAAGGAACTCATAGCTAAGGAACAAAGTTCCTTCCTTGGCGTAATCGCTTGAAGAAAAGGGAATCACTGTTATGGAATTTAGCCGATCTGCGACTAATTGGCATTCCAGACAACACATTCTTTATAACAATATTTTTAATACATATTTTTATTATTGAATAAAACTTATGTAAATTTTATTATTTTGGAAACTAGTCTCATTGAATAGGGAATGGCCCATATGTTGGTGGCTCGGTTTGCAAGGAAACTAGTGAGGCAACTTGTGGTGGTTTGTTCTGCGAATGGATACGAAAGTTCTTCAAAGAGTTTCATTGCAACCTCGGTATATGTCATCGTGTTTGGACGAAGCCCCTGGAGCATCTTCAAAATGGATTCAAAAATTGTGGTGTACAAGGAGGAGATGAAATTTTCTCATAATATCATGTTAAAGCTACTTCTTTAGGAAGTGGAGCAGCTGATAAATTTGACGGATTAGAAAACTCAAATTATGCATACCTATCTGGGATGGAAATAATTGTGCAGATATCCTTACAAATTCGTTTAATTGCTCAAGAGTTTGATAGGCTTCTTTCGTGTATAGTTTTGGTTTTGTGCGAAGATGGTTTGAGGTGTTGTATCCCCTTTGTTGGCTAGTTTGTCAGTTCCTTTTGTTTTGTACAAAAAGATAAAGAAAATTTCATTTGAATAAATAGTTAACTTTTTTTTCACTATAAAATGGTTGAATAAATAGTCAATTAAAACATTAATATTAATTTAATTTAATTACTATAACATGAAAATAACACATGGTTCTACAGAAAAAGGATAATCAGGTGGTTTTGTGGTGGTTTTACGAGGATTGACGTTGTTTCCGAAGAAGTGCACAGTCCCCCTTCTTCTCACAATTGAAACGATGACCTGATCGGTATCGCTTTAACAAAAATAAGAAAAAACGAATATAAGTTGAGGAGGGCCGTCTTAAACATTTTGGGAGCCCTATTCTAATCTTAAAAATTGGGCCCCTAATAAAAAAAGGACAATTTTAATAATTAAATATATTTCAAAATATTATTTCAAAAAAGGACAATCTTAAATATTATTTCAAAAAAGGCAATTGTTCTAATCTTAAACACCCACTTCAGGACAATAAATATAAAGAAAATTATTAAAATCTTACCAATACAACTTCAAGCTAATATCAACCTTCTAGCTACTTAAAAAGAGCCATCCTTCTAACACTTTTTGAAGCAAATTCATCAACTAAGTCTTCATATTGTATTATCTCCAAAAGATCATTCTCAACTGCTATCAATGCTAATCCATTAAGCCTTTCCTGTAACATAGTAGACCGCAAGTAAGACTTCAACGACTTCAATTTTGAAAAACTTCTTTCTGCAGAAGCAACTGTCACGGGAATAGTCAATAAAATTTTATATGCAATAATTGTATTAGGAAAACAATCTAAGCCTTTCAAAAATCTTAATATATCAATAGGTCCTATTTTTTTCTGCAGGAAAGATTTCTCTTAGTAACTTTAACTCCACAAATAATTCATTCCCATCAATATCAGATTGCTCATTATGTTTCAATGCCTGTTCAAAATGATTACAACAAGCCATCAAAGTTGCATCGTCCAATGATTGTAACTTGTGAGAAGTAAACAAGAAACCAAAAATACCAAATCTCTTATTAAGAGAAACAACGGCTTGATCAACAAGGTAAAGAAAATAATTAACCCTAAAAGATTCCTCTCCAGATAACTCAACTGATGGGGTATTCAAATTCTCATCAAACTGTCTTTTTCTTCTAATTATACGCTTTTAAGGAAATACTGGGTCGATATTCAATTCAATAGCAATTTCCTTAGCATTATCCAAGGCATTATAAAAACCAGATTCTCTATATCCCTCAAAAAATGAAATCAACCACTTTATTTTTTCCATAACAACATCAATAAGCATATCCTTTGATTGTAAAAGTTTGCTAACCAAATTAATTGCGGATAATATTTCAAACCAGATAATTATAGCCATTAAAAACTCAAAATCACCAAGCTCATTTGTTGCTAAGGATTTAGCTTCACTTCTTATTTTAGAATCGAGATCCTTTTCCGACACTTCAAGTAAAGCTTCTCTAAAATCTGACATTTGAGCTCTTATAGCTTTGACACTATCTACACGACTCTCCCAACGAGTGGATGACAATGATTTTGGAGTCAACCCTTTTACATTATCTTTCAAAATTTGCCATCTCTTAGTAGAATTGGCAAAAATTGTATAAATGCGTTGAGCAACTCCAAAAAAATCTTGTGCTTTAATACAAGAGTTAGCCATATCACACAATGCCAAATTAAGACTATGACAACCACAAGGAGTATAAAAGGCTCTCGGATTTATGTCTAGAAATTTCTTTTGTACACCTTGATGTTTTCCTTTCATATTTGACCCATTATCATAACCTTGTCCTCGCACATCAAATAAGTCAAGATCAAAAATTTTCAATTCATTTTGTAAAACATCAAAAAGCCCTTGGCCAGTTGTATCATTCACATTCAAAAATCCTAAAAAAGATTCCTCAATACTAACAGAATTTGAAGAAACATCCACATATCTTATTATCAAAGACATTTGCTCTTGGTGACTAACATCAGGAGTACAATCAAGTATCACTGAGAAATACTTTGCTTGTTTGATTTTTCTAATGATTTCGCTTTTAATTGCGTATAAGCAAAAGAATTAACTCATTTTGGATGTTATGCCCAAGATAATGAAAGTGAATATTATCATTTGTAATACGTCTAACATGTTCTTGAACAATTGGGTCAAATTCTGCTAACATTTCAATTAAGCCCAAAAAATTGTCATTGCTATTTCGGTACAATCTCTCATTAGAACCACGAAAGGCCAAACTATGTTTAGCAAGGAATTTCACTATTGAAATAATTCTTTTTAAAACATTTTTCCAGTGATCCTTTTCTTTCTCAATTAGTCTTTGATTCATTTTATCAATAGTCTGATTCTTTTGCGGCCTTTGACGCAACTCATACCAAGTAGTCATATTCTTAACATGTTCCATGCCTGTCTCATGCTCTCTAAGTCTTTCACCAATATGTGCCCAATCACTAAAACCCTCATTTGTTAATTGGCCTCTACTAATCCCTATTTTAAAATCTTTACAACAAAAACAAAATACTCTATCAAGCTCTTTCGAATAAACAAGCCAATCTCTATCGCATTTCTCTCTATTTGATAAAACTCTAGTATACAAATTAGCCGTAAAGCGTCTAAAAAATTTATCTTTAGGACCATTCACAATGGACAAATCTCTTTTAGGACCTTTTGTAACTAATAAATCAATCATTTTAGAATCAAGAGCATCCCAATTTCTTGGATCAAATATATCAAACGAATGTTCAAATGGATTTGCTTGCTCTAATGGATTATCAACACCATCACCATTTTCAGCATCAACATTTAGATTATTCAAATTATTATTTTCAATGGGTACTTCACCTCTATTTTTCGGATCAATACTTTCATTCTCCACATTATTATTCTCAGTAGTAACCACAGTTTCAAGAATTTCAACATCAACATTATCAACATTCTGATTTTCAACAGGAATTTGTGGTTCTTTTCTAAAAAAATTATCAAGAGCTCCTCTTTGAGATTGAGTTAACTCTTCAAGTCTTTTTGTTTACGCTTCTCATATCCAGATTCATACTTTCTAGGACGCATAGTAAATAAGACTAAGGTAAATAAAGAAACAACCTGAATTTAGAAGACGAGGTGCCTGTGACTGTGAGGCTGTGCCAGTGCCACTGCCACTGCCACCTTCACCTTGCGTCCTTGCCCACGGCCCACGGGCCCACACCTCAGCCTGCAATGCAATCCACAACAACAGTCAACAAAAACGTGTAAAGGATTAATTAATTAATAATAAAAAACCAGTCTACCTTTTGTTAGTAAGCGTGCCTTGTACGCTTCCAGTCCTGCAGTCCACTAATCTAAGCCCAGAAAACTCAAAGCGTGCCTTCTCTTCTTCTTGCTTTCTCTCTCGGAAGTCGGAACGTTTTCCTTTTCCAAATAACTCAAATCAAAGCCCAGAAAAAGTTGCAGAACCATGTCCACACTTGGATCAAAAGAACACCATGAAAAGATGCAGAACCGCACCGGAGTCGCAGTCGCAGAGAAGAAAACAGGGGACGATTTTGGAAGAAAACACCTCTGCGTTTCGACAGTGTCCAGAATCGGACGAATGACGATTCGACCGTGTTTCGCGATTCAAGCGATTCCGCCAGCGATTCAGGCGATTCGGCCGTCGATGAGTGACGATGACGAGTCTACTGCTCTTCTTTGAAAGAGGAATCAAGAGAAGAAGAGGAAACAAGAGAAAGAGATTTTCAGAGGGAGAGGATTCGGTTAGGGTTACAAACAATGACGTTTAAACGTTGCTCTTCGTTCGAATCCCTTAATTTTCGAGCTTTCAATTAATTTTGGTTCGAGCTCTCCCTCTGAAATGCGACGATTCTTCTGCCTGATGATTCTCCAACGCGGCCGCGAATTCAGAACCACCACCCCCCTTTTTTTTGTTCGTAGACGTAGTAAATTTTGGGACCCCAAATTTTGGGCCAAATTTGAGGCCCTGTGCTGTAGCACTGTTTGCACAGCCACATGGCTGGCCCTGAAGTTGAGTTTTAAGACACTCGTATTCGTTTCTCGTTGTTTTTGTCGAACAGACACTGATCAAGTTATCGTCTCAACTATGAAGACAAAGAGGAGCATGAACTTCCACTTCTCAAGATCAACAACGATCCGTGTCAGAGTTTCAAACCTAAAATTTGCTCGTATAAGTTACTACCTCTAGTCTCATATATAAGAGGAGAAAACAAAAATCATCAAAATCAAAGAAATTTATTTAATATTATAATTTTGAAAAGTTATTCCAAATATAGCCTTTATATTACATGTTTTACGTCCACTCATATAGAGAATAGAAAAATTTATAGTAAAATAAAATAAGAATATAAAAGTCACTTTAGCCACTAATACATCTAAAAACTTATGATTTTTTTTTATAATTAAGACTATTTTTTTTTTGGAGTTTTTTCTTATATACGAGACAGAGTTAGTAACAAATATACCAGAGTTATAAAAAACATGAACATACATGTGAACAAAAAGTGGGCTCCGGGAGAGTGAGTGAAACAACAGTTTCCTGCTCAGCTTTTTTCGTACAATTATTATTATTATCATTTGTCTGCTTTCTTCTCACTGTAGCGTCGGAACCACCACTACTTGCTTCTTCTGCTGGTTGTTGTTGTTGTTGTTCAAAAGTGAAGAAGATCACGAGCGAGCACAACTGAACCAACCCCATATCACAATTCGCCTTTCCCATGATTTCTACCACTTAAATTTCGAGTCTTGCATTCTCGCTCACAAATCAATATGCATGTCCCTTTCTTCATTGAATAATACTACCCTCTGAGCTGAAATGCCTGTTACGGAGCTGAAGGATCGTCACTTGGCTGCCACTGACACCGTCAACAACCTCAGGGAGCGGTTAAAGCAAAAACGCCTTTCTTTGCTCGATACAGATAGTAAAATTAGTTTTCCTTTTTTTCAATTTTTAAGGAATGTGTTCGATTTGGATGTTGAATTTGTAGCCTTTTGCTAATAGTTGGTTTTAGATCTAGTTGAACTAATTGTTTAATGGGAATTTTTGCAGTTTCTGGGTACGCCAGGTCTCAGGGTAGAACTCCTGTGAGCTTTGGACCCACCGATCTTGTTTGCTGTAGAACGTTGCAGGGTCATACTGGAAAGGTAGCCTTTTTTTTTTTTTTTTTTGCTTCTTTCATTTGTGAAATAGAATGCGTGACTTATTCTCAACTTAATTTACCTTGCCAAACCTTAATGTGGACTATATAATATAACCTCTGAAAGGTTTAATTGTACTATTAGTAGTCACCCAAAAAAAAAAATTATAATTGAAGTCCCCAAAAAATTGTACTTTTAGTTCCGTAGATTTAGGATTGGTGTGATTTTGGTCCTTGCAAATTTAATTCATTAAATCAAATCACCATATTTTCCCAAATGAGCAAATTCGGTCTCAACGTTGTTAATGGTATTTATTTTCCAAGTTAAGGTTGCAATAATCATAATCATAATCCTGGTAAAAAATTATGCTTCATGTCATTCGTTACTCTTGCCACGTCAAGAATCATGATCCAAGTCAGTACACTATGTTAGCAATTGAACGGAAAATTAACACTGGAACCAAATTTACTTGATTGTAATAAGATTGCAATAACCATAATCCAGGTCAAAAATTGTGATTCATGTCATTCGTTACTTGCCACGTCAAGAATTGTGATCCAAGTCAGCACATTCTGTTAGCAATTGAACGAAAAATTAATGTTTGGACCAAATTTGCTTGATTGAAAAATTATGAGGATTGGATTCAAGAAATCGAAACTACAAGGATAAAAAACACACATTCCTGAAGGGACTAAAAGTGAAATGCCCTTGTGAAACTATTCTCCAGCATTGTGTTTCCTATTCTTAATGATTGCTAGAATAGTGTTATGGGCAGTGGTTTGTATGAAAATCTAAAAGATGTGAATGTTGATATGTTGATAATGGACATAACTTTTTATTTTGTTTCAGGTTGTGTGATAGGCTTATACTTCATAGTTCATACACAGAACAGCCATGCTTTTGATTTAATAATATGGACAGAATATTGTAGATTTCTAACCATTATGCTTACAGATTTTAGGTTAACTTCATAGTCCTTTTAATTTTGCAGGTTTATTCATTGGATTGGACTTCTGAAAAGAATCAGATTGTTAGCGCATCCCAAGATGGCCGATTAATAGTGTGGAATGCTCTAACAAGGCAAAAAATTCATGCCATAAAGCTGCCTTGTTCATGGGTCATGACCTGTGCTTCCTCACCAACTGGTCAGTCTGTTGCATGTGGTGGTCTGGACAGTGTTTGCTCAATTTTCAATCTTAATTCCCCCACTGACAAAGAAGGGAATCAGACTGTTTCGCGGATGCTTAGTGGACATAAGGGTTATATTTCCTCTTGTCAGTATGTTCCAGATGAAGACACCCACTTAATTACTGGTTCTGGTGATCAGACATGTATTTTATGGGATATTACTACCGGCCTTAAAACATCTGTCTTTGGTGGTGACTTTCAGTCTGGACATACTGCAGATATACTTAGGTATGTTAGTTGATTGCTGAATTAATTTTAGCCAATACTTGAAGTAATTTGCGTTCACTGTGCCTACCACCCAGCTATTAAGAAAACCTACAAAAATAATCTCCCAAGTCTAGCAGATTTGATGGTCCATGGATGTTTCGTGGTCAAACTCAAATATGACTTGTACTATTATTCAACCTTACAAATGAGAAAAAGGGAAGAGCACATTCATTTGATGGTGCAGCAGAATTGAATATTCATTAAGGTTCATCTACACCCTATGAAGACACTCTTACCTTTTTCTCAACATATAAGTCTGAAAAGGGGTAGGAATGACATTAGACCTCAAGGCATTTGTGAGATAGTGTCTCAGTTAAAGAATCTGTTAGGCACAGAAATATATAGTTTCAGGATTTTGATAAATGCTATGGAGGTATGTGCTGGTATTCATAATAGAGAGGATGTCTGTGTAGTAATGGAGGAAAATATCTGGGCAGTAGATGCAAAATGTGAGGGGAGAATAGTTTACTTTGTTTTTGATTTGTTGATTAAACTAACTGCAAAAGAATGGCCACTTTAACTTCCAAATGCAAAGCATTTGCATGAATTTAAAACTTTAGATGTACAAACATATTGATAAGGTTATGAAATCTTGTTGGTGATTGATGTGCTGATTAAGTAACATGTTTTGTTTTAATATTATTTTGTTAGTATCAAATCCTTTCTTAGAAATAGCTTATTGCTCTGTCCTCTCTCAGCATCTCAATTAATGGATCCAACGCAAGAATGTTTGCATCTGGTTCTTGTGATGCAACTGCTCGATTGTGGGATACTCGTGTGGCAAGTCGAGCGGTGCGGACATTTCATGGGCACGAGGGAGATGTTAATGCAGTCAAATTCTTTCCAGATGGAAATAGATTTGGAACTGGCTCTGATGACGGAACTTGCAGATTGTTTGACATTAGGACCGGACACCAACTTCAAGTATATTGTCAGCAGCACAGTGACAACGACATCCCACCCGTGACCTCCATTGCGTTCTCTGTATCAGGAAGACTTCTTTTTGCTGGATATACAAATGGAGATTGCTATGTTTGGGACACTTTATTGGCAAAGGTACATGTTGCTTTAGTGATATGTACAAGTGCAGCAGCAGCAAATTGCTTTCTTTCTGGTCACACCGTGATTGAAGCTGGCTTAGCTTTTTAACGTAACATATGATTTCTTCCTTGTTTCTTTGCAGGTGGTCTTGAATTTGGGATCTCTCCAAGACTCTCATGAGGACAGGGTCAGTTGTTTAGGTTTGTCAGCAGATGGAAGTGCATTGTGTACTGGAAGTTGGGACACAAACTTAAAGGTGACATTCATTTTAAGCCTTATTGAATAACTTTTTTGTTGTGTCATTTATAACGTAGAAAAGCTTAGGATTAGCTTGATATACAAAGGATAAAAGTGGTTGTTAAATGGAGATTAATCATTGTTGTTGTTCACTCATATAACATATGGTGTTGTCCTCAAGGTATAGCTCATGTGGTTGAGCTGAGACACCATAAGGAGTATGAATAGAGGTCTAGGGTTCGAACCTAACAACTAACATAACAAAAACTAACAACTAACATGTATCATTCAAAAAAAAATATATATATATATATCTATATATAACATATGGTGCTAACTACTTCTCTCTTGCAGATATGGGCATTTGGAGGGCATAGGAGAACTTGAGCGAGGGGGCAATCACTTCCTTTGACCTCCCTTGTCAGGGCCACTAAAACCACAACGTTTGCAGATCATTGTGGTCCAGTAGTGAATTGAAGACAAATTGCGTGGAATGCAAAGGTTAACCTTTTAGCCTTGGAACTAGTGCAGCGGTTTGTTTATCCTCATGTCCGTTTATCCAAGTGTGTAATCTAGTACTTTTATATTGTACTAACCGCTTCGATAACTACACGTTGAACCAAGTTAAAAGACTACTAGTATTTGTTTTTGTGTCTCCTTAGAGTTGCACACTATACCAATCCCTTTTAACTATGACAATGATACTACTTAAAAGCCATGCCTCAAATTGTGCAGCGAAGAATGGAGTGATGGACAAGTGGATCTGACTGAAAATGCAAAACATAGTGTCCACAATGTTATCGTTACAATTTCAACAAAATGAATGACATCATAGATTTTACCTGAACTTCAGAGAGAATCTGCTGTTGCAGTTTGCTTTATCATAGTAAACAAGCTACATAAAAGAGAAATAATCGCTCATATTCCTCGTATATCTTAAAACACTCGTCTTAATGGAAGTTGAATCAGTGCTGGCCACGGTGCTACTTTTGTCCTGTAAAACCATTATAGAGTAACACGGGTAAGTGTGCTTTTAGTAATTTAGTACTTTAGTTACCCGAAATTATGAGCCTCAAAGAGTCATGTGATTGTGTGGGTGTTATCGCTGAATGCAGCCCTCGAAGCTTTCTAAAGCACATCCTGCCCTAGCCCGAGCAAAATGTAGACGATAAAGAGGCCAATGCATATGCACATATATAAGATGAAAAATGTGGTCAATATTCTGAATGCATGTTTTTTTTTATCTGGGTACAATGATTGCGAATAGATTGTTATCAAAAAAAAAAATTTTGATTGCGAATAGGTTATACGTTATCTCTTGTAAATATAAGTCGTTAGGTGATATAAATCGTAATATATATTGAATGTCCTGATCTTGTGAATTAACTTCACCCTTTTTCCTAAAGTTGGGGTTAGAAAACACTATCAGGATCATTTTATTTTTAGTGAATGTAGCTTTTACGGGCAGCACATCAACGTCACCGAACCATGCATCCTGATCATGATACAGAAAAGGCAGACTATGGGCCCAAATAAGACATAACCTTGAGAATAAATATTTGCAACTACCAAATATCCAATTCATTGAGAAAACAAATATTATGGAAAATTCTCAAAATTCATATTACATTTGCTACAAAGAAATGAAGTATATGACCATGGGAGTTTACTCTAATAAACCCGACGAGATACATAAGCATCGTTGCTGGTCTAACAAGCATGCAGTGACAAATAAATTGCATATACTTAAGCCCAAGCGTACAGTTTTGCAATTCTTTACACACATCTATCTATGTGGCCGTTTAACTCAATATTGATCTTAACACCAAGACGGGCGGAGTTGAGTCAACATATCTCGACTTAGGTGAACTAGCCGCTTGCCACAATCTCATGGATGGTATCGCTGACAGTTTCATCGTCGGATCTGACAGTAAGTTTCATCGCAACATCCTTTGGACCATCAAGTCCAAAAGACAACCGCACAAGCACCTTCACATTCCCTATAAATACACCCGACAATAAGCATGTGTGTGACCTTGAATTAGGCGGAACTACCTCTGTGCCCTGCAAATGGTGAACAATAAAATAATGAGAAAGATACTGCCTTCCTAGAAGATACCATGGGATTACTAATGAACAGGCAATGACAAAAGATGCTCTACTCATTTCTTCAAGAAATTCATAAGTGGCATGGAGTTAGAGAACCAATGTCTACAATTCTAGATGATGTCAGATTTGACATTATCTTGCCATGGAGTAAAAGAAATCTCATATTCTCATGAGCACCTAAGAAACTCTTGATTTGGGTTCTCTCTGCTTACATTAGCTTTTACTAGCATCAATAACCTCATTATGGCAGGGATTTGGCAATGTCACAAAGCTCAACTACCAAAGCTTTTGAAATGTACTACTACGCTTAGTGAAAGCAATGAAATCTTTTATAACCAAAATGTATTTGCATCTATGTGTTGGTAATATCAAACTCTCAACAGTTGGGCTTGATCTTTGTGCCATGGGAAAAGAAGCATCTTACTCCTGAAGCACCCAAGAATCTCTTCTAATTCAGGATATCTGTCCACCTGTCATTAAACCTGTGTGCATGCAAATGTTGACAGAAAAGCATTCTGTCCAAATAACAGTACTTTACATTCATTCATGGACATTGGCTTGAGTTAGGCAATTGACAAAGTTCAACTTCAAATTTTTCTAAAAAGAAATTAAACTGACTGCGCATTAAAGTCTTTATATGCACCTTGGAGTAATATTAAACCTAAATTTGTGTACGTGAAAGAAAATGCCAACTTTTGGTCTATGCTCTCTAATAAGTCGTGGAAAATGAATCTGCAAAGAATGTGCATGGAAAATGAACCCTGATTGAGAGTAACAATACATTGGTCTTCTGGCAGCATCTAACGTGCAGAACATCACCTTATGTTGCAGTAAAAATAGTACAAAGGGCTCATGTCAAGTTTAATAAAATGGGTCTCATAACAACAAACATTTACCAATGTGACAATTGAGATCATTGGCTTACCTCACAAGGTTGCATGCCAAGAAGATTGATGACAGTATTTACAGCTTCAGCTAGGCTTTCCCTTGGGCCAAGACCATATTCATCCACTCGTTCACTATCAGGGCCCATGCTTTCCCATGCATTCCTGAAATTAGACACGCCCACTTTCAATATGTAATCTGCCGCAACAACCTCCAGATCCTCCAGCTGATATTCATCTTCAACGCCATCATCTTCAGCCTCGCCAGAGGTTGGGTCAACCTGGTCAATATCCAATTTATGAAGCAATGAAAAATTTCCACAAAAAAAAAATATTATAGGTTTTATTTTGCACAAATTTCCTGCCCCCCCAAAAAAAAAAAAGGCTTCGTGCTTGATATACACACATCATGACACACACACATATATTAGGAATCCGGTACAAAGAAAAACCACAAAGCTTTGCAAGGATAAAGGGAACAAGTACCTCTTTAACAATAAATTTCAGAATGTTAGAAAATTTTCCAGTTGTTGGCAATCCCTCAGGCTTTTCGAATGCTACAAAAGTTTGCCCAGGGGAATCATAAGGAAGAGATCTGAGGGGCTTGGAGAACACCTCAGAAAATTCTTCTGCTTCTGAAGCATCCACAATTACAGTAACCTGGAATAGGGGAAAAAATTACACAGAAGACCTAGAGTTGCATTATAGTATGAAATAGTTCAATATCTATATTAGTCATTACATCTTCCAATAGTTGTTCAGGTATCGTGTTTGTGCAGTTGTACTGAAACACAACATGCCTATCAAAAATGTGTTTAACAACATTAACTGCATATTCTGTCTCTGCTTCAGTAAGCTCCACAGGTGCTGAGGACTGGTAAGATATATAATATCAGAATACATACAATCACAATACATTAGAAATAAAAAAAATATAGATTTACAGAATTCTGAAAGAAGATTTACTGAAAGAACCTTAAAAAGCTTCCCAAAGTTTGCAAATTCAGGAATTGACAGAAGCAGCTTTTCATACGAATCTACAGTGGATGGGGGGCCACTAGGAGGAGCACCCAAACCAGTTGGCTTTTTACCTGGGGCTTTCTTCTCTGCAAGTGGCTGAGACTTGACCTCCTTGGGCACCAAATTAATGTCAAAAGCCGCTTCTGAAGGCTCCTGCAGTCACATAAAAACATGAGAATCTGAGATATGTCCTAAACTAACGAAAAGAAAGAACAATATAGAGGCCTTACATAGTTTTTCAAACTAGTCTCCAGATTGACGAGCGGAATATCAAGTGACCCAAAGAGGAAATCATGCACATCTTTATCAGTCTCAACATCACCTCCAAGTGTGTTCAGATAAAGTGTTGCTCTATCACGAACCTGCAAAGAAATCAAAATCATTCAAATATTAATCAAAGCAAGTAACAGCTTTACACGTTTCCAGAGTTGCAAAATTGTACGATTTCAGAAACACATAATTATAGAATTTAATTGTAAAAAATGACAGAGAAATTGACCTCATCATCACTGTCAAAAAGACATCGCCTTAGCAGAACAAATATGCGGGGCTGAAAGAGTAATTATGGGATTTTAGATTATGTTAATAACAACAAATATCGCCTTAAAAATGGATAGACCTAGAAAAAATAAAGGCAGCAGGTAGGTAACACCTTTAATGCATCATCTGAAGCACCAAATTTGGCCAGTGTGCTCACAGCACTGGCCCTAACAGTTGCATTCTCAAGATGTACTCTGTTATAAATATAGCGAATATATTTGCTGGGGTCCGATGTTTTTGGTCCTTCAACTCCCAGGAAGTGCAGTATCTAAGGTGCAAGGGGAACAAAATTAACAACAAAAGGTAAAATTTCAATAGCACACAGAGTAACCGACAAAGGACAAAACCAAAATTGGCACCTGTGTTGATAAGTAAGTGAATTCACAATCTTCAATGAATTCACAAAGATGAAGCAACCCACTTTCCTTAGCATCAGGGATATCTCTAATAAGAATCACTATTGAATCGACAATTGCTTTCTTGTAATCGAAACCGCCTTCTTCCCTAAGAATGTTACTCAGGAAATTCATCCTGATAATAATAACAGAATAGAAACCGGTAATTTAGACCATTTATCAAGGAAAAATATTCAACTGAAGGATGTATCATCCGGGGGAAAGAAACCTATAGAATGACACATATACTCACAGAGATCTATATTTTAAAGGAAACTTCAAGCACAATGATCTTATTGCTTCAACAACAACAATTTTGAACTCATCAGCAATATCAGACATGAAATTTGTAATCTGCTTCATAAGACGATCCACACTTGATTCATTTCCTGTCTTCAAAAGTGTAGTAATAGCAAGCGTGGCAATGCTTCTGTTCTGGTCAGAGATTAAACTTTCCATATCAATGTTGCAGTTGGTGACTGCCATTGGATGCGTCATTGCCACCTGCAAAGTTCAAAACCACACTAAAAAATTATATATAAAAAGAATGATCAAGTAGATAATGGAAAATCTTATAACATTAGCTACAACACAATGGTATTTTTTTATCAACTTCCCCAAAATCATAGCAGACAGAAAAGTAAAATGTGCACTCCAGAAGGGAGACAAAATGTCGTATATCCTTTCTCAAATTCTATGAAAGAATGAACAGTATTTTACTCAAATTTATGTGGTTAAAGAAGGTCAACCTTGTTCAAGGTGCGGACAGCAGCAAATCTCAAGACTGGCTTGGAAGAGCTTAAGAAGAGCTGAAGAACAGTAATTGCTGGAGTTAATTCTCGGCTAGTTACACCATTAAGCTCTGTAATTGCCTTAGCAGCTTCAAAAATCACCATTTCTGACTTGTGACGAAGGCAACTCTCAAGATAATCATAGAAGGGGCGTTCCCCTGATTGTGAGTTATTTCCTGACTCACGAATAACCTGCAGATATTATGCTACATAAATATTAAGCAAATGAATATCATCCCAGGGACAACTACATGTGAAAAAGAAAACACACCTGACTTGTATAGCGGATCAAAAGACATTGGGCTAAAGGTGAGCGAACATTTCCCCTAGTCAAGCTGGTAACCAGCTTGCTAACAGCTAGCCGATCGTTCTGCCGTATCTGCAATATTGCAAGTCACCATATGTCAATAGCTCTGCTTATAATTTATTTGTTTTGTATGCCAACAAAAGTAGGATTCTCAGAAGGTAAAATCAAAATTGCATGTCATAGGAGGACTTTAAGAGTAATATAAATTAGGGAGATAGAGTTTCCGTCATGATCATGCTCAAAGTAACTGCAGAAGACAATCACATACAATAAATGCAGGCAACTTTCTACTTATTTACCACAAGAGGTTGAAAGCATATATACAATCTTTGCCAAGATGTTCACTGATACTCTGCCTTGAAATTATTCACAGTGCTGTGTGATGCAGCCAGATGTAAATTGCAGTTGTAGTTGGAGCTAAGAGTACAAATAGGAGTATGCTAAAAAATTTAGTTACAGTAGACGTCATAATATCATAAGATGGACTAGAAACCAGGAAATCAAATATCAACTTCATCAGTTGTATTACAAGGAGTTTTGCTTTCTTTTGTTGTGGTAAAATCATTTCCTTGATAAGATTATACAAGAGTTAAAAAAATTAGATTTGTAAAACAATGAAAGGTTTTTAAATGAACCAATTATCCCAAAAGCTTAAGATGTTTTATGAAGGCGTATAATGGTTTTCATATCAAAGTATCTAACACGCCTC
This sequence comes from Calophaca sinica, assembly GCA_037113605.1. Classification (NCBI taxonomy): domain Eukaryota; kingdom Viridiplantae; phylum Streptophyta; class Magnoliopsida; order Fabales; family Fabaceae; genus Calophaca; species Calophaca sinica. Next base: position 74,787,755 of record CM073734.1, read on the forward strand.
TTGCGCGAGAGTCTTCTGGGCTCAAAGCATAGATAGTGTGCAAGTCCGCCTACCTAATACCTTGTGCTGAAATTCAACTTTTATTTAGAAAGATGGAGGTAACAAGGATGGAACTCTAAAGCACTTTATCATAGAAGCTTTGATATTATGCCATGAACTAACTATTCCAAAAGCTTAAGCTGTTAGGTGAAAGCAAGAGTAGTTTTTCATATCCAACAGGTTTAAAAGTAAATAATGAAACACTAGATCATACTAAATATTCAATGGATTTTAACTGTATAAACCAAAAAATGACCATGCAAAAAAGTGCTCTTGCTACATATGCCAGAAACTGATGAATTATATTGCAGCATTGATTTTCCAAATCGTCTATAAGGGTGACAGAATTTTTGATTTTTCAGTACAATATATTTTAATACACCAAGAGAGTTACATCATCAAACCATGCATGCAGTATACCTGATGTAGCAAAGCCAGTGCGTGAAATTGTACAAGAGCTGCTTTTGATTGAACAGCTTCCTGAACCTCATTGCTCCACCTTTTCACAATCTCAGGATTTGTCTGAAAGGGGGGATATAAAATAAGCAAGCAACATAAATGAAATATACAGATATAATGAATTACATCTAGATATTAATAATACCTGGAGTAGATGAATGCCACTAACTAGGGCCGCACTTGCAACAACTGGATTCTTATCTACAATTGCTTGTTTCAAATACCGCTCAATTTGGGTAAGGAGAGTTCCATCCGTGATACGACAAAGCACACGAATGGCATTTGCCCGATACATATCAGTCTTACTATTCATGTCCTTCATGAGGGAGCTCGTGACGATAATAACCTTTTAAAAAATAAAAGAGATAGAACAGTCAGAATTTAATTTCGTAATACACAGACCATATATGCGGATCTGACAAGTAAAATAAATTGCATGAGACTTTGTAACCTCATCTGCTGATGGGGAGAGTTCCTTTATTATCAAGTAGACCATTCTTCTTAACCCAAGATCTCGAGACTGGAAAAGCTTGGTAACAGAAAAGAAAACTTCTGTAGCTTCAACCTATGAAATTGCAGCAAGAACAAATTACTGAAAAAGGATTAGTATTGACTCTAACACAATCCTGTAAAGTACATCTATAAATAATAAGCTTGGATATTTAAGAAAGAAAAGGAAAACCTCTTGACCTTTGTAAAAGTCTCTCCCTGATTCAGTAGGTATAGAAGTTTTGTGATAACCTGGAAAAAGATAATAAACACACACATTATCAAAATTCAAACACCGATTAATACAACGAAAAACACACACATTATCAAAATTCAAACACCGATTAATACAACGAAATCATAAATAAAAAAGTAAATAAAAAAACCTGTGAACATCTCCTAGCATCTAGTTGTGGGTCATTAAAAACCCTGGCCTCCTGAAGAACAGCCCCCTTTTCAATTCCCAAAAAGGGAGAATACTCAGCTGTTAAACAAAACAAAAAAAAAATCAGAATTAATCAACAAATATGAACATTATGTCATTATAACACATGTAAGACTCATCACAACACACGAGGTACCAGCCTGAGTCGCGACCAAAGTGTGAAAAGAAGCTATAAAATATCTAAACTATCTATCCACTTATCACTATAAACTTGTTCAAACAAGCAATTGCACGTTATCAATGAACTGCGTTTCAAATGACATGGTTAGATCAATCCAATGTTTCTACAAACGACGACGAACCAAATCAGATAAATCGATTCAACAACGCACTAATCCAATCTAAGTATCATGATCTACGCGAACCCTACCGCATTCCACATTCGAAACGGAAATTAACCATTGGATCTGGAACCGAGGCGAAGTGATCCGGCAGTGGCAACAACAGGAAAACGAAAATGGCAAGCACGAGCATGGGAGATAGCAGATCGAATTGCGAAAGAGGAAAGCAGAAAAAGTGGCATGGAAAATCGGTGAAGAACGAATGAGGAATGAATTACCTTCGTCGTCCCGATCATCGTCTTTCTTCACGAGCGGCTGAGCCATCGCCGGAGCAGGTGAATCTCTGAGATCTGAAAGCTAAGCAATCTTTTTCTGTAGGTGCCTCTGCGAGTGCACCACTGAAGTTTACAAACGAAGAAATGAAGAAGAAGAAGAAAAATGCCTCGGCAAGTATAAACGCACGAAATAAGAGGGCTCTGTAGTTTGTAAACTATAGGAGATCGGATGGCGAGTACTAACTAGCTACTACCGTGTTACCGTCAGGACTCGGGGTAAATTTTATGTTATTTTTAAAATTAAAAGTTTATCTCATCCATCAAAAGCAAACCTGCTTTATTATTTTATTTTTTTTTTTGATATTTATGTCTCATGAAGTCTGAGTTTAGTATCTTTGAAATTTTATTTATTATGACTTATTGTTTTTTTTTAATTTTGTCTTAGAAACATGTCTCTCTTCGTTGCACCTGGGATAAGAATGGGTAGTGTTATGGACCGGTCCCGAGCTGAGTCCTAGTACGCCACGACTCTGCAGATCGTTCTGCCTCGCTACCCGAGCTCGATTTAATTGCCACCGACACGAGACCCGCTGCATCTGACTTAGGTACAATTTTCCCGATGATAACGTCGAGCTGGGGACGTGGCCGACACAGGAGCGGAATATCAGGAAGAGATCAGCTAATTCCCGAATTGACGGAGGGATTACTGCGCGCAGAGGTTTCCTTCTTTCCACGCAACTCGCTATATAAAGGGGGCTAGACCCCCCAGGTTTGAGGACTCTCTCTACTCTCTCTAAACCCTAAAACTCATCTCTATGATGCGAGCTCTATGCTCACCCTAAAAAGCCCTATCTAACTTAGGCATCGGAGTGCCTTTTGCAGGTACCCCACCCGCCGGTCTGAAGGAGGAAGGACATCACGCCCAAAGGAGAAGTACTCACCACAAAGCTCATCACCTAGCTACCACGCTGAAGAACTACAGATTTAACTCGTCGAGGAGCTTGCACTATTTCGCATTAACATTGGCGCCACCGTGGGGCCCGTGAAACTAGCTGGGCCTCAAGGATACCACGCGAGCGGATGGTATCAACAAAGATCGAACTTGGAGCAAGGGTTTAAAAGGCACCAAAGCGGATCGGCCTTTATCGCTATTGACGAGCAACTTTGGAAGGCAAAAACAGAGCACACCGAACACGGACCTTCTCGTGGTGAACACATCATCCGATCTCGAAAGGAAGCAGTAAAGCGGCAAAGGATCGAAAATAACTTATGGCCTCAACGCTCGGACTCCGTAAGAACGTGTTTCTAATCGAGATCAAGATAAAAATCAAATCTTTGGATACCCTAAGAACCAGGAGTGCGGTCACCCACACAAATCTCTGACGAGATCAAAATCAAATCGTGGGGTATCCTAAAAATAAGGAACGCAGTTAGCCACAAATCTTGGAAGAAATCAAGATACGCTGACAAAGCTCAACCACTCACTGGTCAACCTCATCTCAACAACCGAAGTTGACCTCAACTGAGTCGCATGACCTGTTATTTGGAGGAGCTCAAGTCAACCACATTGTCGACCCCATCAACTCCTGACGACCACAGATTCGTCCCCTCAAAACCAGACAACCAGCGGTGGATACCCAGTCCAAGACTGCGGCCTACCAGGCCTCCTCAACAATTTCAATATTCGACGGCTTTCAACTCGGCTACGTCGCGACCTCGATTACTTGATGACCTCAACATTGCCGTTTGGACAGCCAAATCAACTACTCTCACAAGGAAGTATAAAACTCGACTACGAGCACTTTACTCAGCATAAAAATTAATGCTAACTTTATTACATCAAGTTGTTGCAAATTGTCTATACTTTGACGGGAACAGTGCCCCAAAACCAAAGGTCAAGCCCGCCACGGAGCTCTAAGACCCTGGCGTCAAGAACCTCGACCTCGACACGACCCCTGTGGTCCTAAACCCAAGTCAGCATAAAGGCTTGGTGGGCTCACTCGCAGCTCGACCCCCGTGGTCCCCTAAACCCAAGTCAGCATAAAGGCTTGGTGGGCTCACTCGTAGCTCGACCCCCGTGGTCCTAAACCCAAGTCAGCATAAAGGCTTGGTGGGCTCACTCGCAGCTCGACCCCTGTGGTCCCCTAAACAGAGGCCTGGCTCAAAAGCAGCTCAGAAGGTCGCCAGTCGGCCTAAACAACCCCTGTGGTTTCGAAGACACCAGGTCGGCATAGAGGCCTACAAGCTCTAAAGCAGCTCGGCTAAGGTCGCCTGTCGAGCTAAACAAGACCATTGTGGTTTCAAAGACGCCATGTCAGCATAAAGGCGTGCCGAGCTCAAACACAGCGCGACAAAGACTAACCCCTGCGGTTCCAAAGATTTCAGTCAAAGATAAAGGCCTGGCGAGCTCTAAAGCGACTTCTAAGGTGTTAACTCGACCTAAAGAAAAACCTAACCACCCAATCATCATAGAGACTGACACCAAAGCGATGCTCTGATTAGACAAGCACTCGACTAATGTCGTTATTTAGGACTAATGTTCCAAACTTTCAATTTGAAACAAATCTTTCGGGGGGAAGCCACCCGAGGACTACAGGAAAGCGTGGAAAGAAAGTAAAGTAAGTCATCATCACTTAGTCAAATTTCATTCATAGGAAAAGGAATTGCAAGAGGTGGTTATCGAATGAGCAATTACAAGTTACGCAAGGGCATCCTCTTGGCTTTCAATAACAAGATCGGGAGCGATCACCTTTGCTGGGGTCAGGGCATCATCGAAACCCTCCTAAAAAAATTGGGGAGCACTGAAGCCCTTTTTTCTCCTAGAGATGAAGCCCAACAAAGATTAACTCGCCACGAGTTTGCGGAGGTAAAGCTCTCCGTGAGCCCACCGACGAAGACCAGTTCTCCACAAGACCTGGCGAGCTCTAAAGCAAGCCCGGTTTCGGTCACAACTCGACCTCAGAAACACCTCTATGGTCTAAATCATCAAGTCACCAAGACCGCCGAGCTCTCATCACGCCTCCACTTAAGCTACCTCACAAAGCATAAAAGAAAGCAAATACAAACTACTCAAGGGTATCCCTTGGACTCTGTTAGCCACCATCGGCAATAATTCTCTATGTTCGCAAAGAACCGCTTCTCCTTGCTTCATCGGGATCACCTGGTTGGTCTTTTTCGCTTCATCCTCCTCCTCCACAATCTTGCCATCCTTCGCAGCCTTGGTGAAGTCAAGCTTCGAGATATCCAAATCAGGGCAACCACCCCGATTTGGGCAAAGGCATTATCAAAGGCCTCCTTGAACTGTAGAGCACAAAAACTCTTATACTCCTCCGTCCGAACAGCCTTCTGGCCGAGGATTTCTCCTTCTCAATCGCAAGGTCGAAAGCCAAGAGATCTCTCATTTTGCAACTCTTTGGTCCTCCAAGTGCCTCATGCAGCTCTCACAAGTTCGGTTACAACTTGCTCGGCCACAATGAGCCCAGATCGAATAAGCTCGACCATGACCGACCATCCCGGAGGAAAACGAGGATCTTTGGAATAAGTGCAACGCGACGCAGTTAAACAATCGGGGGCTTACGTCCCCTTGTAAAGACAGGAAATAAGGTTAATGCCTGACACATGTAGCACATGAACCAAGGAAGACTACGCGATCAGTCGAGGTCCAGTACCTCTCACCAGCTCAGACCTCAAAAATCAGACCCCATAGGTCATCTCAGACATTTAGACATCATGCCTCGCAGATCAGATCATCTGACCAGTCATTATATTATTGACAGTTGAAACCCATGTAATCGATCGTGGCACTTAGATGGGTCCAACCCGACCTACTACTCTCGACAAAGTTGCTCGGCCACTCGGCAAGCAAGTCTCGGAGACTTATGGTTCAAAATCAACAACGGATCACTCCCCATTCAATAGCCCTCATTCATAGGGTCAAAAAAGAACAAATAATATAGACTTCTTAACTTTTCAAGTTAACAAGTCTAGGGGGGCTTGTGTTACGGGCCGACCTCCGAGCTGGGCTCCTAACTGGATCACCGAGCTGAGCCGAACCAATCCGAGCCCTACATTTACGAAACTGGATATAGTTCTAGCGGTTCAGGCCGCATCAGATGATCGACGGCGGGAAGAGGAACGGTTGAGCAGACGTCCCATCTGAGTCCCATCACGTGGCAGAACGCCGAGTAAAGGTGCAGCACGTGGAGCGTGACCCCTCAGACAAACAAGCTTCTAGGACACACCCCCGACCTTGGTGACACGACTCGGATCTGACCCGAGGACATTGGATAGACCCTCCGCCCTTTCGTGCGAAGAGTCTGCAGGGGCTTGTGTTATGGGCCGATCCGGCCGAGTCCTAATACGCCGCCGACTGGTGCGATCGGCTCGGTTCACCTTACGAGCTCGGCGAATTGCCACCGAGCACGAGACCCGACCGGTACAATTTTCCCGATGATAACGCGTCGGTGGGGGCGTGGCGACACAGGAGGCGGAATATCGTGAAGAGATCGGCTAATTCCCGAATCGACGAGGGATTATCTGCACAGAGGTTTCCTTCTTTCCACGCAACTCGCTATATAAAGGGGGCTAGACCCCCCAGGTTTGAGGACTCTCTCTCTACTCTCTCTAAACCCTAAAACTCATCTCTATGATGCGAGCTCTATGCTCACCCTAAAAAGCCCTATCTAACTTAGGCATCGGAGTGCCTTTTGCAGGTACCCCACCCGCCGGTCTGAAGGAGGAAGGACATCACGCCCAAAGGAGAAGTACTCACCACAAAGCTCATCACCTAGCTACCACGCTGAAGAACGGCGGTACGAACTCGTCGAGGAGCTTGCACCATTTCGTGCATTAACAGGTAGGATATCATTATACTATAGTACTCGTCCACGTATCTGCATTTAAAATAAATACTAATACTCGCATGGGTAATACTTATAACCAAAAAAATTATAATACTCATACATTTATCCGCCAGGTATTTAAGTACATGTATACATGTACCAAGTGGCAGATCCATGACCCATGCGAGTATTAGTATTTAGTGAGGGCGAGCGGGGGCAGTCGAGCGGCGTTGATGGTCAAACAAGTGAGAGGGAGAGTTAATGAGAGAGATGGGGGGAGGGAGAGAGAGAGAGAGAGAGAGGTGGCATTCTAAACTTGGATGGCTAGACGATGGTGGTCCAGTGGCAGAATGGCTGGTCAGAAATGGTGAGAACGAGATAGATGATAATGTCGTCTCACTGAGGAAAAGGCAGAACAATGGGTACAAATATTTAAAATTAGGCGGACACAATAAAAAATCAAAGTATTAAATTTAAATGTTATTATATAAAATTAAGTAGGTGTGCATCTGTACACCTTCACTCATACATAGGTCTGCCTATGCTTGTACTCGTTACCTACACTTTAATTAACTTTGAAAAATAATAGTCAACATTGATTAAAAATATAATCATAACTTAATTGAAAACTATTCAAAAATCTCTCTGATGTTTAACTAAATTAAAATACAATATAATAAATTTATTATATACTACTCATAATATTATGTTTGAAATTTGAGTAAATGTTATAATAAATTTCCATGATAACATACTAGCAAAAACTTGAAAGTCACGATTAATATTATGTTTAGATTGATTTTATTATTTTTTTTAATTTAATATATACTAATGTAGCTAGTAACCCTCTTATCAACAAAAAAAATGTAGCTAGTAACCCGTCAGGGATATATATTGTCCTTTGAGGATTTTAAAAAATAATTAATATAATTAATTCACAATATGTTGGTAAACATTTTAGTGGTAAATTTTAAAGCAAAATTTATAACCCACATTTTGTCTCAATCATGAATCACAGAGTTGTCAAACATCCACTATATTATATAAAATAGAGTTTTGTCACGTAAATTCATGCCACGTGACAGCTCCACATTCATTTTTTTCCCGCTAAAATGTAAAATATTTTATTTTTATTTTTTAATTCATGATATTTCATTAATTAAGACATATCAATCAATTAATACTCATATCTAGACTTTTATCATTCAATCAAATTTGAATTAAATCAAATTCAAGTCCAAATGTAATAAATTAAAGCATATCAATCAATTAATTCTCATATCCACACCTTTATCATTCTCAAAATATTATCTAAGTCATGTGATAACATAAGAATCATTAATTTTTTTGTCTAAACCAATTTTAAGTTCATTTTTTTTAGTTATTGTTTTAATTATAGCAGCAAATATAACCTCGTGTGAAACAATAATTTCACAGTGTAAATCATTAATATATTCCTGTAAATGACTTATCTATTTTTATTTATTAATCATATCAATTATCAGTAACTATTCATGATTATTTTTTTACTAACACTATTCATCGTTATTTTACCATACAAATTTGGTTACTTTTACTTTTATAACTTTTCATGAATAATTAATTTTACTTTGCATATCATAAAATTTAATTTAAAAATCATAATTATATAATGTTAACTTTAATTTTTTTCATAATTTGTATACTTTATCTCTTACATATTATTAAAATTTAAAACTTTTTTTAAGGCAAAGAAAGGTGAAGGAACCTCGTTAAAACCTTCTGATGCAAAACCTTCCGTAGGGAAAAAAAATCTAGAAGGAAAAAGAGTACTCCTACCTTAATTTATTAATGAAGAAAAAAGAAAACAAAGAGCATGGGGGACCAAACCAAAACCCAATGAATCAGCGAAAGCGGAAACTAGGGAACCACTAACGGTTCCTACAAAAATCGTCCCAAATGAAAATAGGGACAATGTCCCACCAGTTGTAACATCTACTAAAAATACCAAAAGCAGCTAACATATCTGCACACGTGTTACTTTCCCTAAAAATGTGGGAAACAAAAAACTGCATGTGACTAGTGAGATAAATACAGTTAAGCCAACGAGTACGTAATTTCCAAGGGATCAAATTAGGATCCTTGAAAGCAGTTACCAGAAGCATAGAATCACACTCTAGCCAAAGGGCATTCCAACATTTCGTATGAGCAATCTCCACTGCCATAATTGCAGCAACAATCTCAGCCTCAAAAGAAGAAGTGATACCAATGTAATCAGCAAATCAGCCAAGGGCTGCCCCCTACTATCCCTAAAGATACCACCACAGGAAGCATGGTCCGGACTACCTCTAGCAGCGCTATCAGTGTTAGCCTTGATCCATCCTCTAGAGGGGGGAAGCCAATCAACTTGAACAATAGAAGGAGCCTTAGGAGGGTGAATGTTGATGCTAAAATTTTTAAGAGCAGTGAATTCCTCCATAGAGGCAAACGTGGTGCCTTTAGAAAAATTACCGGAAAGCCTAATCTCAGCAGACAGCATAGACAAAGCACGAGCAAGAGGAATCAGGGTATTATTAAACTGCATCTGGTTTCTACAAAACCAAATACACCAGATAGAATGGCAAATAGCAGCAATAAAGACCTCCTTTAATTGAGCGCTCCAACAAAAAAAAAATGCTTGTTTATGTTTAAAAATTTCTAGCATAACATTGAAATATAAATATTTTCAGCATTTCAGTATTCACACGATTGTTTATGTTTAATTATAATTATAATAAATGCTAAATCAATATGTATTTTTATTTTTTTCCTTCTTAAAGCTCTGATATTATACACTAGAAAAACCAAAATTTATTCTAAGATTAATTTTTTGTCCAACATAGGTAATTAATTATCTCTTTTTCATGTTACTTATTTCGAATTTATCTTACTATAATTTAGATAAATCATTCAATTGTGTGTTTTATATTTTTTTTGGTTAAAACTTAAAGTTGAGAAACCATCTCTAAATATAAAGATAGTAGAACCGATATTTTCTGTTTTATTTGTTATATTTTGAAATTAGAATATATGTATAATGAATTATCTATAATGTTTTTTGAAAATTTAAATCAAACTAATAATTTTTTTGAAAAATAAAACTTCAAATTTAATCTTGCATATTTGATACATTTACAACCATACAGATAACTCGTGCGAGCACGTGTAAATACACTAGTTTGGTTAATAGAGTAGTGTGGATAGATAAATTTGTACTACGATTGATTTAGTAGAATATTTATAATAATATTTTTTTGTGTTATATAATTTCCTAATGAAACAAATTTTAATGCCAATAGCTAACCCACAAAATTTTAATGAAACCATGGTATGGACATGGGTACAAAAAATACGTGCAAAATTTGATGGATGTGGAAACCTTAATACCCAACCCACCTCATACCTACACTATTTACTTAATTATGCGGGTATGGGCTGAATTGGGTACTAAGGTACTCGAACCCACACTCAAACCCATCAAATTTTGTTGGTAATTACTCATACTCGTTCAGTGGATAATTACCCTACCGATTATAGATAATTTTTGCCAGTACTCATAGGGTTCATTACACATTATGGTCCCTAATTATATATGCCATTTTATAGTAAAATGCAAGATCCATTATAAGTGTATTTATAATTTAGTTAATCATTTTATAAAATAAAATTGAACATATTTTCACTATTAATTTTTTAAAAGTGTTTGTCATGATTTTGTTTAGGTTTAATTGTACTTTTGGTCTCCCAACTTTTTTAATTTGATAATTTTGGTCCCGCTATTTTATTTTTGACGATTTTACTCCCCAACTTTCTCAATTTGGCGATTTTAGTCCCAAAAAATCTTTGATTTTGGGAAAGTCGGGAACCAAAAGTGCATAATACACAATTTTGGGACCAAAAGTGCAATTAAAAAAATACAGGGACTAAAATCGCCAAATTGAGAAAGCTAGGGGACCAAATCGCAAAAAATAAAATAGGGGGACCGAAATCACCAAATTGAGAAAATTGAGGGACCAAAAGTGCATTTAAGTCTCTTGTTTATTTATTTACTATCAATGATAAACATATCATAAAATTATAAAATTTAAATTTAGCCAATAGCGGTTAGAAAAACATCAGTAGGAAATAGAGATAAGAACTAATTAGCAGCATTTGGAAGAGTTTATTTGTCTTATCTTATGCAGGGCCGGGTATTGGGCCGTATAAACAGACCAATAGCACAGGGCCCCAAATTTGAGGGCCCCAAATTTTGCTCAACAAACGCACAAAAAAAAAATCAACGGAAGAAACTTTCAAGCGTTTTACCGTTTCACCAAAAAAATTGCTTAACGGGCCCCAAATTACATTTTACGCACGGAACTTACGCACAGAAAATCAAACGTTTCAGTGCGTAGCTACCTAATGGGGCCCAATTTAATTATTAAAATTGCCTTTTTTTTATTAGGGACCCAATTTTTAAGATTAGAATAGGGCCTTCAAAATGTTTAAGACGACCTTGATCTTATGATTTAAGCACATATATGAAAATAATTTATAATATCTCATAATGTGTTTTCGGTTTGTTTTCATAAACACCGAATAATAAGTCCGTAAGGCTTAGCACAACTGGTGTAAGCCGATGTTGTTAGACTGAACATTTTCTGTGGTTACCCGGGTTCGAGCCCGGGATCCCCACTTTGCATGTGTGAGTTAACGGGTGGTACTTTCCACTCCATCTAAAAAAAATAACAATAATAAACACCGAATAATAACTTACAGAAACAACTTGTATATAGTTTATATAGAGTTTTTCCTCATCAACTCTTAGTCAATTCACGTATTGTACAAGATTCAATATTTCAATATATATGAATATGAAATTTTTATTGAATAAATAAATAACTACTGTATTACAAGACTGAATTTTTTCGAAGATAATATTTAGTTTAAATATTTAATGCTTTGTTTGTCATCGAAAGAAAAAGAGAATATAAAATTAAGAGAAAAAAAAAAGAAAATTAGTATAACATAAAGTGGTTTTGTATTTGTTTAAAAGGATAAAAGTGAATGAAATAAAAGGCTTTTTTAAGGCAAAAAAAAAAAAAGGAAAGGAGTCTCGTTAAAACCTTTTGATGCAAAACCCTCTTTAGAGAAGAAACATCTAAAAGGAAAAATAGTACTCCTCCCTAAATTTTATTAATAAAAAAAGGTAAAAAATATAAGCAAATAGACATGGGGGACTAGGCCAAGATCCATGAATACAAATAACATTGAAACCAATAGGAAAGAAAATCAAACCTATAATAAAGAAACTAGAACTAAAGAAAGCAATAATGGCATGCAAAAGAATCACTATAATGACTCTCATCTCAACTATGTTGGCACCAAAAACATTATCAATCATTTACAGCACGCCAAAATCATAAAACAAAGAGAAAACAGAAAGAAACCAACATACGTGGTAATACACCAACCCCATGATGCAGCGAGTCAACAGAAACGAAAGCAGGGGAGGCGAAATAAAAGTAATAAGTTTTTTCTTTTATTTAAATAAGAAACAATAAAAAATGTATTCTCGAAATGATAAAAATAATCACATATTGGATGTTGCATAACTAAACATCATGTTTGATAATTGATTTTCTGAATGCAATAATTAATCATTGCTATGTTCTAGTATATTAATGTGAATTAAGTGATCATTTTAACATATTAATCGATTATTTATTTCAACCTATCATTTAATTAGGGCATGTAATTGGGGTGTGTGAGCTGGGTCAACCAAATCAAAAATTGCATTCTCAAGTAACTTTACAACTATAACAGATAAAACAACTTAGGCACGATATACGTTCCATCTTTGTAATTGAAAGATGGAAAGTAAAATGGCCTAGCTGCATGCTATGATATCTATACATTTCTCTTTTCATATCTGACGAATGATAAAAATATATCTCTCTCAAGTAAGAAGCTCTGTCATGACAAAGAATAAGATCAACTCTCAATTACTGATCTATTCAACGACAATATTTTTTTCACTAAGCCATAACGACTATATTCAAAAGTATCACTGGAGCATGGGTATAAGTAGAAGATAAATATAAGATAGAAAGAGCTTTTGGTAGAAAGACTTTTTGGCGAAATATCCCTTTGGCTCATATGCTTATTGTCAATATGTATTAGCCAAAAAGTATGTTGTAACACCCCATTTTTTCTGTACCTAGAATCGTATTATTTTTACTTGTACTCTATACTGGAAATTTTAATTTGGAATGGGATAAAATAAAATCATAATTAGAACCTATTATATCATAGTAGGTGTAGTTAAACTTTGATTTAAAACTCGGATGAAAACTAGTCTGCGATTTAGCTGACAGTGTAGACTTACACCGACTAGTGAACTCTAATTAATTTGATCCATAAATTGCAATATTCTTAAGTGATTTAAGACGATTTGGGATAGAGGAATAAAATATTAGCATTTTATTCATAACGACAGTTAAAAACCTAAGCGACCAGAGAGACCTAGAACCAGCCTAGAGCAATGAAGAAAGTAGATATTTTGGAGGGTGTCTTGGAAGAAGTGACTCAATGTGACTTGATTGTGAATTGAAGTGACTTGATTAGACTTAGTATCGTAAGTCATGATTACTATGAATTAAAGATTAAAGAGAGTGGTGGTTATTATAGGGCTAGGTTGGGGTGATGGCTGAAAAATTAATTGTTTTTAATTTTTAGTCATCTTAATTTAACTAATTTGATTACAATTAAATGATTAAATGAGTAAAAATAGGTTTAACAATTTAATAATAATAATAATAATAATAATAATAATGATGAGTTAACTCTCACGTGGACGTCACACCAATTAAAATGTCCACATCATAGCTGTGACTAGGACAACTGTTAGCCAAAGAAGAAAAAACTTAATAGTAGAGACCAAAGTCGCTAACGGAGAATATTTGGGGGACAAAAATTTGAAGGAAAATTTTGTAGAGACTAAAATAAAAAAATAAAAATTTTATAAGGACTAAAAACATATTTAACCCTTTATGTAAATACCTCATTGCTCCAAAAATTATAAAATATAAGTATGTTGTATAATCAAACTCACACTTCTTGAAATATTAGTTTTTGGGTGTAGTTCTGTGTGACAAAGGAAACAATACTATGTTGAACAGTACATTGAAAAGAGGGACGAGAAAAAATAACAAGAGAGAAAAAGATACAAGAAAATAGCATGCAGAAAAAAAAAGTTTTTTAATTTATTTTAATTATTTAAAAATGCTATTATAATTTGGTTAGACGTTGAGCTATAATAAGAGGTATTGTACGGCCGTTTGATGACCAAGCTATGATAGAGACGAACAAGATAATATGGTTGGATAATGATAAGATATTATATTGAACCGATAATGTCTTATCATATCCAATATTTGATGTGTACATAATAACAAACTACATATATCTCATTAATTTAAATTTATTTTTATATTTTATAATTTTGAATATTAATTTTCTTTTTAGTTTTTTAGTTCTCTAAAATATTTTTATATTTATTAGTTTTTAAATTATTTTTTATAAAGTAAACTTTTTTTGACGCAATAAAATCAGCTCATTTCATTCAAAATCAAAGCGTGAATATATGTAGGAATATCATCATAAAATTGAGGATTGGCATTATCAATGGCCACCTTTGTAAAGTAATGAGCAACCATATTAGCCGACCTTCGAGTGAACTCTACATGAGAGTTTTGACAAAAAGTTGAAAGATGTAAGTGACATTCACGAACAATGGACCCAAATTCCGTTATACATATCAACCACAAGCTTGGAGTCCATCTCAAAAATTACATTTTTAAAGCCTAAATCCCTCATCTAGTCTATTGTTACGTGTAACCCACAAGCTTCTCCCACGTTAACATCCATAAATGGTTGGAGCCAAACAGTTTTTGCCCCCAAAAATAATCCAAACTCATCTCTTAGGCACATTCCAATTCCAACCATATTTCATATTGGAGAAAACGAAGCATCAACATTGCACTTAAAAAAACCTGTTGGTGGTTTCTTCCACTTCTCTTGCCCTATGCGTTGCTCCTGTTTGTTCAGCTTTGGCGCCTCTATTCTTGCTTTCTTCCACTCCTCCAATAGCATTTTACCACAGTACACAATGGTTGTTGAACTATCAACAATACTCTCCCAAATTTTTTGATTCCGGCTCCGCCATATACTCCACAGAGACATAAACCACATGCACTGCTCCTCATTTGACAGATTTTCCAGAACCTTAAAAAATGTTTCCCCAAAACTGGATCTCCCTTCTAGACATGGGTCGATTTTATCCCACAACTGTAAACTTCTCCACACTGCTACAGCTTGCGGACAAGTCAGAAGAATATGGGTAGTAAATTATGTCTCTGTGGAGAATATGGGTAGTACACAATGGTTGTTGAACTATCAACAAGACTTTCCCAAATTTTTTGATTCTGGCTCTGCCATATACTCCACAGAGACATAACCCATATGCACTGCTCCTCATTTGACAAATTTTCCAGAACCTTAAAAAATATTTCCCCAAAACTGAATCTCCCTTCCAGGCATGGGTCGATTTTATCCCACAACTGTAAACTTCTCCACACTGCTACGGCTTGCGGACAGGTCAGAAGAATATGGGTAGTAGATTCTGCTTCAGATTCGCAACAAGGACATCTATTATCAATATCAAGGCCTCTTCTCCTCAAATTCATTCTAGTATGCAAACATTCTCTATAAGATCTCCACAAAAAATTCCTTACCTTTGGCGGTACCTGTAACCTCCAAAGTCTTCTCCAATCTCCCTCCACCGCCAAGTGATCTGTATCAAGAATAGTCTCCATACACAGCTTATAAGCCGATCTGACAGTGTACACTCCCTTCTCATCCAGCCACCACACTCTGCCATCATCGTGAACCGTCGGGAATAATGAAGTCTGGAGAACTACATTTACTGAGCGGTTGTCTAACCATAGGCAAGCTTTGTCTGATCCCAGGATTTGCGACCTGAAGACATTAAATCACAAACCTATAGAAAAGGGTTCATATGTACATTAGATCGCGACCCAACTAGAAGCCCATCAGTGGTCCATTTCTCCCCAAATACTCTTATTTTTTCTCCTGGCCCAATTTTCCATCTTAATCCTTCTCTTAAAATGTGATTTGCTTCATGAATACTGCGCCAAACATAACTTGAATTTGTTCCACGTTTAGCCTCCAAAAAATCACAATTTGGGAAATACTTGGCCTTAAACAAGTAAGCAACAAGAGTGTCTGGTTGATTCAGCAACTTCCAGCCTTGTTTGCCCAATAATGCTATATTAAAAACATGTAAATTATGGAATCCCATGCCACCTTTCTCTTTGCTCATTGCCAATTTATCCCAAGACATCCACTTTATTCCTTTAGACCGTGTACCACCACTTCCCCACAAAAAAGAATTCATAATTTTTTCTATCTCATCTTCAAGAGAGGATGGAATAAGAAAAATACTTATGAAATAAGTTGGGATTGTCTAGAGTACATATTTAATCATTATTTATTTAATCACTATTTCTTTCCATGCCCTTGAAAGTGAACGACCTCCCCATGAGTAGACTTTACGCCAAACACGATCCTTAATAAACTTAAACAAGTCTTTTTTACTCCTTCCAATCATAGACGGTAGGCCCAAATACTTACATGTACCCAATGCAACACGCACGTGTAACAGGTTAGCTATATTCTATTTCTCCCCATCCATCACATTACGACTGTATAAAAGCTCAGATTTTTTAAAATTAATTTGTTGGCATGAAGCACCTTCATAGATAGCAAAAATATTCTTCATAATATTAGCTTCTCGCATGGATGCACTAAAAAACAAAAAACAGTGATTCGCAAATAAAAGGTGAGAAATATTATGGGCACCTCTACACACTTTGACACCATGAAGGTCTCCCCTCCCTTCTACTTTATGGATAAGAGCCGTTAATCCTTCACAACATAAGATAAAAAGATACGGAGACAAATGATCACCCTGTCTAAGACCTCTACCAGGTTGGATGGCCCCAACTTGGGCGCTGTTGATGAGGACATAATAATTGACAGTTTCTACACACATCATTATCCATCCCACCCGCTTAGCATCAAAGCCCAATTTTAACATCACTTCACGTAGGTACCCCCAATCTACCCGGTCATAAGCTTTACTCATATCAATTTTTAGTGCAACCTCCCCATTCTTGCCCTTATTCATGATTTTCAAATAATGAATTATTTCAAAAGCAATTATAGCATTATCTAATATTGACCTCCCTGGGACAAAAGCAGACTGAATATGAGATATACACTTTTCCAACACCATTTTCAACCGGTTTGCTAAAACTTTAGACACTAATTTATAAATAACATTGCATAATGATATGGGTCTCCAATCCTTCATATGGGTTACTTTTGGGACAAGTGCAATATTAGTATCATTAACAGATGCTTGAAAAAAACCTCTATCCAACTAGAGGCAACAAGCACTAAAAACTTCCTCACCATACATTTCCCAAAAATGTTTGAAAAAACCAGAATTAAATCCACCAGGTCTAGGAGCTTTGTCTAAATCCATTTGATAGAGAGCTGCATGAAACTCTTCACGTGTAAATGGCTGTGTGAGCATGTAATTATCGGAGCTGCTGATCCGAGGCTCTAGTAACCCAACAAATGGCTCATAGTTGCTAGGTCTAGAAGCAAATAAGTCATGAAAGTAATTACATGCTACATTTGCCATTTGTGCAGGATCCTCAATAATATTGCCTCCCTCATCATGTATCTTCGTCATTCTGTTCCTCTTTGCTCTACAGGATGCCGATGCATGGAAAAATCGAGTGTTAAGATCACCATCCCTTAACCAGAAAGTCTTTGCCCGTTGTCTCCAGAAAGCTTCTTCCTGAGTAATCAAGTAGGTCATTTTATTCTTCACCCTGTTAAACATAGCAACACCTGCTTCATCCTTTTGATCTCTAAGGGCACCCAAGTGTCTTCTACACGTATCAATGTCCTCCTTAAATTTCATTTGAATTCGTCTACCCCATCTTTGAAGCTTATTAGCACACCCACCCAATCTGGTTAGAATATCACCTTCTTCACCCTCCTGTTATCCCTTCTTCACCACATCCATTATATCCGGCTCTAACAATCGAAGATTCTCAAAATGAAATCTCTGATTCCCAACCCTTTGTTCTACTGGCTCTCGTTGCAATAGTAGTGGTGAGTGATCTGATCTTGGGGCAATCAGATTCATTAACTTTACCTAGGAAAAAATAAAGAGCCATTCCTTTGTTGCCATGGCTCGATCAAGCTTTTGTTGAATAGCATGATCCGTCCCCATAGCATATCTCCAAGTGAAAGGACATCCTTCCAGTGGAATATCAATCAGCCTAGCATCAAGAGTTGCCTCCCTAAAACCCCTCATGAGATAATTTGGGTGATCGCAGTGGCCCAATTTATCATCTGGTGAGAGCAAATCGTTGAAGTCACCGACAATACACCAAGGAAGAGACGACGACATATTAAAAATTCTCCTCAACAAATCCCAAGATTCTCTTCTTCTGCTTCTCTGGGGGAAACAATAAAACCTTATAAGTCTCCATTTGCCATTCTTTGGGTTGTCCACCTTTACATTGATATGATTCGATGAATAATTCAACACCTTACACGGAAAAGAATTCTTCCATAACACAGTTACACCACCTCCTCTTCCTTGCCTCCCAACAGCAAAATAATAGTCAAACCCAATGCTTCTTTTCACATCCTCCATTTTCTGCACAACCATAGGCGTCTCAAACAAGAAAATAATTTTCGGTCTATACGTTCGGACTAGGTTCTTCAATGTAGGAACTGCACTCAGGTGACCTAAACCTCGACAGTTCCAACTTAGGATTATCATGGCTCTCGGTAAGCCTAGGAACCAGGTCCTACGTTAAAAAATGATGGTTTGTTGCACCCCCTAATTCTTTCCTGTGGGCCTCCTTGTTACTCCCATCACTTTTTTGGTTCGAGGTCGTAGCATCTAGGCCTATTGATACGAGTTGTAACCGCTCGCGTTTCTGTTTCCGTTCCTCTAGCAATTCAATTTCCATATCTATTTCTTCCTCCTCCAATAAAACTCCTTCATTACCATTATTAGAGATTGTTGACGGCCGTTGTATTTGCTTCAGCCCAATTAAAGGCCCAACACAATTGGAATACGTCGTCTCAGTCAACACAGCTTTCCCTTTATTCCTTTGACCTGCCGTAACTCCCTCAAACATGTTTATTGGATCGTTTGAAGAAATTAAGTGTGGCTGGCCCATTTCAATCATTCGGCTGTTATTGGTTGGTACTAAATTAGCACTATTATGAGCATTCACATCCTGGCCCACAAATAAATGAGACTCATTTATTCCACTGTAACCGTTGTTACCATTCCCACGATTGACACTCGCCTCCTGGAACTCCGGCCACCCACCAGCAGCACTGCTATCATCACACAGTCAACGACAACCATTTGCACCACCTGGTCGACGCCGTTCCACTTTCAGCTCCGGTCCCCAGCCCCTAACACCTATATCTTCCTCCATCAGAAAAAGTTTATCACAAGCACTATCAGAGTGCCCTAATAAACCACATAAGAAGCAAAAAACTTTTAATCTTTCATACTTGAGTCGAACCATCTTGACTTCTACACCATCTTCCTTAATCTTTCTCCCCCCTTTTTAATGGCTTTCTCACACCAACATTAACATGAATTCTCATATGATTTCTAGAAATTGGAACTGTTCTTAGGGTCGTATTCAACAAATTCCCTAATATAGTTCCCTAATCTTTTCCCAACTTCCTCTCACATAAGGCCTATTGGTAAATCATGGACTTGAATCCAGAATAAAACATGGTTCAGTGGTATCTGTGCAGGGACATCCCCTGCATTCATCCTTTTGAGTAACAACAAATGCCCATCAAAGCTCCAAGGACCTCCTTTCAACACTTTCAACACAACTAGCTTGTGGAAAAATTGAAAGAGGAAAATTCCTTTATTAATCTCCTTAATAGCCACTCCTCTACCTGGTTCCCAGATAGTAGCCATCCTTTCTTTCATGATTGGCACTCTTATGGTTTTCTGTGAGAGAAATCTTCCAACAAGACCAAGCTCCACATCTGCTCTTCGATCTTGCCTAGCTTGTCCTCTAAAAGTTAATACTTCTTCCTCATCGTCACTTAGATTCAAACTTTCAATCCCTGCCATAATGAATTTGATGGAACAAGAATACCTTCATGTCTCACGTTTCCGGAGAGAAAAGCGTCTTATAGAGAAAAAGTTTACGTTTTGCTTTTAATTGTTTTCTCTTTTTCTTTTATAAAGTAAACTTGGAAACAAATTTTTAATCTTATACTTTAGAGCTAATTTTGTACGATTTATATCTAACCTAACCCCACTCTCCCATCAAATCTTAACTAAATAGAAATAGCCTTGTTTTCTCACAAAAATCTGACACGCTTGCTAGTTTTTTTCAAATGTAGCACATCAGGTTCATGTCACTGACAAGGATTCGAATATTCTGAGTAGCTCTTCAAAGAAAATCTGAATAACAGCTACAAACATTGGAAGAAGCCTCTTGTAGGCTGGTATAAAGTCAATTATGATGGTGCTTATTATAGCTGTCAATTCGGACTGGCCCATTTTGGCAAATTTATTCAGCCAAAGACAATTTCAGATCCTGGGTTGGGCCAAAATTAATTCGGCCTATTTTACTAAATTTCAACCCAAATTTCTATGCGTTACGAAGAATGGTGGCCCATGGGCCAAGAACTTATGCTCAACAGAATTAATTTTGAACATTTATATTTAATTGTGCTCGATAAAACGGCCGATCTCGGCTCTCGTGCTCTTGCAGAGAAATGTTAAACCATAGCTTCCAATTCCATGCGTGAATGAAATGTACAACCTCTGTTCTTGTCAAAAAGAAATGTGCCACCTCTATTGAATCAAAAAAATTTAGAGCCAAGACATTTTGTACAGATCGTTTTTGCGTGTCTTTGTGATTTTTATTAAAAATTCAAAATATTGAGGAAAAAAAATAACATTGATATGTTAATACAGTTTAACAGCTATATAGAATCCATGAATAAATAATTTCACACATAATGGGACAGTCTGTTCACAATCTTCGGTTCACGTAACAAAATAAAAAAATGTAATCAGGAAAAAATTCAAAAGTAATTAAGACCAGGGTTGGGCCGATCCGCAGACGACCATGATGGGCCAATAAATTTCGAATTGGTGAAATTTGGGCTAGAATTTTTCAGCTAAGGTTATCTTGTGACCCACCTTTTATCAGGCGAAATTTGGGCGGCCGTCGAGTTGGACTTATTTTGACAGCTCTAGTGCTTATAATCCCAAGAGGAAGAGTTCGTCTACTGGTGAAATTATTCGGGACGATGCTGAAAATTTCGCTGAAGCTTTCTATTGTAAGCTTAACCCATACAATGCTCTTTGGGTAAAATTATTTGCTCTCCTTCA
Source organism: Calophaca sinica (assembly GCA_037113605.1). Taxonomy (NCBI): domain Eukaryota; kingdom Viridiplantae; phylum Streptophyta; class Magnoliopsida; order Fabales; family Fabaceae; genus Calophaca; species Calophaca sinica. The sequence goes on from CM073734.1 coordinate 74,809,141, forward strand.
AAGTATTAAACTTGCTAAGTCTCTCTCACTTTGAGATATGTAGCTTTTGAGGTTGATTTGTTGTTCTGGATATGATTTTAAAAGGATATACTCCTATTATTTTATCTTCGAATGCGTGATTGGAAGACATCTATATCAAGTATAAGTCGTGAAGCTAATGTTTGTGCTGACATGTCGGTCCTTCAAAGTATTAAACTTGCTAAGTCTCTCTCTTTGAGATATGTAGCTTTTGAGGTTGATTTGTTGTTCTGGATATGATTTTAAAAGGCTATACTCCTATTCCATCCCTCTATTTTATCTTCGAATGCGTGATTGGAAGACATCTATATCAAGTATAAATCGTGAAGCTAATGTTTGTGCTGACATGTTGGCCGACAAAGTGCTTCTTTTTCATTGACTATTGTTGAGTCAACTTTTTCCTTATTAGATAACTTGATCTGTAATGATTTAGAAAGGAAGTTTGCCCCCTAGCTAGTTTGTAAATCTGCCTTTATTATAAAAAATAAAAAAAATAATTAAATAGATGGAGTGATAGAATTGATTTATATTATACATTACTCCAAATTGGTGATCAAATGACCATAATTGTTTTTTTTTCCCGACATTATTATTATTATTATATTACTATTATTAATTAATTATTATTGATTATTGATTATCGATGACGGTCGTTTGTTTCAATTACAGCTGTCAGCAGTAGAATATTCCTCAAGGTTGAGAGAGAGAGAGAGAGAGGACGGTCGCATAGAAAGTGAGAGTGCGGGAGAGAAATAGCCTCGAAGAAGGTGGGAGGCGGAGAGAGAGAGAGAGAGAGAGAGTCCAAGTGGAAGTCAAACAGAAAGCTGTTAACTGTTTCTTCTTCTTCCGATCTGTACGATGCCTTCCCGAAGAAGAACTCTCTTGAAGGTCATCATTCTCGGTGACAGCGGGTTCGTCTCTCTTCTTTCCCCCCTCTTCGATTCTAGGGTTTCTGAATATTCTACAGATCTCTTCACCTTTCGTGCTTTCCAATTATACTCACATCTTATCAAACTCTACTTTCACTCATTTCGTTTCAATAACTTGATTCCTCCCTAAAATTTTGTTTCCTTCCGCTGATTTTTGTTCTTCCTGTTGCAAATCGCTGTATGTTTGGACTCCTTTAATAATTTGCAAACACGAGATTGGATTGATAGTATGTGAATTGTCTTGTTTTTGTTTGGATCATAAGAATCATAGCTAAAGTTACTCCATATATAGAATTGTTTGGATACTTGCTATCATGCTAAGTTGATTTATGAGTTAGGATGATTTATTGTATCTACAGTTTTTTTTTATTATTTTTTTTTAACATCGTAATGTTGTTGATGTTTTGCAGGGTGGGGAAGACATCTTTGATGAACCAGTATCCTTCGATTCTTGTGTAGAAACTTTGTATTCGTTATTTATTTTCAATTTCCAATGCAATTTTCCAATTGTTCAGTATTGTATACGGTTGGGCCCGAATATATTTGGTTTTTATATTTCCCTTAACCTATGTATTTTAGATATGTGAATAAGAAGTTTAGCAATCAGTACAAGGCAACCATTGGGGCGGATTTTTTGACCAAAGAAGTGCAATTTGAAGATAGGCTTTTCACCTTACAGGTTTGTCAATGGTTGTGCTTAGCTTGTTTTTGCGATGCATTAAAGTGACTGCATGATTGAGCCTTAATGTCACGTAAGGCATTAGATGTCTGGGATGCTGGACTCTTCGAAAGAAGCATAAACGATAGGCCAGATTTACGAATATCATTTTTTTTTGTTGGAGTGTTTATCTTCTGATACTATCTAGATGCCCTTATCATGTGGGTTATGTTATACACTGATTTAGCTGAAGAATTCTTAGGTCACAACTTCGTAAATGAATAAGGTTGAACACATTGATGTTGCATGGTGTTATCAGCCTGTGGAACAAAGCATCACATGTGCACATCAAACATGCAAAGTAGTTTACTGGATTAAGTTTTGTTACTTATTGCTCATTTTAATGTTAGAATGCCTGAATGCTAAAGTGTCTTGAAAGTTTTATTTTTAATGTTATTGAAAACAGGCTTGTGTATGGGATGTAGATAGTGCAAGATGCTGTTTCCTACCATTTCTGAGAAATTGTTTATTCTCTTGTTGATTGTCTTGATGTGACTTTCCAATGAAATGCACTCACCATTAGTGATCTCAATGCGGACCTTATAGTGTTAGTTTACACAAAAATGATATGCGGCTTTTATTAGATTTAACATCGAGAATCTTGGTATATGGATTGAATCTAATGGGAAAGAGAACTAAATCAATTTAAACGATAATTATATTTCTAATGATTAGTAGCTAAATCTTTCTGTTGCACTCTTAAGACCCTTTTTGCTTAATGGATGTTACACTATGATGAGTAGGGTACACATGTCTGCATCTTACAGTCTTGCTCTTGCACTGTGTGAGACATCCATGTGGCTTTATTTCTAGTGGAAATTTTGTTTGAGCCTATTCTACGTCTCTTAATTATCTTCCTGTTTTTATTGAAAACTTTAGCTTACAATAGTTAATGTTATCTTTTCTTTCTTTTTAATTTTTAATATACCTTACAGATTTGGGATACAGCTGGCCAAGAAAGATTCCAAAGCCTAGGAGTTGCTTTCTATCGTGGTGCTGATTGTTGTGTTCTTGTATACGATGTCAATTCAATGAAATCATTTGACAACCTTAACAACTGGAGGGAGGAATTTCTGATTCAAGTATGCATGTGCTTCTCTCTCTCTCTCTCTCTCTATATATATATATATATATATATATATAGTTTTCTCAATTTTATCTATTATCTCTAGCAATGTTGTAGATATTTCATAACTTCTGAGTTTTATGATCACTTTGCCAGGCAAATCCGTCCGACCCAGAGAATTTTCCTTTTGTTGTTATAGGAAACAAGATAGATATTGATGGTGGGAACAGTAGAGTGGTATGTTTCCCCCCCAATTTTTGCCATCTTTCATTTTTTTCTTTCTTTCAAAAGCTTGCATGCATCAGATACATCCATGAAACACCTAAATATGTACTGCTAAACAGATTAAACACAAATAAGTTCTTGTGCACAGGTTTCAGAAAAGAAGGCTCGGGCATGGTGTGCATCAAAAGGAAATATCCCGTATTTTGAGACATCTGCCAAAGAAGGTATTAATGTCGAAGAAGCATTCCAATGCATAGCAAAGGATGCCCTAAAAAGTGGGGAAGAGGAAGAATTGTAAGTTCTTAAGCATGTCTCTTCTCTTCTTTCATATATGTGAAGACACTACAAATACATTAAGTTAGATCTATCTGATTATTAGGTGTTGTTCAATGGTAGGGGAACATGCTTTGGCCTTAGGTCCTATTATTGTTCTAGTTCACAATATCCGTGTTATCTCTTGAAATGAGAAGATGTATATAGGATTAATGTTTATTTATTTAGACAAACCGTTTGCTATATTATAATGAAAAGATGGGTTATGGGCGTACATTATTAATTGCAAGCTGACATCATTTGTAAAGTACGTGTTTCTGTTTTTTATATGTTGTCATCTAAATTCTGTTTTTCATTGAGCTGCTTTCTTGAACCCTGGCCTGTAGATAGCACAACGAAATTGTACTTCCACTAACTATGACACTACTGCAACTTCTCTGAAAATTTGTATTGGATATGTTGGTTTGTCTATATAGTTGTGCCCTGCAAACGAGTATCAGTGTATCTTCAATTGCAGTATTACCTGATATTACCCAGAGCTTATGAATCTTTTTATTATTTGATAATTGAATTATTCCAATGTTATTGATATCATGTTTTGGGTTTTGTTCCCCGTGTGGAAATTTGAAATTTGTGCTTATTGAAGATACCTGCCAGACACAATTGAAGTTGGAAACAGCAGTCAGCAACGGGCAACAGGATGTGAGTGCTGAATATATAGATTTTCTTCTCAACACAAATAAAGTATATTACTTAAAAATCATTTCGGCATGTTTAGCCGCTGCTGTCTATGAGGTTTCATTGTACATTAGTGTTTGCTCAAAGAAACATTGTTCCAATGGTATCTGTTGGGTGCTTGATGGTTTGTGTTCATCGATAATCGATTATGTTAGTTGTTCACCTTGTATGGTATTCCGATATTGTGAAAGAAACAGCGAAGATCATTCTGAAGTTTATTTCATTGCTTATTTTTCTTAACTTGCATGAACAATATTTTGTACGCCTATTTTATTCTTCATCACTCTACAAACTTGTGAGCACAAGCACAAGTTTATGTTGTGGTCATGCTTAGGGTTTCAGTTATGAAATCTCCTCACGCAAGAGCTCACAATGAGTTCTTCAACACGCAAGAGCTCATAATGAGTTCTTCAAGAGTTGCGGACCAGTAATCCTTTATCGAGTTACTTAATGATAATAGTTGATGTGGCTTTGGTTGAAATTTTGCTGAAATCCAGATTGTGACTGTATTTTTGGGAAAGAACAAGGGCGTTGGGGTGAGTATTTGGTAAAAGTTTGATTTTGTAAAATTGATTTAATTAAAATTTTGTTTGAAGTGAAGTGATTTATGTTTGGATGTTTGCTCCAAAAGCAAGTTTGATACATAACTCGGTGTAAATTTTTTAATTTAATATATAAGCATTTTTTTATCACTAGTAAAATTAATTTTGACTTTTAATTGTGAAACCGAACGTTAAAATAAGGAGAATTCTTAGGCATCCATGAAGAAAATTGGGTATACCCATAAGGCAAAAATAATGTGAAATTGAATTTTACTTAAAAAATAATTTAACATGAAAAAATAGCGTGGTGTTAAATGATTGGATATTAGGTATTATACCCAATAAAACTCGTGTATCGGAGTTGTCACCTTAAAATAAATGGGTGCCAGTCCTTCTATGGAGCATGCCACATGGATAGTCGTATAATTCAAGTGTTTTGTTCCTTTTAAAACGTGGAAATCTATCAAGAGTCATATAGGTGGCGTTTAGCATGTGTGAGGAGTAGCATGGGTGCGACGCGTACACAATGTTTAGTTATCAACATTGTCTCATTAGATCTAATTCTAGACCTTTTGCATTTGATCTTTTCTTAACACCATAATAGTAAACCATGTTCTTCCATTTATCAGCTTTCGTTGAGGGAAAATCCACCATGGATGCCAGGAGCGGATTCAGTAACTTTAGTACGCCAAAGGCACGGTGCCTTTGCTTTCTTCTAGACCGTCAGATAAATCCGTCCCTCTAGGGTGTGCCACGTATCCATTTCTGTTTTACTTTTTTTTTTGTAAATACTAATCACTCAAACACAGAACAGTAACGGGAACGGACCCTAATGCAATTGTTGTACGTGACTGAGAAGCAATCACACAGTACCTCTGCTGCCGCATTTGCATGCCGCCACCGCCACACCCGACTGCCGCTCCAGCCGCCCGTTTCGAGTGCCGTATAGGTGAAAACTACTAAAATAACTTTGGTTTACGCTATAAAACTCAACAAGTCCAAACTCTCCTTTCCTGTAAACAGTCTTTAGACACACTTTTTGACATCTGCCATTGCTGCCCAAGTAGAACTCATGATCATCCTATATCATAAAAATATCTGATAATGTCTTTAGATTATTTTAGAGTACCCTAAATGATATTCTAAAATAGTCCTAACGTATCATCTAGGATACTCTAAAATAATCTAAAGACATTATCAGATATAACACATCCACAATTTATATAGAATGCACAACAAATAGCAATAACTGAAATCAAGTCAAACGTGAGTAATATAAAATCGAACCATAAGGCAATGTTGCTGCATCCGCAACATTTGTATACATTGACAGATGCTCAGCATTGTTCCCCTTCAGAAAGATAAGCATCCACCTGCTTGTTTCAATCAATAACAATCAAAACAAGAATAGTTTGGCACCCATGATACACAAAAATAAGAAACATCAAAATAACTGAATACCCAAAAATCAAAGCACGACAATAAAAATAAGTGAATCCATTACCAGGTGAACTAGTTATCAAGAATGGAAACAGTCAAATCATTCTCAATTTCAATAAAACAAAAATAAAAAACCATCAAAACCACTACAATTCCTCTCAAATTTAATTGATGCGATGCTGTTCCAAACATACATAGTTGATATACAGCGGCACATCGTGGGGCGGCGGCAGCGTCGTGGTGGTTGCGGAGACGTGGTGCTTCCGTTTCTGTGTTCCCGTTTTGTCTTTCGCGTTCCCTTTTCTGCATTCCGTGACCGTGTTCCAAGTTTTTCAAAAAAAAAAAAAAATAGTGCCACATGGCACATTCTGGAGGGACGGATTTATCTGACGGTCTAGAAGAAAGCAAAGGCGCCGTGCCTTTGGCGCACAAAGTTACTGAATCTGCTCCTGATGCGACTACCAGCATGCAACTTCTGTCGGGCAACGCCTTTAGTGCCTTTGAGGCGGGAAAAGGCACATGCCTTTCGGTGCTTCTCATCCATTTGATCAGTCCGGCCATCCAGATTGCGCCACGTGGCTCCTCTGTTTTTTTTTTTTTGTAAACAAATATTAAAACGCGTAATAGAATAGAAACGGGAAAAGACCCTAACGCAGAACAATCGAACAGTACTCTGCTGTCGCTGTCAACGACGCTGCTGGCGCTGCCCGCCGCCGTTCCGACCACCATAGAGGTGAAAACTATTAAAATAACTCTGATTTTTGCTATAAAACTCAGCAAGGGAAGGCTGAGTTACATTTCAAACTCTCCCGTTTTGCAAACAAGTCGTTTGAGGTATTTTGAAATTATGAAATCATGAAATTGCGAAAAATTGATGGTGAATGGGTTGTAATTGTGATCACAGAGCAAAAATATCCTAAAATGCAATATTAAAGTTACATTTTGCGGTTCCACAAATCAAAATGAGTTACAATGTATAGTTGTTTAATAGTTTAGTATGACTATACCATCGATTGCTTGGCTGAGATAATAGTTTCTTTTGTGATGGAGTGATGCAGTGGGAATCTGAATATCTACTTATTAATAGTTTCTTTTGTGGTGAAGACTTATTTTAATAGTAATTATATTTTTTATGTTAGAAATAGGATGATTAAATCTACTATTTAATTCTTCATTGCACTTGTCAGGTTCTTTTATTTGGTGAGTTTGATCAAACATGACATCTTCAAATGTTGTTTGGAAGTTAAGAGTTGGTATGGAATTTTTGGTACTAGAAAGAATTCTCAGCTTGCAAGAAGTAATAGAAAAGGCACAATGGAACTTTTATTTCAATGCTTTCATAGTCTTACGTTGTCAATTTCAAAATGAAACTTAAAAATATTACATCATATTGTACAAGTAAGTCCATTTGCTAATTTTAGTACATAGAATACAAAGAATGTTAAGGACTCTTCCAAGTTGTGCTTCACTTTCTTCAATCACTTTGAATGGCCAGGACACTTTCTTTAATCAGTTTGAATGGTCAAGACATTTTCAATAACTCTGTGTCTTTCATCATAATATTGCAGCAAATCTGTGTCTTTAACAGTGTGGACTCTTTCATCATAATACTCATTCCATATCCCCTGCAAACCAGCAAAAAGGTCAATATTGCAGCAAATCAATCTCAGTAAATTCTCTAGAAAATGCACTTTAGAAGTGGTTTTGGAAACACACAATCTACTACTAAAATCAGATTATGATATAGTAAACCCCCCTCACCCAAAATAAGGCAATATGTAAGGCGATGAAGTTGTAAAAATACATTCTTGAATGCACTCAATAGCCACAAATTAAACAAGTCCAGGGAGAATAATCAGTTGTGGAACCTGGCTTTACTAAAGAACTTATCAATTCAAGGCAACACTTACACAAGATTCAAAAGCATAGTTACCAAAAATGTAGTTCACGTTCTGCAACTGATTACTTGTTACATTCTCATAAGAGTTTCTTTCAAGTGAATATGGTACAAAAAACATGAGAGGAGGAAAAGAAAAGAAAAAACAACAGCAAAGAAACCGAGCAAGAAATTTCTATATCAATTGTCATCAAGTATCAATTTCTATTATCATAATCAATTGGACGAGAATTGTGATAAGAGAAATTAGTATGCTACTTAAACTTAAAAAAATACAAGAACTTAAGTTGTCTGAAATATCCAGTAAATGCAAGAAGACAAGGTTGGAGAGACTATACAATGAGAAGAAGAAGAAACAAGAGCGAGAAGGCGCACCTCCCTAAACTTCATTCCGGTGCACCTCCTTCACTCCGGCAAGCGCCAAGGCACAGCACCCACTTCACTCCGGCACACCTCGGTTGAGAAGGAGAGGGAGAAAATGGTCCTTCTATTCCAAGAACACAACCGGAAAAACTGTTATCGCCGCCGTACACTCTGCTGGCCACCGCCGCTGTCGCCGTACACTCCGTTCGCCATCGCCGCCGTGCACTGGCACGTTGGGTTTGCGATTGGGGAAGAATCACTTTGCAATCGTCGTTTCTCATTTCGGTTCTGTTTTATGCCATATTTTTTCTAAGAAAAACAGAGGAGCCACGTGGCACAATCAGGATGAACAGATTGATTAAATGGATGAGAAGCACCGAAAGGCATGTGCCTTTTCCCTCCTCAAAGGCACTGAAGTCGTTCCCCTTCTGTCAAGGTGGAAAACCACGATGAGCATACAAATAAGCTCAATCGGCTTCGCAAAGCCTACCTTTTAATTTTTCTATCATCTTCTAAACAATTGTGCCCCTCTATCTACACTAGGTGTTGTTGCGGATGGCCGATCGGTGTACAAAACCTGAGGCGTGTAGTCACTATCCTAAGGATTTATCCGCAAAATTGCACAAACCCCTCATAATACAACAGGTCCTTCTCGGTGATAAGCGTACCGAGGCAATAGGCAAAGAAAAAGAAAGCAGAGAGGGGTTCAGAGAGGTGTGTCCTGATGGGTGTGTGTAGTTCTGAATTTATAATAAAAAATATTAACGTTAATAAAAAAAATTAACCGCTAAACAAAGATATTTTAAAAACAAAAATAAATAAACGGGTCAGACTTAACAAAGATATTTTGAAAACAAAAATAAATAAACGAGTCAGACCAAAATGTTTGGGCTGATTATGATCGTGCAGCACAGGGGGAAATCGAAGAATTTGCACTAAAATAGGCCAACTTGGGTCGCTCCCCCTGCGCACGAGGCCTATGCTTTCACTAGCTTGTTTACTAGCTACACTACATATTTAAATATATAAAGCCTTAAAAGTCTTAAAACCAAACTACGTGGGAATTGTAACTTTTGAAATATTACACAATACACAACACTAGGTTCCACTGTGTTGTTAGATTGGAGATATTCATAAATGCTTAAGATCTTTTTTTGAAGTTTGAGATATTTGGAAACGCTCAATCACTTGCTGAGTTCAAAGAATAACACGTACATATTCCCAAACATCAAGTCTTGGATGAGCTACTATTGCCACACGTCAACAACCACGTTGTTTCACACCATCACAAAACCAGCTTCCAAATAGTCCCCCTTTCCTCCATGGAACCACCACACCCCCGCAGCCAAGAGAAATATCGCTTTTTTCAAATCGTTTTAAGATCTGGACATTTATGATGTGTAATATGGAGATTCATGTAGCATATTTGTTTCTTGGAGTAGATCTGAACGTTACATTTTTATGTTTGATTTCTATTTGAAGTATTTGGGAATTTTGTTGTTTTTTATTATGTTGTTAAAGTATTTGAAGTATGTCGTTCGTGGCCGAAGATGTCTAAACCGTAGATCTGGATTGTTTGGTGATGGGTGTTTACGGTGAAGACGATGAACAATGTTGTGGAGGAAGGTGTGAGTGTGACAACGGAGACTGGATTTGGAATCTAGTGGGGAACAATTTTTTAATTATTTTTACCTCTCACAAAATTGAGTTTAAACAAGCACTTGAATAAGTTGGGATCCTAGGGGATTAAAGTGAAGTTGGGAGAAGAGGTGTGAAGATCTTTTTGTATAACCATGTCCTATAGCGACCTACTAGGGAAATTAAATTTTCATAAAATCATATCCAATAAAAAAAAACTAAAGGAATCCACAGAAAAACGATCTGCAAAAAGGAAAAAAAAAACCTAGCATAAAGTATGCGAATGTGATAATAACTCAATTATTGTTAATTGGCTTGCACCCAACTTTCCTTCGCAGGGTCATGCATAAATCCTATGGCTGATATAATACCCTAAATTCTTCGTCATCGCTCACGTTGATCTTTGGTGTACTCCAATAGGCATTGCTACGTAACTAGAGCAAAGAAATAATAGATGTTTCATCTTTGCCCATAGATAGCAACCAAGAACGAACTTCGGAAGCAGATATCGCCAGACAGCTATATATTCTTTGTAAAGTCATCCACATTTCAATATGCTCCTATCCAAGAATGAAGCAGTGAATAGCATTGAGCTACAGGATTGCAACTTGCAAGCGCACATTTTGCACAACTATCCACTTGTTCCAAGTTAAACACCTCAAAAATATTTTAAAAACCAATCGCTCTACAAATTTAAATATATCAGTAAACTTCCATCCTCTCATCTCCTGCTGCTCTTTATAATGGCGAAAAGACGAGCTTCCAATGCACTAACTGGTCACTGAATTCCCAATACATGTCAATTTGAAGTTAGTCCTAACCAGCACTTGACCTTTGAAAGAATTGACTGCATCAAACAATGACCATAGGTTAATAATGCAAGTTAACCAGTGTACATGGCCAGAATGAGTGTGTTTAGTTTAGATTATATCTACCGTAGTATCAGAAATTGAGAATCCCAATGCATGATTTCCACTTTTTCTAGAAGCTGGGTCTTTGATGATTTTAGTGAACACAACTTTCCGCCAGGATTTTAAGGGTCTAGAACCAAACAAGCATTTAAACTGGAGCTAAAATATAATTTTAGTCCTTACACGAGTCACTCATTTTCAACTTAGTTCTAATATATGCACAACCGTTTTCAAGCCAGACCTCGTCGACTGTTATTATTACAACACCATATGTTGGAATTGTAATAAAACAAGTGCAGGCAAAATATTAAAAATAATCAAGCAACTTGAGGGAGTAAACTTATTCCAAATACTGATCAGTAAGTATTTGGCATTGTAAAGGGCAACCAAACAATTTCTATCAATATATAAAATAAATAAAGATGGAAGAGACATCCATTTTATTGTAACCCGTGAAATGCTCCTATTAGAGCCACCATAAATTAGATTAGCAGCTTAACTAAAATAACTCTGTAAGGTATTTATTTGACACAATCGACTCTTCTCTATAACGTGTATTTCTGATAAAAAAAAACATGCATTGGGAAAACAACAAATGGATAAGTACTGTTTCTATACAAAAGAGAAGGTGATATGCTGTACAGTGCTAGTTTATCCATCCAATCATTTCAGTTCTTACATATCATACTCGATCAAATCTATTGAATAATATATGCGTAAGAATGGGGAGTTAAGGGCAAAGTTGGGCCAAAAAGGAAAAGAAGTGACAAATTCCCAATATACAAAAAAGCAAAAACCAGTTTAAAATAAAGTCGAATTACAAATCATGACTTGCATCATGCGAAATGGACTGTCATGTATTCTCAAGTTGAAACATTTCAAATTTTCATCTACATAAACTTGCCAAATATTCTCAACTTGTATTCCATATATTAAGTTTACTTCCTTGGCATTTCCTTAATTCTTGTCCTTCTGCTTAATTTTTTTTTTCTCCCTATTTACTTTGTCTTGAAATACCAGCCATTAACTATTATTATTCCAACAATGTTTAACTGAGGTATCATAAGTAATATACTATTATAACTTCGACTGATAAAAGATCCACAAAAAAACGAAAATACATACTTACATTGTCAAAATGGTGGCAGGTGATCCGTAAATAAGAAGGTCTGCAACTTTTTCCATATATACTTGACATTCATTTTGTCCCAACAGAAGAAATATTTTCCTGGCTGGATGGCCGAACTGAATTTCCTGCTGCAGTTGCAGACGTTAATGGGTTTGGAAGGGTAGTAGCTACTGTGCTCATAGGTACAGAAATAAGTGGCCTTTGGGGATTCATGATCATTTGTGGTCTTGGGAGTGAATTTGCAAGATTCATAGGAATTCTATTGATTGGTACAGATGGTGGTACACCTCTGGATGAGGAAGCTGGTAAACCAAGGCGGGATGCAATTATCATAGCACGCTCATGGTAAAGCTTATGTCGTGACCGCTCTAGATGCTCCCTCGCTCTCATCACCACATTCTCCATATCATTGAAAAAGGCCAACTTTGTTTCCAACTTATGCAACTGCGAGATGATGGAATTTACAAAGAAAGTCAAGGGAACAGAATATATAAATACAATGCAATGAGAGCTTTACCAGGTCACATGATTACCTGCTTTTCTATCAACAAAGAAGTAAGTTGTCGGATTTGGTCTTCTTCCTGATTTGCTAGAAGTTTTGCCTTTACTGCTGCTGCAGCAAGTGTAGAAACTGCAGCATGTTTCACCTTCTCAAAGTTGTTATCCGGTTTCATCTTTGTACCATCATTTTTCATTTCTGTACCATTTTCTGCATGATCCCCACCTGCCCCTGTAACGAAGGTTTTATTCATTTATATGGACTGAAACTGTATTGTGACAAAGTCTCCTCAATGACTGAGTTAGGCCGTATTTGTTCTAGTATATTCCTTATTAAATGTCATGAATAACAACTGCATTTGTGTGTGTGTGTGTGTGTGTGTGTGTGTGAGAGAGAGAGAGAGACCTGTATTTGCACCATTTTCAGCAGCAGAATTTGATCTAACTGAATGTGAAGGCGACATCATATCTACATCCTTGTGTGTCCCATTATATTGGGATGATATTAGAGGCTGGGAGTCAATATTTGATGGCAAGGAATTAGAAACTGCGTCAACATCCATTATTTTCTGAGACTCACAAACTGCATTTGTAGATAGCGGTTTTTGCGGCTCGCTCTTATCTGAGGGTGTAGAATCGGACACCGTCTCATCATATTTTGGTGTTTCTACTGGCTTTGGATGCTCTCCTGGCGAATTGGATTTAACATACTGCTGAAGTTCATTTTTTTCTGATGGACGAGAATCAGACACACTTCCGTCCTTTGGTTCCTCCATAGGATGGCAAGGTTCTTCGTGTGAAGTTCCCTCCTGAACCTCCTCAGAACTAGGCGTAATTTCAGCCTTGGATGTTGAACCACCTGAATTATGCAGAGTACCCGGAGCTTGATCATTGGGAACCTTTGGACTGCTGAGATCATTACAATTGTCAATCCCACACTCATGATTACTAATTGCTTGCTCCTTTGAAGAAATTGATTTTTCTAAGGCTCTACCATCTGTAGAAGCCAGCTGTCTCTTGTCTTCTGAAGCATCACTTTCAATGTTCATCTTATTGTGATCATTTTCTAAACTTCTATCATCTAACGCCGGTTTATCTTGTTTTACATTTATGTCAGCCTGATCTCCCTCACTTTTAGAATCCCTGCGATCCATTCAGACACAAAATTGTAAGTCCCAATCAATAACAATTGGAATAGTTATGGAACTACCAGAAATGCAAACTCTTCATATAATTCGCATACCTCTCAGAACTAGTTGGTTCCTTATTATCTGGTGGATCTTCTAGAAGAAAGCAACACCTAGCAGCAAGCTCAGTGCCAGGAGCATTTCCAGACAAGGATTTTATGGAGTTATGAGCTGAAGCAACAGCGACATCAGAACCCACCAAGTGTGCAAAGAAAGCTGCCTGCAGAAGAGCAACAAGACAATAAGTCAGCAAGATGGAATATGCAAGACTAAAACATGGGAAATATATAAATGACATGACACATGGAAACATTGCATATAGTGTCGTCAACAAACATGAAACACTAGCAATTGTGTAAGTTTTGTCATCTGTGGGCAATAGGCATGACACAGTGCACAAAAAAGAGGATCAGCACCAGCAGTTACATCTAAATATAATACTGAATTCAAGATTATTTTTCTGACGAAAGAAGTCTTCCAATATATAATTCAGACTAGAAACCTGTAACCATACCCCTGAAAGACAGGATAAAAGATGCTACTGTTCATACACCTAAGTCTTCAACTTACCAATGCCATGACAGGATTACCCACTTCAGCAAATGAAGATGGGCCTTCAGGTTCAGGAGAATAACCAACAGCTGCAAATGCTTCTTTAAGAGCATTTAAAGCACAATCATTGCCTACTTCCTCACCAAATTTTACTTTAATAGCATCTTCTGATTTAGAAGTTCCCTCAGTAGTTTTCTCATCAATACCATCTTGTAACTTCCGAGTCTCCTCCTGATGATTAGCTTCCACTTCAACATCTTCAGCCTTAGAAGTTTCATCATGGCCTTTGACGCTATCGATAGTGTTATTCTCAATAATTTCTGAAGCATCTTTACCTATAGATGAATCATTGTTTGTTGCAGCTGGATCTGCAGTTTCTTTGCAACCAGCATCAACATCATCAACACAATCAACAAAGGCATCCTCAATTGGCATTTGAACAAAGTGCAATATACACTGAGCTTTTGATTTTGTTCCAACGTGTTCTGCAATCTCATTCCAATTTTCTTTATAAAGTTCTAATGCTTCAAGGAGCAGAAGGGTCTCCTGATCGGTCCACTTTCCACCACTAACCCCTGCAACTTCAGCTGGTTCCATGAGTATAAAATCCAACGAGGACATGCCAGAGCCAAATCTTCTATTATTAAAGCAGTCCGTACATAGGTCAAAATCTGCCTGTCATATACATAACAGATTTGATAAAATATGCAACATGAAGTAGAGAAGCAAATTCAATAACCATTAATTACCCACATTCCAACAATACATCAGCGATAATTCAACAAAAAGCTAGATAGTTAACCTGCTTGCTGCTAACTGAATTGCAGACAACCATTACACCAACAGAATCAAGCAACAAAAACAGTGACCTTTCAAATCACTAGACATTTGGCCTCTCTAGATGAATGGATTCTTTTGTAAGTTCACTAGTATTTGAAAAGATTTCAAAAATTAACATCAGCTGTTCCACTACTCTAGAAATATTGCTTTATGGTTGGCACTTGATGAGAAAATCTTTTGAAAGATCTAATTCAATTCAGATATGAATTTAAACTGATACTGTATCATAAAGCCACAAAGACAATTAACACAAAATGTTCTTTTTGGAGATATCATAAATAGAAGTTACTGAACAAGATTCCTAGAAGCAAAACGTGCTAATAATTTAATTCCTCAATGGAGGGAATTAAACTACAAATACAGCAACCAATACAGTCAAAAAAGGTAAGCGTAGAGTGGGTGTGTGAAGCCTCCATTTTAGATAAAGAAAATAGACCAATGGGACAATCAAATAAGATGCCTAGAATGAGTGACACTGTGAAATCCCGGTTTCAAAAGAATAAAAACAGACCAATGGAATAATCAAATAGGGTGCATTTAGTAGCATTCCTTCAGTTCCTTTTAAGCTTATTTGACTTTTCAATTTCTTTGACAATAGGTGAAAGAAAATAAAAAAAATAAATAAATAATGAATCGTTGAAGCATATGGTTCATATCGACGATGCAGAATCACACCATTCTGCACGATTTCCTGCCATTTGTGATCCATCACATGATAAGAATTGTTGGCTTGCAAAATCAAATCAAATCGTGCAATTCTAACAACTATGGCTACAACTTTTGTAAGAACACAAGGTTTGGGATGGCATAGCATTTGAGTAGTATACAAGAGACCATTACTAAAATAAATATATATAATGTCATGCCAAATCTGGCCTTGGGGCTTTTTACCGGCAAAAAGAATAAAGGTTACGCCATATCCTCAACATATCACTAAATTATGCACTTCGATGACTTATTCAGTTAAGATAACAACCTGCTTCTGGCAGTGGTAACGTTTGCGAGAACAATCAGCGGAACAAGAGTTGCAATGGTACTCAAGTAGCTCAACTGCTGGGCCCTCTTGCTTCACAAACTCTTCAGCAATTGTTGACTCTGGAAACAAGCCAGAGGTCATAACTGGAGTCATTAGGCTAGTCTTTTGAACAACAGGCGGGCATAATTGGAGAGTTTCAAAGTGATACAATTTTTCAAGCAAGGAATTCTTTTCTGTTTCCCCATCATCGCTGGTGCTGGCCACAGCAGAATCCACTGAAGGGAATGGGTGGAAGTTAATTAAACCCCAATAGTCTAGAAACTCCATTATCTCTTGCCTAGCATCCAAGTCTCCAACATCAAGCTCTGATAAATCTTTCAATTCAATTTGTGCGTTTGGATTTGAATGAAACTTCTTCATTATCCAATTTCGTATCTCCATGTATATATCAGGAGTCCGATTTTCAGTTTTGCCATTAAAGAAAGAAGGCAACATACGTTTCTCAATTGGATGGATATTCAACCATGAAAACCAACCTGAAATTCAATCCAAAGATGAAAATGGACAATTCAAGAATGAGGCTTTTGACCTCAGGTTCAAAATTTCAAATATACTTCAGTTAAGTATTGAAACAACAAAAAATCAATCACTCATGAATTTAATCATCTTTTTAACTTTTTAAGGTTTAGGGGGATACAAAGGGACACTTGGGTCACCAAGGATTTGCTTAACAAGATTACAAATATATTGTTGCACAACAGAAGCACTATACTTACAACTGTATGATAAAACAAATGCAATTAGTATTTATTTGGTTCCCTTCTTTACAACCTGTGGCATACTTTGCTCCCAGTTGCAAGGATGATATGATTCACTCTGCGGTTTCTTCTTTCTTGGACTAAAGAAAGTTTTAACAAACTAAACAGAAATACTCAGTCAGTATGCACACAGTTCTTCCCAGCCTTCCTTTACAGTCTATATAAACTATTAAATTCAAATGCTCAATATAAGGATTACAAGCACAATAATCATGTGACCAAAGCTCTATTATTAAGGTGTGAAAAACAATATGACAAAGGGAAGCTACAAGGAGACATAAAGCGAGGAATTACATTGTCATAAATTATCTTGCAAAGTAACATTAGGTCACCCTGGCCCAGTCAAAATTTAGAATTTAGAACAACCGGACATTATTTTCTTCATCAGTCCTGCTCTGTTTCAAACAATACCATAATGTAAATCAATAGAATACCTTGGGGGTAGAGCAAAATCCACCTCAGGTTTTTAAACAACTAAACATACTCAGGGTAACGTAATTTAAATTGTGAATAACAATATAATTAGAAAGAAAAGCAAATTGCAAATGGTACAAACAAGACCTAACAGAATTCATCATACACCACATAATGCGTTTTATGTCACAGTATTCATAGCAGCAAAACCCGAAACGCGAACAAATTAGGGTTCCTGAATTGGGAGAGAAGATCCTTACCACAATGAGTAGGAACGACGTGAGCATTGGTACCGCGAGATCTGATGGCTTCGAATTCAGCTTCAATTGAAGCTTCCAGAGACTCCCACTCGCTCTCCTTCTTAAGTTGCTCCGCCAGCGCCACCGAGTCTCCACCCAAAGCTTGTATCTGGGCAGCATGTTTCACAGCGGCGGGGGCAGATGCGGAACCTACGGCGGCCGCGAAAGACGTTGCGGCGGTGGCGAGGTTGTTAGGGATTTGGCGAGCCCTGGTCAAGGGGCCATTGTGGAGATGAGGAGGGTGAAAAGGCGAGGCTTTCTCGCGAGTAATGCGTTTGGAGGGCGTGGAAGATGAATTGGAGGCGCCGAGAGCGCCGGACTTCCTCTTGTTTCCTCCGGCACGGCGGCGCGACGATGCTGGCTCCGATGCCGGCGAATCGGCGGCGGACGGAGGGCGTTTGTCCTCCATCGAGAGGGAAAAAGGTGTTTAGGGAAAAACGAAATGGTTGTTTTGTTCAGTTCAGTGCTTCTTTCTTTCTTTCTTCAACTCAACTGTGCTTCACTTCCTTCCAATTGCAAAGTTGTATGTATATATACGTCATCGCAATCGCAATTCGCATCCCTCATTTTCATTTTGCTCCTTCCTCACTCAAAATGTCATCGCTCCCTTCCACGCTTGTTCTATTTTTTAAGGGCGCCATCACCGTTAAACAATTAACAAGCTACATATTTACCGAGTTTAATCTCACTCTCTGTATATTATTTGTGCTATTGTGTTATTACCAGCAAATACTTCAAAATATATTTAAAATTATAAAAAATGCATAAATTGCATATGAGACTTGAAATTGGGAAAAGAAATATGGAAAAAAGGCGAGAATCTAGATACATTGTCTACTAATTTAATATAACTAGTGTATTAAACCGTACGTTGCACGGGCAATTAATATTGGTTTTGAACGTATTTAATATGTAAATATAAGTTTGATAAAAAAAATTATAAAAGTTATTAGAACATTTGAGTTTTTCGAAAAATTATTATGAAATAATATATATATATATACTTGGCGGGTGTTTCCTGGTGATATTATAGCCAATCAATTTGGTGTTTATTTTTCTGTATTATTCATATTTATTTGGCTTGTTGAATATTTGTTCGGGATTGGAATATCCTTTGTACTCCTATTATTATATATATATTTTGCCTTTCAAAAAAAAAAAAATACACACACACACAAATATGCTACCCAGTTTAAAATAAAAAAAATTGTATAACACCATTAATAATTAATATAAACATAAAAAGAGTTAAGTATAACAAAAGTATAAAGTAATAAAAACAAAAACATGTACACTATATTTCAGAAAAGTATATATTCAAAAATCATATTAATGTATTTCTATTAAAATAGTCATCAATAGTAATTTATATACTAATACTCATTCATATAAAATATTAAATTTCCTAACAACATATTTTTTTCCTCTTTAATCTTAATATTAATAAATCTTTACATAGTGATTAATATGTTTTTGTTTAAGATATTCATCTTCTTATAATATATTTTTATCTTTAGCGTATCCTATTTTTATTTATAAATGTTTTTATGACTTACATATCAATAAACTTTTTGTAAATTTCTCATTTCTATGCATCGTAAGTATTTTCCTTCAAATTTTAATATGCTTTGAAAAATATTTTATGTAATAAAATGTTATATTTCGTAACATATTTTGTAAACATTTATGGATTTAGAATATGTCTACTAATGATGAAGGTAATGATGTTGGGATGATCATAATTAATATATAATTATTCTTAGAGTTGTACTAAAATAAATAGATCAGACAAAATAAATGGAACTATAATAAATAAAAAAAAGGAAATCCATTGAAAACTGAAAAAAAATTAATTAATTGTCGTAAGAATTAATTCGTCAAAAAAACTGTAGTAGGAATTAAGAATATAAAAAAGTTAAATTATATGATGATATAAAATTTTAAAATATATAAGACTTTATTAATATAATTTTATTTAGTGTATTAAATAAATGAGAAAGAATATTATTAAATCATTTTTAAAAGTAATTAATATTACATTGAATGTTTAACATGACACTTAGTTTGGACACATTTTTTTTTTTACAAATGTGACACTTATAATTGGACGGAAGGAGTAAAATTTAACCTTTTCTTTGCATAAAAATATCTAAAAAAATTATCATTAGATTAGTTTATGTAGAAAATTACTTTGTAATATTAAATATGTTACTTTTTTAATATTATATGTAAGCTCAATGTGGTTTTCAAAATATGTCACTTAAATGATTATTACTTTTTTTATATAACACTTAAATGATTATTTTGTGAAATTAAATTCTCGCATAGCTAAATTTATAAATATTTTAGCATATGTTTATTTTATACTATGTGCTAATATTAAATAAACATAGTGAAAGAATTATGTTTACTCAATTTTTGTTCATAATCTATATATGTCAAGTCATTAAGTAATACAGTAAAAAATAAAATTAATTTGAATGTGTCTATACTTTAAATATGTGATTGATCAGAATTACATTATCAATATGTCATTATTCCTGGTAAAAAAAAGATGTCATTAATTGTAATATTTGCTCAATAATGCGCAACCAAAATAATCTCTCCAATTTTAAGTTTTATTTTTTTCATTTTTTTCTCAATGCAAGCTTATATTTACTACCTCCGTCCCAAATTATAAGCACTTTTTGACCAAAACACGGAGATTAAGAAAATCATTTAACCAATTTAATTTGTCTATAAAGTGTACTAGTTTTCCCATACTACTCTTCAATTATTGAGAAAAAATCTTTAATACTCCACTTTGGCTTTTCATCTCCCCAATACTATCTAAGGGTATTTTTGTAAAGAATTAATTAATGTATCTCGTAAATTGAAAATGAGCTTATATTTAAGGACAAACTTTTTTTGTAAAAGGGGCTTATAATTTGGGATGGAGGTAGTATCTTATAAAAGTATTTTTTTTTTAAATATATATGACATTTGAAATTTCTTTTTTTGCAGCTTATATGTTTTTAGATAGTGCAAAAGATTTAAAAGAGAAATTTATAGAAAGAAAAACTGAATTGAACTACAGAGAAAATAATAAAGTAATCTAAGAGGTTATCAAACATACCTCCATAGTTGAATAACATCATATTGAATTGAAATTGCAACCGAAAAGAGGGAAGACATACACTTAAGAGAAGAAAGTTTGGACAATAAAAAGAGAGAGAAAAGGAGACTAGAGAGAGTCAAAATTCATTAATAATATAATAAAAGTTATTAAAAGTATTAATTCAAATTCAAAATTAAAAGATTTGAAATAATATCGACACCATTATGGAAATTATTCATTTCTTACCATATCAATTGAAATAAATAATCAATAACTCAAAATCATGATTGATATGCTTTAAATAATAAAAAAATAAAATAAAAATAAATAGCTTTAGGCGGGAAAAGAATGTTTGTGGTTTTGATACGTAGCATGCTTCCACGTGGCAAAACTTGTTTTTATATAATATAGTTGATGTGTAAAAAAAAATTAATTTATGAAAATTTAATTTGTGCCTAAAAAATGTTAACATTACTCAAAAAGAAATAAAAAAAAATATCAAAATAATAAAAATGCAAGATCCTTGATATATGAAAAATACATGCCAAGTTAAAAAGAAAAGTAGACTGTAAGAATGTCATGACCCACCCTTAAGCATGATCGGCGCACAGGCTAACACTAACTCCTCATACAATTAGCCTGATAAGCCTGACTCACATTAACACATAGACATTACTTAATCAAATATTTACCAAAAAATTCAGCAGAGTCTCCTCTGTTTTTCTGACATTCCAAAAACGATAAAATCATGTATCATCGTACATACCAATATCCAAAATCTAGCAACCAAAGTCTTCATCATTTAAATACAACATTTCCACAATATCTCGAAGAATAGAAGCTATACAATTTTCACATCAATTCTATTTGACCATAGACAATCCAAAAGACAATGAGTTCCAAATTCTATAGCTGCATCATATTGAGGTCACTAGATAATGACCACCACTCAAGATAAGGGGCTACCAAAAAGTAAGATCCCCTGAACTGATAACCAAACCCCAACAAATATCTACTCTGCAACATGTGGATCTGAAAATAAATATAAAAAGAATGGGGTGAGTCACAAAGACTCAGTGAGAGCAAAATAAACAAAGTGGACGGGAATTAGAAGCAAGAATCGCACGAGTTTTTATCCAAAAACAGCTTTAAGCTTTAAATTTCATCCTTGAAAACTCATTCATGCTTACAAAATATTTGCAAGAATCAATGATAACACTTTTCTATCAACTTTTACCACAAAACCATAATAGGCCACATGAGAATAACTATATCCAACTACAATGGGAAATAAATTCATCATATCTCATATCATCTATCCTATCACCCTATGTGCACATAGGCCGCATCTTTCCTTACCGGCTCTTTTTATCAGGTCCATACTAGGTCACCATTCCTCACAGGCTCTTTTTACCGGGTTTGTACTAGATCTTTCCTTACTGTTCTTCACTGACTCTTTTTACTGGGGTTGTACTAGGTCTCAACCATTTCATTATTCCAGTCAAAACCATCACATTTTAATTTCAACCAATACTAACTCATAATAATCACTCACTCATGGTAAAAAAATTAAACAACATATTTATTGAGCCATGAAAATATTTTTTGAATAAATATGCTTCTCCCATAAGGAAAGGAACCATATAAAAATAACCACTAAGTAAATCAGCTACTCACAACTATGAAGAACAAGCTAAATTTCTTCCACTGCCTTCGGGAGGATCCACCGGAGCAATATCCACTGAATTTGAGCATCAATATAAATATTTCAAACATTTAGAAACTTATTAACTGACATGCAACAAATTGGGTAACACTAATTTGACAAAAACCTCAATTTATTGGACTTAGGATTTTTAAGGGATCCTATAAAAATCTAATATTAAATTTTTGCTATCCTATACCAAGACCCACTTCTCTTCCAAGCTTAACATCAATAAAATTTGTGGGTTATAGGTTTTTTTTTACCTCAAAAAACTTAAAGGAACAAAATTCCCAAAAGTGGGTACCTCTAAATCCATCTCAAAACCTTCCTCCAACTTGTGTTCTTAATGGTTGTTGAAAATATGGTGAAAGATAGGGTAAATATGGTGAAAAGAGGAAGAATAAGTGATATTGTGGAGGGAGGAGAAATTGGTAGCAAAGGGGAGTTTGGGGGAAAGGGGTGTTACGGGAGAGAGGGAATGTGTGTGTGCGCGTTTGAAAAAAATTGGGGGGAAGGCCTGTTGCCCGCAACTTATCCCCCCACCATTTTTCTTATAATTATTTTTATTTTTCTTTATTAAAACGGTGTGTCTCATATAAATAGATAAATAGTATAGTCCTCATCAAATCAAGCGAAATCCAAAATTTAATATATTTAATTTAGAACAAAACTTAAATCAATTTCTAACGGTCAAGTTCATCATGTGCTAGACATAAAAAAAATAGTTTTTTAAAGATGCAACTGCTCAATTTTTTAATGCATCTCTTTAGGCAGTTTTGATAATTGTATTATATTTTTAGAGAAGAACATGACATGACCAACTCGACATAAGGTAATGGATCTAAGTTTTGTCCTTTAATTTAATATATAAATATAAAGTTTATTATTTTATCGTGTCCATTAATATCTACAAGGCAACTTCCAACAATGAAAAAGGTTGCAACTTGGGGGTTGTGGCCACTTGAGAGGAGATTGATGCCTGAGGCATTCATGGGGTTAAAACATGGTGATTGGGGTTTGAAACACTTGCCTAGATCCGGTGGTTTTGGGGGGTCGGTTAGGGTTTCACTATATGAAAAGGGAAGCACGAGTTTTGGTAGAGGCCTCATGGTGGTGGCAAGGGAGGAGAAAGAGACACCCCGCAATGCTATGAAACCCCTTAGGTGGGAAGACGAATCGTCATTTTGGGGGAAGGGAGCTTCGACCAGCCTGAGCACAGCATCTGTCGCAAGTTCACCCATCGTCTCGTGTTGGGGAATGCAGGAGTCGACGCAATGTCAGGGAAAACAAGAGATGAGGGAGATTGGAGAAAGGATCTCCAAGACGGTGATGAGAAACAAGAGATGTAAATTTTAGTTTTCCGAGGGTTCACACACAAGAAAACTATATAAGATCTTGGAATCTATTATTCTCATATGGAAAGAAGAATTTACCTTTGTCCATGGGAAAACTTGATTCTTCACTTCTTGTAGAAACTTGAATAATAATAGAAAACTTTTTTCTATCTCTTTCCTTCCTTTCTTATGATTCTCTTAATGATGGGAATATTGAAACACACTTAATAGGCAGAAATAAGGATTATTTAATATCCTTTCCTTATATATATTGCTTCCATCAAGCAATATATCTCTTCATAAAATAATGTGCCCTTTCAATTCAAACACCAACCAATGTGTCCTTTCATTTAATTATTAAACCATCACTTATATGTATTACATGAGGCATATAATTCTTACATTCTCCCACTTGGCTCATGTTGAAGTATGACTTCATGGTTTAATACAACATCAAACATAATGCACATATGCAAGTACATACATTGATTACATCATACGTCATAGCTAAGAACAAGAACCAATAAGAGTCATGGCGGTCATACATCATTATTTCGACATAGTCCCTTCCATGTACCACTATATTAGTCTTTTTCTTAACATGTCACTTTCATGGGAAGTACATAATGTCATTATCAAGAATATAATTTGTTTTCAACATCATAAATTGCATGCATACACGTAAGCAGAAAACAAAAATTCAGAAACAATTACATCAATGAGCTCAGAGTGTCAAACATTCATTAATAACATAAACATCATAATTTAACATTCGCTAGCAGACGTAATGCCCATATTCTCTACATGGCCAGCAAATACTTTAGGCGGTAACCTTTTCGTCAAAGGGTCAGCAACCATAAGATTAGTGTTAATGTGTTCAATTGACACTCTACGTTTCTGAACTTCTTCTTTAACGGCAAAATATTTCAATTCCATATGCTTAGCACCTTTGGAATACTTGTCGTTTTTAGAGAAGAAAACTGTTGCGGAATTATCACAATAAATTTTCAACGGCCTGGCAATACTGTCGACTATTCCAAGTCTTGAAATAAAGTTCCGCAATCAATTAGCTTGAATAGTGGCCTCAAGGCATGCCACAAATTCAGCCTCCATGGTGGATGCAGCAATGACTGATTGCTTCGCACTCTTCCATGATATTGCTCCTCCAGTAGAAGGTACAAATAACCAAATGTAGACTTTCTTGTATCTACACAATCGGCAAAGTCTGAATCTGAATATCCAATCACTTCAAGATGATCAGATCTCCTATAAGTAAACATGTGATCCTTCGTGCCTTGCAAATACCTCAAAACTTTCTTTGCAGCTTTCCAATGATCCAATCTTGGGTTACTCTGGTATCTACCCGACACACCAACTGCAAAGCTAATATCTGGCCTCATACATGTTTGAGCATACATCAAACTCCCAACAACAGACGCATAAGGAATATTTTCCATTTGTTTCCGTTCTAATTCATTCTTTGGACATTGCATGAGACTAAATTTGTCTCCTTTCTATATTGGAACAGGAGATACTGAACATTTTTCCATTCTGAATCTCTCTAAAACTTTATTAATATATGTTTTCTGAGACAAGTCTAACAGTCCTTGTGATCTGTCACGGAATATTTCTATCGCAATTACATAATTTGCCTCACCCATATCTTTCATTTCAAAGTTATTAGAGAGAAACTTCTTAGTCTCACTTAATAGACCAAGATCATTAGTTGCAAGCAAGATATTATCAACATACAAAATTAAAATAATAAACTTACTCCCACTGACCTTCAAATATATACACCGATCAACAATGTTTTCCTTAAATCCAAAAGACATAATGGTATCGTTGAACTTGAGATACCATTGTCGGGAAGCTTGCTTATGACCGTATATTGATTTCTTAAGTTTACACACCATGTTTTCCTTTCTCTTTTCTACAAACCCCATTGGTTGATCCATATAAACATCTTCCTCTAAATTCTCATTCAGAAAGGCAGTCTTTACATCCATTTGATGTAACTCAAGGTCATAATGAGCTACAAGTGCTATAATAATTCTAAAAGAATCTTTCTTGGAAACCGGTGAAAAAGTCTCCTTGTAGTCAATGCCATCTTTCTGAGTAAAACCTTTGACAACAAGTCTAGCCTTGTAACGTTCGATATTGCCATGAGAATCATGGTTAGTCTTAAAGACCCATTTACACCCAACTCTCTAACATCCTTTAGGCAATTCCACAAGGTCCCACACATAATTCTGTTCCATCGATTTAAGCTCATCTTTCATGGCATCTAACCATTTATCAGAATTATCACCATTAATGGCATCTGAAAATGAAACCAGGTCATTATCAATTCCCAAGTCATTTTTCGAATCTTGTAGATATACCACATAATCATTCGAAATAGTAGACCTCCTTTCTCTTTGGGATCTTCTTAATGCTATTTCCTGTGGTTGTTCTACTACAAGTTCATTGGCAACTTCGAGATCATTAGTTTGTTGTTCTTCGTGATTGTTATGCAATTCAACACAAGGAACAACAACTGTAGAAGTAAAAGCACGAGTCACATGGACTACTACTCTAACTTCCTTAATCTCCACATTTCGTGAAGGTTCACTCCCGCTATTTTCACCATTTTCAATGAACCTAGCATTTCCAGTTTCAACAATTCTTGTACTATGGGTAGGACAGTAAAATCTATACCCCTTAACTTTTCTGGATAACCAATGAAATATCCACTGATTGTTCTTGCATCCAGTTTCTTTTCTTGTGGGTTATATATTCTTATTTCTGCCTGACAACCCCAAACATGCAGGTGTCTTAAACTGGGTTTCCTACCTGTCCACAATTCAAAAGGTGTCTTTTGAGCTACCTTACTAGGAACCCTGTTTAACAAATACATTACAGTTTTTAAGGCATACATCCACAACGATATGGGTAAAGATGAATTACTTATCATACTCCTAACCATATCCATTAAGGTTTGATTACGCCTTTCTGATACACCATTTTGTTGTGGTGTTCCTGGCATTGTGTATTATGCACAAATACCATGCTTTTCAAAAAATTTAGTGTAACACCCCGTTTTCGGAGCGCTACTAATCTAAACAACTCTATATGCGGCGAAGTTTCAAAATGATACCCGTCTTGTCCATTGGAAAATATAGTAACTTCTTTTTTTTTTTAAATGCCTTTTCAACATGATCAGAGTATCGATAGTGTTTTTGAAATCATGATGGAGTCCTGTCATGCAAAAATATAATTGAATATATATATATATATATATATATATATATATATATATATATATATATATATATAATTTTTAGAAGAGTACAACTACCAAGTTTTTCTCACACAAAAGATGATAAAGAAATATGCACAAGTAGGAATACACCTAATGCATGAATACCCTATCAAGAGTACTCATACCTTAGAGGTACTCCCGGCAGACACTCACGCAGGAGGCTGCTCCAAAAGTAAGTCCTCAAAACATACTGCAAACCACTAACCAACTAACTACAGACTAGCCACCAAGGAGTACATATATGTAAGTATATCACAAAAGTCGCATCCACACAACTACTAATCGCTACCGTAGAACTCAGAAGGTTCCTCCTCCGCCATCTCCTCATCCTCAAAATCATCATCATCAACGCCCGTCAGATCAATCACTGGGATTGGAGTGGGTACGTACCACCCAAGGCCTCACCTCATACACATCACCAATCCCGCCTGTGCCCCTACAACCTGTCGCACCACAACTAGGGCAAACTGGATGTGAGTTTTCCAGAGAGGTGGATACTCTAGGTGGTATGGGAAGAGTCGGGGAAACCTCTGGAGCTGAGATAGGGTCTGCTGTGGGTATACGTGCGTCAACCACTGCACGCGAGGTGGATGCTCCTGCATCCCAACCTCGAGATCCGATACCCATATGAACGGTCCTACCAACTCCAAGATCTAAAGAAACTGATGCCTCTCGTAGGGTGGTCTGCTGTGGAATCCCAGAAGGCTCAACTAGAGGAGTAGTAGCCGTTGTAGGAACGACCTGGTCCTGCTGTGACGCTAGCCATCCCTCGACAATCTGCATCACTGGAACCGGAAAGCTTACCGTCCTGCAATATATCTCTCCACGTGTGGCCAATCTTGCAACCGTAGTAACTTCTACAATATCCCCACTGTACTCTAACCGGCCGGAGCTGGGGTCAAATCTCCATGCCAGCGGGCTGTCTCGCCCGTAAACTCAAGCGTCCTTTGTCGACGACGTCCTCATCGCCGGTATCACATATGTCTTTTCCATCAGCTGGGTTACAATCATTGATTGAAAGAACCACGGGCAAGGGTCAACTTCTTAAAGATAAACAGATATCACAAATAACAGGTACACTACCAGTCATATTACACAACCATATCATAATATGAAATCACATTTTCTAACAAATAAGCATATACAATCCGATCAATAGCATTCATGACATTCAATAAGAATGCACCCCAAGATCCTATTGACGCAACTATATGTCAATGCAGTTTTAATTCCGGAATCCATACGCCAGAGGCATATCGGGCTGTACGTACCAGACCGACACTTTTCCCTGCAATGGTAAAAATTTAACGACGTCCCTTGAATTCCTTTGGCCATGGGCAATCCATCACCCAGGATATTCAGGTCGACGTTACCAACAAGACACGACGCAACGATGCCTTTAACCACCCCAATGAACATACCATGGCGTATGATATTTCAACAAGGCATAAATCAATAAATATTTAATTATCCAACATTAAATAATTATTAAGTTATCCAACAACACCAACAATATACATCAATCAAGCATATATTCACATAATTAATTCAATACCCAACAACTCGAAGCACAATAACTCTCAAGTTCAAACAACTTCAACCATATTAAACATCAAACACATAGTTCATGAACATAAAACACATTTCAATATACCAGAGTCCATTCCTATTTATATCTAGAAGTTGCCCTTACAGTATACGCTTTCCTTCCAAAGCTCGAATGTAGGGTAACTGAAACTACTCGCCTCCTGAACCTTCATACATTAATACCACTTAATTAGGACTAATCATATGGCTCTACCAGCACCCTTTAAAGTTGCAGCCTAGGATATATATTAGACTAGAAAATTACTAAATTTAATTCCTTCAATTTGCTAATGTATGAATCTACTTGAAACAAGTAAATATTTGGAAGAATTTGGAATCCAAAGTCCAATTGCTTTTTTTTTTTTATAGAATTCGATCGGCACCAGGAAAAACTTTTTTCTCAACTTCCAATCATGTTTCATGCATCTTACACAATTTAATGTTTCAATCATTAATATGATTCCAACTTAAAAATTAGAACTTATGCACAAATCATGAAAAAATGTAAACTTTTCCCTTGTTTCGATGTTACCTCATTTTAAACAAGCTAAATAAATTAAAATCCATAGCCAACAACAAGATTTTGGTCTCGGCTATCATACCCTGGGCAAGAAAAATTTTATTTTGCAAATCCCTCTTACCATTTGATAATTTTAACCATAGAAGATTGTACACAAACAACCAATTCTTTCACTGGTGAAAATCATGTCATTTTTCCTTAAACAATTTATAGATTTTGAGAAAACTTAGCCCAATGGAAAGGAAATCAGCTTAGCCCAATGATAGAAATCAGGTATAGGTTTAGGGTTCACAAATTACTACTTTTCGTTGGACCAAACATGAAGCAACAATGAAATATTTAGTATAAACCTGAGAAGAAATGATAGAAGAAAAAGAAGAAAGAAAAGCACCTTTGCATGAGAAAATGATGATGATTCTAGATGATATGAACACATAGCACTATTCTTTAGCTATTAAAGAGAATAAATGAAAGAAGAATGAAGTTCTTACCCTTAATAAGAGTATCTGTCCGCTAGTTATTGGGAGGGGAAAAAAAAGAACTTGACTAAATATTAATTGTCTTGCTCTCACTTATCTCTAACATTTTTTTTTTAGCTCACACCCAAAGAAATGTAAAGAAAGGGCTGATCGTGGAAGAATTGTCCAGGATACATATATATAAGGAGATGGTTCATCATTAACTTAATGGATAATTATAGAAATAAAAATTAAAATAAAAGTTTGGATAATATTAACAAGATCTTTTTTCCTGAAAGTTTGCTAGATACATGTATTTACGAGATTTTATCCTCTGCAGCTACTTGATATGCAAGTAAGAAAAAAAAATCTAACTTACACATTCTCTAAAATCCCGGCTCTCGTTGCGTGTTAAGTTTTCTACCGTTTTGTCTCGTAAATTAATTTACCAAGAAATTAATTTACCGCGTGAATAAGATATTATCCATAAATAAAAACAATATAAAACACTCAAATAATGTCAAGACAAGTCACGATTTGATTTTCATCGAAATCGGAATTTGTTTCAAATTTTATTGCGGATAAAAAAATTACCCGGCAATCCAGAATACGGCGAATATTCATAAGAATTATTCGACAAATTTTGAAATATGAATATAAATTCTTAAATTAAATTTTATCTTGATTTAATTCACTCACTTACTTATCAAACAAAACACTGCTTATAATAACATAATTAACACAATTTATAATATAATATCGTTAAATAACGTATCGCAATAATACGGGTGTTACATTTAGCAAATGGACCAAGGTGTTGTCCTGATTCATCATATCTTCCATAATACTCACCACCCCTGTCTGATCTGACGATTTTCACCTTTTTGTCTAATTGCCTTTCAACCTCATTTATGTAAATTTCCAAGGCATTTACTGCTTGAGATTTCTCATGCAGTAAATAGACATATCCATAACATGAAAAATCCTCAATAAAGGTGATAAAATATTTTTCTTTATTGAAAGAATTAACGTCAAAAGTTCTACAAATATCGCTGTGTATGATTTCAAGAAGCTGAGTACTTCTTGTGGCTCCTTTCTTTGTGTGTTTTATTTGTTTACCTTTAATACAATCCACACACATTAAGATCAGTAAAATCTAAACCGGAAGGATTTCATTCTTTACTAATTGTTGCATTCTTTCTTTGAAAATGTGTCCCAAACGCTTATGCCACAAGTAAGCAGAACATTCATCCACTAAACTAGGTTTAGTGCCAGCATTATGATGCAAGGTCATAAGTGTTTCATCATATAAATTATCAAGATTCAATTTATATAAACCATCACAAAGTATACCAGATCCAATTATATAGGTATGCTTATACAAACTGAAACAACCATTACCAAACTTAAAAGAGTATCCAACAACATCAGGTTTAAAAATTGAAACTAAATTCCTAGAAATATTAGGTACATACAAAGTCTCAAATAAATCTAAATGATGCTTAGTGTCCAAGATCAAACGGTAAGTCCCGACACCTTCCACTGGAACTTTCTGTCTATTCCCCACAAAGACAAATTTTTCATTTGGCTTTATGGTTTGGATCGCAAGGAATCCCTGCATCGTAGTAGAAACATGAGTTGAACATCCAAAATCAATCCACCAAGTATTATGGGGAACTTTAGTTAAATTTGATTTCAAACATACATAAGCATTAAGCTCACTTTTCTTTTCGACCCAAGCCTTACGCTTTGGGCAATCCTTCTGGAAATGTCCAGATTTCCCACAGAAATGGCATTTGTTGCTCTTTGTTTCTTTCTTCTGGATATTGATAGAGGACTCACCAACCTTTAATGGTCCTTTTCCCTTTCCACGTTTCTTTCCAAATTTCTTTCCAGCTCCTTGATGATTCACTAAATGAATGGAGTGGTTCCCTTGATTCTTGAGTCGGGTTTCCTCTTGAACTAATATACTGTGCAGTTCATGCACATTCCATTTATCTTTTATGGTGTTATAGTTCATTTGGAAAGGCCCATACTCAAATGGTAATGAACTCAATATGAATTGCATAAGGAAACCATCATCAACTGCCATTCCCAGTGACCTAATTCTTGATGCAATATTTGTCATTTCAGTGACATGTTCATGTATGATATGAGAACCATCAAATTTCATGGTGGTTAAAATACTCATTAATGTCCCAGCAAGAGACTTGTCAGCAGTTTTAGATCATTCTTCCACAGAATTCATAAATTCTTTAGCACTTTCAGTTTTGGGAAGACTTAGCCTCATGTTACTTGCTATGCTCATTCACATAAACATCAAACTAAGTCTATTTGACTTTTCCCAAGCCTTATAATGGATTTTCTCTTCATCGCTACTATCATCAGTAATAGCAGTAGGTTTCTCAACTTAAAGAGAGAGATCAAGATCCAATACACCAAAGTGAAATTGGATTTGCTCACTCCATTCAGGAAAATTCAACCCATGCATTAAAGACAGGAACAAACATAGCTTGTGAATGCAAAGAAATAGGTACAGATACTGCAATTAATACATGCTCAACATTAATACTTTGAGTTATAAACTAACACATAATTAAGATTCAGACAACAAATACACATTCTTTTTTTTTTACGATAATCAAACTTCATTCAATAATTAGAAAAATGATTCATACAACCAGATTGAACAGAATGTGTTGAGGCATTCCCCATCCACAATTGAAAATCAATACATGTATTAGAATGTGTATTTCTAGTAGGATTAAGATAAATACACATTCTATGTATACTAATGTTCTCCTTTGGGAGATCCACTAATACACAATAATAAACATAAAGATGCTAATAAATTTAACATTTATTTGGCATGACATATGTATTAATCAAAAATCTATATAATATACAATCATGAATAATCTAAATATGGAATGTATCAAATGACGTGTTAATATGCAATGTTAAATACAAATCACCAAATATGTGTCACCCACAAGCCAATCGTTGATCTATAAATTGATACACATACGATTACATGTACATCAAAATGTCAAGCGCCATTTCCATGTAGGCATATGCAAGCGAAGTTTGAAATTGTCAACACATTTATTATTACAATTATTACAATAATCAAATTGTTTTTTTCCTTCCGTTCATGAGAAACAATCACGGGAACAGTTACAAGAAAGTGGCAATTCCTATCATGTCTAAATCTCTCTCTCCTCATGTCGTAATCATGATATTTTCCTTCTCTTCCAAGCATTGATTCAAACAACTAGGGTGAGAAGAACGAAACGAAACCCGTGCTCCCATTCCCCCCTCTCCAACTATTCCTCTTTCACTCTGTTTTTCGTTCTTTAGTTTTTTTTCTTTCACTCAAGCCTGTTTTATTTAAATGTCATTCTCTCATTTTTTGATTTCAGATTTCATCAGTGGGATGGGTTCGCATAGAGGTTGTCGCTCGTAGTGGTGTTTTGTGGCCAAGGGAGTGCCTCGCGCAACAGTTTCAACATTACCTAGGGCTGTGGCCGCCCTTGCGACGACGA
The DNA here is from genome assembly GCA_037113605.1 of Calophaca sinica. NCBI lineage: Eukaryota > Viridiplantae > Streptophyta > Magnoliopsida > Fabales > Fabaceae > Calophaca > Calophaca sinica. Next base: position 74,842,162 of record CM073734.1, read on the forward strand.
GTTTTGAAGAGGGAGAAGCTTCCGGATGATGGCGTTACTGCATCACCTTGAGGGTTTTTGCGGTGGTAATCACGTTGGTGTTAGCCAGTGTGCTCAATTTATGTTATGTTTCAAGTCTTTGTTCTGTAAACTCTTGCTCGGAGCCATTGTAATGGTTTGTTCTTCAACTTCTCTTCTTTGTCCGGTTTTACCTATTTTATTTATTTTATTTTCTTACAAATACAACATTGGTACTATGTTAATATGTGCGAAATGTGAAAGCTAGGAGATACTTGAGCAGAAGCAATGTGGATGTGTTGTTTGAAATTTCAGAATGTAGTGCACAATTAAGGTTAATTCTTTCTATTTCAATTTTCTGCCATTCTACACTTTCACCTCTATTGTAAACACATCTTCTCTGTCACTTTGTCTATTAACTATTTTTTAATTTTAAAATTCATCAATTGTTTAATCACCAATCCTCCAAATATTGGGATTATTTACAGGTATGTTGTTTTGATCATCTCTTGGGATATCAATATTAGTTCTTCTGACGTCAGAAGCTTCCTTTTCTGGTAGGTTTAATCTAATTTTAACTCTATTTTATCAGGAAGTCTTTCTTATCTTTGTTCGCCGTCTTCATCTCTTTCTCCCTCATTTTAATGTGTTCTTCTTTTACTATTTTGTTTGTTCTCTCATTATTATTATTTTGTATTTTCGTTTTTCTAAAGTTTCTGTCTCAAACTGTCGATTTCCATTGTTTTTGTATTTTCTAATGTTTGTCCCATTGCCGTTTTCTACTTTATCAGGTTGTTATGTTGTTGTGGTTCAAGGGTTGAGATGGACATTGCACCACAGTGTTTGAATCATGAAGAAAAAAAAGGATAAAGAAAGGAATTTAGCAAACCCATAGCCTGAACTATTTGTTTCACCATGAAATTTAGCAAGAAATACAACTTTCACTGCACTCACTTCATTTAGAGTTTCACTCGCTACAGAAAGTGGTGTTAATTTATAGAGAAATTACTCTAATGTTGTTTGAGATAATAGTGAATTATCAATTTATTGTGGAAATTACAGCCTATATTTATGCTTAAATTAAAGGATAAAAATTTTCCTTTGCAAACACATAGGTTGCCTTTATGATGCAAGATTTTTATTGCTTGGATGCTGATGGTGCTTTTTTTTAATGTTGCCTTCTTTCATGTTTTTCTACTGTAACTATATGTATTAAAGGATTCTTATGGTATCTTGAAAAATAAAAAAAATTCTGATGTGAATTGCGTTTTCTATGGTTTGGTGCTATGCATGAGCACGATGCTTAAATAATTTAAGCAAACAGATTAGGTTTATTCATATATTACTTTGGTGCCAAAATCTAATATAAGGATGTACTTTTCATGGTCAACCTTATATATTTTTCTACTGCTGTTTATATTCTAATGGAGCAAATATATTGGCAAGAAAAACCTATAAGCCCTGATCTGCTTATGAAAAATGCAGGAAATTATGCTCATAGGCAAGAAAACGTTGTTTTATATTAGATAACTGCAGGAAAAAATGATTTGAGATATGAAATTTGAAATATTATATAATTTTATATGAACTTATTCAAATGAAATGTATGATAGATAAAATGTATGTCTGAGTATGGATGATATTATATTCTAATTCTACTTGGCAGTTTCAATGCCAAAGAAAATTGTTGGACCCCTAAACAATCAACTATTTTCTTAATTTGTAGCAAGTAATTGCTAATTGCTCACATTTTCTTAATGTTCCTGAGTTGAACCTTTAACTGTCTGATCTTTGCTTGAGTTTGGGAAGCAGAAAATAGTTTGGGCCTCCTAATAGTTCTTGAATGTAGGTTGGGTGAAGTACCTACTCAAACCTCTAGAAATATATTTCAAATTTATCAGGTTATTGGTGATAATGGCATACATCTAACATGCAAATTAAGGAGAGATATATGAATATTTGAATTTATAAAATTAGCATACCTATATGCATGTTGTATAAAGTATTAAATAATTTGTTTAATACGTGATACTGATTCAGTGTATGTTTATACTGAAACCATGCTACTGATTTTGCTGTTCATAATTGGTACAAGTGTTACTATGTTAATTTTTTCCCCTTTCATTTTTCTATTAACTAGATATTTGTCTTCCAACGGAGCATGTGTACCTTGTTGCTTCAAGCAATGTTGGCATAAGGATAACTTGGAGAAATTATGGGTCTTTTGGATAACATTATTGATCTATAGTGTTACTGCTATGTTTGTAGTTGTACTAACTATATATAGGCATTTATTTGGAAGAGTCCATGTTATCCAATTGGACATGGGTCTTTTTTTTAATCAGTTATTGAATATGTGTCTAGAATAAATTTTGGCTATTATTATCTTAAAACATTATTAAAATTTAAAGTTAAATAAGGATGCATCATCGTTCAATGCACAATTTTTAAATCTCTTTTTCCTTTGCTTTAAAGTTTAAACTAATCATCTTCTTTAGATGGGGAAATTACCAGTATCTTTCTCAGAGAGAGCAAAACAGAAGAAGCATTGGGAAGAAGCAAAATAAGAAGAACGTCCATAGGAAATAGGAAGGAGCGAGACTTGGTAAATACGAGTTGGGTAGGACACTTGGTGAAGTAAGTTTCGGTAAAGTCAAATTTTCCAGGAACACCGATTCTGATAACATCACAAGATTTGTTTCAGTAATTTTGAGGGTATGTTTGATTACATCACAAGATTTGTGTTCATTTCACTCTTCTCATTAATTTTTTGTTTCAGATGCTCTTCCAAAGTTCTCCCTTCGGTGGCTTCTCCTACTTTAGCATAGTAGCACGAACCAATTTGGTAGTTAATGGAGAATCGAACGAGTCGACCTGGTAACGAATCGAATACGAACAGATGTGAATGAGCCTCTGTATATGGTGTGGTTGGGAAATGAATTCTTTGCTGCGAAGGACATTCATGGTGGCGTTTTGTTTTGTTTTCACACCTACATTTTATTTATATAATAATTTTTTTTTGAATTTTTAGCTGAAATATAAAGGATGTTTGTATTTGTTATTTACAAAGTTGCATGGATGTTGAAGGGTCTCTCTCTTTTTTAAACAAATATTCAAAGATGATGATCAAATCAGTTAAACCAATATACAAATATTGTTGCTAGCCTTTTGTTTTGGTTTGTAGAATCAAGATTTATTTGGTTAATAATAGGATAATTTTATACATATATCTATATAATCGACATGTATCACCATGACAAGAATGTCAGCAGCAATCGTAAAGCTTCTGAACTATTCAGAGAGGTTGCATATTCAGAAAGTATCTTATCTGATGCAAAGAAAAAAAAACAAAATGATACCGTAGGATTTAAGGTCCCTTTCTTCCTATAGTTCCTACATGAATACAAAGCTCTTTTTTATACTTCTTTTCTATTCTTAGACACCTTGATTATATTTGCATCGTGCAGTTCCATCATGTAAACTCTTGGGACTTGCTATTTAAATTTCTCTTTGCATCACCATAAAATTATTCTTATATTTAATTTTTTTGGGGTTTTCTGTTGTTTAATTTATGGTATCAGCATCACTATAATAGGGTTGATTTAGTCCTATTAACCCTATTCTCAAACTTTCAGGTTTGCTTTGCTCTGCTACTGGGAGCTTCTGAATAAAATACATTAGCAATTTCGATGTATACCGGTGCATTGCCAAATGCTACATTCCATCTTTTTAAATATTAATTTTGTTGATCAGAAAAAATATTGTTTTAACTTTTTTTGGGTGCTAATATTGTTTTAACTTTAACTTCCTAGAAACTATCATTGTTCAAATATCAGCTTCATTTTTTTTTAAAATTACCTATCAACAAAATGATCGTATTGTAGTGGAATACAAATACAATTTAATTACACAAAAATTATTTTTCACAATTTCAGGTTAAATCGATTTAGATTTAGGTGAAAAAATTATTTTACACAATTGTAATTGTAAATCTGTATAAAATATATGTTAATTGAACCCTTATAGGCCAGTGTTCTAATTAGGTAATTTATGTATTCACATTCTTTACACTAATTAAAATGTCATCAAAACTATAAATATTTAATATATTACTCCATCCGTCCCATATATTTGGGTGTTTTAGCATTTGGTACATAAATTAAGAAATCATTAATTTAGAAAAGATTAGACTATAATACCCCGATTTATTGTTTATTTTTGTCACACTACACTTCATTCAAACCTTTCCATCTTCTGTATTTAATCTAAGGGTATAGTGGGAAAAAAAAGCTAAATTATACCGTGGTTTTCTAAAACAACAAAAGATGTGGGACACAAAAAAAAGCTAAAATACTCAAAGATAAGAGACAGAGGGAGTATACATTTGTAAAAATAATCAAGCCTTTTTATGTGTTTTATTGATTTATTTAATTATTATTTATATTGCTCAAAAGATGACGTATACCCGTGCACGGTACGGATCAGACATACTAGTACTTATTATCATTGGATATATAAATAAAACTAATAATGCACACGCATTACCAACAGTCATGTCCATTAGAACAATTAATCAACCTTTGGGTTATCCTGAAATGCCTTATAACAATGAACTCCAATTAACCCATAAATAAACATCCAAACTATGGGTAACTAAATAATATTATCATTAATTTGGAACCAAATAAACATATAAGTTTGACCACTTTGGTGATTAGCAAACTTTTCATAATCCAAAAAATAAAAATAAAAATTATTACACTAGGCATGACCGTGTTCCGTTACACAGCCTACCTGTGAACCTTTTCTGTGCAAATTTCATCCGACGCCATGTTCATGTTTCCCACATGGTGATACCGTATGCACGTAACAGTGCCATTGACATGGTTAACACTTTCTCGGTTCAAGCATCGAAAACATAAAATCTTTCGTAGGCAAAACAACTTTTACGCACATGACGTTAGTCATCATGCTTACTAACTTTCTTTATCAAATTGAATTAGCAACCACAAAAGACAAAACATTAAATAAAAAAGGTTTCATGGCTTCACGTGACACTAGTGCGAAATACACCTAAAAAATAGATTTATAATGCCAGTTTTGACAATAATGTGAATACATGCCTTGACAGGATGGTTTTTGTAACGACCCGTTTCCGGACCGCTACCGAGCTCAATATACCGAGCTCGAGTTACCGAGCTCAACACACCAAGCTCAACATAAACCTATATGAGATGTGTTTTAAAAACAAAACTCTTGTGCCTTTTTAAAAATACGATATATTTTTTTTTTATAAAACCAACTCGTGCACATGAGTAATTCTGACTTTTCAAACATGGTGCAACTAAGACACAAGACTTAAATTCTAATAAAACATACATGCATAACATACACATATATATATCACTCGAAATAATAATGTATACAAAATACAGAGTAGCAAATGTGCAAAGAAAATACACCTAAGGTACGACAACTTCAAAAGAGCCATCATACCACTGGGGTACTTCCGAGACTCACGCATTTGCTCCAAAAGTAAGACCACCAGTCTACCCTGTAGCAACAACACAACACTGCCCAAACTGGTCACGACCTCGAACACAAAAGAAAAACAGGTACAGTCCTCAGAAAAACAAACATCCAACAAATCAACAATCACGACAGATAGAGGTCGTCACTCGGTCCTCGCCGAGATCCTCCTCGGCATCATCTCGCCGAAGTTCCCTGCACCCTCGACATCGCTGGGTAGCCATGGATTGAAGGCACCACGGGAAAGGGTCAACTTCTCAACAATTCAAGATAAGCTCGACATAAAAATATAAGCAAACAAAGAAAAGTATAACATTCACCGACGTGACTCGACCATCTCACTCTAAACTCGACACAACTCGCAAATCCATTTTCTCTCGACTCGACAATTTTCCGGAATGCACACGCCCGCTGGTATGTCGGAAAGTCCAAATTAAGCCTTGGGATCCTCGCTCTCCTAGGATACTAACTCAGTCCCGTGAGCGTGGCGACGTCTAGTCAATCTCCCGTAAACAAAAAGGGGACCTAGCACCCTCGATTATCCGGTCACGGCTCAAAACGCGTCATACGACTCACCTAGCTCGCTCACTCGATGAACAATTCGCCATACGATATTCAAAGAGTTAAACACAAGATATTCAACCGCATGTCAAATAAAAGAGCAAGCTCGACATGAAGAAACGCAATTCAACATGCAATACACACTTCACGACATATATTCAATCACATATTAAATACATGCAAAAACTCAATCATATCACAACATTTCAGCTCGACACAAATCAGGAAAATCCATACACAATAACATAACCACGTAGAATATGAAATGCCCTTACTTAAGGACTTATAAAATAAAGCCTTAGAGATTTCTAGGAGTTGCCCTTACCGAACTCCAAGTTAATGCTGCTCGACAACGACCTCGACACAGCTGTCTTCAAAGAGCTCGACAACGACTTCTCTTACTCGATCTCGACACGGCTGTCTTCAACGAACTCGACAACGACTTCGACACGTACGCTTCTCAGTCGACCTCCACACGCATATCCTCGCTCGGATTCACGCTTCGCCCTTGGATTCGCTTTCCCGTACACCTCGATTCGGAAATCACCCGATCTCGGGAATCAGACTTCCTAAAACAAACATAACTCAGATCGATCTATGGTTTCTAATACATCTAGCTCTCTCTTCCCCAAACTCAACCATAACCCAGAAAAATATAAAACTCAAGAACTGAAATATATTTTTCCTCTAACACAACGTTAGGGATTTCGATCAAAATTTCATGAAAAAGTTATCTGATGCTTCAACAGATAGATCGACAACAACAATAACCAGAAGCAACAAACGAAAAACCAGAAATCGAACGAACTAAAAATGGGGTTTTCTGGGCACTGCCGATTGCAGAAAATCAGAGAAAGAAATTTGTTTTACAAGCCCAATTAATCGGTTAGAAAGATAGGTAATATTGTGAATAAGAAAACCCATCAATTTGATATGATTTGGAAGCATAAAACTGGTTAAAAATGGAAGAAGAATTAGCGCTAAACAGTAGCACAGATGAAAGAAAATCTGTTCTTCATACCTCAACGGTGATGGTCGATCAGACGAGATATGGGTCGAGAAGTTGATGATGAACAAAATTGATGAAGAAAGTCAGGTAAAATCTCGATGGAACTCACGGTTTCGTCGATGGAGATTTTTAAAGAAAACAACGAAACACAGAGCGTAAGGAAGGAAGAAAGAAGAAAAGAGAAATGAGTGTGAGGAAACGGCCGCGTGGTATACATTGGCGAGAAAGGGGTATAAACGTAACTCCACTATAAGATGCCAATCCCATCAATCATCTACCCGTTAACTCGTTCCTCTCATAATTACCCTCTACTTCCAACGGCAAGCCGACAATGTAATAATTACAAACAATATAATAATAACGCCGAGTAACGTTGAAATAATACGAGGTGTCATCTCGACACGATGTCGACAAGAGTGCTCGTGCAAGCGCACAAGGTTCTAACACGAGTTCGTGAACGCGGTCTCCTCACCGACTTGCGTCATCGATGCACGCGACTTCATCAACTCGACACGCGACCTCCTCACCAAGACTAGTGCACGTGGTCTCATCGGCTCGACAAAGATCTCGCAAAGCGATCTAGTCACGGGATCTCGACACAAGGTCTTGGTCGAGGTCTCGATACGTCGTCCTAATACTGCCGCCGATCTCGGCCCTCGGTGTTACAATCTCTCCTCTAAAAAATTTCGTCCTCGAAATTGCAAATAAGATTCTTACCTCGGAAAAGTTGAGTCGAATCTTCATCTTCTCTTCCAGCTCCCAAGTCGCATCTCCCGTCCTGCGATCCCACACAACTTTGACAAGTTGGATCTCTTTGTTCATAGCTGTTTGGCTTTCCGATCAACGATCCTTGGGTGACGCTTCAAAGATAGGTCGCCCTTGATTGAATCACATCCGGTTCGATGACATGAGAAGGTCGGAAACATACTTCCGCAATTGTGAGACGTGAAAGAGGTCGGGGATGTTCGACAAGAATGGGGGTAAGGCAAGCCGATATGCCACCTGGACCAATACGACGAAGAATCGGTAAGGTCCAATGAATTTAGGGTAAGTTTCTTGGATTTGATCGCTCGACCAACTCCGATGGGGGTGACTCTAAGAAATACATGTTCTCCTTCCTCGAACTCGAGTGGTCGGCGTCGTTGGTCTACATAACTCTTCGTCCGACTTTGAGATGTTCGCATCCGATCTCGATCAAACGGATCTTCTCGGTAGTCTGCTTTGGATCATATCTGGTCCTACGACGGTTCGCTCGCCGTCCTGGTACCAACAAAGAGGCGTCGACATTTCCGGCCCATACGCTTCAAAGGTGCCATCCCAATACTCGCATGGAAGCGTTGTTGTATGTGAACTCCACCAATGGTAAGGCGTCGTCCCAACTTCCTCGGTGATCTAACGTACAAGCTCGCAACAAATCTTCAAGCGATTGGATCGTTCTCGGTCGACCGTCGATGCATGGATGATATGCCGAGCTAAGCTGAGCTTCGGTTCCCATTGCTCCTTGCAATTCCCTCCAAAAATGAGGCGTGAACCGGATCTCGGTCCGACACGATCGAAGAGGTATTCCATGAAGTCGTACTATCTCCGCGATGTAGATCTCGGTCGACTTTTCCACGTTGTATGTCGACCTCGCGGCAAGAAATGAGTAGATTTGGTCAATCGGTCGATCACCCAAATCGAATCATTCTTCTTCTGCGTCTTCGCAAACCTACAACGAAATCCATGGAAATCTTGTCCCATTTCCATCGGATACGTCAAGCGATTGTAGCATTCCTGCAGGTCGTTGGTGCTCCACCTCGCTTCGACACGTCAAACATGAAGCTACGTGCTCGGCCACTTGCTTCTTCATTAGGACCACCAAAAATGCTTCTTCAAGTCTTGATACATCTTCGTAACTCGGGATGAATACTAAAGTTGCTCTTATGCGCCGAGAATCAACTTCCTCAGCTCGGATACGTTAGGCACGCACACTCGGCCATTGCACCTCAAGATGTCGTCCCGCTCCGACCTGAAATTCTGTCGCCTTCCTTGCGCTATCAATGAATCTTCTCTTGCGAGCTCGTCATGAACTTGCTGGTCTCGGATCTCGCCCAACAATCATTAGAAATAGTAAGCATACCAAATCTCGCCTTCCCGGTGAAACTTCGACACTCAACTTCAAATCTCTGAACTTCTCGAGCATCTCCAACTCCTTGATCATCATTACCGAGGTTAAAACGCTCTTCTGCCAACGCATCCGCTACTACGTTAGCCTTTACCGGGATGGTATTCCAACGAAAGTCGTAGTCCTTGAGAAATTGCCCATCTACGTTGACGCATGTTGAGCTCTTTTCTCGGTCTAACAGTACTTCAAGCTCTTGTGATCGAAAGCAAGAGTGCTCCGTAAAGGTAGTGCCTCCATATCTTCGAAAAACTCACGCTAGCTCCAAGTCGTGAGTAGGGTAGTTCCTCTCGTGAATCTTAAGGTGTCTTGAAGCATACGCGACCACCTTCCGATGTTGCATCAAGACGCATCCTAATCCCTGGTGCGACGATCACAATACACCTCGAAGGCTTTTCGGTTGAGGCAAAATCGACAAAGCGCTGCCGTCAAAAGCTCCTTGATCGTTGAAATCGGCTTCACACTCCTCGGTCAAGCAAAGGTTGATTCTTCCTCGTCGATCGTGTAAGAGGCGCGACAATCTTCGAGAAACCTTCAATGAATCTTCGGTAATATCCTCGCTAAGCCGACAAAACTCCTAATCTCAGAATCGCCTTCATTGTTCCCACGCTAGCACCGCCTCAATCTTAATTGGATCCACTATCCCTTCTCCTGGAAATCACGTGACCAAGAAAATTCACCTCTTCAAGCCAAAATTCACACCGATGATTGGCATAGAGTTGCTTATCTCGTAATATCTGTAGTACTCGACATAGGTGTTCTGCGTGCTCTTCTCGGTTCCTCGAGTAAATCAATATGTCGCCGATGAACACTACAACGAACTGATCCAAAAACGAATGGAAAATCCTGTTCATGTAGTCCATAAACACACCGGGCGATTCGTTACTCCAAACGGCATCACCAAATACTCGAGTGACCGTGATCTAGTCCTGAAAGCTGTTTGGCAACATCTTCCTCCTTCACGCCGAATCGATGGTAGCCCGACTTCAAGTCTATCTTGGAAAAGATCGCCGCTCCACGGTTGGTCCATCAAGTCGCCAATACGCGTGGTAACGGATAACGATTCTTCACGGTAACCTTGTTGAGTTCGCGATAGTCCACGCCTTGATCGTCCATCCTTCTTCTTAACCAACAACACCGGAGCTCCCACGGTGACATGCTCGGTCGTATGAATTGCTTCGACTCCAAGTGTTCGATCCGGGACTTCACTCTTTCATCTCGGCAGAGACATCCCTGCACGGCGCTTTGAAATCGGTCCTGTTCCTGGAATCGGTCGATGGAGAACTCGACCTCTCGTCGGTGGTAACCCTGGCACGTCCTTGAAAACGCCCTCAAAATCACACACCACCGGTACATTCTTCACGCCGATCCGCTGGAAAACTTCCGAACTAGCTAGATACATGTATTCCCTAGTTCCTTCTTTCAAAGAAACTCCAATACGCTCGCGAAAGATAATTGGAGACTCAAGGTCCTGGAAAATTACAGTTTACGGGCACACCCAAAAAGGACATGGTGGTGTGACAACCAATCCATCCCGAGGATGACATCTAAGCCCTTAAGAGGCAAACAAACCAAATTGACCACAAACTTCCTACTCAATAACCACTACACAATTAAGACATGCGGTGTTTGTGACTAAGGTTTTAGCGGTGGGTTGTAACTACTAATTTAAACGGTAAAGCGATCATCAAGTTCAAATGGTTCACACAATCGGAAGAAATAAAGGAATGGGTTGCACTAATCAAAAAGAACGGATAAGGATTTACCCTCGATCTCACATTCACCTTGGATAAGATCATCGGCTCGATCGACTTCCTCGCCACTCATGCGTAAAACTCGCCTTTAGCCACTGACGCTTCCCTTTGGCCTTTGCCGCATAAGCATAGTCGGTTCGACTTTAGGTGTAGGACAATCCTTAGCAAAATGCCACGGCTTCTTGCAATTGAAACACACCTCCTCCTCGAGTACGATTACTCGCGTAATGTCCCGGCTTTCCACATCGGTAGCAAATCACCTCGACACCGGGTCCGACCTCCACTCCTCGGTACTTGGGTCATCGGACGACATCTTGTCCCCTGTTGTCGTTCCACGAGGTCGGTCGTAAGGTCTCTTCTGCGGTGGTTTCCTTCTGCAAATCTACGCCCGCACTGGGTCTCACCGGTCCGCCCACAGCAGTCTTCTTCTTGTGGCTCCTCACTCCTTCTACCTCGACACATCGATCAATCACTCTTGGAGATTTCGATCCTCAATGACACCATCGACTTGAATGTCGAATCTCAATCCCGTTGGAATCTCTAACTCAACCATCTCTGGTCAACTCGGTCACGAAATGGACTGAAATACCTCGCCAACGATTCGAATTTGGCGCATACTCGGACACCGTCGAGTTGCGCTTGCCGCGATTGAAGAAATTCCTGCTCCTTCTCGGCTCGTGCGATGATCCGGAAGTACTTGTCCAAGAACCTTTCACGAAAAAGCTCCCAGGTCATCTCGCGATGTTACGCTATAAACGTTGCTTCACTCCTCTCCACCAATACTCTGCGTCTCCTAGCAATAAGTAGGTGGCATAGTCGACCTTCACGTTGTCCGCAATGAAGTGCCTCAAAGATCTTCTCGATCTCTTGCATCCAAAGATCAGCTTTATCCGGATTTGGCTCACCGTAGAACCGGTGGATCATGCTTCCGAAGTCGGCCAATCCTCTTGCTTGATTACGTTACGCTCGTTCTTTGTTGCTTTGCAAGTTCTGCTGAGTTAACGCTGCCGTCTGTTGAGCCATCGCGTTAGCTGTTGAGTTGCGGCGGTGATTGTTGAGCCATGGCTGCCGCCATCTCGGTCATAAGCTTGAATAGCTCGTTCCATGTCGACGTTCTCGGTTGCAGATGTCGTATTCCTACGAGGTGGCATTAGATTCCACAAAGTTCAAAACCTCGAATCTCACACAAGGATGTGTTAAAACACACCGCTTCAATCAAGAAACAGTTCAAACAATTTCTCAAGCAATAAGTGCTTCACTTAATCAAACAAAGAATCAACACAATACAACTAGGTACCCAACACACAACCCGACACGGTTGACGGTCAAATTCCTATGCACTTTCGGTGAGAACCGAAGCGCTCACGATACCAACAATGTAACGACCGTTTCCAGGACCGCTACCGAGCTCAATATACCGAGCTCGAGTTCGAGCTCAACACACCACGCTCAACATAAACCTATATGAGATGTGTTTTAAAAACAAAACTCTTGTGCCTTTTTAAAAATACGATATATATTTTTTTTTATAAAACCAACTCGTGCACATCAGAGTAATTACAGCTTTTTGAAACATGGTGCAACTAAGACACAAGACTTAAATTCTAATAAAACATACATGCATAACATACACATATATATATCACTCGAAATAATAATGTATACAAAATACAGAGTAGCAAATGTGCAAAGAAAATACACCTAAGGTACGACAACTTCAAAAGAGCCATCATACCCTGGGGTACTTAGAACTCCCACGCAGGGTTGCTCCAAAAGTAAGACCACCAGTCTACCTGTAGCAACAACACAACACCGCCAAACTGGTCACGACCTCGAACACAAAAGAAAAGCAAGTGCAGTCCTCGGAAAAACAAACATCCAACAAATAAACAATCACGACGGATGAGGTCGTCACTCGGGTCCTCGTCCGAGATCCTCCTCGGCATCATCTATCGCCGAGTTCCTGCACCCTCGACATCGCCTGGGTAACCAGTCATGGATTGAAGGCACCACGGGAAAGGGTCAACTTCTCAACAATTCAAGATAAGCTCGACATAAAAATATAAGCAAACAAAGAAAGTATAACATTCACCGACGTGACTCGACCATCTCACTCTAAACTCGACACAACTCGCAAATCCATTTTCTCTCGACTCGACAATTTTCCGGAATGCACACGCTGCATCAGTATGTCGGAAAGTCCAGCGAAGCCTTGGGATCCTCGCTCTCCCTAGGGCCAACTCAGGTCCCGTGAGCGTGGCGACGTCTAGTCAATCTCCCGTAAACAAAGGGGACCTAGCACCCTCGATTATCCGGTCACGGCTCAAAGCGTCATACGACTCACCTAGCTCGCTCACTCGATGAACAATTCGCCGCATACGATATTCAAAGAGTTAAACACAAGATATTCAACCGCATGTCAAATAAAAGAGCAAGCTCGACATGAAGAAACGCAATTCAACATGCAATACACACTTCACGACATATATTCAATCACATATTAAATACATGCAAAAACTCAATCATATCACAACATTTCAGCTCGACACAAATCAGGAAAAATCCATACACAATAACATAACCACGTAGAATATGAAATGCCCTTACTTAAGGACTTATAAAATAAAGCCTTAGAGATTTCTAGGAGTTGCCCTTACCGAACTCCAAGTTAATGCTGCTCGACAACGACCTCGACACAGCTGTCTTCAAAGAGCTCGACAACGACTTCTCTTACTCGATCTCGACACGGCTGTCTTCAACGAACTCGACAACGACTTCCACACGCACGCTTCTCGACCTCGACACGCATGATCCTCGCTCGGATTCACGCCCGCCCTTGGATTCGCTTTCCCGTACACCTTGATTCGGAAATCACTCGATCTCGGGAATCAGACTTCCTAAAACAAACACAACTTAGATCGATCCATGGTTCTAATACATCTAGCTCTCTCTTCCCCAAACTCAACCACAACCCAGAAAAATATAAAACTCAAGAACTGAAATATATTTTTCCTCCAACACAAAGTTAGGGATTTCGATCAAAATTTCATGAAAAAGTTATCTGATGCTTCAACAGATAGATCGACAACAACAATAACCAGAAGCAACAAACGAAAAACCAGAAATCGAACGAACCAAAAATGGGGTTTTCTGGGCACTGCCGATTGCAGAAAATCAGAGAAAGAAATTTGTTTTACAAGCCCAATTAATCGGTTAGAAAGATAGGTAATATTGTGAATAAGAAAACCCATCAATTTGATATGATTTGGAAGCATAAAACTGGTTAAAAATGGAAGAAGAATTAGCGCTAAACAGTAGCACAGATGAAAGAAAATCTGTTCTTCATACCTCAACGGTGATGGTCGATCAGACGAGATATGGGTCGAGAAGTTGATGATGAACAAAATTGATGAAGAAAGCTTGTGCAAAATCTCGATGGAACTCACGGTTTCGTCGATGGAGATTTTTAAAGAAAACAACGAAACACAGAGCAGAAGGAAGGAAGAAGAAAGAAGAAAAGAGAAATGAGTGTGAGGGAAACGGTCGTGGTATACAGCTGGCGAGAAAGGGGTATAAACGTAACTCCAGCTATAAGATGCCAATCCCATCAATCATCTACCCGTTAACTCGTTCCTCTCATAATTACCCTCTACTCTTGGCCAACGGCAAGCGACAATGTAATAATTACAAACAATATAATAATAACGCCGAGTAACGCTCGAAATAATACGAGGTGTCATCTCGACACGATGTCGACAAGAGTGCTCGTGCAAGCGCATAAGGTTCTAACACGAGTTCGTGAACGCGGTCTCCTCGGCTCGACTTGCGTCCTCATCATTCGACGCGACTTCATCAACTCGACACGCGACCTCCTCACCAAAGCTAGTGCACGTGGTCTCATCAGCTCGACAAAAGATCTCGGCAAACGATCTAGTCACGGGATCTCGACACAAGGTCTTGGTCGAGGTCTCGATACGTCGTCCTAATACGATGTCGATCTCGTCCTCAGGTGTTACAGTTTTGATGATTGACAAAAGGGAGCTTTACAAATAGTCAACCGTGCAAAAAGTGGAAAAGAATACCAAGACGCGTATCAAGAATGATTGTTTCTAAGTCTTTGGGTTCTGGGTATTTATTTATCTTTATTAAGACAATTTGTAAGTAGTAATAAAAAGCTCTCAATTAAAATTAAATCACACACGCACAAAATATTTTGACATGCATATCTCGTGTCGGATGTCGAGCTGAGGAAGTCGGATGTCGAGCTGAGGAGGAAGTCGTATGTCGAACTGAGGAGGAAGTCGCGTGTCGAGCTCTGAGGAAGTCGGATGTCGAGCTGAGGAGGAAGTCGGATGTTGAGCTCTGAGGAAGTCGTATGTGGAGCTGAGGAGGAGGTCGCGTGACAAGCTTATGAGGTCGCGTACCGAGGTCGCGTGATGAGCTCTTGTCGGGTGCCGAGCTGATGATCCGTGTCGAGCTGATGAGGTCGCTTACCGATGTCGCGTGTCAAGCTGATGAGGTCGCATATCGAGCTATGACGACCGAGCTGATGAGGAGGACGTATGCAGAGCTGTGTGCCGAGGTCGTGTGCCGAGGTCTTTTGCCGAGCTGTGTTGAGGTCGTCTGTCGAGCTGTGTGGCGAGGTCGTCTGCCGAGCTGTCTTCAGAGGTCGTATGCCGAGCCGTCTCCGTGTTTTCAATTTCTTTATTTCAAAACGCAACGGGCAGATTTTTCTTCCAACGGACAAATCAAAACGCAACGGGCAAATGCTGCAACGGTCATTTCGACGCTCACCCATTGCCTATATAAACACAGCTCGTGAGCTTTGTTTTAATACAACAACGCAGTGCTTAATTTTTGTGCCAAAAACTCTGTCAAATATTTTTCATCACTCACACTTATTTGAGCACAATTTTCTGAGAGCCTTTTATTCTACATAATTTGAGTTGTATTATTTGAGCTTCAATTTGTTATATCTGCACTATTGAGTGTATCTTTTTCGTCTCATTTTATTTGTGAAAATCATTTATTTTTGGGTAGGAATCCCAAGGTGTTCATAGAGAGGTGATATCTCTTGAACATATTGCTCAGTTTAGAGTTGTAAAGGTTTCTAGCTGAACTCGATTTAAAAGCTAGTGTCTTAGTGAAAATCCCATAGTGGTTTGCTTTGGGGACAGGACGTAGGCCACAGGTGTTAGGTGGCTGAACCTGGATAATTTGTTGTGTGCTTTTTACTCCTTATCTCTACTTTTCACCAATTAAATTTCTGTACTTTATTTTATTATTATTTATATCTTACTATTTACTTTATTTTTAACTCGCTTGCAATTTATTCTTCAAGTGATTTATCTATTTCACATTAATATTTCCGCAACTCATAATTAGCACTTATTTCTCCAAAAGTTTTTGAAAGCACTGTTCACACACAATTCACCCCCCTCTTGTGTTTGGAGTCACTTGTCAACAAGTGGCATCAGAGCTAGAATCTTGTATAAAGGACTTAACCGTCTCAAGAGAATGACTTTAAACAATTACGAGGAACTTCCATGAATGCACTCCCATTTTTCAATGGTGAGGGTATGGTTATTGGAAGGATAGAATGCAAATCTTTCTTGAGGGTGTTGATCTTGATATTTGGGATCTTTGTGGAAAATGGTCCATTTGTCCCCACTCAATCAATTAATGATGCGGTGGTAGACAAACCAAGATCACTTTGGACCGAAGATGATAAGAAAAGGTCCAATACAATTTGAAGGCTAAGAACATCATCACTTACGCTTTAAGCTACGATGAGTTCTATTGGGTCTCAAATTGCAAGCTTGCTAAAGAGATGTGGGTCACTCTTCTATTGACCCATGAAGGTACTACCGAGGTCAAGAGGGCTCGAATGAACACATTAACCCATGAGTATGAGTTATTTAGGTTGAAACCAAGTGAAAACATACAAGATATGCAAAAAGGTTCATCCATATAATATACCATCTCAGAGCTCTTGGGAAAGTCTTGAAGAATGAAGATTTGATTAACAAAGTTCTTAGATGTCTAAACAGAATTGGCAACCCAAGGTCATCGCTATAGCTGAATCTAGAGACTTATCTTCTATGACCTTGGCTACTTTGTTTGGAAAATTGCAGGAACATGAAATTGAACTAAATCGCCTCATGGAAAGCGAACAAGCTGATAAGCAAAAGAAAGGGCTCGTCCTCAAAGCAAGCATTGAGGAAACTGACGATGAGGAATGTGATTTCCTTGAAGATGAAAATAATGAGGAAAACTTGAGTCTAATGGTTCGCAAATTCAAAAGGTTCATGAGACTCGAGAAACAAAGGTAAGTTCCCAAGCTCTCAAAAGAAAAGTGATGAAACAACTTCTTTTAATCCTACTGCTACAAGTGTGGAAAGAAAGGTCACATAAAACCCGATTGTCCTCAAAACCAAACGAGGAATGAGAAATTTCAAAAGAAACCACCAAAGGATTCGAAGGGAAGAAGAGCTTACATTGCCTGGGATGATAATGATATGGATTCTTCTGATGAATCTGAAAATGAAGAGGCTCACCTTAGTCTAATGGCAAATCATGATGAAAATGAGGTAAATTTTTATGATCCTGACTCTTCTTTAACTTATGATGAATTACTTGCTGCTTGTGAAGAATTCAATAATGAAACGATTAAACTTGGAAAAATTGTTCTTTCTTCTAAGAAAACCATCTCTTCTCTTGAATCAAAAATTGAAATTTTAAACAAAGAGATAGTGATTCTTAAAGAAAAACAAGTTGCTGTGATTGAAACTTCTCCTCCCATATCTTGTGAAAATAAAAAAGATGAAGTTTTAAAATGCAATGAGTGTAGTGTTTTGAAAAATAAGGTTAAGGATTTAAATATCACTCTTGCAAAATTTACGATGGGAAGAGATAATCTAAACATTATGTTAGGAAATCAAAAAGGTACTTTTGGAAAAGCTGGTTTAGGTTATCATCCAAAAATTCATGAAAAATCTTTTAAACTCTTCAATCACAACAAACCCTCAAGTAGTCCTTTCATTAAATGCTTTCACTGTGGTAGAAATGGTCACACTGCCTCTATTTGCAATATTAGAAAGAATAAAAATGTAGTTGGCAAAAAGATGTGGATTCCAAAGGGCACCTTGCCCAAGACTAACTCATATGGACCCAAGATGGTTTGGGTACCAAAGGTTAAAATATGATTTGTTGTTGTAGGTGTGCTTGAAAGCCAAGGACTTAAATTGGTATCTTGATAGCGGCTGTTCAAAGCACATGCCAGGAGACAAAAGCAAGTTCTCCTCATTGGTACCTAAGAATAGTGGTTATGTCCGGTATGGTGACAACAACAAAGGTAAAATTCTTGGGATTGGTTCTATTGGTAAGAGTCCTAATCCCACTATTGAAAATTGTTGACAAGTGACTCCAAACACAAGAGGGGGGTGAATTGTGTGTGAACTGTGCTTTCAAAAACTTTTGGAGAAATAAGTGCTAATTATGAGTTGCGGAAATATTAATGTGAAATAGATAAATCACTTGAAGAATAAATTGCAAACGAGTTAAAAATAAAGTAAATAGCAAGATATAAATAACAATAAAATAAAGTACTGAAATTTAATTGGTGAAAAGTAGAGAGATAAGGAGTAAAAAGCACACAACAAATTATCCAGGTTCGGCCACCTAACACCCCTGTGGCCTACGCCCCGTCCCCAAAGCAAACCACTATGGGATTTTCACTAAGACACTAGCTTTTAAATCAGTTCAGCTAGAAACCTTTACAACTCTAAACCAGAGCAATACGCTCAAGAGATATCACCTCTCTATGAACACCTTGGGATTTCTACCCAAAAATAAATGATTTTCACAAATAAAATGAGACGAAAAAGATACACTCAATAGTGCGGATATAACAAATTGAAGCTCAAATAATACAACTCAAATTTTGTAGAATAAAAAGACTCTCGTAAAAATTGTGCTCAAATAAGTGTGAGTGATGAAAAATATTTGTGAGTTTTTGGCACAAAAATTAAGCAATCGCGTTGTTGTTTTTCTTACAAAGCTCACGAGTTGTGTTTATATAGGCAATGGAGGAGCGTCGAAATGACCGCTGGCAAAGATGCCCGCTATGCTTTTGATTTGTCCGTTGGAATTTGTCCGCTATGTTGAACATGAAAGAATTGAAAACACTGAGATCGGCCTAAGATACGACCTCTGAAGACAGCTCGGCAGACGACCTCTGAAGACAGCTCGGCAGACGACCTCGCCACACAGCTCGACAGAAGACCTCGACACAGCTCGGCATATGACCTCTGAACAGCTCGGCAAAAGACCTCGGCACACGACCTCGGAACACAGCTCGGTATACGACCTCCTCATCAGCTCGGTTCTCATAGCTCGGTACACGACCTCATCAGCTCGACACGCGACTTCCTCCTCAGTTCGACATACGACTTCCTCAGAGCTCAACATCCGACTTCCTCCTCAGCTCGACATCCGATTTCCTCAGCTCGACACGCGACTTCCTCCTCAGTTCGACATACGACTTCCTCAGATCTCGACATCCGACACGAGATATGCATGTCAAAATATTTTGTGCGTGTGTGATTTAATTTTAATTGAGAGCTTTTTATTACTACTTACAAATTGTCTTAATAAAGATAAATAAATACCCAGAACCCAAAGACTTGAGAAACAATCATTCTTGATACGCGTCTTGGTATTCTTTTCCACTTTTTGCACGGTTGACTATTTGCAAAGCTCCCTTTTGTCAATCATCAAAATCATCCTGTCAAGGCATGTATTCCTGCAGACTCCCCTTTTGATGATGACAAACATCTCATGGAGGGTTTTTTAGTAAAAATATAATCATGATATAGCAATGAGATATAAGCAAGGTTTTTCAATAAAAGATATCAGAGTTTAAGCACAATATTTAGAAAAACTCCCCCTCACAATAGGCAATACTTAAAATATCACTCCCCCTGAATCATGCATTCATGTAACTCTCCCCCTTTTGGCAACATCAAAAAGTGGGAAAGACAAATAAAGCAAGGCATATATTTAGGATTAAACAAGCATATTTTGATAGTTACGTGATACCAAGCTTGGTGTGTGACAGATGAGCTGGTTGGACATGATTAGCTAGTTGCATAAGACAAATGCGTCACCCACTCATTATTCCGTACTTAAAGAAAATGGAAGGGGAAAAGACCTGCATAAACTCGTTAGCACACTCAAACGCCCAAGTTAGAATTTATTCAAAAGAAAATGCAATCACAAAAATCACTCAATGCATGATTGGTCTAAAATTCCCAATTCAGTTCTAATAAAAAAGAAAGTTTCCTTAGGCAAAGGTTTAGTAAAAATATCTGCAAGTTGTTTAGATGTTTCCACAAACTCAATCACACAATCTCCTTTTTGAACATGATCTCTAATAAAATGGTGCCTAATTTCTATGTGTTTGGTCCGGGAGTGATAAACTGGATTTTTCGTGAGGTTTATGGCACTAGTTGTAACACCTGAGGACGAGATCGACATCGTATTAGGACGACGTATCGAGACCTCGACCAAGACCTTGTGTCGAGATTCCGTGACTAGATCGTTTGCCGAGATCTTTTGTCGAGCTGATGAGACCACGTGCACTAGCTGCTGAGCTGAGGAGGTCGCGTGTCGAGATGATGAAGTCGCTGCATCGAAATGATGAGGACGCAAGTCGGTGAGGAGACCGCGTTCACGAACTCGTGTTAGAACCTTATGCACGCTTGCACGAGCACTCTTGTCGACATCGTGTCGAGATGACACCTCTTATTATTTCAACGTTATTCAGCGTTATTATTATATTGTTTGTAATTATTACATTGTCGGCTTGCCGTTGACCGACAGAGTAGAGGGTAATTATGAGAGGAACGAGTTAACGGGTAGATGATTGATGGGATTGGCATCTTATAGCTGGAGTTACATTTATACCCCTTTCTCGCCAGCTGTATACCACGACCGATTCCCTCACACTCATTCTTTCTCTTTTCTTCTTTCTTCTTCCTTCCTTACGCTTCGTGTTTCGTTGTTTTCTTCAAAACTTCCATCGATTTAAACCGTGAGTTCCATCGAGATTCTGCACAAGCTTTCTTCATCAATTTTGTTCATCATCAACTTCTCGACCCATATCTCGTCTGATCGACCATCACCATTGAGGTATGAAGAATGATTTTTATCTTCTTCGTACTCTTGTTTAGCGCTAATTCTTCTTCCATTTTTAACCGCTTTATGCTTCCAAATCATATCAAATTGATGGGTTTTCTTATTCACAATATTACCTATCTTTCTAACCGATTAATTGGGCTTGTAAAACAAATTTCTTTCTCTCGATTTACGCAATCGGCGGTGCCCGTAAAAACCCCATTTTTGGTTCGTTTCGATTTCTTGTTTTTCATTCGTTGTTACGTTATTGTTGTTGTCGATCTATCTGTTGAAGCATCGGATAGCTTTTTCATGAAATTTTGATCGAATTCCCTAACTTTGTGTTAGAGGAAAAATATATTTCAGTTCTTGAGTTTTATATTTTTCCTGGTCAGGTTGAGTTTGGGGATGAGAGAGTTAGATGTATTGGAAACCATAGATCGATCTGAGTTATGTTTGCTTTAGGAAGTCTGTTTCCCGAGATCGAGTGAATTCCGAATCGAGGTGTACGGGAAAGCGAATCTAAGGACGCCAAGCAAACAGAATCCAGATCGAGGATTATGCGTGTCGAGGTCGATCGAGAAGCGACGTGTCGGGTCGTTGTCGAAGTTCGTTGAAGACAGCCGTGTCGAGATCGAGTAAGAGAAGTCGTTGTCGAGCTCTTTGAGGACAGCTGTGTCGAGGTCGTTGTCGAGCAGCATTAACTTGGAGTTCGGTAAGGGCGCTTCACATTTATACTTGTTATAGTATGCTAGCGTAAGGGCGCTTCACATTTATACTTGTTATAGTATGCTAGCGTAAGGGCGCTTCACATTAATATTTTCGTAGTATGCTAGCGTAAGGGCATTTCATATTCTATGTGGTTATGTTATTGTGTATGAATTTCCTGATTTGTGTCGAGCTTGAAATGTTGTGATATGATTGAGTTTTTGCATGTATTTAATATGTGATTGAATATATGTCGTGAATTGTGTATTGCATGTTGAATTGCGTTTCTTCATGTCGAGCTTGCTCTTTTATTTGACATGCGGTTGAATATCTTGTGTTTAACTCTTTGAATATCGTATGCGGTGAATTGTTCATCGAGTGAGCGAGCTAGGTGAGTCGTATGACGTTTTTGAGCCGTGACCCGGATAACTGAGGGTGCTAGGTCCCCTTTTGTTTACGGAGATTGACCAGACGCCGCCACGCCACGGGACCTGAGTTGACCGGCCCTAGGGAGAGCGAGGATCCCAAGGCTTCGGCTGGACTTTCCGACATACGATACGACGTGTGCATTCCGGAAAATGGTGGAGTCGAGAGAAAATTGATTTGCGTGTTGTGTCGAGTTTAGGGTGGGATGGGCGAGACACGTCGGTGAATGTTATACTTTCTCGCTTGCTTATATTTTTATGTCGAGCTTATCTTGAATTGTTGAGAAGTTGACCCTTTCCCGTGGTGCCTTCAATCCATGACGGTTACCCAGGCGATGTCGAGGGCGCAGGGAACTCGACAGTAGACGATGCCGAGGAGGAGCTCGACGAGGACCCGAGTGACGACCTCTATCTGTCGTGATTGTTTATTTGTTGGATGTTTGTTTTTCTGAGGACTGTACTTCGTTTTTCTTTTGTGTTCGAGGTCGTGACCAGTTTGGGCAGTGTGTTTTGTTGCTACAGGGTAGACTGGTGGTCTTACTTTTGGAGCAGCCCCCTGCGTGGGAGTCTGCCGGAAGTACCCCCAGGGTATGATTGCTCTTTTGAAGTGGTCGTACCTTAGGTGTATTTTCTTTGCACATTTGCTACTCTGTATTTGTATACATTATTATTTCGAGTGATATATATATATGTATGTTATGCATGTATGTTTTATTAGAATTTAGTCTTGTGTCTTAGTTGCACCATGTTTCGAAAAGCTGTAATTACTCTGATGTGCACGAGTTGGTTTTATAAGAAAAAAAAAACATATCGTATTTTTAAAAAGGCACAAGAGTTTTGTTTTTAAAACACATCTCATATAGGTTTATGTTGAGCTTGGTGTGTTGAGTTTAGAACTCGAGCTCGGTATATTGAGCTTCAGTAGCGGTCCCAAAGCGGTCGTTACATTGTTAGTATCGAGCTTGATTCAGTTCGACCGAAGTGTGCATAGGAATTTGGACCGTCACTATGTCGGGTTGTGTGTTGGGTACCTAGTTGTATTGTGTTGATTCTTTGTTTGATTAAGTGAAGCACTTATTGCTTGAGAAATTGTTTGAGCTGTTTCTTGATTGAAGCGGTGTGTTTTAACACATCCTTGTTGTGAGATTCGACAGGGTTTTGAACTTTGTGGAATCTAATGCCACCTCATAGGAATACGACATCCGCAACCGAGAACGCCGACATGGAACGAGCTATTCAAGCTATGACCGAGATGGCGGCAGCCATGGCTCAACAATCACCGGCCAGAACTCAACAGGCTAACGCGATGGCTCAACAGACGGCGTTAACTCCAGAACTTGCAAAGAACAAAGAACGAGCGAAATCTTTGTCAAGCGAGAGGATCGCGACTTCAGGAAGCATGATCCAATCAAGTTCTACGGTGAGCCAAATCCGGATAAAGTCGATCTTTGGATGCAAGAGATCGAGAAGATCTTTGAGGCACTTCATTGCGGACAACGTGAAGGTCGACTATGCCACCTACTTACCGCTAGGAGATGCAGAGTATTGGTGGAGAGGAGTGAAGCAAGCGTTTATAGCGTAACATCGCGAGATGACCTGGAGCTTTTTCGTGAAAGGTTTTTGGACAAGTACTTCCTGATCTTGCACGAGCCGAGAAGGAGCAGGAATTTCTTCAATGCGAAGAAGGCAACTCGACAAAGTGTCCGTAGTGCGCGCCAAGTTCGAAGTCGCTGGGCGAGGTATTTCAGTCCATTTCGTGACCGAGTTGACCAGAGATGGTTGAGTGAGAGATTCCAACGGGGATTGAGATTCGACATTCAGAAGTCAGTAGTGTCGTTGAGGATCAGAAATCTCCAAGAGCTGATTGATCGATGTGAGATCGAGGGTAAATCCTTATCCGTTCTTTTTGATTCGGGTGCAACCCATTCCTTTATTTCTTCTGATTGTGTGAACCATTTGAACTTGACTGTGACTGCTTTACCGTTTAAATTAGTAGTTACAACCCCAGCTGCTAAAACCTTAGTTACAAACACTGCATGTCTTAATTGTGTAGTGATTATTCAGAGTAGAAAGTTTGTGGTCAATTTGGTTTGTTTGCCTCTTAAGGGCTTAGATGTCATCCTCGGGATGGATTGGTTGTCACACCACCATGTCCTTTTGGACTGTGCCGTGAAAGCGTAATTTTTCCAGACCTTGGAGTCTCCAATTATCTTTACGCGAACGTATTGGAGTTTCTTTGAAAGAAGGAACTAGGGAATACATGTATCTAGCTAGTTCTAAGTTTTCCAGCAGTCGACGCGTGAAGAATGTAAGGTGGTGTGTGATTTTGAGGACGTTTTCGAAGACGTGCCAGGATTACCACCAAGACGAGAGGTCGAGTTCTCCATCGACTGATTCCAGGAACATGACCGATTTCCAAAGCGCCATACGGGATGTCTCTGCCGAGATGAAAGAGTGAAGTCCCAGATCGAACACTTGGAGTCGAAGCAATTCATACGACCGAGCGTGTCACCGTGGGGAGCTCGGTGTTGTTGGTTAAGAAGAAGGATGGACGATCAAGGCCGTGGCGTGGACTATCGCGAGCTCAACAAGGTTACCGTGGAAGAACCGATTATCCGTTACCACGTATTGACGACTTGATGGACCAATCCGTGGAGCGGCGATCTTTTCCAAGATAGACTTGAAGTCGGGCTACCATCGATTCGCGTGAAGGAGGAAGATGTCGCCAAAACAGCTTTCAGGACTAGATACGGTCACTACGAGTATTTGGTGATGCCGTTTGGAGTGACGAATCGCGCCACCGTGTTTATGGACTACATGAACAAGATTTTCCATTCGCTTTTGGATCGATTCGTTGTAGTGTTCATCGACAACATATTGATTTACTCGAGGAACCGAGAAGAGCACGCAGAACACCTATGTCGAAAATCGCAGATATTACGAGATAAGCAACTCTATGCCAACCTGGTCGAAGTGTGAATTTTGGCTTCAAGAGGTGAATTTTCTTGGTCACGTGATTTCCGCAGAAGGGATACCGTGGATCCAACTAAGATTGAAGGCGTGCTAGGCGTGGGAACGACCTAAGGCGGTTATCGAGATCGGGAGTTTTGTCGGCTTAGCGAGGATATTACCGACGATTCATTGAAGGTTTCTCGAAGATTGTCGCGCCTCTTACACGATTGACGAGGAAGGATCAACCTTTGCTTGGACCGAGGAGTGTGAAGCCGATTTTCAACGATCAAGGAGCTTTTGACGACAGCGCTGTGCTGATTTTGCCTCAACCCGAAGAGCCTTTCGAGGTGTATTGTGATGCGTCACACCAGGGATTGGGATGCGTCGATGCAACATCGGAAGGTAGTCGCGTATGCTTCAAGACGCCTTAAGATTCACGAGAGAACTACCCTACTCACGACTTGGAGCTAGCGGCAAATGCTTTTGGCGTGAAGATATGGAGGCACTACCTTTATGGGAGCACTCATCGCTTTCAGCGATCACAAGAGCTTGAAGTACTGTTCGACCGTAAAGAACTCAACATGCGCCAACGTAGATGGACGTAATTTCTCAAGGACTACGACTTTACGTTGGAATACCATCCCTAAGGCTAACGAGTAGTAGCGATGCGCGTTGAGCGGAAGAGCGCTTTAACCTCGGTAATGATGATCAAGGAGTTGGAGATGCTCGAGAAGTTCCGAGACTTGAAGTTGAGTGTCGAAGTTTCACCGGGAAGTCGAGATTTGGTATGCTTACCATTTCTAATGATTGTTGGGCGAAATCCGAGACCGCAAGTTCATGACGAGCTTCGCAAGAGAAGATTCGATTGATAGCGCAAGTGGAAGGCGATGAATTTCAGGCCTGAGTGGACGACATCTTGAGGTGCAATGGCCGAGTGTGCGTACCTAACGTATCCGAGCCGAGGAAGTTGATTCTCGACGAAGCGCATAAGAGCAACTTTAGTATTCATCCCTGAGTTACGAAGATGTATCAAGACTTGAAGAAGCATTTTTGGTGGTCGGAATGAAGAAGCAAGTGGCCGAGCACGTAGCTTCATGTTTGACGTGTCGAAGCGAAGGTGGAGCACCAACGACTGCAGGAATGCTACAATCGCTGACGCATCAGTATGGAAATGGGACGGTATTTCCATGGATTTCGTTGTAGGTTTGCCGAAGACGCAGAAGAAGAATGATTCGATTTGGGTGATCGTCGACCGATTGACCAAATCCGCTCATTTCTTGCGGTGAGGTCGACATACAACGTGGAAAGTCGACCGAGATCTACATCGCGAGATAGTACGACTTCATGGAATACCCTCTTCGATCGTGTCGGACCGAGATCCGAAGTTCACGCCTCATTTTTGGAGGGAATTGCAAGGAGCGATGGGAACCGAGCTCGAGCTTAGCTCAAGATATCATCCACGCATCGACGGCCGATCGAGAGAACGATCCAATCGCTTGAAGATTTGTTGCGAGCTTGTACGTTAGATCACCGAGGAAGTTGGGACGACGCCTTACCATTGGTGGAGTTCACATACAACAACAGATTTCCATGCGAGTATTGGGATGGCACCTTTTGAAGCGCCAGTATGGGCGGAAATGTCGACGCCTCTTTGTTGGTACCAGGGCGGCGAGCGAATCGTCAGAGGACCAGATATGATCCAGCAGACTACCGAGAAGATCCGTTTGATCGAGATCGGATGCGAACATCTCAAAGTCGTGAAGAGTTATGCGCACCAACGACGTCGACCACTCGAATTCGAGGAAGGAGAACATGTATTTCTTAGAGTCACCTCCACTCATCGGAGTTGGTCGAGCGATCAAATCCAAGAAACTTACCCTAAATTCATTGGACCTTACCAGATTCTTCGTCGTATTGGTCCGTGGCATATCGATTGCCTTACCCCCATTCTTGTCGAACATCCACGACGCCTTCCACGCCTCACAATTGCGGAAGTATGTTTCCGACCCTTCTCATGTCATCGAACCGGATGTGATTCAAGCGAAGGACGACTTATCTTTTGAAGCGTTACCAAAGAAGAATCGTTGATCGGAAAGCCAAACGATATGCGGAACAAAGAGATCCAACTTGTCAAAGTTGTGTGGGATCGAGGGCGGGAGATGCGACTGGGAGCCGGAGGAGAAGATGAAGACTCAAGACTCGAACTTTTACGAGGTAAGAATCTTATTTGCAATTTCGAGGACAAAATTTTTTAGAGGAGAGATTGTAACACCCGAGGACGAGATCGACATCGTATTAGGACGACGATCGAGACCTCGACCAAGACCTTGTGTCGAGATTCCGTGACTAGATCGTTCACGAGATCTTTTGTCGGTGATGAGACCACGTGCACTAGTCAGCCGAAATGAGGAG
Organism: Calophaca sinica; assembly: GCA_037113605.1. NCBI lineage: Eukaryota > Viridiplantae > Streptophyta > Magnoliopsida > Fabales > Fabaceae > Calophaca > Calophaca sinica. Next base: position 74,869,846 of record CM073734.1, read on the forward strand.
GTCGCGTGTCGAGATGATGAAGTCGCTGCATCGTGATGAGGACGCAAGTCGAGCTGAGGAGACCGCGTTCACGAACTCGTGTTAGAACCTTGTACGCTTGCACGAGCACTCTTGTCGACATCGTGTCGAGATGACACCTCGTATTATTTCGAACGTTATTCAGCGTTATTATTATATTGTTTGTAATTATTACATTGTCGGCTTGCCGTTGACCGAAGCAGTAGAGGGTAATTATGAGAGGAACGAGTTAACGGGTAGATGATTGATGGGATTGGCATCTTATAGCTGGAGTTACGTTTATACCCCTTTCTCGCCAGCTGTATACCACGACCGATTCCCTCACACTCATTCTTTCTCTTTTCTTCTTTCTTCTTCCTTCCTTCTGCTCTGTGTTTCGTTGTTTTCTTCAAAAACTTCCATCGACGAAACCGTGAGTTCCATCGAGATTCTGCACAAGCTTTCTTCATCAATTTTGTTCATCATCAACTTCTCGACCCATATCTCGTCTGATCGACCATCACCATTGAGGTATGAAGAACAGATTTTTATCTTCTTCGTGCTACTGTTTAGCGCTAATTCTTCTTCCATTTTTAACCAGTTTTATGCTTCCAAATCATATCAAATTGATGGGTTTTCTTATTCACAATATTACCTATCTTTCTAACCGATTAATTGGGCTTGTAAAACAAATTTCTTTCTCTGATTTCTGCAATCGGCAGTGCCCAGAAAACCCCATTTTTGGTTCGTTTCGATTTCTTGTTTTTCATTCGTTGTTCTGGTTATTGTTGTTGTCGATCTATCTGTTGAAGCATCAGATAACTTTTTCATGAAATTTTGATCGAAATCCCTAACTTTGTGTTAGAGGAAAAATATATTTCAGTTCTTGAGTTTTATATTTTTCTGGGTTGTGGTTGAGTTTGGGGATGAGAGAGTTAGATGTATTGGAAACCATAGATCGATCTGAGTTATGTTTGCTTTAGGAAGTCTGTTTCCCGAGATCGAGTGAATTCCGAATCGAGGTGTACGGGAAAGCGAATCTAAGGACGCGGAAGCAGCAGAATCCAGATCGAGGATTGTACGTGTCGAGGTCGACTGAGAAGCGTACGTGTCGAAGTCGTTGTCGAGTTCGTTGAAGACAGCCGTGTCGAGATCGAGTAAGAGAAGTCGTTGTCGAGCTCTTTGAGGACAGCTGTGTCGAGGTCGTTGTCGAGCAGCATTAACTTGGAGTTCGGTAAGGGCGCTTCACATTTATACTTGTTATAGTATGCTAGCGTAAGGGCGCTTCACATTTATACTTGTTATAGTATGCTAGCGTAAGGGCGCTTCACATTAATATTTTCGTAGTATGCTAGCGTAAGGGCATTTCATATTCTATGTGGTTATGTTATTGTGTATGAATTTCCTGATTTGTGTCGAGCTTGAAATGTTGTGATATGATTGAGTTTTTGCATGTATTTAATATGTGATTGAATATATGTCGTGAATTGTGTATTGCATGTTGAATTGCGTTTCTTCATGTCGAGCTTGCTCTTTTATTTGACATGCGGTTGAATATCTTGTGTTTAACTCTTTGAATATCGTTATGCGCTAATTGTTCATCAGTGAAGCGAGCTAGGTGAGTCGTATGACGCTTTTTGAGCCGTGACCGGATAATCGAGGGTGCTAGGTCCCCTTTTTGTTTACTGGAGATTGACTAGACGCCGCCACGCCACTGACCCGAAGCCGATCGGCCCTAGGGAGAGCGAGGATCCCAAGGCTTCGGCTGGACTTTCCGACATACTGCACGGGCGTGTGCATTCCGAAAATTGTCGAGTCGAGAGAAAATGGATTTGTGAGTTGTGTCGAGTTTAGAGTGAGATGGTCGAGTCACGTCGGTGAATGTTATACTTTCTTGTTTGCTTATATTTTTATGTCGAGCTTATCTTGAATTGTTGAGAAGTTGACCTTTCCCGTGGTGCCTTCAATCCATGACGGTTATCCAGGCGATGTCGAGGGCGCAGGAACTCGGCGATGAGACGATGCCGAGGAGGAGCTCGACGAGGACCCGAGTGACGACCTCTATCCGTCGTGATTGTTTATTTGTTGGATGTTTGTTTTTCCGAGGACCGTACTTCGCTTTTCTTTTGTGTTCGAGGTCGTGACCAGTTTGGGCGTGTGTTTTGTTGCTCTGAGGTAGACTGGTGGTCTTACTTTTGGAGCAGCCCCCTGCGTGGGAGTCTGCCGGAAGTACCCCCAGGGTATGATTGCTCTTTTGAAGTGGTCGTACCTTAGGTGTATTTTCTTTGCACATTTGCTACTCTGTATTTGTATACATTATTATTTCGAGTGATATATATATATGTATGTTATGCATGTATGTTTTATTAGAATTTAGTCTTGTGTCTTAGTTGCACCATGTTTCGAAAAGCTGTAATTACTCTGATGTGCACGAGTTGGTTTTATAAGAAAAAAAAAACATATCGTATTTTTAAAAAGGCACAAGAGTTTTGTTTTTAAAACACATCTCATATAGGTTTATGTTGAGCTTGGTGTGTTGAGCTCGGTAACTCGAGCTCGGTATATTGAGCTTCAGAATGGTCCGAAACGGTCGTTACACTAGTATTGTCGCACTTAATTGGAACAGTTTGATTGATTCCATAATCATTCAACCGTTGTTTCATCCAAATGATCAGGCACAACAACTACCTGCTGCAACGTATTCCGCTTCAGTAGTGGACAAAGCCACACTGGCTTGTTTCTTACTATGCCATGAAACCAAGGCATTCCCAAGTAAGTGACATGTCCCACTAGTGCTTTTTCGGTCCAATTTACAACCCGCAAAATCAGAATCCGAGTACCCAATAAGTGTGCAGTCAGCACCTTTGGGGTACCATAAACCCATAGTTTGTGTGCCAGTGAGATATCTCATAATGCGTTTTACCGCTAAGAGATGTGATTCCTTAGGACTAGCTTGAAAACGTGCACACATACAAACACTAGACATAATATCCGGACGACTAGTAGTGAGATAGAGAAGAGATCCTATCATACCTCTATACTTACTTACTTCGACCGACTTACCACCTTCATCTTTGTCAAGATAGCATGATGTGCTCATGGGAGTTGAGATTTCTTTGGCGTTGCTCATTCCAAATCTTTTAAGCAACTCCTTGCAATATTTGGATTGATTTATAAAAATTCCTTCTTTTGTTTGTTTGATTTGAAGACCAAGGAAGTAGTTGAGCTCTCCCATCATGGACATTTCAAACTCACTTTGCATGATTTTGGAAAAATCTTCACACAAAGACTCATTAGTAGCACCAAAGATGATATCGTCAACATAAATTTGAACAAGTAAAATGTCATGATTTTTGTGTTTAATGAAAAGAGTGGTATCAACTTTTCCTCTTTCAAAACCTTTTTCAAGTAAATATTTGCTCAACCTTCGTACTCAAGCTCTCGAGCTTGTTTTAAACCATATAAAGCCTTTTTCAATTTGAAAACATGATTTGGAAATTCAAAATTTTCAAAACCGGGGGGTTGATCAACATATACTTCTTCTTGAATAAAACCATTTAGAAATGCACTCTTAACATCCATTTGAAAAAGTTTAAAATCCATGATGCATGCAAATGCGAGAAGCATGCGGATAGCTTCTAATCTAGCTACTGGTGCATAGGTTTCATCGAAATCTATGCCCTCTTGTTGATTATAGCCTTTTGCAACAAGTCTAGCTTTATTTCTAACAATGATACCGCTTTCATCAAGCTTGTTGCGAAAGACCCATTTGGTCCCAATGACTAGGTGATCTTTAGGCCTAGGGACAAGTTCCCAAACATCATTTCTCTCAAATTGATTTAATTCCTCTTGCATAGAAAAGGTCCAATGCTCATCAAAGATGGCTTCATTGACGTCATTTGGTTCAATTTGAGAGACAAAGGCCATATGATGACATGCATGATTAAGAGAGTTTCAGTCGTTACTCCCTTTGAGATATCACCTATTATGTTGTCAAGAGGATGGTTCTTTGAGACTCTCCATTCCTTTGGAAGATTTGAGTGAGAGAGTTCTTGAGAGGGTTGAGGCAAGGACTCTTGATCCTCCTTTTGAACTTTTGATCTCTCTTGTTCCTCTAAATAGGTATCTCCAAATACTTCTGCAAGATCATCAACACTTTCTTCTATCAAGATTTGGGGTTAGATTCATCAAAAGAAACATGCACGCATTCTTCAACACCCAAGTTCTTTTATTAAAAATTCGAAAAGCTTTACTAGAAGTGGAATATCCAAGAAATAAACCTTCATCAGCTTTAGCATCAAATTTACCAAGGTTATTCTTACCATTGTTTAGGACAAAACACTTGCATCCGAAAACGTGAAGGTGGGAAATGTTGGGCTTCCTTCCTTTGTAGAGTTCATACGGTGTTTGTTTAAGGATCGGCCTTATAAGTGTAACGACCCGTTTCCGGACCGCTACCGAGCTCAATATACCGAGCTCAAGTTACCGAGCTCAACACACCGAGCTCAACATAAACCTATATGAGATGTGTTTTAAAAACAAAACTCTTGTGCCTTTTTAAAAATACGATATATTTTTTTTTCCATAAAACCAACTCGTGCACATCAGAGTAATTACAGCTTTTCGAAACATGGTGCAACTAAGACACAAGACTTAAATTCTAATAAAACATATATGCATAACATACACATATATATATATATCACTCGAAATAATAATGTATACAAAATACAGAGTAGCAAATGTGCAAAGAAAATACACCTAAGGTACGCATAACTTCAAAAGAGCAATCATACCTGGGGTACTTCCACAGACTTCACGCAGGGGTCGCTCCAAAAGTAAGACCACCAGTCTACCCTCAGAGCAACAAAACAACATCGCCTAAACTGGTCACGACCTCGAACACAAAAGAAAACGAAGTACGCTTCGTAAAAACAAACATCCAACAAATAAACAATCACGACAGATAGAGGTCGTCACTCGGGTCCTCGCCGAGCTCCTCCTCGGCATCGCTTCATCGCCGAGTTACTGCGCCCTCGACATCGCCTGGGTAACCGTCATGGATTGAAGGCACCACGGAAAGGGTCAACTTCTCAACAATTCAAGATAAGCTCGACATAAAAATATAAGCAAACAAAGAAAGTATAACATTCACCGACGTGACTCGACCATCTCACTCTAAACTCGACACAACTCGCAAATCCATTTTCTCTCGACTCGACAATTTTTCCGAATGCACACGCCGTGCCGGTATGTCGGAAAGTCCAGCCGAAGCCTTGGGATCCTCGCGCTCTCCCTAGGGCGGTCAACTCAGGTCCCATAGCGTGGCGGCGTCTAGTCGATCTCCGTAAACAAAAAGGGGACCTAGCACCCTCGCTTATCCGGTCACGGCTCAAAAACGTCAACCGACTCACCTAGCTCGATCAATCGATGAACAATTCACAGCATACGATATTCAAAGAGTTAAACACAAGATATTCAACCGCATGTCAAATAAAAGAGCAAGCTCGACATGAAGAAACGCAATTCAACATGCAATACACAATTCACGACATATATTCAATCACATATTAAATACCTGCAAAAACTCAATCATATCACAACATTTCAAGCTCGACACAAATCAGGAAATCCATACACAATAACATAACCACGTAGAATATGAAATGCCCTTACGCTAGCATACTACGAAAATATTAATGTGAAGCGCCCTTACATAAGGACTTATAAAACAAAGCCTTAGAGATATCTAGGAGTTGCCCTTACTTAAGGACTTATAAAATAAAGCCTTAGAGATATCTAGGAGTTGCCCTTACCGAACTCCAAGTTAATGCTGCTCGACAACGACCTCGACACAGCTGTCTTCAAAGAGCTCGACAACGACTTCGACACGGCTGTCTTCAAAGAGCTCGACAACGACTTCGACACGTACCGTCCTCAGTCGACCTCGACACGTACAGTTCTCAGTCGACCTCGACACGTACAGTCCTCGATCTGGATTCCGCTGCTTCCACGTCCTTGGATTCGCTTTCCCGTACACCTCGATTCGGAAATCACTCGATCTCGGGAATCAGACTTCCTAAAACAAACACAATTTAGATCGATCCATGGGTTCTAATACATCTAGCTCTCTCTTCCCCAAACTCAACCACAACCCAGAAAAATATAAAACTCAAGAACTGAAAGATATTTTTCCTCTAACACAAAGTTAGGGATTTCGATCAAAATTTCATGAAAAAGTTATCTGATGCTTCAACAGATAGATCGACAACAACAATAACCAGAAACAACGAATGAAAAACAAGAAATCGAAACGAACCAAAAATGGAGGTTTCTGGGCACTGCCGATTGCAGAAATCAGAGAAAGAAATTTGTTTTACAAGCCCAATTAATCGGTTAGAAAGATAGGTAATATCGTGAAGAAGAAAACCCATCAATTTGACATGATTTGGAAGCATAAAACTGGTTAAAAATGGAAGAAGAATTAGCGCTAAACAGTAGCACAGATGAAAAGAAAAATCTGGTCTTCATACCTCAACGGTGATCGAGCAGGCGAGAGATACGGGTCGAGAAGATGATGATGAACAAAATTGATGAAGAAAGCTTGTGCAGAATCTCGATGGAACTCACGGTTTCGTCGATGGAAGTTTTTGAAGAAAACAACGAAACACAGAGCAGAAGGAAGGAAGAAGAAAGAAGAAAAGAGAAATGAGTGTTTGAGGGAAAATCGATCGTGAATACACCGGAAGCGGCATAATCGTAACTCCAGCTATAAGATGCCAATCCCAATAATCATCTACCCGTTAAATCATTCCTCTCATAATTACTCTCTACTGCTTTGGCCAACGGCAAGTCGACAATGTAATAATTACAAACAATATAATAATAACGCTGAATAACGCTCGAAAGAATACGAGGTGTCATCTCGACACGATGTCGACAAGAGTGCTCGTGCAAGCGCATAAGGTTCTAACACGAGTTCGTGAACGCGGTCTCCTCGGCTCGACATGCGCCCTCATCGCCTCGATGACGCGACTTCATCAACTCGACACCCGACTTCCTCAGCTCAGCAGCTAGTGCACGTGGTCTCATCAGCTCGACAAATGATCTCGGCAAACGATCTAGTCATGGGATCTCGACACAAGGTCTTGGTCGAGGTCTCGATACGTCGTCCTAATACGATGTCGATCTCGTCCTCAGGTGTTACAATCTCTCCCTCTAAAAAATTTCGTCCTCGAAATTGCAAATAAGATTCTTACCTCAGAAAATTTCAGTGGTAATCGAGTCTTCATCTTCTCCTCCAGCTCCCAAGTCGCATCACCCGCCTTTTGATCCCACACAACTTTGACAAGTTGAATCTCTTTGTTCCGCATATCGCTTGGCTTTCCGATCAACGATTCTTGCCGGGTAATGCTTGAAAGATAGGTCGCCCTTCGGTTGAATCACATCCGCTCGATGACATGAGAAGGGTCGAAACATACTTCCGCAATTGTGAGACGTGGAAGACGTCGTGGATGTTCGACAAGAATGGTGGCAATGCACCGATATGCCACCGACCAATACGACGAAGAATCTGGTAAGGTCCAATGAATTTAGGGTAAGTTTCTTGGATTTGATCGCTCGACCAACTCCAAAGTGGGGGTGACTCTAAGAAATACATGTTCTCCTTCCTTGAACTCGAGTGGTCGACGCCGTTGGTCCGCATAACTCTTACGTCGACTTTGAGATGTTCGCATCCGATCTCTCGATCAAACGGATCTTCTCGTGAGTCTGGCTGGATCATATCACGGTCTCTGACGATTCGCTCGCCGTCCTGGTACCAACAAAGAGGCGTTTGACATTTCCGTCCATACAGCGCTTCAAAAGGTGCCATCCCAATACTCGCATGGAAGCTGTTATTGTAGGTGAATTCCATCAATGGTAAGACGTCATCCCAACTTCCTCGGTGATCTAACGTACAAGCTCGCAACAAATCTTCAAGCGATTGGATCGTTCTCTCAGTCTGACCGTCAGTCTGTGGATGATATACCGAGCTAAGCCTGAGCTCGGTTCCCATCGCTCCTTGCAATTCCCTCCAAAAATGAGACGTGAACTTCGGATCTCGGTCCGACACGATCGAAGAGGGTATTCCATGAAGTCGTACTATCTCCGCGATGTAGATCTCGGTCAGCTTTTCCACGTTGTATGTCGACCTCACTGGCAAGAAATGAGCAGATTTGGTCAATCGGTCGATGATTACCCAAATCGAATCATTCTTCTTCTGCGTCTTCGGCAAACCTACAACGAAATGCATGGAAATATTGTCCCATTTCCATACCGCACGTCGGCGATTGTAGCATTCCTGCAGGTCGTTGGTGCTCCACCTTCGCCGACACGTTAAACATGAAGCTACGTGCTCGACCACTTGCTTCTTCATTAGGACCACCAAAAATGCTTCTTCAAGTCTTGATACATCTTCGTAACTCGGGATGAATACTAAAGTTGCTCTTGCGCGCCGCCGAGAATCAACTTCCTCGGCTCGGATACGTTAGGTACGCACACTCGGCCATTGCACCTCAAGATGTCGCCCGCCCGACCAAATTCGCCGCCTTCCTTGCGCTTATCAACTGAATCTTCTCTTGCGAGAAGCTCGTCATGAACTTGCTGGTCTCGGATCTCGCCCAACAATCTGTTAGAAATGGTAAGCATACCAAATCTCGCCTTCCCGGTGAAACTTCGACACTCAACTTCAAGTCTCGAACTTCTCGAGCATCTCCAACTCCTTGATCATCATCGCCGAGGTTAAAACGCTCTTCCCGCTCAACGATTCGCTACTACGTTAGCCTTCACCGGATGGTATTCCAACGTAAAGTCGTAGTCCTTGAGAAATTTCGTCCATCTACGCCGACGCATGTTGAGTTCTTTCTGGTCGAACAGTACTTCAAGCTCTTGTGATCGCCGAAAGCAAAGAAGAGTGCTCCCATAAAGGTAGTGCCTCCATATCTTCAAATAAGAAAACCATCATGCCACTCCAAGTCGTGAGTAGGGTAGTTCCTCTCGTGAATCTTAAGTCGTCTTGAAGCATACGCGACCACCTTACGATGTTGCATCAAGACGCATCCCAATCCCTGGTGTGACGCATCACAATACACCTCGAAAGGCTCTTCTGCCGAGGCAAAATCAAAGACAGCGCCGCCGCCAAAAGCTCCTTCGGCCGTTGAAAATCGGCTTCACACTCCTACCCAAGCAAAGGTTGATCCTTCTTCGTCCCGTAAGAGGCGCGACAATCTTCGAGAAACCTTCAATGAATCTTCGGTAATAGCCTGCTAAGCCGACAAAACTCCTGATCTCGGTAACCGTCTTAGGCTGTTCCCACGCTAGCACAACTTCAATCTTAGTTGGATCCACAGCTATCCCTTCCTTGGAAATCACGTGACCAAGAAAATTCACCTCTTCAAGCCAAAATTCACACTTCGACAGGTTGGCATAGAGTTGCTTATCTCGTAATATCTGTAGTACTCGACATAGGTGTTCTACGTGCTCTTCTCGGTTTCTCGAGTAGATCAATATGTCGTCGATGAACACTACAACGAACTGATCCAAAAACGAATGGAAAATCCTGTTCATGTAGTCCATAAACACACCGGGCGATTCGTCCACTCCAAACGGCATCACCAAGTACTCGTAGTGACCGTATCTAGTCCTGGAAGTCGCTTTTGGCGACATCTTCCTCCTTCACGCGAATCGATGGTAGCCCGACTTCAAGTCTATCTTGAAAAGATCGCCGCTCCACGAAGTTGGTCCATCAAGTCGTCAATACGTGGTAACGGATAACGGTTCTTCACGGTAACCTTGTTGAGCTCGCGATAGTCCACGCACGACCTTGATCGCCCATCCTTCTTCTTAACCAACAACACCGGAGCTCCCACGGTGACACACTCTGGTCGTATGAATTGCTTCGACTCCAAGTGTTCGATCCGGGACTTCACTCTCTTTCATCTCGGCAGGAGACATCTGTATGGCGCTTTGGAAATCGGCCCGTTTCCTGGAATCAGTCGATGGAGAACTCGACCTCAGATCGGGTGGTAATCCTGGCACGCCTTCTGGAAAACGCCCTCAAAGTCACACACCACCGGTACATTCTTCACGCCGATCTGCTGGAAAACTTCCGAACTAGCTAGATACATGTATTCCTAGTTCCTTCTTTCAAAGAAACTCCAATACGCTCGGCAGAAAGATAATTGGAGACTCCAAGGTCCGGAAAAATTACAGCTTTACGGGCACAAATTAAAAAGGCCATGGTGCTGTGACAACCAACACATCCCGAGAATAACATCTAAGACCCAAAGAGGCAACCAAACCAAATTGCCCACAAACTTTCTACTCTGAATAATCACTACACAATTAAGACATGCGTGTTTGTGACTAAGGTTTTAGCGGTGGGGTTGTAACTACTAATTTAAGCGGTAAAGGCCACAAATAAGTTCAAATGGTTCACACAATCGGAAGAAATAAAGGAATGGGTTGCACCCGAATCAAAAAGAACGGATAAGGATTTACCCTCGATCTCACATTCACCTTGGATAAGATCATCACCGACCGCTTCCTCGCCATTCATGCGTAAAACTCGCCTTTAGCCACTTGACGCTTTCCTTTGGCCTTTGCCGCAAGCATAGTCGGTTCACCTTTAGGTGTAGGACAATCCTTAGCAAAATGCCCTGGCTTCTTGCGGTTGAAACACACCTCCTCCTTCCGAGTACAAGCTTTCGCGTAATGTCCCGCTTTCCACATCGATAGCAAGTCACCTCGACACCGGTCCGACCTCCACTCCTCGGTACTTGGGTCATCGGACGACATCGTCCCCCTGTTGTTGTTCCCCGAGGCCTGGCCGTAAGGCCTCTTCGCGGTGGTTTCCTTTACGTGCAAATCTCGCCCGCACGGGGTCTCACCGGTCCGCCCTGATCTTCTTTTTGTGGCTCCTTACTCCTTCTACCTCGACACATCGATCAATCGACTCTTGGAGATTTCGATCCTCAACGACACCATCGACTTACGAATGTCGAATCTCAATCCTCCGTTGGAATCTCTCACTCAACCATCTCCGGTCAACTCGATCATGAAATGGACTGAAATACCTCGCCAACGACTCGAACTTGGCCGCATACTCGGACACCGCCGAGTTGCCTTGCCGCAGATTGAAGAAATTCCTGCTCCTTCTCGGCTCGTGCAAGATCCGGAAGTACTTGTCCAAGAACCTTTCACGAAAAAGCTCCCGTGTCATCTCGCGATGTTACGCTATAAACGTTGCTTCACTCCTCTCCACCAATACTCTGCGTCTCTAGCGATGCGTAGGTGGCATAGTCGACCTTCACGTTGTCCCGCAATGAAGTGCCTCAAAGATCTTCTCGATCTCTTGCATCCAAAGATCGCCTTTATCCAGATTTGGCTCACCGTAGAACTTGTGGATCATGCTTCCTGAAGTCGGCCAATCCTCTCGCTTCAAAGATTTCGCTCGCTTCGTTCTTTGGCCGCAAGTTCTGCCGAGTTAACGCCGCCGTCTGTTGAGCCATCGCGTTAGCCTGTTGAGTAGCAAAGGTGATTGTTGAGCCATGGTCGCCGCCATCTCTGGCCATAGCTTGAATAGCCTGCTCCATGTCAACGGCGTTCTCGGTTGCGGATGTCGTATTCCTACGAGGTGGCATTAGATTCCACAAAGTTCAAAACCCCGAGAATCTCACAACAAGGATGTGTTAAAACACACTGCTTCAATCAAGAAACAGTTCAAACAATTTTTCAAGCAATAAGTGCTTCACTTAATCAAACAGCAATCAACATAATACAACTAGGTACCCAACACACATAACCCGACATAGTGACCAGTCCAAATTCCTATGCACAGCTCGGGCAGAACCGAATCGCTCGATATCAACAAAGGTAACGACCCGTTTCCGGACCGCTACCGAGCTCAATATACCGAGCTCAAGTTACCGAGCTCAACACACCGAGCTCAACATAAACCTATATGAGATGTGTTTTAAAAACAAAACTCTTGTGCCTTTTTAAAAATACGATATATTTTTTTTTCCATAAAACCAACTCGTGCACATCAGAGTAATTACAGCTTTTCGAAACATGGTGCAACTAAGACACAAGACTTAAATTCTAATAAAACATACATGCATAACATACACACATATATATATATCACTCGAATTAATAATGTATACAAAATACAGAGTAGCAAATGTGCAAAGAAAATACACCTAAGGTACGACAACTTCAAAAGAGCAATCATACCCTGGGGGTACTTCCGCAGAACTCCCACGCATTGCTCCAAAAGTAAGACCACCCGGTCTACCTCAGAGCAACAAAACAACACTGCACAAACTGGTCACGACCCCGAACACAAAAGAAAAACGAAATACAGTCCACAGAAAAACAAACATCCAACAAATAAACAATCACGACAGATAGAGGTCGTCACTCGGGTCCTCGTCGAGCTCCTCCTCGGCATCGTCTCATCGCCGAGTTACTGCGCCTCGACATCGCCTGGGTAACCGTCATGGATTGAAGGCACCACGGAAAGGTCAACTTCTCAACATTTCAAGATAAGCTCGACATAAAAATATAAGCAAACACCAAAGTATAACATTCACCGACGTGACTCGACCATCTCACTCTAAACTCGACCCAACTCGCAAATCCATTTTCTCTCGACTCGACAATTTTTCCGGAATGCACACGCTGCATCGGTATGTCGGAAAGTCCAAAAGCCTTGGGATCCTCGCTCTCCCTAGGACGATCAACTCAGGTCCCATAGCGTGGCGACGTCTAGTCAATCTCCCGTAAACAAAAGGGGACCTAGCACCCTCGCTTATCCGGTCACGGCTCAAAAACGTCATACGACTCACCTAGCTCGCTCACTCGATGAACAATTCGCCGCATACGATATTCAAAGAGTTAAACACAAGATATTCAACCGCATGTCAAATAAAAGAGCAAGCTCGACATGAAGAAACGCAATTCAACATGCAATACACAATTCACGACATATATTCAATCACATATTAAATACCTGCAAAAACTCAATCATATCACAACATTTCAAGCTCGACACAAATCAGGAAATCCATACACAATAACATAACCACGTAGAATATGAAATGCCCTTACGCTAGCATACTACGAAAATATTAATGTGAAGCGCCCTTACATAAGGACTTATAAAACAAAGCCTTAGAGATATCTAGGAGTTGCCCTTACTTAAGGACTTATAAAATAAAGCCTTAGAGATATCTAGGAGTTGCCCTTACCGAACTCCAAGTTAATGCTGCTCGACAACGACCTCGACACAGCTGTCTTCAAAGAGCTCGACAACGACTTCGACACGGCTGTCTTCAAAGAGCTCGACAACGACTTCGACACGTACCGTCCTCAGTCGACCTCGACACGTCTAGCTTCTCGATCGACCTCGACACGTCTGATCCTCGATCCGGATTCCGCTGCTTCCACGTCCTTGGATTCGCTTTCCCGTACACCTCGATTCGGAAATCACTCGATCTCGGGAATCAGACTTCCTAAAACAAACACAATTTAGATCGATCCATGGGTTCTAATACATCTAGCTCTCTCTTCCCCAAACTCAACCACAACCCAGAAAAATATAAAACTCAAGAATCGAAAGACATTTTTCCTCTAACACAAAGTTAGGGATTTCGATCAAAATTTCATGAAAAAGTTATCTGATGCTTCAACAGATAGATCGACAACAACAATAACCAGAAACAACGAATGAAAAACAAGAAATCGAAACGAACCAAAAATGGAGGTTTCTGGGCACTGCCGATTGCAGAAATCAGAGAAAGAAATTTGTTTTACAAGCCCAATTAATCGGTTAGAAAGATAGGTAATATCGTGAAGAAGAAAACCCATCAATTTGACATGATTTGGAAGCATAAAACTGGTTAAAAATGGAAGAAGAATTAGCGCTAAACAGTAGCACAGATGAAAAGAAAAATCTGTTCTTCATACCTCAACGGTGATCGAGCAGGCGAGATATGGGTCGAGAAGATGATGATGAACAAAATTGATGAAGAAAGCTTGTGCAGAATCTCGATGGAACTCACGGTTTCGTCGATGGAAGTTTTTGAAGAAAACAACGAAACACAGAGCAGAAGGAAGGAAGAAGAAAGAAGAAAAGAGAAATGAGTGTTTGAGGGAAAATCGATCGTGAATACAGCTGGAAGGGCATAATCGTAACTCCAGCTATAAGATGCCAATCCCAATAATCATCTACCCGTTAAATCGTTCCTCTCATAATTACTCTCTACTCTGTCGGTCAACGGCAAGCCGACAATGTAATAATTACAAACAATATAATAATAACGCTGAATAACGTTCGAAAGAATACGAGGTGTCATCTCGACACGATGTCGACAAGAGTGCTCGTGCAAGCGTACAAGGTTCTAACACGAGTTCGTGAACGCGGTCTCCTCAGCTCGACATGCGTCCTCATCAGCTCGGTACGCGACTTCATCAACTCGACACCCGACCTCCTCAGCTCAGCAGCTAGTGCACGTGGTCTCATCAGCTCGACAAATGATCTCGGCAAACGATCTAGTCATGGGATCTCGACACAAGGTCTTGGTCGAGGTCTCGATACGTCGTCCTAATACGATGTCGATTTCGTCCTCAGGTGTTACAATAAGAACTCGATTCATCACATAGCAAGCGGTGCTCACGGCGTCTGCCCAAAAGTACTTAGGAAGGTTAGTCTCATTGAGCATCGTCCTCGCTAGCTCTTCAAGAGACCGATTTTTCCTTTCAACCACTCCATTTTGTTGCGGTGTCCTTGGAGCAGAAAAGTTGTGATCAATGCCATTTTCTGTGCAAAATGTTTCAAATGCTTCATTCTCAAATTCCCCACCATGATCACTTCGAATGGAAGCAATGTTAAGTCCCTTCTCATTTTGTATAACCTTTGCAAGTTTTCGAAAAGCATTAAAAGCATCATTTTTGTGAGAAATAAATAAAGTCCATGTATAGCGAGAATAGTCGTCCACAATAACAAGAGCATAGTAATTGCCACCAAAGCTTTTAGTTCTAGAAGGGCCAAATAAATCCATATGTAAAAGTTGTAAAGGCCGGTTTGTAGAAACAATATTTTTAGATTTGAAAGATGCCTTTACTTGTTTTCCTTTTTGACATGCATCACAAAGTTTATCTTTTTCAAAACGAAGCTTTGGTAAGCCAATTACTAAGTCTTCTGAACCAATTTATTAAGATGATCCATGTGAATATGAGCCATTCTTCTATGCCATAGCCAAGATTCATTCTCTTTACTAAAAAGACAAAGATGCATCATTTGAAGGTAGTTCATCTAAATTAACCATATAGATATTTCCAATTCTAGATCCAACTAAAACTGTACTTTTATTAAAAGAATTTACGACCATGCATTTTGAAGAATCAAATATAACATTATTGCCTTTGTCGAAAGTTGACTAATACTTAGCAAGTTATGTTTCAAACCTTCCACATACAAGACATTCTCTATAATGGGATTAGGACTCTTACCAATAGAACCAATCCCAAGAATTTTACCTTTGTTGTTGTCACCATACCTGGGACATAACCACTATTCTTAGGTACCAATGAGGAGAACTTGCTTTTGTCTCTGTCATGTGCTTTGAGCATTGCTATCAAGATACCAATTTAAGTCCTTGGCTTTCAAGCACACCTACAACAACAAATCATATTTTAACCTTTGGTACCCAAACCATCTTGGGTCCATATGAGTTAGTCTTGGGCAAGGTGCCCTTTGGGATCCACATATGTTTGCCAACTACATTTTGATTGCTTCTAATATTGCAAATAGAGGCGGTGTGACCATTTCTACCACAAAGTGAAAGCATTTAATGAAAGGACTACTTGAGGGTTTGTTGTGATTGAAGAGTTTAAAAGATTTTTCATGAATTTTTGGATGATAACCTAAACCACTTTTCCAAAAGTACCTTTTTGGTTTCCTAACATAATGTTTAGATTATCTCTTCCCATCGTAAATTTTGCAAGAGTGTTATTTAAATCCTTAACCTTATTTTTCAAAACACTACACTCATTGCATTTTAAAACTTCATCCTTTTTATTTTCACAAGATATGGGAGGAGAAGTTTCAATCACAAAGAACTTGTTTTTCTTTAAGAATCACTATCTCTTTGTTTAAAATTTCAATTTTTGATTCAAGAGAAGAGATGGTTTTCTTAGAAGAAAGAACAATTTTTCCAAGTTTAATCGTTTCATTATTTAATTCTTCACAAGCAATAAGCAGCTCATCATAAGTTAAAGGAGATTCGAGTTCAAGAGCATTTACCTCATCCTCCTCGTGTTTTGCCATGAGACATAAGTTGGCCTCGGTAGTACCTTCATGGGTCAATAGAAGGGTGTCCCACATTTCTTTAGCAGTCTTGCAATTTGAGACCCTATAGAACTCATCGTAGCTTAAAGCAGAAGTGATGATGTTCTTAGCTTTCAAATTGTATTGGACCTTTTTCTTATCATCTTCGGTCCAAAGTGATCTTGGTTTGTCTACCACTGCATCATTAATTGATTGACGGGGGACAAATGGGCCAGTTTCCACAGCATCCCAAATATCAAGATCAACACCCTCAAGAAAGATTTGCATTTTATCCTTCCAATAACCATACCCCTCACCATTGAAAAATGGGGGTCTGTTCATGGAGGTTCCCTCGTTATTGTTTGAAGTCATTCTCTTGAGACGGTTAAGTCCTTTATACAAGAGTCTAGCTCTGATGCCACTTGTTGACAAGTGACTCCAAACACAAGAGGGGGGTGAATTGTGTGTGAACTGTGCTTTCAAAAACTTTTGGAGAAATAAGTGCTAATTATGAGTTGCGGAAATATTAATGTGAAATAGATAAATCACTTGAAGAATAAATTGCAAACGAGTTAAAAATAAAGTAAATAGTAAGATATAAATAACAATAAAATAAAGTACAGAAATTTAATTGACTGAAAAGTAGAGAGATAAGGAGTAAAAAAAGCACACAACAAATTATCCAGGTTCGGCCACCTAACACCCCTGTGGCCTACGTCCTGTCCCCAAAGCAAACCACTATGGGATTTTCACTAAGACACTAGCTTTTAAATCAGGTTCAGCTAGAAACCTTTACAACTCTAAACCAGAGCAATACGTTCAAGAGATATCACCTCTCTATGAACACCTTGGGATTCCTACCCAAAAATAAATGATTTTCACAAATAAAATGAGACGAAAAAGATACACTCAATAGTGCAGATATAACAAATTGAAGCTCAAATAATACAACTCAAATTTTGTAGAATAAAAAGACTCTCAGAAAATTGTGCTCAAATAAGTGTGAGTGATGAAAAATATTTGACAGAGTTTTTGGCACAAAAATTAAGCACTGCGTTGTTGTTTTTTTTACAAAGCTCACGAGTTGTGTTTATATAGGCAATGGAGGAGCGTCGAAATGACCGTTGCAGCATGCCCGTTGCGTTTTGATTTGTCCGTTGGAATTTGTCCGTTGCGTTGAACATGAAAGAATTGAAAAACACGGAGACGGCTCGGCATACGACCTCTGAAGACAGCTCGGCAGACGACCTCACGAAGGCGGCTCGTGAGCGACCTCGCCACACGGCTCGACAGAAGACCTCGACACGCATTTCGGCATATGACCTCACGAGCGGCTTGGCAAAGACCTCGGCACACGACCTCGGAACACAGCTCGGCATACGACCTCCTCATCAGCTCGGTTCTCATAGCTCGGTACACGACCTCATCAGCTCGACACGCGACTTCCTCCTCAGTTCGACATACGACTTCCTCAGAGCTCGACACGCGACTTCCTCCTCAGCTCGACATCCGACTTCCTCAGCTCGACACGCGACTTCCTCCTCAGTTCGACATACGACTTCCTCAGATCTCGACACGCGACTTCCTCCTCAGCTCGACATCCGACTTCCTCAGCTCGACATCCGACACGAGATATGCATGTCAAAATATTTTGTGCGTGTGTGATTTAATTTTAATTGAGAGCTTTTTATTACTACTTACAAATTGTCTTAATAAAGATAAATAAATACCCAGAACCCAAAGACTTGAGAAACAATCATTCTTGATACGCGTCTTGGTATTCTTTTCCACTTTTTGCACGGTTGACTATTTGCAAAGCTCCCTTTTGTCAATCATCAAAATCATCCTGTCAAGGCATGTATTCACAAAAATGTTATTGTAATTGGACCTAGAATTGGAAATATCTATATGCTTGATTTAGATAAAATACCTTCAAATGATGCATGTTGTCTTATTAGTAAAGAGGATGAATCTTGGCTATGGCATAGGAGAATGGCTCATATTCACATGGATCATCTTAATAAGTTAGTTCGAAAGGACTTAGTAATTGGCTTACCAAAGCTTCGTTTTGAAAAAGATAAACTTTGTGATGCATGTCAAAAAGGAAAACAAGTAAAGGCATCTTTCAAATCTAAAAATATTGTTTCTACAAACCGGCCTTTACAACTTTTACATATGGATTTATTTGGCCCTTCTAGAACTAAAAGCTTTGGTGGCAATTACTATGCTCTTGTTATTGTGGACGACTATTCTCGCTATACATGGACTTTATTTATTTCTCACAAAAATGATGCTTTTAATGCTTTTCGAAAACTTGCAAAGGTTATACAAAATGAGAAGGGACTTAACATTGCTTCCATTCGAAGTGATCATGGTGGGGAATTTGAGAATGAAGCATTTGAAGCATTTTGCACAAAAAATGGCATTGATCACAACTTTTCTGCTCCAAGGACACCGCAACAAAATGGAGTGGTTGAAAGGAAAAATCGGTCTCTTGAAGAGCTAGCGAGGACGATGCTCAATGAGACTAACCTTCCTAAGTACTTTTGGGCAGATGCCGTGAGCACCGCTTGCTATGTGATGAATCGAGTTCTTATAAGGCCGATCCTTAAGTGTAACGACCCGTTTCCGGACCGCTACCGAGCTCAATATACCGAGCTCGAGTTACCGAGCTCAACACACCAAGCTCAACATAAACCTATATGAGATGTGTTTTAAAAACAAAACTCTTGTGCCTTTTAAAAATACGATATATTTTTTTTTATAAAACCAACTCGTGCACATCAGAGTAATTTGACTTTTGAAACATGGTGCAATTAAGACACAAGACTTAAATTCTAATAAAACATACATGCATAACATACACATATATATATATCACTTAATAATAATGTATACAAAATATGAGTAGCAAATGTGCAAAGAAAATACACCTAAGGTGCAGCGACTTCAAAAGAGCAATCATACTGGGGTACTTCCACAGACTCCCACGCAGGTTGCTTCCAAGAGTAAGACCACCAGTCTACCTGAAACAACAAAACACTTGCCCAAACTGGTCACGACCTCGAACACAAAAGAAAAACAAGTACAGTCTTGAGAAAAACAAACATCCAACAAACAACAATCCACGATAGATGAGGTCGTCCACCGGGTCCTCGCCGAGCTCCTCCTCGGCATCATCTCATCGCCGAGTTCCTGCGCCTCGACATCGCCTGGGTAACCGTCATGGATTGAAGGCACCACGGGAAAGGTCAACTTCGACAATTCAAGATAAGCTCGACATAAATGATATAAGCAAACAAAGAATAATATATCTCAATCACCACACGTGACTCGACCATCTCACTCTAGACTCGACACAACTCTTATTAGAAATATCGTCGGCAGAGTCCATCCCCAAACCGACGTAATAGGTAAACGGCAGTCCAACCCCAAACCGATACCATGCATTAATCGCCAGGTCCAACCCCAAACCGATAATGCGACGCCTAGCCAATCCACCATAAACAAAAGGGGACCTAGCACCCTCGATTATCCGGGTGGCTCAAAAACGCGTCATACGACTCCTAGCTCTCTCACTCGATGATTAGCTCGCGCATGTCAAAGAGTAACACAACTTACTTGATCACATATCAAATAATGAGAGCATGCTTAACATGAAGAAAACACAATTCGACATTTAAGCAATAAAACATTCTGCATGAAGAAACGCACTGACAAAGAATACACCATTCACAACATATATTCAATCACATATCAAATACATGCAAAAACTCAATCATATCACAACATTCCAATCTCGACACCAATTAAGGAGTCCATACATAAGTATAACAATAAAAATAAAGTCTTAGAGATATCTAGGAGTTGCCCTTACCGAACTCCAAGTTAATGCTGCTCGACAACGACTTCGACACAGCTGTCTTCAAAGAGCTCGACAACGACTTCTCTTACTCGATCTCGACACGGCTGTCTTCAACGAGCTCGACAACGACTTCTCTTACTCGATCTCGACACGGCTGTCTTCAATCGACCTCGACACGTACGCTTCTCAGTCGACCTTGACACGTACAGTTCTCGATCTGGATTCCGCTGCTTCCACGTCCTTGGATTCGCTTTCCCGTACACCTCGATTCGAAAATCACCCGATCTCGGGAATCAGACTTCCTAAAACAAACACAACTTAGATCGATCTATGGGTTCTAATACACTTAGCTCTCTCTTCCCAAACTCAACCACAACCCAGAAAAATATAAAACTCAAGAACTGAAATATATTTTTCCTCTAACACAAAGTTAGGGATTTCGATCAAAATTTCATGAAAAATTTATCTGATGCTTCAACAGATAGATCGACAACAACAATAACCAGAAGCAACGAATGGAAAAACAAGAAATCGAAACGAACCAAAAATGGAGGTTTCTGGGCACTGCCGATTGCAGAAAAACAGAGGAAGAAATTTGTTTTACAAGCCCAATTAATCGGTTAGAAAGATAGGTAATATTGTGAAGAAGAAAACCCATCAATTTGACATGATTTGGAAGCATAAAACTGGTTAAAAATGGAAGAAGAAATAGCGCTAAACAGTAGCACAGAGGAAAAGAAAGATCTGTTCTTCATACCTCAATGGTGATCGAGCAGGCGAGATATGTCGAGAAGATGATGATGAACAAAATTGATGAAGAAAGCTTGTGCAGAATCTCGATGGAACTCACGGTTTCGTCGATGGAAGTTTTTGAAGAAAACAACGAAACTCAGAGCAGAAGGAAGGAAGAAGAAAGAAGAAAAGAGAAATGAGTGTTTGAGGGAAAACCGATCGTGAATACAGCTGGAAGGGCATAATCGTAACTCCAGCTATAAGATGCCAATCCCATCAATCATCTACCCGTTTAATCGTTCCTCTCATAATTACCTCTACTCTGTCGGTCAACGGTCTAGACACGCGACGAGAACGGTCAAGCCGACAATATAATTATTACAAACAATATAATAATAACGCTGAATAACGTTCGAAAGAATACGAGGTATCATCTCGACACGATGTCGACAAGGGTGCTCGTGCAAGCGTACAAGGTTCTAACACGAGTTCGTGAACGCGGCCTCCTCAGCTCGACATGCGTCCTCATCAGCTCGGTACGCGACTTCATCAACTCGACACGCGACCTCCTCGGCTCGGCTAGTGCACGTGGTCTCCTCAGCTCGGCAAATGATCTCGGCAAACGATCTAGTCACGGGATCTCGACACAAGGTCTTGGTCGAGGTCTCGATACGTCGTCCTAATACGATGTCGATCTCGTCCTCAGGTGTTACATTAAGCAAACACCGTATGAACTCTACAAAGGAAGGAAGCCCAACATTTCCCACCTTCACGTTTTCGGATGCAAGTGTTTTGTCCTAAACAATGGTAAGAATAACCTTGGTAAATTTGATGCTAAAGCTGATGAAGGTTTATTTCTTGGATATTCCACTTCTAGTAAAGCTTTTCGAATTTTTAATAAAAGAACTTGACTGTTGAAGAATCATGCATGTTTCTTTTGATGAATCTAACCCCAAATCTTGATGAAGAAAGTGTTGATGATCTTGCGAAGTATTTGGAGATACCTATTTAGAGGAACAAGAGAGATCAAAAGTTCAAAGGAGGATCAAGAGTCCTTGCCTCACCTCTCAAGAACTCTCTCACTCAAATCTTCCAAAGGAATGGAGAGTCTCAAAGAACCATCCTCTTGACAACATAATAGGTGATATCTCAAAAGGGGTAACGACTCGAAACTCTCTTAATCATGCATGTCATCATATGGCCTTTGTCTCTCAAATTGAACCAAATGACGTCAATGAAGCCATCTTTGATGAGCATTGGACCTTTGCTATGCAAGAGGAATTAAATCAATTTGAGAGAAATGATGTTTGGGAACTTGTCCCTAGGCCTAAAGATCACCTAGTCATTGGGACCAAATGGGTCTTTCGCAACAAGCTTGATGAAAACGGTATCATTGTTAGAAATAAAGCTAGACTTGTTGCAAAAGGCTATAATCAACAAGAGGGCATAGATTTCGATGCAACCTATGCACCCGTGGCTAGATTAGAAGCTATTCGCATGCTTCTCGCATTTGCATTCATCATGGATTTCAAACTTTTTCAAATGGATGTTAAAAGTGCATTTCTTAATGGCTTTATTCAAGAAGAAGTATATGTTGATCAACCTCCCGGTTTTGAAAATTTTGAATTTCCAAATCATGTTTTCAAATTGAAAAAGGCTTTATATGGTTTAAAACAAGCTCCGAGAGCTTGGTACGAGAGGTTGAGCAAATATTTACTTGAAAAAGGTTTTGAAAGAGGAAAAGTTGATACCACTCTTTTCATTAAACACAAAAAGCATGACATTTTACTTGTTCAAATTTATGTCGATGATATAATATTTGGTGCTACTAATGAATCCTTGTGTAAGGAATTTTCTGATATCATGCAAAGTGAATTTGAAATGTCAATGATGGGAGAGCTAAATTACTTCCTTGGACTTCAAATCAAACAAACAAAGGAAGGAATATTCATCAATCAATCCAAATATTGCAAGGATTTACTCAAGAAATTTGGAATGACCGATGCAAAAGAAATCTTGTAACGACCCGTTTCCGGACCGCTACCGAGCTCAATATACCGAGCTCGAGTTACCGAGCTCAACACACCAAGCTCAACATAAACCTATATGAGATGTGTTTTAAAAACAAAACTCTTGTGCCTTTTAAAAATACGATATATTTTTTTTTTATAAAACCAACTCGTGCACATCAGAGTAATTACAGCTTTTCGAAACATGGTGCAACTAAGACACAAGACTTAAATTCTAATAAAACATACATGCATAACATTCATATATATATATATATATATATATATCACTCGAAATAATAATGTATACAAAATACAGGGTAGCAAAGTATAAAGAAAATACACCTAAGGTATGTCGACTTCAAAAGAGCAATCATACCCTGGGGGTACTTCCGGCAGACTCCCACGCAGGGGGCTGCTCCAGAAGTAAGACCACCAGTCTACCCTAGAACAACAAAACAACACTGCCCAAACTGGTCACGACCTCGGAACACAAAAGAAAAACAAGTACAGTCATCAAAAGAAATACGTCGAACAAACAATCAATCACGACAAGTACAGGTCGTCACTCGGGTCCTCGTCGAGCTCCTCCTCGGCATCATCTACTGTCGAGTTCCCTGCTGTAACACCTGAGGACGAGATCGACATCGTATTAGGACGACGTATCGAGACCTCGACCAAGACCTTGTGTCGAGATCCGTGCCAAGATCGTTTGCCGAGATCATTTGCCGAGCTGAGGAGACCACGTGCACTACCGCTTTGAGGAGGTCGCGTGTCGAGTTGATGAAGTCGCGTACCGAGCTGATGAGGACGCATGTCGAGCTGAGGAGGCCGCGTTCACGAACTCGTGTTAGAGCCTTGTGCGTTTGCACGAGCACCCTAGTCGACATCGTGTCGAGATGATACCTCGTATTCTTTCGAACGTTATTCAGCGCTATTATTATATTGTTTGTAATAATTATTTTGTCGGCTTGACCGTTCTAGTCGCGTGTCTAGACCGTTGTGAAGCGAGTAGAAGGTAATTATGAGAGGAGCGATTAAGCGGGTAGATGATTGATGGGATTGGCATCTTATAGCTGGAGTTACGATTATACCCTTTCTCACCAAATGTATACCACGACCGATTCCCTCACACTCATTCTTTCTCTTTTCTTCTTTCTTCTTCCTTCCTTCGCCTGAAGTTTCGTTGTTTTCTTCAAAAATTTCCATCGATTTAAACAGTGAGTTCCATCGAGATCTCGCATGCTTTCTTCATCAACCTTGTTCATCATCATCTTCTCGACCCATATCTACTTTGCTCGATCCCCGTTGAGGTATGGAGAACAGATTTTTCTTTTCATCTTTGCTACTGTTTAGCGCTATTTCTTCCTTCCATTTTTAGCCAGTTTTATGCTTCCAAATCATGTCAAATTGATGGGTTTTCTTCTTCACAATATTACTTATCTTTCTAACCGATTAATTGGGCTTGTAAAACAAATTTCTTTCTCTGATTTCTGCAATCGGCAGTGCCCAGAAACTCTTCATTTTTGGTTTATTTCGATTTCTTGTTTTCGTTTGTTGCTTCTGGTTGATGTTGTTGTCGATCTATCTGTTGAAGCATCAGATAACTTTTTCATGAACTTTGATCGAAATCCCTAACTTTGTGTTAGAGGAAAAATATATTCAGTTCTTGAGTTTTATATTTTCTGGGTTGTGGTTAAGTTTGGGAAAACAGAGCTAACTGTACTAGAAGCCATAGATCGATCCGAGTTGTGTTTGTTTTAGGAAGTCCGATTCAGAGATCGTGTGATTTCAGAATCGAGGTGTACGGAGAGCGAATCCAAGGACGTGGAAGCGGTGGGATCGGTGAGAAGCGTGCGTGTCGAGGTCGATTGAGGGCGATGCGTGTCGAAGTCGTTGTCGAGCTTCGTTGAAGACAGCCGTGTCGAGAGATCGAGTAAGAGAAGTCGTTGTCGAGCTCATTTGAAGACAGTGTCGAGGTCGTTGTCGGCGGCATTAACTTGGAGTTCGGTAAGGCGCTTCACATTAATACTTTCGTAGTATGCTAGCGTAAAGCGGCAACTCTTAGACATTATTAAGACTTTATTTTTATTGTTATATTTATGTATGGACTCCTTGATTGGTGTCGAGATTGGAATGTTGTGATATGATTGAGTTTTTGCATGTATTTGATATGTGATTGAATATATGTTGTGAATGGTGTATTCTTTGCCGAAGTGCGTTTCTTCATGCGAGAATGTTTTATTGCTTAAATGTCGAATTGTGTTTTCTTCATGTTAAGCATGCTCTCTTTATTTGATATGTGATCAAGTAAGTTGTGTTACTCTTTGACATGCGGCGAGCTAATCATCGAGTGAGAGCTAGGAGTCGTATGGCGTTTTGGCTGGACCCAGGATAGCGAGGGTGCTAGGTCCCTTTTGTTTATGGTGGATTGGCTAGGCGTCGCATTATCGGTTTGGGGTTGGACTTTTGATTAATGCATGGTATCGGTTTGGGGTTGGACTCGCCGTTTACCTATTACGTCGGTTGGGGATGGACTCACGACGATATTAGGAATAAGAGTTGTGTCGAGTCTAGAGTGAGATGGTCGAGTCACGTGTGGTGATTGAGATATATTATTCTTTGTTGCTTATATCCTTTATGTCGAGATTATCTTGAATTGTTGAGAAGTTGACCACTTTCCGTGGTGCCCTCAATCCATGACGGTT
The DNA here is from genome assembly GCA_037113605.1 of Calophaca sinica. Lineage (NCBI taxonomy): Eukaryota > Viridiplantae > Streptophyta > Magnoliopsida > Fabales > Fabaceae > Calophaca > Calophaca sinica. The sequence continues at coordinate 74,895,529 of CM073734.1, forward strand.
ACCCAGGCGATGTCGAGGGCGCAGGAACTCGGCGATAGATGATGCCGAGGAGGAGCTCGACGAGGACCGAGTGACGACCTCTATCTGTCGTGATTGTTTGTTTGTTGGATGTTTGTTTTTCTGAGGACTGTACTTCGTTTTTCTTTTGTGTTCGAGGTCGTGACCAGTTTGGGCAGTGTGTTTTGTTGTTTCAGGGTAGACTGGTGGTCTTACTTTTGGAGCAGCCCCTGGGAGTCTCTGGAAGTACCCCCAGGGTATGATTGCTCTTTTGAAGTCGACATACCTTAGGTGTATTTTCTTTAGACTTTGCTACCCAGTATTTTGTATACATTATTATTTCGAGTGATATATATATATGTATGTTATGCATGTATGTTTTATTAGAATTTAAGTCTTGTGTCTTAATTGCACCATGTTTCGAAAAGCTGTAATTACTCTGATGTGCACGAGTTGGTTTTATAAAAAAAAATATATCGTATTTTTAAAAGGCACAAGAGTTTTGTTTTTAAAACACATCTCATATAGGTTTATGTTGAGCTTGGTGTGTTGAGCTCGGTAACTCGAGCTCGGTATATTGAGCTCGGTAGCGGTCCGGAAACGGGTCGTTACACCTGCGCCCTCGACATCGCCTGGGTAACCGTCATGGATTGAAGGCACCACGGGAAAGGGTCAACTTCTCAACAATTCAAGATAAGCTCGACATAAAGGATATAAGCAAACAGCAATAATATATCTCAATCACCACACGTGACTCGACCATCTCACTCTAGACTCGACACAACTCTTATTCCGGAATATCGTCAGCAGGTCCATCCCCAAACTGACGTAATAGGTCAACGGCAGGTCCAACCTCAAATCGATACCATGCATTAATCGCCAGGTCCAACCCCAAACGATAACGCGACGCCTAGCCAATCCACCATAAACAAAAAGGGGACCTAGCACCCTCGATTATCCGGGTCCGGCTCAAAAACGTCATACGACTCCTAGCTCTCTCACTCGATGATTAGCTCGCCGCATGTCAAAGAGTAACACAACTTACTTGATCACATATCAAATAAAGAGAGCATGCTTAACATGAAGAAAACGCAATTCGACATTTAAGCAATAAAACATTCTGCATGAATAAACGCGCCCGACAAAGAATACACCATTCACAACATATATTCAATCACATATCAAATACATGCAAAAATCCAATCATATCACAACATTCCAATCTCGACACCAATCAAGGAGTCCATACATAAATATAACAATAAAAATAAAGTCTTAATAATGTCTAAGAGTTGCTCTTACGCTAGCATACTACGAAAGTATTAATGTGAAGCGCCCTTACCGAACTCCAAGTAAATGCTGCTCGACAACGACCTCGACACAGCTGTCTTCAAAGAGCTCGACAACGACTTCTCTTACTCGATCTCGACACGGTTGTCTTCAACGAGCTCGACAACGACTTCGACACGTACCGTCCTCAATCGACCTCGACACGTACGCTTCTCAGTCTGGATTCCGCTGCTTCCACGTCCTCGGATTCGCTCTCCCGTACACCTCGATTCGGAAATCACCCGATCTCGGGAATCAGACTTCCTAAAACAAACACAACTCAGCTCGATCTATGGGTTCTAATACACTTAGCTCTCTTCCCAAACTTAATTGACAACCAGAAAAATATAAAACTCAAGAACTGAAATATATTTTTCCTCTAACACAAAGTTAGGGATTTCGATCAAAAATTCATGAAAAAGATTATCTGATGCTTCAACAGATAGATCGACAACAACAACAACTAGAAGCAACAAACGAAAAACAAGAAATCGAAATAGACCGAAAATGAAGAGTTTCTGGGCACTGCCGATTGAGAAAAACAGGGAAGAAAATTTGTTTTACAAGCCCAATTTATCGGTTAGAAAGATAGGTAATATCGTGAAGAAGAAAACCCATCAATTTGACATGATTTGGAAGCATAAAGCGGCTGAAAATGGAAGAAGAAATAGCGCTAAACAGTAGCAGAGGGAAAAGAAAGATCTGTTCTTCATACCTCAATGGTGATGGTCGAACAGGCGAGATATGGGTCGAGAAGATGATGATGAACAAGATTGATGAAAAAAGCATGCAGAATCTCGATGGAACTCACGGTTTCGTCGATGGAAGTTCTTGGAGAAAAACAACGAAACTCAGAGCAGAAGGAAGGAAGAAGAAAGAAGAAAAGAGAAATAATGAGTGTTTGAGGGAATCGGTCGTGGTATACAGCTGGAAGGGCATAATCGTAACTCCATCTATAAGATGCCAATCCCATCAATCATCTACCCGTCTAATCGTTCCTCTCATAATTACCTTCTACTGCTTGCCAATCGGTCTAGACACGCGACAAGAACGGCAAGCCGACACTATAATTATTACAAACAATATAATAATAGCGCTGAATAACGTTCGAAAGAATACGAGGTATCATCTCGACACGATGTCGACAAGGGTGCTCGTGCAAACGCAGAAGGTTCTAACATGAGTTCGTGAACGCGGTCTCCTCAGCTCGACATGCGTCCTCATCAGCTCGGTATGCGACTTCATCAACTCGACACGCGATCTCTTCAGTTCAGTAGCTAGTGCACGCGGTCTTCTCATCTCGGCAACTGACCTCGGCAAACGGTCTTGTACGGGATCTCGACACAAGGTCTTGGTCGAGGTCTCGATACGTCGTCTAATACGATGTCGATCTCGCCCTCAGGTGTTACAATCTCTCCCTCTAAAAATTTCGTCCTCGAAATTGCAAATAAGATTCTTACCTCGGAAAAGTTCAGTCTTGAATCTTCATCTTCTCCTCCAGCTCCCAGTTGCATCTCCCGCCTTCGATCCCACACAACTTTGACAAGTTGAATCTCTTTGTTCCAGAATCGCTTGGCTTTCCGATCAACGATCCTTGCCGTAATGCTTGAAAGATAGGTCGTCCTTCGCTTGAATCACATCCGGTTCGATGACATGAGAGGGTCGGAAACATACTTCCGCAATTGTGAGACGTGGAAGACGTCGTGGATGTTCGACAAGAATGGTGGCAAGGCAATCGATATGCCATCCGGACCAATACGACGAAAAATCTGGTAAGGTCCAATAAATTTAGGGGTAAGTTTCCGGATTTGATCGCCGACCAACTCCAAAGAGTGGGGGTGACTCTAAGAAATACATGTTCTCCTTCCTCGAACTCGAGTGGTCGACGCCGTTGGTCCGCATAACTCTTACATCGACTTTGAGATGTTCGCATCCGATCTCGATCAAACGGATCTTCTCGGTAGTCTGCTGGATCATATCTGGTCCTACGACGCTTCGCCGCCCCCTGGTACCAACAAAGAGGCGTCTGACATTTACGTCCATACAGCGCTTCAAAAGGTGCCATTCCAATGCTCGCATGGAAACTGTTATTGTAGGTGAACTCCACCAATGGTAAGACGTCGTCCCAACTTCCTCGGTGATCTAACGTACACGCTCGCAACAAATCTTCAAGTGATTGGATCGTTCTCCCGGTCGGCCGTCGATGCGTGGATGATATGCCGAGCTAAGCCTGAGCTCGGTTCCCATCGCTCCTTGCAATTCCCTCCAAAAATGAGACGTGAACTTCGGATCTCGGTCCGACACGATCGAAGAGGGTATTCCATGAAGTCGTACTATCTCCGCGATGTAGATCTCGGTCAGCTTTTCCACGTTGTATGTCGACTCACCGCAAGAAATGAGCGATTTGGTCAATCGGTCGACGATCACCCAAATCGAATCATTCTTCTTCGCGTCTTCGGCAAACCTACAACGAAATCCATGGAAATACTTGTCCCATTTCCAAACCGGTACGTCAGCGATTGTAGCATTCCCGCAGTCGTTGGTGCTCCACCTTCGCTTCGACACGCCAAACACGGTTACGTGCTCGGCCACTTGCTTCTTCATTCGGACCACCAAAAATGCTTCTTCAAGTCTTGATACATCTTCGTGAACTCCTGGATGAATACTAAAGTTGCTCTTATGCGCCCGTCGAGAATCAACTTCCTCACTTCGGATACGTTAGGTACACATACTCGGCCATTGCACCTCAAAATGTTGTCCGCTCCGACGAAATTCGCCGCCTTCCCTTGCGCTTATCAATCGAATCTTCTCTTGCGAAGCTCGTCATGAACTTGCTGGTCTCGGATCTCGCCCACCAATCTGTTAGAAATGGTAAGCATACCCAATCTCAGCTCCCCTGGTGAACCTTCGACACTCAACTTCAAGTCTCGGAACTTCTCGAGCATCTCCAACTCCTTGATCATCATCGCCGAGGTTAAAACGCTCTTCCTACTAACGATGCGCTACTACGTTAGCCTTACCGGATGGTATTCCAACGTAAAGTCGTAGTCCTTGAGAAATTTCGCCCATCTTCGCCGACGCATGTTGAGCTCTTTCTGGTCGAACAGTACTTCAAGCTCTTGTGATCGCTGAAAACAGAAGAGTGCTCCGTAAAGGTAGTGCCTCCATATCTTGACGCCAAGAAAAACCATCTGCCGCCACTCCAAGTCATGAGTAGGGTAGTTCCTCTCGTGAATCTTGAGTTGTCTTGAAGCATACGCGACCACCTTCCGATGTTGCATCGGACGCATCCCAATCCCTGGTGTGACGCATCACAATACACCTCGAAGGCTCTTACGGTTGGGGCAAAATCAAAGACAGCGCCGCCGCCAAAAGCTCCTTCCGCCTTTGAAAATCAAGCCGCACTCCTGGCCCAGGCAAAGGTTGATCCTTCCTCGTCGCCGTAAGAGGCGCGACAATCTTCGAGAAACCTTCAATGAATCTTCGGTAGTATCCTCGCTAAGCCGACAAAACTCCCGATCTCAGAATCGCCTTCTTTGTTCCCACGCTAGCACGCCTTCAATCTTAGTTGGATCCACGGTATCCCTTCTCTGGAAATCACGTGGCCAAGAAAATTCACCTCTTCAAGCCAAAATTCACACTTCGACAGGTTGGCATAGAGTTGCTTATCTCGTAATATCCGCAGTACTCGACATAAGTGTTCTGCGTGCTCTTCTCGGTTCCTCGAGTAAATCAGTATGTCGCCGATGAGCACTACAACGAATCGATCCAAAAACGAATGGAAAATCCTGCTCATGTAATCCATAAACATACCGGGCGATTCGTCACTCCAAATGGCATCATCAAGTACTCGTAGTGGACCGTATCTAGTCCTCGGAAGCTGTTTTGGCGACATCTTCCTCCTTCACGCGAATCGATGGTAGCCCGACTTCAAGTCTATCTTGAAAAGATCGCCGCCCACGAAGTTGATCCATCAAGTCGCCAATACGTGGGTAACGGATAACGGTTCTTCACGGTAACCTTGTTGAGCTCGCGATAATCTACGCACGCCTTGATCGTCCATCCTTCTTCTTAACCAACAACACCGGAGCTCCCCACGGTGACACGCCGGTCGTATGAATTGCTTCGACTCCAAGTGTTCGATCCGGGACTTCGCTTCTTTCATCTCGGCAGAGACATCCTGTATGGCGCTTTGGAAATCGGTCACATTTCCTGGAATCAGGTCGATGGAGAACTCGACCTCGTGCATCGGTGGTAACCCTGGCACGCCTTCGGAAAACGCCCTCAAAGTCACACACCACCGGGTACATTCTTCACGTCGATCCGCTGGAAAACTTCCGAACTAGCCGATACATGTATTCCCTAGTTCCTTCTTTCAAAGAAACTCCAATACGCTCGGCAGAAAGATAATTGGAGACTCCAAGGTCTGGAAAATTACGCTTTACTGGGCACACCCAAAAGGACATGGTGGTGTGACAACCAATCCATCCCGAGAATGACATCTAAGCCCTTAAGAGGCAAACAAACCAAATTGACCACAAACTTTCTACTCGAATAACCACTACACAATTAAGACATGCGGTGTTTGTGACTAAGGTTTTAGCGGTGGGGTTGTAACTACTAATTTAAGCGGTAAAGCGATCACAATCAAGTTCAAATGGTTCACACAATCGGAAGAAATAAAGGAATGTGTTGCACGAATCAAAAAGAACGGATAAGGATTTACCCTCGATCTCACATTCACCTTGGATAAGATCTTCACTCGACCGCTTCCTCGCCACTCATGCAGAAAACTCGCCTTTAGCCACCGACGCTTCCTTTGGCTCTTGCCGCAAGCATAGTCGGTTCACTTTGGGTGTAGGACAATCCTTGGCAAAATGCCCTGGCTTCTTGCGGTTGTAGCACACCCTCCTTCTCGAGTACGATTATTGGCGTAATGTCCCGCTCTTTCCACAACGGAAACAAGTCACCTCGACATGCGTCCTCCGCTTCTCGGTACTGGGTCATCGGACGACATCGTCCCTCGTTGTCGTTCCCCGAGGTCTGGTCGACGGCTTCTTCATGCGGTTGTTTCCCTTCGGTGCAAATTCGCCTCGCACTGGGGTCTCACCGGTCCGCCCACAACAGTCTTCTTCTTGTGGCTTCTCACTCCTTCTACCTCGACACAGCGATCAATCAGCTCTTGGAGATTTCGGATCCTCAACGACACCATCGACTTACGAATGTCGAATCTCAATCCCGTTGGAATCTCTCACTTAACCATCTCTGGTCAACTCGATCACGAAATGGACTGAAATACCTCACCAACGACTCGAACTTGGCGCATACTCGGACACCGCCGAGTTGCCTTCTTTGCATTGAAGAAATTCCTGCTCCTTCTCGGCTCGGCGATGTCTGGGAAGTACTTGTCCAAGAACCTTTCACGAAAAAGCTCCCAGGTCATCTCGCGACGTTCCGCTATAAATGTTTGCTTCACTCCTCTCCACCAATACTCTGCGTCTCCTAGCAGTAAGTAGGTGGCATAGTCGACCTTCACGTTGTCCGGGCAATGGAGTGCCTCGAAGATCTTCTCGATCTCTTGCATCCAAAGATCAGCTTTATCCGGATTTGGCTCACCGTAGAACTTCGGTGGATCATGCTTCCTAAAGTCTGCTAATCCTCTAGCTTCAGCATTTCGTTCTGCTCGTTGCTGTTGCTGTAAGTTCTGCTGAGTTAACGCTGCCGTCTGTTGAGCCATCGCGTTAGCCTGTTGAGTTCTGGCGGTGATTGTTGAGCCATGGCTGCCGCCATCTCGGTCACAGCTTGAATTGCTCGTTCCATGTCGACGTTCTCGGTTCTGCATTTGTCGTATTCCTACGAGGTGGCATTAGATTCCACAAAGTTCAAAACCCCTGTCGAATCTGAGAACAAGGATGTGTTAAAACACACCGCTTCAATCAAGAAACAGTTCAAACAATTTCTCAAGCAATAAGTGCTTCACTTAATCAAACAAAGAATCAACATATACAACTAGGTACCCACACACATAACCCGACACGGTGACGGTCAAATCTCTATGCACGGCTCGGTCGAGCGAATCGCCTGATACCAACAATGTAACGACTGCTTCAGGACCGCTACTGAGCTCAATATACCGAGCTCGAGTTACTGAGCTCAACACACCAAGCTCAACATAAACCTATATGAGATGTGTTTTAAAAACAAAACTCTTGTGCCTTTTAAAAATACGATATATTTTTTTATAAAACCAACTCGTGCACATCGAGAGTAATTACTGACTAAACATGGTGCAACTAAGACACAAGAGTTAAATTCTAATAAAACATACATGCATAACATTCATATATATATATATCACTCGAAATAATAATGTATACAAAATACAGGGTAGCAAAGTATAAAGAAAATACACCTAAGGTATGTCGACTTCAAAAGAGCAATCATACCCTGGGGGTACTTCCAGACTCCCACGCAGGGTCGCTCCGAAGTAAGACCACCAGTCTACCCTGGAACAACAAAACAACACTGCCCAAACTGGTCACGACCTCGGAACACAAAAGAAAAACAAGTACAGTCATCAAAAGAAATACGTCGAACAAACAATCAATCACGACAAGTACAGGTCGTCACTCGGGTCCTCGTCGAGCTCCTCCTCGGCATCATCTACTGTCGAGTTCCCTGCGCCCTCGACATCGCCTGGGTAACCGTCATGGATTGAAGGCACCACGGGAAAGGGTCAACTTCTCAACAATTCAAGATAAGCTCGACATAAAGGATATAAGCAAACAGCAATAATATATCTCAATCACCACACGTGACTCGACCATCTCACTCTAGACTCGACACAACTCTTATTCCGGAATATCGTCAGCAGGTCCATCCCCAAACTGACGTAATAGGTAAACGGCAGGTCCAACCCCAAACCGATACCATGCATTAATCAGCAGGTCCAACCCCAAACTGATAATGCGACGCCTAGCCAATCCACCATAAACAAAAAGGGGACCTAGCACCCTCAGTTATCTGGGTCCGGCTCAAAAACGTCATACGACTCCCTAGCTCTCTCACTCGATGATTAGCTCGCCGCATGTCAAAGAGTAACACAACTTACTTGATCACATATCAAATAAAGAGAGCATGCTTAACATGAAGAAAACGCAATTCGACATTTAAGCAATAAAACATTCTGCATGAATAAACGCACTTCGACAGCAATACACCATTCACAACATATATTCAATCACATATCAAATACATGCAACAATCCAATCATATCACAACATTCCAATCTCGACACCAATCAAGGAGTCCATACATAAATATAACAATAAAAATAAAGTCTTAATAATGTCTAAGAGTTGCTCTTACGCTAGCATACTACGAAAGTATTAATGTGAAGCGCCCTTACCGAACTCCAAGTAAATGCTGCTCGACAACGACCTCGACACAGCTGTCTTCAAAGAGTTCGACAACGACTTCTCTTATTCGATCTCGACACGGTTGTCTTCAACGAGCTCGACAACGACTTCGACACGTACCGTCCTCAATCGACCTCGACACGTACGCTTCTCAGTCTGGATTCCGCTGCTTCCACGTCCTCGGATTCGCTCTCCCGTACACCTCGATTCGGAAATCACCCGATCTCGGGAATCAGACTTCCTAAAACAAACACAACTCAGCTCGATCTATGGGTTCTAATACACTTAGCTCTCTTCCCAAACTTAACCACAACCCAGAAAAATATAAAACTCAAGAACTGAAATATATTTTTCCTCTAACACAAAGTTAGGGATTTCGATCAAAAATTCATGAAAAAGGTTATTTGATGCTTCAACAGATAGATCGACAACAACAACAACCAGAAGCAACAAACGAAAAAAAACAAGAAATCGAAATAGACCGAAAATGAAGAGTTTCTGGGCACTGCCGATTGCAGAAAAACAGGGGAAGAAAATTTGTTTTACAAGCCCAATTTATCGGTTAGAAAGATAGGTAATATCGTGAAGAAGAAAACCCATCAATTTGACATGATTTGGAAGCATAAAACTGGCTGAAAATGGAAGAAGAAATAGCGCTAAACAGTAGCAGAGGAAAAGAAAGATCTGTTCTTCATACCTCAATGGTGATGGTCGAACAGGCGAGATATGGGTCGAGAAGATGATGATGAACAAGATTGATGAAGAAAGCTTGTGCAGAATCTCGATGGAACTCACGGTTTCGTCGATGGAAGTTCTTGGAGAAAAACAACGAAACTCAGAGCAGAAGGAAGGAAGAAGAAAGAAGAAAAGAGAAATAATGAGTGTTTGAGGGAATCGGTCGTGGTATACAGCTGGAAGGGCATAATCGTAACTCCAGCTATAAGATGCCAATCCCATCAATCATCTACCCGTCTAATCGTTCCTCTCATAATTACCTTCTACTCTGTCGGTCAACGGTCTAGACACGCGACAAGAACGGCAAGCCGACACTATAATTATTACAAACAATATAATAATAGCGCTGAATAACGTTCGAAAGAATACGAGGTATCATCTCGACACGATGTCGACAAGGGTGCTCGTGCAAACGCAGAAGGTTCTAACACGAGTTCGTGAACGCGGTCTCCTCAGCTCGACATGCGTCCTCATCAGCTCGGTACGCGACTTCATCAACTCGACACGCGATCTCTTCAGTTCAGTAGCTAGTGCACGCGGTCTTCTCATCTCGGCAACTGACCTCGGCAAACGGTCTTGGCACGGGATCTCGACACAAGGTCTTGGTCGAGGTCTCGATACGTCGTCCTAATACGATGTCGATCTCGTCCTCAGGTGTTACAAATCTCAACTCCAATGAGCACTTCATGCTATCTTGACAAAGATGAAGGTGGTAAGTCGGTCGAAGTAAGTAAGTATCGAGGTATGATAGGATCTCTTCTCTATCTCACTGCAAGTCGTCCGGATATTATGTCTAGTGTTTGTATGTGTGCACGTTTTCAAGCAAATCCTAAGGAATCACATCTCTTAGCGGTAAAACGCATCATGAAATATCTCACTGGCACACAAACCATGGGTTTATGGTACCCCAAAGGTGCTGACTGCACACTTATTGGGTACTGATTACTGATTTTGCGGGTTGCAAAATGGACCGAAAAAGCACTAGTGGGACATGTCACTTACTTGGGAATGCCTTGGTTTCATGGCATAGTAAGAAACAAGCCAGTGTGGCTTTGTCCACTACCGAAGCGGAATATGTTGCGCAGGTAGTTGTTGCGTGATTATTTGGATGAAACAACGGTTGAATGATTATGGGATTAATTTGAAAACTGTTCCAATAAAGTGTGACAATACTAGTGCCATAAACCTCACTAAAAATCCGGTTTATCACTCTCGGACTAAACACATAGAGATTAGGCACCATTTTATTAGAGATCATGTTCAAAAAGGTGATTGCATGATTGAGTTTGTGGAAACATCTAGACAACTTGCAGATATTTTTACTAAACCTTTGCCTAAGGAAACTTTCTTTTTTATTAGAACTGAATTGGGAATTTTAGACCAATCATGCATTGAGTGACTGCCTGTGATTGCATTTTCTTTTTGAATAAATTCTAACTTGGGCGTTTGAGTGTGCTAACGAGTTTATGCAGGTCTTTTCCCCTTCCATTTTCTTTAAGTACGGAATAATGAGTGGGTGACGCATTTGTCTTATGCAACTAGCTAATCATGTCCAACCAGTTGGTATCACGTAACTATCAAAATATGCTTGTTTAATCCTGAATATATGCCTTGCTTTATTTGTCTTTCCCACTTTTTGATGTTGCCAAAAGGGGGAGAGTTACATGAATGCATGATTCAGGGGGAGTGATCTTTTAAGTATTGCCTATTGTGAGGGGGAGTTTTTCTAAATATTGTGCTTAAACTCTGATATCTTTTATTGAAAAACCATGCTTATATCTCATTGCTATATCATGATTATATTTTACTAAATTCCCTCCATGAGATGTTTGTCATCATCAAAAAGGGGGAGTCTGTGAATACATGCCTTGACAGGATGGTTTTGATGATTGACAAAAGGGAGCTTTACAAATAGTCAACCGTGCAAAAAGTGGAAAAGAATACCAAGACGCGTATCAAGAATGATTGTTTCTCAAGTCTTTGGGTTCTGGGTATTTATTTATCTTTATTAAGACAATTTGTAAGTAGTAATAAAAAGCTCTCAATTAAAATTAAATCACACGCACAAAATATTTTGACATGCATATCTCGTGTCGGATGTCGTGAGGAAGTCGGATGTCGAAATGAGGAAGTCGGATGTTGAGCTCGAGGAAGTCGTATGTCGAATCGAGGAGGAAGTCGCGTGTCGAGCTCGAGGAAGTCGGATGTCGGTGAGGAGGAAGTCGGATGTTGAGCTCGAGGAAGTCGTATGTGGAGCCGAGGAGGAGGTCGCGTGTCAAGCTTATGAGGTCGCTGCATCGAGGTCGCGCGTGATGAGCTCTTGTCGCGCGTCGAGCCGATGATCCGTGGTCGATGAGGTCGCAGACCGATGTCGGCGTGTCGGTGATGAGGTCGCGTGATCGAGCCATGAGGACCGAGCGATGAGGAGGACGATGCGAGTCAGGTGTGTGCCGAGGTCGTGCCGAGGTCTTTGCCGTGTTGAGGTCGTCTGTCGAGCCGGTGGCGAGGTCGTCTGCCGAGTCTTGAGAGGTCGTGGCGATTTTTCTTCCAACGGACAAATCAAAGCATAGCGGGCAAATGCTGCAACGGTCATTTCGACGCTCACCCATTGCCTATATAAACACAGCTCGTGAGCTTTGTTTTAAGACAACAACGTAGTGCTTAATTTTTGTGCCAAAAACTCTGTCAAATATTTTTCATCACTCACACTTATTTGAGCACAATTTTAAAGAGCCTTTTATTCTACATAATTTGAGTTGTATTATTTGAGCTTCAATTTGTTATATCTGCACTATTGAGTGTATCTTTTTCGTCTCATTTTATTTGTGAAAATCATTTATTTTTGGGTAGGAATCCCAAGGTGTTCATAGAGAGGTGATATCTCTTGAACATATTGCTCTGGTTTAGAGTTGTAAAGGTTTCTAGCTGAACCTGATTTAAAAGCTAGTGTCTTAGTGAAAATCCCATAGTGGTTTGCTTTGGGAACAGCGCGTAGGCCACAGGGGTGTTAGGTGGCCGAACCTGGATAATTTGTTGTGTGCTTTTTTACTCCTTATCTCTCTACTTTTCAGTCAATTAAATTTCTGTACTTTATTTTATTATTATTTATATCTTACTATTTACTTTATTTTTAACTTGTTTGCAATTTATTCTTCAAGTGATTTATCTATTTCACATTAATATTTCCGCAACTCATAATTAGCACTTATTTCTCCAAAAGTTTTTGAAAGCACCGTTCACACACAATTCACCCCCCTCTTGTGTTTGGAGTCACTTGTCAACAAATAAATGGCGTAAAAAGTGACGCGGTGGCATTTTTGAAATTAACGCATCACTTTTTACGCCGGTTATTTACAAAACCGGCGTTATAAGTGTGCAAAAAATCAAGTCAATGTTTTCATGCCGGTTTTATATTTAACCGGCGTGAAACCGGCGCTATAAGTGTGACCAAAAATAAAATCCCATGTTTTTACGCCGGTTTTATTTAAAACCGGCGTTATAAGGTGACCAGATTCGCCAAATCTCGAGTAAAACTCGATTTCCTCACTTTCTGAGTTTGTGGCAACAGGGGAAAGCTTCTTCTCTATGAGGACAACGCGAAAGCTTCTTCCCTCATTTCTCCCTCTTTTCTTCTTCTTCTTCTTCTCGTTCAGTCCAGTAAGGTGGTTCACTTCCGATGGTTGTTCTTGTTGTACTGGTTGAGAATGTGGATGGGGCGCACGCTGTGTTACGAGCCTCCGCGTTGCCGTTGATCACTGGGAAGGAACACGCTGCTTCAATTTTGCTCACTGTGTGTTAATGTGGGTGCGGAGGTTGTAGGTGTTCTTGCTAAGGACCCTTCGCTTATGCCTTTGCTTTAATCTAAGTTTGTAGATCTATTCCCATTCTATCCCTTTCTTCTCTCATGTTTTGTGTTTTTCTGGGTTGTTCAACTTTTGCTCACTGATTCTATCATCTATTTATTTTCCAGCTTATCTTCTTTGTCTCCTTTTCCTCGCAGGTGACCAGATTCGTTCGTTGGTGGTTGCCGATGGCAACATATTCTGCAACCAGATTTGATTTTGAGTGGTTTGTTTGTTGCTTTGTTCTTATTTCTCTTCTTCTTTCTTATTTTGTTGATATGATTATGGGTTACGTTTCTGGGTCGTTCTCTATAGAACGAAATTTAAATAATAAAAAACACTTTTAATCGCGGTTTTTATAAAAACCGCGATTAAAAGGTACATTTAACGTCGGTTTTTCGAAAAAACCGCGATTAAAAGTGAACTTTTCATTTTTTTCAAGATTTTTTATTCTTTTTCATGCCGGGTCTTATACTTAACCGCGATTAAAAGTGACTTTTAACGCCAGTTTATTAACCGGCGTTAAATGTTCACACTTACAACGTCGAGGAAATACACGCCGGATGGAAAACCGACGTAAAAAGTCCATTTTAACCGCGATTAAATGTGTATTCTACACTAGTGTGAAAGCCATTCTTTCTTCAAAAACCAATAAACACTTGGTATAAATTATGCAATATCCAAATGTAAAAGAAACCATAACTTTAAATTCATCTATGGCCACAAATCGTTTACGTACAGTGGCTTTAAAACATAATAACTAATTTCAATTCAAGAGACACACGAATATGAAACCGATATGCAGAGAAATTCTCGTAAGCCAGTGCAACGGAAACATTAAAAATTCTGAAGTTTCATAATTAGAGTTCCTAAACCGAGAGAAATTATCATTCATTAAAATTCACACAATTCCACAACCAAAAACTCTGATACCACATGTAAATTTTAGTTTTTCTAGGGTTCATACACAAGAAAACTACATAAGATCTGAGAATCTATGATTCTGACATAGAAAGAAGAACTTACCTTTGTCCATAGGAAAACTTGATTCTTCCCTTCTTGTAGAAACTTGAATAATAATAGAAATTTTTTTTCTATCTCTTTCATTCTTTCCTTATGATTCTCTTAATGATGAGAATATTGAAACATACTTAATCAGCAGAAATAGGGATTTATTTAATATCATTTCCTTATATATATTGCTTCCATCAAGCAATATATCTCTTCATAAAATAATGTGCCATTTCAATTCAAACACCAACCAATGTGTCTTTTTATTTAATTATTAAATCATCACTTATATGTATTACATGAGGCATATAATTCTTACAAGAGAGACACATGAAACAAACCTTGGAAGCCCAAGGGATATAGATCCAAACACTGGATGGCAAAACCAGGAGAACCTGGAGGACGACTGCCACAAATCCTAAAAGGCGGGGGAGAGGTTAGCGCCACCACAAAACCCTAAGGGTTGGGGGCAGAGTGGTTCTATCTTTTTTTCTTGAATCCTTCTAGACTATCACTCATCTATGTAGGGAAATCAGAGATAATGTAGTTACAAATATAATTATTTGTGCAATCATGATTCAACGACCTATACTTTTTGTTTATGCTTATAAATTTTTGTGTGTATATACTTTTCAATTTTCTCTCTAGCCAAATAAGATGCGAGGAGTTTTAAATTTGTGTTTTGATTTTTCTCTTCGTCTAAATGATGTATAAGCTTTATCATTTTTTATATTTTCTTCCTACTCAGTTACTATTTTTCTATTTTCTTTTCCAATTTAGAACAAACGCCGAGTGAAATTATCACCTCAGACCATTGTTCTCAAGGATAAAAATCACACCATTTGATAAATCCATATCACATGTAGATTTACAAGGTAAATAATGAATTATGTAGAAAATTGATAGAGTTTAAGAAGAATTGAGTTAAAATTGTTATATTATCTCGTCAGGACTTTGGAAATTTTCTTAAGTAATATCATAAAAAATTTTGCTGCAATTTTTTGTGTAAATTCATTCAAACTGCTGGTGCCCAACGTCTAAAGGAGAACGCCCAGCATCTAGAGGAGGATTTCTATTTGGGAGGATATTGATCGCAGTAGCTTGGAGGCTGATGATGGGTTTCGATCTTTATTTTTTATGTTGTTGCAGT
Source organism: Calophaca sinica (assembly GCA_037113605.1). Lineage (NCBI taxonomy): Eukaryota > Viridiplantae > Streptophyta > Magnoliopsida > Fabales > Fabaceae > Calophaca > Calophaca sinica. Next base: position 74,911,011 of record CM073734.1, read on the forward strand.
GTCTATTTCAAGAAAAACAAGTCCAGTGTGCTATGTTAACGTGGAGCATTTGGGTCTGTTACAGGCTTGTTAATGGCATAGAGACTTGTAGTTGGAAAGGGTAATTTTTTAAGTTGACTCCAAAATTGTTGCTGATAGTGTCAATTCTTCTGAAGAAAATTTTACTGAAGGTAAAATCTTTATTACCTTTGCGAAAAGTTGGGTAAGGTAACCCAACTGAAGTGTAATCAATGAGAATTATACATGTGTAACCCACTTACCACATCATTAAGAAGGTGTTACTTTTCAACATTAGTAACTTAATTTGACTAATTGCATATGCACCCCTTTTACATTAATCATCTTCCCTAGGGACCATTTTACAAATTTGCTGAAGCCTTTCAGCTTCCTCTTTTCATATTAGATGTTTAGATTTTTTTTTTTGTCAAAGATGTTTAAACTTCAGGTCATGATATACGAGTTCTGAAGTTCATCATCTTGTTCTATCGAACAATGGGTCAAGAGTTTTGATGTTCACATTTCCAAATCGTGTTGAAGTTGGTATCGATTTCACTTCTTCATCTTACTTCTGACTTCGTGGTACATGGTCCATTTTTTGATTTGTTTTTCGATCTGTTTTAAAGCATTATTGATGGAAAATATGCTTGACAATAGTGTTAACACACCAATTTGTCTATATTTATAAGGCATTTTTAGTATCTAATTATACCATTTTGCATTAATCAACGCACAAAGGGACTCATTTATGTCTTATTATGTAGAATTATCATGAAGACACCACTCGGAGCAAAAGATGCGAAAAAGGACAAAAAAACTGGCTAGTTTTGGAGAGTTTTAGCACTGTTGGACAAGCGGCATGACCTGACCTACCAACGGTACGGCCGTACCTAGAGCAAAACCTCAGTAGGGGCGTACCCCCTCAGTCTGTACCACCTGACGCCGATAAAATAGTCCAGTACGGTCGTGCCAAAGGCAGTACGGCCGTACACAAGTGATATCAGGGCAACAACACGCATGGGTACGGTTCAACGTCATCAACGAAGCTCGGTACGGCCGTGTATATATGCGATATGGTTGTACCTCGTCCCTGATCAGTGTAGATTTGAAGTCAGATAACCTAATTCGCAGCCTAATCTATAAATATGGGCTCTTAACATGTTACAAAGACCTTTTGACGAATTTCTGAGTCAAGAGCCCCCAGTTGAGATCTAATAGCAAACTCTTGCCCATTCCATCAAATTCTTGTCTCCTTGAAGCTTGGTACAATCTCGAATCGCTACCGGAGCTTGTGAGGACGCGAAAAACATGCTTAAGGACCGTCGTCATACCGAAATGGTGTCCTGGTTAAAATTTATTCTCTTGTTATGGATTATTCTGATTTCATATCTAAGTTTATGTTATTATCATTAGTAATGAGTAGCTAAACCCAGCACTAGGGGTGATGGGGGATCCTTTACAAAACTCTTGATGTTTTGTTATTTAATTATATGAGTTTCTATTGATTGTTTGAGTATTTTATTCCTATTATGCTTAATCCAATAAGGCCTGATCAACCTTTATCTAGTTAGCTTAATTGTGGTAACAAGATCATGATTAGCTAACGGAACTATAGGATAAAAGGACTCGCTTTATACCCCGGATAGGTTAGAGCATGTTTCTAATCAGTTATTAGATTAACAAATCCACCTGAACTTAAAGCTCTTTCCCTTAGTTATCTTCCTGGACCAAACGGAGTAATTAGCTAGGAGGAAGGCTATTGTACGCGAGGACAGCCTCTAGTAATTTAGAGTGGGTGGTTAGTGCCCTTTCATGATAGATAACTCATATCAATTGATTAATGAACTCGAGGGGAGAGCATTGGTGAACCCGGTTCCCCCTAGGTTTCCCATAACATTGTTAAACTGTTCTTGCATTCAATCTGTTATTGCTTTAATTTCGATTACTTATTCTACTCGCTTAATTACAATCTTTGCTCTCCTAATAGAATAGAATCATACTAATTCACTGGTACTCGCTCATTCTCTGTGGGTTCGACATTCGAAGTCCTAATTATACTCCAGTTTTATTACGAGTTACGATCAGGTGCACTCACCTGAGCCGCAACAAGTTTTTGGCGCCGTTGCCGAGGAATGATTGCGATATTAATCGAATTATAGATTTTATTCTCATTAGGCATCATTTTATTTAGTTATTTAATTTTCTGTTATTTTTATTTGGTTCTAAGACACTCTAATTTGGTTTTCTTTGGTGTATGCAGACAAGATCTCAACATCCTGAATTGATTTTTGATCCTGAAATTGAAAGAACACTCAGATTGTTGAGAAGACATCATCAAGCAATGGCTGAAGAATTAACGTTGAACGAGTACTTCGCACCAACTACGGATGTGGTAGGCAGTGTCAACTATCCGACAATTGAAGCCAATAATTTCGAACTGAAGCCAGCACTGATTTCTATGGTATCTGCAGTGCAATTCTCTGGCTTATCTTTTGAAGACCCAAATGCTCATCTTAAAAGATTTCAGAAGGTTGCTAATACTGTCAAATGTGAAGGAGTGACACCGGAGTCCATCAAATTAAGACTGTTCTCTTTCTCACTGCAAGGGAAAGCACAACTATGATTGGATTCATTCCCACCTAACTCTATTACTACTTGGGAGGACCTGAAAACTAACTTCTTGAATAAGTACTTTCCTCCCGCAAAATCTGCAAAGCTGAGAGCTGACATGTCTGGATTTACTCAGAATGAAGGAGAATCAATGCATGAGGCTTGGGAAAGATTTCAAGATTTATTGAGAAGCTGTCCTCATCATGGTTTTACTAAGTGGCAGCAGCTTCAGATTTTACACAATGGTTTCAATATGCAAACTAGAGGAGCTATTGACGCTGCTTGTGGAAGCTCTTTCGGAAAGAAAACACCCATTGAGGCTTTTGATATTATAACTGAAATGGCTCAGAATAATGCTCAGTGGTCAGCTAATGATAGACAGCCCGGAGGAAAGAACCAACAGGTAGGTATTTAAAAAGTAGAAGCTAACATAGCTTTGGAAGCAAAATTGGAGGCAATGGCTAAGAAATTAGAGACTTTGATGGCAGCGCAAACCCAGTCCAATTCTAATAATGATTGGGGTTATATGGCAATTGAAGGTCAATTAGAGGAAGTCAATGCTATAGGCCAGAAAGATTTTTACCCAAAACCGGGGATGCAAGAGGCTATGTTGAAGTATATGCAAAGACACAGACATCCGTGTATGGGAGTTCTAGCCGGTTTCATGGAGAAAACTGAAGAAATATTAAAGGCTATAGAAAACAAGACAGTTAAGGCATCTTGCAACTTCTATGGAGTAACAACTCATGATTCAAAGGACTGCACTGAGGAGGTGAATTTTGTTGGGCATAAGCAACAGAATGACCCATACTCAAGCACTTACAACCCCGGATGGAGGAATCACCCAAATTTCTCATGGAGAGATCAATAGAGATCCCAGGGTCAAAATCAGAATACTTATAAACCCCCACATTTGCAAAATCGTGCACAGAACGATAGAAGTCCCGGAGAAAATGATATTAACAACTTTATGGGACAGATGAATGAAAGGTGTAGCAACTTGGAAAAAATAGTCATTGAGAACGCAGCAGGCCAGAAAACATTGAGCGAGCAAATGACAATTGTATTGAAAGCAATGACTCAAAGAGAAAAAGGAACACTCCCAAGTCAAGTGGAGCCAAATCCCAATGAAAAGTGCAATGCAATCTTCTTGGAAAAAGAGGAACCAAAAGAGGAGAAGACTCAAACTGAGTCTCAGCAGGTAAGTAACTCTTCCCAAGGTTCTAAAAATTCTTGTATGGATAGGCAAGATAAGAGGTTATTAGAAAAACTTAGAAAGCTTCCTGTCAATATCCCTTTGACTAAAATTGTCTTTGAAGTCCCTAAATATGTTAAATTTTTGAAAGAAATAATTTCTAACAAAAATAGGATAGAAGATGAGACTGTTAAGTTGAATGAGGATTGCTCTGCTATTCTTTTAAAAAAATTACCACATAAGCTTAAAGATCCAGGAACCTTTGTTGTTTCTTGTTCAATTGGTAATAATACATTTAAGGCACTATGAGATTTAGGCTCAAGTATAAATTTAATGCCTTTGTCTGTTTGGAAGAAACTGAATTTGCAGGAACCACAACCTACTTACATGTTTTTGCAGAGTTAGCTGACAGAACTTTTGTTTACCCAAGAGGAATAATAGAAGATATGCTAGTTAAGGTAGGAAAATTTATTTTCCCAGTGGATTTTGTAGTCTTATATATGGAGGAAGACAAAGATGTTCCTATTATTTTAGGAATACCATTCTTGGCTATAGGAGATGCTACCATTCAAGTAAAGAGAGGAACCATGACTCTAAGAATTGAGGATGAGGAAGAAGTATTTAATATATATAATTCTAACAAAATTTCTCCCTCTATTGCTTCTTGTTGTTTCCTGCAGGATATAAAAGTTGAAAAAGGGAAAGAAGTGCAAGTTGAAGAACAAGATAGTGATTCTTTAGAGCAGGATAAGGACATAACACCTTCTTTGATTTTGGAGGCACTGTGTTTGCCTAAAATTAAGGGACTTGACAGTGATGAACCTTCTTATCATTTATTACACTTTTATGGCTTGGAAAAATCTAATAATCTTGTAGGAGCCAAAGCAGGAAGGATAAAACTCAAATTATTTCCCCTTTCTCTAGGAGGAATAGCAAAAGAATGGTTCTCAATATATCCCAAGCACCACTTTTCAAGTTGGAAAGAATTAAAAGAGGAGTTTTTAAGAGTTTTGAAATCCACACCAGAAGAAGGAATGGATCTATTTCAATTTTTCTGAGGATTCAAGAAGGACACTCAGGAGGAATATACAGGTTTTAAATTAGACCCATCCTTGATCTCAGAGGTGTCAAAATTGCAATTCAAGGGAATCACAGGACAAAATCCTATTGAGTACATGAGACAGTTCTGTAAGAAGATAAGGAATGCAAAGTTTAAAGACTTGTCTCCAGATGAAGCAAAGCTAATGATTTTCCCATTCTTATTAGATGAGGAAGTCAAGATTTGGCTTTATCTGCCAGTTGAGGAAGTAAAAACATGGAACAACTTGGTGAAGAAATTCATTAGGACTTTTGCACCCAACTTTGAGAAGCCAATTTACATCTGTGAAGACTATGGGTACACAATGAACCCACCAAAAAAGTGCTCAGGTCTTGCATAGATGGATCACTCAGAAAAAGATGATCACTTTGTTGTGTTTCCCAATGGTGAGAAGACAAAAGGTAATGTTAAGGACGGGCCATTGCCCGTTGAGGACTAATTCTTAAGTCCTCCGACCCGTCAGGCTCGGGATGTTAAACAAGCGCTTACCAGGAGGCAACCTCGGTTACTAACATTTTTATCTCTTATCTATTTTTTTTTATTTCTATTCTTATTTTATTTTATTCTATTTTTATTCATTTTAGGAATATTTAAAAATACAAAAAAATTACAAAATTGAAAAAATCAAAATTTTTTCCAGAAAACCAGTAGGTACGGGCGCACCTTGCACCATGTACGGTCGTACCACACAACTTCACTTTCAAAACGCAGAGAAACAGACAGATACGGCCGGACATAAACTAGGTACGGTTGTATCCCATGTCCAGAGGCTGAATATAAGGTAAATAGTGAGAGGTAAGGGCGTACCTCACCCTCGTACGCCCAAAACCTCTCCATTCGAGCACCATCTTTTCTCATTCTCTTCGTATTTTCACTCACAAAATCATCCAGATATTAATTCTAAACTCAATTTGTGGATTGATTAGCTGTTTTACTGGTTATTTTAAGTTTTTAGTTAGTTTAGGTTTTTGGTTTTGTTTAATTCTAACTTTAGGTGATTAGGAGTAGTTTTTGCTTGGTTTTGCATGCTTAGAGACCCTGTGAATGATTAGAGACTTGAAATCTAGCCTTAAAATTGAGAAAATCTGATCATAGGGTAAATTTTTCACAAAACCGTAGTGCAGTACGGTTGTACCTATCAAGAACAGGTCGTACTGAAGGCCGTATTGGCGGCCTTAAGGTTGAAGACTGACCATAGGTACGGGCATACCTATGGCAGAGTACGGCCGTACATAGACCTTAAGTCAGGTCGTACTGACCTATTGAATCAGGGCGTACTTAGAGCATCAGTACGGTCGTACCACATGAAGCACGGCCGTACCTAACACATGTTTTACTTGAAATTTAATTTTTTCTATTTTATTTTTGCAGGAAAATGCCTAAGCGCCAAAAGACTGACAGTTCTTCTTCTTCTTCTGCTACAGTAGCACGTGGCTCTAGAGCCGTGCCTCACTATATACCAGAGCAGTTCAGAGATCGTTACAGGCAGCTGGAGGATTTCCACACCCATACCCAGAGATACTTAGACTTTGATGCCCTTTAGCAGGTTGGCCTATGGGGAGAGGTGGAGACCCTACTGCAGAGGATAGGATGGCTCCAGGTAGCCTCTGTCAGACATCCCTTCTTTGTGGAGGCAGTTATAGATTTCTTAGCCACCTGTGGCTATCATATGAGAGACAGACAGCCCCAGCGTGCAAACGGGGAAGATAAGCCAGAGCAGGAGATTGTAGTTACATTTTGGATCCATGGGAACCACCGCGAGATCACTTTGGCTGAGTTTAACATTGGACTTGGATTTGAGACGGCGCAGTCAGTTTAGACGTCGGAGTATTTAGAGGCCCTTCTGGAGATCCCAAAGGGATGACAGGATTCAGAGAGTTGGAGAACTCTCACTGGGGATGGCCACTACATTCCCAGCCGAACCAAGGCCAGCAAGATTAGAGACTCAGCTGTGCGAACAGTGCACAAATGGATTTCCCGTTCCATAAACGGGAGAGCCTTGAGCGACGACACGGTCACGAGGCCAGACTTATTTTTGCTGTGGGCCATGATAGAGGGACGCTGCTGCAACGCCGAGATGTTTTTCTTACGGACATGCACCCAGTTGGACGTTCATCTTCAGATTCAGAACACCGGGCACATCGTCTTGGGTTCTTTCATCACCCGTTTAGCCCATCATTTCGGACTTCGAGCCGGAGCTGGAGCCACGATGATTGAGATGGAGCCCATTAGCATTCAGACCCTTCTTAACATTGGTGTTCTAGATTGGGGCATGGGGACTTGTAGGTCGTCAGACCGGAGGAGCAGCAACAGCAGGACGAGGCTGCAGATTTTGTCCCACTAGCATAGGAGCATCCACCACCACCACCGCCACAGCCTCAGCCAACAGCACAGGGCCACTCCTATGGGAATGTCATGATGCGTCTTGACCAGATGCAGTCTAGCTTTGTAGAGCATAGGACCCATGTGGACCAGCAGCTGACACTTATTTTGAAGCACCTACAGCGCATCCAGCCTTTCCCTCCTGCCGAGTGATGCGAGACCTTCATTTATTTTTCTCTTTTAGTACTTAGGCTTTGCTTTTGTATTAAAAAGAGATGCACATATTTTGGGGCACACTCGCGGGATACATTTTATTTTATTGCTTTTCCTTTTATTTTATTTTTGTTATTATCTTTTACTATATTTCTTTTTATTATGTTTCTAAACTTTTTAGTTTTGTGTTGCACAGTTCTTCCGCCGCTTACCAGCTCCATCGGTATTGCGACAAGGAAACATAATATTTTGCCAATATCCCCATCCAATTTGCTCGTGATATTTTTTATAGGGGAGTCTCTTTTCCACATTCTTTTATAGCACTTATTTTTATTGTATATTTTTGTACTTGCTTTAACTTAGACGCAGTGAGGACACTACTAGAAATAAGTGTGGGGAGGGAGTTTTACATTATGCTTATTACTTGGTTGTGCTTATAACTGCTTATAATTATAGAAGAACTTTAAATTTTTGCTGATTTAGGGGCTATACAAAAAAAATTTCTTTATGACAACTTTTGATTGAATCAATTCGTTGCTAGTATTGGAATTTGCTGAAAATTAGCATTGAAGTTCTGTGAGTTTGACTTTCTATGTAAGCTATTAAATGTGAGTTTTGAGCCTGAAATAAGATGTCACATCATGCTTTTACCTCCTTTCTTTGTTAAGTGATATTTTTATTGGAATGTACATTCTAGAACTTGTGCGGAGACCATTACGAAGCGAATATGAATTTATTTGTATGTGAATTTGGAAAGGGCAATTTTTAGGAATTATTCAGGCCACTACCATTTTGAATGCATTATCCCACTAGTTGCCAACTTTTGCGCCCAAAAAGTATTATGTTTAATTTCTTTGGTACCCTTTTTGTTACTTTTAATTATTTTCTGTGAATACAACCTCAGAAAAGTTTATTTGAGAGTAATTAGTGGCAAAATCAAAAAAATAATGTTGCAAAATCCCTTTTATATGTTTACAAAAGAGAAGGCTTAAAAATTTATTCTCCTCCTAGTTCTTACAAATGATTAACTGCTGCATAAATGCATGAAAGGAGGAAAGGAAAAAAGAAAAAAAAAGAAAAGAAAGAGCGTTGAAAAAGAAAAGAAAAAGAAATTTTTTTTGTGATCATGCTCATGCCTTCATAATTTACAAAAAACATAATATTGATTGAAAAATTGGGATTCTTGCCTGCTCTTGAAAGTGAAAAAGAATTAGATTGCTTGTTTTGGTTAGTTTGTTTCTGACCCTTTGCATGATCTTTACTTTCTTTTATCATACCAAACATTATTACCTTGGCTTCCGATAATTTGCTAATGTGAATTGACTGAACAACATTTAAAACTCCATTCAAGGTTTATTGGTTCGAGGACTCTGGAATCAAAAACTCCTTATTCCACCCACTTCCTCTACATATATCCTTCAATTGCGGATCCATGGAAATTCCCAAGCAGAAAAAAGGGTAACAAAAACCCTCCCTTTAATTGATAACCCTCCCCAGGTCCTTGCTCTAACTTGCTCGAAAATTTGTTCAGAGGTCACATCTCTGTTATTTCATCACACAGTATATCTCCAAGTAATAACAATGACAATGCATTTCATCAAACGATATATCTTCAAGTAATAACAGAGTAGCTGAATGAATAAAACATGGTGTAAAACAATAATGAGATATGCAAACAACAGCAAACATTATTGAACAGAAAACACATCGACATGATTTACCTCCAAGGAGACGAAGCAGATTCAAAGGGAGACGAAGCAAATTCGGAGGGAGAGGAAGCAAATCGTATGAGCAGAGGGAGCTCATTACTCAGGACTTCAGAGCTGTGGGTGCTCCGATTGGTTGCGGTGAGAATAGGGAGCACTTGTACACGACACTGGGGAAGGCGACGGATAAGAGGATCATAGGTGGGCTACGATGGAGCTCGCATGGTGGTGTATGCGGCTAGTTGTTGGACTTTGCACCAACTCTGCGACTGATGGTGCGCAACAATCGCAACAGTTTCATAGGGTTAGGTCTTTTGAGTTCTTCTGCTATCCACGCTATGCCTGTTACATGAATTTTTTGCCACCAAAGGAAAGAAACGAAGAGGGAAGATGTGATGTGAGGGAAGGACGTTTTCTCTGGTGCGAGCTAGCAGTCGTAACCCATCTGGGAGCGATCCACTTGGTGTTTAGTCACTTTTGGCGAAGGGAGCGAGCTTGCAGTTGTAACCCATCTGGGACTCTAGGTCGCGATGGCTCCAGCGGCTTGGTGACGACATGGAGGGGAAGTGGGTCTGATAAATCTCTGATATGCTGAACCCTAAAAATTTATCATCGATGATTCAGGGTGACCAAATCAGTTGGGTTACATAATTTACTAATATTAAAAAGAGGTGTATCTGTAATTACACAAATTAATTTACTAATACTGTAAACTACCCTCTTATTAATGACATGGTTAGTGGAATACATATGGCTATTTTTGATTGATGACACCTCAGTTGGGTTACTTTACCCAACTTTTCCCCAAGGTAACGTAGTAGTCACCTTTACTGAATTTGGAGTTATCATATCAGAATGTAGGAAGTTGATGTCTTTTTTTAATAACTCTCATGTTGGATTTATTAAGAGAGAAGCAAATGTGGTTGGATTTATCATGAATGAAAATTTGTCCCAAAAAAAAAAGCACTCCAGACAATGAAGTCTTGTGTCTAAGGTTTCCTTTAAATTGTGACCACCTAAGAAATTGAGATTCTTATTAATTGGGAACAAAGGTATTATTGGTCAATGGAGAATAATCTAAAATAGTAAATTCAAATGTCAATTATGTGAATTAAATGAGAGTTAAGGACTGAACTATGTTACATAAAGAGGATAATCAAGAGGATTCCAAACCTAACCAATTTTAGTCCATCAATTTTTTCTTTGATGTGTTGAAACTTGTTCGTATGCTCTTTGACATTACGTACTGCATTTTATTGTTCACTTTGATTGCAATTTCAGTTCATATCCAAATAGATAAACATGTATATCGATCCTATGCTCAATTAAGAATCAATTGGTAGTTATTAGAAGCCAAAAGACTCGAGCGGAACTTGTCTTTTGTAATTTGAGGTGGATTGTGTTGGTTTGAATAAGCAGGTTGAGAAGGGTGTTGGCTTGTGCTGTCATTCAATACTTTTTGATGTCTCAACGAGTTTTGGGGTCATAACACATGTGGCTATGATGTTTTACTTCTGGTTTTGACTCGGTGAAATTGTTATGCTGCTGGTACTACTATGGAGAAATTAGGGTTCTAAACTATGAAGGAGAAGAAGAAGAGAACCACTACAAGAATTTCAGCTATTATCAAGGGCCAAAAGCCCTCGCTAACACTGAAAAGCCCTCGCTAAAGCGTTTTTACCAAGGGCCTACTGTCCGTAGGTTAATCGTCCATCGATAACTGATATCGAGGGTTTTTTCAAAAAGGCCGTAGGTAATTACCAAGAGCCTTTGGCCGTAGGTAACGCAAAACAATTAGCGAGGGCCTATGGCCGCAAGTAATTATCGAGGGCCCCTATCTGTAGGTAATTTTAGCGTAGTTAGCGAGAGCCATGGCCGTAGGTAATATGTAGATATTTTAATATCCTGGGTATTTACCATGGGCCTTTGGCCGCAGGTAATTATCAGTCATTTAAAAAAAATAATGAGATTTTTACCGTGGGCTTTGGCCCTCGCTAATAGAAGAATTTAAAAAAAAAAAAAGTTTATCGCGAACGCAGAACTGGGAATCGGGAACGAAACGGAAAAAAAAAAAGAGGACTAACATGATGAAGAAGAAGAAGAATACGACCAACACAATGTTAAACAATTTCAAATAAAACAGAGGACCAATAAAATAGAATCACACATAACAGAAAAATAGAACCTAAAAAAAATTACAGAACGAAAAAAGAAGAAAAAGAAGACCAACACAGAATAGAACGAAAAAGAAGAAGAACAACAACACATAATAGAATAATACAAAAACGAAAATGAAGAAAAAAATTTCACATAGAGAAGCTTTTCATAGCCCCTTTGATCCACCGTTCTCTGAAAAAAATGAAACAAACATCATATCAATAATACAAAAAAAAAATATTCATTTGAAAGAGAAAAATCTGAGATGTGTGGAAGAAACAGAAAAAATAAAAGAAAAAATAAAATAAGAGAATGATTACTTAAGTGAGAAGATAAGAGAACAAACTGAGGAGGGGAAGTCGCAGCGTGAGAGCAAGATGGGGAGGGGAAGGCACTGTGCTGAATTTGGGGGGGGGGGACGTGAGTGACTTAGTTTTTTCATCAAGAGTGGTGGGTTTTATTAATGGGGGGGTGGGGAGTTTTTGAAAAAAAATAAAAATAAAAAAAGAGGTGGGGGGCGGGTATCTGCGGGGGGATAGGGTAGTTTTATTTTTTATTTTTTTTATTCATTTTATTTTTCTTTTCACTTTTTTTTTATTTAAGACAAAAATATTGTTATTATTTTTTCCTTATTTTTATTTAAGACAAATTATTGAAGGAAAGATTATTTTTTATTATAATACCAAAACATTATTAATTCATCTAAACAATTAAACACTATAATTGTTAATTAGTGTGATGCATACATTTCGTAACAATAAAAAAGACATTAATAAAACACAAATAGACATTACATTTTAATAAAAAAAAAGATATTAATAAAACACTAAGAGACGATACATTTTAATAAAAAATACATTAATAAAACACTAACAGACATTGTATTTTAATAAAAAGGACATTACATTCTTAAAATGAAACAGAAACAGACATTACATCCTTATGGTTCACTGAGGTCAGTTACGTCAAGATTAGCATCATACTCAACTGCGCGAATGCACAACTCGATCGGGAATGTACGAAATGTATGCTGGAGGTGGAGGGTGAACATCATGCGTACGTCAGCAGTGTTTTCTATGTCCATGCTCTGATATATAATCCTCTTGCGTGCATCAAGCCGAGGACGACGATATATTACCTTCTGCACCATAAGTTCACCGAGATTGAGTTAGCGGTGAATCTTGGATTTCAGGTCCTCAAACGTATTGTTCTCGTATTGAAGCCTAAGTGGTGTTGGTAGTGATTGGAATGCACATACAAACTTTACGCCATCAGAACAATTTATTATTGACCCTAAGTAATATAGATAGGAAAGGGCTGACCCCGGATAAGGGTAAAGCTCAACCGAGCGCTCATCGTCAACAGACCTATATTGAAGCAACTCTTCAAGAATCTGGTTAGTCCGTCTTTGCAACACAGCATATAGCTCTATAAGACCATAACTAGCATGTTCGCCGAATGCTTCAAACATCCCTTCTACGTCGTCACCATTTTCAAGTTTCATCTGGAAATAAGTAACACGCCCGTAGTCAACGGACATAGGGCATCGATAATATATCTCGTCCACCCTTCGTGATCCAGCTCTGGTCTTTTGATGAATCTTCTGCTTCAATTCATCGATGGTGATGTCTTCCTTTATTGTCATTTGTTTTGGATCACAACATTCAAAATTCACGCCATCAGCAGTTGTTGTAATTCTACCATCATAATACACATTGGCCATGGTCGCCTCCATAGAGAAATGGGTTGACTGGGTGAGTACCGCCATGGACTGAGTAATGAAGGAGTTTAGGGTTATGATTGTTTATGAATAAGGGTGAAGCAGATTGGTTGTATTTATAACAAATGTGGTGAGATCTTGTCCATTAAAAGTGTAGGTTGGATATCGTCAGTTAAAAGTGTCGTTGGATCTCGTACGTCAAAAATGTCGGTCGCATCTCGTCCGTTCATAAATAAGCCTAAGTACTAAATGTCAGTCGGTGCTTGATAAACTGTAAAATATTAAAAGTGATTCTGTCTTTTACAAAAATATTAAAAGTGATTACTACTACTGACAGTCTGGCCATTAGATAAAAGTAAAATACATTACTTACTAAAAATATAAGTAAAATAAAATCTAACAAATCCACAAACAAATATCATTACACAAGTCTAATCACCACCAGAACCATTGTAATAATCTTCGTCATTGTTGTCACCATCTCGTGCCTGTCCATGATATGGTTGATCAGGATGCGGGTTGATAAAACCTGACACCATGTCACCAAAATCATCGGCCATACCTTGTGCATACGTGGTTCCCTAGCCTAGATGTGGTTCCTGACTATGGATATGTGGTTGCGGCTGCACCGGTTGTGGCCAGCAGAAGTGCTGCTGCGGCAGTGGTTGCATTGATTGCTGGTACTGTGACATTGGTGTTGCTGGCCAATAGCCGCCGTAGTGGAGTGGCTGGGGATGTGGGGTCGTTGGCTGGGGATGTGAATGTACATGTGGGGGCGGTGGCCTATAGTAAAGCCCCTGGGGATGTGTGTATTACGGTGCCATTGGCCTAACCCATTGCTGCTACAGTAATTCTAACAACTATCTCTGCTGCTCCTCCATCTGTTGTACCTTCGCCTCTAAATTCCCATGCTGCTCCTTTAATACCTCCTGCCCCCTTATAGCCTCATCCGTCTGATGCTACAAATCCGATACTTTCCTCTGCATATCTGTATAATCTTCTACGGTGTAAGAGCATCCTGTACTAGCAGCAGAAGAAGAAGAGGAAGAAGCATTAATATCAAGGTGAGAAATCCATTTCCTGTAACATGAGGATAGAACCCCAACACCGTACACCCGTCCCTTCTTCTTGCCGCCAGAAACCTCCACCCATTTGCTTAGCTGAGCTTGACTCACATCGCCAGTTGGGGAGAATGATTCACTAGTACCCTGAGCCTGAGAAAGATATTGAGTCATCGCTTGCTCAAAATTTTCCTGGTATGCATATTTAAAACAAATAAATCCAAAGTAGGAACCACGTAAACATGAGAATTATAAAAAATTATATATGTTTAAAATTACTTGAACTTGCCTCGCGCGCTCATCAACAAATTCGCCAGTTTTCTTTCGAAGGTGGACTTTTTTATGCAGCTCGTACAATCCCACTGGTCGCCCGAACCTCTTTTCCTTTAAGTAACACAACATAAAATATATAACAGTAAGCATAACATAATTAACTAAGTTTAATATATATATATATATATATATATATATATATATATATATATATATATATATATATACACCATGCGTTCCCGAATCTGTGCAGTGTTGATGGAACCTCCGGTGTGCAAGGTACCACCTTTCTCGGAAGCCCTATTACTCTTATTACGCTCACGAATTTTTTTGTACTCTTCGCTGTTCCAATGCGCAACCAATGCTTTCCAAACATTACCTCCCATCCAATGGGGGCACTTTCCCGATTTGCGTGCATCCAAAAGCATATCGGATAAGCGGCGTACAACTCTATGGTGAAATTTTTTCTTTATAAGCTTTTCGTGATATGGGTCCCAAGTACATTTTTCCTGTATTGTAGGAGAGTAAAAATAACGTAGTTTTATAATAGCATGTCTATTAAAGTTTTCAAAATAATTAGCTAAAACAACAAATTCATGAATGAAATTATAAATCACATATTACCTTAAAAACATTGAACATCATGTCTGCATCATCTTTATTCTCTTTTATCTGTCCCCAGGAGGTCCAAGGATGTTGAAACTTCTCCTTTATAACAGTTGTGATTGCCTTGGAAGATGGTTTAGATGGAAGAAACCTTAACAATAAACATTCTAGTTAAATAGTTAAATGTGAATTATTGATTAAGAAAATTCAAATAATTAATAAAACTTCAATATGGCATAAAATGAATTAATACTTACGCGCTACCAGTAGGTACAATATGAACTCGCCCATCTTTACTTGACACCACCTTGTCGACGACATCTTCATCACCTGAAATCAGTGATGAGGGTGAACGGGTACTGTGACCACTGCCAGCGTCACTGTGGTGTGGATCCTCAGGAATCGCAAATGAAGTATTGTCATGCTCAAAGTGAGAACTACCACTGCCACCACTAACATGTACATTGTTTGTAGGTGCAAAATGTGGACTAAACTGTGTTTCTGGAATAGGCAGACTGTCATGTGTGGCTGGAATGGAAGGACCTACGATGGGACGACCTACGACGGCGATTAGTATCAACCTTCTCCTTCCCTTTCCCACCAGTTGATGGTGTATGGCCACGTCCTCCTAATGTCATGTCTATGTACACACACTCACAAACATTTGGATCAATAAAAGAGCCTATTTTTTAAAGCAAAGAAAGTAAAGGAGCCTCGTTAAAATCTTCTAATGCAAAACCCTCATTAGGGAAAAATCATCTAGAAGGAAAAAGAGTACTCCCCATGAATTTATTATTATTTCGAGCAAGGAACGAAGTGGTGGTCGGAGTCACTGAGTCCGCCACGAACTGTGGTTGATACCTGTAAAAGGCACTCCAATGCTCAAGTCAGTATAGTTATGATGAGGTCAGTATGATGTGATGTAAACGTAAATTGTACCTTTGTGGGTCCTCCTTTTATACGGTCCCGTTTAGGGTTTGAAGTGAATGGACGACGATTAGGAAGGGAGTTTCTTACCGCGTGTTTCAGTCCGTTGATCCGATCGACGACCTAGATCAGTGGCGTAAAACCAATGCGAATCAGGGGAACATTGATGTAACGGACGTACCCGATCGGTAGCCATTGGTCGACCACGATCAGTCAGTGGTGTTGGGTCATGGAAGTGGTTTCAGGAAGAGTGGGCTTTGGCCCAGTCCTGAACAGTTTCCTCTCAAGTTGATGTCCGATGTTTTAAGGAGTTCGACTTAAGTGATGCATTGTTTGAATCGTGATTCAAGTGAATCGACAAGTCATGATATAGGCAAAAGTCGTCGAAGTATGACCCTTGACTTATTGCCGACGTATCAGAGGACGTACCGAAGTGTGACGCCGAAGTGTGCCTTCAGATTGAATCAGTGACTATCTATCTAAGTGCTTTTCAGGTGTTGTCGAAGTGTGCTTTTGATTCGAACCATGAAAGTGTGACTCCAGGTGTTTGTCGAAGTGAGATTTCGAACCAAACAGTAGTAGTGTGACTTAAGGTTGAATCATTTAGTGTTACTTCGAAAGTCGTTTAAGAATTCGACTTCGAAAAGGCCACTACCGTAGGCGACACGCATCGTTGCTTGATGAGGATTTCTAGGGTGTTCCATGTCAGAAACCCTAATCGACGCATCACTTTAATCGTTTCAAAACTGAAAAAGGCGGCCTCGTTTCGCGCGCGAGTGGCGTGTCAGTTATTAGAACGAGGCGACGCCTGGTTTCGCGATGGTTCGGGCAGGAAAAGGTCGAGTATGATGTAATGTAAACGTAAATTGTACCTTTGTGGGTCCTCCTTTTATACGGTCCCGTTTAGGGTTTGAAGTGAATGGACGTCGATTAGGAATGGGGTTCCTTACCGCGTGTTTCAGTCTGTTGATCAGATCGACAACCCTAGATCGGTGGTGTAAAACCAACACGAATTAGGGGAACGTTGATATAACGAACATACCCTATCGGTAGCCATTGCCCGGCCACGATCAGTTAGTGGTGTTAGGCCGTGGAAGTGGTTTCAGGAGGAGTGGCCTTTGGCCCAGTCCGGAACAATTATAAATGAGAAAAACATACAAAAGTGGTGAGGGGACCAAACCAATACTCATGACATTCAAGTAATAAATTTGTAATTAAAATTGGTCATACCAAATGTAAACTGGTAACTTATTCATCTCATTCTTCATCGAAATCAGTTTCAGATTCTGCTTTGTTTTCAACCGCATCCACCAATTCATCTCCATCAACTTCTTCACCAGTGTTTGGCAAGTGATCACATAGGCAACTAAACTTTTCAACTTCAATCACATCATTTACATTGGACATTTCATCCGTTTGATAAGGCACTTCTTCCTCTGCATCATCTGCTTCAATGCGAGACCTTGGTTTCGTCTTAATGGCGACACACCAGTCTCGTTTGTCCATTCGTGTTGATGGATAAGGAACATAATACACCTGTCTCACATGTTGCGCCATCACGGGCGGATCAAACGTTGGATATCTTCTGCTCATTTTAATGTGCACTGTATTAGATTTAGGATTCTTTTTCATGCCTGTATCAGATGGATCAAACCACATACAATAAAATAGAACCACTTTTGCACTATAGTCTAAAGTAGTGTAAGCTAGTTCGTATATGTGTTGAATCACATCGTAGAAGTCATCTTCAACCCCTGTCCATGACTGCGTGTGAAATTTGTAACCATTCACAAAGTATGTGAGCCATTCTTTGACACTTGTTCGAGGACAATCAGATAAGTTTCTCAAGTGTTAGTTGAGAGGAGTTGGTGAATGGAGATAAACCTATATGAATGCAATTGAACACGTTATAATTTATTTACGGACAATAATATAATTAGAAGTTTAATAATTTTATGTACCTATTGCCTAAACCACTGTGAAAAATTTGCATGATATGAGCATAAGATTGTTGTTGACCTATTTGCTCGGATGACAAAAATGCCCTGATGAAATTGGATAACAAATCAATAAGGTACGGTTTCTGGATCAAGAAATTAAGATTATTATATGACATAGTTACTCTAGATAGGGTTTGACTTCGGTGCAATTAATCAGTACATGAACATGTGCTGATGTTAATCTTCATCTGTTAACCAATGAATTGATTTTCCCCCAGCATGACGACCAGGGAGACAAAATACTGATAGGGCTAATGGATGCCTTTCATAGTCAGCAACCACTTCATTTCTTCTACTTCGTGGGGACAACATTGATTTGTTGAAATAGTATGACCAAAAAAAGTTGTTTCGCGATGCAAGTAAGATGAACAGATTGATCCTTCAACCTTAGCTTTATTTTTCACCAACCGTTTTGAATCACCCATGAACCTGTAGAGAACGGTTAACGAAATTGGTTTCTTTGACAATAATGGATAGTTATAGTCATTAATTTAGGAAAAAATATACCTTTCAAATGGATATATCCACCTATATTGGACAGGTCCACCATGTGACACCCTGTTTCCAGAGTGCTACTAAGTGAACATTCTGACAAAAATTGACATATTTCCGAAAGGTGGAATACTCTGCTCGTAGGGTTTTCGAGAAATGTGGTCCTATATATATTTTTTTAAAGTTCTTTAAAGAAGTATTTAGAGCATCACAGCGACTTTTAGAAACATGGCGGAAAATAATTTAAGACACCACATAGACCACATTCATTTATTCTGTCAAATCATATATAACAAACGTGTCATGAAACATAACAGAGATTTATTACAATACTGAAATAAATGACAAATATCCTATAGCTGGTCGACAAGCTATACTCTTTCTACAACATAATATAGATAAATTGCTAGACGATTATCTTCAGCTGTTCGTTCCTGCAGTTCCAAATCCTCCGCTTGCTCTGCCATCTGGGTTACATTCATCAATTGAAAGAACCACTGGCAAGGGTCAACTTCTTAAAAATAAAGAGACAGATACACATATTCGACAACACACTCGGCAACAAAACATGTAATAACACAACATGTTACAGGAAATAACAGATCAAGATAATCAATGCATAAAGCACTAAGCAAACAACAATGTATGTCACTCACAGAATGTGACTCAACTCTCTCACTCTAGACTCGACTCGACTCACTACTCATTTTCTCTCGACTCGACAATTATTCCGGAAAGCAGACGCAGATCCATCAACTGACATACCGGTCGTAGCCTTGGGATCTTTCGCTTCTCCCTAGATATGCACGATGCAGGTTCCTCTGACTGCGACGCTTAGTCAATCTCCCGTAAACAAAGGGGACCTAGCACCCTTAGTTATCCGGTCACGGCTCAAAAGCGTCATAACGACTCGCCTAGCTCTCTCACTCGATGAGCGACTCTCCGCTTACAATATTCAAAGAGTGACGCATAAAATTACTTGACCGCATATCAAATAAAGAGAGCATGCTTAACATGAAGAAAACGCAATTCGACATTTAAGCAATAAAAACATTATGCATGAAGAAACGCAATTCAACAGCAACACGCAATTCGCAGCATATATTCAATCTCATATCAAATAATGCATAACTCAAACATATCATCACATTACATGCTTGACACGCAAATCAAGGAATCCATCCCTCTTCAACTCGATGGAGTTAACGAGAGAGGTACACAGATGTGGGGGTTGGGTTAGGAGACCAACCACAAAGTTTTCACCCACGAATGACTCGGAATATGTTCGACCGACGACAAAATAAGCGAAGGGGTTTGAAAACCTAACTTCGAACTCGTAGAGTTCTCAGACTTCTTCGTATTTAAATAAAGCAATTTAAATAACGAAGCAATAGCTTAAGCATATCCAAAGTTGTCCTTACGGGGACATAAAAATGAATCCTAAATGTCTAGAAGTGCCCTTACAGAACCCCAAGCTGCGTCCACGTGTTCCTCGATCCCACGCCGCACGATCTCGGATTTACTCAAAGCCTATCAAAATAAATAACGAGCACAATTCTTAGCTAACTTAAGCTCTCAAGCCTAACCCTTTTCCTAACCAAAAATTCATTCAAACATTTAATTCCTAGCTACTTGAAAATAAATAAGGTTTTAAAATCAAAATACTTTTTGAAAGATAACTTATCACATAACAATTTATAAACCTTAACTTATTTGAAAAGTAAAGTTTTGAAACCAAAAAGCTTCCTTGAACCTCAAGGTAAAGATCATGCAAGAAATCATAAATTTTAAAACCTAGACACATATTCATACAAGCATTTTCACAATTAACAAACCACTATTTCCTTTCCTACTCCCTTTTTAGGCCTCTCGGCCACACCTATTCCCATAACCATCTAATTGCATGACAAAGCATCAAGACATCAAGTTTCAACAACTTCATATAACAATTAAAATACATAAGGAAATTTAAATCAAATAGGTTCCAAGATATTTTTCAAATATATTTCAAAGCATCAACTATCAAGACAACACCAAATCTAACTTAAGCACCTCCAAAGATATGTTTCTAAAACATTTTTCACAACATTCTAGTGTCATTTCCATAGCCTCTTTCCTTTTTAAAACAAATCATGCTCAAAGCCCATTTACAAGTTTTCATGGTTCACTTACTCAAAAACAATCCCAAAACAAGAGCTCTTAAAGAGTTCTTTCAATTAGGCCATTTTCAAAGATCCCAAAAACATTGAAACCATGCTAAGAAAATAAAAACAACTTAGTCAAGTGTTACATGCCATTCTAATCCTCTAAAATCAATTTTCCACAAGACATAAACTAACTCTCACCCTAACTCATGCTTCACTACTCCATTAGCAATTAAACCAACCCAACAATTAATTTCTAGAACAAAAACACTAATCAAGACCAATCCTAAATCAAGTCTCTTTCAAGAACAAGGGTTTTCATAAAATTCTTTCAATCTTTGATTCAATCAATTTTAACAACTACAATGGCAATAATAACAAACAAGAAGCAAGAAATACAAGCTAGTTTGCATGATTCACAAGATGATCACCCAATTATACTCCAAGACCTCAAGGCATCAAGACATATCCAAAACATACTCCAAAACCCATGCCAATTTCCAAAATAGTTTTCAATGCCATTTTATATGCAGTTTCCTTCACAACAACTACTATAGCCCAAAAGAAAGCTTCATTAAGACCCAAATCCATTTTCAAGAATAGGTTCTTTATCAAAACAATACCCAAAAATTGCTCTAATTCCAAAACTACTAACCACATCATTCCAAATCATTTATTTCTTTTAAAACAACAATTTGCTTCCCAACACAAAACATTAATCAAGCCTAAGGACAAATCACAACTTCTTCAAGAACAAGAGCTTCATACAAAACTTATCAATCCATCCTCAAATTCAAACTAATATTTAAAGTAGCAACTATAACATCTAATAAACAAGAAACATCAATTAATTACATGAATCATAATCATAAACACCACTAATCCCCTTTTCTCAAGAATAGGTTTTTATCACAATGATACCCAAAAACAACATCTAATTCCAAAACTATGAACCCAATACATCAACAACAAAAACAACAACATCAAGACATGTATAAATAAATAAATAATAAAATAAACAACAAGATGAGAAGAAACCCTCACCCACAATACCCTAGGGTCCACGGTTTTGAGGCTTGAAAGAGGAAGAGAATGTTGGCTCAAGTTCCTTCTTGCTATCTTATGGAAATAGCACAAAAATGGAGGTGGAAATGGAAGGAATTGGTGGTGTAAATGGGGATATACCCCTCATTTGAACAAGGAAAGGAAAGGGAATGAGCTCTTCTCTTTCTTCCAACACTTAGTGCTTGAGAAAATTTAAAATGAGAGGGGCTGAAATAATGGGTGCTTATTTGGAATGTAGGAGAGGAGAGGAAGTGGATCTTTCTTCATCACACATGAGCAAGTTGGAGGAGAAAGGAAATGAAAAGTAGAAAATGGGGAAGGGCTCACTGTTGCTTGGAAAGAAGAAGGAAAAAGATATGAAATGGGTTTTATGGGAAGAAGAGGGAGGTCACGCAGGGAAGCAAGAATGGGGAAGCATCTAGTTGCTCTCCTATTTCCATCCATAGACAACTAGAATAAAATAGAAATGAAAGAGTGGAAGTGGATGGGGTCACGCTGGAAAAAGAAAGAGGAGGTTGAAACTTGCTTTTAAAATCTCTCTTCACCAACACCAAGTAGTAAGATAAAAAAAAAAGAATGTGCGAGTGAAATGAGGTAGGAGGCTTCGACCTGTACAACAAAGGGAGGATAAAAAAAATAATTAAAACAAAGCTTATTTACTTGGTTGGAAATGGTTTAGTAAAAGTGTTTCCTAAATAACCACCACAATAATGACACCTAGCAATTAAAATAAAATGCTAATCTAATCAATAAGTCTAAACATCAAATCTCTCATTTCTCATGATTACCCTATAATCCTAGAGTCTAAAGCGTGTTAAAAAAAACACGGCGTCGAGTAATCGCACTACCGATTAATTCTTCGCCAATTTAATTCGCGAAAATTAATTTACAGAGAAATTAATTCACCGCTAGATAATATTTTATCATAAATAATAAAAACAATTTAAAACTCTCAAAAATAATCACAATGAGTTACGATTCGATTTTTAAATCGAAATCGAATTCGTTTAAATTTTAATACGGGTAAAATTTACCGGCGATTAAACGCATTTAAACTTCGTTAGAGTTTTTCGACGATTTTCGAACCATAAATTAATATAAAATATTAATTCTTAAATTTAATTTCATCTTGATTTAATTCAATCATTTTTTAGTCGTAAATACGCGTTACGCGTCACAATCGAAAACTTATATAAAATGTTTAAATTGATGAATTCACATTAAACAAAGATACGCCTACGCTGTCCTATTAATTTGAATTGACATCATGAATAATAATTATTTATAATAAATAAATTATTTAAAATGAGTCAAAATAATTCCACGTACTCTCAGTAAATCATTGAGGTGATCAATCTCTATGACTTATCTTCAAGTATTTCAGGATTTTACCGTTAAAATTACTTTTCTTAAAAATTGGGGTGTTACAATACCATCCCCCTTAAAATAGTTTCGTCATCGAAACTACACTGATAGTAAAATACAGAAAAATTACTTTATTCAAATTCATAAAATAATTTGCACACAAAGACACTCTAGTACATATTAATATATGTAGTATTATAATAATTATAGCTACATAACATAGCATGCAATAGTAGCAATCACAAGGCATAAACATGTAGCACACCACAAAGTAAGCGTAGTTAGTGGACGAAGAATTCCTTGCGGCTGACTGATGCTTCATTCCAAAGCCATGTTCTCTGCTTAATCTCGAACGTAAACACCAACACGAACACGGACACGAGAAAGACTATGGCTTCACACTATTACTACGGAAATAATGCCAACCTATTCGCAGGTATTCACGTTTACACATACTAAGAATACAAAAACCTTTTAAAACCTCAGAAGATTAAACTTCGCTTTTCTAATTCAACATTTTTTTTCTAAGGAAAACATTAATTTCTTAGGAGTAACACCAATACAAGAAACCAATAAAACACAATTTCATTTTGTCAAATTCATCCACCACCCTTTAATTAAACTAAAGGTAACTCTAAGTTTTGAATCAACCCCTCACTTTTTGTAATAACTTATACTCAAAAAAAAAATGGTAAAACAAAGTTAAAATATTATCTTTATACACTTACAACTTATTCAAAAATTCTTATAACTAAACTTTTAACCTTAACCAACAAAATTTATCTTTTACAACAAAAGAATACAAAGCCATTTTCAACACTAGAAAATCATTTTTCTTTCGAAATTCAAGTAATTATTAAACTTCTAAGTTATCTAATTAATAAGTACTATCAGTTAAACACGTAAAATTTTAGAATACTATTGAGATAGCTGATTACTCCCTTGGTTTCAAAATAATAAGATAGTACCTGCAAATTTTCGTCTCTCAGAGTTTTTGTAATCATAGGACTCACGCTAAAACAAATTGAAAATTTTAAATGTTTAAGTCCCTAAGACTCCACCTCGTTTAGGAATACTAGGATTCCCTTGACGTTAGGTGTTTCATTGTCTCAAAATACTATAATAACATTTTACAAGATTCTAACTTAATCAAACTTTTTCTACCAATTTATGATTTAATAAAATTCTCTAAAATTTGGAACTATTTTCAATAAAACCATTGTTAGCAAATATGCCAAAATCACTTATAATTTCTCGAAGACACTAAACAAGGCCTAATGAAATTAAGGTTTTCTAGTACTCTTCTCTAAAAATCTTTTTCAAAGCCATACTTACCCATAAATGGACTTATAGTAAAAGGGTTTAATCATCAAAACTACTATCTTTTTCACAAAAGAGAACAAAATCATTTTCAAGCTTCATTACAAAATCAGGATTTAACAAGAATCATAAAAACTTAAAACTACTATCAATTATCGTCCACAATGGTACAAGCATTGAAAACAAAAGAACTAAAGCACTCACCTAAAATCTTCCAGGAACTTGCGGTTTGGGGAGGGACAGGAGGATTGCTATGATCACCAACCATAAAATTGCCCACAACATCACCCAAGGGTACAGAGGATATAAGGAACAGTCCTCACTTGACATCTCTTAGAGCTTTGACTTAGCTAAAGGAATGGAAGGAAATGGTTCCCAGGTTTCTCACATGCGTCAAATGCCACAAGGTCTAGCACTACTTAAGGGAAGGATCGAATTGCATAGGGGTCCCTTAATAGAATTTGTCCAAAATGCATAAGAGAAAAAGAAGGAAGGAATCGAGGGTTGTCACCTTCTTTCTAAACTTTTTTTTTCTTTTCTTCACGGTTCCTCCCACTTCTCACCATTACGCGGCTTATTTAGGGAAAAGATTGGACAAGAATGAGGATCCCTTGTGTAAGAAGGGCGCATTGTGCTTAAGGGAAGGGAAAAGAAAGGAATCCAAATCCAACACTAAAACCAATAATGCAAAATGAATTATTCTTCCCATTTTTTTTTAAACCGACGACGCAAATTAAAGAAGGGAAAAGATTCACAAAATTTTGGTCCAAGGTCTTCATCACCTACTAGCACTATAACTAAAACAGAATATTTCCTTTTGCACCCTTTACAAGTGTGTGGTCGGCCAAGTAAATACAAGGAAAGATGAAAATAAATTATTCCACTTTGCTTGACTCTCCTTTTAAAGGAAAATTTCGTGTTCTAGAAATCAGGATAAAGTCTGGTAAAGGAATTTCAGATACTACCCAATGCTAGCTAGGCAACTTGTCACGTACTAAAACTTCTACCCGCAACTCTAACTAATTTTCCAGCTTCCATTCAACTGAGTCAAATGATTCCCGCGTAAATTAAGTTGTCACAAGACAATTAATCTGCGCTTGCTAGAAAGTAGTCGCGTTTAATATTTCCTTTGGAGAATATTAATACGCTCACACAATTAACAAACACACAATCAATTACATACATTCACAGCAATTCTAGAGTAGACTATTGTGAACACAGATGTTAGTAGCAAACATGTAGCATTCAGAAAATCATGAAATAATTTTCAATTTCAAATTTAGTACGTATCAAAATAGTTCAAACGACAAACATTGTGGTTTATACTTAGAACCACTGATACTTCAAGGATCACATATATGCAATAATGCTAATAACGTCCCCTATGAACTATCTCTATTCCAAATCTCCGCCTAAGCATAACACCTAATTGCTGTGTTTCCTGAGATAAATTCTTCAGCTGCCAAGCTCTCTCCTTTGCTTAATGGAGAGACACGTCCCTGCGTCTGGAATCTGGGTCATCCAAATCCTCTGATCCATCTCTGACTTATCTGCTAAAACAGGAACAATCATTCGTTTCGGAGACATTGGATTTCCACGAGGTTTCTCAACCTAATAAAAATCCCACAATAGGTTTGGTGTGTCTCAGCACACATTGTTTCAATTAAGGAACAATTTCAAACAATTACAAGCGGAATTACTCCACTTGAGGAACAAGCACACAAGCATGGTTTGACTCACCATAAGACCCAGTTTAATCTCTAACAATTGTTTTCTACAAAACCCGACACATGACCAAATTATAGTTTCCCAACTTACGGTCAGGTTAGAACCGAACCGCTCACGATACCACTATTGTGACACCTGTTTCCAGAGTGCTACTAAGTGAACATTCTGACAAAAATTGACATATTTCCGAAAGGTGGAATACTCTGCTCGTAGGGTTTTCGAGAAATGTGGTCCTATATTTTTTTTTAAAGTTCTTTAAAGAAGTAGTCAGAGCATCACAGCGACTTTTAGAAACATGGCGGAAAATAATTTAAGACACCACATAGACCACATTCATTTATTCTGTCAAATCATATATAACAAACGTGTCATGAAACATAACAGAGATTTATTACAATACTGAAATAAATGTCAAATATGCTATAAGTGATCGACAGGCGAGACTCGTTCTACAACATAATATAGATAAATTGCTAAGCGATTATCTTGGTGCTCGTTCCTGCGGGTTCCACATCCTCCGCTTGCTCTGCCATCTGGGTTACATTCATCAATTGAAAGAACCACTGGCAAGGGTCAACTTCTTAAAAATAAAGAGACAGATACACATATTCGACAACACACTCGGCAACAAAACATGTAATAACACAACATGTTACAGGAAATAACAGATCAAGATAATCAATGCATAAAGCACTAAGCAAACAACAATGTATGTCACTCACAGAATGTGACTCAACTCTCTCACTCTAGACTCGACTCGACTCACTACTCATTTTCTCTCGACTCGACAATTATTAGGAAGCGACGCAGATCCATCAGTGACATACCGGTCGTAGCCTTGGGATCTTTCGCTTCTCCCTAGATATGCGATGCCGGTTCCTACTGCGGCGCCTAGTCAATCTCCGTAAACAAAGGGGACCTAGCACCCTTAGTTATCCGGTCACGGCTCAAAACGCGTCATAACGACTCGCTTAGCTCTCACTCGATGAACGACTCTCCGCTTACAATATTCAAAGAGTGACGCATAAAATTACTTGACCGCATAACAAATAAAGAGAGCATGCTTAACATGAAGAAAACGCAATTCGACATTTAAGCAATAAAAACATTCTGCATGAAGAAACGCAATTCAACAGCAACACGCAATTCGCAGCATATATTCAATCTCATATCAAATAATGCATAACTCAAACATATCATCACATTACATGCTTGACACGCAAATCAAGGAATCCATCCCTCTGCAACTCGATGGAGTTAACAGAGAGGTACACAGATGTGGGGGGTTGGGTTCAGGAGACCAACCACAAAGTTTTCACCCACGAATGACTCGGAATATGTTCGACCGCACGACAAAATAAACGAAGGGGTTCGAAAACCCTAACTTCGAACTCGTAGAGTTCTCAGACTTCTTCGTATTTAAATAAAGCAATTTAAATAACGAAGCAATAGCTTAAGCATATCCAAAGTTGTCCTTACACAGGGACATAAAAATGAATCCTAAATGTCTAGAAGTGCCCTTACCGAACCCCAAGCTGCACGTCCACGTGTTCCTCGATCCTACGCCGCACGATCTCGGATTTACTCAAAGCCTATCAAAATAAATAACGTAGCACAATTCTTAGCTAACTTAAGCTCTCAAGCCTAACCCTTTTCCTAACCAAAAATTCATTCAAACATTTAATTCCTAGCTACTTGAAAATAAATAAGGTTTTAAAATCAAAATACTTTTTGAAAGATAACTTATCACATAACAATTTATAAACCTTAACTTATTTGAAAAGTAAAGTTTTTGAAACCAAAAAGCTTCCTTGAACCTCAAGGTAAAGATCATGCAAGAAATCATAAATTTTAAAACCTAGACACATATTCATACAAGCATTTTCACAATTAACAAACCACTATTTCCTTTCCTACTCCTTTTTAGGCCTCTCGCCAAACCTATTTCCATAACCATCTAATTTCATGACAAAGCATCAAGACATCAAGTTTCAACAACTTCATATAACAATTAAAATACATAAGGAAATTTAAATCAAATAGGTTCCAAGATATTTTTCAAATATATTTCAAAGCATCAACTATCAAGACAACACCAAATCTAACTTAAGCACCTCCAAAGATATGTTTCTAAAACATTTTTCACAACATTCTAGTGTCATTTCCATAGCCTCTTTCCTTTTTAAAACAAATCATGCTCAAAGCCCATTTACAAGTTTTCATGGTTCACTTACTCAAAAACAATCCCAAAACAAGAGCTCTTAAAGAGTTCTTTCAATTAGGCCATTTTCAAAGATCCCAAAAACATTGAAACCATGCTAAGAAAATAAAAACAACTTAGTCAAGTGTTACATGCCATTCTAATCCTCTAAAATCAATTTTCCACAAGACATAAACTAACTCTCACCCTAACTCATGCTTCACTACTCCATTAGCAATTAAACCAACCCAACAATTAATTTCTAGAACAAAAACACTAATCAAGACCAATCCTAAATCAAGTCTCTTTCAAGAACAAGGGTTTTCATAAAATTCTTTCAATCTTTGATTCAATCAATTTTAACAACTACAATGGCAATAATAACAAACAAGAAGCAAGAAATACAAGCTAGTTTGCATGATTCACAAGATGATCACCCAATTATACTCCAAGACCTCAAGGCATCAAGACATATCCAAAACATACTCCAAAACCCATGCCAATTTCCAAAATAGTTTTCAATGCCATTTTATATGCAGTTTCCTTCACAACAACTACTATAGCCCAAAAGAAAGCTTCATTAAGACCCAAATCCATTTTCAAGAATAGGTTCTTTATCAAAACAATACCCAAAAATTGCTCTAATTCCAAAACTACTAACCACATCATTCCAAATCATTTATTTCTTTTAAAACAACAATTTGCTTCCCAACACAAAACATTAATCAAGCCTAAGGACAAATCACAACTTCTTCAAGAACAAGAGCTTCATACAAAACTTATCAATCCATCCTCAAATTCAAACTAATATTTAAAGTAGCAACTATAACATCTAATAAACAAGAAACATCAATTAATTACATGAATCATAATCATAAACACCACTAATCCCCTTTTCTCAAGAATAGGTTTTTATCACAATGATACCCAAAAACAACATCTAATTCCAAAACTATGAACCCAATACATCAACAACAAAAACAACAACATCAAGACATGTATAAATAAATAAATAATAAAATAAACAACAAGATGAGAAGAAACCCTCACCCACAATACCCTAGGGTCCACGGTTTTGAGGCTTGAAAGAGGAAGAGAATGTTGGCTCAAGTTCCTTCTTGCTATCTTATGGAAATAGCACAAAAATGGAGGTGGAAATGGAAGGAATTGGTGGTGTAAATGGGGATATACCCCTCGGCTGAACAAGGAAAGGAAAGGGAATGAGCTCTTCTCTTTCTTCCAACACTTAGTGCTTGAGAAAATTTAAAATGAGAGGGGCTGAAATAATGGGTGCTTCGACTGGAATGTAGGAGAGGAGAGGAAGTGGATCTTTCTTCATCACACATGAGCAAGTTGGAGGAGAAAGGAAATGAAAAGTAGAAAATGGGGAAGGGCTCACGCTGTTGCTTGGAAAGAAGAAGGAAAAAGAAATGAAATGGGTTTTATGGGAAGAAGAGGGAGGTCACGTAGGGAAGCAAGAATGGGGAAGCATCTATTTGCTCTCCTATTTCCATCCATAGACAACTAGAATAAAATAGAAATGAAAGAGTGGAAGTGGATGGGGTCACGCTGGAAAAAGAAAGAGGAGGTTGAAACTTGCTTTTAAAAACTCTCTTCACCAACACCAAGTAGTAAGATAAAAAAAAAAGAATGAGCGAGTGAAATGAGGTAGGAGGCTTCGACCTGTACAGCAAAAGGGAGGATAAAAAAAATAATTAAAACAAAGCTTATTTACTTGGTTGGAAATGGTTTAGTAAAAGTGTTTCCTAAATAACCACCACAATAATGACACCTAGCAATTAAAATAAAATGCTAATCTAATCAATAAGTCTAAACATCAAATCTCTCATCTCTCATGATTACCCTCTAATCCTAGAGTCTAAAGCGTGCTAAAAAAAACATGGCGTCGAGTAATCGCACTACCGATTAATTCTTCGCCAATTTAATTCGCGAAAATTAATTTACAGAGAAATTAATTCACCGCGAGATAATATTTTATCAT
Source organism: Calophaca sinica (assembly GCA_037113605.1). Lineage (NCBI taxonomy): Eukaryota > Viridiplantae > Streptophyta > Magnoliopsida > Fabales > Fabaceae > Calophaca > Calophaca sinica. The sequence goes on from CM073734.1 coordinate 74,941,213, forward strand.
AAATAATAAAAACAATTTAAAACTCTCAAAAATAATCACACTGAGTTACGATTCGATTTTCGTCGAAATCGGAATTCGTTTTAAATTTTAATACGGGTAAAATTTACCCGGCGATTCGAAACGCGACGAAACTTCGTTAGAGTTTTCCGACGATTTTCGAACCATGAATTAATATAAAATATTAATTCTTAAATTTAATTTCATCTTGATTTAATTCAATCATTTTTTTAGTCAACAGAAATACGCGTTACCGCGTCACACCGAAAACTTATATAAAATGTTTAAATTGATGAATTCACATTAAACAGCATACGTCTACGCTGTCTATTAATTTGAATTGACATCATGAATAATAATTATTTATAATAAATAAATTATTTAAAATGAGTCAAAATAATTCCACGTACTCTCAGTAAATCATTGAGGTGATCAATCTCTATGACTTATCTTCAAGTATTTCAGGATTTTACCGTTAAAATTACTTTTCTTAAAAATTGGGGTGTTACAATACCATCCCCCTTAAAATAGTTTCGTCCTCGAAACTACACTGATAGTAAAATACAGAAAAATTACTTTATTCAAATCCATAAAATAATTTGCACACAAAGACACTCTAGTACATATTAATATATGTAGTATTATAATAATTATAGCTACATAACATAGCATGCAATAGTAGCAATCACAAGGCATAAACATGTAGCACACCACAAAGTAAGCATAGTTAGTGGACGAAGAATTCCTTGCGGCTGACTGATGCTTCATTCCAAAGCCATGTTCTCTGCTTAATCTCGAACGTAAACACCAACACGAACACGGACACGAGAAAGACTATGGCTTCACACTATTACTACGGAAATAATGCCAACCTATTCGCAGGTATTCACGTTTACACATACTAAGAATACAAAAACCTTTTAAAACCTCAGAAGATTAAACTTCGCTTTTCTAATTCAACATTTTTTTTCTAAGGAAAACATTAATTTCTTAGGAGTAACACCAATACAAGAAACCAATAAAACACAATTTCATTTTGTCAAATTCATCCACCACCCTTTAATTAAACTAAAGGTAACTCTAAGTTTTGAATCAACCCCTCACTTTTTGTAATAACTTATACTCAAAAAAAAAATGGTAAAACAAAGTTAAAATATTATCTTTATACACTTACAACTTATTCAAAAATTCTTATAACTAAACTTTTAACCTTAACCAACAAAATTTATCTTTTACAACAAAAGAATACAAAGCCATTTTCAACACTAGAAAATCATTTTTCTTTCGAAATTCAAGTAATTATTAAACTTCTAAGTTGTCTAATTAATAAGTACTATCAGTTAAACACGTAAAATTTTAGAATACTATTGAGATAGCGATTACTCCTTGGTTTCAAAATAATAAGATAGTACCTGCAAATTTTAGGTCTCTCAGAGTTTTTGTAATCATAGGACTCACGCTAAAACAAATTGAAAATTTTAAATGTTTAAGTCCCTAAGACTCCACCTCGTTTAGGAATACTAGGATTCCCTTGACGTTAGGTGTTTCATTGTCTCAAAATACTATAATAACATTTTACAAGATTCTAACTTAATCAAACTTTTTCTACCAATTTATGATTTAATAAAATTCTCTAAAATTTGGAACTATTTTCAATAAAACCATTGTTAGCAAATATGCCAAAATCACTTATAATTTCTCGAAGACACTAAACAAGGCCTAATGAAATTAAGGTTTTCTAGTACTCTTCTCTAAAAATCTTTTTCAAAGCCATACTTACCCATAAATGGACTTATAGTAAAAGGGTTTAATCATCAAAACTACTATCTTTTTCACAAAAGAGAACAAAATCATTTTCAAGCTTCATTACAAAATCAGGATTTAACAAGAATCATAAAAACTTAAAACTACTATCAATTATCGTCCACAATGGTACAAGCATTGAAAACAAAAGAACTAAAGCACTCACCTAAAATCTTCCAGGAACTTGCGGTTTGGGGAGGGACAGGAGGATTGCTATGATCACCAACCATAAAATTGCCCACAACATCACCCAAGGGTACAGAGGATATAAGGAACAGTCCTCACTTGACATCTCTTAGAGCTTTGACTTAGCTAAAGGAATGGAAGGAAATGGTTCCCAGGTTTCTCACATGCGTCAAATGCCACAAGGTCTAGCACTACTTAAGGGAAGGATCGAATAGCATAGGGGTCCCTTAATAGAATTTGTCCAAAATGCATAAGAGAAAAAGAAGGAAGGAATCGAGGGTTGTCACCTTCTTTCTAAACTTTTTTTTTTCTTCACGGTTCCTCCCACTTCTCACCATTACGCGGCTTATTTAGGGAAAAGATTGGACAAGAATGAGGATCCCTTGTGTAAGAAGGGCGCATTGTGCTTAAGGGAAGGGAAAAGAAAGGAATCCAAATCCAACACTAAAACCAATAATGCAAAATGAATTATTCTTCCCATTTTTTTTAAACCGACGACGCAATTTAAAGAAGGGGAAAAGATTCACAAAATTTTGGTCCAAGGTCTTCATCACCTACTAGCACTATAACTAAAACAGAATATTTCCTTTTGCACCCTTTACAAGTGTGTGGTCGGCCAAGTAAATACAAGGAAAGATGAAAATAAATTATTCCACTTTGCTTGGCTCTCCTTTTAAAGGAAAATTTCGTGTTCTAGAAATCAGGATAAAGTCTGGTAAAGGAATTTCAGATACTACCCAATGCTAGCTAGGCAACTTGTCACGTACTAAAACTTCTACCCGCAACTCTAACTAATTTTCCAGCTTCCATTCAACTGAGTCAAATGATTCCCGCGTAAATTAAGTTGTCACAAGACAATTAATCTGCGCTTGCTAGAAAGTAGTCGCGTTTAATATTTCCTTTGGAGAATATTAATACGCTCACACAATTAACAAACACACAATCAATTACATACATTCACAGCAATTCTAGAGTAGACTATTGTGAACACAGATGTTAGTAGCAAACATGTAGCATTCAGAAAATCATGAAATAATTTTCAATTTCAAATTTAGTACGTATCAAAATAGTTCAAACGACAAACATTGTGGTTTATACTTAGAACCACTGATACTTCAAGGATCACATATATGCAATAATGCTAATAACGTCCCCTATGAACTATCTCTATTCCAAATCTCCGCCTAAGCATAACACCTAATTCTTTGTGTTTCTGAGATAAATTCTTCACCGCCAAGCTCTCTCCTTTGCTTAATGGAGAGACACGTCCCTGCGTCTGGAATCTGGGTCATCCAAATCCTCTGATCCATCTCTGACTTATCTGCTAAAACAGGAACAATCATTCGTTTCAGAGACATTGGATTTCCACGAGGTTTCTCAACCTAATAAAAATCCCACAATAGGTTTGGTGTGTCTCAAAGACACATTGTTTCAATTAAGGAACAATTTCAAACAATTACAAGCGGAATTACTCCACTTGAGGAACAAGCACACAAGCATGGTTTGACTCACCATAAGACCCAGTTTAATCTCTAACAATTGTTTTCTACAAAACCCGACACATGACCAGCTATAGTTTCCCAACTTACAGTCCGGTTAGATCCGAACCGCTCTGATACCACTATTGTGACACCTGTTTCAGAGTGCTACTAAGTGAACATTCGACAAAAATTGACATATTTAGAAAGGTGGAATACTCTGCTCGTAGGGTTTTCGAGAAATGTGGTCCTATATTTTTTAAAAGTTCTTTAAAGAAGTATTTAGAGCATCACAAATGACTTTTAGAAACATGGCGGAAAATAATTTAAGACACCACATAGACCACATTCATTTATTACACAAATCATATATAACAAGCGTGTCATGAAACATAACAGAGATTTATTACAATCTTGAAATAAATGACAAATATCCTATAGCCGGGTCGACAAGCTATACTCTTTCTACAACATAATATAGATAAATTGCTAGACGATTATCTTGGTGCTCGTTCTGCGGTTCCAAATCCTCCGCTTGCTCGCCATCCGGGTTACATTCATCAATTGAAAGAACCACGGCAAGGAGTCAACTTCTTAAAAATAAAGAGACAGATACACATATTCGACAACACACTCGGCAACAAAACATGTAATAACACAACATGTTACAGGAAATAACAGATCAAGATAATCAATGCATAAAGCACTAAGCAAACAACAATGTATTTCACTCACAGAATGTGACTCAACTCTCTCACTCTAGACTCGACTCGACTCACTACTCATTTTCTCTCGACTCGACAATTATTCCGGAAAGCAGACGCAGATCCATCAACTGACATACCGGTCGTAGCCTTGGGATCTTTCGCTTCTCCCTAGATATGCACGATGCCGGTTCCTCTGACTGCGACGCCTAGTCAATCTCCGTAAACAAAGGGGACCTAGCACCCTTAGTTATCCGGGTCACGGCTCAAAAACGTCATAACGACTCGCCTAGCTCTCTCACTCGATGAACAGCTCTCCGCTTACAATATTCAAAGAGTGACGCATAAAATTACTTGACCGCATAACAAATAAAGAGAGCATGCTTAACATGAAGAAAACGCAATTCGACATTTAAGCAATAAAAACATTCTGCATGAAGAAACGCAATTCAACAGCAACACGCAATTCGCAGCATATATTCAATCTCATATCAAATAATGCATAACTCAAACATATCATCACATTACATGCTTGACACGCAAATCAAGGAATCCATCCCTCTCGCAACTTCGATGGAGTTAACAGAGAGGTACACAGGATGTGGGGGGTTGGGTTAGGAGACCAACCACAAAGTTTTCACCCTCGAATCACTCGGAATATGTTCGACCGCACGACAAAATAACCGAAGGGGTTCGAAAACCCTAACTTCGAACTCGTAGAGTTCTCAGACTTCTTCGTATTTAAATAAAGCAATTTAAATAACCAAACAATAGCTTAACCATATGCAAAGTTGTCCTTACAGGGACATAAAAATGAATCCTAAATGTCTAGAAGTGCCCTTACCGAACCCCAAGCTGCAGTCCACGTGTTCCTCGATCCTACGCCGCACGATCTCGGATTTACTCAAAGCCTATCAAAATAAATAACGTAGCACAATTCTTAGCTAACTTAAGCTCTCAAGCCTAACCCTTTTCCTAACCAAAAATTCATTCAAACATTTAATTCCTAGCTACTTGAAAATAAATAAGGTTTTAAAATCAAAATACTTTTTGAAAGATAACTTATCACATAACAATTTATAAACCTTAACTTATTTGAAAAGTAAAGTTTTTGAAACCAAAAAGCTTCCTTGAACCTCAAGGTAAAGATCATGCAAGAAATCATAAATTTTAAAACCTAGACACATATTCATACAAGCATTTTCACAATTAACAAACCACTATTTCCTTTCCTACTCCCTTTTTAGGCCTCTCGGCCACACCTATTCCCATAACCATCTAATTGCATGACAAAGCATCAAGACATCAAGTTTCAACAACTTCATATAACAATTAAAATACATAAGGAAATTTAAATCAAATAGGTTCCAAGATACTTTTCAAATATATTTCAAAGCATCAACTATCAAGACAACACCAAATCTAACTTAAGCACCTCCAAAGATATGTTTCTAAAACATTTTTCACAACATTCTAGTGTCATTTCCATAGCCTCTTTCCTTTTAAAACAAATCATGCTCAAAGCCCATTTACAAGTTTTCATGGTTCACTTACTCAAAAACAATCCCAAAACAAGAGCTCTTAAAGAGTTCTTTCAATTAGGCCATTTTCAAAGATCCCAAAAACATTGAAACCATGCTAAGAAAATAAAAACAACTTAGTCAAGTGTTACATGCCATTCTAATCCTCTAAAATCAATTTTCCACAAGACATAAACTAACTCTCACCCTAACTCATGCTTCACTACTCCATTAGCAATTAAACCAACCCAACAATTAATTTCTAGAACAAAAACACTAATCAAGACCAATCCTAAATCAAGTCTCTTTCAAGAACAAGGGTTTTCATAAAATTCTTTCAATCTTTGATTCAATCAATTTTAACAACTACAATGGAAATAATAACAAACAAGAAGCAAGAAATACAAGCTAGTTTGCATGATTCACAAGATGATCACCCAATTATACTCCAAGACCTCAAGGCATCAAGACATATCCAAAACATACTCCAAAACCCATGCCAATTTCCAAAATAGTTTTCAATGCCATTTTATATGCAGTTTCCTTCACAACAACTACTATAGCCCAAAAGAAAGCTTCATTAAGACCCAAATCCATTTTCAAGAATAGGTTCTTTATCAAAACAATACCCAAAAATTGCTCTAATTCCAAAACTACTAACCACATCATTCCAAATCATTTATTTCTTTTAAAACAACAATTTGCTTCCCAACACAAAACATTAATCAAGCCTAAGGACAAATCACAACTTCTTCAAGAACAAGAGCTTCATACAAAACTTATCAATCCATCCTCAAATTCAAACTAATATTTAAAGTAGCAACTATAACATCTAATAAACAAGAAACATCAATTAATTACATGAATCATAATCATAAACACCACTAATCCCCTTTTCTCAAGAATAGGTTTTTATCACAATGATACCCAAAAACAACATCTAATTCCAAAACTATGAACCCAATACATCAACAACAAAAACAACAACATCAAGACATGTATAAATAAATAAATAATAAAATAAACAACAAGATGAGAAGAAACCCTCACCCACAATACCCTAGGGTCCACGGTTTTGAGGCTTGAAAGAGGAAGAGAATGTTGGCTCAAGTTCCTTCTTGCTATCTTATGGAAATAGCACAAAAATGGAGGTGGAAATGGAAGGAATTGGTGGTGTAAATGGGGATATACCCTCATTTGAACAAGGAAAGGAAAGGGAATGAGCTCTTCTCTTTCTTCCAACACTTAGTGCTTGAGAAAATTTAAAATGAGAGGGGCTGAAATAATGGGTGCTTCATTTGGAATGTAGGAGAGGAGAGGAAGTGGATCTTTCTTCATCACACATGAGCAAGTTGGAGGAGAAAGGAAATGAAAAGTAGAAAATGGGGAAGGGCTCACTGTTTGCTTGGAAAGAAGAAGGAAAAAGAAATGAAATGGGTTTTATGGGAAGAAGAGGGAGGTCACGTAGGGAAGCAAGAATGGGGAAGCATCTATTTGCTCTCCTATTTCCATCCATAGACAACTAGAATAAAATAGAAATGAAAGAGTGGAAGTGGATGGGGTCATATTGGAAAAAGAAAGAGGAGGTTGAAACTTGCTTTTAAAAACTCTCTTCACCAACACCAAGTAGTAAGATAAAAAAAAAAGAATGGCGAGTGAAATGAGGTAGGAGGCTTCAATTGTACAAAGAAAAGGGAGGATAAAAAATAATTAAAACAAAGCTTATTTACTTGGTTGGAAATGGTTTAGTAAAAGTGTTTCCTAAATAACCACCACAATAATGACACCTAGCAATTAAAATAAAATGCTAATCTAATCAATAAGTCTAAACATCAAATCTCTCATCTCTCATGATTACCCTCTAATCCTAGAGTCTAAAGCGTGCTAAAAAAAACACGGCGTCGAGTAATCGCACTACCGATTAATTCTTCGCCAATTTAATTCGCGAAAATTAATTTACAGAGAAATTAATTCACCGCGAGATAATATTTTATCATAAATAATAAAAACAATTTAAAACTCTCAAAAATAATCACACTGAGTTACGATTCGATTTTCGTCGAAATCGGAATTCGTTTTAAATTTTAATACGGGTAAAATTTACCCGGCGATTCGAAACGCGACGAAACTTCGTTAGAGTTTTTCGACGATTTTCGAACCATGAATTAATATAAAATATTAATTCTTAAATTTAATTTCATCTTGATTTAATTCAATTATTTTCTTAGTCAACAGAAATACGCGTTACCGCGTCACACCGAAAACTTATATAAAATGTTTAAATTGATGAATTCACATTAAACAGCATACGTCTACGCTGTCTATTAATTTGAATTGACATCATGAATAATAATTATTTATAATAAATAAATTATTTAAAATGAGTCAAAATAATTCCACGTACTCTCAGTAAATCATTGAGGTGATCAATCTCTATGACTTATCTTCAAGTATTTCAGGATTTTACTGTTAAAATTACTTTTCTTAAAAATTGGGGTGTTACACACCAAGTCTAGCTTCTTTTGAAAGATGCACTGGGAGATGCTCCATAGAGTCAAAGAAATCAGAGGGAAATATCTTCTCCAACTTACATAGAATCAATGGAATGTCTTGCTCCATCTTAATAAGATCAACCTTTCTCAATTTTGCAGAACACAAATTCTTAAAAAATTGGCTCAATTCTGTTAATGGGATCAAAACATGTGCTGGCAACTTACTAAAGACAATAGGAAGTAAACACTCCATGAATACATGACAGTCATGACTCTTCATTCCTTGCATATTCCCATTGTTCGCATTGGCACATCTTGATAGATTGGAAGAATAACCATCAGGCATCTTGAGCTCCGTTATCCACTGATAAACTGATTTTGCATCCTCTAGGGATAAAGTGTAATTGGCTATCGGTTTTAAGGTCTTCCCAGTAGCCTCATCATCCACTAACAACAAGTCCTTTTGCCTGCAATAAATAGCTAAGTCCCTCCTAGCTTTGTCATTGTCTTTGGTTTTGCCCTTCACACTCATCACTGTTAATTACGTTGTCAAAGATATTCTTCTCAATGTGCATAACATCCAGATTGTGTCTCAATAAATTGTCTTTCTAATACTCGAGATCCCAAAAAATACTTCTTTTTGTCCAATTATGCCACTCTCCATAACCTTCTGGTCGTTCGATATCACCATTTATTGGTTGTATTTTTGGCATATCCTTAACTCTTCTCCATAACTATTTCGACGTCAGCCTACGGGGTGGGTCTTCATTTTCAACTACCCCCTTCACGAAGGCATTCTTATTCTTCTTAAATGGATGATCGCTTGGTAAGAACCTACGGTGCGAGTCAAACCAAGAAGTCTTCCCGCTGTAGTGCAAGGTAAATGCCTTCGTGTCCTCCATGCAAATCGGACACGCCAATTTACCATGAGTCCCTCATCCAGATAACATGCCATAAGCAGAAAAGTCATTAATGGTCCACATTAAGGCTGCTCTCATCATAAAATTTTGCTTTCACGCGATATCATACGTCAAAACCCCAATCCACAAACTTTTCAAATCATCGATCAAAGGTTGTAAATAGGTATCAATACCAGTCGTCAGTGAGGTTGGGCCCGAAATTACACACGATAAGAACATGTAAGGTTTAGACATACACATATCGGGAGGAAGATTGTATGGGGTGACAATAACTGGCCAGCAAGAATACGATTCAGTCGATGTCTGGACATATGGTGTAAACCCATCAGAGCATAACCCAAGTCGGACATTCCGTGGATCCATGGCAAAATCAGGATGTACCCGATCAAAATGTTTCCATGTGTAACACCTGAGGACGAGATCGACATCGTATTAGGACGACGTATCGAGACCTCGACCAAGACCTTGTGTCGAGATCCCGTGACTAGATCGTTTGTCGAGATCATTTGTCGAGCTGATGAGACCACGTGCTGAGCTGAGGAGGTCGCGTGTCGAGTTGATGAAGTCGCGTACCGAGCTGATGAGGACGCAAGTCGAGCTGAGGAGACCGCGTTTACGAACTCGTGTTAGAACCTTGTACGTTTGCACGAGCACTCTTGTCGACATCGTGTCGAGATGACACCTCGTATTCTTTCGAACGTTATTCAGCGTTATTATTATATTGTTTGTAATTATTACATTGTCGGCTTGCCGTTGACCGACAGAGTAGAGGGTAATTATGAGAGGAACGAGTTAACGGGTAGATGATTGATGGGATTGGCATCTTATAGCTGGAGTTACGTTTATACCCCTTTCGCCACTTGTATACCACTAATCGATTCCTCACACTCATTTCTCTTTTCTTCTTTCTTCTTCCTTCCTTACGCTCTGTGTTTCGTTGTTTTCTTCAAAAAACTTCCATCGATTTAAACCGTGAGTTCCATCGAGATTCTGCACAAGCTTTCTTCATCAATCTTGTTCATCATCAACTTCTCGACCCATATCTCGTCGATCGACCATCACCGTTGAGGTATGAAGAACAGATTTTTATCTTCTTCGTACTCTTGTTTAGCGCTAATTCTTCTTCCATTTTTAACCAGTTTTATGCTTCCAAATCATATCAAATTGATAGGTTTTCTTATTCACAATATTACCTATCTTTTTAACCGATTAATTGGGCTTGTAAAACAAATTTCTTTCTCTGTTTTTCTGCAATCGGCAGTGCCCAGAAACCTCCATGTTTGGTTCGTTTCGATTTCTTGTTTTTCATTCGTTGTTCTGGTTATTGTTGTTGTCGATCTATCTGTTGAAGCATCAGATAACTTTTTCATGAAATTTTGATCGAAATCCCTAACTTTGTGTTAGAGGAAAAATATATTTCAGTCCTTGAGTTTTATATTTTTCTGGGTTGTGGTTGAGTTTGGGGAAGAGAGAGTTAGATGTATTAGAACCCATGGATCGATCTAAGTTGTGTTTGTTTTAGGAAGTCTGATTCCCGAGATCGAGTGATTTCCGAATCGAGGTGTACGGGAAAGCGAATCCAAGGACGCGGAAGCAGCAGAATCCAGATCGAGGATTGTACGTGTCGAGGTCGACTGAGAAGCGTACGTGTCGAAGTCGTTGTCGAGCTCGTTGAAGACAGCCGTGTCGAGATCGAGTAAGAGAAGTCGTTGTCGAGCTCTTTGAAGACAGCTGTGTCGAGGTCGTTGTCGAGCAGCATTAACTTGGAGTTCGGTAAGGGCGCTTCACATTAATATTTTCATAGTATGTAAGGGCAACTCCTAGAAATCTCTAAGGCTTTATTTTATAAGTCCTTAAGTAAGGGCATTTCATATTCTATGTGGTTATGTTATTGTGTATGGATTTCCTGATTTGTGTCGAGCTGAAATGTTGTGATATGATTGAGTTTTTGCATGTATTTAATATGTGATTGAATATATGTCGTGAAGTGTGTATTGCATGTTGAATTGCGTTTCTTCATGTCGAGCTTGCTCTTTTATTTGACATGCGGTTGAATATCTTGTGTTTAACTCTTTGAATATCGTATGCGGCGAATTGTTCATGGAGTGAGCGAGCTAGGTGAGTCGTATGACGTTTTTGAGCCGTGACCCGGATAACTGAGGGTGCTAGGTCCCCTTTTTGTTTACGGGAGATTGACTAGACGTCGCCACGCTACGGGACCTGAGTTGACTGTCCTAGGGAGAGCGAGGATCCCAAGGTTTCTGGCTGGACTTTCCGACATACTGCAGCGTGGTGCATTCCGGAAAAATTGTCGAGTCGAGAGAAAATGGATTTGCGAGTTGTGTCGAGTTTAGAGTGAGATGGTCGAGTCACGTCGGTGAATGTTATACTTTCTTTGTTTGCTTATATTTTTATGTCGAGCTTATCTTGAATTGTTGAGAAGTTGACCACTTTCCCGTGGTGCCTTCAATCCATGACGGTTACCCAGCGATATCGAGGGCGCAGTAACTCGGCGATGAGACGATGCCGAGGAGGAGCTCGGCGAGGACCCGAGTGACGACCTATATCTGTCGTGATTGTTTGTTTTTGGATATTTGTTTTCCGAGGATCGCATTTCGCTTTTCTTTTGTGTTCGAGGTCGTGACCAGTTTGGGCGGTGTTGTTTTGTTGCTATAGGGTATTGGTGGTCTTACTTTTGGAGCGACCTGCGTGAGTCTAGGAAGTACCCCCAGGGTATGATTACTCTTTTGAAGTCGTCGTACCTTAGGTGTATTTTCTTTACACATTTGCTACTCTGTATTTTGTATACATTATTATTTCGAGTGATATATATATGTATGTTATGCATGTATGTTTTATTAGAATTTAAGTCTTGTGTCTTAGTTGCACCATGTTTCGAAAAGCTGTAATTACTCTGATGTGCACGAGTTGGTTTTATAAAAAAAAACATATCGTATTTTTAAAAAGGCACAAGAGTTTTGTTTTTAAAACACATCTCATATAGATTTATGTTGAGCTCGGTGTGTTGAGCTCGGTAACTCGAGCTCGGTATATTGAGCTCGGTAGCGGTCCGGAAACGGGTCGTTACATTGTTGGTATCGAGGCTTGATTCGATTGTAGAATTTGTGCATAGGAGATTTGGACTGGTCACTATGTCGGGTTATGTGTGTTGGGTACCTAGTTGTATTATGTTGATTGCTGTTTGATTAAGTGGAGCACTTATTGCTTGAGAAATTGTTTGAACTGTTTCTTGATTGAAGCAGTGTGTTTTAACACATCCTTGTTGTGAGATTCGATGTGGTTTTGAACTTTGTGGAATCTAATGCCACCTCGTAGGAATCGACATCCGCAACCGAGAACGTCGACATGGAACGAGCTATTCAAGCTATGACCGAGATGGCGGCAGCCATGGCTCAACAATCACCGGCCAGAACTCAACAGTTAACGCGATGGCTCAACAGACGGCAGGCGTTGACTCAGCAGAACTCGCAGCAACGAAGCGAGCGAAATCTAAATGAAACGAGAGGATTAGCGGACTTCAGGAAGCATGATCCACCGAAGTTCTACGGTGAGCCAAATCCGGATAAAGTCGATCTTTGGATGCAAGAGATCGAGAAGATCTTTGAGGCACTTCATTGCCGCGGACAACGTGAAGGTCGACTATGCCACCTACTTATCGCTAGGAGACGCAGAGTATTGGTGGAGAGGAGTGAAGCAAGCGTTTATAGCGTAACATCGCGAGATGACCTGGGAGCTTTTTGTGAAAGGTTCTTGGACAAGTACTTCCGGACATCGCACGAGCCGAGAAGGAGCAGGAATTTCTTCAATCGCGAAGAAGGCAACTCGACGGTGTCCGAGTATGCGGCCAAGTTCGAATCGTTGGCGAGGTATTTCAGTCCATTTCGTGACCGAGTTGACCAGAGATGGTTGAGTGAGAGATTCCAACGGGGATTAAGATTCGACATTCAGAAGTCAGTAGTGTCGTTGAGGATCAGAAATCTCCAAGAGCTGATTGATCGATGTGTCGAGGTAGAAGGAGTGAGGAGCCACAAGAAGAAGATTATTGTGGGCGGACCGGTGAGACCCCAGAGTGCGGCGAGATTTGCACGAAAGGGAAACCACCGCAGAAGAGGCCTTACGACCGACCTCGGGGAACAACAACGAGGGACGATATCGTCAGATGACCCAAGTACCGAGGAGTGGAGGTCCGACCGGTGTCGAGGTGATTTGCTACCGATGTGGAAAGCCGGGACATTACGCGAGTAATCGTACTCGGAAGGAGGTGTGTTTCAACCGCAAGAAGCCAGGGCATTTTGCTAAGGATTGTCCTACACCTAAAGCTGAACCGACTATGCTTGCGGCAAAGGCCAAAGGGAAGCGTCAAGTGGCTAAAGGCGAGTTTTACTGCATGAGTGGCGAGGAAGGCGAACGAGTGATGATCTTATCCAAGGTGAATGTGAGATCGAGGGTAAATCCTTATCCGTTCTTTTTGATTCGGTGCAACCCATTCCTTTATTTCTTCCGATTGTGTGAACCATTTGAGCTTGATTGTGATCGCTTTACCGTTTAAATTAGTAGTTACAACCCGGTTGCTAAAACCTTAGTCACAAACACTTGCATGTCTTAATTGTGTAGTGATTATTGAGTAGAAAGTTTGTGGTCAATTTGGTTTGTTTGCCTCTTAAGGGCTTAGATGTTATCCTCGGGATGGATTGGTTGTCACACCACCATGTCCTTTGGGTGTGCCGTAAAGCGTAATTTTTCCGGACCTTGGAGTCTCCAATTATCTTTACGCGAACGTATTGGAGTTTCTTTGAAAGAAGGAACTAGGGAATACATGTATCTAGCTAGTTCGAAAGTTTTCCAAACAGATCGGCGTGAAGAATGTTCGGTGGTGTGTGACTTGAGGGCGTTCCAAGACGCGTGCAGGATTACCACCAAGACGAGGTCGAGTTCTCCATCGACCGATTCCAGGAACAGGACCGATTTCCAAAGCGCCATACGGGATGTCTCTGCCGAGATGAAAGAGTGAAGTCCCGGATCGAACACTTGGAGTCGAAGCAATTCATACGACCGAGCGTGTCACCGTGGGGAGCTCGGTGTTGTTGGTTAAGAAGAAGGATGGGCGATCAAGGTCGTGGCGTGGACTATCGCGAGCTCAACAAGGTTACCGTGAAGAACCGATTATCCGTTACCACGTATTGACGACTTGATGGACCAACCGTGGAGCGGCGATCTTTCCAAGATAGACTTGAAGTCGGGCTACCATCGATTCGCGTGAAGGAGGAAGATGTCGCCAAAACAGCTTTCAGGACTAGATACGGTCACTACGAGTACTTGGTGATGCCGTTTGGAGTGACGAATCGCGCCACCGTGTTTATGGACTACATGAACAGGATTTTCCATTCGTTTTGGATCAGTTCGTTGTAGTGTTCATCGACGACATATTGATTTACTCGAGGAACCGAGAAGAGCACGCAGAACACCTATGTCGAGTACTACGGATATTACGAGATAAGCAACTCTATGCCAACCTGTCGAAGTGTGAATTTTGGCTTGAAGAGGTGAATTTTCTTGGTCACGTGATTTCCAGGAGAAGGGATAGGCTGTGGATCCAACTAAGATTGAAGCGTGCTAGCGTGGGAACAATAGAAGGCGATTCTGAGATCGGGAGTTTTGTCGGCTTAGCGAGGATATTACCGAAGATTCATTGAAGGTTTCTCGAAGATTGTCGCGCCTCTTACACGATCGACGAGGAAGGATCAACCTTTGCTTGGACCGAGGAGTGTGAAGCCGATTTTCAACGATCAAGGAGCTTTTGACGACGGCGCTTTGTGCTGATTTTGCCTCAACTAGAAGAGCCTTTCGAGGTGTATTGTGATGCGTCACACCAGGGATTGGGATGCGTCTTGATGCAACATCGGAAGGTGGTCGCAGATGCTTCAAGACGACTTAAGATTCACGAGAGGAACTATCCTACTCACGACTTGGAGCTAGCGGTGATAGTTTTTCTTGGCCGAAGATATGGAGGCACTACCTTTACGGGAACACTCTTCTGTTTTCAGCGATCACAAGAGTTTGAAGTACTGTTCGACGAAAAGAACTCAACATGCGTCAACGTAGATGGGCGTAATTTCTCAAGGACTACGACTTTACGTTGGAATACCATCGGTAAGGCTAACGTAGTAGCAGATGCGTTGAGCGGAAGAGCGTTTTAACCTCGGTAATGATGATCAAGGAGTTGGAGATGCTCGAAGTTCCGAGATTTGAAGTTGAGTGTCGAAGTTTCACCGGGAAGCCGAGATTTGGTATGCTTACCATTTCTAACAGATTGTTGGGCGAGATCCGAGACCAGCAAGTTCATGACGAGCTCGCAAGAGAAGATTGATTGATAGCGCAAGGAAAGCGGCGAATTTCAGGTCGGAGCGACGACATCTTGAGGTGCAATGGCCGAGTGTGCGTACTAACGATCCGAGCCGAGGAAGTTGATTCTCGACGAAGCGCATAAGAGCAACTTTAGTATTCATCCCGAGTTACGAAGATGTATCAAGACTTGAAGAAGCATTTTTGGTGGTCAGGAATGAAGAAGCAAGTGGCCGAGCACGTAGCTTCATGTTTGGCGTGTCGGCGAAGGTGGAGCACCAACGACTGCGGGAATGCTACAATCGCTGACGTACATCAAAGATGGAAATGGGACGATATTTCCATGGATTTCGTTGTAGGTTTGCGAAGACGCAGAAGAAGAATGATTCGATTTGGGTGATCGTCGACCGATTGACCAAATCGCCCATTTCTTGCGGTGAGGTCGACATACAACGTGGAAAAGGCGACCGAGATCTACATCGCGAGATAGTACGACTTCATGGAATACCTCTTCGATCGTGTCGGACCGAGATCCGAAGTTCACGTCTCATTTGTGGAGGAATTGCAAGGAGTGATGGGAACCGAGCTCAGGCTTAGCTCGGCATATCATCCTCAGACTGACGGTCAAACTGAGAGAACGATCCAATCGCTTGAAGATTTGTTGCGAGCTTGTACGTTAGATCACCGAGGAAGTTGGGACGACGTCTTACCATTGGTGGAGTTCACATACAATAACGATTTCCATGCGAGTATTGGGATGGCACCTTTGAAGCGCCAGATGGGCGGAAATGTCGACGCCTCTTTGTTGGTACCAGGATTCGGCGAGCGAATCGTCAGAGGACCAGTGATATGATCCAGCAGACTACCGAGAAGATCCGTTTGATCGAGATCGGATGCGAACATCTCAAAGTCGATGTAAGAGTTATGCGGACCAACGACGTCGACCACTCGAGTTCGAGGAATGAGAACATGTATTTCTTAGAGTCACCCCCACTACCGGAGTTGGTCGAGCGATCAAATCCAAGAAACTTACCCTAAATTCATTGGACCTTACAGATTCTTCGTCGTATTGGTCGATGTGGCATATCGATTGCCTTGCCACCATTCTTGTCGAACATCCATGACGTCTTCCACGCCTCACAATTGCGGAAGTATGTTTCGACCTTCTCATGTCATCGAACCGGATGTGATTCAACCGAAGGGCGACTTATCTTTTGAAGCGTCACGGCAAGGATCGTTGATCGGAAAGCCAAGCGATTCGCGGAACAAAGAGATTCAACTTGTCAAAGTTGTGTGGGATCTGAAGGCGGGAGATGCGACTTGGGAGCTGGAGGAGAAGATGAAGACTCAAGACTGAACTTTTCCGAGGTAAGAATCTTATTTGCAATTTCGAGGACGAAATTTTTTAGAGGAGAGATTGTAACACCTGAGGACGAGATCGACATCGTATTAGGGCGACGTATCGAGACCTCGACCACGAGCTTGTGTCGAGATCCCGTGACTAGATCGTTTGTCGAGATCATTTTTCGAAATGATGAGACCACGCATCCGAAATGAGGAGGTCGCGCGGTCGAGTTGATGAAGTCGCTGCATCGAGCTGATGAGGACGCAAGTCGAGCCGAGGAGACCGCGTTCTGAACTCGTGTTAGAACCTCAGACGTTTGCACGAGCACTCTTGTCGACATCGTGTCGAGATGACACCTCGTATTCTTTCGAACGTTATTCAGCGTTATTATTATATTGTTTGTAATTATTACATTGCTCGGCTTGCCGCTGACCAAGCAGTAGAGGGTAATTATGAGAGGAACGAGTTAACGGGTAGATGATTGATGGGATTGGCATCTTATAGCTGGAGTTACGTTTATACCCCTTTCTCGCCAGCTGTATACCACGACCGATTCCCTCACACTCATTTCTCTTTTTCTTCTTTCTTCTTCCTTCCTTCTGCTCTGTGTTTCGTTGTTTTCTTCAAAAAACTTCCATCGACGAAACCGTGAGTTCCATCGAGATTCTGCACAAGCTTTCTTCATCAATCTTGTTCATCATCAACTTCTCGACCCATATCTCGTCTGATCGACCATCACCGTTGAGGTATGAAGAACAGATTTTTATCTTCTTCGTGCTACTGTTTAGCGCTAATTCTTCTTCCATTTTTAACCAGTTTTATGCTTCCAAATCATATCAAATTGATGGGTTTTCTTATTCACAATATTACCTATCTTTTTAACCGATTAATTGGGCTTGTAAAACAAATTTCTTTCTCTGTTTTTCTGCAATCGGCAGTGCCCAGAAACCTCCATTTTTGGTTCGTTTCGATTTCTTGTTTTTCATTCGTTGTTCTGGTTATTGTTGTTGTCGATCTATCTGTTGAAGCATCAGATAACTTTTTCATGAAATTTTGATCGAAATCCCTAACTTTGTGTTAGAGGAAAAATATATTTCAGTCCTTGAGTTTTATATTTTTCTGGGTTGTGGTTGAGTTTGGGGAAGAGAGAGTTAGATGTATTAGAACCCATGGATCGATCTAAGTTGTGTTTGTTTTAGGAAGTCTGATTCCCGAGATCGAGTGATTTCCGAATCGAGGTGTACGGAAAGCGAATCCAAGGACGCGAAGCAGAATCCAGATCGAGGATTGTACGTGTTGAGGTCGACTGAGAAGCGTACGTGTCGAAGTCGTTGTCGAGCTCGTTGAAGACAGCCGTGTCGAGATCGAGTAAGAGAAGTCGTTGTCGAGCTCTTTGAAGACAGCTGTGTCGAGGTCGTTGTCGAGCAGCATTAACTTGGAGTTCGGTAAGGGCGCTTCACATTAATATTTTCATAGTATGTAAGGGCAACTCCTAGAAATCTCTAAGGCTTTATTTTATAAGTCCTTAAGTAAGGGCATTTCATATTCTATGTGGTTATGTTATTGTGTATGGATTTCCTGATTTGTGTCGAGCTGAAATGTTGTGATATGATTGAGTTTTTGCATGTATTTAATATGTGATTGAATATATGTCGTGAAGTGTGTATTGCATGTTGAATTGCATTTCTTCATGTCGAGCTTGCTCTTTTATTTGACATGCGGTTGAATATCTTGTGTTTAACTCTTTGAATATCGTATGCGGCGAATTGTTCATCGAGTGAGCGAGCTAGGTGAGTCGTATGACGTTTTTGAGCCGTGACCCGGATAACTGAGGGTGCTAGGTCCCCTTTTTGTTTACGGGAGATTGACTAGACGTCGCCACGCTACGGGACTGAGTTAGTCGTCCTAGGGAGAGCGAGGATCCCAAGGCCGGCTGGACTTTCCGACATCTGATGCGGCGTGTGCATTAGGAAAAATTGTCGAGTCGAGAGAAAATGGATTTGCGAGTTGTGTCGAGTTTAGAGTGAGATGGTCGAGTCACGTCGGTGAATGTTATACTTTGCTGTTTGCTTATATTTTTATGTCGAGCTTATCTTGAATTGTTGAGAAGTTGACCCTTTCCCGTGGTGCCTTCAATCCATGACGGTTACCCAGGCGATATCGAGGGCGCAGGTAACTCGACAGTAGACGATGCCGAGGAGGAGCTCGACGAGGACCCGAGTGACGACCTCTATCTGTCGTGATTGTTTGTTTATTGGATATTTGTTTTCTGAGGACTGTACTTCGTTTTTCTTTTGTGTTCGAGGTCGTGACCAGTTTGGGCAGTGTTGTTTTGTTGCTACAGGGTAGACTGGTGGTCTTACTTTTGGAGCAGCCCCCTGCGTGGGAGTCTGCCGGAAGTACCCCCAGGGTATGATTACTCTTTTGAAGTCGTCGTACCTTAGGTGTATTTTCTTTACACATTTGCTACTCTGTATTTTGTATACATTATTATTTCGAGTGATATATATATGTATGTTATGCATGTATGTTTTATTAGAATTTAAGTCTTGTGTCTTAGTTGCACCATGTTTCGAAAAGCTGTAATTACTCTGATGTGCACGAGTTGGTTTTATAAAAAAAAACATATCGTATTTTTAAAAAGGCACAAGAGTTTTGTTTTTAAAACACATCTCATATAGATTTATGTTGAGCTCGGTGTGTTGAGCTCGGTAACTCGAGCTCGGTATATTGAGCTCGGTAGCGGTCCGGAAACGGGTCGTTACACCATGCCTCATCATCAGACAGGTGGCGCAACTCACCTGAATTTCTTCTATTGTCATAGTGCCACGTCATTTTACCTGCAATTTGCATTGATGCAAACATTCTTTACAGCCTTGATACGATAGGCAAATAAAACATTGCCTTCCTTGGAACTGGTTTACTCTTACTTGTCCCTGTTTTGCGAGGACGATATCTTGGCTCTTGACAAAATTTACATTCAGTTAGCGCACTGTTATTTGTGTCAAATTCGTTGTCATAGTACAACATGCAACCTTGCACACAACAGTCGATCCTATGAACACCTAATCCCAGCTTCGAGACCAACCTTTTAGCATCGTAATAATTTTGTGGCAAACCAGTATTAATAGGTGTTGCGTCCAACATCATTTTGGTCATATAATCCATACAAAGCTCGGGAACATTAAAGGTTCCTTTGAGACCCAAAAGCCTCACACACATTGATAATGTAGAGTGTTTGGACCCTTCATATAATGGCTTGTTTGCCTCTATCAGTAGATTATAAAATCTTTGTGCTGCCTCATTCGAAAGTTCCTCTGTGTCATCATATTGCTGCTCTCCGAACGACACATTCGCCCCGAGAGCATCGGAAACCATCCCCTGCATCACGTCAAACTGTTCATAATTTTGAAATCCCATATCCGTTGGGCACTGCTCGAGGCACCTGTGTCACTGTCTTCAACATGCTGTAAGTTAACAGTGGGAAGAACTTTGCCATGACAAGTCCATATCCAATAATTAGGCTGGAACTCATACATATACAAGTCATGTATGACTTCGTCAGCAGTTTTAACACTTCTACACTTGCAATTGTCGCATGGACATCTAACCCCCCTTCAATAAAGACAATATCCTCGCGCATTGCATGCTTAACAAACTTATCAACCCTTTTTACAAAAGGTCGTTTCAGACCCCTTCTTCCAGAACAAGTCCTAGCATACATCTAACTACGGTCCATTTTCTGCGATTTAGTAAAAACGTATATTAATTACAACGTAACACACATTTTTCCTAACAGGTGTTTTTTCAAAACATAATATAATCCTAGCATAACAATAACATTTAATTCTAAACATATAATATAATAAAACCTAAAACTATCATATATTCTATAAAAAAAATTTAAACATTTAAAAGCATAAATAGCGTTCTCCTAAGGTTTATATTTCTTCCTTTATAAAAAACAACTATATAATTTGGTAAAAAATATTTTAAATATATACTTTGTCATATATTACTAAAAACATATATTAATTACATCGTAACATATGTATTTTCTTTTCTTTTTTTCGTGTTAACACACAATTTTTCTAACAGGTGTTTTTGAAAATATAATATATTAAAACATAATATAATCCTGACATAACAATAATATTTAATTCTAAACATATAATAATATGATAAAACCTAAGACTATCATATATTCATTCAAAAAACAAATATTTAAACAATTAAAAACATATAGCTTTCTCCTAAGGTATATTTCTCCCTTTATAAAAAAACAATTATATAATTTGATAAAAAAAAAATTAGACCTCTTCTCTCCATATATTACTAAAAACATATATTAATTACAACGTGACACACATCTTTTTTTTTTGTGCTAACACACATTTTTTCTAACAGGTGTTTGAAAACATAAGATAGTCCTAGTATAATAATAACATTTAATTATAAACATATAATATAATAAAACCTAATACTACCACTTATTCATTCAAACAAATATTTAAACAATTTTATCTATGTAACGTTATCCTAAGGTATATTTTCCTATTTTTCTAAAACAACTATTTTATCTTATGTTCAGAATATTCTAAATACATTCATATATTATAAAAAATTTACAGTATGTCAATGTATTATATTTAATACGAATTAAATATTAAGGTATATTATGCTCACTGTGAGTAATTAATATATAATATTCTAGCTGTATTAATAACTATTATGTCAAAAAAAATTAATACATTACTAAATAAATAAATTAAAAAAATTAATAAGTATTCAGTCAAATAAAATCTAACCTGTGAGTGAGTGACTGTGGTTTTGATGGTAATGATTTCGTCAAGGTGGCTTCAGATCTACTCAAAAAACAAATAAGAAAGAATATATGTAATTTTTTGATGACATACTGTGAGAAGGGAGATCGAATCGGGCAAAAAATAAATGTAGATAATACAGTATAATAGCAATTAAAGCTTACTATAACAACGTAAGAGAGAGGTGAAGCAGGAACTATGCGGAAGGTAGCAACGAAGCGAAAGAAGCTGGAAGAAAGAAGCAGGAACAAAGAAGAAGTCACAAAGAAGCGTGTTGCGTGCGTTTTTATAAATGTCAACTTTTCTGTTGGCTAGGCCGACGCTAACTGGCAGAGAATCCTATGAACAATATTACCGTCGGCCAGGTCGACGCAAACTATGGGGGAGATTCCAAGGAGCAACGGTACCGTCAGCCAGGCCGATGCTAATGGGATCACTAATAAATTTTCAAGTTATTGCCGGCTTGGCCGACGCTAAATCGGGCGACTAAAACGATGCTGGCTCGTACCGTCGGCTAGGCCAACGCTATTGGCTGTCGCTAATTTGACAGTCAGAACGGCCAACTGCCTTTGCGTACCGTGAGCTAAAAGCCCTTGCTAACTGTCACCATATTACGACCAGGTCCACCGTAACAAAAATATTACCTACCACAATGAGGCCCTCGCTAATAATCCGCAGGTAACAGCTGAAATTCTTGTAGTGAACTAAACTACTAAAAATAAAATACTTTTTCATTCATTGGTTCTCTTCAAAGGAAACAATACACTTAATAAACTATTCCAAATTGATGCTAGCCATCCATGTGTCATGATCTTAGGGAAACATAATAAAATTCCAAACATACAAAAATTAAAACTAATATCTAAGGCCCCATTCGGAGTGGTTTTTGGTTTTATGTTCTGAAAATTTCAAAAACAAAATCTAGTTTTAGTTTTGAGTTTTGAATTTTAGTTCTAAATTTTGAGTTTCAGTTTTTGTTTTTGTTTTTTGAGTCAAGTCACTTTCTTTACCTCGTTTCACTGTGAATTCACCCAACATAAAAAACATTGACCCATAAAATTGGGCATCCAACTGATTGAATATCAGAATCTGATTAGAAATAATTTACTACCAGTCACATTATAAACAAAAGTCAATCAGGAAAATAGCATTCTAAGTCCATCAAATAGCAAGGAATAACACCTATAACTGATGAACCAAACATTTTAGCCCAGCAGTCTCAAAAGTTGGAATTAAAAGAAGAAAAAAAAAGGAAGAGACATAAGCGCCGCATTTGCACACGATTTTACCCAAAGCTACCGTACTATAGTGGAACACCAATTACCATCCAAAACAAAGGAAGCCCAAGCCGATCACCCAAAATTTTCCTTCAAAACCCTTTCGATTGTCAGATCACATGATATAAGAGGGCCTCATCTGCTTCCATCTCTGAAGACCTGGTTGGCAAGTAAGTTGTGGAAGCTCACTAGAGACATTGACAAGTTTAACAGACCTTCCACACCTCCGTAAAACCTGCAAAACAATAGAAAAGAGAGGATTAAGAAAAATAGGTGAACGGTGAAGGGGCAGATCTGCACAAGAGAGAGACTAGAGAGGGCTAGTGAAGGGGATGGTGAACGGCACGAGAGAGACGTGAAGGGATGCGAGAGAGAGAACGTGTTTTAAGATAAAAACTGAAACAAAAATCAGAAAACCTATTTTTATGGTTTTGGGTCTTACAAGAAAACTGTTTTAAAAATAAGTAAAAAACCAATTTGAAAACTATTTTATCTGAACACGTTTCGTTTTTAAATTTAGCTTTTAAAACCAAAAACAGGAAACTTACAACCACCTCGAACGGGGCCTAATATAATAAGTACTGATTTAAATATTAATTGGACTTGACATTTGGGCCTAACTAAGCCCACTATCAGAAATTGTGCACCGGGTACTTACCAGGTTGGAGTGGAGAGCAGGGGATCGTTTATTGGGAAAAACCCAAGTCTCACGTGGTTTATAGATAAGGGATCTCAAGAGAGTTTATACGCAACAAACACCTCTCACCTTATAAATTTGCTTTGTAAGAATAAGTTAGTCCCAAAATCGAAATATTGTGAGTCAAATTCTTAGCTCACAGCAGGGGTGTAGATGTAATGAGGAATATTGAATAAGGTTAATGGTAGTACGAAAAGATAGGTAAATTTTAATATCCATTCAGCTGGTGTTAATTCAAGCTTTTGACGTATTTCAATTTTCTAATTTGAATGTCCTTTGTTTGAGGGAGGCTTCATATTTTGCTTTGTGTTATTAGAGCAGTTGAGGCTTTTTTTTTATGTAGGATTTTAATGTCCATTGGTTTAAGCTTTTGCCGTATTTCAATTTTTAATTATATTCTTTTTAATTATTTGAAATTATTATTTTTTGAATTACTTTTAACAAAATACGAATAAATAAATAAATAAATAAAGTTTGTTTGAATTAAATATTTTTTAAAAATAAAAATCACAAAAAGTATAAATGAACAATAGAAATTGCCAAGTGCCAACAACCTCAATAAGCAAAAGATACGATAACAACAAAAGATCACACATTATTATTATGATGGTAGTAGATTCTCCATTATTTTACATATATATTGAGAGACCATAATGCATCACCCCATATTAATTATTGGATACACTCATACAACACACAATTTCATTTTGGTTGCAATACTGTAGCTGCATTCTTCTTTTTCATTTAGTCATTATACTTGGTGGCGCTTGGCCTAGGTTCAAACTCACCATTCACCGGCAACTTATCACTTTTATAGTCATCACCGTCATACCTTGTGACGCTCGATCTGGGTTCAAACTCACCGTTCACTTGAGACTTGTCACTTTTATAACCATCACCGTCATACCTTGAGACGCTCGGCCTAGGTTCAAACTCACCGTTCACTCGTGGCTTCTCACTTTTATAACCATCACCGTCATACTTCGTCACACTCGGCCTGGGTTCAAACTCACCGTAAACCCATATCTTCTCACTTTTATAACTATTATCGTCATATTTTGTGAGACTAGGCCTTGGTTCAAATTCTTCGGTGATCACCTTTTTTTCTATAATATCTAGTGTGTTTGTAACGAGAGGCTCTTCACATTTGCGCTTGAAACCTACAACATGTTGTTCTTGGGCCTCAGAGTTAGTCCCAGGTTTGATCTCAGACTTTAATTGAAGAAGCCCTTGAATTCCTTCTGCCATTTCTTCATCTTTCAATATCGTTTTCCTATATTCCCGTAGATCTTTTCTTGATTCTATAGTAGCAGCAAACTTTTCCACAGTGAGGAGATAAGAAAAAAGAAAATAGTGGTTAGTCTTCTTTTTGACATCAAAGTAAACTCTCAATTTAGTTTCCAAATGTAACATCATGAGTAACTAATGTTACGTAATTAGATATTAAAAATATGTATTTCATCGTTCAAATTAGCGTTAAATATTGTTAATCCAATGAATAATTTGACCAACGAAATGTAAGTTTGATAAATTTATTTTTTATTTCAACAACCAGTACTACTAATTAATTAAGAAGTATAAATTATAAAAACTACGAAAAGGAAAAACATACCAAGAAAAGGAAGAGGAGAGTAAGCAAAGCAAGAGCAGGTCTCATTTTCAATGTTAACGCCTCGCTTCTTCTTCTTATGTAATTGTATGGAAGGATGGATACTGAATGATGTTTCACTCCCTATTTATAGGGCGTGAAATCAATAGTGACCGACCATATTTTATAAATTTATTATTTCATCTTTCAAAAACTAATACTACTAATAATGAAGTAGAAGTCTTATCTAGTTGGTAAGGATTTGACTCATATCCCACAAAGACATGAGTTCGAATCTTGCTATCAATATAAGTATTTTTTAAGTATTATTTGAGCCTTGAGATTTTCCTTAAATCTGGTGAATCCCGAGATCAACTCACCAAAGCTTTTCCTTATGAAAAAAATAAAGAAGTAGAATTGTGAAACTAAAAGGAAGACATACTGAGAAAAAAAAATAAGAGGAAAGGAAGCAAAGCAAAAGCAGGTCTCATTTTCAAAGCTCCATCCACTACCATTTTATTTTTTTTTTGGGTATTGATGTATGCTAGTGTTCAACCGGCGCATAGCAAGAAATTGTATTTTTTTATTTAACTCTTTCTTAATTTAAACGAAAAATATATCCTACATTCATTAACTTTTGCACGAATTTTCTTGCTACCACATGAGTCACGTGCTAATCATGTTTTTTATAATTAATTGTATCAATCATATACTCCCTCCGTTATCGAAGCACTTTACGTCCCTTAAAAAAAGTAGTTAATTTCATTTGATTTTCTTAAAGTAATCAAAAAAAATTGCATTTCTCAAATAGCCCTTCATGAAAAATTGTTCCATGAGAATAAAAGAGTTATTGAAAAATAAAATTTGAATTAATTGAAGGGTATTTTGGGTAAGACATCATTAAATATAGTGAAGTTAGTTAAAATTTGCTTATATTTAGAATAACAAAACTTAGAATTTTTGTTACTTATATTCAAAAACGGAGGCAGTATCACACATTCCCTTGAGTTTGACTTTGTAATTTTTTTTATATTATGTTTTTAGTCTTTATAAAAATACTCTGTTACCAAGTTTAATTATTATTATTATTATTTATCAAAAAAAAAATCGTCGATGTTTAGTCTCATTTGTGATGACTCGACTAATAATCATCCAAATCGGCAATAGCCACATGCATCTTTTAATTGACGTAACATCCACATGACAACGAGTGATCCAAAATACTAATATTATTTTATTGTCGATTATTAATTAACCTATTTTAAATCAAAACTCTAATCCTAAATCACCCTAACCCCGGTTTTGATCAACCCTAATCTTGTCTTTCCCTTCCCTACCAAGCCACAGTATGCAATAGTGAGCCACCAACAAGGCATGGAACCACCACACTGGGTTTTTGTACACGTCTGTGGTAATTCTCTTTTGAAATTACGCATTTGGTGTAAATATTTTTTAATTACCTAATTAGAGTAAGTCGTAAATCACAACCACAATTTACTCTTTATTATGTTTTTTTTAATTAAAACAAAGTCGTGATTGTTAGTCACGATTTGCCATTTTTAATTTTTTTAATTTTTTTTTTTTGAGTGAAGTCGATGTCATATTTAGGGCGATGGCTTTTTGTACGGTGTAAAAATTAAGGGACATGTGCATTAAGAACAGTGGCTTCATGTTTTTTTAAACACTTGTCTTCATGCATTGTTTTTAGTTCTTACATTTAGGGGTGTATACGGATTTGGGCTGACCTGATCAACTCGGTGGCCCAACCCGATATAAAGTGTTTTTTGCCCGAACTAGTCTTGGTACGAGTCGAACTCGAACCAAGCTAATAAAAACTGAAGTTGTTTGGTTCGGATAACGGGGCTTTTTATTTTAAACCCACGAGCCTAACTCGGTGATGTGATATTTAATATTTTAATACATTTTATCACAATATCACTTATACCTAACAGTCTGCATAAAAAATAAAATTCATTTGGAGGTAAATTATTTTATATTTTTTCGGTTAAATATATTTTAGCCCTCATTAAATTACAAATTTTTAAGTTTAATCTTTATATACTTTTTTAGTCCCCATATACAGTTCTGTATAAGGTGAGAATAAAAAATTCCTTGCATCGCCGATAACTTTCGTTGAGTGAAATTCACCATGTCAGCTACCTTGTCACTGCCTAAATTCATTGACAGAATAAAAAAATAAAAAAACATTGAAATTGGGTTTCACATCCTCGACTTCACTTAATTTTTTTTTTAAAAAAAAGTGATGTCGGTCTTCAGGTCTACAACTTCAATTGAAAACTTTAAAATAAATAAATAAAACAAAGGTAAGCAGGAATTCCTATCGGGACTTAGGGTACGTTTGTTACAGATTAAAAAAAAACAATTTTATTATAAAATAATTTAGAGATTATTTTTTAGAGATTTTTAAAAAAATCAAAAGCTAAATTGTGTTTGCTTACTATCGTAAAAATCACTTTTAAAAAAAATTAACTTGTTTGGATACAACTATATTGAAATAATTTTTTTAACTCTAAAATTACCGTAAAAGGTATTTAAAAAATAAAACACATAAGACATTCCTTTTATAAATTATTATGTTATATGTCAATATCAATTAATAATTTTCATAGACAAAAATAACAAATAATTTTAATTCTTAAATAAACTCATCTACTAAGCTAAAAATACAGACAAAAAAAATAAAACAAAACAATTGTTACTTTTTTTTTTTTTTAAAAAGTTATCTTTTCCCATCTTCTCCAATTTCTTCCCTCTATACTCTTTTTTCTCTCGGTGCTTCCTGCACCTCACCATCCAAAAAGCTTAACTTTTTCTACACCAAAATTTGTAATCTTTACGTTTTTGTGTACTCGAGGATGGATTCTTTTCCATTTATAA
Organism: Calophaca sinica; assembly: GCA_037113605.1. NCBI lineage: Eukaryota > Viridiplantae > Streptophyta > Magnoliopsida > Fabales > Fabaceae > Calophaca > Calophaca sinica. The sequence goes on from CM073734.1 coordinate 74,969,304, forward strand.
GCTATTTTGAGTGTTTCTTCAATTCCATTCAAGTTGTGAAGGAATTGCTATCGCCACTGGAAGTGGGTATTCACAAGGTGACAAAGGATATTGGGCATTGCTTTGCAGGGGCAAAGAACAAGAGCAATGGTGTTTGTTTGCGAAAAAAATAAACTTACTGGATATGAGCAAGGAACAATGAATGATCAAACTGGAGAAGAACTGGAAACGCAAATTGAAGGAGAAGACCCATAGGGGCAGAGGAGCTGGGGGCAAAGCTTGTCATTTTTTTAAATTACAAGGTCAGTTTCGTAAACAACTAATATAATGGGTTAAGTTCCGCCTTTTTCCAACTTTCTCTCTCTTCTATTGTGGGAGCTGTTTACCAAAGGCTAGTAATAGTAGCTTTTCATATTTAATATAAAAATAATTTTTAAAAAAAATCTGAAACAAATACAATTAAAATAATTGAAAATAATTTTTTACTTTAAAAAAGTGATTTTATCATTTGAGAATATGTAACAAACGCACCCTTATCCCAATCATATAATTAAAAAAAAATACACCAAAGAATTAATTTAAAAAATAAACTACACTAAAAGCGTAAAAAAAACCACCGCAACATTGAATCCCATCACACCAAAAACTATCAGTTTATTTTTAATTAATTAGTTTAATTAATTGGAATTTTAATTGGTAGGTTAAATTAAGATATTATTTTTATTAATTAAATAAAAAATTGATTAAAAGACCTATAATTAATGACTAAAACAATTTAAATGAAAATAATTAACAATATAAAAATAATATAATTGCTTACTCACCACCACGCGGACGCTACATCAATTCAAATGTCCACGTGGAGGCTACTAACTAGGACGACCATTGTAACACCCAGTTTTCGAAACGCTATAGTGTAATAATTAAAATCATAAACGAGTAATTAGGCAATATATATATATATATATATATATATATATATATATATATATATATACTGAAAAATAATAGTTTATTAAAAACTAAATATATTGACACGTACATAAGGTTATATATCTTTGTGAAACCCGTGTCTAGGGCCCACAACTTATATGACACATATACAGACTCTGACTCACTGGCTGTGACACGTAACTGAAGAGACAGAGTTACTCTTACTGAGTACCCTCTATACACTCCATGATGCGGGTGATGCCTCAATCAAGTCCATGTTATTTGCTTTATATGAAGAAGAACATACAACACAAGAAAAACAGAAGGAGCTAAAAAACACATTACACACCATAAAATCGGGAAAGCAGGGATAGAAAACATATACAAATAACACACACATAAGAGTAAGCACAACCAATTCTCGTGTTTATCTAAGTTACGCTCACTATCCTATAAGTCTATACCACTATATCTAAGCCTAGCTCCACTTGTTGAAACAAACTCTAAAATTCCAGTTTTGATGATCAACAAACTCTGAGAAAGATACTTAAGTTTATTGACTCATATATGTCTCTAACATTTTCTGTGAGTAAGTTCCAGCAAAGAAAGAAAAGAAAAAGAAACATGTCAAGCAAGAAGACAATGGAATTAAGCATAAGATTCTGAGAAATATGGTGAATTGACATTGGACATCATTCTTGAGAAGGAAGCTGTTAAACAAAGTGGAAAATAGCTAAATATGACATGACAATGGGCGACTTTCTTAAGATACAAAGCTGCAGAACTACAATCAAACTCCAAAGAACTCACTCAGGAGTAAGTAAGTTCCAACTTACTCTCAACTATCGCAGAAACAGATTTAGCAAAGAAAAAGAACAAATTAAATGCATCAAGTGATCACATTTATGAGCACACCATGCTATTAAATGAAGAACAAAAATCTTTGAAATCAAGAGCTTGTTCTTTGCTCTGCTGCTGTAAGTGAGGAAGTTCAGCAAGTGAAGCTTCCAAAAGGTGATGTGACAGGAGACAGGCGGCGGTTGGTGAAAAGCAAGGCGCTGCGTGCAGAACACTCATCACACTGTGCAAATCTGTCCCAAGGATTTCAAACGGCTCTGCAGCGGCTAGATCACCAAATCAGGGCTATATATCACAAAGATTGGAACCGAACAAATTTGAGAGAGCCAAATTCAACTGTTGCATCCAATTCAAATTGCAAATCAACTGCCTCTCAACTCACTCAAAAGTGCACTCTGCAGAAATTGTTAGGGGATCTTTTTGTGCACTTGTCTGCTTGTAAACACAAAGTTTTAAATTGTATTTCTCTGTGTGTAACCAAGCCTTAAACCCCAAAAACAACTTATCCTTGTATCTGTTTTGTTTTAGTGGGATCCTATCAAACTTCCTAGGGTAGGTGAGTGTTGGTGAGGAGTTCTGCTAAGGAAGATAGTTCAGGAACAGGAGTAAGTTCCTGGTTGTAATCAGCTTGAAGAGGCTGAGTGAAAGAACACTTGTAATCAGCTTGAAGAGGCTGAGTGAAAGAACACTTGTACTATTTGGGAAATAGTGGAAACACTCACTGGGAGTGAGGAGTGGATGTAGCCCAAGGTTTGGGGTGAACCACTATACATCTAGTGTGATTTATATTTATGTTTTTAAATCCATCTCACTTGTGACACTTCACACACTTCACTTAAAACTCAGAAACAATGTTCTTCAATCATTCTGCATAATCATGCTTTACTTACTGCCAATTTAATTCACATGATTCTGTTCTCACATCATGCAAGATTTTGTCTTACACTATTATTGATCAATCACACAGCATATGTAAACACTACAACTTGAGTAAGTTCAACTGCAGTATCACTAACTTACTCAACTTCAAGAACTGACTTGAGAGCAAGTTTAAAACTATTTTAGTGCAGGATTTTTAATAGGTCACAATTCAAACCCCCCCTTTCTTGTGACATATTTTCACTTCACCACTCACTTTCTTCTCACATCCTATAGCCTTCTACATATCCTATTCATAACTACTCCGCACCATCACTAGCTAAACTGTTAGCTCTAACCTACCGGCTAAGGCCTAACGGTACTCTCTCGATACTCCTATCACCTCAATAATTCATCACAGGCAGAGTTAACTGTCAACATCAAAGCATATCTCAAGTATTAGACTAGCACAGACAACACATTAATTAACATATTATTTAACAGCATAGTCCCACAAATACCAATGATCATATATAATCAGCAGCATAGTTACACCATTACCAACAATCATACTTAATCAGCACCACATCAATCAGCATCAGTCATCTATACTGGCATACACAGCACAACATCAATCATCAATCATCAAAGTCTAGATTAAACCTAGTGTCGCTCAGGCGACCTGCTACTGACATATTATCAAACAGCACACCAGCAATCACACATAACCATAACGCAATCATAAGTTGTCTATCCTACGATTTTCACATATCAGACAGATTATTCCTATGGTTGATAGACCTTTGACAACTGTTCTCAACTATCACAGGTCACAACCCCTCTCCTGAGGTGCTGCTATTATCAACCGCTAGTAGGGCTTGGGTCACCCTACGTACATTTGTATGCGCTACTCTATCCTACAATCCCTAGAGTGTAAGGTTTCTTGCTTCCACCTGGTTAGAAGATCGCTGAAGCCTCTGCCACTATTTGCACTCCTGCCGCACTCGTTACTCGCACTCCTACCTCTAAACCTGCTACTCACGCTCCTAACTATGAATCAGCTACTCACACTCCGCCCTTCGCTATTTTCCTCTCCCCTCTAAGGGTTCCCTACTGAGAGCTTTCTGATGTACGAGATCCTCACTTGAGGCAAGTGAAGAGCATACTTGCTCCTTAGTGGCCCTTTAAGTCTCACTCCCTTCTCAATCTCAAGGATTGCCTACTAAGGGTTTTCTGATGCACAAGATCCTCATCTGAGGTAAGCGTAGAGCATACTTACTTCTTAGAAGAAGTTCCTAGAAAGAGAAAGCTAGAGAGAGATAGGGTTTTGGCGTGAATGGAAATGACGAGGTGAAAGCCTATTTATAGGCGAGTTACGACTCCATCGCGTCGCGAAGGACTCCTCTCACAGGGTCCGTCACGTCGCGATGGTACCTTCCAGATTCTTCTGGATGTACACGTGGCAAAGATCCAACGGTGATCCCATTGCGTCGCGATGGTCACCTCACACAACTCCATCGCGTCACTATACACGCTTTTCTAAAATATCTTGATTTTCGCTTTCTAGAGTTTTCTAGGGTCTTCCACACCCTTCCGGGGTATTTCCATCCTATTTAAGGTTTTCTAGAACTTTCTTAAGTTTTATGAGTCCCACTTAAACCCATTTTATCTCTAATTAAGATTTTTAACACCAGTTTATCACCTAATCATCGATCTAATTATACTTCTAATATTATTCATGATTATTTAAAAAACAGGATGTTACAACCGTTAGTCTAGTCATCATGATAGTAAATTCACTACAACATTTTTTGTCTCTGACAACACATGTTTTTCCAACAGGTGAAAAGTGTTACCTAAGAGTAGATTAGGCAACATTTTGGGATTGTTACCATAAAACGAGTGTTTGACACAACACTCCTTTGGCAATACAGAATAAGTGTTCTCTAAAATTTAAATGGAAACAGCTCTAAACTGTTACTATGTCATTTCTATTGCAACAATTAATAATTGTTCCCTTAACTAATAACCATAACCGAGAACAATTTTGTTTATTATAAAAGACTACATTTTTATCATTGTTGTCTTTAATATTGAACATTAGTAAAAATATTTAGTGGTAATCTAGTGGTCCTTCCCTCCAAAACAACAAAACTTCAAATTAAAAAAAAATTCAATTTAACAAAACTGAATAAAAAAATTTAGATCAGAAGAAAAACAAAATAGAAAACCCTCATTCTCCACAATCTTCGGTCTTCACCTCTGTCGCTATCGATCTCGCTCATTGCAAAAAGGAGAACCTCCATCACTAAAATAGAAAACCCTCATTCTCCTTCTTTGATCTAAAAGGAGAACCCCTCGCAGCGTCACATTCCACTTTGGCTACAATTTTCAACTGTTGCTAAAAAAGCAAAAATGTTGCAGAGTAACGTTAGGGACTGAATCAAAAAAATTTGGAAAAAAATGGGGTTTAAACATCAATAAAAAATAGAGAGACTAAACTTGATAGAAGAATATTTTATAGATACTAAAAATATATTTAACAAATGTTTAAATGCTTTTCAGAACAAAACAAAACTCAAGCAACGATACATAACACATATTTTCACAGAACATTACATTAAAAGACAACTTAAAAATTCAAACATACATTATTGTACAACACACTGTGACTCTCTTGGCTAAAACTAGAGGAAGAGCTAGCTGATTGAATTTGAAGTGTTTGATAAAACTATTTGTTGAACTAACTGATAAATATAAAATGGCAAAAAATTATATACATTTTTATATAAATTATATCTATATATGTACTATTTTTTCTTGTATATATATATATATATTGTTTGTTTTAAAATATCTATCACTTTTAATATTTAATTTATTTTAAATTTTAAATTGTTGATCATCTTAAGAGATGAAAGATTACTTTTTTAATTACTTTGGTCACTAAAGGTTCATGAACAAGAAATTATGGAGGAAATTCGTCCTAAGAAAGGAAAGCTTGTTGCACTGAAAGCCTCTCACAAGTCTGGAAAGAGCTCATCACAGTCATCAAAATCTGCAGCTCTCAAAGCAGCAGAAGAAGAAGAGGACTACAGTGATGAAAGTGAGAATGAAGACTCAGAAAATGGAGATGAACTTGCTCTCATCTCAAGGAGGATCCAGAGGATGCTCAGAAACAGAAAATTGAGAAAATTTCCTCAAACAAGAAGGGAATCTCAAAAGGGTGAAGGAAGCAACTCTCATCCAATATGCTTTGAATGCAATAAACCTGGTCACTTCAAGATAGACTGTCCTCAACTCAAAAAGCAAAACAAAAAATTCTCTCCAAAGAAAAAGGCTATGATGGCACTATGGGATGACTCAGATGAAACCTCCTCTGAACAAGAAGAAGACCAAGCAAACTTTGCTCTCATGGCAAATTCTGAGGTTGAGGAAGAAGAGGTAACTGACTCTGAATCCATAAATTGCAATTCGTGCAGAGATCTACAATTTGCTTTTGATAATCTTTTAAATGATTCAAACATTTTATCACAAAGATGCATGACTTTCAAAACTCAGTTATGTGAGGTTAAGAAAAACAATGAAGAACTTCTTACACAAAATGAAAGTCATCTTAAAACCATTCATTGTTTGCGACAATCTCATTTTAAACTCTCTGATCAATACCAAAAATTGAGTGGCAAGGCTCCTAAGATACAGATACAGAGAGTTGCTGAGGTTAAATGCCAAAAGGAAAATGAGGAACTTAGAAAAAGGGTAAATGAATTAACTGCTGATCTGCAAATGTTTCTGCATAACACTGAAACCTTTGAGAAAATCATGGGGAGTCATGGAAACAGATAAAAGGCAGGGATTGGGTATACACCCAAGCATAAACCAATTTTTGAAAATGTATTTGTTCCCAAATCAAAAATGCTTAAACAATGTAATTACTGCAAGAATCTTGGGCATGATATTTCTGAATGTTTGAAAAGAATAAAATCTTCCTTTAGGAAGAACACTAACCATCAAGGACCCAAAGCTATACGGGTACCTAAATCATTGCTCATATCTGATGCAGGACTGCCTCTGGGCATCAAAGAAGAAGCTGTGGTTCTTAGACAGTGGCTGCAGCAGACACATACAGGCGACAAAAGTAACTTTCTCTCATTGGAGAGGAAGAATGGGAGCTGTGTCACCTTTGAAAATAATGAAAAAGGTTGGGTAAAAGGTATAGGCACAGTAGGTAAGAAGAATTATGCTCAAATAAAGAATGTTCAATATGTCTATGGTCTTAAACATAATCTCTTAAGTGTGAGTCATTTGACTGACAATGACAATGAAGTTTTATTTAAATCTAACTCATGCATTATCAAGGAAACTTCCTCTGGAAACATACTCTTCACTGGTGTTAGAACCAGAAACTTGTACAGTATCTGTTTAGAGGACCTTTCAGAAGAAACATGTTTTATTTCTTTTGAAAATGATAAATGGATATGGCACAGAAGAGTAGGTCACACAAGCATGAACACTATTTCGAAATTATCCAGATTTGAACTTGTCAATGGATTGCCTAAAATCAAATTTGAAAAGGATAGAATTTGTGAAGCTTGTATTCAAGGAAAACAAGTCAAATCTAGCTTTCACTCCAAAAACATAGTCTCTACAGAAAGACCACTTGAACTATTACATGTTGATTTATTTGGTCCAACAAGAGTTGCAAGTATAATTTGGAAAAAGATATGGCTTTGTGATAGTGGATGATTATTCAAGATATACTTGGGTTCTATTTTTGAAAAACAAGGATGACTCCTTTGAAGCTTTCAGAATATTTTGTAAAAAGGTTCAAAATGAAAAGAGTTGCAACATTGCTTCTGTGAGAAGTGACCATGGAGGTGAATTTGAAAACGTATCCTTTAAAACCTATTTTGATGAAAATGGTATTTCTCACAACTTCTCTCGTCCTAAGACTCCTCAACAAAATGGGGTAGTTGAAAGGAAAAATAGAATATTGCAAGAAATGGGCAGGACCATGCTTAATGACTCAAAAATTGAAAAATATTTTTGGGCTGAAGCAGTTAACATAGCATGCTACATTATAAACCGAGTCTCCATTAGAAAAATCTTGAATAAAACTCCCTATGAGCTATGGAAAGGTAGGAAACCAACTGTTGCCTACTTTCATATTTTTGGGTGTGAATGCTTTATCTTGAATCATAAAGAAAATTTGGGAAAATTTGATTCAAAGTCTGACAAAGGTAGTTTCCTTGGATATTCAACTTCCTCTAAAGCCTATAGAGTGTATAACTTGAGATCTCAAATTGTTGAAGAGAGTATGCATGTGAAATTCAATGAATTTTATCAATCTTCTGATAAAAGGATAGATGATGCTGAAGATACAACTGAAAGATCCAGTCCTCAACCACAAAATGAAGTTCCAAAGCGAATCGATTGAGGAAGTCCCTGAACTTACTCAAGAACCAGGAAGCTCCTCTCAGCAACCCACTCAGACTGTTAACCTGCCCAGAAGCTGGAGAGTGGTTACAAATCACCCTCAAGAGCAAATAATTGGAGAAACCTCTGAGCCTGTGAAAACAAGAAGGTCCTTTAGACAAGAATCATCAAATATGGCATTGATCTCAGAAATTGAGCCAAGATCCATAAATGAAGCCATAACTGATCCTTCTTGGGTTGAAGCCATGGAAGAGGAACTTACTCAATTTGACAAAAATTAGGTGTGGACACTAGTTAAGCAACCTACTCATCAGTCTGTCATTGGAACAAAATGGGTTTTTAGAAACAAACTCAATGAGGAAGGTAAGGTAACAAGAAACAAAGCTAGATTGGTAGCTCAGGGCTACAATCAACAAGAAGGTATTGACTATGATGAAACTTTTGCTCCAGTTGCTAGATTAGAAGCCATTAGAATCGTACTTGCCTATGCTACTCATAAAAACTTAAAATTATTTCAAATGGATGTCAAAAGTGCCTTTTTAAATGGTTTTCTAAAATAAGAAGTATATGTTCATCGACCCCCTGGATTTGTTGACTCCAAAAAACCAAATCATGTCTTTAAATTAAGTAAAGCCTTATATGGACTCAAACAAGCTCCAAGAGCTTGGTATGAGAGACTAAGTGCTTTTCTAATCAAAAATGGTTTTTCTAGAGGAAAGGTTGACACAACTTTATTTATAAAACATCACAAGGAAAACCTACTAATAGTCCAAATCTATGTGGATGACATCATTTTTGGTGCAACAAAAGAAAATTTATGTGATGATTTTGCAAACCTTATGAAGAGTGAGTTTGAAATGAGCATGATGGGTGAACTAAGTTTCTTTTTAGGGCTGCAAATCAAGCAATTTGAAGATGGTATTTTTATTTTTCAAGAAAAATATATAAAAGATCTTCTGAAAAAAATACCAAATGAATGAAGCAAAGGCTATGGCTACTCCAATGCATCCAACTGCAAACCTTGATAAGGATGAAAATGGCAAAACTGTCTCTGAAAAGGAGTACAAGGGCATGATAGGTTCCTTATTATATCTTACTGCAAGTAGACCTGCCATTGTTTCTGCTGTAGGACTGTGTGCAAGATTTCAGTCAGCTCCAAAAGAATCTCACTTAATGGCTATTAAGAGGATACTCAGATATTTAGTTGGAACTCCTAACCTTGGTCTGTGGTACAGAAAAAACTCTCATTTTGATCTTATAGGTTATTGTGATGCTGACTATGCTGGAGATAAAGTAGAAAGAAAAAGCACGAGTGGCTCATGTCAACTTCTTGGAGAAGCTATGGTCTCATGGTCATGCAAGAAACAAAACACCATTGCTCTGTCAACCACAGAAGCTGAGTATGTTTCAGCTTTAGCATGCTGTCAACAAATTTTATGGATTAAGAATCAATTGGAAGATTATTCTCTCAGGTATGAATGCATCCCTATTTATTGTGATAACACAAGTGCTATTAATTTAACAAAGAATCCCATCCAGCTCTCAAGAACTAAGTACATTGATATAAAGCATCATTTTATTCGTGATTATGTTAAAAAAAGGAAGTGGAATTGATTTTTGTGGATACAAAGAATCAGCTTGCTGATATTTTTACTAAGCCTCTTCAAGAAGAAAGCTTTAGTTTCATAAAGAGCAAGTTACACATAATCAAATCTCCATGATTTGGTGTATGTGTCTAAACTTACTTAAATCTGAGTAAGTTTCTGTGATGTATATTGATCATACTCTCAATCTTTGCTGATAAGTGAACTTACTCACTTATCCTAATAATTTATATATATTTAAATATATTGGACTGAGAAAATATCACTTCGTGGCATGTTTCTAGTTCACAGTTAGTAACGGCTACCAACATAACCTATTACCACCTTCCCCATTATTTCAATCACATCTTGTAAATGAAACTTGACCACTCTCTCTCTTTCTCTCTCGTCTTCTACAAATCAAACCCGCTTCCTCCTCTACTTAACCCACGTCGTTCCTCATCTTCTTCTTCAATTCAATCAAAACACTGAGCGAACCCTAAAACTCCCAAAATGGCGCGAACAAAAATCCCATGTGTAAGAAGAGTTCCTGGAAGCGCTTCAATGGCCATCATTCCATACGTATCTCCTACCTCATTCCTATTCGCCCAACCTCCTCCCATATCAACCACTTCATCACACCACGCACCATTTCTCCTCTAAAACAGAAATCCCAAAATCTTCGAAAACTTCATCTATTCCCAGTAGAAGATCAAACCGGATTGCTGCTGGTATAGGAACATCTTCGTCAACAAGGTCTCGGGATGAAGGAGTGATATACATACGCGACGATGATGATTCAGAGGCTACTCTGACTGATCCTCCTCCTAAAAAGGAGGAAACCATCTCTGAATCCATTGCAATGCTGAAGAAAGAAAAAATGAAGAAGAATACCAAGGAGAAGAAGGTCCAGAAAATGATCATGAAGGAAAAAGAGAAGAAGGAATTAAAGGATGAGAAAGACTCTGCTAAACGAAAAGGCAAGAGGGTTGTAGAAGAACAGGATAAAGTAGGTAAGGAATGGGAAACCAGAACTGTGGTTCCTGGAAGAATCTTCATGCTGGATAACCTAAAAGATTCTGGGTGGAATCTTTACCCCTTTCTGAGCAAACCAAAGTGGGTTGATTTTGTTCAAATTAAAGAAAGGATCTATGAGGGACTAGTAAGAGATTTCTATGAAAATGCTTGTGTTGATGAAAAGGACTCCTCCCTGACAAGCAAAGTAAAAGGGATCACCATTCGTCTCACCACTGAATCCATAAGCAAAGCCCTGCAGATTCAAGAGTGTGGAACTAAACTGTTTGAAGATAACTGGTACCCTAAGGCCAACACCACAAGAGAAGAAGTACTGGAGCATGCTCTCGATCAACCCAACCTCAAAGACATAGCCACCAACCTAAAGGGACTGGAGCGAATTCTTCAAAACATGGCCTCTCACACCATCATTCCAAGGGCAGGTAGCTTCGAGAAAATTACTGATCTGGACTTATTGGTGGTTTATCATTTGATTAAAAGAAAACCTTTAAGCTTGCCATGCATCATACTCTGTCATATGAAGAATGCTGCCACAACCCTGAGAAAGGCATCCTCCCTGCCTTATGGCATGGTCCTGACTAAAATTTTCAATTACTTCAAAGTGCCTCTGGCTGGTGAAGCTTACTCCAAAAAATGCACCACCTTTTTCAGTAAAAACCTCAACCAGATGAACATTAAAGTAAACCCTCAGTATGTTGGGGATCAGAGAGTTGAATCAACTTCCTCTAAGAAAAGGAAGGCATCAAAGAAGGAAGGTGATGTTGAAGAAGAAAAAGAAGCAGGGAGAAAAGAAAAGAAGGTTAAAGATTCGAAAAAATCTTCTGTGGAGAAGGAACCAACACATCAAAAGCTGGTATTTGGAGATTCTGAACTTGCTCTGGAAGAACTTGCTCAAAAGCAAGTGGAACAAGAAAATGAGGAAGAACTTGCTCAAGGGGAGCAAGGACCAGAAGAACAACTTGCTCAGGGGGAGGAAGGTAATGAAGAAGAAATTATTGCTCAGGGGGAGAAACTTGCTCTGGAGGAACAAGCAAAGGAACCTGAGGAACTTACTCAGGAAATACAGGTTGAAGAAATTGTAATGGAACACATTCATTTTTCTCCTACAAGTGAGGCCACTCAAATGAACATTACTGAGCAACAACAATCCTCTCAAACTCCTGGTAAAGGCAAGAATGATGAATTACTGGCATCTATTGCCTTAACTCAACTTGTTCATACTACTCATTTCCTTCAACCCCCAACTGAACCTACTCCTAAAGCTGGTGAGAAAGGACAAGAGGACATTCTGAAGTACCTCTTTCAGTCCTCTCACAAAGAAGGTACTTCCAGCACTGCCAATCTTTATCACATTCTGTCTCCTCCTCCTATCTATGATTCTTCACACCCTCGTGTTCCAACAGGGTTTGATCCTCATTTCTCAAACCTGCCAGATATGTCAACACATCTGAGTTCTTTGGGGTCCCTCTTCAAACAAAGTGCTGAACAACCCCACTCAATCCCTACTCCTCCAACAGGCCAACCCAGTGGCCCTTCTGTGGAGCAAGTACAAAATATTCCAACTGAGTGGATGGCAAAGATGGAGAGGGAGGTGAAGAAGATTGCTAAGAGAAGCAAGGACAATGCCAGAAGAGGCAAGAAGCACTCAAAAGAAATGAAGAAGGTTCTGCTGGGCCTCACCTACCTCCAACAAGATCAGAGGAGGGAACATGAAAGAAACTGGGCAAGGAGTGATTGGACCTCTAGGAACATGGCACCTGGTCTTAATCCTCCTCTATTTGAATTTCCTACTCGCTTTCCAGACATTCCAGCTCCTGCTGAAACTTCAAGCTCTGAATCCTCAGGATGGTCTTCCTCTGAGTAGCAGCTTAATGTGTGCTTCTGCCCTATGTATGTTTTTTTTGCTGATGAAAAAAGGGGGAGAAGTGAGATTAAGTTCGTGGGTTACTCTAGGAAGTGCAATATGGATTAGGAAGAATTTCTTGTGATTTTTTGTGGTTCTAATGTATCACATGAACTCTTTAAAATTTATGTTATTTAAATTTTCTGTTTTATGTAATCTTTTGCTGTTGTGTTTTGGGCAAGGATGTAATGGACTTTCATGTTTTAATGAAATCACCAGATTGCTTCATACTGTGCCACTCTGATAAATCATTGCTTACACATAACTTACTGTCAATTACAAATTTATAAAATGTTGGTGATTCTAAAGTCAAATAAACTTAATACTCCACCTAAAGTTTGTCATCATCAAAAAGGGGGAGATTGTTGCAACAAACTCTGAAATTCCAGTTTTGATGATCAACAAACTCTGAGAAAGATACTTAAGTTTATTGACTCATATATGTCTCTAACATTTTCTGTGAGTAAGTTCCAGCAAAGAAAGAAAAGAAAAAGAAACATGTCAAGCAAGAAGACAATGGAATTAAGCATAAGATTCTGAGAAATATGGTGAATTGACATTGGACATCATTCTTGAGAAGGAAGCTGTTAAACAAAGTGGAAAATAGCTAAATATGACATGACAATGGACAGCTTTCTTAAGAAACAAAACTGCAGTAACTACAATCAAACTCCAGCAAACTCACTCAGGAGTGAGTAAGTTCCAACTTACTCTCAACTACTGCAGAAACAGATTCAGCAGCAAAAAGAACAAATTAAATGCATCAAGTGATCACATTTATGAGCACACCATGCTATTAAATGAAGAACAAAAATACTGAAATCAAGAGCTTGTTGCTGCTACTGCTGTAATTGAGGAAGTTCAGCAAGTGAAGCTTCCAAAAGGTGATGTGATAGGGAGACAGAACTGATAGTTGGTGAAAAGCAAGACTGCTCTGTGCAGGAACACTCATCACACTGTGCAAATCTGTCCCAAGGATTTCAAACGGCTCTGCAACGACTAGATCACCAAATCAGGGATATATATCACAGCATTGGAACACTGAACAAATTTGAGAGAGCCAAATTCAACTGTTGCATCCAATTCAAATTGCAAATCAATTGCCTCTCAACTCACTCAAAAGTGCACTCTGCAGAAATTGTTAGGGGATCTTTTTGTGCACTTGTCTGCTTGTAAACACAAAGTTTTAAATTGTATTTCTCTATGTGTAACCAAGCCTTAAACCCCAAAAACAACTTATCTTTGTATATGTTTTGTTTTAGTGGGATCCTATCAAACTTCCTAGGTTAGGTGAGTGTTGGTGAGGAGTTCTGCTAAGTAAGATAGTTCAGGAACAGGAGTAAGTTCCTGGTTGTAATCAGCTTGAAGAGGCTGAGTGAAAGAACACTTGTAATCAGCTTGAAGAGGCTGAGTGAAAGAACACTTGTACTATTTGGGAAATAGTGGAAACACTCACTGGGAGTGAGGAGTGGATGTAGCCCAAGGTTTGGGGTGAACCACTATACATCTAGTGTGATTTATATTTATGTTTTTAAATCCATCTCACTTGTGACACTTCACACACTTCACTTAAAACTCAAAAACAGTGTTCTTCAATCATTCTGCATAATCATGCTTTACTTACTGCCAATTCAATTCACATGATTATGTTCTCACATCATGCAAGATTTTGTCTTACACTATTATTGATCAATCACACAGCATATGTAAACACTACAACTTGAGTAAGTTCAACTGCAGTATCACTAACTTACTCAACTTCAAGAACTGACTTGAGAGCAAGTTTAAAACTGTTTTAGTGCAGGATTTTTAATAGGTCACAATTCAAACCCCCCCTTTCTTGTGACATATTTTCACTTCACCACTCACTTTCTTCTCACATCCTATAGCCTTCTACATATCCTATTCATAACTACTCCGCACCATCACTAGCTAAACTGTTAGCTCTAACCTACCGGCTAAGGCCTAACGGTACTCTCTCGATACTCCTATCACCTCAATAATTCATCACAGGCAGAGTTAACTGTCAACATCAAAGCATATCTCAAGTATTAGACTAGCACAGACAACACATTAATTAACATATTATTTAACAGCATAGTCCCACAAATACCAATGATCATATATAATCAGCAGCATAGTTACACCATTACCAACAATCATACTTAATCAGCACCACATCAATCAGCATCAGTCATCTATACTGGCATACACAGCACAACATCAATCATCAATCATCAAAGTCTAGATTAACCCTAGTGTCGCTCAGGCGACCTGCTACTGACATATTATCAAACAGCACACCAGTAATCACACATAACCATAACGCAATCGTAAGTTGTCTATCCTACGATTTTCACACATCAGACAGATTATTCCTATGGTTGATAGACCTCTGACAACTGTCCTCAACTATCACAGGTCACAACCCCTTTCCTGAGGTGCTGCTATTATCAACCGCTCACTACAAGAAAATTCGGATTTACCGACGGGCTGACCGTCGGTTAAACGTTGGATTTTCCGACGGCCAAGCCGTCGGTAAAACAACAAGTCCGTCGGTAAATGGAATCTGATTTACCGACGGTCAATGCTCGTCGGTAATTTCAAAGATATTTCATTTTCGCGCCTATTTTTCAAATATCGACGGCCTTATACCGTCGGTAAGTTAAAAAACCCGTCGGTAATGCCGAACAGTTTACCGACGGCCTAGACCGTCGGTAAAAAGCCGTCGGTAATGCGCGATAATAACCAGAAGCCAGGCCTTCCCTTTCTCCTCCATCTTCATCCCTCTTCTCTTTCACTTCCCTCTCTTCCTCCGCCCCCACCACTACGCCGCCACCACCACCACGCCCACACCACCACCAGGCCGCCACCACCACCACCACTCTATTCTCTCTATTCTCTCTGTTCTCTCACTGTTCTCACTCTTTCTCCACCACCACCACCACCACCGCGCCCACACCA
The DNA here is from genome assembly GCA_037113605.1 of Calophaca sinica. Lineage (NCBI taxonomy): Eukaryota > Viridiplantae > Streptophyta > Magnoliopsida > Fabales > Fabaceae > Calophaca > Calophaca sinica. The sequence continues at coordinate 74,984,853 of CM073734.1, forward strand.
CCACGTCTTAGTCGCCACCACCACCGCGTTTCCTCGCCACCACCACCACCACCGTGACCGTCTCTCTCTGTCTCTCATCTCTCTCTATCCGCCGCCACCTCCAGAACAGCCACCGCCGCCACCTCCACAAAGACCGTCGCCGCCACCACCTCCACAAGACCTTCCGCGGCCACCTCCACAAAGACCGTGGTCTGCCGTCACCTCTGCCACCACCGTCTATTCTCTCGTCTCTATTCGTCCTTCTTTGTTCGTGTTTTTTCTTCCGAATCCCAAATTGATTTGGTGTTCCTTTTCGATGTTTCAGAACGATTGAAGGTTCTTGAAGTGATTTGAAGGTTTTTGACGTGATTTTGAAGGTTTTTGGTGCATCACAGGTATTCTTTTGTGGCTTGACCTCCAATTTTGTGTTCTGTGATTTTGGGAACTAAGGTTTGTTTGTATTCCCTGTTGTTGGTATTTGATTTTTGTTTTAGTAGCTTTGCAAGAGTAGCACTGCATGAGATTATTAGTTGTTTGATGGTTGTTCTGCTCTTATTGATTTTGTGGATTGTTAGTTGTTTGACGGTTGCTCTGCTCTTATTGATTTTGTGGATTGTTAGTTGTTTTAAAAGTTTAGGATACTTATATTATGTCCAAGGTTAAAAGTTTGTCTTAAGCATGCTAATTAGAAGGGGAAAAAAACAATTCTAGTTGGCGCATTCTCGCTAAGTTAGCATCATGATTTGAAAAAATATTGAAAAAATATTGGAATAAAGTCTTAAATACTACAAACCTATGCCTTTGTTCGTTTTGTTGTAATTCGATTATTTTCGCTTTATATGCTCATGGTGACCAATGTTGACAACAAGCAGACAATGTCTTTAGATGGAAACCGTGGTCGTGGTAGGGCTTCCAGAGGCCGATGATGTCTGCAAGGAGTATCGGAATAGCTTTGTGACGATTGAGGATCGCGATGCTCGCCATCGTGATCCTCCTATGCCTTCCAGGAGGCCGATGATGTCTGCGAGGAGTATCGAAATAGCTTTGTCATCGGGACTAAGGATCGTCCGAGGATCGTGATTTGATGAACCAGCATGGTGATCCCGGGAGGCCTGTAGCTACGGTGATGCTCATCGAGGACATACATCGCTCAGGTCTCCAAATGATGACGATGAGATCTTGGAGTATACTCCATCCACACCGGAGTATTCTCCAATCGGAGAGGATTACACTCCGACCTCACCGGAGTATTCTCCAATCGGAGAGGATTACACTCCGTCCACACCAAAATATTCTCCCACCGTAGCAGATTACACTCCATCGACTACTTCGGAGGATTCTACCGCCCGATTTTGTCCTAGGGACCCCTCAAGGAGCCGCCACTAGCTAGCCTCTATTTTATATTATGCATGTTATGTACATTAGTATTTGACTGCTTTAACATTTTAATTGGATAAATGTATTAGGATAATATATGATGCATGTCTTTACATTTGTGCTTTTCTATTTAATTTTTGTGTTAAGCCTAAGTTCCAATTATTCCAACGTTTCAATGATTGTTCGCGAAACCAGGCCGCCACCACCACCACCACCACTCTATTATGCTCTATTATATGTTTTACATGAGGAGGTTAAATAGCTTTTGAGAATTCATGATTTGATAAAAATAGTGAAAGCCAAAAAGCTTACTTGGGGTTTATTTGGAATTATTTTATAACATGATTGTTGTTTGGTTGGCATCCTGCTCATTTTTGTTGATTGCTATTTGGTAGCTTGTTAGTTAAAATTTTCTATGTTTTTTCTGTATTTTTAGGTCGAGGCCACGACATTGCCTCGAGACTGCCACTCACATCGAAGGACGTGGACACTCTCTTGTTCTGAGAATTAGGTATGCACTCTAACGAAATGTCGGTTGACTCATTGGGTGGAAAAGGGTTGGTTGTTGACCCCCACACGACATATTTATTTGATTTGCTTCATAGTTCTCTCCAGAGAGAGAATTTTGAGGTGATGTGTGTTTTGGCTAACAAAGGATGTTTTATGTTGAAGTGATGTATAGTTCTCTCCACAGAGGAATTTTGTTTGATGTATATTTTATGTTAGAGTAAGGTAGCATGTAGATTATTCATTTAGCAAGCAACACATAAACTCAATTTGATAAGTGAATCTACGATCCTATGTTCATGCTACGTCTCGCTATACTTATAGAAACCAATTTATATTGAGATAGTAACCATATTAATCTCCAAAATATTCTGATTATAACTATATACTATCTTGTAAATACAAACAACGTTTATTAAACTAAAAATTTAACATATAAAAGACATATTATTACACAAAGACATGAATTTGGCCGAGGAAATTGATTCCCAAATTAATCGTATCAGACACTAATTATAAACTATTAAAATCCTATATTTGATGAATTTAATTATGTGATGATCTTATTTTTTTTAAAAATAATAAAGTAACCAATTTTATGTTGTTTAGAGATACCATCAACTGCCTTGGTTAATGTAGTAGATTCTGGTGCTAGGCTAGTTTTTTAACTGCAGAAACAGAAAATGATTGTTTTTTGGCCAATTAATGGATTAGGATGTATGGTAGATGTGACCATATAGGAGCTCTAATTGCATGGCATATACCAAGCCAAACCACTATGAAAACAAAAATTGTTAAAATGATTTATGCTTCCCTTGCCGTCGGTATGCTTGTTTAATTCTATCCTTTAAGAGGATGTCAACTTTCAACATGTTACTTTTTAATTATTGATGAAATGGATGTTTGATTGTTGTTATTAGTATCGGAGAAAAGCCTTAGCTTCCCGTTTGAGGTTCAATATATTATTGAGTGCGTGTACTCTTTTAGATACCACGTGTTCATTGTATATTGAACCTTGAATTGTCCAAGTCGGACGATTGGGAAAAAACTTTTTCTTTACTTGTATAATAGTTGTTGCTTGATTCTCGTATCTTGATATTTGATGAAATTTCGGTTAGATTCATTTCCTTTTGTTCTCTGGGTGCATACTTGATTGCCTTGTTCCTAGCTGCGATCATTTTGTGTACTGAGAGACCAATGGGAAATGTCAAATAAATTTTGTCAAGTATAAGATATGAGAATTACTAATGACTATTATACGAAGTTCTGAAAAAGTTTTTCCTCGAATGGGATAGGGTCATACCATTTAAAGAAAGAGAGCGGTTGTAAGAATGTCGTCTTCTTTGAAATTGTCATTTTTTTGACATGCAGAAGATGGAATTTTTTCCTTGAATCGTAGTTGGATGTACGATAGGTTGTATCCGGAAGAGGGTTTGAAACAATCTTTTTGCGATGGGATTGATCACTGCCGTTCAAGTCGCAATGGCACACGAAGATTTCGAAATTAATGGAGGGATTAGATGTCCGTGCCTTAAATGCGATTGCAGAAAGATCAAGAGCCCAGGAGAGGTCATCCGCACCGCAAAGAGTTGGATTTATGCCTAATTACTGCATTTGGACTAGACATGGTGAAGAGTTACCTCGGGTTGGATTAGGGGTTGGCAATAATTGCACAGGTGCTTCAAGTAATTGCGTAGATACGGGATATGGTGAGCAGATTGAATTGATGCAAAATATGGTTTGTGATGCCTTGGGGGTCAACGTATCATTCGAGGAGCCACAATATGATGACACAGATGAACTTCCAAATGAGACTGCACAAAGATTTTATAATCTCTTGTTAGAAACAAATAAGCCGTTGTTTGAAGGGTCTGCCGACTCTAAGTTATCAATGTGTGTGAGACTTTTAGCTCTCAAGTCCAACTGTGGTGCTACGGATGTGTGCTTGGATCTCGTAACGAAGATGATGTTGGACTCGTCACCTATCAGAGATGGTTTGCCAAAAAGTTATTACGAGGCTAAAAGCTTAGTGTCCAAATTGGGGTTGGAATCTAAAAGGATTGATTGTTGTGTGAGAGGGTGTATGTTATATTACGACAATGAATTTGGTAAAAACGATAAGCGTCTTTGGTTGAATGCAAATTCTATGGTGAGCCAAGGTATATGTCACATACTGATAATGGGAAGGGTAGACAAAAACCAGTTCCACGGAAGGCAATGTTTTATTTGCCAATTATTCCAAGGCTGCAGAGAATGTTTGCGTCAACACAGACTGCAGACAAAATGACTTGGCACTATGAGAATAAAAGAACTTCAGGTATGTTGCGACATCCATGTGATGGTGAAGCTTGGAAGCACTTTGATCATGTGAATTCCGAATTTGCAGCAGATCCACGTAATGTACGACTTGGCTTATGCTCTGATGGTTTTATCCCATATGTTCAATCAACGGCGAAACCTTATTCTTCTTTGGCGATTATTGTTACCCCATACAATCTTCCTCTGATATGTGCATGTCTAAGCCCTATATGTTCTTGACTTGTATTATATTGGGTCCAGATAATCCAACAGATGGTATTGACATCTACTTACAGCCTCTCATTGACGATCTCAAAAGGTTGTGGAATGGCGTTGTGACTTATGATGTTGCACGAAAGAAGAACTTTACAATGAGGGCAGCTCTTATGTGGACCATTAATGACTTCCCTGCATATGGCATGTTGTCCTGGTTGGGGTACTCATGGTAAGATGGCATGTCCCATTGCATGGAGCATACAAAGGCCTTTACCTTGAAATTTGGGGAAGAGTTCTTGGTTTGACTCACATCGCAGGTTTTTACCAAAGATCATCCATTTAGACGGAATAAGAACGCCTTCAAGAAGGGGAAGTTGAATTAGATGGTCGCCCGAGGTTGACATCCGAATGCATTTTTACCAGAGTTATGGATCCGCCAAAAATCATGATTTTGGTGAATTGGATCGATTTGAAGGATATGGACAATGGCACAATTGGACTAAAAGAAGTATTTTTTGGGATTTGCCGTATTGGAAAGATAATTTGTTGAGACACAACCTTGATGTTATGCACATTGAGAAGAACTTTTTTGTCAATGTTTTTCTCACAGTGATGAACGTTAGAGGAAGAAGGAAAGACAATGATAAGGCCAGACTAGACTTACCACTTTACTGTAAGCGAAAGGACTTGCATTTGACGACTCAGTCGAATGGGAAAACCCTGAAACCCAAAGCCTGTTACTCTTTAACTGTTGAGGAAGCTAGGTCAGTCTGTCGGTGGATAAAAGAACTTCGAATGCCAGACGGTTATTCTTCTAATTTGGCAAGATGTGTTGATGTGAACAAAGGAACAATGATTGGGATGAAAAGCCATGATTGTCATGTATTCATGGAGTGTTTACTTCCTATTGCATTTAGTTCCCTGCCGTCAAATATTTTAAATCCACTTACAGAACTCAGCCAATTTTTTAAAGATTTGTGTTCCGCAACATTGAGAAATGATGATCTTATCAAGATGGAGCAGAACATACCAGTCATTCTTTGTAAGTTGGAGAGAATATTTCCCCCTGGTTTCTTTGACTCTATGGAACATCTCCCAGTGCATCTTGCACATGAAGCTACGCTCGGTGGACCGGTTCAATACAGATGGATGTATCCATTCGAAAGGTAATATAATCAAATATTCTTTAACATAATTATTCACTGCCCCGGGTTAAATGTTGAAATGTTGATCACCAACCTGGTTATTCTGAGATTTATGGGTGACTCAAAGCCGTCGGTGAAAAATAGGGCCACGGTTGAAGGATCTATTTGTGCAACTTACTTATACCGTGAGACAATTCATTTCTGTTCCCATTATTTTACGAACTTCATGCTGACACCAACAAATAATAGGAATGAAATAGAAATTGAAAGTGAAAGGCACCCGCTGGCCTTATCAGTGTTTTGCCTTCCCGGTCGTCATGCTGGAAAGGAGCTGAAGTCCTGGTTAACGGGAGAAGATTGGAAGTCAGCACACATTCACGTGTTGATCAACTGTGCCGAAGTATCACCATATCTTACGTATGTATACTTTTGACCACTTTCAATTTATTTAGTCCACACCTATTCATGATCATTTGTTTGATAATGACTTGTTCAAGGCATTCTTGTTAACTAAGCCCACAAGCGAACAAGACTCTTCTGCCTATATTCATGAATATTTCCCAACGTGGTTTAGGAGCCAGGTATGTATTTTTAGTCCTATTTCAACTATTTGTTGTTTGAAAATACAAAAGATTGTTTGCAAAAAGGAACCCTAAATCACTTGTGCATGTGTATACGCAGGTGTATAGCGAGTCAGAATCGCCCATAATCGAACACTTGAGAAATTTATCTCATGGTCCTAAATCACGTGTAAAAGAATGGCACACGTATTTAAATGCTTGATTTACAAATTTCAAACTCAGTCAAAAACAGAGGAAAAAAGCGATTAACGGCGGAGTTTATGTAAAAGGTGCCACAGAGGGAGGTGAAGACGACTTCTACGGCGTGATTCAACATATATATGGTGGCGTACAATACTTTAGACTATACTAAAAGAATAGTGCTATTTTATTGTAATTGGTTTGATCCGTCAAGTAGAGGCACAAGAATGGATCGCAAATATAATATTGTTGACATATGCATGAGCAGAAGATACCAAATGTTTGATCCGTTTATCATAGCACAACATGTAAGACAGGTGTATTATGTCCCTTATCCGTCAACTCGAAGGGACAAACAAGGTTGGTGTGTTGCAATAAAGACAAAACCAAGGGGTCGCATTGAAGCAGATGATCCACAGGAAGAAGTGGCTTATCAAGTGGATGAGATGTCTCATGTCAACGTAGTAAACGAAGTTGAACCCATTTCTCAACTACGTGACGATCCAATCACATATGAAGATGTAAATGGAGATGAGGAATTGAATGAAGAAGCGGCAGAACCATCAAGATCTGAAGACGATGCCGAAGCAGAGTGGGCAGAATGGGCAGAATAAATTTGTTTAACTTTTTACAATTAGAGAATTTAATGTCTAACAACATATTTTATTTTGTCAGTTATTTTCATATAACTTGTTTATTTTTTGGAATTCATTTTTAATATTGTTATGTTTAAATATAATATTTCATGATTGTTATTATTGAATTGCTCTATAGACATATATGGCATCAGGAGGTTCAGGCTCGACCCCAAACCACCCAAAGTAGTGGTCAGCGGAAGGAAGGGCATCATTGCCGACCCCTCGTCGTCGGAGGCCGAACATTATTAGGATTGATGATGCCGGCTATGCGATGTTGTCATCCACACTGGGTCCGCAGATACATCTACGCCTACACATTGTGCCGAAGTTCGCCCCTACGCAGCCTTACGTCACATTGGGCACCTACACAAAGATGCGTGACCTTCGCAGATCGACACCCATTTACATGATGCCCACCCCAGGGTTCCAGCAGACACTTGCCGCTTCTTCCTCTCATTTTGTGTTTGAGACGGTGCTCGACACTCATGTGTCCGATCAGGAGTATAGTGTGGGTCAGGCACCTGATCAGACCGGGGTTCAGCAGGACGAGGAGGTTGAGTAGCAGCAGGATGAGCAGGAGGTCGTTGATGATATTCAGATGCTGCATGATGGCCGAGTTGCTATCAGGCCAGCTGGTAGAGGGTGAGTATGTAGGTTGAATACACATTTTTGCCCCTTATCTTTTTTTTAGTTTTCAATTTCATCCCTTATCTTTTTTTAGTTTTCATTTAAGTCCCTTAAACTTCAAAAATCACATCAATTTCGTCTTTTCTGTTTATTTATTCATATTTTCTTAGACGAATCACCATCTGACACGTGGCAGAAAAATAAAATAAAACAAAACAAGCGCCACGTGTAAGATGGTATTTCGTCTAAGACAAAAAGAATAATTAAAAAGAAATGACGAAATTGAAGTAATTTTTATAACTTAATGGACTTAAATGAAAACTAAAAAAAGGATAAGGGGCGAAAATATGATTTAACCTATATATTTTTAACTTGTTTGGTATGTTGTTATTGTTTAGGTTCCTTAGTCAAAGCCATTGCGAAGGCTATCACGAAGTAATTGAGCAAAATTACCACACCTATTGGCCCACCTGGGACGCTGACGGCAATGAGCGGAGGCACATGTTCAATTCTTTCGAGTAAGTTGTTTATTTTTTTTTGTTGCGTATTATTTTTTTATTTCATGAATCTCAATTATTTTTAATAACATATTATATTCATACAGAGAGGTTTCTTGGAAGGAAGAGCGGGAGGAGCGGATCAAGAAGAACTTCCATATGAAGGCTTCCCACCGCCTATCGATATGCTTAGAGATGCGCCTCAATGGGCGACCCACTTGGATAGGAGATGAGATCTGGCGTGACTACTGGCGCCTTTGGAACTCCCCGAGTTCAAGGCGATGGCGAAAGCGAAGAAGAATAGAGCCTCACGAAAGGGTGGGAGCTTGCATCCGGAGGTTTGGTCGGTCACAGCGCGACAATGACTCGACTTGTATGTTTTATATTATTATTATTATTATTATTATTATTATTATTATTATTATTATTATTATTATTTAGTTAAGCTTTTTTTATTAAATAATTACAGTCTCGTGATTTGCAAAGGGAGGTTCATTGCACGAGCTCCATCGTGTAACTCATATTAGGAAAATGCAGGTGAGTTTGTCGATGAGCGGTCGAGGCGGACCAGGTAATTATAAAACATAATGAATAGTTTTTTAACAATGTTTATATTGTTTTATTACAATAAAAATTGACTAATTTGTTTATGTTTGACAGAGGAGTTTGGCGAGGATGTCTCAGGTTAGATCTCAGACATCCTCATGTTCCCGTCTCGAGCCCGGAAGGATCCATTGCGTCGCTGATGGTTTGGGCAGATGTTGTTGGCGGCAAGAAGAAGGGTCGCCTATACGGTGCTGGCGACCTTGCCAGCAACTACAAGAAAGGGGCCCACTGCCTCTCTGCTGGAGAGTCGTCCAGCAGTCGTGCTGCCGCGGATGAGCGGGAGATAGCAGAGTTGAAGCGGGCCATGGCGGCAGCGGCGATGATTAGCGGCCGAGCGAACGGATCGCGGTCGTCTCCAGAGGAGGAGGCCCGCCGGACGGCGCCATGTTGGCTCAGTCTTTGCGGCGACAGGAGGATCTGTACCATTTGCTAGCTCGCCACCGCCTCCTCCACCGCCTCGCCTCGCCTCATAGTAATCTTGGTGATCATGTCGATGATGTAGATAGTGATCATGATCATGATTATCGGGACTATTAGTTATGTTTGTATCGATATTTTTTATATTTTCGGATATTTTTATTCTTGTTTTGTTCGTCGAATTTTTTATTTATTTGTTACGTTTCTTTTTTAATTTGTTTTATAGTTATGTTATCGCATTACATTTTTAAATACAGGAAGAAATTAATTATTAAATGTGATAACTAGTAATCGTTAATTAAATGGATAAATAAATTAAATTGATTACAGAAATTAAAAATAAATAATTTAAAAAAATAATTTTTAATAAAAATTTAAACAATTTTCAAAAAAAATTTAAAGTTCGGATTTACCGACGGTCATGGCCGTCGGAAATGTCATCGGAATTATCGATGGGTTAAAACCGTCGGAAAAGCCGTCGGAAACTTACCGACGGGTTAAAGCCGTCGGAAATGTCATCGGAATTATCGACGGGTTAAAACCGTCGGAGAAAACCGTCGAAAATTTACCGACGGGTTAAAGCCGTCGGTACGTATTTGCGACGCGCAGTTTACCGACGGACATTAGGCCGTCGGTAATCCGTCGGAATTTTTTTATTACCGACGGTATTTGTGGATTACCGACAGCTTTTGGCCGTCGGTAATCCCGCTATTTCTTGTAGTGGCTAGTAGGGCTTGGGTCACCCTACGTACATTTGTATGTGTTGTTCTATCCTACAATCCCTAGAGTGTAAGGTTTCTTGCTCCCACCTGGTTAGAAGATTGTTGAAGCCTCTGCCACTATTTGCACTCCTGCCGCACTCGTTACTCGCACTCCTACCTCTGAACCTGCTACTCACGCTCCTAACTATGAATCAGCTACTCACACTCCGCCCTTCGCTATTTTCCTCTCCCCTCTAAGGGTTCCCTACTGAGAGCTTTCTGATGTACGAGATCCTCACTTGAGGCAAGTGAAGAGCATACTTGCTCCTTAGTGGCCCTTTAAGTCTCACTCCCTTCTCAATCTCAAGGATTGCCTACTAAGGGTTTTCTGATGCACAAGATCCTCATCTGAGGTAAGCGTAGAGCATACTTACTTCTTAGAAGAAGTTTCTAGAAAGAGAAAGCTAGAGAGAGATAAGGTTTTGGCGTGAATGGAAATGACGAGGTGAATGCCTATTTATAGGCGAGTTACGACTCCATCGCGTCGCGAAGGACTCCTCTCACAGGGTCCGCCGCGTCGCGATGGTACCTTCCAGATTCTTCTGGATGTACAAGTGGCAAAGATCCAACGGTGATCCCATTGCGTCGCGATGGTCACCTCACACAACTCCATCGCGTCACTATACACGCTTTTCTAAAATATCTTGATTTTCGCTTTCTAGAGTTTTCTAGGGTCTTCCACACCCTTCCGGGGTATTTCCATCCTATTTAAGGTTTTCTAGAACTTTCTTAAGTTTTATGAGTCCCACTTAAACCCATTTTATCCCTAATTAAGATTTTTAACACCAGTTTATCACCTAATCATCGATCTAATTATACTTCTAATATTATTCAAGATTATTTAAAAAACAGGATGTTACAACCGTTAGTCTAGTCATCATGACAGTAAATTCACTACAACATTTTTTGTCTCTGACAACACATGTTTTTCCAACAGGTGAAAAGTGTTACCTAAGAGTAGATTAGGCAACATTTTGGGATTGTTACCATAAAATGAGTGTTTGACACAACACTCCTTTGGCAATACAGAACAAGTGTTCTCTAAAATTTAAATGGAAACAGCTCTAAACTGTTACTATGTCATTTCTATTGCAACAATTAATAATTGTTCCCTTAACTAATAACCATAACCGAAAACAATTTTGTTTATTATAAAAGACTACATTTTTATCATTGTTGTCTTTAATATTGAACATTAGTAAAAATATTTAGCGGTAATCTAGTGGTTCTTCCCTCCAAAACAACAAAACTTCAAATTAAAAAAAAAATCAAATTAACAAAACTGAATAAAAAAAATTAGATCAGAAGAAAAATAAAATAGAAAACCCTCATTCTCCACAATCTTCGGTCTTCACCTCTGTCGCTATCGATCTTGCTCATTGCAAAAAGGAGAACCTCCATCACTAAAATAGAAAACCCTCATTCTCCTTCTTTGATCTAAAAGGAGAACCCCTCGCAGCATCACATTCCACTTTGGCTACAATTTTCAACTGTTGCTAAGAAAGCAAAAATGTTGCAGAGTAACGTTAGGGACTGAATCAAAAAAATTTGGAAAAAAATGGGGATTAAACATCAATAAAAAATAGAGAGACTAAACTTGATAGAAGAATATTTTATAGATACTAAAAATATATTTAACAAATGTTTAAATGCTTTTCAGAACAAAACAAAACAAAACTCAAGCAACGATACGTAACACATATTTTCACAGAACATTACATAAAAGACAACTTAAAAATTCAAACATACATTATTGTACAACACACTGTGACTCTCTTAGCTAAAACTAGAGGAAGAGCTAGCTGACTGAATTTGAAGTGTTTGATAAAACTATTTGTTGAACTAACTGATAAATATAAAATGGCAAAAAATTATATACATTTTTATATAAATTATATCTATATATGTACTATTTTTTCTTGTCATATATATATATATATTGTTTGTTTTAAAATATCTATCACTTTTAATATTTAATTTATTTTAAATTTTAAATTGTTGATCATCTTAAGAGATGAAAGATTACTTTTTTAATTTTTAATTTTTAAAATATTTTTTTTGAATAAAATGAGATAATATAAATGGAAAACCATATTTATATATTTTTAATCTAAATTTTTTATTTCTTTTACAGACAAAATATATTTTCTGTTGTTCTTTGCCCTAAGTATATATCTAGTTAGTGAAATTAGTTTTAGTATATATTTTATTAATTAGGAGTTAGGAGTTTTTGTTTTATTTAATGGAGGACAATAGAGAAATTTATTTAAAATAATAAGTGTAAAACTAAGAGAAAACCTAATGAGCTATAAACCCACGTGCTACTTCAAGAAACATGTGAAAAACACACAAGTCAGTGAAAAACGCTATAAGCTAATGAGATAAATGTTAAACACCTATATTAAACAAGCTTATAAAATATCCAAATTCACTATAAGTTAGTGGATGACACTTATCAAGCCGAACCTCTACATTCTACCACTTATCGGTTGGAACTACACCACATTACCTTCAACCGTTATAGTGTGATCAATTTAATTCATGATTTGCTACAAACGTGTAAAGCAAATTCGATTTAATGTTTTCCCCCAATGAGTTTCTATTACTTAGCACCCATTGTGAATAGTATAGATGTGTTTACAACCTTACCCAACCAGACAAATTCAACTTTGTCCAGTAAGAAAAATGGTTGAACTTTGATCTCATTTTGTGACTCGTTATCGATTAGGGACAAATTCCAATTAATCTATGGGTTACCCTACCTACCATGTGTGTGTGTGGTTTACTCGTTTAGTTAAGTTTAACATCTCTATATATTTGTTGTATCAAATTTGACCTCCTATCTTTTAGTTTTTGAATTGTCTCATTTTCATTTATTTAAAAAACACTCTATATGTAAAGTGACGTGTTATTATCATCCCCTTATCAATGTCATAAAATTCTAGTGGAGCATAAAAACACTTTCTATATTGAAACAAATTCTAATGTGTGACACCCCAAAAATAATGCAATTTATATATTTTATAAATATGTTCAACATAATAATTACGGTAAATTATTTAATTATAATTCGCTCTAATTATTTTGGTATGTTTGAATTGGTATAAATTTAGTAATCTATTTGCACTACATATAATATCTTTTATTGATGTATTAGTATATCTTGAGTTAGTGTGGGGAATAAGCAAAAGCCACTGCCAAGTTTATAAGATAAACTTTATCTCCACAAATCCATTTTTTTTAAAGTCAAAGACTCATGCTAAGTTTCTCAAATCCAATTTATTTCCCAAAATTTATTTGAAAGACACAAAAATATTTTGAGAACCCTAAATTGAGATATGTGAAATTCTTTGGAGTTATTATTGTTGTTGCTATTAATATTTGGATTTTAGTAAGCCTTAAAAATAATATTCTATTTAAAAAACAAATAGCTTTATTTTAAGCACGTGAAATACCTTTTGACTTGGAAAGTGAGTTTACAAAGAGTGAAATGGCTTTTAAACTAAAAGTGTAATTAGTTGTAGTTGAGTGCTTAGACAGAAATGGATATGTGTAGTACTTGTCTGTGTTTGTAATTCGACATTCTCGGAATGAACAGCTGTGACATGGACGAAGAAGGAGAGTAGAACATCGGCACATGGATAGAAAAGACCAATGTCATGAAGAGCATGAATACGACTGGATGGAACTTACGTGGAAGCTACAGAGGTTAGGGGAATTACTACTAATAAGTTTGGACAATGCATAAGTTGTTTGTTTATTTGATTTGTGGGTTAAACTCCATTGGGTGAGTTTAACATCTTGTTGAATTGTTTATACTATTTGAAATGTGTGTCGAGCAATCATGACTTACATAAAGTTATGCCTAACTCAACCTTTGATTTTCTTAGGTACTCGTTCTGATTAAAGTGTACCATGTTGTGCTAGGTTAACTTTATATCGTAATTGTGTTGAATTTATAATACATACTAATATCTGAATATGTTGATATGTGTTGTTTTGCTATTGATGATGTGTATATGTTTGGAAACATGTAAGTGTGTTTATGATGATACGTTATTGGAAACAAATTGATGTGTTTGACGGCATAACACCGGTTATGGCCTAATGCGATTCCATAAGTTGTAAAATAACAAAAAAGGGTTAAAAAGGGAAATTTCTAGATGATCAAAAGGAGTTTTGAAAATAAAAGGATAAGATTGAAGTTAAGGACAACAATGATTTCCAAAACAGTTGAAAAGGGTTTTTCTAAAATGAGAGGATCAAGGTTTAAATGTTCGAACGTTTTACCAAAAGTAGCAGAGTTAGGAGAAGAAAAGTATTTTTGTTTCCAAGAGAAAAATGAACTTGTGATAAAAACTCAAGTGGTAAATTCATTATATTAATTGATTAATTATTGAACATCACCCGAGTCTTACACAGAGTGGTATTGGATGCTCAGTGAATTGCTTAAGCCTTGAGTGTCCTATTTTTCTAAAGCAGTTTTTGAAGAGTTTTACTCGAAGGAAGTATTCCAAAATGACTTTCAAAGAATGACGAATCTTCAATTTGGCAAGACTTTCAATAGAGTTTTTCACCAAGTAACGAGTTTTCCAAAAGAAATACAAAGAGGTTTCAACTATTTAGAGCTTCATAAAGAAAACGTGTTTTCAAAGATAGAGTAGGATTTAGAAAGAATCCATTTTTCAAAAAGAAAGAAGACATGTTCCGTCGTAATTCTAAATCAAGATCTCAGACACTTCTTGTGAGTGAACCGTCTAAAAAGACAATGATGATGATTGTGCTAACCATGGAGCATTGTTTACTCGGACTGAAGACCAGCTATGGGTCCTGGTGTCAAGTAATCGTCTGTTGAGCCCTGACCCAAGGTGCGATTATGGGCCTGGGTCTAATAAAGGGTAAAGGGCATCGTAACTGGGCGTATTCTTGGCCAGCGTTACAAGTTCGACTGTGAAATCTGGTACAAACACCAGTTATGGGTGTGATTTAAACTAGTAAATTGAGACATCAGCTAGGGGTGTGAACACCAGCTATGGGTGTGATTACGCGGTAGACCCGGGCGTAATGCATGAGCATGAGCATACTAACCACATTTGATGATGTGAACCGATGTTGATATATGTTGTGTTGATATGTTGATTGATCATACGGTTGATGTGTGTGGTATGCATTACTTGAGGTTGGGATACTATGTTATATTGTCATGAAGGAAAATTACTGAGTAGAAATGTTGAGGTGCCATGCGTATACATCTGATGTGATATTGATGATGATTATTATTGATCGTGTAGAAATCACATGTTGTGTGTATGTGATGTATTATTACTATATATTAGCATGTCGATGTATAAGTTATTATTTTGTTTTCCCTTATGCAAACTGTCACGTGGATGAACTTGTATATGAGTAATTCACCCTTGCCAGTTTGTCTGCATGCCCTATTCTGGGTATTTCGAGATAAATATTTTACGTACCATGGGGAAGAGTCCCCGGAATACCAGAGGAGACTACTCGGGAATTAATTGAAGGTATAATCGACGGAGTGTGGACTACCAGGACTCGGTCAACGTCGACGTAGAAGTTTCTTCTGGAAATAGAATGTCTTGGACCTACTAGATGTACTTGGTAAGAGTCCATGAGTCTTATACAAGAAGTTTTCCGAAGGATTGTTATTCTTCTTGTGTCTCTGACTAGTTATCTAGATCAGTATACTTAAAGTTTTGATTACACCAGCTCTTAGAATTTTATTTGTTTAAGTCAGGTCCTTCGACTATGGTTAAGTACGTTGTGTGTTTGAAAGATTGAAAAGATTTATGCCTTATGGCAGTGTCGATCTTCTTTTATAATTGATGAGCTTCAGTTTGTATTTTTTTGGTTTTAAGTTTTCTTTGGTATCAGATTTTCTGCAACTACTCTATTGAGTAACTTTCAAAGATAAACCACACACACCAAGTGGTGTGTGTGGTTTTGTCATGAACTGGGAAACCCGAGTCATTGATCAACTTTAAGGTGTATTTTCTCGGCAGAGAAGTGTACCTTGAGTTGATTTTGCAATTTTGAGGCCTAAGAAAAGCATGATGTCTCCAATCACTGTCAATTTGAAATGTGATTCAAGGGTGACCCGACTGTGACGAATCATAGCCATATTAAGACTAGCTATGATAGTGTCGTCCATATATACTAAGATCTAACCTAGTCCCTTGTTTAAATAGAGAGTTACCAGTTGTGCTTTGCTTGAACCTATGTTGAGTGATGGTGAAGGATAATTTTTTGTACCACTTTTTGGATGTTGGACCCTAACTTGATGGATCTAATGCCTTTGAACACCTCAAGGTCCCTCTGTCGGGCAGACTCGATGGTGACGGAGACAGGGTGGGGAGGAGGGAGCGAGTGGGTGACGTAGACAGGTGTGTAGGAGGGCTGACATCGATGTACAATCCCTCTCCATCTTTTTCCAGCATAAATCTTAGCCATTAGATTAATCTAATGGTTTGTAGATTAAAACAAAAAATACAAAACAAACATGTTCTCGCTCAGAATACAATGTGACTACGAGGGAATGTGACAGTGGGTTTGGGGCATTTGTGAGGTGCGGTGGAGTGGGCTATGCAGAGTGGCGGAGGCGCAGTGGTTGTGTGCCGACCGGAAGGGGCTGTTTGCAGGTCTTGTGAGGGTATGGCCTAGGGCTTGTCACACGGATGAAGGTTGCATGTGGTCTGCTGTTGATGAAGGGAGGCTCACAGTTGGTTGACGGGGATCGCCGCAACAATTTGCGGTGATGATGCGATGGTCGGAGGGGCTGTTTACGAGTCCGACGAGCAACATTCTACTGATTACAGTATCAACTACGCCTCTTTTGGCGTTTAATTAAGTGAAGATCCGAGAGTTATTCATAAACCTATGGGATATTTCCATAGAAATCTGCAAAATCGATTATAAAAAAAAATGAAATATGCACCATCATACTTTTGCTTTTACCAATGTGACAGATCTGGTGAAAGTTAAGAATTGCAAACAATGTATTCAATAGGGAAGAAGGTCCATGGATATTTAGGATAGAGAATGCATTTTTCATATTTTTTATTTTTAATATCTCATCTGTTAGATTAATCTAACGGCCTAGATTTATGCAGAAGAAAGATGGAGAAAGATAATGGTAGGAGAGGATCCGAATCCCTAAATTTGTGGGTGTATGATAAATTGCAGACTTGTTAAAATTTACACCATTGATTTTTCATTCAACAATTACCATAATTATGTGAACATGTTATACACATTTCAAAGCTAACAAACATGAGTCTGTGGTGCTTAGCACAACTGACAAAATATTTGCCTCTTGGTCGTTTGGGCGCGGGTTCGAACCCGCTACACCCCCTTTCAGCGCTCTTTGGAGTGCGTAGTAGGCCGCTAGGCCATCAGACAAAAAAAAAAGCTAACAAATGTGGAAGCAACAAATAGTTGCTATTGGAGTGAATGCGAATTTGAGTGCTTGATTAGAACGGTAAATCAAAAAAATTTATTCCTTCTATTCCATAACTTTGGTAAGTTTAGCAATTTTTTTGTTTCAAAATAATGGGTGTTTTATAAACCTAAAATATAATTCACCTTTTTTTCTTCTTCCAAGTTATATTTTTTGTCTTTACATTAAAAATTAACACAACCCCAATATCTCAACTACTCCCAACATAAATGCCTAGGCATCATGTGCCTACTTATGTTGGTTTGATTAAAACAATTAATGATACAAATAAGGCTATTTTGGTAAAAAAAATATAATTCAATTATATGATTCATTGATCTGTATGTAAAAATTTTAAACCACTAGAGTTATGAAACGGAAGGAGTATCTTTTAAATTAGTTTTCTCTTTTAGATAAGTTAAATCAATCAAATCCATACCGAAAGAATCATATCATATTAATAGTAACAACAAGGAAAAATGTGGGGAAATAATCGAATCAAAGTGTGGGCCATTCATGTAGCTAAGCAATCAACATGGAGCATGACAAAATAACAAAATATTCAACCAATGTAGTGGTTAAGGATTAGGTTCGACCATAATGGGATGTGTTAAAATCTATTACTTAGGCTCTCTTTCAGACTTTCACTATCAAAATTTTAGTTTCACAAAGAAACATATGTTGAGAGGAGCTTTATGTAAAATTACAATTACAATTTTGATAGTGGAGGGGGCTGTCACCTTCGCTAAAAGTATTTTAGGTTAAGCACACAAACACGATAAACGTTTTACTTACAATAAATGCAAAACCAGCAGCTGAATGCAAAGGATTTCTTTTGACATACACATTGGGGCAAATCCTATATTAGTATATGATATCCCCGTGGCTGCTTAAGCTGTTTTCATTTTCGATTTACAATAAAAAAGCAAAAAGCAAATCTACACATGGATTTTATTTTTGAATTGCAATCTACATATGGATATTTGATGAAAGCAAATCTAGTGTGTTGTTTTTTTTGATACATAAATCTAGTACGTGTCTTTTGATGAATCATCAGATGCAAGTGGATCCTTCATATAATTAAACAAAGAGAATCATGACAATAATTAATGACATATAATATTGGACAATCAAATTGAATGGGCAGATACGTTGATTGAGGAGCCGTGTCTTTTGCGGATATATTGAATAGCTCAAGTACTGTTGATAATTTTTTTTTTAAAAAAAAAGTGAGGAGTCTCGTTAAAACCTACTAATATAAAACTATTTTTAGGAAAAAAACACTTAGAAGGAAAAAAAGTACTCCTCCATTTAATTTTATTAAAAAACCAAAAAAAGTGGAAACCAAATAATACAAACAAGGGAGACTATAGCAAAACCCTTGTAAGAATCATTAATGAAATCTAAAATTAGGAAGACCCACTCTATTATTGTAGAAGTCTTCACTAATAAATCTAGGAATAATATCCCACCAATAGAAACCACTAATTGAAACACCATGAGAAGCAAGTTTATCGGCACAGTTGTTGCCCTCCCGATAAATATGATAACAATAAAAACTCATTCTAGCAACTAAAAAAAGACAGTTCTGCCAACGCACTCGCAGCTTCCAAGGGACAATGGAGATGGACTTGAAAGCTAGCACCATCAGCTGAGAATCACATTCCAACCAAAGCTTATGCTAACCATTTTTAAAAGCAATTTCAATGGTCGCCATAGCCCCAATAAGCTATGCATGTAATGCGACAGAAACACCCAGATTTAGGGCAAAACAACCAAGTGTAGCTACGTTGGAATCTCTAAAAATACCACAACAAGCAGTAGGCCCAGGAGACCCATGAGCTGCACCATCAGTATTGCATTTAACCCAATGACAAGAAGGAGGATGCCAACAAACCTCTTTAATTAGCTGAGCTTTAGGAGGCCTTCCAGCAACATTAAAAAACTTTAGAATTTTGAAATCAACCATGGAGGAGGAGATGGACCCTGAGCTGAAATTCCCTGATAAAGAAACATTTGCAATCACCATGTTAATTGCAACAGAGAAAGGGATCCACTTATTTAGAAATATGAGTTTGTTTCGACAGTGCCAAATAACCCAGACAATATCAATGGCAGCAGCAAGGATGACATCTTTACACTGGGAAGACCAAGTCCGATCGCAGATGGAAAGAATTGAGGCAAGAGAAGATGTATCAATAGCACAACCAATTATAGAGCTTAACCAAAGTCATAACCTTTGCACAAAGCGCAATCCCCAAACAAGTGGGAGGTAGATTCAATAACAGCTTCACAAAGGCTACACATGGAGACCGTGATACAACCCCTATGACTAAGACTTGCATCTGTTGGTAACTTGTTTAACATACCTCTCCAAAATAATAAAGATTTAGAAGGCGGGATAACTTTGTTCCAAATCAGCTTGCACCAACCAATAGATTGTCCAGGAGGCCGGACATAATAATAAGCGTCCCTGAAAGATAAAGTGCCAGCATCTATTTCCGCCCAAATTAATTTATCCTTAGTGGGAGTGAGAGGAAGATGGACCTTCTCCAATTCAATTTTGATAGCCAGATAATCGTTTAACAAGCAACCGGGAATATGCCAGCTGCCATTGCTAATAAAATCTTTAACACTGGCAGAGAGAAGAGCATGCAAAGAAGGGGGAACACCAATGATATCAACTAGAGGAGTATGGAGCCAATTATCTTTCCAAAAATTAATTTGAGAACCATCACCAACTTGCCAAAGAGAATTGTCCTGAATACTATTATACCAAGGCTTTAAACCAGGCCAGATAGAAGAGCTAAAGTGATAAGAAATAGGCTTGCCATTTTTCACAGCCCGAGCTCTAACAAGAGATGCCCATTGGTTATTAGAATTAACAAAGTCCCAGCATAATTTTAACATAGCAGCTTTATTCACCTCTCTAAGAGATCTAATCCCCAGGCCACCTTCATTGGTAGGACAGCACACTTTATGCCAGGCAACGGTAACGGTTTTCCGTTGGTCAGTATCCCTAGACCAAATAAAGTTTCTAATCCATCCATTCACAGTGTTCAGTAAACTAACCGGCCAATTGTAAATCATGAAGCTATATAAAAACATGCCATGAATCACGATTTAACCAATTGAACTCTTCCTGCAATAGATAGAAGAGAAGCCTTCCAAGCAAAGAGCTTAGATTTTATCCTATCAGCAATAGGTTGCAAGTGACTAACTCTAGGTTTACCTTTAAAAATGGGAACTCCCAAATAGGTGAAGGGAAGTTGTCCTACAGAAAAGCCCAAAGTAGCAGCAATGACAGACTGCCTTCTAACAGAAATAGAACCTGCATAAAAAGTAGATTTACTAGGATTGATGATCTACCCGGAAATCTCCCCATAGCGCTGGAAAAGATTCATAAGATTCTGCAAATTGCGATGGCTCCCTTTACAAAAAAATCGTAACATCATCAGCATAAAGAACATGGGAAGGAACAAAAGTAACCCTCGACCTAGTCATAAGGGACAACTGACCATCATGCACCAGCTTAGAAATGCCTCTACTTAAAGCATCTTTAGCCAAACAGAAAAGAAGAGGGGAAAGAGGATCACATTGCAAGAGAAGCAGCTTGTTGTTTTCCCGTTGATAGAGATAGACAATTTAGCTGAAAGCAAAATGTTATGTATCCAGTCACAAAAAGTGTTATTAAAACCAAAAGCATGCAGGACACAAAGAAGAACTGCCAATCCACAGTATCAAAGACTTTCCTAATATAAATCTTCAAAGCTAAATTACCACTAAAGACCCTCTTATATAGCAAGTTAATAGCCTCCGAAGTAAGACAAATACAATCACCAATATTTCTCCCTTGAATGAAACCTCTTTGAGCAGGAGAGATAATTCAAGGAGCTACTTTCGCCAACCGATCAGCTAAAATCTTTGTGATAATTTAAAATTTGAAATTGGCAAGGGCAATAGGCCTGAACTACTCAATTCTATCAGCACCCTGCACTTTGGGAACCAGCACCACAAGATTAGAATTATAGTTAGGGAGCATCCAACCAGACCTGAAAAACTGCAAGCAAGATTTGACGACTTCCTCAGCCACAATGTCCTAATTGTTGACAAGTGACTCCAAACACAAGAG
The DNA here is from genome assembly GCA_037113605.1 of Calophaca sinica. Taxonomy (NCBI): domain Eukaryota; kingdom Viridiplantae; phylum Streptophyta; class Magnoliopsida; order Fabales; family Fabaceae; genus Calophaca; species Calophaca sinica. The sequence continues at coordinate 75,006,273 of CM073734.1, forward strand.
GGGGGTGAATTGTGTGTGAACGGTGCTTTCAAAAACTTTTGGAGAAATAAGTGCTAATTATGAGTTGCGGAAATATTAATGTGAAATAGATAAATCACTTGAAGAATAAATTGCAAACGAGTTAAAAATAAAGTAAATAGTAAGATATAAATAACAATAAAATAAAGTACAGAAATTTAATTGGTGAAAAGTAGAGAGATAAGGAGTAAAAAGCACACAACAAATTATCCAGGTTCGGCCACCTAACACCTGTGGCCTCACGTCCCCGTCTCCCAAAGCAAACCACTATGGGATTTTCACTAAGACACTAGCTTTTAAATCAGGTTCAGCTAGAAACCTTTACAACTCTATACTAGAGCAATACGTTCAAGAGATATCACCTCTCTATGAACACCTTGGGATTCCTACCCAAAAATAAATGATTTTCACAAATAAAATGAGACGAGAAAGATACACTCAATAGTGCAGATATAACAAATTGAAGCTCAAATAATACAACTCAAATTATGTAGAATAAAAGGCTCTCAGAAAATTGTGCTCAAATAAGTGTGAGTGATGAAAAATATTTGACAGAGTTTTTGGCACAAAAATTAAGCACTGCGTTGTTGTATTGTTGTGTTGTAAGAAAGAGCACAGCGTTGTTTATTTATAGACCGACCGAGGAGCGTCTCACGCACTTAAAAAAATGTCCGTTGAGGATTTGCCCGTTGAAGATTTGCCCGTTGCGTTGATTATTAAAAGGATTTGTCGTTGCAGGAAAATCTGCCCGTTGCGTTTTGAAATAAAGAAATTGAAAACACGGAGACGGCTCGGCATACGACCTCTGAAGACAACTCGGCAGACGACCTCGCCACACAGCTCGACAGACGACCTCGACACAGCTCGGCAAAAGACCTCGGAACACAGCTCGGCATACGACCTCCTCATCAGCTCGGTTCTCATAGCTCGGCACCCGACCTCATAAGCTCGACACGGATCATCAGCTCGGCGACCTCAAGAGCTCATCACGCGACCTCGGTACGCGACCTCATACGACTTCCTCAGCGCTCAACATCCGACTTCCTACTCAGCTCGACATCCGATTTCCTCAGAGCTCGACACGCGACTTCCTCCTCAGCTCGACATCCGACTCGAGATATGCATGTCAAAATATTTTGTGCGTGTGTGATTTAATTTTAATTGAGAGCTTTTTATTACTACTTACAAATAGTCTTAATAAATAAATACCCAAAACCCAAAGACTTGAGAAACTATCATTCTTGATACGCGTCTTGGTATTCTTTTCCACTTTTTGCACGGTTGACTATTTGCAAAGACTCCCTTTTGTCAATCATCAAAATCATCCTGTCAAGGCATGTATTCACAGACTCCCCCTTTTTGATGATGACAAACATCTCATGGAGGGTTTTTTAGTAAAAATATAATCATGATATAGCAATGAGATATAAGCAAGGTTTTTCAATAAAAGATATCAGAGTTTAAGCACGTATTTTAGAAAAACTCCCCCTCACAATATTAAAAAAAAGATATCAGAGTTTAGGCGCATTTTGGCATTTTGGTGAAGAACTCCCCCTCACAATATGCATGGAATAAACCACTCCCCCTTTTGGCAACATCAAAAAGCGGAAAAGATAAAGGGAAAGGCATGTAAAACGTATGCATATACGTGTAACTAGATGGCGAAAAATAATAGAGTATCAAGGGTTCAATGAAGCATAATTGTTTGCAGTTAACATAACCTGCACAAACTTTTATTTTAGCGATTACAGGAAGGATGGTTGCATTTCTCCACTTTTAGTCTTGGTAACGGAACCTGCATAAAAATGTTAGCACACTCCAACGCCCAAGTTAGAACTTATTCATAATAAAATGCACTCACACGCAGTCATTCAATGCATGATTGATCTAAAATTCCTAACTCGGTTCTTATAAAAAAGAAGCTTTCTTTAGGCAAAGGTTTAGTAAAAATATCTGCAAGTTGTTTAGATGTTTCCACAAACTCAATCACACAATCTCCTTTTTGAACATGATCTCTAATAAAATGGTGCCTAATTTCTATGTGTTTGGTCCGGGAGTGATAAACCGGGTTTTTCGTGAGGTTTATGGCACTAGTATTGTCGCACTTAATTGGAACAGTTTTGATTAATCCCATAATCATTCAACTGTTGTTTCATCCAAATAATTTGTGCACAACAAGCGCTTTGCGTATTCCGCCAAAGTGATGGACAAAGCCACACCGGCTTGTTTCTTACTATGCCATGAAACCAAGACATTCCCAAGTAAGTCCCATGTCCCACTAGTGCTTTTTCGGTCCAATTTCCAACCCGCAAAATCAGAATCCAGTACCCAATCAAAGTGCATTCGGCACCTTTGGGGTACCATAAACCCGTGTTTGTGTGCCAATGAGGTATCTCATAATGCGTTTCTGAGAGAGATGTGATTCCTTAGGACTAAGCTTGAAAGCGTGCACACATACAAACACTAAACATAATATCGGACGACTAGCGGTGAGATAGAGAAGAGATCCTATCATACCTCTATACTTACTTACTTCGACCGACTTACCACCTTCATCTTTGTCAAGATAGCATGAAGTGCTCATTGGAGTTGAGATTTCTTTTGCATCGGTCATTCCAAATTTCTTGAGTAAATCCTTGCAATATTTGGATTGATTGATGAATATTCCTTCCTTTGTTTGTTTGATTTGAAGTCCAAGGAAGTAATTTAGCTCTCCCATCATTGACATTTCAAATTCACTTTGCATGATATCAGAAAATTCCTTACACAAGGATTCATTAGTAGCACCAAATATTATATCATCGACATAAATTTGAACAAGTAAAATGTCGCTTCTTATGTTTGATGAAAAGAGTAGTATCAACTTTTCCTCTTTCAAAACCTTTTTCAAGTAAGTATTTGCTCAACCTATCATACCAAGCTCTAGGAGCTTGTTTTAAACTCCTCTGAGCCTTTTTCAATTTAAAAACATGATTTGGAAATTCAAAATTTTCAAAACCAGGAGGTTGATCAACAAATACTTCTTCTTGAATATAACCATTTAGAAATGCACTTTTAACATCCATTTGAAAAAGTTTGAAATCCATGATACATGCAAATGCTAGAAGCATACGAATGGCTTCTAATCTAGCCATGGGTGCATAGGTTTCATCGAAATCTATGCCCTCTTGTTGGTTGTAGCCTTTTGCAACAAGTCTAGCTTTGTTTCTAACAATAATACCGTTTTCATCAAGCTTGTTGCGAAAGACCCATTTGGTCCCAATGACTATATGATCTTTAGGTTTAGGAACTAGTTCCCAAACATTGTTTTTTTCAAATTGATTTAATTCCTCTTGCATAGCAAGGGTCCAATGCTCATCAAAGATGGCTTCATTGACGTCATTTGGTTCAATTTGAGAGACAAAGGCCATATGATGACATGCATGATTAAGAGAGTTTTGAGTCGTTACCCCTTTTGAGATATCACCTATTATGTTGTCAAGAGGATGGTTCTTTGAGACTCTCCATTCCTTTGGAAGATTTGAGTGAGAGAGTTCTTGAGAGGGTTGAGGCAAGGACTCTTGATCCTCCTTTTGAACTTTTGATCTCTCTTGTTCCTCTAAATAGGTATCTCCTAACACTTCTGCAAGATCATCAACACTTTCTTCTCTGAAGATTTGGGGTTAGATTCATCAAAAGAAACATGCACAGATTCTTCAGCAGTTAAAATCACGTTTATTAAAAATTCGAAAGGCTTTACTAGAAGTGGAATATCCAAGAAATAAACCTTCATCGACTTTAGCATCAAATTTTCCAAGGTTATTCTTACCATTGTTTAGGACAAAACACTTGCATCCAGCGTGAAGGTGGGAAATGTTGGGCTTCCTTCCTTTGTAGAGTTCATACGGTGTTTGTTTAAGGATCGGCCTTATAAGAACTTCGATTCATCACATAGCAAGCGGTGCTCACGGCGTCTGCCCAAAAGTACTTAGGAAGGTTAGTCTCATTGAGCATCGTCCTCGCTAGCTCTTCAAGAGACCGATTTTCCTTTCAACCACTCCATTTTGTTGCGGTGTCCTTGGAGCGAGAAAAGTTGTGATCGATGCCATTTTACGTGCAAAATGCTTCAAATGCTTCATTCTCAAATTCCCCACCATGATCACTTGAATGGAAGCAATGTTAAGTCCCTTCTCATTTTGTATAACCTTTGCAAGTTTTGAAAAGCATTAAAAGCATCATTTTTGTGAGAAATAAATAAAGTCCATGTATAGCGAGAATAGTCGTCCACAATAACAAGAGCATAGTAATTGCCACCAAAGCTTTTAGTTCTAGAAGGGCCAAATAAATCCATATGTAAAAGTTGTAAAGTAGGTTTGTAGAAACAATATTTTTAGATTTGAAAGATGCCTTTACTTGTTTTCCTTTTTGACATGCATCACAAAGTTTATCTTTTTCAAAGCGAAGCTTTGGTAAGCCAATTACTAAGTCTTCTGAACCAATTTATTAAGATGATCCATGTGAATATGAGCCATTCTTCTATGCCATAGCCAAGATTCATTCTCTTTACTAAAAGACAACATGCATCATTTGAAGGTAGTTCATCTAAATTAACCATATAGATATTTCCAATTCTAGATCCAGTAAAACTGTACTTTTATTAAAAAGAATTTACGACCATGCATTTTGAAGAATCAAATATAACATTATTGCCTTTGTCAGAAAGTTGACTAATACTTAGCAAGTTATGTTTCAAACCTTCCACATACAAGACATTCTCTATAATGGGATTAAGACTCTTACCAATAGTACCAATCCCAAGAATTTTACCTTTATTATTATCACCATAACAAACATAACCTTTATTTTTGGGTTCCAAAGAGGAGAACTTGCTTTTGTCTCCTGTCATGTGCTTTGAACAGCCGCTATCAAGATACCAATTTGAATCTGTGGCTTTCAAGCACACACAATAAAAATCAGGTTTTAACTTTTGGTACCCAAACTAAGTTGGGTCGGATGAGTTAGTTTTTGGCAAAGTACCCTTTGGAATCCATATCTTTTGCCAACCACATTCTTGTTCTTTCTAATATTGCAAATGGAAGCGGTGTGACCATTTCTACCACAGTGAAAGCATTTAATGAAAGGACTACTTGAGGGTTTGTTGTGATTGACGAGTTTAAAAGATTTTTCATGAATTTTTGGATGATAACCTAAACCAGACTTTTCTAAAAGTACCTTTTGGTTTCCTAAAATAATGTTTAGATTATCTCTTCCCATTGTAAATTTTGCAAGAGTGTTATTTAAATCCTCAACCTTATTTTCAAAACACTACACTCATTGCATTTTAAAACTTCATCTTTTTATTTTCACAAGATATGGGAGGAGAAGTTTCAATCACAAAGAACTTGTTTTTCTTTAAGAATCACTATCTCTTTGTTTAAAATTTCAATTTTTGATTCAAGAGAAGAGATGGTTTTCTTAGAAGAAAGAACAATTTTTCCAAGTTTAATCGTTTCATTATTTAATTCTTCACAAGCAATAAGCGACTCATCATAAGTTAAAGGAGATTCGAGTTCAAGAGCATTTACCTCATCCTTCTCGTGTTTTGCCATGAGACATAAGTTGGCCTCGGTAGTACCTTCATGGGTCAATAGAAGGGTGTCCCACATTTCTTTATGAGTCTTGCAATTTGAGACCCTATAGAACTCATCGTAGCTTAAAGCGAAGTGATGATGTTCTTAGCCTTCAAATTGTATTGGACCTTTTTCTTATCATCTTCGGTCCAAAGTGATCTTGGTTTGTCTACCCTTTGCATCATTAATTGATTGAGTGGGGACAAATGGACCATTTTCCACAAAGATCCCAAATATCAAGATCAACACCCTCAAGAAAGATTTGCATTCTATCCTTCCAATAACCATACCCTCACCATTGAAAAATGGGGGTCTGTTCATGGAAGTTCCTAAATAATTGTTTGAAGTCATTCTCTTGAGGCGGTTAAGTCCTTTATACAAGATTCTAGCTCGATGCCACTTGTTGACAAGTGACTCCAAACACAAGAGGGGGTGAATTGTGTGTGAGCAGTGCTTTCAAAAACTTTTGGAGAAATAAGTGCTAATTATGAGTTGCGGAAATATTAATGTGAAATAGATAAATCACTTGAAGAATAAATTGCAAGCGAGTTAAAAATAAAGTAAATAGTAAGATATAAATAACAATAAAATAAAGTCTGAAATTTAATTGGTGAAAAGTAGAGAGATAAGGAGTAAAAAGCACACAACAAATTATCCAGGTTCGGCCACCTAACACCCTGTGGCCTACGTCCTGTCCCCAAAGCAAACCACTATGGGATTTTCACTAAGACACTAGCTTTTAAATCAGGTTCATTTAGAAACCTTTACAACTCTAAACGAGCAATACGTTCAAGAGATATCACCTCTCTATGAACACCTTGGGATTCCTACCCAAAAATAAATGATTTTCACAAATAAAATGAGACGAGAAAGATACACTCAATAGTGCAGATATAACAAATTGAAGCTCAAATAATACAACTCAAATTATGTAGAATAAAAGGCTCTCAGAAAATTGTGCTCAAATAAGTGTGAGTGATGAAAAATATTTGACAGAGTTTTTGGTACAAAAATTAAACACTGCGTTGTTGTATTGTTGTGTTGTAAGAAAGAGCACAGCGTTGTTTATTTATAGACCGACCGAGGAGCGTCTCACGCACTTAAAAAAAATGTCCGTTGAGGATTTGCCCGTTGAAGATTTGCCCGTTGCGTTGATTATTAAAAGGATTTGTCGTTGCAGGAAAATCGCCGTTGCGTTTGAAATAAAGAAATTGAAAACACTGAGGCGGCTCGGCATACGACCTCACGAAGACAACTTCGGCCAGACGACCTCGCCACACAGCTCGACAGACGACCTCGACACAGCTCGGCAAAAGACCTCGGAACACAGCTCGGCATACGACCTCCTCATCAGCTCGGTTCTCATAGCTCGGCACGCGACCTCAAGAGCTCATCACGCGACCTCGGTACGCGACCTCCTCCTCAGTTCGACATACGACTTCCTCAGAGCTCAACATCTGACTTCCTACTCAGCTCGACATCCGATTTCCTCAGAGCTCGACACGCGACTTCCTCCTCAGCTCGACATCCGACTCGAGATATGCATGTCAAAATATTTTGTGCGTGTGTGATTTAATTTTAATTGAGAGCTTTTTATTACTACTTACAAATAGTCTTAATAAATAAATACCCAAAACCCAAAGACTTGAGAAACTATCATTCTTGATACGCGTCTTGATATTCTTTTCCACTTTTTGCACGGTTGACTATTTGCAAAGACTCCCTTTTGTCAATCATCAAAATCATCCTGTCAAGGCATGTATTCACACTAATATTTTTGGAAATAGAAAGCACCGAACCCATCCGAACCAGGAGCACCATCTGAATTCATAGAGATAACTGCTTGCTTAACTTCTTCCACCGATGGCAAATTAGTAAGTAAAATATTATCATCAGCAGTAACAATGGAAGGAATAACCTCTTCAACTAACCCATTATCAACACACGAATTAGCAGAGGCAAAAATATTCTGAAAATAATTAACTACATGCTCCTTAGTATCATCAGTGGTGTTCAACATAGAGTCATTATGTTTTAAGACACTTATATGTTTAGAGACCTATCTGATTTTTGCAGTTATGTGGAAAAATTGGGTATTTATGTCTCCAAATAAGGACCAATTGAGTCTTTATTTTTCTTGCCAGAATTCCTCTTCAAATTGTAAAGCTTTCTGAAGGTCAATCTGGGCATTTTTCTCCTTACGACCAAGAGCCTCCGTAAGACCACAACAATCAATTTCCCGCTGGATACTATTAAGAAGATGTAAAGAAGACTGAACATTATTAGTGACATTACCAAAAATGTTTTTATTCCACTCCTTAAGCTTAAGCTTTAACGCTTTCAGCCTACTGAAAAGGACAAGCATAGGACAACCAACAACCTTCATATTACAAACTTCCTGCACAATATTCTGGCAATCACTATGAGAAGCCCACATCTTCATAAACTTAAAAGAGGAGTAATGAATATCATTATCAGATTTAAAATCTAAAAGCAAAGGATAATGGTCTGATTCACTCCTGGCTAGCGTACAACAAGAAACTGTGTCCCAGTTATTAATCCAGGAGCTATTACAAATAGCACGATCAAGACGCTTTTCAGTTAAAGCCCTGCCCTTTCTACCATTAGACCAGGTTAACTGATTACCTCTAGTTAACAGATGAATTAAATGATTATCATCAGACCACTTTTGAAAATCTTTACAAGCAATTTTGGAGGGAATACCACTTCCCTGATATTCATGTGCTCCCAACATAGTATTATAATCACCAATAAAACACCACAGAATATCATGGGAATGCTGAAGCAAAGACAAGTCCTGCCAAAGAACTCTTCTCTTTAAATAATTAGTAGAACCATAAACAACAGAAATACCAAAAGTATTACCATTAACCTCAAAAGAGAAGGAGACATGCTGGTCTAAAATTGGAATAATGGTTGGATCCAGAAATTCATCACAAAAGCAACAAAGTTTAGGGGAAAGGGAGCGTTTATCATTAATAGCCAAGACCTTAAGCCTTCATCTTCTTAATAATTTAGTAGGAAACTTATCAATCGTCATCCAAGGTTCAGAAATGAAAACAAAGGAAGGTTTATGCAGAGCACAAAACTACTTTAAAACCAACCTGGTTGGGGGGTTGGCCAGCCCACGCACATTCCAGTATAGACACTTCATTGGGAAGGATTTTGAGATCCTACCCTTGAACGAGTTTCATAAGAAGATGCCCTTGAAGGTTTTTTTTTTCCTGTCGAAGCTTTCTTATTTGAGATTTGGATAGCACCACCTCAAAGTCACTATCATGCTCTGAAGCACCAAGATGCATCAACTCTTGAGACTCTTCGACCATTACATCAACAAGATCCTCCTCATCTCCCCACATGTGATTTAACTTAACCAAGTCTGATTGCACCACAACAGGGCAATTTATTCTGTTAGCCGCAATGACAGGGGCTCCTCCAATTTCGGACTTCTCAACACGGGTCACATCAGAGACCACTAATTAAGAGTGATGCATTGTAGGTGCAACCATGGAGTTAGACCCACCAGGAGAGTGAACCATAACATTGTGATCAGAAGTCACATTAGCAGCAGGCTTGGCCTGTACCAAAGCCTGGTCGACCAAGGGGTCAATTTGTTGACCGTCATTCAAAAGAGTCCTTGCTGGAGAACCATCATGAGAGTTGTGTCGCCCATTTTGCAGAGGATCACAGGAGAACCCATGCGGTCTAGAAGAACAACCAGCCTCATTGGAGTTGGCGAAACCCAATAAAGGATTCCCATTGTGCTGCTATAACAGCTCCTCCTCAAAGCATTGGACATTGTTGATTCCTTTGAAAGCTACATCATCATGCACAAACTCAATAGAAAACCCTGTTGGACTCTGCTGATTAACCAAAGTTTTGCCCTTATCCAGAGCAGAAGAGGTTCGGCCTACAACTTCAACATTGTTATCATCAGAATTAGGCCTAAGATTATTATCTTCATCGACTACATGGACTTGCTTAGGAACATAGATCATATTCTGCCTTCGAGATGCACCTATCTTTCTATGACGAGGCTTATAGCTCCGAGTTTTGCTCGCACCCTTATCTGCAATTGCACGATGAGCAGCTTGATCCTTGCGCCTTGTACAACGATCAACCGAATGACCAATGGCGCTACAAAAATCATAAAACAGAGGCAAGTTCTCATATTCAACCCCTATGAAAAAAGCATAGCCCTCCCTTTCAACTAGAACTTGCGAATGAAACTTGGATTTCATATCAATATCCACCAACACTCTCGCAAAATTAATGCCCATAAGTTTGCTGAGACGTGGCCTCATCCAAGCAGAGAGGCACACCTATGCTTCCGGCAATGGCGAATAATATCTCCGAACACCAATATTCCTGTGGCAAACCCAGAAAACGAACCCAACACTGAACATTGGAATTGTGTTGTTTAAGAGGATTGAAATCTGGTGACCAAACAGAAAGTTTAAGCAATCATGGTTTTAAATTCCAGGTTCCAACAGAGAGCACTCTTCGCTGATCCTCTAAGGAAGCAAAAGAAAATTCATAAAAACATTTACCCAAAGAGATAACCTTCCATGATCCTAGAGAAGACCACAACACTGAGAGCTTGGATCAGACCTCATTAATCCGCAAGGGAGTGTCCCCATTAGAGAAAATCATCCTACCATGAAGGTTGTTCTTGCTCCTCTCTAAGCCTCTCCTGTACGCTTCTTCTGGGATGCGGATAGCGATCTCATCGCCTTTGAACCAAGGCTGCGATAGCTGACTAAGCGGGATATCGCATGTGTGTTGCGCTGCTTGGGCAAACGTTTTTCGTTGTGGTGACACGAAAGCCAAATGGCGGTCTTGTTCCTGAACATCATGGCGCGGCGAAGCACTGTCTAGGGCGGCCAAAAATGGCCAGTGCAGATGGAGGTAGGTGACGACATGATCACGTTGCATGCAAGTCACTTTGAGTTTCAGTTTTTGTTTTTGTTTTTTGAGTCAAGTCACTTTCTTTACCTCGTTTCACTGTGAATTCACCCAACATAAAAAACATTGACCCATAAAATTGGGCATCCAACTGATTGAATATCAGAATCTGATTAGAAATAATTTACTACCAGTCACATTATAAACAAAAGTCAATCAGGAAAATAGCATTCTAAGTCCATCAAATAGCAAGGAATAACACCTATAACTGATGAACCAAACATTTTAGCCCAGCAGTCTCAAAAGTTGGAATTAAAAGAAGAAAAAAAAAGGAAGAGACATAACTGCCAGGCTGCACACAGTATTTTACCCAAAGCTACTGTACTATAGTGGAACACCAATTACCATCCAAAACAAAGGAAACAGAAAGCCGATCACCCAAAATTTTCCTTCAAAACCCTTTCGATTGTCAGATCACATGATATAAGAGGGCCTCATCTGCTTCCATCTCTGAAGACCTGGTTGGCAAGTAAGTTGTGGAAGCTCACTAGAGACATTGACAAGTTTAACAGACCTTCCACACCTCCGTAAAACCTGCAAAACAATAGAAAAGAGAGGATTAAGAAAAATAGGTGAACGGTGAAGGGGCAGATCTGCACAAGAGAGAGACTAGAGAGGGCTGGTGAAGGGGATGGTGAAGGACACGAGAGAGACGTGAAGGGATGCGAGAGAGAGAACGTGTTTTAAGATAAAAACTGAAACAAAAATCAGAAAACCTATTTTTATGGTTTTGGGCCTTACAAGAAAACTGTTTTAAAAATAAGTAAAAAACCAATTTGAAAACTATTTTATCTGAACACGTTTCGTTTTTAAATTTAGCTTTTAAAACCAAAAATAGGAAACTTACAACCACCCCGAACGGGGCCTAATATAATAAGTACTGATTTAAATATTAATTGGACTTGACATTTGGGCCTAACTGAGCCCACTATCAGAAATTGTGCACCGGGTACTTACCAGGTTGGAGTGGAGAGCAGGGGATCGTTTATTGGGAAAAACCCAAGTCTCACGTGGTTTATAGATAAGGGATCTCAAGAGAGTTTATACGCAACAAACACCTCTCACCCTATAAATTTGCTTTGTAAGAATAAGTTAGTCCAAAATCGAAATATTGTGAGTCAAATTCTTAGCTCACAGCAGGGGTGTAGATGTAATGAGGAATATTGAATAAGGTTAATGGCAGTACGAAAAGATAGGTAAATTTTAATATCCATTCAGCTGGTGTTAATTCAAGCTTTTGACGTATTTCAATTTTCTAATTTGAATGTCCTTTGTTTGAGGGAGGCTTCATATTTTGCTTTGTGTTATTAGAGCAGTTGAGGCTTTTTTTTTTATGTAGGATTTTAATGTCCATTGGTTTAAGCTTTTGCCGTATTTCAATTTTTAATTATATTCTTTTTAATTATTTGAAATTATTATTTTTTGAATTACTTTTAACAAAATACGAATAAATAAATAAATAAATAAAGTTTGTTTGAATTAAATATTTTTTAAAAATAAAAATCACAAAAAGTATAAATGAACAATAGAAATTGCCAAGTGCCAACAACCTCAATAAGCAAAAGATACGATAACAACAAAAGATCACACATTATTATTATGATGGTAGTAGATTCTCCATTATTTTACATATATATTGAGAGACCATAATGCATCACCCCATATTAATTATTGGATACACTCATACAACACACAATTTCATTTTGGTTGCAATACTGTAGCTCTGCATTCTTCTTTTTCATTTAGTCATTATACTTGGTGGCGCTTGGCCTAGGTTCAAACTCACCATTCACCGGCAACTTATCACTTTTATAGTCATCACCGTCATACCTTGTGACGCTCGATCTGGGTTCAAACTCACCGTTCACTTGAGACTTGTCACTTTTATAACCATCACCGTCATACCTTGAGACGCTCGGCCTAGGTTCAAACTCACCGTTCACTCGTGGCTTCTCACTTTCATAACCATCACCGTCATACTTCGTCACACTCGGCCTGGGTTCAAACTCACCGTAAACCCATAGCTTCTCACTTTTATAACTATTATCGTCATATTTTGTGAGACTAGGCCTTGGTTCAAATTCTTCGGTGATCACCTTTTTTTCTATAATATCTAGTGTGTTTGTAACGAGAGGCTCTTCACATTTGCGCTTGAAACCTACAACATGTTGTTCTTGGGCCTCAGAGTTAGTCCCAGGTTTGATCTCAGACTTTAATTGAAGAAGCCCTTGAATTCCTTCTGCCATTTCTTCATCTTTCGATATCGTTTTCCTATATTCCCGTAGATCTTTTCTTGATTCTATAGTAGCAGCAAACTTTTCCACGGTGAGGAGATAAGAAAAAAGAAAATAGTGGTTAGTCTTCTTTTTGACAACAAAGTAAACTCTCAATTTAGTTTCCAAATGTAACATCATGAGTAACTAATGTTACGTAATTAGATATTAAAAATATGTATTTCATCGTTCAACTTAGCGTTAAATATTGTTAATCCAATGAATAATTTGACCAACGAAAGGTAAGTTTGATAAATTTATTTTTTATTTCAACAACCAGTACTACTAATTAATTAAGAAGTATAAATTATAAAAACTACGAAAAGGAAAAACATACCAAGAAAAGGAAGAGGAGAGTACGCAAAGCAAAAGCAGGTCTCATTTTCAATGTTAACGCCTCGCTTCTTCTTCTTATGTATGGATGGATGGATATTGAATGATGTTTCACTCCCTATTTATAGGGCGTGAAATCAATAGTGACCGACCATATTTTATAAATTTATTATTTCATCTTTCAAAAACTAATACTACTAATAATGAAGTAGAAGTCTTGTCTAGTTGGTAAGGATTTGACTCATATCCCACAAAGACATAAGTTCAAACATTGCTACCAATATAAGTATTTTTGTAAGTACTATTTGAGCCTTGAGATTTTCCTTAAATCTGGTGAACCCCGAGAACAACTCACCAAAACCTTTCCTTATGAAAAAATAAAGAAGTAGAATTGTGAAACTAAAAGGAAGACATACTGAGGAAAAAAAATAAATAAGAGGAAAGGAAGCAAAGCAAAAGCAGGTCTCATTTTCAAAGCTCCATCCACTACCATTTTTTTTTGGGGTATGATGTATGCTAGTGTTCAACCGGGGCATAGCAAGAAATTTTATTTTTTATTTAACTCTTTCTTAATTTAAACGAAAAATATATCCTACATTCATTAACTTTTGCACGAATTTTCTTGCTACCACATGAGTCACGTGCTAATCATGTTTTTTATAATTAATTATATCAATCATATACTCCCTCCGTAATCGAAGTATTTTACATCCTTTAAGAAAAGTAGTTGATTTCATTTGATTTTCTTAAAGTAATCAAAAAAAATATTTTCTAAATTGCCTTTCATGGGAAATTGTTCCATGAGAATAAAAGAGTTATTAAAAAATAAAATTTGAATTAATTGAAGGGTATTTTGGGTAAGACATCATTAAATAGAGTGAAGTTAGTTAAAATTTGCTTATATTTATAATAACAAAACTTAGAATTTTTGTTGCTTATATTCAAAAACGGAGGGAGTATCACGCATTCCCTTGAGTTTGACTTTGTAATTTTTTTTTTATATTATGTTTTTAGTCTTTATAAAAATACTTTGTTACCAAGTTTAATTATTATTATTATTATTATTATTTTTTATCAAAAAAAAAAATCATCGATGTTTAGTCTCATTTGTGATGACTCGACTAATAATCATCCAAATCCGCAATAGCCACATGCATCTTTTAATTGATGTGGCATTCACAAGACAACGAGTGATCCAAAATACTAATATTATTTTATTGTCGATTATTAATTAACCTATTTTAAATCAAAACTCTAATCCCAAATCACCCTAACCCCGGTTTTGATCAACCCTAATCTTGTCTTTCCCTTCCCTACCAAGCCACTGTATGCAATAGTGAGCCACCAACAAGGCATGGAACCACCACACTGGGCTTTTGTACACGTCTGTGGTAATTCTCTTTTGAAATTACGTATTTGGTGTAAATATTTTTTAATTACCTAACTAGAGTAAGTCGTAAATCACAACCACAATTTACTCTTTATTTTGTTTTTTTATTAATTAAAACAAAGTCGTGATTGTTAGCCACGATTTGCCATTTTAAATTTTTTTAAATTTTTTTTTGAGTGAAGTCGATGTCATATTTAGGGTGATGGCTTTTTGTACATTGTAAAAATTAAGGGACATGTGCATTAAGAACGGTGGCTTCATGTTTTTTTAAACACTTGTCTTCATGCATTGTTTTTAGTTCTTACATTTAGGGGTGTATACAGATTTGGGCTGACCTGATCAACTCGGTGGCCCAACCCGATATAAAGTGTTTTTTGCCCGAAGTAGTCTTGGCACGAGTCGAACTCGAACCAAGCCAATAAAAACCGAAGTTGTTTGGTTCGGATAACGGGACTTTTTATTTTAAATTAGCAAGCCTAACCCGATGACGTGATATTTAATATTTTAATATTTTTTAATACATTTTATCACAATATCACTTATACCTAGCAGTCTGCATAAAAAATAAAATTCATTTAGAAGTAAATTATTTTATATTTTTTCGGTTAAATATCTTTTAGCCCTCATTAAATTACAAATTTTTAAGTTTAGTGTCTAATTGTCTATATACTTTTTTAGTTCCCATATTTTACAAAACTGCATTTTTTTAGTGTCTCTGCGGAGACTAAAATACATGCAGTTCTGCATAAGGTGAGGATAAAAAATTCCTTGCATCGCCGATAACTTTCGTTGAGTGAAATTCACCATGTCAGCTACCTTGTCACTGCCTAAATTCATTGACTGAATAAAAAATAAAAAAACATTGAAATTGGGTTTTACATCCTCGACTTCACTTAATTTTATTTTAAAAAAAAAGTGATGTCGGTCTTCAGGTCTACGACTTCACTTGAAAACTTTAAAATAAATAAATAAAACAAAGGTAAGCTGGAATTCCTATCCGGACTTAGGTCCCGTTTGTTACGGATTAAAAAAAATAATTTTGTTATAAAATAATTTAGAGATTATTTTTTAGAAATATTTAAGAAAATCAGAAGCTAAATTATGTTTGTTTACTATCATAAAAATCACTTTTAAAAAAAATTATTTTTAACTTGTTTGGATACAACTATGTTGAAATGATTTTTTTAACCCAAAATTACCATAAAAGGTATTAAAAAAATAAAACACATAAGACATTCCTTTTATAAATTATTATGTTATATGTCAATATCAATTAATAATTTTCATAGACAAAAATAACAAATGATTTTAATTCTTAAATAAACTCATCTACTAAGTTAAAAATACAGACAAAAAAATAAAACAAAAAAAATTGTTACTTTTTTTTATAAAAAAAAAGTTGTCTTTTCCCATCTTCTCCAATTTCTTCCCTCTATACTCTTTTTTCTCTCGGTGCTTCCTGCATCTCACTATCCAAAAAGCTTAACTTTTTCTACACCAAAATTTGTAATCTTTACGTTTTTGTGTACTCGAGGATGGATTCTTTTCCATTTATAAGCTATTTTGAGTGTTTCTTCAATTCCATTCAAGTTGTGAAGGAATTGCTATCGCCACTGGAAGTGGGTATTCACAAGGTGACAAAGGATATTGGGCATTGCTTTTGCAGGGGCAAAGAACAAGAGCAATGGTGTTTGTTTGCGAAAAAAAAAAACTTACTGGATATGAGCAAGGAACAATGAATGAACAAACTGGAGAAGAACTGGAAACGCAAACTGAAGGAGAAGACCTATGGGGGCAGAGGAGCTGTGGGCAAAGCTTGTCATTTTTTTAAATTGCAAGGTCTGTTTCGTAAACAACTAATATAATGGGTTAAGTTCCGCCTTTTTCCAACTTTTTCTCTCTTCTATTGTGGGAGCTGCTTACCAAAGGTTAGTAATAGTAGCTTTTCATATTTAATATAAAAATGATTTTTTTTAAAAATGATTTTCTAAAAAATCTAAAACAAATACAATTAAAATGATTGAAAATAATTTTTTACTTTAAAAAAGTGATTTTATCATTTGAGAATCGGTAACAGACGCACCCTTACCCCAATCATATAATTAAAAAAAATATACACCAAAGAAGTAATTTCAAAAATAAACTACAGCAAAAGCGTAAAAAAACCCACCACAACATTGAATCCCATCTCGCCAAAAACTATCAGTTTATTTTTAATTAATTAGTTTAATTAATTGGAATTTTAATTGGTTGGTTTAATTAAGATATTATTTTTATTAATTAAATAAAAAATTGATTAAAAGACCTATAATTGACTAAAACAATTTAAATGAAAATAATTAACAATATAAAAATAATATAATTGCTTACTCACCACCACACAGACGCTATATCAATTCAAATGTCCACGTGGAGGCTACTAACTAGGACGACCGTTGTAACACCCAGTTTTCGGAGCGCTATAGTGTAATAATTAAAATCCTAAACGAGTAATTAGGCAATATATATATACTGAAAAATAATAGTTTATTAAAAACTAAATATATTAAACACGTACATAAGGTTATATATCTTTGCGAAACCCGTGTCTAGGGCCCACAACTTATATGACACATATCTGGACTACGACTCACTTTGGTTGTGACATGGCGAAGAGAGAGAGTTACTCTTACTGAGTACCCTCTATACACTCCATGATGCGGGTGATGCCTCAATCAAGTCCATGTTATCAGCTTTATATGAAGAAGAACATACAACACAAGAAAAACAGAAGGAGCTAAGAAACACATTACACACCATAAAATCGGGAAAGTAGGGATAGAAAACATATGCAAATGACACACACATTCGAGTAAGCACAACCAATTCTCGTGTTTATCTAAGTTACACTCACTATCCTATAAGTCTATACCACTATATCTAAGCCTAGCTCCACTCACTTTCTTCTCTCATCCTATAGCCTTCTAACTATCCTATTCATAACTACTCCGCACCATCACTAGCTAAACTGTTAGCTCTAACCTACTGACTAAGGCCTAACGGTACTCTCTCGATACTCCTATCACCTCAATAATTCATCACAGGCAGAGTTAACTATCAACATCAAAGCATATCTCAAGTATTAGACTAGCACAGACAGCACATTAACTAACATATTATTTAGCAGCATAGTCACACAAATACCAATGATCATATATAATCAGCAGCATAGTTACACCATTACCAACAATCATACTTAATCAGCACCACATCAATCAGCATTAGTCATCTATACTGGCATACACAGCACAACATCAATCATCAAAGTCTAGATTAACCCTAGTGTCGCTCAGGCGACCTGCTATTGACATGTTATCAAACAGCACACCAGCAATCACACATAACCATAACGCAATCATAAGTTGTCTATCCTAGGATTTTCACACATCAAACATATTATTCCTATGGTTGATAGACCTCTGACAACTGTCATCAACTATCATAAGTCACAGCCCCTCTCCTGAGGTACTGCTGTTATCAACCGCTAGTAGAGCTTGGGTCACCCTACGTACATTTGTTTGCACTACTCTATCCTACAAACCCTAGAGCGTAAGGTTTCTTGCTCCCACCTGGTTAAAAGATCGCTGAAGCCTCTGTCACTATTTGCACTCCTGCCGCACTCGCTACTCGCACTCTTACCTCTGAACCTGCTACTCACACTCCTAACTATGAATCAGCTACTCACACTCCGCCCTTCGCTATTTTCCTCTCCCCTCCGAGGGTTCCCTACTAAGAGCTTTCTGATGTACAAGATCCTCACTTGAGGCAAGTGTAGAGCATACTTGCTCCTTAGTGGCCCTTTAAGTCTCACTCCCTTCTCAATCTCAAGGATTGCCTACTAAGGGTTTTCTGATGCACAAGATCCTCATCTGAGGTAAGCGTAGAGCATACTTACTTTTTAGAAGAAGTTCCTAGAAAGAGAAAGCTAGAGAGAGATAAGGTTTTGGCGTGAATGGAAATGAAAGGGTGAATGCCTATTTATAGGCGAGTTACGACTCCATCGCGTAGCGAAGGAATCCTCTCACAGGGTCAGTCGCGTCGCAATGGTACCTTCCAGATTCTTCTGGATGTACACGTGGCAAAGATCCAATGGTGATCCCATTGCGTCGCGATGGTCACCTCACACAACTCCATCGCGTCACGATACACGCTTTTCTAAAATATCTAGATTTTTGCTTTCTAGAGTTTTCTATGGTCTTTCACACCCTTCCGGGGTATTTCCGTCCTATTTAGGGTTTTCTAGAACTTTCTTAAGTTTTATGTGTCTCACTTAAACCCATTTTATCCCTAATTAAGATTTTAACACCAGTTTATCACCTAATCACCGATCTAATTATATTTCTAATATTATTCAAGATTATTTAAAAAACGGGATGTTACAACTGTTAGTCTAGTCATCACGATAGTAAATTCACTACAACATTTTTTGTCTCTGACAACACATGTTTTTCCAACAGGTGAAAAGTGTTACCTGAGAGTAGATCACTAGGCAACATTTTGGGATTGTTACCAAAAAACGAGTGTTTTACACAACACTCCTTTTGCAATACAGAATAAGTGTTCTCTAAAATTTAAATGGAAACAGCTCTAAACTGTTACTATCATTTCTATTGCAACAATTAATAATTGTTCCCTTAACTAATAACCATAACCGAGAACAATTTTGTTTATTATAAAAGACTACATTTTTATCATTGTTGTCTTTAAAATGGAATATTAGTAAAAATATTTGGCGGCAATCTAGTGGTCCTTCCCTCCAAAACAATAAAACTTCATAACTAAAAAAAAATCAAATTATCAAAACCGTATAAAAAAAAATTAGATCAGAAGAAAAATAAAATAGAAAACCCTCATTCTCCACAATCTTCGGTCTTCACCTCTGTCACTATCGATCTCGCTCATTGCAAAAAGGAGAACCTCCATCACTAAAATAGAAAACCCTCATTCTCCTTCTTTGATCTAAAAGAAGAACCCCTCGCCGTCACATTCCACTTTGCCTACAATTTTCAACTGTTGCTAAAAAAGCAAAATGTTGCAGAGTAACGTTAGGGACTGAATCAAAAAAATTTGGAAAAAAATGGGGATTAAACATCAATAAAAAATAGAGAGACTAAACTTGATAGAATAATATTTTATAGAGACTAAAAATATATTTAACAAATGTTTAAATACTTTTCAGAGCAAAACAAAACTCAAGCAACAATACGTAACACATATTTTCACAGAACATTACATAAAAGACAACTTAAAAATTCAAACATACATTATTGTACAACACACTGTGACTCTCTTGGCTAAAACTAGAGGAAGAGCTAGCTAATTGAATTTGAAGTGCTTGATAAAACTATTTGTTAAACTAACTGATAAATATAAAATGGCAAAAAATTATATACAATATAAATTATATCTATATATGTACTATTTTTTCTTGTCATATATATATATTGTTTGTTTTAAAATATATATCACTTTTAATATTTAATTTATTTTAAATTTTAAATTGTTGATCATCTTAAGAGATGAAAGATTACTTTTTTAATTTTTAATTTTTAAAATATTTTGTTAAATAAAATGAGATAATATAAATGGAAAACCATATTTATATATTTTTAATCTAAATTTTTTATTTCTTTTACAGACAAAATATATTTGTTGTTGTTCTTTGCCCTAAGTATATATCTAGTTAGTGAAATTAGTTTTAGTATATATTTTATTAATTAGGGGTTAGGAGTTTTTGTTTTATTTAATGGAGGACAATAGAGAAATTTATTTAAAATAATAAGTGTAAATCTAAGAGAAAACCTAATGCGCTATAAACCCACATGCTACTTCAAGAAACATGTGAAAAACACACAAGTCAGTGAAAAACGCTATAAGCTAATGAGATAAATGTTAAACACCTATATTAAACAAGCTTATAAAATATCCAAATTCACTATAAGTTAGTGGATGACACTTATCAAGCCGAACCCCTACATTCTACCACTTATCGGTTGGAACTACACCACATTACCTTCAACCGTTATAGTGTGATCAATTTAATTCATGATTTGCTACAAACGTGTAAAGCAAATTCGATTTAATGTTTTCCCCCAATGAGTTTCTATTACTTAGCACCCATTGTGAATAGTATAGATGTGTTTACAACCTTACCCAACCAGACAAATTCAACTTTGTCCAGTAAGAAAAATGGTTGAACTTTGATCTCATTTTGTGACTCATTATCGAGTTAGGGACAAATTCCAATTAATCTATGCGTTACCCTACCTACCATGTGTGTGTGTGGTTTACTCGTTTAGTTAGCAGTTTAGCATCTCTATATATTTGTTGTATCAAATTTGACCTCCTATCTTTTAGTTTTTGAATTGTCTCATTTTCATTTATTTAAAAAACACTCTATATGTAAAGTGACGTGTTATTATCATCCCCTTATCAATGTCATTAAATTCTAGTGGAGCATAAAAACACTTTCTATATTGAAACAAATCTAATGTGTAACACCCCAAAAATAATGCAATTTATATACTTTATAAATATGTTCAACATAATAATTACGGTGAATTATTTAATTATAATTCGCTCTAATTATTTTGGTATGTTTGAAATGGTATAAATTTAGTAATCTATTTGCACTACATATAATATCTTTTATTGATGTATTAGTATATCTTGAGTTAGTGTGGGGAATAAGCAAAAGCCACTGCCAAGTTTATAAGATAAACTTTATCTCCACAAATCCTTTTTTTTTAAAGTCAAAGACTCATGCTAAGTTTCTCAGATCCAATTTATTTCCCAAAATTTATTTGAAAGACACAAAAATATTTTGAGAACCCTAAATTGAGATATGTGAAATTCTTTGGAGTTATTATTGTTGTTGCTATTAATATTTGGATTTTAGTAAGCCTTAAAAATAATATTCTATTTAAAAAAACAAATAGCTTTATTTTAAGCACGTGAAATACCTTTTGACTTGGAAAGTGAGTTTACAAAGAGTGAAATGGCTTTTAAACTAAAAGTGTAATTAGTTGTAGTTGAGTGCTTAGACAGAAATGGATATGTGTAGTACTTGTCTGTGTTTGTAATTCGACATTCTCGGAATGAACAGCTGTGACATGGACGAAGAAGGAGAGTAGAACATCGGCACATGGATAGAAAAGACCAATGTCATGAAGAGCATGAATACGACTGGATGGAACTTACGTGGAAGCTACAGAGGTTAGGGGAATTACTACTAATAAGTTTGGACAATGCATAAGTTGTTTGTTTATTTGATTTGTGGGTTAAACTCCATTGGGTGAGTTTAACATCTTGTTGAATTGTTTATACTATTTGAAATGTGTGTCGAGCAATCATGACTTACATAAAGTTATGCCTAACTCAACCTTTGATTTTCTTAGGTACTCGTTCTGATTAAAGTGTACCATGTTGTGCTAGGTTAACTTTATATCGTAATTGTGTTGAATTTATAATACATACTAATATCTGAATATGTTGATATGTGTTGTTTTGCTATTGATGATGTGTATATGTTTGGAAACATGTAAGTGTGTTTATGATGATACGTTATTGGAAACAAATTGATGTGTTTGACGGCATAACACCGGTTATGGCCTAATGCGATTCCATAAGTTGTAAAATAACAAAAAAGGGTTAAAAAGGGAAATTTCTAGATGATCAAAAGGAGTTTTGAAAATAAAAGGATAAGATTGAAGTTAAGGACAACAATGATTTCCAAAACAGTTGAAAAGGGTTTTTCTAAAATGAGAGGATCAAGGTTTAAATGTTCGAACGTTTTACCAAAAGTAGCAGAGTTAGGAGAAGAAAAGTATTTTTGTTTCCAAGAGAAAAATGAACTTGTGATAAAAACTCAAGTGGTAAATTCATTATATTAATTGATTAATTAATGAACATCGCCCGAGTCTTACACAGAGTGGTATTGGATGCTCAGTGAATTGCTTAAGCCTTGAGTGTCCTATTTTTCTAAAGCAGTTTTTGAAGAGTTTTACTCGAAGGAAGTATTCCAAAACGACTTTCAAAGAATGACGAATCTTCAATTTGGCAAGACTTTCAATAGAGTTTTTCACCAAGTAACGAGTTTTCCAAAAGAAATACAAAGAGGTTTCAACTATTTAGAGCTTCATAAAGAAAACGTGTTTTCAAAGATAGAGTAGGATTTAGAAAGAATCCATTTTTCAAAAAGAAAGAAGACATGTTCCGTCGTAATTCTAAATCAAGATCTCAGACACTTCTTGTGAGTGAACCGTCTAAAAAGACAATGATGATGATTGTGCTAACCATGGAGCATTGTTTACTCGGAC
The DNA here is from genome assembly GCA_037113605.1 of Calophaca sinica. NCBI lineage: Eukaryota > Viridiplantae > Streptophyta > Magnoliopsida > Fabales > Fabaceae > Calophaca > Calophaca sinica. The sequence continues at coordinate 75,029,239 of CM073734.1, forward strand.
TGAAGACCAGCTATGGGTCCTGGTGTCAAGTAATCGTCTGTTGAGCCCTGACCCAAGGTGCGATTATGGGCCTGGGTCTAATAAAGGGTAAAGGGCATCATAACTGGGTGTATTCTTGGCCAGTGTTACAAGTTCGACTGTGAAATCTGGTACGAACACCAGTTATGGGTGTGATTTAAACTAGTAAATTGAGACATCAGCTAGGGGTGTGAACACCAGCTATGGGTGTGATTACGCGGTAGACCCGGGCGTAATGCATGAGCATGAGCATACTAACCACATTTGATGATGTGAACCGATGTTGATATATGTTGTGTTGATATGTTGATTGATCATACGGTTGATGTGTGTGGTATGCATTACTTGAGGTTGGGATACTATGTTATATTGTCATGAAGGAAAATTACTGAGTAGAAATGTTGAGGTGCCATGCGTATACATCTGATGTGATATTGATGATGATTATGATTGATCGTGTAGAAATCACATGTTGTGTGTATGTGATGTATTATTACTATATATTAGCATGTCGATGTATAAGTTGTTATTTTGTTTTCCCTTATGCAAACTGTCACGTGGATGAACTTGTATATGAGTAATTCACCCTTGCCAGTTTGTCTGCATGCCCTATTCTGGGTATTTCGAGATAAATATTTTACGTACCATGGGGAAGAGTCCCCGGAATACCAGAGGAGACTACTCTGGAATTAATTGAAGGTATAATCGACGGAGTGTGGACTACCAGGACTCGGTCAACGTCGACGTAGAAGTTTCTTCTGGAAATAGAATGTCTTGGACCTACTAGATGTACTTGGTAAGAGTCCATGAGTCTTATACAAGAAGTTTTCCGAAGGATTGTTATTCTTCTTGTGTCTCTGACTAGTTATCTAGATCAGTATACTTAAAGTTTTGATTACACCAGCTCTTAGAATTTTATTTGTTTAAGTCAGGTCCTTCGACTATGGTTAAGTACGTTGTGTGTTTGAAAGATTGAAAAGATTTATGCCTTATGGCAGTGTCGATCTTCTTTTATAATTGATGAGCTTCAGTTTGTATTTTTTTGGTTTTAAGTTTTCTTTGGTATCAGATTTTCTGCAACTACTCTATTGAGTAACTTTCAAAGATAAACCACACACACCAAGTGGTGTGTGTGGTTTTGTCATGAACTGGGAAACCCGAGTCATTGATCAACTTTAAGGTGTATTTTCTCGGCAGAGAAGTGTACCTTGAGTTGATTTTGCAATTTTGAGGCCTAAGAAAAGCATGATGTCTCCAATCACTGTCAATTTGAAATGTGATTCAAGGGTGACCCGACTGTGACGAATCATAGCCATATTAAGACTAGCTATGATAGTGTCGTCCATATATACTAAGATCTAACCTAGTCCCTTGTTTAAATAGAGAGTTACCAGTTGTGCTTTGCTTGAACCTATGTTGAGTGATGGTGAAGGAGAATTTTTTGTACCACTTTTTGGATGTTGGACCCTAACTTGATGGATCTAATGCCTTTGAACACCTCAAGGTCCCTCTGTCGGGCAGACTCGATGGTGAGGGAGACAGGGTGGGGAGGAGGGAGCGAGTGGGTGACGTAGACAGGTGTGTAGGAGGGCTGACATCGATGTACAATCCCTCTCCATCTTTTTCCAGCATAAATCTTAGCCATTAGATTAATCTAATGGTTTGTAGATTAAAACAAAAAATACAAAACAAACATGTTCTCGCTCAGAATACAATGTGACTACGAGGGAATGTGACAGTGGGTTTGGGGCATTTGTGAGGTGCGGTGGAGGGGGGTATGCAGTGGCGGAGCGCGATGGTTGTGCAGGCCAGGAAGGGTCATTTGCAGGTCTTGTGAGGGTATGGCCTAGGGCTTGTCACACGGATGAAGGTTGCATGTGGTCTGCTGTTGATGAAGGGAGGCTCACAGTTGGTTGACGGGGATCGCCGCAACAATTTGCGGTGATGATGCGATGGTCGGAGGGGCTGTTTACGAGTCCGACGAGCAACATTCTACGGTTCTGGTATCAACTCTGGCCTCTTTTGGCGTTTAATTAAGTGAAGATCCGAGAGTTATTCATAAACCTATGGGATATTTCCATAGAAATCTGCAAAATCGATTATAAAAAAAAATGAAATATGCACCATCATACTTTTGCTTTTACCAATGTGACAGATCTGGTGAAAGTTAAGAATTGCAAACAATGTATTCAATGGGGAAGAAGGTCCATGGATATTTAGGATAGAGAATGCATTTTTCATATTTTTTATTTTTAATATCTCATCTGTTAGATTAATCTAACGGCCTAGATTTATGCAGAAGAAAAATGGAGAAAGATAATGGTAGGAGAGGATCCGAATCCCTAAATTTGTGGGTGTATGATAAATTGCAGACTTGTTAAAATTTACACCATTGATTTTTCATTCAACAATTACCATAATTATGTGAACATGTTATACACATTTCAAAGCTAACAAACATGAGTCTGTGGTGCTTAGCACAACTGACAAAATATTTGCCTCTTGGTCGTTTGGGCGCGGGTTCGAACCCGCTACACCCCCTTTCAGCGCTCTTTGGAGTGCGTAGTAGGCCGCTAGGCCATCAGACAAAAAAAAAAGCTAACAAATGTGGAAGCAACAAATAGTTGCTATTGGAGTGAATGCGAATTTGAGTGCTTGATTAGAACGGTAAATCAAAAAAAATTATTCCTTCTATTCCATAACTTTGGTAAGTTTAGCAATTTTTTTGTTTCAAAATAATGGGTGTTTTATAAACCTAAAATATAATTCACCTTTTTTTCTTCTTCCAAGTTATATTTTTTGTCTTTACATTAAAAATTAACACAACCCCAATATCTCAACTACTCCCAACATAAATGCCTAGGCATCATGTGCCTACTTATGTTGGTTTGATTAAAACAATTAATGATACAAATAAGGCTATTTTGGTAAAAAAAATATAATTCAATTATATGATTCATTGATCTGTATGTAAAAATTTTAAACCACTAGAGTTATGAAACGGAAGGAGTATCTTTTAAATTAGTTTTCTCTTTTAGATAAGTTAAATCAATCAAATCCATATCGAAAGAATCATATCATATTAATAGTAACAACAAGGAAAAATGTGGGGAAATAATCGAATCAAAGTGTGGGCCATTCATGTAGCTAAGCAATCAACATGGAGCATGACAAAATATCAAAATATTCAACCAATGTAGTGGTTAAGGATTAGGTTCGACCATAATGGGATGTGTTAAAATCTATTACTTAGGCTCTCTTTCAGACTTTCACTATCAAAATTTTAGTTTCACAAAGAAACATATGTTGAGAGGAGCTTTATGTAAAATTACAATTACAATTTTGATAGTGGAGGGGGCTGTCACCTTCGCTAAAAGTATTTTAGGTTAAGCACACAAACACGATAAACGTTTTACTTACAATAAATGCAAAACCAGCAGCTGAATGCAAAGGATTTCTTTTGACATACACATTGGGGCAAATCCTATATTAGTATATGGTATCCCCGTGGCTGCTTAAGCTGTTTTCATTTTCGATTTACAATAAAAAAGCAAAAAGCAAATCTACACATGGATTTTATTTTTGAATGGCAATCTACATATGGATATTTGATGAAAGCAAATCTAGTGTGTTGTTTTTTTTTGATACATAAATCTAGTACGTGTCTTTTGATGAATCATCAGATGCAAGTGGATCCTTCATATAATTAAACAAAGAGAATCATGACAATAATTAATGACATATAATATTGGACAATCAAATTGAATGGGCAGATACGTTGATTGAGGAGCCGTGTCTTTTGCGGATATATTGAATAGCTCAAGTACTGTTGATATTTTTTTAAAAAAAAAAAAACGAGGAGTCTCGTTAAAACCTACTAATATAAAACTATTTTTAGGAGAAAAACACTTAGAAGGAAAAAAAAAGTACTCCTCCATTTAATTTTATTAAAAAACCAAAAAAAGTGGAAACCAAATAATACAAACAAGGGAGACTATAGCAAAACCCTTGTAAGAATCATTAATGAAATCTAAAATTAGGAAGACCCACTCTATTATTGTAGAAGTCTTCACTAATAAATCTAGGAATAATATCCCACCAATAGAAACCACTAATTGAAACACCATGAGAAGCAAGTTTATCGGCACAGTTGTTGCCCTCCCGATAAATATGAGAACAATGAAAACTCATTCTAGCAACTAAAAAGACTGATTACGCTTACGCACTCAACTTCAAGGGACAATGGAGATGGACTTGAAAGCTAGCACCATCAGCTGAGAATCACATTCAAACCAAAGCTTATGCTAACCATTTTTAAAAGCAATTTCAATGGTCGCCATAGCCCCAATAAGCTATGCATGTAATGCGACAGAAACACCCAGATTTAGGGCAAAACAACCAAGTGTAGCTACGTTGGAATCTCTAAAAATACCGCCACAAGCAGCAGGCCCAGGAGACCCATGAGCTGCACCATCAGTATTGCATTTAACCCAATGACAAGAAGGAGGATGCCAACAAACCTCTTTAATTAGCTGAGCTTTAGGAGGCCTTCCAGCAACATTAAAAAACTTTAGAATTTTGAAATCAACCATGGAGGAGGAGATGGACCCTGAGCTGAAATTTCCTGATAAAGAAACATTTGCAATCACCATGTTAATTGCAACAGAGAAAGGGATCCACTTATTTAGAAATATGAGTTTGTTTCGACAGTGCCAAATAACCCAGACAATATCAATGGCAGCAGCAAGGATGACATCTTTACACTGGGAAGACTAAGTCCGATCGCAGATGGAAAGAATTGAGGCAAGAGAAGATGTATCAATAGCACAACCAATTATAGAGCTTAACCAAAGTCATAACCTTTGCACAAAGCGCAATCCCCAAACAAGTGGGAGGTAGATTCAATAACAACTTCACAAAGGCTACACATGGAGACCGTGATACAACCCCTATGACTAAGACTTGCATCTGTTGGTAACTTGTTTAACATACCTCTCCAAAATAATAGAGATTTAGAAGGCGGGATAACTTTGTTCCAAATCAGCTTGCACCAACCAATAGATTGTCCAGGAGGCCGGACATAATAATAAGTGTCCCTGAAAGATAAAGTGCCAGCATCTATTTCCGCCCAAATTAATTTATCCTTAGTGGGAGTGAGAGGAAGATGGACCTTCTCCAATTCAATTTTGATAGCCAGATAATCGTTTAACAAGCAACCGGGAATATGCCAGCTGCCATTGCTAATAAAATCTTTAACATTGGCAGAGAGAAGAGCATGCAAAGAAGGGGGAACACCAATGATATCAACTAGAGGAGTATGTAGCCAATTATCTTTCCAAAAATTAATTTGAGAACCATCACCAACTTGCCAAAGAGAATTGTCCTGAATACTATTATACCAAGGCTTTAAACCAGGCCAGATAGAAGAGCTAAAGTGATAAGAAATAGGCTTGCCATTTTTCACAGCCCGAGCTCTAACAAGAGATGCCCATTGGTTATTAGAATTAACAAAGTCCCAGCATAATTTTAACATAGCAGCTTTATTCACCTCTCTAAGAGATCTAATCCCCAGGCCACCTTCATTGGTAGGACAGCACACTTTATGCCAGGCAACGGTAACGGTTTTCCGTTGGTCAGTATCCCTAGACCAAATAAAGTTTCTAATCCATCCATTCACGATTGTTCAAGAAACTAACCGGCCAATCGTAAATCATGAAGCTATATAAAAGCATGCCATGAATCACCGATTTAACCAATTGAACTCTTCCTGTAATAGATAGAAGAGAAGCCTTCCAAGCAAAGAGCTTAGATTTTATCCTATCAGCAATAGGTTGCAAGTGACTAACTCTAGGTTTACCTTTAAAAATGGGAACTCCCAAATAGGTGAAGGGAAGTTGTCCTACAGAAAAGCCCAAAGTAGCAGCAATGACAAACTGCCTTCTAACAGAAATAGAACCTGCATAAAAAGTAGATTTACTAGGATTGATGATCTACCCGGAAATCTCCCCATAGCGCTGGAAAAGATTCATAAGATTCTGCAAATTGCGATGGCTCCCTTTACAAAAAAATTGTAACATCATCAGCATAAAGAACATGGGAAGGAACAAAAGTAACCCTCGACCTAGTCATAAGGGACAACTGACCATCATGCACCAGCTTAGAAATGCCTCTACTTAAAGCATCTTTAGCCAAACAAAAAAGAAGAGGGGAAAGAGGATCACATTGCAAGAGAAGTAGCTTGTTGTTTTCCCGTTGATAGAGATAGACAATTTAGCTGAAAGCAAAATGTTATGTATCCAGTCACAAAAAGTGTTATTAAAACCAAAAGCATGCAGGACACAAAGAAGAACTGCCAATCCACAGTATCAAAGACTTTCCTAATATAAATCTTCAAAGCTAAATTACCACTAAAGACCCTCTTATATAGCAAGTTAATAGCCTCCGAAGTAAGACAAATACAATCACCAATATTTCTCCCTTGAATGAAACCTCTTTGAGCAGGAGAGATAATTCAAGGAGCTACTTTCGCCAACCAATCAGCTAAAATCTTTGTGATAATTTAAAATTGGCAAGGGCAATAGGCCTGAACTACTCAATTCTATTAGCACCCTGCACTTTGGGAACCAGCACCACAAGATTAGAATTATAGTTAGGGAGCATCCAACCAGACCTGAAAAACTGCAAGCAAGATTTGACGACTTCCTCAGCCACAATGTCCTAATATTTTTGGAAATAGAAAGCACCGAACCCATCCGAACCAAGAGCATCATCTGAATTCATAGAGATAACTGCTTGCTTAACTTCTTCCACCGATGGCAAATTAGTAAGTAAAATATTATCATCAGCAGTAACAATGGAAGGAATAACCTCTTCAACTAACCCATTATCAACACACGAATTAGCAGTGGCAAAAATATTCTGAAAATAATTAACTACATGCTCCTTAATATCATCAGTGGTGTTCAACATAGAGTCATTATGTTTTAAGACACTTATATGTTTAGAGACCTATCTGATTTTTGCAGTTATGTGGAAAAATTGGGTATTTATGTCTCCAAATAAGGACCAATTGAGTCTTTATTTTTCTTGCCAGAATTCCTCTTCAAATTGTAAAGCTTTCTGAAGGTCAATCTGGGCATTTTTCTCCTTACGACCAAGAGCCTCCGTAAGACCACAACAATCAATTTCCCCTGGATACTATTAAGAAGATGTAAAGAAAGTGAACATTATTAGTGACATTACCAAAAATGTTTTTATTCCACTCCCTAAGCTTAAGCTTTAACGCTTTGACCCTCTTGAAAAGGACAAGCATAGGACAACCAACAACCTTCATATTACAAACTTCTGCACAATATTCAGCAATCACTATGAGAAGCCCACATCTTCATAAACTTAAAAGAGGAGTAATGAATATCATTATCGATTTAAAATCTAAAAGCAAAGGATAATGGTGCGATTCACTCCTGGCTAGCGTACAACAAGAAAGCGTGTCCCGATTATTAATCCAGGAGCTATTACAAATAGCACGATCAAGACGCTTTTCGATTAAAGCCACCTCTTTCTACCATTAGACCAGGTTAGCGATTACCTCTAGTTAACGGATGAATTAAATGATTATCATCGGACCACTTTTGAAAATCTTTACAAGCAATTTTGGAGGGAATACCACTTCACGATATCCATGTGCTCCCAACATAGTATTATAATCACCAATAAAACACCACGAATATCATGGGAATCTTTGAAGCAAAGACAAGTCCTGCCAAAGAACTCTTCTCTTTAAATAATTAGTAGAACCATAAACAACAGAAATACCAAAAGTATTACCATTAACCTCAAAAGAGAAGGAGACATGCTGGTCTAAAATTGGAATAATGGTTGGATCCAGAAATTCATCACAAAAGCAACAAAGTTTAGGGGAAAGGGAGCGTTTATCATTAATAGCCAAGACCTTAAGCCTCAATCTTCTTAATAATTTAGTAGGAAACTTATCAATCGTCATCCAAGGTTTAGAAATGAAAACAAAGGAAGGTTTATGCAGAGCACAAAACTACTTTAAAACCAACCTGGTTGGGGTTGTGACCACGCACATTCGATTATAGACACTTCATTGGGAAGGATTTTGAGATCCTACCCTTGAACGAGTTTCATAAGAAGATGCCCTTGAAGGTTTTTTTTTTCCTGTCAAGCTTTCTTTTTGAGATTTGGATAGCACCACCTCAAAGTCACTATCATGCTCACGAAGCACCAAGATGCATCAACTCTTGAGACTCTTCGACCATTACATCAACAAGATCCTCCTCATCTCCCCATATGTGATTTAACTTAACCAAGTCCGATTGCACCACAACAGGGCAATTTATTACATTAGCCGCAATGACAGGGCTCCTCCAATTCGAACTTCTCAACACGGGTCACATCGAGACCACGATTGAGAGTGATGCATTGTAGGTGCAGCCATGGAGTTAGACCCACCAGGAGAGTGAACCATAACATTGTGATCGAAGTCACATTAGCGGCCAGGCTTGGCCTGTACTCAAAGCCTGGTCGACCAAGGGGTCAATTTGTTGACCAGTCATTCAAAAGAGTCCTTCTTGGAGAACCATCATGAGAGTTGTGTCGCCCATTTTGCAGAGGATCACAGGAGAACCCATGCGGTCTAGAAGAACAACCAGCCTCATTGGAGTTGGCAAAACCCAATAAAGGATTCCCATTGTGTTGCTATAACAGCTCCTCCTCAAAGCATTGGACATTGTTGATTCCTTTGAAAGCTACATCATCATGCACAAACTCAATAGAAAACCCTGTTGGACTCTGCTGATTAACCAAAGTTTTGCCCTTATCCAGGCGAGAAGAGGTTCGGCCTACAACTTCAACATTGTTATCATCAATTAGGCCTAAGATTATTATCTTCATCGACTACATGGACTTGCTTAGGAACATAGATCATATTCTCGCCGAGATGCACCTATCTTTCTATGACGAGGCTTATAGCTCGAAGTTTTGCTCGCACTTATGCGCAATTGCACGATGAGCGACTTGATCCTTGCGCCTTGTACAACGATCAACCGAATGACCAATGGCGCTACAAAAATCATAAAGCGAGGCAAGTTCTCATATTCAACCCCTATGAAAAAAGCATAGCCCTCCCTTTCAACTAGAACTTGCGAATGAAACTTGGATTTCATATCAATATCCACCAACACTCTCGCAAAATTAATGCCCATAAGTTTCTTTGAGGCGTGGCCTCATCAGCAGAGAGGCACACCTATGCTTAGGCAATGGCGAATAATATCTCCGAACACCAATATTCTGTGGCAAACCCGAAAACGAACCCAACACTGAACATTGGAATTGTGTTGTTTAAGAGGATTGAAATCTGGTGACCAAACAGAAAGTTTAAGCAATCATGGTTTTAAATTCCAGGTTCCAACAGAGAGCACTCTTCGCTGATCCTCTAAGGAAGCAAAAGAAAATTCATAAAAACATTTACCCAAAGAGATAACCTTCCATGATCCTAGAGAAGACCACAACATCGAGAGCTTGGATCGGACCTCATTAATCCGCATGAGTGTCCCCATTAGAGAAAATCATCCTACCATGAAGGTTGTTCTTGCTCCTCTCTAAGCCTCTCTGCACGCTTCTGGGATGCGGATAGCGATCTCATCGCCTTTGAACCAAGGCTGCGACAGCTGACTAAGCGGGATATCGCATGTGTGTTGCGCTGCTTGGGCAAACGTTTTTCGTTGTGGTGACACGAAAACCAAATGGCGGTCTTGTTCCTGAACATCATGGCGCGGCGAAGCACTGTCTAGGGCGGCCAAAAATGGCCAGTGCAGATGGAGGTAGGTGACGGCATGATCACGTTGCATGCAACCCTAGGTTCACGTAGCATCAAACCCTAGCAGAGCCATAGGGTTTCTAAAAACTTTATTTTAATTCTAATAAAAATATCAACTATTGATATTTTAATATAAAAATTTTATTTATCGAAAAAAATGATTTGTTAAATTTGTACTCATAATATCAAGTTGTCAGCTATTCGTTTATTCATCAATAATTGAGATTATTTACTTTATTATTTATAAGCTGGATTTATTATTATAAAACTGGATTCGTTTTTGACATTTACACTTTAAATATTAATTTTTAGACTAACACATGTGATAAATAATTAATTTATTTAAATGCATTATGTAGATATTAGAAGTTTACCATTAAATCATCATAAAATAGAAGTTTTTTTTAGAAAAGAAAAACATTAATTAACACAAAAGATAAGTAAAAAGCTCTTATTTTTTACAGTAAATTTCAAAATAGAGTATACACACAAAAATAATGAATCACTAAAATAGCCCCCCCGATTTAGTAGGGCGGTCTGAAGTTAGTCCTTGACATTATTAAAATTCTACAAAAAAAAAACTTGAGTCGAAATTCTGTCAATCAAGTTAGTCCATTTGTCAACCTTAGTTAAGTAACGTCGTTAGACTCACTGATGTGTTATGTTATCTGCTCTGTTGGCTACATGGGCGCACATCCAACTCACGAGGGACCATTTAGACAGTTTTTCCTCCCCCACTAACAGATGGGTTCTGTGCTCAGCATGAATGCGAGAAAGCAGAGATGGAGATGCTGCTACGTGGCATAACATGGATAACCAAACTAAGCGTAGTTAGTTTTTTTAAATAGTAGATAATAGAAGATGGAGATGTTGCCATGTGGCACAACATGAATAGCTAAATTAAAGTGTAATTAGTTTTCTTAAATAGATACTAATAGATAATAGATTTCTTCCTTCTCCCTCTCTCTTCTGCCTCCGCTCCACCCTCTTCCCCCTTCTTCTCCCCTTCCCTGTCGATGTCGTCGCTTGGCCTCCGCCGTCTCCTACCACCGCACCATCCCATACTCTTTTTTCTCCCCCTTCTTTTCCCTACCCAGACAGATTTAGTATGAGTTTTTGTGTAAAAACCATTGAAATGAATCAAACTGCAGCAATAAGCATTGGCCACATTTGTTCGAATCGTTGCTCCTAGAGGTCCGTTCATTGTACTTTTCTATGGGTTGTGAACAACATCGATACCTCAATTTGGCGAAGTTACAAAATAGAAGATTATACTCTTTCCGGTCTATATTATAAGAGATAAATGAGTCCAAATTTTTTGGTTCAAAATATAAGAAACAAACATCAATTTTTACATACATTAAATGTTACTTTTCAATTATGGCTTTATTTAAGTTAGTGAAATTTGTATGAACTAATTTTCATCAATTATCAGCCATCATTTATGAAAGGGATATATTTGAAAAATAAATTAAATTTTTAGGAGTATTAATTAGAATTAGATAATTTTAAAGCATTTCTTTGGTTTGTGTGAATTAGAGTTTTGTTTCTTATAAAATATGGACCGGAGGGAGTATACTTTTTTTTTGGAAAAATGGAAGCCTACATTCCAATTTTTTTTACAGAAACAAAGAGGTTTAGTTTATGTTTTGCAATTCCCAAAAAGTATCAATTAAAGTTTATACTTACAAATATGTTAAAAATAAATATGATTGTATATGTAATTGTTTATTTATAAAATAAAAAGTTATTTGTTTTCTATGGATAAATTTTTAAAATAATAAAATTTGTATTTTTCAAATATTTTATTTATTAATAATATTTAGAATTTTACGAGTAATTTTAAATAAAAATTAGCATCTTTATGAAAATATTTTACCAAACCACTCTTAGCTTAAAAGTAGCTTTTAAGTCAACAAAATATGAAAATTACCAAACTGCTTTAGCTTTATTTTTAAAGCTCTTTTTTTCAACTTTAGCTTAAAAGTAGCTTTTAAGTTTAAAAAAAAAAGTTGAGTCAAACATATCCTTATTATATAATTTGCCTTGGCATAGGTGTACTTTTACTGTTGCTCTCGGTTCATGGTGGCGAACTTTGGGTAGAATCCAGTGAAATCAATGGTGCTTAGAGGCTAAACCCTAAGAGTGATAAAGGTGTACAATGCATGATGTGCCTTACTCTACGGTGCTTGTGTTCTATTTCTATATGACCACTGTTCTGAACAGAACTTCAGAGGATGACCGGAGGGAAGCAGTGCGGTTGTGCTCGCGACGGATGACGACGGCGTGTTGGGTGGTGTACCTGCAAACACTCCGACGCTCAAGTCAGTGTGTGTCGAGGTGAGTGAAGAGGTGGTAGAAAAATCATTACCTCGACCGTTCGACGCGGTCTTCTTTAAATATGAGTTGAGGACGATTACCGATGAGTAACCGTCCCGTGAAACCCGGAAGTTGGCATTAAATTCCTTTAATGCTGAGAACCATTGGGTCGGCCGCGTTGAGGGAAGGCGGAGAGGCGAGCGGAAACGTGGCATCGAGGGAAGGTGGATCGACGAGCGGAAATGGGCCGAGAAGGCAGTGGATCTCCGGATTGGGCCTCGGCCCAGTCCGGAACAGTTGCCCCCCAAGTCGCTAGCTCGAATGTCGAGGTGGTGACTTGTTGTTGAAGTTCATTGATGTCGACGTCCGACGTCTTTGTTCGTAAGGAACGGCAAGCGTCGTCGGGTCGTGCTTTGTTTATCAGTTCGTTCGGGACCTTCGTGTTCCACCTCTGCTGAGGCAGTTCTCGACACGAGGCTTGACGTACTTGTGCAAGGTACGAGGCTTTATCACGAGTTAGTGCACGCGGTCTCGGCACGAGGTCGACAAGGCTTTATCATGAGCTCGTGCACGCGGTCTCGGCACGAGGTCGATCTCTTCATCAGGTGCTTGTGCCAACGCACAAGGTTTTATCACGAGCTCGGCGACGCGCGTGTCTGCAGACGAGGTCGACAAGGCTTTATCACGAGCTCGTGCACGCGCGGTCTCAGACGAGGTCGATCTCTTCATCGGTGCTTGTGCTAACGCGACAAGGCTCTATCACGAGCCTCGTGCACGCGGTCTCGTGACGAGGTCGATCCGCAGTGCTTGTGCCCAGCGACAAGGCTTTATCATGAGCTCGTGCACGCGCGGTCTCAGACGCAGGTCGATCTCTTCATCGGTGCTTGTGCCAGCGCGACAAGGCTTTATCACGAGCTTGTGCACGCGGTCTCGACGAGGTCGATCCGCAGTGCTTGTGCCAGCGCACAAGGCTTTATCACGAGCTCGTGCACGCGGTCTCAGACGCAGGTCGATCTCTTCATCGGTGCTTGTGCTAACGCACAAGGCTCTATCACGAGCTCGTGCACGCGGTCTCGACGACGAGGTCGATCACGGTGCTTGTGCTAACGCACAAGTCTTTATCACGAGCTCGTGCCGCGCGGTCTCGACGCAGTCGATCTCTTCATCAGGTGCTTGTGCCAACGCACAAGGCTTTATCACGAGCTCGTGCACGCGGTCTCGGCACGAGGTCGATCTCTTCATCAGGTGCTTGTGCCAACGCACAAGGCTTTATCACGAGCTCGTAGATAATAAATAAATGCTGGTTGCGTATTTCTCCAATCATACTTCATTGCTTCACATTTATGTGTTTAGGATACATTTGTTTCAACTATAATATTTCTTCATCTTTGATGCGTTCCAAGTTCTTGGAATTTGCTGTCCTTGCAGTGTCTCGAGGGTGTAGGCACCGGTACCTGTCTTTGCGACAATTTTGTACGGGCCTTCCCAATTGGGTGCAAGTTTCCCTTGTGGGGCGTTCTTCAGGCCAACATCAGCTCGTCGAAGAACTAAGTCCCCAGGCATGAATTCCCTGGGTACAACACTTCGGTTGTATCTTGCTGCGATTTTCGTTTCACTGCGACCTCGTTGAGTCTTTGCAAGCTCCTGCATTCGTCGAGGAGGTCGAAGTTCTTCTCGTATACTCGGCGGTTGTCAACACTACTCTGGGGATGCGAGGTTCTCTAACTAAGTTCCCCAATCTCGGCCGAAATGATGGCCTCTGTCCCATATGTGAGACGAAAAGGAGAGTCTCCTGTCGTCGAATGTGGAGTAGTCTGTTACGCCCAGAGCACTCGGGGAAGCTCTTACGCTTGATTGCCCTTGGCCTCATCCAATCTTCGTTTGGACCTCGTGAAGATAACTCTGTTCGCGGCCTCGGCTTGGCCGTTCATCCGGGGTGTTCTACCGAGGTGAAGTCTTTGTTTGATGTCGAGGTCTTCCAAGGTCTTCGGAATCCGCGATCTGTGAATTGCGTTAGTTGTCGGTGGCGACCACCCTGGAATCCCGAACCTTGTCGAATATATCTTTTGAAGAACTTAATCAAGTTCTTTGCGATTATCTTCGCCAGGGCTCGCCAACCCATTTGGTGAAGTAATCTACCGCAACGACCAGGTATTTCACCTGTCCGGGAGCCATTGGAAAAGGTCCAAGTATATCAATACCCCACCAGGCAAAGGGCCATGGTGATGTCAGGGATGTTAACTTTGTAGGAGGAGCTAAGTGTAGATCGCCATGTCTCTGGCATTTGTCGCATTTCTTCACGAACGATATCGTGTCCGCGTTCAGGGTCGGCCAGTAGTATCCTGCGCGGAGGATTTTCTTTGCCAAGGAACGTCCTCCAAGGTGTTGCCCACATATGCCTTCATGCACTTCAGCAAGTGCATATTGCGCTCGGGTATCGTCGACGCATTTCAACAGGGGGGTGGAGAACCCTCTTCGATATAAGATACCATCGATCATAGAGTACGAAGATGCCTTTTTTCGGATTTTTGCGGCTTCCTTCTCATCATCAGGTAGCCGACCGAATTGAATAAATTCTTGAATCGGTGTCATCCAACTGTCGGGCTCATCGGGCGGATCATCGACACTTGCCTGGGAAATTGCAAGCGAGAATTTGGAAGTTTCCTCGTACCTCGTCATAAGTGGTATCAACCACGGCGGTAATGCTAGGCTTGGCGGTGTTTCTTGTATTACCGATCTGTTGTTTCTGAGCTTCGTCTTTGGCGAAGTTTGGACGAATGTCGGCTCGGCGTTTTGTTCTCTCGGGCGTGTACGATCTCCACGGAGGTGAAGTCGCTCATTTTCTTCTTTACCAGGGCGAGGTATTTTTGAAGAAGTGGATCTTTAGCCTGGTATTCTCCACTTATCTGGGACACAACTAGCTGAGAATCAGTTCTGAGCTTTACCTCTTCAGCGCCGAAGTCTCGAGCCAGTGTGAGGCCAGCTAAACACGCTTCGTACTCTGCCTGGTTGTTGGAGGTGGGAAAGGAGAATCCCAATGAAAATTCGACGATCAGCCCGTCGTCGTTCTCGAGCAACAAACCAGCGCCACTGCCCTTGGAATTCGATGATCCGTCGACATGGACCGTCCATTTGGAACACTGTTCTGTAGCTCCAGGAGTCATCTCGGCAATGAAATCCGCCAAGCACTGGGCTTTGATAGTTTGTCTCGGCTCGAAAGTAACTCCGAATTCGGACAACTCAACCGACCACTTGATCATACGCCCTGCCAGGTCAGGCCTGTGTAGAATCTGTTTGATTGGCTGGTCAGTTCGGACCACTATGGGATGTGCTAAGAAGTATTGTCTCAAGCATCGAGCCGCGATTATCAGTGCGAGCGCGACTTTCTCGATTTTCTGGTATCTCAGCTCTGGGCCCTGAAGTGCTTTGCTTATAAAATAGACCGGTTTCTGGTCCTCATCTGCTTCGCGAATGAGGACGGCACTCAGAGCTTCGTTCGACACTGCCAAGTAGAGATAAAGGACCTCCCCTGGAGACGGCCTCGTCAACACTGGCGGTTGGGATAGTATGCGTTTTACCTGTGTTAAGGCTTCTTCGCACTCGGGTGACCATTCAAACTGAATTCCCTTCATGAGCAAGCGGAAGAAAGGCAATGCATGTTCTGCAGATTTTGAGATAAACCTCGTCAAGGAGGCTAGCATTCAGTGAGTCTTTGGATGTTTTTCTTTGACGATGGTTCTTTGCATCTCTATTACACCGACATTTATCGGGGTTGGCCTTGATTCCCCTCTCGGTTAGGTAGAAACCTAGAAATTTTCCAGTTCGAACTCCGAAAGTGCACTTTTCCGGATTGAGCCTCATATTATGTCTTCGTACTTCAGCAAAGACTTCTCTAAGATCGACGACGTGGTCAATTTCTTTTGTTGTTTTTACTATCATATCATCCATATATACCTCCAGCATTCTACCGATCTGGTTGGCAAAGACTTTATTCATCATGCGCTGATATGTCGCTCCAGCGTTCTTAAGGCCAAAAGGCATTACGTTATAGCAGTAATTACCTTTATCCGTCATGAACGCGGTTTTTTCTTGATCAGCATGATGCATCGGAATCTGGTTGTACCCAGAGTATGCGTCCATGAAAGACAACAATTGAAAACCAGAGGAATTGTCGACGAGTTTGTCGATATTAGGGAGGGGGTAGGCGTCTTTGGGGCACGCCTTGTTAAGATCAGTGTAATCAACATACATTCGCCACTTTCCATTAGATTTCTTAACCAATACAACATTTGACAGCCAAGTAGTATATTTGACCTCCCTATTGAATTCAGCCTTAATTAAGTCTTCGACAGCTTTGGCGCAGCCTTCGCTTTTTCAGAGCTTGCTTACGGCGCTTTGAGCTACCAATGAGCCTTGGGATCGAGAGCGAGTTGGTGGCGTGCAATATCGGGAGAAATACGGCATGTCGTTGTTGTCCAAGCGAAGAGGTCGGCATTGGACTTGAGGCACTCTGTTATTTGCAATTTGACCTGTTCGGGAGATCGACACCAAGCTTCACTTGTCTTCCCTGGGTCTTCTCCTAGTTGAACTCGGATGAATTCTCCATCAGTCTTGGTCTTTTAATCTTTTGGTGGAGCTTGCGGGCGGAGGTCGTCTTCCTCAGTATCTCATCCTCGAGCTCAATCCTGGCGTCGAAATCGGTGAGATTGACGTCTGCGGCGACCTTTGCAGGATCAAGCTTCTTGGTCGATGGGAGTTGTTTCTCTTCCTTTTGCTCTTGGCCTTCAAAGATAAATTATAACATCTCCTCGCAGCTTCTTGGTCGGCCGATGGTGACGACTTTGTCTTCGTCATCATGAAAACGCATTTTCAGGTGAACTATCGAGGTTACTGACTCCTAACTCACCCGGTGTCGGGCGTCAAGCGATGCGATTGTAGCAGACTTGCATGGTAACACGATGAATTGGACCTTCACAGTTTTGGAGATTGGTTGCTCTCCAAAAGTCACCATCAACTCCACATAGCCCAACGACTTTGTTTTCGAACCGTTGAAACCATTCAGGTCGGACCCCGGGTACGGTACGAGATCTTTTTCTGGTAGTTTCAAGGTTTTAAACAGCTCGTAGAACATGATATCCGCCGAGCTCCCTTGGTTTATCAAGATTCTTCTGACGTCAAAGTTAGCCATATAAACAGGGGAATCAAATAGTTCGGCCTTCCATTCACCAAGTCTTCGTCAGAAAAGGCTAGGGGTGGTCTTCCCTTATGCCCACTTGATGAAGGAAAAACAGTGGAAACGGTCATCGCTTCTCTCAACTTTCGTTTTGCTGAATTGATGCTCGCCCCTCCCTTATCGGAGAATCCTCCAGAAATGACCATGGCGACAGGAGGAGGACGAGAACTCTCCTCGGATGCACGAACTGTTCCTTCGTGCTGCTTCCCAGAAGCTGAGTCTCTCTTTTGAGGTCGAGGTGATCTAGATCTAGACCTTCTATCTCCAAATCTCGGTTTTCCTTTCACATATTTGGTCAACCTGCCCTTCTGGATCAGTTGTTCTATGACGTCCTTTGTTGCGCGTAAATCGCAAGTGCACGATTACGTCAAGTTATAGTATAAAAGATTATCGTCTCCACAGGGAATTGGAATGATTACTGCTCTATTTAGATTAATTTATTATTTAGACAAATGGTTTGAAGTGAAATCAGATTTAAAGAGAAAAGAATGTTTGGAATAAAAACAAAAACTCTGAGTATGGAGATACTAAGGATCTGGGTTCACTTTATACTGATACTTATTCACTTAACCAATTCACAAATAGAGCTAAGAAAAATATTCTTACTGATTACCAATCATCTATTTAAAAGCTATTAACACAGTTTGGTCATGCAATGTTAATAATCTTCCTCCTAAATTACTACTTTGTTTGGTCATTCAAAGCAAATAAATAGAAAGAGCATAAAGCGTCAATAGATTTATCAATTCAATGATCGACTAAAAATGAACACACCTTGATTGGTCATTCTAAGCATAGAAATTCAATTATTCCTAAAGTTCCGTTAACTAATTGAAGGTTATCGCCACACAATTAATTACTAAATAAAGAATGATCAGTTCTTATTGGAAATAAATTTACCAGGAATAATTTAATCATAAGAATTAAAAACTCATATTAATAAATTAGATTAAGATTATAAGCATAGTAAAAGATTCCCCATCACCTTAATAATAGAATTAGCTACACATTATAATTGAAAACAACAACTCAACACTAATTCCATAATCCATAATAAAATATAAAGAGTAAAGAAATACAATAACAAAAAATAAAATGACAAAATACCAAGAGAAAATAAACTATGAGTGGAAGGAATACATGGAATTGTTTCTCCTCCGAAAATTGAGCATACTGTGAAATGACATGATGCACTACTATTTATAGGCGAGCTAAAACCGCGTGAATAACAAAAACAAACTATGCACCGCCTTTGATAAACTACTAGTGCATCATGTATTTGACTTTTCTTTGTTTAGCTTTTCGTCTATTCCTCTTTGGCAGCATGAGCCATACATTTTCCCAACTCTTTTGTTTTTATTATTTTTTTATTCAAAACAAAAGGTGCAGCTCCCCTATTTTCTTGGGCATGGTCCACTTGGCTTTATTTTTTTAGCAATCTTCCACTTTAACATTTGTGTGTATCCCTACCCCTGCGTGATCTTTTTTTTTTTATTTTATAATTTGCAATTTCCTCTATTCTTGCTTTTCCTTGTTCTCATGTGGCTTCTCTAATTTTGTCTTCTTTCTTTTTGTCAAGAGTGTCCATCATATCATATAAAAATTACATTTTCTAAGTCCAAAGCTTTTCCAGTTACGCTCTTTTAAACCAAATTGCTTAATTAGCTGTTCCTGCACAAATTAGAGTAAAAAAAAGTGAATTTCAAGTGATAATAATCAATATTTATTTAATTCACATTCAAATATTTATATAAATATGATGTAAATAATAGTGTTATCAATTCCCCCACACTTGAACTTTACTTGCCCTCAAGCAAAGTAATTGGTTTTTGATTTTCCAATTTTTTTTTATCAATGATAGCTGACTAATTAATGGGGCAGAGCAAATGTTTTTGAAAGATAACTTTTTATCTCTTTGAGAGAAATATTTTTCATTTTATTGAATAATTAGAAAAATAAGCACTTTGAAATTTAAATCAACCAAGAATGTGTCATTCCCTTTCAATCTCTCAAGTGTTTAATGGTTTAGGGGTTTTCACACAATTTTTTTTTTCTCAGAGACAATGTATTACCATAAGCTTGACAATAGACCAAAACTCGACTAACAATTCATAGAAAAATTTGAAATCAAGGGGTCTTTTACAAGGTTGTAATAAGGTTATGGGTGAAAATTCAAGGTATGGAAATTCAAAGGAAGGATATTTCAATGACTATAATAAAATAATCAGATTCGAGTAACTATCCTTTTGAAAAATGGAGTTTTAGATATATAATCACTTTTAAACAGAGCACCAATTTTTTTCTTCTTTTTTTTTTCACATTTTCCTTGTTATCAGAGTTCCATATTACAAATATCTCTTTTTTTTTTTTGAGGAATAAGTCTCTGCCTTATCACTTTTTTTTTTTGGAATATATTTGTCACCAAAACCAAGCTGCTCCATTTTAAATTAAAACGGTTTACCCAAATCTATCATTCATTTTTTTTTAATCAAATCAGAGGGTATAGAATAAAACTCTTCCTTTTTTTTTTAATAGCTCAAAGTGGTCAACTAAGTGGTAAAATTTAATTGCAAAGTGTAGCAGGCTAGAAACAAATCCTAAGTGCCCCAATCATTTTCCAAAAATTCTATAAATTAGTTTCGCTTTGAATGGTCACATGTCAAGTTCTAGAACACAAAGCCAATGAAAACAACTCTCATGAAGAATAGGGTTATAATAATCTTGCAACAATGCGCAAACCCGAGTCTGGCTCAAATCCTCACTTTAGAAGCTATTTCATGGGAAAAAAAAATCAATCAAGGGCTCATTTCTAATTTTCAGCTTTCAGAAATTTATATCATCTCAATAAGCATCAAAAGTTGTCTTAAAAAAAGTTCAAGTTTTTCGCCCCAAAATTAGTAGCTTCAATTTGTTTCAAAACAGTAATAACCAAGAATCAAGTGGTTAACTCCCCCCACACTTATTTCTAACATTGTCCTCAATGCTAGTAATCACAGCATAAGCACATAAAGATATAACAGCAAAATCAAGTGCTAAAAAGTAAAGAGTGGAAAAGGACTCCCCTGTGGAAAATTTCACGAGCATATTCTGGAGCGGGTGCAGTAGACAAATTTCTTCCAAAAAAAACGACAGTTTGTCACAGATGAAGTAAGTGAAGAGAGAACTGTCTACAAAAAAAATAAAATAAAGTAAATTGAAATAATATAAACACAGGTTGCCTCCTGCGAAGCGCGTGTTTAACGTCACGAGCCTGACAAAACTAAGACAGATCAATTCTTGAGGAGAGTGACATGGCTCACTTGGAGCATCCCTTCCTCATAGTGTTTTGCTCGCTGTCCATTAATTTTAAAAGTGGTACCATCCCCATTAGAAATCTCAAGTGCTCCATAAGGAAAAACTTGAGTTATAGTGTACGGCCCATACCACCTTGAGCGCAATTTTCCTGGAAAAAGACGTAAACGTGAGTTATAAATTAAGACTTTCTCGCCCACATGGAACTCACGATGCTGAATGCGCTTATCATGCCATTTTTTAGTTCGCTCTTTGTATAACTTGGCATTTTCATAAGCTTTAAGAGCGGAGCTCATCCAATTCATTCAATTGCAAAGCAATCTATTTTCACCAAGAATCTGAGTATCAAAGTTTAGAAATTTTAAAGCCCAAAGTGCTTTATGCTCAAGTTCCACAGGCAAATGACATGCTTTTCCAAAAATAAGGCGGTGAGGACATCCCAATAGGAGTTTTAAAGCAGTTCTATATGCCCATAATGCATCATCTAATTTTAAAGACCAATCTTTTCTAGATGCATTAACCGTCTTCTCTAAAATTCTTTTCAATTCCCTATTTGAAATTTCAACTTGTCCACTAGTTTGTGGGTGATAGGGAGTTGCTACCTTATGGGTGACACCATATTTGCTCAAAAAATTTTCAAATTGTTTATTGCAAAAGTGCGTGCCACCATCACTAATAATGGCCCGGGGAGTGCCAAATCTAGTAAAAATATTTTTCTTTAAAAATTTCACTACTACCCGTGCATCATTAGTGGGTAAGGCTCTGACTTCCACCCATTTAGACACATAATCCACAGCAACAAGAATATATTGATTTGAAAATGATTTAGGGAAGGGGCCCATAAAATCAATACCCCAAACGTCAAATATCTCACAAACCAAAATATTATTCAAAGGCATCTCTTGACGTCCAGAAATATTGCCACTTCTTTGGCAATTATCACATGCTTTTACAAAGTCATGAGCATCTTTAAAAATAGTAGGCCAATAAAAACCACATTGTAATACTTTATATGCGGTCCTAGTTGGCCCAAAATGACCACCTACCTCTTTAGAATGACAATGCTCAAGGATAGAAGTTACCTCATTCATAGGCACACAACGCCTAATTACCTTGTCTCCACATACTTTATACAGGTAAGGGTCATCCCACAAGTAATGTCTAGCATCAGAAGTTAATTTCTTCTTTTGCTGATAAGAAAAATGAGGGGGGACAACCTTACTTGCCAAGTAGTTAACAATGTCTGCAAACCAAGGAGTAGTGGAAATGGATAAGAGTTTCTCATCAGGGAACACTTCCTTAATTTCCCCATCATTTGAGGGTTGCATCACACTATGGTCAAGCCTCGAGAGGTGGTCAGCTACAAAGTTCTCTGAGCCTTTCTTGTTTCTAATCTCCAAGTCAAACTCTTGCAGCAGCAGAATCCACCTAATCAACCTGGGCTTTGCATCCTGTTTCTTAAGCAAATATCTTATAGCAGCATGGTCAGTGAAAACAATTACTTTAGAAAGAATAAGGTAATGACGAAACTTGTCAAATGCAAATACTACAGCTAGCAACTCTTTCTCTGTGGTAGAGTAATTTCTTTGAGCATCATCAAGAGTGCGACTAGCGTAGTAAATGGTATAGAATACCTTATTCTTCCTTTGCCCCAAAACTGCCCCCACAGCAGTATCACTAGCATCACACATAATTTCAAAAGGAAGTGACCACTCGGGGGCAACAACAACAGGGGCATTAATTAATTTTTCTTTTAAACAATTAAAAGCTTTCAAACAAGTGTCGGAAAAATCAAAGGTGGCTTCCTTAATCAAGAGGTTAGTCATAGGTTTTGCAATTTTTGAGAAATCTTTAACAAACCTCCTGTAGAAGCCAGCATGGCCTAAGAAGCTACGTACCCCTTTCACAGAATTTGGAGGGGGTAATTTTGCAATGACCTCTACCTTGGCAGGATCCACCTCGATACCTCTTGTGGACACCTTGTGTCCCAAAATAATGCAATCTTGTACCATAAACTGGCACTTTTCCCAATTAAGCACCAAATTAGTGTCTTTGCATCTCTGCAACACTAAATTCAGATTTAGTAAACAAGCCTCATAAGAGGATCCAAATACTGTGAAATCATCCATGAATACTTCGATGCATTTTTCAATTAAATCAGAGAAAATAGCAGTCATGCATCGTTGGAAAGTGGCAGGAGCATTACATAATCCAAATGGCATCCTTTTATATGCAAAAGTACCATAAGGGCAAGTAAAAGTGGTTTTATCTTGATCTTGTAAAGCCACTGGTATTTGCAAATAACCGGAATACCCATCTAAACAACAATAATAGTCATGTCCTGCTACTCTCTCAAGCATTTGATCAATAAAAGGAAGTGGAAAATGATCTTTTCGGGTGGCATCATTTAATTTTCTGTAATCAATGCACATACGCCACCCGGAAGTGTTTGTTACTGCAATTAATTCATTTTTTCATTTTCATCACAGTTGTTCCTCCCTTTTTAGGGACACATTGTACAGGACTTACCCATTTACTATCAGAAATAGGATAGATAATACCTGCATCAAGAAGCTTAATTACTTCCTTTTTTACCACCTCTTTCATGTTTGGATTGAGGCGGCGTTGAGGCAGTGCTCGAGGCTGGTAATCATCCTCCATGTAGATCTTGTGGGTGCAAATTGTGGGACTTATGCCTTTTATATCATGAATAGACCAACCAAAGGCCTCTTTGTTGTCCCTTAATACTCTCAAAAGTTGATCCTCCATGGTTGCTGTTAAATCTGATGAGACAATTACAGGCAAGGAAGAAGGAGGGCACAAGAAAGCATATTTCATATTTGCAGGAAGAGGCTTTAATTCAAGCTCAGGAGCCTCTTCAATGGAGGATTTACTTTTTGGGATATCATCCCATTCTAACTCCTCAAATTTATGGTCATTCCAACTTCTTTGAGGGTGGTGTTCTTGTAAAAACATTAAAAGCTCTTCTTCTTCACCACCCTCCAACGTACCAAGTCCCTGTAAGGTTAGTATTTTTTCTAGAGGGTCTTGCGTCCTGAAGTCATCAAAACTGTCAGAGGTAACCACATCATTAATATCAATAGACTGAATAAAATTACAGGAAGCAAATGAGGAAGGAGTTTTCAATGAATTAAAAACTTGGAACACAATTTCCTCATCCCCAAATCTCAAAGTTAATTTCCCCTGTTGAACATCAATTAAGCTCTTGCCTGTGGCTAAGAAAGGTCGTCCCAAAAGAATTGGGACCTCCTTATCTTCTTCCATGTCTAAAACAATAAAATCAGCAGGGAATATAAACTTATCAACTTTCACTAAAACATCTTCCACTACCCCACCAGGGTAGGCAGAATCTGTCGGCTAGCTGCAAAGTGATGTTAGTTGGTTGTGGTTCCTGTAGGCCAAGTTTTCTAAAAACAGAAAGAGGCATCAAATTTATACTTGCTCCTAAATCACATAATGCCTTTTCGAAATGAGAGTTACCAATAGTACAAGGGATAGTAAAACTACCCGGATCCTTAAGCTTTGGTGGTAACTTTTTCAAAACAATAGCAGAACATTCCTCATTAAGTTTAATTGTAGCAAAGTCCTCCAATTTCTTTTTATTGGATAACATATCCTTTAAGAACTTTGCATACTTTGGCATATTAGCAATGGCTTCCACAAAAGGAATGTTGACAGTCAATTGCTTAAGCATACACAAAAATTTTGAGAACTGGGGATCTTGGTTAGCTTTAAGCCTCTGTGGGAATGGGATGTGTGGGTCAGGAAGGGTTGTAAGAGGTGTATCAGACAACTTTTCCATGGTTTTCTCAACCTCTCTTGGGGTTTGTTTGGTAGGTGGCTCTACTTTATCAGGTACTGGATTTTCAAGGGCTTTACCACTTCTAGTAGTGATAGCATTAGCCTGCTCTCTAGGATTTTTCTCAGTTTGACTAGGTAATGCTCCTTCTTCCCTTTTGGTCATAAGTTGTACTAAAGTAGAAATTTGGCTTTCTAAACTCTTATGGTTGTTTTCCAAACTCTTATGGTTAGAATTAACAGTACCTACCAGGGTGTCAATTTGCTCTTGAAGAGATGGTCTCCTTGGTACTTGGGTTGGGCCTTGCATGTGAGGTGGTCTATAGGGTGCAAGTTGTTGTCCCTAATTTTGCTGTTGATCTTTCCATGAGAAGTTGGGGTGATCCTTCCATCCAGGATTGTAAGTCTTGGCATAAGGATCATGCTTGACTCCATTTCCAACGTAATTTACACCTTTCGGTGCACTCATGTGTGTCGTGACCCATTACTCCACAATAATTACAAGAAGATGGCACATACCTTTTCTCTAGAGACTTAAATCTCTCATCGGCCTTCTCCATGTAACTTGCAAGTACACCCATGCGAGGGTGTCCATGCTGTTCATATATTTTAGCATAGCCTCTTGCATCTCACCTTTTGGGTGCGAGATCTTCTTTAGTAAGGGCTTTTACCTCTTCAACGGGGTTATGCGGTGGCCCATTCATCCCTCTCATGGGAAGTTGAGGCAACTGTTTGAGAATTTGGGGCTAAGAGAGCTTCATACTTTTTGGTCAAAGCCTCCATCTTAGCCTCCCACTTGGCCTCTACAGCGGTGGTGGCATCCACTTTATACATTCCTGATTGTTG
Source organism: Calophaca sinica (assembly GCA_037113605.1). Classification (NCBI taxonomy): domain Eukaryota; kingdom Viridiplantae; phylum Streptophyta; class Magnoliopsida; order Fabales; family Fabaceae; genus Calophaca; species Calophaca sinica. The sequence goes on from CM073734.1 coordinate 75,054,606, forward strand.
AGGCTTTTTAATGGCACTTCTATCTCCTTGTGACCACTGTGCACTATTCTGGGCTATTCTGCCCATGATCTCGTAACAATCAGTAGGCGTTTTATAGCCTATTGATCCTCCACATGCTGCATCTACAGCTGCCTTGTTCTGAAAAGAAAGTCCATTATAAAAAATTTGAACTAACAGAGATTTATTAAAACCATGATGGGGACAGCATAAAAGTATATCTTGGAATCGTTCCCATGTCTCGTGCATAGTTTCACCCTCTTTTTGGGTAAATCCAGAAATATCTGCTCTAAGTTTTGCAGACTTTCCAGGTGGGAAGTATTTGTTTAAAAATTTACTTTTCAGATCTGCCCAAGTTGTGATGGAGTTGGATTCCAGTGAATCCAACCAATGTTGAGCTTTTCCCTGCAAAGAAAAAGTAAACAAGCGGAGTCTAATGGCTTCAGGAGTAACACCATTATATTTTACAGTCTTTGTAATCCTCTGGAATCTTTTTAGATGGGCATTTGGGTCTTCATGTGGTAAGCCTGAGAATTGCACATCTTTGACCATAGAAATTAGGCCTGGTTTAAGCTCAAAATTGTTGGCTTCCACTGCTGGATATTGGATACTATCATGTTCTTCACAAGTCGGTGTGAAGTACTCATTCATAGTCAACTCCTGTTCTGCCATTGTTCTTCTTTGTCCTCTAACAACTCTTCTTTGTCTTCTGAGAGCTCTTGCAGTTCTCTCAATTTCAGGATCAAACTGAAGGATAGGATCTTGAGAGCGTGTTAGCATACACTGCAACAAAGCTGGATCAAGTGATCAAGAACTAAAATTTTAATTCATTTATTTAAGGTTAGTCTAAAGAAAAGAAAAGAAAAATTAAAAGAAAGAAGAAATAATCTAGTCTTCCAACCAGGAGACGCTAAATAATAAGTTTTAAGTAATTAAATAGCAATAAAATCTAGTCTTCCAACCAGGAGACGCTACTAAAAGAAAAAGAAATTAAAAAAAATAAAAAATAAAAAATAAAACCAACCATGTAGGAGGTAAAACCTTTCATGCAGGAGGTGATACTAGATTTAAAATGACAAGAAAGAGAAATAAAAATAAAAGACAAAAATAAAAAAAAATAAGAGAAAGTAAAATAATTACAAAAAGCGTCTAAATTAACAATTAATTGTTTCGAACAATATCATTAACAACTCCCCGGCAACGGCGCCAAAAACTTGTTGCGCGTAAATCGCAAGTGCACGATTACGTCAAGTTATAGTATAAAAGATTATCGTCTCCACAGGAAATTGGAATGATTACTGTTCTATTTAGATTAATTTATTATTTAGACAAATGGTTTGAAGTGAAATCAGATTTAAAGATAAAAGAAAGTTTGGAATAAAAACAAAAACTATGAGTATGGAGATACTAAGGATCTGGATTCACTTTATACTGATACTTATTCACTTAACCAATTCACAAATAGAGCTAAGAAAAATATTCTTACTGATTACCAATCATCTATTTAAAAGCTATTAACACAGTTTGGTCATGCAATGTTAATAATCTTCCTCCTAAATTACTACTTTGTTTGGTCATTCAAAGCAAATAAATAGAAAGAGCATAAAGCGTCAATAGATTTATCAATTCAATGACTGACTAAAAATGAACACACCTTGATTGGTCATTCAAAGCATACAAATTCAATTATTCCTAAAGTTCCGTTAACTAATTGAAGGTTCGGTCGCCACACAATTAATTACTAAATAAAGAATGATCAGTTCTTATTGGAAATAAATTTACCAGGAATAATTTAATCATAAGAATTAAAAACTCATATTAATAAATTAGATTAAGATTATAAGCATAGTAAAAGATTCCCCATCACCTTAATAATAGAATTAGCTACACATTATAATTGAAAACAACAACTCAACACTAATTCCATAATCCATAATAAAATATAAAGAGTAAAGAAATACAATAACAAAAATTAAAATGACAAAATACCAAGAGAAAATAAACTATGAGTGGAAGAAATACGCCCGGAATTGTTTCTCCTCCGAAAATTGAACGCCCTCTGAAATGAAATGATGCACTACTATTTATAGGCGAGCTAAAACCGCGTGAATAACAAAAACAAACTATGCACCGCCTTTGATAAACTACTAGTGCATCATGTATTTGACTTTTCTTTGTTTAGCTTTTCGTCTATTCCTCTTTGGCAGCATGAGCCATACATTTTCCCAACTCTTTTGTTTTTATTATTTTTTATTCAAAACAAAAGGTGCAGCTCCCCTATTTTCTTGGGCATGGTCCACTTGGCTTTATTTTTTTAGCAATCTTCCACTTTAACATTTGTGTGTATCCCTACCCCTGCGTGATCTTTTTTTTTATTTTATTTTATAATTTGCAATTTCCTCTATTCTTGCTTTTCCTTGTTCTCATGTGGCTTCTCTAATTTTGTCTTCTTTCTTTTTGTCAAGAGTGTCCATCATATCATATAAAAATTACATTTTCTAAGTCCAAAGCTTTTCCAGTTACGCTCTTTTAAACCAAATTGCTTAATTAGCTGTTCCTGCACAAATTAGAGTAAAAAAAAGTGAATTTCAAGTGATAATAATCAATATTTATTTAATTCACATTCAAATATTTATATAAATATGATGTAAATAATAGTGTTATCATCCTTCAGGTGAAAACATTCATCGGTCTCGTGCCCGACGCACTTGTGAAAGTGGCAGTACCTCGACTTATCAGCATTCGGCTTCTCTTTTCCCTTCTGGGGAAATTTAATTCCAACATCACGGAATTCGGTGTTCGCGCACTCATTCAGTATGCGCTTAGGGGTAGTGTTCAAAGGGGTGTATTCGTCATACCTCTTTCTTTGGACCCCGACTTTCCTTTTCCCTACGCGACTTGTCCTCGCGTTGTCCACCAACTTCCTCCTGGGTTTTACCTTTGGCTTTTGATGCCATCAACTTCTCTTCGTAATTCATAAATTTCTGAGCTCGCTTCAGGAACTCGGTCAGGGACCTCGGTTTGTCGACACCAATGTCGACACTGAATAGGCTTCCTTCGACCAGGCCTTGCTCTAGCAAGTATAGTTTCATCTCGTCAGAGCATTTTTTCACCAAAATGGCTTCTTTGTTGAAACGCTCGACATAGTCTCTGATAGACTCACCTTTCTTCTGCTGAATCGCGGCTAGGGCTGCTGTCGACTTGGGTTGGGCTTTAGATGCGGTGAAATACGCGGGCGGTCGGCGAACTTCGATCCACGATCCAATGGAATTTCTCTTAAGAGTGCGGAACCAAGACAAAGCCGACTTCTTGAGTGAGGAAAGATTCTGCACTTTCTGGCGCTGGCGCCTCGATAGTCCATGGCGGTGTCAAGCGACCAACATGTTCGTCGGGTCGGTGGTCGTCGTAGGAGTCCAACGAGGCGGTTTACGAAGATGCTTCGGAATCGGGAATCTCATAATCTTGGACGTAAAAGGACCAAAGGCCTTGCACGCGTCATCTGTGTCATCGCTCTGAGAAGGGGTTGATGAGACAGAATGAGCACGGCGGCGATGAGAGGTGCGACCAGGAGATTTTACTCGCCGCCTAGAGGCTGAGGCGGCTCTTCTTGGGGGAGTGTCGCTACTCGTGGTGGTACCTTCGCGATGAGACGCGTGCGTCGAGAAGCGGCGATGGCGCGGTGGAGAGTGTGGCATATCGGATTCAGGAGAAAGACTTCTGGAAGAAACTCTTCTGCGGCGTGTTTGCTCATGTCTTCCGTTTTGAGGCAAACGGACCTCAGATCTGTGACGGCGAGGTGGAGTACGATCTTGAATTATTCTGGCGGTTTGCTCTATGTCCAGAGCGGTGTTGAGTCGTGCCTCGGTGGTGGTGATGAGCGGACCTGAGATTTTGGATTCCTTCGATCTCACGAGGAGAGCGAGAAACACGATCTTCTCGTTGTCGATCTGTGGCAACGCGAGCGAGATTTCCTTACCGATTCTCCATTCGATCGAGACGTTGATTACGAGCTGCATCGCCGGCATGGCTTGAATGAATTCGCGGAACTTCGCGAATGAGAACGCGGCGATCTCTGTTCGGCATCGGTTTGAGTAGCAACGATCGAACGGCGTCATCGATCGCGAGGCGGAAGGTTATTCCTCTGTCCCTCGTACTCACCGATAAAATTGCGAGTTCATGGTGATGTGGTTCGAGATCTGCGTTAGCGAGTGGAGCGCTAGTCGCGACTGATGCTTCAACCCGATCATCGCCGAGTGAAGAAGGAGACCGACAAAGAAGATGAAATCGTAAGCGATTTCCCACAGGCGGCGCCAATGTTGCGAGCGAACTTCAGAGGATGACCGGAGGGAAGCAGTGTGGTTGTGCTCGCGACGGATGACGACGGCGTGTTGGGTGGTGTACCTGCAAACACTCCGACGCTCAAGTCAGTGTGTGTCGAGGTGAGTGAAGAGGTGGTAGAAAAATCATTAACTCGACTGTTCGACGCGGTCTTCCTTAAATATGAGTTGAGGACGATTACCGATGAGTAACCGTCCCGTGAAACCCGGAAGTCGGCATTAAATTCCTTTAATGCTGAGCACCGTTGGGTCGGCCGCGTTGAGGGAAGACGGAGAGGCGAGCGGAAACGTGGCATCGAGGGAAGGTGGATCGACGAGCGAAAATGGGCCGAGAAGGCAGTGGATCTCCGGATTGGGCCTCGGCCCAGTCCGGAACAACCACCAAGGCCACATAGAAAGGTAGGCACACAAAACCTTTACTGAGGATCGCGGGATATTCCCCAAATCTCATGATTGTAGAATATCTAGGCGTATGGACGAAAGATATTTTGGCACGTGTGGAGGCGTGCCACAGAGAATATGAAGTTGTTAGTAGTGTTAAGGATATGTATTTTGAGTTTCTCGTGTACTGAGATTGACCGACTCATAATGAAGCTTGTTCCCCGTCTTAGCTCCGTGGTCGTCCCACGAATACTATCTCTGGCACTCGGTCAGGCATTGTGCTTATGTAGACTTGGCTTGCTTCCCATACGATCCAGATTCATAAAATCTAGTTCGAAAAAATTAAAAAATTAACAAAGGTAATGCTTTTGCAAGCATGGAAATCACAATGTTTTTTACATCTTAAATAAATATAGAAAAAGAATATTTAAATGATATGTGAACAAACATATGTATTTTGTGCTATTTGAAAAATGATAATAAAAAGATATTTAAAATAAATATTTAAAGTTATAAAAGATAAAACAATACCACTAAAAAGGCCAATACCCCCGTCCCAATATATATGTCATGTTTACAAAAAAAAATATTTGTCCAAAATATATGTCATTTTTTATTTTTAATGTAATATTAAATATTTTTTGCCAATTGTACCATCAAATACTCCACTTTACATTTATAACAATAGTTAATACACGGTTAATAAGGTTAATTTGGTAAAATTATCACTTTCTTTCATTTATTGTTTTTTTAAACTCTATGATTTAGCCAAATATGATATATATTAGGACGGAGGTATTATTTGATTTTTTTTTTTAAACTCAGGGTATCCCCGACTGATAGCCAGAGACTAATCCATTAATGTACTAAAATTCGTTTAAGGGATTAACTTCTCCCAACGAATACTTTTCCATACACATAATTCAAGATTCGAACCCCAACGACCTGTTTCTGGACACGTTTATCTACCAACCATCATGTTATGCGATATATTCGGTCCTGCTGAAAGTATTTGTTTGTGGATTAAATATTGAATTCGGAAATGCTGAACCTCGCGACAAGCAAAGTCGCGGGCGCATCACGAATGATAATATAGCTCAATATAAGCCAAATCTTCTTTATTTTAAGGAGTAAAATACTCAAATTGATCCTAAAAAAATTATGGAGACCAATTTAGTCCCTAAAAAATTAAAAATATTAATTTAGTCTTTAAGAATCTCAAATATGGGTCAAATTAGTCCTTAATAAAGACTAAAATGTTCCTAAAAATTATCCTTAAAATGACTAATTAGATCCATATTTGAGATTTTTAAGAACCAAATTGATATTTTTTATTTTTTAGAGACTAAATTGGTCTCCATAATTTTTTTGGGGACCAATTGGAGTATTTACTCTATTTTATAATCACCATATATAGTTAGTCATGGCTTCACTCGGTCATTGTTCTGTTTCGTGATCCACTCGTGAGCAATTTCATCGCGTGATTTAGCATTGCTCTATTGAATTACCGAGTACCTGATGGGATCTTGTACTTTAATTTTCTGGAGTTCAATTTAGGTCTCTGTTCTTCAACACGAACGTCAACAAAACTGTTCAATGCATGCAAGCAGAAACATGGGCCAAAAATTTATATCCTGGATCCTCTTTCTTCATCTACTAGTGTATTAAAAAATCACTTTTCTCAAACACTCAAAACTTTCCCTCTCTTATGTAAGCACTCAAATGTCAAACACTCGAACTCTCTCTTTTGCAAGCACCGAAATCACATCCTTTTTCACATCTTAAATAAATATAGAAAAAGAATACTGAAATGACACATGAATAAGCAAAATATCATATGTATTATGTGCTATTTTAAAAATAATAATAAAAGATATTAAAAATAAATATTTTTTTTTGAAAAGTTAAAAATAAATATTTAAAGTTATAAAGGATAAATTGATAAAACAATGTGATATAATCAGTCCTGCTGAAAGTATTTGTTTGTGGGTTAAATATTGGATTACCAAGTACCTGAAGGGATCATTCCGGAGTTCGATTTAGGTCTCTGTTCTTCTACACAAAGTTGAGCAGAATTGTTCAATGCATGCAAGCAGAAACATGGGCGAAAATTTTACATCCCGGATCCTTTTTCTTCATCTACTAGTAATCATGGTATATTAATTAAGTGCCAATTTTTTTTTTCTTGGAACCCTATTTCTCTGCTCGATTCTTTATTTAACAACAAGCAGGTAGCGATAAATTTGTAGATAATATAATTTTCTTTCTCTAAATTGCAAATCTCACTGAACTTTTGCAGAGTTTTTATGGAAGCAGAGCGAGCGAATTTGCCGGAACTGAAGAAAAACAATTGAATAACGCAGTACTGAAAGAAGGTGGTGCTGAATCACACAAAGGACACACACATACTCACATAGACCCTTCTGTAATGGTATTCTTCACCTTGAAAGATTTGAAGGTTGGGAAAAGAATGCCTATTTATTTTCCCAAGAGAAACTCCCCTCAGTTTTGGCCAAGAGAAAAAGCTGATTCAGTTCCTTTTTCATTCAACCAACTCCCAAACCTTCTCAAACTCTTCTCTTTCTCTCCAGATTCACCACAAGCCAAAGCCATGGAAGATACTCTTAGGGAATGTGAGAGCAAACCTATAAAAGGAGAGGTCAAGTTCTGTGCTACCTCTTTAGAATCTATGTTTGAATTTACTCGAAACATTCTTGGTTTCGAATCTGATTCTGATCTCCAAGTTTATGCCACGTCACACCTAACCAAATCAAGTGTCAATTTCCAGAACTATACTATTTTGGAAAATATCACGAAAATCCCTGCTTCCAAGATGGTGGCTTGTCACACCATGCCTTATCCTTATGCTGTATTTTATTGTCACAGCCAAGGAAGTGAGAACAGGATATATAGGGTTTCACTTGTTGGTGACAATGGTGATAGGGTGGAATCTATGGTTGTTTGTCACATGGATACCTCCCATTGGGGGCATGGTCATGTTTCGTTTCAAGTTCTTGGTGTTAAGCCGGGATCCTCTTCTGTGTGCCACTTTTTCCCGGCTGATAATCTCATCGTGGTTCCCAAATTGCAAGCCCATGGGCTTTCCACTATGTGATTTTAATTAATTTCAGTATAATTGTGCTATGCTAATTACATATATGTTTGATGTGTGTTTGTGTCTTTCTGTGTTTTCTGAAATAAGGTCCCTCTTCAGGGGTAAAATAAAATAATGTTACATTTATTATGGGTACATGTAAGTAAGATGTGATTGTTTCTTATTTTCAGTATAAACTTGAATCTGCCACGCATTTTATTGAATATTTAGAGTACCAAGGTGTTGAACTGCTTCGAACATGAATTTTTGACTAAAGATGAAAACCCAGGAACAAGGAATATTTATCTATATTAATGTTTGTCTATTATGCTACACGGACATGAGGATACCGGTTGTAAAACAATCCAATTAGTATCTAGCTAGCTATTCCAGAGTGGTGTCCAATCCAGTTCACCGATTTCCAATTGAACCGGCCAGATTCAGTTTCAAAAACTATGGCTATTTGTATTAAACAATTATTGATTGCAACAAAATATTCATTTAGTATGTAATTTAACATATCAAAAAGATCTAAAAGATAAATTTTAAATAAAATAAAAATAGTTTTAACAAATTATTTTAATTGATTGAAAAAGTATCGTCTTAAATTTTTTTTAAGCCTAAATATAAATTGGAAATCTAGATGAATCATCTCTTCTTTAGCGTGAAATCCAATTAGAGATTTTGGGCGTGTTGGGTAAATAATTTAAATAAGTATTGAATACGTTTAAGTTCTTATATGATAACCACGTATGTGTAAGCTATTACAAGAGTAAATATAATTAAACTATTTTTATATACGATGTAATCTATTTTTATATATAAGCTATAATTGACAGCTTATTAAAATAAGTTGAAAACAACTTATAGACATGTTATGAGTTATTTTTATAAGCTCTCTCAAATACTTACCCAAGACTTACCTCATAACTCATAAGATAGGCTCAAATAAAGTGTAAATAAGTTTTTCCAAACACACCATTTGCAGCGCTAGCTAGAACCAAGCAAAGAAACTGAAACTTCTTACAATCTACTTTAATAAGTAGTAGTGTTATATATCAAAATTGGATCGGTGGACTTGTGGAAAAATCGGCTACCCGACGATTCGCATTGACTTGGCTGGGTCATGCTTAAAAAAAGTTTGAAACAAAGGCACTGAACTAGTGAAAAATCAGTAAGGCACATGTTGATTCGACAGGAAAAAAGGGAAGAGGGAGAGAGAGGAGTACGAAGGATTCATGGAATCCAGGAGATGAAATTCTACATTTCTTTTTAACAAAAATAAAGAGAATCAGCCAAGCAGACAATGATGGCGAGGGATGTGAGTTTGACCACTCTCAACACCTCTGAGTGATTTCAAGTAGGTGGTTCGGTTGGTGAGCTAATAGACACTAAAGGAGTATAGGCTGGAGGTCTCGGGTTCAAACCCAGGAAACTAACATTTCTAATAATTAGTAACAACGAACATTTGCTTAAAAAAAACAGTGATCACGAATTTCTATTTGGACAGGGCTTCTGGTGGTGTTGGTGTCAATGGTGCTAATGTTGAGGGAGTTTGCCGATGTAGATTAGACTAGTAGATTTCCAGTGCATCCGTTTTATGGTGATCCAGATTCTAGAGTTTAGTTTAGGTCTTGAAATCGGATGGGATGACAAACGTACCATGTAATTTAGGCTAAGTAATGGGCCACAAGCTTTTGTTGTATTTTAGAGGTTTAAATATAATTTTGGTCCCTTAACTTATTTTTTAGGTTAAATTTGGTTTTTTAACTATTTTTTAGGCCAAATAAATCCTTTAAGTTTTTAAGTTGGGCCAAACATGTTCTTTTAAGCCAAATAAGTCCTTTAAGTTTTTAAGTTGGGTCAAACAAGTCCTTTAAGTTTTTAAGTTTGACAAAATAGGTTCTACATGGTAATAGTTCATTTGACCCAACTTAAAAACTTAAAAGACCTATCTGGCTCAACTTAAAATCTTAAAAGACTTATTTGGTCGAAAAAGATCTATTTGGCCCAACATAAAAACTTAAATGATTTATTTGGATAAAAAAATAGCTAAATGACCAAATTAAACCTCAAAAATAAGTTAAGGGACCAAAATGGTATTTAAACATATTTTAAACTTCTAATTATATTTTCTTAATTTTTTTTTTGACAAAAATAGTTTTTTTAACTGTTATAAATAAATTATATTCTTTGGTGAAAGGTGAAAGACCTCATTACCAATTGTATTCTTTGAATTTCCTTTATTAAAATTGTTCATGCGTGGAACACGAGGGAGTAGACAGTGGTGTCTCCGGGGTAATACCTGCAAAAGGCACTCAAATGCCAAAGTTGAGTCTCATATGATAGAGTACTGAAATTAGGTTAAAACTTAGAAGGATTACACTGTCTTGGGAAGTGTTCTTATATAGTTGTTCATTGGGCTTTATGATGGGTCTTACACTTTGGATCCAAATGGAGGACTAACCGAGGGAGGCTGACTCTACCAAGGACAACCAACCAACCTCGATGCGCAATGCTCGATGACATGTTTCAATCCTTGCCACTCGGTCAGACCTCTCCTAAGACGGGCCTAATATTCGGCCCATATCTTGTACGGTCAAGAAATATAAATAAATATATAAAAGTTTGTTTGAATTAAATAAAAATATAATTAAATAATTTTTAAAAGTAATTAAAAAATTACAAAACGTGTAAATAAATTAAAGAAATTGTCGTCCTTCACTTCTGGTACTTATGGTCCGAGTGGTAAACTCCAACAGATTTTTAGTAACATAGGGACATCCGATGTACCCCGGGTTCGAACCCGGGAGAATGCTTTTAGTGTGCGTGTTTGAGGCGTGACACTTGTCACTTCCCCTACGAGACCAAAAACAAAAAACAAAAGAAATTGTGGAGTACTGCCAGTCATCACTAGGCAAAAGATAGAGTAACAAGAAAAGATTACTCATTATTATATCACATTGTTCTCCCACAATCCCATACCCCAACTAGAGTAAACTTGCTACAACGTAGAGTGATATTGGAGGAGTATGCTTCCATTTGTATATTATGTATTGATAAGTTGAAGTCCGGGATACACCTTTTTGCATTGTGTGATTTTTCTATCCATATATGGTACTTTGTGTTTAGATGGTTAGACACAGTGTTAGTGATGTCGGCCCCCAGATTTATGTTTGTTGCAATTTGTTATGCTCCTATTGGCCTCGAGGTTGTGTGAGGAAGGGTGACCATGATTTGACATGGTGTACAGCGGATGATGTGAGAGTTAAGAAATGAGTGTATATTTTTTGGGTAAAGTGTCAAATGGTGAGGACATTGTGGAACGAATAAAGGTAAGGTACTATCCTAGAGATAGTTTTTTGCTTGGTCTAAGGTGTCTTACTGCTTGTATTATGAATGGTGTTTAGACCTTTTGGTTGTATATCTAGGAAGTAGTCCCTTCCACTCCTCTCGTGTGATATAATTCCTTGTATGAGGGTTAGAACACCCCTTGTGTTCTCGTTTAATAAGTTCTCTTTTGCATTTAAAAATTGTATAGATTTGTTTAAAAAGAGAAACCGATTATCGTGTCCGTCTTTTCGCATTTTTATTGCGCTACAGTATGCATTATTTTATCGTGTTTTGTAGAAAAAAAGAAACCAATTAGAAGAAGTTAACATTGCAATAGAAAAAAAGGAAATTGTTCAGTATTATATAGTGCAAAATGGGTTAGCACACTATACCCCATTTCCTGACTTAGTAGGAGGTTACGTAACTGCTGCTTTGTGGTTGTGTCATGGGTGGAAATGTGTATTAATATTCAAATGGTAGTTTAAGAAAACAAATTAAGAAGGTAAAAAAGAGTTATCAAAATGAGTTCTCTTTATAAGATGTTATAAATTATTTTAATATTTTTTCACAGGAGTCATGTGTTTAAGGCACAACTTTATCAAGTCTTTACTGAGAGTTTAAGTACTTTTATGCTGATAAAATAATAGAATCCCCTTCGTAAAAAAAAAAATAGAAAGAATAAGAAAATTTCCTGTAATGCTATCACGGACTATAACTCCGAACTTGTATGTCAAATTAATTCTTCTCTTCAATATATCAATATCAATATACTATATAGAAAAATTAAGGCAAAATTGTTCCGTAAGTCGCTTAACTTATTTTTTAGTAACGAATTAGTCTTTTATTTTATTTTATTTTTCTCAAATAGGTCCTTTATATTTTAAAATGTTTTCGAATCAATTATTTATCTTATTTTTTTTTCGAATAGGTCTTTTAGGTTTGAAAAACAGGCGAAAAATAGGCCTACGTGTCTATTCATTCAATGACCTTTTTGAAGCATACTAAAAACTTGAAAGACCTTTTTAAAACATACTAAAAACTTGATAGACCTGTTTTTCGAAAAAAAATAAATGACTTATTCAAAAAAAGATAAAAAACTAATTCGTTATTAGAAAATAAGTTAACTACATTTTCCCGCTGTCATAAACACCTGTCAATCTCTAACAACTCATTTTCCCGCTCAATTCTTTGTTTCTTCGTCTTCTTATCTTAATACTTAACTAGACTTTTACCCGTGCGATGCACGGGTAAATTATGTGGGAAGTAGTATTTTATATGATGTTATAATATAATATTTTATATTTAAAAATTAAAAATAAAGAGTAATAATCATATATTTTTATTATAAATTACAAATAATATTTGATATAGTGGATAATGGTTGCGATATACATGTACACTAAAAAGTTGATAATGGTTGTAACATACATATAATTTTTTTCTGAAAAATATTATAAAAAATTTATTATGAAATAGTGATAGCTCGTGCTCCTTACGGTACAAAATAAATACTCGAAAATTATATAAATTAAAATAATAAAATATTTGAAATTTTCAACAAACAATATTGAGCGTAAAAAACAATATTGCAATATATTTATACATAATAATAATAATAATAATTATTATTATTATTATTAAAACAAATTGTTTCATATTTTGTTTTTATGAGATATTTGTACAAAATAAATAACACTCGATAAAGTGGAAAATGGTTGCTGCATACATATACATTTTTCTTGGTCAGCTAATAGAAATGGTAAACAACAAACACACACACGTGTCTAAACGGCAACATCCAAGTTCGAACCCCGGTCCCGGTATCCTCATGTCGCTGAAATTGCCAAAACAACCAACAGTGGGAGACATATGCATTTAAAAATTGATGTTTGCCACATTCGTGTAAATATTTTTTTAAAATATTATAGAAAATTCATTATAAAGTAGTGATTTTAATACATTAAAAAAATTAAATATATTTAAATATTTGAAAATTTCAAAAAAAAAAAAGATTACATATGCCAAAAAGCAAAAAATATTAGGTAGTATTGATGTACAACAACAATAATAATAATAAATGTAGAGGAATGACTAAGAATTGTTAAAAAGAAAAATAAAAAAGATACTTAAAAATAATCACATTACGCTAGCCTTATCCTCCTAAGCTTTCAAAGGAAAATTGAGTCAATAGACAATTGGTGATTTTTATTTTCAAGATAATGATATATAAATCAATTAAAATCATGGGTTCTGATCTTATAATGGTTGAGTAACAAAACAACTGCATTCCGTCGAATATTATACAATGTGATTATCAAATGCTAAGCAGCTCTTTAATAAAAAAAAATAAAAATGGTAAGCAACTCTATTAGCTTTTCTGCGAGACTGTCCCAAAAGGAGTTGTAACTTATAATGATAATCATGTCACATACGGCGCATTTCATTTATGGAACCCACAGTGTGCTGGTGGTTTATAATGACAGTTAAAAAAGAGAGAAAAACATGCAAAGGGAAAATTTGTACACTGCATAGCGTTTTAATATATATATTTCATAGATGCCCATTCCAGACTCCACATCAGGTGTGTCAACTGCAGAAGCACAGCTCCAATCAGTAGAGAAATTACAAAATATGGTCAACAAAATTCTTGTCAACTGCAGAAGTACCAGCTCTAATCAGCAGAGAAATTACAAAACATAACCAACAAAATTCTTATATAAGATTCTTGCAACGATGATATCTATCAACAGTAATTGTAACGGTAAAATCTGCTTCACATTTTTCTCTGGTTTTACACATTAAATCTTGTAAATTAGTAATAGCTCACAACTTTCATAAGTTGCCGCATTTCAATTTCAGTATAATTTGACCCCAAGTCTATTCAATCCATGTCAGTAACCACAACCGGTGCTTGTGATAGGGGTCGAGGGGAGGTACAAAATCCTAGCCTGATCACGGGTCTCTTAGTGATCTGATTCCAGAAGGCCCCATTTCACAAAATCAATATCAAAAGCTTAGACAATTTGTGAAAGATCCATCTGCAGATAATATAGATAATAGCATAGAAACTCTTCAATTTGAATTCAAAAACCAATGAGAGGAATCTAAAAACAAAAGAAATTCAAGATAGTTGGTGCTTGAAATCTTGACCTTTCATAGTGCATGGTCACTGTGTTACCAAGGTTAGCAAATTTACAACCTTCAAAGATCAAGAAGTTACATTTTTCTGCAATCTTAAATAAGGTAAAGCATACATTAGCCAAATCCAATTAAGTAAACGCATAGTCACATACAAAACTCTTACAACATATTAAAGGCATGAAGTCATCATTATGTTTCAATAAATGCTAGCAAATCTTCTAGTGTACTAATGTCGATAATAATAGGAAGGAAAAGCTTCTACTGTTATCATGAAAGGCAAAAGGGCATGAACAAAATAGGGCTTCTGTTAGAAATATAGCAACAGAAGCTTAGAGGCAAAATCAGGAGTAAAATATGGCAAAAAATCTAGTTGAATTTTCAGCAAGCATATCTCATGACCGACCTGACAGAAAACCGTTACAAATTATTATGGCTAAACTTCTACTTAAATCCAGTTGTTGATAATAACCATAGAGCATAAATAATTACCATTTTCTCATCTAAGATATTTCAAGCATTTCAGCTGCAGTTCCAACATTTGTAGCCAAACACAAATTAATATTCTTCGGGGCCACGGTCTCAAACAACCTCTTTATTGTTGGATTTTTAGACACCTTAGCCTTCTAAATGACTCAGCCTTGACATTAGTGCTGACTAACCGGCTTGTGCGATTCTCCATCAGCGAACTCTCACATCATCCATTCAGCATAACATCATGATCCTAGGAGGTATTTCAGATTAAAAGAAGATAAACCAGACTAAAATAATAATAATAATAATAATAATAATAATAATAATAATAATAATAATAATAATAATGTAATAATAAAGCTGAATTGAAATTGAAAAATGAAAAAAGAAGACTCACAATCACCGAAGTATAATCGACACCTCCCCGTAGCCGCCCTCCCTGCCGCTACAGGAGGTGGATCTTCTTCCCCCTTCCTTCCCTCTCTCTACCATCCCTCCATAGAAACCCCACCTCTCTTCTCTCCCATATCTAAACTCAGATCAAAATCGCAAAAATAAAGTGAAGAAAATCAGGAAAAAAACAGACAGAAGAAACTGATCAAATAAATATTGCAGATGAGAAGAGCAGTTTGATGCCCTACTAACAAAAAGAGGCTACACTCGCGGGTTTGATGAGAACAACAGGAGAGGTGAACATTTGCCTCAGGACCTTTCGTATGCTATGCGGGAATGATTCCTTACTAACGAAAAGATGAAAAGAATAATGAAAAGACAGACTGGATACTTTCTTACCGTGTCATTGGATTTGAAATTTGAAATGATAATTGTTCCGGACTGGGCCGAGGCCCAATCCGGAGATCCAACATTCACAGGCCCAACGGCTTCCCTCAATGCCACGTCGTCCGCGTGCCTCTCCGCCTTCCCTCAACGTGGCCGACCCAACGGCTTTGTGCATTAATGGGATTTAATGCCGACTAGGGTTTCACGGACGGTTACACATCGGCGAACCGCCCTCGACTCATATTTAAAGAAGACCGTCGAGCGGTCAAGGTAATCATCTTTCTACCACCTCTTACTCACCTCGACACACATCGACTTGGCGTCGGGTGTTTGCGGTACACCACCCAACCCCCCGCCGCCCTCCGTCGCGAGCACAACCGCCCCGCTTCCCTCCGGTCATCCTCTGAAGTTCTGTTCAGAACATTGGCGCCGTCTGTGGGGATCGTTTCTGATTCCATCTTCTTTGTCGAAGTCTCTCTTCTTCACTCGATGATGACTGGATCGAAGCGTCAGGTCGCGACTAGCAGTTCCACTCATGCGAACGCAGGTCTTGAACAACCTAACCACCGATAGCTCTGGCGTAACCACTTCTCCAAAGATGACGCCGTTCGATCGTTCTCGCCAAACCGATGCGGAACGGAGACCACCGCCATCCTCATTCGCGAGTTCCGCGAATTCATCCGAAGCCATGCCGAAGCGATGCAGGCTCAAAATCAACGTCTCGATCGAATGGAGAATCAGCAGAAAGAAATTCTCGTTCGCGTTGCCACACAGATCGACAACAGAGAAGATCGTGTTTCTCGTTCTCCTCAGAGATCGAAGGAATCCGAAAATCTCAGGTCTGTTCATCACCACCACCGAGGCACGACTCAACACCGCTCTGGGCATAGAGCAAGCCGCCGTAACACTTCAGTAGATCGTACTCCACCTCGCCGTCACAGATCTGAGGTCCGTTTGCCTCAAAACGGAAGACATGAGCAAACACACCGCAGAAGAGTTTCTTCCAGAAGTCTTTCTCCTGAATCCGATATGCCACACTCTCCACCCCGCCATCGCCGCTTCTCGACGCGCGAGTCTCATCGCGAAGGTACCACCGCGAGCAAATGACACTCCCCAAGAAGAGCCGCCACCTCTAGCGGCGAGTAAAATCTCCTGGCCGCACCTCTCACCGCCGCCAGTGCTCATTCTGTCTCATCAACCCCTTCTCGCAGCGATGACACGGATGACACGTGCAAGGCCTCGTCCTTTTTACGTCTAAGATTATGAGATTCCCGATTCCGAAGCATCTTCAGAAACCGCTCTCGTTGGACTCCTACGACGGGACCACCGACCCCGACGAACATGTTGGCTGCTTTGACACTATCATGGACTATAGGGGCGCCCAAGGGCCGGTAAAGTGCAGGATCTTTCCCCTCACTCTGAAGAAGTCGGCCTTGTCTTGGTTCCAGACTCTTAAGAGAAATTCCATTGGATCGTGGACTGAGCTCGTCGACCAGTTCTCCGCACATTTCACCGCATCTAAAGTCCAACCCAAGTCGACAGCAACATTAGCCGCAATTCAAATAGAGGAAAGGAGAATCCCTCAGAGACTATGTCGAGCGTTTCAACAAAGAAGCCATTTTGGTGAAAAAATGCTCTGACGAGATGAAATTATACTTGCTAGAGCAAGGGCTGGGCGAAGGAAGTTTATTCAAAGGTCGACATTGGTGTCGATAAACCGAGGTCCCCGACCGAAGTTCCTGGCGAGCTCAAAATTCATGAATTACGAAGAGAAGTTGATGGCATCGAAAGCCAAAGGTAAAACCCAGGAAGAAGCTGGTGGACAACGCGAAGACAGGTCGCGTAGGGAGAAGGAAAGTCGGGGTCCAGCAAAGAGATACGACGAATATACCCCTTTGAACACTACCCCTAAGCTCATACTGAATGAGTGCGCGAACACCGACCCGTGATCTTTGGAATTAAATTTCCCGAAGGGAAAAGAGAAGCCGAATGCACGATAAGTCGAGGTCTTGCCACTTTCACAAGTGTGCTCGCACGAGACCGATGAATGTTTTCACTTGAAGGACGCCATAGAACAACCGATCCAAAAGGCGGAGTTGACCAAATATGTGAAAGGAAAACCGAGATTTGGAGATAGAAGGTCTAGATCTAGATCACCTCGACCTCAAAGGAGAGACTTAGCTTCTGGACACAGTACGAAGGAACAGTTCGTGCATCCGAGGAAAGACCTCGGCCTCCTCCCCGCCGCCATGGTCATTTCGGAGGATTCTCAGATAAGGAGGGGCGAGCATCAATTCAGCAAAACGAAAGTTGAGAGAAGCGATGATCATTTCTATTGTTTCTCCTTCATCAAGTCGGCATAAGGGAAGACCACCCCTAGCCTTTTCTGACGAAGACTTGGTGAATGGAAGGCCGAACTATTTGATTCCCCTGTTGGTGAAAGCCTATATGGCTAACTTTGACGTCAGAAGAATCTTGATAGACGAGGAGCTCGCGGATATCATGTTCTACGAGCCGCTTAAAACCTTGAAACTACCGTAAAAGATCTCGCACTGCACTTGTCCGACTGACCGTTTCAACGGTTCAAAACAAAGCCGTTGGGCTATGTGGAGTTGATGGTGACTTTTGGAGAGCAACCAATCTCCAAAACTGTGAAGGTCCAATTCATCGTGTTACCATGCAAATCTGTTTACAACTGCATCGTCGGACGCCCGACACTGGGTGAGTTAGGAGCTGTAACCTCGATAGTTCACCTGAAAATGCGTTTTCATGATGACGAAGACAAAGTCGTCACCATCGAAGCCGACCAAGAAGCTGCGAGGAGATGTTATATTTTGTCTTTGAAGGCCGAAGAGCAAAAGGAAGAGGAACAACTCCCCTTGACCAAGAAACTTGATCCTGCGAAGAGGCTGCTGCAGACGTCAATCTCACCGATTTCGACGCCGTAATCGAGCTCGAGAATGAGATCTGAAGACGACCTCGCCCGCGAGCTCCACCAAAAGATTAAAAGACCAGTACCTGATGGAGAATTCATCCGAGTTCAACTAGGAGAAGACCCAGGGAAGGCGGTGAAGCTTGGTGTTGATCTCCTGAGCAGGTCAAATTGCAAATAACAGAGTGCCTCAAGTCCAATGCCGACCTCTTCGCTTGGACACCGGCGACATGCAGGTATTTCTCCGATATTGCACCGCCACCAACTCCTCTCGACCCCAAAGCTCATTGGTAGCTCAAAGGCGCCGTAAGCAAGCTCCTGAAAAGCCGGGTCAAGCCGCCAAAGTGTCGAAGACTTAATTAAGGCTGAATTCATTAGGAGGTCAAATATACTACTTGGTCACAAATGTTGTATTGGTTAAGAAATCTAATGGAAAGTGGCGAATGTGTGTTGATTACATCGATCTTAACAAGGCGTGCCCAAAGACGCCTACCCTCCCTAATATCGACAAACTCGTCGACAATTCCTCTGGTTTTCAATTGTTGTCTTTCATGGACGCATACTGGGTACAACCAGATTAGATGCATCATGTCGATCAAGAAAAACCGCGTTCATGACGGATAAAGGTAATTATCGCTATAACGTAATGCCTTTTGGCCTTAAGAACGCCGGAGCGACATATCGGCATGATGAACAAAGTCTTCGCCAACCAGATCGGTAGAATCTCGGAGGTATATATGGATGATATGATAGTAAAAACAACGAAAGAAGTCGACCACGTCGTCGATCTTAGAGAAGTCTTTGCTGAAGTACGAAGACATAATATGAGGCTCAATCCGGAAAAGTGCACTTTCGGAGTTCGAACTGGAAAATTTCTCGGTTTCTACTTAACCGAGAGGGGAATCGAGGCCAACCCCGACAAATGTCGGGCTGTAATAGAGATGCAGCAACCATCGTCAAAGGAAAACATCCAAAGACTCACGAGAATGCTAGCCTCCTTGACGAGGTTTATCTCAAAATCTGCAGAACATGCATTGCCTTTCTTCCGCTTACTCAAGAAGGGAATTCAGTTCGAATGGTCACCCGAGTGCGAAGAAGCCTTAACACAGGTAAAACGCATACTATCCCAACCGCCAGTGTTGACGAGGCCGTCTCCAGGGGAGGTCCTTTATCTCTACTTGGCAGTGTCGAACGAAGCTCTGAGTGCCGTCCTTATTCGCGAGGCAGACGAGGACCAGAAACCGGTCTATTTTATAAGCAAAGCACTTCAGGGCCCAGAGCTGAGATACCAGAAAATCGAGAAAGTCGCACTCGCACTGATAATCGCGGCTCGGCGCTTGAGACAATACTTCTTAGCACATCCCATAGTGGTCCGAATCGACCAAATTAATCAAACAGATCCTACACAGCCTGACCGGGGCGTATGATCAAGTGGTCGGTCGAGTTGTCCGACCGGGTTACTTTCGAGCCGAGACAAACTATCAAAGCCCAATGCTTGGCGGATTTCATTGCCGAGATGACTCACGGAGCTACGAGCAGTGTTCCAAATGGGCGCTCCATGTCGACGGATCGTCGAATTCCAAGCGATGGCGCTGGTTTGTTGCTCGAGAACGACGACGGCCGGTCGTCGAATTTTCATTGGGATTCTCCTTTCCCACCTCCAACAACCAGCAGAGTACGGCGTGTTTAGCTGGCCTCACACTGGCTCGAGACTTCGGCGCTGAAGAGGTAAAGCTCAGAACTGATTCTCAGCTAGTTGTGTCCCAGATAAGTGGAGAATACCAGGCTAAAGATCCACTTCTTCAAAAATACCTCGCCCTGGTAAAGAAGAAAATGAGCGACTTCACCTCCGTGGAGATCATACACGTTCCGAGAGAACAAAACGTCAGAGCTGACATTCTGTCCAAACTCGCCAGCACGAGAAGCTCAGGAAACAACAGATCGGTAATACAAGAAACACTGGCCAAGCCTAGCATTACTGCCGTGGTTGATACCACTTATGACGAGGTACTGAGGAAACTTCCGAAATTCTGCTTTGCGATTTCCCAAGCAAGCGTCGATGATTCGCCCGATGAGCCCGACAGTTGGATGACACCGATTCAAGAATTTATTCAATTCGGTCGGCTACCTGATGATGAGAAGGAAGCCGCAAAAATCCGAAAAAAGGCATCTTCGTATTCTATGATCGACGGTATCTTATATCGAAGAGGGTTCTCCACCCCCCTGTTGAAATGCGTCGACGATACCCGAGCGCAATATGCACTTGCTGAAGTGCATGAAGGCATATGTGGGCAACACCTTGGAGGACGTTCCTTGGCAAAGAAAATCCTCCGCGCAGGGTACGACCGCCGACCAACGCGACGCCGATATCGTTCGTGAAGAAATGCGACAAATGCCAGAGACATGGCGATCTACACTTAGCTCCTCCTACAGAGTTAACATCCCTGACATCACCATGGCCCTTTGCTTGGTGGGGCATTGATATACTTGGACCTTTTCCAATGGCTCCCGGACAGGTGAAATACCTGGTCGTTGCGGTAGATTACTTCACCAAATGGGTTGAGGCTGAGCCCTTGGCGAAGATAACTGCAAAGAACTTGATTAAGTTCTTCAAAAGATATATTCTGACAAGGTTCGGGATTCCCAGGGTGGTCGTCACCGACAACGGAACGCAATTCACAGATCGTGGATTCCGAAAGACCTTGGAAGATCTCGACATCAAACAAAGACTTCACCTCGGTAGAACACCCTGCATTTAACGCCAAGCTGAAGCCGCGAACAGAGTTATCTTCACGAGGTCCGAGACGAAGATTAGATGAGGCCAAGGGAAATCGGGCGTAAGAGCTTCCCGAGTACTGGGCGATCGAACTACTCCACATTCGACGGCGGAGAATCTCCTTTCGTCTCACATATGGGACAGAGGCCATCATTCCCGCCGAGATTGGGAACTTAGTTGGAGAACCTCGCATCCCAGAGTAGCATTGACAAGCTGTCGAGTATACGAGAAGAACTTCGACCTCCTTGACGAATCGCAGGAGCTTGCGACTCAATGAGGTCGCAGAAACAGAAAATCGCAGCAAGATACAACCAAGTGTTGTACCTAGGGAATTCATGCCTGGAGACTTAGTTCTTCGACGAGTGATGTTGGCCTGAAGAACGCCACACAAGGGAAACTTGCACCCAATTGGGAAGGCGATGCGGAATTGTCGCAAAGACAAGTACCAGCGCCTACGCCTCGAGACATCGCAGAAGGACAAAGAAATTCCAAGAACTTGGAACGCAAAGAAAGATGAAGAAATATTATAGTTGAAACAAATGTATCCTAAACACATAAATGTGAAGCAATGAAGTATGATTGGAGAAATACGCAACCAGCATTTATTTATTATCAAAGCCTTGTGCATTGGCACAAGCATCTGATGTAGAGATCGACCTCGTGCCGAGACCGCGTGCACGAGCTCGTGATAAAAGCCTTGTGCGTTGGCACAAGCACCTGAGATCGACCTCGTGCCGAGACCGCGCGCACGAGCTCGGGATAAAGCCTTGTGCGTTGTCGCAAGCACCTGATGAAGAGATCGACCTCGTGCCGAGACCGCGCGCACGAGCTCGGGATAAAGCCTTGTGCGTTGGCACAAGCACCTGATGAATCGACCTCGTGCCGAGACCGCGTGCACGAGCTCGTGATAAAGCCTTGCGCGTTGGCGCAAGCACCTGACGACCTCGTGCCGAGACCGCGCGCACGAGCTCGTGATAAAGCCTTGTGCGTTGGCGCAAGCACCTGATGAATCGATCGACCTCGTGCCGAGACCGCGCGCACGAGCTCGGGATAAAGCCTTGTCGCGTTAGGCACAAGCACTGATGAATCGACCTCGTGCCGAGACCGCGTGCACGAGCTCGTGATAAAGCCTTGTGCGTTGGCGCAAGCACCTGATGAATCGATCGACCTCGTGCCGAGACCGCGCGCACGAGCTCGGGATAAAGCCTTGTGCGTTGGCACAAGCACCTGATGAATCGACCTCGTGCCGAGACCGCGCGCACGAGCTCGGGATAAAGCCTTGTGCGTTGGCACAAGCACCTGATGAATCGACCTCGTGCCGAGACCGCGTGCACGAGCTCGTGATAAAGCCTTGTGCGTTGGCACAAGCACCTGATGAATCGATCGACCTCGTGCCGAGACCGCGCGCACGAGCTCGGGATAAAGCCTTGCGGCGTTAGCACAAGCACTGATGAATCGACCTCGTGCGAGACCGCGCCGCGAGCTCGGGATAAAGCCTTGTGCGTTGGCACAAGCACCTGATGAATCGACCTCGTGCCGAGACCGCGTGCACGAGCTCGTGATAAAGCCTTGTGCGTTGGCACAAGCACCTGATGAAGAGATCGACCTCGTGCCGAGACCGCGGGCACGAGCTACCTGATGAAGAGATCGACCTCGTGCCGAGACCGCGTACACGAGCTCATGATAAAGCCTTGTCGACCTCGTGCCGAGACCGCGTACACGAGCTCATGATAAAGCCTTGTCGACCTCATGCCGAGACCACGTTCACGAACTCATGATAAAGCCTTGTGTCTTGCATAAGCACATCAAGCCTCGTGTCGAGAACTGTCTCAGCAGACGTGGAACACGAAGGTCCCGAACGAACTAATGAACAAGCACGACATGACGACACTTGCAGTTCCTTACGAACAAGGACGTCGAACGTCGACATCAACGAACTTCGACAGCAAGTCACCACCTCGACATTCGAGCTAGCGACTTTCGGGGCAATCGCTTCGGGATCGGGCCGAGGCCCAATCCGAGATCCAACATTCACAGCCCAACGGCTTCCCTCAATGCCACGCCGTCCGCGCGTGCCTCTCCGCCTTCCCTCAACGTGGCCGACCCAACGGCTTTGTGCATTAATGGGATTTAATGCCGACTTCCGGGTTTCACGGGACGGTTACACATCGACAGTAACCGTCCTCGACTCATATTTAAAGAAGACCGCGTCGAACGGTCAAGGTAATCATCTTTCTACCACCTCTTACTCACCTCGACACACACTGACTTGAGCGTCGGAGTGTTTGTAGGTACACCACCCAACCCGCCGTCGTCCTCCGTCGCGAGCACAACCGCACCGCTTCCCTCCGGTCATCCTCTGAAGTTCTGTTCAGAACAATAATTTTAATGACAAATTTAACCCTAATTAGGAGGGAAACATGAGACCCCAAACATTATATATATAGATATAGATATAGATATTTTTTTTATTTTTTTTATTACCCACCCATTTCTCTGGTCAGAGGGATGCAGTCACGTCATGACAATGGGAAGCATAATTTCTCTTATGCTTTCAAAAAAAATTTACTTCTCTCTTGCTAACTTTTTTTTTTTTTGTGCTAAGCTAACTCTTATTTCCTCATTTTTTTTCCTCATCTAATCTATTTTATCTATATACCAAAGTAACTACGTTGAAAACACATGACAAACTCTATTACACTATGTTTCTCGATCTTTCAAAATTTTGGGGCACTTGTCATCTTCAAAATAATATGAATATTTTTAATTTTTTTATATTTATTTCGTATTTTTTTATTTTTTTATTTTGTCTTTATAAATGTTTTTATTATTTAAAAATAATTACTTTGCTTTTAAGCATTAACGGGAAAATATTACATGATGTCAGTATAATTTTAAATCTTTTAACACATATCAATTTTATAAATGCTTTTATTATTTATAAATGATTATTTTGCTTTTGAATCCTGATAAGGAAATATTACAGGTCAGTATAATTTTATTGTCTTTAAGCACATATCAATTTTATAAATATGTTTATTTTTTATAAATGATTATTTTGTTTTTGACTTACACGGGAAAACATTACATGTTGTTGGTAAAATTTCATTGTCTTTGATGACATATTAATTTTTTAAATGTATTTTTTTTATAAATGAATATTTTGCTTTTTATTCCCAATAAAAAAATATTACATGTTGTCAGTATAATTTTATTGTCTTTAAGTACGTATCAAAATTTATAAATGTTTTGCTATTTATAAATGAATATTTTACTTTTGAGTCCCAATGCGAAAACATTAATTGTTATCGGTATAATTATTTTTTCTGATTGAATACTCTCACTCTTTCTGTATTTTTAAAGAACTAAAACAACTGAATATGTTTGTGACAATGTAAAACTTTAATTTTATAAACAAATATATTTAAAAAATGCGTAAAGGCAGAATGAATCGCACAAATTTCTCGCTAGTTAAATGAGCAAACCTGTCTTGTAGGGGGTTAGTTAATCTTTGCTTGTAGGTAGGAATAGCTATATGAGCTCCTTTTTGGTTTTCTTGGACACTTCTAACAATGAAGTTATAAAATAATGCAAATTTCTCTCCCGAAAAAAAAAAAGAGCAAACCTGTCTCTTTTCGTAATAGTAGTGCACTGTTTCTTTTTTGATGTGGATAGTTCATAGTAGTGCACTATTTATGAATAATTCAAATTGGATGTTTCATAATAATCTTCTGATCTAATCTAATCTAATCTAATCTAATCTAATCTTAAAAAACAAACCCCTTTTGGGATCACGTGTCAATTTTTTAGGAAAATTGGTTCCCGCTCTGCTGGGTGCTCCCTCTTTTGTTTTTTTTTTTTTTTCAACTTTCTTTTGCCCTGCAACACGCTCCAACCTTTTTTTTTTATTTTTAAGTTAGATTAAATAAGTCTTATAGAATTTTAAATTGGGTCAAATATGTCCTATAGATTTTTAAGTTAGGTCAGATAAGTCCGTTAAGTTTTTAAGTTGAGTCAAATAGGTCCTTTAAGATTTTAACTTGAGCCAAATAGGTCCTATAAGTTTTTAAGTTAGGCAAAATAGGTCTTATAAGTTTTTAAGTTGGGCCAAATAAGCCCTTTTCGAACAAATAAGTCCTTCAAAATTTTAAGTTGGGCCAAATAGATCTTTTAAGTTTTTAAAGTTGGGTCAAATATGTCATATAAGTGTTTAAGTTGGGCCAAATAAATCCTTTTTGGCTAAATAAATCTTTTAAATTGGACTAAATAAGTCCTTTAAACAAACCCCTTTTGGGACCACGTGTCAATTTTTTAGGAAAATTGGTTTTTTTATTTTTAAGTTGGGTCAAATAAGTCTTATAAATTTTTAAGTTGGATCAAATATGTCCTATAGATTTTTAAGTTAGGTCAGATAGGTCCGTTAAGTTTTTAAGTTGGGTCAAATAGGTCCTTTAAGATTTTAACTTGAGCCAAATAGGTCCTATAAGTTTTTAAGTTAGGCAAAATAGGTCTTATAAGTTTTTAAGTTTGGCCAAATAAGTCCTTTTCAAACAAATAAGTCCTTCAAATTTTTAAGTTGAGCCAAATAAGTCTTTTAAGTTTTTAAAGTTGGGTCAAATAGGTCCTATAAGTGTTTATATTGGGTCAAATAAGTCCTTTTTGGCTAAATAAGTTTTTTAAGTTGGACTAAATAAGTCCTTTAAGTTAGGTCCTATGGATTTTTAAGTTGTGTCAAATAGGTTCAATAAATTTTTAAGTTGGGCCAGATAGGTCCTTTAAGTTTTTAAGTTGGGCCAAATAGGTCCTTTAAGTTTTTAACTTGGCCAAATAGGTCTTATAAGTTTTTAAGTTAGGCAAAATAGGTCCTATAAGTTTTTAAGTTGAGCCAAATAAGTCATTTTGGGACAAATAAGTCCTTCAAGATTTTATGTTGGGCCAAATAGGTCCTATAAGTGTTTAAGTTGGGCCAAATAAGTCATTTTCGGCCAAATAAATCTTTTAAGTTTTTAAGTTGGACTAAATAAGTCCTTTAAGTTGGATCAAATGAGTCATTGTCCATATAATTTTATTGTCTTTGAACGCTTATGAAAATCAAATTTCATAAATGTTTTATTATCTATAAATGACTATTTTACTTTTGATTTATAAGATGAATTTTTTATTTCTTAATTTTTTATTTTTTAAAATTTATATTCCTTATTTTTTTTAGTTTTATTTTTACAGTTTTTATTTATTGAGTTTTGTGATTTTATTATTTTATCGTTATAAATGTCTTTATTATTTATAAACAATAAATGATTATTTTGCTTTTGAGTCTGAAAAAGGGAATATTATATGTTGTCGATATAATTCCATCGTCTTTGATCACGTATCAAAAT
The DNA here is from genome assembly GCA_037113605.1 of Calophaca sinica. Lineage (NCBI taxonomy): Eukaryota > Viridiplantae > Streptophyta > Magnoliopsida > Fabales > Fabaceae > Calophaca > Calophaca sinica. The sequence continues at coordinate 75,081,226 of CM073734.1, forward strand.
TTATAAATGTCTTTTTTTTTACTTATATATGATTATTTTACTTTTGATTCTCGATGGAGAAATATTAAATCATCGATATAAATGATTACTTTTCTTTTGCATCCCGATTGGAAAGCATTGCATGTTTTTTATTTTAGTTTTTAATTTTATCTTTGTAAATATTTTTATCATTTATAAATGATTATTTTGCTTTTAAGTTTTTAAGTTGGGCCAAATAGATCCTTTAAGTTTTTAAGTTGGGCCAAACATGACCTATAAGTTTTTAAGTTGGGCCAAATAGATCCTATAAGTTTTTAAGTTAGACCAAATAAATCCTTTTAGGCTAAATAAGTCATTTAAGTTTTTAAGTTGATCTAAATAAGTCTTTTAAGTTTTTAAGTCGTCCCAAAAAATAGTTAAAGGGTCAAATTGAACCTCAAAAATAAGTTAAGAGACCAAAATGATATTTAACAATTTTCTTTTCATTTTTACTTTTTTTTTTATTTCTTTAGTTTTTAAATTTTTATTTTTTAAATTTTATCTTTACAAATATCATTGTTATTTATAAATAATAAATGGTTATTTTTCTTTTAAATCCCAACGGGGAAACATTACATGTTGTCGATATAATTTCATTATTTTTGATCACGTATTAAAATTTATAAATGTCTTTATTACTTATACATGATCATTTTACTTTTGATTCTCGATGGGCAAATATTATATTATCGATATAAATGATTACTTTTCTTTTGCGTATCGACGGGGAAGCATTACATATTGTTGGTATAATATCATCGTCTTTGAGCACATATCAAATTTCATAAGTATTTTATTATTTATAAATGATTATTTACTTTTGAGTTCCGGGAATTTTTTACTTTTTAATTTTTCTATTTTTCTTATAGTTATATTTTTTATTTTTTTGCTTTTGGCTAAAGGACCCAACCTCAGTACCAGTCGGACCAATGCTTAGTTGGTTCTCTCTTTTCGCTTTCTTCTTCATTTTTTTGTTTTTTTCCCCCTCTTTTTCTTTTCTTTCTTCATTAAACTACAAAACAACACCTTTGGTGAAATCTTCTTCTTGATTTTTTACGGGAAAAACATTAAATGTCTGTATAAATGATTACTTTTCTTTTGCGTCCCGATGGGAAGCATTACATGTTTTTGGTATAATTTCATCGTCTTTGATCATATATCAAAATCTATAAATGTCTTTTTATCTATAAATGATTATTTTACTTTTGATTTCCTACGGGAAAACATTAAATGAAAGTATAAATGATTACTGTTCTGGACTGGGCCGAGGCCCAATCCGGGGATCCAACATTTACAGGCCCAACGGCTTCCCTCAAGGCCACATCGTCCGCGTGCCTCTCCGCCTTCCCTCAATGTGGCCGACCCAACGGCTTTGTGCATTAATGAGATTTAATGCCGACTTCCGGGTTTCACGGGACGGTTACACATCGACAGTAACCGTCCTCGACTCATATTTAAAGAAGACCGCGTCGAACGGTCGAGGTAATCATCTTTCTACCACCTCTTACTCACCTCGACACACACTGACTTGAGCGTCGGAGTGTTTGCAGGTACACCACCCAACCCGCCGTCGTCCTCCGTCGCGAGCACAACCGCACCGCTTCCCTCCGGTCATCCTCTGAAGTTCTGTTCAGAACATTGGCGCCGTCTGTGGGAATCGTTTCTGATTCCATCTTCTTTGTTGAAGTCTCCCTTCTTCACTCGACGATGACTGGATCGAAGCGTCAGATCGCGACTAGCAGTGCCGCTCATGCGAACGCAGATCTTGAACAACCTAACCAGCCGATAGCTCCGACAGAACCACTTCCCCAGCATGACGCCGTTCCGATCGTTGCTGCTCAAACCGACGCCGGAACGGAGACCACCGCCATCCTCATTCGCGAGTTCCGCGAATTCATCCGAAGTCATGCCGAAGCGATGCAGGCTCAGAATCAACGTCTCGATCGAATGGAGAATCAGCAGAAAGAAATTCCCGTTCGCGTTGCCACACAAATCGACAACAGAGAAGATCGTGTTTCTCGTTCTCCTCAGAGATCGAAGGAATCCGAAAATCTCAGGTCTGTTCATCACCACCACCGAGGCACGACTCAACACCGCTCTGGGCATAGAGCAAGCAGCCGTAACACTTCAGTAGATCGTACTCCACCTCGCCGTCACAGATCTGAGGTCCGTTTGCCTCAAAACGGAAGACATGAGCAAACACACCGCAGAAGAGTTTCTTCCAGAAATCTTTCTCCTGAATCCGATATGCCACACTCTCCACCGCGCCATCGCCGCCGACGCTGCCTCATCGCGAAGGTACCACCAAGAGCGACACTCCCAAGAAGAGCCGCCACTTTCTAGCGAGAGTAAAATCTCCTGGCCCCACCTCTCACCGCCGTCGTGCTCGTTCTGTCTCATCAACCCCTTCTCAGAGCGATGACACAGATGACACGTGCAAGGCCTTTGGTCCTTTTACGTCTAAGATTATGAGATTCCCGATTCCGACGACGGGACCACCGACCCCGACGAACATGTTGGCTGCTTTGACACTATCATGGACTATAGGGGCGCCCAAGGGCCGGTAAAGTGCAGGATCTTTCCCCTCACTCTGAAGAAATCGGCCTTGTCTTGGTTCCAGACTCTTAAGAGAAATTCCATTGGATCGTGGACTGAGCTCGTCGACCAGTTCTCCGCACATTTCACCGCATCTAAAGTCCAACCCAAGTCGACAGCAGCCCTAGCCGCGATTCAGCAAAGGAAAGGAGAATCCCTCAGACTATGTCGGCGTTTCAACAAAGAAGCCATTTTGGTGAAAAAATGCTCTGACGAGATGAAATTATACTTGCTAGAGCAAGGCCTGGTCGAAGGAAGCCTATTCAGTGTCGACATTGGTGTCGACAAACCGAGGTCCCTGACCGAAGTTCTGGCGAGCTCAAAATTCATGAATTACGAAGAGAAGTTGATGGCATCGAAAGCCAAAGGTAAAACCCAGGAGGAAGTCAGGACAACGCGAAGACAGTCGCGTAGGGAGAAGGAAAGTCGGGTCCGGCAAAGAGATACGACGAATATACCCCTTTGAACACTACCCCTGGCGCATACTTGAATGAGTGCGCGAACACCGAATTCCGTGATGCTGGAATTAAATTTCCCCAGAAGGGAAAAGAGAAGCCGAATGCTGATAAGTCGAGGTACTGCCACTTTCACAAGTGTGTCGGGCACGAGACCGATGAATGTTTTCACTTGAAGGACGTCATAGAACAACTGATCCAAAAGGGCAGGTTGACCAAATATGTGAAAGGAAAACCAAGATTTGGAGATAGAAGGTCTAGATCTAGATCACCTCGACCTCAAAGGAGAGACTCAGCTTCTGGGACGCAGCACGAAGGAACAGTTCGTGCATCCGAGGAGAGACCTCGTCCTCCTCCTGTCGCCATGGTCATTTCCGGAGGATTCTCCGATAAGGGAGGGGCGAGCATCAATTCAGCAAAACGAAAGTTGAGAGAAGCGATGATCATTTCTACTGTTTCTCCTTCATCAAGTCGGCATAAGGGAAGACCACCCCTAGCCTTTTCTGACGAAGACTTGGTAAATGGAAGGCCGAACTATTTGATTCCCCTGTTGGTGAAAGCCTATATGGCTAACTTTGACGTCAGAAGAATCTTGATAGACCAAGGGAGCTCGGCGGATATCATGTTCTACGAGCTGTTTAAAACCTTGAAACTACCAGAAAAGATCTCGCATCTGCATCGGTCCGACTGACTGGTTTCAACGGTTCGAAAACAAAGCCGTTGGGCTATGTGGAGTTGATGGTGACTTTTGGAGAGCAACCAATCTCCAAAGCGTGAAGGTCCAATTCATCGTGTTACCATGCAAATCATTTTACAATCGCATCGTCGGACGCCCGACACCGGGTGAGTTAGGGTCTGTAACCTCGGCAGTTCACCTGAAAATGCGTTTTCATGATGACGAAGACAAAGTCGTCACCATCGGCCGACCAAGAAGGCTGCGAGGAGATGTTATATTTTGTCTTTGAAGGCGAAGAGCAAAAGGAAGAGGAACAACTCCCTTGACCAAGAAACTTGATCCCGCTGGTCGCTGCAGACGTCAATCTCACCGATTTCGACGCGAATTGAGCTCGAGGATGAGATACTGAAAGACGACCTCCTGGCCCGCGAGCTCCACCAAAAGATTAAAAGACCCGATGCACGATGGAGAATTCATCCGAGTTCAACTAGAGAAGACCCGGGAAGGCGGTGAAGCTTGGTGTTGATCTCCTGAACAGGTCAAATTGCAAATAACAGAGTGCACGAAGTCCAATGCCGACCTCTTCGGCTTGGGCCATGGCCGACATGCCAGGTATTTCTCCGATATTGCTCGCCACCAACTCGCTCTCGACCCCAAAGCTCATTTGGGTAGCTCAAAGGCGCCGTAAGCAAGCTCCTGAAAAAGCGGTCATTGCCAAAGGCTGTCGAAGACTTAATTAAGGCTGAATTCATTAGGAGGTCAAATATACTACTTGGTCAAATGTTGTATTGGTTAAGAAATCTAATGGAAAGTGGCGAATGTGTGTTGATTACCGATCTTAACAAGGCGTGCCCCAAAGACGCCTACCCTCCCTAATATCGACAAACTCGTCGACAATTCCTCTGGTTTTCAATTGTTATCTTTCATGGACGCATACTGGGTACAACCAGATTCCGATGCATCATGCCGATCAAGAAAAACCGCGTTCATGACGGATAAAGGTAATTCTTTGTTATAACGTAATGCCTTTTGGCCTTAAGAACGCCGGAGCGACATATCGGCGCATGATGAACAAAGTCTTCGCCAACGGATCGGTAGAATGCTAGAGGTATATATGGATGATATGATAGTAAAAACAACGAAAGAAGTCGACCACGTCGTCGATCTTAGAAGTCTTTGCTTTGGTCACGAAGACATAATATGAGGCTCAATCCGGAAAAGTGCACTTTCGGAGTTCGAACTGGAAAATTTCTCGGTTTCTACTTAACCGAGAGGGGAATCGAGGCCAACCCCGACAAATGTCGGTGTAATAGAGATGCGGCTGACCATCGTCAAAAAAACATCCAGCTGACTCACGGGAATGCTAGCCTCGCCAGCGAGGTTTATCTCAAAATCTGCAGAACATGCATTGCCTTTCTTCCGCTTTACTCAAGAAGGAATTGATTCGAATGGTCACCCGAAAGTGCGAAGAAGCCTTAACACAGGTAAAACGCATACTATCCCAACCGCCAGTGTTGACGAGGCCGTCTCCAGGGGAGGTCCTTTATCTCTACTTGGCAGTGTCGAACGAAGCTCTGAGTGCCGTCCTTATTCGCGAGGCAGACGAGGACCAGAAACCGGTCTATTTTATAAGCAAAGCACTTCAGGGCCCAGAGCTGAGATACCAGAAAATCGAGAAAGTCGCACTCGCACTGATAATCGCGGCTCGACGCTTGAGACAATACTTCTTAGCACATCCCATAGTGGTCCGAACTGACCAGCCAATCAAACAGATCCTACACAGGCCTGACCTGGCAGGGCGTATGATCAAGTGGTCGGTCGAGTTGTCCGACCGGGGGTTACTTTCGGCCGAGACAAACTATCAAAGCCCAATGCTTGGCGGATTTTATTGCCGAGATGACTCACGGAGCTACTGAGCGGTGTTCCAAATGGGCGCTCCATGTCGACGGATCGTCAATTCAAGGGCGATGGCGCTGGTTTGTTGCTCGAGAACGACGACGGGCTGGTCGCCAATTTTCATTGGGATTCTCCTTTCCCACCTCCAACAACCAGCAGCACGGCGTGTTTACCGGCCTCACACCGGCTCGAGACTTCGGCCAAGAGGTAAAGCTTCAGGCGATTCTCACTAGTTGTGTCTCGGATAAGTGGAGAATACCAGGCTAAAGATCCACTTCTTCAAAAATACCTCGCCCTGGTAAAGAAGAAAATGAGCGACTTCACCTCAGTGGAAATCGTACACGCGTCGAGAGAACAAAGCGTCGGGCGACGTGCATCCAAACTCGCCAACCACGAAGCTCAGAAACAACGGATCGGTAATACAAGAAACATTGGCCAAGCCTAGCATTCTTGGCGTGGTTGATACCACTTATGACGAGGTATCGAGGAAACTTCCGAATTACGCTGCGATTTCCAGGCAAGCGTCGATGATTTGCCCGATGAGCCCGACAGTTGGATGACACCGATTCAAGAATTTATTCAATTCAGTCGGCTACCTGATGATGAGAAGGAAGCCACAAAAATCCGAAAAAAGGCATCTTCGGATTCTATGATCGACGGTATCTTATATCGAAGAGGGTTCTCCACCCCCTGTTGAAATGCGTCGGCGATACGGCGCAATATACACTTGCTGAAGTGCATGAAGGCATATGTGGGCAACACCTTGGAGGACGTTCCTTGGCAAAGAAAATCCTCCGCGCAGGGTACTACTGGCCGACCCTGAACACGGACGCGATATCGTTCGCGAAGAAATGCGACAAATGCCAGAGACATGGCGATCTACACTTAGCTCCTCCTACAGAGTTAACATCCCTGACATCACCATGGCCCTTTGCTTGGTGGGGCATCGATATACTTGGACCTTTTCCAATGGCTCCCGGATAGGTGAAATACCTGGTCGTTGCGGTAGATTACTTCACCAAATGGGTTGGCGAGCCCTGGCGAAGATAGCGCAAAGAACTTGATTAAGTTCTTCAAAAGATATATTCGACAAGGTTCGGGATTCCCAGGTGGTCGTCACCGACAAGCGAACGCCAATTCACGGATCGCGGATTAGAAAGACCTTGGAAGATCTCGACATCAAACAAAGCACTTCACCTCGGTAGAACACCCCAGACGAGCGGCCAAGCTGAAGCCGCGAGCGAGTTATCTTACGAGGTCCGAGGCGAAGATTGGATGAGGCCAAGGGAAGCGGGCGTAAGAGCTCCCCGAGTACTGGGCGTGTCGAACTACTCCACATTCGACGACGGAGAATCTCCTTTCGTCTCACATATGGGACAGAGGCCATCATTCTGTCGAGATTGGGAACTTAGTTGGAGAACCTCGCATCCCCAGAGTAGCATTGACAAGCTGTCGAGTATACGAGAAGAACTTCGACCTCCTTGACGAATGCGAGGAGCTTGCGGCACTTTCAGGTCGCGATAAAGCAGAAAATCGCGACAAGATACAGCGAAGTGTTGTACCTAGGGAATTCATGCCTGGAGACTTAGTTCTTCGACGAGCTGATGTTGGCCTGAAGAACGCCACACAAGGGAAACTTGCACCCAATTGGGAAGGCCCGTACAGAATTGTCGCAAAGACAGGTACCGGCGCCTACACCCTCGAGACACTGCAAGGACAGCAAATTCCAAGAACTTGGAACGCAGCAAAGATGAAGAAATATTATAGTTGAAACAAATGTATCCTAAACACATAAATGTGAAGCAATGAAGTATGATTGGAGAAATACACAACCAGCATTTATTTATTATCAAAGCCTTGTGCATTGGCACAAGCATCTGATGTAGAGATCGACCTCGTGCTGAGACCGCGTGCCGCGAGCTCGTGATAAAGCCTTGTCGCGTTAGGCACAAGCACCTGAGATCGACCTCGTCGAGGCCGCGCGCCGCAGGCTCGGGATAAAGCCTTGTACATTAGCACAAGCATCCGATGTAGAGATCGACCTCGTCCGAGACCGCGTGCACGAGGCTCGTGATAAAGCCTTGTCGCGTTAGGCACAAGCACTGATGAATCGAACTTCGTCTGAGACCGTAGCGCCGCGAGGCTCGGGATAAAAGCCTTGTGCGTTGGCACAAGCACCTGAGATCGACCTCGTCTCGAGACCGCGCCGCGAGGCTTCGGGATAAAGCCTTGTCGCGTTAGCACAAGCACATGATGAATCGATCTCGTCCGAGACCGGCGTGCACGAGCTTCGGGATAAAGCCTTGTGCGTTAGCACAAGCACATGATGAATCGACCTCGTGCGAGACCGCGCCTGAGCTCGGGATAAAGCCTTGTGCATTGGCACAAGCATCCGATGTAGAGATCGAACTCGTCCGAGACAGCGCCGCAGGCTCGGGATAAAAGCCTTGTGCGTTAGCACAAGCACCTGAGATCGACCTCGTCTGAGACCGTAGCGCCGCAGGCTCGGGATAAAGCCTTGTGCGTTAGCACAAGCACATGATGAATCGACCTCGTCGAGACCGCGTGCACGCGAGGCTCGGGATAAAGCCTTGTGCGTTAGCGCAAGCACATGATGAATCGACCTCGTCTGGAGACCGCTAGCGCACGAGAGCTTCGGGATAAAGCCTTGTGCGTTGGCATAAGCACATGATGAATCGACCTCGTCTGCAGACCGTAGCGCCGCAGGCTCGGGATAAAGCCTTGTGCGTTAGCACAAGCACTGATGAAGAGATCGACCTCGTCATCGAGACCGCGCGCCGCAGGCTCGTGATAAAGCCTTGTCGCGTTAGCACAAGCACACGATGAAGAGATCGACCTGCGTCTGAGACCGCGCACGAGCTACACGATGAAGAGATTGACCTGCGTCTGAGACCGGCGTACACAAGCTCATGATAAAGCCTTGTGTCTTGCATAAGCACATCAAGCCTCGTGTCGAGCTGTCTCGGCCAGGCGTGGATCACGAAGGTCCCGAACGAACTAATGAACAAGCACGACATGACGACACTTGCAGTTCTTTACGAACAAGGACGTCGAACGTCGACATCAACGAACTTCGACAGCAAGTCACCACCTCGACATTCGAGCTAGCGACTTGGGGGGCAACTGTTCCGGACTGGGCCGAGGCCCAATCCGGGGATCCAACATTTACAGGCCCAACGGCTTCCCTCAAGGCCACATTGTAACGACCCGTTTCCGGACCGCTACCGAGCTCAATATACCGAGCTCGAGTTACCGAGCTCAACACACCGAGCTCAGCATAAACCTATATGAGATGTGTTTTAAAAACAAAACTCTTGTGCCTTTTAAAAATACGATATATTTTTTTTCTTAAAACCGACTCGTGCACATCAGAGTAATTCTGACTTTTGAAACATGGTGCAACTAAGACACAAGACTTAAATTCTAATAAAACATACATGCATAACATACACATATATATATCACTCGAAATAATAATGTATACAAAATACAGAGTAGCAAATGTGCAAAGAAAATACACCTAAGGTACGACCACTTCAAAAGAGCAATCATACCCTGGGGGTACTTCCGGCAGACTCCCACGCAGGGGGCTCTTCCAAAAGTAAGACCACGGTCTACCCTCAGAGCAACAACACAACACCGCCTAAACTGGTCACGACCTCGAACACAAAAGAAAAAAAATGCAGTCCTCGGAAAAACAAACATCCAACAAATCAACAATCACGACGGATAGAGGTCGTCACTCGGGTCCTCGTCGAGCTCCTCCTCGGCATCGTCTCTTTGCCGAGTTCCTGCGCCCTCGACATCGCACGGGTAACAGTCATGGATTGAAGGCACCACGGAAAGGGTCAACTTCTCAACAATTCAAGATAAGCTCGACATAAAATATAAGCAAACAAAGAAAGTATAACATTCACCGACGTGACTCGACCATCTCACTCTAAACTCGACACAACTCACAAATCCATTTTCTCTCGACTCGACAATTTTCCGGAATGCACACGCCCGTCAGTATGTCGGAAAGTCCAGAAGCCTTGGGATCCTCGCTCTCCCTAGGGCCGGTCAACTCAGGTCCGTAGCGTGGCGACGTCTAGTCAATCTCCCGTAAACAAGGGGACCTAGCACCCTCGATTATCCGGTCACGGCTCAAAAACGTCATACGACTCACCTAGCTCGCTCACTCGATGAACAATTCGCCGCATACGATATTCAAAGAGTTAAACACAAAATATTCAACCGCATGTCAAATAAAAGAGCAAGCTCGACATGAAGAAACGCAATTCAACATGCAATACACACTTCACGACATATATTCAATCACATATTAAATACATGCAAAAACTCAATCATATCACAACATTTCAGCTCGACACAAATCAGGAAATTCATACACAATAACATAACCACATAGAATATGAAATGCCCTTACGCTAGCATACTACGAAAGTATTAATGTGAAGCGCCCTTACATACTATAACAAGTATAAATGTGAAGCGCCCTTACATACTATAACAAGTATAAATGTGAAGCGCCCTTACATACTATAACAAGTATAAATGTGAAGCGCCCTTACATACTATAACAAGTATAAATGTGAAGCGCCCTTACCGAACTCCAAGTTAATGCTGCTCGACAACGACCTCGACACAGCTGTCTTCAAAGAGCTCGACAATGACTTCTCTTACTCGATCTCGGGAATCAGACTTCCTAAAATAAACACAACTTAGATCGATCCATGGGTTCTAATACATCTAACTCTCTCTTCCCCAAACTCAACCACAACCCAGAAAATATAAAACTCAAGAACTGAAATATATTTTTCCTCTAACACAAAGTTAGGGATTTCGATCAAAATTTCATGAAAAGTTATCTGATGCTTCAACAGATAGATCGACAACAACAATAACCAGAAGCAACGAATGAAAAACAAGAAATCGAAACGAACTAAAAATGGAGGTTTCTGGGCACTGCCGATTGCAGAAAATCAGAGGAAGAAAATTTGTTTTACAAGCCCAATTAATCGATTAAAAGATAGGTAATATCGTGAAGAAGAAAACCCATCAATTTGACATGATTTGGAAGCATAAAACTGGTTAAAAATGGAAGAAGAATTAGCGCTAAACAGTAGCACAGATGAAAGAAAATCTGTTCTTCATACCTCAACGGTGATGGTCGATCAGACGAGATATGGGTCGAGAAGTTGATGATGAACAAAATTGATGAAGAAAGCTTGTGCAGAATCTCGATGGAACTCACGGTTTCGTCGATGAAGATTTTTAAAGAAACAACGAAACACAGAGCAGAAGGAAGGAAGAAGAAAGAAGAAAAGAGAAATGAGTGTGAGGGAATCGGTCGTGGTATACAGCTGGCGAGAAAGGGGTATAAACGTAACTCCAGCTATAAGATGCCAATCCCATCAATCATCTACCCGTTAACTCGTTCCTCTCATAATTACCCTCTACTCTGTCGGTCAACGGCAAGCCGACAATGTAATAATTACAAACAATATAATAATAACGTTGAATAACGTTCGAAAGAATACGAGGTATCATCTCGACACGATGTCGACAAGAGTGCTCGTGCAAACGTACAAGGTTCTAACACGAGTTCGTGAACGCGGTCTCCTCAGCTCGACTTGCGTCCTCATCAGCTCGGTACGCGACTTCATCAACTCGACACCCGACCTCCTCACCATCGGCTAGTGCCCGTGGTCTCATCAGCTCGACAAAAGATCTCGGCAACCGATCTAGTCACGGGATCTCGACACAAGGTCTTGGTCGAGGTCTCGATACGTCGTCCTAATACGATGTCGATCTCGTCCTCAGGTGTTACAATCTCTCCCTCTAAAAAAATTTCGTCCTCGAAATTGCAAATAAGATTCTTACCTCGGAAAAGTTCAGTAATCGAGTCTTCATCTTCTCCTCCAGTTCCCAAGTCGCATCTCCCGCCTTTTGATCCCACACAACCTTGACAAGTTGAATCTCTTTGTTCAAGAATCGTTTGGCTTTCCGATCAACGATTCTTCTTGGTGACGCTTCAAAGATAAGTCGTCCTTCGGTTGAATCACATCCGGTTCGATGACATGAGAAGGGTCGGAAACATACTTCCGCAATTGTGAGGCGTGGAAGACGCCGTGGATGTTCGACAAGAATGGGGGTAAGGCAATCGATATGCCATCGACCAATACGACGAAGAATCTGGTAAGGTCCAATGAATTTAGGGTAAGTTTCTTGGATTTGATCGCTCGACCAACTCGATGAGTGGGGGTGACTCTAAGAAATACATGTTCTCCTTCCTCGAACTCGAGTGGTCGACGTCGTTGGTCCGCATAACTCTTACGTCGACTTTGAGATGTTCGCATCCGATCTCGATCAAACGGATCTTCTCGGTAGTCCGCTGGATCATATCTGGTCTCTGACGGTTCGCTCGCCGTCCTGGTACCAACAAAGAGGCGTCTGACATTTCCGTCCATACTGGCTTCAAAGGTGCCATCCCAATACTCGCATGGAAGCTGTTGTTGTATGTGAACTCCACCAATGGTAAGGCGTCGTCCCAACTTCCTCGGTGATCTAACGCATAAGCTCGCAACAAATCTTCAAGCGATTGGATCGTTCTCTCGGTCGACCGTCGATGCGTGGATGATATGCCGAGCTAAGCACGAGCTCGGTTCCCATCGCTCCTTGCAATTCCCTCCAAAAATGAGGCGTGAACTGGATCTCGGTCCGACACGATCGAAGAGGGTATTCCATGAAGTCGTACTATCTCGCGATGTAGATCTCGGTCAGCTTTTCCACGTTGTATGTCGACCACCGGCAAGAAATGGCAGATTTGGTCAATCGATCGACGATCACCCAAATCGAATCATTCTTCTTCTGCGTCTTCGGCAAACCTACAACGAAATCCATGGAAATCTTGTCCCATTTCCATCTTTGATACGTCAGCGATTGTAGCATTCCCGCGGTCGTTGGTGCTCCACCTTCGCTTCGACACGTTAAACATGAAGCTAAATGTCGCCACTTGCTTCTTCATTCAGGACCACCAAAAATGCTTCTTCAAGTCTTGATACATCTTCGTAACTCGGGATGAATACTAAAGTTGCTCTTATGCGCTTCGTCGAGAATCAACTTCCTCGGCTCGGATACGTTAGGCACGCACACTCGGCCATTGCACCTCAAGATGTCGTCCGCTCCGACCTGAAATTCGCCTTCCCTTGCGCTTATCAATCGAATCTTCTCTTGCGTAAGCTCGTCATGAACTTGCGGTCTCGGATCTCGCCCAACAATCTGTTAGAAATGGTAAGCATACCAAATCTCGGCTTCCGGTGAAACTTCGACACTCAACTTCAAGTCTCGGAACTTCTCGAGCATCTCCAACTCCTTGATCATCATTACCGAGGTTAAAGCGCTCTTCTGCTCAACGCATACGCTACTACGTTAGCCTTACGGGATGGTATTCCAACGTAAAGTCGTAGTCCTTGAAATTACGTCCATCTACGTTGACGCATGTTGAGTTCCTTCCGGTCGAACAGTACTTCAAGCTCTTGTGATCGCCGAAAAAAAGAAGAGTGCTCGTAAAGGTAGTGCCTCCATATCTTCAAGAAAAACTATCGGGCCGCTAGCTCCAAGTCGTGAGTAGGGTAGTTCCTCGTGAATCTTAATTTGTCTTGAAGCATCTGCGACCACCTTCCGATGTTGCATCAAGACGCATCCCAATCCCTGGTGTGACGCATCACAATACACCTCGAAAGGCTCTTACGGTTGAGGCAAAATCAAAGACAAAGCGCCGTCAAAAGCTCCTTGATCGTTGAAGCGGCTTCACACTCCTCGGCCCAAGCAAAGGTTGATTCTTCCTCGTCGACCGTAAAGAGGCGCGACAATCTTCGAGAAACCTTCAATGAATCTTCGGTAATATCCTCGCTAAGCGACAAAACTCCGATCTCAGAACCGTCTTAGGCTGTTCCCATGCTATCACCGCCTCAATCTTAATTGGATCCACAGCTATCCCTTCTCTGGAAATCACGTGACCAAGAAAATTCACCTCTTCAAGCCAAAATTCACACTTCGACAGATTGGCATAGAGTTGCTTATCTCGTAATATCTGCAGTACTCGACATAGGTGTTCTGCGTGCTCTTCTCGGTTCCTCGAGTAAATCAATATGTCGTCGATGAACACTACAACGAATCGATCCAAAGCGAATGGAAAATCCTGTTCATGTAGTCCATAAACACACGGTGGCGCGATTCGTCACTCCAAACGGCATCACCAAGTACTCGTAGTGACCGTATCTAGTCCTGAAAATTTGTTTTGGCGACATCTTCCTCCTTCACGCCGAATCGATGGTAGCCCGACTTCAAGTCTATCTTGGAAAGATCGCCGCTCCACGGTTGGTCCATCAAGTCGTCAATACGTGGTAACGGATAACGGTTCTTCACGGTAACCTTGTTGAGCTCGCGGTAGTCCACGCACGACCTTGATCGTCCATCCTTCTTCTTAACCAACAACACCGGAGCTCCCCACGGTGACACGCTCGGTCGTATGAATTGCTTCGACTCCAAGTGTTCGATCCGGGACTTGACTCTTTCATCTCGGCGGGAGACATCACATGCGGCGCTTTGGAAATCGGTCCCGCTCCTGGAATCAGGTCGATGGAGAACTTCGACCTCTCGTCTTGGTGGTAACCCTGGCACGTCTTGAAAACGTCCTCAAAATCACACACCACCGTACATTCTTCACGTCGATCTGTGGAAAACTTCCGAACTAGCTAGATACATGTATTCCCTAGTTCCTTCTTTCAAAGAAACTCCAACACGCTCGTGAAAGATAATTGGAGACTCAAGGTCCGGAAAAATTACGCTTTACGGGCACAGTCCAAAGGACATGGTGGTGTGACAACCAATCCATCCGGGATGACATCTAAGCCCTTAAGAGGCAAACAAACCAAATTGACCACAAACTTTCTACTCAATAATCACTACACAATTAAGACATGCAGTGTTTGTGACTAAGGTTTTAGCATTTGGGGTTGTAACTACTAATTTAAGCGATAAGCGATCACAGTCAAGCTCAAAAGGTTCACACAATCGGAAGAAATAAAGGAATGGGTTGTACCCGAATCAAAAAGAACGGATAAGGATTTACCCTCGATCTCACATTCACCTTGGATAAGATCATCGGCTCGTTCGACTTCCTCGCCACTCATGCAGAAAACTCGCCTTTAGCCACTTGACGCTTTCCTTTGGCGCTTTGCGTAAGCATAGTCGGTTCAGCTTTGGGTGTAGGACAATCCTTGGCAAAATGCCCTGGCTTCTTGCGGTTGAAACACACCTCCTCCTCGAGTACGATTACTCGCGTAATGTCCCGACTTTCCACATCGGTAGCAAATCACCTCGACACCGGGTCCGACCTCCACTCCTCGGTACTTGGGTCATCGGACGACATCTGTCCCTGTTGTCGTTCCCCGAGGTCGGTCGTAAGGCCTCTTCGCTGATGGTTTCCTTCGTGCAAATCTACGCCCCGACTCTGGGTCTCACCGGTCCGCCCACAGTCTTCTTCTTGTGGCTCCTCACTCCTTCTACCTCGACACATCGATCAATCGGCTCTTGGAGATTTCGATCCTCAACGACACTATCGACTTGAATGTCGAATCTCAATCCCCGTTGGAATCTCTCACTTAACCATCTCTGGTCAACTTCGGTCACGAAATGGATGAAATACCTGCCAACGATTCGAACTTGGCGCATACTCGGACCGTCGAGTTGCCTTCTTTGCGATTGAGGACATTCCTGCTCCTTCTCGCCTCGTGCAGTCTCCGGGAAGTACTTGTCCAAAAACCTTTCACGAAAAAGCTCCCAGGTCATCTCGCGATGTTCTGCTATAAACGTTTGCTTCACTCCTCTCCACCAATACTCTGCGTCTCCTAGCAGTAAGTAGGTGGCATAGTCGACCTTCACGTTGTCCAGGCAATGAAGTGCCTCAAAGATCTTCTCGATCTCTTGCATCCAAAGATGAGCTTTATCCGGTTGGCTCACCGTAGAACCCGGTGGATCATGCTTCCTGAAGTCCGCCAATCCTCCGCTTGACATTACGTTACGCTCGTTCTTTGTTCTGCAAGTTCTCTTTGAGTTAACGCCGTCTGTTGAGCCATCGCGTTAACTGTTGAGTTGCGGCGGTGATTGTTGAGCCATGGCTGCCGCCATCTCGGTCATAGCTTGAATAGCTCGTTCCATGTCGACGTTCTCGGTTGCGGATGTCGTATTCCTACGAGGTGGCATTAGATTCCACAAAGTTCAAAACCTGCCGAATCTCACAACAAGGATGTGTTAAAACACACCGCTTCAATCAAGAAACAGTTCAAACAATTTCTCAAGCAATAAGTGCTTCACTTAATCAAACAGCAATCAACACAATACAACTAGGTACCCAACACATATAACCCGACACGGTGACGCCAAATTCCTATGCACAATTTCTGGTAAACCGAATCAAGCTCGATACCAAAGTCAGAACGACCGCTTCCGGACCGCTACCGAGCTTAATATACCGAGCTCGAGTTACCGAGCTCAACACACCGAGCTCAACATAAACCTATATGAGATGTGTTTTAAAAACAAAACTCTTGTGCCTTTTAAAAATACGATATATTTTTTTTCTTAAAACCGACTCGTGCACATCAGAGTAATTACAGCTTTTCGAAACATGGTGCAACTAAGACACAAGACTTAAATTCTAATAAAACATACATGCATAACATACACATATATATATCACTCGAAATAATAATGTATACAAAATACAGAGTAGCAAATGTGCAAAGAAAATACACCTAAGGTACGACCACTTCAAAAGAGCAATCATACCCTGGGGGTACTTCCGGCAGACTCCCACGCAGGGGGCTGCTCCAAAAGTAAGACCACCAGTCTACCCTGTAGCAACAACACAACACTGCCCAAACTGGTCACGACCTCGAACACAAAAGAAAAACAAGTACAGTCCTCAGAAAAACAAACATCCAACAAATCAACAATCACGACAGATAGAGGTCGTCACTCGGGTCCTCGTCGAGCTCCTCCTCGGCATCGTCTACTGTCGAGTTCCCTGCGCCCTCGACATCGCCTGGGTAACCGTCATGGATTGAAGGCACCACGGGAAAGGGTCAACTTCTCAACAATTCAAGATAAGCTCGACATAAAATATAAGCAAACAGCAAAGTATAACATTCACCGACGTGACTCGACCATCTCACTCTAAACTCGACACAACTCACAAATCCATTTTCTCTCGACTCGACAATTTTCCGGAATGCACACGCCGTACCGTATGTCGGAAAGTCCAGCCGAAGCCTTGGGATCCTCGCTCTCCCTAGGGCGGTCAACTCAGGTCCCGTAGCGTGGCGACGTCTAGTCAATCTCCCGTAAACAAAAAGGGGACCTAGCACCCTCAGTTATCCGGGTCACGGCTCAAAAACGTCATACGACTCACCTAGCTCGCTCACTCGATGAACAATTCGCCGCATACGATATTCAAAGAGTTAAACACAAAATATTCAACCGCATGTCAAATAAAAGAGCAAGCTCGACATGAAGAAACGCAATTCAACATGCAATACACACTTCATGACATATATTCAATCACATATTAAATACATGCAAAAACTCAATCATATCACAACATTTCAGCTCGACACAAATCAGGAAATTCATACACAATAACATAACCACATAGAATATGAAATGCCCTTACGCTAGCATACTACGAAAGTATTAATGTGAAGCGCCCTTACATACTATAACAAGTATAAATGTGAAGCGCCCTTACATACTATAACAAGTATAAATGTGAAGCGCCCTTACATACTATAACAAGTATAAATGTGAAGCGCCCTTACATACTATAACAAGTATAAATGTGAAGCGCCCTTACCGAACTCCAAGTTAATGCTGCTCGACAACGACCTCGACACAGCTGTCTTCAAAGAGCTCGACAATGACTTCTCTTACTCGATCTCGGGAATCAGACTTCCTAAAACAAACACAACTTAGATCGATCCATGGGTTCTAATACATCTAACTCTCTCTTCCCCAAACTCAACCACAACCCAGAAAATATAAAACTCAAGAACTGAAATATATTTTTCCTCTAACACAAAGTTAGGGATTTCAATCAAAATTTCATGAAAAGTTATCTGATGCTTCAACAGATAGATCGACAACAACAATAACCAGAAGCAACGAATGAAAAACAAGAAATCGAAACGAACCAAAAATGGAGGTTTCTGGGCACTGCCGATTGCAGAAAATCAGAGGAAGAAAATTTGTTTTACAAGCCCAATTAATCGATTAAAAGATAGGTAATATCGTGAAGAAGAAAACCCATCAATTTGACATGATTTGGAAGCATAAAACTGGTTAAAAATGGAAGAAGAATTAGCGCTAAACAGTAGCACAGATGAAAGAAAATCTGTTCTTCATACCTTAACGGTGATGGTCGATCAGACGAGATATGGGTCGAGAAGTTGATGATGAACAAAATTGATGAAGAAAGCTTGTGCAGAATCTCGATGGAACTCACGGTTTCGTCGATGAAGATTTTTAAAGAAACAACGAAACACAGAGCAGAAGGAAGGAAGAAGAAAGAAGAAAAGAGAAATGAGTGTGAGGGAATCGGTCGTGGTATACAGCTGGCGAGAAAGGGGTATAAACGTAACTCCAGCTATAAGATGCCAATCCCATCAATCATCTACCCGTTAACTCGTTCCTCTCATAATTACCCTCTACTGCCGGTCAGCGGCAAGCCGACAATATAATAATTACAAACAATATAATAATAACGCTGAATAACGTTCGAAAGAATACGAGGTATCATCTCGACACGATGTCGACAAGAGTGCTCGTGCAAACGTACAAGGGTCTAACACGAGTTCGTGAACGCGGTCTCCTCAGCTCGACGTGCGGCCTCATCAGCTCGGGACGCCACTTCACCAACTCGACACCCGACCTCCTCACCAAAGAGCCTAGTGCACGTGGTCTCATCAGCTCGACAAAAGATCTCGGCAAACGATCTAGTCACGGGATCTCGACACAAGGTCTTGGTCGAGGTCTCGATACGTCGTCCTAATACGATGTCGATCTCGTCCTCAGGTGTTACACACATCGTCCGCGTGCCTCTCCGCCTTCCCTCAACGTGGCCGACCCAACGGCTTTGTGCATTAATGAGATTTAATGCCGACTTCCGGGTTTCACGGGACGGTTACACATCGACAGTAACCGTCCTCGACTCATATTTAAAGAAGACCGCGTCGAACGGTCGAGGTAATCATCTTTCTACCACCTCTTACTCACCTCGACACACACTGACTTGAGCGTCGGAGTGTTTGCAGGTACACCACCCAACCCGCCGTCGTCCTCCGTCGCGAGCACAACCGCACCGCTTCCCTCCGGTCATCCTCTGAAGTTCTGTTCAGAACAATTACTTTTCTTTTGCGTCCCGACGGAAAGCATTACATGTTGTCGGTATAATTTCATCGTCTTTGATCATATATCAAAATCTATAAATGTCCTTTTTATTTGTAAATGATTATTTTACTTTTAATTTTCTACGGGAAAACATTATATGTCGGTATAAATGATTACTTTTCTTTTGTATCTCGACGGGAAGCATTACATGTTGTCGGTATAAATAATTAATTTTCTTTTGCATCCCGACGAGAAGCATTACATGTTGTCGGTATAATTTCATAAATGATTATTTTACAAATGTCTTTATTATTTATAAATGATTGTTTTGCTTTTAAGTTCTAACGGGATAACATTACATGTTCTCCGTATAATTTCATAAATGATTACTTTTACGTTTAAGTCCCAACTGGAAGACATTAGATGTTGTCGCTATAATTTCATCATATACTTTTGATTCTCGATGGGAAACATTACATGTCGGTATAAGTTATTGTTTTTATTTTGCTTCTTGACGGGAAATATTATACGTTATCGGTATACTTTTATTGTCTTTGAGCCTATATCAAAATAAAATTTATAGAATTTTTATTATTGATAAATAATTATTTAATTTTTCAGTCCCTACGGGGAATTTTGTTTCCTTCTTAATTTTTTTTATTTTTCTTATATTTATATTTCTGTTTTCCCATAATGTTTTTTATTTTTCATATTTAATATTTATTAACGCTTTTATTATTTATAAATGATTATTTTGCTTTTAAGTCCTAACGGGGTAACATTACATGTTGTCGGTATAATTTCATAAATAATT
Source organism: Calophaca sinica (assembly GCA_037113605.1). Classification (NCBI taxonomy): domain Eukaryota; kingdom Viridiplantae; phylum Streptophyta; class Magnoliopsida; order Fabales; family Fabaceae; genus Calophaca; species Calophaca sinica. Next base: position 75,101,153 of record CM073734.1, read on the forward strand.
ATTTCACATCTATGTCTCAACGAGAAAATATTACATGATGCCGATTTTGTTTCATCGTATTTCATCACGTATCAAAATTTATAAATATGTTTATTATTTATAAATGATTATTTTACTTTTGACTCTCTATAGGGAAACATTATATGTTAATATAAATGATTACTTTTATTTTGCTTATTAACAGGAAAATATTACATATTGTCGGTATAATTTCATGTCTTGAGCCCATATCAAAATCAAATTTTATAAATATTTTATTATTTATAAGTGATTATTTTACTTTTGAATCTCTACGGAGAATTTTGTTTACTTCTTAATTTTTTTTATTTTTCTTCTATTTATATTTCCTATTTTCTTAACGATTTTTTTCTTAAGTTTTTTGATATTTTTTAATATTCAATATTTGTAATTTTTTTTATTTATAGATGATAAACAATTATTTTTTTAAGTCCTAGGAGGAAAATTTTACATATTCTCGGTATAATTTCATCATCTTAATTTTGATTCTTGATGGGGATACATTACATGTCAGTATAAATAATTACTTTTCTTTTGCCTCCCAACGATAAAATATTACATGCTGTGGATATAGTTTCATCTTTTTTGCATGTATCAAATTTTAGAAATATTTTATTATTTATAAGTCATTATTTTTCTCTTTAGCCCCGACTGATCCGTGCATACACTGTGCTAGTAATAATATAAAAATAAAATAAAAGTAACAACAAACAAGATAAGATTATTGGGAAATCATAGAATCCAAGTGGGCATTCATATAATTAAGCAATGAGAATGAAGCATCCCAATACACAACAAAATTAAATTATAAAATAAAGACAAATTAATGAATATTTTTTTATTATATTCTTGTTAAAAAAATTATATTATATTTCAGACAACCAAACCAATATCCACATGTCCCCTACTGTTGGTTGCTTAGGCAATTTTAGCGACATGGAGACGCTGGGATTGGGGTTCAAACTCGGGTGTTACCGTTTAGACACGTGTGTGTTTGTTGTTTACCATTTCTACTAGCTGACAAAAAAAAACCAATATCTACATGGACAGATATTTTTCAATCAATGAATTTGGATTCCCTGCTTTCAAAGGAACACGTAGTCAGTAATTTTACAATGTTGGATTTCATGCGGTCTTTGATTTCAAGAAAAAGGTGTGTTAGTAAAGGATTAAGTCAATTGCTTAATTTTTTTTTTGTTGAGAAAAATGGCTTAAATATTTTTTTACTGCAATCCAAATTCTCAATCAATATATTATGATTAGGGTATCCTAGGTCACCTGAACACATTTGATTTCTAATTTACAAAATAGGAATTTAATTTGAGAAAAAAGATGAATTATATTTATTGATTAAAAAATTAACAGCTGCAATTGTTATTAGCACACACATATATACATACGTGTGTGTGTAAAAAAAATACTAGTTATTTCAATCTCAACCTTTTATTTTTCAACAAATGACAATATTTCTTTATTTTTGTTATAAATTGAATGCACCGCTTTAGAGAATTTAAAATAAGAGATGCACTTTAAACAAGCAAGTGCTGAAATGTTTGTTGGACACCAGAACGATGAAAAGGTGACTCACAATTAAAATAAGATATGAGAAAAAAAAAGGAATTAAAAACACAAAATTTACGTGAAAAACCTTCAACAAATAAGAAAAAAAAATCACGGGACTAAACTAGAAGAATTTTACTAAGTGGAAGAAAAAATTACAACATCTCTCTCTAAAATAGGATAATACACCTCACAAAGAAATTATACAATAGAAGAAAGGAGAAGACTGAGATGCTATAAAAGCTTCCATCATGCCTCCTTTTATAGCCTCCTTGAGGCCGCCTTTAAAAATCCACTTCCGATGTGGTACCTCTATAACATTCTCTCACTTGAAGATTTGATTGAGTCGATCATATATATCTTCACACCACTCTTTCTTTCTTGACATTCCATGTTGCTTATGTTTTTGATAGGCCATAAGAAGATCGACACCAAATAAACTTGCAAGCATTGATAGGCTTTGTCATTACATTTGCTAGGTTATCCTTGGTGTGAATTTTTTGCATATCCACACTCCCTTCCTCTACTACTTCTCAAACAAAGTGATATTGGATACCTATGTGCTTTGTCATGGGATGGAATATTGAATTTCTTGCAATGTGCAAGACACTTTAACTGTCACAATAAACATTAATCTTCTGCGGCTTATGCATGAGTTCCTCCACATAAATGTGAGAAGTAAAAAAATGTATTTGGCGAGAGAGAAATAGGCAATTTCTCCGTATATTCTGAAATTTTTAGGGGATCAAATTCAAGTTTCCAGAAGCTCGAATAACCAGCAAGGAGTCATACTCCAACCAAAACTTATGCCAACCACAACGATAAGCAATCTTAATAGACTTCATAGCAGCCAACAACTCAGCGGCAAAAGAGGAATGAACTCCCAAATGATCTGAGAAACAACCTAAAATAGCTCCGTTAGAGTCTATAAAAAGGGCGCAAGCTGCAGCAATATTAGGACTCCCTCTAGAGGCATCATCTGAGTTGCATTTGATCCAACCACAAATCGGCTTTTGCCAAGTAACTTCAACAATGGAAGGGGCTTTAGGAGCATGCCAATTCACCGAAAAGAACTTCAGGATCCGAAACTCTAGCTAATGTATTTTATCCTTTTCTTTGTTAGAAAAAATAGGTAAATTTTTAGAAAGAGAAATGATATTTGGACAACAAAAAATGAGACAATTTTCACGACAACCTTCTGAGTGGTTAACGCAGTTCAAAAAAGTGGTTAATTACGTTCAGTGAATGATTAATGGATATATATGGCGTTGAAACTCATTAACCATCAACATAACTTTATTAACCACAAATTTGAATGTGATTAACCATGATTTCTAAGTGTTCAACTACATGTAGATTTGAACACCTGAAAATCGTGGTTAATCACGTTCTAATTCGTGGTTAATGAAGTTACGTACGTTGATAGTTAATGAGTTTTGACTGTCATATATATATTCATTAACAATTCACTGAACGTAATTAACCACGTATTTGAACTGCGTTAACCACTTAGAATGTTATCGCGAAAGTTGTCCCTCTTTTTTTGTGTCCAAATATCATTCCTTTTTTAGAAACAGTCCAAACTGAATATTTTGTAGACAATATTCTACCAATAGGAGAAGAACACACACAATACAATAATTCCAACAACTAAATCAATAAAAAAATAAATGAAAACTAAAGTAGACAACAACACAATAATTTACGGTCAAAAAAAAAAAAAAAACACAATAATTCCTCAACAAAAAAAAAAACAAACACAATAAGAAACGGGAAAATCATAGAAGCCAAGTGGGCCATTTATAAACTGAAGCAATGAGCATAGACCATGACAAGGCTGAAAAATTAAAATATTTACATTTAAATATTTCTTCCAATGGATATATTATGATTGGGGTATCCTATGCTACTCACGTGGCTTTTATTTTTTATTTTAAAAAAAGGGGTTTAATTTGATGAGCTGCAATTATTGATTAAAAATTAATATTTAAATTATTATCTTTATTATATACAATCATAAAAAAACTAAAAAAGGAATTCTCCAAATGGCATCCTAAAAATGAACCATCTCAACTAAATTAATCCAACGTGTCTACAATAGTACATAAAACAACATCAAATTCTGAATTGGAAAATCCTGATCAGTAACCATCAAATTAAAAAAAAACCATTAATTATTCAGCAAGTCATAAAAGGAAATTAAACGCTCGATTACACAATGCTGTCAAATAATTTAGGTAAATTCTTCCATACCTAGGAAGAAAGGTGGGTATCGATACCTATCAGTGAAACAGATAAAAATAATCTCAATAAAAAAAAAACTATAATTAAAACATAAATTATAAATGATACAACAAATAAAACCTACAAAACAAACTCGAAATAAAAAAATAAATTGAAATATCAAAAAAAATTCAAATCGTGTATGAAATAAGTAAAACAATAGAATAAATTGACAAAAATATAATTTTATTATTAGGAATGAAATAAGAAAAGAAGAATAAGCTAGGAATGAAATTAAATAGTTTACATAAATATTATAATATTATTAAAGCAGTGATCCAAATAACAAAAATAGAGAAAGGATTTTTATAAAAAATGAAATAGAAAAAGAATAAAAAGACTCCTTAGAGAAAGTAAAAATTTATTAATAAATATAGAAATTTTTTAGGGAATTTCTTTTATACTCTCACACTAACAACATGTATGAAAACTAAGCATTTAATTTCACTTTAAAAAAGTTAAAAAATGATGTGACGTCAAATAATTGGTCATTGGGTATTCATACCTAATAAAACTCCAGAGTATCGGAGTTCTGACCAATAATTTATGTTCCACTACACTGATTCTAATATGGAAATTACATGCAACTTTAATGGAGTCAAAAATTATTGAAAAGAATATTAATACTAATTTAACCTCATATAGGAAACGAACTTAAATAATTTGTTTTTAATAATAGTTAATAAGAAACAATAATACTGACAGAATCAAAATTAATTTAATTGATTCAATTTTGTGCACAACACAAATTCATCACAAATTAACCCTTAATTAGAATCTAACAATTCCATAAATTGATGCCTATTATTGATTATGCATATTGTACATGTCCAAATAGTACACTAAATTAAATGACGGGTGGTAAATTAAAAAAATACCATTTTTCTATTTTTTGACTCAAAATGCAAACAATATTTTGTCTTTCGTGGCAAAAAATTTATTAACAGCAAAATTAATGTTATTTGAAAACAATAATATTACTCACCATAAATCAATATATCTATTTATGGTACTAATTCGAATTTTTATCTAAGTATGTAAACTGTAAATTTAATTAAAAAATTGTAAAAAATTGTAAAATATAAATACTAATAAGTACTGGTAAGGTAACAGACAATTACAATTATTTTAAATTGCTACAATTTTGGTAACTAACCTGCAAAACACGAATTTAGCACAATTTAACACTCAATTATCTTCCAATCATTCAAAAAACGGATGCATACTGGTTACCTATCATGAACCTATCCAGGTTAGTGCATTAAAATCAATAACTTAAAATTTAAAATTTAAAAATGGCTTAAATTGAGGGATGTGTAACACGAATATAGCGTATTGCCTCTATACGTCTCTTCATCTCTCTATCTCTTTCTCTCTCTTATCTCTCTCCACCGAAGGCAACCACTCGCGAAGCCACCACCTGCCACCAATCGAAGAACAAGAAAAATGTAAAGATCCATTCTCTTCTTCATTTCCACCGTCTCTTCTCATTCTCTTAATTTTCTTCCTTAGGTTCTTCAAAAACCATCTCTACTCCCTGCTCATTCGGTTATCTCTTATCTCAAGTATAATGTCAACACTCCAATCTCTTTGAAGACTATCTCTGCTTCATTTTTTATCACTGCAGTATTCTAAAAATAAAAATAGGAACCCTTTTATTCTCGCTCTTTTTTATTATTCCAGAGCACCATCACAAATCTTCAAAAGGTAAGGAAATGATATATAATTCTTATTATTAAAAGAATGCTTTGCATATTTGCAGGCTAGCAAGAAATAGAACAGTTTGTGTTGACATGATAATGGAGCATTGGAGGTACCAAATTAATGTATATTGACTATTGCCTTTATTGTTGTTGCTTATATTTTTCATGCAGTTATTTCTAAGAAATATTTATCTTGCAGATATTTGTACAAATAAATTTCCTTATCATGACTGATATTAATTTGAATTCTTATCATGTTATAAGGGATTCAGATCTATTGATTTAAGCGATTCAGATCTGTTGATAAACTTATTTAGGACTGAAGATTGGTTTTTGTCACGACAACTCAACTATGTCTAAGAAACAATATGGAAAGAAGTTTGAAACACTTGGCTTGAATGTCAGCGAGGCTAGTCCACATTTGTTGTTCTTCGCATCCTCTGCCTTGGGATTAATTGTGTTTTATTGGCTCCCAATTTTCCTTAAACATAATCAACGGAGATGCATGTAGGCAATAGTTAGTGTTCACAACATTTACGAAACACATCATTTATTGTCATCAAATTATGATCTCAAAAAAATTATGATGGTTTAATTTGTAAAACACCCATTTGTGTCTGATTTTTTGTTGCTCCATAATATCTATTCATCATTTTGGATCGAAATAAATGTACAATTACCCTTTCTTTGAAAGGTTGTGGAAAGGAAATTATGGGGATATTCTTTTTTTATTTCAAATTAGGTTAACAATAAGAATTGAAACGTGCTATTAATTTATTATATTCTTTTGATTTTTGTAATAATGTAATATAATTCATATTTCTTTTTTTTGTGGGTTTTGCTTCTTGATTTTTCAAGAACTATTGTTGATAAAGTACTTGATGTTCATCTTGATTTAATAAAAATGGTTTTTCAACCTTTTATATTCAAATGTTTTTTAACTTCGTCTTTCGCAATTATTGCTATTGAGGTACACTTTTGTGCATATTATGGTGATAAAGTACAAATGAATGCATCTTAATAAAGTTCTTTTGTTTATACATAATCAATATCATAACAATATAAAAATCTTTAAAGGATAATAATAATCAAAATTAGAAATCATACTTTATTGTAGTCTGTGATTTAAATGGTCATATCCTCCAACAAAATATATTTTTAAATTTTACTAATGCATTGATATTGAGAAAGTCAATCAATAGGATAGAATAATGGAATAGGATGTAATTTTTGATATTATCGATAAATGTCCATATTATTTAATTAATATAACTATATTAAAATTTACTTTTTTTACACGAATATCGATATTTAATTAAAAATATAAATTCTTCAAATATATGTTTATACATGTTGTGTATTTATTTTTATGTTCTTTATGAAAATTTGAAATTTGAAATCTTTAAAACCTCTAAAAATCCTTGTCATGCTATTAATCCCTTGCTAACATATACGCGTTTTACTTAGTGAGTGTTAATGTGAATTATGCTGATAAATCTTCTTTTTTAATCTTTTCTTCGGGCGTTTAGGTGAGGTCTTTAGTGGGTGATAGAATGGCTTTGCTGGCACACATTCTCAGCAGTGGTAGCAAGTAACAACATAAACTATGGGTCTGGTCATTTCATGGAGACTTACAATTGTTATGATAGTCGTTCAACTAATTATAATAGCCCAATTTTACACAATTGTTCTCAAGCTTGTTACCACGTGACTGTATTATGTCAGTTAAAAGTATCAAACTTTTCATATAATTTTATGGTTGGTAGCATGCCTAATAAAATTGAAGTGAGAAATTTATTTCATTCAATTCATTGTTTACTGCTTTCTTTTGAATGTTCATTAATTGTTTTCTGTTTTTAATTATATACCATTTATCATTTTTCTTTTATAGTGTAACTTTAATTTCTCTCTTTTACTTTTGAAGAAATTATAGATAAAATATAACACATGGGGATGAACATTTTACATGAAAGTAATTTGACAACCTTGAACTTAGGAAGAATTCACAATCAATTCATGAGAATGAACACTTTGTGTAAAACCACATCAACATATAAATTACCGACTTATATTTTCATTCAATATAAAGTATTTTTTATATCTCCTGATACAAAATTTGAGTCATGTTTAAATTTATCACTACATTTAAATACATTATATTTTAGGACCATATGTAGTTTTCTTCCAATGATTTCATGTATAAATTATTAATGTGATACTTTTGTACCTTGATGTATAATTCGTGCATCAGACAAGTTAAAAATACTAGGACGGCATAAGTTTACCAAATTCTTATTCCTGTACATTAAAAATTTCAAATATTTTATGCGAATATTTATTAGCCGGCATATACCATTTACAAGAAAACATAATTTTTGGTTTATATTTTGGGAATAAAAATTTTAAACCAAAAACATGAAATCAAAAGTTACATATTTTTTTAATAAAATCCTAAAATGAGCATATTCCTTATGAATATTTTAATATAAATTTTATTAGACAATTTTTTATTGTTTTAAGTATAGATGAGAAATTTTCTATTAGTGAATATTCCTATTAATTATTATTTATATCTCATAGAGTATTGAATATTTTACATGAATTGATATTATTATTTTATTTACCATGAATTAACAATTTACTAGAAATAATATATTAATATATATTTAGTGTAAAATTTATAATATATTGTTAGTATATATTGTGTGTAGCATGAGCCATTGTACTATAGACATATTGTAAAACAACGGATGAAACATAATTTTTGACTTACATTTTGCCATAAAAATTCCTAAACAAAAAATGTGAAATAAACAATTTCATATTTTTAATGAAATCCCAATAAATGAGCATATTTCTTATGAACATTTTAATAGAGGTTACAAATTAATATGAATTTAATTAGATAAAGTTTTTATATTTTAAACTATATATTGTGCAGAGCACGAGCCATCATACTATAGATGTAAGGTTTATTATTAGTAAATATTCCTATTGGTTATTTTCTATATCTAATAGAGTGATGAATATTTTACATTAAAATATATTAATATTTACATGAAAAATATATTAATATTTAAATTATCCAATAAAGTATAGCATAAGGAGAATTAACATCTTACATGGAAAGAGAATTCTAAATCACGATGGACGTATATTTTAATAAAAATTACGTATCAATGTAATTTTTAGTATACATTTTTTAATTTTTAATATATACAATGCATAGCGCGAGCCATTGTCCTATCATACTAATAAGCCTTTTATATAAGTTATATTTTAACTTTATATCTTATTTTAAATTCCTGCAAAAGTTTGGCTATTCTAATTAGTTGAGTAAATTTCAATTATTAGTTAATAGTTATATCGGTGAATATTTATATCTCATGAGGATGAAGAGCCTTATTATTATTCATCTAGCAATTTAATGAATTCCTATTTAAATTCATTATGTATTTCTTTTCAAAAAAGAAATATTTTTTTATAATTTTTGAAAACATATTCCTTTTGAACTTTTTATATGTGTGCAATTTAGATAAATTTCTTAAGAAGTTTTTCATAATATATATTTTTTTACTTATATTATTTGAAGTATACACCATGTATAGCATGAGCCATTTATTGATATTTGATGAAATATAAAATATTGAATAAGTTTTATATATATATGGCCCTAACACACATGAGTAAAAATACACCACAAATAAATGAATATTTTGCATGAAAACATATTTTTTTTTTATAATCTTTGCATAAAAACATATTAATATCTAAATAAAAGTCTATCATTATTTAAATTCATAATAAAAATATATTATAAGTAAATTGATATTTCACAAGAAAGAACACTAATACATAAATTACAGTAAATAAATACTTTAATAAAAATATTTATTAATATAATATTTTACTATAATATAATATACAAATTGGACTACCTTCTATTAAAATTTTCTATATATAAGATAATATAATTTACATAATTATCTATACAAATACTTATTAGGTTAAACTATTAATATATTTGTTATGTAAATGCAGTGATTAATCTCTTGGTATATTAGTATGTATTTAACAAGATCTCATCTAAATGTTTACAAAAATATATTACCTCATATATGTTAACAATTTTTAATTTACTAAAAAGACGATGTATACCCGTGCATTGCATGGGTCGAACACACTAGTTAATATACATATATGTACAATAAGTTGCATAGGTATTTCTTGTAATGTAAATATGCCACTTAAGAGGATTTGGATGATTTAAAGTTAGAAATGCACTTCCAATTATAAAGTGCAAAAAAATGTTATGATACAAAAAAAATATGAAACTGATAAAAAAAGTGCAAAAAATTAAGACAATGAAAGGCTGTAATAAAATATAAAGAAATAAAAAAATTTGTGCGCGTGTGTTAAATGACAAAACTATACAAATTTACTCCGTTGATTTTTCGGTAAACAATTGAGCCATCTTTGGGAACTTGTTACACACTTAGGGATGCTATTGGGTAGGTCTCAATAAGTACCGTAGTACTCATATTCATATTCGTATTTAAAAAAAAAATTGTATCCATACACACGTGGATAGTAATTAGTAACTATAATACTCATATCCTTACTTGATGGGTACTTAAGTACTTATACTTGTATGCACTTTAATTAACTATAAAAAATTAACGTTCATCAAAAGTATAGCCATAATCAACTGAGGTCTATTTTCAAACTCACTCATATATAAAATATTTTAAACAAAACCACTTTAATAAATTAAAATACAACTCATAATATTGTGATTGACATTGAGTAAATGTTATAATAAATTTTTATATTATCAAATTTATAAAATCTTGCAAGTCTTGATTAATATTATATTTAGATTTTTATTTTTATTTTTTAGTGTAATACTATAATTGTATATAAATATACACACTTGTGTGTGTATAAGTAAGCAAGTAAATAAACAAACTAACAAAAAATAAAGCGCGGGTGGGGGGCGTTTGGTGCTAAGGTACTCATACCTACACCTATACCCTTTGCTATTGGGCCCTGTGAATAGCCCAAGTTGTAAGCTGGGCTTATGCGTTACGTGAAATCAATTTGGTGTGATCACATGGGACAATTTCCCCCAAGATCGTCGTCGGGGTAGCATAAGTCTCAGTGCCGAGTTGTTTAATTGCTCCCTACGGTATTTGCTTCCAGGTTTCAGGTGCACTTTCTAGGAAGGACATGTGACGCCTGAGGCTGACGAGGGCGGGGAGTGATTGCTAGTGCATTGAGCGTGGACAAAGAGTGGCTCCTGGCAGCTTCTAAGTAAAGGGACACATGAATGAACCAAAATCACACCGGAATGAGAGGGAGCCTGAGTTAGAAAAATTTCTAGAGTCTTAGCATGTTATATGATGACCTGGAATTTACTTAGAATTTTTTTAACCTTTGAGATATTTTTAAAAATTCATGGAAGTTACTGTTGTCTATGCTTGTTCATGTTGTTTTTAGTAGATGTTCCCGCGTTTCCTGTGGCTCCGATACATTCATTAAATATTGAAAGCATAGTAACTTTTTTAGGACACATTACTGTTCTCATGATTGCCATCAATATAGACGACGACCCTTTTCTAATGTTTGAAAGGTTTTCTATCTGATCATTTTTCTAGTGGCGTTCCCTAACTTTCATGAATATTGAATTTATGTTAACTTGTGGCGTTTGGGTGGTTGGTCTACCTTCATGTGTCATGCCTCCTTTATAAATGGGTGTGTCTCTTTTCCTTCGATCATTATCTTTTCTCGTCTTCTCAATTTGTTCTTTGTCTCTCCTTTCTCGCAGAGATGTCCCTTCGGGCAATGGATTATTTTACCTTCACTTGCTTGGTATGACTGCAAGCCTCCCTTAGCCAGTGGCTTTCCAACACTCGAATTTGTCATATCGCACAAACGAAGGCCCCTTGTTTTCACCCCAGTCTTGTCTATTTCTACAACATTCTGTTTGTGACACCCGAGGATGATGAGGGTGGGGAGTGTCACCGGTACATGAGGCACAATCAAGGAGTGGTTCTTAGCAGGCTTCTAGTAAACGAACACGTGAATGAACTGAACACACACTAGAATGAGAGGGATCCAAAGACTATGAAGTATGGGACTGCATAGTTGATGATGGGTTAAAGGATTTGATTTGAACCACCCATATCAACAAGACACATCTTGTTTTTGGGAGCTGATAACATAAGAACTCCACAGTTAAGCATGTTTGGCTTTGAGCACTTGTGGGATGGGTGACACATTGGAAAGTTTTCTAGGAAGCATGTGAGTGAGGACATAACACACTAAAAAGACTCATATTGGTTTGTGGGGATACTCGTTAATCCAGCAAGCAGTCCCAGGACGTTATACTGTCTGTGGCGATGAGGTTGGCTTTACAACAGTTTTGGGTATAGGGAGATTCTTCATCTATAAGTAGCATTTACAAGCCTCGTTTTTCACCACCAGTGTTAAGGAGGTGAAGAAGTCTTGCCAACAGTGGTTGAGAATTTCAATGTGGGCCTTTTTTTACCTATGAAGCTTTGTTGGAAACCTCTTGTCGCCCATGACGATGGAGTTTGGCGAGACTTAGAGACATTTGCTGGAGGGTCGAGACGTGTGTCGTCTTCATCTTCCAAATTACAACTGGGGCTTGCCTTTGCTTAGGAGTTTGATTGGAGATGCAGTGATGAGGGCCAAGAAATAGCTAATAAGGAGAAAAGCAAAGGGAAATTCAAGTCAAGACTTTAGGATAATTTTTAGATTTTTATATATTTTAATTTGGTTGTAATAGCTTAGTCATGGGTGATAGGAGCATTACTTGTTTCCTACACTTAGTTATTTTGGGAATATAATGTAAAGTCCACTTGTGGGCCCTTTAGTATTTGCTTCATTTAGGCTATTAGGGTAATAGGGAGTCTCCCTATAAGTAAGTTTGTATGACTTCATTTTACCAACTTTTAATGAAATACACTTTTAGTGTGAGGATAGAGAAATGCTTCTCTAGGGTTCTTGGGTGAACTAAATTAGAATCTTATCAATAGCCTCTTACTCTTGTGGCGATTCATCATGATGTTATCATTCCCTTGTGGAATGTGGCAATCCTTCTTCCATCTTCTTATCTATTCCATTTGTTTGCTTATTTTCCCTTTTATTTGCTACTTTAATTCAAGAAATCACTTGATTAGATCCTAGGTCTTATATGGACTCATATGGTTCTTGATGAGTCCATGTAAGACCTAGGATCTAACCAAGTGATTTCTTGAATCAAAAGTAACAAAAATAAAAGAAAAATAAATAAACAAAGATGGATTAGATGTGAAATGGGAAGAAATCGCCACATTCCATAGGAAATGATAAGATCATGATGAATCGCCACAAGAGTAAGATGCTCTTGATGGATTCTAATTTGGTTCTTGGATGAACCCTAGAGAAGCATTTCTCTATCCTCACACTAAAAGTGTATTGCATTCAAAGTTGGTAAAATGAAATCATACAAGCTTACATATAGAGAGACTCCCTATTACCCTAATAGACCTAAATGAAGCAAATACTAAAAGGCCCATAAGTGAGCTTTCATTATATTCCCAAAATAACCAAGTGTAGGAAACAAGTAATGCTTCTATCACCCATGACTAAACTATTACAACCAAATTAAAATATATAAAAATCTAAAAATTATCCTAAAGTCTTGACTTGAATTTTCCTTTGCTTTTCTCCTTATTAGCTATTTCTTGGTCATCATCATCCCCTCCTTCTAGAAGAAATTCGACCTCGAATTTTGGCTCCAACATAACCTATATGAAAAAAAGCACAAGTCAATGACATGAAATACATAGTTAATCTTTCCACCGGGGTCAAATGGAAATTGTGAAAAATCACCAAATATACCAAGCAGGTGAAACACAATTCCACTTTTTACAATCAACAGCCCAACATATTCATTTCCAAGGTAAGGAATTCTAAAAGTAAGGAGAAATTTGTACCTCTTTAAGTTGACATTTATGAAAATATTTACCTTCCTTGGCTTGGACATGGTGACAAGAGATAAAATACTTTGTCTTTGTAAAGGCTCCAAAGCAAGTTGGGCCTCACGGAGATTCTTCTCATCATAAACTAAGGATGATTCTTTTCGAGACAAAACAGCCCTCTCAAACACATTAGAAGCATCAGATGGAAGATTAAAAGATTTGGCAAAAATAGGTAGAGTAAGGAGAAGTGTAGTAGTGAACCCATCAATTAATTCCATATATAATCCTTTAGTGCTCATAATAAAACCAATAGTGCTAAAATTATTTGACACAAAGTGTTCTTCATTCAAAACATGCTTCTTGGTTTTAAGAAATCCAACACATCCCTCAAAAATATTTTCATGAACCAAATTATCACTATAAAATGCAACAATACGTTTATCAATAAATTCATTTAAGTCTTGGCTCATAACTCGTAAAGTAAGCTTAGGAAAGTAAGTTGGATTGATTGCATCATGCTTTAATATGTCAAAAGAAACTTTTGGGCAACTATTACTTAAACTAGAATCATTAAGATGACAAGAGTCATGCAATGTAAGTAAATCATCAAATCCAACACATGTAGAAGAATAGCAAGACTCATGCAACTTACCAATCGTGTTATTAAATCTAAAGTTAGAATGTACATACTCCTGGGGATCCAAGCAAGTGACCAAACCGTATGGTATTTTCCTTGAAGTCAAATCTTCAAGCACATTGGTTGTCTTGCAAACTTTCTTTGGTATGTCATCATTAACTTCCTTTACAATAGAATCAATACAACTTGACAAAAGATGAAGGTTACCAATAAAAGAAGTATCCAAAATTATTTTCTTCACCTCAAGTTTCTTTTCACTCTTTTCTTTTCTCACGTTTTTTTTCTTTTTCTTCACTCTTTATTTCATTTTCAAATGCACTCTCAAGCTTGCATTCACTTTTCTTTCAATTTCTCATTTTTCCTCAAGGCTTTATCATTTTCTCTCAATGCTTTCTTTTGTTTTCTTTCCTCTTTTCTCTTCCTTCTTTCTTCATGATACTTAACATACTCCGGATCCTCTAAAAATTCTCTAATCAAATACTTCTCATGCTCAGGACCCTCCATAAATTCTCTACACTTTTTTTCCCGTTCATACTCCTTATGCTTTCTTTCTTTTTCCCTATCTCTCTTTTCAAATCTCCTATCCTCCTTTTTATACCTCTTGCCCTCCTCACGATAATCTTTTTACCTTCTTTCATAATGATCTCTATGGTTTTGCACATGCTTTCTTTTCCTCCTACTTCCCTCGGTTTCAAGGTCATCTTCCCCTTCATTAGAATCTCTCCCATACTCTCTATGCCTCCCTCTCTCCCTATAATATATAGGACTCCTTACCTCCTCGGTTTCAAACCCATCTCCATGAGGAGAAGATCTCCCATGATGAGACCTCTGCTTTCTTTGGTTCCCAAGCTCTTCTCTCAAGACATTCATTTGAGTATTCAACATCCTTGTAAAACGATCCACAAGAGAGGCGGTTCTAGTAGAACGAGGTTTGATCCATTTCCACTCATGATTCCAACAACAACAAACCAATGAGTACCACAATGATCAAGCAAGTAACAAGAATAAGAATAAGATAAAAAGGCCATCGCCACTCACTAAGTGTTTACACTCAAGAAATGTATCACTCGTGTATATCACTCAATGATGGCTTTTACTATAATGTTCACACTTGCTTACCACTCCCCAATGCAACTCTTTAAGTTCTTAAAACAACCAAACAAATCTCAATAAAGTTTGTGGTAAACATCTACACAAATGTGACAAAACACACTTGAAAGTTATCATTCAAGAGGTCAAAAAAGACAAGAAAAACTTCTAAGACAAAACCAATGAATTTAAAAGACAAACAAGAAAAAGTAAAACAAAGGAAGACACACTCAAATAGATTATCAATGAAACAACTCAAGAAAGTGAACCAAATATGTGCATAACACAAATATTGGAAGGTAAGGTACTAAAATCAAACTTGCAATGTCTAATAGAGACAACAAGGATGCAAAAATGATTGATGTATCATCCTCAACAATTCTGAAATTTTTTTTATTTATAAAATGTCTTTTTCTTTAAGTGCTTTTGTGCAGAATCACTTTTTTTTGTAGCACTTTTTCTTTTAGATTTTTCTATGCACATTTGAATTCCTCTCATTTTTCTAATCAATTTTGGCTTTTGAATTTCCAGAATCGGACATGTATAAAAAAAATAACATCAAAATAAGTTTGCAAATGAAATTTTGGATCAATCAAACAGAACAGAATTTCCAAACAAATCCAGCATCTATTATAGTGCGAAATTAACCAAAATGCAGCAAGTAATCACCAGACTAAACTAAATGATGTGAGAAGAACAAAATGCCCAGCAATTAAAATACCAAATCATGAAAGAGTACATGGGCACTAAAAGGTGATGCTGCTCAACCAAATGATTCACGGCAATCGTAAAACCCAAATCATAAAACACCAAGTGATAAATGGACCAGCACCTTTGAAACCCGCAAGACAAATAAAATGAAATCAAGCTCTATGATTGGCCAAGAAAATGAATTCTCTCATTTAGCAATTGATGTGCAGCCTTGCTCAAAGCCAATGGCGTGAATCTGAGGAAGAAATAAAACCCAACCGACCAATCATCTTCAAGCGTGAATATCAAACTGAAAATGCAAGGAAAAAAAAATGTGTTGGCCGCAAATTGGTTTTCGGAAATGGGGTCTGATTGTGAACAAGAAAAAAAAAAACCGCTAAAAATACGGATGAAAACGGAACAACACAGATTTTGATTTTTTTTTTTCCAGATCTAATTTTTTTTTCCTTGATTCCAAAAACAAAAATACTTGGTAACAAGCTCTGATTACCACTTGATATAGTTCTTGATGAATCCATGTAAGACTTAGGATCTAATCAAGTGATTTCTTGAATCAAATGTAGCAAAAATAAAAGGAAAATAAATAAACAAAGATGGATTAGAAAGGAAATGAGAAGAAATCGCCACATTCAATAGGGAATGATAAGATCATGATTTTTAATCGCCACAAGAATAAGAGACTCTTGATAAGATTCTAATTTCCTAGAGAAGCATTTCTCTATCCTCACACTAAAATGTATTTCATTCAAAGTTGGTAAAATGAAGTCATACAAGCTTACTTATAGGGAGACTCCTCGTTATCCTAATGGGCCTAAATGAAACAAATACTAAAGAGCCCATAAATGGTTTACATTATATTCCAAAAATAACTAAGTGTAGGAAACAAGTAATGCTCCTATCACCCATGACTAAACTAATACAACCAAATTAAAATATATAAAAATCTAAAAATTATCCTAAAGTCTTGACTTGAATTTTCCTTTGCTTTTCCCCTTATTAGCTATTTCTTGGTCCTCATCATGCAATATCAGCCTAACTATTAAGATCTTCATTCTATTCTTGATATGCTTTATAGTGTTTATCTTGTATAGCCTAATTGTAACTTTTATAATTTTCTATTTATGTGGAAACTTTCCTTTGACCTACTTTTTTTGCTGCTTTCTTGGAGCCTTGAACTTACTTCTTACTCAAACTCTTAGAAGTCTAACAAAGGACTTTGGGGAAGGTCCTTCGTAATCTTAGACCCTCCTTACTCAAACCTCTCAAAATTTGGGTAAGGTCCTTCACGATCTCAGACCTTCTTTTATCAAACTTTATTGGAGTTTTGGATCCTCCTTGCAATCTCGTGCCCTCCTTACCCAAACTCTATTGGAGTTCTGGGAAGATCACTTCGTAAGCTTGGACCCTTTTTACTCAAACTTTCTCGGAGTTTAGGGAAGGTCTTTGAAATCTCGAGTCCTGCTTACTCAAACTCTCTCAGAGTTTGGGAAGCTCCTATACAATATCAAACCTTCCTTTATCAAACTTTGTCGGAGTTCGGGGAAGATTGCTTTGTAAGCTCAAAACCCTCTTTACGCAAAGTCTCTCGAAGTTTGGGAAAGGTCTTGATAAAAAACAACACCTGGTATTTAAAATATGAAAATACACAAAACTAAAAAATCAACTTCCAGATTTTAGTTTTCGGAACACAGTGAAGTTTTTTTCGGGAAATTAACTATTAGGTATTTCAAATCTAGAATTCGCACATTTGTTTCACAACAGAAACGACAACAATGATAGCATAGGAATGTCAACTCTTAATAATGACAACGACAAAGAACCACCATTTAGAGGGAAAAGAGAAAGAATGGTCGTAAGATGGAAGAAATACAAAGAGTGTGAATGGAGAAAGAATGGAAAATATTTGTAGATGGAGATGCGAATATGGATTCAGTGTGAGATGGAGGGTGTACATAAATTATTTTACCATTTGGAACTTAATATCCAAGCACAATTGTATAGATTATGGAATCAAACTTCTAAAATTTATAAATATTCCCAAAATTAAGTTGTGGAAGTAATAAATATTAGAGGAAAAGAAATATACATTTCAAAGTTAAGTTTTAGGAAAGAAGTATTTTGAGAAAAAAATATTTTGCTCCGAGGGAGGGAGGGACGTATAAGAAAAGAGGGGTGCAAAAAGCAACCCCTGTTTGAGAATTCCGGTTACGGGTTTGGGTTGATGCACGGAAGCCCAACGGTTTGGGTTCAGGCAAAATTATCTGTTCCTGCTTCTAAAAAAAGAAACTAATTCTATTATCTTCATCCCCAAAGAATTACTTCTTGTTTCTGCAAGTACACAAACCGTACCGATTCAGCTGGGCCCCAAAAGATAAAATAAACAAAAAGAGGAGTTACTTATTACTATTAACCGGTAGAATATCCATACATCAGCATATGCACATGTCGCGCAGTGTTGGTTACAATAAATATTTGTAAAACATTTACATGCATTAACTAAAATTGAATATCATTTGTTATGCCTTTTGAACTGACAAATATCTTAATACAATGGTCCTTATACCAATTTTAATAGCATCTTTCTGAACCACTTATATGTATTAATAGTCATAAAACAATATCAAAGCTAAACTAAATACATTTATAAATAATAAATGTATTTATAAATTTGATATGTGTTTAATGATGATAAAATTACACCAGAACATGTAATGTTTCCCGTAGGACTAAAAAACAAAATAATTATTTATAATAAAATTACACCGACAACATGTAATGTTTTCTCGTAAGGACTAAAAAGCAAAATAATTATTTATAAGTGATAAAGATATTTGTAAATTTGATATGTATTCAAACACGATAAAATTATACCGTAATGTTTTCCATAATCATTTACAAATAATAAAAACATTTATTGATTTAATATGTGTTAAAAGACTATAAAATTGTACCCACAATATGTAATTAATGTTTTTCCATATGAACTAAAAAGTAAAATAATTATTTATAAATTATAAAAACATTTATATATTTGATATGTGTTTAAAAGTGATAAAACTATACTAACAACATGTATGGTCTAACTGGAAGGTGAGAACAAGAGACGAAAGAGTGAAAGGGCGACGGAAAGAGCAACGAGAGAGTGTTTTTCCACTAATTGGTACATATGTGAAATAGAGAAGAGAGAGTAAAATCGAGTGGGTCTCACGTTATTTTATTTCTCCTCAAAAGTGCAGAGAAAGGGAGAGAAGTCACTGTAGAATTGTTGCTTCCATTGTTGCCCTTTTATCTTCTTACTTGCTGAGACCATTACTTGATGCCTTTTATGTCTCTACATTTCACGTTGTCTTTTTTATTTTGGACAAGACGTTTCACGTTGCCTTTTTTGTTGTTTACACTGAAGAGTTGATTTATGTATTGAACAATGTAATTAATTAATTAATTAATTAACTAATTAAATTAATCTAATAATTTAAATTAATTTTTATGAAAGTTTTTAACTTAGGGGCATTATCATACTTTTAAAAATAATCAACACTTCTATCTTCTCTATTTATCTTCTCTATTTCTCTTCTCTTTCTTTTATATCAATCAATACCTCATATCTACTCTATTTCTCACCTTTTTCTTTCTTTCTTCTCACATGCTCTCTCAATTATTTCTCTCTTTACAACTTCTCTTCAAAACCAAACAAAGGCGTAATGTTTTCCCGTAGAGATTAAGAAGCAAAATTATCATTTATAAAAAAATTACACCGACAACATGTAATATTTTCCCGTAAGGAATAAAAAGCAAAATAATTATTTACAAATAATGAAGACATTTACAAATTTGATATGTGCTCAAACACGATAAAGTTACACCCACGGCATGTAATGTTTCCCCGTAAGGATTAAAAAACAAAATAATCATTTACAAATGATAAAGACATTTATTAATTTGATATGTGTTAAAAGACTATAAAATTACACCTACAACATGTAATGTTTTCCATATGGACTAAAAAGTAAAATAATTATTTATAAATTATAAAAACATTTATATATTTGATATGTGTTTAAAGATGATAAAACTACACTGGCAACATGTAATGGTTCCCCACAGAGACTAAGAAGCAAAATTATCATTTATAAATAATAAAGACGTTTACGCTGGTATAAAAAATAAACATTTTATGTTTCTCCGTCTGGACTCAAAATAAAAATAATCATTTATACCGATATTATGTAATGTTTCATCCCGTTAAGAATTAAAAGTAAAATAATCATCTATAAAAAATATATAATAAATATATTTATAAATTTTGATACGTGATCAAAGACAATAAAATTATATTGATAATATGTAATGTTTTCTTATTGAGACTTTAAACAAAAATAATTATTTATAAATAATAAAAAAATTATAACTATAAAATATAAAAATATAAGAAAATGAAATTAAATAATGTTAATAAAAATAAAAATAAAAATAAAAAAAAAAAAGAAAAATAAAAAAAATTTCATTATAATTATTTTGAAGAAAGAGAGAAAGAGAGAAAGAAAGAAAGAAAAAAAAAGAGAGAAAGAGAAATGAGAGAAAGAAAAAAAAAGAAAGAGAGAAAGAAAAGTTACTTACGTGACATAAAAGAAGAAAGAGACGAGAGAGGAAAAAAGTAAAAAGTGAGAGAAAAAAGTTAAAAGTAAGTAGGAAAAATTAATTTTTTATGTGAATTTAATTTTTATTTTGATATATTTTCATTTAGATTGATATATTTACCCCTTTAAAATAATAAGTGACAAAAATATGATAATCTAGTTTTGTCTTTTCACCGTCCAACCTATTGTTTGCTTAAATAGATAGAATAGAATAGATAGTAGATAAACAGATACTGTATTAGAAATCAACATTTTCAGTGGCGCAAGCAATCTTATTCTAAACCAGCCTAAGTAGAACACAGTTTCTCAATGTCATCGCTAATAATTTGGACTCCTTTTTGTTTGGCAAAATAGTTAACTGATTGGAGTGGAGGAAGGACCGGGGATTTTGAGTTAACTAAAGAGATTCAATATTCCACAGGGAAATTAGCATTATGTAAAAAAATCAGCGGCCTTCATCCATCATGAAGGCTAATGAACTCTTTATTTTGTTTTTAAATTTTCATTTTCTGTTTTCAATAAGATACAAATACTATGTCATGAAGATGACATCTAAAGTGGAATGATATACATAGACAATAAATAACATATTTGGAAATGGTATTGCATCAATATTCTCTCAATATTCTGCATTACCCCCTAGTTGGAGCATGAAGATTTTGAATGCTCAACTTGCCAAGCAGAAGGTGAAATGGTGCACGACCCAGAGCCTTGGTAAATGTATCTGCGAGTTGTGCACGACTAGGGACATACGAAGGCTGGAGGTGACCATGAATTATTTCATTACGTATGAAATGACAGTCTACTTCAATATGTTTCATACGTTCGTGAAAAACAGGATTTTTTGTAATGTGGATAGCAGCTTGACTATCACAATAGAGCTGCATAGGCATGGGATGAATGATACCAAGACTGGAGAGACTATCTTTCACCCACCAGGATCGGGACACCGGGACACCGTTTGCTGCTTCTTGGTCTTCCAAGATGGCCTAAAAAAATAATCCAGCCAGTAAGAGACCATCGAGTAAGGGGACAAGCAGCCCAATTAGCATCACACCAGCCATATAATCTCAGATCGCAATCCCTGTCTAAAAGAATTCCTTGCCCGTAATTCCCTTTGAGATACCTCACCACCCGTAAGGCAGCAGTCCAGTGTTCTGTTGTGGCTGCTCATGAATTGAGAGAGAACATGGACACTATATGATAGCTCAGGTCGAGTGAAACAGAGATAAATAAGGCAACCAACAAGTCTGCGATACCTGTCTGGATTGCCAAGAAATTGCCCTATGGCAAGGCTAAGATTATGATTTTGCTCTAGTGGATTTTCCATAGGTTTTGCTCCAAGTAATCCAGCTTCACTAATAATATCTAGAGCATATTTTCTTTGGCAAAGAAAGATCCCAGCAGGTGATCTGGCCACTTCCACTCCCAAAAAATATTTCAATAATCGCAAGTCCTTCATATGAAAAGATTGACTCAAATAATCCTTGAATCGCTGAATAGATGCAGAGTTATTTCCACAAATGATCAGATCATCAACATAAACAAGAACCACAAGTTGCACATCTTTATCAGATTAGCGAAATCCATAATGCTTGAGAGCTGAGGAAAGTTTCACAAACCAGTAGCGAGGAGCTTGTTTTAATCCACGTAGTGACTTCCTTAGCTTGCACACCGTACCTGGTTGAGCAGTGCGAAATCTGGGAGGCAATTTCATGTACACTTCCTCTTGCAACTCGCCATGAAGAAACACATTATGCACATCCATTTGATGAAGTTCCCACCTTTTGCTGCAACAGCAGCTAAAACAATTCGAACAGTGACCATTTTGGCCACAGGTGCAAATGTTTCTGTGTAATCTATTCCTTCCACTTGATGGTTTCCAAGAATGACTAAGCGAGCTTTAAACCGTTCTATAGTGCCATCGGAGTGGTACTGGATCTTGTAGATCCATTTACATCCCAAGGCCTTTTTATTTGCTGGAAGTGTGCACATGGTCCATGTATGATTGTCTTCAAGGGCTTGTATTTCATGCTACATAGCAGAGCGCCATCTTTCATCTTTGACTGCCTCTAAGAATGTTGTTGGTTCTTTCTCTGCAATCACAGCAGCAAGAAACCTACGATGCTGGGCAGAAAATTTATCACAACTCACATAATGTGTTATAGGATAAGGCGTACCTAATTTTTGTTGTGGAGGGAGTGAACAATCGAATGGGCTCATTTTTTGGACGGTATAAGTCACATAATCCTGCAGCTTCACTGAGGGAATTCTGTTACGTTTACCGCGACCAAGAGATTCCTCATCATTTAGTTAAGCTTCAGCATCATCTTCATGATGTACCTCCCTTGATGTTTCAATATCTTGAGTGGTCTCCAATTTGGTACCCCCTCACTTCTGTAATCCTATCTTCTGTGGCTACTTCCCAGTGCTCACTCACTGCACTCTCAATTTTAGTCTCATCATTTCCATCTGTAACATGTTGTGACGAATTGATCAAAGTTTCATCACCAAAGACAAATGGAAACTCATTCTCAAAGAAATTAACATCTCTTGACACAAAGTAAGTTTTGCTATCTAAATCAAAAAGCTTCCATCCTTTCTTTCCATTAGAATACCCTACAAACACACACTTTTTACTTCTGCTAGCAAACTTGTCGCCCTTCTTACCTTGATTATGAGCATAAGATAGAGACCCAAACACCCTTAATTGATCATATGAAGGTGGCACTCCATTGAGCATCTCATATGGAGTTTTTCCGTTCAACAATGGTGTTGGCGTTCTATTTATTAGATATCCAGCTGTCAACGTAAATTGAAAGTACGACAAATTACATTAAAGCACAAGAATTACTAATAATTTATAAACTTGATTATAGTAATCCAAGTCACAAATTTAAAACTTAAATCATAAATCTAATAAATAGATTACAACTTATACATTCATTGGAATATCAGAACTCAATTCCTAGATAAGACACTAAACCCTAAATGCCAAGCCTGGAGCTTCGCCTCATCTGCCTTCGGAACCTGTTTATCTGAAAAATAAAAAGGAACGGGGTGAGATTAAAAATCTCAGTGAGCCCTTCACGGACTCCTCATCATTCTCTCGTCGAATCCTATTATAGTAATAAAACTATCTAAGACATTACTTGCCAACACCTACTTCCCTTCTTAATCAAAGAACTAGCTTCGAAACATAATACTTGATAGGCACCCTAATCTTGAAACCCTAAAATATACTAACTTGAACTTAAACTTAGTATATTGCTGGGCGTGATAATCCACGGTCCAATATACACTTAGACATCATAGTATATTGTCGGGCGTGATAATCCACGGTCCAATATACTACTTGTTAGACTTGTGAGAAAACTAGACATAGAAATGCATAGTCAAACACATAATTCATATAAACATTCTTTATTTATTCTATACTTAGCAATGCTAAAATAAAATGCAATGCAACTTTAACTAAGAACATATAATTCTTCTTTACTTTGTGCTTAGCACGGCTTAACTATTCTCGTATGGTCAAATTGATATTCGACCGGGAATCTATGTTGTTGGATTTGGTCATATACTTAATTCATAGACCCCACTCAACATAGCTAACGGTATGGTGGTTAGACGTCATTAACCTCCAAGTGGCATATAGGTAAGGAATACTAAAGTACTCACTCACGTATATTCGCTAGCCAAAACACACATCACTTCAAAATTCCCTCCGTGGAGAGAACAATGAAGGAAAACCATAACATATGTCGGTGTGAGGGTTAGCAGCCAACCTTTTTCCACCCAAAAGGACCCGACATTTCAAACATCAAACATAATAACATTGAACTAACTACTCACTTAGCCATGGAAATACCACATATTCATAATGAGATTCATAGAACTTTATTAAACTAACTTCAACTTATTCTAACCGATTTCCCTTCTCATATTATCCCAAAACCCCAAATAGGAATCAAGGAAATCAACCGATAAGGAAAATAGAAAACCCTAATGGGGGACTTATTGGTTGCCCACCACTTAAGGGATGAAGAACTCACTTCTATTCTCCAAGGTCTTGAGCTAGAACGATGGAACTTTGTCCTCTTTGCTCTTCTTCACGTTTTCCCCCTTTTCTCAACTTAGGGCTTCTTCAAATCTTCCAAACCTTGAGCTACAACCTTCAATCTTCCTCTTCAAGTCTAAGAACTTGAGCCATCCTTGAAGAAGCTTGGTCTTCTTCCTCTTCTTATCCTTCCATTCAGTTATTCTTCTTCCTCTTCGTTAGGATTCTTCCAAACTTCCATTAAAACTCAATCTCAACTCTCTAAACTCACCTTCAAACTAGAAATTAAGGAAATCTAGTAAGAATCCCTCAAATCCCACTTAGAATCATGAAACCCTAGCTCTCATCTTCTTTTTCTCCTCTCCAAAATCGCTCTTTCTTTCCCCTTTTTCATCATTTCACGTTCTGTTCTGCTGCATTTTTAAGCAAGTTTCAGGCTGTGAATCGATTCACAGCTTATGTGTGAATCGATTCACACAGGCAAAAATGTGACAGCTCGAATTTAAGTGAGTGAATCGATTCCTGAGTCCTCTAATTCGACTCCCAGAGGGTTTAAACTGCCTGAATCGATTCAGGCTTGTGGGAATCGATTCCCACTGCATAAAAATCAAGAAAACTCAATTTTAACACCCAATCTTTAGACTTTCTCCCTAAACCAACTTCAATTAATTCCTAATCAATACTTCCAACCATTTTAGGATTAAATCCAACTTATTTCTTAACTCAAAATCAACAACTTACACATTAAAGCTTTGTGTAATAATATTTACTCAAATTGAATCCAAATTAAACTTAAACACAATCACACAACTTCTCACAACTTATACTCAACTCAGCTTAGGTAATTTGGGGCGTTACATTACTACCCATCTTTTAAAAATTTTCGTCCTCGAAAATTGTTACGTCTTACATTGTAACTTCAACTACAACTTTCTCTCATCGCCAATCTCCATTCATTGGAAAACCTATAAGTGATTCATCCTTACAAGACATCAATCAATTAGCTTAATCGTGATAACTTTAATCGGTCACAGACTAGGCCTTAATTGAGAAGTATTTCTTGACCGGTTGGGACGTAGTTTGCAACTGATTGAGTGGAAACACTCTAAACACTAATCGACGAAATACTTGTAATCGTGAATAACTTTAGGTCTCCGCCGATTTGGTGGCATCTTACTTCTTTACGAACTTTAAACCTTTTTGGAATTTGGTCACCAAAATTCGCCTTACCTTCTTATCTCATCCTCCTATAGGATGGGATCTTGGCACTTCCGCTACGAAATCTGATCCTACGTCTTTCCAAATGGGTAAACTCCTTCTGTCTTATTTCCATAAAGTGAAGCACCCTACTCACGATCGGAGAATTTAACTTTGGTGCTGCTTTCTTCTTCTATTGGTCTTAGCTGTTGGGAATTCTTACGTTTGCTCTTCTTCGTATGCTATTTGTCTAGACGTTCTACCATTAGGACAACCTATGCTTCCTCGGTAATTCAGTATTGACCCACTGTCTTGCGTAGTCATCCTCCTCAAATTGATGCACGACATTTCTTAACTTGGTTCGAATCCTTGCTCAATCTGGTGAGTCTTCCACTCATCATCTCATACACGTTGAAGGTAGGTTGAGTATGTGGACAATTCTTTGAACTTGGCTACACACTCTCCTACGGACGTGCCTCTCTTTGTCAAATGAGCGAATTCTTTGCTCCTCCTATCTCCTTAAACTCCCTGGAAAGTACTTTCCTTCGAACACTCTTTGGAAGTTCGCCTAAAACAGCATCCTATACTATCGTTTGTGGTTTCGTGACTGTTTCATTGATCAACTAACTTATCAATGTATGATTGTCACATTGAGTTAACTAATACATACCTTGAACAAATTCCATTCTCAACGTTCATTCATATGTTACAAGTGGAAACTCTTTCCTCAGATACCTTTTCCGTAACTTAGGGAATTGGTACCCATCTCTTACATCACTACACTTGGTCTAGGAAATTCAAAACTCTAGGCTTGTTCAACTCCTTGAAGGTGTCCGTTGGTTAGGCTGACCTGATTTTCACTAGTTGTTTACAAACTAGGTCTCACCAGAGGTTTAGGTCTCACTCGATTGAAAACGCAGTGTGTAAGTAGCGAGTTAGAATCACATCAGACACAAGCCAACAAATCTACTTGCTATAGCTTATAAACTTAGATGTCCATCGACTAAATCGTGCCCATACCCTGACACTCTTAATTGAAACTTACTACTACTCTCTTCAACTTGACCTACCTTTATTACTCACTCTAAATCATTGGAAACCCATAAAGGAATTAATCTCTACAAAGGAACTAATCGTCTAAAGAATTAGGTGATTTCATTACCCTATAATAGACTAAGCCTTATTCCAAATAAGATTCTTATTTGGCTAAGATAAAGTTTACAATTGGTCAATGAATTCACCTCACGAACTGGCCGATTGGATCAAATGCAAACATTAATAACCTTGAACTTCTGCCGACTTGGCTTTGCTTATAACTCCTATAGTTCAAAGACTATATTCCAATTCTCTTTCTAGGTTAGCTACTCAACTAGGATCATTATACCTAAAAGATTTAGGTTTCTTTCTGCTACACTAGGGCTTGATCACCTTCGAGGTTCCATACTACCATTTAAGCATTAAAGAGAGTGGCATATCTTCATCTTACTACCTATCCTTCCTACTAATCTCTTAGAACACTCTAGATCACTTAGGTATTATCCTGGGATTTCAATCAATCTAGGATCCATTCCTAATGGATTAGGCTAAACAACTTGATAAATTAACAAGTGTTGTAACCCCAACTGATTACAAATGCCCATCCTATTTGATCGAAACCTTGCAGTGTAACAACCTTTCCTTACTTGTCGTTTCTAATTCCTTGGAAAGCGTTCCTGTTGACGGCACCTGTAGCACACGATTCGTCCAGCCGAACACTCACCTCTGTGGTTCCGAACACACTTAAAACATTCTTTAACTCATAGTTCCGGAGAGGTTGGAACTCGTTTCCCTTTATCTGTATTCTCCGAAGGTTCTCACTCTTTTGGGGGATCTTGCATGCATTCCTTTTTTTCCGCATCATCCTTAACCATTAAGCTTCTCATAGTTTACAATCCTATTCAGTCCTCTCCCCCATTTTCTAGCTCCGTCTACTCTATTCTATATACACGGTATGGGGTATTAAGTTGATCAGGCTTAATATTTCGTACTAGGTATAAGAATACAGAGAGAAGTTCTCAAACAAAGAAAAATTCCGGCTAACTGACTACAGTCCTACAAGGGCTAAACTGACACTTCCTAAAACGAGTCATTACTAGATTCGTAACTCACAGTCCGATAAGATCGAACTGCTTTGATACCATAATGTAACACCCGCACCTCAACGTAAATTGAAAGTACGACAAATTATATTAAAGCACATGAATTACTAATAATTTACAAACTTGATTACAGTAATCCAAATCATAAATTTAAAACTTAAATCATAAATCTAATAAATAGATTACAACTTATACAATCATTGGAATATCAGAACTCAATTCCTAGATAAGACACTAAACTCTAAATGCCAAGCCTGGAGCTTCGCCTCATCTGCCTTCGGTGCCTGTTTATCTGAAAAATAAAAAGGAACGGGGTGAGATTAAAAATCTCATTGAGACCTTCACGGACTCCTCACCATTCTCTCGTCGAATCCTACTATAGTAATAAAACTATCTAAGGCATTACTTGCCAACACATACTTCCCTTCTTAATCAAAGAACTAGCTTCGAAACATAATACTTGATAGACGCCTTAAGCTTGAAACCCTAGAATGTACTAACTTGAACTTAAACTTAGTATATTGTCGGACGTGATAATCCACGGTCCAATATACACTTAGACAACATAGTATATTGCCTGGCGTGATAATCCACGGTCCAATATACTACTTGTCAGACTCGTGAGAAAACGAGACATAGAAATACATAGTCAAACACATAATTCATATAAACATTCTTTATTTATTCTATACTTAGCAATGCTAAAATAAAATGCAATGCAACTTTAACTAAGAACATATAATTCTTCTTTACTTTGTGCTTAGCACGGCTTAACTATTCCCGTATGGTCAAATCAATATTCGACCAGGAATCTATGTTATTGGATTTGGTCATATACTTTAATTCATAGACCCCACTCAACATAGCTAATGGTATGGTGGTTAGACGTCATTAACCTCCAAGTGGCGTCCCACGAGACTAACCATACCGTACTCTCCTCTTATGAGGAATCTTGGTGTCTTTTAAGTGAACTTTATCACGACTCTTATACTTCAATGCATGCTTACAATAATGTAATCTAGCAAACTAGGAT
Organism: Calophaca sinica; assembly: GCA_037113605.1. NCBI lineage: Eukaryota > Viridiplantae > Streptophyta > Magnoliopsida > Fabales > Fabaceae > Calophaca > Calophaca sinica. The sequence goes on from CM073734.1 coordinate 75,130,207, forward strand.
TTTCAATCCTCATAATCATTAACTATCTAAACTAACTCCAAGAAATTACAACAAAATCAAAGAGACAAGCTTAACATGTAGTCGAACAATAAAAATCCAAATCATGCATCTTTGAGAAATCATAAACTTAAACATCATTAAACTCATCTCACAACTTTCATGAATCCGAATTAAAACACGTATGAAAACCATTACTCAAGAATGTGAAAGAAACCCTAATAGGCAAATTCAAATCCCTAACTCCAATTTTATCAAAAACCAGAATTCATTCCTAGCATGCATTAACGGTATGGTGGTTAGACGTCATTAACCTCCAAGTGGCGTATAGGTAAGGAAAACTAAAGTACTCACTCACGTATATTCGCTAGCCAAAACACACATCACTTCAAAATCCCCTACGTGGAGAGAACAATGAAGGAAAACCATAACATATGTCGGTGTGGGGGTCAGCAGCCAACCTTTTTCCACCCAAAAGGACCCGACATTTCAAACATCAAACATAATAACATTGAACTAACTACTCACTTAGCCATGGAAATACCACATATTCATAATGAGAATCATAGAACTTTATTAAACTAACTTCAACTTATTCTAACCCATTTCCCTTCTCATATTATCCCAAAACCCCAAATAGGAATCAAGGAAATCAACCAATAACGAAAATAGAAAACCCTAATGCGGGACTTATTGGTTGCCCACCACCTAAGGGATGAAGAACTCACTTCTATTCTCCAAGGTCTTGAGCTAGAATAATGGAACTTTGTCCTCTTTGCTCTTCTTCACGTTTTCCCCCTTTCTTCAACTTAGGGCTTCTTCAAATCTTCCAAACCTTGAGCTACAACCTTCAATCTTCCTCTTCAAGTCCAAGAACTTGAGCCATCCTTGAAGAAGCTTGGTCTTCTTCCTCTTCTTCTCCTTCCATTCGGTTCTTCTTCCTCTTCGTTAGGGTTCTTCCAAACTTCCATTAAAACTCAATCTTAACTCTCTAAACTCACCTTCAAACTAAAAAGTAAGGAAATCTAGTAAGAATCCCTCAAATCCCACTTAGAATCATGAAACCCTAGCTCTTATCTTCTTTTTCTCCTCTCCAAAATTGCTCTTTCTTTCCCCTTTTTCGTCATTTCACGTTCTGTTCTGTTCTGCTGCGTTTTTAAGCAAATTTCAGGCTATGAATCGATTCACAGCTTATGTGTGAATCGATTCACACAGGCAAAAATGTGACAACTTGAATTTAAGTGAGTGAACGATTCCTGAGTCCTCTAATTCGACTCTAAGAGGGTTTGAACTGCCTGAATCGATTCAGGCTTGTGGGAATCGATTCCCACTGCAAAAAATCAAGAAAACTCAATTTTAACACCCAACCTTGAGACTTTCTCCCCAAACCAACTTCAATTAATTCCTAATCAATACTTCCAACCATTTTAGCATTAAATTCAGCTTATTTCTTAACTCAAAATCAACAACTTACACATTAAAGCTTTGTGTAATAATATTTACTCAATTTGAATCCAAATTAAGCTTAAACACAATCACACAACTTCTCACAACTTATACTCAACTCAGCTTAGGGAATTTGAGGCGTTACAGGTTACCTTGAAATCTCAGAGCACGTGCAACATTAAGGATATACCTGTGTTTTCTTTCAACTCTACCATTTTATTGGGGGGTTCCTACACATGACGTCTAAAAAACAATCCCACGCTCAAGAAATTGTGTAACACCCTAACTTTTTAAGCGAATAAAAAGCTTGGTAATTAAAGACCCTAAGTAAGAAGGGGAATTATTTATTAAGCATGAGTAGTTTAATTAATGAATTTACTCAAGGTTTCATTAAGGACCAAAGGATAAATTATGAGATTAAATAAGGAATTGTTAGTCAAATTTTAAACAAACCATGCTTTTACCCCACCATACACCTCACTTCTCCTTGGCTCACACAAGCACTCTCTCTTTCCCTCTAATACACAAACATGCGCGAACATGGAGAAAAAAAAGGGGGAAACAGAAGCAGAGAAAGAAAGAAGGAAAGAAATCAGAAAAGGGGAAAAGGAGAGGGAATGTGACGGAGGGAGAAGAGAGAAGGGGCAGAGCCGCGAGCGCGAAGACGAGGGCGAGGTGGCTGCGCACCACCCTTCGTGGTCGACAGAACAGAGAGAAAGAGACCGTGAGAGAGAGAGAGAGAGCAAGAGACAGACAGCGAGAAAGAGAGGGAGAGGCCGCAACAGAGGGGGAGTGAGATTGAGGAAGAAGAAGAAGCAAGGATTGAAGCTCTAATGGTGGAAAGGAGCTAGCATGAAGGAAGGAACTACAAGCCCTAGAATTTGGGGGTTTTTCATCTCTAACCAATTGGAAGCAAAGGTAACATAGGATTCCCCTCAAAAATCTCTGATTAGGGTGTGTTTAGGTCATTATTCTAATTCTTGATCTTGAATGCTTAACGAGTTGTTTGTGATTCCCTTGAGTTAATGGATGTTTCTATGTCTCTTGGAATGGGTTGTTAATGTTCTAAGCGTTAATAATTTTGTGACACTTTAAATATGTGCTTGCTCATGATTTGATATATATGATGGGTTGATGTTTAATGTATCAATTGTGAGTCTTCCTTTCCTTTAGGTGTGGGCACCCATAAGTCCCATATTAGAGCATTTTTTTCCATTTGAGTTGGTATGAGTGCTTGATTTCCATTGTTGGGGATTGTGGGAAAACATGATGACGGGAATAGAGTTATGTGAATTAATAAACATTTTTATGAGTTTGGTAATGTTCACATTATGTGATTGCTTATGACTCATATGATAAATGAATTGATCTTCCATGTTTATTGCTTTGAGCCTTGTTCTTGAATCCTAATCTGGTTGAATTTGGTTTGGAATAAGTTGAAAATCATGGATGGAGAGGTTAGGGATTGGAATTGGGGAAAGTTGGCAAAATTATGCAGAGGGAGCGCTGGAAGCGCCCTCATAGCGCTTGAAGCGTTGGCTCCGAGCCAGCTACAGGGAATGCACAGTTTTTGCTCGTTGTTTTCGATTCCGTCGAATACCTTGCCTATGCTTAAGAGGTCTTTCATTCTTATTTGTAAGAATAATTTAGGATTATGTTTGCTTGTGAATGAGCATCCTTGCTTGCCATATTCATGTATAAGGTAAATACTATGGAAATGTAAAAGCCTATGAGTAAGCAACTCGAAGGTTTAGAGTAAGACTTCTTATAAAAGGAAATGATAACATGGTTAGGCTCATTTATGAGACTAAGGAGAGATCACAGGAATCTCTTAGAACAGCTAATTCAACTTAAGTTTGAATTGAACCTTGAAAGATACGGTATTAGAACTATTTAATTTATAATGGTTCTAGTAAGATAGTGGTACAGAGCGGCTGTACCACTGTGCAGTAACAACACATCCTGTAACACCCCGCCTCGACAGGGCATCCCTTTATCATAACACACATGTTCAAAGCAATAATACATTTTATTTATTATCAGAGTACGCAAAGCATGGCACATAGACATATACCCCACACCCGCAAGGGGTGACAAAAGGACACACTGACCGTGATACAATTGTCTGAATATTGCCTCTAGGCAGTCTTCCGATAGCGGTCACCTCCACTAGGTCCCGCTCCCCAAGCTCTGAGCACAGAATGCTTCTGTCCATCTGTTGATTCATCATCACATAGTATGGAAACGCACAAGAAAATAATGGGGTAAGATATCCATCAATCACAAACAAACAGGAAAACAGAATAGCAGAGTGGTTGTCACCATGCACAGCACAACTAACAGTAGAGATAACTATCATCATCAGAGTGCTAATACCATAGATATCACGTTATGAGTACACGGTCACAGACCACATCGTATTGATACCTCGAAGTGACTTTGACCACTGAACACACTGACATAGACCACTGAGTATTGTAGGTTGATCAACTGCCCTACTCCCTAGACCGTTCACCAGTCTCAGGGCACCAAAGGAATGAAACATTTTGTCCTGGAGACATATCCCGATACGCTACCATCTCTGATTACCGGAGTACGGCACTTTCCCTTATTCAGGGAATTACCATCTTCGATCACCGAAGTAAGGTACCATCCACGTACATAAAGAACGACATTCCCCTTATCGGGAATGGCCAGGATTACCCCATCGTCAGACGTGGAGTCCTGGAGCCTCATCGGGACGACCACTCCACCCTTAGGTTCCACAGGTCAAGCGACTAGCTCCAAACCACTCCGTACCTTCAGGTCCCACGGGTCAATGACCACTCCACCCTTAGGTTCCACGAGTCAATGACCATTCTACCCTTAGGTACACTAACCTCGAGTACACCAACCCGACTATCACCACTAACAATAGAGTATCAACGGTAATACTTACTATTATCGTCTAGGGATTTGTAATCCTCTAACTAGAGGGTGTCGCCCTTGACTCTAAGACCATACATCAATCAACACACTCACAGATATCATACTCAACCAATCAACACATTATAGATGCTAGCACATTAATCAGAATATCAATAATCACAAGAAATTAACATATAAACTATACCTAACATCACGAAGGTGACTGTCAACCAACCAATCAGTCAAACAAGCTCATAAACCATACCAAACATAAACCTATGTTGGTTGATAGGTTTACGATGACTATGCTTAGCCATCATATACCACAACCCCTCTCCTGAGGTGTTGCTGATATCAACCTCTAGTAGGGTTGAAGTCCCCTACGCATGCTAATAGTACTACTCTACTACCTATTTTTCCTAGTGATTAAGGTATCTTCCCCCTCACTTGGCACTCCTAGCTAAGCTCCCAGGCTTTGACCCTCGACCACTATCTGCGCTTCTGCTTTAGCTACTCCTCTAAGCCTTGCTCTTCTCTCAAGGGTTTCCTATTAAGAGTTTTATGATGCACAAGATCCTCACTCGAGGCAAGTGCAGAGTGTACTCACTCCATAGAGGAAGTTCCAAGAGAGAGAAGAGAGTTTGGGGCGAGGGAAATAAGGGAGGGATGAATGCCTATTTATAAGCCGCCTCGTGACCATCCCGTCAGGACCATACAAGCACAAATCTGGTCGTGTCACGATGATAGCTCTAGAATCTTCCCACCTTTACACGCGTCATGGTTTGATTAGCAGTGTGCATCACGTCGCGAGGGGCCCTTTGTAGATACCATCGCGTCGCGAGAGATACGTTTCAGAAACATCTAGTTTCCATCCTTCTAGAAGGTTCTCAAGTATTCTACGCCTCTCTAGGGTATTCTAGACCTTTCTTAAGATTTCTACTCCTTTCCTAGGGTTTCTAGGTCCCACTTAAGCCCGTTTTATCCTAAATTAAGGTTTTTAACTCCCGTTTATCACATTACGATTGATCTAATTATACTTCTAATATTATCCTAGATTATTTGAAAAATAGGATATTACACGTCCCGACTGTTACATATAGTTGTACAGAGCGTTTGTACCACGGTTACCAAACGATACGTCCCGACTGTTACGAAATAGTTAGGAGTGCAGAGCGGTTGTACCACTGTGTGGTAACGACACGTCCTGGCTGTTACAAATAGTTGTACAGAGCGGTTATACCATTGTTACTAATCGATACGTCCCAACTGTTACTCTAACAATTTGTAAGTGTAGAGCAGTTGTACCACTGTGCGGTAACGACACGTCTCGACTGTTACAAATAGTTGTACAGAGCGGTTGTACCACTGTTACCAAACGATATGTCCCGGCTGTCACGAGCAATCATTGATGTATGAAATTGTCATGTTGCTTTAATGTTTGTATTTGAATATTATTGTGATTGTGGCAAGTGTTTGGTTGAATATTTTAACACAATTGATAATTGTATCTATGTACAGAGAAGTTTTCCATACTTCGCACACCAAGTATGGCTGAAAACAACGGTAAAATGATTTATGTTAGTCCTATGTTACTGAGTTTTGTAAACTCACTATGTTGGGGCGTTGTTTTCAGGTACCTAGCAATTGGAGAAGCCCAGAGCATATCTGAATGCTCAGTCTTACTGCCACGCGAGACCTTAATACCGGATCACGAGTCGAAGTCTTTTAGAGTCCAAAAGTATTTCCTTTTTGTTATAAGTCTATAATAGTATTGTATGTCAAATTCTGTAATATATTTAAAGCGAATAAGTATTTTGTGGAAATGTTTTAGAAAGTTGCAAACTCTGGCAATAATTCAGTCTTTAGGGTATCATTTGCGAAAATTTTTACTGTGTCTTTATTTAATTCCCCATCAAATTTCTTAAGTAATGCCTTGATGAGAGTCAGAGTGTTACAAATGACATTCTTAAACATGTGAATTCAGTTCCATTATCGCTTCAAATTATTTTGATTTGCTTCTCATATTGTCTTTCTATTAAAGCAATGAAATTCAACAAGACTCGCGAAACTTCCCTTTAATCACGCAGCAAATAAATCCAAACAGCTCGAGAAAAGTCATCTACTATAGTTAAAAAATAATAAGCTCCACAAGAAGATGGCGTTTTGTACGGACCCCACAAATTATTGTGAATTAATTCAAAACTACTACTAGCATTATTATTGCTCATGGAAAACTATCTCTAGTTTTCTTTGCCCTCTGACAAACATCACATGCTTTATTTCCATTCACACTCCTACTAACATTTGGAATTAACTGAGTGATCTTCATGGAAGGGTGTCCCATACGCTTGTGCCAAAGATCAAACATGGACATATCACCTACTTTGAAGACTTTCTCATGACGAATCCCTATGAAATAATAGAGCCCATCTCTTCGTTCACCCACTCCAATCAGCGTCCTCAAGGTACGGTCTTGCACAACACACAAAGAGTTAGTGACCTGCACGATATAGTTTGTATCATCTGTCAATTGGGACACTGATATTAAATTACAATTTAATCCAGGCACATATAACACATTGACAAGTTTCAGCCCTCCTTCGAGAGTCACAGTTCCTTCCTTAGTTACACTGGCTTGTTCTCCATTGGACAGTCCCACAGGACATCTTTGCACCACCTTTAGCACGTGGAGAAGTCTCAAATCTCCAGTCATTTGATTAGAGGCTCCTGTATCAATAATCCACACCACGTTTTTACCTGTCATTCTTTCTGTGGTGCTTCCCTTATGACTGCTGAGAAGATCCACCAGAGTTTTGCCACTGCTTACTGCTCAGACTTGGTAGGCTGCCCTTGTTTGCCTCCATTGTTGGTAAAATTGTTCCCCCAGTGGAAGTCTGGGCAGCATTTGCACGCACACTCGTGCCTCTCCCACGGCCTTGATGAGCACCACATGTTTGGTGTTGTCCTCTCCCTCGACCACTTGTCTTTGCTTCTTGGCATGGTCTTTCTCCCCACCATTCTGGATATCCAACCACCTGAAACCAATTTGTGGCATCATGTCCTGTTCGGTTGCAGTGCCAACAGACTATGGACTTGTCTTTTGCATCTCCACGACCTCTTGTCCTTCCACCAGCTTGCACAGCTAGACCAACAACTTCCCCTCGTTCCTCCTTGGTTTTGGAAATTGCCTTCACATGTTCTTCTTGTATCAGAGTAGCATACACTCTGTTCAATGACGACAGTGGATCAGTAGCGAGAAGATTTGAACGAACTGTCCCATACAACGCATCATCCAGTCCCATTAAGAATCGATGCACTTTTTCTTCTTTTCTCCGCTTCTCTAACTTCGCCTTGATGTCGCATTGCATCCTTCAGACGTGCATGTTGGTATCTGCTGGTAGTTCGCCAATTCATCCCACAACATCTTCAGCTTTCCATATTAATTCTCCATGGTCATTCCTCCTTGCTTGCATTCAGCTAGTTCCGATTTCAGTTGTTGAATCCTAGGGCCGTTCACCACTGAGAATAGTTCTTTGATATCGTCCTACAGTTCTTTTGCATTCTCCATGTATGAGATAGTGGAACACAGAGATCCTTCAATGGTGTTTAAAATCTAGGACACCAGTATAGATTGTACGGTCCACCAATCCTCCATCTCTGAAGATCCTTCCTTTGGCTGTTTTATGGTGCCATCGACAAATCCCCATTTACGCCGTGCGCGTAAGGAGGTTTTCATAGCCTTGGCCCATTCTTCGTAGTTTTCACCCCGTAGAAGAACTTGGGTAATCCGACTTCCAGGGTTGTCGTTTGAATTCAAATCATATGGAGACGGTGCTTTCTTTACCATCTCTGGTCCGTCATGTGAAGGCGAGGCATTCTTTGTCACCTCTGATTCATCGCGCTTATCCTCCATTTTCAACACTCCTTTTTAATCAGAACCTGGTATGCTTTGATACCATAAGAAAACAGTGAATAGAATTTCTGTTCTGACTCTATTATACACAAACAACAAATATATATACACAAGCTCTTCCAACAACCTAGCTAAGATTTCTCCTACAATTTCTCCTAACATATCTGATACAGCTATCAATCCTAAAAATAAGTGATTCTAGAAATAACTAAACAATTAGAATTATTACAAACAGAATCAATTAGGATCAGCATAATATTGCAACAATATTCTCTCAATATTCTGCATTAGAAAGCAACGATTAGTAGGGTGGGAAAGTGTCTAATCTGATCGATATTTAAAAATCGTTCGACACTCTAATAACGACTGACTTTGCCATCCCCTGTAAGGAGAAGCTCACAGTCTTATATGTCCTAATGGCTGGGGTGGTGACCTGTATTGATTCGACAAAAATAAGAGGAAACAAATATAAGTTGAGTTTCGAGGCACTCATATTTGTTTTTTTTTTCTTGTTTTTTGCCGAACCGGCATTGATTATGTCACTGTCTTAGTCGCGAGGACAAGAAATACCAAATATCATTAGCTTCTACTGACGAGGGCGGCGTCTGTTGTTGTTAGATATTTAAACGATTTTCAAGTATCGGTCCACCGTATACCACATGAAACACTTACCTATCCTAGAAGCCGCCATACCGAACAAAAGAAATTTGGAGAGCAAAAATTGCGCCATGAATTTATGAAGAGCAATCCAGGCTAGATACATCATGTCTTATTGATTATAAAAAATTCTTTAAGACCCAAAAATAGATGCAGCAAAAAACAGCATAACTAACCATAAAAATACATCTATAAATAAAAGGTCAAAGCGATCAACAAAAATAGAAGTTTAGAAACATAACATCAGCAATATCTCCCTTCAAAATAAGCCTTAAAAATACAGATCCTTTCCAATTCAAGATATATATTAGATTAGATACCCAATATTATGATCTCTACGGGCTATATTCCCTTTTGATATATAGTTTGTTCAATTCAACCATGTCTTTCTGTTCCATGGAACTGATCTGGTTCAGAGTTCCTGACAAAGACTTGTTGTTTCTGCTTCTGTTTCTGCTTCTTGGACTCAACATGGGTGTGGTATAATATGATATTAGGCTTTACATCAAAGTCACGACTAAAATGATCTTTCCCTGCATCTGATACCTTTGGATCTTGAACAAGCTCTTTGATTGCTTCTGGCATAGGTTGGCCATTCATCATATTCTTCCAATAATCTCCCATGTCTTTTCTTGCATAACTGAGGTCTGCAACCTATTTCAGCAGGGAAAACAAAATAGAAAGGTCATGAACAACATACTATAAACTTATTGGTTCAATTGTTTCAAATTTAAATGACAACTAAGTTATCTGAATGAATTTACAAATTCAAACTCCTGACAGATTGGATTTGATGCATGTTTAAGAGAAGCTTCATGATAAAGGATAAAATAAATGAAACTCCCATAGAGATGCTGCTTCATGAAAGCTTACCCGGAGAAGAGAGAAGACTACGAATAAAGCAAAGATGGGCTTCATTTCCTTGCTAAGATGTGGACTTCTCATTAGATTTGTTGGTTTGGAGGCTAGGATCTTCAGCCTCTGACTATCTCTTTTTATAGGCCACAATTGACCCACTATTCATATATTAATATATTATCTATGGGTGTAAAACTTTGAGGGAAAAATGAGAAGAGTAAATAGTGTGGCTAACAAAGGATTTAAAAAAAAAATAGTGGCTAAGATTAAAAGCAAAGTTCTAGAAGTTCTAGATTCACCACGTCGGTACATTTGAATTCCAATAAGTTTTACTAAATTTTCCTCTAGAGCCTTTTTTTTTATAATTTTTTTTAAAAGGTGATAGAAGATGGGATATATTATTATTTCAATGGCACTAATGGTCATATTACAACTGTTTTCGATGGGATTTGAACTCTATCCCTTGAGGTTACAAGGTCAAACTCCTACCATTGAGCTGACACCTCATGGACCCTCTAGAACCTATTTGAATTGTCTTATTAATAACTTATTTAGATTTACCTACTGGCATAAACACTAGTGTGTTTGAGATGAAAACAATTTATGACATATTCATAAGTTGTTTTTAACTTATTTCGATAAGCTTTTCATGATAGCTTATGGAAAAAAAATTTGGCTATATTTTCTTTTTAATTATAGAAATAATTTATACATATACGCTTAATTAAGTTGTTTACCAAATACAACCTTAGTGTCCATTGAAGTCACCTTCACCTATTTCATGCTAATATAATGCTACTGCGCCAAGCACCAAAAAAAAAAAAATAATGCTACTGCGCCAGAATGCAGAGTTAGGAAAAAAAAATTGTACACAGTGGAACGTGGATATTTGATTATTGTTGAGATTCAAACAAGATAAATAGAACAAACTTCAATGGCAACCAATAACTATAATAGCCAGCAATCAATCAATCAACAAAGTGTAATAAAACAAACAAACAAAAGGAGATAGAGAGTAGAGAAGAAAATACCGCAATTTGATTACGCAGTTCGGCCCCAAAGGAGATGACCTACGTCTGCGGGAGAGAGCAGCCCTCCGTATCACTATCAAATAGTCTTTTACAATGAGAATACAATTGTTCTAAACCCTCTTCCAAGAGTTCAAGAAGAACAGTCCCAAAGGTTCTCACAATCCCAACTCTCACTCCCTCAATGAAAACTCTCAAGAACAATAGAAAAAGCCTTCAATCCTCCCTCTATGATTCCCTAAGATCCCCAGGTGTTTGAATATGTTTCCCAGCCCCTAAAACCTCAAACCTCACAAAGGACGCTCAAGAACGGCTGCACACAACCCTAGAAAACTGCTCGCATTCTGCAACGAAAAACAGTGTTCTGGTTTAAAAACAGCAGTGGTGAATCGATTCACCAGTAAGTGTGAATCGATTCACACGTACAAATCTTACGCGTTTTGTGATCCTAAGTGAGTGAATCGATTCACACTCCTTCAATTCGATTCACAGAAAGTCCAAAACTTCTCCAAGGCTCCAAGGTACATCATGAATCGATTCCAGAGATCCATGATTCGATTCACACCTGTTGAAAACTCATTTTTATGACTTCCAATAATCTCCAACATGATTTTAAGGCACACCAATCTCTACAATTATTAAGTTAACCATATAGGGTCGGTGGGTGGCTTTTCTCTATACGGCATTTCTTCGCTATTGCTGTATTATACTAATTATTTCAACTTAAACGTAAGAGAGAGCTAACACTGCATTTATTAAGCATTGGTCACAATTCCCTTATTTCTGCTGCACAATTCCAAAAGCCATAAAATAAAAATTGCAATGCACGGAAACATTATTTACTCTGTTCTGCCATGCAAAACAAACAACCTCACAAACATTATACATAAAATTCTAGCTTTGCAGCTTCATAACAAACTGAAAAAAATTAGTATAAGTTACACGTACGCAAGTTGTCACATATGATCTTGCCTAAGAAATGAAGCCAATTTTGTGCTTCAGATATTTGAGTTGACTTCAGAAATGAAGACATTGGCTGTGACCTATAGAAATCAGTCAAATGAATAACATATGATAAGTAAAATTTGCATCTAGAAGTGCAGTAGATATATATGCGACCCTGGAATCTCATGCTTAGTTCATTAATTAGGGAGAAGCACAAATTATTAAAGCTTACATTGTCTTTCTCTTGGAGATCATAGTTTTTCTATTTCTTTTTTTTTCCCTTATAAATGTCATACACCAACCTTACATAAATCTAAACTGGCCAGTGGCTACACATTTTGTGAAAAGTAACTAGTTGAGAGAATTCATGCTCAGTATATGTGATGAAGAAAAACATAACTTATAGTATAGTTAAGTTTTATGTGAAAAAAATAGTTTTTGGTGGAAAATAGATGAATTAGTTTTTGTAACGTATCCTTAATTATCTTAAATAAATAATAAATGTAAACTGACTACACATTTTGTGAAGTAGAGGGGCATAATATTGGTCCTCACTCGTCATGCTGACATATCAGCAGCGCAACTTTGAGTATTGGTTTATTAATTTATTGAAGGATTTGGTTGACACTATGTCTCACACTAAACATAATGCATTTATATTCTACGACCAAAAAGGTATAGACGACTAATTTTAATATTTCATCATGACCACCATACATATCAAATTAAATTAAATAATAAAAAAGGATCGTGTGGTTTAAAAGTTCAAATCAACCTTACCACATTTATTTGTAATCTTAGCAAGTAAATGCAATAAATGATTAAAAAAATAATCATATTCTTTTTTTTGACAAAAAAAAATTAGTCATATTCAAAATTGTTTCTATTTTACCAAAGTCATATTCAAAATTGTTAGAAATCAATAGATTTAATCAAATAGTTTCATGTGGATCTACGGTTGTACACCTTGGGAGATTCCAATTTCCAAATTCAACAACCCCAAAGGTTTGCCCAGTGGAGTGGAGCATAATAGAACTTGTATCCAATATGTTACAAATTCAAGTATCTACTAGTCATTTTGATGTGAGTTAGATGTAATTCATTTTATAAGCTCTCAAAGTAGGAGTGTTCGCGGTATAGTTTGGTTCGGTTTTGAAACAAAAAAATCATCCGATCCAAAGATTAAAACAACATGTGATTCGGTTTTGTTTAGATGAACTCCTTAAAAAAATTCGAACCAATCCGATTAAATGCGGTTTAGATTGGATCGGATGATTCGGTTTTTACTTTTTATCGAGCATTATATATTAATTATTTATATCACTTCAAATAACATATTTAGAGTTAATTTTTTACAGAATTAACTTTTTTTGGTAAATATTCAAAGATTAGATTTACTTTAGTTTGGTTAGGTTTCAGTGTGATAAATATTTAAAGAGTGAATTTGAATAATGAATTTACTTCAAATTCTCTTTAATTTACTTATTTAACAACATGCGGTTCGGTTTGAATTTTTTCGGTTCTAGGTCAGCCAATTGCAAACTGAACCGAACCACGCAGTTGACAGAAAAAATAGCCCAAACAAATCTAAAAAATATCGGCTTTTTGCAATTTTCGATTTTTTTATCGGTTTGTAGTTTTTCTTTGAATTAGTTTGGATTTGAACACTCCTACCTCAAAGAGTCCAGAGATTTGTCCTTTCTTTGATTGAGACGTAACTGTGTCACCCTAAATTTCTTGTCCAAACTTTTTTTTTTCCTTTCCCCAAATTCAACTGCTAGCCCAAAGAAAGATGAAATTCAGTGGGAATAGCCGAAATGTGGTAATGGACTAATGGGTAGGTGCATCTGGTAGCTATCAATATGAGATAAAGTTAACGAAGAGAGCCCCCGGTTTAGACATGTGTTCGCCAAAATGCTCCTTTGGCTTTTTCTCCGAAGTCAACTTAAATGTGCATCACTAAAAAAATGATTATGATGCCAATAAAGAAATCGAATAAAAATTCAGTTGCACTTTATTTTGTTTCCTATAGGTTCATGCATAGCATGTAATCCCTATTTTAGTAAAGAACGTCTTCCTTTTTTCATTTTTTTGGTGCCTCGTGTGGATGGGTTGTGATCTATCTGGATCTGCCAATGTCAACTTAGTTTCTGCATCAGAATGCCTACTTGTCTTTATAATATATATTATTTTTCATAAGGAGTTTCAATCGGTTTAAATTATTTATATTAATTTACGTGTTATCTGGTAGAAGACACAATATGCGTTCCATTTTTTATTTTTAACTTTTGCTGTCAACAATTTGATGCTATTTGATCACAACAATTACATGGCACCTGACTATCCATTAAATTTAGAAATAAACCTTCCAAGTTAATTATGGCACCAAAAGTTGCGTCAGACTAATTTAAAAATGTTCAACTCAATAAAAAATTATGTGCGGGAAGGGACAACCCATTGACCAAGTGCTTTTCCACGTTCAACATTCAAGTAGTTGAAGAAAGTTTAGTTGTATTATCTATACCATTATATAAAGTGAATAACTTTTAATAACTATTTTTTGGTATTCTAATTTACTTCCTGTTTTATCTTTGAACAATTTACAAGAAAAAAACTACAAAAAAAAACTGCATCTTCTTCTTCTTTTTGAAGTATTGTACCTTCTATCAATTCTTTTTTACAGATATTCATCGTAGCGCAATAGAAATGCGGAACGTGCTCATCTTGCCGCTAAAATATATAATATAAAGCTCCATATATATCACATGGACTAGTTGAAAGACCGACACATCGATAGACACAAACTGAAAGCCATTAGATATTCAAATTTTTAAAAGCAACCGGTGAGATTGACTAATAAGTTAAAGGCAAAATAGTAAATTGAGACCGAGAAAGAGAGTGCCCACATATCATCTCCCACCTTTCCCCCAACCCCCGATCCCCTCACCTCCCTCACCCCGTCTGCCCCGCTCCCCTCCCTTTTCCCCAGTCCTTGTCGGCAGTGGTGGACCTACACTATTGTGAGGGGGTGCACTTCATTTTAAAAAAAAATCATAATCAAAATCTTTTTTGACATAAAATTACAAGTAAAATCTTACATGTTTGTATTTTATCCCATCCATATTTATATATTTGAATCCACTAACCTCGATTTTTATGCTCTGTCCCCATTAACTCAAGGTCCTGGGTATGCCACTGATCGATGTTGGCCCCAACCCTTCCCCCCTCCCTGTTTCCCCCACCCCGTTTGCCCCTCCCCCCCCCCCCCCCGCCACAATGCAACCATTCAAAACCCAACATGAGCCTATAATGGCACTGTCTTGCCACCATAGCAACTCCATCCCCAGAAGACGAATCAATCCTTGTGACCAAAACCCGTCACGAGCATCCACCTCTTCTCCACCAGCCACCGGCTTCTAATTGCATAAAACCCACAAATTAACCTCCTTCACAACCCACATATCCCACTATGAAAGCAACCCAAACATCCCACCGGCAACAACCCAAGACCTGAAACCCTATGCACCATCTACACCTTCTCGTGTTCTAATCACAAAGCCACTATTTGAGCCACTACTGAACCTTTATCCAAATTCATATGGTCCATACCTCATCCAACCCCATCACAACCAACAAACCAAGCACAATAGTATTTTTGGGCTCATGATAACGAAGGGCAGGGGAAATGGTTGGAGTGGAGGATATGGGAAGACATGGTGGGGGCCGATAGGGTGTGGGGAAGGGGAGAGGAGGAGGCAAATGAGGTGGAGGAGGATAGCGCTGGAAAAGGGTGGGGTAGACGAGCAGAGGCGGACCTACGTGTAAACCAGTGTGTGCAGATGCAGACACTGGATTTCCAAATATATTAGTGACCCTTTGTACTTTTTTTAGTTTGACCCCACCCAAATTTAGATTTTGAACCCACTGCCCACTTACTCTCTCACCTCATCTATTGACTATCATGACTCACAGTCTGCTATGTTGTCACATCTGATCAGTGTCTCTGAATGTTTGAGGGATATCAAAATTCCATACGATTTTAACAAAAAAATATACAAAGGTCTTCACATCGATGAAATGTTTTTTTTTTGTTAAACACATCTTTTCTAAAAAATGTTGAGGTTTTAATTCTTTTACATTTAAAACCAAATAAGAATATTTTGAACTTTTTTTTTATGAAAAGAATATTTTGAACTTAATGTTCGAGAGAAGATAAGCAGAGCATATTTACAAAGAAAACCATTTCAACTTATTCAACACAAATGATTGTCTGATGATTTATATTGAGAGAGATGTATTCAATAACATTGATGTTGAGCTCATTATTCAATGATTTCAAAATATGAAATCACGTAGAGGATTATTATGAGATATGTAATTTATTTGATTAGATTAGATATATTAAAGTAACTAAGCGTTGGTCCGACTGGTACTGCGGTTGGGTCTCTTGCCTAAGGTCTCGAGTTCGAGTCTTGGGTATGACAAAAAACACCGTTGGGAGGGGTAGCCTTAATACAGCCAAGGCCCCGGGAAGATTAGTCCTCGACAAAGCCGTGGAATAATTACCAATGCCATGGTATCAAAAAAAAAAAGATTAGATATATTAAAAATTTATTACTATAACATTTATAATAGTGTATGAATTTAAATTTTTTTGCACCCACTGACATAGGGTCTTACTTCCGCCACTGTAGACGAGTGATTGACCAATTTACCCTTGGTTCATCCATGCACCACTATGCAAGTTGTAAATGGGATAACTCACCAAATTATATATGGGTGCCTCTAATATGGACCCAGTAAAAAGGGTCCAAAAGTGAACCTATCAGGTTTGGTTTTACTTAGTATAGCTGGTTACCAATTTTTTTAAAACTTTGGCCAATTTTACAACTTGCAAAGTATTGCAGAGTATAGCATGAATACAGTTGCAGAGTATTGCAGACGGAAATAAACTGTATAATTGACAACACACTCCATACAACAAGAAGTCCTTCTTTTGTACCATCCAAATGTTAAGGTAAAGTGGCAGTGGAGGAAGAAGTCGGAGGTGAATGGCGGCGACGGCGAAAGTTGAGGAAGTGAGTCCCAGACATATGAGGTTGTGGTCTTTGTCGAAGAATTTGTTTGGGAAAATTCTCTGTTTGTCTCTCCCTGT
Source organism: Calophaca sinica (assembly GCA_037113605.1). NCBI lineage: Eukaryota > Viridiplantae > Streptophyta > Magnoliopsida > Fabales > Fabaceae > Calophaca > Calophaca sinica. The sequence continues at coordinate 75,147,113 of CM073734.1, forward strand.
TTCAGTTTCACGAATTTCTTTTTTAGTTATTTTACCATTAAAAATTTCACTTTTGGGCCCGATAGGGAATGAATGTACCTTGTAAAGAAATGAATTGAAGTAAAGAGGCGTTCGTGTCAACGGTAATAGATTGAATGTCGAAGCTGGAAAAGGAACGACAAGGGAAAAGAGGAGTGTCGGTGTTGGTGTGTTTATGCTTTGTTTTGTCTTTTTTCTAGTTTGTGGGTTGGCTATTCTAAAAATTGCGATAGAAAATTTTAGAAAATGCTCATTTGACGAAAGAAATCGTTTGTCATTCGCATTACGACGAGCTTGAGAGGAGGATAGCGGAGGGAAGCGGTGCGGTTGTGCTTCATGACGGAGGGACGGCGGGTTGGGTGGTGTCACGCGCAAACACTTTCCGGCCTTTCAGTCGATGTGTGTGTCGAGGTGAGTAAGAGGTGGTAGAAAGATGATTACCTCGGCCAGATTCGACGCGGTCTTCTTTAAATATGAGTCGAGGACGGTTCTTGTCGATGTGTCGTCCGTGAAACCGGAAGTCGGCATTAAATCTCATTAATGCACAAAGCCGTTGGTCGGCCACGTTGAGGAAGCGGAGAGGCACGCGGACGATGTGGCCTTGAGGAAGCCGTTGGGCTGTAAATGTTGGATCCGGTTGGGCCTCGCCCGGTCGAACGATTGCCCTCAAGTCGCTAGCTCGAATGTCGAGGTGGTGACTTCTTTGTCGGTTCGTTGATGTCGACGTTCGACGCCCTTGTTCGTAAAGAACCGCAAGTGTCGTCATGTCGTGCTTGTTCATTAGTTCGTTCGGGACCTTCGTGTTCCACGTCTCACGAGGCAGTTCGACACGAGGCTTGATGTGCTTATGCAAGACACAAGGCTTTATCATGAGCTCGTGCACGCGGTCTCTGACGAGGTCAATCTCTTCATCGGTAGCTCGTGCGCGGTCTCGACGCGAGGTCGATCTCTTCATCGGTGCTTGTGCTAACGCACAAGGCTTTATCACGAGCCTGCGTGCGCGCGGTCTCAGACGAGGTCGATTCATCATGTGCTTGTGCCAAGCGCACAAGGCTTTATCCCGAGCCTCGTGCACGCGGTCTCGTGACGAGGTCGATTCATCATGTGCTTGTGCGCTAACGCGACAAGGCTTTATCCCGAGCTCGTGCGCTACGGCCCTAGACGAGGTCGATCTCAGGTGCTTGTGCTAACGCACAAGGCTTTATCCCGAGCTCAGGCGCGCGGTCTCGCAGACGAAGTTCGATTCATCAGGTGCCAGGCTAACGCGACAAGGCTTTTATCACGAGCTCGTGCACGCGCGGTCTCGTGACGAGGTCGATCTCTACATCGGATGCTTGTGCTAATGCACAAGGCTTTATCCCGAGCTGCGGCGCTACGGTCTCAGACGAGGTCGATCTCAGGTGCTTGTGCTAACGCACAAGGCTTTTATCACGAGCTCATGCACGCGGTCTCAGACGCAGTCGATCTCTACATTAGATGCTTGTGCCAATGCACAAGGCTTTGATAATAAATAAATGCTGGTTGTGTATTTCTCCAATCGTATTTCATTGCTTCACATTTATGTGTTTAGGATACATTTGTTTCAACTATAATATTTCTTCATCTTTGCTTTGCGTTCCAAGTTCTTGGAATTTCTTTGTCCTTGCAGATGTCTCGAGGGTGTAGGCGATTACTGTCTTTGCGACAGTGCATGCGGGCCTTCCCAATTGGGTGCAAGTTTCCCTTGTGTGGCGTTCTTCAGGCCAACATCACTCGTCGAAGAACTAAGTCTCCAGGCATGAATTCCCTAGGTACAACACTTCGGGTGTATCTTGCTGCGATTTTCTGTTTTATCGCGATCTCATTGAGTGCCGCAAGCTCCTGCATTCGCCAAGGAGGTGGAGTTCTTCTCGTATACTCTGACAGTTGTCAATGCTACTCTGGGGATGCGAGGTTCTCCAACTAAGTTCCCCAATCTCGACAGGAATGATGGCCTCTGTCCCATATGTGAGACGAAAAGGAGATTCTCCTGTCGTCGAATGTGGAGTAGTTCGATACGCCCAGTACTGGGGAGCTCTTACGCCCGATTTCCTTGGCCTCATCCAATCTTCGTCTCGGACCTCGTAAGATAACTCGTTCGCGGCTCACTTGGCGTTAAATGGGGGTGTTCTACCGAGGTGAAGTCTTTGTTTGATGTCGAGATCTTCCAAGGTCTTTCGAATCCGCGACCGTGAATTGCGTTAGTTGTCGGTGGCGACCACCACGGGAATCCCGAACCTTGTCGAATATAGCTTTTGAAGAACTTAATTAAGTTCTTTGCGGTTATCTTCGCCAGGGCTCGCCAACCCATTTGGTGAAGTAATCTACCGCGACCAGGTATTTCACCTGTCCGGAGCCATTGGAAAAGGTCCAGTATATCAATGCCCCACCAAGCAAAGGGCCATGGTGATGTCAGGGATGTTAACTCTGTAGGAGGAGCTAAGTGTAGATCGCCATGTCTCTGGCATTTGTCGCATTTCTTCACGAACGATATCGCGTCCGCGTTCAGGGTCGGCCAGTAGTACCCTGCGCGGAGGATTTTCTTTGCCAAGGAACGTCCTCCAAGGTGTTGCCCACATATGCCTTCATGCACTTCAGCAAGTGTATATTGCGCTCGGGTATCGTCGACGCATTTCAACAGGGGGGTGGAGAACCCTCTTCGATATAAGATACCGTCGATCATAGAATACGAAGATGCCTTTTTTCGGATTTTTGTGGCTTCCTTCTCATCATCAGGTAGCCGACTGAATTGAATAAATTCTTGAATCGGTGTCATCCAACTGTCGGGCTCATCGGGCGAATCATCGACGCTTGCACGGGAAATCGCAGCGAATTTCGGAAGTTTCCTCAGTACCTCGTCATAAGTGGTATCAACCACGGCAGTAATGCTAGGCTTGGCCAATGTTTCTTGTATTACCGATCTGTTGTTTCCTGAGCTTCGTCTTTGGCGAGTTTGGATGAATGTCGACTCGGCGTTTTGTTCTCTCGGGCGTGTCACGATCTCCACGGAGGTGAAGTCGCTCATTTTCTTCTTTACCAGGCGAGGTATTTTTGAAGAAGTGGATCTTTAGCCTGGTATTCTCCACTTATCCGGGACACAACTAGTGAGAATCGATTCGAAGCTTTACCTCTTCAGCGCCGAAGTCTCGAGCCAGTGTGAGGCCAGCTAAACACGCTTCGTACTCTGCCTGGTTGTTGGAGGTGGGAAAGGAGAATCCCAATGAAAATTCGACGACCAGCCCGTCGTCGTTCTCGAGCAACAAACCAGCGCCACTGCCCTTGGAATTCGACGATCCGTCGACATGGAGCGTCCATTTGGAACACTGTTTTGTAGCTCTAGGAGTCATCTCGGCAATGAAATCCGCCAAGCATTGGGCTTTGATAGTTTGTCTCGGCTCGAAAGTAACCCCGAATTCGGACAACTCGACCGACCACTTGATCATACGCCCTGCCAGGTCAGGCCTGTGTAGGATCTGTTTGATTGGCTGGTCAGTTCGGACCACTATGGGATGTGCTAAGAAGTATTGTCTCAAGCGTCGAGCCGCGATTATCAGTGCGAGTGCGACTTTCTCGATTTTCTGGTATCTCAGCTCTGGGCCTGAAGTGCTTTGCTTATAAAATAGGCCGGTTTCGGTCCTTGCGCCTCGCGAATAAGGGCGGCACTCGAGCTTCGTTCGACCTTTGCCAAGTAGAGATAAAGGACCTCCCCGGAGACGGCCTGCGTCAACACCGGCGGTTGGGATAGTATGCGTTTTACTGTGTTAAGGCTTCTTCGCACTCGGGTGACCATTCGAATCGAATTCCTTCTTGAGTAAGCGGAAGAAAGGCAATGCATGTTCTGCAGATTTTGAGATAAACCTCGTCAAGGAGGCTAGCATTCCCGTGAGTCAGCCGGATGTTTTTCTTTGGCGATGGCTTTGCATCTCTATTACTGACCCGACATTTGTCGGGTTGGCCTCGATTCCCTCTCGGTTAAGTAGAAGCGAGAAATTTTCGATTCGAACTCGAAAGTGCACTTTTCGGATTGAGCCTCATATTATGTCTTCGCATTTCAGCAAAGACTTCTCTAAGATCGACGGCGTGGTCGACTTCTTTCATTGTTTTTACTATCATATCATCCATATATACCTCCAAAGATTCTACCGATCCGGTTGGCGAAGACTTTGTTCATCATGCGGCGATATGTCGCTCCGGCGTTCTTAAGGCCAAAAGGCATTACGTTATATGATAATTACCTTTATCCGTCATGAACGCGGTTTTTTCTTGATCGGCATGATGCATCGAATCTGGTTGTACCCAGTATGCGTCCATGAAAGACAACAATTGAAAACCAGAGGAATTGTCGGCGAGTTTGTCGATATTAGGGAGGGGTAGGCGTCTTTGGGGCACGCCTTGTTAAGATCGATGTAATCAACACACATTCGCCACTTTCCATTAGATTTCTTAACCAATACAACATTTGTGACCAAGTAGTATATTTGACCTCCCTAATGAATTCACCTTAATTAAGTCTTCGACTGACTTTGGCGTGACCGGCTTTTTCAGGAGCTTGCTTATGGCGCCTTTGAGCTACCCAAATGAGCTTTGGGGTCGAGCGAGTTGGTGGCGTGCAATATCGGAGAAATACGGCATGTCGTTTGTCAAGCGAAGAGGTCGGCATTGGACTTGAGCACTCGTTATTTGCAATTTGACCTGTTCGGGAGATCAACACCAAGCTTCACTGTCTTCCTGGGTCTTCTCTAGTTGAACTCGGATGAATTCTCCATCGTGTTCGGTCTTTTAATCTTTTGGTGGAGCTCGCGGGCCAGGAGGTCGTCTTCCTCAGATCTCATCCTCGAGCTCACCGGCGTCGAAATCGGTGAGATTGACGTCTGCAGCAGCCTCTTCGCAGGATCAAGTTTCTTGGTCGAGGAGTTGTTCCTCTTCCTTTTGCTCTTGACCTTCAAAGACAAAATATAACATCTCCTCGCAGCTTCTTGGTCGGCCGATGGTAGCGACTTTGTCTTCGTCATCATGAAAACGCATTTTCAGGTGAACTATCGAGGTTACTGACTCTAACTCACCGGTGTCGGGCGTCCGACGATGCAGCTTGTAAACAGATTTGCATGGTAACACGATGAATTGGACCTTCACAGTTTTGGAGATTGGTTGCTCTCCAAAGTCACCATCAACTCCACATAGCCCAGCGGCTTTGTTTTGAACCGTTGAAACGGTTAGTCGGACCGGTGCGATGCGAGATCTTTTACTGGTAGTTTCAAGGTTTTAAGCGGCTCGTAGAACATGATATCCGCCGAGCTCCTTGGTCTATCAAGATTCTTCTCGACGTCAAAGTTAGCCATATAGGCTTTCACCAACAGGGAATCAAATAGTTCGACCTTCCATTTACCAAGTCTTCGTCGAGAAAAAGGCTAGGGTGGTCTTCCCTTATGCCGACTTGATGAAGGAGAAACAGAGAAATGATCATCGCTTCTCTCAACTTTCGTTTCTTTGAATTGATGCTCGCCTCCCTTATCGGAGAATCCTCCGAAATGACCATGGCGGCGGGAGGAGGACGAGGTCTCTCCTCGGATGCACGAACTGCTCCTTCGCCGTCTTTGCGTCCCGGAAGTGAGTCTCTCCTTTGAGGTCGAGGTGATCTAGATCTAGACCTTCTATCTCCAAATCTCGGTTTTCCTTTCACATATTTGGTCAACTTGCCGCCTTTTGGATCGGTTGTTCTATGGCGTCCTTCAAGTGAAAACATTCATCGGTCTCGTGCGACACACTTGTGAAAGTGGCGATTACCTCGACTTATCAAAGATTCGGCTTCTCTTTTCCCTTCGGGGAAATTTAATTCCAAAGCATCACGAATTCGGTGTTCGCGCACTCATTCGATATGCGCTTAGGGGTAGTGTTCAAAGGGTATATTCGTCGTATCTCTTTCTTGGACCCGACTTTCCTTCTCCCTACGCCGACTGTCTTCGCGTTGTCCACGACTTCCTCCTGGTTTTACCTTTGGCTTTCGATGCCATCAACTTCTTCGTAATTCATGAATTTTTGAGCTCGCTTCAGGAACTCGGTCAGGGACCTCGGTTTGTCGACACCAATGTCGACACTGAATAGGCTTCCTTCGACCAGGCCTTGCTCTAGCAAGTATAATTTCATCTCGTCAGAGCATTTTTTCACCAAAATGGCTTCTTTGTTGAAACGCTCGACATAGTCTCTGAGGGATTCTCCTTTCCTTTGCTGAATCGCGGCTAGGGCTGCTGTCGACTTGGGTTGGACTTTAGATGCGGTGAAATGTGCGGAGAACTGGTCGACGAGCTCAGTCCACGATCCAATGGAATTTCTCTTAAGAGTCTGGAACCAAGACAAGGCCGATTTCTTGAGTGAGGGAAAGATCCCGCACTTTATCGGCCCTGGGCACCCTATAGTCCATGATAGTGTCAGCGACCAACATGTTCGTTTGGTCGGTGGTCCCGTCAGAGGAGTCCAACGAGGGCGGTTTCAAGATGCTTGAATCGGAATCTCATAATCTTAGGCGTAAAGGACCAAAGGCCTTGCACGTGTAATCTGTGTCATCGCTGCGAGAAGGGGTTGATGAGGCGTAACGAGCAGCGGCGGTGAGAGGTGCGGCCAGGAGATTTTACTCGCCGCAGAGGTGGCGACTCTTCTTGGGGAGTGTCGCTCGTGGTGGTACCTTCGCGATGAGACGCAGCGTCGAGAAGCGGCGATGGCGCGGTGGAGAGTGTGGCATATCGGATTCGGGAGAAAGATTTACGGAAGAAACTCTTACTGCGGTGTGTTTGCTCATGTCTTCCGCTTTGAGGCAAGCGGACCTCGATCTGTGTGGCGAGGTGGAGTACGATCCATCGAAGTGTTACTACGCTGCTTGCTCTATGCCAGGCGGTGTTGAGTCGTGCCTCGGTGGTGGTGATGAGCGGACCTGAGATTTTGGATTCCTTCGATCTCCGAGGAGAACGAAACACGATCTTCTCTCGTTGTCGATTTGTGTGGCAACGCCGAACGGAATTTCTTTCACGATTCTCCATTCGATCGAGGCGTTGATTACGAGCCCGCATCGCCTTCGCATGACCGGATGAATTCGCGGAACTTCGCGAATGAGGATGGCGGTGGTCTCCGTTTCGGCATCGGTTTGGCGAGCAAAGAACGATCGAACGGCGTCATGCCGGAGAAGTGGTTACAGCCGAGCTATCGGTGGTTAGGTTGTTCAAGATCTGCGTTCGCATGAGCGTGCCGCTAGTCGCGATCGACGCTCGATCCGATCATCGTCGAGTGAAGAAGGAGACTTCAACAAAGAAGATGGAATCAAAGCGATTCCCACAGACGGCGCCAATGTTCGAGCGAACTTGAGAGGATGACCGGAGGAAGCGGTGCGGTTGTGCTCGCGACTGACGGAGGGCGACGGCGGGTTGGGTGGTGTACTGCAAACACTGACGCTTCAAGTCGGTGTGTGTCGAGGTGAGTAAGAGGTGGTAGAAAGATGATTACCTCGGCCAGCTCGACGCGGTCTTCTTTAAATATGAGTCGAGGACGGTTACTGTCGATGTGTAACCGTCCCGTGAAACCCGGAAGTCGGCATTAAATCTCATTAATGCACAAAGCTGTTGGGTCGGCCACGTTGAGGGAAGGCGGAGAGGCACGCGGACGATGTGGCCTTGAGGGAAGCCGTTGGGCCTGTAAATGTTGGATCCCCGGATTGGGCCTCGGCCCAGTCCGGAACAATTCCATTATCCACTACCAAGCATATTGCGACTACATTTTGTTAAGTGAGAGGTGAAAAAAATTGTAACAATGGTTGGGAATTTGGAGCCTTGGAGGGAACATTACCTATGGGAATGGTCTCTCTTTCTCTTTCTCGTGTGTTCCCTTCATGCAAGGACTTATAAATTGAACATGGAAGAACCAAAATGAAGAAAAAAAAAATATTACAAGAACCATTTTGAGCAAAAAAAAAAATTGGGACTAAAATGAAAAAAAAAATTATAAGGACTAAAAACATATTTAAACACACACATATAAGAGGAGTAAATCTTGACCTTATAATCATACTTGAATGGTTAAGATTTAAAGTTATATAAATTCTAAAGCCTAAAAACATATTTAAACACACACAAGAGGAGTAAATCTTGGCCTTATGTATAACTGTGATACGACTACTTAAAAAAAACTACACGACTATATGCTTTAAACTTAACCATTATACTCTCTTTAAAGCCGAAAAGGAAGTAATGATAAAGTCTGTGCTTCAGTTCATCCCAACCTACTTTATGAGTATTTCCCTAATTCCCCAATCTCTTGGGGATGAGATTGAAAAAATTATGAATTCTTTTTGGTGGGGTACTAGTGGCCGAAATGGTAGATGCATTAATTGGCTCTCTTGGGACAAATTATCTATGAGGAAGACTCACAGAGGTATGGGCTTTCGAAATCTCTACGCTTTCAACATTGCTCTCCTAGGAAAACAAGGATGGCGCCTCATGACTCACCCAAATTCCCTTGTTTCCCCCTTGTTTAAGGCCAAGTATTTTCCGAACCAGAATTTTTTAGATGCCTTGGTTGGCTCTAATGCCAGTTTTGTATGGAAAAGCATTTGTGAGGCTCGGGCTTTTCTACTTTGGGCCGAAAATGCAGTATTGGTGATGGAACCCACATATGTATTTGGAATGAGCCCTGGACCAGTAATCCCAGTCTTCCAACTATTACTAACACCCGCTCCCTCAGCCCAACTCTCACAGTAGCCTCCCTTATGCTACCTAGAGCTAAACAGTGGAATCGTGCTCTCATTCACTCTAATTTTAGCCAGGATGTTGCCTCCCGCATCTTGAAAACTCTGCTTCTCAGCTCGTTGCGTGAAGATCGACAACTCTGGTGGCCGGAGAAGATAGGGAACTACTTTGTGTGGTCTGCTTACCGCCTCTGCATTAACCAGCTTGTTGATGTCTCCCACCTCAAGATTGAGGGTGATTGGGGGAGGATTTGGAATTTGCAGGTTCCCCCCCCCCCAAAGTCAAGCACTTTGTTTGGAGAGCTGCTTGCAACTGTGTTCCTACTCGGTCCCGGTTCCAAGAGAAGGGGGTTAGTTGTTCCGATCTATGTCCAATGTGTTCCCAGGGAGTAGAAGAGCTTCGACACGCACTATTCACTTGTCCTAATGCCCAGGAGGTTTGGAGAAAAGCTGGTTTGTGGGACTCCATTGTTGATGCTTTGTTTGCGCCGAATTTGTTATCGGAGGACCTTTTCTGCGTGCTAAACCAGTTTCAGGGAGAGTCCGCGACCTTGGTTGCTATGAATATGTGGAGTATTTGGTGTAGAAGAAATCTCAAGGTGTGGGAAAATAAGGATGAGACGACAATCTCAACTCTTGCCCGAGGTGCCACTATGCTGGAGGATTGGAAGATAGCGAATTCAATTTCAACTGGGAGCAATTGTACGGTTCCCCCTCTCAGGTTCAACCAAAGTGGAAGAAACCCCCCACTGGTTATGTGAAATGCAATGTTGATGCTTCATTCTCAGCCAGCACACAAAAGAGTGGGAATTGGTTTATGTCTTAGAGATGAGCTTGGACTATTTATGGGCGCTAAAACTATCTGGTTTACCCCAATCCTCAGGGTGGAGGAGGGTGAGGCATTGGGCCTTCTGGAAACTATGAAATGGATGTGTGACCTTAGTACGGATCAAGTAATTTTTGAGCTGGATTGCAAAACCGTAGTGGACAGCTTCAACTCGCCGGGAGAGGATGTCTCGGACCTAGGAGCTATTCTTTGTGACTGCAGACTTCTGTTCTCTACACATTTCAAAAACTCTCATGTTGAGTTTACTAGGAGGAATGTTAATGTGGTTGCTCATGCCTTAGCTAGGGTGGCCACTGACTATGCTAGTCCTCAGTTTTTTACTGATATTCCATCATGTATTGACTCATTTCTTTTAAATGATATGAATTAGACTTTTTCTGTCAAAAAAAAATTAACCATTCATATGTAGATATAAGAAATAATATTTATTCCTCTTACTCGTATATAAAATAAAACACTCACTCTCTCTCTCTCTCTCTCTCTCTCTATATATATATATATATTAAAGGCTTAAATATGTTTTTCATCCCTGCGAATATAGAACTTTTTGTTTTTAATCCTTGTAAAAATATTTTTTTTTTGTTTTTTATCTCTGCATTTTCCTTAACTTTGTTTTGGTTCCTGCAAAATTTTTGTTTGTTTTTTTCGTTCCTGTAATATATACATATTTTTTGAACTAGTCCTTATATACAAGGATGGATCCATGTACAATTAATTGGGGAAATCTGACCCACTAACTTATTTTTCATTTACTAATTATTGAATAATTTTATTTTTGCCCCCACTTAAAAATAAGTGTTGACCACACTAAAGAGAAAAAAATAGAAAATGAACTAAAAAGTGTACATTTTTCCCCCAACATAGAAAGTAGAAACATCTTTACTCCCTTATCTCTCTATTTACCGACTTTCAACTCTAGGTTTAGGCCTTTCGGTTCTTCTCACAACTCTTTCTGTCCACACCCATAACACTTATTTACATAATACAAATCTTTGCTAAAATATATTTCCTTGAGGATCGAACCATGGTCTGATATTTTAAAAAATATGTTTTACCAATGTGCGAGATAACTCAATAGTATATATATGACAATTAAAATATATATTTCTTTTATACAAATGTTCACTCATGTCATTAGGATATGTTATGTTTATACTTTAATACATTATGATACTATGATGTATATTTATATTTTTCAAAATAATAGATTTTATTTAGCCAAAAAATAATAAATTATATTTTAATATGAGAAATATATGTGTGTCAATGTTGCTCCCACAACCTAAATTTTCTGGATTTGTCACTGCTTATGAAGTCCATATTTCACGGACTAAAATCAAAGTAGTCTCAATTTCAATGACTAAAATCAAACATGAAAAAATATTAGTGGGATAAAAACGAAACAACAAGGATTAAAAGTAAAAATTCATATATTATAGGAAAGAAAAAAAAATTAGGGACCAAAAAACAAAATCCTTTGTATTTATAGGAACAAAAACGTATTTAAGCATATAGTAAAATATAAAACACCTTATTTGTTAGGGGTCTAGACCAAATATTAGATTGTTGGCGTGTGATTCTGATCCGCATGTGTTAAAATTTTCAGAGCTAAGATACCTCACGCATGTGTAAATATGCTAGAAAAAAAAAATAGAAAGAAAGTTGTAGAAGAAAACTAGATTGTCCAGATGGGATCATACTTTTGCAAAAATCATAATCGTAGTGTCCTCTTCTTTATCCTTTCGTTGACTTGATCAGCAGATGTGACCCTGATAACGTGAATCACCAAATGGGTGAACCATGGTTGTCACTATAATTGGTTTCTAACAGCTTATCAGTTCCATTTATGAATATACTCGAGCATATAGCCTTTGGGTGGAGTTGTGGATGAGCTAAGCGCGCGTTTGGTCAATGACACTATGACAAATGCTGCAGATTGAACAGTTTTGCCATCACTCTCAGTTTCCCACTACATGGGACGCACAAAGAGTCAAAGGAATTGATTAAGAGACACCATATGTGAGAGCCTGGTCAAATAGTGAGGGTGGTATCAATCCTCATAAGAATGATATGATTTGTTGCCACTGTTCATTTAGTCAAAGTTCTCCGAAAGTACTGTAGCTGCTTTTTCTTCTTTTGTTCTTTCCCTTTCCGTTTTTCCTGACTCCCGGTTGATCTCAAAATGATTGCTTTTAAATTGAATTTGGTCATCCTCAAATTGTAGTCGTTAGTGGGATTGTTTAGGATGAGATTACTCACCCAACTAGGGGTGTACACGAGTTCGAGCCGACTCAGTCAACCCGATGACCTAACCCGATCCAAAATATTTTTTGTCGAGCCAGTCTTAGTCCAAGTCGAACCCGAGCCAACCCAATCAAATCCAAAATGGTTTGGTTCGAGTAACAGATTTTTTTTTTATTTTGAACCCGCGAGCCCAACCCGATGACGGGACATTTAATATTTTAATATTTTTAATATACTAATGCTAGGGACACACTCTTTTCAACACATTCTCTCTTATATGGGTCCCACCAAATTTATGTGGGACCCACATGGTTTAGTGTGACTCATTTAAATTTTAACCAATAAAAGAGTGAGTGTTGGAAAAAGAGTGTTAAACAGTGTGTTGATAGCACTCCTGTTATCAAAATATCACTTATACTTAACGACCTGCATCAAAAATAAAATTTATTTGGAGTTAAATTATTTTATATTTTTCTTGGATTAAATATATTTTTAATCCCTATTAAATTACGATTTTACAAGTTTAGTCATTGTATACTTTTTTAGTCCCACTTTTTACAAAAACTACATGCTAGAGGGATTAAACATGAAAAAGCCGTAATTTAATAGAGCTTAAAAATATATTTAACCTTTTTTTCGTTTGGAATTTTAAAAATTGGTTGTGTCCAAGGTTGTTAGACTCGCGAGTCGACTCGTTCGATTCTACGAGTTTACGTTTCTACATGGACGAAACGAGTTGACTCGCCCTGTAACTCGTTTCTGCACAAACTCAGTGGACTCGACGGACTCGTGGTAGACTCGGACTGACTCGCGAGTCTGAGCCGAGTCAACGAGTCAGTGTTGACATTTTAAAAAAAAACCCAAAACAATATCATTCCATGCGTTTCTTTTTTTTTTTGAAACAAATACTTAGTCTGTAAGTTTTGCTCCGTACGTGAATAAAAAAGAGAAAGATCAATCGTCCTTCACATACACAAGCGATACTAATACAAAAATTTTATTGTATTTTATTTTAATGTTCACACAAAATTAGGTAATAGGTATTTTATTTTATTGTCTTATGTAGCCTTGTAGCCCTTTCATTCATTACTCTGCACTGCAGCCTTTTCCCCTTCTTGTCACATCATTTATATTTTAGTTTATATAAATCACATTTTGTCAAAAAAATATTGTATAATTACATATCTTTCATACCATTTATCTTTTATAATCTCTTTGTGTTTAGATTTTACAGGTTGTACTATATTTAAAAAAAATGAAAAATACTTTTTCGATGTCAATACTCGATTCTAGTACATATCGTTAGACTTCATTCGTATTTTATTTGTTATTTAATAACTTGTAATAATATTTATTTAAAATTAAAAATTACTTGCAAAATAAAATTGTTAAAATTATATATAAGGAGATAAAACTTTAATTTGTGAATTAGATTATACAAATAAATTATGTAAATTAAACACACCACTAACGTAAATTTAAACAAATGAAAAATAATAAAATTGTTGAAATAAATAATTAGTTTGTGTATCAGTTTTTGAATTTTTCAACACATTAAATTCGTATGGGATATAGAAGCAAGTAAATAAATTATGGTTTTTTTGAGATATAGAAGCAAGTCAAGTGCATAAGATCTCCCATAAATGTTGAGTTTTTTGTCTTGATGATATTATAGTAAGTATTAGTGATGTGTAGATTTGTTTAATATTATTTTAAATATTAAGTAAACTCGTACGAGTTTACGAGTCGAGTCTACCTATGCTCCACGAATTTTTCTAGACTCTCTCATTAATATTATTTTAAACGTTAGGTAAACTCGTATGAGTTTACGAGTCGAGTCTACCTATGCTCCGCGAGTCTGTCTAGACTCTCGTATTTGACAACCTTGGTTGTGTCTCATGACTCGCGAGCCCAACCTGAACAAACCTGCTCATCACTGGGTTCGTTTGGTTTAGATTTTACAAAATAAATAAGGGTTTTCGACCCAACCAATATTGGATTATGAGGAATCAGCTACAACAACTTTCCTTCATGCGATCACGTGTTTCCATAATCAGCTTTAGCATACGTGTTTCATATGACATCATCACTTGAGAACATTCCCTCAATCTTCTCTCAATCTCCTAGAATCAGGTGTAACATATTCTGTCAATTATTTGCTATTAGTGTGACAGATCCTTGGCTCCCAGTCATTAGCAATTATCATTAATTGTTGCCCCCTTCTTGTATCCCTATATATTTGTATCATATCACTCACTGTAATAGACAAGGCATCACATCACTATAACCAAAACCGATAAAATTGATTGGTTCGGACATTGGGTTTGGTAAAAAAAAAATGACCCACGTACACCCCTACACTGAACTACTACCGTAAGTTTTTTTTTTTTTACTGAAATAGGATCATTGCATTTCTAATTCAATAATGTTGCCAATATAAATATTCTAATAACCACTAATATGGAACCTTTGGGGTTCACTGGGTCATAAAAGGTCTTGGATAGCGATTTCATGTTTACAATACGCAGCGGATTAAACCACTAAATAGGTCGGTAAAATTAAAAGTGATATTCTCGGTAGTGGTTAACAATTCTTAACCAACCTCATTTGGGTTAGCGGTTTCGTGCTAAAACCGCACCAAGAGCACAAGTAACAGTGGTTTTATTTTAGAATTACTATTGCAAATGGAATTAGGTATAATACCCTATCGGTTTCTAATATGGAATCGCTATCTAAAGTGGTTTTTCCTTGAAAGACAACTTATTATAATTTACCTAATTAATCTTTAGGTCTTGTGCTTGTACAAATAAATCTTTGTTGAACGATTTATTTGTTCAAGCACATAATGTATCATATTAGCCTAACATGTTCCACAGAGATTTATAAGCCCTGTTTGCAGAGTTAAATATCAGTAACCTTCATATGCTGAGACCGAAAATTTTCTCTCGAGGGGAGCAAAAGAGCGAAATCCTTCGGTGATAGCCTTGCCCAACAATGTCCTCAGTCCTCTTATGACCATCCACTTTTGAAAGAGTTAAGGATCACATTGGAATACATGAAGATTAACTAAAGACTTAGAAAGATTTATTTGTACAAATGCAGGACATAAAACTTAATTTGATAAATTGTAGTAAGTTATTTAAACATAAATTGTACACACATAATGCATATATTTAAGTGATTCTTCAAAGTATGCAAATCCAACACATGGACCGACTTGGTACCGTCGAATTCCAAATTCTCCGAAATTCTAAAAAAGGTTAATGACAACTTAGACTCTTCATTCCAATCTCGCCAAATTTTGGAGGAGGAGAATAATCTTGGACCCTCCATTCTAAGCTCGCCAGTGTTTTTGGACGAGGATATTAATCTCGGACCCTATGATCCTACCTCACTAGAATTTTTTATGTGGATAACAATCTCGCATCATTCATTCTAAACTCGCTAGAGTTTTGGACGAGGATAATAATCACGAGACCTTTTGTTCCAAACTCACTAAAGTTTTGGACACACAATAATCTTGAACCCTTCATTCTAAACTCACTGTAGTCTTGGACGAGGATAATAATCTCAGACACTTCATTCCAAACTTGCCTAATTTTTGGACGAGAATAATGATCTCAGGGTTTTCCTCTTATGATAGATTCACTTTGTTCCAATTCGTCAGAGTTTTGGACGAGGATAATTATCTCGAGACCATTCGTTCCAAACTCATTAGAGTTTTGGACAAGGGCAATCATCTAAATTTCGGACCCTTTTGTTCCAACCTTTAGGATAATGATATTGGGGGTTTACCTTTTGTTCTGAACAGAACTTCAGAGGATGACCGGAGGGAAGCAGTGCGGTTGCGCTCGCGACAGATGACGACGGTGTGTTGGGGGGGTGTACCTGCAAACACTCCGACGCTCAAGTCAGTGTGTGTCGAGGTGAGTGAAGAGGTGGTAGAAAAATCATTACCTCGACCGTTCGACGCGGTCTTCTTTAAATATGAGTTGAGGACGGTTACCGATGAGTAACCGTTCCGTGAAACCCGGAAGTCGGAAGTAAATTCCTTTAATGCTGGGAACCGTTGGGTCGGCCGCGTTGAGGGAAGGCGGAGAGGCGAGCGGAAACGTGGCATCGAGGGAAGGCGGAGAGGCGAGCGGAAATGGGCCTGAAAGCGTTGGATCTCCGGATTGGGCCTCGGCCCAGTCCGGAACAGTTGCCCCCCAAGTCGCTAGCTCGAATGTCGAGGTGGTGAC
The DNA here is from genome assembly GCA_037113605.1 of Calophaca sinica. Classification (NCBI taxonomy): domain Eukaryota; kingdom Viridiplantae; phylum Streptophyta; class Magnoliopsida; order Fabales; family Fabaceae; genus Calophaca; species Calophaca sinica. The sequence continues at coordinate 75,163,209 of CM073734.1, forward strand.
TTGTTGTCGAAGTTCGTTGATGTCGACGTTCGACGTCCTTGTTAAATGAAGCGCAAGTGTCGTCATGTCGTGCTTGTTCATTAGTTCGTTCGGGACCTTCGTGTTCCATGTCTGCTGAAGCAGTTCTCGACACGAGGCTTGATGTGCTTGTGCAAGGCATAAGGCTTTGTCACGAGCTCGTGCACGCGGTCTCAGCACGAGGTCGATCTCTTCATCAGGTGCTTGTGCAAGGCACAAGGCTTTGTCACGGTCTCGGTACGAGGTTCTGTTCCTGTCAAAGTATAGACAATTTGCAACAACTTGATGTAATAAAGTTAGCATTAATTTTTACGCTGAGTAAAGTGCTCGTAGTCGAGTTTTATACTTCCCTGTGAGAGTAGTTGATCTGGCTGTCCAAGCGGCAAGGTTGAGGTCATCAAATAATCAAGGTCAACGACGTAGCCGAGTTTAAAGCCGTCTAAATTTTGAAATTGCAGAGGTGGGCCTGGTAGGTCGCTCGAGTACTAGACTGCGTTTCCACCTGTTGTAGAGGTGCTTGTGGCACGAGGTCGCTTTATCACGAGCTCGTGCACGCGGTCTCGGCACGAGGTCGATCTCTTCATCAGGTGCTTGTGCCAACGCACAAGGCTTTATCAGGTGCTTGTGCCAACGCACAAGGCTTTATCATGAGCTCGTGCACGCGGTCTCGGCACGAGGTCGATCTCTTCATCAGGTGCTTGTGCCAACGCACAAGGCTTTATCAGGTGCTTGTGCCAACGCACAAGGCTTTATCACGAGCTCGTGCACGCGGTCTCGGCACGAGGTCGATCTCTTCATCAGGTGCTTGTGCCAACGCACAAGGCTTTATCACGAGCTCGTGCACGCGGTCTCGGCACGAGGTCGATCTCTTCATCAGGTGCTTGTGCAAGCGCACAAGGCTTTATCACAGGTGCTTGTGCCAACGCACAAGGCTTTATCACGAGCTCGTGCACGCGGTCTCGGCACGAGGTCGATCTCTTCATCAGGTGCTTGTGCCAACGCACAAGGCTTTATCACGAGCTCGTGCACGCGGTCTCGGCACGAGGTCGATCTCTTCATCACTTGCTTGTGCCAACGCACAAGGCTTTATCACGAGCTCGTGCATGCGGTCTCGACACGAGGTCGATCTCTTCATCAGGTTCTTGTGCCAACGCACAAGGCTTTATCACGAGCTCGTGCACGCGGTCTCGGCACGAGGTCGATCACTTCATCAGGTGCTTGTGCCAACGCACAAGGCTTTATCAGGTGCTTGTGCCAACGCACAAGGCTTTATCACGAGCTCGTGCACGCGGTCTCGGCACGAGGTCGATCACAGGTGCTTGTGCCAACGCACAAGGCTTTATCACGAGCTCGTGCACGCGGTCTCGGCACGAGGTCGATCTCTTCATCAGGTGCTTGTGCCAACGCACAAGGCTTTATCACGAGCTCGTGCACGCGGTCTCGGCACGAGGTTCCATCAGAGGTGCAAGGTTTTGATAGTAAATAAATGCTGATTGCGTATTTCTTCAATCATACTTCACTGCTTCACATTTATGTGTTTAGGATACATTTGTTTCAACTATAATATTTTTTCATCTTTGCTGCGATTTTCTGTTTCATTGCGACCTCGCTGAGTGCTGCAAGCTCCCTGCATTCGTCAAGGAGGTCGAGTTCTTCTCGTATACTGACAGTTGTCAATGTTACTCTGGGGATTTGTCTTTGGCTTTTGATGCCATCAACTTCTCTTCGTAATTCATAAATTTCTGAGCTCGCTTCAGGAACTCGTTCAGGGTCTTCGGTTTGTCGACACCAACGTCGATGCTGAATAGATTTCCTTCGATCAGGCCTCGCTCTAGCAAGTATAGCTTCATCTCGTCAGAGCATTTCTTCACCAAAATGGCTTCTTTGTTGAAGCGCTCGACGTAGTCTCTGATAGACTCATCTCTCTTCTGCTGAATTGCGGCCAGTGCCGCTGTCGACTTGGGTTGGACTTTAGACGCAGTGAAATGCGCGGAGGCGGTCGACGAGCTCGATCCACGAACCAATGGAATTTTTCTTAAGAGTGCGGAACCAAGACAACGCCGCTTTCTTCGTGAGTGAGGAAAGATTACGCACTTCACCGGCCCTTGGGCGCCTCGATAGCCCATGACAGTATCAAAGCAACCAACATGCTCGTCGGGGTCGGTGGTGCCGTCGTATGAGTCCATAGCGGGTGGTTTCTGAAGATGCTTCGGAATCGGGAATTTCATGATCTCGGATGTAAAAGGATCAAAGGCCCCGCTCGAGTCACGCGTGTCATTGCTCCGAGAAGGAATTGATGAAACAGAATGAGCATGGCGGAGTGCTCTATGCATAGAGCGGCGTGGAGTCGTGCCACGGTGGTGGCGATGAACAGATCTGAGATTTTCAGACTCCTTCGATCTCCGAGGAGAACGAGAGACTCGATCTTTTCTGTTTTCGATCTGTGTGGCAACGCGAGCGGAGAGTTCCTTCTGCTGATTCTCCATTCGATCGAGGCGTTGATTCTGAGCATGCATCTCTTCGGCATGGCTTCGAATGAATTCGCGGAACTCGCGAATGAGGATGGCGGTGGTCTCTGTTCCGGCATCGGTTTGAGCAGTAACGATCGGAACGGCGTCATGCTGATGCGGAGGCGGAAGGTTATTCCTCTGTCTCTCATATTCACCGATGAAATTAACAGGTTCATGGTGAGGTGGTTCAAGATCTGCGTTCGCATGAGTGGAACTGCTAGTCGCGACCGACGCCGATCCGATCATCGTCGAGTGAAGAAGGGAGACTTCGACAAAGAAGATGAAATCGAAGCGATTTCCCACAGACGGCGCCAATGTTACGAATGAACTTCGTGAGGATGATCGGAGGAAGCGATGCGGTGGCGCTCGGGACGGATGACGACGGTGTGTTGGGGGGGTGTACCTGCAAACACTTCGATGCTCAAGTCAGTGTGTGTCGAGGTGAGTGAAGAGGTAGTAGAAAAATCATTACCTCGACCGTTCAACGCGGTCTTCTTTAAATATGAGTTGAGGACGGTTACCGATGAGTAACCGTTCCGTGAAACCCGGAAGTCGGAAGTAAATTCCTTTAATGCTGGGAACCATTGGGTCGGCCGCGTTGAGGGAAGGCGGAGAGGCGAGCGGAAACGTGGCATCGAGGGAAGGCGGAGAGGCGAGCGGAAATGGGCCTAAAAGCGTTGGATCTCCGGATTGGGCCTCGGCCCAGTCCGGAACACCTTTTATGACAAATTTACTTTTCATTTTTCTTCTCCATTCTCTTAGGTTTCATGGAAGTGAAGTGAATAATAATCACAAGAAAAGGAGGTTTGAATTGTGACCCTTTGAAAATTTCTATACTCTTCCTTTGAATAAAAACTTTCTTAGTAAAAATATTTGTAAGTTATAACACAATTGAAGAGTATAATGGAGTTGGATGTGAACAACCTATGTTGAGGAAGAATAAGCTACCTTTTGAATGATAATAATGCAGCAAAGATAATTCAGTTTAAGTATTAAAAACTTGTCCTTTTAATAAATGAATTGTTATGCAACAAATAGCTAAATATGATATGGATTGAAATCTATTTTATGATATGCAAAGTGAATATGAAAGCAAGTAAATGACACACACAAATTATAGTGGTTCACCCAAAATGATCCTTGGGCTACATCCACTCCTCATCTCATGTGAGTATTTCCACTATTTGCAAATAGTTACAACTTGCTTAACCAACCCTTGGTTAATACACTTCAAGTATTCTTTCTCCTACAGCCTCTACAAGTTGTCTCCTGAATTACACTTCACTGACTCAAGACATTCTCACCAACACTCACTTACCCTAAGTAGTTTGGTTTAATTCTTGACAGTAATCGGGTTCAGGTTTAAAAAGGTGTTTGTTGGGATTTTTCTAGGCTTGGAAACTAAGTATAAGGCATTACAAATTAAAGTTTACAACCTGAAACACACTCTAAGGTAATGCCTAATATTTCTAGAGTTGCACTATTTTGAGTGTGTTGAGAGGATGATAGTTGAGTGCTTGGAGTTGAATGTAACAGTTTTTCAGCTTCAATCTCTACTTGATTCGATGGCCTTGCTTTGTTTATAAAGTGAGTCTTAATCTTTCTAGCCGTTGGGAGAGCCATTGCTCTTCAAATCTGGTCTGCAGAAAGTAGTATAGGTTCTGTACAAAAGTCCACCTACTTTTGTCCTTGTTTCAGAATATGTCATATCAACTTTTTAGAACCTTCTCAGCTACAACATCCTCGGACTGTCCTTTCTTCAGAACAATAAACTGCGTTCTTCTTTCATTCAGTGCAGGAGCTTTATTAAATAGTGATTGACTTCTTTGTAGATGCATTAAATCACATTTAATTTGATTCTGTCAAGTTTATGGCCCTGCTGCACATGGCTCTGCTTCTGATGCGTGCCTCCTCAACTTTAGAAGGTTCAGTGCCTGCCTTCTCAGATTTTTGTGCTACACTTTGTCTTGAAACAGCTTTGCCTTTGTTTCTATTTGTTTGCTTTGAATTTTGGATCCTGCTCTTAACTGAACATACTTAAATAAATCTGTTAGAAAATTAAATGTTCAGATAACTTAATCTATTTCTCATTGAGTTTGATTTCATCAAAACCTTTGGGAGTGAGATTTTTAGTCTCAACAATCTCCCCCTTTTTGATGATGACAAACTCTTGAGAGTTAATTAAGTTTTCTGATTTTTGAATTTTAAGCAATTATAAGTATAATGCATATATGAATGGGTTTCTAAATTTTCTATGTAGATAATACCAAGATTTCATTCATTCAACAAAATGGTTACAATTAAGCATGTCAAGGATATGCCTCATTATTCATTTGTCCAATTGTACAACAACATAGAAACAACATTGAAAATTTAACAAAAAACATAATAATGCTCCTGCAATGAGCAGATAGATTTCAAAATACAGTCTCAAAATACAGCAAAAAGTCTTAATAACTAGACACTAGTAGCCAACTTCATCTATGCTGGTAGCCAACTTAATCTACTCTTCATCTCCCCCTTTGTCATCAATCAAAAAAGAGGAGAGAGAAAGACATTAGGCTGCTACTGGCTAGGAGAAGAGCCACCAGAGGAATCTGAGGCAGTAGGTTGTGGTACATCTTGCTCTAGGTGGGGAGGATCAAAAGTTGGTGGAGCAAGATTTGGATAAATAGTGGGAAGCACATTGTTCAAAAACCAACACTGAAACTGGTAACTCCTAGCGACTTCTTTTCTTTGTGCTTTCTGCAGTAAGTCAATTCCTAGCAGGACTTTTTTTGATTTCTATGGAGTTCTTCTTCACTTGCTTCTCCAGTTTTGCCAATTCTGATGTGGGAGGAGCTGGTTCAGTTTCAGGTATAGTAGTATCTTCCTGAACATGATCTTTGGATGACATGATTTTGGAGGAAGATGGTTCACCCTCTTTGTTAAAGAATGAGCCAAGAGAGCCCATTTGAGTTGATAGGTCAGGAGGGATGGTTCAGAGAAGATGTTATCCTGTGGAGCAGACCTATCATAGAGTGGAGGAGGGGAGAAACATAAATTTTCCAAATGTTCTGACTCAAAGGTATTACTTTTGATAGGAGATGAGAAAAGATTTTCCACCATGGGATTTAGTTCATGGATTGGAGAGTTTTGAATAGGTTCCTCAATGATTTATTCTAAGGGTGGTGGAAGAATGAGCAGTGGGGTGAATTGCATAGGAAATGGAGAGGAAGTGTGTGTAGGGCAAGTTTTAGTGGAAAGAGGAATCATAAGCTGTGCAAGAGCTAGTGAGGCTTCCACTTTAGCATCTTGCTTCTCAGAAGAGTCTTCAACTCGAGGAAAGCATCTATCACAGATCTGACCTTCATTTTCAGAACTGTTCTGAGAGAGTTCATGCTCCCCCTGAGCATGTTCCTCATAGGTTTCTTTGTTGACATTTGCTTGCTCCCCCTGAGCAAGTTCTCCTTGATCACTTTCATTTTGCTCCCCCCTGAGCATAATCACCTTGATCACTAACTCTATGCTCCCCCTGAGCTTTATCACTCATTTCTGGAGTGATATCTTTCTGAGACTTTTCACCAGAGACCATATGTTCCTTCTTTTTCTCTTCCTTCTTCTTTTTCTTCTTGTCTTCACTTTCTGATCCTTTCCTCTTTTTCTTCTTGTATTCACTTTCTGATTCTTTCCTTTTTTTCTTCTTTGGTTCATCAGTATCCTGTTCTGATGACTCTTTCAAAACCTTCCACAAATGGTTTCTGAATTTTGAGTTTCATTTGTTTGAGATTTTTTGACCAGAAATTGGTTCTTTCCCTTGAAGCATCTTCTTCTTCTAATGGCAAGTTGAAATGCTTGAAGACACGAGTAAGCATCATGCCATAGGGTAAGGAGGATGATTGCCTAAGGGTTTCTATAGCATTCATCATGTAATGCAGGATTACAAATGGTAGGTTTAGTGGAATCTTTTTGATAAGGTGGTAAATAATAAGTAAATCCAACTCAGTGACCTTTTCAAAACTTCCAACCCTAGGAAGAAATGAATGCACACGCATATTGTGCATGATTCTTTCAGTGCCTTGGAGATTTGAGGATTTAAGTTCCTCTTTTAGATTAACAGCCACCAATTTTGTCACATCATTCTTAGTTGTTTTAGCATGATGAAACCATCTATCTTCATACAATTCATTTCCATGGTTTGGAAGGTCAAGGATTTTGGCAAGGGTTGCAGAGGTAAGGCCAATGGCAATTCCTTTTACTTTGCTGGAAATTCTTGTTCTATCATTGCTAATCACATCATTAGCATAAAAGATTTTAAATAACCTTCTATACACAGGCTCTTCAACTTGAAGAAAGCTTGTCCATTTCTGCCTGCTTAAGAACACCATCATATTCTAGCCATGATCCTTTAGACTCTCCAGGTCGTAAATTCTCCCAGCAGCTATAGACTTTCTGTCCCATTTTGCTAGATACCTTCTCCTTCTTTACCTTTTTCAGAGTTTCAGAGGAGGGTTGTGAAGAGTGCTTGCTTACGATAGGAGTAGTGACCATGGCTTAAGAGTCTTCTTCATTATCACGCACCACAATGACTTCATCATTTGTTTCCTTTTGTTTTGATGATACCATAGCCCCGAAAATTAATCGCTGAGATCTTCGGCTAGGGGGAGAAATTGCTTTAGGGGATTTCTGGTTCGAGGATTTGCTCTTAGTTGTAGGGGTTGAGGATGAAGGTGGGGTTATGAAAGGAAGAATGGAGGGGGATGGTTCAGAGGCTTTCTTTCTCATACATGGAAGCTTAACCCTAACCATTGTTATCTGATTGAGAGCAAGAGATAAAAGACGGAGAGAAAGATGAGGGTTGAGAATGAGGAGCTAAAGAGAGAGTGGCTTTTGAAAAACTGTGAGTGGGAGCAGTTATGGAGAATCTTAGTTATAAAAGAGTTCGATTTGACTAACCGTTAGTGATGAGAGAAAAAGGCAGAAAGAGAAAAGACCCGTTTAAGGGAGATATGAGCCAGTGGGGATGTGCCATGTGTGCTAGCTTGTTGTCAGTTATTTAAGAAAAGTGATAGTCTATAAACTTACTTTACAGACAGTCCTAATTTTGAGAATGTTCTTACATTTTATTGAACTTTTGCATGTTGAGAAGGTATGCGAGCTTACTCAAGTTCAGAGAGCTTAACAATGTGCAGCCTTTCTTTAATAAAATTGAAATTTCTTCCAGCAAAGGTTTAGTAAATATATCAGTTAATTGATGCTTAGTATCTACAAATATCAACTCAATTTCTTTCTTTTGAACATGATCACGAATGAAATGATGCTTGATGTTGTAGCACCCTAATTTTGTCCGGCCTTTTTATTTTATTTTATTTTATTATTTATTTTTAACTTTTTGTTTTTGGTTTCATAATAAAAAAGGAAAAGAAAAAATGAATAAAGAAAAGAAGAAAAAGAAAGAGAAATGAAAACAAAGAAGGGTGCATGAAACAAAATAGAGGGGTGCTAATAATAGCCCAAAAAACTGGCCAAGCCCAGCGCACCACTCCCCTCTCTATTTATTTATTTTTTACTTGTGCACCCCCTTTTGTTCAACACCCCAGGCGCCTCATTTTCTCCCCTACAGCGTCTCTCACTACCCGCACCTCCCATCCTTGCTCGCACACCCCAGCCCAGCACCCACGCAAGCCCAGCGCCCACGCAAGTCCAGCCCATCCTGCATAACCCTAAAAACTAACAACCCTAATTCCCAATTTCATTTCCTCCCTCACGCAGCGCCGTGCCCCTCCCACGCAGCACCTTTCTCCCCTCTCTCTCAACCTCATCTTTTCATCATCCTCCTTCTCCTCCACCATTCACGCTCTCTCTTCCACCATTCTCTCATCCCTTCCTCTAAACCCTAATCCCATATCTCTTCTCCACCTTCAAAACCTAAAGGGCCAAACGGCGCCCCCATCCCTCGTTCTCCAAGAACCCTAGCCGCAGCACCAACCCCATCCCCACGATCTCTGTTCATCCTTTCTTTTTCACCCTCACCAAAACCCTAATACTCTCCCTAGAAATCCATGACCGCCGCGGCCTCTCCCTCAAATCTCTCCTTCCCTTTCCTTCTTCATCGTTTGGTTTCCTTTTTCGAAACAGATTTTGAAGATCCTCTCTTAAAATCCGAATTAAAACACTATCTCCATTTATCCCCAAATCTCCCCGAATCAAGCCACTTTCCTCCAGTATCCGGTCCAAATTCGAGAAATATCAAAGGGGTTCATATGGAGAATCACATGGATTAGCACAAATCAGGAAGTATCCTAATCTCTTTTACTATTATTCTATTTATGTTTTTATTTCCTGCCTCTGATTGATTTCCCTTTTTCCTTTACAGATTCGTTAGAGGCTATAAAAGCCAGCCTCAAGGTCACAGAAAAGGCCTCACGAACCGAACCCTAGAGACAGAGAGCAAGAGAGCGAACAAAACAGAGACAAGAAACAGGGAAAAAGAACCCGTGAGGCACCAAACCAAAGATCTAAACACTCTCTAGTTCTAGGTTTCCTTTTTTCCTCCATCCCTTGTTTCTAAATTTCCTGGGAAGCCGTAAAGCCCAAGTTCCCCCTTTTCTTCTTCATCTTCACATTCTCTTTTATTTTTGTCACGGTTTGTATACGAGATTGAGGTGTATATAATTGTTGTTATTATTGTTATTATTGTTGTTGTTATTTTTGTGATTGCTGCCATTGTTGTTGCTATCGTTATTGTGTTTGTTGCTGTTAACATTAGCACCTACGGTTCCACGGTTTAGACTGGAATTAGGTTTAGGGTTTGGCCTTCCAATGGGGCCAAACCCTAAATAGGGATCAAATTGCAAATATGTAATTAAGAAGGGTATAAACGCAAAAAGGGTTTCTTTTTTTGAAATTATGTTCCATTTTAGGGTTTGGTCTTCCAATGGGGCCAAACCCTTAGCAGGGACTTATTTGTAATTTATTTTCTTTTTTTATCTATTTCATAAATCATCATGAAGGAATGAAAGGTTAATGGGGGTATAAAAGCAAAAAGGAGAAATTTTCATTCTCATTTACACGTTTTCTTAAATATGATTAGTTTTTATTTTCTAGTTTTTTCTTATATTTATTACTTCTGTTATATTTAAAAGGGAATAAATAATAATTTTTGTAGAATGGTTGAGTTTTCTTTTTACAAAGTTTCTTTTTATTATTTTTGTAATATGAGGGTTAATAAACTTGTATTTTGTTTTAGAAAATTCATTAGGGAATAATTTATTTAATGGTAAGCAAGTTTTTTTTAAAACAATTAAAAGGGTACCATTTATGGGCGTCTTAGGGGTGCTAACACCTTCCTTAAGCGTAAATAACTCCCGGGCTCGAAATCTGGTTCAAAGACTATTTTTTTAAATTATTCTCATAAAAAAGGTTTTTCCTATTGTTTTTCCTTAATAAACTTTAGGTGGCGGCTCCATTTGAATTTTTAGTGTGGTTGTCACAGATGTCAATATGTTTTGATATAGAATGATGAATCGGATTTTTTGTAAGATTGATTGCACTTGTATTACCAAAATAAATGGGGATGCAGGGGTACCTGACCGAGTAATCCTCCAGCTGATTTCTTACTCAAATGATTTGCTGACAACAATATAAAGCTGAGACATATTCAACTTCAGTGGTTGAGAGAGCTATGGTTTTTTGCTTTTTGCATGACCATGAGATCAGTGCTTTTCCTTTCAACTTTATCACCCGCTTAATCAACATCACAAAAACCAATTAAATCAAAGTTTGTGTTCTTCTTGAACCATAAACCAATGTTTGTGGTTCCAACAAGATATCTGAATATTCTTTACACAGCTATTAGATGAGATTCTTTAGGAGTAGTTTGAAACCTTGCACATAATCCTACTGAGAAAATAATGTCAGACCTGCTGGCTGTGAGATATAATAGGGAACCTGTTCCGGACTGGGCCGAGGCCCAATCCGTCGACCCACCTTCCCTCGATGCCACGTCGTCCGCATGCCTGTCCGCGCTTCCTCAACGTGGTGAGACCTAGCGGCTTTGTGCATTAAAAGAATTTAATGCCGGGTTTCACGGGCGGTTACACATCGACGATGGCAGTCCTCAACTCATATTAAAGAAGACCGTCGAGCGGTCGAGGTAATCATCTTTCTACCACCTCTACTCACCTCGACACACACCGACTTCGAAAGCGTCGGAGTGTTTGCGTACACCACCCAACACGCCGCCGTCCTCGTCATGAGCACAACCTGTGCTCTTCCTCGGCCATCCTCACGAAGTTCCATTCGAGAACATTGGCACCGCCTGTGGGAATCGTTTCGATTCCATCTTCTTTGTCGAAGTCTCCTTCTTCACTGACGATGACCGGATCAAGCGTCGGTCGCGACTTCAGCGCTCCACTCATGCGAACGCAGATCTTGAACAACCAAACCAGCGGTTGTAGCCCAGCGAACCACCTCTCCAAAGATGACGCAGATTCGATCGTTCTTTGCTCAAACCGATGTCTGAGCGAAACCACGCCATCCTCATTCGCGCGAGTTCCACGAATTCATCCGCCATCGCCGGCGATGCATGCTCTAATCAACGCCTCGATCGAATGGAATCGTCAGCGAAGGAACTCCGCTCGGCGTTGCACCCAAACTGAAGCAGAAAGATCGACCCTCTCATTCTCCTCGGAGATCGAAGGAGTCTGAAAATCTCGAGATCTGTTCATCGCCACCACCGTGTACGACTCCACGCCGCTCGTGCGCAGAGCACTCCGCGTGCCATTCAGGTCATCAACTCTCGAGCAATGACCACGAGTGATTCAGCGGACCGGTTGGTCCTTTACATCCAGAGATCATGAAATTCCGATTCAAAGCATCTTCGTAAAACCACCCGCTCGGACTCCTACGACGGCACCACCAGGCACGAGCATGTTGGTTGCTTTGATCGTCATGAGCTGGTTATCGAGGCGCCCGGTCGCGTGAAGTGCAGAATCTTTCCTCACTCTGAAGAAGGCAGGCGTTGTCTTGGTTCCGACTCTTAAGAAAAAATTCCATTGGTTAGTGGATGAGCTGGTCGACCAGTTCTCCGCGCATTTCATCGCTGCGTCTAAAGTCCAACCCAAGTCGGCATTAGCCGCACCGGCCGCAATTCAAAGAAGAAGATGAGTCTATCGAGACTACGTCGGCGCTTCAACAAAAGAAGCCATTTGGTGAAGAAATGCTCTGACGAGATGAAGCTGTACTTGCTAGAGCAAGGCCTGGTCGAAGGGAAGCCTATTCTGTATCGACATTGGTGTCGACAAACCGAGGTCTCGATCGAGTTCTGAAGCTTAGCTCAGGAAATTTATGAATTCACGAAGAGAAGTTGATAGCCTCAAAAGCCAAAGACAAATCCCCAGAGTAACAGCGGCGAGCAAAGATGAAGAAATATAATTAAGTTGAAACAAATGTATCCTAAACACATAAGTGTGAAGCGACGGTGAAGTATGATTGAAGAAATACCTGATCGACATTTATTTACTTATCAAAACCTTGCACCTCGATGGAACCTCGTGCGAGACCGCTGCACGAGATCCCCGATGAAGAGATCGAGCCTGCGTCGAGACGGCGTGCACGAGGTCGTGATAAAGCCTTGCGGCGCTTGCACGCAGTACCTGCAGCAGATGGATACACAGTCAAAGATGTCGAGCGACTTACCAGGCCCACCTCGCAATTGCAAAATCTCGAGGCGACCTTAAGCTTCGGCTCACGCCATGGGACCTTGATTATTTGATGACCACGACCTTGCCGCTTGGGCGGCCAGGATCAATTACTCCCCCAGGGAAGTATACACCTCGACTACGAGCACTTTACTCAGCATAAAATTAACGCTAACTTAATTACATCAGTTCTTTGCAAATTGTCTATACTTTGGCAGGAGCAGCGTGATAAAGCCTTGTCGCGTTAGGCACAAGCACCTGATGAATGAAGAGATCGACCTCGCGCCGGTGACCGCGTGCAGGCTCATGATAAAGCCTTGCGTTAGCGCACAAGCACTGATGAAAGAAGAGATCGACCTGCGCCGACCGGCGTGCACGCAGCTCGTGACAAAGCCTTGTCGGGCGCTGGCACAAGCACCTGATGAATCGACCTCGTCACGAGACCGCCGTGCACGCAGCTTCGTGACAAAGCCTTGTCGCGTTAGCACAAGCCTGATGAATCGACCTCGTGCGAGACCGCGCGTGCACGAGCTCGTGATAAAGCCTTGTGCGTTAGCACAAGCACTGATGAAGAGATCGACCGTGCCAAGACCCGGCGTGCACGAGCTCGTGATAAAGCCTCTATGCGTTGGCACAAGCACCGATGAAAGAGATCGACCTGCGTCTGAGACCAGCGTGCACGAAGCTCGTGGAGAAAGCCTCACGTTAGCACAAGCACACGATGAAGAGATCGACTGCGCCGAGGACCGATGCGCGCAGCTCGTGACAAAGCCTTGTGCGTTGGGCACAAGCACCTGATGAAGAAATCGACCACCGTCGAGACCGGCGTGCACGAAGTCAGTGACAAAGCCTTGTGCCCTCGCGAAGCACAGCCAACCTCGTGGTCGAATCGCCGGCCAGACGTGGAACACGCGAAGGTCCCGACGACCTAATGAACAAGCACGACATGGCGACACTTGCGATTAATTCATTTAACAAGGACGCCGAGCGTCGACATCAACGATCTCGACAACAAGTCACCACCGGCCCGGTCGAGCTAGCGACTGGGGCAATCAGCCCGATCGGCCGAGGCCCAATCCGCCCGACCCACCTTCCCTCGATGCCACGTCGTCCGCATGCGTCATTCCGCTTCCTCAACGTGGGCCGACTGGCTTGTGCATTAAAGAATTTAATGCCGACTCCGGGTTTCACTGATCGTTACACATCGGCGATGTAGTCCTCAACTCATATTAAAAGAAGACCGCGTCGAACGGTCGAGGTAATCATCTTTCTACCACCTCTTACTCACCTCGACACACACTGACTTGAGCGTCGGAGTGTTTGCAGGTACACCACCCAACACGCCGTCGTCCTCCGTCGCGAGCACAACCGCGCTGCTTCCCTCCGGTCATCCTCTGAAGTTCTGTTCAGAACAGAACCTATCATACCTCTATACTCTTTTTCGGAGACATCCTTGCCTTTTTCATCCTTATCAATACTCATGGATGGATGCATGGGGGTAGCCATTGCTTTGGCCTCACTCATTTTATATTTTCTAAGAAGATCTTTAGTGTATTTCTCTTGGTAAATAAAAATCCCTTCTTAAAGTTGCTTAATTTGCAAACCAAGAAAGAATGTTAATTCACCCATCATACTCATTTCAAATTCACTCTTCATGAGGTCACCAAATTCTTTACAAAGTTTTTCATACTCCAAAAATGATGTCATCCACATAGATTTGAACAATAAGCAAATCCTTTTTGTGAGTTTTCCTAAAGAGTGTAGTGAACTCAACCTATCATACTAAGCTCTAGGAGCCTGTTTAAGGCCATATAAGGCTTTTATGAGTTTAAAAACATGGTTGGGTTTTCTTTGATTAATAAATCTTGGAGGTTGATTAACATAAACCTCTTCATTTAAAAAACCATTTAGAAAGGCGCTTTTGACATCCATTTAAAAGAGTTTAAAATCTTTATGAGCAGCATAAGCAAGAAGTATTCTAATTGCTTCCAATCTAGGAACTGGAGCAAATGTTTCATCATAATCAATACCTTCATGTTGATTGTATCCTTGAGCCACTAATCTGGCCTTGTTTCTTATAACCTTACCATTTTCATTTAGCATGTTTTTGAACTCCCACTTAGTTCCTATGACAGATTGATGAGTAGGGAGGGGAACCTGCTTCCATACTTCATTCTTCTCAAACTGAGAGAGTTCATCTTTCATAGCTTCAACCCATGATTCATCATTTACAACCTCATTGATGGATTTTGGTTCAATTTCAGAAATGAGAGCCAAATTGGTTTGTTCCAATCTGAAAAAGGATATGGTTCGGGTAGGTTATGAAGTTTCTCCAATCATTTGATCCTGTGGATGATGAACCACCATCTTCCAGCTTCTGGGTAGATTGTGAGAAGGAGTGGCTTGAGGAGCTGATTTTTCTTGATTTTGAGTAGATTCAGAGTGAGTTTCTGAGTCTAAATTTTCTCAGCCTGTGCAGTAATTTCCTACTCTTCTGGAATCACCCTTTGTTCATTTAGTTCATCATCATTTCTCAAATCCACAGCATTGTTAAATTCATTAAACATTACATGCATGCTTTCTTCTACAACTTGAGTTCTAAGATTGTATACTCTATATGCCTTAGATATAGTGGAGTATCCAAAAAATATGCCTTTATCTAACTTTGAATCAAATTTTCCTAAGCTGTCCTTGTTGTTTAAGATGTAACAGTCACATCCAAACACATGAAAGTAGGAAATATTTGGCTTTCTATCTTTCCAAAGTTCATAAGGGGTTTTGTTCAAAACTTTTCTAATGGATACTCTATTCAAAACATAGCATGAAGTATTGACAGCTTCAACCCAAAAATACTTTTCAATTTTGGAATCATTTAAAATTGTTCTAGCCATCTCTTGCAAAGTCTTATTTTTTCTCTCAACAACTCCATTTTGTTGAGGAGTTCTAGGACAAGAAAAGTTGTGTGAGATCCCATTTTCTTCAAAAATTGTTTGGAATGAGAAGTTTTAAAACTCTCCTCCATGGTCACTTCTCACAGCGATGATGTTAGAACTTTTTTCATTTTGAACTTGTTTGGCAAAGATTTGAAAAGCTTCAAAGGATTCATCTTTATGTTTTAGAAATAAAACCCACGTGTATCTTGAGTAATCATCAACAATTACAAAGCCATACTTTTTCCCACTAAGACTAGTAGTTTTGGTTGGTCCAAAAAGGTCTATGTGTAAAAGCTCAACTGGTTTTTGTGTTGAAATCATGTTCTTTGGTTTAAAGCTTGACTTAACATGCTTTTCTTGAACACATGCTTCACATACTCTATCCTTTTCAAATTTGAGCTTTGGGAGTCCTCTTACTAGCTCAAGTTTGGAAAGTTTTGAGATGGTTTTCATATCAGTGTGTCCTACTCTCCTATGCCAAATCCATTTGTCACTCTCAGCAGATATAAAACATGTATCTTCAGATAATTTATCAAGGCATATACTATACAAATTTTTATCTCTAGAACCAGTGAATAAAATTTTTCCAGATTCTATTTCTTTAATCGTGCAGTTCTTTGATTTAAATAAAACCTCATGACCATTATCACCTAGTTGACTCACACTCAATAAATTATGTTCTAGACTTTTAACATATTGAACATTTTTTATTTGAGCAGAGTTTGGTTTACCAACTGTTCTCGTGCCTTTGATCCATCCTTTCTCATTGTTTCCAAAGGTGACACATCCACCTCCCTTTCTCTCTAATGAGAGAAACTTGTCTCTATCTCCTGTCATGTGCCTACTGCAGCCACTGTCTAAGTACCACATCTTTTTCCTTGATGCCAAGAGGCATTCCTGCATCAGAAATTAACAATGATTTAGGTACCCATATACTTTTGGGTCCTTGATGGTTAGTGTTTCTCCTAGTCGGGGATTTTTGTCTTTTCTGACATTCAGAAATCATATGTCCATAGTTTTTGCAATATGAGCATTTTTGAATCAGTTTTGTTTTGGGAACAAATACATTTTCAAAGATTGATTTTTGCTTAGAAATCCAATTCCTGCTTTTTCAAAACTGTTTCCATGAGTTCCCATGATTTTCTCAAATGTTTCAGTGTTATGCAGAAATTTGGTTAGATCTTGAGTAAGGTCATTGACCTTTCTCCTAAGTGACTCATTTTCTCTTTTTTTGGATCAAGATTAACAGGATCTGATCTTCCAGAAATCTTTGTACTTAAGAGTTTGTGCTGTTCTGAGAGTTTAAAATGAGATTGCTATAAACAATGTATACTTTTAAGAAGACTCTCATTTTGTTCCTGAAGCTTCTCATTTTCCTTTTTAGCTTCAACAAGTTGAGTTTTGAACAGCACATACTTTTGAGCTAAAGTATTTGAGTCAGTTAAGAGATTATCAAAAGCATTTGAGCATTTATGCATGATGGACATGCAGTCATTTCAGAATCAGTTACCTCATGTTCTTCATCTGAATCTGCCATAAAACACAGATTTGCTACTTCATTTTCTGGTTCAGAGGTAGTTTCATTCGAGTCATCCCAAGTTATCATTGCCTTTTTCTTTGAGGGATATTTTTTAGGATTCTTCTTGAGTAGAGGACATTTAGCTTTGAAATGTCCAGGTTTGTTGCATTCAAAGCATACTGAATGTGTTTTGCTGGATTCTCCCTTTTGATAATCCTTCCTACTTGAGGGAATTTTCTAATGTTCCTTCTTCTCATAATTCTTTGAATTTTCTTTGACATGAATGCAAGTTCTTCATCTCCAAAGTTTCCATTTTCATTGTCACTACTGTGTTCATCAGTTTCTTCTGAGGACTTTAAAGCTGCAGCCTTGGCTTTAGTTGAACTAGTCTTGCTTGATTTGTGATAGGACTTCAAAGCTATTGTTTTCACTTTCTTTGGATGAAGTTCTTCCATGATTTCCTGTTCATGTACTTTGAGTGATCCAAGTAATTCTTCAATTTTGAGAGTAGCAAGATCCTTTGCTTTTTGAATTGCAATAACTTTGGGCCTCCATAGCTTTGGCAGACTCCTTAGCAATTTTCTGACTTTGTCTTGGTTTGGATTGATTTTCCCAGTGATTTCAAATCATTTATGATGACAGTGAATCTGCTAAACATCACATCAATTGATTCTTGTTCATTCATTTTGAATAATTCTTATTGATGAACAAGTATACTGATTTTTGCTTCTTTAACTTGGTTGGTTCCTTCATGTGCTGTTTGTAAGGTGTCCCACATTTCCTTTTTTGTCTCACACCTAGCTACTTTATCATACTCAGCCCTTCCCAAAGCACGTGTAAGATAGTATTTGGATTTTGAGTTTAGCAGAACCTTGTGTTTTTCATCAGTTGTCCATTGAGCCTTTGGTTTTTCAATAATTGTACCATCATCATACACTGTTGTTGGAGTGAATGGGCCATTTGCATCAATATCCCATATCTCAGTGTCCTGAGATTCTAGGAACAACTTCATCTGCCCCTTCCAGTTGTAGTAGTGCTCATCATTGAAACCAGGTGGTCTGTTTGAGGATGCTCCTTTAGGGAGGAACATCACTGAGTTGGGATGCATCACTTCTTTCAGGATCTTTCCTCCTACACTGTTAAGTGCTCAGCCTCTTTTTAGAGGTAGAACTCTGGTACCAATTGAAGTGAATAATAGTCACAAGAAATGGGGGGTTTGAATTGTGACCCTTTTAAAATTTCTATACTCTTCCTTTGAATAAAAACTTTCTTAGTAAAAATATTTGTAAGTTATAACACAGTGGAAGAGTATAATGGAGTTGGATGTGAACAACCTATGTTGAGGAAGAATAAACTACCTTTTGAATGATAATAATGCAGCAAAGATAATTCAGTTTAAGTATTAAAAACTTGTCCTTTTAATAAATGAATTGTTATGCAACAAATAGCTAAATATGATATGGGTTGAAATCTGTTTTATGATATGTAAAGTGAATATGAAAGCAAGTAAATGACACACACAAATTTATAGTGGTTCACCCAAAATGATCCTTGGGCTACCTCCACTCCTCACCTCCTGTGAGTATTTCAACTATTTGCTAATAGTTACAACTTGCTTAACCAACCCTTGGTTAATACACTTCAAGTATTCTTTCTCCTACAGCCTCTACAAGCTGTCTCCTGAATTACACTTCACTGACTCAAGACATTCTCACCAACACTCACTTACCCTAAGTAGTTTGGTTTAATTCTTGACAGTAATCGGGTTTAGGTTTAAAAAGGTGTTTGTTGGGATATTTCTACACTTGGAAACTAAGTATAAGGCATTACAAATTAAAGTTTACAAGCTGGAACACACACTAATGTAATCCCTAATATTTCTGGAGTTGCAGTATTTTGAGTGTGTTGAGAGGATGATAGCTGAGTGCTTGGAGTTGAATGTAACAGTTTTTCAACTTCAATCTCTACTTGATTTGATGGCCTTGCTTTGTTTATAAAGTGAGTCTTGATCTTTCTAGCCATTGGGAGAGCTGTTGCTCTTCGAATCTGGTCTGCAGAAAGTAGTATAGGTTCTGCACAAAAGTCCACCTACTTTTGTTCTTGTGTTAGAATATGCCATATCAACTTTTTGGAACCTTCTCAGCTACAACATCCTCGGACTAGCCTTTCTTCAGAGCAATAAACTTTGTTCTTCTTTCATTCAGTGCAGGAGCTTCATTAAATAGTGATTGCCTTCTTTGTAGATGCATTAAATCACATTTAATTTGATTCTGTCAAGTTTATGGCCCTGGTGCACATGGTTCAGCTTCTGATGCGTGCCTCCTCAACTTGAGAAGGTTCAGTGCCTGCCTTCTCAGATTTCTGTGCTGCACTTTGTCTTGAAGAAGCTTTGCCTTTGTTTCTGTTGGTTTGCTTTGGATTTTGGATCCTGCTCTTAACTAAACATACTTAAATAAATCTGTTAGAAAATTAAATGTTCAAATAACTTAATCTATTTCTCATTGAGTTTGGCTTCATCAAAACCTTTAGGAGTGAGATTTTTAGTCTCAACAGGAAGGATCTGTTCCTTGCCACGGATTCACTTCCCCTTCCCACTTTTTTAGAGTGTCGAGGAAGGATTTGTTTCCTCGCCTCAGATTTCTGTGCTGCACTTTGTCTTAAAGCAGCTTTGCCTTTGTTTCTGTTGGTTTGCTTTGGATTTTGGATCCTGCTCTTAACTAAACATACTTAAATAAATCTGTTAGAAAATTAAATGTTCAAATAACTTAATCTATTTCTCATTGAGTTTGGCTTCATCAAAACTGTTCTGAACAGAACTTCAGAGGATGACCGGAGGGAAGCAGTGCGGTTGTGCTCGCGACGGAGGACGACGGCGTGTTGGGTGGTGTACCTGCAAACACTCCGACGCTCAAGTCAGTGTGTGTCGAGGTGAGTAAGAGGTGGTAGAAAGATGATTACCTCGACCGTTCGACGCGGTCTTCTTTAAATATGAATCGAGGACTGCATCGCCGATGTGTAACCGCCCGTGAAACCCTAAGTCGGCATTAAATTCCATTAATGCACAAAGCCGTTGGGTCGGCCACGTTGAGGGAAGGCGGAGAGGCATGCGGATGACGTGGCATTGAGGGAAGCCGTTGGGCCTGTGAATGCTGGATCTCCGGATTGGGCCTCGGCCCAGTCCGGAACAGTTGCCCCCCAAGTCGCTAGCTCGAATGTCGAGGTGGTGACTTGATGTCGAAGTTCGTTGATGTCGACGTTCGACGTCCTTGTTCGTAAGGAACTGCAAGTGTCGTCATGTCGTGCTTGTTCATTAGTTCGTTCGGGACCTTCGTGTTCCACGTCTGCTGAGGCAGTTCTCGACACGAGGCTTGATGTGCTTGTGCAAGGCACAAGGCTTTATCATGAGTTCGTGCACGTGGTCTCGGCATGAGGTCGACAAGGCTTTATCACGAGCTCGTGTACGCGGTCTCGGCACGAGGTCGATCTCTTCATCGTAGCTCGTGCACGCGGCCTCAGACGAGGTCGATCTCTTCATCGGTGCTTGTGCAAACGCGACAAGGCTTTATCACGAGCCTGCGTGCGCGGTCTCGACGAGGTCGATCTCTTCATCATCGGTGCTTGTGCTAACGCACAAGGCTTTATCACGAGCTCGTGGACCGGTCAGACGAGGTCGATCTCAGGTGCTTGTGCAGGCTAACGCACAAGGCTTTATCACGAGCTCGCACGCGGTCTCAGACGCAGGTCGATCTCAGGTGCTTGCGCTAACGCACAAGGCTTTATCCCGAGCTGCGGCGCGGTCGCGACGAGGTCGATCTCTTCTTTCACGAGCCTGCACGCGCGGTCTCGACGAGGTCGATCTCTTCATCGTGCTTGTGCTAACGCACAAGGCTTTATCACGAGCTCGTGCACGCGGTCTCGTGACGAGGTCGATTCATCAGTGCTTGTGCTAACGCGACAAGGCTTTATCCCGAGCTCGCGGCGCTACGGTCTCAGACGAGGTCGATCTCTTCTTTCACGAGCCTGCACGCGCGGTCTCGTGACGAGGTCGATCTCTTCATCAGGTGCTTGTGCTAACGCACAAGGCTTTATCACGAGCTCGTGCATGCGGTCTCGGCACGAGGTCGATTCATCAGGTGCTTGTGCTAACGCGACAAGGCTTTATCACGAGCTCGTGCACGCGGTCCTCGTGACGAGGTCGATCTCTTCATTCATCGGTGCTTGTGCTAACGCGACAAGGCTTTATCACGAGCTGCGGCGCTACGGCCTCTAGACGAGGTCGATCTCTTCATCATCAGGTGCTTGTGCCAACGCACAAGGCTTTATCACGAGCTCGTGCGCGCGGTCTCGGCACGAGGTCGATCTCTTCATTCATCAGGTGCTTGTACCAACGCACAAGGCTTTATCACGAGCTCGTGCGCGCGGTCTCGGCACGAGGTCGATCTCTTCATCATCAGGTGCTTGTGCCAACGCACAAGGCTTTATCACGAGCTCGTGCACGCGGTCTCGGCACGAGGTCGATTCATCAGGTGCTTGTGCCAACACACAAGGCTTTATCACGAGCTCGTGCACGCGGTCTCAGCACGAGGTCGATCTCTTCATTCATCAGGTGCTTGTGCCAACGCACAAGGCTTTATCACGAGCTCGTGCGCGCGGTCTCGGCATGAGGTCGATCTCTTCATCATCAGGTGGTTGTGCCAAGGCACAAGGCTTTATCACGAGCTGCGTGCTGGTCTCGACGCAGGTCGATCTCTTCATTCATCGGTGCTTGTGCTAACGCACAAGGCTTTATCACGAGCTCGTGCGGCGCGGTCTCGACGAGGTCGATCTCTTCATCATCAGGTGCTTGCGCCAACGCACAAGGCTTTATCACGACCTCGTGCCCGCGGCCTCGGCACGAGGTCGATGCTGTTCCTATCAAAGTATAGACAATTTGCAGCAACTTGATGTAATTAAGTTAGCGTTAATTTTATCTTTGAGTAAAGTGCTCGTAGTCGAAGTTTTATACTTCCCTGTGGGAGTAATTGATCCGGCTGTCCAAGCGGCAAGGTCGGGTCATCAAATAATCAAGGTCCATGACGAGCCGAAGTTTAAGGTCGCCCGAATTTTGCAATTGCGCAGGTGGGCCTGGTAGGTCGCTCGAATCATCGGATCGTATCCACATTGCAGGAGGTGCTTGTGCAAGCGCACAAGGCTTTATCACGATCTCGTGCATGCGGTCTCGCACGAGGTTCCATCGAGGTGCAAGGTTTTGATAGTAAATAAATGCCGATTGTGTATTTCTTCAATCATACTTCACCGCTTCACACTTATGTGTTTAGGATACATTTATTTCAACTTAATTATATTTCTTCATCTTTGCTTGTCGCTGTTACTATGGGGATTTGTCTTTGGCTTTGAGGCTATCAACTTCTCTTCAGAATTCATAAATTTCCGAGCTCGCCAGGAACTCCTGGCCAGGACCTCGGTTGTCGACACCAATATCGACATCGAATATGCTTCCTTCGACCAGGCCTTGCTCTAGCAAATGCGACTTCATCTCGTCGAGCATTTCTTCACCAAAATGGCTTCTTTGTTGAAGCGCCGACGTAGTCTCCGATAGACTCATCTTTCTTCTGAATTGCGCCGGTCTGCCGCCGACTGGGTTGGACTTTAGACGCAGTGAAATGCGCGAGAAGCGGTCGACGAGCTCGACCCACGAACCAATGGAATTTTTCTTAAGAGTCCGGAACCAAGACAACGCCGCTTTCTTCAGAGTAAGGGGAAAGATTTCGCGACTTCACCGCCCTTGGGTGCCTCGATAACCCAGCGACAAGATCAAAGCAACCAACATGCTCGTCGAGGTCGGTGGTGCCGTCGTATGAGTCCAAAGCGGGTGGTTTACGAAGATGCTTGAATCGGAATTTCATGATCTCGGATGTAAAGGACCAAAGGTCCTCTCGAGTCACTCGTGTCATCGCCCGAGGAGTTGATGAAACAGACGAGCACGCGGAGTGCTCTATGCACGAGCGGCGTGGAGTCGTGCCACGGTGGTGGTGATGAACAGATCTCGAGATTTTCAGACTCTTCGATCTCCGAGGAGAATGAGAGGCTCGATCTTTTCTGCTTCGATTTGGGTGGCAACGCGAGCGAGAGTTCCTTCCGCCGATCCTCCATTCGATCGAGGCGTTGATTACGAGCATGCATCGCCGGCATGGCCGGATGAATTCGCGGAACTCGCGATTGAGGATGGCGGTGATCTCCGCTCCAAGATCGGTTCGAGCAAAGAACGATCGAACGGCGTCAAGGCCGAGAAGTGGTTCTGCCTGAGCTATCTACCGGTTTGGTTGTTCAAGATCTGCGTCGCATGAGTGGAACCGCTAGTCGCGACCGACGCTTCGATCCATCATCGCCGAGTGAAGAAGGGAGACTTCGACAAAGAAGATGGAATCGTAAACGATCCCCACAGACGGCGCCAATGTTACGACGAGAACTTGAGAGGATGACCGGAGGAAGCGGTGCGGTTGTGCTCGCTGACGGAGGACGACGGCGTGTTGGGTGGTGTACTGCAAACACCCGACGCCAAGTCAGTGTGTGTCGAGGTGAGTAAGAGGTGGTAGAAAGATGATTACCTCGACCGTTCGACGCGGTCTTCTTTAAATATGAGTCGAGGACGGTTACTGTCGATGTGTAACCGTCCCGTGAAACCCGGAAGTCGGCATTAAATTCCATTAATGCACAAAGCCGTTGGGTCGGCCACGTTGAGGGAAGGCAGAGAGGCATGCGGACGACGTGGCATTGAGGGAAGCCGTTGGGCCTGTGAATGCTGGATCTCCGGATTGGGCCTCGGCCCAGTCCGGAACAAAAACCTTTAGGAGTGAGATTTTTAGTCTCAACAGGAAGGATCTGTTCCTTGCCACGGATTCACTTCCCCTTCCCACTTTTTTAGAGTGTCGAGGAAGGATTTGTTTCCTCGCCTCAGATTCACTTCTCATTCCCACTCTTTTAGAATGTCGGGGAAGCATCCAACCATTGCCCCAGAATTTGTTTTCTTGCCTCGGCCAGAGGTGACTCTCGTGACCTTTCTTGTTCTCCAGTATTCTTCACTTTCCTAGTTTCTTCAATACTGCCATTCTCATTAGCATTTCTTCCACTGATTGAGGGGAGCCATCGTCTAGGGAGGATTCAAGTGGCCCCATAGCTAATATCTCGGGGTCAAACCCTTCCTTAATGCTTAACTCCTTCGCTGCTTCTCTACAAAATTTCTTGATAAATTCTTTTACCGAGGGTATCTTCGGTTGTCGTCTCCATCTTTGACTCGTAGATCCTTTCCGACCCATCTGTGTGGTGGGGGAAAAAGTCTCCAAGAACAGATCGACCATTATGTCTCATTTGACTATGTAGTGTATTCCTCCCGTAGTTAAAAGACTTTTTCTTTCTTAAAAGTGTTCCTCACATTTTTCTGAGGGGTGGTAAGCATTCTTTAGCACATCAATAATGCTACTTTGTCTTCTCGGTGGTTTGCGTCATTGCAAGAGTCCATCCTCCTGTCTTTTCTTGAATCTCCATTTTCATTAGGATTATGAAGGATATCTATGGATGGAGGGCGCTGTCAAATTAGATAGTCACCTCAGCCAATATTTATGTCCCACTAGAAATTTCCTCTCTCAGTCTAATTAATGAGGGGGTACGATCCTCCTTACTTAAGGTCGCATGTTGCTAATGTTCTTTCGTACATGAAGGTCTCCTTGATGGTGACCTTTCTTGATGTGGTATGGGTCTGTTTAGTAGCCCATACTGTGGTGTGACCTTTTAGCTATCTTTCTAAATCTCTCTTTCTACTAGGTCATAAATTATGCCCAGATCACATTTAGAAATCAAATTTTCAGAATGTGTAATTAAGTTTTCGGAAATTAATTTTCGAAAATCATTTGTATTTCTTTAACTCTTTGAAAATTAATTCATAGGACACTTAGTTATGAATTATGGAATCAAATTTTCGGAATGTATGAAGTTCGAAAATTTTAATTTCAAAATCAAGTAAAAAGTAACTTCTGAAATATAATTTCCGAAAGGTTTCAGAACTTCAAAAATAAATTTGTGCAATATACATATACTGGTTTTCAGGAACTTCAAATCTCAGAAATCGAAGATACCTGATCGTGACAAAGGCAACAATGAAGGAAGAAAAACTTACAATGACTACAACAATGAAGAGCCACCGTTTAGAGGGAGAAGGGGAAGAAAATTAATGGATATGGATATGGAAATATGGACAGGTGTGAGATGAAGGGCGTGTATGAATTACGTCTGCATTCCAAAATTTAATTTTCCGACGCAAATGCATACATGAGAATCGAACTTTCAGAATGTATAAATATTCCGGAAAAACGGTGCAAAAAGCAACCACTTTCAAGTTTAGCAACGAAACGGGCCATCACACAAATAGCCCAAAAAGGACATGGAGATCCAATGGGCTTTTTACAACTGAATCAGTGGGTCTTGTTGAGATCGAATAAAAGGTTGTCGTTTCTCTTGCGCCTTGTTTTAGAGCTTCAAGTCTCAACAATGGTATCTCAAGCGGTGTCAGTGCCTGCAAGTGCCAGCTTCACTATCGCTTCTCACAGGAGAAGCCCTTCTAAACTTGTGTTTTCTCACAGGTTCATATTCATATTATCCAATTCAAGTTTCATTCCTTTTTGTTTTGCATGTTTTTTTTTTTTTAATATCCTGAAAATTGAATCGCTACTTTACCAGAAACCCCTGCTCGATAGCTTCATCCTTGCCAAACTCCTATGGTCATTCACCAAAAGTTGGTAATTTTCTAATTCAACCACTTTTTCTTTGGCTGCAATTCGAAATTTTATCGCTTGCGTAATTCCATATATCAATACATAAATTATACACAAGAATGTCACTTGCAGCATAGATTTTTAAGCAATTAGGACCATATAGTTCATTATTTATCGAAATTAGATCCTTTTCACAAATACTTGGTTTTCTTTTTGCCTATTACGAACTACTTATCATTTGAACAATAAAGCATGTTATGAAATAAGATATTGACATGTATGTTTTTGTATTATGCAGGGTTATCAAGTAAAAGCCGTGGCTTTAGTTTAAAACTTGATGAGAAAAATACCCATGATGCTAGTACAAGGTACAATTTTGTACCCTTCCTCTTTTAAGCGCTTCATGTATAATGTGGTTGTTTGGTAGGATCCTTGTGAATACCTATTTTTGTCCATTTTTGCATTGTCCAATGCCTGACTTTCTTTGATTCGTTACTGGAAAAGTAAGTGTATTGGTATAGAGGTGAATTAGGTTGTAAAGCAGTCCATTGTGAAACACTACTAAAGCATTCAGATGATAGTCTATAGTATGGCAAGTTGACAATAAGCACTGTGACCTGTCTATACAGTTAGTCTCTGGAACTGGAAGTATCATTGTAGCCATGCTGTAAATGTGTTTTTTAGCTTATTCTGTGTACCTTTTTTTTCTCCCTTGAATGATCCTCTCGGACATGAATTTAATGCCTAGTCTCTGTGCTTTTTTTAAAGTATTAATGAATTGAAGAACAACTTATTGATGTTCCAGTTTACTTGTAGTTATGGTGTAATTGAAGCCAAGAAGGGAAATCCACCAATAACACCAGCAGTGATGACTCCTGGAGGACCTCTTGATCTCTCATCTGTTTTGTTCAGGAATCGTATAATATTCATAGGACAGCCTGTTGACTCACAAGTGGCTCAGAGAGTTATATCGCAGCTTGTAACTCTGGCTACTATTGATGAAGATGCAGATATACTGGTTTGTTATGTCTTGAGACTGTTATTTTACTTTTGTTCAATCCCAAACCAGGACTTATATTGGGATGCTTCTATTGGCAGGTGTATATAAATTGCCCTGGTGGAAGCACATATTCAGTGCTTGCAATTTATGATTGCATGTCTTGGGTAAGATAAAGGTTTTGCAATTTATGATTGCATGCTTTTTTAATCGAGTCACATGTTACTTCTTTGTTAGTTACTTTAATTCCGTATTAGTTGTCAATGTTTTTACCTTGAAATCTTTTGGTGACCCCATTTGTTTTCAGATAAAGCCAAAGGTTGGTACAGTATGTTTTGGAGTAGCTGCAAGCCAAGGAGCACTTCTCCTTGCAGGTGGGGAGAAGGGAATGCGCTATGCAATGCCAAATGCTCGCATAATGATGAATCAGCCACAGTGTGGATTTGGGGTAAGAATCAAGCTTTTGAAATTTTGTTGCAGAAGATGCACTTTAGATTTTAGAAGCTGACAAGTCATGAAACAGAAAAAATATCCATACTGATTTGGTGTAGGAAGAGGATAATATAACAATATGGTCCAAAGTAACATCATAATAGCACAGTAATTCCACCATCCAGTATATGAGCAAAGTAATCAAATGCACACCATGTTCTCTTCTCCCTCATCCCTTTAGGTTACAAACTTCTATAAAACTAGAGGACATGAATTTCCAGACTTGAGATTGGTGCTGATGTGCCAAATTGCATGTTACGTAGCCTTTTATTTTATGGGACAAGTTGCAATGGATTATCTAGAAGTTATGTTGGAAGCGCTATCTCTTCCAATGTAAATGTTTCGTCCAAAGTCACATCTTTCAAGTTAATCATAGAGTGGATTACGTAGGTTGACATTTGATGTATAGATGCATTAACTAATGGAAGTATTTTGTTCTTCCTTTTTACATAAAAAGCACTATAAAATATTTTTGATTGACACGTAGCAAGATAATTTTTTGGGTATTATGTGAAGTTCTTTGGTCAATACTCAATAGACATCATGATTTTGATTGTTCTTAATCTGATTGCAGGGTCATGTTGAGGATGTGAGGCGTCTAGTGAATGAAGCTGTTCAATCCCGCCATGTTAGTCTTTCTTCCTGAGTCGCACAATTTTGACAATTTATGCACAACTGTAAAATGCTCCTATGAACTTGATTTTGCTGAAAACAGGATTTTTCATTAAGTCTTAACTATGGCACTTAGATTTATGACAACCCTTGAATGTATCTAATGTGTTTGTTGGGATTTCTCAATGCATTATCATGCACTGCTTCTTTGAATTCTTGTTACTCGAAAACTATATCTTATACTTAGCCTTGTTAAGGAGGATGTTAGATATAAAACCATTCACAGACCTTCACCTAATAACTTGAGCTTTTGAGTGAGTTGATTCATTGACTTAGTATCAAAGTTTCTATGATCAAATGGTCAAGACTTTGATCATTGCCGCCTCCCCCCCCCCCCCCCCTTTTGTTGTCAATAAATGTTGAATTTTAGCCCAAGGTAGGATAGATTTGTGCACTCCATCATGCTAGAAGCTCAGATGACTTTCTGTGTGAGGGAGAAGGTAGATATAAAATTATCCATGAGCCTCCCAACAACTTTTGGAAGTTTAATTCGTAACAAAAGAATATTAAATTTCAATTTTCAATATATATGAAACTGGAATCTTCATTTGACATGATTTCTTCATGCTCAAGTTTCCATGGCAGCAGTTACTTAGATCTTTTGCTTGTTATAGTTTTTCTGACGGTTCTTGGAATGCTAAGCCTAAGTTCCTCCTATTCCCCTTCTTTTCGAGTACAGAAAATTGATAAGATGTTCAGTGCTTTCACCGGACAGCCATTAGAGAAGGTGCAAGAGTACACAGAGAGGGACAGTTTTCTGTCTGTTTCTGAGGTAATGCGAACTATTTTTCTTCCATAAGAAGTTTATTCAACTGAGCTCAAATTCTCAAAGAAACCAGAATGTGCTCTTTCCAACAAAAAATGAAATTTATGGGGGGAAAAAAAAGACGTTTCTGTTGATAGACAGGAGCAAATGTTTCTGTTAGAATATCTGAAAAATTCTCAACACATCATTATTATTATATCGAGTATCTTAGATTTTTTTCTTAATATTGGTTTTCATATTTGCTTATATAGTATCATGATTTGTTTTTTTATTTAACTAGGATTATGAGTTTAGTGTTGGTATAAATAAGGATTAGTACTTTGTCTTTTGTAAGATCATCCAACATATTATTCACATGAATGCCAATATAATTTTATTATTTTGAGCATTCCTTTCCCACCTCTATACCTAAAATACTAGCCCTATAGCTTCAACGGTTTCAATTAATTTGGGGTGATTTGTTCAAGTATATTTGATTGGCTTTATTAGAGTGTGTGTGTGTGTGTGTGTAAAATCTCCATTGTTGGCTGTAACTTGTATAACAATTTGTCTATTTTCTATCCGCGGTATTATTAAGCTTTTTTTTTAATTATGAACGCGGTATTATTAAGCTGACTAGTTTGAGTGAAGGCTGCTATTATGTTCTGAATTTCTGATCTCAGCTGCTATAGTTGTTGATCTTCTAAAACTCCCTTACCGGCTATTTTTTGTATTCCTTTTCTCATTTCAGGCTTTGGAGTTTGGTCTTATTGATGGCGTCCTGGAAACAGAGTATTGAATCCAGATTCTGTGCTGTATATTTTTATTTCTTAAAAAGTTGAACATTTTAATTCTTGTCCAACTGATATTGTTGAGTTTCATTAATTATTTAGAAATTTGTAAGTGTTGATAAGTGGTTTTTTCACTTTTCTTCATAAGTGCCTCATGAGTCATGAATATGCAACTATTTGATAGTTGACTTTCATAGAATGATTGATTCTAGTTACAATTTGCGGTTATGGACTTCATAGTAGCTAGCCCTTGTTACCGTTTTGATTTGAGAACCTAGGGACTAATTTGATTAAATCTAGTTAGGGGTGGCAAAGTGGGCCTGGCCCGTTGGGCCGGCCCGCCAACCCGCCAAAATGGGGCGGGTTGGGTTGGGATATTGAACCCGCCAACCCACATAACCCGCCCCGCTTGGACCATCAACCCACCGGGCCAGAGGCGGGGCGGGGCGGGCCAGCCCGCCAGCCCATTTTTTTTATTCATGATGTTATTTTGGAAGTTGGGACTTGTAATATTGGATGTGTATGTATTGTGCACTGAATGTGTGTTTTGTGTATTTGAGACTTTTGGTTGGACTTGGTGATATCTACATTATAATCAGGTGTTTGATATTTTGAGATGTCGAAAATACACGAGACTGTCAACGTGTCAGCAAAAATATGAAACATAGTTATTTGGAAAACAATTACGATGAGTATTTTTTTAAATAGCTATGGTGTCTGATTTGATTTTAAAAAAATATTTAGAATATAGAGTACATATGCTATTCAAATAAAAAATAGCTCAACAAATTAAATCACTCTAAAAAAATGGTACAAAAAATTATTAGATTTGGAGGATTATATGTTGAGTATTGGGCTTGCAATCAAAAGGGCAAAAACGATTTTTGTATATTGAATTTTTATACCCAACAATAAAAATGCCAAAATGTAATTTTTTTTATATTGGGTGGTGTCTCATTGCCCTGACCGCCATTAGGCGGGGTGGGCCAAAAAATTGAACCCGCCACCCATAGCGGGCCAGCCTGCCCCGCCCCGCTTTTTGGCGGGCTAAAGTGGGTTGGGGCGGGTTGGCCCGCTTTGCCTTCCCTAAATCTAGTTATGGACTTCATAGTAGCTAGCCCTTTTATAGAATGATTAAATCTTGTTGGAAATCCCACATGAAATAATAAGATGGTCTGATTAGTAATTGTTAGAAAGCATATTTAACATGTGCTTATTATAGAGTTAATACGTGCTGATAGTTAGGGATATAGTTATACACATCAAGGATTTGATTTGATTCTTTGTAATTATTATACGATTGTATTCTCTGATTATAAATAGAGACTGTGTGATCACATAAGACACACAACATTTCAATACAACTTTAACATGGTATCAGAGTCATTTTTCTCCGCAATCGTGACTCGTATCTCCGGTCTGCCACCACCGGTCGCACTGCCTCCCCGAGTCGACCCTACGGCCAAAAGCGCGTCCCCAAACGCTGCCGCACGTGCCCCCACGCGCCGCCACACTCCTGCGAGTGTCCGCCCTGCGCCCGCGCCCAGATCACGTTTTTTCCCCTTTTCCGGCCCGGCCCACCACCCGCCGCCACTTCTGCCGCCTTCCCCACCACCAGGCGCCCCTGTCCAGCTGTTTTTCACCTACAAAAACTCATGGGTGATAATTTCGATTCTAACACTGTGACGTTCACCAAGGTTCCGTTGATCCCGTGCGATAAATTGACCGGGACAGCCAACTACAGCATCTGGGCTGCTGCTGTCAAGCTTTGGTTCCAAGGTCAAGCCCGTGAAGACCACTTGACCAAACAAGCCAAGGATATTGCTACCAAAGACCGCTCAAAATGGAAGCAGGTTGACGCTTCCTTATGTACTGTCCTATGGTTTTCCATTGCGCCCAAGCTTCAGCCGCAATACCAAGCATTCACCACGTGTTATGATGTTTGGGAAAAAGCCAAGAAAGTCTACTCCAACGACATTCACCGCCTTTATAGTGTCGTTCTCAACCTCATCTCTTTGAAGCTCGAAAACATGGATGTGCAGACGTACCTTGGTAAGCTTGACCATTTGATTGCTGATTTTCAATCCCTAATGCCTTTTACTAGTGATGCAAAGAAATCATGCCGAGCAACGCAGCAAGTTTTTCATGATTCTTGCACTAGCCGGTTTATCACCAGAACTTGATTCTGTGCGTAACCAGATTTTATCGGGATCCACTGTTCCTTCATATGATCTGATCGATGAACAAGCTATTGCGTCTTGCTACTCCTCATGCTTTTGGCCCGCTCCTCGATTCGCTGATTCCTCGCTCTCGTCTCCGTTATCCCTGGCCGTGGTGGGCGGAATGGAGGGCGTGGTTGCCAACGCCGCGGTTCTCAATGCAACTATTGCAATCGCTATGGCCATATTGAAGCTGAATGTCGCACCAAGGCAAGACAACAACAGTCTAAGGTTGCCAATGTTGCTCACACTGCAATCACTGAAGATGTTACTATTTCGGCCGATTACATAACGAAGTTCCTTGATTCAAAGCGACCAATCGGCTAACACCCTCTGCTGCCGCTCGACCGTAATCTCGTAGCCTTTGTCTCTCGATCCTCTCTTGGACCATGGGTACTTGACTCCGGTGCTTCTGACCATATGACCGGTAACAAATCTCTTTTCTCTCATCTGTCTTACTCTGATTCTTTGCCCTCTGTCACCATGGCAAATGGCTCTAAAATCAAAGTTCAAGACATTGGTCAAGTACAACCCCTTCCCAACCTTTTCTTACATTCTGTACTTTATGTTCCTGGTTGTCTACATCCTATGTTTCCTTTGTTTCTGCTTTGGATTCTGTGTCTATTCCTAAGTCTACAGGTGAAGCCATGACTGATCCGAACTGGCGTCAGGCGATGTTGGAAGAGATGGCAGCATTGCACTCAAATAACACTTGGGAGATTGTTCCGTTACCTCCAGATAAAACTACAGTAGGCTGTCGATGGGTTTAGACAGTGAAGGTCGGGCCAGATGGTCAGATTGATCGTTTCAAAGCTCGTCTGGTGGCTAAAGGTTGTACACAGATCTTTGGTCTCGATTATGGAGACACCTTTTCTCCAGTGGCCAAAATGACTTCTGTTCGTCTATTTCTTGCCATGGCTGCCATTCATCACTGGCCACTTCATCAACTAGACATTAAAAATGCCTTTTTGCACGGAGAGTTGCAGGAGGAAGTTTATATGGACCAGCCCCAGGTTTCACTATTCCCGGTGATTCTCGCTTATTTGTTTGGCCACGGCTCTTTATGGATTGAAACAGTCTCCTCGTGCTTGGTTTGGTCGGTTTAGCTCTGCATTAATACAATTTGGCATGACCAGGTGTGAATCAGATCATTCTGTTTTCTCCATCCATTACCCTACCGGTCGGCGCATCTTTCTAGTAGTATATGTTGATGACATCGTCATTACTGGTGATGACACAGACGGTATCCAGCGGCTTTCTCTTCAAACACTTTCAGACAAAAGACTTGGGTCCTCTCAAATACTTCTTGGGGATTGAAGTTGCTCAGTCCTCTTCAGGCATTGCAATTAACCAACAGAAGTATGCTCTGGATATTCTTACTGAAACTGGTATGCTTGACTACCGCCCAGCTGATACTCCTATGGATCCCAATGTCAAGCTTCTTCCGGGTCAGGGGGAGACATTGAAAGACCCGGGAAGATACCGACGTCTTGTAGGCCGACTCAATTATCTCACGGTCACCAGACCAGATATCACTTTTGCTGTGAGTATTGTAAGCCAGTTTCTGAATGCTCCTTGTGATAGCCATTGGAATGCGGTCATCCGTATTCTTCGATACATCAAAAATGCACCAGGTAGAGGACTATTATATGAAGATAAAGGCAATGCCAAAATTACTTGTTACTCAGATGCTGACTGGGCAGGATCACCATCAGATAGAAGATCCACTTCTGGATATTGTGTTCTCATTGGAGGAAATATGATCTCATGGAGGAGCAAGAAGCAAAACACAGTTGCCCTATCCAGTGCAGAAGCCGAATACCGTGCTATGATGTCAGCTACAGAGGAACTTGCATGGCTTAGGAATCTACTCCAACAGCTGAAATTAGGAGACCTCCAAGATACAAAACTTATCTCGTGATAATCAAGTCGCACTTTACATTGCATCAAATCCGCCTTCCATGAACGGACCAAACACATAGAGATAGACTGTCACTATGTAAGAGAAAAAGTTCTTTCTGGAGAAATCACCACCGATTTTGTCAAGTCTGAGGACCAATTGGCTGATATGTTTACTAAGTCCCTCAAAGGCTCTCGGGTTGATTATATTTGTAACAAGCTTGGTTCATATAACATATACGATCCAGCTTGAGGGGGAGTGTTAGAAAGCATATTTAACATGTGCTTATTATAGAGTTAATATGTGCTGATAGTTAGGGATATAGTTATACAAATCAAGGATTTGATTTGATTCTTTGTAATTATTATACGATTGTATTCTCTGATTATAAATAGAGATTGTGTGATCACATAAGACACACAACGTTCCAATACAACTTTAACAGTAATTATAAGTGGGGGCAATCCTCACTCCATGAGCTAGTTTTTGGGTTTGAATTAGACTCAAAACCCAAATTTTAATATGGTATCAGAGACTATCATAGATCCATTGTTGGGCCACCTGTTATCAGGCTACTCGGGTCAAGATCCAAATGTCCAGTCCTAGGTGTGAGGAGGGTGTGTTAGAAGTCTCACATGGAAGAATGAGATGGTCTGATTAGTGGTTATAAGTGGGGGGTAACTCTCACCCCATAAGCTAGCTTTTGATATTGAGTTAGAGTCAAACCCAAATTCTAATATGGTATAAAAGCCTATCATAGATCCATTGTTGGACCACCTGTTATCGGATCACGCTCTAGATGTCCAACCCTAGGCGTGAGAGGGGTGTGTTGAAAGTTTCAGATGGAAGAATGAGATGACCTGATTAGTGGTTATATGTGAGGGGGCAGCCCTCACTCCATGAGCTAACTTTCGGGGTTGAGTGAGGTTCAAACTCAAATTCTAATAAATATAGTTTTAATTTACCGTTTTGGGACTAATTTGACGGGTTTCATAAACTTTAGGAACTATATATTATTTTTATATATTTTAGGGACTAAATAGGAAAAAAAATGTAAGTTCATGAACTAAACTGAGGGTTTACTAGTAAAACAAAAAAAATAAAAAAGTGATTTACAATTTTTTCGGGTGTACGGCACCGTGCACCATTTTTCACAATAGTGCAGGGTAGAGTTCACCTATTTTTACCTTTATAAAGTAGACCATCTGGGTTTCCTCGACGTGGTTTCGCTACTTTAGAAATTGGAATGAGCTTTCCTGTTGCCGTCTATTTTTCCAAGGCACCTCGAGTAAGGGGGGTTGCGTGATGAATTGGACGAGATTTAATTATATCATTTTTTATTCTATAATCCAATCTTTTTTTTTTTAAATGAAGGAGAGGAGCCTCGTTAAAACCTTTCTGATACAAAACCCTCCTTAGGGAAAAAACATCTAGAAGGAAAAAGAGTACTCCCCCCTGTTTTTATTAAAAAAAAAAGGAAAACAACAAGAAGAAAAGCGCGGGGACTAGGCCAAGGGCAACCAAAGAAAAAACGAAACAATCCAAGAGGACAATAAGGAACCTAGGGATCTATTTTTAAATTTTTACTTGTATATTTAAATTTTTGATTTACTCCACTTCAGTCCAAGATAAAATAGTTAGGATTGAATCTATTTTTATTTGTTTATTTATTTATGAGATATTAATAAGTCATGAAATATCAAAAGAATCAATTGTATTTCCAAGTAATATATTACTTAGACTAAAAGAAAATTCACATAATATCACTATTAAGATTTCAAAATATATTACTTATTTACTTGTATTTTAATTTGTGTTTTTGTTAATGATATTTTGTTTTATTTCATCTCTTTTACACATTTTTGCTAAAACTTTTTTTTTGAAGGAATATTTTTGCTAAAACATATTTTTAAAATAAAATAAAAAATTTATACAATAAAAAGTTTTTTTGACAAAATATAATAAAGAATATGAGATATGCAAGAAAATTGAAAACTAATTTAGAATTAATATACTTAAAAAATATTTAAATGATAAGATTTAAGTTAGATAATAAAATCATAAAAATAGTATAGATAATTTCATAAATGTGTATTGATATAATTATAAGTGATAATATGATTATTTTACGAATAAAATCATAGATATGAATATATTTCAGTTTGGAAGAGAGAGGAGATCCAAAATCAAATCTAATCCAATAAAAAATTATTTTGTTTTTGTTTTTTGGGTGTTTTTCATTTTTAATTTTACATTTTGATTTTTATGATATTAATATATATTGAAATAAATAGATTTATAAACTCTCTTTAGATTAGGGATAAGGATGAATTAACCCCATAACAGTATAAGCATTGCCTAGTTAATTATTTGCCATCTTTGATAAAACTTGCTAATTCTTTTTTTTTTTTTTTGATAAATAAAACTTGCTAATTCTTTTAGTTGACTTTGGTAGACCTTGACCCATTGCTAACGGAGTTTTATCTCCAGTCGCGAGACAAGTTTCGGGAGGCGTTCCTTGCGGAAGCTAGTTGATGCTTCCTGCTGAAGGCAGGCGCACAGTGCACTAATAGCTTTGGGAAACACAATCAATTTTAAAGTGGAAAGCGAGTAATTCTCAGACATGTGTAGGCTTTATTTAGAAACTACCAAGATAACCATACATACGGATTATTATTCCCTTTTTATGTATTTTTGAAATATATTTGTTTATAAAACTAAAGTTTTACAGTGTGATAAATATACGTATTTGTTTTAGTTATTTAAAAATGTAGAAAAAATGAGAATAAACAACATACAATTTTGTTTAGAAATCATCACCATTTGCACGGTGTGATATATGCTGGTTTGGATTTAGATCGATGATGCATACTTTTACTTGAATTTAACTTAAAATAATGTTATTCAGACGTATTAATATAAATATTATGTCATATATGTGTATTTTATTCTGTGATTATAATTAGATTTTAATAATTATACACTTTAATAAGTTATGCACTTATAAAGTGCTACAATTACGCTTTTATAAAAATAAAAATAAAAAATAAAAAAGTGTTACAATTAGTACTCTCACTTTTTTATACTTTATTTTTATCTCGTAATAAATATATTTTTTACATATTTACTTTCATATTCAAACGTTGCTTAAATGCCCAGGTAAGATGCAGAGAGTGGGGAAGTTGCTCCTGGTTTTTCGTGTTGTTTATATGGACTTTTTCTTTTTGAAAGTAGGATATCGTTGATTGAGTGTTAGAAACTAATCCATCAAGACATTGAGATTATTTAAAGGGTGGACTCTCCCTACAATACTCTTCC
The DNA here is from genome assembly GCA_037113605.1 of Calophaca sinica. Classification (NCBI taxonomy): domain Eukaryota; kingdom Viridiplantae; phylum Streptophyta; class Magnoliopsida; order Fabales; family Fabaceae; genus Calophaca; species Calophaca sinica. The sequence goes on from CM073734.1 coordinate 75,199,771, forward strand.
ATATACATAGGCAGTGATGGAGCTTGACTAAATTTCTTGAGGGGCCAAATTTGGCCTCACGTTATATATAACTATTTCACCATCATTTACATTATTATTTGGTGGTGTAGTGGTTGGATCACCCTCTTTCATTAAGATGTATAGGGTTCCAACTAGGGATTATCATTTTTAGGCCTTTTTTTTTGCACAAAGAAAACACGAAAAGGCAAAAACATTATTCTCAAGGAATTGATGCAGGTAGGACTGGGAGTAGGTCAGGCCGCCCGATAGGATCCTACGACCTGACCTACTTAAGGCCTGGCCTGTATAATAAAAAAGGTAGGTTTCGAATTTTTTGAAATCCTATTATATTAAAAAAGCCAGACCCAGGCTAAAAAAAAATACCTACTAGGCCTGACAAGCCGACCCATATATTTATTTTTATTTTTGAAACTTCTCCTTATTTTTTTTCCGTTAACAATATCCCAATGTATTTTTCGATAACAACAGGCCCATGTATTTTTAACAACTAGAGAAACTGAACCCTAAGACTAGTGCACTCTATTTCACTTGCAGTCTTTCAAAATACAAGCTTTCTAAACTAAACAAACCCTATAGCCTCCAAATAGCAGATGCGAGAAGAAGGAAAGAAAAGGGAAACTGAGAGGGAGGGAGAGAGGTCGCGGTGATGGGGGGTGAGTCGCCTTTAGGCAGCGCGACATGGGAGGAGAGGGGCACGCTGCACAAACCCCATCTGCGCAACATCGTTCGCAACCCGCTGTGACTTGCAGCCTTCTTCTTCTTCGTTTCGTCGCCCTCCACTTTAAGCACTTGTGGAAGATGTGTTTCATCATGGTTTGGTTTTTCCTTTTTTCCTTTTTCCTTTTTCGTTTTCCAGATCGCGAATGTGACCATTTTTGTTTTCCATGTTCTTTTTCGTTTTCCAGATCTCGAATGTCACAGTCGTCTCTATTATCATTCGTGTTCCATCTCACAGATCGTGAATCACAACTCTGACCATTTTTATTTTCCTTTTTACGTTTTGTACATTTTCGGTTTCCCTAATTATTTCAAGTTATGGTGTTTGTATTTGGGTTTGCAACAAATTTAAGATAATTTTGATGATACAATTCAATTTCACTATTTTGGGTGATATATTTTAGTGAAATCGAGTCACTTGTTCTTGCATCGCAGACAACTTGCTCTTGTTATCTTTGGTGTTTATTTTGGGTTGTTAAGTAGACTTTTATACAAGCTTTCAGGCCGAGCCAGACTTTTAAAAAGGTCAGGCCAGACCTTAAAAATTGGCCTATGATAGGTAATAGGTCAAACTCAGACCTTGAACTTTTAAAGCAGGTCAGGCTCAGGTCTTGCAAAGCCTAGCCTGGCCTGGCCTATTCCCACCCCTAGATCCAATGACTCATTGATTGCGAAAATAGTCATTACCACTACACCACACTAACAACTGAGGCGACTTTGGTAGCAATAACATTATATAAACTAAAACTTAAAAAAAAATTGGGGGAGCCATGGCTTCCACCTGTCACAACTAAGATCTGCCATTATACATAGGTCTAGGATATATGGAATCTACAAACAAATACTTGAGGGACTTAGTTATGTGTCAACTGTGTCACACCATGTTGGTACTTGTTTATATGGTCTACTTTGAGCTTCTTGTTCCTGAAATAAAGTGTCTACCTTATTTCATCACTCATTTTTACTTTTGTTAAATTGGCATATTCAAAAAACTAATGAAGCTTATCTTTCATAAGTCCAATATGCTAGTATATAACGAGTTGAGATCCTCTTCATTTCTCGAAAGAAATAAATGCTTCATTACTACAGTTTTGCATGTGTAAAGACACATAAAAGCCTAATAAATATCACTCGTTCTAAAAAGGTGTGCACTTATACACACAAAACTATAGCAATTAAGTCTTCCATTTCTTTTGAGAAATGAAGAGAATCATTTTATATAACATGTATGACTAGTGAATTTAACTATCTTCTAATGGGCTTGACAAAGTAGAGTTGTTCGGGAAAGGGCTAAAAATTTCACTAGCTTATAATATTTTTTTCACTAACTTATAATAGTTTTTCATCTCTACTTGAAGTAGTATTTTATATTTATAATTTTTTATTTTATTTTTATCCTTACTATTTTAATTAAATAATCTTTTGTCTTCTTCTAAATCAAAGAGAATACTTCTAAGTTCTAAAGAATTATTTGAACATGTCATTTATTAATTAAATAAAAATATTTAATGTTTCAAAAGAATTATTCACAAAAGAGAATAAAATTAAAAAAAATATAATGACAAATTAATTTGAAATAAATTTAAGTGTCAAAGGCAACAATTATTTTAAAATAAATAAGTTGTAAAAAAATATAAAAATATAAGCATGTCTTTGAATTTTTAAGTATTTATTAATTATTTCAATAGCTAATTTTAGCTAACATTTTAAATTTAGTTGGTTAGCTTATAGTAACATTTATAAGTTCATTTACTATCTCTGCTACCCTAACTAATACTAGTATATATTTCTGCTAACAAAACCTAAAATTATAGTATAAAATAAGCAGCGTATCACTTCTTAAGAAAGGAACCGAAATATATTGAAATTGCGTTGACTACAGCACCTTAAGAACCAGTCCGTTACAATAATTTGTTTGGATCAGTCCATAATTAATTGTATTTTATTTAGGGTATACTGAATTTAGACGCAATGTATTTTTGGTAAATGTGCATTGGGTTTTGTTTTTGGCATTGAGTGTGTCAGGGCCGCCCAACACCCGTTGAAGTCTAAAGTAAACTCTAAATAGAGACTCCTAAAAAGATTTTAAATAGATGTCTAAAAAAATAACAATAAAATAATTAATAGTAGGGTTTAAACCCACAACCACAAGATAAAGTGCATTATATTATACCATCAGAGAGCTAGACAAATTTGATATAAGTTGAAGGAATTTGATTATTTATATTAAGTGGAAATAAAAATTTGAGTTGCTTGGGCCTTTGGCCTTCCTATCATCCTTTCATTTTTAACAAGTAAAACCTAGAATTATATAAATAGCGTTTTCACTTCCTAAGAAAGGGAACAAAAAATATTAAAATTGCATTAACCATAACACCTTAAGCTTCAGTTTGTTACAATAATTTGGCTTAGTCCAGAATTAATTGTATTTTATTTGGATATTGAATTTAGACCCTCATCCTAGTTACAGCAATGAGTAGAACCCACCCGCATACCCAGAATTTAAAAGAATACTCACACCTATAACTATACCCACTGAGTAGCATTTTTAATACATATAATCTTACTTGATGGACACCTAAGTATTTTTATTTTTTTTTTGGTATTCTGATGGACACCTAATTATTCGTACTCATATATGTTATCCACAATTTAATTAACTAAATTGTTGATTAAAATTATTCAAAAATATTTTAAACCTAGTCAAATATATAAATATTACAAATAAAACTATTTATATAACTAAATTAATATATACCCTCATCCTAACTACATCAATGAGTAGAGTTTGGGTAGGGTACTATAGTACCCACCCGCATACCCAGAATTTAAAAATATAGTCACACTTATAACTATACCCACTGAGTAGCATTTTTAATACATATATTCTTACTTGATGGACACCTAAGTATTTTTTTTTTGGGTATTCTGATGGACATCTAAGTATTCGTACCCATATAAGTTATCCACAATTTAATTAACTATAAAAATAAAAAGTAAAAAATTGTTGATTAAAATTATTCAAAAGTATTTTTTTTTTGATAAGCAAAGAAGATGTATTAATAAAAAATGGAGTACAAGGGGTACTCCGAACCCATATTTACAAATGGTCTAGGGAGGAAGTGCCTCATTAAAACCCCGACGGCCAAAACCCATTGGAAAAAAGACCGAAAGGGGAAAAAGAGTACGACAACCAACCCTAGCAAGGCCAAACAACAGTAGCATCATCAAAGTTTAAGACATTGAATAGGATTCATGCACCAATTAGAAAAAATAAAATTCCTCTTACGGCCTTCCCTAAAGATAAACCACCCCCATGAGCTATATTTGATTTGAGCGGTAACTTGCTAGCATCCTTACCCTCATCTCTAAAGATGACCAGCATTGCGAAGGTTCCAGATATTCCAAACAACGACCAACCAAATCAGATATCTCACTTTGCCAAGTTTCTTACCGGACAAAGTTCCCAAAGCGTATAAAATGCTCCATACAATTACGACAACGCTCCATCATTCTAACCAATTCAAGACTGCACTCCAAATACCAAGTGAAAAAGTGCAAGAAAAGAACAAGTGATCTCTATCCTCATTATGCATAGAGCACAAAACGCAAATCCCAGCTTGAGTACCAAGATCACAGCCCCTCCGTTGTAATTGATCACAAGTGGGTAACCTATTGAGAAATAACCTCCAAGCCATGAACAAAATCTTAGAAGGCACAGAAGTATGCCATACCTTTTTTAGAATGTTGTCCAACTCAGAGTTGCGTTCTCCAATGAAAGCTACCTGTAGCAAATTGTTGTATGCAGACTTGACTGTAAACCGGCCACCTTCCTCAAGTTTCCAAAGCCATTCATCATCCGTGTCTTGCTTTGGAGATACCCTGTTCAGGATATCGTTTAATGCTTGAACTTGAGCTTCTTCCCAACCGAAAATCCTCCGGCGCCAAGCGACACTCCACTGCCAACGATCATCAACCCAAGCCCCCAAGTCAGAAACAGAAGCCTCCTTATTTGCTGCAGCCGAATAAAGACGCGGAAATAGATCCATTAACTTTCCTTCGTTTGACCAATCAACAGTCCAAAAACAAAATTCCGAGCCGTTACCAAGTTTTGGCTGCACCAAGTCAAGAAACCAGGCCGAGTCTTGTGTCACGAGATCCCTCCACCATAACGAAGATGTCGGGCCATGAGTATACAAGCCTAATCCATTACTGATGATGTTACCATATTTATGCGATAAACTCATACCAAATTGCCTCTTTATCATTTAAAAACCTCCACTTCCATTTAGCCAAAGAAACTTCTATTGAATAACTCCAAATTCTTAATCCCAGCACCACCACGATCTTTCGGAAGACAAATTTGCTCCCACTTTACCCAACTAATCTTTTTGGACTCGTGACTACCTCCCCACATAAACTTCCTTTGCAAAGCAACTAGAACCTTGAGTACTTTCTTTGGCACTTTGTAGAAGGAAAAGAAGTATAACGGTAAGCTAGATAACACTGAATTAATCAAAGTAACTCTACCTCCATAAGATAATTGTCGACTCTTCCAAGTAGATAGTCTTCGCTTAAAGGAAGAAATCACTGGCCTCCAGGTAGCTTCTTTCCTCGGATCCACCCCAATTGGGATACCCAGAAACTTGAACGAATTATTTCCTAATGCACATCCTAAGAATGTCAGGCAACTAACAGGAAGCTCTCCTCGACATTTACACCAATGAGGTTACTCTTGAAGAAGTTTATACTTAAACCAGATACCAGCTCAAATCCTCTCAAAAGAGTCTTCATACACCAAACATTGTCCCAAGAATCCTCCCCAACAAGAATTGTATCATCTGCATATTGAAGAATCGGATATGAAATTTGCTCACTCACCTTATACTTTTTGAACCACCCAATATCCACCGCCTGATTCACAAGACCAGCCAGCCCCTCAGCTGCTATGAGGAAAAGAAACGGTGCCAAAGGGTCACCTTGTTTTAAACCCTTTTGCATAAGAAATTCATCCGTCAGGCTTAGTTCACCGTAATCGAGGCCGAGTTCGATGAAACGCATGACATCATCCACCTTCTCCATTGTTGGCTAAATCCCAATCTTGTCATCATGTAGTCCAGATAACTCCAAGATACCGAGTCGTAAGCTTTTCTAAAGTCAACCTTCAGCATCAAGCACTTCTGTTTTCTTCTCTTCACCAAGTCCAATACTTCATTTATCGTTACCACGCCATCCAGAATTTGTCTACCAGGTAAGAAAGCCGTTTGACACTTAGAGATAACCTTGTCCAGCACCTTCTTCAATCTTGCAGCTAACAGCTTAGACAGAATCTTGTAGATGCTTCCTGACCTTACTAGGCCTCGTATCCTTCTCTGTTTTGCTTTATCTCTCAGCCCTCTAACATTAAGTGTAAGGATCATTAACCCTGTACTTTTTTGTTCTCCTTCTTGTTTTTTGCATCTAAAAGAGCGTTTTCCATCTCCTTAATTTGTTCAATATACCTCGCATCGATTCTTCCTCCAATCCCCAATTCTGCGCCCACTCCGGACTGAATAGCCTTCTTCATGGCTTATGCGTCCCAAAATATATTGTTGCAATTTCGAAAATTGGAGGATGAAAGGGAGTCGCAACACGGATGGATCCGCGGAGAAGTGTGAAGAATGGGTAGAGGAATTGCTCAGTTCGACCACGCCGAGCGACTCAGTTGTCGAGTTGGTTCTGGTTCGACAACGTCAAGCTGGTCGTGATGTCGAGTTGGTTCTAGTTCGACATCGGCGAGCGACTCAGGCTGGCGAGTTGGTTCTAGTTCGACAGGCTGTCGAGTTGTTTGTAGTTCGACATCGTCGAGCTGCTCGGGCTGTCGAGATGGTTCTAGTTCGAAAGGCTGTCGAGTTGGTTGTAGTTCGACATCGCCGAGCTGTTCGTGATGTCGAAGTTGATTCTACGCCGACATCGCCGGCGCACAGCTGTCGAGGTGTTTCTAGTTCGACAGTGCCGAGTTGTTTGTAGTTCGACATCGCCGAGCCGCCGGCCGTCGAAGTTGGTTCTAGTTTGAAAGGTCCGAGTTGGTTGTAGTACGACATCGCCGAGCTGCGTCTTTGTCGAGTTGATTCTACCGACATCGTCGAGCGGCACAGGCTGTCGAGGTTTTTGTTTCTTTCTCAGCGTGATGTTAGTGAGGCTGATCAATGCAGTGGGTTGATGGCTTGCTCCAATACCTGAGGTTTGGGCCTCAACAGAGTTATGTGATGCACGCATATCCGGAATTGCAACGATTTCTTTGGGCCGAGGTAGTGCCACTTCGTGCGTGCCTTCATGATTAACTAAGTGACACCCTATATCCTTGCAAGCTGCCCCTTCCGCAACGCCAGCTGGCTCGTGGACATTCCAATTCTGCATGACATTAAATGTGCCATTTGAATTTTGATATGTGCTCTGATTATTCCAACCCTCATGATTCACCCTATCATCAGTTTCCTTATTATTAGCGGCCCCATTATTGATATCATCAATTACATTGAATCTTCTTTGTCTCGCCATAATGGTAGCCATCCTCTCCCCAACTTCATCGTCCTCCTCATCTACACCGGGCATGTCCACCGCCGTCATCGTCGGACAAATCATCACGAAAAATCAGAATCGGATTGAACCCGCATTGCTTTTGGCCATTATTTGAAGGGCCATACCAATCTTCAAGGATCTTGATCGAGAAACGACTCTCCATTTATGGTTGCCATTACCACGGTTCACCACGTCATGGATCTTTGTTACGTATAACACTGGCCACATCAATAGGCGTTTTTCATTGTGTTGTCATCGGTGCGGATGAACCGCCCAAACGGCGACACTAGTTTTTCGAAGAATTCCGCACCATGCGTGAACAGAACCCGTGAGCATCGCAGCCCATGCTACTCTCTCGTTGTTGACATCCTTTGTGCTCCATGGTCGAAGTTCCTCGAACCTTTCCATCACCACTCCTTTGCGTTCTCGGCCAGGAGATTGTATGTCCCCTCCTCGCTAGATTCCATGAGAACCAAATTTGCACCCATAGGCATGATCGATGTGATAAATTCCTGACGGTGGAATTCTTCTTGAATATGGTAAGTCCGCCAGGATGCACCATCTTCCCTACCATCATATTTTCCAGATTCTTGATAACCGCCTCCTCCACCTGATACTCCACCTCACAAGTATCAACTTGCCTTCTCTTCGCTCTCCATACCTCCTTCATTCTATTCCTTGGGCCACCCTTTTTTTGAAAGGTCTTGTTCCCTTGTCCTCCAGGATGCGTTCTCCGTGATAGACCTTTTCCAACCGCTTGGGCATATGAAGTATATTGTTTTATCGGGACCGATTTACTGCATTCACCCTCCTCACAACTATCAACCTGCTTTTGAGATCCATGGGGCACTCCCTGTGATGCGGTTGTCTGATTATCGTTTCTTCTCCCCACAGATGGATCTGCTATACGAAGATCTTCTTGTTGCCAATGATGATGTTGTCAAGATAAATAACGAACCTTTCCGGTTCTTTCACGCCAGCAAATCTCGCAAAGCCAAATCTGTTGCCAGCCATGTTCTTTTTGTTTGGTATAATAACCTCAGATATGTCACCGTACTTGCGGAACAGCTCCCACATCTCCTTGGCACCAAAGTTGTCAGGTATCTGGGTGAAGTAAAATGTTGTTGTTCTAACATTTTGATGCTTGAGCCCAGCTGTGGAAACATCAACATGGTTACGCGCTCCGCCGTAATTTCTTTTTCTCCTAGTCACAATTTGCCACTCCCCACCTACTCCATCCTCTCTCTCCTCCCTCTCTCTCTCATCTCTCCTCCCTCTCTCTCTCTCATCTCTCTCGTTTCCAAAACTAGTTAAATGCCTGAAAATTGTTCCCCTTCAGAAACTAATTCTTCCAAAACCAGAAAACATGAACAAGCATTCCTTGAAATCAGACGAAACAGAAATCGGTTTGCAAAACAGAAATCGGACGAAGGGAAATGGAGAGAGCAAGATCTGGACGGAGGAAGATGAGGCCGAGAGAGATCTTGCAGGAGGGAGATGAGAACGACCAAGGGAGATGGTGATGAGACCGAGGGCGGTTCCTTGAAATTGATCGCAGAGACAAGATCATTTGAGAAGAGGAAGTGAGCGAGTGAGAAGTTGAGAGGTGGTGGTGGATCGCATAGAAATCAGATCTGGTGGATGATGGAGGGAGCGAGATCTAGACGGAGGGAGAGGAGACCGAGGGAGATGGTGATGAGACACATTTCTCTGCCTGGTGATGAGGCAGAGGCGGTTCCTTGAAATTGATCGCAGAGACAAGATCGCTGAGAAGAGGAAGTGAGCGAGTGAGAAGTTGAGAGGTGGTGGTGGATCGCATAGAAATCAGATCTGGTGTAATATTTTGAAGAATGTCCAAGACTTAGTCCAATAACCCTCTCAGCTCTCAGGCTTAATTACTCACATAAGGTATTGCATAGGCAAAGGTTCTTTGGCAAAACAACAAACGAAAGAATTCATTTTTTAATTATTTGTGATTTTAACCGAAATCAATTCAGTGACATGGTTGTTTTGGAGGAGAAAAGGTGATATTGATAGTTGGAAATCAATCTCTAACTGAAGTTAAGCAACCAATTGTTAGATTTGGCGAGGCGTGAGAAAATTAAATATTATTCAAAAGTATTTTAAACCTAGTCAAATATATAAATATTACAAATAAAGCTATTTATATAACTAAATTAATATATATATATATATATATATATATATATATAAGCTTATTAAATACAACCCATAATATTATCTTTGAGGATTAAGTAAATGTTACAGTAAATTTTCAGAATAAAAAATTCATAAAAACTTGCAAGTCATGATTAATAATATTAGGTTTACATTAATTTTATTTTTTTAATTTAATATTATGATTATACATATTCACGTACATACATACGTGTATGTTTTGTGTGTGTGTATTAAGGTAACATGTATCCGCTCTCATACCCATTAAATTTTGCTAATAATTATCTATATCTATTGAGTGGATCATTATTCTACCCGTTGTGGGTAATTTTTACGGGTATAGATAGAGTAACCCATTGGCATCCCTACTAAAGACAATGAACTTTTGGGAAGTATGCTTTATGTATTTTTACCCGGACAAAACCAAACGAAACAAAGCATAATTTTTTATTCTTTTTTATTTATTTTTTTGGTATGATTAAAAACATCACTTCTCACCATAACTCTTATTTTGTTTTATTTTTAAAGTATATTAAATCAGATTTAATATATATTTTTTGACAGAAGATTTAATATATTTTATCATGTTCTATTTTTACTTATTTATCACATAATAATACTTAATCAAATGTCACACAATGCTTTAATTTTTTTTAAATGTGTTTAGTTTTTTTTTTTTGAGATCTACTATAATTAGTCATTTTGACCGAGTGAGCTCTATGTGTATTCCCACAACAAAGTCTTTTGAGCCTACATGAGACTAACCTTGAGTCGACGAATCGGAGCAAGGTGTTTTACACTCGGTTTGTCGCCTCTCCAAACTGGCAAAAAGTAAACTTTTAAATGCAAATATATATTAGAGACTTTTATCATTATGTGGTAGTATTTAGTTCTTTATAGTGTATTTAAGTCCACTCAAGCAACCCGGATTTATCATAGAATATTTTGTTTTTGATGATCTCATTAACAATCGTAGGATCTACAATAGAATACAGTGCCAAGTTTTATACGTCAATTATATTATATTCTGTGTTAGAAGAATCCGCAAGCTAACCTCGGATAATATTGTTTAATACAATATATTAAACGAATGAAACAGCGACAGCGCAGCGCCTATAAAAAGGTTAGTTCTGTTCAAGTGGAATTCATCCTCAGTAGTGAAGTGAGCTTTTCCTTCAACACAGACGAAAGATGGCTCCTATACCAGCACTTCGGTTTCTCACTTTAGTCCTTTTCTTCTTTACGGTAATTCAATTATACATGGTCTTATTCGCTTGCAATGATGCCACATTTAGGACATTCTTCTTATTGTTCAGCGTTTATATATATATCGTTGGAACATATAACTCCTTTAATAAAGTTATTCTCCAAGTATACATGAAATTATGAACTTTAAGATTTACTCCCACTGGTCTCAAAGAGTCAAAATGTATTTGGTCTAATTTGGTCAAAATATATTTTGACTTTTGCTTTTATTTAAGATATGAAGGAGTATTTGATTTAAAAATTTATTTTTTGTTTTTAATTTTTATTTTTATTCTATTTAATCACAAAAAATATCATTTTACTTCTGTTTTAGTACTTATTTTCTGAAACCAAAATTTTACCATAGTTTCATTTTTCAAGATCCACTTTTAGCCGTCCAAAAAAAAACAACATATAGTGGTCAAACATATCTAAGTGTTGTGTGGACACTGAGGTTCGAACTCGTAACGCTCTACTTTTCTCTCGCCTTACCATCTGTCCTAGACAAAAAAAGATACACTTTTAGCCAGGCTTGTAGGTTAGTTAGCACTCTGTTTTAGGGATTATATAAATATATATTAGTAAGAGGTAATCTATATATCTTTAGAAATAGTTATTGTTACTTGACATGTAGAAGTGACTCTTGCAATTCCATGCACTAGTCTCTTTAGTATCTTTTAAAATCCTTTGCAATCAAGACCTCAAGTAATATACATATTAATTTTGCTATTTGGGCCACTAATTCTTCTCACTGACATTATTGTAGAATGGCCAAGGCATTAGTGCCAGAGACTTGAAGGTAGATCTGCAAGATGAGAAACAAGTGGAATCGAAGGATGAACCTTACATTACCCAGTACAGAACCACTCAACCAAATTACGCAGCTTCATATACCACCACGAAACGCAACAACAAACAAGTGGAGTCGAAGGATGAACCTTACGTTACCCAGTACAGAACCACTCAACCAAATTACGCAGCTTCATATACCACCACGAAACGCAACAACCATTTATCACGCCCCGGAAAGCTCAGTGATCCTTACACATCTGGGTACAATGGGTACAAAACTAGTCCTAGTGCCCATAAAGCAAGTCAACCTAATTACATTGCCGAATATAGAACCCATACCCATGATTCCAATGAACCTTACATCACTTCCTACGGTGACGTCCATGAACCCAAGCAACCCAATTACATTGCCGCATATAGGACTCATACCCATGATTCAAATGGACCTTACAATACTGCCTACCTTGGGTATACCACTCATAACCATGAAGCCAAGCAGACTAATTACATTGCTGGGTATAGGACTCATAATACACATGATTCCAATGGTCCTTACAATACTGCTTACCTTGGGTATACCACCCGTACCCACGATCCCAATGAAGTCAATCTACCTTACATCGCACGGTACATATCTACTTCCCATGATTCAAAAGCACCCACATCTACCAACTCAGAAGATTCAAAAGAGTCCTCATCTCCCAAAGAAGATTCAAAAGATTCCCCATCTCCCGACATGGATCGTACAGAGGCTTTCAAGACAGGATTTTTCACTTTGGATGATCTCTATGTTGGGAATGTGATGACCCTCCAGTTTCCAGTCTCAGAGGTTTTTCCCTACCTTTCGAGAAGAGAGGCAGACTCCATTCCTCTCTCAATGTCAGAGCTCCCAAAGTGTTCTTCAACTCTTCTCAATCCCTGAAGACTCTCCTGAGGCCAAGTCCATGAGACGCACACTTGAACAATGTGAAGGTGAACCCATCACAGGGGAGACCAAGACATGTGCCAACTCTTTAGAGTCACTGCTCGAATTCGTTGACAAAGTCATTGGGTCAGACACCAAGCATAATATTCTAACAACCAGTTACCCCTCACCCTCAGCTTCCCCTCTACAGAAGTACACTATTTCAGAAGTATCACATGATATTGATGCTCCTAAATGGGTAGCTTGCCATCCCCTCTCTTATCCCTATGCCGTTCACTATTGTCACTTCATAGCAACGGGGACTAAGATATTCAAGGTCTCTCTTGTTGGTGAGAATAATGGAGATAAAATGGAAGCTCTTGGCATTTGCCATTTGGACACATCTGATTGGAGCCCAGATCATGTTATATTTAGGCAACTTGGAATCAAGGCTGGGAAGGATGCTCCAATTTGCCACTTCTTCCCTGTTAAACATCTTATGTGGATTCCCCAGCCTTCAAAAGCCACCGTGTAAAGGGACGTGACTCTATCTGGGTGTGTATAATAAAGGTTAATCTTACCAATCAGCAGCAGTATATGCATGCTGATGAGTGATGGGTGATGATCATCATGTTCCTTGTTTCATGTATTATTAAATTAAATAATGTGGTAGGCAGAAAGAGTACCCCTTGTTAGTGTTTATGTGCATGGGTTGCACAACACAACAGGAATGAAAAAATGGACTTTGTTGTAACCTTATTATGTTCGTAATATTAAACCAGTTAGCTAGTGTTTAACTTATTTTATGTCATTATTTGGGAAATGCGCCATTCTGATGATATATATTGCACTTCCTTGGCTAGAACAGATTAAATAAACTAATTATGTGTAAATTGGGTAGTGATCAACTATGCATTCTCAAAAACATCCAAAACTGTCAAATTTATATAGAAAAATGCCACTTCCAATTCTAGCTACCAAGGAAAATACGTGAGTCCACGTTGGTTAATTAGATCAACTAGTCAAAAATTTGGAAATTTAGATAAGCCTTTCGACTCCTAAATCCCAATTCTTTATGTGAATAGTTCAGAGATTAATTGTGAGTAAATCTCTTAACTGTTTTTGGATATTCAAATTTGTCAGTAATGCCCTAACCGTTAGTATTGAAATAACATACTCCTTACTACTGCTTTGTGTAATTACTGAAAAAAGATTTAATATAATTTGGAGAAAATAATATAAAATAAATAAATGGTACTTAATTAATAATAACACGAAATCGAGCAGAAATAAGTGAAGACTAGAAAAAATAGAAAAGTAGCAATGTATGAAGGTTTGGGTCACTGTTCCTGAGAGGTTCGTCAGTGTAGAACTTTTTGTTTCATCTTCTTTCGTGCTTCTAACATTTTTTTTATTTGTCGTTATCCGAACCACATAGGCATTATGCACTATAATTTATCCAGTTGGAAAGGGCGATATCTCTCAATGGGAGGTAGAGTTACTTTAATTAATTCGGTTTTGACAAGTCTGCCGCTATATTACCTTTCTTTCTACAAGGTGCCGAAACAGATTATCTCGTCTCTCGTTTCTATACAAAGGAAATTTCTTTGGGGAGGATGCAATGAGCAACATAAAATTAGTTGGGTGAGTTGGGATAAGATAAGTTAGCCAAAATCCCATGGTGGGTTGGGTATAAAGAACCAGGAGATATTTAACAGAAGCTTGCTAGCAAAATGGAAGTGAAGGTTAATTTCTAGTAGACCGCAAGGCCCTTTGGTATGATCTGCTAACTTTCAAATATGGTAGCCTGCAGGATTGTGTCTTGAATCCGGACTGTGCAACAATAAATTCATCAAACTGGTGGAAGGATTTAATGAAGTTGGACAGCAGTTGGTTTATCAATTCAGTTAAACTCAAGTTAGGCAATGGGAAAAAGGTAAGGTTGTGGCATGACAAATGATTGGGAATGATAGCATTAAAAGATTGTTATCCAAGACTTTACCAGGTTGCGATTAACAAGAATCACAATAGCTGAGGCTGGTTTCTTGAACTCACAGACCTGGAAGTGGCATTGGCAATGGAGGAGAAATCTATTTAGCTGGGAAAAAGACCTACAGGCTGAACTTGAAGAGGTTTTACTGCTGCACTCGCCAATAGCAGAGTGATTGCCCACAAGGGATACTTGGGATACTTCTAAATTATTCACAGTTAAGTCTGCCTACTGTAATTTATTGCTACATGGTAGGAGCATTGCTTTGGATCAAAAATTGAGTAAAACATTTAGGAGCCTGTGGAAGACATCTATGCCGTCGAAGGTGTGTATCATGGTATGGAGATTATTACAAGGAAGATTGCCCACAAGGGATCAATTGGCAAGGAGAGCAGTGAATTTGAGAACACATAGCACTTGTTGTGTGCTCTGCTTCCAACAAAATGAAAGTGATGTTCACTTGTTCTTTGGCTGTAATGTCTCGAATAACATATGGCAGGCAACATTGACTTGGCTAGGCTTAAATGGACCAATTCAAGGTGAAGGAGCAGATCATTTTTTGCACTTTGGGCAGTTAATAACAGGTTTAGTGTACACAGCAAAGTTAAATTCATCATTTGGTGTGTTGTTGTTTGGTGTATATGGCTACTGCATAATAGAGTTCTCTTTCAAGGAGAGGTGGCAGATTTCACCGCAATCATGGCTCAAATTAAGGCAATGTCTTGGGGTTGGTTCATTTATAGGGAGGGGAGACATACTAATTTATTTTTTTCTGATTGGTGTATGAATCTGGAATATACTCAGAGAAAAATAGGAAAGTATGTGTACCGTTTTATTGAATTTTGCTATGGAAGATCAACTTTTGTCAAAGTACAGAAGGAATAGTACACGATTGAATGAAATAAGCAGAGTGAGAGATAGAGACAGAATAAGAAATCAGAGAAGAGAAATTAGATCATACAATTCACATGCCCATTCCCTTCCTCACCTCACTCATATATTCTCTCTCACACGTATCCCCTCAACCTTGAGTTAGTTATGCAGACCCTTGTGCCTTTCCTCACTCCCTAGCTTTCCGTATCAGTAACTAACTCATGTGCTGACTCAACCTTATTTTGTGACTTGGCTCCCACTAGTGGCTCAGCTCCTTGTTGGCTCATTACATTACCATCCCCATTTAAAACAATCATGTCCTCAAGGTTGAAGTTAGGAAATAGGGTCTTGAATTCTGGTACATCTTCCCATGTGTCACCCATGTGTCATCAGCATCATCCTCACTAGACCATCAAATGAGGATTTCTGGCACTGCAGCATTGCCCCTCAGTATAGTTCTGTGTGCAACTACTGCCAGAGGATGGAGTAAAGGCCCCACTTCAGATGTGACCAAAGGTAAAGGCATGTAAGGGACTTGGACACTGCCCTTGAAAGCCTTCAACTGTGAAATATGGAACACGGGATGGTTTTTGGCAGCCTCAGGTAATTGAAGTTTGTATGCCACAGGGCCTACTTTGGCTATAATAGGGAAGGGTCCAAAATACCTCATGCCAAGCTTTTGATTTTGTCTTAATGGCACTGAATTTTGTCTATAGGTTGCAATTTAACCAAAACCAAATCACCAATGTTCAAGTGTACCTCAGTCCTCTTCTTGTCAGCTTGGAATTTCATGTATTGTTGAGCTCTCTGTAAGTTGGACTTCATTTGGTTGACTAAGGCATCTCTGTCCATTAATTGCTGCTGTAAGTCTGGGGGATCATTGGCCTGCGGCATGTATCGAAGTAACATTGGAGGGTCTCTACCATACAATGCCTTAAATGGTGTCATACCAAGACTGGTGTGAAAAGCAGTATTGTACCAGTATTCAGTCCAAGAAAGGGCCTTATACCAAGTTTTAGGGGCATGAGCGGTGACACGCCTCAAGTATAATTCCAAGCATTTGTTCAACACCTCAGATTGGCCATCAGATTGAGGATGGTAAGCGGAACTCAAGGCCAAAGTAGTGCCTTGCAGCTGGAATAATTGTTGCCAAAATTTGCTTGTGAAAACCTTGTCCCCATCTGATAGTATTGATTTTGGAAGACCATGCAACTTCACAACATGAGTCATAAAAACTTCAGCCACTTGCTTACTAGTGAAGTCAGTTTTGAGGGCCACATGAAATGAGCATATTTGGATAATCTATCAACGACCACTAGAATGACACTATAACCATAAGATAGAGGTAAGCCCGTCATAAAATCCATGGCAACATCGTCCCATACTTGGTTAAGGATAGGTAACGGTTGCAGCAGGCTAGTAGGTAGCGTGTTTTAATTTTTGGCTTATTGGCATATGGTGCAGTGAGTGACATAGTGATGAATGTCCTTTCTCATCACTAGTGCAAAAACTAGATTTTACGTCGGACTTTTTACATCGGTTAGTATGATACCCGATGTAAAAAGAAATACGGTGGCATACTTGAAATTAATTGAAACTTACGTAAGCCTTTTTACATCGGTTGAATTTTACCTGATATAAAAAGTAGTCTATTTCATCGGTTCAACCCTTTAACAGATGTAAAAACTCTGACTAAAACCAACACCCATGTTTCCTCTTTCACTAAAAAATCTCGAATTAGAAATTTGTCCCATGCTGCGAACTCGACGAAAACAAAACCCTTGTTTCCTCTTCGCCATTATCAGATTCTTCGCCATTCTTCTCTTTCCCTTCCATCAAACTCGTCGTTCTCGCGTTCTTCGCCATTCTCGCGTTTACAAAGCTGAGAGATAACAAACAGATCCCACGCGTTCTTCTCTTCCCCTTCCAACAAACTCACCGTTCTCGCGTTCTCCGCCTCAAACTCGCCGTATTCTCCTCCTTCCTCTCCATCAAACTCGTCGTAGTCTCCTCTGTCCTCAGGTACTTCTATTTGTTTGTTTTCTGTAAGCCATAAAACCCTAGATTCTGCTTTCTATTCCAATATTAAGCAGGTTCTCATGCTATGTTTGGTAACTGAGAATCTAGGGAAATCTGAAATAAGGATAGTTTAGGATCCTTGGTTGAATTTTGTTGTTGTAATTTGTGATGTCTGACATAGATTTTGAAGTCTTAGGGAATTGATAATTTGGTACTTTGAAGTTATAGTGCGCTGGCTTCACTGTGGTCTTTTTTCTTTTTTTCCTCTGTAATCATAGGAAACAGTTTATTTTGGTGCTAGAAACCATAGAGAAGATTGAAAACTTGAAAGGAAGGGGATTTGGGATTTTCAGTTAAATTATATATATTTTTATTTGGTAATTGTAGTTAAGTTGTTGCATAGAGTTTCAGGGTTTAAATGGATTAGGGCTGGAAAAAAATTGGTGCTTTTGAATTTCAGTTATTTGAAGTTTGAACTGATATCAGAATAATTGTGGATGTTTGTTTTTGTCAATGTGCGTGCGTTGTGATTGAACTTTTGATTGTTCTGTTTTACAACATTGAGGATTAGGGCTTGAACTTTTGATTGTTCTGTTTTACAACATTGAGGATTTGCAATTTTTATGTGGTGCGTTGTGATTTTTTTTTTGCAGGCTAAATTGGCATCTATTTTGGCATCTTTCATTATTCATAAACCTACGCAAAGGTCCCCATTTTCCAAAGTTGCACTGAAAATGGTAGGCTCAGTATTGATATTTTAACTTCTGGTAATATGTTACTTTATTGGAAAATTAAGTTAGTCACTGCATAATCAACAATGGTTCTTTTTGTGCTGTCTGTGTGTAGAGCTGTATTATTTTTGTTTCACTGAGCAAAGGAAGCAGCACTACTTTTAAATAATATATATTTGATATTTCTTCTCCTTGTTCGTTGTTAGTAGCTCGAGAGTATTGGAGAGTTGGAGCATTTTTTGTTAAAGCATAGAAAGGACTATACAGATCTGCATCGCACAACCGAACAGGAGAGAGATACCATTGAGCAAGAAGTAAGCATTGTGACTTTATCTGATATGCTAGTTTCGAAAGTATTGCAGTGTCTTGATTGATAATTAGAAAATACTAATTGGGACCACATTTCCTGCTTGGATTGCTGTCATTATTAGATCAGATTGGTTTTGGGTAATAGTTTGGAATTTCACATGTCACTTCATTTTATGTCTGTTGCCAACGTTGATGATTTACAGTTTTCTGATTGTAATTTAATAAATATAAATACAATATAAATTTTTGTTTTTTAAGCCAGCCTAGCATATCAATTTAGATTGTGAAATCTTTTTTTCTATTTATAGATCTTCCAGATTCTCCCCCTTCTTAGGACGGTATTAAGTTATGCCTTGACTGCTAACGCTATCATTATTAGACTTAGATCACATTGGTTCTCTCATTTTACTTCTATGATCACATTGGTTCTCTCATTTTACTTCTATCCTGAGGGGTTTCTTAAATCAGTGAAAAATTGAACTTTTACATACTTCTTGGTTTTGCATCTGCTGTTGACATCAATGCTATTTGCTAGCTCACAAAAATGTATAAATAGAGCTTATTTAAGCGTGTCAAGAAATTTGGTTGTTGAAATAAATTTTGGGAATATTTTTTTGAAGTGCTCTGCTGACTATTCTGTTGTCCCATCATTGAAACCTTCAAGGAATCACTTTATTAAGGTCTTGTGTATTGTCTCTCATGCTTACTTCATAACTATTTTATGTTGAAGATTCAACTTGAGTTAGATACAAAATTAAGGCTGCAAAGGAAAATTCTCTACATTATTTGGTTAATAGTTAGTATTTATGTCTTATACGGAGATCGTGTGTCACCGTGTGTCATAGGTTTCATCATTGTTAAAGTTTGTATATATTATTTCAGAACATAGTTATGGATCGTAGTTGGATGCAAAAAAGTCGCATGAGTGATGAGTATGAGAATGGGGTGGAAGAGTTTCTAAAATTTGCTCAAAAAAATCTTACTGCTAGTAATGGAACATTTTCTTGCCCTTGTGTTAATTGTGTGAATCAAATACCACAAAATGTTGAGGAAATACAGAATCATCTTATTGTTAATGGGGTTTGCAGTAGTTACACAACATGGACATGGCATGGTGAAGTGTTAGACATGTCAAGTGTGTCTCAAAGTGATAAGGTTGATGCATATATGGAAGATCGATTAGAGGACATGATCCGTGATGTTGGACAAGAGTCTTTTCAGCGAGCACATGTGTATGATACTTTGTGCAGTGACAAGGAAGAACCTTGGTATCTGGGGTGCACAAGTTTCACACGGTTGTCAGCGGTTTTAAGATTGTTTAATCTGAAGGCGATAAATGGGTGGACTGATAAAAGCTTCACCGAATTGCTTGAGCTTTTGAAAGACATGCTTCCAGAAGGTAACATATTGCCAAACCGTACGTATAACGCGAAGAAGATATTATGTCTGATGGGTGTGGTGTATAAGAAAATACATGCATGCCCCAATGATTGCATATTGTACCGAAAAGAGTTTGAAGAGTTGCATGAGTGCCCCACGTGTGGGGTATCACGCTACAAAGTGAAGGATGGTGATTCTATTTGTGAAGAGAGTATAAAGGGTCCTCCTGCAAAGGTGCTATGGTATCTTCCAATAATTCCAAGGTTCAATGGGGTTCACCAATGAAAATGATGCAAAAAACATTAGATGGCATGCAGATGAGAGGAAATGTGATGGACAGATTCGTCATTCGGCTGATTCTTTGCAATGGAAGATAATTGATTCTTTGTTTCCGGATTTCGGCAATGAGCCAAGAAACTTTAGGCTTGGACTTGCTACGGATGGAATGAATCCATACGGTAACTTAAGTAGTAACCATAGTTTATGGCCTGTTCTCCTAGTAATTTACAACCTATCTCCTTGGTTGTGCATGAAGCGCAAATACATTATGTTATCCATGATGATTTTGGGCCCAAAACAGCCAGGAAATGACATAGATGTTTTTCTAAGTCCCTTGATTGAATACTTGAGAATGTTGTGGGAGAAAGGCGTTAATGTCTTTGACGGGTATTCTCATGAATATTTCAAGCTGCGAGCCATGTTATTTTGCACCATCAATGACTTTCCAGCATACGGAAACTTGTCTGGGTATAGTGTCAAGGGGCATAAAGCGTGCCCTATTTGTGAACAAGACACATGTTACCATCAACTGCAACATGGAAGGAAGACTGTTTACCTTGGGCACCGAAGATTTCTTAGACGTAATCACCCGTATCGTAGGTTGAAAAAAGCTTTTAATGGATGCCAGGAGAAGGAAATTGCTTCGATACCCTTAACCGGAGAAGAAGTGTATCAACGACTAAAGGACATTAAAGTTATATTTGTAAAGAAGCAAAAGCAGTCTACTGAGAAGAACATATGGAAGAAGAAGTCAATGTTCTTTGATCTTCCATACTGGTCCAGTCTTGATGTTAGACATTGTATTGATGTGATGCATGTGGAGAAAAATGTGTGCGATAGTATAATCGGAACACTTCTCAATATTCAGGAGAAGACAAAGGATGGTGTGAATGCTCGTCTAGATCTGGTTACGATGGGTATAAGAGAGCAGTTAGCTCCAGAGCCAAGAGGTAAAGACACATATTTGCCCCCAGCGTGTCATACCTTGTCAAAACAAGAGAAAAGAAGTTTATGTGAGTGCATGCGGGGCGTCAAAGTGCCACAAGGTTACTCCTCAAATATCAAGAGGTTTGTCTCAATGAAAGATTTGAAATTAGTTGGCTTAAAGTCGCATGATTTCCACGTCTTGATGCAACAACTACTACCGGTGGCTATTCGTGACATCTTACCAAAAAAAGTTCGACATGCCATAACTGGGTTGTGCTTATTCTTCAATGCTGTATGTAACAAAGTTATTGACCCACAGAAGTTGAATGAGTTGGAAAATGAGGCTGCTATAATCTTGTGTCAATTAGAGATGTATTTTCCTCCTTCATTTTTCGATATCATGGTTCATTTAGTTGTTCATCTAGTGAGGGAGATTAGATTGTATGACTCGGTTTATTTAAGGTGGATGTACACAGTTAAATGATACATGAAGATATTGAAAGGGTATGTGAAGAATCAATACCAACTGAAGCATCTATTATTGAAAGGTACATCACAGAAGAAGCTGTTGAGTTTTGTTCAGACTACTTGTCAGAAGTGGAAGCTCTAGGGCTTCCTAAGTCTCGCCATGAAGGAAGATGTCAAGGTAAGGGTACCCGAGGTCTAAAAATTAAGAGCAAGGGTAGGGAGGAAGTTGCTTCAAGCACATTTGTATATATTGAATAACACTCCTGAGGTTCAACCTTACCTATCTTCTCACAAAAATTTTGTTAAGGAAAAAAAACCTCGAATGAACGAAAAATGGGTTTTGAATGAGCATAACAAGACTTTCTTAGACTGGTTTAAAGGGCAAATAATGAATGATGATATTGTTTCCGATATGTTAAAATGGTTGGCTAATGGGCCTAACTTTGATGTCATAAGTTGGTGTGGATATGATATCAATAAGTATTCCTTTTATACAAAGTCGTAGGATGACAAGAGTACAATACAAAACAGTGGGGTTATGGTAATAGTTTCTTCCATGCACTTCTCTAGTTCAAAAGATAAAAATCCTGTTATGGCATCAATATCTCACTTCGGGATAATTGAAGAGATTTGTGAGCTCGATTACGTTAAATTTAGAATCCCTGTTTTTAAGTGTAAGTGGATTAACATTAATAGTGGTGTACTGCAGCAAACATTTGATATTCCCAATGATGAGAAGCTGAAGAATAGATGGATTTCATACGCGTGTGTTTGTTGCAAGGGATTTGAAACTCAGCTTACGAAGTACATATATTCCAAAGATCCCAACAAAACACATCCTTGTGAGACATACACTTTCATTTCAAAGGATACTTGGCAGAAGTTTGTTGAGAGTCGAGAGGATCCTGTGTTTTAGGTAGTTAGAACTATGGTTTTTTTACTTGGTTAGTTGCAAATGTAATTTTTTTACTGATTTTTTGTTGTCTTATTTATATATAACAGGAGAAAAGAAAAAAGGCGCAACAAAATCAGGCAAATAATCGCTTTCCCCACATATTGTCTCGTGGAGGTTATGAAAAGCTTAAGGCCACCATGAAGGAAGAGAAACTAAAACAAATTCAACAAGAATCTAATGATCCTACCGCAGTTGCTGATATTGATCCTCCATCTCCACCGCGCCATGAGCTATGGAAGAGAGCTCGACAAAATAAGTCGGGAGATTATACATCAGAGTCCTCACGCGAGGTTGCCGAGAGGATTGTAAGTAAATATTCATATCTAATTGTAATTGTAACACACTTACACAGTATTGCTTTACACGATTAATTGTCAATTGTTTGTTGTAGGATTCTCTGGTTGAGCAGAGCACCCAGTGAGCTTTTGTTCCACATGGACGTCAAGATGTCTTGACTGCTGCCATTGGAACACCCGAGCATCCTGGTCAGGTTCGTACTGCTTGATGGGGTGTGGGCATTAGGAAATACTTTGGGCCACCTTCACTTTATGGCCCCGCCTCAGGAGAACTACCTAGCAAGCTGTTGCAAGCAATGCAACAGTAGTTCGCCAAGAGTATTGATAAGTGAGTAGAGAAGGCGGTCACAGAGGTATGTATACCCGACAAAATGAAAATAAAATTATTTACGGAATGTAATTAAGAATGTAATTAATGTTTAAGGAATTTGATACAGAGGCTGGTATCTATGGGTTACTCGCAATGAAGCCCTGCTGACCAACCTTCTCCTAAAGCCACTGCCGGTGTGAGCACCAAGGGTAGTTGTTCAGCCGCCCCATCTGTTGAGTTGGAGGAGGAGCAGCCTCAACTGGATGACATCAGAAAATTTATTTTATTGGCGGTAGAATTGAAAGGATCTGTAAAGCTACCCTTAGAGCATGATTCCTCAGATTTATTTTACATCGAGTCGAGGTAGATCACGGACCTATGTATTGGTGGCCAATGGCTTTCAATAACTGTCTTACAGTTATGGCGCACGTAAGTATCGATTATTTGTATCAGTTAATGATTTGTTATGGTGGACAATTGCTTAATGATTTGTTATGGTGGATAGTTAATGATTTGTTTCAATATTTTAGGTATCTGTATCGCTTCTACCTAATGAAAGGCAACAACCATCTGTATGGATTCTTGGATCCATACATTATTAGTTTATCAAGGGACTGAAAGGTAGAGGTTGTCAAGGCCTACATCCAAAATCAACTACACACTAAGAAGAAAGTGTGTTATTTAGCACCAGTACTACAGAGGTAAGTACATATTAATGCCTAGTTTTCTTTTGTCTACGCATGAATTGATGATCATTAATTTGTACACCATATTGCTCCACAATGAAGTAATTATTTTCAATTTGTGATCATTTGTCTTAAAGATCGTTATGTAGTCTGGATGTGTTCAATGAATAGAAAGCCAGATGCAGACATCAAGCGCAAAGTTAAATTGTAAGCTTTTATTTGTCAAACATTTACTTTGTGTTATATATATAAATTATCAAAGGGCTTACTTTTGATGAATACTCTTTTATCAAAGGGCTTTGCAAGGATATTTGAAGCTAGAAGCTTATAACAAGCCTAAAAAGATTACATGGGTTTTTCTCAATGTAAGATGTTATTAAATTTTGATAAGTAGTTAATATTGTGTTAAATAATAGAATATATTGAATTACGATTTTTATTAATTTTTAGACGCCGCAACAAAGAGGAGGCTGGGAATGTGGATATTATGTAATAAATTTTTCTTGACCATTGTCTCTGGGATATTGTTGATTCATGGGAGGAGGTAATAAATTTTTTTACCTTTTAAATTGATCTGGACTTTTGATATTTACAATCTTTAGATGATGATGGTTTAACATTAAATTAATTGTGTCTTTACTTGTAGGTATTCTCTGACAACTCACCATTCAATGAAGAAGATATTTCTAACACGCGGCAACACTTTGCAAGCTTCTTTTTGAGTTATTATGAAGAGCAAAGAATGAAAATGACTTGAAAG
The DNA here is from genome assembly GCA_037113605.1 of Calophaca sinica. NCBI lineage: Eukaryota > Viridiplantae > Streptophyta > Magnoliopsida > Fabales > Fabaceae > Calophaca > Calophaca sinica. The sequence goes on from CM073734.1 coordinate 75,224,172, forward strand.
CTTCTTTTGAGTTAATGACTTTGCAAGCTTCTGGGTTGTTGGGGTGAATTGGCTTATTGGCTAGACTGACATGATGGGCGTGACTGTAATTTAGTTTAATTCATGGGATTTCTTTGTTTGCATTTGATAATTGAAGTAGATACGTTAACAGTTAGGTTTGTAGTGTTAGTTTTGGGTGCTTAGTTAGTTTAGGTTCTGTGATTGGAGTTAGCCAATATCTGTGGCCCTCCCTTTGAATTATCCTTACGATATGGAAATTTGCAGTGAGAAATTTTGTTGTTTTGTGAATTAGATGATCCTTTTGTTATGGTTAGAAATATAATCATTCCTTTGTGGTATATATATGACTTTGTTTCTGTTATGAATGTGACTGGTCTGTTACCTATTTGGATATGCCCAGGGGCTGCCTAAATTTTACAGCTCTATTAAAAAAATTGCAGTTTTTACATCGGTTAAACTCTTAACCAATGCAAAATGTAGGTTTTTACATCGGTTACTATTCACAACTGATGTAAAATGTAACTTTTTACATCGGTTACTATTTACAACCAATGTAAAAACCCACTTTTTACATCGGTTAAGAGTTTAACCAATGTAAAAATTCTAGTTTTAAAATTTTATTTTGATTCTTTTACAACGCTTGCCTTCTAACTGATGTAAAAAGGGTTTTTTATATCGGTTGTCCAACCGATGTAAAAGGTCTGTACATTCTATAGCGGGAATTTCTACATCGCCGATGTAAAAACCCCTTTTTAACCGATGTAAAATCCCTAAACTGCACTAGTGCATATTGGGCCAGTAAAACTGTGAGGAAATTCTGGCTATAGTTCGGGTAACTCCAACATGTCCACCTAGAAGAGAGCTGTGATATTCTGCTAGTAATTGAGGAATAAGATGACAGTTAGCAGGAAGTGCTAATCTGTTTTTCCAAAACAGTAAGCCATCTTTGGCTGTATAACACAGATCAGTGTTTAAGCCTTATTCACACTGCTTTAATAGTGATTTAGAGTTGGGATCCGCCTCCAAGGCTTGTTTCAAATTTGACAGAAACTAACTTTGAGGTGCAGACCAGGCCATAAGGAGCATTCTAGACAAGGCATCAGCAGCCTGATTGTCCTTGCCTGGCTTATACTCGATAGTGAAATCAAAACCAATGAACTTATGCAACCATGCTTGTTGTTCACGAGTATGAAGATACTGATCTAGTAGAGATTTGAGGCTTCTCTGGTCAGTCCTGATAATGAATTTGTGACCAAGAAGGTAATGTCAGAATTTAGCTAAAGCTTCAGTGATGGCAAAAAAATCCCTAGCATAAGCATACTGCTTTTGCATACGAGGGCTAAGCTTCTTTGAAAAATAAGCAATAGGGTGACCCTTTTAGCTTAGGACAGCACCTACACCCGTGCCCAAGACATCAGTCTCTAAAATGAAGGGTTGAGTGAAGTCAGGTAAAGCCAAGACTGGGGCAAAAGTGACTGCCTATTTTAAGTCCTAGAAGGCAGTGTTGGCTGCATCATTCCAAACAAAAGCATCTTTCATTAGTAAATCTGTAAGTGGACTAGCCAAAGAGGCATACCCTTTGAAGAATCTTCAATAATACCCGGACAAGCCCAAGAATCCACGCAATATTGCTTGATATTTTGAGGAAGAGGCCACTCTAGTATAGCTTTAACCTTCTCTTTATCCATAGCTACACTAGAACCAGGAACTGTATGCCCAAGATAATCGACCTCCAAGAGACTAAAAGAGCATTTGGACAACTTGACATGTAACACATGGTGCTGTATGGTCTATAATACATATTCCAAATGGGCTAGATGCTCGAGTTATGAGGAGCTATAGACCAGAATATCATCAAAAAATACAAGAACATACTTTCTAAGTACCTTGTTGAAAATCTGGTTCATGAGACATTGAAATGTTGCAAGGGCATTAGTAAGCCCAAATGGCATGACAAGCCATTCATAGTGTCCAAGGTGGGTTACAAAAACAGTCTTGTGCCTGTCAGAAGGATGAACAAGGATTTGGTGATAGCCAGACCTTAAATCTAGCTTGGAGAAATACTTGGCACCATAGAGCTCATCAAGTAACTCATCCATAGTAGGCATGGGAAATGAGTCCTAGATGGGGATAGCATTTAGAGCTCTCTAGTCTGTGCGAAACCTCCATGATCCATCTTTCTTTTTTACCAAATTAATAGGAGAAGAGTATGGACAGTTACTAGGTTTGATGATACCTTGTTCCAACATTTCTTGAACCATTTTCTCGATTTGCTCTTTTTGGCTATAAGGGTATCAATAGGGCCTCACCTTCACTGGTTTAGAATCTGGCAGCAACAGAATCATATGGTATTGAGACCTAGTGGGAGGTAAACCAAAAGGTGGCTGAAAAACTGATTGGTACTTGAGCAGCATAGTGCCCAACTCAGGAGGTAAATCTTATGGTAAGGCAACGGGCGGTTATGTGGCAGAGGTATGTGTTTGTAGCTAGATGGTGAAAAGGGTCTCAATGGAATTTGTATGATGGAGTCTACGAAAGTGATGCAAGGAAGCCTGCACAGGCAACGCAGGTTGTTCTCCATTTAGAGTAATAAATTTGCCATCTTGATAGAATTTTAGGCAAAGGGCTACATAGTCTGCCACATGAGGACCAAGAGCAGCTAGCCATGAAGCACCTAAAATCAAATATGCACCAGAAATAGGTAAAAGGTAAGCTAGAAAATGTAACTCATGACCTTGTACCTTGACTTGCAAATGGCGCACCAAGCCTTCAAAAGCCATGGTTTGGCCATTTCCTACTAGAACTTTGAATGAGGGAGCTGGTTCAATGGGTAGTTTGAGTAATTGGGAGGTGTGGAAAATGGTTTAATAGGTGGGGTAGGCAGTAGAGGAGGTAAACTCGGTTTGGCTGAAGACAGGGTAGTGCTAGACTAGTTTCTGTTTGTAGTGAAAGAGGTAGGGGAAAAATGTTTAGGCTGGGTAGTGGTAGTGCGGGTGGGGTCATTATTTCTGTATTTTTCTTCATAAAGCTTGGCTAGAGCCATAGCTTTAAGCAGATATTCTGCTTCTTGTATCAAAATGTCCTTGCGTATGTCAGGTGTAGGCCACTAATAAAGCAATCCAGTAAAGCATCTTCACTAAGGCCATAAACACGGTTTGCTAATGAAGTAAAAGCCAAATAATACTCTGAAACCGACCCAGAATGAGACAATTTAAATAGATTAATTCTAGAAGATTCAAAAGCAAAAGGGCCAAACTCTACCTCAAGGGCTCTCGTGAAAGCCGTCCAAGAAGGAAAAGGTCGCGAGCGTTGAATCATTTGAAACCACATAATAACATCGCCCTCCAAGTGCACAGCAACGATCGTGAATCGGTCTGGATCTGGAGTTTCATAGTAGTTGAAGAATTTCTCCGCTTTGAAGATCCAGTCACGCACATCTTTTCCTCCAAATCGTGGAAATTCCAGCTTCATGTTGCGGATCTGAAACGGTGTTCGTGAGTTCGAACTACCATAGGGAGACGGAATCGATTGAGCTTGGCATTGGAAAAATGACTCCATTGCAACCTCCAAACGATCCATGCGTTCGGAATGTTCAGCAGAAAACTGGTGAAATTGGGTTACATTAGTGACATCTAATTGGGCAAAACGTTGTGTTGTGTCCTGTTTGGAAGTTTCCAGTGCCTCAGAAAGTCATTTGAGCTCGATATGTAATTCTTCCATATGCGTGTTGTCTGCCATGGCATGAATGAAAGCACCAATGGAATATACTCAGAGAAAATTAGGAAAGTATGTGTACTGTTTTATTGAATTTTGCTATGGAAGATCAACTTTCGTCAAAGTACAGAAGGAATAGTACACGATTGAATGAAATAAGCAGAGTGAGAGATAGAGACAGAATAAGAAATCAGAGAAGAGGAATCAGAGAAGATATATAGAGGCACGAAGTGGTTCATTACAGAGAAGATAAAATAAAATAAAAATAAAAACCAACCAAACATTTACATAAATAAAATAAAAATTAAATAAATAAAATAAAAATTAAACCAAGTCTCAGAACACAATGAAGGTGGTTACAGAGAAGAAGAAGAAGAAAAATAAAAACAAAAAAATATACAAAAAAATCAAAGCCATCACTTATGGTTCGCTTCTGCTTCTTCTCGTCCAGATTTTGCGAAAATCAAAGCAAAAAAATAGACAAAAAATCAGATCTTTTGAAATAGACAAAGAAGAAGAAAGAACGAGGGCTGAGAAGTGGTTACAGAGAAGAAGGAAAAAAAACGAAAAAATAGACAAAAAATTCAGATGTCTTCGATTCTGCTTCTTCTGGTTCGACTCTCCATCTCCTCTGGTTCTCTTCTGCTTCTTCTCGTCCATATTCTGCGAAAATGAAACACAAAAAATCAGATCTTTTGATTTGGAGGCGGATCTGAAAGTGGTTATGGCTGTGATTGTGGAGACGAGATAAGAACGAGGTGGTCGTGATGGTGAGTGTGGCCGTTGGTGAGTGTGGCCGGTTGGTGGGTGTGAATGAGGACGAGGGTGACGAGGGTGTGGCCGTTGGTGGGTGTGGCCGTTGGTTGGTGACGACGGTGAAAAGGGTGACGGACGGAGGAGGCAGAAGAAGAGATGAGCAGAAGAAGAGAGAAGAGAGAAGACAAGGGTGAAGGACGTTGGCGGCAGAAGAAGAGAGAAGAGAGAAGATTAGGGTTTTTTTTAGGTATTTATTGTTGATTGGGTGTTTGGGCCGGGTAGGTTATTTGGGCCGCGTCTCAACAATGAAAGCCTGGGGGGCAGTAGAAAAATGGGGGGTGCGTGAAATAAAAAAAATGAGAGGGAGGCCTGGGTGTCTGGGGTGGTGGGCTACCGACCGCCTTGACTTCTTCAATGCTATTAGCACCCCCTCCATTTTCCTTTTTGTAACCTGTTTTCACTTTATTATTATTTTTTTGGTATTACACTTTACTATTTTTTTACCTTCCTCTTTTCCACTTTGTGACCAAAAAAATTACTATCATTATTTTATTTAATATCATTGCTTTTAAATTTAAGAAAAAATAAATTTAAAACAAGGTCGGACAAAATAAATGATTACTACATAGATTTAACGGAAATGCTAACATAGATTGTAACGTCCCACACAAACACACCGAAAATCCTTATGGTTCGCACACATAATAACAAATATTCAGATTTTATAAAAAAACAATATTCAGATTATATATTAACAAAAATAATATATTTTTCCCTTATAAAAAATATATTAACAGTCAATAAATTTATTTATATAATTAATAAATTACTAAATAAATATATAATAAATATCTTGTTAAAAAATCAAATAATACCAACCTATGAGTAAATGATTCCGGTGAGGTGGTTCCGGATTTACTAACAAAAAAAAATATAGATGAGTGTAGATAATTTTTTTATGAAAGAGATAAATACTGAAAGAGATAAATACTAAAAGAGATAAATAAACTTACTGTTAGGAGTGAAATGGAGAAGAGAGGGAGAAGGAATGGAGGAGCTAGGTGGACGCTCTGATGAATGAAGAAGATGGAAATTTTGTTTTATGAAAATGAAGAGGAGGGATGAAAGAAAAGGAAGGATCGGGAAGCAATGAGGCGGACTGCACGAGGATTTTTTTTACCCATGGTCCTTGCTAGTATCATGGGACAAGGCCCACGTTAATTTTGCGCGATAATTATACCGTGGGAAGTGCCCACGATAACTGGTCAAAGTGTCAGAATTTTTTGCAAGCTGCTTTTAGTGTGGGACGTGGCCCACAAAAATGCTCACTACTCTGTATCGTGTGTCAGGGCCCACGATAATGTTTCACGTTTGGCATTTTTTAGGGCTTTGGCCCATGATAATTACCTATTGTGTTGGCCCACGAAAAAAGCTGTAGGTAAGGCTGTTTATTCTTGTAGTGGTTATGCGGACCATTGTGCCTCTCCTCACTCCCTTGCTTTCTGGATCAGTAACTAACTCATGTGCTGACTCAGCCTCATTTTGTGACTTGGCTCCCACTAGTGGCCTGGCTCCTTGTTGGCTCATTACAAAATCCTATTGAATGTCTTAAGTGCGTTTGTAAATCTGATCACTAAGCTGTATCTATGGGTTGGAGTAGCCCTTACATGCACTTCCTTAATAAAGTTTCTTGCTTAAAAAAACAAAAACAAAGGTTTTGGAGCAGTTCCCCAAGACCCATGAATCCATGTTTGATATTTTGAATCAGCCTATATATATATGTGTGTGTGTGTGTGTGTTTGATAGCTTGAAGCTGTTTGATAATATAATATGCCAAGTGCTAACTACGATAGTGTGTGAGACAAGTCACATTAATTTATACTAGTAGTTTATTTGACTTGTTTGTAAATTTTTATTTGATCAAAATAGAAATACTTGATAAATGAACTTGTCTCATTAATTTATGGCATTTTTCTAGACGTGTTTGATCAGCTTATATTATTGTTTATTTTTTCATTTTTATTCTTATTATTTTTATGAAATTCTTTTATTACTTTATATAACTTATAGTTTAGTATTTATTATTTTTTAATATTAAACTATTTATTGTAAATTTTAATAAAATAGTTGATCTTCCAACAAAAAATAATAAGAATTACAAATTATAACAAAAAGTCATATCATTATATGTCTTTTTACGTATCAGCTAGTTCAACAAATATTGTCACTAAATATTTCTAATTCAATAAGTTCACAACTTTCAACTAAAAATTAGTTTTTCAACTTTTTTTAACAGAATTAGTTTTTCAATATCCAGGTAACTTATTAGCTATATTTTTCAAACATAATATGTCTATATTAGCTACAAAAAGTGAGGGCAATGATTTTTCCTTTATCACATTACTTAACTAGTTTATATAAGATTATAATAACCAGAAGACCGGTGGTGATATTAGCAAACTAAAAGAGGTAAAAATTCATCTTAAAGTATCAAGTTTAAACAAAATTAGTAGAATGAGATTTATACAGGGAACATATTTGGTTATGATTATTTTGGAGGAAATACACCCTTTTTTCGAAAGCTCTTTTCGGGAGATCGTTTGTTATAAGCTATTAAGATGCTTTAAATACAAAATAAGCTAATCTAGACATTTTTTTTTATTAAAAAACTCTGGCGCCTTTTGTGAGACTTTAATGTTGATTGAACAGAATGAGCTGGACAACAAGGACTTGGTATATGTTCCCTCCCAAACCCCTCCTCTGGTATTTTTAATTCTTATAATTATTGTCAATTGTTACTCTAAAATGATATAAATCTTTTTAAAAATAATCCTAGGAACTGCAGTTTACTTCCATCATTTATAAGTCTGATCATTCGACTATCGAAGGAGTTTAGGACTCCTAGTAAACCCATAAGAAATTAAAACTTGGACATTAGCATGAATGTAGGCCAAATACAGCCCAAGATCAGAAGTTCATGAACTTAATAGAATGGGGATTTATTGACACCGCATCTTTGCTAATACACCCCTATGTAGTATTCTTCATATTTTTTCCAAAATGCCCCTATCCGAAAGAACTTCTAGAAGCTATTGACCCAAGTCGTGGTTAAATTGCCTTCTAAATAGTTAACTTCCAGACATTTTACCCCCGACTATTTACATATGGACAAATATTGCTTAGTGGTCTCTGGATATACATCTCTAGATGGCACCCAGAAGTTTATATTCAGAGGTGTTAACTAACATCCGGATATATAGTTCTGGAAGTTATCTGAACTTGAAAAAAGTAAAGTTTGTACAACATCTTTGGCAGAGATGAGAGCTTAATATTTTACCATTTCTTATCACCAATCATACAAGGAATATGTGTATTATGCAAATACTAACAATATTATTTATACAAACTATTAAGCAAGTATAATTAGTCTTCAGTTAAGTCTACAAATCCTTTATTTTTCTATATATAAAATGAACTAAACATATACATCCTATTAACATATGGAAACTCCCATGCACGAGCTTCGGGTGCACAGAATGTGTGCCATTGCACCATAGTGGGAGGTATTGGGCACTCATCTTTCAAGAACACCTATAAGCAAGGCATAATAATTCAATCAATAAACTATGTCACTTAACATTATGAATGAATTTTAAATATATGACATCATATTTTACCTGTATAAAGTGGCAATTCAACACAAAGTCGATGCAAGTGATGCCATGATAGGCTGGTGGATGACCTCTAAGAGGGAAAAACGTCATGCATTCAAAAGACAACAAAAAAACTAGGACAAGGTTATATTTGGGAGAAATTTAATAACTCAGGTCTGGTAAGGTTATCCACTTTGCTAGAGGTGTGTTCCCAAGGCTTGTGCATCACAAAACATCCTTGATGTCATCTACACATTGTATAGACCGATAGAGTTGGGCCTAATCATTCTGGTAGCTATTAATCTATCTCATCAGCTCGCAACAGACTGTCGACCCTGCTTCCTCACCCCTAACAAGTAATGCTTCAATCGCATGATAACCACAATTATCGTTTGCTACTACGTCAATAACACGCTCAATAAAGGGGTGCTTGAACTCATAAAATTGGTCTATGTATAGCACATAAGTCTGTTATTTAGTTGGATATACTGATGTGTGGGTTGAAGACCTAGTAGACGTACAATCATGTAGTGATTGCATTGCATCAACATGCTCAAATAATGATGAATTGTTCTTTGTTGATTTGTCTAACTTACACGCACGATCCCCTCTCAGGTGTTTATTTTATTCCAACCTTTTCTGGAGGTAGGCACATTGAAGTTGTATTCAGTCAGTTTAGCTCACACATTTTAGACTTGATAGTGAATTCTTCCCAAACATGTCGACTTGCTCAAACTCTTTAGGATCTCTTCCCACTCTAGTATACTAGATAACTCAGTGAATGACTTATTGTTGGACTTGTCCCCTCAAGCAGTGGTTGTATTCTTGTTGGTCTATGCGACTCTGACTGATAAAGTAGCATCATTACGGATGGAGTTATTGACATCAGTGGTGCGTAGGTGGGTTGTGGCAGAGGCTGGGTATAACTTACGGGTGGCATGCCAAAAAAATAAACATATTGGGACTGGATGTAAAGTCCTAATCCTAACCGTTACTGCTTGCTCTTCTGAACCTTCTTCCGGCTCCTCAACCATTTGGGATCAGTGGAGTCTTCCTCCTTGACTCGGTGGATCCTCTAAGGTCTAGTGAATATTTCAAGGACATTATAGTCCTTTTGAGTCCTGTGGCTAATGTTGTGGGTGCCCTAGCAATTTCCCCGTGTAGTCAGTCATTCCTATTCGTAACAAGCATCATTGTACCGCTAGGGAGCTTTCAACGATTTCCTCATGGAGAGCCTAGACATGTCCCTTTGGAGTGTCCTTTGCATGATCGTTTTGTGTTGCCTGAATGTGTTGTTGAGAACACGTTTGTACCATCGTGATGTTTATTTGAACTGTGTTGGTAAAGACGATGGGAGTCAATTTATCGATTATCATAAACGATGTCAATGCTTCGTAACGATTTTCCGGCAAGCTGAGTGTTGGGATTGGGCCTCCAAAAGTATGATCCAAGAATGCTTTTCTTTCAGTATGGCCTGGTTGTATGCGATGAGGTGGGTACCTGCAAAAACACTTTGATGCTCAAGTCAGTAAGTGTTTTAGCCTTATGCTAGAGAAGATAAATAATATAGCATACATTTGCATGAAGATGCAAATCCTTTTATATAGTGTTAATCTGTGTGGGCCCTGATGTTTATCTTTGTATTTTGAGGTCATACCTTGAATTTGCGCCACATTCGTGTACTAGGGTGGTTATCCCTTATTTGTCGGATACCCCATCTCTCTCGAGTACTGTTTATGGTTTTACAGATGTTTCCTTCTTGTCAGTCTCGTTAATGGGGCAGTAAGGTCTTCCTTTCCTAATGTTGTCTGTTGACCCTGTTTCTCTTGTATTTAAGGGTCTTCTATAATGATGACCCTCTTTGTTGTGGTATGGGTCTCATTAGTAGCCCATACTATGATGTGATCTCTTTGCCACTTGTCTAAATACTTTTTTCTATCAGGCCGTTGATCACAACCGGATCAATAAAAAAAAATTCTTACAAATGTTAATTTATTGAAATATTTTTTAAAAAAAAGTTAATGTCAAATATGACAATATAATATTCCAAACACTAGAGTTAGGAAAAACTTCTAAAAAATTTCTCTGGCAAACACTCTCTAACATTAATAAAAGTCTTATATTTTCTCCACAATTGTCTCTCACCTCACTTTTCAACTCATATATATCTTTTTCTATCTTTCTTTTTTTCCATCTCTTTCTTTCTCTAGGATTAGGTACTATCTGTAGCGTTGCACATGTGTAGCCGTTGTAGAGCCATCAGATCGTTGATCTTGGATTTTAAATTTTAAATTCAATGGCTCTGCAACGGTTGTACCGGTGTAGCTGCTGTGTATATAGGATCTGAACCCCTTTTTCTATCATGTTCATATTTTTAATTTTCTGTTTCTTTCATTTCTCTTCTTTTCTATACCTTTCTTCACTACATATCTATCATACCTACCTACCATTCGTCATTTTCCAAGATTAATATACCCACTAACACAGCTCCCTGTTCCATGATGCATGGACTCTATCCTCTCTATCCTGCATCTTAATTGTCACCCATATGCTTGCTTTCCCCCCATTGCCTTCATTGTGCTTGCAAATTATTATGGAATCTAGTAGACACCCTACAATCAAACATCGATTGTCCCAATAGTGGAAAATTTTAAGAAAAATCAAACACTCACAACTGGCACCCATAAGGCAGGACAATGAGGCCTAATTTGTTTAGCTTGTGAAAGGTCAATGGAATAAAATAATCAATAAATAAAGCTTGATTATTAGACACGAGACTCATGACGTGGGCAGAATATATAGGGGACCACTTGTTATTATTGTTGTTATAAATTACTCCCCGGCTCATTTTAATAGTCCTTTTTATTTTTTCACGAGGTGATAACTCCAGTATCCTAGAGTTTTATTAGATATGAATACTACGTGACTAATTATTTAATGTCACATCATTTTTTTAACTGTATTTTAAGTGAAATTAAATTCTTAGTTTTTATATCGGTTAGTATGAGGTCTACAAGAATTTCTTTAAAGAATTTCTATATTTATTAATACATTTTCACTTTTTATAAGGAGTCTTTTTATTCTTTCTCTATTTCTGTTATTTAGATCTCTACTTAAATATTTAGATCTTTACTTAAATAATATTCTAATGTTTGTGTAAACTGTTTAATTTCATTTCTAATTTATTCTCCTTTTCTTATATCATTTCAAGTAATAAAATTATATTTTTATCAATTTATTCTATTGTTTTTACTAATTAAGTTATACATGATATCGATTTCTTTTGATATTTCGATTTAATCTTTTATTTGGAGTTCGTTTTATATGTTTTATTTAGTTTGTTATTTATAATTTATGTTTGAATTATGATTTTTTTTTCATTAGATTATTTTTGTCCTTTTCACTTATGGGTATCGATACCCACATTTTTTCATGTGTACCGAAGAATTTACCTTTTCACGATTCTTAAGAAAATAATTAGATTTAATGATTAGATTTACTGATTTCAATAATAAAATGATACTATTAGACTAAAATACTCCTAATTAAATTGGACAGCTGTAATTACTCACCAACAACTCATTAATAGAAGTTGGTTAAGATAAAGGGTATATTTGAAAAAATAAGTAATTAATACTTTTTGATTTTCTAAAAGGTCAAGTAATTTGAGACAATAAAATATTTCAAACATGATAAATAAAATGAGACGGAGGGAGTATAAATAAACAGTGCTCTCTTTTTTAAACTGGATTATTTGAGTCCAAAGAAAAGATGCAGAAGTATTTTCCCCCAAAAAAAACAAATACACATATCTCAACGCTTTTAACTTAAAATAAGCAACGGCTCTCTGCCACGAACTGACGATGGTTTTAAGAGGCAAACGACAATTAGCTTTAAAATCAAAGAAAGGAAAACTAAAGGAGATGAAAGGTCATTGTAACTCTGCTTGTAGATTCATCAAATAAACAGGAAATCGGACCACTTGTAGTACTTTTATGGGGCCACAAAGATTTTCGAACACAAAAAAAATAGAAAACGAGGAAACCTATTCCTTGTATGATTGTATCTTAGTGGGATTTCCCTCACTTTCTACATCCAGTGGACCCTCTTTTAGCTTTCCTCCTTCCCCCCCACACCCTGTGGGCCGGGGCTTCATTGTACACAAAGTTAAGAGCGTTTAATAATCAATATGTTACGTAATACTCTTTACAGTAGAGGCGGTAAAATAGACTAGTTAAAAAAAAAGCTAATAAAATACTCCCTCCGTTATCTAATATAAGTAAAAGATTTTATGTATTTGATCCAAACATAGAATATTTTGCTTATATTTGGTGACGGAGGGAGTAAATGATTAGGATAGTAAAATTTGAGTCTGAATTACAATCGAGTTTTTTTGACCTGACCCAATAAAGCCCGTTACTGTACTGGGCTAGCTCGGTCGGGCTTCGGGCAGGCTGCATATCATTTTAAAAATTAAAACACAATGAGTTGAGACGGTGAAAGTGAAAACATAAATGATAAACCGACAACGTTGTCGAACACCGTATTTTTATACGGTTTTTGCCTTTTTTATTTTTTTTCTCTTTCTGACACGCATCACGAAATTGGCTTTTTCTTTGTGGGAAGAGGGTGTCGAATTACGGTGTCAACAATTTGGTTGTCGATATAACATTAACACTTTGTATACTCCGGGCTAAATTTTTTCTCAACCCAATCAAATAGAAAATGGGTTGTCTTACCGCAATGCTTGTGTCTGGCCTTGCCTGGTGTTGAATTTCAAAAGTATTTTCGAAGATCTTAAAGTCCTAACTAAATAAATCTTTAAATTGATCCAAAAATAAAATTTTTAAACATACAATTTTTAAAATTGTTATTATTGAGGACGTAATCATATATAAATTGAAACAAATTAATGTCCCTTAAAATAATCAGAAGAAAACATTAATAAAACACTTTTTTTCCTCCATATCATTGCTATTGTAAATTTCTCTTTTGAACACAAGTCTTTTTGTTTGAAAAGCTACTCTAAATTAAAACACACAAAGTTACTATATTATATTATCCCTAACACACATTTTTTTTTTGGCTTAACCCCTAATACACATTTGTCTATATCTAAGTTTGGACATTGGTCCCTAACTGGACTTGGGACACTTGGCCATTACCATTGTCAATGTCAACTCCCTTAGCGGTGTGGGATTTGCGCCAAAATTTACCAAAAGACGATTCCATATCTTCAAGTGTTTTACCCCGTGTTTCAGGAAGCATGGTGTAAAAGAATATCCACCCAGTTGCAGCAATACCTCCAAAAAGGAAGAAAGCTCCACCAATGGTAATCCCTTTCGAAAGGGAAAGAAAAGTCATAGAAATGACCCCACTCGTGACCCTATTCAACACAACTCCCATAGCCGCACCCTGCGCCCGCAGCCTCAACGGAAAAATTTCAGAACTATACACCCACGTGATGGGTCCCGCTCCGATAGAGAACGTTGCAACATACGACAACACCATGGCTATGCTCAATCCGACGGCCCACGTGATCTTCGTTTCGGAGTGATTAATGATCGTAAGGCTGACACCAAGCGTGAGAAGCGAAAGGACCATGCCACCAACACTGGACAAAAGCAACGGTCGACGTCCCACGCGGTCCAACATAAACGTAGCCACTAAGATGAACATGGTCTTGACGAATCCAACGGCTACGGTTGCAAGAAGCTGATCCGTGTCGCCCTTGATCCCAGCCTTTTCGAAGATAGTGGGGCTGTACAAAACGACGGCGTCTATGCCTGATGCTTGTTGAAAGAAATGAATCCCGAGGGCTGCTATTACGATGTGACGAACTGCGGGTGTTGGATAAAGGAACAATTCTTTCCATACACCCTCACCTGTGTTTCGCTTGGATACCTGAACGACGTCGTCTGTGCTATCCTCGGGGATCCCTGCGGCTTGCTTTATTTCGGCTAACCTTAATTGAGCCTCTTCTTTGGAATCTGAGGTTTTGTTAAGCACTTTTATTGCATCTCCCAAGCGACCCCTCATCACGAGCCATCGTGGGGACTCTGGCATGGCCAACACTCCCACAGCTAGGATTACAGAAGGAACTGCACCGACTCCAAGCATCATCCTCCAACCCATGTGGAGTGACATTTTCGAAAATGCATAGTTCGATATGTATCCAAGTAATATTCCGCTGTTTATGAAAACCTGCAAATTAAATCAACAAATTAATTGAGTTTAAAGTATTATTTTTATTGATTGTTTAATATAAAAAATACAAAAGTAATTATACTGAATGTATAAATATATCCTTATAATTAAGGTTTTAAATAATAGTTTAAAACTATCTCCACAAATATATAGAGTTGATTTTGTAAAACTTTTTTAGACCATCATTCAATTAGATTGATTTATAATGTCACTTTTTTTTATATAAAAAATTTAGAGGGAGAGAATGGCACCCTAGTCTAATTGAATGCAATTATCATTGTAGTAAAAATTAATTGAGTTGCTTATAATTTGCTTAAATTCTATTTGATAATTTGAACCCACAAAAACTAAGTTAAATAACTCATTTAGTTGCGCTATTAGCGGTGCTCTGAACTCATGCGTATGCAATGATATATGATTTGACACTTGTAAATTTATTTTACACACTATTGATAAAAAATGGTTGAATCTTTTAAATAAAGGTGGGCGATTGAGATTTAGCAGTAAATATTTATTTGTAATTTTTTGAATTTTAAAAATGGTAATATAATTGCTACTTCAACAGAAAATTAAAACCTTTTTATAATAATATTTTAAAAAGCTATTTAAGATAATTAAAAATGATTACTCAAAAAACTATATACTAAATGAACTAAGTAACCAACCTCAGGAAAAGAGGTGAGGAAGCCGCGAGAGGAAGCAGGAGAGACTTCGGCAGTGTAGACAGGAGCAATCATGAGGGCATATCCGATGCCAATGCCGGCGACGAAACGACCAAACATGAGAAAGGCGTAGTTAGGAGAGAATCCCATGAGTAAGGCTCCGACAAAGAAGATGGAGCCGGCAAAAACGATGGTATAACGGCGACCAATCCAGTCAGAGGTTCTGCCAGCGAGACATGAACCTATGAGAGAGTAGAGATTGATGATTCCCAAAAGGACCTCAATTTTCACGTCCGAGACTTTGAGATCTCTTTTTATGTAGATTGCTGCTCCACTCATCACTCCAATATCTGTTTAGCATGGTGACGTGTATACTAGTCAATTAATCATATTTATCCAGGATTAAATATGATTTTATTCGCTATAAAATTTTTATTTTTTTAGTTCTTATACCCAGTTTTTAGTCTCTATAAATTAAAAAAACTACACGGTTTTAATCCCTAAAAAGGGACTAAAAACATATAATTTTATAATTTGAAAGACCAAAAAATGGATACAAATACTAAAAACAAAACTCGGGATAATTATATGGGTTAAAAACATTTTTAACCCTATATATACTATAGGTACAAAATACAGTTTTTTTCCCCCCTTTCTGAGATGGTTGAGCAAAAATATGAGATGGTGAAGTAACTAACCGTAGCCAAGCAAGATGGAGGTCATGGAGGCCAACATAGCACAAGCAAAGGCGTACTTGTTCCGCTTGGGCTTCTTTTGAGGATCAAAATCCTCAAGAGTTTTTTGAGCTCCTGCTTCAACTACCTTCCCCTCAGTCATCTTGACAAAATATCAAAACCACACACTCACTCACGGAGAGATTAGAAGTGTGTTAAATTGGCAGTATCTATGTGTCAGTGAACATGTATGGTGATAAGTTAAGAAACAAGTAGTAGTAGAGGTGGCAAATGGTGCAGGGTGTAAGCTTCAACTAGCGTGCCTTTTATAGATTAAAGGCTTACGTCACCTTAGACCAAGGGTCGTCCCACATGGTAGAAGAAAGACCCAACTTTCTCGCTCTTTCTCTCACACTCACACTCACACACACCTCAATAACATCATCTTCACTGTGTGCCTCACCCAAATTGCACACGTTATATGTTTTTTAATTCTATTTTAACCCTCTTTTCGTGTGAAATCGCGAATGCAAACTGTCCTCGTGGTGGCTCCCCAGTGGCAAAACGACAAGCCAGTAGTGTCGCCTACTGCTTAATAATGCCAATCGATGCAATGAGTAGACTAGTAGAGTATATATTATTCGCTTGACCCAATACTTTCTGAACTAA
Organism: Calophaca sinica; assembly: GCA_037113605.1. NCBI lineage: Eukaryota > Viridiplantae > Streptophyta > Magnoliopsida > Fabales > Fabaceae > Calophaca > Calophaca sinica. The sequence goes on from CM073734.1 coordinate 75,240,507, forward strand.
CTCTCCATGCACCGCGGCCGGTTATTTAATATCTTCAATCCAGCCTAGAAGAGAGAGGTGCTGCTACATACTACCACAAATAATGTATGTGCTTGGTTGCTCGGATAATATTTTACTAGTCGTTGGAGAATTTCATTACGGATCGAAACTAATAGGGTGTTCGTTTTGATTAACTCTCGTGTGCGGTCCGTCAACAACAAGAGGTCAACTCTCTCCCTCTTGAAGACAGTAATGTTATTGACCAAAAACAAAAGATAGTAATGTTATTTGATTTGGAAATTTTTTATACAAAAAATTATTGCAAATACTTGATAACCAATTAAGATCAGGGAAAGAAAAAATCAAGATTAGTTCACATTCTTTATTCTTACACCAATTTTATTCTAACTTAAGAGTGATTCAGCTCTACTAATTCCAAATCGGTAATAATTTGTTCTTTTATTGAACAATTAGCTAGGTCCTAACAAATCCCTATTAAAGCAATATAAATTTTTTTTAATTAGCTGTGTAAGCAAGAGGGGCAAAAGCTGTAATACATATCAAAGATCTTGGGCTACTAGCCTAGGATCTAATGTCGACCCCAACTTGGCCAAGCGGTGAGCTGATGATGATGATTGATGAACTACTTAGATCAACTTGTAATGATAATTAAGTTTTATCTTTTTGATATCCTGTTTAACTTTGGGAGAGAATATCAGAAGGATATATTTTAAAAAAATCATAATCATTATTTAAAATAAAAGATAACAAAAAATAAATAAAAGAAGTAATTAAATATGTAACAATTTTAAAAGTGCATGGTACAGTAAAATAAATTAAAACATCAAAGAAACTTTATCTGTTATGGAAAGATTTTATTTAACTAGCTAGTACCCCAAGTGGGGATAATACCCAATTTAGTCACTGAATTTTGTTACTCGTATTAATTTGGTCCCCAATTTTATTGAAATTACTAAGTAGTCCCTGGAATTGGAAAACGTTAATCAGTTACGTCCCTCCGTCAGTTTTATCTATTAACAGATTCCAAAATAGTCCTTCAATTTAGTCACTTATTAGCAAATAGGTCCATGTGATTTATAACTTAATGTCAATTTGGTCTCTGCTAAATTGACGGAGGGACGTAACTGATACCCGTTTTTGTAAGAAATGAAAGAGGGAAGGATCGATTTGTGTGAATGTGTATATTCCATTGATATGTGGAGAGTATAAATAGGGAACTGTACAAGAAAGAATATCAGAAAGCAAATCATCAGGAAACTAATTTGCAGCTGTCTTGTCTATAATTTAAAAGCTATTTAACACTATTGATATCCTAATTAAGTGTTGATTTGCTGTGCTTTATTTTTGGACTCCTTGATATGCGCCCAATATCCTTGATATGTTGCATTTGTTGTGCTTTATCTTGGGCTCCTTGATATGCGCCCAACACCCCCCTTCAAGTTGGAGATGGGATTGAAATCTCAAGAACACCCAACTTGCCAAGTAATCGTTGATAAGCATCACCTCCAAGTGGTTTAGTAAAAATGTCTGCCAATTGGTCACGACTACGGAGATAGGAAGGAGCAATAAGGCCTGCTTTAATTGTTTCACGAACAAAATGACAATCAATCTCAATATGTTTGGTGCGTTCATGAAATACTGGATTTTCAGCAATATGAATGGCCGCTTGATTGTCACAATGAACTGTAATTGGCTAAGGGTGATCAATGCCAAGATCAGAGAGAAGGTATTTTAACCATTGCAACTCAGAAGAAAGAGTTGCGAGGGAACGATATTCTGCTTCAGCAGAAGATCGAGAAATGGTTGGTTGCTTCTTAGTTTTCCAAGAAATAGGACTGGAACCTAGCATAGTAAAATAGCCAGTAGTAGATCGACGAGTAGTAGGGCAGCCAGCCCAACCAGAGTCTGCATATCCAACTAAATTAAAAGAGCTGGATGTGGAAAGAAATAAACCTTTACCAACACTCCCTTTAAGATAGCGGAGGACCCGTGTGGCTGCATCAAGATGGGAGGAGCATGGAGATTGCATGAATTGACTAAGAGTGTTAACAGCATAGTACTGAATATCAGGTCGTGTAACTGTTAGATATAAGAGGCGGCCAATAAGGCGACGATAGACGGTCGGATCAGGGAGAAGAGTGCCATCATTTGGCTGTAAACGAAGGTGTTGCTCCATAGGAAAATCTGATGGTCGACAACCAGTCATACCAGAGTCAGATACAATGTCAAGCGTATATTTTCGTTGACATAGAAAAATTCATGTTTTAGAGCAAGAGACTTCAATCCCTAAAAAATAGAGAAGATTGCCAAGATCTTTGATGGAGAAAGATTGAGCAAGGAATTGCTTTAGATAGAAATGGCATCATTATTGTTGCCAGTGATGATAATATCATCAACATAGACGAGGACAAAAATTGATGTTTGATAACAAGTGTAAGTAAAAAGGCTATAATCGGAAATGGACTGACGAAAACCTTTTTGAATAAGAGTGTTGGAAAATTTTGAGAACCATTGGCGAGAAGCCTGTTTAAGATCATAAATTGATTTGTTTAATTTGCAGACACAAGTCTTTCCTTTATGGGAAAAACCGGGTGATAGTTTCATATAGACTTCTTCATTGAGATCTCCTTGAAGAAAAACATTATTAACATCAAGTTGATGTAATGACCAATTTTTAATGGCAACAATGGAGAGAAGAAGTCGAACAGTGACTAGTTTTGCGACAGGTGCGAATGTATCATGATAATCGATACCTTCAACTTGAGTGTATCCTTTGGCAACTAAACGAGCCTTATATCTCTCAATAGAACCATCAGATTGATATTTAATTTTGTAAACCCACTTACAACCAATTGCCAGTTTGCCTTCGGGCAATGGACATAAAGTCCGAGTGTTGTTTGATTCAAGGGCCTGGATTTCTTTGGCCATGGCTTCACGCCATTCAGCCGATTTCATGGCTTGAGAATAAGATTTTGGTTCTTGATTTTCAATGATATTGGTGAGAAAGGCTCGATGAGAGTTACTTAGATTTGATAATGATAAGTAGTTTGCCAAAGGAAAATTAATACTTGATGTGGTTTGATTACAAATGTAGTCCTTGAGATAACTTGGAGGACGACAGATACGTTGGGAGTGATTAGTGTTTGGGGAATTGATTTCTGTAGAAGGAGAATTATGTGATGAAGCATCTGCAGAGAAGGATGGAGGATTGGCTGATATATCATCCTGAGAATTGGAAGTGGAAATAGTCATAATTGTTGTCGTTTGAATTTTCAACGTGATTATTTCCAGGAGAAATATGAGGATGAGTTGGTAAAATAGTAGATGAGTCAACCAATTCATCATCATGAATTTGAGTATTAATGTTGATTGCATTGTTAAGTGGCTGGGATGATAAATCTTGATAAGGAAAAATAGTTTCATGAAATTGAACATCACGAGAAACATATATTTCATGGGTTTGCAAGTCATATATACGATATCCTTTTTGACTAAAAGGATAACCAACAAAAATACCAGGTTTGGATCGCTCATCGAATTTATGTTGAATATTCATATTTTTAGCAAAACATAAGCATCCAAACACGCGAAGTGATGAGTATGAAGGAGGAGAACCAAGTAAAACTTGATGAGGAGAGTTATATCGAAGAATTGGAGTGGGAAGTTTGTTTATAAGATATGCTGCAGTGAGCACGCATTCACCCCAAAAGGAAAGAGGCAAGTTTGCTTGAAAACGTAAAGCTGTTGCAACATCGAGAAGGTGTCGATGTTTACGTTCCACAACTCCATTTTGTTGAGGAGTTGCAACGCAACTACGTTGGTGGATAATGCCATGATCATGAAACCATGTTTGCATCTGTTTGGATAGAAATTCTGAACCATTGTCAGAACGAATGGTTTGAAGTTGAGGAAGAAAGATGTCCCCATTACCAGAGTTGATTTGAGCAATTTTAGTATTAAATTGACGATTTATTTGATTAAAGAAGTGAACTATCATGTGGAAAGTTTCAGATTTGTGTTTCATTAGATAGAGCCAAGTACATCTTGAATAATCATCGATAATGGTTTGAAAATAACGTGACCCATTGTTGGATGATATAGAGAATGGACCCCAAATGTCAACATGAATTAATTCAAAACAATGAGCAGAATGAGATGTACTTTGAGAAAAAGGTAGACGTGACTGTTTCGCACGCAGACAAACTTCACAAACAAAGTCTTTATTAGCATTAATATTTGGAAAATTTCTAACAATGAAATTGAAACGAGACTTAGATGGATGACCTAGCCGTGAATGCCATAGGTCAAGCTGATTACAATGCTTAAAACCAAAACAAGAACTTGAGGGATGACTAAGGCAATTATGCTCTTGGTCATGCTTATTTGATGCTAAAACTGCATTGAGATAATATAGTCCATTGCGAGCACTACCCCGACCAATCATCTTCTTCGTTAATCGGTCCTGAAATAGACATTCAGAAGGTGAAAAAATTGCATAACAATTTGTTGAATTTGTTAATTGTGAAATGGACAGCAAATTGAATTTGAAAGTCGGAATGTGAAAAACATTCGTGAGTGTAAGTGATGGTGAACAATGGATAGTGCCTATGTGTGTCACAGGCGCTTGAGAACCATCAGGCAATTGAACAGAGATATGTTTATGAACAGTAGAATATGAAGAAGAGAGAGAGAGATGTGCAAATATGGTTAGAAGCATCGGAGTCAATAATCCATGGAAAAGGAAAACAAGCAAAAGCTGTACCTGCCAAATGTACTGATGGTCCAACAGTGTCCTCTTTGGCCAAAAGTGTCAGCAGTTCGTTGTATTGTGCACTTGATAATTGATAGCAAGGTTAGCGGAAGTGGATGATGGTGGTCCTATTTTCTTCTGTGGCTTGTCTGGGAAGCCATGGATTTGATAACAAGTAACAAGGGTGTGACCATGTTTATTACAATGTTCACAGAAAGGACGTTGGCGTTTACCGGGGGCACGATATGGTGATTTAGAAGCTTGGAGTGTTGCTGATTCTACAACAGGGGTGGATTGAAAATTGATCTCTTGTTGTTTTTCTTCTTGACGGGCTAGATTGTAGATACGTTGAATCGAAGGAAAAGGGTCCATCAGAAGAATTTGACTGCGAATAGCTAAAAAACGGTCATGAACACCTTGAAGAAACTCGATGGCACGATCTTAATTCTGTTTATCAATAATGCTTTTAGCATTACCACATATACATGGAGTGACAAGAGCAATGGAGTTGAGTTCATCCCATAAAGATTTGAGCTGTGTGAAATACAAAGAAACAGACATGCCTTCTTGCTTGAGGGCAGAAATTGATTGTTTCAATTGATATATTTTAGGAGCATTTGATTGAGAAAATCGATCCTTTAAATTAGTCCAGATTTGTGCTGCAGTTTCAGCATACAAAATACTGGGACGAATTTCAGGTGAAACCGAATTAAGGATCCAACTTGCGACCAAATCATTGCATCGTTGCCAAGCAGGGATTTCATTTTTCTTCTTTGGAGTGGTGAGTGTTCCATCAACAAAACCAAGTTTGTTTTTTGCACGGAGTGCCATTGTCACTGCTCGACTCCATGAACCATAATTGTCTCCTGTCAGCAAGGGGGTAACAAGGACAGTTGAAGGGCTATCTGAGTGATGAATGACACAAGGGTCAATGTTGAAAGTTGTTGTTGATGGTGATTTTTCATAAGAGGAGGATTAGAGGGAGGTGGAACATCAGACATGATGGAGAATCACAAGGGAACAACTGATACCATGTAAGAAATGAAAGAGGGAAGGATCGATTTGTGTGAATGTGTATATTCCATTGATATGTGGAGAGTATAAATAGGGAACTGTACAAGAAAGAATATCAGAAAGCAAATCATCAGGAAACTAATTTGCAGCAGTCTTGTCTATAATTTAAAAGCTATTTAACACTACTAATATCCTATTAAGTGTTGATTTGTTGTGCTTTATTTTGGACTCCTTGATATGCGCCCAATATCCTTGATATGCTGCATTTGCTGTGCTTTATCTTGGGCTCCTTGATATGCGCCCAATAGTTTTCAAAATACAGGGACTAATTTGAAATATTGATAAAGTAAAAGATCAAACTGAATTTTTTCTCAATTCTAGGGACCAAATTGGGTATTATCCCTCCCCAAGTGAGAACACACATATATAAATATACGTAGAAATTGAAAAAAATTAAGAATATATATTGAGCTTTTTTGAAGTTAATCAAGTCAACAAAAGGTTGAAGTTGGATGGGACTCATGGGAGCCAAATGACATGTAGGATAGTATATTTTTTTTTCCCCCCATCAAATAAGTGTGTCTTAGTTGGCAATACAACGCACGCTGAAGTTGTAGTGGATAAATTAAGATTCGTGAGATTCGGTCCGCATAGATCACAATCTTAAAAGGCTGGGGTCAGAAGCTTTATGTGTGATCAAACACTAAGATTATTTAGTTGGTGTGCCATAGTTCACATAAATCAAATAAAAGCTTTGAAATAAATTAACTTTAATTAATACTCACAAAGATTTAATTTTGTTCAAAACTGTCTCTTCAATAAAATGGATGAAATAATAGCTTACAATTAATATCACTAATATAAATAAGGATATAATTTTTTTCGACAATAAATAAGGATATAATTTAAAATTAGCATTTAATGTACTTAAAAATTATTATGTGTCTTTTATATTTTTAAAAAAAAATGCATCATTTTATTTCTTATACATAAGAGTATATTTTTTATTTGTCCAAAAGTGGCTAAATAATTTTAAATTAGTGGCATTTAATTTTCCTTGGTCAAGAAGATTCAACAATGACGGGCAGATTTGTGTGATGAAAAGAAGGGCCCAGTCAAGCCTTTCAAGGTTTTGTTGTGGGGCACCTGCCATTTTACCTATTGCAACTTGCACTTGTCAAGATCAAGACCTCCTTACCTCGCCTCAATTATTTATTACTTGTCCTTCTTAAATCAATTAAATTTTGGACCAAAAACAAATGCACTTAATTTTGTTTATAAAATTTGCAAAATTTTAAAGTGCATGCCTATATGTTACGAAACGAGCTTGAGAGGATGGGAGGAAGCGGTCGATTGTCTTCGCTGACGGATGGCGGCAGTAGCGTCGGGTGGTGTCTGCAAACACTCGGCTCAGTCGGTGTGTGTCGAGGTGAGTAAAGAGGTGGTAGAAAAATCATTACCTCGACTGTTCGACGCGGTCTTCTTTAAATATGAGTTGAGGGCCAGTTCTTTGTCGATGTGTAACCGCCCGTGAAACCCTAAGTCGACATTAAATTCCTTTAATGCATAAAGCCGCTGGGTCGGCCGCGTTGAGGAAGCGCGAGAGGCATGCGGACGACGTGGCATCGAGGGAAGGTGGATCGACGGATTGGGCCTCGGCCCAGTCCGGAACAGTTGCCCCCCAAGTCGCTAGCTCGAATGTCGAGGTGGTGACTTGTTGTCGAAGTTCGTTGATGTCGACGTTTGACGTCCTTGTTCGTAAGGAACTGCAAGTGTCGTCATGTCGTGCTTGTTCATTAGTTCATTCGGGACCTTCGTGTTCCACGTCTGCTGAGGCAGTTCTCGACACGAGGCTTGATGTGCTTGTGCAAGGCACAAGGCTTTGTCACGAGCTCGTGCACGCGGTCTCGGCACGAGGTCGATCTCTTCATCAGGTAGCTCGTGCACGCGGTCTCGGCACGAGGTCGATCTCTTCATCAGGTGCTTGTGCCAACGCACCAGGCTTTATCACGAGCTCGTGCACGCGGTCTCGGCACGAGGTCGATCACAGGTGCTTGTGCCAACACACAAGGCTTTATCACGAGCTCGTGCACGCGGTCTCGGCACGAGGTCGATTCATCAGGTGCTTGTGCCAACACACAAGGCTTTATCACGAGCTCGTGCACGCGGTCTCGGCACGAGGTCGATCTCTTCATTCATCAGGTGCTTGTGCCAACGCACAAGGCTTTATCACGAGCTCGTGCACGCGGTCTCGGCACGAGGTCGATCTCTTCATCAGGTGTTCGTGCACGCGGTCTCGGCACGAGGTCGATCACAGGTGCTTGTGCCAACGCACAAGGCTTTATCACGAGCCCGTGCACGCGGTCTCGGCACGAGGTCGATCTCTTCATCGTGCTTGTGCCAGGCTAACGCACAAGGCTTTATCACGAGCTCGTGCACGCGGTCTCGGCACGAGGTCGATCACAGGTGCTTGTGCCAACGCACAAGGCTTTTATCACGTTGTTCCTGTCAAAGTATAGACAATTTGCAACAACTTGATGTAATTAAGTTAGCGTTAATTTTATCTTTGAGTAAAGTGCTCGTAGTCGAAGTTTTATACTTCCTGTGGGAGTAGTTGATCCGGTGTCCAAGCGGCAAGGTCGGGGTCATCAAATAATCAAGGTCAATGACGTAGCCGAGTTTAAGGTCGTCTGAATTTTGCAATTGCAGAGGTGGGCCTGGTAGGTCGCTCGAATACTGGACTATGTATCCACCTGGTGCAAAGGGGCTTGTGCAAGCGCACAAGGCTTTATCACGAGCGCGTGCACGCATCTCGTGACGAGGCTCGATCTCTTCATCGTGCTTGTGCAAGGCACAAGGCTTTATCACGATCTCGCACGCGCCTCGACACGAGGTTCCATCAGAGGTGCAAGGTTTTGATAGTAAATAAATGCTGATTGTGTATTTCTTCAATCATACTTCACTGCTTCACACTTATGTGTTTAGGATACATTTGTTTCAACTATAATATTTCTTCATCTTTGCTTGTCAGTGTTACTCTGGGGATTTGTCTTTGGCTTTTGAGGCTATCAACTTCTCTTCGTAATTCATAAATTTCTGAGCTCGCTTCAGGAACTCGGTCAGGGACCTCGGTTTGTCGACACCAATGTCGACACTGAATAGGCTTCCTTCGACCAGGCCTTGCTCTAGCAAGTACAACTTCATCTCGTCAGAGCATTTCTTCACCAAAATGGCTTCTTTGTTGAAGCGCTCGACGTAGTCTCTGATAGACTCATCTTTCTTCAATTGCGCTGCCGCCGCCGACTGGTTGGACTTTAGACGCAGTGAAATGCGCGGAGAACGGGTCGACGAGCTCGATCCACGAACCAATGGAATTTTTCTTAAGAGTCCGGAACCAAGACAACGCCGCTTTCTTCAGAGTGAGGAAAGATTACGACTTCACCGCCTTGGGCGCCTCGATAGCCCATGACGATCAAAGCAACCAACATACTCGTCGGGGTCGGTGGTGCCGTCGTATGAGTCCAAAGCGGGTGGTTTACGAAGATGCTTGAATCGGGAATTTCATGATCTCGGATGTAAAGGACCAAAGGCCCCGCCGAAGTCACTCGTGTCATCGCTCAGGAGTTGATGAAACGAGAATGAGCACGCGGAGTGCTCTATGCACAGAGCGGCGTGGAGTCGTGCCACGGTGGTGGCGATGAACAGATCCGAGATTTTCAGACTCTTCGATCTCCGAGGAGAATGAGAGACTTCGATCTTTCGCTTTCCGATTTGGGTGGCAGCGAGCGAGAGTTCCTTCGCCGATTCTCCATTCGATCGAGGCGTTGATTACGAGCATGCATCGCTTGGCGTGGCCGGATGAATTCGCGGAACTCGCGAATGAGGATGGCGACGGTCTCCATTCGGCATCGGTTTGAGCAAAGAACGATCGAACGGCGTCATGCCGGAGAGGTGGTTCCGCCGAGCTATCGGCTGGTTTGGTGGTTCAAGATCTGCGTCGCATGAGTGGAACCGCTAGTCGCGACCTGACGCTCGATCCGATCATCGCCGAGTGAAGAAGGAGACTTCGACAAAGAAGATGGAATCAGAAACGATTCCCACAGACGGCACCAATGTTACGAGCGTAACTTCAGAGGATGATCGGAGGAAGCGATGCGGTTGTGCTCGCTGACGGATGACGGCGGCGTCGGGTGGTCTACCCGCAAACACTCCGACCTTTCGAAGTCAGTGTGTGTCGAGGTGAGTAAAGAGGTGGTAGAAAAATCATTACCTCGACCGTTCGACGCGGTCTTCTTTAAATATGAGTTGAGGACGGTTACTGTCGATGTGTAACCATCCCGTGAAACCCGGAAGTCGGCATTAAATTCCTTTAATGCACAAAGCCGTTGGGTCGGCCGCGTTGAGGGAAGGCGGAGAGGCATGCGGACGACGTGGCATCGAGGGAAGGTGGATCGACGGAATGGGCCTCGGCCCAGTCCGGAACACTATATTATTCCCTAATATTATTACACTTGAAACAAGATGGTAATGAACTATTGCCAAAATAAAGATGGTAATCCCTCCGTTTTCATATATAAGCAACAAAACACTTTTATGTTTCATTAAATAACTCATGTATTTGGTCTATTAATGACTCATGTATTTAGTCTATATTAATAGACCAAATACATGAGTCATTTAATGAACCAAAAAAGTGATTTATTGTTTATATATGAAAACGGAGGTAGTAATGAATAATAAAGTTTGTTTAAAAGAATTAAAAATTACTCCTCTGAGCCATATTATAAGAAACAAATGTGTCCTTTTTTGTCTAAATTATAAGAAACAAAAATTAATTTTATAATGCATTAATTACTAATTTCTATTTTTATCCCCTTATATTAACGAGATGTACCTACTTCCTGTACATTAATTATATATCATTTCATAAAAGGAGTAATTTTGGAAGAAAACTCAACTTTTAGAAGTATTAATTAAGAAAAACAAGTTTCAATGCAATTTCTTAGTCTGTATAAATTATGATTTTGTTTCTTATAATATGGACTAAAGATAGTATATTCATTGTAATTATTATAATATTTCAAAAGGTGAAAACAATATGAGAACAGAAAAGACAGTTGTTTGTACTATTTTTCACAAGGGTCCCTACATTAGGTCCTCATTGCTTAGTGATTCCCTAAGGCTCCGTTTGGGAGCTAGGAGGAGAAGAAAGGGAAGGGCTTTGAGGGGAGGGAAGGAGAGGGAAAGAGAGAAATCTTTCACTTTATTTGAGAGAGTGTTTTTGTAGAGAATGAGAAAAGAATGCTTATGACTAATATTTTTTTAATTTTGAGAGTATTATAAAAAGATGGAAAAGATCGATTTGAAAAATTTGTCTAAGCCATCCAAGACCCTCCTCCAATACATTTTTTGAGTTCCTCAAAATTAGGAGATTTTAATATTATGAAGAAAAATAAACACCGCATTCAAGGTGGGAGACTATCCTCCATTTCCCTTCCCTTTTCTCCTTCCTTTTTTCCAAAGTCATCCCTTTCCTCTCCTCTTAAACTCTCAAATGGAGCCTAAGGGATGTTGGCTAGTTGTGCCACTTTGCCTATTTTTTCCTTCCTTTTTTGGGGTTTTCCACCCTGTTATCCAAAAAAAAAAAGGGACAGTTGTTTCTACTACTTTTCATAACATATATTTTAAATTGGATTTCCCATATAAAAACCCGTTATTATTACTAATAATACTTAAACAGTGAATAATATGATATTTTTATTATTACTAATACTTAAACAAAATAAACCTTTATTTAATTAACTATATTTCTTGTTTTTGAGTATTTGTAATAAAGTAGTGATTACAGTGGTTTTCACACACACACATATATAGTAACACTTTTTTTTTTTGTCTCATAGGCAAAGTGGCAAGCGTCATGCCTTAAACACGCACACCAAATACACTCTCCCGAGTTTGAACTCGGGATACATCAGATATCCTACTGGCACTGAAATCCGTTGATATAGTAACACTTTAACAAGTCCATAAAAAATACTTCAACAAAAGGAAGTTAAATACAATGTAAATCTTGAGGAAGGTTGGAGAGTGTTTCGCGATTCGGATCGCATCATAACCACTCCTATTCTAGTAGTCTTTGTGTTAGTATTTAAAATCCTTAATTTAAGGGTCCAGACGTCCAGTAAGACAATCTGACATAACTTGCATATCATTGGTCACATGGGAAGTCACCCAAGTCCAAGCAAGCAACAACTCAAGTTGGAAGAACGACCCACAGTGAATTCAGATTCGGATAAGTTGAAAAGTCATGCTCTCTGTCTTTTTTTTTATTTTTTATAATTGAATAGTCGTGCTCTTGTTTCTTGTTTATTTTTTTATATAATAAAAATTTAGGATAAATACTGTATTTGGTCATGTAATTTGAGCGAAATTTGATTTTAGTCCCTGTAAAATTTTTTGTTTAGATTTTGTCTCTATAATTTAAGATTCTTTCACTTTTAGTCACTACCGTCAAATCACTATTAAAAAATGCTGACATTGCTAATAGAGAGGTATGAGGGGAGGGACTAAAAGTGAAAGAATCTTAAAATTACAGGGACAAAAATTCAACGTTTTTAACAGAGATTTGACAGCTTAGACTAAAAGTGGAAGAATCATAAATTACAGGGACAAAATCTGAACAAAAAATTTTACAGGGACTAAAACCGGATTTCGCTCAAATTACAGGGACCAAAAGCGGTATTTACCCTAAAAATTTATTTACATCAAGGGAGTAGCCAGTAGCCCAATAGGTATGGCAAAGCAGGGTGAGGCCATCCTGGCCCATCTTAAACATGGCAACGCAAGTTGGCCCACCATGATATTACACCCACTCTACTTAAAGGCAGCTGGCTCGCCAAAAAATAAAAAAAGAATAGAAAAATATATTTTGGACTAAAAAGTGGCGGGTTGGCCCGACCCGCCAAACCCGCCCCTAAATATTTAAAAAAACTGAAAAATTAGTTAAAATTGCAAAAATGAATTAAAAATAATAAATAGCCAGACAGACTGGCCTATCTTGCTCCTAGCTTGGCGGGTTCGATGGAGGTGGGTTAGGCAGATTTGTGGGTTAGGGTACCACAACCCACCTCGCCTTGTTTTGGCAGGCTGGCGGGCCAGCCTATCGGGCTTAACCTACATTGTCATTCCTAAAGGGAGACACCTTCAAGCAAGACCAGGAAGAACCACCAATCTCAGCGACTTACAATGGAATTTACGCCTAATCTACCAATAGGAGAATTCTAGATTTAAACCGAAATTACAACTAGTGTGAGGGAAAGGTCCAACCATATGTGTGTTTCTTGTTTATTGACTATCCATATCATTTCTAACAATAATTTTGTTGTCTGAATTTATATTATATCCATTTATCTTGACAACTACAATGCAATAAAATCAAATGAGTCAATAATAGGAGTTTAATAATTTATTAATCAAAGTAAATTAATGTGATTGTTGGCAATGGGGCGTTCCAAATATCTATTAACATCCCATTTCCAACCTTCCACCTGTGACCCTCCTCTATCAATCTTCTAGAAGACCAGATACTACGCCAAGTATAACTGGGGTTGTGTCCTATTGAGGCCCCCAAAAAATCTCCCGTCGGGAAGTATTTAGCTTTGAAAACACAAGCTACCATAGTATCGGGGTTGGTCAAAAAATTTCAACCTTGCTTCCCTAACTTTGCTAGATTAAAGCCATGCAAATCACGGAAACCTATTCCACCCCACTCCTTCCTCATACTCAATTTATCCCAACACATCTAATTTATACCCCTCTTATCACCCTTATTCGAACCCCACCAAAAAGAGTTTATCATGCGTTCAATCTCTTCCGCCAAGGAAATGGGTAAGAGAAAAACGCTCATACAATAAGAAGGGATTGCTTGGGTCACATATTTTATGAGAACTTCTCTCCCTACTTGAGACAACATTTTACTACTCCAACTAGAGATCTTCTTCTAGATTCTATCTTTAATGTAATTAAAAATAGCTTTTTTGCTCCTCCCAATCATAGAAGGCAGGCCCAAATATTTCCCCATTCCCATACAAGCCTGCACCTCAAGGATATTAGCAATAAGATTCCTCCCCTCTTCATTTACATTTCTACTAAAGAAAATCTCAGACTTTTGCATATTAATGATTTGGCTAGAGGCATTAGCATATTCAGTAAGGATAGTTTTTATGGAATGGGCTTCTCTCTCCTCAACTCTAAAGAAAAGAAAGCTATCATCCGCAAAAAGTAAATGGCTAATAATAGGTGCTCTTCTACATACTTGAACACCATGGATTTGACCTCTGGATTCTGTATGCTTCAACAAGGCTGAAAGACCCTCTGTACACAGGATAAAGAGGTAAGGTGACAGTGGATCACCTTGTCTCAAACCTCTAGAAGGAACGACTGGCCTAACCCTATCTTCATTCATCAGGATTGAGTACTTAACTGAGGTGACACACATTTTCATCCAAAGTATCCATTGCTGATCAAAGCCCATAGACTCTAACATGGCTACCAAGTAACTCCAATCCACCCCATCATAAGCCTTACTAATGTCTATCTTCAAAGCAGCCTCTCCCTTCTTTCCCCGGGTCTTGCGTTTTAAAAAATGGATAATTTCAGAGGCAACTAAGACATTATCGGTGATGGATCTACCAGAGATAAAACCATACTGCTCCTTTGAAATACACTTTCCCAACACCTTTTTTAGCCGATTAGCAAGAGTCTTGGCTAAGATCTTGTAGACAACATTGCACAAGGATATGGGTCTCAAATCTCTCATAGTCTGGGGTTGATCACACTTGGGAACAAGAACTATATTAGTTTCCCCCATATCAGGAGGAAGGGCACCGTCCCTAAGCTAAGTCTGACATGCATTAACAATCTCAGAGCCACAAAGAGACCAGAATCGCTTATAAAACGCTGGGTTTAAACCATCAGGCCCAGGAGCTTTATCCTGGTGCATTTGAAAGACTGCCATTTTAAATTCTTCCTCCTTGAAAGGTGCAAGCAGCATCAAATTATCTTGTGCATCTAGCTTACAACCATTCACGACCTTTACTGGTTCAAAATTGCTCTCAATAGCCTGGAACAAGTCACAAAAATAGTTGTGCGCTACATCACACAACTCAGGCTGTGATTCGGCCCAAGTTCCATCATTCCTCTTTAGCTTATCAATTCGGTTTCTTTTCTTGCGAGTAGTAGCTGCTGCATGAAAAAATTTGGAATTCATGTCTCCATCCCTCATCCAAAAGGATTTGGCACGCTGCCTCCAAAAGGATTCCTCCTGGCTCAACAAAGTAGCGAAACAGTCCTTTGTGCTAAGAAGCTCCAAAGCAGCCGCATCTGAGAAGATGCCACGAAGCTGCTCAATTTTCTTCTTACATCGCTCAATCTTATCTCTAAACCTCCTCCTCAATGTTTTCCCCCAGCTATCCATGTCCTGCGTACAAGACTGAAGCTTCATCATTAACGCTATATTCGGTTCCCTATTCCAACTTTCATGCACAACATGCTCTAGCTCCGGTTTCACAAGCAATGCATTTTCGAATTTGAACTGCCTTTTCTTATGCACATAATAATGCACTTCAGTAGCTAGCAACAATGGAGAGTGATCCAAGGTAGCAGCCACCAGATTACACAAACTATGGAGAGGAAAAGTATCAAGCCAACTTCTTGTTGCCATTGCTCTATCCAACTGTTCTTCTATTGCATTATCTGTTCCCAAGCTTTTTGACCACGTGAAAGAGTGGCCTCGAAGAGGGATGTCCACTAGCTCACAATCTCTAGTAGCCTCTCTAAAATCATTGTGTAACCATTGAGGGTGATCAACCCTACCCCTTTTCTCTACATGACTAAGAATGTCCTTAAAATCTCCAATCACACACCAAGGAATACATGCCTGGGTTGCCAAGGTGCGGAGAATATTCCAAGACTCTCTCCTGCAACCTCTATTAGCAATCCCATAAAAACCAATTAAGCGCCACAGATTATGCTCATCTTCTTTGATCAACACATTGATGAACTGCTGGGAATAATTAATAAACTCACAACAACTTTCTCTTGACCAAAGCATCGCCAATCCACCACTCCAGCCCTGACTATCAACAGCAAAACATGCCTCAAAACCCAAAATCCTTCTTATTTGCTCGACTATCCCACCATGACACAAAGTTTCACATAAGAACATCACATCCGATTTATGACACCGAATAAGGTCACGTAACGCAGGAACTGCACTCGGGTGACCCAATCCCCGACAGTTCCAACTGAGGAAAATCATTGGTCCTGGGGGGCCTGGCTTCCAGGACCCTCCCCAAAGAAAATGATTTGTAGTAGCACCAACATGTAACACTAGATCAGTAACCATTGGTTGAGAGCTATCTCCAATAATTGCACCCCTTTTCTTTTCTTCTCAGCCCCTAATTCTTCCACGTCCTCTTCATGTATCTCATGCGTTGTCTCTGTGCATGGCATTATTATTTGGACACCCCCATTCAAGTTACCAGCTGTCCCACTAGAGGAAGCTGAAGCATGATGACTCATGTGCTGCGTTGGTTGGAATGGAAGCGCAAGGATGCTACGCACAACTGTTTGCTGAGATTGCTCCTCATCATCGCTGTTCCTATGGTTTCCTCTCCCCGGTTGATCCTCCTGTGTCCTCTCAGTACCCGTGTCTTCCCTTAACCATCGGCAACTATTCGTGCCTCCCTGTCGTTGCCGCTCAACCCTAAGTTCAGGGCCCCAACTTCTATTGCCATCATCCTCCTGAAGCATGAAGAGATTCTCACACTGATTATCGTCGTGTCCCAGCATGCCGCAATAAAAACAAAAGACTCCCAGCCTCTCATATTTGAAGGTAACCATTTTAGCATCACCATCACCCACTCTACTCTTCTTACCCCTCCGCAGAGGCTTGCGCACATCTAGGCACACCTTAATGTGCATATAGTTCTTCCAGAAGCTTGAATTGTTCTTCACATCATAATCAACAAATGTGCCAATGAAGTTTCCCAAGCCACGACCAACCTCTTGAAACATGAAGCCTATTGGCAAATCGTGGACCTGCACCCAAAAGTTGACATGGAATAATGGTATATGTTTTGGTACTTCCCCTGTCTTGATCGGACTCAACACCAGGAGGTGATTATCAAAACTCCACGGACCACCATTCACCACCTTGCTAAGATACATCTTATGAAAAAACTGAAACAAGAACAAACCTTTATCCAAGTCTTTTATAGCAACCCCACGGACTGGTTCCCACACCGTAGCCATTCGCTCCGTCATCGCTGGAACTCTGATTGTTTTATGTGTGAGAAAACGACCCACAAGACATAAACTATAATCCACCGCATGTTCTTGAGGTGCCTGCCTCTGGAACGTCAATATTTCGTCTTCGTCGTCACTGATACTCAAGTCTTCGAGGCCTGCCATATGCTAGAAAAAGAAAGGAAGACCACCGCTTGACTGAGGAGAACGAGAACTACCAATCAAAGAAAAACGGCGCAAAACCCTAGGCTCTCACAAGGTAGGAGAGAAAAACCCTAAGCTCTCACAAGGTAGGAGAAAAAATTTTTAAATTAATTTTATAAACTACTACCATTTCAAATATTTATAGAAGTGTTTTCTTATAGAGATAAACCTAAATAAATTTTGTATGTGCCCCATAATCACTAACATTTTACTGAACATATTATTAATTTATTGAAATGAATATATAATTAAATAATCATCAATAATTGATGTAAAAATATACAAATGTATACTCGCATGTCACAAAAAAAAAATCTTTAGAGTTTCACGTGGCTCTGACTAGTTTAGTGTAAATGAAGAAGAAACACACTCCATCCATATCATATACATCTGCATGCGTGCCAACTCATTACTCACTAGTAATACTAGTAATTTTCAGCAAAAATCGTCAATCCGTATCCTTTCACAATCGCTTCAATATGAATTTGTCACGAATCATTTACGACCTGTTTTTTTAGGAGTCTGGCTGGTCTGTACAGTGTATACCCATTGTTGTTCCCGATCGTTGAATCCCAAAGCTTTGACTCAATGTCCACAACCGAAGGCATTTACGTTGTTTGGCTTCTCGGTCATGAAATTTATGATGCTATCCTCAAAGCAACACTTTGACTCGTCCCAGTACATGCATATGTAATCGTTTTTATTGGACTCTGCCGTTCGGCCACGTCAAACTTTATCATCACACAAACTTAATTAGTAACGTAACAACCTAAAATTTGATTATAATCCGCCGCATTAGTTGAATGGAATGCCAACAAAGGAAATTTATGATGCTATCCTCAAAGCAACACTTTGACTCGTCCCAGTATATGCATATGTAAGGAACTCTACACTTGACCCAATTATATACACCCTCCGCCACTAATTATAAGTCCCTTACGACAAAAAATTGTATCCTTTTTTATAAGCCTTTTTTCAATTTACAAGATGTATTACTTATTTTTTTATAATACTACCCCTAATTAATACAATTAGTATATCACTTTTTCTCTTAATAGACTTTTTGGGATATGACAAGCCACTAATAAATGAAGGGTAAATTTGAAAAAACATGCATATTGTTAATAACTAACTACTTTTCTCAATCTGCGTGTTTTTGTCCTAAGGTGCTCATAATTAGGGACGAAGGGAGTACAAAAATACCCAATTTTACACTGATTAAGAATTGTAGTTAAGTACAATTAATTTTCTTTATTTTATATGAAATAAGAACTATATTTACTAAACTACTCTTAATCATAATGGTTCTCACAGCTTTTCTTGGAAAACAAAAGTTGAATTAAAATATTTTTGAAACAATAACATTAAATATGAGTAGATTAGTTGAAACTTGCTTATATTTGAGTCCACCAAATTTTGGCACTCTTTTGCTTATAATTGAGTCCGGGGGGAGTATTGTGACGCTGCTCAGTATCCATGGCTCACTCGCAGCTAGGGATATCCGCGGTGCGGTTTGGTTCGGTTTTGCAGCAAAAATTCATCCGATCCAAAGATTAAAACAACATACGGTTCGGTTTGGTTTGGATGACTTCCTTAAAAAAATCCGAACTAATCCGATCCGATTAAATGCAGTTTGAATTGGATCGGATGATTCAGTTTTTACTTTTTGTCGAGCATTACATATTAATTATTTATATTACATCAAATAACATAGAGTTAATTTTTTAAAGAATTAATTTTTTGGTAAATATTTAAAGAGTAGATTTACTTTGGTTTGATTAGGTTTCAGTTTGGTAAATATTTAAAGAGTGAATTTGAAGAGTAGATTTATTTTAAGTTCTCTTTGAATTTAATTTTTTAACAACACGCGGTTCGGTTTGGTTCTAGGTAAGTTAACCGCAAACCGAACCGAACCGAACCACGCGGTTGACGGAAAAAGTGACCCAAAAAATCCAAAAAATATTGTTTTTTGCGGTTTTCAATTTTTTGGATCGGTTTGCGGTTTTTCTATGGATTGGTTTAGATTTGAAAACCCCTACTCGCAGTCGCATCCCACATCGGAAGAGTTAGATTTCATCATAAAACCAATTGGTATTAGGTGGATCGAGTTGACTAACCGGTATATAAATCGCATGTCGATATTTGAGGCTGTAGATGTGGGATTTTCAACACTCCCCATCCATAGATATATGCCAAAACAGGGGATACCCAGAAAGATTGCCCCCAACAGGACAATAACGATGGAGATGAGCTCTAACTCTAATACCAAGTTAGATTCCATCCTTAAACCAATTGGTACTAAATAGAGTTGTCGAACAAATATATAAAACAATCCTTAGGATGTGAGACTTCCAACATGAGGGACATGTGGAGGATGGATCCGCTTACGAGGATCCCAAATTTGTCAAATGTCTCCTCAAGCAGTGAAATTCTTTTCTCCTCTTAGATGTTGCTAATCAAGATGATGTATGTGGCCCTCACAGTGTTGGCGAACAAATCATCCCTATGCAAAAACTCGAGAAACGAATTTGAGATTTGGAATGCTCTGTCCTAAGTACAAGAAATCACCATGAAGACCAAGGAAGCAGCCAACTAATGCAAGACTTGCTATGCTGGAACAGAGGATACGAGAGCTGGAGTGCTTCGTGTCCCATGTCGACTTCAGTCGCGAAACAAACTACTATTCGGGGAGCTACGATGACGAGTATACGTAGGTGTAGAGCCTTGTGTTAAGCCGACCAAGCATCCCGAGCCATTAGGAGGTCAGATCTAGGTGTTTCCAAAGCCCATTTACGATGGACATAATGCATGCTCTGATACCCAAGAGTTTCAAAAAATACCTCTCAATTGAGCCCTATGTCGGCGAATCTGATCTCCAAGACCACATGGATGAGTTCTCCAACGCGGTGCTTTTCTTATGTACCTCGGACCCGATCATATGTCAAACTTTCCCATCGACTCTGGGGAAGTTGGCACTGAAATGGTTCAAATCCCTACTGAAATGGTTCAAATGGTTCAAGAAGAGCTATACCATTATGGTGGACAGTCGTTCTCTTTACATTGCAATCCCCATAAGGCTTTCCCTGGACACGCTATGAGCAATTATCTCCACTCAACACCTCCTCATGAAACTCTTAATCAGGGTCGGTCTTTTTACCACCTGTTTACTGGATTTTTTAGTACAGAAGCGAAAATCGTCTGACAAGCCCAAAACGAAACAAATGATTATTTTCAAACGATGTGAGTCCTACAAGTTAACACGGTAATCTCGTCAAACGATGGGTTTTATACTTGGACACAGTAATCTGTCAAGAAATCAGGCTTAGTTGCTCGAGACTAAGGATTTTACCAGAATCACCGTGAGGCTCAACTTGGTGGTTACGCCAAGGGCCCTCGTCGAGTGGACGGTTATGAAAATAGAAATTGAGAGGGAAAGCAGTTTTAATGGGATTTGGAGAAATGGGGATGAGACAAAACACGAGGTTAAAAACGATGAACACAGAATGGTTTTGTTTTTAGATTTTTTGTGTTTTGAAAGACTGAAAATAAACGAAAATGCAAGTAAAATCGTGAGGGAAGTAAATTGCATGAAAAGTAAAGAAAGTTTAAAAGAAAAAAGTGCAGGAATTTAAAGGTGCAGAAATGTAACGTGCAATGAACTAAAGTGCAAGAAAGTAAGGTGCAGGAAGATAAAAATGCAAGAATGTAAATGACTGGAAAGTTAAATTGCATTGAAAGAAAAGGGGTGGAAGGAGTACATGATCTCAAACTACAAGTCTACTGTGTGTTGTGACGTTGAGAAATTGATTAAGTATCCAACCACATTTACATCGTTCGACCTCCTATTTATAGAGGAATGAAAAATAACTTACTATCTATCTGCTAGACACGTGTATAGTAGAGATATCTAGTAGTTACACTGTATTTACTATATTCGACGGAATATTAGCTTAAGTAACTAACTACGCTACTAAGCACTGGGGCAGTCTCGACAAGTCTTCGCTGGCTTCGACGGTGCTTCTTTCACCAAGCCAGGTCGAATTGACCCTTTTTGGTGTTTCATGAAAATTTCGCTAAGTTTTCAGAGCTGATGGATACTTCGGCCGTTCCTCATGCTTAGGCAAGGCATGCCTATCTTCGACACTCCTCGTGTATTGTCGAAACATCCCCAAATCTTATAGACTTAGCTTATAATTGTTTTCTTTTTCTAGAATTGCGCTCGTGGCGCGTCGAGTCACTATCACGTTCGTCGAGAATCCAAATTGTAAATTTGGCACCCAACAAATGCCCCAAGTTTTGGTCTTTGACAGCCAGGAGAAAGATCGAAACTTAGTGGTTTCCGAATTTTTCGCATAACTGCTACCCATTACCTCCATCACTTCCGTCCCATCAACACGTTTTCCAACAAAATGGGCTTATGATGGTCTAAGTGGGCTGCGTCAGACCAACACCTTTAGATAGCCTTTGCCACCAAACTTTCTCCTTTCTCCTTGTACTGTTCACCTTCTTCTTGAGTTCCTCTTCGTCTTTGATGCGGAGGCTTGCCAAGAGCTCCTCTTCATCTTTGTCTTCAAAGTCTTTGATGCAGAGGTTTGCCAACCTTTAGAGAACCGAACTAGGGGTGTGGGGGCCTAATGTCGAATTGTGTTATGACCACCACTTTTTGATTCAATCTCCTTTCTATTTTCTCAACCAGTATCCGACACCTTTCCTCCTCGTCTTCAAGGTCTATAACTTCGGTGTTCTGTCGAGGAGGGTGTCTGCTTTGAAGCATCTCATTCAACCTGGTGGACCATCCCCACGTTTTACCCAATGCTTTTTCCATTCAGGGAGACCGCTTCTGCTTCCCATATTTCCTTCAACTTCCTAAGCTCCCTTTCCAGCGAATTTGGAACTTGGTCATGGCGAAGCTTCTACTCTTTGTGCTTCTCACTCAGCAAATGTTGAACCTGAGTGTGCTGAACCTTTTACTACCTGAGTGTGCTGAACCTTTTACTTGTTTTCTTTTACTCATTTGTAACAGCCTAGTATTAAGAGTAACTTAGCTGCCTTTGTTTCCATGCTGATAGCCAATTCGACCATGTATTTGTAATTTGCCAAATGACTTATGAATAAAGAATTTTTATTTTATATCTGAATTTTTACTTCACACGTTATTGGCCTATATGGCTTTAAATATTTGCCATTAATGGACTTAATTCTTAGACCAGAATTCATATCGACAAGTGCATAAGCATTACCAGAATATACTTGCGTAACTCTAAATGGTCCCTCCCATTTGGGAGAATATTGGCCTAGTTCTCGACAAGCTTTATCCATGGGCAGCATAACTTTCCAAACCAAATCTCCAACATTAAAGGATTTGTATTTCACTTTATTGTCGTAAAATTTGGCTATTCTTTCTTTTTGTTTCACCAAGTTTTCCAATGCAATCAACCTATCATCATGCAATTCGTTTTGTTCATCGAACATCGACTCCCAATATTGTTCCCTAGGCAGATCAACTTGCCTTAGTATGCGAACTGACTCACGGTTAATTTCGACAGGCACCATTGCATCATGTCCATATACTAGCTTATAAGGTGTGGTGCCTATTGATTCTCTTGGCGAATTTCTACATGCCTATAGGATTTGTCAAGTGTATTATGCCAGCTCCTGGGGTATTTTCCAACATGCCTCTTTATTAGCCCAATTATGATCTTGTTCATAGCCTCGACTTGGCTATTTGCTCGAGCATAATATGGAGTAGATGTTAGCATTTTGATTCTCCTTGATTCAGCATAATCTGACACTCTTCGTCCAACAAAAACGACCCTTGGTCGGTTTTTAGTGTTTGAGGTATGCCAAATCAACAGACTATGTGTCTTTCGACGAAGTCAATAACATCCTGTTAAGTAACTTCGTTTAAGATAACAACCTCAACCCACTTGGTGAAATAATCAGCACCCACCATTTTGATGAAGTGGGGTGGATTTGGCCAATGATGTCTAATGCCCAACCTCTGAATGGCCAAGGCTTGACACTAGAGTGTAACTCACTGGCAGGAACACTCTATATATGGCCGTGTCTCTGACATTCTTCACGAGACTTGGTAAACATAGTACAATCTCTTACCAATGTTAGCAAATAGTATCTTTGACGTCTTAAGATCCACTTCATTTTGTCGCCTGTCTGATGTGCTCCACAAATTCCTTCATGGACTTCAGACAAAGCCAAATAAGCCTCTTCTTGGCTTAGACAAGCTTCTAGACTGCCATCAACTGATTTTCTGTATAATGCTCCATCCAATAGCACAAATTTTGATGCTTGGTACTTGAGTTTCCTGTCAACATTTTGACTAGGATCCTCTAAGTATTGTATTATTGGCCTTCTCCAATCATTTGGTGTTGATTGGTCAACCCGCAAGACATCCCTTTCTTTTAAAGGATAAATGAGTTCTCTAATTTCTGCTAAATCGTTCAAGACTTCTGGCAAAATTTTATACCCAGAGGCTATCTGAGCCAAGTCATTTGCCTCTTGATTCAACTCCCTTGGGATGTGTTCGACAACCACGTCGTCAAACTTCTTCAATAACTTGGTCGCTACTGCGTAATACTTAACCAAGCTGTGACTCACACATTTATATACTTGAGTTGTCGAATTACCAACAATGAGTCCCCAAATATATGAATATTACGTGCTTTTAATTCCAACAGAATTTCTAACCCAACAATTAAGGCTTCATACTCAGCCTCATTGTTCGAGCAAGCATACTTAAGTTCAAACATGAACTTGGTTGGAATTTCTTGTGGGGATACTATTAAGATCCCGACTCCAGCACCATTTTGATGCCTTGAGCCATCAAAGTACAAGCGCTAGGGTTTGAGTTCGACAAACTCAATTGGATCGACCACATGTAAAGATGGGTGATTTGCCAAAAAATCTGCTATTGCTTGGCCCTTAACAGCCTTCATTGGAACGTATTGTAATGAAAATTCAGACAAAGCAAGTGTCCATTTTCCTATTCTTCCGTTCAGAACAGGCTTAGACAACATATATTTTATTACATCTGTCTTAGACATAACCATTACATTACAAGGCATCATATAATACTTGAGTTTTGTACATGAAAAATACAGTGCTAAACATAATTTCTCTATGGCACTATATCTTTTTTCAGCACCGTTAAGAACTCTACTAAGATAATAAACGGCTCTTTCGACATTGTTTTCATCTTCCTAAGCCAGTAAACTACCTATAGTATCTCTTGACGCTGAAATGTACAACTTCAACGGCCTCCCAGACACTAGTGGCATCATGACCGGTGGATTTGTCAAGTATTGTTTGATTTGGTCGAAGGCTTCTTGGTGACAAGGTTCCCAGATGAACTCTTATTCTGCCTTCAACTTGACCAGTGGTAAAAATATCCTAGTCATGCCTGACAAGTTAGAAATAAATCTCCTCAGGAAATTGACCTTTCCTAAGAAAGATTAGAGCTCTTTCTTGTTGGTTGGTGGCGAAGCTTCCAGGACTGCCTTGGATTTATTCTTGTCGACTTCAATTCCCTTCTTGTGCACCAAGAACCCCAGGAACTTAGCAGCTGACACACCAAACCCACATTTCTCTGGATTCATCTTTAAGTTGTGCCTCCTCATTCTGTCGAAGGCCTGCCTTAAGTGATCTAAGTGCTCCTCTTTATTTCTTGACTTGACAATCACGTCATCAATGTAAACCTCCATGAATTTTTCAATTTCATCATGAAAGATGGTGTTCATGGCACGTTGGTAAGTGGCTCCAGCGTTTTTCAAACCAAAAGGCACGACTACCCATTCATATGTCCTAATTGAGCCAGGACACTTGAAGGCGGTTTTAGACACGTCATCTTTGGCTATGAAAATTTGGTTATAGCTAGCATGACTATCCATAAAACTTAGTAATTCATGTCCTGATGCAGCATCGACAAACATGTCTGCCATAGGCATGGGATATTCATCCTTTGGGGTTGCCTCATTCAGGTTTCTGAAATCTATGCAAACCCTCATCTTCCCATTTTTCTTCAGAACGGGGACTATATTAGACAACCATTCCACATATCTGGTTGTTCTAATGAATCCTGCCTTGAGCAAATGATATACTTCTTCTTTGATCTTTAGCACCACCTCTGGAGCAAATCTCCTATTGGCTTGCTTGACAGGCTTGCTTCCTTATTTCAAAGGCAGCCTATGCTCGATCAACTCTCTGGTTAGACCATGCATTTCATGATACTCCTAAGCAAAGTAATCTCTGTATTCCTTGACCAGCTCTATTATCTGATTTCTGAATTCCTTTGGCAGAAATGAACTTATGTAGATTGGTCTCTTTTTAGATCCATCTCCCAAGTCAATTTCTTCCAAAGGGTCTTCGACTTCAACGCTGATCTTGTCATCTGGTCCCCTTTCAAAACCTAAAGGGCCATCATCCAATACACAATCTGCTAATACACCTTTGAAGGCGTGTTTTTCACTGTCGACCTTATTGGCCGACATGCCTTGCTGCTTGGAATTAAATATTGCTTGGCCGTGTCTCGGCCTTGGCAATGATCCTTACACCAAATTGCTCCATGAGTGCATTGTCTAATGCCTCTCTGTCACCTATCTCATTCACCATTGTAATGGGCTTCACCTGTGGAGCGTATAACTTGAAATCTACATGCATTTGTTGCATGTAACATGGGCTATCATTAGCATCAATTACTTCCATATCCCCTTGTTCATTCCAAATGATCATCTTTTGATGAATAGTTGAAGGAATGGCTTCAACTGCATGAATCCAATCCCTTCCAAGCAAAACATTATAACTCGACTTTGTTGGAATGACCACGAATAGGGTTGATCTTGAAATTGACCCAACTTGGATATTAATGATAGCTATTCTGTCAGAGGCGGAGGTTCTACCACTGAAGTCAGAACCACCATGTCTGTCGAAATGAAATCAGTCTCGTTCTTGCCTAGCTTTTTGAACATAGCACGAGGCATTATACTGATAGACGCCCCACCATCGACTAACACTATGTTAGCGGGCCTGCCATCCAACACAGCCTTTATGTGAAGCTGTCGAAGGTGTGACTTTTCTTCTCTGGATGGCTGCTCAAAACGTGCATATGTGTCGGAGATGGTAATATGGTTTTCCTCCCAATGCACCCAATCATCCGATGGTCCATCCAAATCCTCTTCGTCTTCGCCTAGGACCATAGTTATTAAAACCGGACCGGACCGACCGGTTGGATCGGTTAAACAGGGAACCGAAACCCTGTCCGGTCTGAATGTGCCTGGAAACCACTCATCACAAAAACCAGCCACAGAACCGCTGAACTGGCCAAAAACCGGAAAAACCGGCTAAAACCGGTTACGAATCCGGTTCAAGCGGTTTGTAACAAAATGGAGTTACGCTTTGCTTTTATTACTAATTTTTCTCTTTGTTTTGTTCTATCTTTTCGATGTGGGACTCTTTGTGACATGGAATATGTAAAAGATACAAAATGGGGACTGCCAATTTCTGGATTCTTCCACTCTCGGATCTCTTCTTCCCTTGCAGGATCTTTTTCCTCTTTCTTGAATACCAAATTCTCAGAGATCTTATCATTGCCAAAAAAATTTGTCAACAACAGAATTTTATACAGAGATTTTAGAACCCTGATGGCTCGGTGAAAACCACAAACCCACGACAATCACCGTTCGTCGCGCTCCACCAAAGCACCACTATCTCCTCTCAAACCTTTGCCCTGTGAACAAAGCCTCCTCTGCGAGAACTCACCTCAATTCGAATCTCCACATCCCCCCGTAAGGGCAATCATCTTCCTATGAGACCCCTTCACAGCCTCACAAAAACCATCCCCAAATCCAACCCACAAAATCGACCTTGGAGAGGGATGATGTTGTAGCAGATGATGGAGAAGAGCAAAAGAATGAAGAAAACAAAGATGGGGAATCGATATCGAAAATAGAAACAAATAAAAAAGCAAAAAATAGAAGCCCTTTAGAGCTAAATTGTAGTGGGGTTGCTCTGTTTTTTTCTTGACATGCATAGATTTAGAACCTAGATCTACCAATACGATGGCTTGGAACTTGATAAAGTTTGCTAGGTGTTTTCTATTATGTGATTGTTTTGACTAATTATGGACCTGCTTTGTATATTGGTGGCCTAGATTCTATTGTTTCATTGGCGGTGTTGATGTTGTTTTGTTGTTTGTTAGGCTTCAAAGGTGGAATCATCTATTCGGAGGCACAGAGATTGGGAGGAAAGTGTGGTGTGTAAGGGAAGAAACTTAATATTGAATATTATTTAATATATTACTTAATATATAATAATATATAATATATAATACTATATAAAAATATAAAAGTTATTATTTAATTATTTCCCGTTCGACCCCGGTCTAACCCCGATCTAACCTTTAAACCTTAAATCAGTGCCTTCACCGGTTCAAGGACCGGTCCGGTTTTGATAACCTTGCCTAGGATAGGACACTCATAGGATCCTGCAAATTCCACAGGAAAAATTGAAACAAAGCTCAAATACATTCTGGTGCTCTCTGTTTCTGCTTCTTCATCCTCATCTTGGTGACCAGGTTCTAGCTTCAAAAACTCTCTGTCAATCAATGCATCTCCAGACCCTGCTTCCCCTATGGCCATGACAATATCATCTAGATCTGCATCTAGATCATCGTTGTCTTCATGAGCATCATCTTCAAGTCCAATGGGATCATCTGGGTCATCAAGCGCAACAATGACTTCATCAACTAACAAATCTGTGTTAACTTGACAACTGGCCATAAAGTCCATTTGATCAAGCTCATTATCAGTATCATTAAGGGTGATGTTGAGAGTCTTGTCTGATGCAGTTTCTACATCCATCTTGCTTGCTGGCACTTAGGTAGTTGAATTTGCTCTTTCTTTTGTCATTCTCTCAGCAGCTACCAAGCCGATAGGCCATGGCTTTCTTGGTCGAATGTTGCTGACTTCTCTAGCTGGAGACTTAGCCTGATCAATTATGCCATAGTACCTTGCATCACCTTTGACAATTTGACTCTGGATTTTAGGCTTTGCTTTGTTGTTCTCCGGATTTCTGACAACAACACTTTTCAACTTGCGATCAACTGGCAAAGTACAACCTTGATTCGACCGTGCTTGAGCCTCTTCTATCTTCAAACTTTGCATCTGCCTTTGCCTTTGACGCCTTTGTTTCTGGCTCTTCGACAACAGTGCTTGCCCGACAGTCTTAGACAGACTTGACTGGCTCCCTTTGACCTTGTCAGCTACCTTGCCTCTTTTGTAGTCTTCATCCCAGAATGGCTGTTTGTTTCTTGTAACATTCTTCTCGACCTTATCTCTCATATCGGAGTTTCTGGCTATTGTAGAGTTCTTGATCCATTTACCAATGGCAACATTAGTAGGGGGTTTTCTGATCTTAGTCATTTGACTATTTCCAGTTGATTCCTTAATGGGCTTAGGTATCCATTCTCTTCTGATCATTCTAGCACTGCTGCTTGATGTAGAGATTGATGGGAAGAATGGTACTCATCGAACAGAATCCATGTACTTACCAGGAATCTTGCTGTCAACTTTTTTTTGTTGCCTTTGCTTCGCAGCCTTCTTAGCAGCTGCATCATCAAAGTGCACTTCACAGCAAGGGCAAAACTTGAGTTGCCCCATGGTCTTTTCTTCTTGCAAATTCAGCAAAGGTTTCATTAGGCCTTGGGTAAATGTCGAATGGGTCTTCAACATTTACTTCACATTTCTGGCTTGTCCTGATGTTCACTATGCTAACATTGAAAGAAACTTGGCCTTCCAAACTTGCCACTCCTTGGCCAAAAGGATCCGTGTCCACCTTCATGTCTACTTTTGGTTTGTCAGCAAACTTTAGTCTGCCATTCTTCATAGCTTTCTGTATCAAATCCCTAAAATGAACACAATCATTAGTGAAATGACCTGTCGAATTATGGTATTTGCAATATTTTTGGCCATTTAACTCATCAAGCCTTTTGAGCCTATGATCACTTGACAATTTTAATTGTTTATCCTTTAAAAGGATATCAAATATTTTGTCAGCTTTAGTTATATCGAATGAATATGTCTTTTTATTGACATATTTCATTTTCTCCTTTGCTCTAGCAGGCATTTGTGCCGGACAGGTATAAGGTGGGCCTTCCTTTAATTCTGCCAAGTTAATCTCAAGCTCTTCTATGCTTGAGTCTTCACTGTCAGAATTCTTGGTTTCGACCAGATTGATTCTTTCACGCTTCCCAAACTTCTTTTGATGTTTCTGGTTCTTCTCAGCCTTCAACTGTTCAATCTGTCGAATCTTTTCACCTAGTTGCGCCAAATCAACCAAGTGTTGATTGACCAACTTCTTTCTGACGTAGAAATTTTGACAGTTTCTGCTTCTAGAATAGGCGTGAAACACCTACTCTTCATCTGTCTGAATCGTGCCAAGTAGTCATCAATTGACTCGTTATATACCCATTTGACATTAAACAAGTTAGTTAGATTGACTTTTATGTCTCCTCTGAAGAACTGATCATGAAAGTTCCTCTCCAATTGTGTCCAAGAGTGGACAGAATTGGGTCTAAGTGTCGAGAACCAAGAGAAAGCATTTTTGGTGAGTGAACTTGGGAAGAACCTCATTTTAAGGCTTTCCACAGTGGCCAATTCTCCCATTTCAATGGTGTACTGCGCAATATGCTCGACGGTCGATTCACCACTTTCACCAGAAAACTTAGAAAGTTTGGGAATCTTCACTCTCCTGGGCAACTCAGCTTGCTGCACCCAATCAGGGAATACTGACACAAAATATGGCTGATTGGCATAGCCTATATTGAACCCAAACCTGTTTAGAACTTGTTCAACTATGTGGTTGACATTTGTTCTACTTGGTTTCCCATTATGTTATGTCTAAGTGTAGCCAAACCTGGGTAAACTGACCTTTCCTGCTCATTATTTCTGTTCAATATTTGAACATGTCCATAATGCAGATTCTGTCGGCCTTGTCCTTGAACTCCATTTCCTGGGCCTTGTTCTTCATCAGGTACCGCCCTTTGAATTACTGCTTGACCACCAAGATTGGGTGGTGCAGGTACTGCATGTTGCTCTTGTCGAACATCATTTTCAGGCGTTACCACGCTTAAGGCTTGGTTTAGCCTAGCCATTTGTTCGGCCAGTGCATTACATGCGTTGTTAGTATTCGTCATAAGTGGGGTTATTATTGCACCCATTTGCTGAATGAGCATATTGACCATATCATGATTGTTATCATCAATTTGTTGACGAACACCAACAAGTGTATTTAATGACAAGCCATCACCACCATACAATGGCGCGTTCCTTGACATATTAGGGAACATAGGATTCCCTAAGTTCAACCTATCCTGACGAGTAGCAATAGCAGAACTTGTTCCTGCTACTCCTGTACCTTGGCTCGCAAACTGCCCCCCAAGCCCTGGAAACCCAAAATTCATCGAAGCCTGGTTTGTCTGTCCCAACGTGAAACCAAATGGCATGCCAAACTGATATTGGCTATTCGGAACGAAATTCCTTCCATTTGAATTTGTTGCACTACTAGGGGACGGCACACTGAAAGCGTAAAACGCGCTTGCGTTGACATGTGGTATACCACTAGTCACATACGCCAATTCTTCTGACTGCGGAGACAGTATTGCACTTGCCTCCATAGTTGTTGGGATAGGTGGCAGTACATTGCTTTCTATCTCGGCCATGGTAACTGCCATGACACTTGAGGCATTCCCTACCTCAATGCTTACCAATGGTGCACTCACACTGGCATTTGGCACACCTTGATCTGCCACTGACGCATTTGTGTTGACCACACTTGCATTGGTGGCGTTATTGGGGTTTCTAACCATGCTTTGTCTTCTTGGTTGTGTAGGAGTGTAAGTGGTACAAGATTTTCCACTCCTTAACCGCGTAAAACCATATTTAACGAGTTACTCAGAACTTGTCCCACTGGGCGTGTCAATTTGTTTACTGGGTTTTTTGGTACAGACGCGGAAATCGTCTGACAATCCCAAAACGAAACAAATTATTATTTTCAAACGATGTGAGTCCTACAAGTTAACACGGTAATCTCGTCAAACGATGAGTTTTATACTTGGACAAAGTAATCTGTCAAGAAATCAGGCTTAGCTGCTCGAGGCCAAGGATTTTGCCAGAATCACCGTGAGGCTCAACTTGGTGGTTATGCCAAGGGCCCTCGTCGAGTGGACGGTTATGAAAATAGAAATTGAGAGGGAAAGCGGTTTTAATAGGAATTGGAGAAATGGGGATGAGACAAAACACGGGGTTTAAAAACGATGAACATAGAATGGTTTTGTTTTTAGATTTTTTTGTGTTTTGAAAGACTGAAAGTAAACGAAAATGCAAGTAAAATCGTGCGGGAAGTAAATTGCATGAAAAGTAAAGAAAGTTTAAAAGAAAAAAGTGCAGGAATTTAAAGGTGCAGAAATGTAAAGTGCAATGAAGTAAAGTGCAACAAAGTAAGGTACAGGAAGATAAAAATGCAAGAATGTAAATGACTGGAAAGCTAAATTGCATTGAAAGAAAAGGGGTGGAAGGAGTACTTGATCTCAAAATGCGAGTCTGCTGTGTGTTGAGACGTTGAGAAATCGATCAAGTATCCAACCACGTTTACATCGTTTGACCTCCTATTTATAGAGGAATGAAAAATAACTGACTATTTATCTGCTAGACACGTGTACAGTAGAGATGTCTAGCAGTTACACTGTATTTACTATATTCGACGGAATATTAGCTTAAGTAACTAACTACGCTACCAAGCACTGAGGCCAGTCTCGACAAGTCTTTGCTGGCTTCGGCGGTGCTTCTTTCACCAAGGCAGGTCGGATTGACCCTTTTTGGTATTTCATGAAAATTTCGCTAAGTTTTCAGAGCTTGATGGATACTTTGGCCGTTCCTCATGCTTAGGCAAGACATGCCTATCTTCGACACTCCTCATGCATTGTCGAAACATCCCCAAACCTTATAGACTTAGTTTGCATTTGTTTTCTTTTTCTAGAATTACGCTCGTGACGTGTCGAGTCACTATCACGTTCGTCGGGAATCCAAATTGTAAATTTGGCACCCAACACCACCATCCGAGGAAGTCAGAAAACAACCATAGAATACCACCCCGAGGAACACTACACCTCAGGGGGAAGCATATATGAGAACACCGAGGATTCCTGTGGAAACCATGGGAAGTCAAATTCGTATGTAACCAACTATGTGCCCGACAAGCGAAGCTCAAAATTGTAAGAGGGCAACATAAGCAAGTGGCCAAAAGCTTCCCCGGTGGCCCAAAATTCGGAAAGAAAGTTGCAACGTGAAAAAGTTTGGAACAATTTGTGTGCAATAGTCAACAAAATTGAATATTATTTTAATTATGTAACTTTAGCTATTTTTATCTTTTTAAATAAAATCTAATTCATGAAAATTGGCTCTGTGCATAATTTTCAAATTTTTATTTCAAAAAAAATTTAGTACAAGTGAATTTCTTAATTTTTATAATTGTATTGTTTCATAAATAAGATAATTATGACTTATTAAAAAAGATGAAAGATAAAGATGTGGGGTTATTGGCGAGGTCAATTTAGTAAAATTTTTGAAGTAGATGGGTTGAAGAAATGAAATGCTTACCTCATAAAAATATATATGAGTGATGTGTAATGATAAAACCCACTAAAAATCTCAAAAAGTAAAAAAGTGTGGTTCAGGGTAGAGATGCTCTAATGCGCTCCCCAGCTCACGCCATTTTATAAATTTTTTATTCACCACATAATGTATAGTTTATTAATTTTTTGGCTACAAGTTTATTAATTATTTACTCACTATTCACGATATGAAATTCATTTCCACGTGATGTGTGAACATTTAGTCCCACGTGAATTCTTATAATTGTGAGAATTGTAAAGCTCACAAATATAGAAATGCATCTTTTTAAATTAAAATTTCATATGATTTCAGGTGGCCCTTAATATAGACACTATTTTAGAAGTCTAAAGGTGGTTCTCGTGTTGAAATTAAATATATCTAATTTTATTTTATTTTTTTTAAATTTTATTTGGGTAAATCATTAAAAATTTAATGTTGAGATATTTAAAATCTAACAAATTATCATTAAAAATTTGGTAAAATAAAAAGGTCCACTATTAGACCGGGTCCATATTATGTGCTACCATGATTTCATGATATGCAATTTTCATATCTATTTTTTCCTAATAATATTTACGATTTGTAGTTGGAAAACATTTATTTATTTCATATTTATAAAAAGTAAACATGAAAATATTATATAATAAAATAATGCAAAATTTTAACACAAAAAAGGCTCACGGACAAGTCAAGGCATTTTAGTCAAGCTCATTCCCACGTGCTTTAGAATTTTGAAATTGCAACTTGTCTCAGTTGTCTGGCTATCGCAGTCCTGTTGAATCTTCCTTTTTAAAAAAAAAAAAAATTGCTTGATTCGAGTTTATGACCCCATCGGCCCATCCTTATCGGTGCTTGATTCGAGTGTGGACCTGTACGTAGATAATTGAAGTATGCGACATCCTTTCCACAACCTCTCAAACACTCTTTTGATAGGATGGCAAAGTGGGGCGGTCCATCCCGCCTTGTCATGAGTCCGCAAAAAATAGGACGAGGTGAGTCGGCCCGCCAATTAGTGTCAGGTTGTGAAAATAAGCTACCGCCATTGCGCGGGTTGGCGGATTAACCGCCAAAGTCTGTAGTAAATGCCAAATGACGGCTGACAAATTTGGCTCACCCAAAATACAAAAAAATTAATAAAATTGGTTAAAATTAATAAAAAATATAT
Organism: Calophaca sinica; assembly: GCA_037113605.1. NCBI lineage: Eukaryota > Viridiplantae > Streptophyta > Magnoliopsida > Fabales > Fabaceae > Calophaca > Calophaca sinica. The sequence continues at coordinate 75,274,627 of CM073734.1, forward strand.
ATTTTAAAAAGTGGCGATTGGGCGGCTGGCCCACCCTGCCCTGCCCGTGGCCCCGCGGGTTGACGGGCTAAGCAGGGCGAGTTATACGATGTGGCGGTCTGACATACCACATCCCATCCCGCACCGTTTTGGCGTGCTGGCGGACCATGCCCGTATTGCCATCCCTACTTTTTGGTACATATCACCATTTTTTAAAAACCTTGCACTCGGTATATCTCTAGAACAATTTGGGAGGAGATTAAATCCTCTATAAGGGACTCTTTATTTGTGCATGTGTTTTGGGTTTAGGCTTTGAATTAAAGCCTTTTAGTTATTTTTAGTTTTCAGTGGCAAGCAAATTATATATATATATACACACACACACACACTAGTGTATTGACCCGTGCCTTGCACGGGTTATTAATATTGAGTTTGAACGTCTTTAATATGTAAATATAAGTTTGACAAAAAAAAAATACAAAAGCTATTAGAATATCTGAATTTTTCGAAAAATTATTAAGAAGTAGTACACACACACATGCTACCCAGTTTTAAAATAAAAAAATAAAAAAAGATTTTGTATAACACCATTAATAGTTATAAACATGTCCTATTAAAATCATATAAATCACCCTTAAGAATTACAATATAAACATAAAAAAAGTTGAGTATCTCAAAAGTAGAAAGTAATAAAAACAAAAACATGTACACTATATTTCAGAAAAGTATATATTCAAAAATTATATTAATGTATTTTTAATAAAATAGTCATCAATAGTAATTTATATACTAATATTCATTCATATAAAATATTAAATTTCCTAAAAATATATTTTTTACTCTTTAGTTTTAATATTAATAAATCTTTACATAGTGATGAATATGTTTTTGTTTAAAATATTCATATTCTTATGATATATTTTTATCCTTAGTATATTTTTTTTTATTTATAATTGCTTTTATGACTTATATATCAATAAACTTTTTGTAAATTTCTCATTTCTATGTAATAGAGAATAGAGTCAATGCTACTCTTTGACCAACCAGCTGGCACTATGTTAGTTGCTAGACTGTTAGTGGTGTGCCAGGTTGGCAAAGTCTGTTAGGCGGTTAGGTCCATCTTGGCAGTGTGTGAGTGTTATATAAACACTGCCTTGCCTTCTCTGTATTGTATTGTAATGGAATAGGCCAGTTGAATGAATGAGAGAAGTATCAGATTCTATGAATTCTCCATAGTTTACATGGTATCATCGAGCCCTACGGGCCTCACGCTTTCTCGTCTTCATCTTCCTTTTCGTACTCTCTTCTGCGCATTTCTCTAAAGCTACATGCATTGCAATGGCGGCTGTTGAATCAAGTTCAGATGCTACGGAAAAATCGGACAACTCTGTTGCGATCTCTATGAAAGATTTGAGTGGAAAATCATCCAGATCTGGTCTCACTTACTCCCTCACAATCAAACTTGATGACAAGAATTTTCTCCTATGGAGTCAACAGGTGAATGGAGTGATTACAGCGCACAACCTTCATCACTTCATCCTAAATCCGAAAATTCCTCTTGAATTCTCTACTGAAGAAGATCGAGCACAAGCAAAAGTCTCTGATGAATATCGCAAATGGCTAATGCAAGACCAAACGCTCTTCACGTGGCTTTTGTCAACGCTCTCTGATGGCGTTCTGCCTCGTGTGCTTGGTTGTCGTCACGCGTTCCAGGTATGGGACAAAGTGCATCGTCATTTTAATTCTCTGTTAAAGGCTCGTGCTCGTCAACTAAGATCCGAACTCAAGAACACGAAGAAAGCTTCACGTTCGATCGGTGAATATCTTCTGCGCATTAAAGCAATTGTTGATTCGCTCATTGCGATTGGTGATTCGATTACTGATCAAGATCATATTGACGCTATTCTAGAAGGTTTGCCTAAGGAATATAACTCATTTGTAATGATGATATACAGACGCCTTGAATCTCCTTCTGTTGAAGATCTTGAATCCCTTCTAATGGTTCAGGAGGCGCAATTTGAGAAATTCCGTCAAGAACTCACAAAACCTAGCGTTTCTGCTAATGTTGCGCACTCGAATCTGTCACCTACTGGTTCTAACCAAAGTTCTGTGAATCCATATGCAGCACCTGACCACCCTGCCTATGGCCGTGGTCGTGGCCGTTTCAATGGCCGAGGAAGGGGCCGGTTTGGCCGTGGTAGTAATAATTTTGGCCGTGGTTATGGTGGTCCTCGGTCTCAATGTCAGATATGTGGTAAACCAGGACATGAAGCTCTCAAGTGTTGGTTTAGATATGATCAAAATGCACAAGTTCCACACATGGATTTCTCTCCATATGCTCAGGCTAGGCCTTCACAGTCTCAACCAATGCGACCTACTGCAAATCAGGCACTTCAACAGTTTGCTCCTATGACTCAGGACCTTATGCTGCCTAATGTGTCTGCCAATCAAGTTTGGTATCCAGATTCTGGTGCTTCGCACCACTTGACTTTCAATCCACAGAACCTGCAACAGCAAGCTCCTTACAATGGACAGGAGCATGTTCTAATGGGAAATGGCCAAGGTTTGCATATTGTAACGACCCGTTTCCGGACCGCTACCGAGCTCAATATACCGAACTCGAGTTACCGAGCTCAACACACCAAGCTCAACATAAACCTATATGAGATGTGTTTTTAAAAACGAAACTCTTGTGCCTTTTAAAAATACGATATATATTTTTTTTTTTTATAAAACCAACTCGTGCACATCAGAGTAATTACAGCTTTTCGAAACATGGTGCAACTAAGACACAAGACTTAAATTCTAATAAAACACATGCATAACATACACATACATATATATCACTCGAAATAATAATGTATACAAAATACAGAGTAACAAATGTGCAAAGAAAATACACCTAAGGTACGACAACTTCAAAAGAGCCATCATACCCTGGGGGTACTTCCGGCAGACTCCCACGCAGGGGGCTGCTCCAAAAGTAAGACCACCAGTCTACCCTCAGAGCAACAACACAACATCGCCTAAACCGGTCACGACCTCGAACACAAAGGAAAAACAAGTACAAGACTCGGAAAAACAAACATCCAACAAATAAACAATCACGACAGATAGAGGTCGCCACTCGTCCTCGCCGAGATCCTCCTCGGCATCATCTATCGCCGAGTTACCCGCGCTCGACATCGCTGGGTAACCGTCATGGATTGAAGGCACCACGGGAAAGTGGTCAACTTCTCAACAAGTTAAGATAAGCTCGACATAAAAATATAAGCAAACAAAGAAAATATAACATTCACCGACGTGACTCGACCATCTCACTCTAAACTCGACACAACTCACAAATCCATTTTCTCTCGACTCGACAATTTTTCCGAATGCACACGCGGCATCAGGTATGTCGGAAAGTCCAGCCAAAGCCTTGGGATCCTCGCTCTCCCTAGGGCTGATCGGCTCAGTCCGTGGCGTGGCGGCGTCTAGTCAATCTCCGTAAACAAAAAGGGGACCTAGCACCCTCGATTATCCGGTCACGGCTCAAAACGTCATACGACTCACCTAGCTCGCTCACTCGATGAACAATTCGCCGCATACGATATTCAAAGAGTTAAACACAAGATATTCAACCGCATGTCAAATAAAAGAGCAAGCTCGACATGAAGAAACGCAATTCAACATGCAATACACACTTCACGACATATATTCAATCACATATTAAATACATGCAAAAACTCAATATCACAACATTTCAAGCTCGACACAAATCAGGAAAATCCATACACAATAACATAACCACGTAGAATATGAAATGCCCTTACTTAAGGACTTATACAATAAAGCCTTAGAGATATCTAGAAGTTGCCCTTACCGAACTCCAAGTTAATGCTGCTCGACAACGACCTCGACACAGCTGTCTTCAAAGAGCTCGACAACGATTTCTCTTACTCGATCTCGACACGGCTGTCTTCAACGAACTCGACAATGACTTCGACACGTACGCTTCTCAGTCGACCTCGACACGTACAGTCCTCGCTCGATCTCACGCTCCGGCCCTTGGATTCGCTTTCCCGTACACCTCGATTCGGAATCACTCGATCTCGGGAAACAGATTTCCTAAAACAAACATAACTCAGATCGATCTATAGGTTCCAATACATCTAACTCTCTCTTCCCCAAACTCAACCACAACCCAGAAAAATATGAAACTTAAGAACTGAAATATATTTTTCCTCTAACACAAAGTTAGGGATTTCGATCAAAATTTCATGAAAAGTTATCTGATGCTTCAACAGAAAGATTGACAACAACAATATTCAGAAGCAACGAACGAAAAACCAGAAATCGAACGAACTAAAAATGGGGTTTTCTGGGCACTGCCGATTGCAGAAAAACAGAGAAAGAAATTTGTTTTACAAGCCCAATTAATCGGTTAAAAAGATAGGTATTATTATGAATAAGAAAACCCATCAATTTGATATGATTTGGAAGTATAAAACTGGTTAAAAATGGAAGAAGATTTAGCGCTAAACAGTAGCACAAATGAAAGAAAATCTGTTCTTCATACCTCAACGGTGATGGTCGATCAGACGAGATATGGGTCGAGAAGTTGATGATGAACAAGATTGATGAAGAAAGCTTGTGCAGAATCTCGCTGGAACTCACGGTTTCGTCGATGAAGATTTTGAAGAAAACAACGAAACACAGAGCAGAAGGAAGGAAGAAGAAAGAAGAAAAGAGAAAGAATGAGTGTGAGGGAAACGGTCGTGGTATACAGCTGGCGAGAAAGGGGTATAAACGTAACTCCAGCTATAAGATGCCAATCCCATCAATCATCTACCCGTTAACTCGTTCCTCTCATAATTACCCTCTACTCGCTTGGCCAACGACAAGCCGACAATGTAATAATTACAAACAATATAATAATAACGCTGAGTAACGCTCGAAATAATACGAGGTGTCATCTCGACACGATGTCGACAAGAGTGCTCGTGCAAGCGCATAAGGTTCTAACACGAGTTCGTGAACGCGGTCTCCTCGGCTCGACTTGCGCCCTCATCAACTCTGTGACGCGACTTCATCAACTCGACATGCGACCTTCCTCACCAAAGAACTAGTGCACGTGGTCTCATCACCGACAAAGATCTCAAGAACGATCTAGTCACGGGATCTCGACACAAGGTCTTGGTCGAGGTCTCGATACGTCGTCTAATACGATGTCGATCTCGCCCTCAGGTGTTACAATCTCTCCTCTAAAAAATTTCGTCCTCGAAATTGCAAATAAGCATCTTACCTCGTAAAAGTTCAGTAATCAATCTTCATCTTCTCTTCCAGCTCCCAAGTCGCATCTCCCGCCTTCGATCCCACACAACTTTGACAAGTTGAATCTCTTTGTTCCGCGAATCGCTTGGCTTTCCGATCAACGATTCTTCTTGGTGACGCTTCAAAAGATAGGTCGCCCTTCGCTTGAATCTCATCCGGTTCGATGACATGAGAAGCGGTCGAAACATACTTCCGCAATTGTGAGACGTGAAAGACGTCGTGGATGTTCGACAAGAATGGTGGCAATGCACCGATATGCCATTCGACCAATACGACGAAGAATCTGGTAAGGTCCAATGAATTTAGGGGTAAGTTTCTTGGATTTGATCGCTCGACCAACTCGATGAGTGGGGTGACTCTAAGAAATACATGTTCTCCTTCCTCAAACTCGAGTGGTCGACGTCGTTGATCCGCATAACTCTTACGTCGACTTTGAGATGTTCGCATCCGATCTCTCGATCAAACGGATCTTCGTAGTCCGCTGGATCATATCACGGACCTCTGACGGTTCGCTCGCCATCCTGGTACCAACAAAGAGGCGTCGACATTTCCGCCCATACAGCCGCTTCAAAAGGTGCCATCCCAATACTCGCATGGAAATCGTTGTTGTATGTGAACTCCACCAATGGTAAGACGTCGTCCCAACTTCCTCGGTGATCTAACGCATAAGCTCGCAACAAATCTTCAAGCGATTGGATCGTTCTCTCGGCCGACCGTCGATCTGTGGATGATATGCCGAGCTAAGCCTGAGCTCGGTTCCCATCGCTCCTTGCAATTCCCTCCAAAAATGAGACGTGAACTTCGGATCTCGGTCCGACACTATCAAAGATGGTATTCCATGAAGTCGTACTATCTCCGCGATGTAGATCTCGGTCAGCTTCTCCACGTTGTATGTCGACCACCGGCAAGAATGGCGATTTGGTCAATCGGCCGACGATCACCCAAATCGAATCATTCTTCTTCGCGTCTTCGCAAACCTACAACGAAGTCCATGGAAATCTTGTCCCATTTCCATACCGCACGCCGTTTATCAGCGATTGTAGCATTCCCGCAGGTCGTTGGTGCTCCACCTTCGCTTCGACACGCCAAACATGAAGCTACGTGCTCGGCCACTTGCTTCTTCATTCAGGACCACCAAAAATGCTTCTTCAAGTCTTGATACATCTTCGTAACTCTGGATGAATACTAAAGTTGCTCTTATGCGCGCTTCGCCGAATCAACTTCCTCGGCTCGGATACGTTAGGCACGCACACTCGGCCATTGCATCTCAAGATGTCGTCCGCCCGACCAAATTTCGCCGCTTTCCCTTGCGCTTATCAATCAGATCTTCTCTTGCGAAGCTCGTCATGAACCTCGCTGGTCTCGGATCTCGGCCCAACAATCTGTTAGAAATGGTAAGCATACCAAATCTCGGCTTCCCGGTGAAACTTCGACACTCAACTTCAAGTCTCGGAACTTCTCGAGCATCTCCAACTCCTTGATCATCATTACCGAGGTTAAAACGCTCTTCCCGCTCAACGCATGCGCTACTACGTTAGCCTTACCGGGATGGTATTCCAACGTAAAGTCGTAGTCCCGAGAAATTTCGTCCATCTACGTTGACGCATGTTGAGCTCCTTCGGTCGAACAGTACTTCAAGCTCTTGTGATCGCTGAAAACAAGAAGAGTGCTCCCGTAAAGGTAGTGCCTCCATATCTTCAAGAAAAACTATCTGGCCGCTAGCTCCAAGTCGTGAGTAGGGTAGTTCCTCTCGTGAATCTTGAGTGTCTTGAAGCATACGCGACCACCTTCCGATGTTGCATCAAAGACGCATCCCAATCCCTGGTGTGACGCATCACAATACACCTCGAAAGGCTCTTCGGGTTGAGGCAAAATCAAGACAGCGCCGCCGCCAAAAGCTCCTTCGGGCCGTTGAAAATCGCTTCGCACTCCTGGCCCAAGCAAAAGGTTGATTCTTCCTCGTCAATCGTAAGAGGCGCGACAATCTTCGAAACCTTCAATGAATCTTCGGTAATATCCTCGCTAAGCCGACAAAACTTCGATCTCAGAATCGCCTTCTACTGTTCCCACGCTTATCACCGCCTCAATCTTGGTTGGATCCACACTATCCCTTCTCCGGAAATCACGTGACCAAGAAAATTCACCTCTTCAAGCCAAAATTCACACTTCGACAGATTGGCATAGAGTTGCTTATCTCGTAATATCCGTAGTACTCGACATAGGTGTTCTGCGTGCTCTTCTCGGTTCCTCGAGTAAATCAATATGTCGTCGATGAACACTACAACGAATCGATCCAAAAGCGAATGGAAAATCCTGTTCATGTAGTCCATAAACACACCGGGCGATTCGCTACTCCAAACGGCATCACCAAATACTCAGAGTGACCGTATCTAGTCACGAAGTCGTTTTGGCGACATCTTCCTCCTTCACGCCGAATTTGATGGTAGCCCGACTTCAAGTCTATCTTGGAAAAGATCGCCGCTCCACGGTTGGTCCATCAAGTCGCCAATACGTGGTAACGGATAACGGTTCTTCACGGTAACCTTGTTGAGTTCGCGATAGTCCACGCACGACCTTGATCGCCCATCCTTCTTCTTAACCAATAACACCGAGCTCCCCACGGTGACACGCTCGGTCGTATGAATTGCTTCGACTCCAAGTGTTCGATCCGGGACTTCACTCTTTCATCTCGGCAGAGACATCCTGCACGGCGCTTTGGAAATCGGTCCTGTTCCTGGAATCAGTCGATGGAGAACTTCGACCTCTCGCATCTTGGTGGTAATCCCGCACGCCTTGAAAACGCCCTTAAAATCACACACCACCGGAACATTCTTCACGCCGACCATTGAAAACTTCCGAACTAGCTAGATACATGTATTCCCTAGTTCCTTCTTTCAAAGAAACTCCAATACGCTCGGCAGAAAGATAATTGGAGACTCCAAGGTCCTGGAAAATTACAGCTTTCACGGCACAAATTCAAAAGGACATGGTGGTGTGACAACCAATCCATCCCGAGGATAACATCTAAACCCTTAAGAGGCAAACAAACCAAATTGACCACAAACTTTCTACTCAATAATCACTACACAATTAAGACATGCAGATGTTTGTGACTAAGGTTTTAGCAAATTGGGGTTGTAACTACTAATTTAAACGGTAAAGCGATCACGACCAAGTTCAAAAGGTTCACACAATCGGAAGAAATAAAGGAATGGGTTGCACGAATCAAAAAGAACGGATAGGATTTACCCTCGATCTCACATTCACCTTGGATAAGATCATCACTCGACCGCTTCCTCGCCACTCATGCAGAAAACTCGCCTTTAGCCACTTGACGCTTTCCTTTGGCCTTTGCCGCAAGCATAGTCGGTTGACTTTAGGTGTAGGACAATCCTTAGCAAAATGCCCTGGCTTCTTGCGGTTGAAACACACCTCCTCCCTCTCGAGTACAATTACTCGCGTAATGTCCCGCTTTCCACATCGGTAGCAAATCACCTCGACAACTGGACTGACCTCCACTCCTCGGTACTTGGGTCATCTGACGACATCGTCCCTCGTTGTCGTTCCTCGAGGTCGGCCGTAAGGTCTCTTCATGCGGTGGTTTCCTTCGTGCAAATCTACGCCGCACTCACGGGGTCTCACCGGTCCGCCCACAACAATCTTCTTCTTGTGGCTCCTCACTCCTTCTACCTCGACACATCGATCAATCACTCTTGAAGATTTACGATCCTCAACGACACCATCGACTTGAATGTTGAATCTCAATCCTCGTTGGAATCTCTCACTCAACCATCTCTGGTCAACTCGGCCACGAAATGGACTGAAATACCTCGCCAACGATTCGAACTTGGCGCATACTCGGACAACTGTCGAGTTGCCTTGCTGCCGATTGAAGAAATTCCTGCTCCTTCTCGGCTCGTGCAAAGATCCGGAAGTACTTGTCCAAGAACCTTTCACGAAAAAGCTCCCAGGTCATCTCGCGATGTTACGCTATAAACGTTGCTTCACTCCTCTCCACCAATACTCTGCCTCTCTAGCGCAGTAAGTAAGTGGCATAGTCGACCTTCACGTTGTCCCGCAATGGAGTGCCTCAAAGATCTTCTCGATCTCTTGCATCCAAAGATCGCCTTTATCCGGATTTGGCTCACCGTAGAACTTCGGTGGATCATGCTTCCTGAAGTCGGCCAATCCTCTCGCTTCAAAGATTACGCTCGCTTCGTTCTGTCGCCGTAAGTTCTGCTGAGTTAACGCCGCCGTCTGGCTTGAGCCATCGCGTTAGCCTGTTGAGTTCTGGCGGTGATTGTTGAGCCATGGCTGCCGCCATCTCGGCCATAGCTTGAATAGCTCGTTCCATATCGACGTTCTCGGTTGCGGATGTCGTATTCCTACGAGGTGGCATTAGATTCCACAAAGTTCAAAACCCCGTCAGAATCTCACAACAAGGATGTGTTAAAACACACCGCTTCAATCAAGAAACAGTTCAAACAATTTCTCAAGCAATAAGTGCTTCACTTAATCAAACAAAGAATCAACACAAAACAACTAGGTACCCAACACACAACCCGACATAGTGACTACCCAAATTCCTATGCACACTTCTGGTCGAACCGAATCAAGCTCGATACCAACAAGTGTAACGACTGCTTAGGACCGCTACCGAGCTCAATATACCGAACTCGAGTTACCGAGCTCAACACACCAAGCTCAACATAAACCTATATGAGATGTGTTTTTAAAAACGAAACTCTTGTGCCTTTTAAAAATACGATATATATTTTTTTTTTTTATAAAACCAACTCGTGCACATCAGAGTAATTACAGCTTTTCGAAACATGGTGCAACTAAGACACAAGACTTAAATTCTAATAAAACATACATGCATAACATACACATACATATATATCACTCGAAATAATAATGTATACAAAATACAGAGTAACAAATGTGCAAAGAAAATACACCTAAGGTACGACAACTTCAAAAGAGCCATCATACCCTGGGGGTACTTCCGGCAGACTCCCACGCAGGGGGCTGCTCCAAAAGTAAGACCACCAGTCTACCCTCAGAGCAACAACACAACATCGCCTAAACTGGTCACGACCTCGAACACAAAGGAAAAACAAGTACAGTACTCAGAAAAACAAACATCCAACAAATAAACAATCACGACAGATAGAGGTCGTCACTCGGGTCCTCGTCGAGATCCTCCTCGGCATCATCTACTGTCGAGTTACCTGCGCCCTCGACATCGCCTGGGTAACCGTCATGGATTGAAGGCACCACGGGAAAGGTCAACTTCTCAACAAGTTAAGATAAGCTCGACATAAAAATATAAGCAAACAGCAAAATATAACATTCACCGACGTGACTCGACCATCTCACTCTAAACTCGACACAACTCACAAATCCATTTTCTCTCGACTCGACAATTTTTCCGGAATGCACACGCTGCATCAGATGTCGGAAAGTCCAGCCGAAGCCTTGGGATCCTCGCTCTCCCTAGGATACTAACTCAGTCCCGTAGCGTGGCGACGTCTAGTCAATCTCCGTAAACAAAAAGGGACCTAGCACCCTCGATTATCCGGTCACGGCTCAAAAACGTCATACGACTCACCTAGCTCGCTTCACTCGATGAACAATTCGCCGCATACGATATTCAAAGAGTTAAACACAAGATATTCAACCGCATGTCAAATAAAAGAGCAAGCTCGACATGAAGAAACGCAATTCAACATGCAATACACACTTCACGACATATATTCAATCACATATTAAATACATGCAAAAACTCAATATCACAACATTTCAAGCTCGACACAAATCAGGAAAATCCATACACAATAACATAACCACGTAGAATATGAAATGCCCTTACTTAAGGACTTATACAATAAAGCCTTAGAGATATCTAGAAGTTGCCCTTACCGAACTCCAAGTTAATGCTGCTCGACAACGACCTCGACACAGCTGTCTTCAAAGAGCTCGACAACGATTTCTCTTACTCGATCTCGACATTTGTCTTCAACGAACTTCGACAATGACCCGACACGTCACGCTTCTCGGTCGACCTCGACACGCATCCTCGCTCGGATTACGCTCGCGTCCTTGGATTCGCTTTCCCGTACACCTCGATTCGGAATCACTCGATCTCGGGAAACAGATTTCCTAAAACAAACATAACTCAGATCGATCTATAGGTTCCAATACATCTAACTCTCTCTTCCCCAAACTCAACCACAACCCAGAAAAATATGAAACTCAAGAACTGAAAGATATTTTTCCTCTAACACAAAGTTAGGGATTTCGATCAAAATCTCATGAAAAAGTTATCTGATGCTTCAACAGAAAGATCGACAACAACAATATTCAGAAGCAACGAACGAAAAACCAGAAATCGAACGAACTAAAAATGGGGTTTTCTGGGCACTGCCGATTGCAGAAAAACAGAGAAAGAAATTTGTTTTACAAGCCCAATTAATCGGTTAAAAAGATAGGTATTATTATGAATAAGAAAACCCATCAATTTGATATGATTTGGAAGTATAAAACTGGTTAAAAATGGAAGAAGATTTAGCGCTAAACAGTAGCACAAATGAAAGAAAATCTGTTCTTCATACCTCAACGGTGATGGTCGATCAGACGAGATATGGGTCGAGAAGTTGATGATGAACAAGATTGATGAAGAAAGCTTGTGCAGAATCTCGCTGGAACTCACGGTTTCGTCGATGAAGATTTTGAAGAAAACAACGAAACACAGAGCAGAAGGAAGGAAGAAGAAAGAAGAAAAGAGAAAGAATGAGTGTGAGGGAAACGGTCGTGGTATACAGCTGGCGAGAAAGGGGTATAAACGTAACTCCAGCTATAAGATGCCAATCCCATCAATCATCTACCCGTTAACTCGTTCCTCTCATAATTACCCTCTACTCTGTCGGTCAACGACAAGCCGACAATGTAATAATTACAAACAATATAATAATAACGCTGAGTAACGTTCGAAATAATACGAGGTGTCATCTCGACACGATGTCGACAAGAGTGCTCGTGCAAGCGTACAAGGTTCTAACACGAGTTCGTGAACGCGGTCTCCTCAGCTCGACTTGCGTCCTCATCAACTCGGTACGCGACTTCATCAACTCGACATGCGACCTCCTCAGCTCAGCAACTAGTGCACGTGGTCTCATCAGCTCGACAAAAGATCTCGGCAAACGATCTAGTCACGGGATCTCGACACAAGGTCTTGGTCGAGGTCTCGATACGTCGTCCTAATACGATGTCGATCTCGTCCTCAGGTGTTACACATATCAATTCCATTGGTTCTTCCAAAATCTTGTCACATTTTAATCCTAATGTCTCATTATCTTTGAATCATCTCTTGCATGTTCCACATATTTCCAAAAATTTAATGTCTGTTAGCAAATTCACTCAAGATAACAATGTGTATTTTGAGCTTCACTCCTCTAAATGCTATGTTAAATCTCAGGCCTCTGATCAGGTGCTCCTTGAAGGCACACTTGGCTCAGATGGTCTCTACAAGTTCACACCATTTCGCTTTTCCAGGAGCCAGCCTCCTCTGGTTCTCGCTACCATTCTGTCTCACAAAGATAAAGATTTTTCTGCTTTTGGGTTGTAATAATGCACGATTACCATCGCCTCTCGATGTGCATCTCCTTTTAGTCTTTCAAATGTAGCCTCTCTATGGCATCATAGGCTAGGTCATACTCATGCAAATGCTGTAAAATCCATACTACAACTTTGTAATATCCCATTCCATAATAAAAACATGCTTGATTTTTGTTCTTCTTGTTGTGTTGGTAAATCTCACAAGTTATATGCTCTTCCCTCTCTTACTGTGTACACTAAGCCTTTTGAAGTTGTTCATTGTGATCTATGGGGACCTTCCCCCTTTATTTCATCTTGTGGATATCAATACTACATTACCTTTGTAGACACATTTACCAAATTCACATGGATTTACTTTCTTACTGCTAATTCAGGAGCCTTGTTAGCTTTTAAACAGTTTCTTGCCCTTGTTCAAAATCAATTTAACTCATCCATCAAGGCTTTACAATCTGATTGGGGGGGTGAGTTTCGAAATTTCACAAATTATCTCACTGAATTAGGCATTAAACATAGGTTGACATGCCCACACACTTCTCACCAAAATGGGACTGTGGAAAGAAAACATAGACAAGTGGTTGAAATGGGAATGACCATTCTTTCTCATGCATCTATCCCTCTCAAATATTGGGATCATGCATTTACTCAAGCTGTTTTTCTCATAAATAGAATTCCTTCCTCAGCTTTACCCTATATGCAGTCACCATTTTTTGCTCTATATAAGAAACTGCCTGACTATCTCACAATTAAGACCTTTGGTTGCTCATGCTTCCCTCATTTGAGACCCTTTAATAAGCACCAATTTGAATATAGATCTTCTGAATGTGTCTATTTAGGTATCTCTCCCCAACACAAAGGTCATAAATGTCTAGCTTCAAATGGCAAAGTCTACATCTCCAAAGATGTGATATTTAATGAATTGCAATTTCCTTTTCCAAAACTCTTCCCTTCTACCACTAAAATCTCATGCAGTCCTGTTCCTACTCCTGCCTCTATTCCTCTCATTTCTTGCTCAAATCTGCCTAAAACAATAGTCAATCATGACACCATTTGTCCTATACATACTTCACATTCTGCAGACACTTACACTCTGCAGATACTGCTGCACACTCATTTGCAGAGTCTCCCATCTCTGTTCCAGAGTCATCACAGTCATCTAGTCCTCACCTTTCTGTTGAACTGTCATCCAATGCAAGTTCTTCCACTGAATTACATTCTGTTCTTCCTAATTCACCACCTATAACTTCTGTTCCTGTCAGCAACATTCACCCTATGGTGACTCGAGCTAAAACTGGCAATTTAAAGCCCAAATGTTTTTTAACTCATGTGGAACCAAAATCTGTGAAACAAGCCTTGGCCGATCCTCATTGGTTGCAAGCTATGCAGGCTGAATACAAAGCTCTTATATCTAATCAAACTTGGTCACTTGTGAAGCTTCCACCTCATAGAAGGGCAATTGGATGCAAGTGGGTTTTCAGGATCAAAGAAAACCCAGATGGTACTGTCAGTAAGTTGAAGGCTCGGCTGGTAGCTAAGGGTTTTCACCAAGTCCCTGGGTTTGATTTTTCTGAGACGTTTTCTCCAGTGATCAAACCAGTAACAATCAGAATAATACTGACCCTTGCAGTGACAAATAGATGGCCAATCCAGCAGATTGATGTCAACAATGCCTTCTTGAATGGGCATCTACAAGAGGAGGTTTATATGGTGCAACCTCAAGGCTTTGAGGCAGCTGATAAGAGTCTGGTTTGCAAGTTGCATAGGTCTCTTTATGGCCTAAAACAGGCACCAAGAGCATGGTATGAAAGGCTTACCACAGCCTTGCTTCAGTTTGGCTTTACTAAAAGCAAATGTGATTCTTCCTTACTTGTTTATTCTCATCAAGGAGCTTGTATCTATGTCTTGATCTATGTTGATGACATATTAATCACTGGATCAGCTCCTCAGTTAATTCAAGATCTTATCCAGAAACTTCATCATCAGTTTGCTCTCAAACAGTTAGGTACACTTGACTACTTCTTAGGTGTTGAGGTTAAACACCTATCAAATAGCTCACTGCTGCTAAATCAAACCAAGTACATTCGGGATTTACTTAGTAAAGCCAACATGTTAGACTCTAAAGGCATTGGTTCTCCCATGCTCAGCAGCTGCAGATTAAGCAAGTATGGGACAGATTATGTGGCCGATCCTTCACTGTATAGATCGATTGTAGGTGCCTTGCAGTATGCCACCTTGACCAGGCCTGATATTGCCTTCAGTGTCAACAAAGTTTCTCAGTTTATGTCAAGGCCACTTGAGTCACACTGGAAAGTGGTAAAACGGATACTGCGATATCTCAAAGGTTCTCTAACACATGGCTTGTTGATTCAAACAGCTCCTCCAGGCTTTCCCTATACATTAAGAGCCTATAGTGATGCTGATTGGGCCACTGATCAAGATGACAGGCGCTCGGTCTCTGGTTCTTGCATCTATTTTGGTCCAAATCTTGTGTCTTGGAGCTCTAAAAAGCAAGCTTTGGTTGCTAGATCTAGCAATCAAGGTAATACGTGAGCATGGCCAACACAACTCAAGAGATTATCTGGATTCAATCCTTGTTGACTGAACTGAAAATACCTTGCCGAACTCCAACTTTACTGTGTGATAATCAAAGTGCAGTAGCACTCACTCACAATCCTATCCTTCATGCAAGAACAAAGCATATTGAACTTGATATTCATTTCCTGAGAGAAAGGGTAATTGCCAAACAACTCAATGTGCAACATGTGCCTGCTGCTGAACAAATTGCCGATTCCTTCACAAAGCCCTTCTAATTTTCAAAGTATCAGAAGCAAACTAAAGGTGTTCTCGAGTTCTCAACCACCTTGAGTTTGAGAGGGGAGTAATAGAGAATAGAGTCAATGCTACTCTTTGACCAACCAGCTGGCACTATGTTAGTTGCTAGACTGTTAGAGGTGTGCCAGGTTGGCAAAGTCTGTTAGGCGATTAGGTCCATCTTGGCAGTGTGTGAGTGTTATATAAACACTGCCTTGCCTTCTCTGTATTGTATTGTAATGGAATAGACCAGTTGAATGAATGAGAGAAGTATCAGATTCTATGAATTCTCCATAGTTTACACTATGTAACGTAAGTGTAATAGCCCACCCAAGCGCATATCGGTCTTTGGCCCTCTGCAACTGGCAGCACCATTACTCACAGGACTTCTCCCCCTCTCATGGAAATTCTTGCCTTCTGGAGGGCTCGAACCCGGGACCTGAGAGGATAAGTACCAACGGAAGCACTTGGGACCTGGGAGGATGCTTCCTATTGTCTTTAAATCCTCTGGACAAGGGTTCGAATCCTCCATAAAGCAAAAACTCCTCTTGAGGGGGGAGTCCTATGAGTAATATGTTCACTGTTGCAGAGGGCAAAATGCTGGTATGCGCTTAGTGGGGTGTTACAGTAAGTATTTGTCTTCAAATCTTAATACGCTTTGAAAAAATATTTTATGTAATAAAATGTTATATTTCGCCATAATTTGTAAACAATATATGGATTTAGAATATGTCTAACAATGATGTTAGGAAGATCATAATTAATATATAATTATTCTTAGAGTTGTAGTAAAATAAATAGATCAGACAAAATAAATGAAACTATAACAAATAAAAAAAAGAAAATCCATTGAAAAGTAAATAAAAAAAAATTAATTAGCTGTCGTAGGAATTAATTCGTCAAAAAACGGTAGTACGAATTAAGAATATAAAAAATTTAAATTATATGATGATATAAAATTTTAAAATATATATGACTTTATTAATATAATTTTATTTAGTGTATTAAATAAATGAGAAAGAATATTAATAAGTCATTTTTAAAAGTAATTGATATTACATTGAATACTTAACATGACACTTATTTTGAATTTTTTTTTTGACAAATGTGACACTTATAATAGGACGGAGGGAGTACAATTTAACATTTTCTCTACATAAAAATATCAAAAAAAATTACCATTAAATTAGTTTATGTATAAAATTACATTTGTAATATTAAATATGTTACTTTTTTAACATTATATATAAACAAAATGTGGTTTTCAAAAGATATCACTTAAATGATTATTACTTTTTTATATAACACTTAAAAGATTATTTTGTGAATTTGAATTCTCGCACAGCTAAGTTTATAAACATTTTAGCATATGTTTATTTTATACTATGTGCTAATATTAAATAAAAATAGTGGACGAATTATGTTTACTCAATTTTTCTTCACAATCTATATATGTCAAGTCACTAAGTAATATGGTAAAAAATAAAATTCATTTGAATGAGTCTATACTTTAAATTTGTGATCGATCAAAATTAGATTATCAAGATGTCATTATTTCTGGTAAAAAAAAGATGTCATCAGTTGTAATATTTGTTCAATAATACTCAACCAAAACAATCTCTCCAATTTTAAGTTTCATTTTTTTCATTTTTTTTCTCAAGGCAAGCTTATATTTATCTTATAAAAGTATTTTTTATTTTTTTAACATATATTACCTTTGAAATTTGCTTCTTTTTTTTTCAGCTTATATGTTTTTAGATATTGCAAAAGACTTAAAAGAGAAATTTCTAGGAAGAAAAAATGAATTGAACTACAGAGAAAATAATAAAGTAATCTAAAAGGTTATCAAACAAACCTCCATAGTTAAATAACATCATATTGAATTGAAATTGCAACCGAAAAAAGAGAAGATGTACACTTAAGAGAATAAAGTTTTGACAATAAAAGGAGGGAGGGAGAGAGAGGGGGGAGACAGAGAGTTAAAATTCATTAATAATATAATAAAAGGTATTAAATGTATTAATTCAAAATTAAAAGATTTGAAATAATATCGATACCATTATGGAAATTATTCATTTCTTACCATATCAATTGAAATAAATAATCAATAACTCAAAATCATGATTGATATGCTTTAATAATGGCTGATTTAAATAATAAAAAATAAAATAAAAATAAATAGATTTAGGTGGGAAAAGAATGTTTGTGGTTTTTCCATTACTGCATTGGCCCCACGCAAGAAAACCATAAGTGAACAGACGGTGGTAACTCTTGTTTAATATGAGAAATGAGAACTTTTAACAACAACCATTGGATAGATCTTAATGGGTCGAATAATTTTTTTTCATTTAAAAGATCACGTGAGCTTGCGTCTTTACTTCCACGGCTCCCTTGCCCACCCCTTCTCCCTTCATCGCATCCCTTCCTTCAATCCTGCACAAAAATCCAAAGGTGGAAATTTCGGTGAGTGTAAAGCTCCCTAGAACCCCTATATGAAGCCGCCGCCGCCATCTCTCCTCATCCCCTCTTCTGCTATTGAAGCTTCTAGGAGCTTTCGAGATTGCCTTTCCTTTTAAACTGCACTTTTTCTTTTCAATTTTCCATGGCTTAAATCTTAATCATGCAATTCACGGCAATAGCAAATGGAAATTAGACCTAGACGTGAGTGTGGTCCATATAGTTAATTGTAGAATTAAGTATTTGCTTTGAGTTTTCGAGAGTTGAATAATTAAAAGCCCAGGTGTACTAAAATGGAGAAATGGTTCCAAATTAACTCCTAGAATTAATACAGTATTATTAAGAAAATTTTGTTCACGCTGTTCAGTTTGGTGAATAAGACAAAATATTGAAGTCATCATTTATTTGCTTTATGTGATAGGATGGCAGCCTTTTATTCAAGAAAAGAACACACACGCAAGAAAGGAGGGAAGATTATGAAAAGCAGAAGAAAAAACTGCAAGCACCAATAAGAATGAGTTCATCTCCGGAAAGTTTTTTTTTGGTTTTTGGTTTTCTCATCTCTAGAAAGAATATCAGCCACGTCTTGGAAGCATAACATAACATTGTATTTATTCTTTTAACAAGCAATGACATGTTTTTAAGCATTTATTCACTTGAGGTTTCCCTGAGGGCTGTTGTCGCGTTCTTGATGTATGATCTCTTCGTTGCCCTTGAATATGTGCAATTTTGATCTGCCTCAAAGTGGAATTGGACATAAATGTAGTTGTTTATGAAAAAAATTGGCTTTTATTATCATGAGATATTATAGAAATAGAGCTCACCAAACCCCACTGGAAAGGGAGAACAAGTGTGAGAAACAGAGGACAAGGACAGCACGTCGGTCTTGCGTCTTTCGGAATTCGGAGTCGAAGTTGTATTATCAGTCACGTGACATTTTTTTTTATTAAAATTACAATCCAGGCCGTTAAGATGGAACCAATGGTTGTGATTGAAAGTTCTCATTTCTCACATTAAACAATAGTTCTCACCTGATACGCTTCCTATATATATAATTTTCTTGCCACTGAAGACTAAAAATAACCAAAAGGCTTAAGGCGATTAAAACACAATGTCTATTAACTAAAACTGAATTACACTTAAAAAAACTAAATTTGATTAGTAAATTTGAACAATAACATAACAACAACACTTGAACTACAGGATCTCACGAATGGGACCACCCTCATGTTTGGCCAAGAAGTCAGTGAGCTCCTGTAGTTGTCTACTGACTTCACACATGACTTATAGGAAATATTGCATAAGGCGAAGCAATTTGTCCAATAACCGTGGATTTCTGGCTACACGCCTACCAGATATGATATCTCTAGGAACATGTGCTAGCCCAACACATATTACATGAGTTATTAAGACTAAACATCACAAACAATATTAGTGGAACACAGACAAAGGAAGCCTGATCGGAGTGCTTTTCATTGCTTCAAACCAAACAATTAAGCATAAAAACATATAAGCAAACAAAAGAAAACATTTAAAAGCCAGTAAAAGTAGTTCGAGCAAGGTTAAAGAACTGGAGATGAGAATTTGTCTTTTTCAAAATTAAGGGATAATTTGACGAAGGAGGAAGAAGTACAGACGAAGGGAGATGAGAGTTTCAAGAAACTTGATGATAAAAAGTCAAAATGTAAGAAAGGATTTGAGTTCAGATGGTAGAAGAGTGCATAAAATTAAATTGAATAGATGAGGATCGATAAAAGTGGTTATCAATATTACATTCTCGGTGATCCTTGACTTAGCCGTTTGTCACTCTGAGGACTTTTAGGTGTTTCAGGATTTTGTGAGAAATGAAGTTTCGACCTTGTTTACATCGTTGAAACACCTATTTATAGACTAAGTAAGATAACTGCTCAAGCCTTCTTAAGTACTAGATGTAGAGGCTTTCTAACATAAATAACTATGTGTAGGCATACTATTCGTCCGACGTTTTGGGTGTGGTAGTTCATTTGTAACCGAAGCTGGCTTTGTCTTAGGAATGTGTAATCTCCTTCAATTTTGGGGTAATTTCCATTCAGTTAGATTTCGCTCCACTTTCAGGTTGCATCGCAAAACTTCGACCCGTTTATCACTTCGAACATATACAAGCTTCTGATGTTGACTCTATGGAAGGACTTCGTCTATCTTATTCTTTTTGTTTTGTAAATTGTTTTTACTAACTAGATTATTTGGTAGTATGTTGCAAATGATTGTTATTGCCTCTAATGCCAACCTCGTTGGGATGGGAGACAGTATAGTGATGCTTTTGCATACTGCTTTTGGTTGGTGTAGAAGTCGTTTAATTTATGCTACTCATCTTGTCTTTTCCTTTCCCCATGGGTCTTGGCCTAGTCCCCCCATGTTGTTTTGTTGTTTTTTTCCTTTTTTATAATAAAATATAGGAGGGAGTACTCTTTTTCCTGCTTGGTGTTTTTTCCCTAAGGAGGGTTTTGCATCAGTAGGTTTTAACGAGGCTCCCTACCTCTCTTTTGATTAAAAAAAAATTGTTTTTTTGTGTCTTTATTGTCAACCCTTGTTACAAAATTTCTCCTCACTACAGACTTTATGGGTAAACCTTTTTTCACAGTGAACTGTTAACAAATTCATTTTACAAGTTTATTTTACAGAACAAAACTCACTGGACACATTCATTTTATAGATTCAAAAGAGTAGAACAAATATTTGTAGTCAGAAGAGATTTTGTGAGAAGAGTTGACAATAAAGATAAAATAAATAAATTTCATGACAAACTTTACAAGGGAAAAAGAGAAAAAGACAGACAAAAAATTCATTATTTATGGAATTTTGATTTTAATACTACTATAATTTCATATTCTCCTTCCTTTTTCTGAAAATTCGATTTTAGTCCCTGTAAATATGATGTTTTTTATTTTCGCCCCAGTATATAATATTTTTTGTTTCTTATCTGTGTAATTTTTTCCTGCTTTTTGTCCATACCACTTGGCATTCACCCATTGAATGCTGATGTGGCAATATAATACCATGTGACAGTGCTGATGTGACAACATAATGCCACATGGCTGATGTGACAGTGCTAATGTGGGGAGTCAATTCCATGTGGCATCATCATCCCACATGGCATTGACACATGGCATAATCATCCTACATGGAGTGATGACATGTACTTCTGTCAGCCACATTAACATTTTTTTTACGGGATATGACATTAGAGATAAAAAAAATTAGATCTGATTTTGCAAGGATGAAACACAAAAAACATACAAGGACTAAATGTATATTTAACAAAAAAAAAAAAAGTTACACTGCAGATTATTTTTGTCTTATGCATACGAGGTGAATTTTTTTGGTGAGATCCACTTAGTGTATTTTATTTTCACCTAATTTATTTCCTCTCATTTAAACAAGAAAAATAGTAATTTTTTTATCCATCTTCTTCTCCCTCATTTTCTTAGAGTACTGGTAATGTTTTTAGAATAATTAATAGCTATCGTAGGGGGTTGTTTTTTCATTTATGCGGGTATATAAATCAATTAATTTATTTTATGATAACATTTTTCTAATTAAAAGTTTTTGAGAGAGATTGAAAAGTAGTTTTCTTTAAAAAATAAGTTATTCCTAAACATTATAAAAATTAAAATATCTAAATTTAGGTTATTATTCTCCTGGGCACTCCGGCGGTGGGGGTATTTTTAGAGATAAAAGTGGTGCTGTTCTTGGCTGTTTCGCCAACTATTTCGGTATTGCTTCCTCTCTGGAAGCGGAACTCATGGCCGCCATGATGGCCATTGAGGAGGCTAGGCGTAGATGCTGGACTCGTCTTTGGGTGGAATGTGACTCTTCCCTGGTTGTTCAGGCTTTTCATAACTCTGTCTTAGCTCCGTGGCATTTAAGGAACCGGTGGAAGAATTGCATCCATTTAGTTTCCTCTATGACTTTCAAAATTTCTCATATTTTCAGGGAGGGCAACCACTGTGCAGATAGGCTGGCTTCTTTTGGAGTTTCTTCCAAAACCTACACCTGGTGAAACTCTATCCCTAGCTTTATTAGGACTGATTTTTTCCGTAATAAGTTTGGTCTCCCAACTTTTCGTTTCAAATAGTGTTGTTTTCTCTCTATGAGACTGGGTCTAGTTTGGCCTTTTCTATTGGGTTTTGATGTGCTACAGATGATTGTTAATCACTTTGGTGCCAACATAGTTGGGATGATAGTCATTATAGTGATGCCTATGCATGTCAACATCTGTTTTAGCCTTTATAGCGTTATTTATTTAGGCGAGTTTTTCTTTCTTGTTGGTTTCTTTGTTGTTTTTTTGGTTCATGGGTTTTGGCCTAGTCCCCCCATGTTTTTTTGTTTCTCTTTTTCTTTTTTTTCAATAAAATATAGGCGGGGGTACTCTTTTTCCTACTTGATGTTTTTTCCCTAAGGAGGGTTTTGCATCAGAAGGTTTTAACGAGGCCCCTCTCCTTTCTTTTGCCTAAAAAAAAAAGGTTATTACTATGTCAATGGAGGACTTGATTATTTTATAACTAATTGCTAAAATAATTCAATCTCATGTATTTTATGATCAACTCATTATAAGTTTGAACATTACCTAGTTAGAAATTTAGTTAGAGTTAGTTACCTAATCGGGTTAGTTAGTTAGAGTTACTTAACTAAGTTTAGTTAGTTAATTACTATAGTCTATTGCTATATATAGCATTGTATGCATCATTTTACAGTTAGTTGAATGAGAATTCATTTTCTTTCCACAACCGATTATTGTTACGGTCTACGAGGGCATGAAAATTGATTTGTAACCCCTACATCCTGCTAAAATAGAGGTCAGCTGCAGTTCCTTATCATTATCAGTTCTAATGCCTTTTGTGGGGTTTAGAGTGCCTTAAAATTAGTTTGGAGGATCATGGAATTGCTTGAAAGTGTTTCTTGAACACTAGGAATCGATTCCCTAGCTATGTGAATCAATTCAAGCATGTTTGGTTCTCTGTGAATTGAAGCACGCCTCTGTGAATCGCATGGGAAGCTTGCAGGAATCGATTCATTTCATTAATTCGTGCAAGGGAGACTTTTTTTAACTAGATGAATCGATTCACCTATGTCTGTGAATCGATTCACAATCGGGTTTTATAAACCTGACGCTGCAGAAACGTGTTGTACGATGTGCAGTCTTTTCTAGGGTTGTGTGCAGCCGTCTTTGAGCGTCTTTGTGAGGTTTTAGGGGCTGGAAAACACTGTTAAACACCTTGGGATCTTAGGAGAGAATAGAGGGAGGATTGAAGGCTTTCTCTATTGTTGTTCTTAAGAGTTTTTCATAGAGGAAAAGAGAGAGGGATTGTAAACTCTTGGGTTTGTTCTTCTTGGACATTGTAAAGGGGTTCAAAGCAACTGTAATCTCTTGTAAAGACTCTTTGATAGTGAAACGGAGGGCTGCTCTCTCCCGCAGACGTAGGTCATCTTTTTGGGGCCGAACTGCGTAACCAAATAGCGGTGTGATTCTTCCTACTCTCTACTCATGTTTGATTAACTTTATTGCACTGTTGTGATTGCTATTAAATTTAGTATTGGTTGCCTTTGATATTTGTTCATTATTCTTGTTAGTAACTCAACAAGTGGCGCCGTCTGTGGGAAGAACAAATAATTCAATTGTGCACCATGGGTACTAAATGGGACATCGAGAAGTTTTCCGGTAATAACGACTTCGGTCTATGGAAGGTGAAGATGGAAGCAATCCTTATTCAACAGAAGTACTTTGAAGCCTTGAAGGGTGAGGCAAGAATGCCGGCCACCCTGTCTCAAACGGAGAAGAAGGAGATGATAGATAAGGCAAGAAGTGCCATTATTTTATGCCTTGGCGATAAGGCATTGAGGGAAGTTGCAAGAGAGAAGACCGCGGCGGAGATGTGGGCAAAGTTAGAATCGTTGTACATGACAAAGTCATTGTCCCACAGGTTATGTCTGAAACAACATCTCTACTCATTCAAGATGGTAGAGACCAAACCTATTGTGGAGCAACTAGCAGAATTCAACAAATTTATTGATGACCTGCAGAACATTGATGTGAAGCTCGATGACGAGGATAAGGCTCTGCTCTTATTGAATTCGCTGCCTAGATCCTTTGAATACTTTAAGGATGCACTCCTCTATGGCAAGGAGTCCACTATTACTTTGGAGGAGGTCCAACAATCTATTAGGACCAAGGAGCTAACCAAGCTCCAAGACTTGAAAGTGGATGATAGTGGTGAAGACTTAAGTGTGTCAAGGGGAAGAAGTGAGAGTAGAGGAAACAACCACAAAGGGAAGAATTCTAGGTCGAAATCCAAGTCAAAGGGGAACAATAAGAAGTATAAGTGCTTCAATTGTCACAAGACCGGTCACTTTAAGAAGGATCACGAGAAAGGGGCGGGGGTGATTCTGTGGATGTTGCAATTGCTATGGAGGATGGTTATGAGAGTGCGGGGCTTTAGTGGTGTCGAGTTTGGAATCAAAAGAACTGGGTCATGGACTCGGGATGTTCTTATCAAATGTGTCCTAGGAAGGAATACTTTGAGACTTTGAAGCTTAAAGAAGGGGGAGGCGTGCCCCTGGGTGACAACCGAGCTTGTAAGGTGCAAGGTATGGGTTCAATTCGTCTCAAGATGTTTGACAACCGTGAATTCCTTTTACAAGATGTGAGGTATGTTCCTGAACTCAAACGAAATCTTTTATCTATAAGCATGTTTGATGGATTAGGCTATAGTACTAGGATTGAACATGGCATGATTAAAATTTCGAATGGTGCATTAGTAATGGCTAAAGGATCTAAAATGTGTCGCTTATACATATTAGATGGTTGTACTGTCATAGGGCATGCATCATTAGCTAGTCAAGCTCCGCATGATAAAACTAAACTATGGCATTTAAGGTTAGGGCATGTTAGTGAAAGAGGTTTAGTTGAACTAGCTAAACAAGGTTTGCTAGGTAGTGATAAATTGGATAAGCTAGAATTTTGTGATAATTGCATACTAGGCAAACAAAATAGGGTTAAGTTTGGAAGTGGCATGCATCATTCTAGCAAGCCCTTTGAGTATATTCACTCGGACCTTTAGGGTCCTTCAAGAGTGACAACTCATGGAGGGGGTTCCTATTTTCTCACCATGATTGATGATTTCTCTAGGAGAGTATGGGTTCACATTTTGAAAAATAAAAGTGACACATTTGAAAAATTCAAAGAATGGCATACTCTCATAGGAAATCAAATAGGAACTAAACTGAAAGTTTTAAGGACTGACAATGGCCTGGAGTTTGTTTCAGAGCAGTTTAATGAGTTTTGCAGGAAACAGGGAATTAAGAGACATAGAACCGTGGCAGGAACACCGCAATAAAATGGTTTGGCAGAACGCATGAACATGACTATTTTGGAGCGGGTCAGATGTATGCTTTTGGGAGCTGGGATACCTAAAAGTTTCTGGGGTGAAGCTGTGAGTACATCAGCTTACTTAATCAACAGATGTCCATCAACGGCTTTAAACTTCAAGACACCTATGGAAGTTTGGAGTGGAAAACCGGCAGAATATTCTAAGTTGAAGGTTTTCGGGGCTTTGGCGTTTGCTCATGTCAGACAAGACAAACTTGAAGCCAGGGCTGTGAACACCACAAGAAATAGTTAACATACCGACGGACATTCACCGACGGCTTTAGTCCGTCGCTAAAAAAGCGGGATTTTCGACGGTCTTACCCGTCGGAAAACGCGACCCATCGTATTCTGGATATTACCGACGGGTTAAGCCGTCGGAAAACCGCTTTTTAGAGACGGACTCATACCGTCGGTTAATGTCCGTCGGTAAACCGTGAATTTTGGAAAATTCCCGCTTGTTTTTGAATACCGACGGCTATTGACCGTCGGTAATGGGGAGTTTTTCCGACGGGTTTGTCAGTCGGTAATCTCGTGTCGTTTACCGACGGGTATGACCGTCGGTAAGTTTAAAATGGCCGTCGGTAAGCTCTTTATTTGGCCAGAACAGAATCCTTCTTCTTCATTCAGTCGCTTGGATCGCTTCTTCTACCCTCTCTTGTCACAGCCGCAGCCCCCCTCCGCCTCCCTTCTTCATCTTCAGTCGTCGCATTTCTCCTCTCTTGTCACAACTTCGCAAGAAATTCGAGAAGCTTGGAGCCACAAGCTTGGAGCCACCGTCGGTTGCAAGAACCACGTGATTGGAAGCTGAAGCTTGGAGATTGAAGCTTGAAGATTCGAGAAGCTTGAAGATTCGAGAAGCTTCAGCTTGGAGCTTGAAGCTTGGAGCCACCGCAGACTCACCGTCGCATCGTATTCTAGATTCGAGAAGCTTCGTCCGTCGCATCTTCTCCATCTTCTCCATCTTCGATTATTGCTTGGAGCCACCGCAGCCACTGTTCGTCGATTTGATTATCAAGTAAGTAGCAGCCACTTCTCCATATTTTGTTTCTTCTGTTCCTGTATTGTTCTTGTATTTCGTAGGGATTGTTCTTGTATTGGTTGGTGATTTTGCAACTATAAATATATTTTGGCTATGTATGTATGCTGTAATTTTGGCTATGCTATGCTATGAATTTTGGCTATGCTATAGATATATTTTGGCTATGTATATATTTTGGCTATGCTATAGATATATCTGGGAGAAGGAACAGAAATGTGAGGTGATGGAGGAATGGCAAGGGGGTGTTTCAATGGTTTTTGTTATTTTTGTGTTGTATTAGGTTATTTATTCCTTGAGCTTTGCTATTTTGTATGAAAAGATTTGCATGAAAAGAGCATGAAGAGTAAAATAGTTCTGTGATGGAAATCAAGGGGTCATTATGTATTGTAAAACTGTCAATTTTTAATACAATAGTATAATTAAGATTGGCTTTGGACTACCCACTGGTTCATGAAGCAAATCACAAGATTCAGCTCTACAAGTCCATTCCTCTAAATTAGGCTCTCGAGCCACACTGTATTATACAATAAACCACCACTTAAGCCTTCCAGAAAAATCAGAAAGAATAGAAAATGCTCTATATCCATTAGGACAGTGAGTTAGTGAGACTAACCATTTAAGGTTCAACACTTTAAAAATTGCTTCATGGGCCTTTTGATCCTAAGACCAGAAGAAGATTATAATTTGTAAGAAAAGGTACCTACAATTAAGATGATTTGAACTTCAGCGGTTCTAGGGGAAAACTTACTCTTAAAAGCAAAGGAATGTGCCAGATGTTGGGAACATCATAAAGAGTAATTATGTTTTCCCCTGGAAACATGCAACAAGATAAAGAAAACTCTTGCAAAGCAAAAACAAACATCATATACACCAAAATATACTAATCCTTTAAAAAATAATACCAAAATTAGGCAAAATTGAGAGAGTTTCCCCTTTGCATTTTCATCCAAAGGCTCGAGAAACAAGCGAGTTTTAGAATCCTAAATTAAAAAGTTACTGATAAGAACAGTGTGATTACGTATATACGCATTTGTGTCCCTTTTATGAATATATTATTATGTTCTTGTGCCTTGTGTGTTGTTTTGTGCACACTGCTCATCTGTAGGAAAGAGGGGAAGAGAGTAACTTTGTGTCTTTGTGGCATGCCAAGATATGTGGAGTCACCCTTGGCTTCTAAGTCCTCTAACACTATGGTGGGTTGGTTTTGTTTTCGAACATATTAAAGGTTGTTTTCTATGTTAGATGAAATTAAATCATTTTTTCTACATGGATCTCACAACAATTTAGAGTTGGATTTGGATTCCCTAGAGGTGTAAGACATTTACTGCTCACCAACAACATTTAAAACAGAACAAGGTGACATGAACCAAACAAAAGTTGCCAAAGACTGCAAATGAGCATCATGTAAAACCTAAAAACAATGAACTCAATATTCACCAAAACCACACTTTGTTGATAAATCAAAGTATTATTTCTCACCTACTCTATATGAGAAATGTCCTAATGCCTGAATAAATGGCATGGATTCAATATCTCCTGCATCCAGATCCAGAAATGTTCTAATAAATTTACATTAAACCATGGAAAATAATCAAACCATGAAAACTGAATAATGTTTTCAACAGTGTGTGTACCTATGGTTCCACCCAATTCTATGACACATACATCATCTGGACCATTCTTTCCATCAATCGGTATCTGGGCCACCCTTTCTATCCAATCTTGAATTGCATCAGTGATATGAGGGACAACCTGAGGAAGGTGAAAATAAATAGCATAATAATAATAATAATATCAAAACCAAACATGAAGATCTTTGGCACCATATTTTTCTCTCATTTCCCTTCCTTGAAATAAGGCCCTTTTTATTTACTTTATTATTTTAAATTTTTGGCCTTTTAGGCTAGTCCTTGAAATCAAAAAAAGGGTGAAAGTGAATTAGTGAATCAGAACAAGTGGTGTACCTTTTTTAATAGTTGCTTCTTTCTTGAATGAAAAGAATACTTTTTTTTCCTTCTTCCTAAGTTTTGTATTTTAACTGTAATTTTTGGTTACTCTCTAAATAGTCTGCAGGATAAAAAATTAGTACCTATCATCATTCGTTCATAATGTGATTAGAGCTAAATTTGTTAGTTGACTTTTATTTCAACATGTAAGTTTTTCATGATAGATGACCGATGTGGTATATGTATATTCATTCATAAGGAAATGGATTTGTTTTGTGGCTTTTATTTTTCATATGCATGAATTCACGTTTCCCTTTGAACATATAAATGTATATATCAAGCTTCTGAAAATAATTAAGTGACACCACCATACATTCAAAAAATATTAGTTTGCTGTAATGCTTTACTTTGTATATATAGACAGAAAATTGCTGCTGTTTCGTGGTCAGGCTGCGATGAAACAATATTTATTTAGCTTTACTTTGTATTTATTTAGTTAGGCAAAAAAAATATTGCAAAGTAAAGCTTTAATCTGTAACATTTACTTTATATACGTTCAAATACTAAATCCGTAAAAAAATATTTCTGTAACACTATGCTGTAAAAAAATATTTCAGTCTGTGCAACACACACACAAACACAAGGAGGGTTAGCTAAGAGTGAAAGAGAGAATACAGAACGAAAAAAACAACACAAAATCTCTCTTTTAATACAAAGCACATTATTTTTTGGTTTGTACACCGTTCTTATCCAGTTTTTCTCTTATTTTTTTATGCATCCAACTTGATAGAAGGAATGTGTGGTGTGATTGATGCTGCAACAATGCTTGCTGGAATAGAAATATTTGATAACTTCCATTGCAACTATATATTTTTCTTATACGCTCTTTTCTAGGAAATTTTCTTTGCATCTGTGTATGATAGTTATTCTATTTATCTTGTTGTTCAAATTCAAGCACTAAGGTCATAGGCTACAATTTACTAATGCTCAGCATCTTTTACTTGATTTTTGGCTGGTTTTAGTTATTCGTTTGAAGAGTGCTGTGAGGAAAAAACTTTTGAAATTATACGGTGAATATGCTGTAATGATCAACTGTGAGCTTGGATAGCTATTTACAATTAAAATTAAATATTTATTTAATATTCATTAATACTATTTTACAAACGTATTCATGGAGAAGTGGTTCTAAGTCCAAGACGGGGCCGTAGGTTCTTATATAATATGTGGTTCAAGCAATTCTAACCTATACAATGGGTACTTTTCAGAAGTTTAACCCCAAGTGCTTCTAATTTGGTAAGAATACCCAACGCCAATTTCAAGACTAGCGCTCTGTTGAAGGTGTGAGTGTCTCTAAACCCTAAACCACCTTGCAACTTAGGGTAGAAAAACCAATGCCAACTAATAGCGTGCCACATTCTATGACCAGGTAACACTTTCTAAATGAATCCTTTGATAATTTGCTCAAGTTTGGAACAAATAGATTTTGGAATCAAATCGACTTGATATGAAACATTAGGAATATCCAAATGTAATATTCGAAATGTTATTTGTATTGAGAAGAAAGATCCAAGCTATAAGAACATATAAATTTGACCATGATAAGAACAATCACTAATATTAACAAGAATTTCATGATCTTGGACAGTCAAAAAGTAATACCCGAATGCTTATCTTCAAAATGATAGTTTGCCGCATAATGTTGTTGTTTGGGGAAGATTTCACTATGAGAATTTATAACAAGCTTGAGTTGAAATTTTAGAGTTTGCCTCCAAAAGTGGCTGATTGTATTCGAAGGTGTGGACTTAAATCTGTTATTATTTATATATGTTCTTAATATGATTGTTCTTAGTTTTTAATTTTAATGGTGTGGTTTTGATATTCTTGTTTATATCTTATTAGTTTCTGCTAACACAAAAAGCTCTGTTTCATAGGCCTCTGAGTTCGCCACCTCCACCAGTTCGCCACTTGTACCACTAGGTATGCACTCTAACTCATGTCGGTTAACTCATTGGGTAGAAAAAGGGTTGTCTGCTGACCCCACACCGACATGTTTATTTGTTTTCGCTCATAGTTCTCTCCACAGAGGATTTTGAAGTGTATTGTGTAATTGTCTAAATGATATGTACTTGTGTAATTGTCTCCGATTCTCGCTATCACTCATCACCACAATGCTTGTGAGTAAAGAGTGCAATTTTAATTTATGCTTGCCATTTCATTCATGGATATGGATATTGGTGATGTTGCTTGCCGCAATTTGCTTTGCACATCTCTCTGCACTTCTTTCCTTTGCCACTACCTTGTCTAATTCTATCCTCTTTAAATGACCAAGTCGATTTTCTAATTCCAAAGTTGTTGTTAATCGAGGATCGCGAAAAATAGCGTAAAATTGGTAGGATAGCGTAAAATAGCGGCAGATAGCGTAAGCTAAATAGCGGGTGAAATAAATAAAATTATAAAATTATATATTAAAAATGACATATAATATTTAACGCTCAAAGACAAAATGTGAAATGACATAATAAAATATTTATTTAATGAGCTATTTTTAGAAACTTAAGTGATTATTTATTCATAAATTACTTTAGAGGCTTATTAAAATAAAATGAAGAGAGCATATGAATATGTTTTATGTTGATATATTTGAATATTAATATCAGCATTTATTTTAAGTGATGTAAAATAAGTTTAAATAAACCTTGAATGAATAAGTAGCTCTTCCGTTTTAAGAAAATAAAATATATAAATTAAAATTGCAATATTGATTGAATTGTTAATAATTATTATTTATTGAAAAATAAAATATTTTATTTTATATATGGCGGATGGCGTAGTGGCAACTAAATGATTAACAAAACTACACACACAGTAAATGGACCATTGCTCAAAGAAACAAGATAGATTTGAATTGGAAAGGACAAATAATAATAGAATTAAAAATAGATTTAAAGATAAAAAATAATTAAAAAGCAGAATTTTTAAGAACGATAGAATAAAAAGCAGATTTTAAAAAGAAAGAAGAGAATAACAAAACGAAATTAGATAGAATTGAAAAATAACATAATTAAAAATTAGAAGGATTCAAAAAACAGAATTGAAAAAATAATTAAGAGATGAGCAGAATTAAAAAAAGAGAAACAAGGGAAACAATCGTTAAAAAATATGATATAACAAAAATGAAAAAAGATCTGAAGAAGAGAAGAATTAAAAAAATTTCAATAAAAAAGAAATAAAAAATAACAACATTAAAAATTATCATATAAGAAATTAAATGAAAAAGGAAAATAAAATATTTTTTATTATATATATATATATATAATAAAACTAATTCTACCCTTGTCACTTCTGCTTGTCTAATTGTTATGTTAATCATTGATCGAATGGATGTTTGATATTTGTTATTAGTATCGGAGAGAAGCCTTAGCTTCCTGTTTGAGGTTTAATATATTATTGAGTTCATATACTCTTTTAGGGTACCATGTGCTCATTGTATATTGAACCTTGAATTGTCCAAGTCGGACAGTTTGGGAAAAAACTTTTTCTTTACTCGTATAATAGTTGTTGCTTAATTCTCGTATCTTTATATTTGATGAAATTTCGGTTCGATTCATTTCCTTTTGTTCTCTGGGTGCATACTTGATTGCGGTGTTCATAAGTGCGTTCATTTTGTGTACTGCAGAGACCAATGGGAAATGTCACAAATTTTGTCAAGTATAAGATACGAGAATTAAGGAATGATTATTATACGAGTTCTGAAAAAGTTTTTTCTCGAATGGGATAGGGTCATACCATTTAAAGAAAGAGAGCGGTTGTAAGAACGTCGTGCTGCTGAAATTGTCATTTTTTTTTGACATGCAGAAGATGGAATATTTTCTTTCGAGTCGTAGTTGGATGTACGATAGGTTGTATCCGGGGAGAGGGGGTTTGAAACCAGATTTTTGCGCTGGGGTTGCGTACTTTGTCCAAGTCGCAATGGCACATAAAGATTTCAAAACTAATGGAGGGATTAGATGTCCGTGCTTTAATTGCGATTGCAGAAGGATCAAGAGCCCAAGTGAGGTCACGCACCACCTGTATTCAGTTGGATTTAGGCTTAATTACTGGATTTGGACTACACATGGTGAAAAGTTGCCTCACGTTGATTTAGGGGTTGGTGATAATTGCGAAGGTGCTTGGCGATTCACGTAGATTCGGGATGTGGTGAGCAGATTGAATTGATGCAAGATATGGTTTGTGATGCCTTGGGGGTGAACGTGTTATTTGAGGAGCAACAAAGATGATGACACAGATGAACTTCCAAATGAGACAAAGACATAAATTTTATAATCTATTGTTAGAAACAAATAAGCCGTTGTTTGAAGGGTCTACAGACTCTAAGTTATCAATGTGTGTGAGGCTCTTAGCTCTTAAGTCCAACTGTGGTGCTGGAAGTGTGCTTGGATCTCGTAACGAAAATGATGTTGGACTCGTCACCTATCAAAGATGGTTTGCCAAAAAGTTATTACGAGACTAAAAGCTTAGTGTCCAAGTTGGGGCTGGAATCTAAAAGGATTGATTGTTGTGTGAGAGGGTGTATGTTGTATTACGACAATGAGTTTGGTAAAAACGATGGTGCGCTAGTTGAATGCAAATTTTGTGGTGAGCCTAGGTATATGTCACATACTAATAATCGGACGGGTAGACAAAAACTAGTTCCAGTGAAGGCAATGTTTTATTTGCCAATTATTCCAAGGCTGCAGAGAATGTTTGCATCACCACAGACTGCAGACAAAATGACATGGCACTATGAGAATAGAAGCACTTCAGGTATGTTGCGCCACCCTTCTGATGGTGAAGCTTGGAAGCACTTTGATCGTGTGCATCCTGATTTTGCAGCAGATCCACGTAATGTACGACTTGGCTTATGCTCTGATGGTTTTACCCCGTATGTTCAATCCACGGCGAAACCTTATTCTTGTTGGCCAGTTATCGTTACCCCATACAATCTTCCTCCCGAAATGTGCATGTCTAAGCCTTATATGTTCTTGACCTGTGTTATACCGGGTCCAGATAATCCGACAGATGGTATTGACATCTATTTAGAGCCTCTTATTGACGATCTCAAAAGGTTGTGGAATGGTGTTGTGACGTACGATATTGCACGAAAGAGGAATTTTACAATGAGGGCAGCTACCGATGTGGACCATTAATGACTTCCCTGCATATGGCATGTTGTCTGGTTGGGGTACTCATGGTAAAATGGCATGTCCGCATTGCATGGAGCATACAAAGGCCTTTACCTTGAAATTTGGGGGGAAGAGTTCTTGGTTTGACTCACATCGCATGTTTTTACCCGATGATCATGCATTTAGACTAATAAGAACACTTTCAAGAAGGGGAAGTTGAATTAGATGGCCCGCCTCAAGGTTGACACCGTAACGTATCTGGGAAGGGGTTATGGAGCGCCAAAATCACAGATTTTGGCAAATTGGATCGATTTGAAGGATATGGACAATGGCATAATTGGACAAAAAGAAGTATTTTTTGGGATCCGCCATACATCGAGAGATAATTTATTGAGACACAACCTTGATGTTATGCACATTGAGAAGAACTTTTTGACAATGTTTTTCTCACAGTGATGAACGTCGAGGAAAAACAAAAGACAATGAAAAGGCGGACTAGACTTACCACTTTCTTTGTAGGCGAAAGGACTTGCATTTGTGAATCGGTCGGATGGGAAGACCACGAAACCCAAAGCCTTGTTACTCTTTAATCACGAGGAAGCCAAGTCGATCTGTCGATGGATAAAAGAACTTCGGATGCGGATGGTTATTCTTCTAATTTGGCAAGATGTGCCGATGTGAACAAAGGAACCATGATTGGGATGAAAAGCCATGATTGTCATGTATTCAGGAGTGTTTACTTCCTATTGCATTTAGTTCCTTGTCAGTCAAATGTTTTAAATCCACCGTTGAACTCACCAATTCTTTAAAGATTTGTGTTCTGCGACATTGAGAGAGGATGATCTCATAAGGATGGAACAGAACATACCAGTCATTCTTTGTAAGTTGGAGAGAATATTTCCCCCTGCTTTCTTTGATTCTATGGAGCATCTAGCAGTGCATCTTGCACATGAAGCTAGGCTTGGTGGACCGGTTCAATACAGATGGATGTATCCATTCGAAAGGTACTATAATAAAGTATTCTGTAAAATAAATATTTATTTGAAGGGTTAAATGTATCAATTTTTATCATCAACGTTGTTATTTTGTAGATTTATGGGTGACTCAAAACGGTCGGTGAAAAATAAGGCCAGGGTTGAAGGATCTATTTGTGCAACTTACTTACACCGTGAGACAATCCATTTCTGTTCCCATTATTTTACGAACTTCATGTTGACACCAACAAATAGTAGGAACGAAGTAGAAATTGAAAGTGAAAGACACCCGCTTACCTTATCAGTATTTTGCCTTTCCTGCCGTCATGGTGGAAAGGAGGTGGATAACTGGTTAACAGGCGAAGTGTGGAAGTCACCACGCGTTCACGTGTTGATCATTGTCTTGAAGTATCACCGTATCTAACGTATGTATCATTTTGACCACTTTCAATTTCTTTAATCCACAATTGCTCTTGATCATTTGTTTGATAATGACTTGATCAGGGCATTCTTGTTAACTAAGCCCACAAGCGTACAAGACTCTTCTGCCTATATTCATGAATATTTCCCAACGTGGTTTAGGAACCAGGTATGTTTTTTGAGTCGTCATATATATATTATTATTATTATTTATTGTTTGAAAATACAAAAATATTGTTTGAAAATAGGAACCATAATTTGTTTGCACATGGTGTGTACACAGGTGTATAGCGAGGCGTAATCCCTAAAATCCAACACTTGAGAAATTTATCTCATGGTCCTAAATCACGTGTAAAAGAATGGCACACATTCTTTGTAAATGGATACAAATTCCAAACCAGTCAAAAACAGAGGAAAAAAGCGATTAACAGCGGGGTTTATGTAAAAGGTGCCACAGATGGAGGTGAAGATGACTTTTACGGCGTGATTCAACATATATATGAACTGACGTACAATACTTTAGACTATACTAAAAAAATAGTGCTATTTTATTGTAATTGGTTTGATCCTTCAAATAGAGGCACAAGAGTGGATCGAAAATATAATACTGTTGACATACACATGAGCAGAAGATACCAAATGTTTGATCCGTTTATCATGGCACAACATGTAAGACAAGTGTATTATGTCCCTTATCCATCAACTCGAAGGGACAAACAAGGTTGGTGTGTCGCAATAAAGATAAAACCACGTGGTCGCATTGAAGCAGATGATACACAGGAAGAAGTGGCTTATCAAGTGGATGAGATATCTCATGTCAATGTAGTAAATGAAGTGGAACCCATTACTCGACTACGTGACAATCCAATCACATATGAAGATGTAGATGGGGATGAGGAATTAAATGAAGAAGTGGCAGAACCATCAAGATCTGAAGACGATGCCGAAATTGAGTGGGCAGAATGGGCAGATTGAAATTGTTTAACTTTTTACAATTTGAGAAATTAATGTGTAACAATATATTTTAATTTGTCAGTTATTTTCATAACTTGTTTATTTTTATGGAATTCATTTGTAATATTGTTATGTTTAAATATAATATTTCATGATCAAGTATTATTCAATTGCTCTATAGACATATATGGCATCGAGGTTCAGAGCAGACTTCCTGCACCACCCAAAGGGTGGTAAATGGAAGGGGAAGGGGATCGCCCTCGACCCCCTCGTCGTCAGAGGCCGACCATCATTAGGCGTGACCCTACTGGGTTTTCGACGTTGTCATCTACACGTCGTCCTAGTACATCTACGCCGAGACAGCCTGATACACCTCATGCACCTAGACAGCCTTTTGCACCACCTACACAGACTTAGGCACATTCGACACCAGCTACACAGACTCGGGCACGTTCGGCACCTTTGCCTCACATTGACATGATCCCCACCCCGGGGTTCCAGCAGCTACATGGCGCTTCGAGTTCCCATGTTGTGCCTGATCCGGTGGCCGATGCTCATCAGTCCGACCATGATTATAGTACGGGCCATACACCTGATGATACTGATGTTGGGCAGGACGGGGAGGAGCAGGAGGTTCAGCAGGAGGAGGTTCTTGAGCAGGGGGAGGGCCAGGAGCCTGACACTCTTGAGATGTTGTATGATGGCCGAGTTCTTATCAGGCCATCTGGTAAAGGGTAAGTATTTGCAATTTTTTCGAGTTATTAGTAATTTACATGTATATATATATATATATATATTCTTTTTATTTAACATGTTTTTATTGTTCAGGTTTCTTCCCTTAAAGCCAGCTGCGTTATTTATCACAGCAACAATTGAGGAGAATTACCAGGAGTTTTGGCCCACCTGGGGGACACTGAAGGATTTTGAGCGGGACCATATGTTTAATTCTTTCAGAGTAAGCTGCAATTTTTATTTTATTGCATATTATTTTATTTTCGTAAATTTCAATTATGTTTAATAATGTCTTATATTGATACAGACGAGGGTTGCTTGGGAGGAAAAAGATGAGGAGCTGATGGAGAAGAATTTTCATATGAAGGCCTCCCACACCGCCTTTCTGACATGCTTCGAGATGCCCGTGATCGGGATCGCCAAACCAGCTTGGATAGGGACGAAGCTTCGCAAAGAATGGTAGCGCATCGAACACCCTTGAGTTCCAAAGACCACGTGAAGGCCAAGAAGAATAGGGCCTCTCGAGAAGGATGGCGGCTTGCACACCGGAGGCGATGTCGGCCAAAGCAAAGACGCAGCTAGACTTCAGTACGTGTTATAAAATTGTTATTATTATTATTATTTTATTATTATTATTATTATTATTATTATTATTATTTATTTAAATTTTTTTATTAATACAATCTCAGTCGAGGAGGTTGGGAGAGAAGTTGATTGCACGAGCTCCATCTTGCAACTCATCTGAAGAGAGTACTGGTGATTTCGTTGATGAGCGCTCGAGGCGGACTCAGGTAATTATAAAATATAATAAATATTTTTTAATAATGTTTATATTGTTTTGTTAAAAAAAGATTTGACTTATTTGTTTGTTTAACAGAGGAATTTGAGGCGAGGATGTCTCACTTAGATCTCGTGAGCTCATCATGTTCTCCATCTCGAGCCCTGACGATCTATCTACACCGCCGAGGGTTTGGGCGGAAGTGGTTGGCGGAAAGAAGAGCGGTCGCTTATATGGTGCCGGGTGACCTTGCCAAGAACTACAAAAGGGGCCCGCCGCCACACACCGGGAGAGTCGCCGAGTAGTAGTGTGCCGCCACTGGTCGCTCTGCGCGGATGACCAGGAGATAGCCGAGTTGAAGCGGACCGTGGCCCAGCAGCAGGAGCTTTTGACTCAGGTGCTGCAGCGACAGGAGCAGATGTACCAGTTGCTAGCTCGCCAGCAGCCTACTCCGCCTCAGCCTCAGCCTCCGCCTCCGCGTACTCATGGTCATGTCGATGATGCAGATGATGTAGAGCATCTCGATCATGATCGTGAGTACCGTGACTATTAGTTCTGTTTGTACTTATATTTTTCTTATTTTTGGATATCTTTTTTTTTTCTTTTGGGTTATTTTTTTAGTTACTGATTTTTATTCGTTGAATTTTTTTATTTATTATGTTTTCTTTTTTTAATTTACTTTTTAGTTTACGTTATCACATTTTTATATATGGAAATCAATTAATAATTAAATTAAATTAAATTACAAGTAATTTTTAATTAAATTAATAAATAAATATTTTTAATATGAGAGTAAATTATTTTTATAATTAAACAAATAAATAATTAAATTAATTAATTAATTAAAGAATAAAATTAATTTGGTTATTAATTAATAATTTTATTAATAAAATTATTTTTATAATTAAACAAATAAATAATTAAATTAATTAATTAATTAAAGAATAAAATTAATTTGGTTATTAATTAATAATTTTATTAATTTTATTAATAAAATTAATTAAAGTAAATATTTTATTAATCAATAAAAAAAAATTTCCGATTACCGACGGCCTATGCCGTCGGAAACTTTTCACTTTGACCGACGGTCACGTCCGTCGGAAATCTAACGACGGCTTTGCCCGTCGGAATACACCGTCATTTACCGACGGGTATAACCGTCGGTAATACCGACGGCAAAGAAGAGTCCGTCGGTAATCCTTTGCGACGACCATATTTCCGACGGGTTTTAGGCCGTCGGTTATCCGTCGGTAAATATGGTCTACCGACGGCTTTTATGGATTACCGACGGCTTTAGACCGTCGGTAATCCCGTGTTTTCTGGTAGTGGAAATGTGTCTTCATTGGCTATCCGGAAGGTGTGAAGGGGTACAAGCTGTGGAAGATGGAGCCTGGGGGATCAAGATTCATAATAAGCAGGGATGTGACTTTTGATGAGACTCGTATGGGGATGAAGTGCAAGGACCTGGAGAATAGTAACTCAGAAACAGAGGTAGAGAAGACTCAGTTTGAGGTGGAGCCTTCCACTAGTGAGACCGGGAATGATGAAGAGGAGAACAGTTCTCCACCATCAGGTTCTAGAGGAAGACAACCAACAGTGGATCCTGGCTATCGGTTGGCAAGAGATAGGGAAAGGAGGGAAACTGTGGCACCTAAGAGATATGGCTATGCAGACTTAATTTGTTATGCTCTAAATGCGGCTGAAGATGTGCAAGACTCGTAATCAAGACATTCAGGGAAGCAATTGAGAGCAAAGAGGTCGAAGTGGTTAGAGGCGATGAATGAAGAAATGAATTCATTGGAGAAGAACCAGACTGAAACTTGTGAAGCTACCTAAGAAACAAAGGGTGGTTGGATGCAAGTGGATCTTCAAGAAGAAGGAAGGCATTCCGGGAATTGAAGAACCAAGATATAAAGCAAGACTTGTGGCCAAGGGTTTTACACAGGTTGAGGGAATTGATTACAACGAGATTTTCTCACCCGTGGTGAAACATTGTTCCATAAGGGTTCTTATGGCAATCGTGAATCAATACGATCTTGAGTTGGAACAAATGGACATGAAGACCGCATTCTTACATGGAGACCTAGAAGAGACAATCTACATGCAACAACCAGAAGGTTTTGTAGAGGACAAGTCTAAGGTATGTCTTTTGAAGAAATCCTTGTATGGGTTGAAACAAAGCCCTAGGCAATGGTATCTTCGTTTTGACGATTTTCTTCTGAAGACGGGATTTGTGAGAAGTGGGTACGACAGTTGTGTGTACATTTTGAAGAGGGATAAGAAAGTGGTTCTCTACCTACTTCTCTATGTTGATGACATCCTGATGGCAAGCTCTAGCAAAGAGGAGATTAACATTCTCAAGGAGAAGCTAAATTCAGAATTTGAGATGAAGGACCTTGGGGCCGCTAAGAGGATACTTGGGATGGACATCGGGAGAGACCGGAAGAAGGGTGAATTATTCTTATCTCAACATGGGGACTTGGACAAAGTGGGGAAGCGGGTTAGGATGCATGAAGCTAAGCCAGTTAGCACTCCTTTGGGTCACCACACAAAGCTCTCGGTGACACAAGCTCCTGAGTCCGAAGAGGAGAGGAGGAAGATGGATACTACTCCATATGCTAGTGGGGTAGGAAGCATCATGTACGACATGGTTTGTAGTAGACCAGACTTAGCATATGCAGTTAGCATAGTGAGTCGGTTTATGGCAAATCCGGGCCAAGCTCATTGGGAAGCACTGAAGTGGGTTCTGAGGTATTTGAATGGGTCACTCAAAGGTGGTTTGAGGTACACAAGAACAACTCAAGGAGAAGACGCTTTGGAGGGTTATGTAGATGCAGATTATGCAGGAAATGTGGATACAAGGAAATCCTTATCTGGATTTGTATTTACATTGTTTGGAACGACAATAAGTTGGAAGGCTAATCAACAGTCCGTTGTGGCGCTATCTACTACTCAGGCGGAGTATATCGCCCTAGTTGAAGGGGTGAAGGAGGCCATATGGTTGAAAGGTATGATTGGGGAGCTAGGAATTACACAAGGATGTGTGAAGGTACACTGTGATAGTCAAAGTGCTATCCACTTGGCAAATCACCAAGTGTATCATGAAAGGACAAAGCACATTGACATCCGCTTACATTTCATTAGAGACGTCGTAGAGTCTAAGGAAATTGTGGTTGAGAAGGTTGCGTCAGAGAACAACCCGGCGGATGTATTCACCAAGTCATTACCTAGATCAAAGTTCAAGCATTGCTTGGACTTAATGAATTTCTCTGAGACGTAATTCCAATAATGGAGAGAGCAGCTAGTGGTTGATGGATAAAGTTGAGCATCACCACTGATTTGAAGTCAAGGTGGAGAATTGTGGGGTTTAGAGTGCCTTAAAATCAGTTCGGAGGATCATGGAATTGCTTGAAAGTTTTTCTTGAACACTGGGAATCGATTCCCTAGCTATGTGAATCGATTCAAGTATGTTTGGTTCTCTGTGAATCGAAGCACGCCTCTGTGAATCGCATGGGAAGCTTGCAGGAATCGATTCATTTCATTAATTCGTGCAGGGGAGACTTTTTTTAACTAGGTGAATCGATTCACCTATGTCTGTGAATCGATTCACAGTCGGGTTTTATAAACTTGACGCTGCAGAAACGTGTTGTACGATGTGCAGTCTTTTTTAGGGTTGTGTGCAGCCATCTTTGAGCGTCTTTGTGAGGTTTTAGGGGCTGGGAAACACTGTTAAACACCTTGGGATCTTAGGAGAGAATAGAGGGAGGATTGAAGGCTTTCTCTATTGTTGTTCTTAAGAGTTTTTCATAGAGGAAAAGAGAGAGGGATTGGGAACTCTTGGGTTTGTTCTTCTTGGACATTGTAAAGGGGATCAAAGCAACTGTAATCTCTTGTAAAGACTCTTTGATAGTGAAACGGAGGACTGCTCTCTCCCGCAGACGTAGGTCATCTTTTTGGGGCCGAACTGCGTAACCAAGTAGCGGTGTGATTCTTCCTACTCTCTACTCGTGTTTGATTAACTTTATTGCACTGTTGTGATTGCTATTAAATTTAGTATTGGTTGCCTTTGATATTTGTTCATTATTCTTGTTAGTAACTCAACACCTTTAATAGTCTTACTGAATTGAGTTTGAATAAAGTGAAAAGAACCACATATTGAGATGTGTAGCCTCAAATTTATGCTTCATGAGATGAGTCTATGCATGTATACCTTGTCGAGTCATTCACTATGCTAAGGAAATACTGCAAGCCATCATGAGTAGGTTGTCTAAATGGACCCCAATCATCACAATGCACCAAGTCAAAGGGATTATCGACACAATTGTTATAAGCTATAAAAGGAGGTCTATGACATTCAGAAAATGGACATATTTGACAATCATGAGAACTAAATTTAGAAGGAAACTTAAATGGAATTTTTTTGCTAAGAATTTTCAAAACATCATCAGATAAATGTCTTAGTCTTGAATGCCATAAACTGACAGTGTTATTTTGAACAGAATTACAAAAATAACTTAATCCAACAAGCCTTGATGGATTGCACAATGAAAGTGAATCACAAAATTGTACTTTGGACAAAACATAATCAGAATTAGTATGTGACAAAACAAAATTACTCAGGGATGTGCACAAAGGTGATGTTGGCAAATGATTGTAGTCATAGAGGCCTTGATTGAGGTCACCCCTGCCAATCACCACTACTTCTTTGTATCTTGAATAAGAAAATAATCACTAGTAAACGACACAAAATAGTGATGTTGACTTAACAAAAGGAACTTAAGGATATAAGATTTAAATGAAATTAGGTATATAAGGAATATCTTTAAGTACAAGATTTCTATCTAAAGATACTGTTCCTAGAGCGCTAACAAGATTTTTGGTGTTATTAGGAAGCATAACAAACACATTTCACAAGAAAGTCTATGAATCCAAACAATGCAGTGAATTAGCAATGTGTGAAGATGCTCTTGAATCCAAGATCCAGGTGCTGGAAGTTTTAAAAACTGAATTACGAGCCACTGCTGCAGTGAATTACCAATGTGTGAGGATGCTCTTGAATCCTTGATCTGATGTTGTGACATTACTACGAGCCATTTGAGCCTGTAAGTAGGAAATATGATTCTGGTACTGATCATCACTCGTAGGCATAGTTGGAGCAGTAGGGTGGTCAAGATCACTGTTAACCATGGATTGATCAACATGTTTCCCCTTCTTGAAACTATGAGGATGACCGTGCAATTTGAAACATTTATCCTATACAATTAAATAGGATCTTCAAGATTTTTCTTATTCTTTGAAACTTATTTAAAAAATTAGTAATGTTATAAGAATGTATTATTTTTTCAATGAGATCATCATATTTTTTAAAAGAATCATAATTTTTTTCCTAATGTGATTGATTGAATCTCAATTTATGTGAATTATATTTATATTTAAATTTATAGTCATAATTATATTTATTTTTATACCAAAAATCCATTTCTATTATTTTTTACTATTTTTTACATTTTAAATGATTTATGTATAATATACATAAATTAATAATTCACACATAAATCTCGTGCATTGCACGGGTCAACA
Source organism: Calophaca sinica (assembly GCA_037113605.1). NCBI lineage: Eukaryota > Viridiplantae > Streptophyta > Magnoliopsida > Fabales > Fabaceae > Calophaca > Calophaca sinica. The sequence continues at coordinate 75,317,797 of CM073734.1, forward strand.
CACTAGTTTCCCACTTAAATAATAGAGCACTGTAAATGCATTCTGGCTGAAAATCAAAGTTCAATACGTACAATAAATTGTTATAAAAAATACACAGTGATAAAAACGATGAGGAATTTTTTTTTAAGGAAAAAAAGATGAAAAATTGTTTCCTCTACATGGTTATCATATCTCTCTTATAGTCAAAAACACTAATTAATTTGTGTTGGTCTTTTTTTTTTATGAGCACTTGTGTTAGTTATTTGAAATATATTAGACATACAGTCATATATTTTAATTTTTAATTTTATTGTCAGGATTTTTCTGGATGGTTAGGTTGGAAATTATGCAATACCCATTCCTTATTCGAAATGCAATGAGTAACTCCTCACCGTGGCAAGCATAGTTGTAAAGCTACGCCTACCATAATTTGGTGGTTGATGATATCTTTGTATAGTAATCGACATGGCTACTTCAGACAGCTAGTTCACGAGTCACGAGCGAGAAGAAAAGATATATAACGTCTAAAATATAAGTAGCGTATGTATATCATTATTTTAACTCAATTATCGCCTAATGCCCATGTGAATCTTTCAAGTAATAAACTCATCATAATAAAATAGTTTAAACTTCGTCACAAAATTGAAGATCCCAACAAGTATCCTTAGTCACCCCCAAAGGCGGTTCCCTTTCGATATTTGATAAATTATTAATTGGTGTCTACTACTAGTAGCTAGAAGAGCCTAATCAATACTGCCAATAACATTATTTTTTAGCTCCCTGTGACACTTGGCAATGTTAGCTGCCTTAAAAGCTCTTTCTAAAGTATACTTGTGATCATAGATAGTAGTATTTAATTTCTTGCTAACGCATGTGCATGCATGTACACCAATTAACTGAAATTCTTTTAGTTTATTAATATCATTATCATCATCTATGTCATTAGTATTATTTCAAGGGCAAACTAATTTCAACCTTTGATAGGGACAATACAGTAAAACCCCTTCTGGTTTTTTAGTTTTTTATTAGTGTCTTTAAAATATTCATTAACATTTGTCGTAATCATGCAATGTTATATGTAAAATATTTCCTAATTTTTTGCGCGAATGTTTATTTGTGAAGGAGTTTTATTTTTTTTCTCTTATATTTTTTCATCACACGTTGATATATTTTGTTTCATATATTAAATAGTGTTCCTATGTTTAATCATGTAGAATTTCCATCCTTCCGTTTGATTTTGGTGCTTGGTTGTCATTTGTCAACGGTTATTGCTTGTAAGGATTTTTTTTGGGGGGGGGGTCCAAAAATAGTTATAAGTATTTGGGTAAGCTGGCTCAACTTGGGTGCCAGAAACTATTCAAAGACAGCCCATTTTTCTTTTGGATCATCAAATTGAGCATCCAGTGTGTAAGTTTGCGGCCCATGAAATTATTCTCAATTCAACCAAAAAAAAAGATGTGATTCTCAAAAGTCAACTGAGTTTTCATTTGTTTGTCTTTGATATATATTGATTTGAGATTGACTCTTGTGTCAGAAATTAAACTCATGACTTTACAGGAAACATTCATCAATAGCAATAATTCATTGACTTTTTTTCATAAGTAAAAGTTTAAGATAAGGGACGGCGCCTAGTCTAAAACAAGGCCTTTGGGCTCTTTGAGAGCTTACGAGGGGACTATTAGGGACTTGAACTCACGACATATCGAATACAAGTTCTATCATGGTCCACTAGGCCAACCTCTTGAAGTTAATAATTCATTGACTGAGATCAATTACTATTGGGTAATTAAATTTTACTTTTCATTACAAGAGTTATATAGTGGTTCTCTTGAATTCCTTTTATATAATAAAACTATTATATAATTTTAAATCTAAATTTAATTTTATTAAAATGTCATAGAAAAATCGAAAAGACTGAATTTAATTTGTCTTTTATATGGTTTGAGGTTATATTATTGTGTAACTTTTTTTTTTTTTGTCAAAAACAAAATTATTCTGTAATTTTTTTGTAAAAAATAAATCGCTGTGTAATTTTAACTTGAGTTTAATAACTAAGATGGGTTGATCATAAAAAATCTATACACCAACGAGATATCAAAAAATCCCAATATCGGTTCCTTAATTGCAGGACAACGTAAACTGAAACTGTTGCGGAAAAAACTGAGAGTTGGGTCTTTTGGGATTGAAATCCCTAAAATTCTATCCCTATTCCCTATGCCATTACCAAGCCAGGTTACATAATTAACGTCCATCACACTCTTTCTCTCAACACTCACATTTGTTCTAACATCGCTGTTACTCATGTAGGCTGGGTTGGGGCTGCTCCTTTACCCTATTAGTTCCAACAACGTTGTTATTGTTGTGAGTCCCACATCGGGTGATTAACGGCTGGCGGCGTTCTATATAGGGTAGACCACCCTCAGGTTTGAGGGAATTCGGATGCCTGAATTCTAACATGGTATCAGAGCCACGTTCTGCCCGGTGGTGTGGATAGTGCCGCTAGCCCTCGCTTGTGGTGACGAGCTCAGGCTCGAGGGGGCGTGTTGCGAGTCCCACATCGGGTGGTTAACGAGCCTGACCGTTGCTTATATAGCTGGATAGACCACCCCCTCACAAGCCGGTTTTGAGGGGACCATTCGGATGCCTGAATTCTAACAGTTATCAAGACAGAAAGGTATGCTAGCATGCTCCCCTTCATTAATTTCCAGGGTTATTTATTTTTTTATTTATCAAATTTCTCTATTTCTTATTTTTTTTAAGTTAAAAACAATATTTTAACTCAACCATGCCCTTTTCACGAATTTTGTGTTACTTGTTGTAGCTGTTCTGTGCGACTTGTGCTTCCTGTTTACTCTACATTTAAAGCTATTGAAAACAAAGACAGTCATGAGCAACACAGATGGCTATTATATTGGACAGGTTCTAACTTCTAACTTTTCTTCAACATCAATTTCCTTGTTATGGGGATTAACTGATTATGTTGCAAGTACTATTATTTTTCTATCAATTTCTTGAATACATGTCTCGTGACCGGTTAAGACTTAAGAGGACTATTTTGGTGTATTTTGATTTTTTTTTTTTTGAAGTTAAATAACTTGTAATATTAAGAGCAAACAGAGTTTACAACTGTTACAAGAGATGAAACATTGACAATTTAACAAATTACTAGGGGGATTCCCCAACCAGGTTCTCGACCCAATTCTCCTAGCGAGGCCAATTAGATTATGAGCAGCAGTATTCAGGTCCCTATTAACATGGACAATTGATGTTGAAAAAAAAATTAGAAGTTATAATCAGTACACCCCCCACCCAGTTCTGCCATCTGAGAAGCACCCTGCATCACCATTAATACCGGTACCTGGAATCCCAGAGTTGGAGCTCACAGCATGGTTCTGCTGACTTGGTTGTGATGGTCTAATTGGATTTGCTGAGTTATATTCATGCACAAATAACATTGCAGATTGGGCCAAACCAACCGGGTCTGCAGTTTCATTTTTAAAAACTGTTTGATTCCTAGCAAACCAGATTTTCCACAGCAAAGTATTGGTGTATTTGATTTTTACTTGAACAACTTGTGAAAATTTTGGAGTATGAAGTTACATTTTGGAAGTTTTATGTCACAATTTTAAAAAAATGAGTACTTAGTTTGGGTACACGTGGATACTTTTGGGATACATACCGACTCTTACCCATGTTTTGATAAATAAAGAAAACATATTATAGTCATATTATTATAGTCATACTCAGGTTTTGATGTTGATTCTTACATATTATAGTTTCTTATTATTGGATATTTTGTTGTCATGTTGAACAACTAAATCTATTTTTTATTATATTTATGCTTATTTGTGGTTTAGATCTTTTATATAATATGGTCATTATTATATAAAATTTCATATATATATATATAATTGTGGTTTATATCTTTTATATAATATGGTCATTATTATATAAGATTTCATTTAAAATTTGTATTAGCGTGCCCGCATCCTAGTTTTTAGCAAAATCCCGTATCCTCATACTCGTACTCGTATTCGGCATGTGCCTGTGTCCATGTAACATAGGTCGCTGCTTATGAATTTAAATGAACATGTGTGAAGAACTGTAGGTGATTATCTGCTTTTTATTGATTGGAAGTGCTTTCTCCCATTTTTACTTTGATGGGTTCATTCAGTTGATAGCTTTATGTGCATGCATCATATTCATAAGTATTAATACCTGATCTCTCTTGTGGCTTTCAGCTTGTGGATCTTTTAGTGCCGCAGAAATATATGCAGAAAAAGTAATTTCCTGGTATGTCAAGTTCTTGGATCATGATTTCCTGCAGTTGATTTCAACTGCAGGGCCCTGCATTTAGCATAAATGTGGGTGAGAGAGAATGGAGGGAGATATCTTAGGTGATGAAAAGACCAAAGAAACCTGGATGATAGTGCAAATGCTCGGGTGGCAGGGGTTTGAATTCAGGGAATCCTATTCCCAAGTTCTCCTTGTGTCTTATCATATTTTTTACCTAATGTCATGGTTAATTTTTTTTATGGAAACTAATATTGTTATCTATTTCAGGATTCCACTCTATTATCACATGAAGTTTGCGTTTCTTGTTTGGCTACAACTTCCCACTATCACTGTATGCTTAGCCAAACTGCTGCATTTATTCCTTTCCATGTGATGCTTTTGGATAATTTGCTTAGTAAATTACCTTATGTTGGTTGTTATGCTCTTGTATTGTTATTTTTAACTTGAAGGAAATATCCTATCTTCTGTTCTTTTACTCCTTTCGCATTTGTCTCCAGTAAAATTTCATTGTGTACACACACAAAAAATATTCTTCTCTCAAAAGATAATTTTAACCTTGCAGGGTAAATTTATTAGTGCACACCAAAAGATAATTTTAGACTTCAGTGTTCACAAACCGATCCAATCCAATTCAAACCGCAGCTATCGAACTGAAAAACCGCAAACCGAATTAACTGCAAACCGAAAAAACCGAAAACCGCAAAAAACTTAAATTTTGGATTTGATTGAATTGGTTTTCGGATCCTTCTAATGGAACCAATCCAATCCAAACCGATCCAAAGTATTATTACATAACATAATATTATACTTATAATTATCTTATTTTTAATATATTTTCTCACACATTATAAAATTTAATTTTTTAAATTAATTATGTATATTTTTATATAATATAGAATATTTTACTTTTTTAATACACATTTTTTTGGGTACATTTTTAAGCTTGCAAATAAATTATTTATTCTTATTTTTATAATTTTAAACATATTTTTCTTAATTTGTGGATCTACTCCTCTTTTTCCCATTTTATAATTTCCTTTCGCATTAATACAATAATGCGTGATATATCGATACAGAAAAATAATGTGTGATATGGCCGTACCGCAAGCATTCCTGGGGCCAATGATTTCTTTTGATTATTTCATAGTTTCGTTTATAAGAAGCAAAAAAAAGTTGGGTTGTTATTGCCCTACTGTTGGCTACTGCAATACTATTAGTTTAATGTTATGAAATGTAAGTTATCGTTATTGTCGTAATTTCACCATTTGGAAAAATATAAACCAGGAGATTAGATTATGTTCTGAACAGAACTTCAGAGGATGACCGGAGGGAAGCGGTGCGGTTGTGCTCGCGACGGAGGACGACGACGGGTTGGGTGGTGTACCTGCAAACACTCCGACGCTCAAGTCAGTGTGTGTCGAGGTGAGTAAGAAGTGGTAGAAAGATGATTCCCTCGACCGTTCGACGCGGTCTTCTTTAAATATGAGTCGAGGACGGTTACTGTCGATGTGTAACCGTCCCGTGAAATCCGGAAGTCGGCATTAAATCCCATTAATGCACAAAGCCGTTGGGTCGGCCACGTTGAGGGAAGGCGGAGAGGCACGCGGACGACGTGGCATTGAGGGAAGCCGTTGGGCCTGTGAATGTTGGATCTCCGGATTGGGCCTCGGCCCAGTCGGAACGATTGCCCCAGTCGCTAGCTCGAATGTCGAGGTGGTGACTTCCGTCGGTTCGTTGATGTCGACGCTCGATGTCCTTGTTCGTAAAGGAACCGCAAGTGTCGTCATGTCGTGCTTGTTCATTAGTTCGTTCGGGACCTTCGTTCCACGTCTGCCGAGACAGCTTCGACACGAGGCTTGATGTGCTTATGCAAGACACAAGGCTTTATCATGAGTTCGTGAACGTGGTCTCGGCATGAGGTCGACAAGGCTTTATCATGAGCTCGTGTGCACGCGGTCTCGACGAGGTCGATCTCTTCATCGGTAGCTCGTGCCCGCGGTCTCGCAGACGCGGTCGATCTCTTCATCGGTGCTTGTGCCAGCGCACAAGGCTTTATCACGAGCTCGTGCACGCGGTCTCGACGAGGTCGATTCATCAGTGCTTGTGCTAACGCGACAAGGCTTTTATCCCGAGCTGCGGCGCTACGGTCTCAGACGAGGTCGATCGATTCATCAGGTGCTTGCGCCAACGCACAAGGCTTTATCACGAGCTCTCGTGCACGCGGTCTCGGCACGAGGTCGATTCATCAGGTGCTTGCGCCAACGAACAAGGCTTTATCACGAGCTCGTGTACGCGGTCTCGGCACGAGGTCGATCTCTTCATCAGGTGCTTGTGCCAACGCACAAGGCTTTATCACGAGCTCGTGCACGCGGTCTCGGCACGAGGTCGATTCATCAAGTGCTTGTGTCAACGCACAAGGCTTTATCACGAGCTCTCGTGCACGCGGTCTCGGCACGAGGTCGATTCATCAGGTGCTTGCGCCAACGCACAAGGCTTTATCACGAGCTCGTGCGCGCGGTCTCGGCACGAGGTCGATCGATTCATCAGGTGCTTGCGCCAACGCACAAGGCTTTATCACGAGCTCGTGCGCGCGGTCTCGGCACGAGGTCGTCAGGTGCTTGCGCCAACGCGCAAGGCTTTATCACGAGTTCGTGCACGCGGTCTCGGCACGAGGTCGATTCATCAGGTGCTTGTGCCAACGCACAAGGCTTTATCCCGAGCTCGTGCGCGCGGTCTCGGCACGAGGTCGATCTCAGGTGCTTGTGCCAACGCACAAGGCTTTTATCACGAGCTCGTGCACGCGGTCTCGGCACGAGGTCGATCTCTACATCAGATGCTTGTGCCAATGCACAAGGCTTTGATAATAAATAAATGCTGGTTGCGTATTTCTCCAATCATACTTCATTGCTTCACATTTATGTGTTTAGGATACATTTGTATCAACTATAATATTTCTTCATCTTTGCTGCGTTCCAAGTTCTTGGAATTTCTTTGTCCTTGCGATGTCTCGAGGGTGTAGGCGCACTGTCTTTGCGACAATGCATGCGGGCCTTCCCAATTGGGTGTAAGTTTCCCTTGTGTGGCGTTCTTCAGGCCAACATCGGCTCGTCGAAGAACTAAGTCTCCAGGCATGAATTCCTAGGTACAACACGGTTGTATCTTGCTGCGATTTTCTGTTTCTGCGACCTCATTGAGTCGCAAGCTCCTGCGATTCGCCAAGGAGGTCGAAGTTCTTCTCGTATACTCGGCGGTTGTCAATGCTACTCTGGGGATGTGAGGTTCTCCAACTAAGTTCCCAATCTCGACAGAATGATGGCCTCTGTCCCATATGTGAGACGAAAAGGAGATTCTCCGTCGTCCGAATGTGGAGTAGTTCGACACGCCCAGAGTACTGGGGAAGCTCTTACGCCCAGCTTCCTTGGCCTCATCCAATCTTCGTCTCGCACCTCGTAAGATAACTCTGTTCGCGGCCCGGCTTGGCCGTTAAATCTGGGGGTGTTCTCACCGAGGTGAAGTCTTTGTTTGATGTCGAGATCTTCCAAGGTCTTTCGAATCCGCGACCGTGAATTGCGTTAGTTGTCGGTGACGACCACCCTGGGAATCCGAACCTTGTCGAATATATCTTTTGAAGAACTTAATCAAGTTCTTTGCGATTATCTTCGCCAGGGCTCGCCAACCCATTTGGTGAAGTAATCTACCGCAACGACCAGGTATTTCACCTGTCTAGGAGCCATTGGAAAAGGTCCAAGTATATCAATGCCCCACCAAGCAAAGGGCCATGGTGATGTCAGGGATGTTAACTCTGTAGGAGGAGCTAAGTGTAGATCGCCATGTCTCTGGCATTTGTCGCATTTCTTCACGAACGATATCGCGTCGCGCTCGTGGTCGCCAAGAGTACCTGCGCGGAGGATTTTCTTTGCCAAGGAACGCCCAAGGTGTTGCCCACATATGCCTTCATGCACTTCAGCAAGTGCATATTGCGCCGGGTATCATCGACGCATTTCAACAGGGGTGGAGAACCTCTTCGATATAAGATACCGCCGATCATAGAATACGAAGATGCCTTTTTCGGATTTTTGGCGCTTCCTTCTCATCATCGTAGCCAATCAATTGAATAAATTCTTGAATCGGTGTCATCCAACTGTCGGGCTCATCGGGCGAATCATCGACGCTTGCCTGGGAAATCGCAAAGCAGAATTTCGGAAGTTTCCTCAGTACCTCGTCATAAGTGGTATCAACCACGGCTGTAATGCTAGGCTTGGCCAGTGTTTCTTGTATTACCGATCTGTTGTTTCCTGAGCTTCTCGTGCTAGCGAGTTTGGACAAAATGTCAACTCTGACGTTTTGTTCCCTCGGAACGTGTACGATCTCCACGGAGGTGAAGTCGCTCATTTTCTTCTTTACCAGGGCGAGGTATTTTTGAAGAAGTGGATCTTTAGCCTGGTATTCTCCACTTATCTGGGACACAACTAGGCGAGAATCGATTCGAAGCTTTACCTCTTCGCCGAAGTCTCGAGCGGTGTGAGGCCGCCTAAACACGCCGTACTCTGCCTGGTTGTTGGAGGTGGGAAAGGAGAATCCCAATGAAAATTCGACGATCACCCGCCGTCGTTCTCGAGCAACAAACCAGCGCCATCGCTTGGAATTCGACGATCCGTCGACATGGAGCGTCCATTTGGAACACTGTTATGTAACTCCAGGAGTCATCTCGGCAATGAAATCCACCAAGCATTGGGCTTTGATAGTTTGTCTCGGCTCGAAAGTAACTCCGAATTCGGACAACTCGACCGACCACTTGATCATCGCCTGCCGGTCAGGCTGTGTAGGATCTGTTTGATTAGGTCGATTCGGACCACTTATGGGATGTGCTAAGAAGTATTGTCTCAGCGCCGAGCCGCGATTATCGCTGGCGAGTGCGACTTTCGATTTTCTGGTATCTCACTCACGGGCCCTGAAGTGCTTTGCTTATAAAATAGGCAGGTTTACGGTCCTCGTCGCCAGCGAATGAGGGCGGCACTTTCGAGCTTCGTTCGACCGCCAAGTAGAGATAAAGGACCTCCCCGAGACGGCCTCGTCAACACCGGGCGGTTGGGATAGTATGCGTTTTACGTGTTAAGGCTTCTTCGCACTCGGGTGACCATTCGAATCGAATTCCGCTTCTTGAGTAAGCGGAAGAAAGGCAATGCATGTTCTGCAGATTTTGAGATAAACCTCGTCAAGGAGGCTAGCATTCCCGTGAGTCAGCTGGATGTTTTTCTTTGACGATGGTTCTGCATCTCTATTACTCGACATTTGTCGGGTTGGCCTCGATTCCCTCTCGGTTAAGTAGAAACCGAGAAATTTTCGATTCGAACTCCGAAAGTGCACTTTTAGGATTGAGCCTCATATTATGTCTTCGCATTTCAAAGAAAGACTTCTCTAAGATCGACGATGTGGTCGACTTCTTTCGTTGTTTTTACTATCATATCATCCATATATACCTCCAGCATTCTACCGATCTGGTTGGCGAAGACTTTGTTCATCATGCGCTGATATGTCGCTCCAGCGTTCTTAAGGCCAAAAGGCATTACGTTATAGCAGTAATTACCTTTATCCGTCATGAACGCGGTTTTTTCTTGATCAACATGATGCATCAGAATCTGGTTGTACCCAGAGTATGCGTCCATGAAAGACAACAATTGAAAACCAGAGGAATTGTCGACGAGTTTGTCGATATTAGGGAGGGGGTAGGCGTCTTTGGGGCACGCCTTGTTAAGATCAGTGTAATCAACACACATTCGCCACTTTCCATTAGATTTCTTAACCAATACAACATTTGACAGCCAAGTAGTATATTTGACCTCCCTAATGAATTCAGCCTTAATTAAGTCTTCGACAGCTTTGGCAGCGGCTTCGGCTTTTTCAGGAGCTTGCTTACGGCGCCTTTGAGCTACCCAGCGAGCTTTGGGGTCGAGAGCGAGTTGGTGGCAGGCAATATCGGGAGAAATACCTGGCATGTCAGCAGCTGTCCAAGCGAAGAGGTCGGCATTGGACTTCAGGCACTCTGTTATTTGCAATTTGACCTGTTCAGGGAGATCAACACCAAGCTTCACTGTCTTCCCTGGGTCTTCTCCTAGTTGAACTCGGATGAATTCTCCATCAGGTACTGGTCTTTTAATCTTTTGGTGGAGCTCGCGGGCCAGGAGGTCGTCTTCCTGTATCTCATCCTCGAGCTCAATTCTGGCGTCGAAATCGGTGAGATTGACGTCTGCAGCAGCCTTCGCAGGATCAAGTTTCTTGGTCAAGGGGAGTTGTTCCTCTTCCTTTTGCTCTTCGGCCTTCAAAGACAAAATATAACATCTCCTCGCAGCTTCTTGGTCGGCCGATGGTGACGACTTTGTCTTCGTCATCATGAAAACGCATTTTCAGGTGAACTGCCGAGGTTACTGACTCCTAACTCACCCAAAGGTGTCGGGCGTCCGACGATGCGATTGTAAATGATTTGCATGGTAACACGATGAATTGGACCTTCACGGTTTGGAGATTGGTTGCTCTCCAAAAGTCACCATCAACTCCACATAGCCCAGCGGCTTTGTTTCGAACCGTTGAAACGGTCAGGTCGGACCTCGCACGCAGACGAGATCTTTTACGGTAGTTTCAAGGTTTTAAGCGGCTCGTAGAACATGATATCCGCCGAGCTCCTTGGTCTATCAAGATTCTTCTCGACGTCAAAGTTAGCCATATAGGCTTTCACCAACAGGGAATCAAATAGTTCGGCCTTCCATTCACCAAGTCTTCGTCGAGAAAAGGCTAGGGGTGGTCTTCCCTTATCTTTGACTTGATGAAGGAGAAACAAGAGAAATAATCATCGCTTCTCTCAACTTTCGTTTCTTTGAATTGATGCTCGCCCCTCCTTATCGGAGAATCCTCAGGAAATGACCATGGCGGCGGGAGGAGGACGAGGTCTCTCCTCGGATGCACGAAGCTTCGCCGTCTTTGCGTCCCAGTGAGTCTCTCCTTTGAGGTCGAGGTGATCTAGATCTAGACCTTCTATCTCCAAATCTCGGTTTTCCTTTCACATATTTGGTCAACTCGCCTTTTGGATCGGTTGTTCTATGGCGTCCTTCAAGTGAAAACATTCATCGGTCTCGTGCGACACACTTGTGAAAGTGGCGCACCTCGACTTATCAAAGATTCGGCTTCTCTTTTCCCTTCGGGAAATTTAATTCCAAAGATCACGAATTCGGTGTTCGCGCACTCATTCAAGATGCGCTTAGGGGTAGTGTTCAAAGGGGTATATTCGTCGTATCTCTTTCTTTGGACCCCGACTTTCCTTCTCCCTACGCGACTGTCTTCGCGTTGTCCACCACTTCCTCCTGGGTTTTACCTTTGGCTTTCGATGCCATCAACTTCTCTTCGTAATTCATGAATTTTTGAGCTCGCCAGAACTTCGGTCGGGGACCTCGGTTTGTCGACACCAATGTCCGACCTTGAATAAACTTCCTTTGACCAGGCCTTGCTCTAGCAAGTATAATTTCATCTCGTCGAGCATTTTTCACCAAAATGGCTTCTTTGTTGAAACGCTCGACATAGTCTCACGAGGATTCTCCTTTCCTCTTTGAATCGCGGCTAGAAATTTGCTGTCGACTTAGGTTGGACTTTAGATGCGGTGAAATGTGCGGAGAAGCTGGTCGACGAGCTCGAGTCCACGATCCAATGAAATTTCTCTTAAGAGTGCGGAACCAAGACAAGGCCGACTTCTTCAGAGTGAGGGAAAGATCACGCACTTTATCGGCCCGGGCGCCTTATAGTCCATGATAGTGTCAGCGACCAACATGTTCGTTTGGTCGGTGGTCCCGTCAGGAGTCCAACGAGGGCGGTTTACGAAGATGCTTGAATCGGGAATCTCATAATCTTAGGCGTAAAGGACCAAAGGCCTTGCACGTGTCATCCGTGTCATCGCCCGAGAAGGGTTGATGAGACAGAATGAGCACGGCGGTGTGAGAGGTGCGGCCAGGAGATTTTACTCGCCGCCTAGAGGCGGCTCTTCTTGGGGAGTGTCATTGCTCGTGGTGGTACCTTCGCGATGAGGCGCAGCGTCGAAGCGGCGATGGCGCGGTGGAGAGTGTGGCATATCGGATTCGGAGAAAGACTTACGGAAGAAACTCTTACGCGGTGTGTTTGCTCATGTCTTAGTTTTGAGGCAAGCGGACCTCGATCTGTGTGGCGAGGTGGAGTACGATCCATCAAGTGTTACGGCGGCTTGCTCTATGCCCAGGCGGTGTTGAGTCGTGCCTCGGTGGTGGTGATGAAACGGACCTGAGATTTTGGATTCCTTCGATCTACGAGGAGAGCGAGAAACACGATCTTCTCTGTTGTCAACTGCGTGGCAACGCGAACGGGAATTTCTTTCTGCTGATTCTCCATTCGATCGAGACGTTGATTCTGAGCCTGCATCGCTCCGGCATGGCTTCGGATGAATTCGCGGAACTCGCGAATGAGGATGGCGGTGGTCTCCATTCCGACATCGGTTTGAGCAGCAACGATCGGAACGGCGTCATGCTGGAGAAGTGGTTCTGTCGGACTGCTCGGCTGGTTAGGTTGTTCAAGATCTGCGTTCGCATGAGTGGAGCGCTAGTCGCGACCGACGGCGATCCGATCATCGTCGAGTGAAGAAGGAGACTTCGACAAAGAAGATGGAATCGAAAGCGATTCCCACAGACGGCGCCAATGTTACGAGCAGAACTTCAGAGGATGACCGGAGCGAAGCGGTGCGCTTGGGCTCGCGACGGAGGACGGCGGCGGGTTGGGTGGTGTACCTGCAAACACTCGGCGCTCAAGTCGGTGTGTCGAGGTGAGTAAGAAGTGGTAGAAAGATGATTCCCTCGACCAGATTCGGCGGTCTTCTTTAAATATGAGTCGAGGACGGTTACTGTCGATGTGTAACCATCCCGTGAAACCCGGAAGTCGGCATTAAATCCCATTAATGCACAAAGCCGTTGGGTCGGCCACGTTGAGGGAAGGCGGAGAGGCACGCGGACGACGTGGCATTGAGGGAAGCCGTTGGGCCTGTGAATGTTGGATCTCCGGATTGGGCCTCGGCCCAGTCGGGAACAAATGGGTACCCTAGGCACCTCAGCCAAACGAAACGCTCCTTGAGAAGTAGAGATGGGGACCAATTAAAAAATGTAGCAAATTGTGTTGCTTCTCCCTTTTGAGAAGGACATAACAACACCAAGTCACCTTCCATGGGAACCATATTGATAGAATGATATCCGGTGCAACCTTAAAATCGTCTAGCTTCCCCACTAGAAACATAGCCAAGTTCCATTTTCTTCTCTGGAACCACCACTTCCAAAAGCCCATCCACATACTCCCCACCTTTCCTTCCCCGGTTTGGGGCCACTACGGCCAGGTTAAGGTTAAGATGCCATTTAGTGTAATGGTGACGACAAGGAGCACATAGAGAATTTGCATAGGACTTACCTGTCGCTATCTCACCACCCCTCAATATGGGCTTCTCCAGCTGGTCTCCTTCTTTCTCTCGTAGATACTTGTTCTGGTTATTCTTCTGGAACCATGAAATACTCACTCGAAGCATATACCTCCAAAGGTAGATATTTCCCAGCCTTCTTTCAAGAGTTTCATGTCCTCCATTTCTGTAAAACATTTTCAAGAGTTTCATGTCCTCCATTTCTGTAACACATACGAACTCACACTTCTAGATCTGTCCTTAATTACTTATTCATTTTCGTCAGAATGAATGCATCATCAACCACTTCTCCGTAAAATCCTGGAAGTTCTCCACATTGTTAACTGATCAGGGATGGGGTACGGCCGTACAGAGTATATACACGGCCGTACTGAGCTTCGTAGATGATGTTGACCCGTACCCATTCGTGCTGTTGTCCTGACATCACTTGTGTACGGCCGTACTGCCTTTGGCATGGCCGTACTGGACTATTTTATCGGCATCCGGTGGTACAGACTGAGGGGGTACGCCCTTACTGAGATTCTGCTCTAGGTACGACCGTACCGTTGGTAGGTCAGGCCGTACCGTTTGTCTAGTAGTGCAAAAACTCTCCAAAACTAGCCAGTTTTTTGTCCTTTTTTGCATCTTTTGCTCCAAGTGGTGTCTTCATGATATTTCTGTATAATAAGACATAAGGGAGTATTTTTGTGCATTAATCAGTGCAAAATGGTGTAATTAGATACTAAAAATGCCCTATAAATATAGACAAATTGGTGTGTTAACACAATACTAAACCAAATACTTATTAATACAAAATAGTCAAGACTCCACTTTGATTTAGGAATACAAAGATTCCATTTTACCTAAGTGTTTCATTGTCTTAAAATACCTATTCAACTACTAAAACTTAATTAAACTTTTCTCAAAATTTCCAAAATTTTAACAACAACTAGTTACACATAATTCAAGTCCAAAACACAAAAATTATTTTCTTCCCAACCCTTCTAGGCTCTCGACCACATCCTTATTTTTAAGTAAAAATTTGCAAAACATTCAAATCAAGAAAACTACAATGCACAACACCTAATACATTTTCCAAAACCTTCAATTTCCAAATCAAAACCATTAACTCAAGTATTTTGCCCCTATCATGGCTTGTTCAAGCATCAAGGGTTTTTCAAAAACACAATTTTCTTTGATCAAACTCAAATTAACAACAACAACAACAAATTCAAGTGCTAAGTAACTATAACCCCAACAAAATTTAGGATTCTCATGAGGTGATCACACCCCTCTTTCCCTTGATGGCTCACGGCCTACGGTTCCAAGAACAAGGGGAATAAGTTTTCATTTCACTTCATGATCATCATCCAAGCAAAATTAAAGACTTAAACAAGGA
Source organism: Calophaca sinica (assembly GCA_037113605.1). Classification (NCBI taxonomy): domain Eukaryota; kingdom Viridiplantae; phylum Streptophyta; class Magnoliopsida; order Fabales; family Fabaceae; genus Calophaca; species Calophaca sinica. The sequence continues at coordinate 75,332,922 of CM073734.1, forward strand.
AAAGCGTCAAAGAAATCAACTACTACACCCTTACGTAGGCCACAGTTTGGGCTGTCAAAAACAAAGGGGAAGGGCTTGATTTTACACTCACTTTCTAGGCCAATATGGAGATGGTAATTAGAGGAAGGAGATGGAAAAATCTGATGGTGTAAAAGGAAGGAGAAGCCACGGCTGGAACATGGAAAAAGGAAGGAAGGATTGAAACTTTGGCTTATTTCTCACCGCACCCACATTTTGCAACTTAGGAGGAATAAAATAAATGGGTTTATGAAAGTGGGAGGGGGCTACACTGATGCCAAAGGAGAGGAAATGGAAAAGAAAAATTAAAATGGGATTGAGAGAGGGAGGCCACGATTAGGGGAAGCAAAAAAAAATGAGGGAGGAACTAAGTTGCTTTCTTTATCACCCACACATAGATAAAACTAGGGAAATGGAATAAAAAAAATCTGCACTGATCAAGGACGGAGTACGGCTGTACAGAGTATATATACGACCATACCGAGCTTCGTAGATGACGTTGACCCGTACCCGTTCGTGCTGTTGTCCTGACATCACTTGTGTACGGCCGTACTGGACTATTTTATCGGCAACAGGTGGTACAGGCGAGAATGCGCCTGCTTGGGATTCTGCTCTAGGAATGCTGGCCGTCTTGTTGGTAGGTAAGGCCATACCGCTTGTCTAGTAGTGCAAAAACTCTCCAAAACTAGCCAATTTTTTGTCCTTTTTCGCATCTTTTGCTCCAAGTGGTGTCTTCATGATATTTCTGCATAATAAGATATAAATGAATATCTTTGTGCATTAATTAGTGCAAAATAGTGTAATTAGATACTAAAAATACCCTATAAATATAGACAAATTGGTGTGTTAACACAATAATAAACCAAATACTTATTAATACAAAATAGTCAAGACTCCACTTTGGTTTAGGAATACAAAGATTCCATTTTACCTAAGTGTTTCATTGTCTTAAAATACCTATTCAACTACTAAAACTTAATTAAACGTTTCCCAAAATTTCCAAAACTTAAACAACAACTAGTTACACATAATTCAAGTCCAAAACACAATTTTTTTTCCCAACCCTTCTAGGCTCTCGACCACATCCTTATTTTTAAGGAAAAATTTGCAAAACATTCAAATCAAGAAAACTACAATGCACAACACCTAATACTTTTTCCAAAACCTTCAATTTCCAAATCAAAACCATTAACTCAAGTATTTTGCCCCTATCATGGCTTGTTCAAGCATCAAGGGTTTTTCAAAAACACAATTTTCTTTGATCAAACTCAAATTAACAACAATAATAACAAATTCAAGTGCTAAGCAACTATAACCCCAACAAAATTTAGGATTCTCATGAAGTGATCACACCCCTCTTTCTAAAAATAACACCAAGCAAGATCTCCTTTTCGACTAACAGATCCCCTCCGATAGTCGTATAATTCAAAAACATGTCTCTCCTACGTCCATTTAGAATAATGCCAAAAATTATTTTCTCACTTATCCACAATGCTCGCTTACAAAACACGAAGCACTTTCCCAATTACAAAATCTCAGAACCCCAACCAACATGAAATTCATTCGTGTTTGTTCTGAGAAGCACGAAGATGGAAGCCCTCATCTGCACGTACTTATCCAATTCAAAGGGAAATACCAATGCCAAAATCAACGTTTTTTGACCTAAAATCCCCATCTCGGTCAACATATTTCCATCTGAATGTTCAAGCAGCTAAATCTAGCTCTGATGTAAAATCATACATCGCGAAGGACGAAGATTTAATAAACTGGGGTGAATTTCAAGTTGATCCAAGAAGTGCTAGAGGGGGTCAACAACAGATTGCTGAGATATACGCAGAGGCCCTAAATTCTAGTAGCGTTGCTTTTGCTATGGCTATAATTAAGGAAAAAGATCCTAAAACTTATTTTATACAAAGGCATAACATATATGCCAATGCTGTAGCCGAATTCAAGCCTCCACCAGAGGTATGGGTCCCACATTTTCATTTATCATCATTCACTCTCCTTCCTAACTCTATACGTCAATGGCAGAATACATATTTATTAGATAGAGCCGCTGCGCGGAAAAACAGACCAATGAGTATCATAATAGAAGGAGAATCAAGGTCAGGGAAGACATATTGGGCAAGAAGTATTGGGACCCACAATTATATTCAAGGACATTTGAATTTTAATCCAAAGGTATATAATAATGACGTCATGTATAATGTCATTGATGACGTGGAGCCCAATAACTTAGCAAAGAAGCATTGGAAGCAATTACTTGGCGCCTAGGAAAATTGGCAAACCAATTGCAAATATTCAAAATGTGTTCAAATTAAAGGTGGTATCCCATCAATCGTGCTGTGCAATCCTGGTTCCCCTTTTTCCTATAAAGACTTTCTCGAACTCCCAGAAAATGCAGCACTCAAAAGGTGGACCCTCTTCAATTGTCAATTTGAATTCATCAATGAACCGCTCTACCCCTCCCCCTCAGAAACTAATACACAAAGAGGCCAAGAGGAGACGTCTACTTCCCCAGAAGCATGAATGCGATTGTGGTTGCACCCTTACGTTCTCAAGCGCATGTATCTCGTCTATACACCAACATAGACAAAAAATATCTAACAACAACATCACTCAACGCTATTCCTCTACATCAATTGCAGAATCCAATATTCACACAATTCCGTTACATGGGAGAGACACCATTCCATATAACACAGCATTACTGGGAACTGGACATACAAGCCAACTACAACCTATGCAAAGCTCTTCAACTATCCAAGATATGGTGGACGGTACAATTCCGAACGACATCGAAGATTGGTGGTGGGACAGCATCAAGCCTAAAAGCCCTCGCGATGATTATAAGAAAGCGAATTCTCCATGAATTAGATAATTTAGGTTTTATTTCCGTTGCAAATATCAATTATGTATTACCTAAAGTCCTTGCAAGAAATTACATTACTGATGTACACTTGAAATATCAGACAATAAATACTTTTTATTAATGTACTCCCATTGTATTACACATGTTTACATTTTTACATCATTCTTTATCAGAATTAATATAACGTTACATTGTATATGAACTATGGGTTTCCCTCTTAGGAAGAAACGTGACTTCGATATGACCCCTTTCTGGATCCGGTAGAAATCCAAGTTCCTCTAGACATTTATCTTTTTGTACGGCGACTTCCATCTAACGGAGACCAGCGTATATGTTTTTCTTTTCCGTCCTGAGTCCATTCAGCCAACAGAGACGCCTAACTATTACTCAGCCTCCTTCAACTGCCGGTGATACATCAAAGAATACCAAATTGCCATCAACATCTTCACATGAGGAGGGTATACCAAAACCTTCCAAAATACCATCAAAATCTTCACATACCAGATCAAAAAGTCCATACAGATAGAAACATCGGAATTAGCCAATATCGTTGTCGATACAATGGCTAAAACAATTGACAAATGTTCTTCCTCCATAACTGTACCAAATATAAATACAAAACCAGTTGTTTAATAATATATTGTTTATATTTGTTTTTATTTCTTATTTCTATATGATTACATATTTCCCCGCTGCGCGGCAGAGACAATGTTTAATATAGAGGCAATCATGTCTTCAAAATGTTTATTGGCTTCTTATAGCTTCAATATCAATTACCTCAGATATTGCAACACACCTTTAATTCCATCAATGATAGTATACAATTTGGCTGTTTATATTGCAATACAAACGCCTCCCGGCATTCCCTTCCCACATTACATAAAATAATAATGCATTTTTTCTTACATTTACATAGTTCCCACCCTTCTGCAACTGATTATCACGAAATAAAACGTTAATAACATTTTTCCCCAAAAGCTTTACATTACGATCCATCTCGAAGACCTCGTCAATGTTCTTCACAACCTGTTTTTGTCGCATTAACACTTTAAAACGACTCAGCTTATCGTTTCTTATATGCAAGTCCATTTTTGAACCATAATCTCCAATAACCTGTCCAAATATATCTTCAAAAGACTACTTCTGAGTGTCATCTGGATTTCTATCAAGAACAATCATCATACCTATAATCCCATCTCCTATTTCATTTACTTCATGCGGTTGCTCACCCTCATCCGCCTGCATAGCCCGAGTACCAACCTCTTCCATCAATACACACAAACTACCATTCAAATTAATGAATGAAACCCGTATTGTGTCGGTATATCTACATCCTGGACCCTGGCCTAGTTCAGGCAGCATAAAATAATCGGAATATATTTGACCGGATAAAATACCATCCTGATATGTCAATACTTCATCTTTAATACCCTTATTAATTAATTTCCCTTTAGAATTATTACCATACCCAATACTCTTTCTCCTATTATTCCCATTATAATTATAATAATTTCTCCTACCAAAATAACTACTTGTCTTCGTAAAATAATTTCTTCTATAATTTTTATTTCCATATGATCGTCTAAAACGATACATATTTTTATCCACAAGAATATCCGTCTAAATATAGCACTATATATAGCGTATATATATTGTTTTTTGATTTCATATACAACCTTTACGTCAAATCACAATACTGTACAACCCAAAACTTGCGGCCCAAGTTTTTTTTTTATACTGTCCAAAAGCATTCAAACTGCTTTATTGGTGCCAGCTGTAAAGCAAAAGCATCCACAGTGTCTTGTCGGACACGTTTCAAAAAAGCACTCTGAGTGCGCTGTGGGACCCACTTTATGTGAAACGAATAAAGACAAACAACTTACTGTAGTGGAACTTATACGCATACACTGTGCACTTACTCATCAGCCAATCACGTCAAAGTACTGTTCCACACCAGGCGCAGCCATCCGGTAATATTATACGGATGGCCGCCACGTGTTCGGTGGGGATCTGTTAGTCGAAAAGGAGATCTAAAAGAGGGTCTCATATAAATACCACACCATATACACCACAACTATAGAATTTTAGAGAGCTCAGGAATAGTAACTCGATCTGGTATGTCTACAGTTCTCCTCCCGTACTATTCTCATTTATATTTAAACACCCACACCAATACTTCGTCCAATTGTTTCTTCTTATTATTACCCAACATATTATACTCTAATTCGCCATGTCTATAGACATCAGTACTGAAATTGACGGTAATTACAAATCGAAGACAACCGAAGTGACTGCATCCTCTTCTGAAAAACCTATCAAGATTACTTTCCCAAACTTTACATCCCAATTTACCCAGAAAATACGTGGTCTATCTGTCAAAATTGATCACTGTGAAATTCATTAAATGCCACAGATACCTATAAACAGCACAGGTACCGTACGAGTAGACGTATATGATACACGTCTTGGAAAATCTAATCAGAAACAGGCTGAATTTACATTTCCTGTTGGTTGTAAATGCATACTACATTACTACGACACCTCCCACACTTCAATCAATGAGACTCAATGTCCCTGGGTATGCAAATACCAATTGGAAGATAGCAATATAAATAATGACGTCCGTTTCTGCAAAATAAAGGCGTACTTGAAATTATCAACGGCTAAACACCCAAATGCCATTCCATTCAGACCTCCAAGGATTGATATTCAATCCAAACATTTCAATATGTCACAGGTTGATTTTTGGCATGTCGAACATGAACGTGAACACAAGAAGGGGGGTTGAATTGTGTTAAAAACTTTTCGCAAACTATGCGTAAAAACTTCAAAATAAGTTGTTCAAAACTGTTTTGTATATCGGATGCAGAGAATTAAACAGACCAGGATGTGAAATTTAAGCAGTTTATAAAAACTTGTTTCTTGAGCAAGGTAAAGATAAATAATGTAAAGCAGTAAAGGATGAGACTCAGAGATTTATACTAGTTCACCACCAACTGGTAGCTACGTCTAGTCCCTTCGTTCCTGAAGGATTTTCCACTATAATCAGCTGATTACAATTTCCTCAAGAGTATTCTTCTGTCACAAACTTGACAATACTCTCAACTTCTCAAAACGACTCAGTACAGTCGAGCCTTTGAGGAACAGAGCCTTAACTAGGCCAAATACAGTTTTACAAAAGAGATTATGATTTTGATAACAATCAAAATAACTCTCACAGAGGGGATGAAAAGATTAAGCTCAAAACAGAATAGCTTTCTAAAAGAAAGTATAAGACGCTGAGTTTAGTTCAATGTAGACCAGAAACTTGGCACGTAGCTTGATTGCACACTTGAGTAATATTGCTTTCAGAATGAAGTTTCTTCACAGTTTCTCATTCTTCTTCAATGAATACCTTGGGGTATTTATAGGAGTCTTCAAGGGTATTACCGTTGCAGTAAAAATATCTCCTTGCTATTGAGTGAGGTAATTTGAAATGTAGTCTTTTTCATCCTTTTCAGAGAATATCAGAATAGTACACATTACCGTTTTCGTACTATCTACAATTTGCAATTGCCTTGTACGATTTTTGTCTTATGCTAAAGGTGTCACCTTTGCTTCCTTGTACATCAAAATGAGCGCACAAAATCAAATTCGAATTCCGTTCCAGAGCAGTCTGAGGCTGAGAGCAAAAACGTGATCACCATGTGCTTCATTAAAGAGATCAGACGCTCGCTTAAAACAGAGGACGGACGCTCGTAGCAATTGAGTGTTCCAAGTGTCAATAAGTCACACTGCTAGACACTTGCTGTTAACAAGACGCTGAAGTGGGTTCGGATGCTGACACTAGTGGATTGTGTTCAATTCTTTTGTATATTTCGTCTTCTTTCTTGAGTGATTTGTACATATATAAATGAAGCTTTTGATACCTTTACACTCAAAGATATGTTAGAAGATAAATTGTTCTCTTGAGAAATATTTTGTTATCATCAAAATTAATGAGGGTCTAAAACTTCTCAATCGTTTAGGTTCCAACAATCTCCCCCTTTTTGATGATGACAAATATCTAAGGTTGATGAACAATTTAATTTCAAAATAACATCAAAGGTCTCCCCCTGGCTTTAACATTTTTGATGTATAAGACAATTCTAGTATTAAGGCGATTGTTGATAAACAAATTCATTTAAGTGATCGCAAAAATACATAGATGAATTAGAGCATATTTTTAACAAGGTGAGATCGGATGTTGATTTTCATTTTATCAAAAAGATTTTCATATTACCAACTTTATTGATCATTGTTAGATTATTGGGTCAATGAATATCAATGCAGTTAATAGATATTAGAGCAATGAATAACCATACAAATGCTATGTATGAAATGATATGCATGATAAATTCAGTTTTAGTGTATTCATCGGACGGTGAATTTGTTAATCAGACTTAATCAGACTCTCACGTGTTCATCAGACCTTTCTTTTACTCCCCCTTTTGTCATCAGACAAAAAGAGTGTAAAGCACATCATAGTCAAAAAGATGGCTTAGAAAAATTTGAATGTATATAAACAGATAATCAGATAAAGGCATATATAGTCAAATAATCAGAAAAACACTGAATATATATAAAAAAAGAGAGTACCCAAAAAAAAATTTATATCACATAAAAAAATAAAATAAAAAAATTTAAGGGTTTGGTGGTGGAGGAGGGATGTTGAGACGTTCATATAGAAGTTTCAGTGCATTCTGCAGCTGAGTGACTTTCAGATTAGTAGCCTTTATTTCTTCAAACTCTGCTTTAGGAATGGTGACCATTTCAACTGCAGGAGTAGAAGTAGAAGGTCCAGCTTCTGGTGCAGGTTTCATCTTCTGATGCTCTGCTAGCACCCAGTTGGAAAGCTTCAGTCTCAAGTCCTTCTTTTGTTGAGCCTTTTGAAAGAATGCATCATTTGGTATAAACCATTTGATGAGACTTCCAAGTTTCCTCTGCTTTCTTACATTTGAATTCTTCTCCTTTTCTCCACCTCTTCTGGATACAGCAAATCCATGAAGACCGTTTCCCTATGCAGAAGCACGTCAGCAGTGAAAGCCTCAAACTTATTCCCAGCTTCTTCTCCCCATATCCTTCTATGAATTCACTCAATGCTTCAGAAGCAAAAGAGATTCCTTCATTTTTTGTTAGGTACAATCCTCTCAGATTTTCCCTGTCATCTTCTGTAAGCACCAGGGGGACGAGGCATGGTAACAAAGCTTTGTCTTTCCATGTCTTCGACCATTGACTCAAAGTGAATCCAATATCAAAGTGCTTTGTCACTGCAACCCATTGGACATAAGTCTTCATGCAGTCGAGTAGTCTGATTACTGAGCATCTGAGCATATCATCGAAGTAAACTGTTCCCAGATTAATGTCAGTAATTCTGCTGATTGTGCCAACTGTTGGAATAGTGGCCTTCTCGGCATTGCAGCAGTTTGAGGAGTCAGTTCTCCATTCATCTTCCTTCAGAGAATTCAGGTAAAACCTTCTGGCATGATCCTCAGAGATCTTGACAATCGGAAGCTTAGATAATTCCTTAAGATTGTACTTCTTGGGAGCTTTCTCATACTCCGTGAGCCCGATCTTGCTGAATGGCTGCTTGCCAGGAGCACGTTCTTTCCTTTTCCCAGGGATAGACCAAGGTAGCCACCTTTGTGCATGCGGTACAATCTTCATTTACAGACGAAGGATCCCTGAACTGTCTGATTACTTCAATCTTCTTCATCTCAAGACAGTGTGCCATGAAGGCAGCTTCTTCATCTGTGATCCACCTTCCGCATTCTTCCAATGTGAGCGGTTTAGTTTGTGGTAGGGATCTAGGAAGGTCAACAGAGAAGGGAATTGCTCTGCTACCAGATGCTGGTCTCAATCTTCCTTTAAATGACATCTGAAAGTGGTCTTCTCCATCCTTGAAGGTAGCACTCGTCGGAGAGGCAATCTCCAGTCTGGCAGCTCCAGAGGTGAAGGTTTTCAAATGCCATGTGGAGGGACGATTGTAGATGCTATGATATATCTCATACTTAACAAACCGTGGTTTGTTAATACATGAGACGTTCTTCCTTCCACCAGCGTCTGTAGGTTTATGGGTAATGGTGAGTAAGGTGGGAGTGGTTTTTGTGATTTTATAGGTTTTAGGTGTGTAGGGTTTGAAGGGATTAACGGGAGGTACTTTGAATAATAGATTAAAGGGATGAGAGTGAAGTTTGGAAATATATGTGGTAAGTGAAGTATTTGAAGAATTTTGTGGTAGGTCAAGGTTGAGTGTAGAGGATGATGGTTGGGTAGATTTAGGGAGGGTAGAGGTTTATCGGAGGCTCATTCTGGTTTTCTTGGTTTGTGGTTGTGTTTGTGGTTGTGAAACAGACAATGGGGGTGCAGGAATAACATCATGAGCATCAAAGACAGACACTGATCATCAGCAGTAAAATCAAGTACCTTTGGGTTAACCTCAGAAGGAGGAGGAGGAGGGAGGAGGGATTTGCTTCCCTTGACCGGACGCTGAAGCATCCTTTTCAGCTGCTGGCCTAAACTATTTCTCCAAGACCTTTCTGATGGGAATTCTATCCTCATCTTCTGGTTCTTCAACAGTAGGTGCAGGAGCCACCTTCTGTTTTGCTCTTCTTATCTCCCTTGAAGGAGACTCGGCTGGTCTTTTCACACTAGTCATTGAGCTTCTGGTGGTTTTCTTTTCAGCTTCTTCTTCCTGTTGCTCTATTTTCACTTTCTTGATCATAGAGCCAGTAATTAGCTGCATCCTGACCAAACTGTTGACTCCAAAAACTTCTGGACGAACAACAGCGCCAATACCAAAGTATTTTTCTTTTTCCTCTGTGTTGATGGAGTCAGTCAGCTTCTTCGCAACGCCGTCTTTGATCATCATAATGGAGAGAAGAACTCCATAAGGGATTATCTTGACGATATTCTTCTTATCGACACTCTTCCTTGAGAAGACAAGGGCATTTATCAGATTGTTGATAATCAACCTTGGCAGATTGATTTTCTTCCCATCCATGTAGTTCCTCATAATGAACTTTTGCTCGTAGTTTACTATATCGCTTGAGCCAGCCTTCAAAATCACGTTTTTGGCGATGATTTTGTGCAGTACTCGGAAGTGGCTTTTCAAGTCTTTGGTCGTGGGAGTGATGTTCTTCTTCTTCAGTTCACGGTAGTTCTCAAACAGGGCTTCGTTGACGTTTTCAAGTCCTCTGTAAGCATCAGCCCAGTTTGAATGGTAACTGATTCCTTCACACGGACACTTGATCGTCTGAGCAATAGAGTTGATGGTGAAGCGTAGTTTGAAGCCTCTGATGTGACCTTCTATGACTTCCCTCGGAAGTAAGTACGCATTCCCCCAGAACTCCTTAATAGCGTAGCTCAGTACGTCAACTGGTTCCCAGATGAAGTAGTTTTTCCAGCCCAGTTTCTCAAGACCTTCTTCAAAATAAAAACCGTATAGCTTGAAGTTCTCGAAATCAACCCAGTTCTCATTCAGAAGTTTTGCCTCAGAGAAGACGTCGAAGGCAGCAGTGTATTGTCCAACCTTTCTGTCGGCCATTGTAGCAGTTGAAGAGAAGGTGATGGAGGTTTTAGGGTTCGAAAACACACAGAGAGAGAGAGACAGAGAGAAAGAGAACGGTTTTGCAGAAAACGCAGAGTGAAGTGATGGAGCGAAAAATGTGGAGTAGTGGGAAAGTTGATAGAAAATGGTACAGTTCTTTTTCAAAAAATCGCTTCGTATTTCCACATAAAAATTAAATCAAAAAGAAAAGAAAATAAAGATTCGCTTTTTCATTAAATGCAGACGCCAAAAGAAAAGTAAGATCAAGAAAAAGATTTTATCGAAAGACATAAATAATTATGACTCAGTAGATGTAATGAGACGCTTAAGTCCTTAACACGTGTGACACGTGTGGGTGTGCTCGGACGCACGCAACCGATTCACCAGACGATGAGTTATGATGCATATGACAAATAAGATGCTTATTCATTTACATGCTTATATCATACCAGATGCTGAGATTTTGTATATTATCTGAAGTTGAGATTAATCATTCTTCTATAAGATGAAAATTTAAATTTCTTCTTATAAAATTGAATTTATTTTCAGCAAGGGGTTTTGTAAATATGTCAGCCCACTGATGATCAGTGTCTACAAATTTTATTTCTAGAATACCCTTCTGAACATAGTCTCTTATGAAGTGATGCTTAATCTCAATGTGCTTGGCTCGTGAATGCATTATGGGATTTTTAGTAAGACAGATTGCAGAAGTATTGTCACAAAAGATAGGAATGTTACTCTCTTTTATCAGATAGTCTTCAAGTTGATATTTCATCCACAGAAGTTGAGAGCTGCAACTTGCTGCTGAAATATACTCAGCTTCTGCTGTTGAGAGTGCAATCGTGCTTTGCCTTTTGCTTGACCAAGATACAAGATTTGCTCTAAAGAATTGGCAGCTTCCACTTGTGCTTTTTCGTTCAATTCGGTCTCCAAAGAAAGTCAAGATCACGTAAAACCTACTAACTTGTAATCTTTTGATTTCTTATAAAGCAAACCAAGATTAATAGATCCTTGCAAATATCTAACGATTCTTTTAACAGCACTCAAGTGTGATTCTCTAGGATCTGATTGAAACCTAGCACACAGATGGCCGAACATAATATCAGGTCTTGAAGCTGTAAGATAGAGTAGAGATCCAATCATACCTCTGTACATCTTCTGATCTACCTTTTTACCAGTTTCATCTTTACCAAGAATACATGTGGGATGCATAGGAGTACACATAGGTTTGCAATCCACCATTTTGAATTTCTTTAGCAATTCCTTAATATATTTGCTTTGATATATATATATATACCATCATTGCATTGTTTGATTTGAATTCCAAGGAAAAACTTCAGTTCACCCATCATGCTCATCTCGAATTCAGTCTGCATTAGCTTAGAAAATTCTTTGCAAAGGCTTTCATTAGTAGCTCCAAAAATAATGTCATCAACATATATTTGAACAATTATAAAGTGCTTGTTTGATGTTTTTCTAAAAAGAGTAGTGTCTACTAGACCTCTGGTAAATCCATTTTTCATCAAGAATGTACTCAGTCTTTCATACCAAGCTCTGGGAGCTTGCTTAAGACCATAAAGGGCCTTTTTGAGTTTGAAGACATGTTCTGGAAATTCAATGTCTTTGAATCCAGGAGGTTGTTTTACAAAGACTTCCTCAGTTATAAAACCATTCAAGAAAGCACTTTTCACATCCATTTGATAAAGAATTATATCATGATGTGCAGCAAAAGAAAGCAAAATGCGTATAGCTTCTAACCTTGAAACAGGTGCAAATGTTTCTGTAAAATCAATACCTTCTTCCTGTGAGTACCCTTGAGCAACTAATATTGCCTTGTTTCTCACAACCTTTCCATCTTCATCAAGTTTGTTTCTAAATACCCATTTAGTGCCAATAGCTTGCTTATCTTCTGGTAAAGTAACCGGCTTCCATACATCGTTTCTTTGGAACTGATTCAACTCTTCTTGCATGGCCAGAATCCAGCCTTCATCTTTCAATGCTTGATCAATCGTTTTAGGTTCCATTTCTGAGAGTAGTACCATATCTGCATGCTCTTTAAAAGAGGATCTGGTTCTTACTTTATCTCCAGGTTTTCCTATGATTTGATCTTTAGGATGATTGGCTTTGTACTTCTAGCTCTTTCTGAATTCAGCTTCTGAAGATTCTTGTGTCTGGTCACCACCGGACGATGAAGATGTAGGTTCACTATTTGTAGTATTACCTATATTTAATTCTGAAAATAATTCATCTAGCTCTGACATGGCTATGTCAGGCATCTTGTCATCAAATTTGACATGAATGGATTTTTCCACTGTCATAGTTTCTTTATTGTATATTCTAAAAACTTTAGATCTTTCAGAATATCCCAAAAAGATTCCTTTGTCAGCTTTTGAATCAAACTTACCAAGCTGATCCTTAGTATTTAAAATGTAACACGTGCAACCAAATGAATGAAAATATGATATGTTTGGTTTCCTTCCTTTCCACAGTTCATATGGAGTCTTCTTCAAAATAGGTCTAATAGAAATTCTATTTTTTAACGTAACAAGCTGTGTTTACTGCTTCTGCCCAAAAATGTTTTGCAATATTAGCCTCATTGATCATGGTCCTGGCCATTTCTTGGAGGGACCTATTTTTCCTTTCTATAACACCATTTTGTTGAGGTGTTCTAGGAGAGGAGAAATTGTGGGAGATGCCGTTATCATCGCAAATTTTTGAAAGCTTTCATTTTCAAATTCTCCCCCATGATCACTTCTAATAGAAGATATGCAAATTCCTTTTTCATTTTGAACTGTTTTGCAGAATACAGTAAATACCTTGTATGACTCATCTTTGTGAGCAAGGAATCTAACCCATGTCCATCTAGTGAAATCATCAACAATGACTAACCCATATTTCTTTCCAGTTAAAGAGGTTGTCCTTGTTGGACCAAAAAGATCAAGATGCAAAAGCTCAAGTGGTCTAGAGGTTGAAACAACATTTTTTTAATGAAAAGAAGTTCATGTCAAATTTACAATAAAGTGGTCATATGAACTCATCGGATTGATACTTGAGATTTGGTAAGCCTCTGACAAGACTGTGCTTGTTTAGTTTTGAGATTAATCTCAAATTGGCATGACCTAATCTCTTGTGCCAAATCCATTGTTCTTCGTCAACAGACATGAGACACTTGACATCTTGTTTTGCAAGTTCAAAGAGGTCAATTTTGTAAATATTTTGTTTCCTCTTAGCAGTAAAGAAAGTAGAGCCATCTTTCTTGCTTTTTACTAGACATCCAGTTTCTGTAAAGATGACTTCATAACCATTGTCACATAATTTACTTATGCTCAATAAGTTATGTTTAAGTCCTTCAACATATAGTACATTATCAATAGAGGGAAGAGAGCTTTTACCAATGCGACCAATTCCAACTATTTTACCTTTCTGGTTTCCTCCGAAACCAACGAATCCAGCTTCTTTAGGCCTTAGTTCTTGGAACATACTCTTTTCTCCCGTCATGTGACGCGAGCATCCACTGTCTAAGTACCAAGATAGGTGTGTTGACTTTGTTGCTAAGCATGTCTGCAACATAGACTATTTTATCTTTAGGTACCCATATCTTTTTGGGTCCTTTCTTGTTAGTTCTTAAAGGAGGCTTATCCTTCACAATTTTAAAAACAGTACATGCACTTTTCAAATGACCAGGTTTATTGCAGTAAGTACAATGCAAGCATTTACTATGATTATTGGATTTATCAGATGCTGAATCATTTTCTAAAAGAGGTTCATCTGATATATAACCAAGACCATGAGTTGTCGTTTTACTGACACCCCAAATCATTGAAGCTTGCTTGCTACGAGTTACACTCTCTACAAGAAACTTTTGAAAAGCATACTCATAATCATTTGATTTGCATTTAGGATTGCCTGTAAATTTAGGGCTTTCAGCTTGAGAGCTCTCAGCTTCTGGTTGCTTATTAGCGATCAGACGCTGGTTATCCATTAGATGCTGATTTTCAGTTTTCAGCTTCTAATTTTCTTTGTTGAGTACAGATTTTTCTTTGTTTAAAGCTTGAAAGTCTTGTGATAATTTTGAAAATTTCTTTTTCAAATTCTTATACTCAACAGAGAGAGTGGCAGAGTCCTTAAGAAGATCATCAAATGCAAGTTGAAGTTCAGAGTAGGAATCATATACTATTACCTCTTCAACTTCTTCTTCTGAATCAAGGTCAGTGTCTGCCATGAGAGCGAGATTTGCTTCTACTTCATTATCTTCCTAATATGAGGATGAATCTAGATCTTCCCATGTAGCCATGAGACTCTTCTTCTTTTTCTTGAAAGAACTTCTTGTGGACTTCTCCTTAAGATTAGGACATTCGGACTTGAAATGTCCAGGCTTTTTACATTCATAGCAAATGACTTGAGCCTTGTCCTTGCTCTCTTTCTTGTCCTTAGTATCTTTCTTCTGAAACTTCCTTCTGAAGTTTCTCTTCTTCCACATTCTTTGTATCTTTCTGGATATAAACGCGAGCTCATCTTCTGATGTGTCAACATCTCCTTCTGAAGCTTCATCTTCTGATTCTTCTTCTTCAGCCTGAAGGGCTTTGGAAGAATTGACTTTATGTTGAGAGACTTTTAAGGCAATAGACTTGCCCTTTTTGACCGGTTCTTCTTCATTTAGCTCAAGTTCATGAGCTTTCAACGAATTCATAAGATCTTCAAGTCGTAAGATGTAACGACCCGATTTCCAGGGCGCTACTAAGTCAGTATCTTGACAATTGTTTACGTATTTCTGAAAGGTGAAATACTCTGCCTTGCACGTTTTCCAAAAATGTGGTTCTATATTTTATTTTTTTAAACTTCTTTTTCAAAAATGACTGTCAGAGTATTGCAGCGACTTTAGAAACATGGCGGAATTATTTAAAAACACTACCTAACCACATTCAATTATTTAATCAATTCACGTCTAACAATACATGTCCTGAAACATAACAGATATTTATTACAATACTGAACAACGATGATTATTCTATAGCCGGTCAAGACAATACGTTCCCTACTAGACTACCAGTAGACTCTACATACAATCAAGCTAGTTAACCATCTACAGCTGTTTCTTCATGCAGTTCCAATCCTCTGCTTGTTCCGCCATCTGGGTTACAATCATTAATTGACAGAACCACTGGCAAGGGTCAACTTCTCAACAGATCATGATAAACCAAAGCATAAAGCAATAAGCAACCACATTTTATACAATTCACTGGTATTAAGCAAACAACAATGTATATCATTCACAGAACGTGACTCAACTCTCTCACTCTAGACTCGACTCGACTCACTACTCATTTTCTCTCGACTCGACAATTATTCCGGAAAGCAGACGCAGATCCATCAACTGACATACCAGCCGTAGCCTTGGGATCTTTCGCTTCTCCCTAGATATGCAGTACCCGGTTCCTACGTTGCGACACCTAGTCAATCTCCCGTAAACAAAAGGGGACCTAGCACCCTTAGTTATCCGGGTCACGGCTCAAAAATGTCATAACGACTCGCCTAGCTCTCTCACTCGATGAACAGTTCTCCGCTTACAATATTCAAAGAGTGACGCATAAGATTACTTAACCGCATATCAAATAAAGAGAGCATGCTTAACATGAAGAAAACGCAATTCGACATTTTAAGCAATAAAAACACCCTGCATGAAGAAACGCAATTCAACAAAGAACACGCGATCGTGGCATATATTCAATCTCATATCAAATAACGCATAACTCAATCATATCACAACATTACATGCTTGACACGCAAATCAAGGAATCCATCCCTCTGCAACTCAATGGAATTAACAGAGAGGTACAAACAAGCGGGGGGTTGGGTTCAGCAGACCAACCACAAAGTTTTCACCCACGAATGACTCGGAATATGTTCGACCGCACGACAACAATAAACGAAGGGGTTCGAGACCCTAACTTCGAACTCGTAGAGTTCTCAGACTTCTTCGTATTTAAATAAAGCAATTTAAATAACAAACAATAGCTTAAGCATATCCAAAGTTGTCCTTACACAGGGACATAAAAAAATAAAGCTTCAATAATGTCTAAGAGTTGCCCTTAAACAAGGACTTATAAAAATAAAGCTTCAATAATGTCTAAGAGTTGCCCTTACACAAGGACTTATAAAAATAAAGCTTCAATAATGTCTAAGAGTTGCCCTTACCGAACTCCAAGATGCGCGTATTCACGTATTCCTCGATTTCCGCACTGTACGATCCGGGATTGCTCGAGCCTAACACCACAACAACTTAGTAAAATTCTATAATTTCTAAACTAGCTTAAGCTCTCAAGCCTAACCCTTTTTCTAACCAAAAGCAAGCATTTAAACTACTAGATAATTGAAAAGGATAAGATCTTTGATAATAAAGAGTTTTCTTGCATTTTAAGTAACATCAAACCATTTTCATAAGTTTTCAAAACCTTAGCACATAATTTAACATAAGACCTCATGCTTCTCATGTTTTAAGAATAGGAAAAATTCTAAAACAACATGTTACACATACTTACACAAAACTATAACCTAAATCATGTCATAATCATGTTAGAAATTTAAATAACCTCTTGATCAATTCCTACATGTCATTCTAGTCCCTCAAGAACCAAATCTTGCATAAACATCAACTAACACCCATGCTACTACATGCATATTCATTCCAACAACCTTAAAATTAACCAAAAACATATCATTTAACAATTGAATATATGATTTTACAACATAAACCCTTATTTCCACAATTTAAAGAAGAGATTTAAACCATAAAATAACTAGTTAACAGGTTGATTCCAAATTACTACCCCAAATTAAAGAATAGGGCTAAACCCTTAAACAACAAGTTTAGCATGCCAAATTAAAAACTATTTCTTAAACAAGCATCAAACAACTTCAAATAGCTCAAATAAACAATGACAATTTCACAACCCAAGCAATCAAGTCTAAAAATACCCTACAACATTTCAAGAGTCCACAATCTTCAAATAAATTACCTAATCATGCTTCTAATCCAAAATTATCCATTACAACAACAAGAACAACACCTAGCAAGATAAAAACAACACATAATTGCAAGATTGTTCATCATGTGTCATTCTTTACACCTAAAATAAGTGTCTTGGAGCCCAAACTCATACCAATAGGCTAGCTCGGGTGTCGAGCCAATTCAGAATCCAATTCATACATTTTAGCAAACATAATAATCACATAAATAATCCGAGTGAGGCTCGATGGAGCTCACAATGTAACAAACATCAAACATTGGTTTAGGGGGTTGGGGCAGCCGCCCAACCCTATTTCAATCAATCCCCATACAAGACCATTCAAGATGACTAATAAGCTGATTATCGAACTAATAAAATTAATAATAAAACCTAGTACACTCTAAGGGAGGTTTTGGAGGAATTCTATGGTACCTGAGTAATCCCAAGTTAGGGATTTCAATTCCAAAAATCCCCAAATCCTAGACATCCTCCATTGAAGCTCCATCCAAGTTCTTCACATCCATCTTCTTCTTCTTCAATCTCTCGATCTCTCTCTGATTCGGCCCCCCCTTCCTTCTCTTTCTCTCTCTCAAGCTGTATCTCTCCCTTTCTCGCTCTCGGCTTCAACCTTCTCGGGCCGTGTTCTGCTTCTTCCTGCTCCTCCGGCGCGATGGTGCGCCGTCCCACGTCCAGGCCATGGTGGCATCTCCCCCTTTCTTCCCTTCTTCCTCCTCTTTCTCGGTCTCTCACTCCATCTCTCTCAGTCACTGTCCATCTCCCTCTCTACTGCTCGCTTCTCGGCGCCACCACCACGAGCTTCCTCCTTCTCTTCCTCCACCGTCGCGATCATCTCCTCTCCTCTTCCTTCTTCTTCTTTCTTTCTTCTTCTCCCCTGCTCCTCGTTTTCCTTTTCTTTTCTTCTTTCGTTTCCCTGTTCTTCATTCTCCCTTCTTTTTTTTTTTCCTTTCTTCCAGCTATTGCTTACTTCTCACGCTGGGGGGAGTAAATAGAGGGTGTAGGAGGGTGCTATGGTGGGGAAGATATAAGTGTAGTGTACGGTAGGACAACAAACATATATTTAATAAAATAACCTAGTAACCCCTATTTACATATCATAAATAATAAAAACCATATAATACACTCAAAAATATTCACAAGCAGTTATGATTCGATTTTCATCGAAATCGGAGTTCATTTTTAATTTTAATGCGGATAAAAATAACCCAAAGAAATTCAAAACGGTGAAACCGTTAGAGTTTTCCGACGATTTTGAATCATGAATTAATATTAAATATTAATTCTTAAATTTAATTTCATCTTGATTTAATTCAATCAATTTCTTAGTCAACAAAAATACGCTGCTATCACACAATCAAAACTTATAATAAATATAATTGATGAATTCTCTTTAAAAGCAAAGATACGCCTACGTCAATTAATTCAATTGACATCATGAATAATAATTATTTATAATAAATAAATTATTTAAAATGAGTCAAAATAATTCCACGACTCTCAAGAAATCATTGAGGTGATCAATCTCTATGACTTATCTTCAAGTATTCAGGATTTTACCGTTAAAATTACTTTTCTTAAAAATTGGGATGTTATAATACCATCCTCTTAAAATAGTTTAGTCCCTCGAAACTACACCGATAGTAAAATACAAAAAAATTACTATACCCAAATCCATAAAATAATTTGCACACAAGGACACTCTAGTACGTATTAATATATGCAATATTATAATAATTATAGCTACATAACATAGCATGCAATAGTAGCAATCACAAGGCATAAACATGTAGCACACCACAAAGTAAGCGTAGCTAGTGGATCGGAAAAATTCCTTGCGATCGATGCTTCATTCCGAGCCATGTTCTTTGCTTAATCTCAACGCTAATACCAACACGAACACGGACACGAGAACGACTATGGCTTCACACCATTACTACGGAAATAATGCTAACCTATTCGCAGTATCCACGTTTACACATATCGTGAATATCAAAATTTCACTTAAAACTTACAGAAAGGTTAAAATTCTTTTCTCAAATCATTCATTTTTCATAAAACAACATCAAAGCTCTTAAGAATCATATTAAATGAAGAACTGGTAAAACAAACTTTCTCAAGACTCAACCATTCTCTTGGACATTAGAGTCCCTTTGAGATTAGGTTTTCATTGTCTCAAAATCATTACACATACTTTAATTAAAGTCTAAAAGTAACTCTAAATTTTAAATCGCCGCTCAGTTGGTTTCAAAATAATAAGATAGTACCTACGAATTTTCGTCTCTCAAGAGCTTTTGTAATTATAGGACTCATGCTAAAACAAATTGAAAATTTTAAATGTCTAAGTCCCTAAGACTCCACCTCGTTTAGGAATACTAGGATTCCCTTGACGTTAGGTGTTTCATTGTCTCAAAATACTACAATAACATTTTACAAAATTCTTAGCTTAACCAAACTTGTTCCATTAACTTATGATTTAATAGAATTCTTTTAAAACTTGAAACTATTTTCAACAAAAACCATTTTTTTTTGTAAATAGGCTGAAATCACTTATAAGTTTCCAAGGAAGTAAACAAGAACCAAATGAAATTAAAGTTTTCTAGTACTCTACTCCAAAAGTCTTTTCAAAACCATACTTACCCATATATGGACTTATAGTAAAAGGTTTAATCATCAAAACTACTATCTTTTTCACAAAAGAGAATAAAATCATTTTCAAGCTTCATTACAAAAATCAGGATTTAACAAGAATCATAAAGAAAACTTAAGACTATTGTCAACTAGATCATTAACAAAGGTACGGCATTGAAACAAAAGGACTAAGACACTCACCTAGAATCTTCCAGGAACTCGCGTTTTGGGGAGGGACAGGAGGATTGCTATGATCACCAACCATAAAATTGCCCACAACATCACCCAAGTGCAGAGGATATAAGGAATAGTCCTCACTTGACATTTTGGCTCTACTAAGGACTGGAAGGAAATGATTTCTAAGTTTCTCACACACTTCAAATGCCACAAGGTCTAGCACTACTTAAGGGAAGGATCGAATAGCATAGGGGTCCCTTAATAGAATGTATCCAAAAGCATAAAAGGAAAAAAAAAAAGAAGGAAGGAATCGAGGGTTGTCACCTTCTAATTTTTTTTTTTTCCTTTCACGGTTCCTCCCACTTCTCACCATTACACGGCTTATTTAGGAAAAGGATTGGACAAGAATGAGGATCCCTTGTGTAAAAAAAAACGCACTGTACATAAGGGAAGGAAAAGAAAGAGAACTAGGTTCCCTCTATCTTTCTAGGCCCACAATAGAACTCATAATACAACTAATTATTCTCTCCCACTTTTCTAAACTTAGTGTCACCTAAGGAAGGAATTGAAGAATAGTGGGGGTCCTTTAAGTAGGATTTGTTCGTGATATACCCTAGAAGAAAAGAAAGGAATCCAAATCCAACACTAGGACCAATAATGCAAAATGAATTATTCTCCTTTTTTTAAAAAAAAAAAAAAACCGTCAACGCAAATTTAAAGGAGGGGAAAAATTCACAAACTTTTGGTCCAAGGTCTTCATCACCTACTAGCACTAATTCTAAAACAGAATATTTCCTTTTGCACTCTTTACAAGCGTGTGGTCGGCCAAGTAAATACAATGAAAGATGAAAATAAATTATTCCGCTTTGCTTGGCTCTCCTCTTAAAAGGAAAATTCTGTGATCTAAAATTCGGGAGAAGGTTTAGTAAAAGAATTTTGGTTACTACCCACTACTAGCTAGGCAACCTGTCACGTACTAAAACCATTACCCGCAACTCTCACAAATTTTCTAGCTCCCATTCAACTGAGTCAAATGGTTCCCACATAAATTAAGTTGTCACAAGACAATTAATCCGCGCTTGCTAGAAAGTAGTCGCGTTTAATATTTCCTTTGGAAAATATTAATGTGCTAACACAAATATCAAACATACCATCAATTATATACATTCACAGCAGTGCTAAGGTAGACTACTGCGAAACATAGATGTTAGTAGCAAACATGTAGCATTCAGAAAATCATGAAACAGTTTTCATTTTCAAATTTAGTACGTATCAAAATAATTCAAACGACAAACATTGTGGCTTATACTTAGAACCACTAATACTTCAAGGATCACATATATGCAATAATGCTAATAACGTCTCCTATGAACTATCTCTATTCTAAATCTCCGCCTGTGCATAACACCTCACTGATGTGCTCCCTGAGATAAATTCTTCGGCTGCTAAGCTCTCTCCTTTGCTTAATGGAGAGACACGTCCCTGCGTCTGGAATCTGAGCCATCCAATTCCTCTGATCCATCTCTGACTTATCTACCAAAACAGGAACAACCATTCGTTTTGGAGGTATTAGATTTCCACGAGGTTTCTCAACCTAATAAAAATCCCACAATAGGTTTGGTGCGTCTCAGCACACGTTGTTTCAATTAAGGAACAATGTCAAACAATTACAAGTAGAATTAATCCACTTGAGGAACAATCACACAAGCATAGTTTGACTCCCAACAAAACACATGTTGACTCCCAACAGGCTAACTTCTATCCTCCCGACACTTGACCAAATTATAGTTTGCTCACCACGGTCAGGTTAGAACCGAATCGCCTGCTCGATACCACTATTGTAACGACCGATTTCGTGGCGCTACTAAGTCGATATCTTGACAATTGTTTACGTATTTATGAAAGGTGAAATACTACGCCTTGCACGTTTCCAAAAATGTGGTTCTATATTTTATTTTTTTAAACTTCTTTTTCAAAAATGACTCACGAGTATTGCAAATGACTTTAGAAACATGGCGGAATTATTTAAAAACACTACCTAACCACATTCAATTATTTCATCAATTCACGCCTAACAATACATGTCTGAAACATAACAGATATTTATTACAATCTTGAACAACGATGATTATTCTATAGCTGGCGAAGACAATACGCTCCCTACTAGACTACCAAGAGACTCTACATACAATCAAGCTAGTTAACCATCTACAATTTGTTTCTTCATGCAGTTCAATCCTCTACTTGTTCCGCCATCCGGATTACAATCATTAATTGACGTAACCACCGGCAAGTGGTCAACTTCTCAACAGATCATGATAAACCAAAGCATAAAGCAATAAGCAACCACATTTTATACAATTCATGTATTAAGCAAACAACAATGTATATCATTCACGTAACGTGACTCAACTCTCTCACTCTAGACTCGACTCGACTCACTACTCATTTTCTCGACTCGACAATTATTCCGGAAAGCGACGCAGATCCATCAATCGACATACCACCGTAGCCTTGGGATCTTTCGCTTCTCCCTAGATATGCGATGCGGTTCCTCTACTGCGACGCTTAGTCAATCTCCGTAAACAAAGGGGACCTAGCACCCTTAGTTATCCGGTCACGGCTCAAAAACGCCATAACGACTCGCCTAGCTCTCTCACTCGATGAACAGCTCTCCGCTACAATATTCAAAGAGTGGACGCATAAGATTACTTGACCGCATATCAAATAAAGAGAGCATGCTTAACATGAAGAAAACGCAATTCGACATTTTAAGCAATAAAAACACCTGCATGAAGAAACGCAATTCAACAAAGAACACGCACTCGTGGGCATATATTCAATCTCATATCAAATAACGCATAACTCAATCATATCACAACATTACATGCTTGACACGCAAATCAAGGAATCCATCCCTCCGCAACTCAATGGAATTAACAGAGAGGTACAAACAAGCGGGGTTGGGTTCAGACCAACCACAAAGTTTTCACCCACGAATGACTCGGAATATGTTCGATCAAGACGACAACAATAAACGAAGGGGTTCGAGATTCTAACCGAACTCGTAGAGTTCTCAGACTTCTTCGTATTTAAATAAAGCAATTTAAATAACAAACAATAGCTTAAGCATATCCAAAGTTGTCCTTACACAGGGACATAAAAAAATAAAGCTTCAATAATGTCTAAGAGTTGCCCTTACACAAGGACTTATAAAAATAAAGCTTCAATAATGTCTAAGAGTTGCCCTTACCGAACTCCAAGATGCGCGTATTCACGTATTCCTCGATTTCCGCACTGTACGATCCGGGATTACTTGAGCCTAACATCACAACAACTTAGTAAAATTCTATAATTTCTAAACTAGCTTAAGCTCTCAAGCCTAACCCTTTTTCTAACCAAAAGCAAGCATTTAAACTACTAGATAATTGAAAAGGATAAGATCTTTGATAATAAAGAGTTTTCTTGCATTTTAAGTAACATCAAACCATTTTCATAAGTTTTCAAAACCTTAGCACATAATTTAACATAAGACCTCATGCTTCTCATGTTTTAAGAATAGGAAAAATTCTAAAACAACATGTTACACATACTTACACAAAACTATAACCTAAATCATGTCATAATCATGTTAGAAATTTAAATAACCTCTTGATCAATTCCTACATGTCATTCTAGTCCCTCAAGAACCAAATCTTGCATAAACATCAACTAACACCCATGCTACTACATGCATATTCATTCCAACAACCTTAAAATTAACCAAAAACATATCATTTAACAATTGAATATATGATTCTACAACATAAACCCTTATTTCCACAATTTAAAGAAGAGATTTAAACCATAAAACAACTAGTTAACAGGTTGATTCCAAATTACTACCCCAAATTAAAGAATAGGGCTAAACCCTTAAACAACAAGTTTAGCATGCCAAATTAAAAACTATTTCTTAAACAAGCATCAAACAACTTCAAATAGCTCAAATAAACAATGACAATTTCACAACCCAAGCCTAATCAAGTCTAAAAATACCCTACAACATTTCAAGAGTCCACAATCTTCAAATAAATTACCTAATCATGCTTCTAATCCAAAATTATCCATTACAACAACAAGAACAACACCTAGCAAGATAAAAACAACACATAATTGCAAGATTGTTCATCATGTGTCATTCTTTACACCTAAAATAAGTGTCTTGGAGCCCAAACTCATACCAATAGGCTAGCTCAGGTGTCGAGCCAATTCAGAATCCAATTCATACATTTTAGCAAACATAATAATCACATAAATAATCCGAGTGAGGCTCGATGGAGCTCACAACAGAACAAACATCAAACATTTGTTTAGGGGGGTTGGGGCAGCCGTCCAACCCTATTTCAATCAATCCCCATACAAGACCATTCAGTATGACTAATAAGCTGATTATCGAACTAATAAAATTAATAATAAAACCTAGTACACTCTAAGGGAGGTTTTGGAGGAATTCTATGGTACCTGAGTAATCCCAAGTTAGGGATTTCAATTCCAAAAATCCCCAAATCCTAGACATCCTCCATTGAAGCTCCATCCAAGTTCTTCACATCCATCTTCTTCTTCTTCAATCTCTCGATCTCTCTCTGATTCGGCCCCCCCTTCCTTCTCTTTCTCTCTCTCAAGCTGTATCTCTCCCTTTCTCGCTCTCGGCTTCAACCTTCTCGGCCGTGTTCTGCTTCTTCCTGCTCCTCCGGCGCGATGGTGCGCCGTCCCACGTCCAGGCCATGGTGGCGTCTCCCCCTTTCTTCCCTTCTTCCTCCTCTTTCTCGGTCTCTCACTCCATCTCTCTCAGTCACTGTCCATCTCCCTCTCTCGGCCGTTCTGCTTCTCGGCGCCACCACCACGAGCTTCCTCCTTCTCTTCCTCCACCGTCGCGATCATCTCCTCTCCTCTTCCTTCTTCTTCTTTCTTTCTTCTTCTCCCCTGCTCCTCGTTTTCCTTTTCTTTTCTTCTTTCGTTTCCCTGTTCTTCATTCTCCCTTTTTTTTTCCTTTCTTCCAACTATTGCTTACTTCTCACGCTGGGGGGAGTAAATAGAGGGTGTAGGAGGGTGCTATGGTGGGGAAGATATAAGTGTAGTGTACGGTAGGACAACAAACATATATTTAATAAAATAACCTAGTAACCCCTATTTACATATCATAAATAATAAAAACCATATAATACACTCAAAAATATTCACAAGCAGTTATGATTCGATTTTCATCGAAATCGGAGTTCATTTTAAATTTTAATGCGGATAAAAATAACCCGGCAAATTCAAAATGCGGTGAAACTTCGTTAGAGTTTTCCGACGATTTTCGAATCATGAATTAATATTAAATATTAATTCTTAAATTTAATTTCATCTTGATTTAATTCAATCAATTTCTTAGTCAACAAAAATACGGCGTTAAGCGTCACACGAAAACATATAATAAATATAATTGATGAATTCTCTTTAAAAGCAAAGATATCGCCTACTGTCAATTAATTCGAATTGACATCATGAATAATAATTATTTATAATAAATAAATTATTTAAAATGAGTCAAAATAATTCCACGTACTCTCAGTAAATCATTGAGGTGATCAATCTCTATGACTTATCTTCAAGTATTCAGGATTTTACCGTTAAAATTACTTTTCTTAAAAATTGGGATGTTATATAAGACATTTAGATCTTTTGCTTCCTGAATAGCAGTGACCTTGGGTCTCCACTGCTTAGTCAAGCTTCTTAAGAACTTTCTAATATGGTCAGGTGTAGTGTAACTTTTTCCAAGGGCCTGTAACCCATGAACAAGTGTTTGAAATCTTCCAAACATGGTTTCAATGTTTTCACCATCTTCCATTTTGAATAACTCATATTGGCGAACCAACATGCTAGCTTTGGTTTATCTTACTTGGGCAGAGCCTTCATGAGATAAAACAAGTGAGTCATAGATTTCTTTGGCAGTATCAAATTTGCCACATTTATCATATTTTTTTCTGTCGTAGCACAGATAAGAATGAATCTAGCCTTTTGATTGATTTGATATCTCTTTTTCTCTTCATCATTCCAATCTTCTCTGGCTATCGCAACACCACGAGGATTAGTGGGAGGAATGTAACCACTTTGAACTATATCCCACAACTCAAGTTGTTGTGTCTCAAAGAAAGCTTTTATCTTATCTTTCCAGTAATCAAATTTTTCTCCATCGAATAGAGGAGGACGGTTCATATGACCACCTTCAGTAGACATGTTCACAAAGATAGGATCTTTTCTCTTAACATCAAGTATGCTCAACCAAGAGGCCGAGCCTCGTACCAACCGAACGTGGAACACAAGAAGGGGGTTGAATTGTGTTAAAAACCTTTCGCAAACTATGCGTAAAACTTCAAAATAAGTTGTTCAAAACTGCTTTGTATATCGAGATCTGAGAGAGAATTAAACAGGACCGGATGCAGAAATTTAAACAGTTTATAAAACTTGTTTTACTGAGCAAGGTAAAGATAAATAATGTACAGCAGTAAAGGATGAGACTCAGAGATTTATACTAGTTCACCACCAACTGGTAGCTACGTCTAGTCCCTTCGTTCCTGAAGGATTTTCCACTATAATCAACTGATTACAATTTCCTCAAGAGTATTCTTCTGTCACAAACTTGACAATACTCTCAACTTCTCAAAACGACTCAGTACAGTCGAGCCTTTGAGGAACAGAGCCTTAACTAGGCCAAATACAGTTTTACAAAAGAGATTATGATTTTGATAACAATCAAAATAACTCTCACAGAGAGGATGAAAAGATTAAGCTCAAAACAGAATAGCTTTCTAAAAGAAAGTATAAGACGCTGAGTTCAGTTCAATGTAGACCAGAAACTTGGCACGTAGCTTGATTGCACACTTGAGTAATATTGCTTTCAGAATGAAGTTTCTTCACACTTTCTCATTCTTCTTCAATGAATACCTTGGGGTATTTATAGGAGTCTTCAAGGGTATTACCGTTGCAGTAAAAATATCTCCTTGCTATTGAGTGAGGTAATTTGAAATGTAGTCCTTTTCATCATTTTCAGAGAATATCAGAATAGTACACATTACCGTTTTCGTACTATCTGCAATTTGCAATTGCCTTGTACGATTTTTGTCTTATGCTAAAGGTGTCACCTTTGCTTCCTTGTACATCAAAATGAGCGCACAAAATCAAATTCGAATTCTGTTTCAGAGCAGTCTGAGGCTGAGAGCAAAAACGTGATCACCACGTGCTTCATTAAAGAGATCAGACGCTCGCTTAGAACAAAGGACAGACGCTCGTAGCAATTGAGTGTTCCACGTGTCAAGAAGTCACACCGGCCGACGCTTGTTAACAAGACGTCAAGTGGGTTGGATGTCGACACTAGTGGATTGTATTCAATTCTTTTGTATATTTCTTCTTCTTTCTTGAGTGATTTGTACATATATAAATGAAGCTTTTGATACCTGTACACTCAAAGATATGTTAGAAGATAAATTGTTCTCTTGAGAAATATTTTGTTATCATCAAAATTAATGAGGGTCTAAAACTTCTCAATCGTTTAGGTTCCAACAAACATACCATTCCGACACGTTCACTATGCAGAGCCTTATCAACCACGTCACTACCAAGACAGTTAGAATACAACATCGCTCCTAGACAATCATTCCAACAGAGACGCCTAACTATTACTCAGCCTCCTTCAACTGCCGGTGATACATCAAAGAATACCAAATTGCCATCAACATCTTCACATGAGGAGGATATACCAAAACCTTCCAAAATACCATCAACATCTTCACATCCCAGATCAAAGTCCATACAGATAGAAACATCGGAATTAGCCAATATCGTTGTCGATACAATGGCTAAAACAATTGACAAATGTTCTTCCTCCATAACTGTACCAAATATAAATACAAAACCAGCTGTTTAATAATATATTATTTATATTTGTTTTTATTTCTTATTTCTATATGATTACATATTTCCCCGCTGCGCGGCAGAGACAATGTTTAATATAGAGGCAATCATGTCTTCAAAATGTTTATTGGCTTCTTATAGCTTCAATATCGATTACCTCAGATATTCCAACACACCTTTAATTCCATCAATGATAATATACAATTCGGAGCCAGATCAATGACAGTGATGAGACCATAATGACACATGACGGTGGCGTCATGTCGTCAAAAGGGGCAAAGCTCATAAAATTGAGAAAACGATTAGGGCTTCCACTAAAAATTGAATGGAATGATAATGCCATCACTGTCATTATTAATAAGGTGTTGAATTGATGCAACACCTTATGCACATAATAAGGTGACTTATTACGTGGAGTTGGAAGAAATGACTTTGTCAACTCTAAATCACCTTCCAAAATGATTCAATGCCAAAATAAGGTATCCAGGCAAAAATAAAATTATCATTCCGCCTGCATAGCCTGAGTACCAACCTTTTTTTACTCCAAGACCTTATTAACAATCATCTTGGAGTCATCAATAATTATGTAATCTCCGGTACTCCTTGCACATAATGACATATGACGGAGGCGTCATGTCGTCAAAAGGGGCAAAGCTCACAAAATTGAGAAAACAATGAGGGCTTCCACTAAAAATTTTATGGAATGATAATGCCCTCATCGTTTTCTTTCATAATTGTTCACCACTAATAATGACAGTGATGAGACCATAATGACACCAATTCATTTCTTATTTCTATACGGAGGGGGTTTGCATAAATTGAAATAAGACGGCTTCTATCACAAAATTGACAAAATTGACAAAATTTTCATATTTTTAAAACGATACATATTTTTAGAGGGGTGTGGGTGTTTAAAAAAACACCCACACCCCTCTAAAAATATGTATCATTTTAGTCGAAAAATGCAAACCAGTTGTGTTTTATGCAAATAAATTCTTGCTTGGTGTTACTTTTAGAAATTAGATGTTTTAAAAATAAAAGAAATTTGATGTGATTTTTGTGTTAAAACCATGGATGTGTAAGCGTATTTGTGTTAGTGAAGTTTCGTTGGTGTTAGTGTGTAGCCGTAACTCAGTGTCGTCATGACCATGTTCGTGATCATGATGAAGTAGAGATCGTAGTTTGAAATAAAGCGTCATTCGCAAGGACTTTTTCTGCATGGATGCTTATCATTGACTTTTGTAAACATTTGAGTAATGATGTAGTGTTTTGCTTGGTAATGATGTATGAATAAAATATATGCTTGGGAGTTTGACTATTTTGAATGTAATAATTATCATGTTGTACTAACTTTCAAAGTCCAAATTTATGATATACTTTTGGTATTAAGTTATTATTTTTTAGATTTCAAATTTTGTTTTGGCTTATAAGTGAATTTTCGGGGACAAATTTTTTTTTAAGGAGAGTGGTAATCTAACACCCCAATTTTTATGAAAATTATTTTACAGTTTTCGACTACTTGAAAATAAATCATAAAGATTGATCACCTTGATGATTTGTTGAAATTACGAAAAACTGTAAAGATTTGTCGGAAATAATTACAGTTTTAGTAATTAATTCAGATTAACAGACAGTGTAGACGTATACTGTTTTAATATGAATTTATCCTGAAAAATATGTAAACTTGTTGTTTGATTTAAAGAAATTATTTTATTGAAGGAAAAATAATTTTTAGGACTTAATAAATAATTTTACGTCACAATTTGAATTTTCAACGTTTAGTTATTTATTAATGGACTGTTAAATACGAATTTAATTTTTAATGATTTTCTATGGACAATTATAATGTTTGAAATTATTCTTGATAATAAGAAAAGTTGGAATTAGTAATTATTTCTAATTTATAGTTTTACTACACTGCAAGAATTTTGTCGAATTCTGCCGTAATAAGGCTATCGGATGAGTTTCTAACTGAAACATATCCAAAAGTGATCCAAATTTTACAAAATTTGACATCTTAGCATTTTCCAGTATTTATGATTTATCATAATTTTTTTGAAATTTTTGGTCAACAGAAAATATTTTGTGCATTTTCTACACTCAGAAACTGCCTAATTGCAACGTTTTGGCTTGTAACTTGAGAAACTAGATAGGTGGGTGCATTTCTCATGTCATGAGGAATATTTTGACTAAATAATAATTTTTAAGTGTGGGCTGATGAATTAATTTTTTTTTAGAGTTTTTGGTATAAAAACAATAATATATGTGAAACGCTGCGCTCCCGGTTGGTCGAATACGCGTCGAATTGAAAATCTGAGCCAGGAGGGATGCACCATGGCTGCAGCAGGGCAAGGGGAGCTGAATCTCATCCTTAGAAGCTTCTTTGACATGTGTTGGCTTATGGATGGTGGTTAAGTAAATGGTGGGTAGTTAGTTTAGTTAATTTGTAACTAAATTAGCTTAATCCTAACTAAATGAAAAATTTTATTCCCTCCTTATCCTATCTGAATTTCGTGGTCAGCGAGTGACACTTACACTTAATAATCTTTGAAACATACTAGTCCTTAAGTATGATTCAAACTGAATTATGTGTTAAGGTTTCTGGTGAGAAACTTTTATTGATGTCTAGTATAAGGTTTTATAAAACCTTTAGACACCAAGGTTGTGTTTACGTCTGATTGACTTAGTGCACCTGCACTACTAAAACGCGGATTGAGCATCACAAACATTGTATGTATTGATCAGCGGGGTTTTAAAATAGCTTTTGAAAAAAAGTTTTTAAAAACATAATTCAACCTCTCTTCTTGTGTTTTTTGATACTTTAGTTTTATTTCATACATATGGATGTCATTCTATGACGAAAATACAAGACCAATAATCAAAGCTTATATGAAATGCAATCTTGTTATGGTGTACTAAAATTAACTAGATATTTTTTGTTTTATTTCAAAGATTTGGATGTTGTTATATGAAAAAAATACAAGACCAAATATTTAAAGCCAATTCATAACTAATAAGTAATATTGACTACATTGCTTGGGAATCAAGGTTATAGGTAGTTTATAAATATCCACTTTCCTCAACCCACTGAGGCGTGTAACACCCCACCTCTCCATACCTTAGAATATAGAACGAGTAAGGGAAATTAGGATGTAGGGAAATCGCGTAATAATCAAAGATAAAACGCAGTGAAAAATTAAAATTTCCCTTCCATGAATCATTGTGAATGGTCATGATTCAGGGATTACGTTGGTTACCTCTTGTAGCGCAGACCGTTGCAGACGAGAACTGGAGTTGAGCACAAGCGTCGTACTAATGACAACGCCTCTACGCAGTCCACATGAACAGACTTCGAATGGGAGCGGCCTCCGTCTACTGTGCTAGCTGACGAACGGGGCCGACTGTCATGAACGCACACAAGGTCTCTAGCGGCGCACCATAGCTTACCATATGCTGCGTTGCTCTTGACTTACGATGGTGCGTCATAAGAGCGCACCACTGAATAAAACGAGTCTTACTCATTTATATTTAATCTCTCATTAATCTGTTCTTATGTGTGTGGCCCTGTAGGTTCCTGTAATGTTGGCAATAATATTAAATCACTATTTAATATTATAAACAGAGAGCGGTGTCTAGCAACACATCACTGCTACCCAAGTAACGAGAATGTCAGTATAATGATTGGATCTATCACTTCAAATTATCTTTTCTCCTTATTTTCTGTATTGATTGATCGTCTTTTCTGTTTCTTATATTTGTGGCTCTACAACTTTAAAACTATAATTAGTATATATAATCTCCTGTATTCTAGAATCACCACAAATAATATTCAACTTTAACATGTTCATCAAGGCAGTTCATATACTTGTTGAGCTTGATGGAGTCACGAGATGAATCTAATGGATTTCCTAAACCTAACACAAACTCGGTGCCCCAAATTGTAAGCAAATTAACATGCTATATTATGATTATTAAGTTAGTTAATCATAATACTATACATGTACCATCTCAACTAATTAAATTTCTCTAACTAGCTGCAAAAAGATACTTGGAATATATGATATTCTCTAGTTTAATTTCTTCAATTTTTCTTTTTTCTGACAGGAAACAAGGAACCCAGCTATGCCACCACCTTGGTCTACTATATTGATTGGATACAACAACGTATGAATGTGTACCAAAATTTCAAAAAAGATATTGAAACGGTCCCCATCCAAGTCTATTTATATCTGACATTTGAACTTGTTTGACTGAATCAGAGATCTTCCTGCCGTGAGACAGAGATGCGGTGGAGGACGTCGGAAATGATGTGGAGGGCATGGCGGTGGCGCTGGGGAGTCAGGTGCTTTAGGAGATGGTGATTTGGCACTCGCTACAAGGGGTGATTGAGGACGGCGTGGTGATGGCGGACGCCACGGTAGAGGATGGAGGCAGGCGTGGTGGTGGCGGCGGCGCTTTAAGGGGAGAGGGAGGATGAAAGAGAGAAAGGAGAGAAGAGAAGACAGAACGGAGCCTCATCACGTGCAGATTATGCTGGGTTACGTTTTGCTTCATTTTCTTGTTATTATACGCGCGCGCGCACGTGTAGTTTGTTTGGTCCAGATATTTGGTAAGACACTTCAACGTGATTCTCCACATGGTTATCCGACGCTCTCCGATTATGTAATGGCAGCTGGGGTATTTAACTCTAATTCCTAAAGCATTTAATCAATTTATTCAGTCTACTTTCTTACTTTAATTTTAATTTCATCCTTTATTTCTATTCAATTCAAGTTTACCAGTTGCTTTAGATTGTATGGAATTAATTACTATTCATTTACAGGATGGAGTTAGTAATTATTGATGGATTTAATCTATGTTTTTACCCCTATGGAAAATTTCATGAGAACCATCTCGAAATTAATTACCAAATTGCTGCATTAATTGAAATCAAAATGACGTAAATTGTATACGAGTACAACTTTTTTTTTCTCATTCGAAACAGTCCGACTAATTGAACATGATTTTACCCCTTAATTCTTAGCCTTCTAATAGGAACGATTCCACTCACTTATCGAGAGGGAAAAAAAACAATTCTACTCGACCAACACTTCATTGCTACGAAAACACAACTTCTATTTAATATTTAAAAATGAAATAAAATTTGTAGGTGGAAAAAACCTTGATTCAAGGAACAAACATGACGAGAACTTGGTAACTGGGGATTCAAGTGCCAAAGGGAAAAGTCCTTCAATCCCAAAAACCAATTGGGAAGGAATAAAATGGAGGTACTTACTTTTGTTCTTCTGGTGAACATGCATCTTGATCATATTAATTCTTCCATGTACTACTTAATTTACAAATTGTCTGTGTACAGTACTGCGACAACTGAAAGCATGGCATCACCAGTGGTAGGCCATGATGACGTTAATTACAATGATTTGGTATCTGCAACTTCTTTATTTAAGGTGCATATATAGTCCCTCAACTAATGTAATATATATTCTGTCACCATAACACCACTTATATTTAATTAGAAATCATAAGCACTGGTTAACTATTTTGTTTATTAAGGCACTAAGGCATGCTAATTCATTTAGCTGTATATATAGTTCAGAATATGATTATTTGGTCATGAAATCTGCTGCAGGCTTTGTATTCAATTAGTGATCAGCAGCAATCTGATATGATGCTTGGGAATGGTATGTTCCAAGTTCATTGGTTTGTACATTGTGTTTTATGAAAAATGAAAATTTGTGTTATGATTTATGAGATTTGAGCAGGAAAAGATGCACAGAAGGTGGATGCTGTTGATGAGAACAACAGAGCTATTGCATCACATCAATTGGAAGCGAATCCAACTGAACTGAATCAGAATTTGGGTACTGGCCATGGCATGGATGCATTTGGTACTAATCCACAACCTGAAAAGCCGGTATTAAAAATTCTTATAGGCTTTTATTTCATGTTATCTATTTAGCTTATCTGTTATATATCTTTTCCTGAACGAGTTTGGATCCTATTCGGCAGCGGCTGCACCGGTGTAGTAGCTGAAGAACAGTTGGATCTTGAATCTTGAATTTTAAATCCAATGATCCATAGCCGCTATACCGGTGTAGCTACTGCACACTATGATGAGTTTGGATCATGTACGCTTATGTATGGACTCTTTAAACTTATAAACCTGTAATATATGTTGAAATTCATTAAGTAAACAACCAAATGGAGAAAGTCATTATAGTGATGCTTTTGTATGTCATTATTGCTTTTCTTAGATCTAGATTCTTTATTATAGGTTTGGTTTTCCTTCCTATTGGTTTCAATATTGTTTTTGTTCATGGGTTTTGGCCTAGTCCTCCATGTTTATTTGTTTAACTTTTTTTCCTTTTTTATTAATAAAATTTAGGGGGAAATACTCTTTTTCCTTTTAGATGTTTTTTCCTCAATAAGAGTTTTGCATCAGAAGGTTTTAACGAGACTCCTTTTTTTTCTTTTGCTTTTAAAAAAAAAAACCAAATGGAGAAAAGGATGGCATTGTACTTAATAATTGGCTCCCTATTTCTGTCATAAATATATTTTAATTCCTCACAATCTAAAATCTCTTAAATTTACCTCAAAAAGAAATATCATTGTTTTAGAATTGCATGCTTAATTATAGTGCTACGTATACGTAGATACATTATTGATCAGATTAACCTCCATTTTTTATAATTAGTGTGCTATCTAGCTACATCCTACGGGGATTTGTGATACATTGAAAATGGAATTTTTTTTTTTTATGATTGCTTTCAGAAAGTAAATGACATGTTAAGGTCGATCGCTCCATTAATTATTTCTTTGACAGGAAGGTGAAAAAACAAAAAAACGAAGAAAAAGGAAGTCGAATAGGGAATCGGGAATCGACTAAATTAACAAGGATGCGGAGACAGGTATACAATACGTATCTCTAATATATTGCTGCAAGTGTATTTAAGTTGTCTTTTTATTAACAAAAAAAGAATAAACATAATTATTTTATTATGATACTCCCTCTGGAACCATTTATAAGGCAAAAAGTCATTTCTAGATTCGTTAAAAAATGCATGTATCTGGTCTAATTTTTGGACCAGATACATACATTTTTTAACGAATCTGGAAATGACTTTTTGCCTTATAAATGGTTCCGGAGTAGTATTTTTTATGCATTGAAGAAGATGACATTCCTGTTTTTTCTTCTATTTTATGATATATGTTCTAGATCAAAAGAACACTTCAATTATTTAGTTACTTCATTGATGGTGATCATTATAGTTGTACAAATATGGTTGAACTTCTGAATAGAGCAATGAATATTTCTCAATACCGCACAAAGGACATGGGGCTAATTTTATCATTCTACAAATGAGCTAGTGAGCTAATAATTAATCAAGAGTAATGTTGCAGTAAATGCTTAAATCTAAATCGTATCTGTGACAACCACTAGGGACGTGAAAAAATTTACTTGTGCATGTGCTTCACTCTCACTTTTGTCACATCTCTTATGTTTAGGTTGATTAGGTTTATATAGGTTCCTTCTGGAAAAATAAACTATATTTGTAGAAACTTGTGTCCTTTCTTTTAAATTGGTATTTATTAATTTGTATAATGTTTTGTATTGTTAATTAGTACGTCTAATTACCATGGCAGAAAGGATGTGAAGAGCTACAAAAAAAGGCGGAAAATCTTAGAGATGAAATGTCTAAGCTCAAGAAAGAGTTTCTTCGCCTTTCTGAGGAGCGTGAGAAGCTCACAAATGAAAACAATTCATTATTGGTGTGCCACTTAATTAAATATCTATTTTTTCAGTTATATATTAACTCATTATTTAATTAATTAATATAGGTTTTTAAGTTAGTACTGACTTAATTATATTGTATATATATGTGGGGACAGGAAGAACTCGTTGAGAAGGACACCTTCCGTTTTCGTTTATAAATAAAAGTTATTTTTTACCTTTATTGAAAAATGTATATATCTGATCCAAATTTTGAACCATATACATATATTTTTCAATAAATATAAAAAATATCTTTTGTTTATAAATGAAAACGAAAGGAGTATGGCGCAGAAGAAATGGGAGCGGAACTACTTGAGAACTTGAAGCTTGGTGCCGGGACCTTGAGAACTTGAAGAAATGGCGCTTGATTTGACAAACTTATGTCAATTTTTGTGTGCATGTAGCCTGCTATCCCTGATTCGCCGCCCCCTCTTTCCCTTTTTCTGCTTTTTTAATATGGATTATTATTATACATATATGCGACTTTTTATTATGCATCAATAATCGATGGGGATTTTTGAACTTCTAATAAATTACTTCTTTAATGCAATAGTCTTTTCATTTTCTCAAATTCTCAATCTTTTACGACTTGAAATTCACAACTAATATATATATATATATATATATATATATATATATATATATAATTATTGATTAAATTTTACACAATATTGGTGTGGATCAACTTACTCTAGTTATTAAGTGGAGTAACTCTTGTCAGAGTTATTTCGTTTAATAACTCTTTATAGACATCACGTTTTATCAATCCAACCGTTGAATATTGACATATTATCTTAACGATCATACACATCAAATTTTAGAAAAATTAGACATTTATAGCTATATAAAATCTTATAGACAATGTTTTACTTGTATTTTAAAAAATACGTTATACATTGAATTGAAGTTACTTGGGAAGTTTTATAAAAATTTGTAGACTTGATCTACTTAATTAATAAGACTTTTAATTTGAGGGTTGAATTTGTGAAATTTAATGCCTACAACAAGAGTTACTCTTAGAGTAAGTTGATCCTCATCCACTCTTAAATAATAATAATAATAATAATAATAATAATAATAATAATAATACTTTTTAAACTTATTAAAATGACAATCATTTTAAAGTGATCTACTTAGAAGGCTAATGACAGTATGATCATCAGAAGCCTAGATCTTCTGAAATCCACTTCAATTGACTTGAAGAACCACATTATTCTAATATTGCATCTATCCTTGACACGATTCAAGCCAAAAACCTTCAAGATCAACTAACTAGAAGCATGTTCAAAAGGATCTTTAGAAGTTGCATCAAAAGCTTCTGAACTTGGACAACTCACTTCTAACACTTGATGGACACAGTTGTATTGTCCTTTGTACATTGGTGCAAACCTTTGTACCTCTTCCGTCGGGACTCACAACAGCTAGTTTAATTTGATGGAGAAATTCTTTAAATAAACTTGAAATCTCACATTACAAGTTACAACTCGCGGGGTTGCAGCAATTACAAAGAGGATTCAAGCCTTCATCTTCATAAGTTGATCTCCAAAAATCTCCTGTTTCAATTCTATCTGAATCTGTTGCAATCTTACCTACTGGTTATAGCAGTCTTCGAGTGCTTTGTGTGTTGTAACCAAACCCAAACCATTTCCTTTGTATTTTCACATCTCTCCAAACTAGAATTTAGGTGCTGAGTTTGTGTGTAGCTGAGAGGGAAAGCCTATAGAGACTGGCACAAAATAATACTTGGTTCTTGAAGCCTAAAGAGGCTGGGATAAAATTGTACTTGAGTGATCTGAAAAGGCATTTGAATTAATACTTGTATTGAGACTTTTTTGGTGAAAAATCTCACTTGGATAGTAGGGATCGAACGTAGCCCAAGGTTGATAAAATAGTTTTACTTGAACCTTCAAGAAGAAGATTTTGAGTGTTTCTGCATTAAGAGTCCGAGTCAGCAAGTTCCATATAAATTTTATTCAAATTTTCGTATTTATTTACAAATATGTATGATTTCGTGTACTCCTATTTTCCAATCCCTTTGCCCAGGTTCCCAAAACCCCCGACATTGCATAGGCCTGCCAGGACCACTAAACACAAAGCTTGCTTACTATTTGAGTCAGCATGTTCATGTATGTATTTTCCAATGGCAATGTTTATATGGGGATGAGATAAAAACATAAAAAAATTTAAATTAGCATACAACAAATGTTACAGAAGAAATCTTATGTAAGCCCCGCCTAGAGCAAGTGCAAAAAAACCACAAAAAAAAGGACAGAAAGGAGAGAAAAGGAGAAGGGAAAAAAGAAAAAAAAAACTTAACCGTCTCAGAAGCATAACTCAATGTGCTCATCAAATGTAAAATGATATCTTTTTTTTTTTTTTTTTTTCAAGCTTCAACTGTGCTTTACCACTAATAAAATCTACAATGGAACTGTTTTGAACAACTGAGACGCAAAGAGAATCCCCCAGCTGCAGAAGCAATGTTACCAATCTGAGCCATCAGGGAAAGGTTTGAGAGCATCATGCTTCCCATTAACGTAATATTCGACAACTGCTTTCATTCGTGGAAGCTTATCGGGGTGGTAATTTACGTGAACAATTACTGGTTTCAATTTGCTGAGATTAGCATCATTCCTCACTGTCTTAAAAAGAACCTTGCTGTTCATAAAGAGATAGATATCCATAGTTCTTCTAGCAGCATGAAGTCCATCATAACCAGGATGTGAGGGGAAAAAGAGTTCCTCATTGAAAACGGCTTGGTCCCATGCATTCTCCTTGGAAAGCCGTGTTGCCACACGATCCAAAAGCTCGATTGAAGGGATGGTTGGTCTGATATAGAAGAAACCAGAGTTGTAAACCCATATTCGCATAGTATGAGCATATCGAGCCCAACCCATTGTAGGTTCATCGAAGACATCGTTATAGCCATAAGCTGTCATGTTATTATGACCATCACTCATGGACTCCACATCTGAATCCCGGAATAGATGATAAAAAGGATTCTGCAAATATACAATGTCAACATCTGATAGAAGAACACTATATCCCAACTGCAAAAATTCTCTTAAAATACGAAATTTAAGCCCAGAGACAGCATGGTTCCCTCCTTTTTTCCCAATGGAATCAATACCGTCATCGGGATCTCTCTTGTACACTGGGACTTGATTCGATTCACAAAACTTTGTAATCTCATCGTCTAAAGCAACAACTAGATAATTGGTTATACCAACTCTCTTGATATTGGTGAACCAGACCTCCAACATCTCCTTCACATTGGAGTTTGCAAGTGCTACTATGAGCTCTTGTTTAACTGCAACTTTCTCTAATATCTTTCTCAATCTCGGGTTCACAGATTCATCAGGAACCACAGTAGGGTTGGTTCTTAATCCCTTGACAGTTCCAAAAGGTCCAGCTTTATGCTGTTTACCCAATAAAAGAAACTGTTTTTGAGCCTGGTCCTTCCCTTGCTCTGCAAGCCTAAGCCTTTCGGTCAATTCCCTCACCTGTTTTTTCAGCTCAGCATTTTTCTCTGATACTGCCACAAACTCCGATTTCAACATGTTGACCCGATCTGAGGATTCACATCCAGCTGAGTTTTCCTGCCAAAAAAAATCCATGATAAAAATCATGCTTATTATCCCACTTTCATAGAAAGGTACTTCATCCTATAAACCGGAAACCAATTAAAATTTAAACAAAGACAAAAGATTGCCTATACAGATCAATTCAAGGCAAAGGATAGTTGCCTATGCAATATGAAAAGAAACCACCGATAACCTCTTAATTTTTAATGAAGTGTGAGAATGTTAACAATATCAGCCACATCCAAAACTCCAATCATCTATCAAACAGAATTCCAGTAGAGTGGTTTATTTCTATGCAGAGAAATGGACAAAATCTGGGCAGTTTTTTATTCAACATCAACCAATATAGCAAAAAAACTAGAGATTGAAAACTAGCATGACTATTGTCCCAATTTAATATATGACAAGCAAAACTGATAGCAGAGATGATAAGTACTTTAAGTGATCCATCCATCTAAAGTAATCAACTAACTAAACAAATCTCGAAATATGAAAGAAGCTTGTTTTGTTTCTCAAGGGTTAAAATGAAGGTAGTTGGACCCAAAATTAGTAGAAGCAGCAAGATCAAACACAATATCACAAAAACGCAAAAGGAAAGAGCAAGTCAGAAGAAAGGAATTTCGAGTCAACGAAAATAATCTACGAGAGTAAAATTGAGACGAGACCCAGAAATTGAATGAGAAAATAAAAACTAAAGCTATAATCTTTGATGAAAATGGAACCTGGGTCTTGGATCCCGCGAGGGGGAGGTGGCGATTTGGGGCGACAGAGTCAGAAACGAAGAAGCCATTGGGAAACAAGAATGCGAAGATGCATCCAATAAGGACCCCAATTGCTACGGCGGTTACGACCCTTGATTTGCGTAGAGATTGGGCGTTGTTCCTCATCAAGGGTCCTTCTCTCTCTCTGCGCCCAATCATTGTATCCACCTCAAACGCTGCTGAGATGGCGGTTATCTGGTTCTAGGGTTTTGAATGTCTGGGGGTTAAGGAGTGAACAATTGAACAATTGGGGTTGTGACTTTCAGCACAGACATTCAGTTCGATTTCAAAACTGATTGTAATTGAGCTGCAAGCTTCTCACATTCTTGGACACTCACCCAAGGTTTTTCCTATAATTCTTTTTCATGTAAAGCACGAAAAAATAAAAATTTGTTTATACCATCATGATTGAGAAAAAGGTATCAAATCACAAGTTGATGTCTGAAATGCACTTTTAAATAGTATTTTTTCCAATTAAAATAACCTAAATACAATCAAGCGGATGAAGGGTCTAAACTCCAAAGGTGTTAATTTCCCAAAAACAAAAAAAGTTGATAATTTTCCTTCGTATATAAAATTCTTTTTCTGTGGAATAACTAACATGCAAAAATATATTAAATCATGTCACTTATTTCTTAACTAAAGCATAACTGTTCTATCTATATTTCAACTAGTATTATGTATTGTTGAACTTATTTTGATTCAACTACAAGGGGTTGGTTTAGTGGAGCATGACAGGACTTGTATTCGACATGTCGCGGGTTCGAGTCTTCACTAGTCCCCTTTGGGTGAGATAAATGTAATTACCTCCGTAAGTGCTCAAAGAGCCTGGAGGTCTTCTCTGCCTTGGACTGGGGCACCATCCCCTCACCCTAAATTTTAACTTACCAAAAAAAGAACTTATTTTGATTGAAATGAAATAAGTTTGTTCCCGTAAAAAAATATCTTTATATATCTAAAGCGAGTATCGTCTCCCTTTTCGTTCTCCCGCCAACCTTCCCATTATACATTCTTCAGGACTTTCCTTTCTTCCACTCCTGCTCCTGCCACATGTTGCAAACGTTCACAAGACACGCCACCCATCAGAAACCTCCTGCGCACGCTTATTGCCCATGGTTTCACGAACGTGGTTTCAGCACATGGTTTTCAACCAAATACGTTGCTTTGCTTCGACCGTCACAGAGCAACACAGTCCACTCTTTCCCTTCCCTAACCCACTCCATTCTCTCTACTCCCTCACCTGTTTTCATCGGAACTTTAGGGATTTAGCGAGCGAGAGTTGAGGCACCGAGAGGAATCGAAGGCACTGAATCGATGGTGGGTGTGGGTACCCAAAGAAGCAGAACAACCGGCAGTTTGAAGAAGACGATGCAAAGTTATTACATATGGTGGGTGTGGGTACCCAAAGAAGACGAATCAATGTTTTCAGCCGAGAAAGGGACAAGAAGGGTTGGTTTCGCATGAACCTGGAGTTGGTCGCACATTCCAGCTCACCAAGGAAAGGAACCCATTAGAGTGGTCTCTATCTGCGGAGGCAAGAGCTTCATTTTCAA
The DNA here is from genome assembly GCA_037113605.1 of Calophaca sinica. Taxonomy (NCBI): domain Eukaryota; kingdom Viridiplantae; phylum Streptophyta; class Magnoliopsida; order Fabales; family Fabaceae; genus Calophaca; species Calophaca sinica. The sequence continues at coordinate 75,374,810 of CM073734.1, forward strand.
TCCAGTGATTTTTAATTCAAGTGAGTGCATGCTTGATGATTTGGAGATGAGGGAAAGAGATAGAGAGGAAGATAGAAACAGATCTGAGAGGGAGGGAAGAAGATGGAGTCATCACCAGTGGTGACGCCGGAGAGCCCCATGGACTGGTGCCCAAGAAAGGATCGGAGAGGATGTTTGAATCAATCGTTTTGACGGTAGTTACAACCACCGGCAACAACATCGACAAGATCCTTCAGAAGAAAGGCATAATCATTCTTTCCCCTCTCTCTTTCAAGTTCAAGGCATGTTTCTCATTTTTAACTCCTCTTTCTCTTCAAATTCTCACTTTTTAAAATACTGCATCATTTCATACACAACCATGTGTATTTATTTGCTGTCAAATTCGCCTTTACTCGAAACTTACAATCTGCGTGGCTGAATTTTTTGGAATGGTGAAATTGGATTACATGCATGTGCATATGTATGAGTGTGGGATTTTGGGTAAAGAAAAATTAGGTTTTATTAAGGATTAGCATTTCTCTATTGAACTTACCTTTTGGACAATCGTGTTTGCAGGTCATAAGGGCGTATGCCTTGAAAAAAACTTGGCTGATAGGTTTTCTAATGGATATATTTGGGGCACTATTGATGCTAAGAGCATTAGCTTTAGCTCCTGTAAGTGCTCAAACCCTGGCCTTGCCTTTAAGAGACAAAATTCATTTAAAAGTAAACAAGAGTTTGAATTTAATGTTATAGTATTTCTTTACCAGCAGCATTCAACATGCTATTGTAGTTTTTTTCTACAAGCACTTAGTATCAGAGTCTGCTAAACCAACCCATGTGTTCAAGGTCTCTAGAATTTAAAGTTTTAAACCCCTTCCCATTCCATGTAAATTCCCCTTGATCATACTTTATTTTTACTTCCAGCAAGATTTCAACAAAAACCTGGAAAAAAAACTTAGATTTGGAGTGACAGTCTCTGAAAATCAAAATCTCCTCATTTTGGAGAACTACTAAATCATGTGGACCTCACTTCCTGTTTATATGATGGAATATTTCCTTTTTACAGGAAAAATTAACTCCCCTTCTTGGTCATTTTCTTAACCCTTCTACTTAAGTTTTGAATGGTTTGTGTAGATCATCTTTAATCATGCTCTTAGTCTTTCAAATGGCAATGAACCATTTATTTTCAACATTTCATTCTATAGGGGTAAACTAAACTATATTTGTCTTTACTATTGTGGCAAGTATCTTATTTACTTGCTAGAAGAAAAATTTCCCTAAGGGTCTATATGAAATAACTAAAATTAGCATAATACTATATCAAAAAGAAAAGTTTATCCTTTTGTAAATCTGGTGTGTGACAAACATGTTTGGGTTTCAGTTGATGGTGAATCAGATTGAATTATGTTGAATTTATCTTTGCTCAACAGGTAGCAAGGCTGTATTTTAGAGGGAAATGCATCTAAGAATGTCAAAAGCAAGATTCAATGCCAAAAGCAGGTGAAAGAAATGTTTACATATTGTACCCCAAAAAAAAAGTTTAGATATTTGATGTTATAGATTTTTGATCGCATGCACTTTTTGGATTATGGAGAAGTAATCGAATTCTATAATAGATAATTTTTTTTGGTCATTTATGACATATAAGGTAATGCAATGACTGCAATAGTTTCTTCTCCATGGTATTTTTTACTGCTACTAAATTATTTATTTATTTGGTCTCTTTTTTCTCTCCATTTATGTCTATGTTGTAAAGTTTCAACTTGCCGTAGTTGGTTGATTTTATCATATTTCTTTGCTTGGTATGTTACAACTCAAATTAATCACATTCTGTGTGCAAACTTGACTTTTGTTAGTTAATTTCAACATGATGATCAGGGGCAACCCATTACCAAACTGATAAGGAGAATATGGTCTATTTTAGTTCAAAAAGTCCAGCAACTAGGTTTACTTATAAGCTGCAGTACTAATTCATGCTACTGTCTTACGTGGTTTTCCGATTTCCTCATTTGTAAAAGGACACAATTGTTTCATTATGTGTTGTAGACTGATATTCATAGGAGCATTCATGTCAACTTTATTGGAAGTTTTTGGCTTTTGCTGCTGTTTTTGGATTATCATGATATTCATCCTGATGCAGTGGAGTCTGATGCTAAGTTGCTACCTGAACGTGGGACTCTATCACTGAGGAAGTTCCTTCGTGCACGGCTCAGAGATTTTTGTAAATCTCATCCTGAGGTGTGGTGCATCAGAATTCCAACTTGCATATCTGCTCATTATATTTATTCTGAAGCAGTATCTTACTGATATTGATATTTCTTTTTTGCTTACACTTAATTTTCTCTTGATTCATGTTCTTTACCAAGCACTACTTTGTGATCATTTGGCTTTGTATTATTTCTGGGCATTGATTCAGTAGAATTGTGGAAATTTGTAGAAAACAGTGGGTTTTGTTATCTTTTAATGGTTTCTATGTAAGTACTTAACTATTTGGCTTTTTTGTTAACTTTGGTTGGATTTTTGTCTTGCTCATTTCAATTTACTTATTTTATCTGATTCCATTGTTTTTTCTTATTCTTGCTGATGTGTTTTTTTTGTTGCTCAGGATTGGAATAATCGTAGTTTATCACATATGATTTAGTTACTTGCTCACTTTGGTTTTTAAGATAATTTAACAATATAGAAGATATTTTCCAGTAAATTTGTTGAATGAGTAAATTTGCAATAACTCTGTCTTTGGCTAGACAAAAATAGTTTGATGAATTATATGATTTCCATTTGGCTTATGGGGGTGGCTGCCTTAAATTTTTGGTCAGTCAATTATTTGGACTTTCATTTTTGGTTATTTTGTTTGTAGTTTTTTTAAAATAATTTTGTTTCCAGGTGTTGGTGGTTGCATGATCATTTGCATTATTCTTCTACCAAATTTTTCATTTTCTTCTTTAGTTCAATGAAAGATATTAAATGATTTATTTGAGACTGAATACTCACTTCTTTTGTATATTTGTCTCTGCCACATCTCAGTGGTAAGCATCTCTCACTTTGTATTTTTTATTTTTATGCTTTTTTATCTTATTTTTTTATTACAATTATGCTTCTTTATATTGACTTTCCAAGCATACAAATAAGCTTCTGCGTGTTAAATAGCTTTTGTCTCTGTACAGGGGACTTTGATTGGAGTGATCTTTTAATTGGGAGATATTTGAAGCTGTCAATCCCAGTGTTTACTGGTATTGAACCCAAAAAGGGCTTAAGCTCGAATGATCCTTCAAGAATTTTATTGGATTTTCCATATTTGGGTATGAACAGCACATCCTACAGTTAAATCTAATGGCTGACACTTAATGGCTTAGATTTTTTGTAGTTATAAAGTTAACATAAAAGGGGATAGATGTCATATCTGTTAGTTACCTTAATGGTTAATTATATATTTTTCGTACCACACTTTCAGGCATTTTTTGTGGGAAAGTCGAAGAAAAAATTTGGAAGGTTTTTGAATTCTATTCCATGAGCTCAAGTTATTTACACTCCTTTATTTTATCTTTTTAAATACAGGTTCTCATATAACCTCTCTTTTTAATGTCATTTCTATTCACTGAATTTTTATAACCTTTTTCAGGAATACGGGGGGTACAGATTTGATTCTTGCAGTAGAAGAGGTAGAAGACATTTGTCCTGTGTAGCAATCAATTCTGAAATTTTTATTCTCTAAGATTGACTGATTTTTTGTGGCTTTTGAGCAAGGTAAGGAGATTACCATCGACAGTACGCTGCCAAAGAGATTGACTGATTTGTATTGATGCAATTGACTGCACATCTGGGCTGGATATTGGGTACTGGATCTTGAAGGCAGAAAATGACAAGGTTGGAGGGAGAGAGAATGAAAAGAGCACTAGGAGAGAGAATGAAAAGAGCACTATGGATCATCTTTTTCTATCCATCCCGCGAAATTGAGCGGTTCATTATTCTTGCTTTCTTCCTCCTTCTTCCATTCTTGCCACATGTTCCAACCCTTCTGCACACAAAGAAATTTGTCACTCAGAGAAACTCTGGAACTAAAAAAAAGCATGCATTGGTCGTTGAATCGGTGCCTCGAGAATAGAATAGAGTGAGAAAAGGGAAAGATGAAAGGAAGAGGAACGGGACAGGGGAAAGAAGGTGAGAGAGAAGTGAAGAAACAAACAGGTGGCTGGAGAAAGGAGAGTAAGGGTTGGGTCCCTTGGCCAACGATTGAAAAACTGCCACAAGAATAGGTGAGGGGCCGCGCTATGAGGCAGCGCCGCACGGGGAGCAGAGGTCGCACGACGGCGGCGTTGAGGGCCCGGAGGTGCAGTGCGTAGGATGCTCAGGGAACATGAAGGCATCTTTTTCTTCTTCTTCGTCATTCCTATATAACTGATCCACTTCTTCGATCGGTGTGGATATATTTACGGAAGGTGCTTCCTGTTCTGCTTTCATGGATTTTTGCATCGGCATTTTGTGACCCTTGCATCCCATTTGGAACATAAATGCATGTGTTTTTTTATCTACCTGTTTGTTGATTGATACATGTTAATGATAGGTTTTTATGCCTTCGGTTTGCCTAAATCATGTTGCCCGTATTTTTCTAAATTTTTCATGGCACAATTTCAATCCATTGAGCTCTCCTTGATGGAATGCTAGAAAAAGAAGGGTATGTGAAATCATGCTAATAGCTTTGGATCAACTTTGTGGTTGTTTGTTCTTCTCCATCTTTTGTATACTTTTTTTCCTTTTTTATGAAACCCGTATCTCTCTCTTTTTCTATGAAACACACCCCTCTTTCTCTCTTTCTCATTAGCTTAAACGTGCTGGACTATATTTTCTTTGCAGGTTTTTTTTGAATATTTTTGTGTTCTGGATTTTCATCATCAAATTGAAGGGTAGAAATATGAGTTGAGGCATTTTCCATTGGGAACAACTGCATCTATAGTGTTGATGGAGAAGTTGCATTCATAATAAAAGATTGAGGAAATAAATAGATTTTATCCATTCTCTATCTTTGCAGAGATGCGATTTATGTCTTGGTGGCTGAATTGATGATGCTTTTGTACTTGATAACATAACCATTGCATTATATAATCATATATGATGCTTTTGTGTACTGATGCCTTGGCATATTGTTAATATTCGGTTTTAACTTATTGTTCTTCCTATTTATTATTTGATATTTGCTACTTTTATTGTACTGATGTTTAGAAGTTTGGTCTTTTAGACAAGGTTTTGGGAAAGCAACTGCAAAAGGAATTGGCTAGAATGGAGAATGAGTTAAGGAGCTTAAATACCATCATACTTAAGGAAAGGGAACTTCAGATTGAATAGGTGAGGAAGACTCAATAAATTCGATTTTTTGGAGGGTAATTATACTTGACAGTAATATTTACATCGACTATTATGGAAGACTCTAAACAATATTTACAATTTTGGTTCACTTAAATTTTTTTACATTAATGAACTATGTTAAAAGTTATGATCTAGCTTTGCTTTGAATGAAAAAGAAACAGTCTGAATTAATCACGATACACAATTTTCATTCAAATTAGTGAAGAACTGTGAGGATAGTAAGTTTCATATCCAAATAAGGTTGAGTTTGCTGCTAAAATATAATACAATTCATTGCATTGTATGTCTTCATTTCCTTTTTAGGTGGAGGAGAGACACCCTCACAAATTGTTGGGGGCATCAGCTACCATTAGGAATTAGTGAGTTGAATTGTTATCGACCAACTAGTAAAAGACCCGTGCATTCGCACGGGTTACGTTTGTTCCTGTGCATGTTTTATAGCGAACTTGTATATAGAATTAAATATTTATTTATAATCAAGTTAAAATTTTGGCATAACATTATAGCAAGGTTGCAGGGATACATTTAGTAAATGACATGATGCAGGAAATCCAATTTAATATCATCTTTGAATAACAAAAAAGTGACGATATATATTTAACATAATTTTGACATGTATTTGTAAACCCAAATACAACTTCTTCACTTTCATAGGGATGCAAAAGTATCAGGGCCGTTTTCAAGTACTTTCTTCAGCAACTGAAAATTGTAATAGAAGAAAGAAAAATTAGTTCATTCATATTGCAGTTGATTCATATGAAGGGTTGTCTGATTAGAAAAGTGAGACAAATAGAGAAAAAAAATTGAATAGGAAAGAAAGAAAATACCAACGGCAGCCTAAATGTGTTCACGTGATAGCAAAGGGACATGCTGCATCTTTATTCTTATCTTTAATGCTAAAAGCAAAATCTGCATCCTTTCATTCATTGAGCAAGGAGGAGAGCAAATTCTGCCGTCAAATGTTAGTTCATACCATTAGCAATAGTTGTAAATACATGTGATATGTTGAGTCAATACATAAAATACAATCATGATATATTACAAATGTGTAACTTGGAATTTCAAAGTGAAGGTAAAGTTACCAAAAGGGCATGTCAAAAATTTCATTAGGTGTAGCACTGAAGATTGTAACCTACCAAAGAAATAAATTTCAATTAGAGTTTAGAAGCATAAAATTGACATACACATATTTGTTAAGATATCAATTTTAGGACACTTACATGCTAGAGGTTTTGGAAAACCTCTCTAAAGACAACATTAATTGTAGTGTTTGTTGCCTTCCGTTCATTATCATGTATCAAGATTTTCAATCCTTCCTTGCTTTGAACTCTTGAAAGGGCTACATATAACTGACCATGGCTGAACACAGGTCTAGGCAAGTATAGTCCTACACTTGCTAGTGACTGGCCTTGAGATTTGTTGATTGTCATGGCATATGAGACAATCAAAGGAAACTGTTTTCTTATGAGTTTAAAAGGCCACGGTGATTGAGATGGAGACATAGACATCCGAGGAATATAGAACACATTTCCAATGTTCTTTCCAGTCATGATCTTTGCTTCAATTACATGACTTGCTAGCTTTTTCACAATCAATCTAGTCCCATTGCATAATCCTTCGGATTGGTCTAAATTCCTCAATAGCATTATTGGAGTTCCAACTTTTAATTTTATCCTGTGGTTAGGTAGACCTGATGTTCCAAGAGAATTTAGAAATTCAGGAGTTAATCCTTCAAGTGCTGGGTTTTCAGCTGCTTCTGATTTGTCAATTGAATCAGCGCTTAAATACTCTCTTTCGTCACCTGCAATTAATAGAGAAATATGTCATTGTAATGAAAAAAAGTTTATTAAAAGTGTGTATATATGTGTGTGCGCGCATATGTATACTATCTAAAAAATACAATAGTTAACCAACTACCTGGAATTAACGAAAGAACATAATCATTGATTTCATCAACAGTTTCAATGGTTGATGCCAAGATAGCTCTAGACTGCAAAAATTCCTCATTCAAGTATTGATCTACTAAATTGGGATATGTACTGTGAACTATAGCATCTATGGGATCAAGAAAATCTGTAATTAGAAATGAATGAGGAATTTCTATTGATGCATAGCCATCATTTGGCTCAGATAATTTTCCATCTCCCACATCTAATATCCATTGTGAAAATTCTTGGAGTTCTGAGGCATTGGTGTTGTGAGCACCATGTTGTAGGCGCATGTTTTTAGTCAGGGTTAACACTTGACAATATTCCCAGAGATATGAAGCATTTATTGTTGCATTGACAATGTCTGAACGGGTTCCTCTAGGAATGACTGGGAGAATTTGTCTAAAGTCTCCTCCAAAAACTATTACCTTTCCTCCAAATGGAGAATTATTCCTCATGATGTCTCTCAGGCTTTTGTCTAATGCTTCGAAACAAAATTTATGTGCCATTGGAGCTTCATCCCATATTATTAACTTTGTTTGTTTCAATAGCTCCGCAAGTTCACTTCCCTGGTGAATATTGCAAGTTGAGTTCTCTGCTGCAGGAACGGGGATGGAAAACTTAGAATGTGCTGTTCTACCTCCAGGTAACAATATAGATGCTATGCCACTGGATGCTACTGTGAAAACAATATGACCCTTTGAACGTAGCGCAGCAGCCAATGTTTTCCACATGAAAGTTTTACCAGTACCCCCATAGCCATAGAGAAAAAACATGCCACCACGACCGTCATTCACAGCTTGCATTATTTTGTCAAATATACTTCTTTGCTCATCTGCGAAGTTGTTATTTAATCATTAGTTGATTGATGATATATAATATAATGAGAGAAAACAAAATAGGTAACTTGGTTTGTCAAGATATAATATAAGAAGAAATAAAACAGGTAATTTGGTTGTCAAGCCAAAAGAAGTTTACATCACCTGTTAAAGAACGATAGCAGTTTTGGAACTCATCATGCAATGCACGAGTATCATAATCACGTTCAAAGATATATGAGTCTATTACCTAATCGACTTGTGATACTCCCTTTTGGATAAGGCATTGATGGAAAGTCTTTTAGACTTTTTCTATTGGATTGCAATATCTTCTCAACTTCCAACAAAGTTAAATTTTGCAATTCATCATCATTAAGCTGCAAGTCTGAATATGATAAATGTATCTCAATCAATATCGTGACTTGTTTTTTAGGCAAAGCATATATATTAAATGTATGAATGTAAATAAGTAAATAATACACGTATGTTGGATGTTGGACGATTGTCTTTGCTCATAAAGAATTCCATCTGCCAACCACTGCCATGTTTGATCCCACACATATTTTGGCCTATTAATACTATTGGAGGTAAGCATTGTGGCAAATAACTTTCTCAAATAATGACCTGATCCCCAATCTTTGGCTTCTCTGATAGCTTCTATGTATTCTCGATCATCTTCGAGAAACCCCATTGCAAAACATGCTTCTCTGAAACTCGGATATTGGACATGATTAACAGTTCGAATGTCTTCATAGCTACGTGGACCTTTTGCAACAGATAACATCATTCTCAAATAAAAAAGCTCGCCAGTGCTTGGAGGAACCCAAATGAGCCTTCCAATGGTATACCCCTTCGTTCTTGGCTTCCAACATCTGTTCCTATTTACATAAACAAATTTTCCAACAAATTGTGCATAAGTCAGCTCTCTAGCTTCATTGTATATCTTGTTTGTCTGCATCCAGGAAGTAAACATTGATTCTTTAACAGTTGGCTTAGACAATACTGAACCAATGTTTGCATAATCATCAAAGATAACAGATTGTTCATTTTGAAGGTGGAAGGACAATCTTTCAACTGCTGGTTGTCTGCCATGAGTTGAAAATGAAAATATTCTCCAACATGCCTCGCATGGTGAGATATACCTACAGTCTATGTAGTGTTTGATTTCATCAACAATCTGAACATGTTCACCTGCTTCATTTTGTGTGGGAACAATAGCAGCAGTAATCCGATCATATCCTTTGTGGATGTATTTGAATAAGTACTTAATGGAAGTACTTTGATTACACCATTCCATATTAATATGTGCTTGGTACTTCATCAACAACTTTGGATTATAAGGTATAACTTTATGATTGTCAAAAGTCACACCATTTTTCTCAACGGTATGGCCATTGTCTTGTCTCCTATAAACAGGATAGCCGTCTTGGTCAACAATAGTTGAGCTTTGGAATTTCTTGGGATAGTATTTAGAACACTTCCCATTCGTCATACATGGTGCTTTCATGTTTGCGTATCTGCAGGGACCATGGAGCATATGACTTTTTACTAAGTCATATAAATATCTGTCCTCCATCTGATTTGGAATTTCAGCTGAAATGATCTTGTCAATATCTTCAGGAGTGGGATACTTGCAAGATGGATGTAAGAAAATAAGAATGTGTGCATGCGGCAACCCCCTTTTTTGAAATTCAATGGTGTACATATCTGTAAGTAGAAAGTTAAGGATCAAAATATGTATGTCAATAGAAATATATTGCAATGGTAGCAAGAATGGACAAATAAATGAAGATAATAAGAATATGTGGTACATACATGCAAGTACTTTCCCGAGTATTTGATTTTTCTTCAAATCTGTTAACAGTTGATCAAACTTCATTTTAAAGACCCTTGTGACTATATCAGGACGATCTTCAGGTTTCAAATGCATTGTTCTAAGTAACCTCTGAATTTCTGGCCAATTTGGATTACATGTAAATGTTATAAACAAATCAGGAAATCCAACAAAGCTACAAATTGCCATTCCATCAATGTACAATTGATCCATGAATCGTCGACTTGCCAGGTATGTTGATGGTAATATGATTCTTTTGCCTTTGTTTTCTCCTTGGGTTTGGGTTTGGTCACCAGATGCATTCAAGTTGTTGTATTTATCTACCCTTAATTGACCTTGGTTTTTCCTGATAAACCTTAGTCTTTGAGACTCCATCATACAATAACTGTCAACTACAAATTGTTGAAATAGCCTTCTCGAGCTCAATAATGTTTGTGCTTCGTTCTTCCTAGTTTGGAGTCTAAAAGACATCCATTTCTAATAGTAACTTTATTCCTTTTCTTTCTTTGAGATCTGCTTCTAGCACTATGACAAACATCATGTCTGTATCCGTCCTCACCATAAGGAAACAAAAGTGGATATTGATAATCCAAATAACTTGTATGCAACTCAGATATCCTTCTCAGTTTACCACTTTGCTGGTCTAGAATTATATCTCTTTTGATGCATTGTCAACATCCCCTACAATAAGAGCAACCACTTACGGCGAAGGTAAATTGTAAATTCTGCCATCAGTAACTCTATCAGAAATTAACTTTAATTTTAGATCCTGCATGGCTGAAGATTCATATCTCTGCCTCGCCATCCTAAAAGATTTAGCGTGCGCATTGTATTGATATAGCATTTCTAATAATTTGCGCACAATTCATGGGTCAAGGTTGCCTTTGTTCCTGATTGTCAAAAAATAAACAATTGCTAGTTAGGAAATAGTTGTTGACTTCATCTAGCCAAACATGGAAAGTCAAGTCTAAAACTATGAGCATAAGAAGTACGTATTCACCTAAATCCTCCAAGCCTATTTTGTATCTCATTTTCTGCATCATATATGTAAAGTTGTGCAAACTTTGGAGTATGACCAGGCATAGGCAATAGGCTGCCAATACGGTGGCATGATTGACCTTGTATTCTATAGGAAAGGGGTCCTCTACCATCGTTCACAGATTTGTCAAGCTTTGCTCCAGGTGATGTGAAGGCAAACATCATGTTGTAGGCTCGAATATGCTGTTGATAATTCTTGCTCTCAGCTGAATCATTATCAAATAAGAGATGCTGGAGAACAGGAGGTGCAGTGTCCAACAGTGGAAGTTGAATCTTTCCAATACCACAGCATAGCTGGTATTTAGGAGATTTGGGATTTCTATATTTTTGCGTCCTCTCTTGATACCACATACATGCTCCACAATATTGGCATTCATATGCAGGGTCACCAATATCTAAATATCCTGCAAATTAAACAACAATTAAATAAGAAGCTAATATTTGTCATTATTACATACCAAATTGCAATGTACTTTATAGTACCCGGACTAAGAGTGATCAATTCTGTTGAACTGTCGCTTGCAGATGTCTCTTCTTCATTACTGAAATTGCTATCTGAAATCATGTGATATAAATGTTGTTTATTAATTCTTAATGACGATCAGTACTTAATAGCAATATAATTGCAATGAAAATTAAATCACAAGTAAGGTAAAAAAAAAGTTCATGAATATTTGTTACCTTCATCTCCATCAGTATAGTCACTTTCACATGTATCTTCTTCATTTAAATTGGAATTGCTATCTGACAACATGTTTATCATAGTTTTAATTCTTCACATAGATCGTTACTTGATAGCAAGCTAACTGCAATAAAAACTAATCGATGCGCAAAATAATAAGTTCATGAAGACTTGTTACCTTCAATATCTATTCCAGAATGAATTTCCTCATCTTCAGGTGATATATAGATGTTCTGACTAATAACATGTCTGCCTGGCCTCAAGGGACAACTTAATGATGGTGTGGATATGTTGTGGTTTGTATAAGAACATGATCCTTTGTTAGGATTGTGTGCATCAGCTTCTCTAGACACATTGTTTTCTGTGTTAGAGAACTTGTTAATGAGATTGATGCCCAATGACTCAATATGAATAGCTCTTCTTTTTCTTTGTGAAACATGATACTCTGGACTTGGTTGAGTATAGATGTTGGAATTAGAAGAACGTGTATTACTTGGCTGAGCATGTACTCTTTCTTTCTCATTAAGAATTATGGAAGTGATATCGACAAAGGTGTGGCATGCATTGTTATTCCATGGCGATTTTGTAGCAATATCCAAACACATTGCAGTGTTGGTTAATTGATTTTCTGTATGATGAACATGGTAAAACAGATTTGTGAGAAATATGTTTGCACAAAAACTAAATAGAGTCATTTAAAATTCCTTCTTAGATGTTACCAAAATTAGGTGGCCAAGGAACTTGTTGATTTTCACTTCTATTGCTCTAGCTATGAACCACGTTTTCCCTTTCTAATCATTTTTCGTTTCAAGCGTGCATCGATTCTTTGCATCCTTTGAGTTTTGTTGCCTATCCATGACTTTATACCTTTAGAATTAAATTGCAACTGATATTAGATAGAGAGCAGAAGATGATAAATTGATAACTATGGAAACAATCTTATTTTAAAATAAAATGTAAATAGTAAAAACCCATAACAGCAAATTAAAAAAGAGGAGTTTCTTCAATGCAATGGAAACGCAAAGTAAAAAAGCAAATTCTTGTTGATATAGTGATTATCTAAGCAATGGAAATGCATATTAAAATCACCACAATTCCACAGACTACATCAAACATCAAGCAAATTAAACCCTGTATCTAGGTGTATTGACAGCTCTCGTTTTTATGAAATGGAAAAGCTTGCTATTTTAATATTAAAAGCAAAGTCTTCACTGGCGTCAAGTTACATGAAGAAAACAAAGTTGCTATTTTCGGTTTTTATTTTCGGTTTATTAACAGCTCTCGTTTTGCTATCATGTCCAGCAATGTGTGAAACTAAAGTTGGTTATCCCATTTACTCGTTCACTATCTCCACATGTTTAAAAGAAAAAAAATAAAAAGAAAGCACCAGTTTCAGATTGTGCTAACTTGAAAGAAATTTGAAAGAAAGAGAATAAAAATAGAGAACCAGTTTCAGATTGTGCTAAATACATGGAAATGAAAGCTTACTTGCAGGAAGTACCAAGTGGCTACTTAGTAGAAGATGGTCTTCTGAATATTCACCATTGCTTCTTGAGTATTGCTTCTTGAGTAGAGTTGCAAAACATGCTGATGTTTGGGATCCGTGTTTCTCTGAAACTTGCTGAACCACTTTAATCATCCCGCCCAATTGAAAGGCTTCACAGAGTTTGGAAAGGCCCATTTTTAATATTTTATATTTTATATTTTATTTATGGTGAGACCGCCGGGTCATGGTTCAATTGGTTCAACCGGTTGAGTCATCGGTCGAACCGGATGATAAATAAATTAATAAATAAATAAATAAATAAATAAATAAGTACTAATTTTGAAGAAAAAGTAAGTAAAAATAATAATAAAAATTAAGCTAAAACGGCCCAACCGGGTCCAATTGACCGGTCCATCCGGGTCTGACAAATGACCCATTCCTGCTCCGCGGCCCAACCCGATCGCGGCCCTAATCAGGGTTAAACCGGCCGGTGAGACGGCCGGTCGACGGTCCGACCGCCCGGTTCGATCCGGTTCTTACAACATTGGATTAAATCCTCATATTTCAGTGTGAGATTAAATCCTTACCTTGATAAGGTCTCTTGAGTTTCTTTTTTTCATTTATTTATTTTTGTTTCTGGATATTTATCCCACTTCATTTTATTGAGAAACTCCACAAATGCACTTTATTAATTAAGAAAGTAAGAAATCTTACTAATAAAATCATTGCTAAAAAATAAGAGTACTGATAATGTTATTATAGGAAAATAGGGGGACTCATGAGATATCAATTTGGCATATAGCCATATACATATATGATTTTATGGACTCTTTAAAGTTGGGGTGAAACTTATAACCAAACTAAGCTAATTGGAGTCAAAGACGACTAGTCAAACTTGACTTGTTAATAAAGTACGCTCATCACAGTTCATGTGATTGATACTTGCATTATTAGAAAAAAATTCTTGCACAAATAGCAATTTTGTAGTTCATGTTTGGCTCATTCCTAGCTTAAGAGTTACTGAGGTTGATGAGTTAAGCCAAAATTTTATAATCAGTATTTTGTTATATTGTTTAATTGAAAATAGTTTTTTTTTTATCTTATATCATGGAAGAATTATAGTTGACTACAATTCTAATATGTTGATTCCACATGAAGACCCTTTATTTTTTGGCCAACATTCAGGATCTAGAAATAATCATGGTAAATGGTAACTGTAAAATGCCTTCTCTTTGTACTGGTTTGTTAATATTAATTAACTGTGAAAAATTAAATTTAGCAGCAAAGGAAGACACAACAAATGTGTAGTCCCATGATTCTAAAAATCAAACTTACTTAACACATTTTGTTGCACTCAATTTAATCCCACACATTCAGGAATTAAGAAGCTACTGAATTAATATTAACAAAATGGAGAGGATATAAAGGTCTAAATCTTAAGCTGATTACATACTTAGGGTCAGAGAGTCATAAAACATAGTTAATATCTTAATTATACATGCTTGTGCCTCCCAAAGCAATTGTTACACCATCAACAATCAAAAAAACAAAAAACAAAAAACTGCCTACAGCATTCAGTTAGGTTTGACTTTGTCACTTCGTGTAATGAAGTTTCATTCCATTTTGATATTCTTTGTCATCTTTGTAGATGAAAACTGAGCAGGAACTGAATCCTGGGTAGGGAGGTCATCGAGTAGCGTGTCAGGCGGTGTTCTTTTGGCAGGTGTAACACATCCCATCATGTCAGGATCATGATCCGCGGTTGTAGATAAAGATTGCTGTAAAAAAGAATTTTATAAACGTGTATGAGGTTAAATCATAAATGTGTTCAAAGGTAAGATTCAAGGATATAATATTTGCCAAAGTTTTCCTTACAGTGTTGTGTTGAACATCTTCACTGACCACCACAGACTTTCCTTTATGAGATGTCGATTTTTCCTAAATACATAACACATATTCAAAGTCAGAATAAGTTATCATAAATAGCATACAAAGATGAAGTCAAAAGACATATGCAATCCCAATTGTGATGTTATAATTGAAAAAATTAGCACTTCAACTTGTCTAATATCCATTACTTCACATGGGAAATTTTCTTACTTCCAGAATGAGCAATTTATGTGCTTGATATACCTCATCACGTGCAAATAGTTTCTCAATCGATTCAATGAAATCTGCATCGTCATCCACCTTGATTACAGATGAAGATTTGAATCTTGGTTGTGCTTTTAACATGAATGCTAAAGTTTTTCCTAAAATAATATCAAGAGATTCTGGAAAAACTTTCGGATCCTCTTCACCCTCCTAAAGATATTATATTATATCAGAAATCAGAAAATAAAAATAAAAACAATAATAATACACCTTATAGTAACGTGTAAAGTTGTAATAAAGGAATAAATGAACTTTTCATACCTTTATCATTTCCCGTCTAAGAGCAACAACCTCTTTCCCAATCAGTTTAGCAACATCAGTGTTCCATAATACAAACTTTGAACGACATTTTTTGTAAAAGACTTCCACCTCCAATTTATACCTATTGACAACATCATGAAGACATCAATAACAACATATAAGGCTGATAACTCTTAGAAATGAGAGTTATTTAGCTCTTTTAAGCTTGAATTTGCAAATCCAAAGTGTGTTTTAAGTGTTCAATGTGTGCATTTTAGTTTAATATAGGAATGTTTAGGTTAAAATGTTTTTAGTTCTTTGTTTGGCACTTTTAGTGCCATTTTAGTGTGAATAATTGGTGTGCGAGAATTATGCAGAAATTTTGGTCTTTGTTGTTTGGTGCCATGGCACCACGGTTTTGCACCTATCATTTGATGCGATTGAGAAAACATCCAGTGCGAATTATTTCGTATTAGAAGTGGTTCCAACTGTAAAATGACAGCCTCCATGTGCCATTAAGTAGCGAAAGTGATGGTCCTCACTCATATTTTTGAAGGTGTGCTTATTTGTGAATGGGCCTTAGTTTCCTTAGTGATTAAATGGATAAAACAAGGCCCATTAAGGATGAAAGTGAGGGATGGTCATTGGAGAAAAACCCTAAATAGGGTAGAGCAGTGGGTGAAAGCGTGAGGAGAGGGATTTTTAGAATTCATTGAGCAAAGACTTTGCCTCTCTCCCAGACCCAACCACACTCCATCTCCTTCTTCCTCCATTTCCTTTCATTTTCACCATCTTCCACCATTCCATCTTCAACCTCCCTTCACCACTCCATCTTCCACCATTGTTAACCCATTTTGGGTGATTTTCTGCATATTTGCGATGGAGAAGATTCACGTTAGAGAGGAGCTTGGGCAAAGAGGAGTTTCATGCTTGAACAAGCTCTTGGCTATTTCTTTTCCCTTAGCTCTATCATTTTATTTCTCCATTTGTAAATTTCAATATTCAGTTCTGTGATGGATATTAGCTTTGGTTTTATTTTCTGTGTTCTTGTTTTTAAGCTCACCATGAGCTAAATACTTTATGCTAGGATGATGTGATTTTGTATTGAATCCTTGTTGGTGAATGTCTATCAGTCTTTGCCTTTGAACCTTTGACTCATGTGCATTTATTTACAATATGCTTGACCTAAGTCCGCCAATTTTTGTTGGGTACATGTATGTTAGGTGCTGAAAGGTGGTAACATACTGAATTCATGAGTTAATATGAGGGGTATTAATTAAGGGACACTTTAATTAATTTTGATTAAACTAGACATAGGAAATCTGTCTCATAGGGTGTTCTGGGTCACACTTAGAAGACAAGGGGAACATAATGGGGGCTTAGACATAAGGTACCCTTTACTTAACCCTGGTGAAAGTACTGAAAGGTACACACATTAGTGCCCTGCGCCCAGGTGCCAAATGGCACTGACTTATGGCACTGAAACTAACTTGGTGAAAATATGAATGAACTGAAATCCTAGCTGTTTTTCTCAGATTTTTATCACATCTTTTTAATTTATTTTTACTGTCAATTGCACTTTAAATTACTGTCATCATCACCTCAAATTAATTTGTTACTTGTTACTTTGTTCTCTCATTAACTAGATTAGCCAAATTGAGAATTTGTGGAATTAACCGTAATCAATCCCCGTGGGAACGATATTTACTTACTCTTTATTACTTGTTACGATTGTGTATACTTGTACAATTGTGTTGTTATTTCACACAACAAAGGCCTAACCAAATTGTGAAATAACATTACTCATAATGGGCCATAAGAAAACACCTTAGAAACGACTTGTGAATTGTAAACACCACAGCTGCATTTAAATTCTTGGGTTGTTTTCTCTGGGGCTTTTCTATAGCAACTGTAGCACCCTTCATAGAACCATCCACTTCCCGTAAGAAATTTTCTAATTATGCCAACAGTAACACAAAGTGTGTCCTACCCAAAATTTGAACAATTAATAGTAATTAAATAGATGATTACTTCATACTGCAGTATACAAATAGAATTCAATAACTACATAAGTAAAAGTCTTTAACGGATACCTGCATAAGGTCATTGATCTCAGAAATAGTCTTCACTTGAGCATTGTGCATAAACTTCTCTTGCTCAGAAATCCCTTGAGAAAGCCCTTGACTATATGAAGAGATTTGGCTAAGCCCTTGACTGGATGACTCAGGGCGCTGGCCTGAATCCAAACTGTCACCATTTATAGAACATTTTCAAGATATAAGTATATTATATGAAATGCTCATAAGTCCCAACAGATTTTCTATGGAAATTATACCTTTTTTTGAACTGTTGTATCGCGATAACATCGTCATTTATCAGCAGCTTTGAACCAAACATTGAGTTTGCAATTGATATAGGATATTGTTCTAATATAGCAATGATTATGAGAAGGTCATAATAAAAGCATAGTAATATAATAGCATCTTTAATTCAACCTATATACAAAACATATTAGTTAAAGCATATCGTTATAACCTCGTGCTTCTCTGATCCTTGCTTGTGTCAATATAATAATAATTGGACCAGGTTCTTTTCTCTCATGAAAACTCAGAAATTTAGAGGCATGTTGTTCCCATAGTGTGCAGCTAAGCACAATGCCACTGCATTATCAATGAGTTAGAATAGGTGCATTTTAAAAAATACTGAAGAACAGGTCAAATAATTACCCAGGTAGGTTATTACCTAAGATCTTTCATTGAAATGACAACCTTATTTTTTGGTGGGTTAGGTTGCTTGTAGTTTATTTTTTGAAACTCTCCAATGACATCTATGTGCAAGTCACAAAATTTTAGACATCTACTATATGTAATACGTAACCTAAAGTGAAACTTTAATGCAAGCATTGTATAAATTTCACCTACTAACTGATTTACAGAAATTTTTCCAGAAAGTATTTCATCGAAATCTTTGAACCGATATATATGCAGGGTATTTCTGCAAGTTCTTGTTGCTTGACACTTGTTCCTTTCGTTAACATCAGTCTAAAACTATGTTCACATGCTTTGTATTCCAAGTTATTGGCCTTTACACACACATTCTGAACAACATAGGCAGTATCTTCCTTCACTTTCAACTTCCAATAGTCCAGATCATCACTAAGTGTTGTGACTTGTATCTTGTCTCCCTAGTGTATTAATAAAAATGTACTAATATCAAAAATCCAATATAACATATTATATTGCATGAAAAGGCAACCAAAAGAGACTGAATAATACCTTTGCGTCCATAAAAATCATTTCAATGTGCGGTGGCTGTTTGCTGTACCGGACAGTCCAAATATCAGTAATTCTCACCTCCAACTTCCAAGTTTCTTGTGTATCATCAATATCCTTAATCGTGCCACATTTACGCGGCATAGTGTTGGTCCTTATGCAATGAAACACACCAAAATATAATGACGGAATCTCATTATTTGAAAACTAAAGAATTGGAATAGCATTGATTCAAAACATCTCTACAATCTCTACAATAAGTTAAAAAGAAAGGGTAACAAAGGATAAAAACTTAAACGGATATATGACTGAAACCACAAATACTATATGCCTCAAATTTGCAATAACACCAATACTAAACCAAAGCGGCGTGGAGAGAAAAATAGGAAAAAATAGCAAAAGGAAACACAACTACAAACACACGTAAATACAACAACAGGCATGGAAATAACATCAGAATAAATACAACAAATAAGGAAAAACATAATATTCAGTTACAGACACGTATTGGACAAAGCTTCATTTTTTCATTTCATTAAGTAATAGAAATGAAAAGGGGAATAAACACCTTTAGATCTGAAACGCGTTGTAGAGTTGTATCCTGCAAAGAAGACCAAATGCATAATTAGTGGTTTTTTTTACATGAAAAAAATGGGGAAGCAAGGGGGAGACTTTGCGAAAAGGGGAGGAAAGGGAAAGATGGGGAAGGTGGTCGGAGGATCAGAAAACGCAAGGAGGATCATAAAACCACATCCCTCACCAACAAAAGTCTGAGGATCAGAAAACGCAAAACCCATTAAGATGGGGAAGAAGTAGCATAAACGCAAAACCGATTAAGAAGAAGAACAATGCAAAACGCAAAATGCCACAGAAAACCAAAATACAACTTCTTCACTTTCATAGGGATGCAAAAGTATCAGGGCCGTTTTCAAGTACTTTCTTCAGCAACTGAAAATTGTAATAGAAGAAAGAAAAATTAGTTCATTCATATTGCAGTTGATTCATATGAAGGGTTGTCTGATTAGAAAAGTGAGACAAATAGAGAAAAAAATTGAATAGGAAAGAAAGAAAATACCAGCAGCTGACCTAAATGTGTTCACGTGATAGCAAAGGGACATGCTGCATCTTTATTCTTATCTTTAATGCTAAAAGCAAAATCTGCATCCTTTCATTCATTGAGCAAGGAGGAGAGCAAATTCTGCCGTCAAATGTTAGTTCATACCATTAGCAATAGTTGTAAATACATGTGATATGTTGAGTCAATACATAAAATACAATCATGATATATTACAAATGTGTAACTTGGAATTTCAAAGTGAAGGTAAAGTTACCAAAAGGGCATGTCAAAAATTTCATTAGGTGTAGCACTGAAGATTGTAACCTACCAAAGAAATAAATTTCAATTAGAGTTTAGAAGCATAAAATTGACATACACATATTTGTTAAGATATCAATTTTAGGACACTTACATGCTAGAGGTTTTGGAAAACCTCTCTAAAGACAACATTAATTGTAGTGTTTGTTGCCTTCCGTTCATTATCATGTATCAAGATTTTCAATCCTTCCTTGCTTTGAACTCTTGAAAGGGCTACATATAACTGACCATGGCTGAACACAGGTCTAGGCAAGTATAGTCCTACACTTGCTAGTGACTGGCCTTGAGATTTGTTGATTGTCATGGCATATGAGACAATCAAAGGAAACTGTTTTCTTATGAGTTTAAAAGGCCACGGTGATTGAGATGGAGACATAGACATCCGAGGAATATAGAACACATTTCCAATGTTCTTTCCAGTCATGATCTTTGCTTCAATTACATGACTTGCTAGCTTTTTCACAATCAATCTAGTCCCATTGCATAATCCTTCGGATTGGTCTAAATTCCTCAATAGCATTATTGGAGTTCCAACTTTTAATTTTATCCTGTGGTTAGGTAGACCTGATGTTCCAAGAGAATTTAGAAATTCAGGAGTTAATCCTTCAAGTCTTTGGGTTTTAATTTATACGATTTGTCAATTGAATCAGCGCTTAAATACTCTCTTTCGTCACCTGCAATTAATAGAGAAATATGTCATTGTAATGAAAAAAAGTTTATTAAAAGTGTGTATATATGTGTGTGCGCGCATATGTATACTATCTAAAAAATACAATAGTTAACCAACTACCTGGAATTAACGAAAGAACATAATCATTGATTTCATCAACAGTTTCAATGGTTGATGCCAAGATAGCTCTAGACTGCAAAAATTCCTCATTCAAGTATTGATCTACTAAATTGGGATATGTACTGTGA
Organism: Calophaca sinica; assembly: GCA_037113605.1. Classification (NCBI taxonomy): domain Eukaryota; kingdom Viridiplantae; phylum Streptophyta; class Magnoliopsida; order Fabales; family Fabaceae; genus Calophaca; species Calophaca sinica. The sequence continues at coordinate 75,395,898 of CM073734.1, forward strand.
ACTATAGCATCTATGGGATCAAGAAAATCTGTAATTAGAAATGAATGAGGAATTTCTATTGATGCATAGCCATCATTTGGCTCAGATAATTTTCCATCTCCCACATCTAATATCCATTGTGAAAATTCTTGGAGTTCTGAGGCATTGGTGTTGTGAGCACCATGTTGTAGGCGCATGTTTTTAGTCAGGGTTAACACTTGACAATATTCCCAGAGATATGAAGCATTTATTGTTGCATTGACAATGTCTGAACGGGTTCCTCTAGGAATGACTGGGAGAATTTGTCTAAAGTCTCCTCCAAAAACTATTACCTTTCCTCCAAATGGAGAATTATTCCTCATGATGTCTCTCAGGCTTTTGTCTAATGCTTCGAAACAAAATTTATGTGCCATTGGAGCTTCATCCCATATTATTAACTTTGTTTGTTTCAATAGCTCCGCAAGTTCACTTCACAGTGAATATTGCAAGTTGAGTTCTCTTTGCGAGAGCAGGGATGGAAAACTTAGAATGTCTTTGTTCTACCTCCAGGTAACAATATAGATGCTATGCCACTTTGGATGCTCTTGTGAAAACAATATGACCACTTTGAGCGTAGCGCAGCCAATGTTTTCCACATGAAAGTTTTACCAGTACCCCCATAGCCATAGAGAAAAAACATGCCACCACGACCGTCATTCACAGCTTGCATTATTTTGTCAAATATACTTCTTTGCTCATCTGCGAAGTTGTTATTTAATCATTAGTTGATTGATGATATATAATATAATGAGAGAAAACAAAATAGGTAACTTGGTTTGTCAAGATATAATATAAGAAGAAATAAAACAGGTAATTTGGTTGTCAAGCCAAAAGAAGTTTACATCACCTGTTAAAGAACGATAGCAGTTTTGGAACTCATCATGCAATGCACGAGTATCATAATCACGTTCAGCATATATGAGTCTATTACCTAACTGACTTGTGATACTCCCTTTTGGATAAGGCATTGATGGAAAGTCTTTTAGACTTTTTCTATTGGATTGCAATATCTTCTCAACTTCCAACAAAGTTAAATTTTGCAATTCATCATCATTAAGCTGCAAGTCTGAATATGATAAATGTATCTCAATCAATATCGTGACTTGTTTTTTAGGCAAAGCATATATATTAAATGTATGAATGTAAATAAGTAAATAATACACGTATGTTGGATGTTGGACGATTGTCTTTGCTCATAAAGAATTCCATCTGCCAACCACTGCCATGTTTGATCCCACACATATTTTGGCCTATTAATACTATTGGAGGTAAGCATTGTGGCAAATAACTTTCTCAAATAATGACCTGATCCCCAATCTTTGGCTTCTCTGATAGCTTCTATGTATTCTCGATCATCTTGAGAAACCCCATTGCAAAACATGCTTCTACGAAACTTCGGATATTGCACATGATTACCAGTTCGAATGTCTTCATAGCTCCGTGGACCTTCTGCACCAGATAACATCATTCTCAAATAAAAAAGCTCGCCAGTGCTTGGAGGAACCCAAATGAGCCTTCCAATGGTATACCCCTTCGTTCTTGGCTTCCAACATACATTTCCTATTTACATAAACAAATTTTCCAACAAATTGTGCATAAGTCGACTCTCTAGCTTCATTGTATATCTTGTTTATGCGCATCCAGGAAGTAAACATTGATTCTTTAACAGTTGGCTTAGACAATCTTGAACCAATGTTTGCATAATCATCAAAGATAACAGATTGTTCATTTTGAAGGTGGAAGGACAATCTTTCAACCGCTGGTTATGCGCCATGAGTTGAAAATGAAAATATTCTCCAACATGCCTCGCATGGTGAGATATACCTACGATCTATGTAGTGTTTGATTTCATCAACAATCTGAACATGTTCACTGCTTCATTTTGTGTGGGAACAATAGCGTGATAATCCGATCATATCCTTTGTGGATGTATTTGAATAAGTACTTAATGGAAGTACTTTGATTACACCATTCCATATTAATATGTGCTTGGTACTTCATCAACAACTTTGGATTATAAGGTATAACTTTATGATTGTCAAAAGTCACACCATTTTTCTCAGCGGTATGGCCATTGTCTTGTCTCCTATAAAGCGGGATAGCCGTCTTGGTCAACAATAGTTGAGCTTTGGAATTTCTTGGGATAGTATTTAGAACACTTCCCATTCGTCATACATGGTGCTTTCATGTTTAGCGTATCTGCGAGGACCATGGAGCATATGACTTTTTACTAAGTCATATAAATATCATCCTCCATCGATTTGGAATTTCATTTGAAATGATCTTGTCAATATCTTGAGAGTGGGATACTTGCAAGATGGATGTAAGAAAATAAGAATGTGTGCATCTGTGACCCCTTTTGAAATTCAATGGTGTACATATCTGTAAGTAGAAAGTTAAGGATCAAAATATGTATGTCAATAGAAATATATTGCAATGGTAGCAAGAATGGACAAATAAATGAAGATAATAAGAATATGTGGTACATACATGCAAGTACTTTCCCGAGTATTTGATTTTTCTTCAAATCATTATGATTGATCAAACTTCATTTTAAAGACCCTTGTGACTATATCAGGACGATCTTCAGGTTTCAAATGCATTGTTCTAAGTAACCTCTGAATTTCTGGCCAATTTGGATTACATGTAAATGTTATAAACAAATCAGGAAATCCAACAAAGCTACAAATTGCCATTCCATCAATGTACAATTGATCCATGAATCGTCGACTTCCCACGTATGTTGATGGTAATATGATTCTTTTGCCTTTGTTTTCTCCTTGGGTTTGGGTTTGGTCACCAGATGCATTCAAGTTGTTGTATTTATCTACCCTTAATTGACCTTGGTTTTTCCTGATAAACCTTAGTCTTTGAGACTCCATCATACAATAACTGTCAACTACAAATTGTTGAAATAGCCTTCTCGAGCTCAATAATGTTTGTGCTTCGTTCTTCCTAGTTTGGAGTCTAAAAGACATCCATTTCTAATAGTAACTTTATTCCTTTTCTTTCTTTGAGATCTGCTTCTAGCACTATGACAAACATCATGTCTGTATCCGTCCTCACCATAAGGAAACAAAAGTGGATATTGATAATCCAAATAACTTGTATGCAACTCAGATATCCTTCTCAGTTTACCACTTTGCTGTTCTAGAATTATATCTCTTTTTGATGCATTGTCAACATCCCCTACAATAAGAGCGACCATACGGCGAAGGTAAATTGTAAATTCTGCCATCAGTAACTCTATCAGAAATTAACTTTAATTTTAGATCCTGCATGGCTGAAGATTCATATCTCTGCCTCGCCATCCTAAAAGATTTAGCGTGCGCATTGTATTGATATAGCATTTCTAATAATTTGCGCACAATTCATGGGTCAAGGTTGCCTTTGTTCCTGATTGTCAAAAAATAAACAATTGCTAGTTAGGAAATAGTTGTTGACTTCATCTAGCCAAACATGGAAAGTCAAGTCTAAAACTATGAGCATAAGAAGTACGTATTCACCTAAATCCTCCAAGCCTATTTTGTATCTCATTTTCTGCATCATATATGTAAAGTTGTGCAAACTTTGGAGTATGACCAGGCATAGGCAATAGGCTGCCAATACGGTGGCATGATTGACCTTGTATTCTATAGGAAGGGGGTCCTCTACCATCGTTCACAGATTTGTCAAGCTTTGCTCCAGGTGATGTGAAGGCAAACATCATGTTGTAGGCTCGAATATGTTGTTGATAATTCTTGCTCTCAGCTGAATCATTATCAAATAAGAGATCTTTGGAGAACAGAGGTGCAGTGTCCAACGATGGAAGTTGAATCTTTCCAATACCACAACATAGCTGGTATTTAGGAGATTTGGGATTTCTATATTTTTGCGTCCTCTCTTGATACCACATACATGCTCCACAATATTGGCATTCATATGCAGGGTCACCAATATCTAAATATCCTACAAATTAAACAACAATTAAATAAGAAGCTAATATTTGTCATTATTACATACCAAATTGCAATGTACTTTATAGTACCCGGACTAAGAGTGATCAATTACATTGAGCGTAAACTGCAGATGTCTCTTCTTCATTACTGAAATTGCTATCTGAAATCATGTGATATAAATGTTGTTTATTAATTCTTGACAGGCGATCAGTACTTAATAGCAATATAATTGCAATGAAAATTAAATCACAAGTAAGGTAAAAAAAAAGTTCATGAATATTTGTTACCTTCATCTCCATCAGTATAGTCACTTTCACATGTATCTTCTTCATTTAAATTGGAATTGCTATCTGACAACATGTTTATCATAGTTTTAATTCTTCACATAGATCGTTACTTGATAGCAAGCTAACTGCAATAAAAACTAATCGATCAAGAAAATAATAAGTTCATGAAGACTTGTTACCTTCAATATCTATTCCAGAATGAATTTCCTCATCTTCAGGTGATATATAGATGTTCTGACTAATAACATGTCTGCCTGGCCTCAAGGGACAACTTAATGATGGTGTGGATATGTTGTGGTTTGTATAAGAACATGATCCTTTGTTAGGATTGTGTGCATCAGCTTCTCTAGACACATTGTTTTCTGTGTTAGAGAACTTGTTAATGAGATTGATGCCCAATGACTCAATATGAATAGCTCTTCTTTTTCTTTGTGAAACATGATACTCTGGACTTGGTTGAGTATAGATGTTGGAATTAGAAGAACGTGTATTACTTGACTGAGCATGTACTCTTCCTTTCTCATTAAGAATTATGGAAGTGATATCTGACAAAGGTGTGGCATGCATTGTTATTCCCGCAACTGATTTTGTAGCAATATCCAAACACATTGCAGTGTTGGTTAATTGATTTTCTGTATGATGAACATGGTAAAACAGATTTGTGAGAAATATGTTTGCACAAAAACTAAATAGAGTCATTTAAAATTCCTTCTTAGATGTTACCAAAATTAGGTGGCCAAGGAACTTGTTGATTTTCACTTCTATTGCTCTAACTGCAGACACGTTTTCCCTTTCTAATCATTTTTCGTTTCAAACGTGCATCAGTTGCTGCATCCTTTGAGTTTTGTTGCCTATCCATGACTTTATACCTTTAGAATTAAATTGCAACTGATATTAGATAGAGAGCAGAAGATGATAAATTGATAACTATGGAAACAATCTTATTTTAAAATAAAATGTAAATAGTAAAAACCCATATGACAAAGAAATTAAAAGAGGAGTTTCTTCAATGCAATGGAAACGCAAAGTAAAAAAGCAAATTCTTGTTGATATAGTGATTATCTAAGCAATGGAAATGCATATTAAAATCACCACAATTCCACAGACTACATCAAACATCAAGCAAATTAAACCCTGTATCTAGGTGTATTGACAGCTCTCGTTTTTATGAAATGGAAAAGCTTGCTATTTTAATATTAAAAGCAAAGTCTTCACTGGCGTCAAGTTACATGAAGAAAACAAAGTTGCTATTTTCGGTTTTTATTTTCGGTTTATTAACAGCTCTCGTTTTGCTATCATGTCCAGCAATGTGTGAAACTAAAGTTGGTTATCCCATTTACTCGTTCACTATCTCCACATGTTTAAAAGAAAAAAAATAAAAAGAAAGCACCAGTTTCAGATTGTGCTAACTTGAAAGAAATTTGAAAGAAAGAGAATAAAAATAGAGAACCAGTTTCAGATTGTGCTAAATACATGGAAATGAAAGCTTACTTGCAGGAAGTACCAAGTGGCTACTTAGTAGAAGATGGTCTTCTGAATATTCACCATTGCTTCTTGAGTATTGCTTCTTGAGTAGAGTTGCAAAACATGCTGATGTTTGGGATCCGTGTTTCTCTGAAACTTGCTGAACCACTTTAATCATCCCGCCCAATTGAAAGGCTTCACAGAGTTTGGAAAGGCCCATTTTTAATATTTTATATTTTATATTTTATTTATGGTGAGACCATGGTCATGGTTCAATTGGTTCAACCGGTTGAGTCATCGGTCGAACAGGATGATAAATAAATTAATAAATAAATAAATAAATAAATAAATAAGTACTAATTTTGAAGAAAAAGTAAGTAATAATAATAATAAAAATTAAGCTAAAGCGGCCCAACCGGTCCAATTGACGGTCCATCCGGTCCGACAAATGACCCATTCAGGTTAGGCGGTCCAACCCGATCGGCCCAAGCGTGGTTAAGCCGATTGACGGTCGGCCGACGGTCCGACCGCCCGGTTCGATCCGGTTCTTACAACATTGGATTAAATCCTCATATTTCAGTGTGAGATTAAATCCTTACCTTGATAAGGTCTCTTGAGTTTCTTTTTTTCATTTATTTATTTTTGTTTCTGGATATTTATCCCACTTCATTTTATTGAGAAACTCCACAAATGCACTTTATTAATTAAGAAAGTAAGAAATCTTACTAATAAAATCATTGCTAAAAAATAAGAGTACTGATAATGTTATTATAGGAAAATAGGGGGACTCATGAGATATCAATTTGGCATATAGCCATATACATATATGATTTTATGGACTCTTTAAAGTTGGGGTGAAACTTATAACCAAACTAAGCTAATTGGAGTCAAAGACGACTAGTCAAACTTGACTTGTTAATAAAGTACGCTCATCACAGTTCATGTGATTGATACTTGCATTATTAGAAAAAATTCTTGCACAAATAGCAATTTTGTAGTTCATGTTTGGCTCATTCCTAGCTTAAGAGTTCTTGAGGTTGATGAGTTAAGCCAAAATTTTATAATCAGTATTTTGTTATATTGTTTAATTGAAAATAGTTTTTTATCTTATATCATTGAAGAATTATAGTTGACTACAATTCTAATATGTTGATTCCACATGAAGACCCTTTATTTTTGGCCAACATTCAGGATCTAGAAATAATCATGGTAAATGGTAACTGTAAAATGCCTTCTCTTTGTACTGGTTTGTTAATATTAATTAACTGTGAAAAATTAAATTTAGCAGCAAAGGAAGACACAACAAATGTGTAGTCCCATGATTCTAAAAATCAAACTTACTTAACACATTTTGTTGCACTCAATTTAATCCCACACATTCAGGAATTAAGAAGCTACTGAATTAATATTAACAAAATGGAGAGGATATAAAGGTCTAAATCTTAAGCTGATTACATACTTAGGGTCAGAGAGTCATAAAACATAGTTAATATCTTAATTATACATGCTTGTGCCTCCCAAAGCAATTCTTACACCATCAGCAATCACAAAAACAAAAACAAAAAGCGCCTACAAAGATTGATTAGGTTTGACTTTGTCACTTAGTGTAATGAAGTTTCATTCCATTTTGATATTCTTTGTCATCTTTGTAGATGAAAGCGAGCAGAACTGAATCCTGGGTAGGGAGGTCATCGAGTAGCGTGTCAGGCGGTGTTCTTTTGGCAGGTGTAACACATCCCATCATGTCAGGATCATGATCCGCGGTTGTAGATAAAGATTGCTGTAAAAAAGAATTTTATAAACGTGTATGAGGTTAAATCATAAATGTGTTCAAAGGTAAGATTCAAGGATATAATATTTGCCAAAGTTTTCCTTACAGTGTTGTGTTGAACATCTTCACTGACCACCACAGACTTTCCTTTATGAGATGTCGATTTTTCCTAAATACATAACACATATTCAAAGTCAGAATAAGTTATCATAAATAGCATACAAAGATGAAGTCAAAAGACATATGCAATCGCAATTGACAGTGTTATAATTGAAAAAATTAGCACTTCAACTTGTCTAATATCCATTACTTCACATGGGAAATTTTCTTACTTCCAGAATGAGCAATTTATGTGCTTGATATACCTCATCACGTGCAAATAGTTTCTCAATCGATTCAATGAAATCTGCATCGTCATCCACCTTGATTACAGATGAAGATTTGAATCTTGGTTGTGCTTTTAACATGAATGCTAAAGTTTTTCCTAAAATAATATCAAGAGATTCTGGAAAAACTTTCGGATCCTCTTCACCCTCCTAAAGATATTATATTATATCAGAAATCAGAAAATAAAAATAAAAACAATAATAATACACCTTATAGTAACGTGTAAAGTTGTAATAAAGGAATAAATGAACTTTTCATACCTTTATCATTTCCCGTCTAAGAGCAACAACCTCTTTCCCAATCAGTTTAGCAACATCAGTGTTCCATAATACAAACTTTGAACGACATTTTTTGTAAAAGACTTCCACCTCCAATTTATACCTATTGACAACATCATGAAGACATCAATAACAACATATAAGGCTGATAACTCTTAGAAATGAGAGTTATTTAGCTCTTTTAAGCTTGAATTTGCAAATCCAAAGTGTGTTTTAAGTGTTCAATGTGTGCATTTTAGTTTAATATAGGAATGTTTAGGTTAAAATGTTTTAGTTGCTGTTTTGGCACTTTTAGTGCCATTTTAGTGTGAATAATTGGTGTGCAGAATTATGCAGGAAATTTTGGTGCTGTTGTTTGGTGCCATGGCACCACGGTTTTGGCACCTATCGCTGGTCTGATTCAGAAAACATCCAGCTGCGAATTATTTCGTATTAGAAGTGGTTCCAACTGTAAAATGACAGCCTCCATGTGCCATTAAGTGACAGAAACAGTGGTCCTCACTCATATTTTTGAAGGTGTGCTTATTTGTGAATGGGCCTTAGTTTCCTTAGTGATTAAATGGATAAAACAAGGCCCATTAAGGATGAAAGTGAGGGATGGTCATTGGAGAAAAACCCTAAATAGGGTAGAACAGTGGCTGAAACGTGAGGGAGAGGGATTTTTAGAATTCATTGAGCAGCACTTTGCCTCTCTCGGCTGACCAACCACACTCCATCTCCTTCTTCCTCCATTTCCTTTCATTTTCACCATCTTCCACCATTCCATCTTCAACCTCCCTTCACCACTCCATCTTCCACCATTGTTAACCCATTTTCGGAGCTGATTTTCTGCATATTTGCAGTGGAGAAGATTCACGTTAGAGAGAGGAGCTTGGGCAAAGAGGAGTTTCATGCTTGAACAAGCTCTTGGCTATTTCTTTTCCCTTAGCTCTATCATTTTATTTCTCCATTTGTAAATTTCAATATTCAGTTCTGTGATGGATATTAGCTTTGGTTTTATTTTCTGTTTTCTTGTTTTTAAGCTCACCATGAGCTAAATACTTTATGCTAGGATGATGTGATTTTGTATTGAATCCTTGTTGGTGAATGTCTATCAGTCTTTGCCTTTGAACCTTTGACTCATGTGCATTTATTTACAATATGCTTGACCTAAGTCTGGCCAATTTTTGTTGGGTACATGTATGTTAGGTGCTGAAAGGTGGTAACATACTGAATTCATGAGTTAATATGAGGGGTATTAATTAAGGGACACTTTAATTAATTTTGATTAAACTAGACATAGGAAATCTGTCTCATAGGGTGTTCTGGGTCACACTTAGAAGACAAGGGGGAACATAATGGGGGCTTAGACATAAGGTACCCTTTACTTAACCCTGGTGAAAATCTTGAAAGGTACACACATTAGTGCCTGCGCCAGTGCCAAATGGCAGCGACTTATGGCAATCAAAACTAACTTGGTGAAAATATGAATGAACTGAAATCCTAGCTGTTTTTCTCAGATTTTTATCACATCTTTTTAATTTATTTTTACTGTCAATTGCACTTTAAATTACTGTCATCATCACCTCAAATTAATTTGTTACTTGTTACTTTGTTCTCTCATTAACTAGATTAGCCAAATTGAGAATTTGTGGAATTAACCGTAATCAATCCCCGTGGGAACGATATTTACTTACTCTTTATTACTTGTTACGATTGTGTATACTTGTACAATTGTGTTGTTATTTCACACAACAAAGGCCTAACCAAATTGTGAAATAACATTACTCATACGTGGCCATAAGAAAACACCTTAGAACAGCTTGTGAATTGTAAACACCACAGCTGCATTTAAATTCTTGGGTTGTTTTCTCTGGGGCTTTTCTATAGCAACTGTAGCACCCTTCATAGAACCATCCACTTCCCGTAAGAAATTTTCTAATTATGCCAACAGTAACACAAAGTGTGTCCTACCCAAAATTTGAACAATTAATAGTAATTAAATAGATGATTACTTCATACTGCAGTATACAAATAGAATTCAATAACTACATAAGTAAAAGTCTTTAATGGATACCTGCATAAGGTCATTGATCTCAGAAATAGTCTTCACTTGAGCATTGTGCATAAACTTCTCTTGCTCAGAAATCCCTTGAGAAAGCCCTTGACTATATGAAGAGATTTGGCTAAGCCCTTGACTGGATGACTCAGTACTGCTTTGAATCCAAACTGTCACCATTTATAGAACATTTTCAAGATATAAGTATATTATATGAAATGCTCATAAGTCCCAACAGATTTTCTATGGAAATTATACCTTTTTTTGAACTGTTGTATCGCGATAACATCGTCATTTATCAGCAGCTTTGAACCAAACATTGAGTTTGCAATTGATATAGGATATTGTTCTAATATAGCAATGATTATGAGAAGGTCATAATAAAAGCATAGTAATATAATAGCATCTTTAATTCAACCTATATACAAAACATATTAGTTAAAGCATATCGTTATAACCTCGTGCTTCTCTGATCCTTGCTTGTGTCAATATAATAATAATTGGACCAGGTTCTTTTCTCTCATGAAAACTCAGAAATTTAGAGGCATGTTGTTCCCATAGTGTGCAGCTAAGCACAATGCCACTGCATTATCAATGAGTTAGAATAGGTGCATTTTAAAAATACTGAAGAACAGGTCAAATAATTACCCAGGTAGGTTATTACCTAAGATCTTTCATTGAAATGACAACCTTATTTTTTGGTGGGTTAGGTTGCTTGTAGTTTATTTTTTGAAACTCTCCAATGACATCTATGTGCAAGTCACAAAATTTTAGACATCTACTATATGTAATACGTAACCTAAAGTGAAACTTTAATGCAAGCATTGTATAAATTTCACCTACTAATCGATTCTGAAATTTTTCCAGAAAGTATTTCATCGAAATCTTTGAACCGATATATATTCTGGGGTATTTCTGCAAGTTCTTGTTGCTTGACACTTGTTCCTTTCGTTAACATCAGTCTAAAACTATGTTCACATGCTTTGTATTCCAAGTTATTGGCCTTTACACACACATTCTGAACAACATAGGCAGTATCTTCCTTCACTTTCAACTTCCAATAGTCGGATCATCACTAAGTGTTGTGACTTGTATCTTGTCTCCCTAGTGTATTAATAAAAATGTACTAATATCAAAAATCCAATATAACATATTATATTGCATGAAAAGGCAACCAAAAGAGACTGAATAATACCTTTGCGTCCATAAAAATAAATTCAATGTGCGGTGGTATTTCTTTGTTAGGACGGTCCAAATATCAGTAATTCTCACCTCCAACTTCCAAGTTTCTTGTGTATCATCAATATCCTTAATCGTGCCACATTTACGCGGCATAGTGTTGGTCCTTATGCAATGAAACACACCAAAATATAATGACGGAATCTCATTATTTGAAAACTAAAGAATTGGAATAGCATTGATTCAAAACATCTCTACAATCTCTACAATAAGTTAAAAAGAAAGGGTAACAAAGGATAAAAACTTAAACGGATATATGACTGAAACCACAAATACTATGTGCCTCAAATTTGCAATAACACCAATACTAAACCAAAACTGACGTGGAGAGAAAAATAGGAAAAAATAGCAAAAGGAAACACAACTACAAACACACGTAAATACAACAACAGGCATGGAAATAACATCAGAATAAATACAACAAATAAGGAAAAACATAATATTCAGTTACAGACACGTATTGGACAAAGCTTCATTTTTTCATTTCAATAAGTAATAGAAATGAAAAGGGGAATAAACACCTTTAGATCTGAAACGCGTTGTAGAGTTGTATCCTGCAAAGAAGACCAAATGCATAATTAGTGGTTTTTTTTACATGAAAAAAATGGGGAAGCAAGGGGGAGACTTTGCGAAAAGGGGAGGAAAGGGAAAGATGGGGAAGGTGGTCGGAGGATCAGAAAACGCAAGGAGGATCATAAAACCACATCCCTCACCAACAAAAGTCTGAGGATCAGAAAACGCAAAACCCATTAAGATGGGGAAGAAGTAGCATAAACGCAAAACCGATTAAGAAGAAGAACAATGCAAAACGCAAAATGCCACAGAAAACCAAAAACCCTAAACATAAACGTTCAAAAAATCCTGCGAAGCAGCAACAATGGCGAGGGAGAAAAAGAGAGAACGAAATGAGATGAGAAGAAAAACCGAACAACAAATTGTTTGTTGAATAAAAAAAAAGCCTCACTTGGTGAAGCAGTAACAATGGCGAGAGAGAAGAAGAGAGGACGAAATGAGGGGAGAAGAAATGAAGGACAGGAAAATGGGTTGAGAGAGATAACAAAGTGAGAAGAAAACCCTCACCTGACATGAGGTGACTGCACTGACCGGGGACTGCATTGAGCCAAATTGCAGTCTAGAGAATAGAAGAAAAGTTGCAGTTTTTTGAATAATAATAATTAATTCATGTTTTAAAAAAAATGAAAATTAATTAATTAATTAATAACTCACATAAAACTTGTTAAGTTGGGTTTAGCGGGAGAAATTTGCACCAAATGCTGACAGCTGGAGAAAAATGTAGTTGATTTTCTTTAATTAGTAATTGATGATGGAGAGGCTTTGCATTTTCTTCAGCTGCACTCCAAGATTCGAAGTCATATATAGTCACAACTCACATTCTATTTCGTATGCTTCTCTTCACTAACAAAGCATGTTTGCTACTAAATCATATTATGGTATCTGATTATTGTGTTAAATTGCTTCCCTTTAATTCTTGCAAGGTGATACTTATCTTTTATCTACTACATTCCAAATTCCTTTATTATTTATCAGGTAGAGGAAATGATTCTCTAAAAGATAACATCATAACAGTTCTTGGCACGACCACATTCAACTGCTTGGAGCCCATGAATTCTCGTGACAAATTAATGACTTTGTTTTCTGTCTCATTTTCTTTCAATCCTTTTCTTTCAAACCTTCTGTTATTGTTTATTTATTCTGTAGAGATATTGGCATTCTTGTCATAAGGCAATGGTTGAGAGATTGTTGATGGTGCAGGTTATGTCATGGATGGATGGGTTCTGTGCTTGGCAGAGCTTGATTTTGATTCCCCCAGGAAGATGAGGTGCATGAAAGCTGATCATATAAAAGTGTTGATTTATTGGTCATTGGCTGCAGAGGATTTTTTAGATATGTTTTACTATCTTACTAATTTACTATCTCTGGATTTGTCGGTTCATCCCCTTTCTTTAACCTGCCTCTTTCTTCTTTCAAATTTAGTAGCTTTTTCAGTCTAAAATAAATTTGGACGATTCAATTGATTTCCCAGAATCTGACATGCCACCTGCTCAGGGTAGAATATTATCTCTCTCCAGCTTGATACAAATTATCCATTGCAACTGGATTATTGTGAATGATAAAGAGCAATGAAGAGCCTATGGTCTCATAGCCTTTCGTAGTGCCAATTTCGTTTTGCATATGTAAGCATTTTCTATTTCTATGTATATATGTGATTAATTTTATAATGCATGGGTGTTTGTAACATCCAGTGCTAATAGATTACAATCTTGCCAAATTACTTAATACAATGAAAAGAAATTTCCAAGTCCATTTCCACTTAACACAATGTCAATGGTTATATTACTCCTTCAATATAACCAATGACTGATCAAGTATCACAGTTGTAACCCAGGTCAGAAACACCTTCACTATCAATAAATTTGGTTTCTTCGGCTCCTTTGAATCCATGTGTTTAGGGGAAATATTGTTGTTATGTAAAGCCGTTCATTTGCCTTCAGCCAACAGCTTAAGCTTTTGGGATAGTTGGTTCTTGACATGGTATCAGAGCTTCTATGACTAAGTGGCCTAGAGTTCGATCCTTGCCGCCCTCATTATTCTAATAAAAATAATTGAATTTCCGCACAAGGTAGGTGGGCCTGTGCATAATCCACGTTTCAAGCCCAAAGGGCTCTCACGTGAGGGGCCGTGTTAGAACTATAATATAAAGCCATTCATTTGCCTTCACCCAACAGCTTAAGCTTTTGAGATAGTTGGTTCTTGACAATTGTTTTGACTTAGATTTAATGAAAGGTGTTTCATTTCATTATCTTGCTTTGTGATTTGAAAATGAAGCATATTATGTGTTTGACCTTTTCATTTTGAGGATAATATAATTTGCATGTATGAAAACTGGTGGCCATTTTGGGAATCTGAGCAGGAAAACGGGTTAGTAGTATGCAATAACATGTGTAGTCCATCTGTTGTGCAACTTTGGTGTGATTATTCATTCTGTGCATTAGAGTCCTTAATGATATCCCAAGGAGTGACCGTTGCACACTGACACAATAACGCCTGCAATACCTCTTCCAATGATTAGCAAAGTAAGTGTTCTTTAATTTTCTGCCTCAACCTCCTTAAACTCCCAAATGCACCTTAAATATCTGCAAAACTCCCAAATGCAGCTTAAATATATACTCATAAAATATAGTTTATACCTTTAGAAGATTCTATCTTTTGTACCTGTAGGCAGCTATCATATTAACGTTGGATTCACAGTTCCTGCTCCTGCTTTTTCTGCAACAAGTTGTTGTTAAGTTTCTATTTGGCATGGTACCTCATGCTAAGCAAAAATAAACTTATCAGCTTTTCATTTTAATTCAAAGGATGTGGCTGATTTTACATAATTAATAACATTTATAGTATCTGAAAGTAGGTTCCTAAGTTCCTTTATATCCTGCCTTTCTACATGTTATTCATACTTCATTAGTTCATTTTCACAAACTTCCAGTGTAACTCTGTGTTGTTTTATGTAAAACATGGCAGAAGAATGTTTCACTCATTTAATTTTATTTTCATTCAGGTAAGAGGCAGGCTCATAATGATGCCGAGAAGCAAGTGAATGCTTTTATTGAGGAGGACCTTCAATTTCAATGGCAGAAAGGATTTACCAATCAACAGTTAGTTTTAATGAGTGTAAGCTTTTAGCATCCGGATGTATCTTTAAGCTCACTAATGGCAACATTGAACTTTGACATGTAGGTTTTGTTGCAACTTCTCAGGGCTGGCAGTGTGATTAACTTCATAAGAATGAAACATCGTTATTCTTTCACATGGAAATATGAAAAGCGTGAATACTATGAGTTCCTTAAAAAATAAATTTATGTGGGATCGATAGTTGCTATTTAATGGATTAGGATAACTCTGAAAAATGTGATTTAGTAGTAACATCGATATTGCAAGGATTGTAAAATGTAACTATCCAATATGCTATTTGATCTAAACATATTTGAAAGGGTAACTGTATATTAGAAAATAAAGGGAATTGTAAGATATGCAAAAGGCAACTTCTCATTTGAAAATACTCCTTTGTATATACATTCTTCCATTGATAAGGTTTGCTTATCTATATCTCTACAAAAAAAATTAGTATGAACTGAACAGTTTAGAACCATTGCATCATTGCTTCACTGTCAAGAGAGTGGGATGGTATTTACTTTCAGATTTAAAGCAGGCTGGAGAAATTTTTCCCAAATTGAGAATGCTTATTGCTTATTATTGATTATTAATTTTTGGAAGTGAGTTGTAGAATTCTTTCTCAAATTGAGAATGCTTTCACTTTCAGATCTAAGGAATATTTCCCCCTTTGATATGAGCATTGTATCTCATGAGCAAATATTTGTTATAAGGAACAATTTAAAGCGAGGAGTGTCTCCCACCCCCACTTCCCTCCCAAATTTCCCTCCCAACCTAATCTAAATCTTATCCAATCAAAATCTCAAAAGGACCAACCAAACCACATGCAATTTTCACTCATTGGGTGACCAATCACCACTCCTTCCCTCCCAACCTAATCTAAATCCTATCCAATGAAAATCTCAAAAGGACCAACCAAACCACATACAATAGAGCATGCATTGGTCATTAATTCGGTGGCCTCGAGAATTGGAGAGCTCCTTGAGAAAAACCTCTCTCTCTCTCTCTCAAAAGGCAATATCATCAGAAAACCCCCCCTCTCTCTCTCTCAAAAAACAATTCAGAAACCCCTCTCTCACTATAGAAAACCCTTATCCTCCAGCACCAGATCTGTTCCCCTCCACCACCGGCTACTCTTCTTCTCGTGACCACCACCGGTTTCTCTCTTTACCCAAACCGGATGTGTCTTTCTCCACCTCCGACTTCTCTATTCCCGTGACCACCACCTCCCGAACTCGCTTTCTCCCTCGGTGATTGGTTTCTGTAGAGTGCTTCGTAGCGGCGGAGATGTGTTCGTGGTGGCGATGACAGCAGTAGAGGAGAGGCGTTTGTTTGTGGATAAAATCTGCAATGGAGGTGTGCGGCCATCAACGGAGGGTAAGGACTACCCTCGACAGCGTTTGAAGGCCGCGAACTGCAAATAGGGGGTGAGGGGAAATCCACAACTTGCGGCATGTCTCAGCAGCAGGGAACGGGAGCCGCCGACACAACAACGGGGTATCCGGCCTCCTTTTATTTTTTCCCTGTTTCTGACCTTCACCTTCTTTCTCCTTCCTCTTCCTTCTTTTTTTTTCTTACTTTCTTCTTTTTCACTTCTATTATCTTCTTTATTTTTTTATTTTTCTTTGCTTTTTGATTTTCTTTTACGTGTTTCGACATGTTTCCAAGCATGTTATGGGAGATTTGTTGGAAGGTCTGCAATGGATTGCAAACTTACAAGACTATAGTGGATTGCTAGAGTTCAGAAATGTTGGCAATATTGGAACATTTGCTAGAGTTCTGCATTGGGTTACATTTGGTTTTGGGGCATTCGATTGTTTTTTTTTCCCTCACTGAGATTCTTCTTCCATGTATTCTATTGGGTTTTTTTTGCTACTATTCACTTCTGCTTCGTTTTCTTTAAGTTGTGGCCTTCTAATCATGGATTTTGTTTTCCATTTGGATTGCTGAATTTTTTATTTTACTTCCCTAATTCATGCATTTATTTTTTTGGATTAAAATATGTATAACTTCCCATTTGCCTTTTCTCTTATTAGCTTTGGTTTATGAGTTACTTTAATCTTTTGTGTTTATCAGTCTTTGATGTTCAATGTTTTCATTTTGTGTAAAGCTCTTCACCAAGCTGGCAAGGTGCTTTTCAATTCTTTGCGTGCCCAGTATTAGAATCCTTTTTTAATAGAGGTATGGTTTCAGAATCAGTCTTTGTGTGCACAATTTTCTGATTAAAAATCTGTTTGAAATTGAGTAAAAATATGTTGTGGTTTAGTCTTCATCCTTCTGTGTTTTTATTCTCTGGAGCTCAGTCTAGGTGGGTAAAATTTCTGATCATGTTGTGGTTTAATTTGATTTTGATGCAGGAAAGAGTCTGACAGGTTAACAGTGAAGTCAATAAATGAGTGCAAAGAAGCAGAAAATAGATGAGGTTGCTGAGAAGCTAAAGAAGGAAGTGTAGCTACAAATCTTTGTCCAAGGAAAATAGTTACGATGATTCTTTGTCCAAATCTAAAGAGAAGGTATTGCATTTGACTGTTTATGGTTTAATGCATAATTTTTTTAAATTTAATGTTGTGCAATGATCGTGCATTTGTTTTGTTGCCTATTGCTGAATAAAAACGAATTGGCAGAAAGTACTTGACTAACAGAATATGAAAAGGAGGGGAGGGGTTTTGATTAATTTTATTCCTCAATGGTAGCATACAGATGTAGCTATAGCTGAAAACTTATCTACAACCCATGCATCATATGTATTGAGTATATAGATATCTAATATGATCTTTTTTTCCTTGACAAATTAGAATTAAAAATTAGAATTGATATTTCTCTTTTCTTTTGTGATATAATGATATTCCTCTTGCTTTGTTATAATATTTTCCTCTTTTAAGTTATTCAGATTGTCCTAAAGCCTTCGCATTATAATTTTGTTGATTTGAATTATATGATGATTGTAGTGAAAGGATTAGTGCCCATAGGCCACAACACTTCATGGGAATGAGCAGCCATTACATAGCTTATAATGGGGTGCTGTCTATTGGTGGTCCAAGCTTATGCAGTCATCTTGGCTAAGGGAGAAGAGGGATAAGCTCACGAGGTTTATAAAGGAAGCAATATTTCTGTTAAAGAAAGCAACAATATGAGAATATGAATTCAGGGATTATTAATAATGCTAATGCCTTTAGATTAGTGTTAATTTTTTATGATTTTAAATATACTCATTCTTATTTTCTGTCTTTAAGTTAATATTAATGTATTTTCTTTGCATTTTGAATCCAGTAAGTTGATAATCCATATCAAACATTTTTGCTAATACTCAAGCTGAGAATCTATTTTCAATAAGCATGTAGAAAACTCTCTTGCTCTAGCTTCCTTGATGCTGAGTAGTTTAGTATTTGGTGTCCAACTCTAACTGTGAGTTCTGTTTTGAGTTGACTTCCTGAAATCTATCAATATATATTATGCAATTTATATTTGTTCTATTATTTAGGGAGTTGACCCTGTTGCTGAGATCTTTTTTTGCATTAAAAAAGAGGGAGTCTTATACTGTTGCAAGTTGATGCTTAATGATTAGTCCCCAGGAGTTGGCTCATAAAGGTACTTGAGAATGCTAAAGGTGTTGTAGCCATAGTAGTTTCAATTCTGATATTTACAAACACAGTATAAGGATCGAGAATGGAAGAGCAATTGTTTTGAATATTTTGGTCTTTGGTTTGTAGGGGGTTTAGAAAGGGTTTCAGGTATTGAAATTGTGTATATTATCTGTTTCGATTAAAATAGAAATAACAAATTTTCAGCAATTTTGTAATATGTTATTATTTCAATGTTTTAAATATAAATAAATTATCTAGCAAAAGAGTAAAAAAATATTACTCTCCACAAATAATTTGCAAATGCATTGTATAGACAAATAAATTGTATAGATGATTTTGAAGAATTTCCAATAAATTTTGATTATCTTATAATTTTAAAAATTATTATTCTAAAACAATATGAAATTATACTCCAAGTAATGTCTCCCTGAGCTGTTTTGGGTCCCTTCCAAGGAGCATTAATGATGAATATTTAACACAGCCATGATGTTAGTTTTTTTCCAAGTGAGGTTGTTTATGAAAGTATTTAATTTATCTATTCCTAATGTTTTATGACTGTTTCCTCTCCAAAAAAAATGTTTTATGACTGTTACTATATATATCTATTGGCATAGGAATCACTATATTATAATATTGTTTTATGGTTGTTATTATATATAATTATACAATTAATATTAGTACAGAGATCACTGAATTAAAATATTTTCTAGGTCAAAAGACACAAAAATTAATATTTAGTTTTAGTTAATGCACATAGATGCTTTAGAAACATTCATAGCAACCAACGCGGTGCGACCCGTGCTGGTGCACGAGTATGAAGTTGAATTTCTATATTGGACAACTTTTATTTCATTTTATTTTGTGTCTATTTCATTCACATTGTAATTTTTTTCATAAATGCAATGAAGCACCAAGTAGAAATATGATTACAAAAGGGAAATGGTAAAATATGAATATGAATACAGAAAATTTTGGGACTTTGGGATGTGGAATCATGATGAATTGTGGATTTGGAAAAAGGCATATGAGATGGTGAACTAGCTTTACTTTATTTATAGCTAATTTTGGCTTTAGGAGAAATTATGGTGTTTTGTACAGTTCCATTAATTTTGGAGCCTGCGGGTTTGGCTCCTTTTTGTTTTGTTATGCTTCTAAGATGCAACGTTATTGCTTATCAATATAAACTCTTTGTTGTTCTCTCTCTTTATGTCTTTTCCATATTGATTTGTGTGTATATTACAATTCTCTAACATAAGTTGCCTTTTTTTAATGGGTCTCCCACATAAGTGTGCTACTTAATAAATTTCCTATTTAACTTTCATATTTAATAATACTCTCATTTGCATTTCCTTCATAATAGGTTTCCATTAAACTTTCCTATGTAATAGTACTCTCATATAACCTACCCGTGTATCTTCCTCAATCTGTATTTTCACATGGGCAATTGTATGTTGCCATATCAAGAGTCACATCAAGAAATGGATTGAAGATATTACTCACTGATAGTGAAGGTCAAGATACAAACATCACTTCGAACGTTGTCTACAAAGAAGTATTTCGCAATTTATAACACAGGTATATTTCATAGAACAATTCATATTTTCATCAAGGATCAATATTTTCTTTACATGTTAAATTTATAATCTGAATCATAGAAATACAAGTTCTTACTTTCTTTACAGATTTCCAACGTGCTACACTTGCGAAATCAAGAAGTGGTTTGAAGAAACAATATGCTTGATAGAATGGTTGATGAAGGAGTATTTTGCAATTACAAAGAAATATGCTTTAACTACCTATATGATATTTTTGAGATACTTTCTTGCCTTATAGCTTATATTTCTAATAGTATTCCAATATAAATTACATTTTTTACAGTTTTGCATATAAAATTCTTTTTAAATGGTATTCTCGGATAACCCGCGCATCGCGCGGGTGCACCGTCTAGTTATATATTAAAACAAATATTAAATAAATATTCAAAGAAATCATTATAACGTCAATTTTTTTGTTTCCGTTAATTGGTGATCCTCATTTTAATTTAAATTGTTATATGAAAACAATTTTTAATTTTTGTATAAATAAAATAATTTTATATTTAGTCTATGTATGTGTGTGGTTATTTTCAATTTAATTTTCATACGTGCTATTATTATAATAATATTTGTTGAAGTTATAATGTAAGTTAAAACATAAGGATTAAATTAAAAAAATTTAAATATGTTTTTAATCTCTATATATATGGGCAGAGGCAGAGGGAAGGAGGGACGACCTGGTGCCGTGGTCCCCCCGAGATATGTCAATTCTTGTATCAGTACATATGTAATAATCTATGGCCCCACCCTTTCCCAACAATTGATGTGTATATATGTTAATTAATGATAATCTGGACTGGAGTTTGATGTCTCAGCATTACTTGTAAATTTTCCTCTCACTAGTAAAATGTAAAGCATGCGTCAATCATTCTGACAAACAATCTTTGACTACATATTTTTAAAGTTTGTGTCAAAAGTTTAAAAGGGGGAGTATTTTATGCATTCTTTTTGGCTTTTTACTAGTTTAATTATTTTTTTGGGGTACATTTTCCTAGTTTAATTTAACTCACTACAAAAACTATAGAAATTATTCTTACCACCAGGCCAAATTTCTACGTAAAATATATTGTATATTATATACTATATATTTAAGTTTTCTCATGGTCCCCCTTAAATTTAATTCCTGGCTCCGCCCCTGTATATGGGAACGTTCTCTTTTGATCCCTCAATTGGTTTGTGGTCTCTCTTCATAGCTCCGTCAAGTTAAAAGCTAATGTGTCTAACAGATGGAAAAGTATTTCCTGCATTCACGCATTTCTTGTATTACAAATCTTGACTGTTGTATCAAGATATGACACGACTTATACACTTAAATGTATTTTAATGTTGATTTGGTAAAGTTAACATGTGAATCGTTTGATTTTAATGCAATGGCCTAAATTACTTAACTGCGACTACCACGTCCTTATACTACTGCAGAGAATCTGTGTTTCTGACCGACTTATGTCTACTCATCTACTAAGAGCACCTTTAGCGCTGTTGCGATGGGTGTTTTGTTAATTCCTGAACCAAAAACGAAGCTGACGTGGATGGAGCAAATTTAGTGGCCGTTGCTTATTTATCGGTCAAAGCAGCTTGTTTGTTAACGTCTACTAATTTCGTGAAACGGGCCAGAGGAGAGAGACAGAGAGAGATGAAAATTGTGGTGGGCCAACATGTCAGTTTGCTAACCGAGGAAACAACGCGCGTTGTTGTTGCTCTAAGTGTCATATTTGTCTGACATGGCAAAAGTAGCAACCTGTCAACCTCCACTGTGTTCAAAGGATGTCCTAATCAGCATGTGACTCACTGTTAAGGGTGTTACACTTTGTTATTAAGATAGATACCCTAAAATTCATCTTTCACATTTTAAACCCTAGAATTTTGCATCTCTCTCTATATAAAGATGTTGATAAAGATGTTCAAAACCTTTAAACATTAACAACAGTTGACACTTGACAGTACAGATGAATGATGAATCCTCATATATCGACAAACAAGACCATCTGGTACAGCTGAGTAGCTGACAAACAAAAAATATTTAAAAATTATAATGGTAGTTCCTGCACGTGATGGGTACATTAATAATGAACAGGAAAATTGAAGTTGCCAATGCGAGGTGTTATAATAAGATTTTGTGGTACGTATGATAGACACCAATTCAAGATTTTTAGTATCGACAACACGAAAAGATACTAAAAATAACAGAATTTTTTGTTTTTGAAATGTATTTTATAACATTCTTTTTAAAAATCTGTATTTCACAACCAAAAAAAATTGGAACAATATAATTCAAAAATAGCTTTAAAGGTGAGAAAATAAATAAAAATGTTTGATACATTTATTTTAAAAAACATGTTTTAAAAGCAACAAAAAAAAATGTATGGCAACAACAGATGAACATGCCTAAGTGATGGTGACAAAGGGTAGCAAAGGTATTAAATGGTAGTAGTAGTAGTAGTATAGTAGTAGTAGTGGAGGATGTGGTGAGCTATAGATATCGCAAAGGGTGACAAGTGACAACTGACAAGTAGCAATAACAATGGTGAAAGATAGTAACACCACAATAACAGTGGAGGGTAAAATAGATAAGGTCCTTTTTAGTACCATAAAAACAGTAGCAACACCACAATAACAAATTTGCCACGGTCTTTGCTTGAAGAACCTTATCAATCAATAGTAATTATGACTAGGAAGTGAATTAAAATTGGAGCATATGACAAATATTAGTACCATAAAAAACAACGCATTAGCTGCTTCCTCATCACATTGAGACAAAAGTCCATTGGATTTTAGGATAATAATCTCATTGTTTGTCATTGTCATTCTGACTTTGCTATCTAGGGATTTAGCAAAGGTCAATGCCGATTCCAACAAAATGCCTATTTCTTATGCACATCCAGTGGAAATCTAAAAATTAAATGAAACTGAAAATTTTAAAAGCTCAGAACTGATGCAAAACTCACAAAAGATGCGAATCACTGAAAGCTACCTAAAATATGCTTGATTGCTCGTCTATTGACCGGAAAGAAAGATGCATTATTCTGGTCCTTCTGATTCTGCATCCTGAACCTGCCTCTGCCTCTTTGGGCCTTCAATTTCTTTTGATTTCCTTTCAACTGGACGAGTGATATCCCTAATCATTTGATTTGCTGATATAGAGGAAAACCAATGCAAGCGACGACCAATATAGAGGAAAGCCTTCACCGCAAGAGTTCTTGCTAAGAGTCGCGGATTGGATTAGATCGATTTTAAGGGAAAAAAACCATCCGATCAAATCATTTCAGTTTTTACTCTAATCATCTAATTGGTTTAGTTTTAAAATCAAATCCGATCCGATCCGATCCGATTTACTTCGGTTTGGATTGAATTGGATTTCGGTTTCTTATTTATAATCTGTTCCGACCTCAAGTCCGCATCATCGTTTTCCGAGGTATTGTCCACTTTGAGCCACATGTGATGTGGCCTCGTAGTTTTGTCGCCAAAAGCGCGCCGGTGGGTTAAGGCGTGTGGGTGTTTATAAACTCTCATTGGCCTTGATTCCCAAGCAATGTGGGACTTTTGGTGTATCGAACGATAGCCCCTGATCAAGGCCAAGGGCTAAAGGCGTCGACCTCGTGCGTGGCTTAGGCCCTCCTTCTAGCGCCAATGTTCCGACCTCAAGTCCGCATCATCGTTTTCCGAGGTATTGTCCACTTTGAGCCACATGTGATGTGGGCCCTCATGGTTTTGTCCTTAAAAGGCGCCTCGGTGGGTTAAGGCATGTGAGTGTTTATAAACTCTCATTGGCCTTGATTCCCAAGCAATGTGGGACTTTTTGGTGTATCCGGAACACCATTCATGTTTGGGGAGAAGGTTTTTTTGGGACCTGGCTCTCAGGTTTGGGAAGTATATCTCTTGAGATGAGGTTACCTCTAAGATGTCTCAGGTGGATGTTGGTAGGGAACAGGTGGTTGTTTCATCTGTTACCACCATCGATGTAACAAGGAGCATTAGGGTGAGGTTTTTCCAATTAGAGTCTTTGAAGAGAAGTTTGGGGTTGTGGAATTTTGTTTGTACAAGAAAAACATATGACATTCCTGGTTGCATGGCAACTGTTGTAAGGAAATTATATTGCGTATGAATTAAGTTACTCTACTGTAGAGTACCAATCATATTCTGGTAAATATTATCCGATTGGGAAAAAAATGATTGGTTTCAGTCATCTATGACTAGAATTGCCAAAGAGCCAAATTTTCTGTCCATATTTTGGTGGTTCATGTTGTATCTTCTTTGAACCTATCTCAGATAATCACGAGATATGGTCCTCCTAATATATTTGCTTGAGAAGTAGTAGTCTAATTGGATAAACTCACACGCATATATCTTTCACATTCCCTGTTAATATCAATGTTAAACGTCACTGATGACAAAGAAATATGAAAAATGCAGTCTTAGTTGACTTAAATTTGCAAGAAGGGTGTGCATTTGTGTTTATACCAGGAATCATTCCTACTTTGAATTAGTTAGGTGTAAGCATAATAATATTAACTTCAAACATTTATTTAAACAGTATAATCCTTTCACGGAAATTAATTGGAATCATTCAAAGGGAAAAAAATAATCTGGATTTCAGTGTATTACCCCCCAAAAAATATTACGACCTTTTAAGAAATAATAGTTGGAATCCGTCAATGAAAAGGAAATTTTAATTTACTAATGTTATTAATTAAATGCGTCAACTACTCTCTAGTGAGTCCACACCCATATCATTTTATATTTTTATTCTTTTCCAATTGCTTTTGTTTTCCTTACCTACTTTGGGCTCTATTTCATTTAAGAAAACTTTTTATTTTTTTATTTTTAATATTGTTACCATCTCTCATATCAAATTTTAGAAACAAAAAGTAAAAAAAAAATGTTTTAGTAATATTTAACAAAGCAGAAAATAAAAACTACAAACTTTCTCTCTCTCTCTTTTTTTTTTTTTTTATAAAGACAAACATTTTCTTGGATCGAAGGGGCATAATATCTTAAAAAGATGCTCATTCCACATTGCGCTGTAGTTCACAAATAAATAAATAACATAAAGTTGTCTTTTAATTCAGAAGAGCTAGCATGCCAGCGAATATAGCCATTTTCTAATTCATCTTATCTTAATAGTCAAAACAGCTCATATAAGTAAAGTCTAATAATCCAACTTTCAAGCCCCTTCACGTTACATTGTTTTCCATCTCTCTGCCTTTTTCTATTCTTATTTGTTTTTCTTGTTGCCATTTTGCATAGCCTACAGCAAGACTGACATCAAAGCATATAAATATAAATTATATAATCCAAAGTTTCAGAACCAACATTTGATTCATAATTCATTCCTTCTTCCAATTTCTGTCTTTATATCTTGTTTTGCAAGAAATTAAGACAAGAATTGCCTTATAGGAAATATATTTGACCAATTGGATTTCAATGGGGAAAGGAGGTGGTTGCATACCAAGTAAGAAAAAGGCACCAATTACTGATCAAGAAAAGAATGAACCACCACTTAGTAGTGTAGTTGAAAGCCAAGAGGAGCAACCACTCCAAGAAGTGAAAAAGCTGAAAGTATACATTGTGTTCTACTCAATGTATGGTCATGTGGAGTCATTGGCGAGATCCTTGAAGAAAGGGGTTGATTCGATTGACGGGGTTGAAGGGGTGTTGTACCGCGTGCTGGAGACACTACCTAAGGAGGTGTTAGAACTCATGAAGGCACCTGAGAAGGGTGATGAGGTGCCACTGATATCTGCCGAGAAGTTGGTTGAGGCTGATGGATTGTTGTTCGGGTTTCCGACAAGGTATGGCAGTATGGCGGCACAGATGAAGGGGTTTTTCGATTCAACAGGTCAGTTGTGGAAGGAGCAGAAGCTTGCTGGTGTTCCTGCTGGCTTCTTTGTTAGTACTGGTACTCAGGGTGGTGGCCAAGAAACCACAGCGTAAGAAAAAGGGCCTTTATTTTCTGCCTTTTGATTATAAAATGTTTTTCTATTGTTTTATAATTTTCTTTGTTGCAACTTCAAAGGTTAATCTGTGTTTATAAATTAATTGATTCTTCACAAGATTGAAAACGGGTTCTAAAAGTAGGTTTTGCATATATAACTTGCTATATTGACAGTGAAGCTGAGATTATGCATATCATATCTTTGTGATTATTTGTTTGGAATAAACTATGTTAAACTACTTTGAGTTTGCTTAAACCTTGTTACAAAATGTTCTTATTCTAATAGAAACAATAATAGGTCATCAGAACTGTTAGATGATATCAAATGATTAGTTTTAATCAATTTCTACTTGTAGAGAGTTATTTGAAAGATGCTATTAGATGCTACAACATCTAACAACTCTATATAGTCGGTTAGTTTTTCTGGTACAACTTTCAGTTATTTATGTTAAGGTTAGTTAAGTTCAGTTAGTTTTACAATCCATTCTGTTTGATCAAGTGTCTGAATATAAGCTATACCTCAGTTTAATATCAAATTGAATTCCAATTTCATTTCACTATTCCATCTAACATGGTATGAGTCGAAAAATTCTCACTTCCGCAGAAACTAGGAGAGTAAGTTTTGTACAATACCACGTGCTGATGGTTTTGTGACAATCAGCGTCTCTTATTCTATTGATGATTTCAGTGCATGACTTTGTTTGATCCTGGAGTGGGGATTGGTAGTTTTGTTTTAGAAAAACAAAAAGAAAAGAAAATTGGGGGTGGGGATATATGATTGAAAGACATTTTTGGATTAGAGTATCTTTAATTTGGAGCAGAATCTCCGCAAGCTAAGGAAGTAATATCATCACAGGTATAAATAACAGTATTTTAAAAACCGGATCAAACCGATCGATTAAACCGGTTGAATTGGGAATCGACTAGTTCGACGGCTGGTTCAACCCCATTATAACCACAACCTGTTTAAACCACCCAGAACCGGGGTTTGACCTTTTTGAACCGCTAATTGAACTGTGTTGAACCGTTTGAAATGATTTTTTAAATGTTTTATTTATTTTTTCCCCCAAATATAATATTTTTTTATTATTTATTTATTTATTAGTCATAATGAACCAATTGAACCATGACCCAGAGGTCTTGCCATTTAATCTCCAGTGATTTAATTTCCAGTTCGGTTGTTAAAACATCACTAAATAGATATTTTATGTTGATTGCAATGTATTATTGTGATAGTTAATATGATGAATGGGAGACAAACGTTGGGCCATTAATATGCCTGATGTGACTATTATTGTAGTTGGACAGCAATAACACAGTTAGCCCACCATGGAATGCTCTATGTTCCTATTGGTTATACATTTGGTGCCGGAATGTTCGCAATGGATTCCATTAGAGGTGGATCTCCATATGGTGCTGGAGTCTTTGCTGGTGATGGTTCAAGGCAAGCAAGTGAAGCAGAGCTCGCTCTTGCAGAGTATCAAGGCAAACACATGGCTTCAATAGTCAAAAAGTTAGGCCACAAAAGCTAGTTTCTCTCAACAGTCCAAAAATTTCAATCAATGTTATGATGATATTCAGATGTTTTGTTTATTATTGGTCTATGATTGGCATGATCAAGAACCTTGTCCTTCTATCCTTGGAAAAAAAAAAAGTGTACACATTGTAAACTTCAAAGTTCATACTTTTGTGATTTTGTGTTCTTTATAATACATGAATGAGGCGTACTCCCTCTAGACTCAATTATAAGCAAAAAAGTAGTCATATTTAGTGGTCTAAAATATAAGCAAATTCTAATTTGTTTCACCCTATTTAATGTTACCATTCAAAAAATATCTTTAATTTAATGTTATCGACACAAGTCCCCATAAAACTTAAATGAAAAAGAATGATAGTTTGGAGAATACAATTAGTTTTTTTTATTATACCAAGAAAATTAAATGAACTTAACTAACTTTCTTAATGAGTATAAAATTAGGTATTTTTGCTTATATTCGAGTTCAGGCGGAGTATTTCATTGGAATTCACAAATTATGATTATCTTCCCATAATAAGTATAAACATAAAAAGGCATGCATATTTTAACTAGGCAATCTTATTCAAGAAAACACAATTATTTGTTTTTTTTTGACAGGGGAAAACACACATCATTTCATTAATAATGAGATCCTCAATTCACTTATGAATTTGATCAAAATCCTGAAAATTAGCCATATATGTAGCCACCTCTGATAAGGTGTGAGCAACTACGTCTATATTAGTTTCTCTCTTAGTGAACTCTACCAACTGGTTTTTGAAAACACCATTATTTGTTAAAAACCCATTTTGGCTTATTTTCACTAACACATTTAGTGGACCCCCAATGTCCAACAAGGAACACATTCACGAGTCACCATGTGAGGCAGGTCAAAGAAGCTCCTCTCAATAGCTCTTAATTGCCAACTTGTCTTATATCACGTCTAAAAAAAATCCTTCTTTTGAAATTCTCTTCATAATGATTCTGCTAATATTTGTCTACTAGTCTTACAATTAATTAACTAATTCCTCTGTTCAAATTTCAGCAAAGACTAACATCCAAGTGTTTTCTACATTGACCTGGATGTCTAGAGGCTTCATAGAAGCTATTAAGACATTCATAGGATAGTGCTTAGAGCATCCACAATAGAGAGAGCTAAAATTAAGCATCTTAGCACTATTTTATGGGCTCAAAATGACACATAGGATATAAAACACACATAAGATATTCATCTAGTTTTTACTCCAATGGTGATATCTTTTTTTTGGGTCCCACGATGGACCCCACATATTTACATTATTTTATTTGAACCCAATTTTGATTTAAATTTAAATATTAAATCAATTATTTTAATTAATATACATAAAATTATCAAATATTAAAAAAATATTACTGTTGACACACAAACACACACCAATTTTTCTAATTTTTTTTCACACACTCGTTCACACACACCCTTTTTTTTATTTCTCCAGAACCTTCCACCAACACACAAACACGAGCCTCTCATCTCCATTACCGTTGACACACACTGACCCTCTCATCTCCTCTCCGTCGCCTCACTCCCCTCCCTCGCCTCACTCCCTCGGCCTGACCCTCTCATCTCCCTCGTATCTCATTCCAGAGCTCGCCGCCATCAACCTCGCTATCGCATCTCCATCAACCGCGCACCCAGTCGTGCGCACCTTCGCATCTCCATCGTGTACCCCCGCACCTTCTGTTGATTTTATTGGTTTGTTGATTTTATTGATTTGTTGATTTCATTTCTGTTGTTGAATATGAGATGAGGGCCAACGATTCAAGTTTGGTAATTGATTCTACACATTTATTTTTGCAATGGATGGAAGCGAAGAGAGAAAATGGATCAACGATTTTGTGAGACGAGAGAGAGAGAGAGAGAGAGAGAGAGAGAGAGAGAGAGAGAGAGAGAGAGAGAGAGAAACAATGATTTTTTAAGGATAACACACGGTATCTATTTCTAGCTGCTGGATCAAAAATTTTAGACACTCAGCTTGCCACATAGAATGTCTCCAATGCTAAAAAAAATTAGATCCCTTTCCACATAGGATAGATACCCACTATGACACCCCCATTGTGGATGCTCTTAGATAGTCCAGGGAGGCTTCAAACAGCAAGAAATCATCTATGAGAAATAAATGGATTAGAGGAGGACCATATCTATATGATTAAAGAGGAGTCTATGCTTCCTCTAGAACATCTTTAATAATTTTGTCCTAATCTAATTCCTCTTAAAGGTTTTTTGTCCTATTCCTATTGAAAAGCACCTATAAAATAACACAAAAAAACATACTTCATAATCTACTTGCAGACATGGTCATTAAACCCATGGTTATGAAAAACAGTTCGACTGGTTCAGCTGATTGGACAGAGAACTGATCGCATATCCGATTCGTCAACCCCAAAAAACCAAATGGTTATATAACTGATAAAAAATAGGTTGAACCGGTCCAAAACTGATCAACAAATCAGTAGTTAGAATCGGTTTGAATTCGCCAGTTTTTCAATTTTTCAATTTTTTGTAACTTTTTTTTAATTAACAAATATAGTGCTTAGCCAAATAAAGGTCCAGTAATAAGATATAAAACTCTATATACATGGGTTTTTATTATTGATTTTTTATCTTACAAAACATATAATATGATCAATTTGTGTTGATTTTTATTAATTTCTTAATAATTTATTTATATAAAATTATTACTTAATATATTATATAACATAAAAAATATGCATTAATTATCATCGATTCAACCACGGTTTAAACGCATGCAGTTGAATCATTAAATAATTGATAGAATTCAACCAAAATGACTAAATATTAAAAAATTATCGGATAAATTAAATTAGTGTTAGCAATGTGAACTCAATGCAAAAATTCTGATATATTTTGACAATCTAAAATACTTGAAACTATCATCACCGGTAAAGATTTGATTTTAGATTTATAAAGATATTTTATATTTAATATAACATGTTACATAGTTGTAGTTACATGCATACCGTCTTATAGTTTTACTGTCTTATAGTTTTATTATAGTGCACATAAGAATTCATGTCATTGTCCTAAGGGATGACTTCCGGTACCCTCCCTCTCCAACAGCGTCCTCACCCTTTTTTTCTTTTTAAAATGTCCCTACTCCTATCCCCTCCCTTTCTCTCTCCAAGAGCACCCCCACTCCTTTATATCTCTCCTTTATCCAACCCCTACAACCTACCACCCCCGAGACCTCCCTCCCCTAGCAACCCCCCTCCCTGCAACCCCCTTTCCTACAACCCCATCCCCCGTGACCCCCCTCCCTTCGACCACCCACCCCTTACCCCCACTCCCTCTTCCCTTCCCCTTTTGCCCTTGGCTACCACTCCCCTCTCCTCCCTACGAGGCTTGTTAAATGATCGGTTAAGCTCATTTGTTTAATTAAATAAACAAATACAAACTGTTGGAATTTTATATTTCAATAATTAATATGGGCTGATATCATTAATAATTATATTAGTTATTTATCATAAAGGAGCTATATTTTATATGATCATATAAAGTTAAAATAAGGTAAGCTCATTGGACTCCTAATTTAATTGATATGGACCTTATATGAGTAGATGTAAGTGTGGCCCGATAAGGGGATAATGGGTACCCTGTTAGGTCTAACACACTATAAAGAAGGCTATGGTCCCCAATACACCGAATCGTCGTCATCCATTCTCTTCTCCCCATCTGAATAGAACCTAAAGTCTCGTGAGAGAGCTCAAGAAGATTCGGTTGAGGAAGAACCATAAAGTCACCGCTAACGTGTTCGTTGTTTGTTGTCATGGATCCAGTTGCTCGTAGTTTGTTCGTGATCATTCCTTTGGTATTTCGCTTCAGGTGATTGATTGCTATGGATCCAGGTATTCTTCTAATCCTTGATAATCTAACATGTCGTAGATCCTAAGGGCAGAGAACATGTTGTTCTTGTTGAGCATGCTTGTATGTCTTTATAGCTTCCGCCTAAAGTATTTCTTCTATGAGATTTGAGCATGCTTATTCTTGTTGTTATTATTAATAAGGTTTTAATTCCAACAAGTGGTATCAAAGCGGTCTTCAATGTTAGATTATTAGAATTAAGGTTTTTTGTTGATGTCTTGGGTTTTGTTCTTGGGTTTTGAGTTTTCTCCCAAAAAAAAAATTTACATGAACCCTAAATTATAGAATTTGAGTATTTTTGTTTTCCTTTCGTTGCCTATGTGATGAAATATTGCAGCTTGGCTCTACTGAAATTGATTTCATGCCTAAAAGGAAAAATTGATTTGTGTCTCACACATAAAGCTAATAATGTTTTGGTTTTGGTTTTGCCATAAACGATTTGTGCACCACCCTCACATTTTTTGATTGTCGTGAACGTGTATATTTTGTTATAGAAATCTATTTATTTGATTTTGAAATCAATTTGCTTTGAAATCAAATTGAATAAATTATTCAGGGGATATTATGCTAATAATGATGGCTTACGTGATACTTTTGACAAAATAATAAAGATTTGGTTTTTTTTTTATATTGCATAAAAAGGAAACCTATAAAGTTTTGTCATTTTGTGATTTGTTTTGATAATTATTAAGGTTATAATTCTATACATTTGATTTGGACAAAATATTTGAGCAAGATATTATATGTGATTTGTACCATAAGAATTTCACGTTTTTTGGCATTTACATTAAGTTCATTTGCGGTGAATCTTCAATAATATTTGGTATATATATATATATTGTTGATTTTGGCCATCGTGAAAGAAGGCATACAAATCTTTGGTTGAATATCTCTTTATTGTGATAATAAGATTTGAGTGTCTTTGATTATTACATATTTCATGTTTTTGTCTATATTGAGAATGAATCAAATAAAATTATTACCGTGATATTATTTTAAGATTTAGATTTTGAATTTAATAATAATTCATGAAATATTATTATAATTCAAATTTGAGGTGTATGGTTATGGCCTTAGAATTTTTGGGTATTGTTTATTCATTTTAAATACGACATGCGTGTCATGATTTAATTTAAATACGACATGCGTGTTGTGACTTTCTCTTTATTTTAGTTTATTTTATTTTTTAAAATATTATAAATGATCAAAAAAGACGAAAGAGGGGACAACGCCATATGGACGCCGGTTTGGAGCGACTGGCTTTTGGGTTAAAGAATTGTAATAAATAGTTATTTAATTCTTTTCCGTTTAGGAGGTCATAACCATACCACTATAACTCTTATGAATTATGCATGTGATGTATGAAGTGTATGCATGTATGCTTGTATGCTATATATGTTTTGCATGCTAAACATCGCACGTAGTTAGAACTTCGCCTCCCAATCGCTGGGCAATGAAGGGCACCACTCGGCGGTGGTGCCGATTTCAGCAGGCCACAGGGCAGTGGTCTCGATTCGTCATCTTGTCGTATTTGAACCATCGAGCGGCCAACAACACCACTAGGCAGTGACGTGTGAGATACTTCTCTCGCTTTAGGACTGCTAAAGTGCTCTTTTGACTGAAGTGTGGTGTTGTAAACATACAGTTATGGATATTCCTACACCTAGGTGTGAAATTTATGTAAACTAAGGCCCTTCCATTTTTTAATTAATAATTGTCTAGTATCTTTAATTGGGTTGATTGAAACAACATGTTGCCAAAGTAACCTCTGTTGCGTAAATTAGTTCAATTAAATTTACAAAAGATGTAGCGTGGGGTTATTCATGCGAGTTGTTGTCGGCCCAAAGGAAGACGCAACTTGGCCGCATAATTCCATGCCTGCGATGATAAATGTGTGGTGATTATAAAAAAAAAAGTTTATCCATGTGAGCAATTGGGATGCCCAAAGGCAACCATTGCTTGACAGGACTTATCGCCAATGTTTGATCGTTGTGTTGAGAGTACCGCTTGCAGTTAGTCCTTACAATCCAAAGATTGGGATTAATTGTGTGCTTGGTATCTTGTTTGAGTCTTTAATTTACAGATAAAGAATAATTGAGCATGTCTTATTAATTATTTTAATTTGACATGTCAATTGATGTTGTGTGGGTGCGAGTCCATGCGAATATTAATCGGCCCAAAGGAAGGTTAATATTTGGCCGGGTTGCATTCACACCTGTAATGGTAAATCTGTGGCGATTAGAAGGATAATTTCCCCATGTAAGCAATGGGATGTCTAAAGACAACCATTGTTTGACAGGACTTATCGACAGTGTTTGATCATTACAACAAAATACCAATAGCAATTAATATCATTGTCCAAAGACTTGGTATTAATGTTGCATCAGATATTTTGATAAGTATATTTTAGTACTTTTGTTCTCTTTGAACTATAATAGTTTGTGTATCTGCTGTTTTGAGTTCAATTTAATCCTTAAAAGTTTAGAGTTTTAGGATTAAAGGCAGAACATTAAAGAAAGTTTTGGATCTAGACCTAGCATAAGAATGGAGAAACCCACTTTCTCTCACTCAATTCGGTATCTATGAAGTAAGAATCAAGTATGAGAAGTAGGATTGCTTCAACTACAAAAATCTGAAGATCATAAAGTACAATATTTCAGAGACCTTTAGGGGTGCTATTTTTTATGACATAATTTATGTCGTAAATTTTCTTGCTGAAATTAAAAGTGCTTGCAAAAGGCAATGAGGCAAAAATGAATACTCGTTGGAGAGCTTAATTTTCATTAAGTATGAAAGTAAAGGGAGTATGAGGAGCACATTATGAAAATATTCAAATCTTGTCTTCAAACTTAAGGCGCTAAAACTTGAGCAGTCTAATGACTTGCTCAAACATTTAGCATTTGTATTCTTTCTTGTACAATTAGATCAGATTAAATCAGTTTACAACTGTCAAAGGAGGAATTTTAATAAGATTATTTCATAAGGTGTGCAAGAAAATAAATGGTGAAGCAAGAGAAAAAATAAAATAGTGCTCATTTGGCAAATACCCCAAAGGATAAGGGCAAATAAAGAAAACTAAGGATGAAACTGTTAAGGGTCTCTCTCAAAAGAAACAACTAAGGTTGTCTTAACTGACAAAGGCCAAGTGACGCTTAAAAATGCATCCATATAGGAGTTGTCAAAGTCGGTGAAGATTGAGACTCTAAGCATTTTAGATTGTTGTTATTGGCTTATATTTGAAATTAAAAGACAATTTAGTTGAATCAAATTTTGGGATAAAGTTTAGTTTTTTGTTTCTCTTTGAACAAATTAAGATGATTTTGGGTTTATTTTTTTAAACAATGGATTCAATTTGTCTTTTAAATTCAAATACTGTTGGAGTCAATTGAGCTGTGACTTGAGACAATCTATAAAAGGTCTGAGAGGTATAAACTTTGGTCCCAAGTTAAAGAATTTTTTTTGAGACGAGAACTGCATATATAGTTCTTTGAGGATATTGAGTTTTGGGGAGAGATAATGTTAGAGAACAAAATTGAGTGAGGAAGAAGCGGTTCTAATTATTGAACCAATTCATACAGTTGCTATTGGTGTAGTAAATTTGGATCCTCGTGAGGACATTATTGTTCTTCCTCCCAATCAAGTTAAGGAAATTATTCATGAAGATCAAACTCAACACCCTCAAGAACTAGAGCATTGGGAGCCATAAAGAAAGGATTGACCGTAAAGAGTCATTCTATTTGGTTTTATTGAAAGACTCTTTTTCGGACAATCACAACGCTGATTGCTCATTATAACTTTGGAGCTACATAAGATGGATGCCAAGATGGTGTTTCTTAATGGCAACCTTAATGAAACAAATGTATATGGTGAAATCGATATACCTTGTGTTGATAGACCCAAAGATGATTTGCGAACTGACGTAATCCACCCATTAGCTAAAAAAGTTGTCTCATTAGTGATACTGCAAAGTCTCATCAGGTAATTGTCTCATTTGGTCTCGAGATGAGGATTGTGGACGACTGTGGGTATTACAAGGTCAGTGGGAGTAAGTTTATATTACTGCTACTATATGTCGATGATATTTTATCTAGTCAATACCAATATAGTCTGGTTGAGCGAAACTGGGAAATCTCTAACGAAAATTTAGAGATGAAGGATCTTGGGGACGTTTCTTTTGTATTTGGAATCCAAAATTCTGAGAGATCTCTCTTGGGGTATTTTGGGATTATCACAAAAGAGCTATATCGATAAAGTTAAAATAAATTCGGCATGAAATATAGTAAACCAGAGGATACCTCAGTTACTAAGGGAGACAATTTTAGTCTCAATTTTTGCCCAAAAGAAAATCTGGAAACTCAGGAAATACTGAGAGTTTTCTATGCTCTAGCTATGGGAAGTCTGATACATGATCTCATCTGTATGCATCAGGAAACGGCGTACATCATGGGATCATGTGGCAGATACTTGAGCAACTCTAGTTTGAATTATTACAAAAGGCAACCATAAGGATCATCAAGGAGAGCAAAAGTCTATATGCCCACATATCAGAGATCTGAAAGATTAGAGATCATCAAGAACTCTGACTCTGATATTCAGGATGTTAATAATATAGACATCAAATTATGGGATATGATTGAAATATCTATGTCACTATGTTGCATATAGTAAAAGGTATTAAAATACCACTTAAGTTCTGATGTAATGAGATAAGTCAGTCGTATCATACTTCAACAACAATAAAGAATGATATAATGTCTATTGACATAAAGGTGTTCATTGTTGAAATAATGAATTCAAGATAAAAGAATTTCTATATAGCACATAGAGGTTGATTCCATGCTAGCTATCTACTAACTAAGGGCTTGACACCTAAGGCTTTTCATGAGCACGTTGCTTATAAGGGTGTGTTGTCACTAAGGTTGCCTTAGCTTAGTGAGAGTCTTTATTTGTGTTCTATGGTCGAGATATAACCTTATGTTATTTCGGATTTTCTGCAGAAATAAAGATTATGTTTGTGAATACATTATAAACATGTTTGTATCTTGTGTGCAAAATTAATTTGCACATTAAGGATTTTGTTTTGCAGAATTAAATTTTGCAAAATTGATCTCACCAAAAATTTAAGTAGGACCAGTTGGAAATAGGCATGATTGAGATCACATTCCATGTAATTTCCATGCTACTCATCCATATTGATCTATGTCATCAAATGTGTTGATGTGGTGATCGTCGGGGTTTAGTCGAAATTTACAGAAGTGACAAAAGCCGCGGTGGTTTCATTATTGATACATGAGGTGGACCAGATTGTAAGGAGAAAGTCTAAAGATAAATAACATTCAGATATGCGCACTAAGGAATTCTGATATAATTATTACGATATATAGCCCAAGTGGGAGATTGTTGGAATTTTATATTTCAATAATTAATATGAGCTGATATCATTAATAATTATATTAGTTATTTATCATAAAGGAGCTATATTTTATATGATCATATAAAGTTAAAATAAGGTAAGCTCATTGGACTCATAATTTAATTGATATGGACCTTATATGAGTAGATGTAAGTGTGGCCCGATAAGGGGATAATGGGTACCCTGTTAGGTCTAACACACTATAAAGAAGGCTATGGTCCCCAATACACCGAATCGTCGTCATCCATTCTCTTCTCCCCATCTGAATAGAACCTAAAGTCTCGTGAGAGAGCTCAAGAAGATTCGGTTGAGGAAGAACCATAAAGTCACCGCTAATGTGTTCGTTGTTTGTTGCCATGGATCCAGTTGCTCGTAGTTTGTTCGTGATCATTCCTTTGGTATTCCGCTTCAGGTGATTGATTGCTATGAATCCAGGTATTCTTCTAATCCTTGATAATCTAACATGTCGTAGATCCTAAGGGCAGAGAACATGTTGTTCTTGTTGAGCATGCTTGTATGTCTTTATAGCTTCCGCCTAAAGTATTTCTTCTATGAGATTTGAGCATGCTTATTCTTGTTGTTGTTATTAATAAGGTTTTAATTCCAACACAAACTTGATATTAAACTTGATTATTTAAATGAGCCAAGCTCAATCTTTACAGGTTCAACGTTAACGGCTCTTGAGTAGCTTATTTGAGGGTATAACTGCCTTTTTTTTATTTATATTTTATTTTTCGTGTTATTTTTATTATATAATTCATTAAATTTTGAAAAGATTCTATAGTGGGCTACTGTATTTAGTTCAAACCATTTTCCTTAGTACCATGTGAAGAAACATGTTTCGACTTTCGCCTGTGTACATTGTATATCGTATTAGAATCCTTATCGTCACCATGGTTCAAAGAAATTTGGTTAATTATATATATGCTGATTGGGAATGAGTATGTTTCTTCATTCGTTAAATTTCTCCTCTCATTCGTAAATCTCCAGCAGTATTTGCATATCTGTTTCTCAATGTTTCTCTCTCCCTACCCAATTCGCAAGTCACCTCCACTCGACTAACACCACATTGGTAAGAAAATATAATTTTTAGAAGAATTTTAAACATATTCAATTAAAATGTAGTATTTGAGTGTTTAGTAAAAAGAATTTTAATATTTTTTAATAACGAGAGCACTATTTTAGGAAATCAAAACTAAATATATACTTTTTTATATTTTATTCTTATTGATTAAGAGGTGATTAATATTTTTTGGATTTCACATACCACGTGTTAAATACATATTTTTATTTATAGATTGTCCCATAATATTAAAATCTTTATTAACTAAATAAACTTTAAAAATAATTTAAGAATTTTTTTCATAAATACAAAAAATAGTTAATTTATAAATGAGCTTAACAAGTCAAGTCAAGCTCTACTTTTTTCTAGCAAGTCAAGCTCAAGCTTTTAGTTTGGTTCGATTAAATAAATGAGTCAAGTCCAAGCTTTATATTTTCTACACAAGACAAGCTCAAGCTTCAAGTGCTCGACTCGACTTGAATCGTTTACACCTCTACTCCCTACGACCCCCTTCCCGAGCATCCCTTAACTGTATTTTTTTCCTATTCCAGAAATTCACGCCCTGTAAATTTTGGTTTCTGCTCCGAAAAAAGGATTGCAAAACTTTTTTGGAAATTCCAAATTTACTGACGACAAAAAAAAAATTCGCTCGGAAACTTAGAGTTTTGAAAAAAATTGCAATCCATAAACAAGATTTTGGAATAGAAAAAAAAAATTATTTTTAGGGGTGGGGTTTTGGGGGAGGGAGGGGTAGGGGTATTTTGAGAAAAGGGAGATGGAATGGAGGGGTGCTGTTGGAGAAAAAGGTGTGGTGGAAGCATCATCTTGTCCTGATGCAATATATGCAGGTGCTGGCCATGTTTGAATTGGCTCAATTGAATCACAAAAGTAGCCTGGAAAGACCAAGCTCAATGGACTAAATTGGGCCGCAGAGCATGTCCAGCCCAAGTCCAATGACAAACTTGCAAAAAGTGAAAATTTTCATTTTCAAGGGTACAAAACGCAATTTACAAAAATAGCGTGGAAGGAAGAGGGAGACTTATAGACTGTGAAACAGAGTCGCAGCAGCGAGGTGTGTGTGGTAGTGTCTCCCAAATGGCGAAGAAGTTCATCTTTGTGTTGCTCACTCTTATTCCAATTCTGTGCACTTCCTTCTCTCCCGAGAGACCCTCAGATCGCCGCATCCTCGTCTTGCTCGATGACTTCGCCCTCAAATCTTCCCACTCTCTCTTCTTCAAGTCTCTCCAATATCGCGGCTTCGATCTCGATTTCAAGCTCGCCGATGACCCCAAAATTGCGCTCCAGAGATACGGACAGTATCTCTACGACGCTTTAGTTTTGTTTTGCCCCACAATCGAACGTGAGTTTTGTACTTTTCACACCCCCTCCCCCAACAATGCTATTTGAGATCTTAATTTAATTTGTTACTGTTTTACAAATGGGTCTAGAGGAAGTGTCGTGTTTAGCTTATGTATGTTTTAAAGCTTCGATTTTTAATTTATTATAATTATAATGTAAGGATGGGTTTTGGGTTTTGATTGGATGAGGCTTATGGCTGTTTTGTGATTTGCAGGTTTTGGAGGATCCATTGATGCAGCTGCAGTTTTGGATTTTGTTGATTCCGGTCATGATTTGATAGTTGCTGCTGATAACAATGCATCTGATTTAATCCGGGAAATCGCCACCGAGTGTGGAGTGGACTTTGATGAGGTGCTTACAATTGAATTTATTGGCTGAATTTATTTTTGTACATTGACATTTCCCAATTAGGTTTCTATATTTTGGTAGTGTAATGTGCTTGGCTGTTAGTATTTGAATGTTATTTTGGGCACTCAACTTTTACTCTTTATTTTTGTGTTCAATTTTATTTTTCTAGGATCCTGCTGCTATGGTTGTAGATCATTCTGGATATGCAGTCTCCCCTACTGAAGGGGATCATACGTTGATTGCTAGTGATGATTTTATCAAGTCTGATGTAATTTTGGGAAGCAAAAAAATCGAGGCAAGTGCATTGTTGATTTGCTAGTTAACTATATTATGCTCAATAAAAACGTTCAGGGCATTAACATTACTTGTTTTTCAGTGCTATCACTACTGTTTGAGTCCATGGAGTTGTTTTTGCTTATTTCCTTTTCCCTTTTTTGTCCTTTGTTTTTTGGGGGGGGGTGACTTGTATTTTACTGTAAAATGCTTCTTATACACCACAATATTCTTTCTGATTTTCTCATTATTACATGCAACAGGCTCCAGTACTTTTCCAGGGGATTGGGCATTCTTTAAATCCTTCTAACAGCCTGGTAATAATATTTCTTAATCTTAGTTCATGTGTCATCATAAGCCTTATTGCATCTACAAATGTTACACTTTTTTATGTATTTCAATTTCAATTCAGGTGTTGAAAGTTCTATCGGCATCTCCCACAGCTTTTTCTGCTAACCCAAAATCTAAGTTGACAAGTCCTCCATCACTCACTGGATCTTCGATCTCATTAGTCTCAGTTATACAGGTGTGTCAATGTCTTGTCCTCCTATTGTATGTGTGTTTGTGTATTGTTTGATATCCTTACTTTGTATGTTTCTGGTTGTCTATTAACATGTCCTCTTTCAATTGCTATTGAAAGATGCATGTAAGGTTTGATTCTTAATTTTTTTTATATGTTTCTTTTGAAGTTATCCATTTCCCTTTTGGCATAGTATTCAATACAAAAATATATTTGTTTTTAAATATCTGGTGTTAAGTCTATGTAAAATATTATAACTTCCATCTTTTTTATTTTTTTAATTTCATACTACATGTGTTACACATATTTTACTGTTCATTGCATGCTATTATGATTTTTGAAGAGATTGATTCTGAAATTTAGTGGTAATTCCTTGCTTATTCATTCCTTTTCAATTATCAGGCAAGAAATAATGCTCGGATATTGATCTCGGGCTCATTGAGCATTTTCAGCAACCGGTATGAAAGACTCACTTGTTAATCTGGGTTTTGTTGTAGTACTAATTATGTAAGCTCTGAAGCTCATTTTTACTTTCATAAACTTGGATTTTTTTGCAGATTTTTCAGGTCAGGTGTGCAGAAGGCCGGCAGTCCAACCAA
This sequence comes from Calophaca sinica, assembly GCA_037113605.1. NCBI lineage: Eukaryota > Viridiplantae > Streptophyta > Magnoliopsida > Fabales > Fabaceae > Calophaca > Calophaca sinica. The sequence continues at coordinate 75,437,126 of CM073734.1, forward strand.
GTGAGTAAAGTGTTAAGCCTTTTCTTTTTCCGGTTTTCTGTCAGAAATTTGTTCATTGCTAGAGTAGCTATCTTCTTCTATAATGCAGTTTATATGAGCTATTACAGGTTATACTTTCACTACATTCGACCTACACTGGCCAGTGTCTCTTTCATTTTAGAATCTGAATTTTTTAGTGAAACATACTTTCTGCAACAAAAAAGTAAAGTGATTTCTTTCTTTCTTTCTTTTTTTTCGAATAACAGACATGACAAGTCAGGTAATGAGCAGTTCTTGACTGAACTTAGCAAATGGGTTTTGCATGAAAGAGGTCACCTCAAGGTAAGACAGAAATACTTTGGTCAATTTTATTGTCATTGTTCATTGATTTGATATTTGACATAATCATTTAGCATTGTTACTTTTAATTAATATGATTTTGCTTCATGTTTTGACATTAAGGCGGTAAATGTGCAACACCACAAAGTTGGGGAAACTGACGAACCAGCCATCTATAGGATCAACGATGATTTGGTAATTTGAATATTATCTCATTGCTTATAAGTGCCGTGTTTGCTTTAATTAAAACATTTCCTTTGGTTGGTGCTTACACTCAAATCCTTTTAAAGGAATACTCTGTTGAGATTTATGAGTGGTCTGGGACAACTTGGGAACCTTATGTAGCTGATGATGTTCAAGTGCAATTTTACATGATGAGCCCCTATGTCTTGAAGACTTTATCAACTGACAGCAAGGTTTTTTTGAACTTGCTCTTGAATATAGTCTTAATTTCTTCTCGAATAGACTCTTGAGTGAAATTCGCTGGATTACATGTTGTCTCTCAGGGTCGTTATTTCACATCGTTTAAAGTTCCAGATGTTTATGGGGTTTTCCAATTCAAAGTTGAGTATGATAGACTTGGATACACAAGCTTATCATTATCAAAGCAGGTAATTATTGATCCTCTAATATCTAATTTCAATATTTTTAAGAATCATTCTACCCAAATGCTCTTTTCCCTTACAAAAGTTTACAACCCTTTTCTGCATCATTAGATTTTCCTTTGTATTTGAGCAGGGTCGCATAACAAGTATATAACAACCTTACACAAGCACACAAACACCCTAAACCTTTATGGGTTTAGAATTTCCTCTTTCCAGCCAGTGACTATCTTTTTAGATGTCGACCTTTATGGTACAGTACAGAGCGACGCATTATGTATTAGCTTTGCCTATGATTATAGTTAAACTGGTCTTAATTCAGTGCTAATTGCTTGATAAGATCATAATATTTTGTTACAAGATCAAGTTAAATGCAAATCTTTGGCAACCCGTAGTTTTGAAACTTTTTACTTTATTGGAATTCTAGATTATAATAAGAAAAGTACTGTAAGCACTATTCATGAGTCGTATTGAACTTTCCATGTAGATTCCTGTGCGTCCCTTCAAACACAATGAATACGAGAGATTTATACCAGCAGCTTATCCCTACTATGGAGCGGCATTTTCGATGGTAAGGATCTCTCATTGGGTAGGGATAATTAATAAAATGAAATATGATCTTGATTTTTGTCTTGGATACTCTGGATAAACTTGTGCTTCCCAAAAGGTGATACCATGTGTTTGTGTATATATATATAGGCCCAGTCCACTTGTTTCATGTTGTTTGTGAGCCATATTTTGGTTTTCCTTTGGCTGTACCATATTCAGTATTGTCAAATAGTGGCGCAATAGTGCTATAGTGTAGCGGAATTTGAACAAACCGCTATTGTTCCATGATCTGCGATTTAGCACAAAGTGTTGTCAAACAGCGCTACAGCGCTGTAGCGTAGCGGAATTTGAACAAATTGCTATTTTCCACGATCCGCGATAGGCAACATTGACCATATTTTGAAAGCTAGTTGACCAGGCAGCTAAATTGGAATGTGTGTGCAAACTTGGAGATATTTTGCTGGTCTAATCCACATATTGAATTTCTGACCGATCTTTACATTAAAGTTCATCTTCATGCACTCAGTGTTACTGAAACCCCCCTGCCCAGCTGCCCCTTCTTTTTTCTCCCCTCATTTGCTGTGCAATTGAGTTAAAGCTTATCAAAAGGTCCATTTTGTTTCTATCTTAAAACTTCTCAAGGCCCAACTTACAGTATATGTTTTTCCCCATCAAGTCATATATATTATTAAAAACACTCAACTGCTTTTAAGTGCTGTTGAGATATTGAAGCCCTCTCTTTCTTGCATGGAAATTAGTCTTATTAGGCTATATTACATGCAAAGGTTTGCTATTGTGCCTTATAATTTTTCAATTGTGAAGGTATAATTAGATCTGTGTATGTTCTGTTCTGTCACCGAATCTTGAGATCTCTCCATCGCGTCTAAGTAATAACCTTTTGTGATGCAGATGGCAGGTTTCTTCATCTTCAGTGCTGTTCATCTATACAACAAGTAGATGTAAACCTTTGCATGAAGTTAATGTAGTTTGTAACATGGGGGTTGCACTTTATTCTGAGATCGAAAATTTTGATTAGGCAAGGATAATAGTCATACAGCGGATGTTTCTAACTTAATATAGATATTCACTCTTTTTTTAATTTAAATTCTGTCATTTCATTTGGCCTTTCAGTTTAACATCGTAGTTTTTTTTTATTTTATGGTAACGGTAAGCATCATTGCTTAGCATCTCATCATTCTGGTGACATTCAACCATAAGATTGGCTTACTTGCCTATTTTTACTAACCGCTATGTGCATTGGGTGTTGCGTTTTAGCGCTTGCGGCCACTTCGATATGAAATAAACACACTTTGGCGTTAGAGCCTGTTTGCTTATAATTTTTCTCTAACATGATTTATGGGATATTTGTTGTGAAGGTAAAAAAAAATTAGAGAAAAGAGGATATGCATCATTAGTGTAAGTTAGTTTTACACAGACGTTTAATGAAAACTCTATTTTATAGTTAATTTTGAAATGTAGTTATAAAGTTGTAATGTAATGACCTCTCATTGGACGATAGTGTTAAACTAATTTACATGACTATACATGTTTATTAAACTCTAATTTTTCTTTATTTTATCTCATATTTGAGAGACTCCAAACATGTAATACAAATAGTAGAGCCTGTTTCACGGTGTTTTTTTTTTACATGTAGATTAATATTAAAGCAACACATTACCGGTGTGTATAAAAATTGTAAATATTTGAAGTGTTGCTATATTTTTGGTACGATGTGAAGAAGTGTTAGCTTTCAACAAAACATGTGGCACAGCACTAGAAAACAATGTTTTATTGCGGAGTCTAAACAACGTGACTCAAGGAGCAACTATACTCTCTTGGCCAAGTTCACAAATGGTCCAAAAAACTGCCTTACATTAAGAGCATAGAATATCAAACTAATTTGTACAATGGTAGACCTATTCTCCGTGGTTCTTTTTCCTAGTTTGTTTTTTTTTTTTTTAAGGTAAAGAAAGGTGAAGGAATCTCGTTAAAACTTTTTAATACAAAACCCTCCATAGCGAAAAAAAAATCTAGAAGGAAAAAGAGTACTTCTGTCTTAATTTATTAAGAAAGAAAAAAGAATACAAAAAACATAGGGGACCAAATCAAAACCCATGAAATTAGCAAAAGTGGAAACTAGGGAACCAATAATGGTTCTTACAAAATTCCTCCAAAATGAAAGTAGGAACAATATCCCACAAGTTGTAACATCTACTAGAAATATCAAAAACAGCTAATCTATCTGCACACGTGTTACCTTCCCTAAAAATGTGAGAAATGAAAAAACACATATGACTAGTGAGATAAATACAATTAAGCCAACGAATACGTAATTTTCAAGGGACCAAATTAAGATCCTTGAAAGCAGCTACCAAAAGCATAGAATCACACTCTAGCCAAAGAGCATTCCAACCTTTCTTATAAGCAATCTCCACTGCCATATCCGCAACAACAATCTCGGCCTCGAAAGAAGCAGCAATACCAATATAATCAGCAAAGCAGCCAAGCGTTGCCCCCTACTATCCTAAAAATGCCACCGCAGGAAGCATAACCCGGACTACCTCTAGCAGCGCCATCAGTATTAGCCTTGATCCATCCCCGAGAGGGGGGAAGCCAATCAACTTGAACAATATTTGGAGCCTTAGGAGGATGAATGTTGATGCTGAAATTTTTTAGAACAGTGAATTCTTCCATAAAGGCAAACATGGTGCCTTTAGAAAAATTACCAGAAAGCCTAATCTCAGCAGACAGCATAGACAATGCACGAGCAAGAGGGATCAAAGTATTATTAAACCGCAGTTGGTTTCTACAAAACCAAATACACCAGATAGAATGACAAATAACAACAATAAAAACCTCATTTAATTGAGAGCTCCAACCATGACCACAGGAACCAAAAGAGCACCAAAGGTTGAAGTATCCAGATGAATATTTAGGAGGGAGGCAACCCAACTCCAAACAGAAAAAGCGAAAAAGCAACGAAGAAATAAATGATCAGAGGTTTCAAAATTCTTACCACAAAGGCTACAAATAGAAACCACTATACACCCACGCGCTTGAAGATTTTCATCTATTGGCATCTTAGAGGAAAATAGTCTCTAAACAAGAAAAGACCTGGAAGGAGGAATACAAGAAGACCAGATTAATTTGCCCCAACTGCTAACAGTGCCTGCTGGACAGAAATAATTATAAGCATCTTTGAACGTCAGAGCGCCATTTTTTGTTCCATTCCAAACTAAAGAATCAGTGTCAGGCCGAAGAGGGAGACAATAATTGAAAATTTCCGCAGCAACAACAGGATATTTTTCAGAGATACAATTAGGCAAAGATTAGGCCTGTCCAATAATAAAGTCTCTGACCGTAGCATGCAGATTAACAGCAACATGCTTTGGAATCTGTATGAGGTCCACAACAGGCTGAGAAAGCCAATTGTCTTTCCAAAAATTAATAGCATCACCATTACCAAGAACCCACTGAGAATTGTCTCTGATATGAGGCCAATAATTTTTAATAGCAAGAAAAATAGATGATTTAATATACCTGTTGACTGGCATATTATTTCTGAAGTATTTAGCTTTGAAAAAATTAGACCACTGACTATCAACAGAGTGCAAGCTCCAACACAATTTTAACATAGCTGCTTCATTAATCTTTCTAATGGAGCGAATACCAAGACCACCCTCTTGGAAGGGGGCGCAAACCTTATTCCACGCAACAGTAACAATTTTCCTTTTATGAATATCACCAGACCAAATAAAATTGCGAATCCAGGAATCAACCTCCTTCAACCAAGCAACAGGCCAAGCATAAACATGAAAACTGTAAAGAAGCATACCTTGAATAACTGAATTGACAATCTGGACTCTGCCCATAATAGATAGTAAAGAGCCTTTCCAAGAACTAAGCCTACATTTTATACGATCCGCAATAGGTTGCAGATAGAGCTTCTTAGGCTTGCCTTTAAAAATAGGGACTCCCAGATAATTAAAAGGCAAACACTTCAATTTTCCTAGTTTTCGTTAGCCACTTCAAAGTTAAAATAATCGTGTAATGTATGCATTAGAATCATTAAAATTGAGCCAACACATCTTTTTCCTAGTTTTTGTTAGCCACTTCAAAGTTAAAATAATCGTGAGATGTATGCATTCGAATCATTAAAATTGAGCCAACACAATTATGGCGAATTTTTCTTAATAGAATTTTGTTCTTCAAAAAACGAGGAAAAATCAACTCATTTCTAATGATGAAAGGTCCATAGAATTCCAGAGCTAGCGTTTTATGAAGGAAGAAAAAACATCAGCACCTGTCCAATGATACTACGTATCTAGGTAAAACGTTACAATTAGTCTTAGACGGATAACTGTAGACACAGAGCGATTCAACTATGCAATTCGGTAATTTTCAGAAAATCATAGAAGGGTCGAGACCTGGTCTGAACTTCAAGCCAAGGGCTCAATAGTATTAATTAGCTGAGAGGCTTAGACAAGTTAAGGTGCGTGTAATAAAATATTTCAGCAAAACTTTGGATAAAATAATGACAGAACTGGATGACAAAAGTGAAGAGAAAACTGTACGTGAAAAGTGGAAAGCGTATAGCAAAGTTACTAGTAAACGCTTAGATATAATAATAAGAGACAGGCATTTATCCGCGAAACTTCTATCATTTAATTTTGGCCTCCCATGAATCAGCATAAGCAGTTTCAGCAACAACAAAAAAAAAAAAAAAAAAAAAGAATAAGCACTTGAGAAAATGTTAAAGATTGTCTGGGATTATGAAGGCCGATTGAAAAAACAAAAACTAATAATTTGAGAAACCATATAAGAAGACGATGCCAAAAAAAAGGACCTATGTAGCTGCTGCCAAGTACGTAAGGGCTCTGCCACCATTGTTAATTAGACCTTAATAGTTTAATATCCCAATTTTCCATATTATGCTTCACAAAATTGAAAGACCAGTTCTGAAGAACTGTCTTTTAAATTGTGACTAGGCACTTGTACTTGCATTTACCTATCATTTTCAGCAGCAGGCAGATCCGGGTAAGTAAGATGGCAAGGCTTTTGTTGCTGCAAGAATTCTTTGAAACCTTTGAGCCTATAAGATTCTACTTACTAATCAAGGTTTCTTTAATACCATCTTTTGCAGCTCTGGTATCCCACCTTCAGGTTTTGGGTTTCAAAGCCCTCCGGATTTGGATACTTATTCAACTGATCTGAGACATTTTCTTGGCTGCATGGTTCTAATTTTTGTTTGTATTTTGGGTTGCTGAACTTGTTGAGGGATTGGTCTTCCTTAATTTGGGAATCGACAATCAAATTGAACGGGTTCCCACTTTTCCTTGTTTGTTGATCACTGATATTTACATTCCAGCACTATGATGATTGAAACATTTGTTGCTACAATTGGTCTAAGTTCTATGAATTAATACAATTGCTGAGTTGAAATTGTTAACCCTCATGGTGCAGAATTTGGTTTGCTGTAATGAGGGCTTATAAGGATTATGTGATTCGCTTATATGTATAACCACTTGTAATTGTTTGCTGTTACGGCCAACTATTGTGTCCCTGTGTATTAGAAAAACAATGTGATTTCTAATGTGATTGCTACACTGTTTTACTTTATAATTTGTTGTATTAGTGCAAACAAATGATACGGCACCTGTTGTCAGTTGTTGAACCAGAAACTCAACAGCAATGTCAGTTATTGAACCAGAAACTCAACAGAGAGAATTAAATATCACACTCGAGTAAATATCGGAAAGAACACAGCATTGACGAGAAAGATCATACTCAAGGTCAGATCAATGGAACATCACACAACAACAAAGAAACCATAGCAATCAGGACAGAAAGTGATGATGTTGATTGGGAAGGTGGAAGCACATAAGGCTCAAGCAAAGAAATCATGGCTCATCATTTGTTTTATATTGATCATTGCAGCTGTAAAAGGGGTTTATGGGTTTACTTGACCACTATAATAATGTAGAAGTTTCGAATTTAATATCACATTAATGAAGTTATGTTGTTCTCAAAGTACTTTTATACTCTCTTCATATTGCAGTCTTTTCTCTACTTCACTTTACTTTGTTGAATTAGTTTACTAAGTTTTGAGTAAGGCAAATACTTGGCCTGTCTTCAACTTTTGTTACTGGCATAGGGCAATTGATTTATTTTGCTAAACACTGCACAATTGCACACACGAAGACGAGCAGCAGCAAAAGAGATGAAAGGATTCAGACTCACAATGCCAACATAAAGCACAATTACACTTTGAGGAAATTGGCAAACAAATCTATTCAAGTTATCTGAGATTTGTAATCAAACAACTTCAGAAAACTTACCATTAATAAAATCACAGCACTAATATAATCATCTCTCTCTAACAATCAAGGTGTACATCCCCAAAAAAGGTGTGCCTATAATTTGAAAGAACAAGTTAATATATTAAATACAGATATGAAAAGAAATAACCTCAGTAAATATAGTTGATGAAACTTACCAATAATAAGCTAGTTAAACTAGTGACACCAAATTGGCTTAAACTAGTGTTGCCTTCCTACACAAAAGACAAAACCATTTAATCACTAAACATCTTTTGGTTCATTCACATACTCAAATTGCTATTAGCTTACAATAAATGGATGATTGTATTCATCATTGAGCCATGTATTGTACTTGTCTTTGTGAATCACTTAAGTCACTATTTCTTTCTTTTTTGGTAAGTCGGTCACCAATGCTACTTGCAATCTCTTTAACTTTGCTAAGGAACCCATTCACTTGAGGAATACTTGATTGATTATTTTGAAACTCTAGTATTTGTCTATCCAATTCATCAGTAACTTTGCAAAGTAACATGAATGCTTCTTGACTTCTACAAGCTTCGGTGGCTATCCTAATAAGGCGGGGACAAATCTCCTTGTAGCGTTGTGTTGGGGACAAATCAGCGTCTTCTACCACATGACTAACACCAATAGGTAAAGCCCCACTTCTTGCCAACTTTGTCCACCTCTTCAAGATATAATGCTCGGGCACTGATTTGACATCCATATGAATAAAGACTTTTAGACAATGACAACAAAGTATGCCAAAGCTCTCAAACTTACGACAAGAGCAATGAATTGACTTCTTATCCAAATCAAGGGACACCCGCCATTCTCCCAAATCCCTTACCATGACAATAACATATTCAATTGATGATGTCTGTACGTTCATACTCTTCACAGAACATGCTTCAAACAACTCATACTCCTGTTGGAATAGATCAAAAATAGTGGGAGTATAAAGCTCAGACACTTGTTGCAAGATATCAGAATATGGGTACTTGAGTCTTGAAATTTTTTGGCGCGCTTTATCTTCACACTTCAATTCGTTATATCGCTTTTCTTCTACAACGTCCTCAAAACGTTTAAAAAACTTGAGAATATCCCAGTCCACATTCATAAAACATTTAATATCTGCATTCACACTTTCGCCAAGTCGAGTGTTTTGCATTCCTAATGTAAAAGCCTTCTTCATGTAACAAGATGCCCATTTCTCCTTCATAGTGTACACTCTTTGCAACCAACTGTCTTCCTTAACATTATACTTTACAAGGAGGGCTCTCCAGCCTTCTTCAAATTGTTCTTCATCTTTATAGTCATACATGCACTTCTTAAAGTCACTACGAAAATGAGATTCACCCTTCATCAAATTGCCTAACTGCTTGATGCCATTCTGCATCAAATGCCACGTACATAGGCCATGGTAAGTTCCAGGCATAACTTCAACAAGTGCTTTTCCCATTGCATCGTCTTGATCAGTAAAAATTGTTTGAGGCATTTTCTGCTTGTGTGCCTCTAAAAATGTCTCAAAGAGCCACTTGTATGACTCTATTGTTGTGTCATATAACAATGCAGCCCCAAAGATCACTGCTTTTCGATGGTGGTTAAATCCTGAGAACACTGCTAGTGGTCTATGCGAACTATTTGTGCAATACGCCGAATCAATAGAAACCACATCACCAAAATATCCGTAATCAATGAGCATCCTTGCATCTGCCCAGAACACATTGGTAATTTGATCTTCAGCATCTATTTGATAGGCATGGTAGAAAGTAGGATTTTCAACCAACATTCTCTGAAAGTATTGCAATAGATAACCAACTTCCCCGTTTACCAAACTCCTTTGCCTTCTTTTCCGGATATAATTTTTTTTATCAAGGCGAGTATATCCCAAGTTAGTTCTACCTTCCACTTCTTTACCCACCAAATCAAATGACTTCCTTTGTTGTAGGCCAGTATCATCTGCTAGATCAATTTGATGGCATTGAATTTCTGAAACTTCTCGTTGAGATGGCAGCACATGGGTTGTTTCTTCCATATGCAAATTGTGGTTATGTTCTTCCACAAAATCATGCACCATAATTTTTCCACCCGTATTCTTAAGTCCTAACCTTGCTTGACAATCTGTTCTGGTCTCTGGTCTTGGCTTGATTGTTTTATAATCTCGTTTGTCTGGCTTTCGCAAGCCTTCTTTGCAACAAACAAACCTACAAGAAGTAGCTGAGCCATCTTTTTTCTTATGTGTATACTGTTTCCTCACTCCAAATCCAGCTTTTGCGCCATAATCAACCCAAAACTTCCAAGCATCCTCAATGTTATCAAAAACCATACCCACCCTTGGCTTCGAATCCTCTTGCATCTTGTATCAACCAACAATCCTGCATTTCTCAAAATTAAAATATATATTTATATATTATTTGTACATGAATAACAGACCAATAAAAGAAAATCCAGTCCATCTAGCAGCAATTATATATTCATTTACAATTTGTTTTCTTATGAAAAATACCATTCCATTTTCAACTTTGAGTTCAAATACATAATATTTATGACGAACTTGTTTTCTTTCTTATATGTTACGTGACTATAACATTGGCATACATTAATCCTTCATTATCAGTAATGAGTACATAATTTCATCACTAAGTAATATTTACAAAGAAATAAAGAAATCAAACAATTTTCAAATTCCCACCTCCCTATACACAATTCAATAAGAAAAAGAGGAAAAACATACTGGTAATTTAATTTGTATGAGGGAAGAATAGACTTAGGTACATGCATGAAACAACTGTCCTATTATATCCTCCCATTAGGCGGTAGTAAGCACAATCAAATGTCATTTACAGATTCTCAATGACTTTAATTAATGAATTATTTATCTGAATCGCTGTATTGATTCCATGGTCCACAACAATATACTCTACAACCCTAAAAGTATACCCTTATAACACAAGCATTGTCTATCAACTTACACTATTCAATTCTGCAGTGATCACAGCGCGAGGGAGAAGGGAGAGAGACGGAGTGACGCGGCGGCGGCGGCGGCGGTTTACCGTGAACGGCGGTGACTTACTGTGAAAAGGGCAGAGAGACCGCCAGAAGGGAGAAGTTTCTGATGTTGGAACTGCAGAAAGCTTGAGAGATATAATGTTTCTGAGATTTTGGATGGAGGGAGCTGCAGATAATTTAGGCTGGAGAGGATACGAACACGAGAAAGGGAGTGTAGGGTTACGCTGCGCTTTTGGCCTCTCTGGAGTCTGGATGTAGCTACTAGCATCGTCCATTTTGTTATTAGTTATTATATTTTTTTAAAAATAATTGGCTTCCATCTTTTTAAATTTTTTATAATTATATTATATTTTTTTTGACTAATTTTTTATAATTATATGATTTAGGTGAAAATATTGTTAACTGTAATTGGCTTGCAAAATTATAATTAATTAGTAAAAATATGAATATAAATAATTCAAAGATCAATACTTTCAATTATATGAAACTTAATCTTAATAATAAACATAAAAATCCACCAAATATAATAATAAACATACAAATGGTAGATTTTTATGTGGTAAAAAATATGAAAATATGCTACTTTTGCCTCTTTCATAAAAAAATAAATTTTAACTTTTATGTTGCAGAAGTTTTTACAATGGTTCAAAAGCATTTTACTTCTTCTATAAAAAAAAGCATTTTACCTCCTTATTATCAAGTATCAGCAACAACAACAAAAAGGCATTTTACCTCCTTATCTTTTTTTTTGGTCTTGTAGATGAAATGGCAAATACCACACCCAAACACACACACACCAAAGGGACAACCCAGGATCGATCCCAGGAACCGGACATCCTAACAGGGCTACGGTTGCCAACGCAACCACCCACACGGATTTTTACCTCCTTATCTAATACAAGATGAAAAGACAAATTTATCCTAATCTAAAGTTTCAAAAACTTTTAGAAAAATTGTCAACTGTTATTATGGAGATCCCTGTCAATTGTCAAATGCTGGTGGTTGAGGAAGAGGTGCTTTCTGAAAATGAATTCTGCAACAATATTAGGATGAAAAACTCGAGCTCATACGTGTATGATATTAATTAAGTAGTGATGGCAAAAATTGTTGGAAAATAATAGAATCAAGGCAAGGGAAATTCTTAAATAGACACACGGCTTCTCACAATTTTTTATAAAAGATATAATTGAGAAAGTAGATTAAACCCAATTAACGCGTGGAAGAAAAAAATAAAAGGAGAGAACATTACTTTAAAAAAAAAATAACCCGAAACCATCCAGCCCGAGAAATTTATTATGAAAATAAAACAACATTATATCTATTTTAGTGCCGGAGGAGGAACAGAGTGTTTCATCATATTCGGTGGTGTTGAGATCCTTCGTCCATTCCATTTGTTTGTGTCTTTTCATCCGATAGGATAAATTTCTCATTTCATGAGTGTTTGGTAATTTTAATTTTTTTTTCCTTTTAAAGTTAACAGTGAAATGACACCACGGGAAAAACTACAGTAACTAATGTTAAATAGGGGTAAAATACTTAATTTAAAAAATGAGGGCAACTCACCCAATAAATAAAGGGAGTCAGTAGTTTCAATACATATTAAATAATTATTCTTGAAAAATTCACATTCAGTTCAAATTTAAATATTGCATTCTTCGATCTTTAAAATTACCCTCGAAAAGTTATCCTTTAATCACCTTCTCTTCACTATATAAACTATCACCAAAGACAAGTGTATATGAGCCTCCTCAAGAAATGGATTATAGGATAAATCTGCATAAAGACTGCTTATGTTGAACTTGACAAATCGTGCTTCTAATTCTGTTTCAGGTAGTTGGAATCAAATTTGGAAATTCACCACCAACCTTCATGTGACTATGTTTGTGTGGAAAGCTTGTAGGAATTGCCTCCCAACCGACAACCAACTTTGCCTGGAGGGATCAACTGCTCGAGCCTTGTCTCATTTGTAATGCAACTTTCGAGAACACATGACACTTGTTCTTCTCATGCCCTCTAGGTGTTGATTGTTGGAGAAGACTCAAGGCTTTCTAAGACTTATTCTTTATGGTTCTGAATTTATTAGACTCTCTCACAAGGAAACTTTTGTGATGCACTTATGAAGCCTTTGGAGAAGCATAAATTGTTGGAAATTTTGTGGAAATTTCAAAAAGTTTTAAATATAGTGGTCCATATTGCTAAGTAAGAAATATGAAAAAATATTTTAGTAGAAAAATAATTATTGTTTATGATAAGATTTAGACTTGGTCAAAGATAATATTTTGATTTAATTTAATTTTTTATTTATATTTAACTCAACTTTATCTTATCTTTCTCATGACTTGGTGTAGCCCATTAACACCACTATTCTGATAAAATCGGATTTTTCTCTTTTTCTTAACTGCTCCATCCCTTTATATATGAGATTTGAACCCTTGTTGTCAGTTGTGAGAAAACCCTCTTTTCCTTCTTCTTGTTCTTTTGTTTTCTTCCTAGGTTAGATCTCCTGATAACTAGTGTGATTTTTGATGTTCTGTTACCTCGGTTCCTGTACTGGGAAGAGTCTGTTATACCCTGGGGGATTTGCGCACAGTAGGCGGATAAATTCATAAGGGCAGTCTCACCGACGCATCAGGTTATTATCACAGATTTCTATTTTGCAGGTTTCGCGTTCGTTCTTCGTAGATTGCAGATTGTGCTGTGTTGCCGCCATATTTTACAACATAAATGAGGCATTATGGGACAAGAACTTTTCCACTGCAACTCAGGTTTCAATCAGCCTCCACTTTAAAAGTGACTGAAAGCATGCCAAAGGCCTTATAGAGAATATGGTCTCTAGTTCTTCCCTTCCTGAATGTATTTTTTGGATCCCTCTGTATGCTGGTTCGCTTAAATGTAACATTGATGCAACTTACTCTGAGGGTCAGGGATGAGAATGTGTCTTCAGGGTTGCTAAATGTTGTTGGTTGCCACATTTACTTTTGGTGATGGAAGGCGATGCTTCTGCCATCCTTCATGCCTTGACTTGGATTGCTGAGTTATGTCTTGATAATGTTTTAGTAGAGTTTGATTGTAAAAGGGTTGTAGACAATATTCTACAACCACAATTTTGGTGTTTCCTAGCTGGATGTCAATGTAGAAGATTGCTTTCATATTCTTCATTCTCATTCAAACCTTTGGCTAGAGTAGCTCTATCGCTTCCTTGTCCCCAAATTCTTGATAATGTACCCAATTGTATAGCTTCTCTTGTTGCCAATGAAATGTTACAAGTTTCTTTGTCATAAAAGGTCCAAAAAAAGGGAACAAGTGGTAGCTTCTATGATAAGAATCTTTGTCTCTAATAAGTGTTTATCGCTCCGTATAACTCATAGTAGCAAGTTCAACCAATTTGACCGAGAACCGGCCTGCAGTTCGGTCCAATTGAGTCATGTGACTGCTGCAGCAATGAACCACATAAGAACCGGTTTCGCCAAAAATCATTATAAATTACCTGTCTTTGTTATATTAACGCAGTAACACTTATTGTCACTATATATATATTTTATAAAAATTTTATGCGAGATCCTGGAACAATTTTAACACTGGACTTTGATTATTTCATTTCATAAATTTATATTTGAACGTTTTCATACGTGCAAAATGGATAAAGTGCTATTTTTTCCCATAACCCGTAACTCTGATAACTCAGGTCCTGCTAAAAAAATGTCTGTTTTATATTGCCATGACTAGTAATGCGACTCAGGGAGCAAATACACTTTCTTGGCCAAGTTCACAAAAAGGGTCCAAAAACTGCCTTTCATTGATTACATCGGACCAACATGCCTAATGGTAGGTCTATTCTCTGTGATTCTTTTTTCATGTTTTCTTTGGTCACTTCAAAGTAAAATAATCGTGAGATGTATGCGTTTAAATCATTAAACTTTCATTCACGGCCAACACAATTGAGGCGAATTTTTATTAATATAATTTTGCTCTTCATAATGCACAACAACAAACGAGATAAAATTAGCCCATCTCTTAATGAAACGCCCATAGAATACCAAAGCTAGCTTTTTGTGAACAAAATTGTAAGCAAAAAAATATTCAGGATCTGTCTGATGATCCTACGTACCTTGGTAAAACGTTACAATTTGTTAGACACAGAAACGATTCAACTATTTCAGCAAAACTTTGGATGAAAATAAGTGAAATGAAAAAATTGCAAGTGGAAAGTGTATGGCAAAGTTACTAGTAAACACCTTGATATAATAATCAGAGAGAGGCATTTATCAGCGAAACTTCCAGCGTTTAATTTAGGCCTCCCATGAATCAGCATAAGCACTTAACAAATGTTTAAGCTTAGCTGGGATTATGAAGGCCGATTGATTGAATAATAATAATAATGATTCGGAAAACCATATAAGAAAACGAGAGGAAGTGATAAAAGAGAAAAACCTCTGTTGTTGCTGCCAACAAGTGCGCAAGGCAGCATGGGTAAGTAAGGAGAAAGGGAGTGCAGGGTTGAGCTGCGCTTTTGGCCTCTCTATAAATATATAGCATCGTCCAGCTGAGCCGGTAAGTGTTAGGCTCAACAAAGCAACGCCGCACAGAACAACCAAACCCTAATACCTATTGTATTAAATACTTGGTCCCTCGGCTTTATGGTATTCTCACATTATCCCCCAACTTATTCTATTCTTCTTTTTTTTTAACTGGTATCCACAGCTTTCAGTCACACACACACACACAAAACACTGTTGTCCACAACACAACTTCGCCCAGTCAATGTGGCACCTAACGCCTTCCAATAATAATTAAACTGCCCATTTTTTCGTCAAAAAATAATAATCTGCCCATTTTTTATTGAATTATAATATTTTAAAATTAGTTTCAATAATTTTAAAAAAAAATATGTGTGGCGTTGGAAATTGGAATCAAATGAGATTTATTCAGTGAATTCAGCTCATAGAGAACTCATAAGTACCGGAAGAGAATTAGTAGAAGATAGACTTTTCAGAAATCAATAGAGTAAATTGGTGCCTCTAAAAGTGCCAGCGCTTGCTTGGAGGGCTGTCTTGGATATTGTTTTCTGATTTACAATCGAGTAATACTGCAAGGTACGTGAACCAGCCCCAGTCCCAGCTGATTAAAGCCAGCAATATTTCATGTGGTGTGTGGAACATTAAGAGTAGCAAGCAATCTGAATGCATTATATGAGGTAACAGGGGGTTTTCATTTTGTTGTGGTGCACTATGTATTCCGCCATGTGGGTGTGAATTGTTAGAAAAGAGAGAAACCATACATAGAGAAGGCAGGAGAAGAAGAGGAGAAGAAAGTGAAAAGGAGGCCGCTATGGTTCCAATAACACAACAATGCAAAAGTCTAAAGGTTACAAGGAAACAAGGGAAATATATATATGAGAATACAAAAAGACTAAGCTATCCTTACATATAATATTATCTAACATCCTCCCGCAAACTCATCCAACAGAAAGCATTGAGAATTTGTCAGTCAAGAATCGAAAACGCTTAATAAAATGAGATTTTGTAAACAAGTCAACAATCGGTATGGAGAAAGAAACAAAGGGTAAAGTAATGGTGCCATGTTGAAGGTGATGTCGAGTGAGGTGACAATCAACCTCAATATGCTTGGTGCGTTCATGAAAGACTGAATTATGGACAATTTGTATGGCACTCTTGCTATCACAGTACATAGGATTTGGCCCAGTGAGGGTAACGCCCACATCAGAAAGTAGCCAACGTAACCAAACTATTTCTGAAGTAGTGACTGCCATAGCACGATACTTAGCTTCTGTAGAAGAGTGAGAAACAATGTCTTGCTTCTTGCTTTTCGAAGAAATAAGAGAATCACCTAGAAAGATACAAAACCTTGTGGTAGACTTGCGATCAGTGGGGCCCAATCAGCATCAGAGTAAGCACGCAACTCCAAAGAAAAAGAAGAAGAAGAAGGAAATAAAAGACTCTGAAATTAAGTGCCCCGAAGATACCGAAGAATGCGAAGAACAGTTGTTTAATGCACTGTAGTATGAGAAACAACAAACTGACTGACGACATACACTGCATAAGCAATATCAGGTCTAGTAATAGTAAGGTACACCAAGCTGCCAACTAAAGTACGGTACAAAGTGGGATCTGGTAGAGGAACACCATCAGAGGGGACATATTTAGCATTAAGCTCAATAGGGGTGTCTACTGCTTGAGTATCAGAGAGACGAGCTTGTGCAAGAATGCTGGCAATATACTTAGATTGAGAGAGAAGATAACCTTTAGGAGAATAGGCAACTTCAATCCCGAGAAATAGCGAAGAGGACCTAAATCCTTCATCTCAAATTGCTTGGCTAACTGGAATTTCAACTCTGCAATCCCATCAACATCATCCCCTATAATAATCATATCATCAACATATAGAGAGAGAATAACACGGCCACAAATCATGATCACTAGAACAGAAGCCAAGAGAGGCAATCACACTAGAGAACTTCTCAAACCAAGCTCGAGGAGCTTGTTTGAGACCATAAAGAGCCTTCTTTAACTTACACACCTCCCCCGGACTATGAGGAACACTTAGTGGAGGAACTATGTAGACTTCCGCCTGAAGATCACCATTTAAGAAGACATTCTTAACATCCAACTGAGAAATATGCCACTGACAAATAGATGCAACTGCGATAAGAGTGCGAATGGTAGTCATCTTGGCAACAGGAGCAAAGGTTTCTTCATAATCCATACCATATTGTTGTGAGAATCCTATGGCAACAAGACGAGCTTTGTAATGCTCAGCTGACCCATCAGACTTAGTTTTGATCTTGTATACCCAATGAGACCCGATAGCATGTTTTCCTGGTGGGAGAGGTACTAGGACTTCCTAAGTATTTGTCTTGTGCAAAGCCAAAAGTTCATCTGCCATAGCCTACTGCCAAAGGGGATCAAGAATAGCTTCTTTGTAGGAAGAGGGCTCAGACAAACTATGAATAGAGGTTAGAAAAGAAGCAAAAGAAGTAGAATACGTAGAATAAACAAAGTCTGGTAACTTGGTGGACTTACAATCACGTGGAGAATTACGACGAGGAGGGGGAAGAGGAGGTGGAGGAGGAGGAGACGGAGGATCAACAACCGCAAGAAGTTCTTGAGAGGCCATGCGGACGGAGGGACTATTTTGAGCTGTAGAAGTATTAGTGTAAAACCTGCAATTCTCAACATCAAAGTCATCAACATCTATGGAAAAAGGATCAATACGTGTAAGTTCATACCGTGTGAGATCATGAGAGTTAGGAGGAATAGAGTAAAATGGTATGTGCTCAAGAAATACAACATGACGAGAAACATAAAGTTTTCGACTTGAAGGGTCATAACAACGATAACCCCCATCACCATAACCTAGGAAAACACATATTGTAGAACGAGGAGACAATTTACTATGTTCTACATGAGGACGAAGGACAAAACAAGTGGAACCAAAGACTCTCAAAGATATGTAATCAGGAACACAACCATACAATTTTTCAAAGGGAGACAAAACTGAGATGACAGATGATGGAATTCAATTAATGGCATGAACAGCAGTGAGAACAACCTCACCCCAAAACTCTGTTGGAGCAGAAGCAGACAAAAGGAGGGAACGGGCAGTTTCAAAAATATGACGATGTTTCCTTTCAGCAACCCCATTTTATTCAGGAGTATCAATACAAGAAGTTTGGTGTAAAGTCCCATCAGAAGCAAGTAACTCACTGAATTTATTAGAAGTATATTCACCACCGAAATCACATCAAAAACACTTCATAACAGCATTATGTTGAGTTTTTACCAAAACACGAAACATATTATAAATACCAAAAAAGTCAGAACGATGTTTCATAAGATAAACCCAACAATAACGAGTGCAATCATCAATGAACGATACATAATATCTAGATCCACCTTTGGTAAGAACCTGTGATGGACCCCATACATCAGAGTGAACTAAATCGAAAGGTGCATTAGAAACCGAAACACTTTTGCTAAAATACAAAGCAGAAAATTTAGCAAGTTTACAACCACAACAGTCAGAAATATCATTTTGTTGCAACTTTCCTAAGGCTCTAGTAGAAGCTAAGTATTTCAAACGAGAAGAAGAAATATGTTCAAGACGATAGTGCCACAAATAAAAACTAGAAGAGGATGAACTCAAGCAAAAAGATGACAAGTCAACTGCAGAAGCTGCAACATCTGGTACCTTCAGCTCATCCAGAAAGTAAAGTCCTCCCTACCTACGGCTTGTCCCAATCAGCCTCCCGGATTGCTAATCCTGCACATAACAATGAGTGACAGAAAACAAAACTAAGTTACCAGAATCACATAACTAACCAATAGAGGCAAGGTTCAAAGTGAGATTAGGAATGTAGTATACATCTGAAAAAGATAAGTTAGGGGTGGACACAGTGCCTGCTAATGGCATAGGAGTGCCATCAGCAGTCATGACTGACATAGATGAGACAGGATTTAAAGACACCAAAGAATTAGAATCATAAGACATATGGTGTACAGCTCCAGAATCAAGTATCCACAAAGGTAAAGATATATCTGGCGAACTAGAGGAAGGCAAACCTTTAAAGGTGGAGGAAGATGTGGCAGACATGGCATGTGATTGAGTGGCAAGGAACTTTTGGAATTGCTCAACAAGATCGGATATTTGGGAGGTGGTCTCGGGAGGGTATACATGTCCAACACCAAGAGCATATGGAGCAGGAGCAGGAGCAGCAACATTTGGTGAGGGAGGCTTCCAATTCTTCTTATTGGTCTGATTTGAAGGAGGACGCCATTAAGTAGACTGCTGGGATTGTTGTTGTTTCAATAATTTTGGACATTGTGCTTTTCAATGACCCTTCTCCTTGCAATAACTACATTCATTAGAACCAGCCCTCCCATGAGACTTGCCTTTGTTAAAAAAAGCTGCAAAGACTGATAGATTAGTAGTGGAGAGAAGTCCTTTGTCAGAATTAGATCGAGACTTGAGTCGATTTTTTTCAGCCAACAACTCAGTAACCACCGAATCAACACTTGGAAGAGGATTACAATGTAAGATAATCCCACGAAGTCCTTCAAAATCAGCCCGAAGAGCCATCAGAAATTGAACCAAAACGCTGTTCTTCCCTACGATCAGTGTACGGCTTGAAATTTTGCAGTTCAGCAGATTCAGTAAGAGCCAATTGACCCCACAGATTAGACATAGCAGAATAGAATTCCTGAGTGCTCATGTTATTTTGCTGAAGAGCCCGAATATCAATCTCTAACTGATACTGTTTTGCAAAATTGGACTGTACATACAAACGTTGCAAGTGGTCCTAAATACACTTAGCAGTGTCAAATTTTGCAAGTTGCATGCCTGTTATTTATCTAAGTAATGATCTTCGAATTGTTAGCTTCCCAATTTTCCAAGTCCTATGCATATTTATCTAGCTCCTTTTTATCATGCTAGTGCAGAAGGGGGATTTTACACCGGTTAAAATTGACATTTTACACCGGTTTTGGTGCCAGTGTAGATGCTCCCGGTGTTGTATGTTGGGGTTTTTACACCGGTTATTTAACTGGCGTAAAATGTCAATGTTTTACACATTTTATTTGTTATTTTTTTAAAGACATTTTACACCGGTTATTTAGATAACCAGTGTAAAAGATTAAACTTTTATACCGGTTATTTAGATAACTAGTGTAAAATATCTCCTTTTACACCGGCGTATTACACCGGTTATCTTAGATAACCGGCATAAAAGGTTACCTTTTTTTTTCTTATTATTTTTATCCATTCCTGCCCAGAGGCGCTACAAAAAAACACGGGATTACCAATGGCCTAAAGCCGTCGGTAAGCTATAAAAGTCGTCGGTAACCCAATTTTACCGACGGATAACCGACGGCCTAAAACCCGTCGGAAATATGGTCGTCGCAAAGGATTACCGACGGACTCTTCTTTGTCGTCGGTAATACCGACGGTTATACCTGTCGGTAAATGACGTCGATTACCGACGGGCAAGCCGTCGTTAGATTTCCGACGGATGTGACCGTCGGTAAATCTGAAGCGTTTCCGACGGCTTAGGCCATCGGTAATCGGGAATTTTTTTTTTAAAATAAAATTTATTAATAAATTAATTTTAATTAATAACCAAATTAATTTTATTCTTTAATTAATTTAATTATTTATTTGTTTAATTATAAAAATAATTTACTCACATATTAAAAATATTTATTTATTAATTTAATTAAAAATTACTTGTAATTTAATTTAATTTAATTATTAATTGATTTTCCATATATAAAAATGTGATGACGTAAACTAAAAAGCAAATTAAAAAAAGAAAACATAATAAATAAAAAAATTCAACAAATAAAAATCAGTAACTAAAATAATATCTGAAACAAAAAAAAAATGATATCCAAAAATATGAAAAAATAAGTACAAAAAGAACTAATAGTCCTGGTACTTCGATCATGATCGAGACGCTGTACACCATCTGCATCATCGACATGACCATGAGTACGCGGAGGCGAAGGCGGAGGCGGAGGCGGAGGTGGAGGCTGAGGCTGAGGCGGAGTAGGCTGCTGGCGAGCTAGCATCTGGTACATCTGCTCCTCGCCGCAAAGACTCGAGTCAAAAGCTCCCGCCGGCTGGGCCACGGCCCGCTTCAACTCGGCTATCTCCTGGTCATCCGCGCAGAGCGACCAAGAGCAACACTACTACTCGACGACTCTCCGGTGTGTAGGCGGGCCCTTTGTAGTTCTTTGGCAAGGTCGCCAAAGACCATATAGGCGACCCTTCTTCTTCCGCCAACCAC
Organism: Calophaca sinica; assembly: GCA_037113605.1. Taxonomy (NCBI): domain Eukaryota; kingdom Viridiplantae; phylum Streptophyta; class Magnoliopsida; order Fabales; family Fabaceae; genus Calophaca; species Calophaca sinica. The sequence continues at coordinate 75,458,725 of CM073734.1, forward strand.
TTCCGCCAAACCTCCCGGTGTAGATAGATCGTCAGGGCTCTGAGATGGAGAACATGATGAGCTCTGAGATCTAAGCTGAGACATCCTCGCCTTAAACTCCTCCTGTTAAACAAACAAATAAGTCAAATCTTTTTTTTTAAACAAAACAATATAAACATTATTAAAAAAATATTTATTATATTTTATAATTACCTGAGTCCGCCTCGAACGCTCATCAACGAAATCACCAGTACTCCTCTTCGAATGAGTTGCAAGATGGAGCTCGTGCAACTGAACTTCTCTCCCCAACCTCCTCGACTGAGATTGTATTAATAAAAAAATTTAAAAAAAAAAATAATAATAAAATAATAATAATAATAATAACAATTTTATAACACGTACAAGTCTAACTGCATGCTGCGCCTAACTGACACTGCCGCCAGTGTGCAAGCTGCCACCCTTCTCAGAGGCCCTATTCTTCTTGGCCTTCGAGCTGGTCGCCTGGAACTCAGGGGTGTTCCAAAGGCGCTACCACCGCCGCGAGCTTCGTTCCTAACCACTGGGTTTGGCGATCACGATGCGGGCATCTCGAAGCATGTCGAGAAGGCGGTGGGAGGCCTTCATATGAAAATTCTTCTCCATCGCCTCCTCATATTTTTCCTCCCAAGCAACCCTAGTCTCAGATCAATATAAGACATTATTAAACATAATTGAAATTTACGAAAATAAAATAATATGCAATAAAATAAAAATTGCAGCTTACTCTGAAAGAATTAAACATATGGTCCCGCTCAAAATCCTTGATGTCCCAGGTGGGCCAAAACTCACAGTAATTCTCCTCAATTGTTCTTTGTGATAGCTAACGCAAAGAGCTTTGAGGGAAGAAACTGAACAATAAAAACATGTTAAATAAAAAATATATATATACATGTAAATTAATAACTCGAAAAAATTGCAAATACTTACCCTTTACCAGATGGCACGATAAGAACTTCGACCATCATACAACATCTCAACGATGTCGGGCTCCTAGCCCTCCCCTGCTCAAGAACCTCCTCTGCTGAACCTCCTGCTCCTCCCAGTCGCCCAACATCGGTGTCATCGTGTATGGCCCGTACTATAATCATGGTCTGATCGATGAGCATCGGCCACCGGATCGTGCACAACATGGGAACTCAAGCGCCATGTGCAAACCGGAACCCCGGTGGGGATCATGTCAATGTGAGGCAAAGGTGCCGAACGTGCCCGAGTGCGTGTAGCTGGTGTCGAATGTGCCCGAGTCTGTAGGTGGTGCGTAAGGTTGTCTAGGTGCGGGAGGTGTATCAGTCGTCTCGGCGTAGATGTACTAGGACGACGTGTAGATGACAACGCCGAAAACCCGATGAGGTCACGCCTAATGATGGTCGGCCTCGACGACGAGGGGGTCGAGGGCGATGCCCTTCCTTCCATTTACCACCACCGGTGGTGCGGGAAGTCGGCTCCTGAACCTCCTGATGCCATAAAAGTCTATAGAGCAATTGAATAATAACAGTCATGAAATATTATATTTAAACATATTTTTTTACAAATGAATTCCATAAAAATAAACAAGTTATGAAAATAACTGACAAATTAAAATATATTGTTACACATTAATTTCTCAAATTGTAAAATGTTAAACAATTTCAATCTGCCCATTCTGCCCACTCAATTTCGGCATCGTCTTCAGATGTTGATGGTTCTGCCACTTCTTCATTTAATTCCTCATCCCCATCTACATCTTCATATGTGATTGGATTGTCACGTAGTCGAGTAATGGGTTCCACTTCATTTACTACATTGACATGAGATATCTCATCCACTTGATAAGCCACTTCTTCTTGTGTATCATCTGCTTCAATGCGACCACGTGGTTTTATCTTTATTGCGACACACCAACCTTGTTTGTCCCTTCGAGTTGATGGATAAGGGACATAAAACACTTGTCTTACATGTTGTGCCATGATAAACGGATCAAACATTTGGTATCTTCTGCTCATGTGTATGTCAACGATTATATTTTCGCTCCACTCTTGTGCCTCTATTTGACGGATCAAACCAATTACAATAAAATAGCACTATTTTTTTAGTATAGTCTAAAATATTGTACGTCACTTCATATATATGTTGAATCACGCCGTAAAAGTCATCTTCACCTCCATCTGTGGCACCTTTTACATTAACCCCGCCGTTAACTGCTTTTTTCCTCTGTTTTTGACTGGGTTTGGAATTTGTATCCATTTACAAAGAATGTGTGCCATTCTTTTACACGTGATTTAGGACCATGAGATAAATTTCTCAAGTGTTGGATTTTAGGGGATTCTGCCTCGCTATACACCTGTGTACACACCATGTGCAAACAAATTATGGTTCCTATTTTCAAACAATATTTTTGTATTTTCAAACAATAAATAATAATATATATATATATATATATATATATATATATATATGACGACTCAAAAAACATACCTGGTTCCTAAACCACGTTGGGAAATATTCATGAATATAAGAGTAAGAGTCTTGTATGCGCTTGTGGGCTTAGTTAACAAGAATGCCCTGATCAAGTCATTATCAAACAAATGATCAAGAGCAATTGTGGATTAAAGAAATTGAAAGTGGTCAAAATGATACATACGTTAGATACGGTGATATACGCACGGTTGATCAACACGTGAACGTGGTGACTTCCACACTTCACTTTGTTTTCCGGTTATCCACCTCCTTTCCACCATGGCGGCGAAAGGCAAAATATCGATAAGGCAAGCGGGTGTCTTTCACTTTCAATTTCTACTGCTCCTACTATTTGTTGGTGTCAACATGAAGTTCGTAAAATAATGGGAACAGAAATGGATTGTCTCACGGTGTAAGTAAGTTGCACAAATAGATCCTTCAACCCTGGCCTTATTTTTCACCGACCGTTTTGAGTCACCCATAAATCTACAAAATAACAACGTTGATGATAAAAATTGATACATTTAACCCTTCAAATAAATATTTATTTTAGAGAATACTTTATTATAGTACCTTTCGAATGGATACATCCATCTGTATTGAACAGGTCCACCAAGCCTACCTTCATGTGCAAGATGCACGCGCTAGATGCTCCATAGAATCAAAGAAAGCAGGGGGAAATATTCTCTCCAACTTACAAAGAATGACTGGTATGTTCTGCTCCATCCTTATGAGATCATCCTCTCTCGTGTCGCAGAACACAAATCTTTAAAGAATTGGTGAGTTGATCAAGGATTTAAAACATTTGACTAAGGAACTAAATGCAATAGGAAGTAAACACTCCATGAATACATGACAATCATGGCTTTTCATCCCAATCATGGTTCCTTTGTTCACATCGGCACATCTTGCCAAATTAGAAGAATAACCATCGGCATCCAAGTTCTTTTATCCACCGACAGATCGACTTGGCTTCCCAGAAGTTAAAGAGTAATGTGCTTTGGGTTTCGTGGTCTTCCCATCCGACCGATTCACAAATGCAAGTCCTTTCGCCTACAAGAAAGTGGTAAGTCTAGTCCGCCTTCTCATTGTCTTTTGTTTTTCCTCCGACGCTCATCACCGTGAAAAAACATTGTCAAAAAGTTCTTCTCAATGTGCATAACATCAAGGTTGTGTCTCAATAAATTATCTCTCCAGTATGGCAGATCCCAAAAAATACTTCTTTTTGTCCAATTATGCCATTGTCCATATCCTTCAAATCGATCCAATTTGCCAAAATCTGTGATTTTGGGCAGTTCCATAACCCTTTTCCAGATCTGTTCTGGCGTCAACCTTGGGGGCGGGCCATCTAATTCAACTTCCCCCTTCTTGAAAGCGTTCTTATTCCGTCTAAATGCATGATCATCCGGTAAAAACCTACGATGTGAGTCAAACCAAGAACTCTTCCCCCCAAATTTCAAGGTAAAGGCCTTTGTATGCTCCATGCAATGCGGACATGCCATTTTACCATGAGTACCCCAACCAGACAACATGTCATATGCAGGGAAGTCATTAATGGTCCACATAAGCGCTGCCCTCATTGTAAAATTCCTCTTTCGTGCAATATCGTACGTCACAACACCATTCCACAACCTTTTGAGATCGTCAATAAGAGGCTCTAAATAGATGTCAATACCATCTGTCGGATTATCCGGACCCAGATAACACAGGTCAAGAACATATAAGGCTTAGATATGCACATTTCGGGAGGAAGATTGTATGGGGTAACGATAACTGGCCAACAAGAATAAGGTTTCGCCGTGGATTGAACATACGGGGTAAAACCATCAGAGCATAAGCCAAGTCGTACATTACGTGGATCTGCTGCAAAATCAGGATGCACACGATCAAAGTGCTTCCAAGCTTCACCATCAGAAGGGTGGCGCAACATACCTGAAGTGCTTCTATTCTCATAGTGCCATGTCATTTTGTCTGCAGTCTGTGGTGATGCAAACATTCTCTGCAGCCTTGGAATAATTGGCAAATAAAACATTGCCTTCACTGGAACTAGTTTTTATCTACCCGTCCGATTATTAGTATGTGACATATACCTAGGCTCACCACAAAATTTGCATTCAACTAGCGCACCATCGTTTTTACCAAACTCATTGTCGTAATACAACATACACCCTCTCACACAACAATCAATCCTTTTAGATTCCAGCCCCAACTTGGACACTAAGCTTTTAGCCTCGTAATAACTTTTTGGCAAACCATCTTTGATAGGTGACGAGTCCAACATTATTTTCGTTACGAGATCCAAGCACACTTCGGTAGCACCACAGTTGGACTTAAGAGCTAAGAGCCTCACACACATTGAAAACTTAGAGTCTGTAGACCCTTCAAACAACGGCTTATTTGTTTCTAACAATAGATTATAAAATTTTTGTCTTTGTCTCATTTGGAAGTTCATCCGTGTCATCATCTTGTTGTTCCTCGAATAACACGTTCACCCCCAAGGCATCACAAACCATATCTTGCATCAATTCAATCTGCCACCACATCCCGAATCTACGTGAATCGCCAAGCACCTTCGCAATTATCACCAACCCCTAAATCAACATGAGGCAACTTTTCACCATGTGTAGTCCAAATCGAGTAATTAAGCCTAAATCCAATCAATACAGGTGGTGCATGACCTCACTTGGGCTCTTAATCCTTCTGCAATCGCAATTAAAGCACGGACATCTAATCCCTCCATTAGTTTTGAAATCTTTATGTGCCATTGCGACTTGGACAAAGCACGCAACCCCAAATAAGAAAAATCTGGTTTCAAACCCCCTCTCCCCGGATACAACCTATCGTACATCCAACTACGACTCGAAAGAAAATATTCCATCTTCTGCATGTAAAAAAAATGACAATTTCAGCAGCACGACGTTCTTACAACCGCTCTCTTTCTTTAAATGGTATGACCCTATCCCATTCGAGAAATTTTTTTTTCAGAACTCATATAATAATCATTCCTTAATTCTCGTATCTTATACTTGACAAAATTTCGGCAGCATTTCCCATTGGTCTCTGAGTACACAAAATGAACGCAATTATGAACATCGCAATCAAGTATGCACCCAGAGAACAAAAGGAAATGAATCGAACCGAAATTTCATCAAATATAAAGATACGAGAATTAAGCAACAACTATTATACGAGTAAAGAAAAAGTTTTTTCCCAAACTGTCCGACTTGGACAATTCAAGGTTCAATATACAATGAGCACATGGTACCCTAAAAGAGTATATGAACTCAATAATATATTAAACCTCAAACGGGAAGCTAAGGCTTCTCTCCGATACTAATAACAACAATCAAACATCCATTTCATCAATAATTAAAAAGTAACATGTTGAAAGTTGACATCCTCTTAAAGGATAGAATTAAACAAGGTAAGTGGCAAGGGAAGCATAAATCCTTTTAACAATTTTTGTTTTCATAGTGGTTTGGCTTGGTATATGCCATGCAATTAGAGCTCCTATATGGATGCAAAATTAGGTTGTAATATCCTTGCTTTCCTGTTGATTACCTAGGAATCCCTTAAGGGGTAAATCCTAAGAAGGTAGCTACTTGGAAACCAAAGGATAAAGAAAAATTAGAAAGAAAGGGACTGATCTTTACGCTACTAATAAGGAAGATAATTTTAGTGTTGATATATAATGTCCATTTGTTGGAATAAATTAACACCTTGATCTTCTAAAACAAAAAAATAAATAAAGCAAACAAACTTCAACCTCAGAGAGCATATTGAACATGCATTCCATTCTCCTGGTAAGCACTTTTACAATTGGATTTTTCTACGTGGGTGTAGTAATCGCGATTTTGCTAAAAGCAAAAATGTGGGTGTGTGTGTTATTGTGGCAAGGATATATAGTGCAGCTTTGTTAAGGGTATAGTTATTTGACCCCACATTTGACATCACAAGGTACAAAAGGCAAATCGTACATCTCTAGCATAAGCGACCATTCCCAAGGGATCCATACAACTCATATTCTACGTTATTTTAGGCAAAAACTCTGGAAGTCATTTATTTTAATTTAAAGTTTCAAGTTAGTCATTTCTCTTTTTTTTTGTTTCAATTTAGTTTAAAATTTATAATTTTAATTTTGAGGCAAACTGTTGGTGATATAAACGAGAAATACATGTGTGCCACAAGCACAATCTGTTGTATCAATTGTGTCACAAATTAGAACTCAACAACTTGTTGCAAAAAGTAAAAATATCAATTTGGCCATTCTTGTCAACAAAGGCTCAGCCTGGGAGTTTGTATTACTAAGTTGCCCTTTAAAAGACTAAAATTGTGGTGGTAAGAAAATTAATTATAAGGATAAATTAATATTATAAGACAAAATAATGAGTAAAAATTGTATAGAGACTAAACTTTACCTTAAACATAAAATATATGGGTGAAAAAATAGCACGAGTACACGAGTTCAAACCCTTGTAATATTCGAGTTCAAACATCTCAACTCATTTCAAACCATTTTCACCCCTTTCTCCTGTTCACCTTAATTAACTTCCTCTAATGTGAGTATTAATACTATTCCTTTAAGCTTCTTTAACTCAAATTTCTGATGGCTCCCCAAAATAAAAGGAACATATTAAATACAATTTCTAAATAAATAAATTCCTTAAATTCATGGTATATCGGTTTTTAATTCCTAGTTTATTGATAAATAGTTTATTGAATAAAATGGTTGTATATGGCGGAATAATAGATCATTATTATTGGAAATACATAATTTAATTTCAGGATGTAGTTGCACTGGCCAGCTTCTTCAGTATTTATTAAAGAATAAATTCGATTGCTGATGTTTTTTTGAATTGATGTTGTAAAAACACAGTTGAAATATGGTCCCTCAAAATCATTAATGTTTTGCTTTTTTGGTTCCAAAAAATCTTGGGTTTTTGGGAAAGCGGGGAATCAAAGGTGCACAATCCACGATTTTTAGGGGGATCAAAAGTGCAACTAAAAAAACATAGGGACCAAAATCGCCAAATTGAAAAAGTTAGGAGATCAAAATCGCAAAAAATTAAATAGGAGGACCGAAAACACCAAATTGAGAAAATTTGGGGACTAAAAGTGCATTTAAGCCAAATCTTTAATTACATTTGTTAAGTTTTAATGAAATTTTTTATTTGATTCTTCAGTTTTAAGAATATGAAAAGAAAGCATTATTGCATGACATAAATACATTTATATTGAATATATGAAACACATCCTATTATTTTCTATTGGTTTTATTTTTATCACCATAAACTCATTTCTATTTCTCTTGCAACTTTCCAAAGCTATATATCGGTTACATTTTTAAAACAATTGTAGTAATAGTTTATAATTAATAATAGTGACCGAAAGAATATAGTGAACTTTTGAGCTTTGAATTTGAATGGTTAAGAGGTAATTTTTGGAATCCAATGTACGAATTCTTTCAGCTACTCTTTTTCCGTTTTATTTCCTTTGGTTACTATTATTCTGTGCATTGTATAAGATTAAGTATTATGTGTCATGATTTAATTTCAACACACATACTCTTTTTATTTTTAAAGGCAAAGGAATATATAATAATTAAAAGGGGCACCCCTACCCAAATACAGAGGGATCAAAAACACTGGCCTAACTAAAATAACTAAATTTGTTGCTTTTGGATTATTTTCAAAGCAATCTCCTATAGACTCCTAGGACATCAACCCACTTTCTAGTAGGACAATATATAACTGGTCTAACTCATAAACCATAATAACCTACAATTAAATTTTGGTGTTTAAGGGATAAGTAAGAAACACTGCATCTGCATGGGCTACTTCAACATTAACATAATGTCTACTTCAACATTAACATAATTCTTTTTCTAATTATGTTAACTGTAGATGTTTTAGGAATTTCTTGTGAATTCTATTGCAATTTTATCTAATATATGACTATCCTTTAATGACAAATCACAATTACTTTCCAAGAGAGTAATTCAACACACCCGACATGAATTGCTGTCTCTTAATTTAGTTAAACATAATTAGATAAATGTAATAATTACATGCTAGTTTTGCTTCACAAACATATCAACATAAGTTTAACATAGTTTAAAATCGAACACCCATCCTTGAAACCCTAGCTAGCTAGCTCAACACAATTGTATCAGACATACAACTTCCAAATTGTAAAGCCAAAGAAAAAAAAACCCAACAGATTATAACCCTTCAACAATCACCAAATACAAAAAGACATATATATCAGAATAAAACCAAACCAAACCCGATCCAGCTAACACCAGCTGCATGCATAACACACAGCTGCACTGAGTCACACTTATAACGCCGGTTTTATCCAATCAAATTGTCATTGTCTCAATCTTATAACAATAAAATAATCTTATAACATACATCATTTCAAAATTCTCTCTGTGGAGAGAACTATGAAGGAAATCAAATAAATATGTCGGTGTGGGGGTCTCTCAGCCGACCCTTTTCCACCCAATGAGTAAACCGACATTTCGTTAGAGTGTATACCTCAAAAAAAGCTTCTCCTCAAATGTCAACCTGGATATGCCAAAATACTTACTTCTTCTCGTTCAATATATCCAGTCTGTCTCAAATCATTACAATCTAAAAGCAACTGCAAACAGACCAAGAAAATATAATTGATATTTTATTAATACTGATGGTATTAAAACAAATAATGTAACAAAATAAACAACTGCAAAATGCTTACTGTGGAAGACACCAAAGAAGTATAAGGATGAAAGACACCAAGAGCATGCACAAACTCCTCAAATTCTATAACGCCATTCTTTTTTTCATCAAAGACATCAAAGACCTAGAAAATTTTGCAAGCAATAAAATGGACTCAATTAAACAGGTCTAAAAGCAAGAATAGCAGTAAACAAAAGATCTTTCTGCAAATTAAGTATATATATGTGTAACCAAAGCATTTTATAATTCTGGATTCTGAAGGGAAAGGGAGGACAGGGTACAGTTTTTATTTCAAACAAATATTCTCTAACAAAGCTTGGATAATATGCATATAACATCATCTCATGATACCACTGGGTATGCCATATAAGGTCGCATAATATCATAATATCATGTAAATAGTAGTATCATGCAAACAATCTTCATAATATCATGTACCAAAACAAAATCTTCATAAATTAAAATTATTTGTATGATCGATTAAATACAGAAAATGCATTTCCAGCTTCTCTTTTCTCCACCTTCCCTTGCCCCAGATGGAAAAGCAGAAAAAGTAAGAACATGGAGACGATAATCAATTGCTTATGGTATTTGATTATTGAATTTCAGAAAATGGAAAAGACATACAAGCAAATTGCAGCCAAGCAACATCACCAATGTAAACTTCTTAAATTGAAGAAATTTTATCTAGTTTTTAATAAATTATTATTTTATTTTTTTAATAAAAATATATAGACGCAATCGCGTTATTAATTACATTGCACAATACCACACAATCAAGCCAAAGACCCTTGTTTTTTTTTTTTTCTAAACAACTCTTAATTATGGAGAAATTCTACTCAATTTTATTGCTAATGAATCACATTCTGTTTTAACCCTTATTGTTAAAACAAAAATTCGCGAATTTGATAGGAACTAATTCTAAGAGTTTTGATTTTTGAACGCCCCACAAAATCAACACTCATCTAACACCTCTTATTCTTTCTATCTCTTCCTTCTTATCACACCACCTACATGTCACATCTATCACTCCTCTATCTCTATCTCTATCTCTATCTCTTTCAAGGTGTAGAGAAGCGTTCGAGTGTCCAAAAAATATTTTCCTAGCTTAACTAGTTCAGCAGTAATCACGGTAAGTCGGACTTTACATTACATATATATGCAGGGGAACAAAATAAATATACATCATAGTTACTTGTCTGTATCATCTTCTTCGATACTTCCTTTCCACAAGCCTTTTGATATCAAAATCAAAGCTTGATTAGCTCGGCAGTGATCAAATACAGTAATAAGAGTCTAAGAGTCAACAGCCAAAACTAAATACACAATCAGAATGACCTAAATGAATTTTAGAATGTCTACAAAAAATTTGCATCGAAAATATGAGGCTATTCATCAATATCAAGGCTACATGCTAGCATTTTTAAAAATTGGCAGTTAAAATACATTTATCTACTAAAATTTCCAAGATTACCACAATGTATCAACCCACATAATTAGAAATCAGTAGACATAAACATGAACCTTAAAAACAACGTAATTGGTGATAAGAGCAATAGAAGAGCATGTTTTATTTCCCGCTTAGGGAAATCCATAAAAATCTCTCATTCACAGCCATAGTGATGACAGATGACAGACAATTAAGCAACAGGGATTGATGATCTAAGGAGCCATACATCAAGCACAAACAAGGGTCATGTACCTTTTATCAAATATAATAACCTAATATAATATTAAGTCTTAACAAAGAATTACAAACACACCGAACAACCAGTATCCCTGATTCTCAAATAAACAAGATTAAAAGACATAATTAATTTTTAACAATTTCCATATTTTTGGACACTAATAAGGAAACTGGGAACAAAACCAAGAAGGTAATCTTCAAATCCTAAATCATTATGTCCTAATCAAATTCAGACCAGTACTCACAATTATGTAGGACTCACAGTTAGGTTATAAAAAAAAATCCATTATAACTCGCGATTCTAGTCCACCACTTGCGTGTGTGCTTACGTTCAGCATCAAAGAAGTTATAATTTCAGCAACCACAAGTTAAAAAAAAATACAACAAAAATAAAATGCCCTTCAATTAACCTACCTCCTCACGGCGGGTTACGTTCGGCGGCAGTGCGGCGGAGGGCGAATGAGGTATGAAAGGTGCAGGTGTCGATTCCTGAGTCACTAGTGATAACGAACACGAACGTAAACAGACTATACAATCACTTCATAAATAATTTATTCTAACGATGATAGCATCGAAACTGAACATACAATCAAAGAATAGTACCTTTTAAATGCAGAATTTGAAGAGTAGCGGTCGACGGCGACGGGAGAGGGAGAAAACGGGGGATGGAGAAGGAGAAAACGGCGGCCCTGGCGGAGGGGCAGTGGACGTGCGGCCCTAGCAGAGGCAGACGTGGTGGCTGGCTGACCGGGAGAGGAGGGCGGAAGAGAGGTGGTGGTGGCGGCTGGCAAGCGAGAGAGAGGAGAAGAGAAGAGAAGTAAAAGGAGAACGAAAGAAAAGGGGAAGAAATGGTTTTTGTCTGGCTGTATCTGGACTTTATCGACGGCCAAATTAACATTACCGACGGGCTAAACCCGTCGGAAATTTCTCGGGTTTACCGATGGCTATTTTCAAATACCGACGGGTTAATGCCGTCGGTATATGAAAAAAGCGGGAAACTGAAAGGGTATACCGACGGCCTTTTACCGACGGTCAGTGGCCGTCGCCAAAAACACGGCTTTCCGACGGCCTAGCCGTCGGTAACGTTGAGCGTATGACGGATTGGACTTACCGACGGGTAAAGCCGTCGGAAAAGCCGTGTTTTTTGCGACGGCCACTGACCGTCGGTAAAAGGCCGTCGATATACCCGTGATTTCTTGTAGCTAAAATGATAATAATACAAAAAATTTGACAAGAATTGGCAGCACAATATATTGGCTCTAAATTTGCCTAAAATTCAAACAATAATATAATTTAGCAGTCAATTTTATACATAAATAAAAAAGCAATGACATATCTACAATATTACTAAACTTTTCAAAACAAGGAAAGATCTACATTACTACATTATGTACACATAAATAAAAAAGCAATGTCGTTTAGAATCTAAGGAATCTACTGCCCGATTTTGTCCTAGTTGTTTCTCTAGGACTGGCCAAAACTAGACTCAAGATGGACACTCGTCATCGCTGTTGTCGTTTGCGTCACTCCCCTCTACTGATTCTTCAAATTCAACATGTTGCCGTTTAGGAGACGGAACCTTCTGAAGGCTTCATGATTCTTCTCCGCATAATGCAAGAATTCTAGGGTTGATGCATTAGTTGAAAAGATACAATGAATAGCAACCTGAAGTATTTTGTCCACCAGATAATGGCGAAAACTATGAGTTCTTCTTTGGATTCTATAATGGTGTCAAGAAAATAACTCCTTGGTTTTTCCATCATCTGGGGACAAATTTCTTCAGCAAGGAGGAAAACTAGGGAGTTATTTTTTTGACACCATTATAGAATCCAAAGAAGAAATCATTGTTTTTGCCACCGTTTGGTGGAAAACATGCATCATCATGATCTTCATTGTATCTTGTCAACTAATGCATCAACCCTAGAAAATATGCATTATGTGGAGAAGAATCATGACGCCTTCGGAAGGTTCCGTCTCCTAATCAGCAACATGTTGAAGTTGAAGAATCAGTAGAGGGAAATAACGCAAACAACAATATCGATGACGAGTGTCCATCTTGAGGCTAGTTTTTGCTAGTACTAGAGGAGTAACTAGGACAAAATCGGGCAGTAGATTCCTCTGAAGGAGTCGATGGAGTGTACTCGGGTGCGATGGGAGAATACTCCGGCCCTTGATGAACCTCCCCAGCAGCTACGGGCCTCCTGGTAGAGGGTGGTCTCCTCTGAAGCATGTGCATACGAAGGTCTAGGCCCCAACGGTCAGCGCCGGCACGGGGATCAGCATATTGGCTCATCAAATAGCGATCCTCATCGCGTTCCTCATTCCTCACAAAGATAGCTCGATACTCTCTTGCAGTACGATGCCCCTCACGACCACGGTTTTCATCTAAAGTCATCGTCTATTGTCAACAATAGTCAATCATGAGCAACTAAACTGAAGTTTAATAGAATGACGACAAAAAGCATAATAGGGAAGCAGCAGTTTAATTACTATTCATGGAATACAGGAGCTGCATCAGAATATATCCACAGCCACACCAACCCTTTTTGAAAATATTTCCTTTTAAAAAATTAATAAAAACCAGAGCTTGCTAAGGAATCTGAACGAATAACAGAGAAATTAAAAAAATGAAAAATAAAAAAGACAAAAGCAAAAAAGCACAACACATTTCTATCTGAAAAACATAAACACATTCGGAACCTAGCGAAAGCAAAATAGCTAAACAAAAAAATGAAAATGAAAAAAAAAATGAAGCAGTGACGCACCTATGGAAATGAAAGGTTGGTTGAGCAGAAGAGAGAGTGAAGACAAGAGATTATTATTATTATTCTTCTTCTTTTATTTTTCAAGCTTTGGTCAGAGGGAACATAAGAGTGTGAGTGAAACCTAAAGAGATTATCAAACAGATTAAAACCAAAAAGGGCCAAAGCTATAAGGTAAAGGAACAAACCTATAAGCAAGGAGAAGGAAACTCAACCAGATCTGCGATAGGGCTTCAAAGGAGAACGGCGGCGAGAACCACGAGAAGAAGAACGGCGGCAAAAACCACGTTGAACGGCTACGAAAGAGGATGAGAACGACGATAGTGCAGCGGCGAGAGAGAGGGCTCGAACGGCGAAGAAAACAAGGAGAGTGCAGCGGCGAGAAAGAAATAGAGAACAAGGAGAGTGAAGTAGGGTTATCTCAGAGAAATGCTTCGCACGTATCTAAGAATGAGAGGGAGAAAGTTATTTTAATCAAAAGAAAGACTTTTAACACCGGTTCTTGAAATAACTGGTGTAATATGTTATGTTTTTAACACTGGTTATATACAAACCCGGTGTAAAATGTCTTTAGTTTTTAAATCGCAATCCTTTTACACCAGTTGGTTATATAACCGGTGTAAAAAGTGACTCGATAATTTTAAAATTGCTACCGCATCATTTTTTACACCGTTTAAACCTAAAACCGGTATAAAAGACCTAATTCTTTTCCGTTTCGTGCACTAGTGTCAATAGGCTTAAGAGTGGTGCCATCAACATAGCCCCACATTCTTTTGCCTTTCAAAAAATTTCTCATCACATAGCTCCAATATGAGCAATTATGTCCATTCGGTTGCACACTAATGGATTGAAGAGAATCATCCTTTTCAGTTGCCATCTCTAAAAATATCAATTACCGAAGGAACTACCACAACAAATATTGAGCAGAAGGAAGAAAACAAATATCAGACCAGAATCGCAGCACAGAAACAGCAGAATCACAGCCCAAAATAGACGCAGAATCACAGCCCAGAAGCAGAATCGCGATGACCAGAAGCAGAATCGCGGCCCAGAGCAGAAGCAGAATCGCGCAGAAATGCCGAGGAACCAACAACAGTAAAACGATCAGGATCGATTCAGTTCGGGTCGCGAATCCGGTTGAACAGAAAGTTGTGGACCTCGCTAACGTTTTTCCCAAAATCTTACTAGCTCTTTAATACCATGTTAGGAAAGATAGAAACCATACATAGATAATGTAGGAGAATAAGAGGAGAAGAAAGGGAAAAAGAGACCGCTAGGGTTCCAATAACATAACAATGCAAAAGTCTAAAGGTTACAAGGAAACAAGAGAAATATATATGAGAATACAAAAAGAATAAGCTACCCTTACATATAATATTATCTAACATGTGTAGGTAGGATATTCGATGCTTTCAACTTTCAAGTGATATCCTTTTCATTCATTCTTTTTTAATGTTTCCTTTATTTTGAGGGTGGGGGATCAGATTTCGTATAGATGGCTAACAGGACAATGTTGATTTTCTTTCTTTCCTGACGTCGTTTTCATAGTACTTCAACTCAGGATTTGATCCAATTATATTCTCCAAAATGCATGGGCAATACTTTATACTACAACAAGGATCTCCTTGGAGGGACAGAAATCACTTTTTCGGTAAGACGTTATGATTTGATTGGAGGCGGATAAAATAAATTAAGATGAGATATGTGGTTTACGTTGCTAGTTGGAGTTTTTCTTCAATAAAACATACAGTAGAGTTTTATATATAAAGAAAATATATTGACTAGAACGTTCAGGGTGAACCAGAACTAACCAAGCCAAGTCAAAAAACAACAACAACAACAACAACAAAAAACAAACATGCCATGATCCATGGCATTAGCATTATTTAGCAACAAACACCCGTTGGAAAACAAAATAAAAAAACATAAACAGGGGAAAACAAGCGCAAAATCATCGAGTACATAATTAATTGCCCTGGCATTAATTTGTGCCTTCCAGGACTCATACATAACTAGTAGCTAGATCATGGCATCTAGCAGTGGAAGGAGTCCATAAGCTTGCACCTAACTGGGAGTTCCATGGCTTGGTTGGGATCAACACCATAGAAAGAAAGTAAGCCAGAATAACGACAGAGGCATTGAAGGTCAGCCTTAGCAATAGCCGAGCAGCAAGCAGAGGTGGGAGGATCAACAGCATTCTCCCTACTCAAACAAGCCTGACATGCCTTCAGCCCTTCTTTCGTCACGCGACAAAAGGACGACGACTCGCCATTTGCCAACATAGCAATGGCCAACAACATCCCCACAATCAAAATTTTCTTGTATGCCTCCATCTCTATATATGATAGATAGATAGTAATCTCTCTGCTCAAATTAACTTCAGTACTCTTTCAACTACACTGTTATGAGAAAGAGATGAATGGGTTTATATAGAGAGAGTGAACGTCCATGAGAGGATGTGAGATTGAACATTATTGTTGCAATAGTCAATAAACTTTGAAGGATATAGTATATTGTGTGCTCTCGTGACAAAGTGTGTGCTGGCCGATTGGCAATACTATGGGCTATTGTATCACGGGCGACCATTTGGTGCTTTCAAGGAATTGGGTTTAGCTAGTAATATTGGAGGTTTTAGTTGTTTAATCTATATTAAGGATAAGAAGTTAGGTGTCTGCTCTCTAGTTATGTGTAATAGCGGCATGTGAAGTGTGAACGCCATTAGATTCCCGTGGGGCAAGCTTCATAGTGGATATAGGAAAGGACAAGAAATTACTGTACTACAAACTAATTATATGTAACTAGTGCGTTGACCCGTGCGTTTCACGGGGAAAAATTTGTTGCAGTTAATAATTATGTTTGTTATCAAATTTTTTTTTTTATGAATAAAGAACTATAATACAACACAATTTGTTAATAAATGAGTAGGTTTCGTTGGTTTGACGATCAACGTGTCCTAAGACTCAAAAACCTAGTCATTTACCTTACGACATGAATAAAATAACTGAATTCACATGGTGATGGAATGGTTTCTTGAATAGGGGCTTTGACTTATTTGAGCCAACTTTTGTTGTGGTGTTTGAACTGAAGAAGTATGGACTTATTATAGGTTCATATAATATACAAAGCATTATTACAAACATAAAATAATTGGATAATTTTGTCCCATTCAAAATAGAGTAATCATTTTCACATTATATATGATAAGCAAAGAAAAGATACAGATAATAAGCTATGACGATACTACGCACCGTTAGTAATATCGGACAATGGAAGGCTGGTTTTTCGATGAGCAACATGTTCACTTTCATTGTTCATACCTCCGGTATTTTTTGTGAAAACACCACTGGAATGCATGAAACTACTCATTTTTAATGCACCTTGTTCTTCATTATCTTCTTCCTCTATGCATTGGAAACACATATGAATTAAAATACTTGAGAGATCATGCATAAAAATATTAGAGAATAAAGTTTTCTAACCAGTAAATTAAGGTACTATAATGTACCTGACAATGAAATAATATTGGTTATTTTGGAACGGGAAGAACCATGACCATTATTGATATTGAAAGGCAAAGGAGATTGAATTCTTCCATTGCTCAAAACAAATCTTCCAGCCCCAATCTTGTTGCGACAACCGGTACTCATGGAATAACTTCCTGAAGATGGACTTTGACTTATTTGAGCCAACTTTTGTGGTGGTGTTTGAACTGGAGAAAAATGTCAAAGTAATATATCAAACAATATTACAAACATAAAATAAGATGATGTTTGTCAGTTGTCTGACAAAAAAAATGACATAAACTATGATTATACTACGCACCATTAGTAATGTCTGACAATGGAAGTCCTGTAGTTTGCTGAGCAACATATCCATGTGGATAACTATTACCTGTGAAAGATAAATTATGCCATATGTATCAAAACTAAACATTATTTTTATTAACATATAAATAAATAAAATACAATCTCATAAAACGTAATACCATTAGTTGTAGTGGATGATGGAATAGTTTGAGAATCCATATTTTCAGAACCACTGCATGTATAGAATAAGCTTTGCTTGCTTGATGAAGAAGTAGATAATCCAGTACGCATGCGTTTATGAGAGCTTGATTCAGCCATGATGAATTCGTGTAAGCTAATCAGTCCAAAAACAAATGCTAGCTGTAAAGGGCAAATTCTGGAAATGGAGTGGGTAAGAGAACCTATAAATATTGCAGAACCTTTTTTCAATATAGTATAGCAAAAGTAAGAAAGACTTTCGTACACATGGGTAAGAATACCTTCAATACCTGAGAGTAGGATCTCTTCATAGACTCTTCATGGAAGATAAAGGCTCTCCATACCACCACACTTGTAGCTCATGAGTAGTATTGTTCTCTAATTAGAATCTGTAAATTAATACATAGATTGAAATGACTATTAGAATTCCCATAAAAGAAGACAGGGAACAATATCATTACGGTTATTTAATGCCACATTGGTCTACTCACAAAAACAGGCCACGGTGCTATGATTTACGGCAGTAGGTAGCTTTAATGCTATGAAACAATATCAGCTAATTTAGTGTGTTGTCCATTGGTCTACCTAATAAGTATTTTCTACTTAGTTGGCCAATAAAGTATCGCACTACATGATAAGAAGTTCAAATAGGATATTATTTTGTTGATAATCTAAGCCAATAATGCTACGGAGGACATTTCTATTTTGTACACCCACAAAAAATTTCAGATTTGATGCCTAATAAAACTTGGTAACAGACTAAATTTTATTATGTATATAAACAACAACTTCATATTTTATGCCTTCTAAAACTTGCAGGTTTTTTGTATTAGTGTATGAAAAAAAACTACATTGAAATATTATTTGTTTTTCTTTGAAAATAGACCTAAATTTTATATAAATAAATGATGTGTAAACCAAATTAATACGGAAAAAGTTGCATATTTAATTACGAATTAATGTATTAAGTAGCTATACCATTAAAAAATCATATATATATATATATATATATTCAGATTTGAGCATAAAAAAAATTGATGGCTTGCTTATTTATCAAGGATCAGTTACGCTGAAGCAAATTCCATCTCACGTACTATCAAGTTGAAAAGTCAGTGGTGTGTAGGAGTATATAAAAAAGTCCCTTTTCTTGTGTTTCATCCAGTACAAAACCAATTATTTTATGGGAGTACTCTTCTTCTTCTTCTCTCCATTAAGCTCCACTTTAAAGGATTCTAAAATGAATTTTGGCAAAAAAATTGAGTGTTAGCGCCATTTTGTGTTTTTTAAAAAATTAAAAATTCAATGTTTGAAGATGCAGTAAAATTAGGATGCAGTAAAATTAGGCGGGGAGTATGTGAAGGGATGAAGACAATATGTGAAATGAAGAGGCCTGGGGTAAGTTTCGAAGAATTCCAGCGCATGAACTGCTTTCAACCCTCTCAAAAAAAAAAAAGAACTGCTTTCAATAATTAGCTGTCTTTTATTAATGTGTGCATTCAATTTATTGAACTGCTTGCAGTAAAGATTTTGTTTAAGGAAAAGGAAGGGTAATTAAGGAAACAAAGTGTGAATTAAATAAGAATGATGACTGATTTTCTTAATAAGTGTGAATTGGTTTTTTTCCTTATATTTTGGGATGGAAGGAGTATATTAATCCCTCAACGAACAGGTAGAACAAAGGTGTTGAAGGAAAGTATTACTCATTTGAAAAGTAAGATAGAACATAACTGTTGATATAAAGGAGTACTAAAGAAAACAGCCAAGTAACTTTAATCCCTATAGTTACTTGACAAAATTCCAATACAAACCCATAAGGAAATTATATAACAAAGCATTAAACTTCAAATTCAGATAAAACAGCCACGAAAGTCTTTGGGGATAAAATCCACATACAAAACATCGACAAATGTTACCAAAAGAAAATCCAATTCAAAATGATGAGCAAAACAGATAAAATAACTACTTAATAGTATCCTGAAACATCAAAGTACAAAGCAGAAATATCAATCCTTAGGTTCCTTCTTAACAACGATCTTAGGCATCTTGTTGCTCGAGGTTTGTGTTCCATTGACTTCAAAGAGAGAAGATCCCTCAACATTATCAATAGACCTTTTCTCACCACACTTGCTGGTTGGTGTATCTTCCACATCATCAATCAAGCAATCCTACATAAAATTTGGGAACCAATTAATTTAAATCAACCTATGTTTGATAAGAAGAAAATAATTTAAAAGCATTAGATAAGTAAAATACTTACGCTAGAATTACCACATCCAGGCTGTGGCATATCAGCTTTAATATTGGAATCAGTACACTCCACTACCTACATGATCATGAATCTACAACATCAGTATATTGAAGGAGAAATCTTCCCAACATGTTTTTTATAGAAAAATAAAATAAAATACACAACCTTCACATGGTGATCAGCATCAGTATTCTCTTCAACATTGTGATCCACACCATTGTCCTAAAAATTAAACAGTGTTATTAACTTTTAGGAAAACAAATAAAGCAGCATTAAAACAAAATTAATTGAATGGCCAACCTCAATAGAATGGAGTACTTTGAATTGGTCTATCAATTCTTTCTTATCAGACATCTTTTTTACTGTATAACTATGCCAGTTCTTGTCAATATTTGTCTTACTTATTTGGACCTTGAACAACATTTCCTTGTTCAAAAATGCCTCAAATTCAGGAGGACTATCATGCTTTTCCTACAAAATAATATTAATGTTTAATACATCATAACCAAATACAATCATCAGCTGAAAAACACACCAACTTTATTAATATAACCTTTTGCATTTTTAAAATCAAGTCTGGAGCTGAAAGTCCCAAAAATTGCTGAACAAACTGATCAAACAATATAAAAGTGGTAGACCCTGACTTATCCATTACTGTGACTGGTAACTTATACCTATACATAAAAAAAAGACAAACGATGTCAAACAACTGTATGAATATGATATAATATAAAGAAGTTGTGCTGATAATACCTGGGAACTGCTGCCACCATCATTTGACAATATTCACAGAAATATTTTGGTCCGACGGGAGTAGCCTTCCTCACACATTTGTTGCATGATATAAATGACCAGTTTGCTTCTGTATCAACATCAATAATTGTTGCCAGTACAGAGCCAAAGCATGCCTGAAATTTATCAAAGACATCAGGAAGATACCAACCCAAATATATAATTGTAAAATGAAGTCTTCGGTCACACCTCCTTAGCCTCAATGATATCTGCGATTGTCATCCTAGTAGTTTGCATTAAATCATCAGCCAGTGAGATTGCTGTATGCCCAGAAAGATTGCTGACAACCTGACTGACATTGATATTCCCATTATCCAACCTGTTAAAAATTGATAACAACATTCAGTAGCAGTTTTAAACATATAATATAAATTCGAGAATACATTAACACCATAATGATAACCTCTCTTTGTACTCAGAAGCTTGAGTAATAGCAGGGTTTATGAACAACTTTGTGCCATGAAAGGCATTAGATATACCCATTTGCCCTATCAATTAAAAAATTAGCATATTACATTAGGCAATTTTGAAAATAATGTAGAAATCAATGATTATATTAAAAATTAAAAAATCATAATAAGTGCAAGAAAATTACCATGATACTTTCTCAGTTTGCACATCTGTAAGATCACTATAACAGGAGTACCCTCTTCAGCCGTGTCTAGAAATTGATTCATTTGTTCAGCAAAACCACCCCACAAAGTGCAAATGATTTTGTTGCTCCTGAAATAATAACATTTCATTATTTAATTATAAGTGAAAGCAAGTGAAAAAAATATAATAAGATAGCAGGATATTGAGCTAACTCTAAATCCTCCAGCATAATATCTATTAGCTTCGTTCTGTTCCCATTGATATCAGTCTCTTTTATGACATCCCGTTTGACGACATGACCAATAGCGTCTGCAACGAAAGTAAAACATTCATATCAAAGGGACCAACGATGTACACATAACTGTTGCATAAGAAGTATACAAAAAACCAAACCCATCAAGTAAGTCTCCTCTGTTCCGCCCAATATGGTAGGAAAAGGAACAAATTCAAAATAATGCAATGGTATATTTGCTGCATCAGCCTTTGTGCACTTTGTGCTAGCCATGAAGTTAAGCTTGTACTTATGCCTATTTGTCTTAAACTTGTAATCATTGTTTGCCACCAGTAAATTTTCAATAACATAAGAAGATCCTTCTTCCAGCAATGGGTCAAATTTGGTTATCAGGTTGCGCTTAACAGTGGCTTGTATCTTTGAAGCCTACATATAAATTGTATTAATATCAGTATAAACAACCATAAAAAAGACACACATTGCATACATATGTATATGACAAAACATACCCTCTCATCCAGCAAAACCATTTCAACAGTGTTAGTTTGCTCTGCATTATAGAAATCAGGAACGTTCCATAAACGGACTATCCTGACTTTGATTTTCCAATCAATTCGACCAGGCAAAATATCAGCAATGAAAGTCATCTTTGGTGCCATTCTGCACAGCAAAGGGTGTGCAATCATAAGAACAACTATATATTAAGAAGAAAGTAATGGTGAAACTGAATAATAGAAAATGGGTGAAATAAACTTGGAACAGCAAGAAGTTATACGTGTGCTCTCTTCAAACCAATGTTAGTGCAACCGTGATTATCACACAAACATTACAACTCCATATATATATAGCAATATAGCAATAAATGCATGCTATCTGTAAGTTCCCATGAGCATAATAGAAACAATGTATATAACCTCATGAGCAGACTCCTAATAAATGTAGTGCACTGTCACAGTTCCCATGAACAGAATAAAAGATATTGCAGCAGATTACACATTCTTTTATGCCAAAAGTGGCTATTCAATGCGCATGCAGACCTAAGCTTGATCGAGTCAAATAATTAGGTACCAACTACCAATAAATGCATGCTATCTGTAAGTTTCTATTTGCAAATATGAAAAAACACTTTCATTATACCAAGGCCCAGTGTGCACGGGTTACAACATCAGTAATAAGTAATTAGTAATTAGTAATTCTTAATAAGTAATTCTTATAATTAATCTTTATTTATTATAAATTATTTATTTTATCGATGGAAAAAACTGAAAATCGAAGGGGCACAATTAATTCAGTAGCATAGCAATAACCCATCCTGAAGAAAGAGCACAGATGGTTTGTATAAAACACAAACAAAAATCATAAACTATGAGGGATTGTAAAAAAAAAATCAGAAATCAAGGCCAAACAACTCGGTTTAAAAAAAAATAGAGAATCAATACCAAATGTTTCAAAAAAATAAATCACAGGTTTTGATGAAGAGAACCAAAATAAACTAACAATACACAGAAAAAAATATATAAAGGGAATGAGAAACAACTCACAAAACCCGAATCCGCTTCACAAATGTACACATCCTGCATCATATTGACCGAAGACGATCGATCTTCCAGTAGCAACGAAAATAGGTAGGAAAACGAAAGTATGAAAAGGAACAACATTGTCCGACGGAGACGTAGAAAGTGTATTCCAAATCAAACTGCATAGAAGATAAAGAGCCCCTTCACGGTGTGAACAAAAGAATTTTCTGGAAACATTGGTCCTGCTCATTCGGTGGAATTGGTTTTGCTCATTCGGTTGAAAGTGATAAAGAAGAAGGGTTTGGAAAATCTAACTCACATACTGGAAAGTGTGTTTTACTTTCTTTATTTTTTATTTATTTTTTTGGTCAAACTATCTTCATTATTTTTGGGGAGAGTTCACGCAAGTATTTCTCTTTTGGGGAGAATGACATGAGAAGTGGGCTAGCCGACCATGCACAGCCCAAAAGTTGCTTTACAATGAAATAAATAAATTATACCATTAATAATTAATAATAATAATTGATAATCAGTAGCTGAAGTGATTTGCCATAAATTACCACTATTGCCCTGCAATTAGGCGGGAAAAAGTTGCTTCACAATGTACTTTTCTTTTAAAGATAAAAGATATCTTGAAGGTGATCAGACAATTCTTTTTTCACCTATACATTTTAAAAACTTTAAAGTTCGATGCCAATTATCATGGTCAAAATAGTGAATAATTAAGTATGAGAAATGCTTAATGATACCCACGAAAAATGAACAAATTTTGATTGACTATTTCATAAGACACATTATTTATCAAGGTTCTCCATCAAAGACTTTCCTCGTAGAAAAATAATTATTTGTCTCTTGGAGGCAAGATTATTTTTAAAAAAAATTGTTTTAAATAGTATTCCTACTTATTTTTTAATTGTGATATCGTAGAGGGTGTCCGACGCGTGTCCTATAAGTGTTAGTGTTAGACACGCAAACACAACGTTTTGAAGAGGCGTTTGTGCTTCATAATTAAATTTTTTTCTACTTTTTATTTAGATGCATTCATTGGACTATGGGTCTAAAGCCGTCAAATTGAGTTGTGGTCCATGAGCCAACCTGGCTCACCAGTGTGCCAGGTTGCAAAAATCACAGCTTCCCAAGACCCCAGGTCATCGTGTGCTGACCCACTGAACTTGCGGATTGAGGTGGGTTACCCCCGTATCGAGCCGGACCAACCCACCCATTTTTTAAAAATCCAATTTTTTCATAAAATATCTTAGGTTTTAGGTATTTGTCTTTTATTATTTAACTTTTTTTTTCTTTGCACAATTTATTAATCATTTTGTTTGTTTTTTAACAGGAAAAAAAAGAAAATATTTTATTTTATTTTTCAATTTTCTAGATTTTTTGGTATTTTTTAAAAATGGACGAGCCAACCCACCACCCGGATTGTATATATCCCTAACTCACTAAACCCTCAACATGTGGTGAGCCAACCTACCCAACCCGCAGTGAGCCAACACAGGTGGGCCAGGCAGGCCCGTTTTGACAGCTCTATATGGGCCTTTAGATAAAAAGGTTTGAGTTTTTATTTATTTTGTCGAATGTTTGGGTTTTGATTTGAAATGTTGTAATTTGGTCGATGGCCAATTAACCCCTCTCATTTTTAGTTTTGCCACATACCCTTTTGAAGTAAAATGACCTAAATACCTCTACACCTACAAAACCCAAAAACCATCACTTTCCCCTTCCCACCATATTCCCCACCCCATGACCACCCTTCCCCTCCCCATCATAAATCATCATTCCCATCCAACCACCCCAACTCCTCCCCACCATGTTTTAGAGCCATAACAACGCCATCCCTAACTTTCAGTTCCACATTCGCGAAACTTAAATAATATTTTTTTCTGTGTTTACAGACGGCCCAAAAACAAGGATCTGGAAACACCCAGAAATAAGTTTTTGGACGTGTAAAAAAAATTACACCTCCTATGATTCAAAATATAATTTCCGAAAATAAGATTTCAGAAGTTAATAAAAAAATGTGCGTGGGTAAAAAAGTGAAAAAAGAGAGGTGTGTGTTTTTGTATACGTCCAGGATCTAAATTTCGGGAACCTTTGGAAATAAGATTCCGAAATGTCTGAAAACGCAGAATTTTTTTTTTAATGTTCGCGAGTGCACCAGAAAGGTGAGATATGAGTGGAGACAGTGTTGATGGACATGAGAGATGGTGGGGTTAGGATTTTGGGCGGTAAATGAAGGCGAGAGGTTGTGGTCATAGGGGAGATGGTGGTGGGGAATGGAAAAGAGAAGGGGAAGAAAATTAGTTTGGAGTCTTTTAGAGAGTAGGGGTATTTTAGTCAATTTAGTGGGAAGGGAGGTGCCAAAATTTAGAAAGGGAGAGACTTTTTTTTTTTGGTTACAAAAAAAAAACAGCAAAGAAAAAAGAAAGGCCTAAGGCCTTACGAAGGAAACCCCCATAGCATCAGCCAAGA
This sequence comes from Calophaca sinica, assembly GCA_037113605.1. NCBI lineage: Eukaryota > Viridiplantae > Streptophyta > Magnoliopsida > Fabales > Fabaceae > Calophaca > Calophaca sinica. The sequence goes on from CM073734.1 coordinate 75,484,212, forward strand.
GAAGACTAGCTAAACCTGTAGGGGGAGTATCCAAACCCGACAGCGGCACATTACACTGAGCACCCATCTTTGCTAAGAAATCCGCACAGTGATTCTCTTCCCAGAGAGTATGACACAGCTTAACCGCCCAATCTCGCTCCATCATCCTCATAATCAAAGTAATCCCATTCCCAAACTTATGGAACTCCTGATTACTTGTTCGGATCAGGCTGAGAACATTAAGGGAGTCCGAGTAACAAATCACTCTTCTGTACCCTCAATCCCAACACAAACATAACCCATGAAACAGAGCCATCATTTCCGCATGGAGAATATCTGAAATCCCTACCGAGCCAAAGAAACCCCTCAGAAAGGATCCAGAGTGATCTCTTATGAGGCCACCAAAACCTGCCAACCCCAAATTATTAATAGCACTCCCATCCACATCGAGGGTGATAAATCCCTCCACTGGCTTAATCCAAGAAACCTCCCTCGAAATGGGCGTTATCTTCCCAACCATAGGGGTCTCGTAAGCAGCAATAACATCCCGAAGAAGAGCATGCACCTGCATAACAAGGGAAGTGACTGGAGTCTCTACTCCCTCAAAAATGAAAGCGTTACGGCTACACCACACCTTCAACATGACAATTAGGAACACAATACCATGCGCAGTGATATTATCACGCAACCAGCTAGCAATCTCCGAAGTGTCCTGAGGGATAACTAGAGGGGTCGGCAACAGCACGGTCCACATGCTCTGAGCTCTCATACACACAAACAAACAATGCATAATGGATTCCTCCATTTCATCACAAAAAGGACACTGCGGATTAATAGGAATACCTCTATGAGCAAGAACCCCTCTGGTGGGAATAGAAGCGTGACAAAACTGCCAGACAAAGAATTGAATATTCGCCGAAATTTGGAGCCTCCAAATCCAGCTCCAAGAAGACCTAGATGCTGGCAAAGTTGGCTTGCACACGAGCCAAGAGTACGCACTTTTAGTGGAGCAAACTCCACTAGTGCTGTGCTGCCAAGTCCACCTATCACTCACCCCCTCCACGAGCCTGGGAGAAATGTCATTGATCACTTGCCTCAACTCGGCAGGAAGGATAGTGTATAAAATCTCCAAATGCCACGCTCCTTCATAAAACACATCTCGGATTTTTAGTTGTGTATCATGGATATCCACAGTCCAAACATGATCTGTGAAAACGGAGAACTAATAACATTTGTCTAATTGTCTTTATCGATTTGAGAAAAGGGAGGCCCCTCTTTCTTGTGCAACCACAACGATTCAAGTGTGTCATCAGAAGCACAACGAAAGGCTTCTCCAATCGATGTTGAAAAACTAGGACCACTTGATAGATTTTTTTTTTTTTTGAGCAATCCACTTGATAGAATGGAAAAAACTTAGGTCAAGTTTCATGGGTTCTATTGGTCTTGTTCTCCTCGCAAAATGGTTTAAAATTTTCTCTTTCTATCCCTTTTTACTACATCTAACCTTTCATAACTACTACTATCAAGACAATTTTTATCTTATTATGTGAGAAGAACAGTACTAACCGAAACTAGGAAACTTTACTTAATTTTTTGGCTGATAGAATATGATAGTCGTATTTCACTCAAGAGATCTCAGGCTTACGTACGTGGCGAAGAGGTAGAAATTAGTTAAAACGAAAAGGGAAGTCCAAGTTTGGACCCATCTCTTACCAATTAACTTGATCTTAATTTGTACGTATCAATTATCAAGAAACGAAAAAAAATTAGAGTATTTGGTTTAAGATAGATTGGGTCAAATCGTCGATGGCCGTCTCCATTCATTTCATGCACATGGTTAATAAGTTTCCTTGTCACTCATCGGATTTGATTAAAAATAAGGTATGGAAAGTCAAATTATATATGACTGTGTGTCGTGGGAGTCTGGGAGATAGAAAAAAAGAATGACAATATGTAATATCAAAAAAAAAAGAATGACAATATGTGAATTAATGAGCGAACTGATTGATATACGTGGCTTGCAAGTTTTTATATTGAGATCGTTTTTCCTTATACATATTTTTCTATCTTCTAAACTTAAATGTAAAACACCTTTTTCATTACCAAAAAAAAAATTTGTAAAGCACCTTGTTTGACATGTTTCTAAACAAAAGCCAACCCACATTGCCCAAGGTGGCCCAAAAAAAAACCATACGTACATGAATGATAAATATTGAAGTTAAAAAATTGAATAGAAATTTTTTCACATATTCTTTTATATCTTTCTTTCTTTTTATTTTCTTTTTTCCCCATAAAATTACTTTACATCTCATTTTTTCTCTTTTCTTTTTTCTTTTTTATATCTCTTACCTACATGTCTCAAAATGTCGTTGAGGGGATGTGAGACATTAGCTAGAGAATACGAAACAATCTTTATCCTTAACATGTAACATGTTACTCATCATAAATTTGCAAATCATTGTGTATGTGCTGCTATGGTGGCACGAGCAAGAAATCACGTGAGAGAAGAGCCGGTTGACGTAGCTTGGAATCTGCTTTTGATTTTCAACATGTACTCGTGGCGTGTGGCAAGTGACAACCACTAAGTTGCTAACACGTGTCATTCAGGGAATTACGTGGCAGCAGGATGAGGCCCCATATGATTAAAAAAGAAAAAAAAGGCGGGTTGGAACACGCGGACATGAAGTTTACACTCTTTATTTGCCGATTTTGATAAAACTCTATTATCTTATTTCCACAAGCCATACACGAGGATAGTAATCTCTTTACTCTCTGCCTAAGCCTAATCCGTTTCCCACCTTTTCCCCACGATTTGTACATGATTGCCATTCCCTTTTTCCTTCGGAGTAAATATTTGTCAATTCTTTATTTTAATTTAAAGTTTTAAGTTATATCATTTATCTTTTTTTGTTTCAATTTAGTCCTATATGTTTTAAAACGTTAATTTTGAGGCAAACTGTTGGTCGATCAACAACGAGAAATACATGTGTGTCATAAGCACTAACTGCTGTATCAATTGTGTCACAAATAATAATCCATAAAGCTATTGTAAAAAGCCAAAAATAGACCAATTAGGCCAACATTATCAATATTTTAGAATATGTGAGACTAAACTAAAACTAAAATTAACTTTAAAGAACTAGCTTGACACAAAAAAAAAGATAAATGACTAAAGTAAAATTTTAAATTAAGATAAAAGACTTTTAGAATAATTTTGCCAAATTCAAAATTTGAGTGGGTGGTTCGATCTCTTCAATTATTAATTAATTATTGATCTATGCACTTTGTTAATGGATTTTCAGTTCAATTATATTACTCATTTTATTCAATGTGCGTTTAACAAGGTTTACACCTAAAACAATGCGCAACAATACAAAATTAGTGTATGTCCTCAATTTAACATCCAATAAGAGAATTATAGTTTCCTCTTTTTGTACCCCAAAAAAAAAAGAATTATAGTTTAACCGGATATAACTTAATGATGTAACATCACTACTATTACATTATTATTACCACTACTAACGTAGGATTAAAGTTTGGAGATGCATTATTCTCATTTTTTAAATAATTAATACAATCACTTCTGTTTCTTGAATAGCAAATTACTACTTAGAATAGAAGTTCATTATAAAAAGCACATATATGTCAAAGTGGTGCTAACATATTATATTAGTAGCTAATATAATCCTTTCAAGTTTCAAGTTAGATATCGACAAGCGCTACTCCAAGTCATAACGTTTCGGGAGCAACAAACAGGTATACACTTCTACAATCAGAAGTCTAAAGCTATGTTCTTCTTATAATAATTTTGTTTTCTGTAAGTAGTCTAACTTATTCAGATTCTTCCTGCATTGCATGCTACGGAAAAGTTTGTTTAGAAACTTTGCAATGGCATTCTGAATTTAGAATATTATTGTGGGAGTTCACAAGAATAGGTCAATTTAATTCAACTCAAAATTTAAATTAAATTAAAATAATATTAATTTTATCTTTTATTTGGAATTGATACGGCCAGTGGCATATCCAAAAATTTCTTCAATGAGGGCATGAAAATAGTCTAAAATATTTTTATAAAAGAAAATATAAGTTTTTACAAAATATAATCTTATTAAAAAAATCAAAAATACTTGAGTTTTTATGGACAGAGAAATACTAATAATTTACTCCCTCCGTCTCATTTTACTTGTACTGTTTGGAATATTTCATTATCTCAAATTACTTGTCCCTTTAGAAAATCAATGAGTATTAACTACTTTTTCCCCAAATATACCTTTTACCTCAACCAACCTCTATTATGGTGAGTAATTGCAGCTGTCCAATTTAAATAGGGGTATTTTAGTCTAATAGTATCATTTTATTATAGAAATCAGTAAATCTAATTATTTTCTTAAGAACTGTGAAAAAGTAAAAGAGACTACTAAAATGAGACGGAAGAATTATCTTTTACACCCTTATAGCACTTAATGTGACATTTAATGTAAGGATGTTTTAGTTAATACTCCTACATCTAAATTTTATAAACAAATCTTTTCTCCCCTCCAAATCTCTCAATATTGAATTGGAGCCAAAATTGGGTCCTGGTAGATTTTGCTCTCGTCTCGGCCCTCTCCTAAAAAAAATTAGAAATAACTCCTTCCATCTCTTCTTCTCCCTATAGTTATGCCAAACCAAACACTATCAGAGATGTCAACGGGGCGAAGGCGGGGAGTACTCCCCTGCTCCCCATCTCTGTCCCCAGTGGCGTATCTAAGATCATGGATTAGTGGGGGTAATTTATTTTAAAAAAAATAAAAAGTTAATAATAATTTTTAATGCTGAGAAGTAAAAATTGAAACGTGAAGAGTAATGTTGAGAAGTAAAATTTAGAAAATTAGCAACGTTGTTTAAACATCACATTCTAGGGTTCTCATTGCTGAGGCTCGCCACGGTCTATATCTGGACTCTAGGCACTTCTTTCAAATTTTGTTGGTTTTTTTTAAACAAAGACAAAAGAACAAAAACTGACAATATTTATAATATATGTATACATATATTTAAGGGTATTTTTGTAATATTCTCAAGACTGAGACCTTGTGGGGTAGGAGTATGATCCTCGTCCTTGTCTTCGAAATGCTTTTGAGAGAATTTTCCTCCTTGTTCTCGTCTCAGGCGTAAAAAAATACCGCTCATGGGGCCCGAGTGGGGCAATCCCTTCGGGAATCTCAATTATGGGTGCAAATTGACATCCTTAATAAACACTATATATGCGTTTGGTTCTGCGACAACGAAAATTGATTTTGAATGAATTGATTTTACAAAATTGATTTTAGTTAAAAGTGAGTTGAGTGCAAAGTGATTTATGTTTGGATACATTCACGTAAAAATGAGTTAAACAATAGATTTGAACGTAAAAATCACGTTTTGAGACAAAAACTTCAAGTCTCAGCTTCAAGTTAGAATCAATTCTATAGGCAAGATCAATTTTACTCAAGAACATCCAAATATGTCAAAATCAAATTTTTTGTCTCTAAAATCACTTTTGAATATTTCAAGAGTGAATCCAAACATGTACTATGATAACTATGTTAGAGATTTTAGCTTAGAGCGGGCCCAAACATTAATTACTGGTTTTTCTTTATTTGGCTATAAATAAATGAAATATGGAGCCCACAGGATTTACTTTGGGTAATATTGGCATACAGTTGGCGACATCAGACCGCGTTTTCTGTTGCATTCATTCATTCCCCTTTGGAAACTTGTTCTACAATTAACCATTTAAAGTTTAAACCACACCCCCCCCCCCCCCCGGCGGGCAAAAAAAATTGCCAAGTAAGTGTGTGTTGTGTTGTTAACGATTCATAATGAGCTCAAGCTTGTGCTTCTTCTTGTGTTGCTTCTTCTCTTGGGTAGTCCTTCTTGCTTAGCACGTTAAAATTGTGCATTGTTCTGTGTAGACGGGGAACAGACTAAAGGAGTTTTAAGAAAGAGAAGAGAGAGAAAGGAGGGTCATTACATTGCTTCCTGCGTTTTCCTTCTTCAATTATATACCTTTTTTTTTTCCCCTCATGCGTGCAAGCAATTCTCAAACCTCAACCCACTCACATTTCCTGGTTCTTAACAGCTTTTATTTTCTTTAAGATTCTGCATTCCCCTTCCACCTCAACTTCTTTGCACTTTCCTCTCCTTCTTTACAAAAACCAAAAAAAAAAACCCTCTATTGCTCAATCCATTTTCATTGTCGTTGTCCCAGATTCCTTATCTTCTTCCATCTCTTTCAAAGGTTCGAACTTTTCAAAAATCTCTATCTGGGTCTCTTTGATTCCACTTGTTGGATCCTTTTCATAATCTCAGCATCTTTTGCTTTTTGTGGTTACTTTTGCAATTCTTTGAGTTAGCATCCATTTGTTTTGTCAGATTAGTTTATATTTATACTCTCAATTTTATTGAGATTGCTTTACTGCGTTGAGATTTTCTAAATAATATCAATTCTCTCTTTGATCTACCAAAAATCATAAATTCGGTTATCATTCACTTTATTGTTGTAGCAAGGAATCACACAGGGTTTCTGGTTCTGAATTTAAATTGGTTCTACTATTTTTTATTTATTAGATCTTTTCAATTGAAGCAATGGGAAGTCACATAAGCAAGAAGATCCCTGAAACTTCATCTGCTATTAATCTTAGCACTGAATTGCACTATAAAACTGAGCTCAGCTCATATGAAGCTGCCTGCAAGCTTGATACAGATTTACAGTCCTTTGATTCAACACTTCAAGCTAGAACAAATCAGGTTATCAACACTCTTGCTGTTGGTGTTGAAGTTCGAGCCCTTTCCTTTGATTCTCTAAAACAAATCACAGAATGTCTTCTAGAGATGAATCAGGAAGTTGTAAAGGTAATATTGGAGTGCAAGAAAGATATATGGAAGAGCCAGGAACTGTTTGAACTAGTGGAGGAATACTTTGAGAACAGTTTGCAAACATTAGATTTCTGCACTGCATTGGAAAAGTGTCTGAAAAGAGCTAGGGATAGCCAATTGCTTATTCTTGTTGCTCTTCAACAGTTTGAGGAGGAATCTGAGTTAGGAGATAACAAGTATGTTAGGACATTACAAGAATTGAAGAATTTCAAGGAAGCTGGTGACCCTTTCACTGAAGAATTCTTCCAGATTTTTCAATCTGTTTATAGGCAACAGATACTCATGCTTGAGAAATTACAAGTGAGAAAGAACAAACTTGATAAGAAGCTGAGATATGTCCATTCTTGGAGGAAGGTTTCAAGTATGATATTTGTGGCAACATTTGCTGCTGTTTTGATATGTTCAGTTGTGGCAGCAGCAATTGCAGCTCCACCTGTTGCTGCTGCTTTAGCTGCTGCTACTTCAATTCCAATTGGTTCAATGGGGAAATGGATTGACTCACTTTGGAGGAACTATGAAAATGCATTGAAAGGACAGAAGGAAGTTATTGCTTCAATGCAAGCTGGTACTTATGTTGCTATAAAGGACTTGGATAACATTCGTGTGCTCATTGATAGGCTTGAAATTGAGATTGAATCTTTGTTGCGAAATGTGGATTTTGCTATCGAAGAAGAAGCTGTGAAGATTGCAATAGAGGAGATTAAGAAGAAGCTTGGAGTGTTTATGAAGAATGTTGAAGATTTGGGAGTTCAAGCTGATGTGTGTAGCCGTGACATTAGGAGGGCCAGGACTGTTGTTCTTCAGAGAATCATAAAGCATCCTCACATTTGAAACAATCTTTAAGTAACTGTTGCTTGTTGCAGAACACATCTTTTCATGATTATGTATCATTTGAAATTTCTTGATTTATGGATCCATGCATAAATGGGTTCTTCTTGTTGAAGATAATAATCAGACATATTCTGTATGTCTTGACACTGGCAGCTGAATTTTTTATTCTTTTCACACAATAGTGTATCAATGCATTTTTATTTTATTTTTCAGCTTTTTATGATTCCATTTTAGTTTGAGTTTGAGCATTTGACGTAAAACTAATTTATGAGTCTTTATATATCTTGAAATATATTGAGAAACTAATTATGAAGTTAACAACTGAAAACATTGAGATGTTATGTAGTACTTCCATGCATAAGTTGAGATTGAGCTTAACCAAGCATGTGCTTTGATTGATTGAATCAAAAATTGTCTTAAAGAGCTTGTTGCCGGAGAGTTGAGTCGGATGGACTCATTTAAGTCGACAAAACTCTTTCTATGCTTATTTTTTTATTTACAAGATTTGAACCCGAGACATTCTTTACGGATAATCAAGTTTCTCGCCCTTTGAACCCACATAATACCTTGGTATTACTATTACTAGCTAGTATACCACTCCATATATTTGTATTTGACTCTTTTAAAATGAAGTTTTATTTTAAAGGAAAAAAATAAAGAATTCCAATGATTGAGAAAAAAATTGACAATTGACATCATATGTACATCATGATAAATTATGAATTTATTAAAATTTATTCTATTAAATTTTTATTAATATGTTTTTATCTAAAGTAAATTCCGTAATCAAGAGGAGGTAAATCTTAAAAATATTGAAAAGATATATAATATTAACATGCTATTATATTCTCAGTTGCATTGATTATTGTCAAAGATAAACTTCGCCTGTAAGAAATATTGAAAGTTGAAAGAACTAGCTATCTAGAATCCAGGCCAGTATCTTGTAAGTTATGACTTCCTTCCCGTGCGTAAAACATGGCAAGTGCCAAGTGGGAAACGAAAAGGAAGTAACACGGAATTTGGTGAATGATAACGAAGGTGGTAGAGCACAAGGATCATAAGGACTGAAAATGTCATAAATATTAGACGCAATATTGGTCACGCAGTTCGGCTAATCTTTGCCTACGTCTGCGATTACAGAGCAGCTGTAGTTCCGTTTTATTGATTGTCTTTTCTTGCCTTGAGTACAAACACTAATGAGTTTAAATAGGCTATTCTATGCGTAAACCTAACGGGCCTGGGCCGAATACATATATAAATAAATCTACTATTTATAAACTTCCCAATCCCTTATTCACATCCCCCCTCAAATTGATGCGGGTCATCAAGGAGCATCAATTTGCCAACAAGAAACTGATAGCGTGGACGAGAAACACTTTTGGTCAAAATATCTGCAACTTGAAATTGAGTATTGATATGAGGGATGGATATAACATGATTATCATAGGCTTCACGAATAGCATGACAATCAACTTCAATATGCTTAGTACGCTCATGAAAAACCGGATTTGCAACAATCTGAATGGCACTTGTATTGTCAGCATAGAGAGATGTCGGTTCGGTTTGAGGAAATCCAAGTTCACCCAAAAGACCACGAAGCCAAAGTATTTCGGAGCATGCCGTAGACATAGCACGATACTCCGATTCAGTTGAGGACTTAGAGACTCTTGCTTGCTTCTTACTTTTCCATGAGATCAACGAAGAACCAAGAAACATGCACCAACCAGTGACAGAGCGGCGAGTGTCAGGACACCCAGCCCAATCAGCATCACTGTAGGCAATCAACTTAAGAGGGGTCCCACGAGGAAAGAATAAGCCCCGTTGAGAGGTACCTTTCAAGTAGCGAATTATACGACGAACCGCTGCCAAGTGTAGAAGACGAGGAGAATGCATGAACTGACTTACTTGCTGAACAGCAAACGAAATGTCGGGTCGAGTAATGGTCAAGTAGTTAAGACTACCCACAAGCTGTCGATACAATAAAGGATCGGTCAAAAGTTCACCCTCGTCACGGTGGTATTTAACATTAACTTCAAGAGGAGTATCCACAGGATTAGCGGATTGGAGGCCAGCCATAGCAATAAGGTCTGTGGCATACTTATGCTGGCGAAGAAATATACCCTTAGAAGTAGAATGAACCTCGAGTCCCAGAAAATAATGTAAAAGACCAAGGTCTTTCATTTGAAATGAGGCTTGAAGCTTTTGTTTAACTTCCTGTATAGATGCTGCATCAGAACCAGTAATGATCATATCATCAACATAAAGAAGGAGCAGAACAATGCCTGTAGGTGTGCGGTGAATGAACAAAGACGAATCATACTGACTTTGAGTAAAAGAGAACCCAAGTAGAGTGGAACGGAATTTCTCATACCATGCTCTAGGCGCCTGTTTCAAACCATATAGAGAGCGTTTGAGCTTGCACACCCCCTTAGATGAAGAGAATAAGCCCTGAGGGGGAGTCATAAAAATATCTTCAGTCAGGTCACCATGAAGAAATGCATTTTTCACGTCCATTTGGTGGAGAGACCACCCATGAGAAGCAGCTATAGAAAGCACCATTCTAACAGTAGTCATTTTAGCAACTGGTGCAAATGTCTCATCATAATCAATCCCGTATTCCTGCTTGTTGCCTAAAGCAACCAATCGAGCCTTGTACCGATTGAGAGATCCATCAGAATTTAGTTTCAGAGAATACACCCATTTACAGCATATGGGTTTGATATTAGGAGGGCAAGTAACAATATCCCAAGTAAAATTGTCCTGAAGGGCCTGGAGTTCCTCATTCATAGCATTTACCCAACACACATCTTTAACAGCCTGCGAGTAACAAGTAGGAATAGATATGCCAGATAGAGAAACAGTTAAAGCAGTATGTGAGGAATCAAACCTGTCTGGTGAATATCTATCAGGTGCTCGAGACGTTTGATAACTCTTAGAAATAAGAGTTATTTATGCTTTTATGGCTATGAATCATGTGAGTTTAAGAGTAATTTAGATCCTTTAATTATTAGAATTGTGTAAATAATGGGATTTCCCTTGCTTGGAGTTGTTTAAGGCACTTTGGTGCTTTTGTGAGCATTTTGATGTGTTTTGACATTGTGCAGGATTTTATTGAGAAATACTCAGTGCCAAACCTGGTGCCATGGCACCGCACTCTGAAAAAGTTACAGCCCATGTCCTTGCTGCAGCAGCGTTTTTAATTCATTAGAGCTGAAGGAAATGACTTTGTCCTTTAGTGCAAGGCTGCAGCGTGTACTTCTGATGGTCCCCACTGCTCTGCAGTGTTTTCTCTCTCTGCTAAAGGACAAAAGCCTGTATTTAAGGGCCAAAAGGAATCAACTTTCATTGGGTTACCATTGATCAGCCCATTTGAGGAGTGACTATAAAAACAAAATGACCTAATCAAGGAAAAGAGGCTGGTGTAGGGGCTGTACCCTAGATTAGAATTCGTTTTTATTCCTCTGGACAGCAGCTGCCATCCTCAACATCACCTTCATCCATCATTCTTCATTTCCATATCCCTTCCATATACCATTTTTATGAGAAAAACATGCTGAAAAACATGGAGGCTGAACCAATCTCAGACATAGCAAGGAAATGCAGCAACAAGACATTGTTGCAGTGAAGTGTTCTCTCATCTTGACAGATTTGAAGGCCTCCACGCGTCTTTGTTTACGCTCGTTTGTAAACATTTGCGATCAGATTTACGGTGCCATGACAGCAGTTTTTGGCACCAGTTTCTGCTATTCTATGTTTTTGTTTATTATGAGCTAAATACTTTATGCTAGGATGATGTGATTTTGTATTGAATCCTTGTTGGTGAATGTCTATCAGTCTTTGCCTTTGAACCTTTGACTCATGCGCATTTATTTACAATATGCTTGACCTAAGTTTGGCCAACTTTTGTTGGGTACATGTATGTTAGGTCTTTGAAAGGTGGTAACATGTCAATTCATGAGTTAATATGAGGGTATTAATTAAGGGACACTTTAATTAATTTTGATTAAACTAGACATAGGAAATTTGTCTCATAGGGTGTTCTGGGTCACACTTAGAAGACAAGGGGGAACATAATGGGGGCTTAGACATAAGGTACCCTTTACTTAACCCTGGTGAAATTACTGAAAGGTACACACATTAGTGCCCTGCGCCCAGGTGCCAAATGGCACTGACTTATGGCACTGAAACCAACTTGGTGAAAATATGAATGAACTGAAATCCTAACTGTTTTTCTCAGATTTTTTTCACATCTTTTTAATTTATTTTTACTGTCAATTGCACTTTAAATTACTGTCACCATCACCTCAAATTAATTTGTTACTTGTTACTTTGTTTCCTCACTAATTAGATTGGCCAAATTGAGAATTTGTGGAATTAACCGTAATCAATCCCCGTGGGAACGATCTTTACTTACTCTTTATTACTTGTTACGATTGTGTATACTTGCACAATTGTGTTGTTATTTCACACAACAAGTTTTTGGCGCCGTTGCCGGGGATTGAAAGTGTTGATTTCTATAAGTTTTCAATTGAGTTAGTTTGGTTTAGTTGAGATTTTTGCTCTTCAGTGTGTGTTTTTTTTAGCAGTAAAATTTTCTGTTTTGTTTTGTTTCTGTGTTGGTGGTGTTGTCTTTGTTGTTCTTAGCATTGCTCACCTTGTTTGTTGTTTGTGAAAAAAGAAAAATCCACTTCTAAACATGGAACAATATTATTCTGACTCTATGCAAGCAAGGAATGCCCAACCACAATATGTCAACCATGAATTTTATGGAGGTAAATATGAATGGGGCTGTTATGAGACAAATTTCATGTCCATGACAATGCCAAATGTGGATTATGGCATGGAAAATTTCATTTGGGAGCAAGAGTCTTATCCTCAAGCTCAATTTGAAGAACCCCATAAGGAATCCTCCAACCTTGAAGCTATGTTAGCTCAATCCATTGAGGCTACCAAGGAGTATACCGAAGACTTTAAAGTCTCATGCAAGAATATTGAGGCTCACCTTAAGACAATTATGGAGTTTCTAAAAGAGGAGAATTGCATTAAAGAAGTGATTGAACAAGAAGAAGAGTGTGTGGAGTTGAAAATTGAACATGATCTTGTGGAAGTAGCGGAAGAAAAACGAAAAAAGAGTGTAGTAAAAGTAGTAGAAGAAAAAGAAAAAAAGAAAAATAGTGACATGGAAAAGAAGCTAAGGGTGAGGCATAAGGAGATCCATTTGACAATTAAGACACCACCCTTGGTGATTGAAGGGAAGAGTAAAAATCAGAAGTCAGAATCTGATGTGCAGGAATCTGAACATGCTGCTGCCCAGAAAATTATGCAGAAAAATTCTGCAGAACTGGTTGGTGCCATCCCAAAGACTGTTTAAAGACTGCACCAGAATTTTTCCCCAAGTTTCTTCCTCAGAGTCTCCCACAAGAAGAGTTTTATGAGCTTTATGAGATGAGGAACACATATCCCAAATGCCTAGTTGTTGGGGCATGGGAACACTTGCTTCCTTATACCAAGTACATGGGATTTCTCCACAAGAAAAGGAAGCGAAAGGATGACATTTTCTTTTTGTCATATTATCCACCCTAACTTGGGTGTTGAAGAGAGAAAAAAGTCAAGCTGAGGACTTCTGCAAACTAAGCGCCATCGGGAGGCAAACCCGCATTCTAATAATTTGCTTTTGTTTTTGTTTGTTTGTTTTCTTGTTTTTATGTCATTTTCATTTGGTGGCGAATGAAGAGGAGAAGGTGATGTGTCTTTGTGATAAGTCTGATAAGGAGCCAATTGCCTAGGTGATGGGCAAGGTAGAGGCCACCGAGAAAGAAAAGTGCTCGACTTGCTAGGATTTTCACATCCTAATCTTTTCTTGTTTTTACGTAGTAAATATTTAGTATGTTTGTTTGTTTTGTTATTTGCTGAATTTTGTTTTAGTTTGTTTATAGGTTGCTTAATTTGTTGTTTTTGTGTCAACCCTTCATCTAGCATAGAACTTTTGCAGTGGGGACACTGCAAGGTACTATGTTGGGGGGTATAGTTTAAGATTGTGTTATGTTGCATTTGTAGCAGTGTTGTCCTATTTGTATGCTATTAAAAAAATGATTTTGGTTGACACATTGGCTAAACTTAATGAGGAATTTGTGCTTGAATGTGTTGGAACTTTGTGCTGATTGTCAATTGATAGGAACACTGACCTTTGACACAAAACCCTTAGCTTAAGAGGAAAGAATAGGTAGCTTGTTAACTAGTTGAAGTTGAACCCCTTTTGTGAACTGAACCTTGTTGCCAAATTTGACCAATAAGGGGGTATAGGCAATTAGATAAGTTTGGGGGTATGCTCATTGTAAATATCTAAAGAATCGGCCAATGCACACACTCTATTAAATAGAAAAAGCCAAAAATATAAAATAAAATAAAAAGAGAAAAAAATGGAATGAACCTCTTTGTTGAGTAACCGGGTAACTTCATTATAATTGTTGTTATTCGCGTCAAAAGGCAAAGAGGCAAGTTCTAGTAAAAGGCACAAAAAAAAATAGTAAAAATTGAATAAGTGTGCATTGTGCCTCGATCATTCAAGTTATGTTTATATATTCTGATCTTATTCAGCCCCTAGTACCCAAATTGTAAGCCTATTCCCTTTTATTTGATTAGGAGGTGCAAATTAGGGACACTTTAGGGGGGAAGCTGAGATGACATTGATAGGACATACTAGCTTTCTAATTGAGCATAAGGGGTGCACACACACACTTGAGGTTAGTGGAACAAACCAAGGAAGCGTGATGCACAAAGGGATTGCTTGCAAAGTGTTAGTCTGAATGTGAAGCCATGTGAAAACCACTCAATAAAAATTTTGTTGTTTGAATTCACTTGTTCAGTACTGCTGCATTTGTGACAACTTTTCTGTTTTCTCCTGTTGTTCATGTGTCATTACTTGAGGACAAACAATGATTCAAGTTTGGGGGTGTGATAACTCTTAGAAATAAGAGTTATTTATGCTTTTATGGCTATGAATCATGTGAGTTTAAGAGTAATTTAGATCCTTTAATTATTAGAATTGTGTAAATAATGGGATTTCCCTTATTTGGAGCTGTTTAAGGCACTTTGGTGCTTTTGTGAGCATTTTGATGTGTTTTTACATTGTGCAGGATTTTATTGAGAAATACTCAGTGCCAAATCTGGTGCCATGGCACCGCACTCTGAAGTTACAGCCCATGTCCTTACTGCAGCAGCGTTTTTAATTCATTAGAGCTGAAGGAAAGGACTTTGTCCTTTAGTGCAAGGCTGCAGCGTGTACTTCTGATGGTCCCCACTACTCTGCAGTGTTTTCTCTCTCTGCTAAAGGACAAAAGCCTGTATTTAAGGGCCAAAAGGAATCAACTTTCATTGGGTTACCATTGATCAGCCCATTTGAGGAGTGACTATAAAAACAAAATGACCTAATCAAGGAAAAGAGGCTGGTGTAGGGGCTGTACCCTAGATTAGAATTCGTTTTTATTCCTCTGGACAGCAGCTGCCATCCTCAACATCACCTTCATCCATCATTCTTCATTTCCATATCCCTTCCATATACCATTTTTATGAGAAAAACATGCTGAAAAACATGGAGGCTGAACCAATCTCAGACATAGCAAGGAAATGCAAAGAACAAGACATTGTTAGTTGAAGTGTTCTCTCATCTCGACAGATTTGAAGGCCTCCACGTCTTTGTTTTTCGCTTGTTTGTAAACATTTAAGATCGCAGATTTCTCGTGCCATGACAAAGCAGCTTTTTGGCACCAGCCGCTATTCTATGTTTTTGTTTATTATGAGCTAAATACTTTATGCTAGGATGATGTGATTTTGTATTGAATCCTTGTTGGTGAATGTCTATCAGTCTTTGCCTTTGAACCTTTGACTCATGCGCATTTATTTACAATATGCTTGACCTAAGTTTGGCCAACTTTTGTTGGGTACATGTATGTTAGGTGCTGAAAGGTGGTAACATGCTGAATTCATGAGTTAATATGAGGGGTATTAATTAAGGGACACTTTAATTAATTTTGATTAAACTAGACATAGGAAATTTGTCTCATAGGGTGTTCTGGGTCACACTTAGAAGACAAGGGGGAACATAATGGGGGCTTAGACATAAGGTACCCTTTACTTAACCCTGGTGAAATTACTGAAAGGTACACACATTAGTGCCCTGCGCCCAGGTGCCAAATGGCACTGACTTATGGCACTGAAACCAACTTGGTGAAAATATGAATGAACTGAAATCCTAGCTGTTTTTCTCAGATTTTTTTCACATCTTTTTAATTTATTTTTACTGTCAATTGCACTTTAAATTACTGTCACCATCACCTCAAATTAATTTGTTACTTGTTACTTTGTTTCCTCACTAATTAGATTGGCCAAATTGAGAATTTGTGGAATTAACCGTAATCAATCCCCGTGGGAACGATCTTTACTTACTCTTTATTACTTGTTACGATTGTGTATACTTGCACAATTGTGTTGTTATTTCACACAACAACGTTCTACTAGAACGCCGTGGTGCAACCGGTACAGGATCAGGATCAGGTGGCAGGTCAGCATCGGAAGGGCAAGTGGGAACCTGTCTATCGCGTTGTCTGGCATATACAAGACCTGGTTTGAAACGTTCTATAGATGGAGACAAAGTAGAAAAATGAGGAAGTATAGCAATATCAGTCAGACCAGGAGTAGGGCAAGGAAACATAAACTGATGATCAAAAAATGTCACATTCCTAGAAATGCGAAAACGATGGTTAGAGACATCATAACACACAAAACCCTTATGAGAATGACTATACCCCATAAATGCACATTGGACAGATTGTGCCCCAAGCTTATGTCTTTCAGTGGATGGTAGGTGAACAAAACAAACACACCTAAAAGTATGTAAACTACTATAATCAGGCTGAGTTTTAAAAAGACGAAAATAAGGAGAATCAAACTCAATCACCGTGGAAGGAAGACAGTTGATCAAAAAAACAGCTGTGGAAAGAGCCTCTACCCAAAATCTGGATGGAATAGAAGCCTGGAGAAGTAAGGTACGTGTCACATCCAACAAGTGACGATTCTTACGTTTTGCAACACCATTTTGCTGAGGGGTATTGGGACAAGATCGTTGAGACAATACACCTTTTTGCTGTAAGAACTCCTGAAACTCATGAGACATATATTCACCACCAGAATCAGACCGAAGAATTTTAATACTGGTTTGAAATTGATTTTCAACATACATAAGAAATTTCTTAAACATAGAAAACACTTCAGATTTAGATTTAAGAAAATAAATCCAAGTAAAACGACTATAATCATCGATAAAAGTGACAAAATATTTATAGTGAGCATGAGAAGCTACAGGTGAGATTCCCCAAACATCACTATGAATTATCTCAAAACAAGTAGAAACACGATGAGCACCCGACGAAAAAGGAAGTGTTTTGCTTTTAGCTAATTTGCAAACAGAACATGAAATACAGGCACTAGAATCCATAGGTTTAGTACCTAACAAACCAGTCTTAAATAAGTGAGACAAAACAACAGAGTTTGGATGGCCCAATTTCCTATGCCAATCCTCACATGAATTCAAAACAGTATTACACGCAAGAGATATATGACTAGAAATAGACTGGAGCGGAAACAATCTTCCCACTTTAGGCCCCTTCGCGATCACCTTCCCGACACTGCTCCTCGCACAAAACAACCAAAGACGAGAAAGATTAACCTCACAACCGTCATCCACTAATTGTCCAGCAGACAATAAATTGGAAGCAAGTCCAGGTGCTACAAGCACATTTCGAAACTTAGAGTTGATGTCACCAACATGAGTTATAGGAATGGTACACCGTCAGCAATTTGAATTTTATGATTGCCATTATAAGGATTTAAATTGTGCAAGTGTTCAGAGAACCCGTCATGTGATTCGATGCACCGAGTCAAGTAACCATGGGCGAAATGAAAGAGGACTTACCAGTAATGCCCAAGGCTGAAAGAGCAGAAAGTACCATTTGGTGAATCAATTCAGACTGAAGAGCACCACCATGAGATGCACCACTCGTGGAAGGACCACGTGCAGAGCTAGTACTGGCATGGAATGCCCGCCCTGACGCTTAGTCGGTCGTGGAGGACGCGTAGGACAGGCAGAGATGATATGACCCTGCTGCTTGCAGTAATTGCAAAATTTCTTGGGACAACTACGAGCAACATGTCCAAATTGTTTGCAAGAGAAGCATTGAGTCTGTCGCATATCACGGCCTTGGCCTCTATTTTGCGCGGCATATGCAACCGTCACAGATTCAGAAAGGACGGGATCATGAGACATGGTTCCTTGAGTATGGAGACGTTGTTCTTCCCTGAGCAGTTCACCAACACAGATATCCAAGGAAGGCACAGGGTTCCTATTCAGCAGAGCACCACGAACAGCCTCAAACTCCGGGTGAAGTTTCATGAGAAATTGATCTCGTTTACTAGTATCATAAACATCTTTGACAAAGAAAGTGACGGCAGGGAACAAGAAAGATATATAATACCAGAGTGTTACGGCCCACAAATTCGTAAAAACCAGAATAATATTCTTGAATTGACAAATTACCTTGTTTGTAATTAGCAATTTCTAGTTCCAATTGGAAACGCTTGGTCGTATTGTCCTGGTTGTAAATACCGCAAGTAATTCCACATTTCTTGAGCGATTGAAAAAGATCGCAAATTGTTGATCATCTGAGGATCAATAGTACTAAGGATCCAAGAAATAATTTGAGCATCTTTCACTTCCCATGCATCTAAGGCAGTTTTGTCTTCCGGTGCCTTAGAAACCCCATCAAGGTGACTCCATAATCCTTTCCCTTTGACATACATCTTGAATTGAAATTCCCAAGCAGCATAATTCTTACCAGTAAAACGAACACAAAAAATATCCCTTTCTTTCTCTGAAGCCATTTAAAAAATTATTAAAAGTGTCAATGGTACCAACAGCGACAAAATCACGTAGCCAAACAAATGACAAGCCACGATCAGGACCAACAAAACGCTAAAAATCAATGAGACGTAACGCAAGGTACGAAAGAACCAGGAACGAAAGGTACGAAACCCAGAGAAGAAGCCGACGCAAGGAACCAGGGAAAGACAACGCACCAACGAGGAGTAGGAAACCCAGAGAAGAAGCCGAGAACCAGAGACGATGAGCCAGGAAATCTCAACCGAACCAACAACCACGAATCCCAGAGGAGAAGCTGAGAACCAGAGAAAACAGAGACGAAATCACGTCTGAAGCAGAGATCGAGAACGAGATCGAGAAGCCGAGATCGAGAACGAAGGGAAACCGAGAATCACGTCGCAAGGAGAGAACAGAGAGCAAAGCAACGAACCAGGAACGCGTCGTTGGCCGAGGGCAACAAACCAGGAACCAGTGCCGTCGTTGTCGCTGAGGAAATTACAGGTAAGTGGATCGAACCCCTACTGATACCATGTCATAAATATTAGACACAATATTGGTCACGCAGTTCGGCTAATCTTTGCCTACGTCTGCGACTACAGAGCAGCTGTAGTTCCGTTTTATTGATTGTCTTTTCTTGCCTTGAGTACAAACACTAATGAGTTTAAATAGGCTATTCTATGCGTAAACCTAACGGGCCTGGGCCGAATACATATATAAATAAATCTACTGTTTATAAACTTCTCAATCCCTTATTCACAGAAAAAGGATGGCAAATTAGGTGGGTATCGTTAATCATGAAAGCTCAAATATGTGTTCAATTTGATAACATGATCTTTCACTTTTCTCCATGCAAATTTGGTGATTAGCTGATTAGCAGTTTTATTAGCTAATTAGTCGTTTGCTCGTATGATTAGCTGATAGGTCAGCTAACTTGCACTATTAACAATTATCCCCCGTAGACGATTATGTTGAGAAAAAGACTTTGTTTCTCCATATTCCTATTAGCTGATCATGTTTTTCATATCCCTATTTTTAAGAAAATGAGTGCAAATTTTGAATTGGTCAACTTATGATCTGCCATTAATTCTAGGTGATCATGTTCTATCTTTTCTTCAAAACTATCTTTAACTTCATCCCAAAAATGTAGGTAAGCAGTTATTGAATTTTGACTTGGTAAGCTTCGTGCTATTTTCTCAAAATAATTATAGTCTCTTAAGCTCCATCAAATAAATCGAATTATGGCTCGCATTGAAGGCCTTGAAAAGAAGCTAGAGTTGCAGAGAACTAAAGAGTTGGAGAAGCTTCAACGACAACTATGGTTTGAATACCATAGACTTTTGAGTCACGAGGAGCTCTATTGGCGCCAAAGAGCAAGGAAAAAATGGCTCATTCTTGGTGATCATAACTCTTTTTTCTTCCGTGTGTGTGACATCTATGAAAAGAAAAAGTAACACTATCAATGCCCTAACTTCTGAAAAGGGTGAGGTATACTTATGAGAACTCGCTGAGAAACACGACTCTTGATTTCTCTAAGAGACTTTATGCAGCAGAGGACCAGAGAGATGAGTGAGTCATGGACAATGGTTTTCCCAGTTTAGATGAGCAATTTATTCTTGAGTTTTAGAGTCCTTTCTCGGCCTTGGAGATCAAGCAATCCATTTTTTACATGGGTCATTTGAAAACCCTGAGACATGATGGCTTACACCCAATCTTTTTCCAAACGCATTGGGATATTGTGGGCCAGTCAGTTTGTGATTTGATCATTAGCATCTTCGCGGATCCTTCATGAGTGAGGGACATAAACGAGACTACGTTGGTCCCAGTTCCTAAATCGGAGAATCCAAATCAGTTAAAGCAATTTCAACTAATTGGGCTTTGTAATGTTGTATATAAATCCATTACAAAGCTCAATTCGAAGAGATTAAAGAGGTTCATGGATGTTCTGGTGGCTCCTAACCAGGTGAGTTTTATTCCAGGTAGACACAACGTGGATAATATCATTATTTCCTAAGAAGCTTTTCATACGATGCGCCGGTTTCGAGGAAGGAAAAGAATGCTTGCAATCAAGGTCGATCTAGAAAAGGCTTATGATGGTCTTAGTTGGAGCTTCATTGAGGATACTCTCATATCCATAGACTTCAATGCAGGGACGGATCCAGAATACGATTAGGGGGGCTAAATTTTTTTAATATAAATATTAAATAATTGAATTAGTTTATTGCTCTAGTTGAATAAAATATGATTTTTATTCTCAAAGTTACTCGAAATAACTTTCCAGTAAAATAAAAAATGAAATTTTTTATATACTCTTATTTTTTTTAAAAAGAAAAAAAAACTTAAACAAACTTGACAATGTCGTTATCTAATGATAAAAGTGATTTTTGTGTTAAAACAAAAGTGATTTTTGTCAATAAAATAAGTGGCAGCACGTGGCCACTTTCAAAGCATGACAACACCATATGTAAGTTTGGCAACAGTTTCCTCGTTTAATGATTTTTATTAATCTGAGCGTGGCAGAACATAGGTAAGCTTCGAATAAAAATTTGAAAGAGGGAGGGGCGCTTCAACCCATGGTTGCCCCATGCTGAATATGTCCCTGCTTCAATGGGAATTTCCTTGCTTTGCTCAAAATTTGTATTGAATCTATGTCGATAAGGGTAATGGTCAATGGTGTGACTTCTTATGCATTTTGGCAGTTAAGAGGGATACACCAATAGAATCCCTTATCCCTTTATATCTTTGTGTTATGTATTGAAAGGTTTGGTCATGAGATATCAAAATTGGTTATTGAGGGTGTTTTGAACCCGTGTTAGCTAGCCAAAAATGGCACTCCCCTCTCTCATATTTTTTTTGCCGATGATCTTCTTCTCTTTGGGGAAGCCTCGGTAACTCAACTGAGACTATGATAAATTGTTTGGAGAGTTTTCGTGTTGCTTTGGATGGAAAAGTTAACGCAGATAAAACTAAGGTGCTAGTTTCTCGAAACATAAGAGATGTTTTGGCCAGGGAGCTCGCGATTTTGACAAGTTTGGACTTACTAGAAATCTTGGTAGGTAATTGTTACATAGTAGAAAGAAAATCATAGATTATGAGTATCTTCTCGAGAGGGCACGTCAATGTTTGGCTTCGTGGACGACAAAGTAACTCTCCATTATGGGAAGGATAACTTAAGTGCAGCTAGTTCTCGCAACTTTACCTACATAATCAATGCAAACTGTCTTGATCCCTAAAGCAGGGTTTGAAACTAGAGCAAATTATAAGAGGTTATGTATGGGGCTCCTCTCCATATTGTAGAGCATGGCACACCGTTGGTTGGCAAAAGTTCATCTTCTCAAAGATTCAAGGAGGTAGGGGGTTCAGAGACACACACCATCAATAAGGCCCTCATTATGAAGTTCAGGTGGGGTCTTCTAACATATCCTGATGCACTTTAGGTGAAACTTCTCAAGGAGAAATATTAGTGCGGTGATCGTGGTTATCAAATCGAGATTCGAATCGTGAATCGGAAGACCTATTTTTCGAATCGTGAGTCGAATCTTATTATGAATCGTAAGATTCATGATCAATAAAAATATGACATTTTTAAGTAAAAATAAGCGACATACACAAAAACATATACAAACCTCAAAATAATTCAAGATTGTCAAAATGACAAAAGAAAAATGGTTGGCTACACAAAATTGAAGAAAAAAAATGGTTGGCTACGCAAAGTTCAGGGACAAGTTTCTATTCATTGAAATGAATCGGGATTCACAAGAATGAATTGGGATTCATGTCCAAAAAGATACACATAATGATTCGTATCGATTGGGTTCAGTTTTGTTTCGTATCGAGATACGACTCGTATGTATCGTAAGATACTGATAACCATGGCGGTGATGATAATTCACCACTAGTAAAGCCTAGAAGGGTGGCTTTAGATACATGGTGTGGCATTATGGAGGTGGAGGACAATTTCAACTCGGGCTTCTTTTGGCCTATTGGTGATAGGAAATACACGAGAATTTGGAGAGATATGTGGTTACTATTGGTCAGGGGTTCCGGAGAATCATGTGTTGTGTGATCTTTCAGAGGAGTTAAAAGAGATGAAGATAGTTTTTTGTTGAGGGAAGTGATTACTGAGATCTTAGGGTGTCAACATGATAGCCCTTCTCGGGGTCATGATATTCCTCATTGTGTTGTCTCGTCAAATGGTGCTTTTACGATTAAATTTGTGTGCATGTTCCTGTTGAAACAACAAAAGATGGGATTTAGTTTGGAAATGGGTGGGCCCTCCGTGAGTTCGTTGCTTTTTATGGGTGTTACTTCAGGGTAGACTCACGATAAATTTGGCTAGCTAGAGTCAAATGTAACTTGCATGCAGAAAGCGCTATTCACGTTATAAGGGACTGCCATATTTCTAAAGCAGTTTGGGACGTGTTGTGGGAGCCCAAGATGAAACATGATTTCTTTTCTGGTGAGTTAAACATGTGGGTTTGGAATAATTTGAGGATCAAGCGGGAAGTTAATGGGATTCAGTGGAACTTGGTTTGACAACGTCTTATGGAGTGTTTGACACTCAAGTATGCCTTTGGTGATGGGCATATGGATCACATGACCATTGTGAGGTTGGCCATTTTTTTGGCTTTGGAAGTCAATAACAAAAGTTTGGAGAATATCCCTGGGAACCGTGGTATTGAATTGCGTCTTATTGGTTGGTCTATGCCGCCAGGAGTTGTGAAATGTAACGTTGATGGCTCTGCTTCTACTTATGGTAATCTAGCTAGTTGTGGAGGCGCCTTTCATGGTACTACAGGGAAGTGGATTGGCGGCTTCACTCAAAATTTGGGTGTGAGAACTGTTTTGATGGTAGAACCGAGTGGTATCTTATTAGGCTTGAAAATTGCATGGCAGTGAGGATTTAGAGTTGTGTGGATTGAGTCGGACTCAATGGAAGCTATCAAATTGTTGGAGGAAGATTTGCCTTAGAACCACCTTTTTTCTACTCTGCTAGAATCCATTAAGCTGATGTTAAGAAGGCCCTAGCATACGTGCATTTCTCATATTTTTAGGGAGAGAAAGTCGGCTGCACATTCTTTGGGGTTAAGAGTTTTTGATGTTCCACTAGATATATGTGTTCCCTTTCAAAGACAAGATGATCTAGGGAGAAAAATTAATATTTGTAGTCTTAATAACCAACAAAAACAAAAAAAAAATCGATATTTGTAGTCTTAACCTCAAATTCACAGGGTTCGCACGATTCAAAAATCACAGCATTTGAGGAAACAACCTCAAACGCCAGGGTTCCGTGAAGGAGTTTTCAAGTTGAATTACAACTTTCACGAGAAGGACGTGATTCACAAGTACGCCCCTCTAGCCATTTCCTTCTCTGTCCCGTTCCTTCACAAGGAGCACATGCACTGGTGCACCATTCTTTTTGCCCATGGAAGGTTAACTACTGGTGGCGTTTTGATTAGCTTGCATTCAAAAACTACTTGACCAAAACTTGACAATCCAGACTTTATGAATATATAATATACTGTTGATTATTATTTACCAATATATACTTTGCATACTCCAACCACACAAGCAGCTATTTTTAGCTTAATAGGATTGGTTATGAGAGAGATAACTGAATGTAACAGCAAGTCCAGTGTTAATATTACAACTACAATCAGACATGAATCTCAAGCTCACATTGCCTTCAGCCTATTCAATGTGGCAATTAGATCACATCTTCATAAAGCCAAGAATGGGCTGCGGCCGAATATTGAAATATGTGGCCGGAACCAAATAAGCACAGACTAGACACACGTAAAATTTACACCAGACACAGGAAAAAATGTAGTACATGCATGTGCCAGTCAAAATAATAACTGTCATACAGTTTAAAATGCTCTTCATAGCAGGGAGGTCCCTTTCTTTTGCTTGATCAGGAAACTGACCTTGAATTTGAAAATTGGAAAGCAACTGGTCCTTAAACCGGAATCTATCCATCAACCACGTGGATATTTCATCTTCGGTTACCGGGATACTATCAATGGGAAAGCGGCAGATGTGGATATGAACTTCAGAAGGATCCACACCAAAGACATTGTCCAAGAAAGATGGGCAGCGGTGTTTGTAGCCGATGGTAACATCATAAACTGTCAATTTGAAGGAATCTTAATGGCAGAATAATATGAATTTAAGATTGCCACCCTTACAACCTTCTATCAATTTGATCTCATTGCAATTAACAAACTACACATGCTATTTTATCTAAAACGAAATATAAAAGTCCGTGCAAGCCAATTCATGATCTCCACTTATCAGGTGGCCTGTTTATGAACACAAAGCAACAGCACAAGTATCGTTCCTTGACACATGCTAAAAGATATTATGCAAACGACAATGCTACATATTTCCCCACCAATCATATCAAAAGAAAATGAGAATCTGGACAATGTATAATTCATGGATGAATCTAAGGCCTAACAAGAAATAAAACTACTAGCACATACTTAACCAATAATTATATATACAAAGAAAATAAAGACAGAGAGGACAACCTGCAGTTAGAGAGTCCCTCAACTCCTGTAAACAAGTGCAGAAGCCCTTGGTCCTTGGCAGTAGAACATTTTTCAGAACCGGTAACCCATGTTCAGCAGCATATTTCTGACTTCGAAGGCACTTCTGCTCACTACAAGAAGAAAAAGATAGCGGCAAGAAGTCATTAGCAGAAGAGACAAACAGCTAGAGTTACATATGCTACATCAACTCAAACAGAGGAATGAATAAAGTTGTGCTACAAAGCCACCATTTGAAGAGTGGTGACAGTACCTTTTTTTTTTTTTTTTTTACTTCATATCAATGTTTCAGGATAAAATCATATGATTCTCAAATACAAGAAACTTGACTTTTTTCCCAGCATCTTGATGATCATAAACAAAGATAATAATATATCAAAGTTATAGCCAATTACCATATGGATAATAAAATGAAAATCCATTAACACGAGGCTTACGTAAAATCAGTGCCTTCAGGGAAAATGGCAAGCCAGAGAGGATCTTGGGGATCCTTGAATGTAGAAAGCATTTGGCGCATGTTTGACTCATCAGCCTCCCACTTCCTTTCCACTGGGATGAACTCCAGTATGTGAAATGCCCAACCAAAAATTGGAAGTCTCATCAAGCTGCTCTTAAGTACATATTTTATGTATCCAAGGCATCCCTTCCGCAAGGCAAAGTCCCATAAATACATCCAGTCAACTTCAGTTCTGTGATTTGCAATCAATAAGATTCGTTCTCTTGAAGGAACAATAGCTCCAGAGAACACAACTTTAGTCTTGTTGATTTTCTCAAATAGAACAGGCCACAAAGTTAGCCAAGCACCAAGGAAAAAGGAAGTTGCTTTCCTGCTGTAAGTGATGCTAAAAAGCCGCATTATAACAGCACTAATAAACCCAAAGAATACTAATATTATAAATGCTGATGAAACCAGCACCAGTAGACACACCAAACCCCTTAGAACTGTAACCGGAGCTAGAGCACGATACTTTGCTCCAAAATTTGAACTTACAGGTGTAAGAACTGCCATCATAAACAATCACGGAAGTGAAATAACTGCACTGCCTCTTCAAGATTTACCTCCTCAATGAATTGAAATATAAGATATTAACAAGCCTGGATTAGCAAAAGAGAATATCTTTTATAAAAAAATTGCAGACCAAAAACTGGCGGACTGTGCCAGCGGCTTTGTCCTTTTAGATGACCCGATAAGAGCATATTTTTGACAATTTTGGCCACAAAAGGAAAGCACTTAGGAGAAAGTAGATGGTGCCATATCTTTACCTGAAGAAAGTCAGGAACAACTGAATGACATTAAGTATCACGATTCATGAAACACAAGTCAATAACAAAATAATTTTTTTGTTAAAGAAAGCCTAAGCATATCTAATAGGAGAAGAAGGTGCAAATAAAAAGGTATCATTGCTTATAAAAGCTACAACACAATAATTTAAGTCCAAAAGGATCAAAGAGGAAATAAATTTTGTCCAGTGTTCTTAAGAAAACCAACCTTTCCACAGTATTATGTACCAGGGAAGGCTATATTGCAATTAAGAGGAAGGATGTATGAGTAATCAATTGATCATTCTTTTACTGCTGAGTTAAAATCATTTGATTGTTTGACACTGGCACCGGAGATCAATCTGGCATGTGTTAGAGTAGTAATAGAATAGTTTCCCTATGATGCAAAAGTGATCTCCCGTGATGAGAATCAAACAGCTTTGCTATCATCATAATAGCATCATTTATTGGATTGAAGAGTATGGAAACATGAAAATAACATCTCTTCGATATCCTAAAGACATAATACAACAACAACAACATCCACCAAAGTCATTTTACATTAAGTAAGGTCAATTTCTATATCCTAAAGACTGTTAGTCAAATGTGCGGACCCCAACCATGTGATAACCAAACCAATTTGGATGCAAAATCCAAATTGCATACGGGAATAAAAAAAAATCCACTTTTCACGCTGCTAATTAATGTGTGCTGTAGATTTTGATCTTTCATGATTGAAGCAAATCCACAGTGCAGCAATTGTTGAAAAATTGAATGGGAAGCCAACTGTGAATAATTGGAAAGAACGTGTAGAGGGAAGGGAGGCCATCGTCCTCTATAAATAGAAGCCTTTGCAGCTGAAGAAAATCATTCCAACATTGAGAGAATTCCAACCAAGTGAGTTCCAAAGCTTAGAGAGATAAGCATTTGTGAGAGAATTTTGTGAGAGAAATTCTTGGGTGTAATTGGGTTGTGGGTAGTGAGAGATTGTGAGTGTTTGTAAAAACTTTGTGTATTTCCCTTTTAGTAAAGTAACTGCAGCAGCCCAGAGACGTAGGCATAATTGGCCGAACTCCGTTATCAATATTGTGTGTGTTTCCGCATTTATTATTTTTGCTCTTCCACTAATCTTTATCTGACCATGGGGAAATTTTGCATAGTTTCCCAACAATTGGCATCAGAGCTGGTTGGTTATTTCTGCCAAATCTTGCTGAGGATACTGTTCACGTGAACAGTAATTTTCGTGAATAGTGAAATTGGTCGGCGCTACCAATTTGTCCACGGAGGTGTTCTAAAGCACGGTGGTTCGCAGAAATTGTCAGAAACGATCCTAAGGAAGTCATATTCGAGTGGGAGTGATGGCCGCAGACGACGGAAAGGTGAAAATTGAAAAGTTTGATGATGCGTACTTTGGCTTTTGGAAGATGCAGATCGAGGATTATCCGTATCAGAAAAAGCTGTATCAACCTCTCACAGGAAAGACACCAGTAGAGATGAAATCTGATGAGTGGACCCTTCTTAATAGACAAGCTCTCGGCGTTATCCGATTGACGTTATCCTGTAATGTTGCTTTCAATATCGCAAAGGAAAAGATCACAACGAGTCTTATGAAGGCTCTTTATCAATGATCACTCTAGGAAGGTATGGGTATACTTTCTGAAACATAAATCTGAAGTATTCGAGGATTTCAAGATGTGGAAAACCATGGTAGAAAATGAGACTGGGTTGAAGATAAAAAGGCTCAGAACCGACAATGGTATCGAATATGAAGACACCAGATTCAAGAAGTTCTGCTATGAGCACGGGATCAGAATGGAGAGAACTGTGCCGAGTACGCCTCAACACAATGGTGTAGTTGAGCGTATGAATCAAACGTTGATTGAAAGAGCCAGAAGCTTGCGGGTGCAGTCAAGCTTATCAAAGCAGTTCTGGGCAGAAGCAGTCAACACAGCAGCTTACTTGATCAACCGAGGTTCATCGGTACCATTGAAGCACAGAATACCAAAAGAGGTATGGAGCGAAAAAGAGGTAAAACTCTCACATCTTAGAGTTTTCGGCTGTGCAGCATATGTGCACATCAGTGATCAAGGTAGGAATAAACTTGATCCCAAATCGAAGAAGTGCACTTTCATCGGTTATGGTGAAGATGAGTTTGGCTACCGTCAATGGGATAATGAAAATAGAAAGACGATCTGTAGTAGAGATGTGATCTTCAACAAAAGAGTGATGTACAAGGACAGACATAACACAAAGACCAGCAACTCAGAATAGAGTGGGCCGGTGCATGCAGAGGTGGACGATGTCCCTGAAAGTCCTATGGTTAAAAGTCTTCAACTAACTAAACACAATAGCGGACAGCAATCTGACAAACCAGAGCATTCTACTCCACCTCCTGTATTAAGAAATTCTTCTCGAATTCCTGTGCCTAACAAGAAATACATGGACTACATGTTGTTGACTAATGGAAGGGAGCCTGAAGACTATGCAGAAGCATGTCAGACCGCAGATGCTAGCAAGTGGGAGCTTGCCATGAAAGACGAGATGAGGTCTTTAATCTCCAATCAAACATGGGAACTAGCTGAGTTACCCGTGGAAAAGAAGACACTTCACAACAAATGGGTGTATCGGGTGAAGGAAGAGAATGATGGCTCCAAGTGATACAAAGCCCAACTAGTTGTCAAAGGATTCCAGCAAAAGGAAGGAGTTGACTATACTGAAATTTTTGCTCCAGTCGTGAAGCTCAATACTATTAGGTCTGTGTTAAGTATTGTTGCCAGTGAAAAGCTCTATCTTGAGCAGTTGGACGTGAAGACTGCGTTTCTTCACCGAGACTTAGATGAGGAGATATATATGCACCAACCAGAAGGTTTCTCAGAGAAAGGAAAAGAGAATATGGTGTGCAGATTGAAGAAGAGCTTGCATGGCCTGAAACAAGCTCCAAGACAGTGATACAAGAAGTTTGAAAGCTACATGCACAAGGAAGGTTTCCAGAAGTGCAACGCCGACCACTGTTGTTTCTTCAAGAGATATAAGTCCAGTTATATCATTTTGTTACTTTATGTCGATGATATGTTAGTAGCAGGTTCAGATATGGACGAGATCAAAAACTTAAAGATGCAGTTGTTAAAAGAATTTGACATGAAGGACTTGGGTCCTACAAAGAAGATCCTTGGAAAGCAAATCACGAGAGATATGCAAAGACGAATTTTGCAGTTATCTCAGGCAGAGTACATCAATCATGTTTTGCAAAGATTCAACATAGGCAACGCCAAATCGGTTAACACACCTTTGGCCAGTCATTTTCGCTTATCCAAGGATCAGTCCCCTCAGACGGAGGAAGAAAGAGAGTTCATGGCTAAGATTCTGTATGCTTCAACCATTGGAAGTTTGATGTACGCAATGGTCTGTACGAGGCCAAACATTGGCCATGCAGTGGGAGTAGTTAGCAGGTTTATGACAAATCCAGGTAAAGCTCATTGGGAAGCAGTTAAATGGATTTTGAGGTATCTACAAGGCACCACGGAGAAGTGTTTGTACTTTGGTAAAGGGGAATTAAAAGTAAGGTTACGTAGATGCAAACTTTGGAGGTGAAGTCGATCACCGAAGCAGTACCACTGGTTAGATTTTCACTGTTGGTACTACAACTGTTAGTTGGATGTCGCGGATACAAAAGATAGTTGCTTTATCCACTACAGAGGCTGAGTATGTGGCAGTAACAGAAGCTAGCAAAGAATTGTTATGGCTTCAAGGATTGTTAACAGAGTTGGGATTCACCCAGAAGAAGAGTGTGTTGTACAGTGACAGTCAAAGTGCAATACATCTGGCAAAAAACTCAGCATTTCATTCCAGAACAAAGCACATTGATCTTCGTTATCACTTCATCAGATCTCTGCTTGAGGATGAGGTGCTAACATAGAGAAAGATCCTAGGAAGTAAGAACCCAACAGACATGTTGACAAAGGTGGTGACTAACGACAAACTGAAGTTGTGCTCAACTTCAGTTGGCCTGCTAGAATAGCAGACCAGGGAAGGTTGCTGCATGATCGAGGTGTGAAGACCGATTGAAATCAGTCTTCAAGTGGGAGATTGTTAGTCAAATGTGCGGACCCCAACCATGTGATAACCAAACCAATTTGGATGCAAAATCCAAATTGCATACGGGAATTTAAATAATTCAACTTTTCACGCTGCTAATTAATGTGTGCTGTAGATTTTGATTTTGCATGATTGAAGCAAATCCACAGTGCAGCAATTGTTGAAAAATTGAATGGGAAGCCAACTGTGAATTAGTTGGAAAGAACGTGTAGAGGGAGGCCATCATCCTCTATAAATAGAAGCCTTTGCAGCTGAAGAAATCATTCCAACATTGAGAGAATTCCAACCAAGTGAGTTCCAAAGCTTAGAGAGATAAGCATTTGTGAGATAAAATTCTAGTGACAAAATTTTGTGAGAGAAATTCTTGGGTATAATTGGGTTGTGTGTAGTGAGAGATTGTGAGTGTTTGTAAACACTTTGTGTATTTCCCTTTCAATTCAATTTTGTGTGTGTTTCCGTATTTATTATTTTTGTTCTTCCACTAATCTGACCATGGAGAAATTTTGCATAGTTTACCAACAAAGACATGATGCACTAAAATCAGAATTTCACTGCCAACTGTGTTACAAACGTCTATTCAAAGTTTCCTTGTAATTTTTTGGGTGATCCATACCAAAAGGCATCGTGAAACTCCATATGTAAATCAAGCTAAATTCCAGCCAAATAAAAATACTAAAACACACATAATCAGCTATAAAATAAAATCACTGACATACCTATAAAGATAAAAAAAAAAAAAAAAAAAAAAAAGTTATGCATCCAGCATCGTAGGAGTAGTAATTAATACATAGAAGTATGATTCCAAGTATGATCACAATAACAAAAAAAGGACACTTGTGAAGCTGTTGACTACCTCATGTACAAAACAAAACCACATTAAGCAAATGGCAAGGTTCTTTTTTTTTTTCTGGGGCTATAATAGAAGGGACAAAATTGATGAAGCCCCAGTTTCCAAACTAAAAAACTTTATGGTTGTTGCTGAGACAACCCCAGTTATGGAAAGCTCGGATCTTTAACACCAAAAAGGGTCAGTAGTTTTGGAAAAGAGCATTAATCTCTTGCAACGTTGAAAAACAACAAACCCAATAAGGCATTTAGGTATATAAGAGAGTCGATACTATGAGGTTGAGCATCCTCACCTTTGTTCAAGCTTGTAGCATTTTCTCCACCCCACCCCAGAGAGAGACATTGAGATCAACAAAGCACGACAAAAGAGTATGTGGGAACTTGGAAAGGAAAAGGGGCAAGCATTGTTTTGTTGAACAGTGGGATCAGGTAGAATGAAGAAGTGAGGTGTAGATTCTGGTGGATACTCTCTCACTCTTTGCAATAAAAGTACCCTCCACTCCACAACTGTTTCAAGCTGAAGAGGAGTGTGATTATAAGAGGCTGCAAAATGTGGAAAACTACGAACACTGCCACCTTTTACGTTACGGTGTTTAAATGTCGTGCAAACGTTAAACTGGTTAATGTTGTAATTATAGATAAAGATTAAGTATTTTTTTAATCAGTTTTGTCAAGGTCTTAATTAGTAGGACCCATCTTTAAAACGCAGTTATCTAAACTGATTGTCGTAATGTAAAGTTATGATTTGATGATTAATTGATTATTCGTTCAAATGTGACGTAAAAGTTTCATTATAAAAAAAAAAAATTGTGACGTAAAAGTTGCAGGTGTGAAAAAAATGTAACATCAAAACTGTCCAAATAAGTCCGTTCATCACGGATGCTTCACGAACGATATGATTAATTATATTGTAAAATATTAATTTAGTTATTTCATAAATTAATAAAAAAGATGCGTTAAATTCCGTTTAGAGGCGGAAATAGGCTATTTTAAGTCTGGTTTGACAACTTATATACTTTCTCCGTTTCATATGAGCTGCCGTTTAAGATTATGCATGAGTGTTAAGAATATCATTTACAATGCTCATTTTCAAGGCAAAATATATTCTTTTAACTAAAATACCCATCCTGTAATATGAGTTAGGTGAAAAAACTAGTTAATAATATAAAACAGTTGAAATACCAATAAATAAAAGTGCTATTAAAAATAATAATAATTAATATTGTATTAAAAATAGTAAGTGATAAATAATCTGAGACAAATCAATATTTCAAACGTAACACTCAATATTATATATTATATTTTGTGAGTGAGTAATTGAAAGTCTCCTTTTTATTTTTCAATTAAGGTAGTGTAAAGTACAAATAAATATTCTTTTTTAGAACAACAAATAAATAGTTACAAGAGAGACACATAAAATAAAAAATTGATCAAAACAATAAAAAAAATGAGAGAAAAAATAATAATATATAAGTTCAAACTTACTTAAAATTTTTTCTTTTAAAAAACTATAAGTTAATGAGATAAATGATTGAGTGTACTTCTTTTACTGGATTTACTAAATGGCTCGATATAACATGGACTATTTAAAAAATGGTCCATTGGTGGACATGAACCGAGAGTCATTAGATTTCCAAATTTTTGAAATGAATGGTGAAGATTGAATAACTATAAAAGGGCAACTCAGTAAATTGATAGTCATACAGAGAAACAACACTGTCCCTTCCTCCCCATGGCACTGCCACAGAGCCTCTGCAACAACTCCATTATGGTGCGCACCTCCCTCCAGCCACCAGATCTCGCACCGTCCTCGCCTCCATCGTGAACGATGCTCTTCGCATTGAGCACCCTTTCATCACCTCGTCGCACTACCATGTGTCTCCACCGTTACTCCTCTTGCGCTTCACCCATACATTTGTGTTCCATGATCAGACTAGCTGGTTCAAAGTGGAAAAGCCAAACGAATGCAATCTCTTTGTGCCGGAATTCAGTGGTTGGAGCAGTGGGTGGCAGTGATTAGGGTGGTAAAGCCATCCATTTATTCATCAACCATCATATCCATTCATAAGGAATTCTATCCAATCCATTTATTACAAAAAAAAAAATGGATCCATCCATTTAACTTAATAGATGGTTAATCATCCATCCACTATTTTTCTAAATCTATTGGATTATTATTAGGGGTGACAAATAGATGAAATAGATAATTTTTTTAATTAATCATAAAATAAAAAAAATCTTAATTACAAAAAAATATTTCTAATCATAAAAAAATATTTTAATTAAAAATATTTTACTCTCTCGCCTCTCTCTCCTCTGTCTCTCTTTCCCACCCATCCCTCTCCCTCCTCTCTCTTTCTCTCCTCTCTCTCCTCTCTCTCCCCCTTTCCTCTATTCCCCCTCTCCCTCTCTCACTACCGCTCCAATCTCAACCCACCTCCTTCCAACATCTCCCCGTCTACACTTTCCAAACTTCCCTCGCCGTTTCATCCCTCGGTGCCTTCCACTGCGCTCAACAGGCACCACTACCACCTTATATCTCTCCTTAATATTTTTCTTATATTTGTTAACAGATTAATATTTTTCATATCAATAGGTTAATTAAATGCTTTTGATTTTGCCATATTTTCCATTTGCTTTGTGATTGTTGACGAGGTCATGAAAATTTAAATTCCAGTGTTGGAAGCTAAATTTTTTTCTTGAAATGTGACCTCCAACTTAATAAATTGAGCTGCTTTTGTTTTTCTGCCAAAATAAAAAAAAAAGGACTTTTCCTCCATCGCGTTCCACGCTATATGCCATCGTTGTCTAATTAATTTCTCTGTTCCAGTTCAGAAATGAGATGCCTTGTGGCTGTAGCAGAGGAGCTCGTACTGTACAGGAGGAGAGATAGAGAGGAGAGAGAGAGAGATGGGAGAGGGAGGGAGGGGAGGGGAGGGAGAGAGAGGAGATACAGAAGGGAGGGAGAGAGAGCGGGAGAGAGAGGAGAGGGGAGAGAGATATGAGGGAGAGAGGAGTAAAATAATTTTTTATGATTAAAAATATTTTTTTTGTAATTAAAATATATTGTATGATTAAAAATATTTTTTTTAATTAATATATATTTTATGATTAAAAATATATTTTATGATAAAAAATAATTTTTTGTGATTAAAAATATTTTTTTAGATGGATTGGATATCCATCCATAAAAAATTTGTTAATGGATGGATTGAGTGATTTTTTTTTAAATAGATAATGGATGGATTGAATTTTCTTGATGAAATTTTAGTGGATGGTAAATGGATAAATGTATTTTTCCAATCCAATTATGATCCATAAGAAAATCTATCTGATCCATCCATTTTGCTACCCATAGCAGTGAGTGAGGAGAGACAGGTGACATGAGGGGATAGCAGGAAAGGGGTGGGTGGGGCATAAAGGGAAAGGTGAGGAGAGACATGGAAATTCACCAATTTACCCTATTGACCGTCCATGCACCACTAACAAAATGGTGCGTGAGATAACTCCCCTTACCAAATACTTTCATCTTGTTGCTCAGTCTGCATAACTCCGTATAAATTAAACTTCGCCGACCTAGTGTTGGAAGAGTTGACAACATGGCTCTCCCCCACGTAAAGAACCCGAGTTCAATTCTTGGAGCCAGTTGGGAGACATCTCAATCCTGTGTGAAAAAATCAGACGTCCACCACGCACTTGGGGATTAGTCCCATAACAAGCCAAATGGGTCTAAGACCGTGAGGATATTGTGGGACGCTTATTAGGGTCAAAGACCCGTGATTGACCCTAATCACGGTGGGTTAGAAAATTAAAAAACTAAACTTCAGAAAAAAAAATATTGTAAAAAAAGAAAATAAAAATGTAGTCATATTGCCTAAAAAAATATAGTCATATTATTATTATTATTATTATTATTAATTAAAGTGAAAAAAGGGAAGGAAGTTGAAGAAGGAAGGAAGGAAGCGACTTTGGGGAGAGTATAAGCTGGGTTTTTTGTTCTGAGCTGCGTGGGTTCCTTGCTTTAATCGTCTGTCTCTCCCTCTTTCCCTCATTCCCTCTTAAACAAATGGACATTGATTTCAAAGAATACCAGTTACGCTGTGAACTTCATGGCCACGAAGACGACGTAAGATTTGTGTTTCAATTTTTCATATCTAGCATCCTCAACCTCCTTGAATTCAAACTTCATCATGTACCTCAGTTGTTGTTAATTTTTATTTCTAAATTAAAATGTATTGATTGCTCGAACGCCAGGTTCGTGGAATATGCTTGTGCGGCAACGAGGGCATAGTGACGTCGTCGAGGGACCGAACGGTTAGGTTGTGGTCTCAGGACAATCGCAAGTTTGTGTGTTCCAAGGTTCTGGTAGGGCACTCGAGCTTTGTGGGACCCTTGACATGGATTCCTCCGAGCCCTGAATTGCCACAAGGTGGGGTTGTGTCTGGCGGCATGGACACTCTCGTGATGGTGTGGGACTTGAACACTGGTGAGAAGGTTCATACCCTTAAGGGTCATCAATTGCAGGTCACTGGCATTGCATTCGATGATGGAGATGTTGTATCATCTTCTATTGATTGGTAGGTTTTCTTTTTCTTTTCAATTTCACTTTAACATCATCAATTTCTTTTGAAGTCTAACTGCCCTGCACTTCTCAGTTTACTTGATTGATGATTCCTTGTTTTTGAGATTTGGATGAGATCAAATATTATGTATCGAACCAATTAACTTCATTTACTCCAAGAGTAGCTCATAGCTGCCCTGGCCTCAGATCAAACCTGCAAGTGCACTAGTGCAGTGCCTTCCTATGTGAATTTTCCTGTATAGGCTTCTTAACATCTTAGGTTTTCCATTTATCCGGTAGGAGCAATTAGAATCTCTTGATACTGATTTATGTTTCAGATCAAACAAATTACTGCTGTTTTAATTTAACCCGTATTTTGCAAACTTTACTGTTGTATTTGACAATGATACACTGCTGGATTTGTTGTATATATATTGAGGTTATATTATATATACTGTAAAATTTCTCATCTGGATTTTTTTGTCATTATTTACTACCTGAATTTCTTGTGCAGTACTTTGAGACGGTGGAGGAAGGGGCAGTGTATAGAGACCTGGGAGGCTCATAAGGCACCGATCCAAGCAGTTATAAAGCTACCCACCGGCGAGCTTGTTACAGGTATAGCTACTTGTTGATACATTTTTGTGAACAGCTTTTTGTTGTCAGTTGTTTGGTTATAGTCATGTCTCTAAGGAAGTATTTATACTTGGTGTTCTGCAGAGCATGCCTGAGATCTCTTCATGTTACCTATAAGCCTTTTATTGTAAATGATATTGAAATGGTATTAGACTGAACTCTGAATGTTGACTTATCTTCTGACATTTAGGTTCAAGTGACACTACTTTAAAAACTTGGAAAGGAAAAACTTGTTTACATACTTTTGAAGGACATGCAGGTTTGCTTTCCTGTCTCTAGACATACATTTTAATCTTTTATTTTGTCATCAATTTATAATGAATTTGTTAACTTATGTTTTGTTTTTGTTCATATATTTCTTTGAGTGGTTAGGAATGACATAATTTGGTGTTGAAGTTCAATATATTTGCATGGCATATTTGTGAATTGATTTTATTTTCCGATTAATCATTTTATTAAATTGGTTGTTTTCTTTCAATTTGGCTTGTATCTTTTAATTTAAAGGACAAATAGGTCTTAGCAATAATGTTTCCTTGGGAACATGTTATAGCAGTCATATTATATTCTTTTATGCTGTTAGGGGCTACATCTTTTTGTTGTTTCACTGTCTTAATATAAACTAATAACACTGCAAATGCTGACAACCTTTGAGGAGTATACAGATACAGTTCGAGGCTTGGCTGTGATGTCTGGTCTTGGAATCCTATCCGCATCCCATGATAGGTGGGTTCATTTCTGCACATGCTCCTCTAGAAGTTCTGCATCAGAAAATATATATACCCTACTTGACTAGTTTCTGTTACTACAGTTCTCTCAGATTATGGGCAGTAAGTGGTCAAGTGTTAATGGAGATGGTTGGGCATACTGCAATTGTTTATTCAGTTGATTCACATGCATCGGGACTTATTGTCAGTGGTAGCGAAGACCGTTTTGCAAAAATATGGAAAGGTGATGACCTCTTTCTTGCTTCATGCTATATAGATCATGTGTCCTTGGAATATTATCTGCTTATATTGCTTCAGTGACAGTGCTCAATACGAGTTTTATGGCTCTGGTTCATTTTAGTGTGCTTAAGGAGCTACAGAATTAATGTTGGTGGTCTGTCTTCATGAAGTTTATAGGGAAGGCTTTTTTTTTTTTGGGGGGGGGTCTCAGGCCATTCCTTGTGCTGACCATCAAATGCAAGAAACTGGTTGATATTCTGCTCTCTTTGGTCAGCTGCAACTTTCAGAATTCATAGGTTCAACATTAATGTTTTGGGTTATGTCAATATCTACTGTTATTGCAACTTGTTTCTATTTTAAGTTGGGGTGCAAACTAGTTTGTTTGTTTACTTACTTATTTATTTTATACTCTGTAGTCAGTAGTGTCGTAGCGTAGCGGCCCCTAGGCGCTACGCGAAACCCCGTTGCGTTGCTGTTTTGAGTAGCGGCTGTAGCGCCACCAATAGCGGCCAAATAGTAGTCGTAGCGGCTGCTACAGTGATGATCCTGTGAAAACCCGAATGTGCGCTCAATTTATAGCTGTTCCCTCTGTTTTTTTGGGACTTTTTGGTCATTTCGACCTAAAATTTTGAATGACAACGGAATAGGGCTCCCTTGTCTTCTCATTTCTTCTCTTCCGAAATGGCTTCGTCTCCCCTCCTAATCCTAAATGACTTTGTCTGCCCTCCTCTCCTTGTGCAACTTTCCTGCGGCCTTTCTCTGGCGTCTCCTCTCTGTCCTCTGTTCTGTGTTCTCCGCTCAATATGACATCATCCCAGTCTCAACCACCGGCAACAACGCCTCAAAGCAACGCAGCATCCTCCATTGCCTCTTGCGCTTTGGTTAAACTTTGGAGGCTAAAACTCATTTGCTTTATATTGGTTTGAATATTCGTAACAATGAACTTTTATTATTGGTTATGAATATGTCTTAATTTTGTTTATTCTATTTTTGAGCTTTTATGTGTATGATATAAATTTCTTGTATTGTTTCCCTAAACTTTGACGTAGCGGCTATACCGCTACCCTCTATAGCATTTTGGGGGTTGGCTACTATCCGCCATTGACTACATAAATTTTATAAGAAAGTGGGCACAAATTGGGGGTCAGCTACATAATTTTGTTTTCGAGTATCATATGAATAGACCCTTCTCTTTGATTTTCACTGATCAAGCTTCTATGCATGTGAAGCATCCAGGGTTTTAAGCCGCTCAAATTCATCAGTTTTACTTCACATGGTCTTTTTTTTTTTTTTTTTTTTTGCCTCAGTTTATGTAACTTGTAGCTTGGAATTATGAACCTTTTTCTCTTAAATATTTTTCAGATGGAGTTTGTGTTCAGAGCATAGAGCATCCTGGTTGTGTTTGGGATGCAAAATTTATGGAAAATGGGGATATTGTGACAGCATGTTCCGATGGAATTGTACGCATTTGGACCGTACATCAGGATTATTTTGCTGACCAGCTAGAGCTTGATTTATACACTTTGCAACTTTCTCAATACAAATCTAGTAGGTATGGCTTTTTGTTGGCTGTCATAATGTACTTGCTACTCCTGTCGCATCAACTTCTCTTCTTATCGTCCATATTGTGAATTTCTTAACCATGGTGTCCAGTCTGAAAATATATGGTTCATTTGTCCTTGGTGAATAAATGATTTCATTTTCTTGGGAACTTTTTATTTCCTGTAAATCTATATTTATTCCTGTTTTTATTTTTATTTTTAAAATTTTAATCTATAGATTTCATCATACTTGAATTAATCATGTCTTGCAATTACTGATGCACTTAGCTTGATCTGTTAATTTTTGCTAGAAAGAGGGTTGGAGGATTGAAATTGGAGGAGTTACCGGGCTTGGAGGCACTGAAGATCCCGGGTATGATTTTAACTGTTTCCTTTAAGATATAAGTAATTAATTTATATTTGTGCCCAAAATACTATGTGTGGTTAGAGTGATTTTTTCCCCTTTTTGAATCGTGTTGATAATTTCTTACATAATCCAGCAACCCAGTATTTGTCATGGTTTCTGTTTTAAGCATCTTCTGGTTCTGAACAGGAACTAGTGATGGCCAGACAAAAGTAGTCAGGGAGGGGGATAATGGGGTGGCATATGCATGGAACATGGCAGAACAGAAGTGGGATAAAGTAATTCCTTTACTCCTTTCTATATGAACTTATCTATATAGGTGAACAGAACTCTAAATGGGAAAAAAAAAAGCTTCTATGGTTTCTTTCCCTTAACCTGTGTAATTATGTTGCCTCAGTTAGTTTTGTAGTGCCAAATATAAACGATTTTACAAAATAATTTTTTATTAACAATTTATGTTTACTTTAAGATTGGTGAAGTTGTTGATGGACCAGAGGGATCAAGTCGCCCTTTCTTCGATGGTATTCAGTATGATTATGGTCAGTTTCCTTATGTTTGTCTTGATCACTTGATTGTTTTACCTTCTTTACACGCATTTCTTATAAATTTTACCTCTGGCTATTCAGTGTTTGATGTGGATATTGGAGATGGTATGCCTATCCGTAAGTTGCCATACAACCGATCAGGTACACATTTTCACAAGGTTACTTCTTTAATCTGGACATAATAATGTAGGGAATAGGGATTGACTTTCTTGTGCTACAGCAAGTGATGTTACTCTGTTTGTTCTCAAAGTGTTTCGGGGTAATGAATTTATCTGGCTTTTGGGAAGTCAGTAGAAACTTATTATTCTTTATTTCATTAGTTTCTCCAATATATTGTATAATTTCATTCTGAGAACTTAGAGTAGTAGACAAATGTATTCTTATTACAGTAGATGCTAGATAGTATTGATTCTGAAAGATGAACTACTGGGCCAAGTCAACCAACAACTGTTATGTTAGGCTACGTTAGTTTCCAGGAGGCAAATTGTATGTGTATGCGCACACATGCTTGCCTGCTAATGTACCAAGAAAAAAAGTAGTTGTCTGTTCTTTCTTGTAAAGAAAAAACGGTGTAGTCTGGAGTAGTAAAGTACTGCTCATATTTTTGTTTCTTTTGCATTTGATTTTTGCTTATGCCCTGATCTGAAGTCTTAAGTCATAGTACCTTAGATAGTAGAAAGAGATTTGTTAAGAAGAGAATGTGTCAAGCTATTAAAATTCTTTTCCTTTATTTCTCTGTGATGTGAAGGTAATATACCACCCTTTCTTATGAGTGGATTAATTTCTAGGGCTTAGGACTGAGTGATGAACTAGGTTTCAGAGACTTTTACTTGATGTATTGATCCATTAAGTCTTATCAGTTACTTCCTTGCTCATTTTCTGCTTTAGGTTTTGTTGTCACCTGCAATTGTTAATCTTGTAATTAGATGTCGAGAATCAAACATTGTCCTTTGTAGAAAAGTATACTGAATAATATTGTATTAACTTAATTAGTATACACACACTAATCGTTGTTATATAGACTACGCTAGACTTAAACCTAATGGGCCTGTGCAATGGGCTAGATAAACAAACTAGGTTACAATACAAAAGGTAAATATTTACTATTTACTCTAATTATTTACAATACTCCCCCTCAAGCTGGTGAGTGGATATCAATCATTCCTAGCTTACAAGTAAGTTGGCGGAATCGTTCTGTAGATAGCCCTTTTGTAAGCACATCTGCCAGTTGGTGTCCGGTAGGAATGTAGGACGTTGTTATCAGTCCACAATCTAACTTTTCTTTTATAAAGTGTCTATCTCAATGTGTTTGGTCCTGTCATGTTGTACATGATTATGAACAATGCTGATTGCTGATTTATTGTCACAAAACAACTTCATTGAGCCTTCATAATTCACCTTCAAATTGTCAAGTATAATCTTCATCCACAATAGCTCACAAATTCCATGTGCCATTGCTCTGAATTCTACCTCAACACTTGATCTGACCACTACATTTTGCTTTTTGCTCCTCCATGTAGCAAGATTACCACAAAAGAATGTGCAGTAGCCAAAAGTGGACCTTCTATCACTCACTGAGCCTGCATAATCTACATCAGTATAGGCTTCCAACGTCAGTCTTCCGCCTCTTTTGAACGAGAGACCTCTTCCTGGAGTAGCTTTAAGGTATTGCAAAATTCGCTCTACTGCCTGCAAGTGTCTCACCCTCGGATCATGCATAAACTGACTGACTACGCTTACTGCATAAGCTAAGTCAAGTCTAGTGTGTGCCAAGTAAATTAGCTTCCCCACTAATCTCTGATACTGAGACTTGTCAACTCTAGCACTCTCCTCTTCAGTGCTCATTTTATGATTTTGCTCTATGGGAACACCTGCAGGTTTATACCCAAGTTTGTCAGTTTCCTGTAGAAGGTCAAGAACATATTTTCTCTGAGAGATAAAGATTCCTTGTTTTGAGCAAGCTACCTCAATCCCAAGGAAATACTTGAGAGTTCCCAGATCTTTCATCTCGAATTTTGCAGACAATTTCTTCTTGAGGAGTTGTCTCTCAACCAAGTCATTCTCTGTAATAATAATATCATCAACATAAACAACAAGTACTGTTAGTTTTCCTCCCTGTGAATGTTTGAAAAAGAGAGTATGATCTCCTTGACTCTGTTTGTAACCAAGACCCAACATAGCCTTTGTAAATCTTCCAAACCATGCTCGGGGAGACTGTTTTAGCCCATACAAGGCCTTTTTCAATCTACACACCTTATTTATCCCATTGGTTGGATCAAATCCCGGTGGGATCTCCATATACACCTCCTCCTCTAAATTTCCATGCAAGAATGCATTTTTAACATCAAATTGATTAAGTTCCCACCCAGAATGAGCAGCAAGAGAGAGTAAGATACGGACAATGTTCATCTTTGCTACCGGTGCAAATGTCTCCTCATAATCAATGCCATAAGTCTGGGTGTACCCCTTTGCTACTAGTCTGGCCTTATATCGATCAAGAGTGCCATCTGATTTGTACTTGACAGTATAAATCCACCTGCAACCAACTGGCTTCTTGCCTCTTGGCATCTCAACTATCTCCCAAGTTCTATTCTTTGCAAGATCTTTCATTTCCTCATTCATGGCTTTGATCCAATTTTCATCTTTAAGTGCCTCCTTAACAGATGCAGGGATTCTTACAGAGTCAACTGCTGTCATAAAAGCCTTATGCTGCGGGGAAATGTGATTAGATGAAACAAATTGAGAAATAAGGTATTTGGCACAAGACCTTTTCCCTTTTCTCAAGGCAATAGGTAGGTCAACTGGATCAAGATCAAGTGTATCGGGAATAGCAGAATCAGAAGCAAAAGGGTTAATTTCAGTACTTACCTCCGGCTCAGACGGTTGGGGTTGTTACTGGGCCAGGTCGGGTTTTCCTTTCCTTTGATATGTCAAGTTGGCTCACTAGCCTTTCTCTTTGCTGATGCTGAAGGTGTTGTTTCTTGCAAAATAGAAGGTAAAAGAGGAACAATAACAGGTGACTCAGAAACAACTGGAGACTCAGGAGGTAGTAACCCAGGAACAACAACAGGAGACTCAGGAACAGAAGACTCAGAAACAACAAGAGACTCAGGAGGATCAGGAGACTCAGGAGCATCGACTGACAAAGGTGGTGACTCAGGAAGCCAAGGACCAAGGAGAAGAAACTCGGAATCAGATTCCAAATCACTACTATTCTCCCCCTGAAGCCGAGGACGAGTGAAGAAAGGGACATGTTCATGGAAAGTGACATCCATAGAGACATAGTGTTTACGAATTGATGGATGATAACACTTGTACCCCCGTTTATTGGGGGCATAACCCAAGAAGATGCATCGGACAACACGAGAATCCAACTTATTGCGGTGTTGCTTGTGGACATGAACAAATGCAACACAGCCGAATATTCGAGACTCTAGACTCTGCATGATAGGAGCAGAAGGGTAGAAAGACAACATAGATTGAACAG
Organism: Calophaca sinica; assembly: GCA_037113605.1. NCBI lineage: Eukaryota > Viridiplantae > Streptophyta > Magnoliopsida > Fabales > Fabaceae > Calophaca > Calophaca sinica. The sequence goes on from CM073734.1 coordinate 75,527,679, forward strand.
GACTGAAATTACCTAGAACTCGGGATGGAATCCGATTGATGAGATAGGCAGCAGTCAAAACTGCTTCTCCCCAATACGAGTTTGGAACTGATGTTTGGAAGAGAAGGGCGCGAGCAACCTCAAGTAAGTGACGGTTTTTTCTTTCTGCAACTCCATTTTGTTGTGGAGTATCAACACACGTTAGTTCATGAAGAATACCATTTTGACTAATAAATGAAAAAAGACATTGATTAACATATTCTCGACCATTATCAGACCGTAGTCTTTTAATGCATTTGTCAAATTGAGTTTTTATCATATGATAAAATTGAATGAACAACTGAGATACTTCAGATTTATCTTTCATCAAGAATAGTCAACTAACGCGAGTACAATCATCAATAAAAGTAACAAACCATCGCGCACCCGAAATATTAGAAACTGGGGCAGGTCCCCAAACATCAGAATGAATAAGATCAAAAGGTTCAACACTTCTATTACAACTAGAAGGAAAAGACACACGTTTGTGTTTGGAAAATTGACAAACATCACACTTAAAAGACTCAACAGACTCTTGCAAAAACAAAGCAGGAAACATAGTTTTAAGTAAGAAAAATGGAGGATGTCCTAGACGCTTATGCTAAAGCCAAACTTGAGAGGTAGTATGGTGAGACTGGAGGGAGGAAAACAACACCTTCAGACCATTTTCTTCAGCTGATAGAAAGTATAACCCTCCCTGTTTCTTAGCAACTCCAATCGTCCTCCCCGTGGTAAGATCCTGAAAAAGACAATGAGTAGGAGAAAAAGTTACTGTGCAGTTCAGATCCTGGGTAAGTTTGCGAATAGAAATTAAGTTATTCGAGAGTCCAGGGGCATGAAGCACACTTCTCAAATAGAAAGGGGTGTGGAGATTAATATCTCCAAAACCTACAACAGGAGTGTGAGAACCATCTGCAACAGTAATATAGGGAATGCTGGAATGAGGGCTATAAGTGGAAAACAATTTAGAGTTGAATGTCATATGGTCAGTAGCACCAGAGTCTAGAATCCATGCATCTTTAGAAATAGTACCAGAGGCAGTAAACGATCGAGAACATAGAATTTTACCAGTCATTGTCAGGGAACTAGAACTAGAAGGCTTACGCAAGGAGTCGAAGAGGTTCTGCGAGCGGTCTAAGTCTTCAGCGCCCAAGGGGAAAGGTGCAGTTGGACCGGGAGGAGAAGCTGCAAGTGTGGGAGTAGATGCTACCACATGTGCTTGAGTACCTTTGAAACCTCCAACACGGGTAAGGACATTATCTTTCTCATGGAGTCTAAAACATCTGTCCTTTGTGTGTCCTGGCTTCTTGCAGTGTTCACAGTAGCTTTGATACCATGTAGAAAAGTATACTGAATAATATTGTATTAACTTAATTAGTATACACACACTAATCGTTGTTATATAGACTACGCTAGACTTAAACCTAATAGGCCTGTGCAATGGGCCAGATAAACAAACTAGGTTACAATACAAAAAGTAAATATTTACTATTTACTCTAATTATTTACAATATCCTTGTTTATGTAACTCTTTGATTTTTACTTTGCATGGCCCTACGTTGGCGGCTCCAAATAATTTGTGAATGCGAATGATAATCTGGTAACTAACAAAGAAAATTGTAAGATGTCTCCAGATAATCCATATGATGTTGCTGATAAATGGCTGCTCAAGGAGAATCTTCCTCTTTCCTTCCGTGAGCAAGTTGTACAGTTCATACTTCAAAATACTGGACAAAAGGATATTACATTTGATGCTTCATTCCGCGATCCGTACACCGGCTGTAAGTGTAATTTCTGTTTAATAAAAAATTGGTGGTGATCAATGAGGTCCGTTATCCTTGTAATCCTCCTTTTTTACTTGATTGTTTTTGTCGTATTTTCTCTTTCAGCCGGTGCTTATATACCAGGTCAATCTTCACGCACGTCCGGTAATAAAAACTCACATTTTGTCCTGCATGAGTTCCATCATGTTTATGTTGTAATATGTGCTTGTGTGATTCAGTCCCAATTAAATTTGTTTATTTTTTTAATGACAGATATTTCTGCGAAACCTACTTTCAAGCATATTCCTAAGGTGTGCTTTCATACGCTTTGTTTTGGAAGTTGTTTATATATTTGTCTTGGAGAAATACTTTTTAGCACCGGAGTTATTAGGCCTGGAAAATGTGGATGATCTGATATGCCTTTTACTGTAATTATATGCTTTACTATTTTGAATAAGATAAAAGAATGCATCTTTATTTAGTTACTTAGGCTAATCTTTATAGAGCGTTGATCGATGTACATGTATTTGATCCAACTTGTAAAAGTGATTAGTGCTAAAAGTAGTGTGATCATTTTTTTAAAAAAAAAAAAAAAGTTAACTCCAATGTTCAGACCTCCTTATTGTAGAGCTTCATAATTATTCCTTCTTCAAGCTTATTGTTTAATTTGATAGCTCATGCCCAGTTTTTGCTTCCATTGTCAGAAAGGGATGCTTGTTTTTGATACAGCTCAGTTTGATGGGATCCTTAAAAAGATTGCCGAGTTCAATGATGCCTTATTATCCGATCAGGTAGTCAAATGATTGGAAATTTTTATTTTTCCCTTAGTTATTAATATGTAATACATAATGTTAATAGCGTATGCTTTTGATAGAAGAAAGTTAAGTTTATGATCCTGAAAGCACCGATAAGGGTTAGGGAACTTTTCTAATCTCCAATAAACCTGTTGATGATCCTAACTTCACACAGCGCACAAGTGCCTTTTGATTTTTAGACTCATGATCTACATTTAATGATGCCTTTGATATTGTAAAACCCTACACAAGTGAACTGTGCGTTTGATAATATTAATGCCAGGATTTGCTATGTATAAGAACAACACGGCTGCATGTTTTAGCAAGCATGCTTCAGTGTTCAGCATCATTACTTTTCTTATTGCTATGGTGCCATTTGAATTCAATAATGAGTTTTCTGAGTAATCTGGTTCTATTGTCAATCTCATATAGGAAAAGAAGAACTTGTCTTTGACTGAGCTTGATGTTTCCAGACTGGGTGCCATTGTTAAAACTCTGAAAGATACTTCACATTATCATTCTAGTAAATTTGTGGACTCTGATATAGCTTTGTTACTTAAAATGCTACGATCATGGCCAATCGCAATGATATTTCCTGGTTAGTTGGTGTAGTTTCTGAATTTTTTCTCTTATGTTGCTCCTTTTTATTGTGCTTCAAGAAATTTTTGTTGTTACCTTGACAAAACCATTTGGAAGAAATTTGTTTCATTCTATGCTCGCTTCTTAATCAGTAAACTTATCTAGTCTATAGGAAAATGGTTTTCTTACTTCATATTGTGCTCTCTATATGCAGTCATTGATATTGTAAGGATGATAGTTCTTCATCCAGATGGGGCTATTGTACTTCACAAGCATTTTGAAGCTGAAAATGGTATCAACATTTACATCTTTTGTTTTCTGACATTAAGGGTCTGTTTGGTTAGGAAGTTTTGGAGGGGAGGGGAGGGATTATTTTAAATTGTGTTTGTTTGGTTCAATTATTTTGAGGGTAGGGAAGAGAAGCAAAATCCCTCTTAAGCCAATTTTGGCTCCCCTCCAAAAGTGGGAGGTTTTGCAGAGGAGTGGAGGGGAGATTAAATCATTTAAAATAAAATTACTTAAATATCCTTATATATAATATTATATTATATAATATATTATAATATAAAAGGCTATAAGGATATACAAGTAAATTAATCCCTCCCCTTCAATAAAATCCCTCCCTTCCTCTCCTGAACCAAACAAGCAAAGGCTCCCCTCCCCTCCCCTCCCCTCAACCAAACACAATCAAATTAAATCTCTCCCTTCCCTTTCCCTCCCCTCCCCTCCCTTCCCCTCCATTAAAATTCCTTCCCTCCCCTCCGTTTGTTTGAACCAAATACACGCCAAGGGAATTCCATCTTGACAATGTCAGAACACTCCTTGAATTTTGGACCTTATCTTCCTATACTTTTCTGTTGAGGACCTTGAGGTGAAATGTTTTATTGATTTTCTCCCGATATATGCAGACATTTTAATGGAAGTGGTTAAGAAGGTCACCATAAACCCGACGGTTCCTGCAAATCTGTTGACCAGTATTCGTGCTGTGACTAATCTCTTTAAGAATCCATGCTACTACAGCTGGTTGCAGAAACATCGCAGTGAGGTTGGCATCTCATTGTTGTTTATTTCACTTGGATTATTTAAAGGATTTGATAAGAATTGCTTGGAAAACCAACATTAATGTAGAATTTTTCTTGTTTAACATTTTTGTTAAAAAAAGTGCTTGAAATGATATATTATCCGATTAATATAGAGCTTTTTATTGCTTCGCTTTCAAGTGTTACTTATACATTCATTTCATGATACAATTCGCTTTTCATAATGCATTTTAATTTGCGTAATTCAACTCTCCATCACATCACTGATACATTTATCAGTTCACCAGTTCATTGAATTTGGCCATTTTATGCTCCCTTTCTTATTAAAAAAATCATTTCTGAAGGATTACGTGAATTTGGCCATCTATTTTCTGGTGGTAGATGGATCTTGGTCATTTACTTGTGCTGTGTCTGATTTGCAGATTCTTGATGCTTTCTCAAGTTGTAGTTCATCTACAAACAAAAATTTGCAGTTGTCTTACTCTACCTTGATACTCAAGTAAGTCCTTTTTCTGGTACAAATACTGAAGCAAGTCTATTCTTGACTGTAGGTTAGTGCAAAATTGTTTTGGGAAATACCAATACTTAATCAGTTATTGGTATTTATCTGCATAATTTCACAAGTAGCTCTTGTATTTGTATTTACTTATTATAATTTGTTTGTTTAGCTGTATGGAAGTTATCTTCTTGTGTTATTTCTGAATAAAAGATAGTCTCCTTTAAGTGCTAAAGTGCTCCAGGCTTTCTGATTTTTTTATTAGTCAAAAAGATTAAGAGCTAGTTTGGATAAACTTCTCCACAAGCACTTATGGAAAAAGAAATATTAAATAATATTGCAAATTTGCAAGTGCTCCAGGCTTTCTTATTTTTTATTAGTCAAAAAGATTTAAGAGCTAGTTTGGATAAACTTCTCCACAAGCACTTATGGAAAAAGAAATATTAAATAATATTGCAAATTTGCAATGACTGAGTTTTTTAAATAATAACTTCTTGCAGTCGTATAAATTGAAATTAGCTTCTGCATCTCTATTTCTTCAGAATTCTTTCATTTAACCTCTATATATACCTATAAGCTTATAAAAACTTTTTAATAAGTGAAGAACCATAAAATTATGTTAACTGAGAAGCTCCAATAAGCTAGAAGCTAATCCAAACTGGGCCTAAATAAATTCTGTTTTCTTCTTGAATGAAAAATTGGGAGGAGGGCAATTCCAGGAGCGTTTGGATATTTCTTCTTTGCTCAATGTGCCACGCTACCTAACCTCACCACCGTGCTGCTGCATAAGTATAGACACTGAGACAGTAGTGATGGCTTTTACATATTTTATATTTAGATCTCAATTCATGATTCATTATCTTCATCATTGCTGTGATTTGCTTTTAGAAGTGCAATATTACTGGTCCACTATCCACGATGTAAGCATGCTATGACCTTAACTTTTAATGTGATTCTCAGTTATGTTGTGCAATTGATTGAATCAAAGGATCAAGAAGGTCAATCTCAAGTTCTATCAGCAGCACTCGAGGTATGTCTTATGCTATTTTTACGCGGGGTCAACCACCATGCCACCAAACCTTATCTCACTTGGGGAGGTCGACTCAATCAATTCCATTAGGCTCTATCAAAAGCAAAAAATTTATTAAATCATTTTGGACAAGGTTTTTTTAAATGGTTTCTCGTTAAGGTTTTTTCAGTATTGGCATAGAATGGGTATTCCAAGAGTGCTCCCCTTGGAATAAAATTAAATCCTAAGGGAGAAGCATGTTCTGTTTTGTTTTCTTATACCACTTTTCCTACATTTTGTCCTGTTCTGCTGTGCTTTTAATATGCACCAAATATAGAACAAAACCCATATGTTCTTATCTGTATTGTTCTTTGTCTACCAAACACCACCTAAATAAGCTAAACTTCAGATCAATACTAATCGCAATAACATTCAAATTTCCCCAAAATAGATATCTTATCAAAGATAAGGGAAGATAATAATATCCTAATATTCCTCAAAGTAAGGAAAAATAACAATATCTTGATAAGATCCCTAAAAGTAAGAAATCATAAAAATATTTTAAATAACATAATGAAATAGTAATCCTATTTTAAATATCCTAATCTACATCAAGTATTCCTTCAGTCGATTGATTAGATTATCTTCTATTTGATCCACATTTTTTTTGTCCCACAATTTTTTTGTCCCTCACTGTAGCCTCAATTGGTCTCTCACATGACTAAACCACCTTGTGAGAATTTTTGTCTCTTCCTCCTTAGATGCTATCGCTACTCTAACTTTCTCCCATACATTCTTTTTCAATCTGCTCATCCTCCTAGACATGTTCATCTTTATACGTTTTTTTGCTCACGTTGGCACTTGGCACCATACATACTACTAGCATTCACTAGCATAGAGCTTTCTTGGTCTTAGAATTGTCTTTGAATTTTCCTTGAGTTTTGGTAGATACTTTGCAACTACAAATTACACCTAAAACATTGAATCCCATGTGTGACATCCCCATCAATCTGATACCTAAACCTTGCAACTTGTGATATATAGTCTCCAATTTTCATCCCTAAATATTGCCAATTTGTCTTTACTGAACCTGCGTTTCATATACTCCGAAGTGTCCCCTCTGAATGAAAAGCTTTTAAAGTTTAAATCTAAAGCTTCTCCACCCTAAAAAAAAAGGAGCAAGGCAGAGGTGCATAATATTTGCGCATTTCCATATTATTTAAAGTATCAAATTTCCTGCTTTTAGATACTACTAATATACATTTTTTTTTGGTGCAGATTGTCGAGGGTGAAAATGTAGAAGCTGATTCCAAATTTCGCGCTTTAGTTGCTGTTGGATCACTGGTATATTTAAGTTTCTTTCTTGTCTGTTTTTGGTACTTAAGTTCTATTTTAATCAAATTTTCATTTGTCAAATCCTCTTCAAACAGATGCTTGAGGGTCTTGTCAAGAAAATAGCACTGGACTTTGATGTTTCGAACATTGCAAAAGCGGCCAAGGGTTCTAAGGACACCAAGATTGCTGAAGTTGGATCTGACATCGAGCTATTAACAAAGCAGAGCTGAATCCAATAACTTTTCACTATTGGACACATTCACACAGGGTTCCTTTTCATTATTTTGTGCATTTTGTATCTTTGTGGGGAAGGGTGAAAGCATCATATGCAGAGTTTTTTGGAAATGGAAATTTATGCGTTGTACAGCATTATGATCTTCACATCCCTGTGCCAAATTGTCTCATATATTTAGTTTTTGGTATTCGAAATTAATTCTATGGATAGTCAGTCAAAATCAATCTTTACATATTACGTAACATTGAATAATCAATATTTACTGTTATTTTATATAGAATTATGTTAACCAACGCCCCAATCAATATATATGTTTTTTATAGAAATTAATGTATATCAATATATATGTTTTTTATAGAAATTAATGTATTTCAATATAATATTAGTAATTTCAAGAGTTATAATTTTTAATGTTTTTTAATTTTGATTATATATATCTCCACCCTTGCTTTGACAACTACATCTCTCTTGAGGAACTTGGATAATTTCTTTTGTTACATTGGAAATACAAGCACCTGAAAATGGAAATGGTAGCATGGCTCAGTATAAAACTAACCTCAAATATCACAATCTTAAAACTTGAGTGGGTGTCAATTTAGCAACAGGTTTGTGGATTGAACCGTAATATAATTTACGGAGTTTCTTATCAAATAAAATTTAGCTATAGTTAAAGCATTAGTCAACCCTTTTAATTCGAGGCCTTTTATTTTTACTAGGTTCATGATATTTGAAGAGTACTCCTTCATGACTTTAACTCCATAAGAAACTTGCAAAAAACATTTTTTTTCTTTTATTGATAGAGAATTGACGTTTATCTTTTTTTATCGGTCTCAATTTTGTTCTTATGTCCATATCGACTAAGTCCAACCTTGCAACCTTGCATTTATGTCATCTTTATACTATCATAACATACCGAGCAATGCACGAAGGACACTATCGCAAACATTTTTTTGATATGCATCACATTAAAAAAAATGTCTTACAATGACTTCCAATACTATAATTCTTTATCATTTCAAATACATGATCCCCCATTGGCAGATGCTGAGCTATGCATTCTAAACTACTGATTAAATACTTTCATTCACCCTGATAACGATGTTTCAAAAATAAAAATCTCTGATGGCAGAGGAAGATATTTTTCTTACCATGATCCAAGTGCATCCAATGTGTATTCTCCTCACATGTCGGCCGTGCATATTGTCCGTTGATAATGTATCACGATAGATTACCATATGTTAGAAAATCATTAACCGTGTCGAATAACATTTCCCTTGAGTTGAAACATTCTTTCATATACCCATTGTACACCTCTACATATGTCTCCCACATATGCTTCGACTCTTTAATCAAGGGAATCAAATATATGTCTATGTCGTCCCCTAGTTGTTTAGGACCAAAAATTAACATAGACAGCATCATGAACTTCCACTTCATGCATAGTCATGAAGGTAGGTTATAGATAATCATAATTATTGGTCATATACAATGGAGCTGCTTTGCATACCATGCAGGTTCATACGGTCAGTAGACAATGCTAGACATGGGTTTCTGGCTTCTTTCATAGATTCAGGATAATCATGGTTAATTTTCATTCACAGAGGAGACTCTGCAACATGTCAGAGCTTTCCATCTACAGCACTTTCCCCTACATGCCATATTAAGTGTTTCACATCTTCCACTCTATCATATATGCGCCTAAATATCGATATTATAGGAAAATACCATAACACCTTCATTGGAGTTGATTATTTCTTCCTATATCGCGAAGCATTACACTTAGGACATATATTTAATGACACATTTTATTTCGAAATAGGATCCAATCGTTAGGACAAAAATGTATCATCTTTAGCTCATGCCAACATGACAACAATTTTTTTAGCGTCCTATGTCCAACCAAGAAGCACATTATCCATTGTCCGCTTTCAAATTGTATAACTTCAACACCGACGATAGTCTTGTGAATTTAGTACAACCAACATACAATAGCTTCTCTACATCAATTACCAATCTCTCAAACATCTGAGGACAATCCCGAAGGTCATCTTCAACCACATTTGGATTTTCTTCAACTCGGTCAAACTCGTGTGTTTGTGTCTTCTCTCACAACTTCTTGTCTAACATGTGTATCTTTGATCAATTCTATTACAAACTAAATGATCTAACAACTCATACGTACTAATTCCCAGTGACGGATCCAGAAAATTTAGGTTGTGGGGGCAACATTGACACATATTTCTCATATTAATATTAAAGTATAAATATAACATATTATAATGACATGAATGGACATTTGTATAATAGAAATATATATTTTAATTGTCATGTACATACTATTGAGTTGTCTTGCACATCGGTAAGACATTTTTTTTTTGAAAATATCAAACCATGGTTCGATCCTCAAGGAAATACTCTTTAGCAAAGATTTACATTTTATAAATGAGTGCAATAGGTGTGGACAGAAAGATTGTGAGAACAACTGAAAAGCTTAAACCTAGAGCCGGAAGTTAGTAGATAGAGAGATAAGGGAGTAAGTTGGGTTTCTACTTTCTATGTTGGGAAAAAAATGGTACACTTTTTAACTTATTTTCTATTTTTTTCTCTTTGGTGGGATCAACACTTATTTTTAAGTGGGGGCAAAAATAAAATTATTCAATAATTAGTAAAAGAAAAAATAAATTAGTAGGGTCAGATGCCCCCAATTTGGTACACATGGATCCGTCCATGCTAATTCCCCTTGAAAAATGACATTCCGACACATGCTCAACTGCAAACCTAATAAACCTTTTCACCTCTTTGTCACATTCCTTTGATGTTCGACCGGAAGACATCCATTTTTTATCCACATCTTCTTGATCTAATTGATCAATCAGTAACAATAGGTACTTTCAATTCAAAGGGATTTATGTCAACATGCAATGACTATATGCTTGATGCACTTCATCTTAGACTGGTGGTGATCCTATCATATCCAGAATTGACAAAATTGCATTATATTATTGCATGACTCTTATTCTTGATCTAATAAAATTCTGGCAACATTTCTTTATGGTTCTCCAAGTACACGACTTAATTTAAGCGATATTTTCACTTAAATTAAGTATGTACCCAAAGAAAAATGAGAAATGTAAACCAATAAAATTATTAGATCAAGAATAAGAGTCATGCAATGATATAATGCATGACTCTTCATCTTAGACTACAACATCATATGAACACCATTATCCGAGAGCGTTTCTGATGTAGTGCTTTTTAGTCACTGTTGGATATAATTATTATATTGGACATTTAAGATATACTAAGGAGAAATGGGAACAACAAATTAAGATATTTGCAAATAAGTTCTGATGATAGTGTTGGAACAACGGTCTCACCATGAAGTCCAACTAGCACTAGCGAAGTGGTGGTGATAGTAATAGTGGTGGTGGTAGTAGTAGTACCATAAGTTTAGAATATGATAAATTGAGCTTCGGGTCTTTTAAGTTATTTTAAGTTTCACATTCGTCCTTTAAGTTTTTTTTGTGTCAAATAGGTTCTTTATGTTTTGGAATGTTTACACCGGTACCCTTTTTTTGATATTCCGACAACTCTGTTAAAAAAAAAGCTTATGTGTATGCTAATGTGGACATTACCGTGCTTACATGACATGTCCAACTAGGATTTTTAATGATTTTTTTATTTTTATTTATTTTTTATTATTTTTTATTTAATTTTTATTAAAAAAATAAAATAAAATTAGGGTTCTTTCTTCTCTCCAGGATCTTCTTCTTCCCCAATTGGACCCAATTGCCTTGCTTCAAAATTTAGCCCCCTTAAGATCATGCATGCCACACTATCCAACAGTCAAAATCAGGTGCTCCCTTTCCAAATCGTCAACTCACAATCTCTTATACAAATAAACCATGGGCGTGCATTACGTACATCGGTTGTGAACCAGTGTCATCGAATTCCTGGACTGACACTCTTCCCTCAAGCATACAGTAGGTTCAATTATTCGTCCTAAAAATCAAAATTGTCACCAAAACATTACAGATGTAAAAATGACAACCCACTATATGAATAACAATAAATGACCCATGTAATTACCTCTCTCCACAGGAATTGGGTCAGTGCAAAATCGACACACAAGACAACTAAATCCATGGCAGAGGAATCAGAAGCCATGGCTCTGTTTGTGCCAAGTGAGAAAAAAGGGGAGAAAAGGTGAGGGGCGATGAATTTTTTGGAGTTAGATGATGAATTTTCTGAGTTTTGTGGATCGGGGAAGTGGAAGATTTGTGAAGAACCCTAATTTTTTTTAAATAAAAAATAATTAAAAATCCTAGTTGGACATGCCACGTAAGCACTGCAATATCATATTAGTATATTAATTGACACATAAGCTTTTTTTTTTTAATAAAGTTGGACGAAATATCAAAAAAGAGGAAACGTTCCAAAATATAAAAAAAAAAAACTTAAAGATCTATTTGATACAAAAAAAACTTAAAAAACAAATATAAAACTTAAAAATAACTTAAAGGACCTTAAGCGTAATTTTACCTTAGAATATTTATGTTATTACGAGATTTCGAAGAGACTTGAAGACCTAGCAATAATAGTGACATTGTTTCTTAAATATCAAGTTGTTCAAATCATTTCATTTCATTTGACACGCTTAGTTATCAAGGTTTTTATTTTTACGTGAATCAATAGGAGTTGCTTATAATCCAACATCATTATCTTTGATGCTTACAAGAGTAGGATTACTTATAAAAAAAATCATAAAACCCTAAACTATTCATAACGGTAAAATATGCTTTGAGGAATGTCACAATAGTATCAACTAATCATTTTTTTTTACTGGAGTATCAACTATTCATATATGGTATATAAATCTCATGTCATCTTCCTACTAACGGAAAATAAAATTTTAAATAAAAACAAGATAATATTATGCGATAGTACAATCCCGTCCCGTCACGAGAAATTCTTGATGCATTTTACCAAAAAATAAAAAGAAACTCTTTGATGCCCAAGGATCAAAAGATTTCTGTTGTAGTGTACCCTTACATAGCATCAAAATAAAAAATATAGTTAAAATGAGAGACTTATTGTTTTTTTATTTTATTTTGACTGATGGCCTATTGCTAAATTAGTGCGTATATTTCTTTTATGCTGTGTTTGGTTCTGAGAAGAAATTGTAAAGAGAGAAATAAGTGAGAAAAAAAGTGAGATAAGAGAAAGAGATGAGAAATAAGATAGATTTGAAGTGTCGTTTGGTTTAAGAAAAAGAGAAGAGAAATAAAGAAGAGAGAAATAGAATAATTTTATGAATGGTCGAAAATACCCCTATATTAAAAAATATCTAATGATTTCAGGAAGGAAAAAAAAAACCAAAGCACCAAATTAATAACAGCTGCATTTCCTCTCTCTTTTTTTAATAGTAAAATTAGAATTGCAATAAAGAGAAACAAGATCAGATCAGTACATCGTTTATATGGTTTTTCAAAGTATATGCCCATCGTCTTCATCTTTTTTTTTTTTTTTTGTGTATTGGTGTTGGTCCACCATTTTCATCATTTGTTAACATTTTTAAGAGTTTATGCCCACTGCCTCCTTTTGTTAATTGAAAAAAAAAACTGTTTTTTTTTGTTTTCATATATTGTTAACATTTCTCTCCAAAGACTTCACCGATAGTATGGTTTTGGTTTTTCAGAGTATATGCCCACTGTCTGCTGCTCCCTCATCAATTCTTCTCCAACAGGTTCAGCACATAGAGTCTCACGGCGGAGGGGAAGCTCGTGAAGCTACAGGGTTTTTCGGCATGGTGGGTCTGCAACGAGGTGACGATGGCGCATGTAGTAGGAGCAGTTTCACAGATGCGTTCTTCAGATCGGAGTTGTTCTACTGCTTACCAGTCCAGGGACACAACTGGAAAATTGTTCTCTCCACCTCATTTCTTCGCATTTGGAGAGAACCGAAAAAGTTATGGGCCCCATGCGGTTTTTGTCTCTCTGCACCATTTTCTTGGTAGTCCAAACAGGGAAGATTTCCTATTTCTCTGCTATTTCTCTCGTTGATGTCTCTCTCGTCCTTATTTCTCGTGAACCAAACACAGGTTTAAAGTGCATATATATTCAATGCCAGGAAATTGGCATCACTTTTTTTTTTGTCAAAGGAGCTTTATTCAATCAAAGGAAGGCAGAGCCCAACATGCTTACAAACTGTGGCCCAATACTAGACTTGTGAAGGATAATGTTAATGTCACCTCCCCTAAATTAATTTCCTCACCTCTACAAATTTTTTTCCCTAAACTACTCTCATCCCCTGCCTACTGCAACCCCACTTCCCCGTCTAACCCCACCCACTCCACTGCAACTCCAACCTCCACCCCACTCCCCTTCCCCTGCAACCGTCCCACACTCCCCTACACCAAAACTGGAAACCCCACCTCAAAATCTCCTCCACCATAAAACCCTAAATTGTAACCCAACTCAATCCACCCCACTTCCCCTTCCCCCACCCTGTTTCCCACTCCCCCTCCACTGCAACTTTGTCCCTCACTCTTCTTTCACTGTTTTTTCTTCTTTGCCATCCTGGAAACCCTTGTTTTAGAAACAAAGAAATTCTTCTTCTGGAAAAACTAAGTTCTAGAAATTTAGAAATTTGTTTTCGAGCGTATTAAAAAAATCAAACTTCCTACAGACTTTACACGTAAGTAAAATGTGGAACAATATTATGTGTGAGAAGTGATGATAAAAAAAAGGCTTAAATATGTTTTTAGTCCCTCAAATTAGGGAAAAGTTTGGTTTTAGTCCCTCAAAAAAATTTCGTCTGCTTTTAGTCCCTTTAGTTTGAAAATTTGTCACATTTAGGCCCTGTGAGTTTGGTTTTAGTCCCTCAAAAATGTTTCGTCTGCTTTTGGTCCCCTTAGTTTGAAAATGTGTCACATTTAGTCTCTGCATCTGTTTTCGTCTGCTTTTCGACTGATGTTGTTGAGAATAATAACATCGAACCTGCTGTTAGAGAGGTTGCAGAGAGAGGGAGAGAGAGAGAATAAAACCAAACCAAAAGCAGGGACTAAAAAGCACATGAAAAAAGTTGAGGGACTAAATGTGACACATTTTCAAACTAAGGAGACCAAAAGCAGACGAGAAATGTTTGAGGGACTAAATGTGACACATTTTTAAACTAAATGGACCAAAAGCAGACGAATTTTTCTTGGGGGACTAAAACCAAACTTTTCCCTAATTTGATGGACTAAAAACATATTTAAACAAAAAAAAAACTATTACGTATGAGAAGCACATTCCAAAGAGATCGAGCATTATAAATTTGCTCAAAGTTAGTTTAAAATTTTAAAATATAAAATTAAAAGATTGTTATAAATATGTTGATTTGATGGATGACTATATCAATTTGTTATCTCATTATATCTTTACCATATCCCTTAATTTGGTCCATAACTAGTAGCTCATTCTCTATAAATAGGGCTATTAGGTTTGTCCTTATACACACTTGATCAGATTATCAATACAAAGATTATAGTTAGTTCCTGAAGAACTAGCCTTTAAATCCTGGTTCCTGAAGAATCGGTCTTTGAGTCTATATTTCTATTGTCTTATCTCTCTACTTTCTTTTGTATTTACAACACGTTATCAGCACGAGACTCTACCATACGAATGATTGCTTAAAGAGGTTTTATTGAAAGAACTTGTTTTCTTTCTCACACTCTTTGGAAGATCATGTTTTTCTAATATTTTTGTTTTTCATGTTATTTAGGTTTTTTCATGGAAATTTTATTATCATATTGTCTGAGTATATGATTATCATATTGGGTATAAGAATCTTGATAGAATTCTGGAAGAATTTCATATTCAAGCATCCCTATAGGATTGCACAAAACTATAAGTTTTCTAGGTCGTCATTATATGAAAATTTGTGGAATAGTTTTTCAAAAACTAGACTTTTAGACCATGAATAAAATTTTGTATTGGATACAAAAGTTCCTGAAGAACTTTATAGCATGAGATTGGTTCATGAAGAACTTTAAATTTTTTTAGTGCTACGAGAAGTTCCTGAAGAACCTTACAATTTTTTTTATCAGTACATATAGTTCCTGAAGAACCTCATAATTTTTTAGTGCTGCGTATAGTTCCCGAAGAACAACACGATTATTTTAGTGCTACATAAGTTCCAGAAGAACTAGATTTGATCCTAATACAGTTTGAAACAAAAGAAAAGTGAAAAAAAAATTATTGATTGTATCTTTCCAAGATAGTTCCTGAAGAACTAACATTTGAATCTCGTTGTCTATTTTCATATTAAAGATGAGATCTTTACATGTTAATTCCCGAAGAATTAACCTTTGAATCATAGTTCCTAAAAAAATAGTCGTTAAATTCTAGTTCTTGAAAAATTAGTCTAACCATTTGCAAAAACATGTGTTCTTTGCAAAAGATATTATCATTGATTTGTTTACTTGTTTTCATATAAATTTGGATCTTTGTGTATGTGATATATTGTAATTCTTGTTATTGTGATTCATATATTTTTAGAATCCTTATCCTTGTTTTATATAAAGATGTGATCTTTAATTATATTTTGGAAATTTTGTTGTTATATAAAGATATTAATTTTCTGATATAATACTTTAATTAATTGTTCAAAATTTGTTGCTATAAAAATATGACATTTAATATGGTAATTATGTATTTTAAATTTCAAATTCATATTTTTAAATTAATGTTAGTTTTCAAATTTTGATTATGAAAATTATGCATTTGATCTTGTTCTTACAAATAATATGTATTTGGTTACGTCTATTTTTTATTTTAAAAAATGGAGAAATTTTTTTATTAGTTAATTCATAAAATGAAATGTTGAATTGTTTGCTTGAAATTCATAAAGACACATGTATAAGTACAAGAAATCTTATGTCCTTAGAAGAAACGATGAAATAACATTTCTCAACACCAAATGAAAGCTGAAGAATACATTCAAGTGTAGTATCTACCAAGTAGTGTTCACATCAATTGCTACCAAGCACGATCAAGTCTTCAATGGTGTAGCAATTTTTATGTATGCTTCTTTTTAAGGTAAGAATTTATGTATACATATCTTTTTACGCTAAGATTAAAATGACGCTATTCTTCAATATTTGCAAGATTTGCCTCACAATTGGTCTTGAAGTACCAAAATAAATGAATAGCCAAACACTCTTGTCTTTTATTGGTCCCGAAGTACCATTACATGATTTCAAGTAATTTAAAATATAGATTGACCGTAAATTGGTCCTGAAGTACCAATACAAAATTTTAAGTAATTGTGAAATTGGTCTCGAAGTACCAATATAAGATTCTAAGTAAATGTGAAATTGGTCTTGAAGTACCGATACAAAATTTCAAGTGATTGTGAAATTGGTCTCGAAGGACCAATATTGGATCCACGCATAACTGTTAAAAACGATCAATGCACAAACTAGAGTCTCTTTTTGGTCTTGAAGTACCAATATTTAGTAGACAGTGGCAAAACCTACACAATTATTTGTATTAAGAAATATTTTATGCAATTAACATTAGCTGAAATTAATGTTGACATTGTATCTAGTATTGCAAATATGATCGAAGGCTCCAGAAGAGCATGTGATATATCCTCAAATAGAACAAAATTATCCATTGATGGTGCGTTATATTTTAGTAGATCCCGAAGAAATCTACCAAGTTTCAAAGATATACATCGCAATAAGTATCATGTTGAAACCAAAAAATGAGAGAGATTTGAAATATCTCTATTATTTTAAAAGTTCATATTAGAGAAATTTTAAGATTTCCCGTTGGATTATATTTTACAAAAGTAAGGATGACAGAGTTAAATTATATGCACCAGAAGTGGTCAGATCTTACAACTTTTTATGCTTTGACATAATCGTCTTAGTCATCCCTGTAGCAACCACACCAAAATTTCAAATGGAGCCGCCACCAATATTTTATTTTTGTAGGAAACATTGGAAAACCTATTTTTTTTGAATATTTTTAATTTAACGATAAAAAGGGTCTTTGAACCAGATTTGGAGCCCGAGAGTTGGTTACGTATAGGGAAGGTACTAGCACCCCTAAGACGCCCATAAAAATGGTACCTTTAATCGTTTTTTTTTTAAAAAAAGAAGTTGCTTGCCTTTAAAAATTGATTTCCAAAATATTTTTTTTAAAGAAAATTAATAAAATACAAACACACTAATGACATTCTTTATACGCGTAAATATCATAAAACATTAACCAATAACATATTAATTGAAATAAAAGCTGATTTTCGTCTCTTTTTTTTATATTATTGTTTAAGGAATCAGAAAAGAAAATAAAAAAAACCTAAAATTCTAATTTGGATTTTTATGAAATCAAATTGAATTGACTAAACCTGCTTCACATATTTCCTTCAAAAAATATAATAATTTTTTTTATTGACATTTGGCAAATAAGATCTAAGTCTTGATTCCTTTAGTTACAAAAAAATCTGATTTTTATTTCATAAAAAATCATTTTTTTTTATATTTTACAGGGACATATATTTTATTTTTATACCCAGATTTATGCCTTATTTACGATTATAACACTTAAGTTATTTGCAATTTGACCCTTTAACCTGGATTTGGCCCCTTTGGAAGGCCAAATCCCGTAACCCTAATTTGCACAATTTCGCAGAACGCAGGGGGGCAGTGGGGGAGACAGAATCAGTAACAAACAACAATCAGCAAAAGAATGAGATGAAATCACATTTTAATACAATTCATAGGTTCAGATCAAAGTCCAGATTAAAATCAAACCAAACAAATGTGCATAAACAGAACACTGCGAATTTACAGAACAGAGGAGGAAGAAGAGAAAAAAACCTGAACTCACAGCTTTGATCCAGAAAAAAGGAAAGATAAAATTCAGAACCCTAAAATCCTAATAGTGTTTAAGAAAAAAAAATTAAAACTTTCTCTCACGCCTTGCTTCAGCTTCCTTGGAGATCTCTTGCCCTCACTCTCTGCGTGCCCCTCTGCCTTTAGAAGGATGGAGTATTTATAGCTTCTTGATCTCAACTTCTTCACCGTTTGAAACTCTATCTCTTCATCTTTATCCCTGAAAAAATGAAACAAAAATATGAGTTCATAAAATAGATAAGAGTAAGAGATTTTGAAAGGAACAAAACACTCCCTTTTTATGAGGCCGATTCGGATCCCATCCTTTGTTCTGTCTTCGAATTTGGAAATAAACTTGAGAAGAAAATAGTGTTTAGGATAAGGCCGAGATTGAGGGGGAAAAGATCACGTCCAGGCTGGGGCTTTGGATGTTGGTTGTATGTTGAGATGCGAAAATGGGGGAGATAGGATAAACGCGGCTTGGTTGATGAAGGAGAGAGCTCCAAAGCGTTTTCTAGGTTTAGGGTTTTTGAGAAGATAAGATGAGGAAGAGAGAGAGTGGTTATAGTCGCGGCATGGTTGATGGGGATTAGGGTTTGGTGTTTGAAAGGAGAAGAAGATGAAGGGAAGGAATGGAGAAATTTGGGGAGAAAAATTAGGGTGAGGCCGCGGCTTGGTGGTGAGTGGGGTTGTATTTTAGGGTTAGGTCTTTTTGAAGAAGCAAGAGAAAGAAAGGGGAGGAGATGGAGGCGAGAATTGTGGAGAAATAGGAGAAGATAGGGTTTGAAGAGATGAGGTTGAGAGGGAGAAGAGGAGATGAGGCGCTGCAGAAGGATGTTATGAGGGAATTAGGGTTTGGAAGGAGGGGAAGGTTTTTAGGTTAAAATGAGTTGGGTTGTGCGTGTAAGTGGTTGAGCCGAGTAGGGTAATGGGCTGCGCGATTTTGCTTGGCTGCGTGGTTGGGCTGGGGTGCGCGAGTAAAAGAAGCGGGGTGCAGGAAGCAGATGGCAAGGGAGAAGTACGCAGGGGGCTGGAAAGAAAATAAAAAAGGGGTGCGCGAAGTAAATAGGACGTTGGGCTGCTGTTTGCTTGGGCTGGATCCAACTTGATTTATTGCTGTTTGCACCACCCAATTTTATTTTTTACACATCCCTTCCCAAATAAAAATCCCATCTTCTTATCCATTCTTTTCTTCTCCTTTTTAATCTCTTTTATTATAAAACCAAAAATATTATTCTTTTTATTATTACTACTACTAATTAAAAATAATAAATAATAAAATTAAATTAAAAAAGCCGGACAAAATTAGGGTACTACAGCTGCCCCTCCTTAATTGCATTTTACTCGAAGGTCTTCGTGCATTCGTTGTAAAAGATAATTAAGGATAAATGACTCTAATTTTGTCTAGATCGAAGTTGTTTGAGGATGCGAGATCGGCTCCCGACTTTGCTTTAAGACCCTAGGTCGGGTTCCTAGTGAATTCTCGATAAGGCATAGGTTTGGTTCCTAGCTCTTTCAAAAATTGGCGGGAGATTCTAGGTTCGGCTTCCTAGTGAATTCCTGATGAGACGTAGGTCTGATTCCTAACCCTCATATCTTTGGTATTGATTACTTCCCTACTTCGGGAAAGTTTAGGGTGCGAGCTTCTTCGTCACTCGACACAGGTTTGGGTCAGATTCCCAACAAGGGTAAGTCAGGTTCTTAGCTCTTGCTAAAAGGTACAGATCAGCTACCCTACTTAGGTAAGGTCTGAGATATGAGCTTCTCTGTTACTCAATGTGGGTTCGGGTCAAGTTCCCGGTTAAAAAGCTTGGGTCGGATCCCCAAGGTGATGGGTCAGATGCCCAGCAAGGTGTAGGACAGGTTCCTAACTCTTGCTAATAAATTGAATAGGCTGAGTACTAGTTCTTACTGAGTAACAACAAACCAATTTTATGTAATATTTGAGAGAGTGGATCAATGGACCCAAAACTTTGATATTCATGCAGTATGCAATTAATGGTATGCCATGCATGAAAAATGAAATTTTTATTTTTAGAGAAATGTTTTTGAAGACGGGTTGTGTATTAAAAAGTATTGGTGATTATGCTAGATGCAGTGAACAGTATGTCATGCATGGGGATTATTTGCTTTATCAGGGATAGGCAGTATCCTCTTGACTACTTCTGAACTTTTCTTGGTAAGTTAATTCCAGATCTTCTTAGTTGGCGAGTTCTGAACAAGCTAATTGGCCTTTTCGTAGCGTATTCGCCATTGATGATTTTACATTAGGTGAGGTGCCTTATTAGCTCTTTTCCTTAATGTGAAAACGTCGAATTCCTTAGATCCTTTTAGAATTTTCGGTAATTACACAATGCTCTTATGTTTTGATTTGCATATGTTTGTCTTTTAGCATAGATTTCTTTAGAAAGAAAATGCAAATTGATAAAATCCCGAATTGAGTTTGGAGAGGCTGGAATAAGCATTATATTGGGCTGATTAATAAACAGCAACATGGGTAAGAATGGATTTCCACTATGGTGGGGAGATAAAATATTCCAAACAGAGTAAGTTCGTGTTTGCTAAATTAGAAATAGGTGAGAAATATCAGCTATACATATAATCCCTTTGAAAATAAATCGTGCTGCCCTTTCGTGATTCAGACCTCGATCGCCTTCTTGATCAACTTCAAAAACTTGTGTTTGTGGTTAGTTTCGACCATCTCTGCCCCAGTTGGTCAGGGTTCAATGCTATCTACTTTTGACACCTTCTGGTTGGTTTTTGCTCAGGCCGCTCTTTGCGAGTTTTCGACATAGCGGGTTGCCCTAAATCGCCCTTGCGGGTTTTCAACTTAGTGCCTTTATTTGTCCTTAATTTTTGCCTAGGCTGCCCTTTTGGGTTTTCAACCTACCAGGTCGCTCTAACTTTTGCCTAGACCGCCCTTTCAGGTTTTCGGCCTAGCGAACTTTTTTTTTTGCGCCATTTTAGACGTAGTATTTCTTGACTGCATCTGAGTTTATTGGCAGCAGTAGGTCATGCCCCTCCATATCTGTAAGAATAAGGCCTCCTCCCGAGAATGTTTTTTTCACTATATATGGACCTTCATAATTTGGCGTCCACTTTCCGCGTTGGTCTTTCTGAATAGGTAGAATCTTCTTTAATACCAATTCCCCTTCTGTGAATTCTCGGTGTCGTACCTTTTTCTCATACGCTTTCTTGAGTCTCTTTTGGTATAATTGGCCATGACAAATTGCATCTAACCTTTTCTCTTCTATAAGATTCAATTGGTCATATCGTGCTTGGACCCATTCGGCTTCTTCGAGTTTGGTTTCCATAATTACCCTTAAGGAAGGGATTTCTACCTCTATGGGGAGTACTGCTTCCATCCCGTACACTAAAGAAAAAGGGGTTGCCCCTGTTGAAGTGCGTACAGAAGTTCGGTACCCGTGTAAAGCAAAAGGGAGCATCTCGTGCCAATCCTTGTAAGTTACCACCATTTTCTGAATAATCTTCTTGATATTTTTGTTGGCTGCTTCTACTGCCCCATTCATCTTTGGACGATATGGAGAAGAATTGTGATGTTGAATTTTGAAATCATCGCACAACTCCTTCATCATCTTATTGTTTAAATTAGTCCCATTGTCCGTGATGATCTTTCTTGGTAAACCGTACCGACAAATTATTTCCTTTTTGATGAACTTGACCATAACACTGCGAGTCACATTGGTATAGAGATCGCCGACCCACTTTGTGAAGTAATCAATGGCCACAAGGATGAATCGGTGTCCGTTGGAGGCTTTTGGCTCAATCATTCCTATGACATCCAAACCCCACATGGAGAACGGCCAGGGTGCACTGAGGACGTTTACTGAAGTTGGAGGTACATGAATATTATCAGCATAAGTCTGACACTTATGACATTTCCTCACGTGCTTGATGCAGTCACTTTCCATTGTAAGCCAATAATACCCAGCTCTGAGAATCTTCCGGGCCATTCCATAACCATTGGCATGGGTCCCGAAGGTACCTTCGTGGACGTCGTCAAGAATTTGTCTTGCTTCTGTAGAGTCCACGCATCAGAGGAGTACCATGTCGTGATTTCTTTTATAGAGTACGTTGTCGTTCAAAAAGAAACTCATAGCAAGCCTCCTCAAAGTTCGCTTGTCATTTTCTGAGGCGCCCGAAGGGTATTCCTTGTTTTTGAGGTAGCACTTGATGTCATGGTACCATGGTTTTCCGTCGGATTCTTCTTCTATTGCCTGACAATAAGCGGGATTGGCACGACTTTCCATCAGGATGAGAGGCATTTCCTTGTCACTGTTTATTCGGAACATAGATGACAGCGTGGCTAATGCATCAGCCAACTGATTATCTTCTCGTGGGACATGTTGAAACGTGATCCTATCAAAGGATTCGACGAGTTCTTGGATATACTTGTGGTAAGGGATTAGCTTAGAATCTCGAGTTTCCCATTCTCCATTCAACTGGTTGATAACTAGGGCAGAATCCCCATATACTTTTAGGACTCTGACCTTAGTTTCTATGGCAACCCTGATTCCCATGACACATGCCTCATATTCTGCCACGTTATTGGTGCAACTGAAACACAAGCGAGCCGTGACAGGAGTGTATTGATTTTCTGGGGAAATTAGTATTGCCCCGATTCCGTGCCCCAATGCATTAGAAGCCCCATCGAACATCATGGTCCACTCTTTGTTTCTTAATTCTTCTTTTTCGGCGGACATTACATCCTCATCAGGAAATTCATAGCGGACAGGTGAATGGTCATCTATTGGTTGATTGGCTAAGTGCTCAGCGAGGGCACTACCTTTGACGGCTTTCTGAGAGACGTATTGAATATCATACTCGGATAACAACATTTGCCACCGGGCAATCCTTCCAGTGAGAGCGGGTTTCTCGAATACATATTTGATCGGGTCCATTTTTGACACCAACCAAGTTGTGTGAGAAAGCATATACTGTCTTAGGCGGTGAGCGGCCCATGCTAGGGCGCAACAAGTACGCTCCAATATCGAATAATTAGCTTCATATCTGGTAAACTTCTTACTCAAGTAGTAAATGGCACATTCCTTTTTACCCGCTTCGTCATGTTGTCCAAGTACACACCCCATAGATCCGTCTAACACTGTCAAGTAGAGGATTAATGGTCTGCCTAGTACTGGAGGTACCAACACAGGAGGTTTTTGCAGGTATTGCTTGATTTTGTCAAAAGCCTCTTGGCATTTCTCATTCCATTCAATAGTTTGGTCTTTGCGCAACAACTTGAAAATTGGCTCACAAGTGTTAGTGAGTTGTGATATAAACCGGGAAATATAGTTTAACCTTCCTAGAAAACTACGAACTTCCTTTTCTGTGCGAGGAGCTGGCATTTCTAAGATGGCTTTTACCTTTTCCGGATCAACTTCTATTCCTTTCTGACTTACAATGAATCCCAGCACTCTACCTGACCGGACGCCAAAGTTACACTTGGCAGGATTGAGTCTCAGGCGAAACTTTCTCAATCGCTCAAAAAGCTTCCGTAAATCAATTATATGACTTTCTTCGGTTTGTGA
Source organism: Calophaca sinica (assembly GCA_037113605.1). Classification (NCBI taxonomy): domain Eukaryota; kingdom Viridiplantae; phylum Streptophyta; class Magnoliopsida; order Fabales; family Fabaceae; genus Calophaca; species Calophaca sinica. The sequence goes on from CM073734.1 coordinate 75,551,385, forward strand.
CTTAGCGATCATATCATCCACATAGACCTCTATCTCTTTATGGATCATATCATGAAATAGAGTCACCATTGCCCTTTGATAGGTTGCCCCTGCGTTTTTCAACCCAAAAGGCATCACCTTGTAACAGAAAGTTCTCCAAGCTGTAATAAACGTAGTTTTCTCCATGTCTTCTCTAGCCATTTTGATTTGATTATACCCGGAGAAACCGTCCATGAAAGAGAAAAAGGCGTGATGAGCTGTATTATCCACTAGAACATCAATGTGAGGCAGAGGAAAGTCGTATTTGGGACTTGCTTTATTAAGGTCTCAGTAATCAACACACATTCGAACATTTCCACCTTTTTTCGGAACAGGGACAATATTAGCAACCCATTGGGGATATTTAGCCACGGCCAAAAATCCCGCATCGAATTGTTTTTTAACTTCCTCCCTAATTTTTAAGGACATATCAGGTCTCATACATCTCAACTTCTGTTTGACGGGAGGACAGTCAGGTTTAAGAGGTAATTTGTGTTCGACAATATCAGTATCCAACCCTGGCATATCTTGGTACGACCAGGCGAATACGTCTTTATAATCTCGGAGAAGTTGAATCAGTTTATCTCTTACTTCTTGTGACATGGTAACACCAACCTTGACTTCTTTTTTGTCTTCCTCAGTTCCCAAATTAATTAACTCAGTCGGTTCTTCGTGAGGTTCGATTTTTCTGGATTCCCCTTCTATAAGTCTCATCAATTCAGGGGGAAGATCTTCATCGAGGTGGTCTTCTTCACAACCTTCATCAGTATGATTAATTAGGCCATCCAAATTTGGCACTGAAATTTCAGCACAATCATTTTCAAAAGTATTATCCATGAGCCTGCATTATCAAGGTTAGCAATAATGAGATAGTAAGGAAGGGAAGTAGGAGGGAAAAGAAAAAGAGACACTTGGGATAAAATCAAAATGCGTTTTATTAATATTCAAAATATGCTAATGAAAAACATGCGGGGCCCTTTAACATTTCCCCTACGCCTCGAAATTTGGCGGAGAGGTGAGCATTAAGTGGATTACATTGAAAATGCATTAAGGATCCTAGGATTTTCCACGATCTCCCAATTGCAAGGCATTGAGGAGCATGGGCGAACCCATTCCTCTTCAAGAGCTGCAAAATCCTCTTCTACGGCAGTTACTTGATCTGCATAGATCCATCCAGCGCTACGAAAAGTCTGACGGAGATCGCAGATGTGCATTTTCCAAGTTCGGGTTCCCGATTTTCAAGCCGAGCCTTCCTCTTTTCTTTCCTTGCCTTGATTGCTCTTCCCCTGTCCTCTCGAGTGGGGACAAATCCCAAGCCGTATCGGTCTTTGTTTTCAGGGATTCTTAGAATTGAGGCAATACCTTCCTGACTTTTCCCTAGTCCTTTTCATGGCTGATATCCTCCTTTTAGCATGACTCTGCCCACCATTAGGGCATTGTTGGATAGGCAGGGTTCTTTAATTGTAAACCCAACGTAAGCGCTATCGACAATTTCCAATGCCTGAAATGATGTCCCAAGGGCTTCTTCAGCAGCTTCAATGTAACTCGTCGATGTTGGCTTGCTCACCAGCAGGTCCTCTTCTCCGGACACGATGACCAACTTATCATCCACTACAAACTTCAATTTTTGATGCAGAGTTGATGGTACTACCCCGGCAGAATGAATGCAAGGCCTTCCTAACAAGCAACTATAGCTGGGCTTGATGTCCATTACTTGGAAATTAACGGCAAAAGTGAAAGGGCCAATTTGAATCGGCAGCTCAATCTCACCCATTACTTCTCTTCTTGAACCATCAAAGGCTCTCACGAGCACAGAGCTGGGTTTCATATGGGTCTTGTCGATGGATAGTTTATCCAAGGTAGATTTTGGCATCACATTCAGGGAGGATCCATTATCTACAAGGACTTTAGCTACAAGATGTTCTTTACACGGAACCGAGATATGTAGTGCTTTGTTGTGTCCTCTACCTTCTGCGGGCATTTCTTCATCATTAAAATAGAGGTAGTTGCATGCAGTGATATTGCCAACTAGGTCGCCAAACTGATTCAAGGTGATATTTTGAGACACATGGGCTTCATTCAGGATTTTCATCAATACTTTCCTGTGACTCTCAGAGTGCATTAATAGGGCAAGTAGAGAAACTCTAGCTGGTGTGCGGTTTAGTTGATCTATCACCTTATATTCACTCTGCTGAATGAATTTAAGGAATTCAGCCACTTCCTCACGGGAGACTTCTTTCCTGCCTTCTTTCTATACGTCTCCTTCATTTGTTGCAACACCTTTTCCTTTGTTTTGGTCTTTTGTCTGTCCCTTTGCAGCTACTTTTATTGGTTCTTTCTCAGGGACATAATCCGCCCACTCCGAGTCATCCTGCCTATTCCCACAATGTTGGTAACAGTCGGAACGCTTAGTTGTGTATTACTCCCTTCGACTTGGACTTTTGCATCGTATATCCAAGGAACTGTCTTATCGTCCTTGTACAGAAAAGGAGATGGTACTTGGACAGTAATAGCTTTGGGAGCGTTAGGCATCATGGGTGATGTATTCTTAGAGAATTGAACCACCAAGGGCTTTGGGACCGTGGTGCCCGAACTTTGCACAGATTGGACCATAGATACTTCTTCTTCTTTCTGAGAGATAACTTGAACTATGTTTGTATCAAGCAGTTTTTGGAGGATACCTTTAAATTCCTCACACTCTTCATTAGACAAAAGATCTTCATCACAGGTCCTGCTGATATCTATTCTTTCTATCAAACCAGCCCCGCAAAGTTCGATGAACACTTCTCTAATAGGGGTTTGTATTTCAGTGACATCCTTTATTATTCTTCCTTCGTGCTCATTGTCTATCATATTTACTGATGTATTCCCATGGTTAGGTAACAGGTTGTTCCCTACATTGGGATTATTTTCTTGGAAACTCAACCACTTGGCATTTATCAGATCTTGAACTTTGAACTTCATAGCCCGACATTCTTCTATGGAGTGGCCTGCTGCCCCAACATGGTATTCATAGGTGGCGTCTGGGTTATACCATTTTGGGTAAGGTGGTTCCATAGGCTTTTGCGGGCAAGGGACCACCAATGAGTTCTTGAGTAAATGCTGATAGAGATCTTTGTAAGTCATGGGGATTGGATCAAACTGGACCGACTTTCTCCCTTGAGGGTTGTTAGCTCTTGGTTGATTGGGGTTCTGACCTCCTTGACCATCAGAAGCAAATGGTGTCATTTGGACAGGAGACTTAGGCGTGATAGTTGCCGCAACGTATAGAGGGGCACTACTCACCGCGTTAGTTTCTCCTTCTTTCTTTCTCTTGACGAAGGGCTTCTGAATGTTGGATGATGAAGTATTATTACGGATCTTCCCATTTTGCATCCCCATTTCCACGCGTTCCCTTATGACAATCAAATCAGAAAAGTTTGAGAACATACTTCCAATCATCATATTATAAAAGGAAGATTGGAGCGTGTCAATGAACGTGTGAATCATTTCTTTGTCCAACAAGGGTGGTTCCACCTGAGCAGCCATGCTTCTCCATCTTTGAGCATATTCTTTATAACTCTCACTCTCTTTTTTCTTCATGCTTTGCAACTGATTACGGCTGGGAGCCATGTCCATATTGTACTTATATTGTCTGATGAAAGCATTAGCTAATTCATTCCACGAATTAATTTTAGACCGTTCTAACTGCATATACCATCGCAAAGGTGCCCCCGGCAATCTTTCTTGGAAGAAGTGAATCAGGAGTCTGTCATCATTAGAACAGAAAGCCATCTTTCGGTAATACATGACTAGGTGGCTTTTGGGGCACGTTTCTCCCTTATACCTGTCAAACTCGGGTACCTTGAATTTCGCAGGTATAACCACACCGGGGACCAAACACATGTCTGAAGCTTCAAAACCTATGCGATTTGCCCCTTCAATTGCCTTTAGTCTCTCTTCAAATATTTGAAGCCTTTCTTTGGCTTGAGCATATTCTTGGGGGGTAATGATAGGTGAAAAATTGAGTATTCGTGTTCTGCGAAGTCCCATTATTTAGAGGCGCATGCCCTTGTGTGGTGTGGGCGTGTGTTTCATTTTCTCTTGGCTGACTTTCGTCTTGTTCCTCTTCGGACCGCTCCATTTCCGATGTCCTTTTTGCATGCAAAGCTTCCAACAAATCGCACAGCTTATCTATACGCGTACTCATTCGGTCAAGCTCCCCTCTCATGGCCTGTTGATTATGCTCTAATGCGTCCATGAGTCTGGCTTGGGATCTCGTTCTGTAAGGATGCAGTTTCTTCGTATTTATTTTCTGAATTATGAAGGATACTATGAGTATGGATGAATGGTTTATGTTATGCCATGATTATGTATGCTATGCAAGGTGCTCATTCATTTAGTTAATTTGTTTTATTTTATTGGTTTGTTGGAGGATCACAAAACCTTGCAAATGTCTTATCGGGTCGCTGCATATTGCGGAAACATATTATCTTATTAAAAGGAAATACCATAATCCAAACTAACCCGAAGGTCTTACAAAATTGAGAAAGAAATGGAAATTGCATAAACACATAAAAACAAAAGGAACATGGTCTTCAACGATCTCGTCGGATTTGTCTCTCCAACTCCTCCACCAAACTCTTGCAGTACTCTAGGAAATTCGTTACTTTCCCTGGTAAAGGTCAGAAACCTATTGCCGATTATGCTTCTTCCAAGAGTTCTGGCATATCTTGGATATCTCTATTTGCAAGCCAGACCAGCTTAGAGCAACGATCCATCCAGTATTTAGTTTCCTTATCAAACCAAATAATGACTTCTCGCTGATTGTCAATCTTCCCTTGCATGTTGAGGACCTTCTCACGTTCTTCCTCAAGATCTATATGGTAGCCTATAAACTTTTCTTCAGCGATTCTCCTTTCTTCCTCAAGTTGGGCTTCATGCAATTGCATGGTATTTTTCAACTGTTGTACTGAGTCTTCAATTTGTCTTTGCAAAGCCCTACTAGCCTCTCGAGAATCAGCCCACATTTTTCTCAGATTGCCCTTTTCACAGAGAACTAGATCTAACTCTTTTTTCATCAAGTCTAATTGTTGGTTTGCAGCTTTTAAACAACCTTGAGTCTGGAGCCGACTTGTTTTTTCAGCCTTGGCCTTCTTCAGGGATCCTTCCAAAGATTCAGTTTTTCTATTACATTCGTCTTGCAGGACTTCTATATCCAGATAGGCTCTTTTTAAATTCTCCCAGAGAAGCTTTCTTTCCTCTTCCACCTTTTCTAAGGCTAATTTTAACTCTTCCACTTCTTCATTCTCAGTAGGGGGTGGAGGCGGCACTTCGGGAACCAAAAATGTGTTTTGGAAAGGCAGCTTGACTTGCTGAACTCTTGCTATAACCCATTGGCGGTATTTTTCATCTGCATGAGTACTCTTGCGCCCTAGTATTCTTTTGATCGTTTTCTTCCAAGCTCGACATACCCTTGTGAACAATGCCAAATCCGAGGAGCCCCGATCATGTATAATGAAAGCGGCTAGCTCTTCTTCAGCAGGTTCACCCAGCATCGGGGCACCGAGTTGTCTCAGAGCCAGAGTAGGATTGTAGTTGATGCAACCTATGGTTCCAATGAGGGGTACATTGGGAAAATCTCCACACCAACAGATTACCTCCTTGATCTCCTGTTCTCTGGAATACCATATTATGGACTCTTCACTGAGACTCAATAAATAAGTAGCTCACCCTGCATTGTTCCTAGGACCAAAGGGATGCCCCCTTTTTACCAAATGATTTTTTAGCCATAAGTACAAGATAGGGACACAACAACGAATCTAACCTCCTTTTTTTTCGTGGCGCATATGAAGCTCATAGTATAGGTCTGCGAGGACAGCGGTAGTGGGGTCCATACCTCGAGTTTTAAACGCTATGAAGGCGTCAATAGCTGTTTCGTCCACAAAATGATCAACATGAGGAAATAGGACTACACCAAAGATAATAAGGGCTACCACATCCATGCATTCTTTTAATTTCCCTGCATCATGAAGGTCCTTAACCTTTCCTTCCAAGAAACTCCTGGAGAAGCCTTTGAAATCTTCTTCTACCTTTACCGCGAGCGTCAAGTCCTCTTTAGGGATGCCTAAAACATCAGCAATGGTACCCATAGCTGGGGGATGCTTTGTATGGCGATACGGACCATTTTTCTTTTCTGGAAAGCCCAAGATTTTCCGGTATTCCTCCAAGGTTGGCGCCATTTGGAAATTCTTGAACGTGAAGCATCTTAGGGGAGGATCATAGAATTGGGCCAATGCTGTTAAGGCTCCCACTTGTACGTCCACATTCAATAAGTCCAAAATATTCCCAAATTTCCCCACGAAGCTAATCTGATCCACTTGTACCCAATTCTCAGCTATGAAGTCAACCAACGTTTTTAGATGCATCAAACGGGGAGGTTCAATCTTGAATTTCAAAGTATTTCTCCTTTCTAAATCCACAACTGCGCTTTCCGAAGACATTTGCACTAAAGTTTTTTTTTTGTTTTGAAATTTCCAACAAACCTGGGTGAAACGGGGGAATTAGTGTTATGGCATGTACATGAATGGGTATGATTATAATTTCGAAAATGGAAAAAAAGAAAAGAAAGAAAGAACCGTATTTATTTTATTTATGAAGGTGCAAAGAGAAGGGAAAAAAATACTCCTATAGGATGTGTTTTTTTTTAAAAGAAAACTGGGCACTTATTTTTTGGATTAAATTTTTAAACGGAAGTTCGTATTTCGAAAAGCTATAATATTTTTTGAAATAAATTAGTAATAATAAGTAAACAAATAAAAGGGGTAGGGTAAGCTCCTTTTGTGACCCAGGCTGGCAATTCCTAAAAGAGGATCTAGGGATTATATAAAGTGTCTTTCCATTGGGCGGATTCAAGATATTAATCTAAAAGGTCCCTAGAGCCAAGGGTCCTATTTGAAAATGTTTCCACCAATAATAAGTATATTATTAAAGGATGGTTTTTTTTCAAATAGAGCCAAACTCTAGGTGAGGCTTTCATAGGAACCCACTGGCCGTACGTCCAGTAGAGCACCCATTACGCAGTCTCTCCTAACTTAAGGTTCACTCGGGCCCGGGTATAGGCCACCTACTCTTAGTGTGTGAATAAAATGTATAAAGTGAAGTGTGTGAAGGAGCAAACTTAAAACTACCCGCTGCAAAATAAATAAAACAATATATACATGGTAACTATCCTAATGTTCAATATGCATATAATCAAAATAAACAAACTAAACAAGGATACAAACAAATAAGATAAGATAAAAAATAAATAACCTGAAAAAAATATAAAAATTTAAAAAAAATAATAATAATAATAGTGATAAATAAATAAAAGAAAAAAAATAAAAAGAAAAGGAAACAATTTACATTGAAGGCAAACAAACAATTCAAACAATCAAAAAGGCCTAACTCTCTAAAGTCCCCAGCGGAGTCGCCAGCTGTAGCAACCACACCAAAATTTCAAATGGAGCCGCCACCAATATTTTATTTTTATAGGAAACATTGGAAAACCTATTTTTTTTGAATATTTTTAATTTAACGATAAAAAAGGTCTTTGAACCAGATTTGAAGCCCGAGAGTTGGTTACGTATAGGGAAGGTACTAGCACCCCTAAGACGCCCATAAAAATGGTACCTTTAATTGTTTTTTTTTTTAAAAAGAAGTTGCTTGCCTTTAAAAATTGATTTCCAAAATATTTTTTTTAAAGAAAATTAATAAAATACAAACACACTAACGACATTCTTTATACGCGTAAATATCATAAAACATTAACCAATAACATATTAATTGAAATAAAAGCTGATTTTCGTCTCTTTTTTTTATATTATTGTTTAAGGAATCAGAAAAGAAAATAAAAAAAAAACCTAAAATTCTAATTTGGATTTTTATGAAATCAAATTGAATTGACTAAACCTGCTTCACATATTTCCTTCTAAAAATATAATAATTTTTTTTTATTGACATTTGGCAAATAAGATCTAAGTCTTGATTCCTTTAGTTACAAAAAAATCTGATTTTTATTTCATAAAAAATCATTTTTTTTTTATATTTTACAGGGACATATATTTTATTTTTATACCCAGATTTATGCCTTATTTACGATTATAACACTTAAGTTATTTGCAATTTGACCCTTTAACATGGATTTGGCCCCTTTAGAAGGCCAAATCCCGTAACCCTAATTTGCATAATTTCGCAGAACGTAGGGGGCAGTGGGGAGACAGAATCAGTAACAAACAACAATCAGCAAAAGAATGAGATGAAATCACATTTTAATACAATTCATAGGTTCAGATCAAAGTCCAGATTAAAATCAAACCAAACAAATGTGCATAAACAGAACACTGCGAATTTACAGAACAGAGGAGGAAAAAGAGAAAAAAACCTGAACTCACAGCTTTGATCCAGAAAAAAGGAAAGATAAAATTCAGAACCCTAAAATCCTAATAGTGTTTAAGAAAAAAAATATTAAAACTTTCTCTCACGCCTTGCTTCAGCTTCCTTGGAGATCTCTTGCCCTCACTCTCTGCGTGCCCCCTTTTGCCTTCAGAGGGATGGGTATTTATAGCTTCTTGATCTCAACTTCTTCACCGTTTGAAACTCTATCTCTTCACCTTTATCCCTGAAAAAACGAAACAAAAATATGAGTTCATAAAATAGATAAGAATAAGAGATTTTGAAAGGAACAAAACACTCCCTTTTTATGAGGCCGATTCGGATCCCATCCTTTATTCTGTCCTTGAATTTGAAAATGAAACTTGAGAAGAAAACAGTGTTTAGGATAAGGCCGAGATTGAGGGGAAAAAGATCACGTCCAGGATGGGGGCTTTGGATGTTGGTTGTACGTTGAGATGCGAAAATGGAGGAGATAGGATGGACGCGGCTTGGTTGATGAAGGAGAGAGCTCCAAAGCGTTTTCTAGGTTTAGGGTTTTTGAGAAGATAAGATGAGGAAGAGAGAGAGTGGTTATAGCCGCGACATGGTTGATGGGGATTAGGGTTTGGTGTTTGAAAGGAGAAGAAGATGAAGGGAAGGAATAGAGAAATTTGGGGAGAAAAATTAGGGTGAGGCCGCGGCTTGGTGGTGAGTGGGGTTGTATTTTAGGGTTAGGTCTTTTTGAAGAAGCAAGAGAAAGAAAGGGGAGGAGATGGAGGCGAGAATTGTGGAGGAAAAGGAGAAGATAGGGTTTGAAGAGATGAGGTTGAGAGGGAGAAAAGGAGATGAGGCGCTGCAGAAGGATGTTATGAGGGAATTAGGGTTTGGAAGGAGGGGAAGGTTTTTAGGTTAAAATGAGTTGGGTTGTGCGTGTAAGTGGTTGGGCCGAGTAGGGTAATGGGCTGCGCGATTTTGCTTAGGCTGCGTGGTGAGGTGAGGGTCTTGTGAGTAAAAGAAGCGGGGTGCAGGAAGCAGATGGCAAGGGAGAAGTACGCAGGGGGCTAGAAAGAAAATAAAAAGGGGTGCGCGAAGTAAATAGGACGTTGGGCTGCTGTTTGCCTGGGCTGGATCCAACTTGATTTATTGCTGTTTGTACCACCCAATTTTATTTTTTACACATCCCTTCCCAAATAAAAATCCCATCTTCTTATCCATTCTTTTCTTCTCCTTTTTAATCTCTTTTATTATAAAACCAAAAATATTATTCTTTTTATTATTACTACTACTAATTAAAAATAATAAATAATAAAATTAAATTAAAAAAGCCGGATAAAATTAGGGTACTACAATCCCAGTTCAACTATGATGCGATGTATTATTGAAAATACACACAGATACTTATTAAAGGATCATAGAATCCTTTTACCTGATGATTATTTTTGTCATTCTCGTGCTAAAGATAGTTACTTTTTTCTTTTAATGCTCAGATATGATTGGTTTGCAAGTTATTATTATTTTTTGGGTGATATATATTATCTTATGTACTAATCCTTTGAAAGGAAATATTTTGATTATTATGTAAAAATAATTAACTGAGAAATAAAAGGCGTCGCTATTTTGCTACACTATCATATGAGACATATACGAGTAAAAATTTTAAGGTATTGCAAAACAAATCTTTTGAAGCTAATTTTGATTATCACTTAAAAATTTAGTGTCACTTACTGTTGTTAATTAAATTATTTGTTTATTTTTTAACTAGTAGTTATAATAATATATATTATTTAAATATATACAAAAACTGAAACATTTGAATATATTGTGTTTGAAAGCATGGTGTGAGTGCGAAATATTAGTTTATTTATTCTAATATTTTTAAATGTCAATTATATGTTATATAATTGGATACATATGATGATAACATGCATTGATTAATAAATTTACAATTATATATTATACAATTCATAATTTATTGGATGGTTATATGGCTCGGCAATTTTGAATTGTGCATTGTTTCATGTATATTTAGATATTGTGATATCTTGACATATATTTTATTATTATATATTTGATGAATCGGTTTTCCTCATCAAGGAAAGAAAAAGATAAAAGAATAAAAGCACAAGAAGTTTGTTGTAAGACACAAACATTATCATGTTGGATATACGCACAAATCAATGTGAACTTGAAGTTCAAAGAATAAGTCATTTGCAAAATGTTGCAAACCAATTACTAGATATCTTTACAAACATCCAAAAAGTATCTAAATCACTTGTGTTAGTTGCAAATATTATCGCATAATTAATTGTCCCTGCAGGATAACTAGCGAGTATGGCAACCCATAACGCTAGAAGCGTTGTAGACTTATTGGTACAAAGGATATTAATCCTAAAAGGGGGAATTCAAAGTGATGATCCAGAAGATCATTGACACTCTAGAAGAGGTCAAAAGCAATATGAATCAACAACTCCATATTTCCAGTTAAGTAACCCCAGAAGTGGTTTCGGTGCCGGCAAATTACGAGATCTCATTAAACCCGGGAAATATGGGGGGAAGATGTGAAGTTGTTGATATGTTTTTGCTTATGCAATAGCAATTGATTATAAAATTATTAATCATGATGAGCATGAAGCTTGAATCATATAGAAATGTCGACATTAAATTGATTGGCCAAAGTGAATTAAAATAATGCAAGCCGAGCAAGACTTATTTGCCAAACATAAAGCATTTGGACCAGTAGTCCAGACACCTGAAGTTGTCAACCTTTGTTATGCGTGCAATTACTTATAGATTTTTTTAGTTTGACAGTCTTTGAAGGACTTGACATACATCAAATGAGTGTAGTGACAGCTTGCTTATATGGGTCATTGGATAATGACAGATATATGAAAATCCCTGAAGGATTTAAGATGTCTGAAGCATACCCCTGAAAAATTCAAAATGCATGAAGCATATACTTGAAGGATTTAAGATGCCTGAAACATGCTTCTGAAAATTCAAAATGCATGAAGCATATCCCTGAAGGATTGAAGATAGCTAAAGCATAATCCTAAAGAATTATAAATATGCATGAAGCATAACCATGAAGGATATAAAGCATCTGAAATGTTTTGACTGATGTAATCAGTTTAATTTAGAAATATGAGGACTTTGAACCTATAGTTCGAGATTCAAAAGATGTTTTTAATGGACCTGAAGTCTGAACTCTCATGACACGAATGTGTTATTACAGCTTATGGTTAACTAGAGAGTGGTCTCTATATCGAAAATCTCGGAAGGATTAAAACTATTGAAATCATCTATTTGGATTTACATATACTGATAGTTTATATTCTCTTATTTATCATATTAAACATTTCATATTGGTAAGAAATGTTTGAGTTACATACATGATGCAATTATGGGTAAATTTGTTTATTTCTTTTTTTTCACATTGTTCAATATGATTGATATGAATTTTGATTATTAATATTCTAGAAATTACTTGAGTTTGTTCCAAACTATAGATGGTATAAATAAATATCTTCAAATAAAATGTTTTGAAAGATAAGGTGTTATCTCGGCCTACAGCTCGAGCATTTGCAACAAAGAACTTTGGTCCTAAAGTACCATATCATGTTATTGAAATACTTTTTTATGTTGCAAATAGCACAAGATTGTATATAGTTTTTGTAGTGAACTTGTTAGCCAGATTTTGTTCAGCACCAACCCAAAGACATTGGAATGAAGTCAAACAAGTTCTTCGTTCTTTCTGATCCTCATAAAGCTCAATCGCAATCAGGTGATGTTTACACATGTGGAGAAACAGGTATATCTTAACGTTTTGTGAAGCAAACTATCACAACCATCTCCTCAAATCATTCAAAAATATTGACTCTTCATTAAGCAAGTTGTGAATGAGAACCACGACTCAGTATATTAGAGGAGCATGCAAATTGATGAAAGAAGATGACAAGCCAACAACATTTCAAGAAGATAATGCATCATGAAAAGATTCGATCAAATGACAACTGAGAAGATTTATTCACAAAAGCATTGTGAACTTCAATTTTCAATAAGCTTGTTGATAAGCAATTTAAAGGACGTTCATAAATAATGTATTTTCGAGGGGAAGTATGTCACTATGAATATTGTACTCTTTTTCCTTCGCTAAGTTTTTATCCCACTGGGTTTTTCTTAGCAATGTTTCAACGATACATGTTCATAGAGTATAGTCATCCAAGGGGAAGTGTTATAAATATGTTGATTTGATGGATGACTATATCAATTTGTTATCTCATTATATCTTTACCATATCCCTTAATTTGGTCCATGACTAGTAGCTCATTCTCTATAAATAGGGCTATTAGGTTTGTCCTTGTACACACTTGATCAGATTATCAATACAAAGATTATAGCTAGTTCCTGAAGAACTAGCCTTTAAATCCTGGTTCCTGAAGAGTCGGTCTTTGAGTCTATATTTCTATTGTTTTATCTCTCTACTTTCTTTTGTATTTACAACAAAGATAAATATTTTAGAGATAAAGCAGATAAATATTTTAGAGATAAAGTATTCATGATTATAAAAGACATTATATAAATTTAAATTCAATATGTTAAGAGATAATAAGTTTGAACGAAAAATTAATTTAAATTAAAGGAAAGTTAGTTTGGATATGAAATAAATATATTGGTATTAGGGATAAACAATAATTTGAATTTGAATTGTGAAAATGTTGCTTAAATTTAAAATTAAAAGAATTTTAAATAAAAAAATATAAAAAAATATTAATAAGAAGAATAATCTGAGTGTACTTCAAGTCAAGAATGAGAACAAATAGTGGTGGATACTCCATCCGGACTCAATTATAAGCAATAAAGTGTCCAATTAACCTATCATATTTAATGTTATTATTCCAAAAATACCCTTAAGTTAATTCAAATTTTGTTTTCGAAGAAAAGTTGTGAGGACCATTATGATTAATGATAATTTAGTAAATATATTTCCTATTTTTTATGAAATGAAGAAAATTAAATACACTTAACTACTGTTCTTAATTATAATTGAGTCCGGAAGGAGTACTTACTACTTACATATAACTTGGACATAAAAAGATTTAATTGAATCACACATAATTAATCATGAAAACATACCTTGTTGGTATATGGAATTTGTGTGAAAACAAACACGAAGTGAGTTGAGTCGTCGCTGAACAATTTGAATCCTGTTGAATTAATTGAGATGAATGATGTCACATAATCAAGGGTTGAAATAACATGTTCCCTTGCCAGTCTTCCTCTTTCTTTAACTAAAACACAACCTTTTATGTGTCATATTTTAACTACAAAAAGGAAAAGTGGCATAGGGAACACATGATTCCAATCCAACACGAGCGATCCATGGAAAAACTAAGTGGTTACTCATATTCTGTATTCTCGATTAAAAGGAGGGAAAAGGAGACAAAAAAATTTGAGAAAAGGGACGAAATAAAGAGACAGAGCATAGAAGGGGAAAGAAAATCAGATTGAGAACTACAATTATATATATGCTACACAAAGGAATAATAATAGTAATAATAGAGGAAGTCCTTAAAACTAGGGGAGCTATAGGTTTTGGAGTCTCTATCTATAAGATATACAATCTAATCTTCACTAAATCTTCACTAATTGATCTCCACACGTGTTTTATCAATTTAAATTTAAATTTAAATTCATTTGTCTATTTTTAATTTATATGTCCTTCAATGCACTTCAGTACGTGTTATAGATATGTGAATTATATCAGGGTCTTTCGTGTGTTTTTTTAAATTTAAGCTTTAAAGGTTTTTTTTTTTTTTTTGACAATAGAGATCCAAGAAACAAGCATTGGGGTTGAAGTGTTGAACTGATGAAGACAAATTATCTAACAATCCCTCTTTTGAGATTTCTACTTTATGTTTTGTCTTATGAATATGATATGCAAATTTTAGGAAGTATCGTTATTTCTACTTTATGAACCTTTCATTATATTTTAATGGTTTCATTACTTTATTTTCCTTTCCAATTTGAAGTATCATGCATGTATGAGAAGGTTCAGTGTGGTCAAAGAGATGACGTGTTATCACAATAGTACCACAATTAACATCATTAACATTTTTCACATAATAACAAACAATAGTGCCACCATTAGCGAATAAGTTAATGAAGAGAAAGTCTTGCATGGTCACGATCTCAACACATCAGTTTTGGGTATATCCAATTACAATTTGACACGTCATTAAAAAATTACAAAAATCTTTGAAAAAAGAAGCAACCCCCAAACTGCGCGAGGCTTCTATTTTTGGATCCTCCGCTTTTCTACAACCGTCAGTGGCCACCGACTCACGAAGTCCTCTTGCTTCTTGACCGAACAGACTAGTAGTGGCATTCGTCCATCTATCACTTAGTAGACATTCTAGCACACTGCACAATTTCTTTCCTTTCTTTTCCGTGACCATATAATACAGGGATAGATTATGATAAGGAGTCCAACTTCAAAGCGTTGTTGTTTTGAAGGTTGCTTCTATACCTATTTCGTCTTTACTACTCAGTTGTATTCTATGGTCTTCAATCCAGAATTCTGATATATGAAAAATGAAATTTTTGATCAATATTTCAACGCAAGTGTTAAATAATACTTATAATCAATAACATGAGTTAGTGAGTCCGTTCGTTCTAAGCGGTTTGTCACTTTTCAGGAATTGATTTTGATTGTGAATATTACTACTTTTATGCAAAATCATGGTCCTTACAGCACCCTTGACTGTGTTTACTCCTTTCTTCTCTTTGGAAATTCTTAAAAGAACCATTTTCTTCTTCTTTGGCAGTGAAGGATTAAGAATTGGTAATGGTGGTGTGGATAATTTAATATATTTTTGTATTATTAAAGTTGGTGCCGCGAGAACGAAGCATTGGTAATGAGTAATGACGGAATGAAGGATTGAGCTTGCTGGTGATGTTGTGGAGAAGGGGAGGGTCACTTTTTCTTTTTTCTTTTTTTAAATTATGACGTGTCAAATTTTAACTGGATGTGCCGAAACTGATGTATTGGGCTTGTGACCATGCAAGACTTTCTCGTTAATGAATTATTATTAATTAATTGTTTCCCTGTTGATTCAGTTACCCTTTGAGGTTTGGAACTCGAACAATGTTATAGCAATAGCTTATATCTATTTGTGCAGAAGAATTCAAGATTTATTTTGCTCTTGGAAGGTTAATCCACTATTGATTCCCATGAAAGATCAATTTCTCTCTGATTCTTGCATTTGAGTTGATGCTTTTTTTTTTTACCTGCTAAATTCTTCCACTTCATACATCTCTGTTCTATATGCTTTGCAGGATTTTTTTATTTTTTTTCTTTTATAAACAAGGAAACTCAGTTCTCTGATTTGAATATAGCAAGGCAACACAACTGCTGCTTGAGAAACAATTGTGTATTCTTTTGATTAAGGTAACTACAGCGGCTCTACTTTGAAAATAGAATTACTGACCTATTTTAGTTGAAGCTGATTAGAATTAGCTGTTTACAAAGAATTAAGGTAATTTTCACCTAAAATAATGGATGAGTGCAATTAAGGGGAGTAAGCTGTGATTTGCTCCAGGTGATCTATGATACCATAGCTACATTTATGTGTAACTTCTTTTAGGCGTGACTTAAAGAATCTCATGATTAGCAACAAATATCCTATTTCCCTGCTGTGTTTAATTCTATTGTTTATGTTTGTTTATGTTGTATGTTAGATAACACTCATTCATGAGATGCTTAAATCAATAGTCAAATCTTCAAAACCAAAGTATTGGAATGTTCAAGTATTACTAATGTTGTGCATTATACAATAGCTAAGAAGTGGTTGAATTAGGTGCTGCTCGTTGGAGGGGAGATGGTGGCATTCATGTTGGATATTGTCTGCTTTCTGTGTTGACCAGAATGGTGTTCTGTTTTTCATTCATGTGTTGGTTTTATGTTCCCCCCGGGGGGGGGGGGGGGGGCCTCATGTGTTAATTTTATGTTTGGGTGTTGTCATGCTTTTTAGAGTTGGGGTCTTTGATGCTTTAATTTGATAGGGTTCTGGTTCTTTATTTTATACTTAGACACTACTTTGGACTTCATTTTAGCACAATTAGTGCTTATGTTTTATTTTATCAAATAATTTGCTTGGCTTATTTAAATAATTTTTATCAGCATGTGCATTTCTTCTAAAAGAATATACTACAAGAAACTTACGAGTTTATTATTTCATTTGAGTATAAAGGTTTATAAGATGTTTTTCGGGTGCATGTTCATATTTGCAATGGTAAAAGGTTAAGCCATTTGTTTTGTAATGATATAGCCCTTGGCTATGTTTTGCACTGATAAGCCATTTTGTTTCAATTTAATTTTTTTTTTTTTGTCACGTATCATCAGCAAGTGTCAATGTTAACAACCAATTGTTAATAAGCATATATCTTTGCAATACTAGAAGCATCCAGTTTGTAAGCATCTATTGTCTCTAACCAAACTTCAAAAGCAAAATTATATTTTATTGCATGAATTGTTTCATAAACTCTTTTATTATGACTTGTAAAATTACTAAATATCTCTAAAGAATTTAACTTTTATTTTTTGAATTATATTTGTTAGAAATATAAAAAAAAAATATCCGTTATGGCTATAAATATTTCACCACTATTTTAAATGTGTTTATGAATTTTTATTTAAGAATAAAAAATTATTTGTCTTTTAATGATAGATTTCTTTTAACGAATTTGCTTTTTATTTTTAAAATATTTTATTTATTAATAATATATAGAAGTTTGTAATTAGATAAACTTTATTATATATGTGTGTGTGTGTATATATATATATATATGAAAGGAATGTAGAACTGTATTATCAATAAATGAATAATATATTGTATCAAATAAAAGTAAATACCTTAGTTTCTTTTGTTGACATGACTTTTAGTGAGGTCTAAACAAATTTTTTGTTTTTTGTTTTTTACAGCAAAACAAATTTGTGTTTAAGCCTTGTTCTCAACCTATATAGTGTAAACACTTCGAATTAAACACACTTTAAATGTATTTTTGACATTTGTTAAAATAGTCACACTTTAAATGAAAAAAAAGTATTTATTATTTATAAATGATTACGTTGTTTTTTAGTCCCTACGAGAAATATTACATGTTGTCGATGTAATTTTATCGTATTTAAACGCATATTAAATTTATAAATATCTTTATTATTTATAAATAATTAATTTATTTTTTAATCTCTATAAAAAAATATTATACGTTATCGGTGTAATTTTATCCTCTTTAAACACGTCAAATTTATAAATATTTTTATTAAGAAGATTTTGGTTATTTCATGTTCTATCTTTTTTCTTACTATTATCTATCATATCTTTCATTTCCCCCCTCATTCTTACTTTTTCTTTTCTATTTTTATTATTCCCGACACTTTTCACGCCTCATAACAATTAGTACTAAAATATCTACTCTTTGGATAAAGTAACTGCTGTGGTTGTTAATAGAGAGCTGACACAGTCCCTGAAAGAGTGCCTGTGCCCCATCAATCGATGAAGGCTTTTTGTCCCATGAACTACTCAAATCCATGTCTAACCAAAACCCATTTTCTCAAAGTTCATACCTTTCACCTCTTCTTCAAATTCAAGCCATTCCCATTTCCATACAGTAACTATGGTGCCAAGAGAGCTCATAGTCATACCCATACCCTCTCATTCACCATCAATTGCAAGCTCAAAAGTTCTCAGGATATAAAAAACAAGGGGAAGGGCGTGCCCCAGAAGATTATCTTATCAGAAGCTTCCCCTCCACCACTCAAAGAGGATGATGATGATGATGACATCAACAGTGAAAGTGGCAGTGGGGATGTTCCAGTAAGCTCAAAGAACAAGGGAGGTCCTTATGGGGTGGCCAAGAAGTTGAGTAAAAAGATGTTGCAGATTCTCTCTAATTTGCCCTTGGCTATTGGGGAAATGTTCACCATTGCTTTTTTAATGGCTTTGGGTATGTGCTAAAGTTTTCTTCTTTTTCTCTATTTCTGAGTCCGAGTTAACCAGCTTTTGTTACCCGTTTTAGTTCTCAAAATTTTATACAGTCTTAGGAAGCTGTTAATGGCTGGGCATTTTAATTTCTCAAGTATTTTGGAAATAGTATTCGATCATAAGATAATAAGGTAATTTTAGGACTTACGAATGAGAATCTTAGATTTATGTGTATATCTTATACCCAATTATTTTATAAATAAGTTTTGAAGTTCTTGGAATATTATAATGTGCACTGCACAAATATTTCTACGTTGATTATGGTTTGTATTCTCGTTATCTAGAAGATAGATGTTGATGCAAAAGCTCCTGAAATTTGTTATATGGCAAAAGATATGTTATTTAGACTTGCTATTCAAATTTTGTGGGTCTGCTAATGTGCTTTAATGTATGGCCATCAGGACTAAAACTTGGCCTTCTATGGCAGGCACTTTTATTGATCAAGGTGAGGCTCCTGACTTCTATTTCAAGAACTACCCTGAAGATCATCCTGTGTTAGGATTTTTCACTTGGAGATGGGTTCTCTTCCTTGGTTTTGATCACATGTTTTCATCTCCTATATTTCTTGGAATGTTGGCTCTTCTTGGTGCATCCCTTATGGCCTGCACTTACACAACACAGCTCCCACTCATCAAGGTTTCAAGAAGGTTTGGTTGTCAGTTTTCTGTATTCATAATGCCTGGTTTGGGAAATTTCTTGGTTGCTAAAGGCCTAATTTGTTTCATAGATGGTCATTTATGCACTCCGCTGATGCTATACGTAAGCAGGAGTTTTCAGAATCATTGCCAAGAGCATCAATCCAAGATGTTGGTACTATATTGATGGGAGCTGGATATGAGGTTATAGTGCTATGACTCATGCTTAACTATTTTGTTTCTTTTCCTTCTTTATATCCTTAAGAATCTTGGGGCCCGTTTACTTTCCATGTTTCCTGTTTTCATTTCTACTGAAAATAATAAACATTAGAGAATGCATTCTGGAAATTTTTGAAGATGCATTTTTGAAAACAAATCCATTATTTCTGGAAAATTCTGAAAATGCCATATTTAGTGTTTCCAAAAATGCGTTTTGAAAATGTCTTTCATCTTTTCTTTATCACAATTGCTTCTATCTTCCAGCTCTGCATTGTTTTTACTGCCTGTCCGGTTTTGCAAATGAAAAACTGCTGTAAATTCAAAATGAAAATTGAATTATTTTTAGAAAGCAAACAAGCTCTACCTGCCCCAGGACATACATATAGGAAAGGATTCGCTATTAATAAACTTGAATATCATTTTTTGTGCTGACAAAATCTAATTTTGGATTATAGGTATTCTTGAAAGGACCATCTTTGTATGCTTTCCGTGGGCTTGCAGGTAGGCTGGCCCCTGTTGGAGTCCATATAGCACTGCTGTTAATAATGGCTGGAGGAACTTTGAGTGCTGCTGGGAGCTTCAGAGGTTCTGTCACTGTGCCTCAGGGGCTGAATTTTGTTGTAGGAGATGTTCTAGGTCCTACCGGCTTTCTCTCCTCTCCGACTGATGCTTTTAATACAGAGATTCATGTAAACAAATTCTATATGGATTATTATGATAGTGGAGAGGTAAGTGCTGATTTTGTTTTCTGTGAAATTGTAGTAGTACTTGCAACCGAATTCAGCATTGAATTCATGGAATTTCAACTAGGAGAGGTCAAAGTATAAAATTTTTCTACAATTTGAGTACTATCATTGGTGATTCATGTTCCAAATCTGATGTTGTCCTTCCTGTTTTGCTTATTTGATATAAGATTTGTTGTTTTGATTTATGTTACAGGTTTCACAGTTCCACACCGATCTTTCCCTCTTTAACATGGATGGGAAAGAAGTAATGAGGAAAACAATTAGTGTAAATGATCCTTTACGATATGATGGTATCACCATATACCAGACGGATTGGAGTATTTCAGCTCTGCAAATTCTTAAGGACAACGAAGGACCTTATAACTTAGCTATGGCACCTCTACAGATCAATGGAGATAAGAAACTCTATGGTACTTTTCTACCTGTTGGAGATATCAACTCTCCTGATGTCAAGGGAATGTAAGTGTTTAAAATTTACTGTGACACTAAAATATAATTTTCAATTTTAGGAAGTTCTGAGAAGTAAGAACTGTTCTTCTTAGAGCATCTTCTCAGTGTTCTTTTAATTTATGATTAGGAGAACAATTTTAGTATCGTATAAAAAATAGTTAGGAACAGAGTTTGAAGTTAGATAATTGAAATATTAGGTTCCAATAAAAAGTAAAGAATTCTTTTTACCAACACCTTCTCAGAATCATGTATATGAGATTACAAATTAATTGCAAAGGACTACCATTACAGTTTAGGACTTCATGTGTCATTCTGGCATCTACACACACTGATCTTCTGATTGTCTCATTCTTGTTACTAACTTTTGTTGAATTTTTTAGATTACTAACTTTTGTTGAATTTGTTAGATCTATGCTTGCTCGTGATCTGCAGTCAATTGTTCTTTATGACAAGGAAGGGAAATTTGCAGGAGTTAGACGACCTAATTCAAAGCTCCCAATCAATATTGATGGCTCAGAAATTGTCATTGTTGATGCAATAGGCAGTAGTGGCTTGGACTTGAAGGTTCCAGCTTAAACAAAGCAGTACACTTATTTTCCTTAAGCTGCAATTAGTTATTTTTACCATTGTCATTATTGACTCATTGCTTATGCAGACTGATCCTGGTGTGCCAGTTGTATATGCTGGATTTGGTGCTCTAATGCTCACTACTTGCATCAGCTATTTATCTCATTCACAGGTGAAATTTCTGCATTTTCATATGTAATAATAGGCATAATTTAGTGCTACGGCTTTAGAAAACCATTGTTTTATATATATATTCAATGTTGCTTATATTTGTTTTTTTCCTGACAAATGATAATGACTTGGATTTGTTCTTTTTTGGCCAATGATATTGCTATATGTTTTCACTATCCATGTTCAATTATATATTAAAATGTTCATTTACTTGTTGGTCAATTGAAAGATATGGGCCTTACAAGATGGGACAACAGTGGTTATTGGAGGGAAGACTAACAGAGCTAAGTTGGAGTTTCCAGAGGAGATGAACCGCTTGCTTGATAGGGTCCCTGAAATAGTTGAATCCTCTCTGCCTAAGCAAGCTGATAACATTGGTGGTACTGTTTAGCTTATAGCTTTTGAGACATCAAGGGGGGAAAATAACAATCTCCAATTGGATAATGCCAACTTATATGGATTATATAGCAATGATAGAATGCTGCCTTTGGTAGGTGAATCGAAGAAACTTTTGCAGATCATCTAAGACATTATATAGATATATTGAGTCCATTACATGTATATTTCCTATATTTTAATTTTTCTTTTTTTGGTGCTATATATTTTAATTTTTTTAACAGGGCCAAATACCAAAGCTCTCATGTATTTTGTTATTTTTGCCCCTCATTTATGTAACTGAAGTATCTTTGCTATTTGATACGTCCATAATGTACAGTTTGCAATTGCAACTGCATAAAGATCGCTTCCCTTTTTTATTGTATTGAGCTATTCCTGTTTCCATTCGAATGATAAGGCCATTAGCAGAGATATATTTTCATTTCTTTATAGCCAAAATTTACAAATGCATGGATGAGCCTAGTTCTAATAGGTTGGTCTATGATGACAACCAATAGTACCAAACACTGCTATGCTACAACATCAGGCAACATTTGTAATAAATAAATTTTACATTGAGGTTTCTCATTGATAAATTCTACAAGTCGAACTGTAACAGATCCAGTAATTCAAGTCCTTCCTGTCATTTATACATTTAATAATGTATGTATGCAGACCTACTTTACACTAGTTGTAATGCTTCTTCCCTTTTCAAGTCAAACACCTTGATAAGCACATCTTCCACGACCTGTGTGAAATCCAATGATGCAAATAGTATTAAACGAAACTATAGTGGAAAAATCTACAAAAAACGAATAAGAATGGAAGACTACAAGTAATTTGTCACTTCAATGGCAAGGCAAGAGAAATTACCTTGTCTGGTGTGGATGCACCAGATGTTACACCAATTCTTAATGGACCCTTTGGCAGCCAGTTTTCTTTCTCCACAAGCTCCCCATGCTGAAAGGCCAAAAGATGAACAATATTATTAATAGTGAAGGCCAAAAAGAGATAACAGCAGTTGACGAGGTATAAGCCTCTTTTTTATCTATGCTTACATTCAACTTGTATGCTATTCTGTTTCCTGGACCAATTCTTTGCTCACTGTCAATCCAGTAAGAAGGAATTCCACGCTCCTCGGCTATCTCTTGCAGGTGTGACGTATTGCTCGAGTTCCAGCCACCAACTACTAACATAAGATCCATATCTTTCTCCACCAGCTTGTAGATAGCATCTTGTCGCTCCTGAAAGGAAATTCAATTCAACTGTTGATTAGAACAAAGGCATAAGTAATGGCCACTGGCCAGTATATATGTTATGCATAGTGCTAACTTAATAATTGGCTTAGCAAGAGCTGCAATCATATTTTAAGTTTAACTAACCCAAAACAAGCAAGAACATCAGGGACTAGAGAAGTGAAATTACCTGAGTACAAGAACTAGAGAAGTGAAATTACCTGAGTAGCATCACAAATTGTGTTGAAGCTTATGAAGTGCTCATTGACGCTTTCCACACCGAATTTGCGCATCATAGTCCTCTCCACTAGTTTCCCTGTGAACCGATCAATAAAATAAATATCAGTTACTTAAAATTTATAAATAGATAACATGAGAGTCCCCCTCCCCCCAACTCAAAAAAAAAAAAAAAAAAAAACTAACCAATCTCTTCAGTCTCTCCCTTGAGCATTGTTGTCTGATTTGCTATGCCAACTTTTATCAGGTCATTGTCTGGATCAAAGCCCTTAGAAACTGCAAATTTAAATTTCTGTACAAAAAAATAAATAATCACGACATCGAAGACCACAGGATTTTGAAAGCAAGATCGGTCACATGAAAAAAGCCATACCTCTAAAAATGCCTCTTTGGTTGAGATGGATCCGTTAAATTCACCACCAAGAATATAGTCGCAAACATATTCAGCCTGGATAAAGTTATCAGTTATAGTTACAACATATTTCTTCAAGTTAAGGCGTTCGCCGGGCATAAAAATTGACTACAAGCAGCAACTTAGGACAAACCTCTGCCATATTCTTCACAATAATATACTTCCCAGCAAAAGATGCAGTTGCTACAGTTTCCTCATGGGCATGTTTACCATGAATTATTGAGGTATAATCTCCTTTTTTGTGCTTCTCAACAACATTCCACACCTTAAAACAATTCATTGAAGAAATAATCTCAGCATCTGTTGATGCATATTGACATGATGCAAATCAACACAATAGAAATTCATCCTTACAGATAAGTACCTTTGAAACCCATGGGCAAGTTGTATCAACAATTTGAACATTTTTCTCACTCAAGGTCAACATCTCATCCACTGCCGCTCCAAAAGCAGGCAATATGACTACATCACCCTTATTGACAACCTCAAATTGTTTCTGTCCATCCTCCAAAGGAATATTTTGCACTTCCATCTCCTCTAACCGCTGCATCAATAATTTATCAAGTTCACCAATCAACATTATTTATCATGTAAAAAGATGGCATTTGCAAGAAACAAGGAAGTAATCAAGTTCAGAACACGAATAAATTTTGCCAACTTCGTCAACTGTTTGATATAACTTCGAAGTATCGATTCAAAATTTCGAGATCATTGACGGAGACAGACAATATGCGCACCTTATTAACAGTTGGGTTGTGGATGATTTCATTGGTGATCCATATTTTGTCATTAGGAAACTGTTTTCTGGCTTCATAAGCAATCTGAACAGCCCTCTCGACTCCCCAACAAAAGCCATAGGCTTCAGCCAGCATCACGGTGACATTACCCCATGTATACTCATACCCATTTTCCTTCAAAGTCTTAATGATGTCACCTGAAATTACACAAAAGCATACACAAACAGTGAACAAAAGATAACATACAACACCACGCATCAAATCCAAAGGAAAATCCCAATAAAACCAGCATAAGCCATATCTAAATAAGCTTAACACTAACTTTGAGCTCAATTTCCAAGAAATAGAAGAAAATCATCTCAACAAATCAATTGATTAACAGAGAGTAACAAGAAAATTTAGTTATCCAATAACCAATTTCTCCTCTTTTTAAACCAAAATAAACACATGCCCAGCTAGAAAGTTACAAGCTTTTAGATGGTACAGGATTCATAAGCATATGAAAAGAAGCTATACACTGATTCTCAGCTCAATTCCCATGAATTACGAAAATTGACTAAGAAGACCAATATCAAACACATGCCCGGTTAAAAATTAGCGAGAACTTGTTTTGACCTGCAAGAAAAAAGGGGGTGAAGAGTAAAGACTAAAGAGGAAACATACTGGTGTACTCGCGATTCATGAGCTTGAGGGTCTCTTCTTTGTGTCCAAAGCCTTTGCGGTTGTAATTGTCGCTCCTCGTGAGGTTATGGCGGAACACCTTTGCATCGAAATCGGAATCCGCGGAACAACGGACTGAGAACGGTTTCCGGCACCGGATTCTCTCCGGCAAAGCGATGTCGATGCGAGTCGCCGGGAGACGACAAAGGTGCGCACAGAAAGCCATCGGAGATTACAGTCCCAATGCGTCAACACAACACAACACAACACAACACACTCTCTATGCTCGCACTTTTTTATGGCCGCAAACTTGTTCTCTTTTATTCATGATTTGTGTGAATAGAATAGAAGATAAATAAATGATTTGGTAAATTTCTGTTATAACTAATAAGCATGTTTTTAATACTGCCATTAAAATAGTTTTTGTTTTACATTATTAGCTTCTCGTGTTTTTTTAAAAAGTTTAATTGCTATTTTAGTCCCTTAATTTTTTTTAATTTGGTGTTTTAGTCCCTTTATTTTATTTTTGACGATTTTGGTCCTCTAATTTTTTCAATTTGTCGATTTTGGTTTCATATTTTTTAATTACACTTTTAATCCCTCAAAATCATAAATTTTTTACATTTTTAGTCCCCAAAAATCTTGAGTTTTGGGAAAATAGGGATCAAAAGTGCACAATCCACGATTTTTAGGAGACCAAAAGTACAATTAAAAAAATATAGAGATCAAAATCGTCAAATTAAAAATGTTAGGAGACCAAAATCGTAAAAAATAAAATAAGAAAACTGAAATTACCGAATTAAAAAAGTTGGGGATAAAAAGTGTATTTAAGCCTTTCTATAAATAAAAAAGAAAGATTATTTCTGGTTAGGTAAGTGAGAGGAGCAAAGACAGTTTTGGCGTTTAGTTAGGTGGATGGGGACGGTAGGCCGGTTGGGTTGGGTCGGTTCATTACGCGTGACCGTGAGCCACGTTGTTTCGGAGTGAAGACGGAAGTCACTTTCCCTTTTTATTTTCTTCCGTTCTCGTTCTTACAATATCATGTGACATTTTCATGCATAATAATATTAATTTTATCGTGACATTAAATATATTAAAAAAAAGAATTCCAGTAAAAAAAATTTTATTGAAAACGTGACATTAAATATATTAATTATTCAAAAATTTGCATATTTCAATAAATATTTACTATTTTCAAAAGATATTGACTAGTTTTATCGAATATTATTAAAATAACTTTTATTAATTAAATTACTTGAAAAATATGTTTTTAATTTATATTTTATGTTTTAAGAAAGTTATTGTTCATTGTATGGAATACTTGATGAATAACTTTTGAATAAGTAATATTTTTTTATTATTTTCTTTCCTTTATTAATTTCTCTTAAATAAGTACAGTGAATTTTGTTAATATTTTTTGGTGAATTTTATCAAGGATTTGCTACTCCCTCCATTTCACATTAAGTGATGTTTAAGGTTTTTCACATGCATTAAGAAAAATAATAAATAGCTTAATAAAATAAAGAAGTTTATTATATTGTCCTTATTAACCATTGTAAACAATAAATATAGTCATAAATACATAATGAAGTATAATGATTTGAGAATGATGCACATAATATTTATTTGGGGAACAAAATTTGAAAAAATAAATTAGCATTGTATTGAAAAAATAAAATGACATTTAATATAAAACTTTTTCTTTTACTCAAGTCACTATTAATTTAAAATGGAGAGAGTACTATTTCGGTCTTGAATATAAGTAACAAAAAATCATACTTGGTGGTTTAAAATATAAGTAAATCTTTTTTTTTATAGACAAATGTTAGTTTTTAGCTTTTTGTTATGGGAGAGAGATTTTTGTTAGCGATAGGATTCGAACCACCAGCTTAATATTCCTTCGATGTCCCAACTCAAACCACGTGGCTATCCTTCGGAAACATAATTAAGTAAATCTTCTAATCTCATCTTATTTAATAATAACATTCTTAAAATACTCTTTAATTAATTTATGTTTTTTTAATAACATTTTTATTTCGATAGAACAAGTTCTCATTAAAGATAATTTCAAAAATATAATTACCTTTTTTATTATATTAAAAAATTAAATGAGATTGGCTAATTTGTTTTAAAGAGTGTGTGATTTTTTTATTATATTCGAGACAGAGGGAATAGTTCATACCACATAATTTCCATGTTAATTTTGTGAATTTAATTGTCCAAGTCAGGTTTTTGTGGTGGAAATTGGTGGTAGTAGATTGTTTCATTTTTACACTGACACGTGTCCCATCAGTGAACTTCTCAACAATTCGAAAGAGATGGGTGTTTAAAATTACAAGGCTATGTTTTTTTTTTCCTCCCAAATTATAATAAAGTTCGGTTTTAGTCCCAAAAATAAATTATAGTTTTTTAGTCTCTTATATTTGAAAATAGTTTTTTCGTTTGTTCATGTGTTAATTCTATTTCTAGCATTGATTATGTGTCACTTGTATTAAATATGTTTTTGGTCCCTCAAATTATAGAAAAATTCGGTTTTGGTCCCTCAAATAAGCAATGTTGGAAACGGAGTAATACAAGGACGAACGGAAAAACCATTTTCAAATATGGGAGACTAAAAAACTACGATTTATTTTTGAAGACCAAAACCGAACTTTGCTATAATTTAAAGACCAAAAACATATTTAATTCAAATTACAATTGTTTAAGCCATCTCGTCTGTTTCTGGTCGAGGTTCTTTTTTGACAAAATTTATGTTGAGTTGTTTAGATTCAATTTGTCATGTTTTCCAGTAAAAATTATACTAAAACAGTCATAATTTATTTCAAAGGGGGAAATGCGTAACTCTCTCATTACATTTTTTTTTTCTCGTAAAGAAACTTACTTCATTTCAATAGAAATAAACTCAGCAATATAAGTGGGGATAAAATAAAAAACATGGTGGCTAGCGTATAACCATGATGCTCGTTGTAAAGTATGAGCAACAACATTTGTTTGACTCCGAATAAAACTAACTCTATAGTTTGGAAAAAGACTCAGTTTAGCTTTATAATTGGATAATAGAGTACCAAATTATGTGTGACAGATTTGATTCTCAACAAGATCATCTATCTACGACTGACTTATAATCCAACTCTACAGTAATGTTAAGAACCCCCATCTCTCCCAAACCAATTGATAGCTTCCAATAGGCCAACTGCCTCCGCTTCCTGGGCAAGTGGCACTCCTTGATACCAAATAGTTTTTGCACGCATAAACTGTCCTTTGTCATCTCTAATACACATGCCTACCCCATACCGCCCTTGGTCCTGGAAAATCGTGGCATCTACGTTGCACTTGAGGTCCCCTTCACGTGGTTTTACCCAACATAAGCTGTTACTTGCCTCTGAGCACCTGCTTCTAACTCTTTCCCACTCCATTAGTGAGTCCAACGCTGAAGTCACAAACACCTTGATTGGCTTCTCTGTATCGGACCAGATTTTCTCATTTCTGCGGTGCCAAATGCACCAGCACAGATCGCACACTGTTGCTTAGTTTGCGCCGGCATAACTTGGAAGATCCGAAAAATGGTATCTGCAAAGGGATTCAACTGCTACACTATGGGCTCAATTTTGTCACGCAGCCCAACTGCTGTCCAACAGTCCTGCACATGCTTACATTCATATAATAAGTGCCATTCATCTTACAATTGATTGTCGCAAAACGCACAAGGACTGGGACAAGGAACACGCTTCTTCTGTAGATTATGCCTGGTGGGTAAGCAACCTCTAGTTGTCCTCCAAAGCAGCACTTTCACTTTCTGTGGCATCCTCATTCTCCAAATTTGCAACCACTCTCCTGGTTGTCTTAGGTGAGTATCATCAATTAAGTCTTCCATCACTCCGTGGTAAGCTGACTGAACCGTATATGTCCCTGATTTACTCAGATTCCAGATCATCTCTTCCTCTCCATCAGCCAACCGCAGCGGATAATTAAGGATCACACTTGCTTCCTGACTATCATACAATGCGTGAACCACCTCCTGTTTCCGGTTACCTGTCGCATTGTTGATCAGTTCTGCTACACAGTAATGCTCTGTGCCAACTTTGGGTACACTCTTGATAAAAGGATCAACTTTGTTTTTTAACCAAGGGTCATTCCAAACGTTGACTTTACGACCATCTCCCACATGCCATCTCGACTCCAATTTAACCACTACCTGTGAAGAGTAGATGCTACGGCACACATAACTTGGGTTATGGCCTAGACGGACCCCCAAAAAATCCGTCCGTGTAAAGTATTTAGCTTTGAAGACACGAGTTACAGTAGCATCTTGGTCCGTAGTAAACTTCCAACCCTACTTCCCAAACATAGCTAAATTGAAACCGTAGAAATGGCGAAATCCTATACCTCCGTACTCCTTTCTCATGGTTAACCGCTCCTAACTAAGCCAATTAATACCTCTTCCAGACGTCTATTTTGATCCCCGCAAAAAAGAATTAATCATTCTCTCCAATTCCTCCCATAGAGAGGTAGGAATCAAGAAAGAGTTGGTGGGTATTGATTGTGCCACCGACTTTACAAGCACTCCTTACCCGCCTTAGAGAGAAGTTTGCCAGTCCAGCCTTGAATTCTTTTCCACGTCCTGTCCTTCAAGTAATTGAAATGGCCTTCTTCTTACGTCCAATCATGGATGGCAATCCAAGATATTTACCGGTACCCAGGCATTTTGACACTCCCAAAATCCCAGTGATGATCTCTCTCATGCTAGTAGTTGTATTTTTGTTAAAGAAGATCTCTTATTTCTGCATGTTAATAGACTACCCTGACGCCTTCTCATAGGTCTCTAGAGCCAATTTTAGTTCTTTGTTTTCCTTCTCAGTAGCCCTGCAAAACAGAAAACAATCGTAAGCAAATAATAGTGTGTGAGGACAGGGGCTCCTCTACACACTTTAACACCATGAATGTCTCCTTTTGCTTCAGCCCTCTTGAGAAGAGCTGTAAGACCCTCCGCACAAATAATAAAAAGATAGGGTGATAGTGAGTCGCTCTGTCTAAATCCTCTCCCTAGTGTGATGGATCTCGTTCTCTCTCCATTGACCATTACTGAATAGGACAATGGTTCTAAGCACATGGCCATCCAACTGTCTCATTACATCTATTCACATAAGATAATCGCTTTTTGTTTGAGGAATGGAACAAACTGAATCTAAGTACAATAATTTTATCCTTTTTTATAGATGTTTGTGACCAGGTTTTATCACCATACTTGTTGGTTATATGTGCGCTACGTTAGTTTTCACATGTTCTAAAACGACTAATGTATATAATTATTTACTTAAAAATAAACACTAATTATACATACACAACTTAATATTCAAATGTAGTAAATGAAATGAAAACTATGCAAAATGCACACATTCCCAACATAAAAACAATAGATATGAGAATGTATTACCATCATCCAAAATCAACCAATACATATTGAACTGCTAATTCATAAGATAAGATCTGGTTGTATTATCGGTACCAGGTGATGTATAATATGTTACACCTTCATATGTGCAGTATGGTGTTAACACACCAATTTGTCTATTTTTATAGGGTATTTTTAGTATCTAAATACATCACTTTGCACTATTTAAAGCACAAAGATACTTATTTATGTTCTATTTTGCAGAATTATCACAAAGACACCACTCGGAGCAAAAGATGCGAAAAAGGACAAAAAACTGACAAAGTTTTGGAAAGTTTTAGCACTACTGGACGAGAGGTACGACTTGACCTATTCTCAGTACGACCGTACCTAGATCAGAATCTCAGTAGGGCGTACCCCCTTGGTCTGTACCACCTGGCGCCGATGAAAAAGTCCAATACGGCCGTGCCTAAGGTAGTACGATCGTACACAAATGATGTCAGGGATGCAACATGCATGGGTACGAGCCAACGTCACAAAAAAAGCTCGGTATGGCCGTGTATATATGCGGTACAGTCGTACCCCATCTCAGAATGTGCAAATTTGAAAGCCAGATGACCTGGTTCGCAACCAACATTATAAATAGGGGCTCTTAACCTTTTACACAGACCTTTTGACGAATTCCTAAGCGAAGAGCCCCTTTTTGAGAGTTATTCACAAACACCATACGATTGGAGTGAGTCCTGGATCATTGGAACTTCTTGTTAATTCTAAATTGCTGCTGGAGTTCGTGGAGACGTGAGGAACACACGAGAGAATCATCGTCTTACCTAAAGCATGTCCCGGTTCTATTTAATCATGTCTTTTAGGAGTTTACGTTTGGATTTATTCTATTTTGTTTTGTTGCAAAACAATATGAGTAGCTAATTTCATCACTAGGGGTGATGGGGGATTTTTTTACAATGTTCTTGATTTCTATTTAATTGCTATTTTAAATTCCTTGTTATTTTTATGAATGTGTTGATCTTAGCATGCTTAATTTCATAGCAAGTAGTTAATCCTTATAAAATTAGTTTATTATGGTAACAGGATCATAGCTAACTAGTGGAACTATATGATCAACAGAACTTGTTTTATACGCCGGATAGGTTATTGCTTGTTTCCAATCAATTATTAGATTAACAAACTTGTCTGATCTTAATGCTCTTTCCTTTAATTACCTTCTAGGACCAAACAGAGTAATTAGTTAGGAGGAAGACTATTACACGCTAGGTAGCTCTTAGTAACTTAGAGCGAGTGATTGACATTCAATAAAGAAATACAATTCATAATATCAAGAAAATAGACCCAGTATCTAGTATTAATAAACTCGGTTCCCCTAGGTTTTTCCTATTCAATCTTGCTCTAATATTTAAATTCGAAGTGTTACTCGAATTTTCCTTAGTTTTTATGTTCAATCCCAATTCAGTTATTTCGATGTTTAAAGGACTTAAGATCTTCATCACACTAGTACTTGCGCATTCCCTGTGTGTTCGATATTCGGAGTCCTAATTATACTCCACTTTTATTATGAGTTACAATCAGGTGCACTTACCTGAGCCGCAACATATGGTACACCACTTTTATCATGCATCCCAACCATTCGATTTTGCAGTCCCATGGGATTTGACAGCGGAATGTACACAGTGGATCTAAACCTCCACTCTCTTTCTCTCTTAGCTTCTCCTCGTCGACATCGCCACAACCGTAATTGTAACCGTAAAAAGACCCCAGATGAGGTCCTCTCTCCATTGATAAATATATTAAATAAAATATATATTGCGTAAGTGTTTATTGTTTTGTATTATTGAGAATATTTTTTATATTTTTACTCTGATAATTAAATTCAATTTTTTACTTAAGGTCTTGTATACACACACCTTTTCCTTTCCTTCTACTTTATCTCCTATCAAACAACCAAAAAAATTATCTCATTTTCATTATCTTTTTTTCCTTCTACTTTTCTTTCTATTATCTTTCTTTTCTCTCTTTCTTTTTTACGCCAAACAAACTCCAAAAGCATAACGAATTTATTATTGCGATTAAAACTAAAAAAAGGTTTATAGTTAAATATAGATCAGTAATCTAAAAATCTTATTATAAAATAAACTTTTATCTTTCAGACAACATCTTACTCTTAAAAAAGCCAAACTAAATTTTGAAAAAAAAAACCTAATATATCAAGATCACACCTTAAATTTGAGAAAATGCTTAGATCGCGCCAACGGGGTTGGCACATTTAGTCGAGTCTTTCGCTCATTCTCGTTGTAATTTAACTTTGATTTTAAAATTTTTCCTATTAGCATGCGATATATAAATTCTATTATAATTTATAGAGTTAACTTTTAATTTGGTCCCTAAAGTATCATCCTCTATCTCATTTTGTCCCTAAAATATGTAAAAATATTAAATAATCCATAACGTTTTTTCTCAACCATCAAATTAGTTCTTCTGTTAGTGTGAGCCCGTTTAAATATTGTTAAGTGCTATGTTAGTCATTTTCTCTCTCTTATGTGTATCCTAAATGGTTCCTAAAGTCCCTAAAATATGTCATATCAGTCCCTACTACAATGTTTGAAGATAGAGAGATCAAATAAATACATTTATTTGGTCCTTAAAGTCCCTAAAAATAAAATGTTAAATAGTCTTTCAAGTCTCTAAAATACATCATATCATTACCTATATTTCACAATAACGTGAGTCCTAATTCTAATTCATAAACTAGATTTTTTTTTACGAGTAATTCATAAACCAGATGCTGCCTAGTTTGATCAATACACGACTTGGAAAGGACAATTAAATGACACATAATCCCTCCGAAAGAAATTGCTAAATTATTTAGGATTTAATGTTAAATGCCAAAATCAATTTCAAAATCGGGGTTATCAAAACTAAGGACAAAAACGAGGGATGAAAATCAAAACCTGAATAAGAATTGAAAATGAGGAGACGAACAAGGAAGGGGAGCTCGCCTCTAAGTGATGGGTAATAAAGTGGTAGGGATAAAAGTGATGGGTAGTGGATTTTAGGGTATGAATTATTTGCTCGTAAGGACTAGCCAAGGTACTAGCTGAGGAACTAAATTGATGTATTTTAGGGATTTTAGAGATGATTTAGGATATACATAGGAGAAAAAAATGACCAATATGACACTTAACGACATTCAAATGGACTTACATTAACGTAGAGACTAACTTGATGGATGAAAGAAAATGCTAAGTGTTGAGACTAAAATCTCACTACCAAAGGATTTGATGAAACGAAACTTAATGAGAGAAAGATTAAATTATCTGATCAATTAGTGTACTAATAGATTCATTTAAGTATGTTTAGATAAGAGCAGGTTCCATAATTCAAGATAGCACAATAGACAAAGTTACTCAGGATGAGGTGACACACAGAAAAATGAGAAGGCACGCATTGAAGCTACTCAAGATGAGTAGGCACGCACCAGAGGCAGAATCGCATGCACCAGAAGCAGAACCACAAACCTGGCAGATTTGAATTAAATGAGCATCAAAGTATCTATAAGGAAGTCGATCGTGATTTAATGAAGCTTCTGCACAGAATCTCAAAAGATCAAGAGTTAGTTCTCTAAAGAAAGGACAGTCCCAGGAAGTTGAAGCTGAGAAGTTTCCAAAAGGTGGATGTGACACACGCTGACACAAGTACAAAAGTAGGTGAACCTTTCTACAGTACCTAGGACACCTTTTGCAAATCTGATTGATAAGCAACCGATCTCCCAACTACTAGAAGCATAGACCTTCATGTTATATACGATGCAAGGCCATCCAACAATGAAGAGATTGAAGCTGAAACTGTTATATTCAACTCCAAGAACACAACTATCATCCTCTCAACACACTCAAGATCACATCAACTCCTAAATGTTAGGGATTAACTTAGAGTGTGTTCTAGCTTGTAAACTCTGATTTGTAATTACTCATATTTAGTTTCCAAGCCAAGAAAAATCCCAACAAACACATTTTAACCTGAACCTGTGTTATTCAAGAGTCAAACCATACTACTTAGGGTAAGTGAGTGATGGTGAGAATGTCTTTAGTAAGTTCGTGTTTTCAGAAGACAACTTGTAGAGGTTGTGGAAGAAAGACTACTAAAAGTGTATTAACCACGGGTTGGTTAAGTAAGTTATAACTATTTGCAAATAGTGGAAATACTCACAGGAGGTGAGGTGTGTAGGTAGCCCAAGGATCATTTTGAGTGAACCACTATAAATCTTTGTGTCTTATTTACTTGCTTTTCCAATCACTCTGCACATCTATCTCAGATCACAACTTAGACTATATTCAATCTTCTATTACATAACAAACCACTTGCGGAAAGGATAAGTGGCTAATACTTAGTCCTAAATATTTTTCCTGCATAATAACCTTTCAAGAGGTATTTGATTATTTGTTAAACAAAGGTTGAAAACTTTCAAGGTCATTATACTCTTCCATACTACTTTAACTTATACTGAGAAAGTTTTATTTTTAAGAAGAGTATAGTTAATTTTAAAATGTCACAATTCAAACCCCCTTCTTGTGATTGTTATTCACTTTAACTGGTACCAGAGCTTTACCTCTAAAAAGGGGCTGAGCACTTAACTGTGTAGGAGGAAAGATATTGGAAGAAGTGATGCATCCAAACTCAGTGATGTTCCTCCCTGAAGGAGCATCCTCAAACAGATTGCCCGGTTTCAATGGTGAGCACTATTACTACTGGAAGGGGCAGATGAAGCTATTCTTGGAATCTCAGGACACTGAGATATGGGATATTGTTGCAAATGGCCCATTCACTCCAACAACAGAATATGATAATGGAACGAGTGCTGAAAAACCAAAGGCCCAATGGACAACTGATGAAAAGCACAAAGTCCTGCTGAACTTAAAATCCAAATACTATCTTACATGTGTATTGGGAAGGGCTGAATATGATAAAATTGTTGGATGTGAAACATCAAAGGAGAACTGAAGATACATGCCTTATAACTACTGAGAGCGACAAATGGATTTGGCATAGGAGAGTAGGACATACCAATATGAAAACCATCTCAAAACTTTCCAAACTTGAGTTAGTAAGAGGACTCCCAAAACTCAAATTTGAAAAGGATAGAGTATGTGAAGCTTGTGTTCAAGAGAAGCATGTTAAGTCAAGCTTTAAATAAAAAAAACATGATTTCAACAGAGAAACCACTTGAGCTTTTACACATAGATCTATTTGTACCAACCAAAACTGCTAGTCTTAGTGGAAAAAAATATGGTTTTGTAATTATTGATGATTACTCAAGATACCCTTGGGTTCTATTTCTAAAGCATAAGGATGAATCCTTTGAAGCTTTTCAAATCTTTGCCAAACAAGTTCAAAATGAAAAAAGCTTTAACATCATTGCTGTGAGAAGTGACCATAGAAAAGTGTTTGAAAACTTCTCATTCCAAACATTCTTTGAAGAAAATGGGATTTCACACAATTTTTCTTCCAAGAACCCCTCAACAAAATGGAGCTATTAAGAGGAAAAATAGGACTTTGCAAGAGATAGCTAGAACAATTTTAAATGAATCCAAAATTGAGAAATATTTTTGGGCCGAAGCTGTCAATACTTCATGCTTGTTTTGAACTGGGTGTCTATAAGAAAATTTTTGAACAAAACCCCTTATGAACTTTGGAAAGATAGAAAGCCAAATATTTCCTACTTTAATGTGTTTGGATGTGACTGTTACATCCTAAATAACAAAGACAGCTTAGGAAAATTAAACTCAAAGTCAGATAAAGGCATATTTCTAGGATAGTCCACATCATCTAAGGCATATAGAGTATACAATCTTAGCACTCAAGTTGTAGAAGAAAGCATGCATGTGATGTTTAATGAATATAATAATGCTCAGGACTTGAGAAATTATGATGAGCTAGATGAACAGAGGTTGATTCTAGAAAGGCAGGAAATTACTACAGATCCTGAGAAAAAATCAGACTTAAAAACTCACTTAACACCTACTCAAAATCAGAAAAAACCAACTCCTCAAGCTACTCCTTCTCACAACCTACCTAGAAGCTGGAAAATGGTGGTTCATCATCCTCAAGATCAAATAATTGGGAAAACCTCAGAACTTGTCCGAACCAAATCCTCTTTCAGAAAGCAAAACACAAATATGGCACTCATCTCTGAGATTGGACCAAAATCCGTAAATGATGCTATAAATGATGAATCATGGGTTGAAGCTATAAAAGATGAGCTCTCTCAATTTGAGAAGAATAAAGTATGGAAGTTAGTTCCTTATCCTACTCATCAATCTGTCATAGGACTAAGTGGGTGTTCAGAAACAAGTTAGATGAAAATGGTAAGGTTGTAAGGAACAAAGCCAGATTAGTGGCTCAAGGATACAATCAATAGGAAGGTATTAATTATGATGAAACATATGCTCCTGTTACTAGATTGGAAGCAATTAGAATACTTCTTGCCTATGCTCCCCATAAAGATTTTAAACTCTTTCAAATGGATGCAAAAAGTGCCTTTTTGAATGGTTTTTTAAATGAGGAGGTTTATGTTAACCAACCTCCTGGATTCATTAATCAAAGAAAATCCAACCATGTTTTTAAACTCACAAAAGCCTTATATGGCCTTAAACAAGTTCCTAGAGCTTGGTATGAAAGGTTGAGTTCATTCTTGATTAAAAATAGTTTTTTAAGAGGCAATATTGACATCACACTCTTCAAGAAAACTCACAAAAAGGAATTAATTATCGTTCAAATCTATGTTGATGATATCATTTTTGAAGCCACAAATGAAAAACTTTGTAAAGAATTTGGTGAGCTCATGAAGAGTGAGTTTGAAACGAGTATGATGGGTGAATTAAGATTATTTCTTGGTCTGCAAATTAAGCAGCTTGAAAAAGAAATTTTTATTTACCAAGAGAAATACACTAAAGATTTTCTTAGAAAATATAAAATGAGTGAGGCCAAAGCAATGGCTACTCCCATGTATCCATCCATGTGTAAAGATAAGGATGAAAAAGGCAAGGATGTCTCTGAAAAAGAGTATAGAGGTATCATAGGATCTCTATTATATCTCACAGCCAACAGGCCTGACATTGTATTCTCAGTAAGATTATGTGCAAGATTTCAAACCTCTCCTAAAGAATCTCACCTAACAGCTGTAAAAAGAATTTTCAGATATCTTGTTGGAACTACAAACATCGGTTTATGGTTTAAAAAGAACACACACTTTGATTTAATTAGTTTTTATGATGCTGATTATGCGGGTGATAAAGCTGAGAGGAAAAGCCCAAATGGATCGATCATGTCAAATTCTGGGAGAATCACTGATCTCATGGTCATGTAAAAAGCAAAAAACCATTGCTTTCTCAACCACCGAAGCCGAGTATGTCTCGGCATCCAATTGTTGTCAACAAATTATTTGGGTAAGAAATCAGCTGAAAGATTACTCAGTCAGGTACCCTTGTATCCTCATATACTGTGATAATACAAGTGCAATTAATCTTATTAAAAATCCAATTCAGTATTCTATATCAAAATATATTGACATCAAACATCATTTCATTCGTGATCATGTTCAAAAGAAAGAAATTGAATTAATATTTGTGGATACCAAACATCAATTAATTGATATATTTACTAAGCCTCTATGGAAGAAAGCTTTAATTTTATTAAGAAAAAGCTGCACATTATTAAGTTTTCTGAACTTGAGTAAGTTTACATACCTTCTCGACATGAGAAGGTTAAATAAACGTGAGACCGTTCTCTGAATTAGGATAGTCTGTGAAGTAGAATTATAGACCATCAAATCAAATCTCTTAAAAAAATGACAACAACTAGCTTACTTGTCGCATCCCTACTGCTTCATGTCTTTCTCAACGACTCTTTTCTCTCTCTTCTCTTCTTTCTCATAACTGACAGTTAGTCACGTCAATTTCATCTATAACTGAGATTCCCCATAACTGCTCCCATCCACAGTTTCTCAAAAAACCACTTCCTCTTTATCATCTCATTCTCAATCCTCATCTATCTCTCTGTCATCTATCTCTTTCGCTCTGAACACCATGGTAAGAGTTAAACTTTCATGCATAAGAAAGAAATCCACCGAACCATCTCACTCCATAATCCCTTTCGTAACCTCACCTTCATCCTCAACTCCTCAAACTCAGAGCAATCCCCCAAAACAAAAATCCCCCAAGCCAACTCGCACGTCTTCCCCTCCAAGCCAAAGATCTTTGTGACTAATGTTTGGTGTAGTTAGTTCCTCAAAAAGAAAGGAAAAAGATGAAGAAGTCATTGAAGTTCGAGAAGATGAAGAAGATTCTGAGGCTACAGTTACTGCTCCTATCAGAAGTAAACACTCTTCTCAACCTTCCTCTGAGACTCTAAAAAAGATAAAGAAGGAGAAGACTGTAAAATCTAGCACAAAGAGCAAGCCCTCAAAGGAAGATAAAGGAACGGAAGGAATTTCAAGCCCATCTCAAAAAGATGATCAAACCCTGGATGAGAAATGGGAAAGGAAAACAATAGCTGTTGGAAGAATCTACCACCTTGAAGACCTAAAGGATCATGGTTGGAATCTGCTAGTCTTTCTAAACAGGCAAAAATGGATCAACTTTCTACAACCAGAAGAGCCTGTTTATAGAAGGTTAGTTACAATTTTCTATGCAAATGCTTCAGTTAGCAATGACAGAACCAAAATTTCCAGTAGAATAAGAGGAATAGCTTTTGACTTAACCACTGAAACCATTGCCAAAATCCTTAACCTCCCTAACCTAGGAAATGAGTTGTATAAAGATAGATGGTATCGTTCTGCTAAAACAACCAAAGCTGATGTCCTAAAAATAGTGTCAGTTGATCCAAAGGAAGGTATTAAGGCCTCAAATCTCAAAGGTATTGAAAGGATCATGCATAATATGTGTGTGCCTTCATTAGTTCTAAGAGCTGGAAGCTTTGAGAAGTCACTGAGTTTGACCTACTTCTCATTTACCATCCCACTAGGAAAATTCCATTAAACCTACCCTTTGTGATCCGTCACTACATGATGAATGCCATTGAAACCCTAAGGCAATCATCCTCTTTACCCTATGGAATGATGCTCACACGTGTCTTCAAATACTTCAATCTGTCTCTGGAAGAAGAAGATTCGTCAAGAGAAAGAACTACTTCTTGGTCCAAAAATCTCAAACAAATGAAACTACAAACCTAACAACAATCTGTGGAAGCTTCTGACAAAGATTCATCAAAAAAGGACATTGACGAACTAATGCAGAAAAAGAGAAATAGTTCAGTGAGTGAAGACAAAAAGAAAAAGAATAAGAAGAAGAAAGAAGAGAAAAAGAAGGAAAAGATTGCTTCAGGTAAAAAGCCATAGAAAGGGATCACTCCAGAACTGAGTGATAAAAATCTTCAAGAAAGAATCAAGAAACTTGCTCAGGGGGAGCAAAATACTGATAATCAAGAAGGACAAGCTGAGGGGGAACAAGTAAATGTCAACTAGGAAACTCATGAGGAACATGCTCAGGGGGGAGCAAAATACTGATGATCAAGAAGGAAAAACTGAGGGGGAGCAAGTAAATATCAACCAGGAAACTCATGAGGAACATGCTCAGGGGGAGCATGAGCACTCTCAGAACCAAAATAGTTCTGAGAATTAAGACAACATTCTAGATGAACCTCCTCTGAATCAAATTCAAATTGAGGATACTCCTGAGAAACTAGATTCTGAAGAAGAAGCCTCCTTGGCTCTTGCACAACTTATGATTCATAGCTCCTCTGAACTATGCCCCCAAAACATATCTCCCATGCAATTCACTCCACTTCTCACCCTTCCACTATCCACAGAACCAATCACTGAGAAACCTTCCCAAGATTCTCCAAACCATCAACCTAATGATCCTGTGTTGGAAAATCTGTTTTCCTCTTCTGTCAAAATAAACACTTTTGACTCAGTAAACTTGAACAAATTCTTGTTCTCCCCTCCTCCAATTTTTGACAGCTCTTCACCTCAAGATCATATCTTCTCAGAACCATCCCTTCATCATCCTCTTGACTTGTCAGCTCAAATAGGTTCACTTGGCTCATTCTTTAACAAAGAATCTGAACAGCCATCTTCCTTCAAAAATTTGCCATCCAAAGACAATATTCAGAAAAAACTGCCGAGCCAGAGCCTGAACAAGTTCTTTCAACTTCCAGATTAACAAAATTGGAGAGACAAGTCAAGAAGAATTCAAGGGAAATTAAAAAGGTCCTGTTGGGAATGGACCTCATCCAGAAAGAGCACAGAAGAGAAGCTGCAAGAAACTACCAGTATCAATGCTGGTTCCTGGACATTTCCACCATTAATCCAAATCTTGTTCCAGCACAGTTTGATCCTCCTTAACATGAACAAGATGTGCCATAGCCTGCTACACCAGATTCTTCTGGTGGCTCCTCTCCTAGCCAGTAGTAGCCTAATGTCTTCCTCTCTCCTCTCTTTTGATTGATGACAAAGTGGGAGAAGAAGAGTAGATTAAGTTAGCTACTAGTATTGCTTAAATTAGTAATAGTATCTAGCGTGTTAGGACTTTTTGCTGTATCATTGGATCTATATGCTCATTATCCAGGAGCTTATTATGTTTTTTTTAAGTTTTTTCTGTTGTATTAAGGCGATAGAAAGAATAGGCCTGATCTTGATGGGCTTAAATGTAATCATTTTGTCAAATGAATGAGATCCTGCTATTTTCTACATAGAAAATTGAAATCCCTATTCTTATATGCATCATACTTACAATTACAGAAAAATCAAAAATCAGAAAACTTAATACTCTCTCAAGAGTTTGTCATCATTAAAAGGGGGAGATTGTTGAGACTAAAATCTCACTCCCAAAGGTTTTGATGAAACCAAACTTAATGAGAGAAAGATTAAATTATCTGATCAATTATTGTACTAATAGATTCATTTAAGTATGTTCAGATAAGAGCAGGTTCCATAATTCAAGACAGCACAATAGGCAAAAAGGCAAAGTTACTCAAGATGAGGTGACACACAGAAAAATGAGAAGGCACACACTGAAGCTAATCAAGATGAGTAGGCACGCACCAGAGGCAGAATCGCATGCACCAGAAGCAGAACCACAAACTTGGCAGATTTGAATTAAATGAGCATCAAAGCATCTACAAGGAAGTCAATCGTGATTTAATGAAGCTTCTGCACAGAATCTCAAAAAAACAAGAGTTAGTTCTCTAAAGAAAGGACAGTCCGAGGAAGTTGAAGCTGAGAAGTTTCCAAAAGGTGGATGCGACACACGCTGACACAAGTACAAAAGTAGGTGAACCTTTCTACAGTACCTAGGACACCTTTTGCAGATCTGATTGATAAGCAACCGATCTCCCAACTGCTAGAAGCATAGACCTTCATGTTATATACGATGCAAAGCCATCCAACAATGTAGAAATCGAAGCTAAAACTGTTATATTCAACTCCAAGCACACAACTATCATCCTCTCAACACACTCAAGATCACAACAACTCCTAAATGTTAGGGATTAACTTAGAGTGTGTTCTAGCTTGTAAACTCTGATTTATAATGACTTATATTTAGTTTCCAGGCCAAGAAAAATCCCAACAAACACATTTTAACCTGAACCTGTGTTACATTCAAGAGTTAAACCATACTACTTAGGGTAAGTGAGTGATGGTGAGAATGTCTTTAGTAAGCTCGTGTTTTCAGAAGACAACTTGTAGAGGCTGTGGAAGAAAGACTACTAAAAGTGTATTCACCACGGGTTGGTCAAGTAAGTTGTAACTATTTGCAAATAGTGAAAATACTCACAGGAGGTGAGGTGTGGAGGTAGCCCAAGGATCATTTTGAATAAACCACTATAAATCTTTGTGTCTTATTTACTTGCTTTTCCAATCACTCTGCACATCTATCTCAGATCACAACTTAGACTATATTCAATCTTCTATTACATAACAAATCACTTGCTGAAAGGATAAGTGGCTAATACTTAGTCCTAAATATTTTTCCTGCATAATAAACTTTCAAGAAGTATTTGATTATTCGTTAAACAAAGGTTGAAAACTTTTAAGGTCATTATACTCTTCCACACTACTTAACTTATACCGAGAAAGTTTTATCTTTAAGAAGAGTATAGTTAGTTTTTAAAAGTCACAATTCAAACCCTTCCTTTCTTGTGACTGTTATTTACTTCATTAAGGACTATTTAATTTTTTTTTTATATACTCTACCTACTAAATAGGAAAAAGAGTGATACTAGCGGGACCAAAATTATATACGTTGAGGTTGATTGTCTTCTCTTACCTTGAATGGTGTGTATATTTTCCCCTGATCTAGTGCCTGTCTGGTTAAGATTTTTTCCACCAAGATTCTTCAAATTGCGCTTCCCAATGCACCAAAATCAGGTTTTGTAGAAAGAGCTCAAATGTAGATTTTGCAAAACTTGGTTTTATAAACTAGATTTTGAGTCTCAAAATCTTAAGCAAACTGGCTCCTATACTTTCATTCATAAAAAAAAAATAATAATAATAAAAAAAAAATTGTTGTCCAATGTATATAACCCACAGGTCTTGAGGAATCACTAGTGTGGGGTAGGGCCATGATATCCACACATGGCGAAGGATGGCACCTCTGCCAATGGGAGAAGATACCAACGGATAATAAGGGAACATAACTTACGATCAAAACAAAACTATTCACACCACTTCATATTTCCCATTCTCATTCCCAAAACACCAATCCTTTCAAGCCATGCCAATGGAGGTTTTCTCCGTGACCGCAACTACCATTCCCTCCTCTCTCACACGTAGAGGATCTACAGAGAAACCTTCCGGTTCCGGGCATCTCAAGCTTTCCAAACACTCACATTTCACGAGATACCCCTGCGCCACAAGACCCACCCATAATAACAGAATCCGTAGCACCACGGCTCAAGCTTCAGGTGATAAACCATGCTCCTCCACTCATATCAAAATTCTTTTCAATCCATTTTCTTCTTCTTTTAGGGTAATGGGAACAATAATATGCTCCAAAATACTTTCTTTGGTTATGTGTTCTATGAATGTTGAACATATACATATATATTCATTCAAGGTTCAACAAAATCTAGTACGGGTACAGCTGAGAGGATTACTGACAAAACAGATTCCAAGGATGACAATTTAGTATTTGTTGCTGGTGCTACTGGAAAAGTTGGTTCACGAACAGTGAGGTGTATTTGTTACTCCGCATTGAACTTCAAATTTTGAGATAGTAGCTTTTATTTGCAAAATGCTGAGTAGTGATAGTTTCATCCAGGGAGCTTATAAAGCTTGGTTTTAGAGTCAGAGCTGGAGTTCGGAATGCTCAGAGAGCTGGTCCACTAGTTCAGGTACAAAAGTTTATTCTTTGGTTAGACTAATTAACTAATTTAGTTAGCTTCTTAAAATGGATAATTGGATATGCATTAAAGATGTAAACATGTGCAGAGTGTTAAACAATTGAAGCTTGATGCTGCAAGTGAAGGGAGTCAAGGTAAGACAAGAAAGTTTTGAATTGACATAATGCTGCTGTGTTGAATATAACAGAATGTTTTTGGTTTTTAGCCCAGCTGTAGAGAAGCTTGAAATTGTGGAATGTGATTTGGAGAAACCGGATCAGATTGGATCAGCTTTAGGGAATGCATCAACTGTGATATGTAGCATTGGTGCCAGCGAGAAGGAAGTTTTCGACATTACTGGACCTTTTCGAATCGATTACCAAGCTACCAAAAACCTCATTGATGCTGGTAACAGTAGCTTTCATTATTGTTATGTTTTAATGCTCTATGTTTTCTGCATGTCATTGTCTTTATTTGTCCTAAAGTTGAATTTTTCACTGTTCATTGCTAAAACTTTGTTAAGCCTTAATCCTGAAACACAATCTAAATCCGACACAAATGTTTTCCTTGGAGTTTTAGTAATTACAAATACTGATTCAGCCAGGCTGAAGCACTTAATTTTTATTATTTGTCGCTGTGTTTATATTTATGCCTTTAACAGTCTAATTTACACTGTCCTAAATATTGAAAACAAAATGTTTGCTCTTTCTATCATGCAGCAACTGCTGCCAAAGTAAATCACTTCATATTGGTTACTTCATTGGGAACAAACAAATTTGGCTTTCCTGCAGCTATTCTCAAGTGAGTATGAAAGCTTTCTCAAGTACTAGCTGTGTCCAGCAATTTGCATATTTGTAGTTCATAGTCGAGCGGTAGTTATATTCGCATGTTCACATCTTAAAGCGGTTCAACTGATTGCTTAGTTCTACTTCTAAAGTTTGTTTTGGGGAGTCTTGTGTTGGAAGAGGAAGGCAGAAGAAGCATTGCTAGCCAGTGGACTTCCATACACGGTAAGTCATTGTGGTACTAATTACACTACAAGTGCAGGGTCCTAATTATCTTATTATGCTATCACTCTTTTCAGATAGTGAGACCTGGAGGCATGGAGCGGCCTACTGATGCTTACAAGGAAACTCATAACGTGACCCTATCAACTGAAGATACCTTATTTGGAGGTCAAGTGTCAAACCTTCAGGTACTTATCATGTAAAATGTTTTCATGTATGCGGCTATTTATTTAAGATAGGTATAT
Organism: Calophaca sinica; assembly: GCA_037113605.1. Taxonomy (NCBI): domain Eukaryota; kingdom Viridiplantae; phylum Streptophyta; class Magnoliopsida; order Fabales; family Fabaceae; genus Calophaca; species Calophaca sinica. The sequence goes on from CM073734.1 coordinate 75,596,320, forward strand.
GGAAGTTGTTAACTCTCCAATTTTCAATCTTAAAAGCAACTACTGATAGTAAATAGAAGTGAATTTCATCTTTTAACACATTGCAAAACATATTTGAATGTTTGTGTGTAGCAGAATATTATGATACCCTCTTAGATTTTTACCTGCAAGTTATCAGTATCTCACGATTCATGTGATTCGTATCTCGATTCGATACGAAATCGCATGCAATCGATACGTATCTTAGTGTGAACCTTTTTTGGACTTGTATCTCAACATGAATCCCGATTCGCTCTACTGTATCCCATGAATCCTGATTCTCAACTGAATCGCACGATACAAATTTCGTCACTGGTGCAACTCAGAAATGGGTCGAGTCGTGCAACCCAATTTTTAAAAAACCTTCTAGGGTTTTTTTTTGTTGCATTTTTTCCCTTAAATGGGATAGAATCAGACTAAATAAACCTTCCAAATAATCCAAGTCAGAATAACAAACAAACAACCCTATCACACTGCATTCTTGGTCCCCACTCCCTCCTACCATGCGTTTTTTTACTCTTACTGCCTACACAATACTTCGTGCCCTCCTTTCTCCTCCACTCCTCTCTAATTTCTAGTCCCATTTTAGTCTCCTTATCTTGTTCCCACTCTCTATTTTTTATTATTTGAATCTGACATTATTTTGAAGTTCATATATGATAAATCAACTTATGTTTTTTTTCCTTATTCACATGTTTTTACTTAAAAAATGTCATATTTTTATTGATCATGTATCTTACGATTCATAAAAAGATACGATACACGATTCAAAAAATAGGTCCAACGATTCACGATATGTATCCCAATTTGATAACCAGCAAATTGATTTAAAAAATAATAAAGTTACTCTATTGCTGTAGGCAGTAAGTACCGTGCATTTTCTTGTAAAATATCTTATTTTCCTAACAGTTATTCTGTCTTCTTTCGGTATAAAATTTTGGGACTGCCTGTTCAATATTAATTTGGTGAGTGCGTGCTAACCAAGAGCAGAAATAACTTATTCATTGCAGGTTGCTGAACTCATGGCAGTCATGGCCAAGAATCGTGATCTTTCATATTGTAAAATAGTGGAGGTAATTGCAGAGACAACTGCGCCGCTGAAACCTATGGAGGAACTTCTTGCAAAGATACCTTCTCAACGCCCTTACATTTATTCACCTAAGGTAGGTACTTCCTTACCTAATATAATTCATTTTAAGGGTATATTTGGAACTTGATCAAAATGATGTCAGTTCTAGTCTTGAGAAAGAGGGATGGTTGAACATACAATTTAATTCCTTCTGCCTATTAGTTCAACTTTCCTGTTTTCAATTAGCATCATCTCTCAAGCATGAGAAGAAGCTGACCGCCCCTCTGAGGGCGCTCATTATTAACCATTCTACCTTGCTATTACTAACAAGACCTGTTAATTGATGCATTGTTTATTGGGATGGTTCAGGAGCCAGATACTGCAGCTGTCAGTGATCCAGATCCCTCTGCTAATGTTGTGGCAGAAGAACCTAGCATTGCCCCTCCGAAAGAAATAGCACAACCTAAACCAGTGGTGAAACAGTCACTTTCTCCTTATACCGTGTAAGCCTGACTACTAATATTTCCGAGACAACAGATATTAAACATTAATTAGTGAAATCTATTACTCATTGGATATATGTATTTTCAGTTATGACGATTTAAAGCCACCATCTTCTCCTTCTCCGACTCAGCCTGGCGGAAAACAGATAAAGATCAGTGACGCAGTGCCAACACCTAGTTCTTCAGATACTCCAAGTGGCGTGCCAGGAATAGATGGCATCTCTCAGACAACATCTTCCTCAAAAGGGCGGGAGTCTCTTTCTCCTTATGCAGCGTAAGCCGCTCTCTAATGTTGCGGTCATAATATGTTAGCAACACATTACCATCTTTCTTATCTTAAGCTCTTTGCTCTGGCAGCTATGAGGATTTGAAACCTCCAACTTCCCCAAGCCCCACCCCAAGTAGCTCCAATAACAAACCTCTTACTGCCTCAACAGCAGTGGAATCTGCACCACCATCTACAGATGTCAATGTTGCTGAAAAGAATCCTTCTCAAGATTCAATTTCTTGGAATTCTCCCTACCATGTGTAAGTCCAAATATTCTTGTTATCAACAACTTAATACTTTTATTTGTGGTATCCCTACGTTGTAGTTTGTTTTTCTTGTTTATATTTGTTCTTTAAGGCCATGCTATGCCTGCAGATATCCTGACCTGAAGCCTCCTAGTTCACCATCTCCTAATGCACCAACCATATCACTATCTGCATCTTCTGTGAACAAGGTGCCCGAGATAGATACGGTATCCAGCAATGGAGCAGCCCAAGTTTCAATAGCAGATGAACCAAAGGATGGACAACATCTCCCTGAACCGAAGTCAAGACCACTCTCACCTTATTCAATGTGAGTTGCTTCCAACTTGCCTTAAATTTTTCTTATTTCTTCTCCAAAGATTCTTCATTCCTTATTCTGCTAAGGACACATTGGCCTGTGTTATTGTGTGTTTGTTTTTCGGTTGGAACTAATAGATGGGACCGGTGCTTAGCACAGGTGCGAGAAAATCAACAGGAAATAACTTTTCTATGTAAAAGATGATGGTGATGTCACATGGCGCAATGTGGATAACCAAATTAAATATAGTTAGTTTTCTTAAATAAAAGATAAACACAAGATGGAGATACTGCCACGTGACGCAGCGTGGATAACCAAACTAAGTGTAGTTAGTTTTCTTAAAAGAATTCAGGTGAGTGAATAAGTCTTACATTGGTAATCAATGGACTAAGTTAGGACCATATAAGTGAGAAGATGATTAGGCCAAATGCATCAAGGCTTTGAATCAAGATGTAGTGTCAGACTCACTATTTTGATAGTTTGATCTATATTTGTTTTTATGTTTTTTGGGGGCAGTGTTTAGTTAGTAGTTACATTCTGATCTCTTCGTGCAAATGAACTTCCAGGTACGAGGACTTGAAGCCTCCTGCATCGCCAATGCCTTCCTTCAGAGAATCCTAAGAACTGCCTGCCTTTGGAATCAGACAAGGTTAGAAATGCAAATTATTATATGTATAATGTATAGTATACCCTTGATTACATACATATAATATGCTTTTGAGCCTTATTTTTGGTGCTGAAGTTACTGGGCTCATAATTGTGATATTACTGTTGAAGCAAATAGGATAATCGTATTGAAGATTTTATGCAGCAATTCATCATGTGAAGGATAGTTGCTCAAATATGAATATTGGAAGCATTTCTGCGAATTGAAATTTTCAGCCATGCCATTTTTTTTTTCTTGTTGACCTTTTGGTGAAACTCAGCGAGCACTGTTGCTCCTTTTTGTAAATTACTTTTCCTATTTTTTTTTTTTTGACAAGTTTCCTATGTTGGAATTTAAATAAGGAAAAGGTATTACTTTTCAATTTTTCATGACCAGTTTTTTCATTTATTTTTCATTATTTTCATGGGCAGTTTTATTTACGGATAACATGTCACCATTCCAAAAGATTGTGTCCATACTCCCTCCTTACCATCTTGGCCCGTCAAATAAAGCGGCTGATATTGATGTTCTCTTGTTAAAAGGGTACACCAGTAATTTTCTTATAAAAAACTGTCAGATTATGATAAAAAATTATAGATAATTGTGATTAAAAATTTGCAAAATAAATATCTATTGTTCATTAGTAAGACTGCCTGTTTTTCCTATCATACCAAAAAAAACACACATTAGTGCAATAGCTATACTAACCGGGACGGATTCAGGAATTTCGACTAATGGGAGCAAGATTATATACTATAAATATTTATATAAAAATACATTAATACATAAGTGATAAAATAATGACATACGTTATCATTAAGCAAAAAATTAGATATTACAAAAACTATAATATTATACACTAAAAAAATTGAAGACACTTCAATATCTACAAATTATAATTGTTCTCTACGTGTCTTTATATTTTGAAATTATTGTATGATTTTTTTTATTTTCAGCACTATATATATCTCTATGTGTATGTGACCAAACAATCATTCAACAATTCATCTCTCAATCATATAAAAAAAGAGTAGCTCATTTTCTAAGGAGTAGTTTATTTTTTATATAAACATTTATAACATTATATACTAAAATAATGAAGATACCTCAACATCTACAAATTATAACTGCTTTTCGCGTGTCTTTATATTTTGAAATTGTTGTATGAATTTTTTGTCTTCAACACTATTAAAAATGTCTCTCTGTGTGTGTGACCAAACAATCATGCAACAATTCATCTCCCCAATCATATAAAAAAAGAGTAGCTCATTTTCTATTTTTTTTAGTGGGGTCAATACTAAATTTTAAGTGAGGTAAAAAATAAAATTACTCAATAATTAGTAACAAAAACAAAGAAATCAGTGGGGTCAAGAGCCCCCAATTAAATCCAAATGGATCCGTCCCAGTATACTAATGATATCTAGCCCTTGGATATTTCACTTTTTAGTTTTTAAATGCATTACAGTAAGCTTAAAATAGGCGTCAATTTAGCCTTGAACCATTAAGCCCCTAATATTTTGGCTTTTATTTTGGGGTCTTCTCAACTTAATTTTACAACCTCCCCCTCCACCTAAAAAGTCTAAATACCCCTTCACTTTTTCCGTATGTGATGCTTCGTCTCTCCTTTTTTTATTTGATTTGAATGTCCCGACAATAAGAATTCGAAAGTGTTTTGAACAACTTAACGTTGTTTCACTTCCCTTTTTGCTAGATTTGAACTTCTAGACAATAAGAATCCGAAAAGTCCTGGCAATAAGAATCCGGAATGTCCCGGCAATAAGAATCCAAAAGTGTTTTGAACAACTTAACATTGTTTCACCTCTCTTTTTTGCTAGATTTGAACTTCCAGACAATAAGAATCCGAAAAGTCCCGGCAATAAGAATCCAGAAGTGGTTTTTTTTTTTTTTTTTTTTTTTTATATTTGCCATACTTCAATCCGGAAACTTGATTCCAGGAGACTCCGGAAACAAGAATTCGTAAGTAAAAATTTTGCAGAAAAAAATAAGGCAAAAACATGTCAATGTGAGCGCAACGGTGGAGAGCGACTGCGACGGTGGTTGCGGTGACTGAGAGACAGAGTGCAAGAGAGAGTGAGAGACACAGACACAAAGACATAGTGCGAGAGAGAGAGAGAGAGAGAGAGAGAGAGATGAGAGGAGTGGGAGGTGAAGATTGAGAGAGAGAAAGTTGAGGCAGAAGATAGGGGTAAAATGGAGATTTTTGAGGGAGGGGAGGTGTTAAAAACATGGGCCCTAATTTATCCATCCAACGTAGCCTTTTTTTTTTTGGTCGAATCCATCCAACGTAGCCCAAACACAAGATTTTGCATTGACATACCTACATGCTCAAGATAGAGACATGAGTTTGACAAAAAAAAGAAAAAAAAAAGGTAGAGACTTGAGTATAACTTTCATCTTGCTTTTAAGATGGCTATTGGTATCAAGGTTATCAAAACGGACGAGACATTTGAGCAGAGTGTAGAGTCTTGGTTGAGTTCAAAAGGTCAGGCAGGGGTCGAGCAGGGTTGGGCCAGGAAATGAATTAAATTATATTTTCAAAATTTTTAATATAACATATAAAGCACTAATAAACAAAAAATAACATAATATTTATAACATCACGATATAAAAAATTAAATTCCGGTTAAAATGTTACAAGTCAACATATAACATGTAAAAATTACATATTAAACTAAAACAAATATGTTATAATAACATTATAATATTCAATAATCACAAATATTGTAATGTAAGTACTCTCATAATAATATTAATATATAAATTAATTTTAAATTTTATTATAATATTTAATTTAATCCATCAACATGAAAAAATGGATAAAAATCTCTTATGTGTCAAAGATAATGTCATTTACCATTTTAAAAAAAAATAAAAAATAAAAAATTAATTTTTTTAAGAACCGGCCGGTTCCCGGTTTTGGCCGGTTTTTTCGCGGTTTTCCCGGTTTTGGCCGGTTTTTTACCAGTTTTCCGGTTTTTAGGCCGGTTCTTATACAGTCCGATTTTCAGGTTCAAACGGACCGGACAGGGGTCCGGTTCCCGGTTCAACCGGTCGGACCGGCCGGTCCGGTCCGGTTTTAACAACAATGGTTGGTATCCATACCCCCATAAAACATGTACTGGCCAAAGTATCCCTACAAAAAATTTCATAATCCCTCCTCTTACTCGCTCAACGGTATATCGTAAATTGGCTATTTACGATATCTATTTTATAAAAAAATATATACCGTAAATAGGTTGTTTACGGTATACATTTTATACAAAATAGGTACCCTAAATAATCGTTTTAAAAAGAAGTACTGTAAATTACCTGTTTACGGTATATATTTTTAAAAAAAACATGTATCGTAAATAGGCAATTTACGATATGTTTTTTAAAAAAAATTTAGGTGACGATTCCGGTACCCTTTTAATTTTATTGGGTACTGGTACCCAAGTGAGTTGGATCAATTAGTAATTATTTTTATCCAACTTATCATATCATCAATGTTATTCTTATATCTAAATATTAAGCGTATCAAATATGTTTGGCTTAAATATGTTTTTTGTCCCTATAAATATGTGGACTTTCGTTTTTCGTCCCTTTAAATTATTATTTCTTTTATTTTTCATCCCTACAATATAAGAATTTTTGCTTTTAATCTTTGTTGTTTCGTTTTAGTCCCTATAAATGTTTTCCATGTTTGGTTTAAATCTCTAAAATTAGAGACTGTTTTGATTTTAGCCTCTGAAATATGGACTATATAAGGACTAGTTCCACATATATATATAGGGTCAGGATCTAATGACATCAGGTGTCAAACTTAGCATAATGACACCTCTAATAAATTTATGTATAATACAAATTTTGTCAATCCAACCGTTGAATTGAAAATTCTTAGTAAATAGATTCAACTCATATATATATATATATATATATATATATATATGAGTTAGGATCCGTTGACACCAAGTGTAAGTCATAATACTTACACCAAATCTCAATCGTTAAATCTATTTAATCCAATGGCTAAAAATATTTTATCTCTTAAATTTAGCAAATTCAAAAGAAAGGCACGTGAGGTCTTCCTTCCTATTTCTTCTCTTTCACAGGCGACAAAACCTAACCGCTGGAGCCATTGTAATTCGAAACCTAATGCTGTGAAATGTTAATAAATGACCCTCGATCTCCCGTTATACAATAGAATGGGAGTTAATGACACCACAACTACTAATATATGACAATCCATCGCCTAATTTGAATGACGAGCAGTGATGTCACTGCAGTGATAGTGTGATGAGAATTTGGAATGGTGAGCGAAGCAGAACTGCATTGTGTTTTTTACTGTTTTTGAGTATTATGATTCGAAAGAAAGAGATTAGAAAAATCATTGATTTGTCCCATGTAAGTGGCTCAGTGGTTGAGCCAAGGGACACGAAGGAGTTGCAGGGCTCAGATCCTTGCCACTAACAAAATCCTCTTCCCCTCTAACAAACTAACCACTAACATTTGTCTATAAAAAAAATCATTGATTTGTTTTGCTAGATTTAATTATTCAATTAGTTATTTTTGTATACAATAATGCATACACAGAGGACGACTGGAAATTGGTACAGGTAGTGCTTACATTCAATTGATTCCAATAGTAATAAAAAATTCGTAACTACCAAAAAATTTTCAATAAAAATGCAACTTATCACTTGTTAGATTCACATTAACATTGGAATCAATTAACTGTTCAGCAACCATCCAGAGGATAAAACTTCACATTACTATTGATTGTTGAACAAATGAATACAGAAGAAAGAAGAGATAAGCGAGTCCAAGGAGGGATAGCACTGGCGAGTATAGGCAGCGGCGGTGCTTTGTTCGGTGTGCAATGATTTTTTTCTTGACAAACAGTCTGTGCGATGATGAATTCAGTGATTTGGGTTTCAATGCCTTTGAAAGAGATGAAAAGGAAAGAAAAACCTCACGTGCCTTTTTTTTTGAATTTTTTAAATTTAAGAGATAAAATATTTTTAGCCATTGGATTCAATAGATTTAACGGTTGACATTTGGTGTAAATATTATAACTTACACATGGTGTCAACAGATCTTAACTCATACATATATGTATACATATGTATGTATGTATGTATGTATGTATGTATATGTATATGTGTGTGTGTGTATTACAGGGACAAAAATCAAAAAAAGATTGCACGGGCCAAAAACAAAGTTAGAACATGTTGTAATGTTGTGATATTTTGTTTGTTGTATATCTAACTGATCCAGAGTGGCCAAAAGGCTCACTCTGTAATAGGCTGATCCGACCCAATTAGGAGGATCCATGCTGAAACACCAATGACCCGAAATGGCCCAAGGCTCACTTCGGACCACCGACCCGACTCGGCAGTTCCACCCTCGGAGTGATAAACCCTAGGGTTCACATCTCCACGACGCGAAACCCTAGAATGCAAGCATTGCGGCGCTAGCCCTAAAAGCAATCTTCTCACAACACAACCCTAGAAACGACATCGACTGTCGGATACATCCATGGCTGATGATCAATCTAAGGTTACCTCAGAACATCCACACATCAGCAACCTGACCTCACCTATAAAAGGTCCATAACCTAATCAATAAATGTACGCACTGTTCAATTTTTATCTCACCTTATTTCGATACTAACTTAGGCATCAGAGTGTGTGTAGGTACACCCCCCACCGTCGTGCTCCGCCGTGCTCGACCGTTCCGGCCACCTCTGAGATCCACTTCGGATCATTGGCGCCGTCTGTGGGAACAAGATTCTTGTTCCTCCGTCAAATCCTTTGATTTACCATGGCCGGACCAAAGCGAAACACCACGTGGAATACGACTTGCATACCCGCATCCCTTGATGTTCCTGAACAGGACGATGAGATCCTTGTTGCCATCGAAACTGAGTCTCACTCAGTCCCACAGGGAGAGACTGCTCCCAACATCGAGCCCAAGATAGTACCGGCTCCGGAACTGCTGCCTAACCCCGCTACTGCTGCCGCTGTCAACGAGGTGCTCAATCTCGTTCGACAGCAAACGGAGGCCATGGCGGCGCAGAACCTCCGTCTCATCAACATTGAAAACAAGTAGAACGATTTGTCTAAGAGGATAGACGCCTACCATCGATCTCAACAATGGACCCTTCGGACCGGCAAGACTCAGAGCAGATCTGGCGATCGCCGAACTTCCAGTCCCAGATCTGCTACTTGCCCTTCTCCGGGAACAAGGTCTTATGTACCATTTCCTCCGAGTCGCAGTTCACAGCAAAGGTCTCAGACTCGCCACCGATCCGCTGACCGATCTTCTCTGCGACGTCGTTCCCCGAGGGGCTCACGCCTCCATCGACATCGAACCCCAGAACGCTCGTCCCCTCGTCGTTCACCACCATCCAGGATTCAGCGCCGCCACAGATCCGCCGAGCGATCTACACGCAGGGTCTCTATCGAGCACCCCTTCTTTCGTCGTTCTGAATCCCCCTAAGGATCGTGAGAATGCGCTCTCCACCACCGACACTACCATTCAACACGCGTGTCTCCTCAACGGCAAGGCCGCCACGTCTGACGTTCGCGAGCAAGTGTCACTCCTCCAAGACGTCGTCGACCGTCGGCATCACCTCCCCGTCACGTTTCCGATTCTCCTACTACATTCTCTGGAACCTACCTTCTGAGGACTACAAAGACTACTTCGTTTCCGGCCCCTTCACTATGAGGGTCACCCGATTCCCGATCCCGAAGGCCCTTCAAAAACCTCCCTCGCTTGAAACCTACGACGGCACAGGAGATCCCGATGAACACATCGGATGCTTCGACACCATAATGGGGTTTCGTGGGGCCAAAGACCCAGTAAAATGCAAGATCTTCCTGCTCACCCTAAAGAAAGCGGCCCTCACATGGTTCCAGGGAATAAAGAAAAACTCCATAGACTCTTGGTTTGAGCTCACTGCTCAATTTTGCTCTCATTTCACTGATTCTCGCGTTTAACCTAAGTCGGTTGCTACGCTGCAAGCGATTCACTAACGGAAGGACGAACTGCTTCGAGACTACATCGAGCACTTCAACAAGGAAGCAGTGTTCGTCAAACACGCCTCCGATGAGATGAAATTATACCTGCTGGAACTAGGTTTGCTCGAAGATAGCCTCTTCAACATCAACATCAGGGTTGATAAACCTGACAACCTAAACGACTTCCTCCGACGTACAGAGAAGTATATAAACTTCGAAGAGAAACAGATGGCTTCAAGGTCGAAAAAGAGGACCTCCCAGGAAAAAAGCTCTGGGTACAAGGAAGATCGACCACGCCAAGACAAAGACCTCAAAGGTCCCCCTGGGAGATACGAAGAATATACCCCGCTGAACACCTCTCGATCTCGCATCTTGCATGAGTGTGCCAGCTCGAAATTTAAAGACGCGGGAATTCGATTCCCCAAACCTCTGAAGGAGCGGCCTGAAACTGATAAATCGAAGTATTGTCGGTTTCATAAAAGCGGGTCACAACACCGACGACCGCGTTCAGCTTAAGGATGTCATCAAATCCCTCATCCAGAAGGGAAAGCTACAGAAATACACGAAGCCGAGGACGGGCGAAGGACGAGCCCGATCTTGATCCCCCCGACCTAAGCGCGACAATCACTCTGCCCTGACCCAAATAGAAAGTCACCCTCATCAGGCCGACGAGGAAGAAGCTAGGCCCCCACCTGTGCTTTAGTAATTTCCGGTGGCTTGACAGGACGGGGTGAAGCTTCCATCAATTCCGCCAAACGGAAGATACGAGAGGCAATGTCCATAAACACTGTCTATCCACCTGTCAACCAACCAAGATCAAGCCGACCACCTTTGGCCTTTTATGATGAAGACCTGCTGAACGGTCACCCAAACGATCAAATTCCCTTGTTGATTTGCGCCTATATGGCAAATTTCGACGTAAGGAGAATATTGGTTGATCAAGGGAGCTCTACCAATATCATGTTTGTCGATCTCTTCAAGACTCTGAAGTTGGCTGAAAAAGACATGATTCTATATCACGGCTCCGATCTCCAGGGTTTCAATGGTTCCACACCCAAACCCCTGGGCTATATCGAACTGATGGTCACGTTCGGCGACAAGGCCAAAACTAAAACCATCAAAGTTCAATTCATTGTCCTTCCATGTCCATCGCCCTACAACTGCATCCTAGTATGACCTACCCTGGGAGAGTTATGAGCAGTAACTTCCACCGTCCACCTCAAAATGAGATTCTACTCATCCGAGGGGAAGATAATCACGATCCATGGAGATCTCGAGGCTGCCAGGCGATGTTACCTGTTGTCAATCAAAGGGAAAGAAAGCAAACTAGCACCACAAAAAAAGAACATCGGATCATCCGATGTCAATGTCGCGGACTTCGATGCAAGAATCGAACCCAAGGACGAGATCGAAGAAGAGACAGACCTTGTCGCAAAAGAACTTCAAAAGAAAATATGCCGACCCATTCCAGATGGGGAATTTCTGAGGGTTCAACTAGAGGAAGACCCGAAGAAGACTGTTCAGATCGGCATCGACCTTCCCCCCGAGGTAAAGGAAGACCTGATCAAGTGCCTCAGAACCAATGCCGGCCTCTTTGCATGGACTGCAGCTGACATGCCAGGGATTTCCCCTGACATCGCATGCCATCGTTTCACCCTGGATCCCTCCGCAAAGTGGGTCACACAGAGAAGGAGGAAGCAATCTCCTGAGACGGCCGAAGTGGCTAGGAAGGCCATTAGTGATTTAATTAAGGCTGATTTTGTAAGAGAAGTCAGGTACACAACTTGGCTCTCAAATAGGGATGGTAATTTCCACCTGTGTGTGGGGATCCCCGCGGGGACTACCCCATTCGGGGCCCTGCGGGCGGGGAATTTTTCCCCTTGGGGATGGGGACGGGGGAGAAAACCCCCCCGCAGCCGATTCGGGGATGGGGATAGGGATCACACCCCCCGCCCCGAACATATTACATAATTATTCTTAAAAAATACATATATATGTATTATAATGATTGTTTTTTGGTCTTTTTATGTCTTTTTTTAATTTTTAAAAACTATAATGGTTTTAGTAAAATAAAACAAAAGAAAGGTTAACACTCATCAGATTCACAAATCATGATCATAATGACTTCACATGTTGGACTAGACATGGAAAATTGATTTTGATATTATAATTTTGAAACTTTTTCATACTTTTATATTTTTTTTCAATTTTATTGAATTTCAGTGTTTTTTTAATTTTTTTTTAATTTTTGGGGTCCTCGTGAGGACCTGCGGGGATCCGTGGGGATGGGGATGGGGGAGAAAAACTCCCCATGGTGGGGATCGGGGATGGGGACGGGGGAAAATCTGGGGGGCGGGGCGGGGAGCGGGGGAGCACTCCCCGGTACCGCTCCCCCCCGTTGCCATCCATACTCTCAAATGTAGTCCTCGTTAAGAAAGCTAATGGAAAATGGAGAATATGTGTTGATTATACCGATCTCAATAAGGCTCGTCCTAAAGACGCCTATCCCTTTCCCAACATCGACAAACTCGTGGATAACTCCTCGGGTTTTCGATTACTGTCATTTATGGACGCGTACTCTGGATACAACCAGATACCGATGAATCCTGCAGACCACGAAAAGACCGCGTTTATGACTGACAACGACAATTACTGCTACGAAGTAATGCCTTTCGGTCTCAAAAACGCCGGGGGAACTTACCAACGCATGATTAACAAGGTCTTTAAGGACCAGATCGGGAATGTGCTCGAAGTATACATGGACGACATGATCGTAAAATTAGCCGAAGAGCCAAATCATGTGGCCGACCTTTCGAACGTCTTCGAACAGGCACGCCGACACAACATGAGGCTTAACACAGAAAAATGCACGTTTGGCGTCAAAACGGGCAAATTCCTGGGCTTTTACTTAACAGAGCGCGGCATCGAGGCCAATCCCGATAAATGTCGCGCCATCACCAAAATAAGACGGCTGAAGTCAAAAAAAGATGTCCAACAACTAACAGGGATGATAGCTGCCCTAACCAGATTCATTTCCAAGTCCGCCCAAAGAGTGCTTCCTTTCTTCAAATTACTAAAGAAAGGGGTACAGTTCGAATGGACTTCGAAATGCGAAGAAGCTTTCACAAAGCTAAAAGAAATACTATCAACTCCGCCAGTTCTGACAAGATCCTGTGCCGGAGAGACCCTATACCTATACTTAGGGGTCACCGAAGTGGCCCTAAGTGCCGTTTGGATTAGAGAAACAACCGAAGGGCAAAGGCCAGTTTACTTCATAAGTAAAATGCTCCAAGGCCCCGAACTCCGATATTAGAAAATCGAAAAAGTCGCTCTAGCGCTGGTCATTACAGCAAGACGACTACGTCAATACTTCTTGTCTCATCACATTGTGGTCCGAACCGACCAACCAATCAAATAAATCCTACACCAGCCTGACCTGGCAGAACGGATGATTAAGTGGTCTATAGAACTCTCTGAATTCAGCATTTCCTTTAAATCTTGGCAAGCAGGCAAAGCTCAAAGCCTAGCCGACTTCATAGCAGAGATGACTTCGACCTCTGAAGACTCGAGCACCAGATGGACCATCCATGTCGATGGGTCCTCGATTTCGAAGGGAAGCGAAGCAGGCCTAATCATGGAAAATGCTAAAGGCTTGACAATCGAATTCTCTCTAAGCTTCTCCTTCCCTACATTGAACAATCAGGCCGAATACGAAGCATGCATCGCCGGGTTGACGTTCGCTCGCGATCTTGAAGCCTCCGAGGTCAGTCTTCGCACTGACTCCTAACTTGTAGCTTCTCAAGTTAATGGGGAATATCAAGCAAAAGACCCCCTGCTACAGAAATACCTAGCTGTAGTTAAACAACTAATGAAAAGCTTCCAAAAAATAGAGATCGTCGAGAGCAGAACTCGAGAGCCGACGTACTCTCTAAATTGGCAAGCACAAAGACGACGTGAGGCAGTAGATCGGTCATTCAAGAGACCCTTTTCCATCCAAGTATCATGACCACAACGGGGATTCCAGACGCCCCGAAGAGGGTCGACCAAAACCTCGAGCGTCTCCTCATTACTCCTTCAATGTACACAATCACTGACTTCGGTAACTCATGGATGACGCCGATTCTCAAATATATTTGTCAAGGCGAACTTCCTCTCAATGACAAAGCAGCATCAAAAATCTGCCGCAAAGCGTGTTCATACTCCGTCATCGAGGATCGCCTATATCGGAGAGGTTTCTCAGCGCCTCTTCTGAAGTGCCTTGATGCAGCCGAGGCCCAGTATGTACTCGCCAAAATCCACGAGGGTGTCTATGGTCACCCCCTCGGAGGTCAATCTTTGGCCAAGAAAACACTGCAAGCCAGTTACTACTGGTCGACCATGGATGCGGATGCCATTGCCTATGTCAAAAAGTGCGAGAAATGCCAAAAGCACGCCGATATGCATAGCGCCCCTTCTTGCAAGATGACTGCTCTATCTTCCCCATGGCCTTTCGCCTGGTGGGGAATCGATCTCCTCGGACCATTTCCTATGGCCCCATGCCAGATCAAATACTTAGTCGTGGCAATAGACTACTTCACGAAATGGATCGAAGCCGAACCAGTGGCAAAGATCACGGCAAAAAACATAATCAAGTTCTTCAAAAAGCAAATCCTTACAAGGTTCGACATTCCCGAAGTCGTTGTGACCGATAATGGAACACAATTCGCGGAGAAGGGGTTCCAGAAAACCCTAGCTGACTTCGGCGTAAAGCAGAGATTCACTTCGGTCGAGCATCCCCAAACAAACAGGCAAGCCGAAGCAGCAAATAGAGTTATCTTAAGAGGTCTGTAAAAGAGACTTGACGAAGCCAAAGGAAATTGGGCAGAGGAGCTCCCACAAGTACTGTGGGCATATCGAACCACGCCCCACTCTTACACCGGAGAAATGCCATTTCGGCTTACCTATGGATCCGGCGGTGATCCCAAATCGAAGTCGAGAACCGAGCCGAGAATGCTCCACCCACTTCGAACTTCATCCAATCACCAATGCTTAAGAGAGGAGTTGGACCTCCTCGAAGAAAATCGAAAGCTAGCCTCTCTAAACGAAGCTGCTATGAAACAAAGAATTGCAGCAAGGCACAATCAACGAGTCATACCTCGTGAGTTCGAAAAGGACGACCTCATCCTAAGAAGAGCCGATGTCGGCCTTAAAAAGCGAGCCAAGAAAAGCTGGCACCAAATTGGGAAGGTCCATATCGGATCTCCTCGAAAACCGGTAATGGCGCCTACACCTTGGAAACTTTGCAAGGCCAAGCAATTCCTCGAACGTGAAATGTTACCAAACTTAGAAAATATTTTAGCTAAATGCCCATGTAACTCCCTCACGAAAGGGAGTCCACCACTTGTAAAAATCCAAGCATAATAAAACGAGTCTTCGGCACATGAAGGTTTTATTATCACGATTTGGCTAAGGTTATAATACCATTTTTATTTTGGGTAGACAACCGAACCCCGGTCACAACGAGATTCCGCATTGTCACGCCAGTCATTTGGGAGTCTCAACCGACGTGACTAGCCATCACGTCAGTCTACGGACATTTCCATTACATCGTTCACCCGAAGCTAGTCAACAAGTCCAAACTTCCGGGGTAGAAGGAAGGTTCCCTTGGCCGGGCTCCTTTCCCGAGATAACGACCACGCAAACAAACAAATTGCGTAATAACAAAGTTACATATATATCCACCAAAGCAGGTCGAAAAAACTGAAATTTCATTCAAATTGTTGTCAAAGTACAAAAGGCCATTGGCACAAAGGAGCAAGTACAAAACAACATAAAGTAAAAACATCTTAAACGAAAAAGACAAGTTACAAAATACAAGGGAAAGAGCTAAACATCAGTCGAAGTGGGGGAAGGGCGAACAACAAGAACGGCTCTGATTTCAGCATGAATAATGTGGTCCCCTGAAACTACTCCAAGGTTCGTGTTGCCCTCAGTCCGAATGGCCACTCCAGGATTCAGGAACACCACTTGTTGGACGCCATTCTCGAATTGTTCCGCCCCGATCTCCACCATGGTCTGGTCGCTAGCCGTCTTTTACTCCAAGGCAGTCTTCAGCTCATGACTCCTATCCTCCAGCGCCTTCTTCAGCTTGGCGACATCGGAGCGATAAACATCCATTTACTTCCGACAAGCATCTCTATCCCTGGAAGTATTCTCTGCATCAGACTTGAGACCCTCCTTCTCCTTCAGGAGTTCTTCATTTGCGGTAGTCAACTTGCGACAGTTCCTCTCGGCCTCATCGGCCCGAAGAGACCCATTCGTAAGTTGGGTCTGAAGACCCACTGCATTCTGCACCTTTGTGCGAAGATCTTGGTTGCTATTTTCCAAATCGCGAATCCGATCTTTCAAATCCCGATCTTTCTTTAGGGCTGTCTCCGTTTGACACTTCGTCTTGCGTAAGCGAACAACTTCCTCATCTAATTCCTTCACCTTCTCCCCAACCTGTTGCCAGAGGGGCCGACCAGCGCCCCCAGAAGGTTGCGCTGGATCCTGGCCTTTGTAGGGTAGCACTTGTTGCTTTGAACCCTTTGGCTTTTTCGGCTGAGGAGCAGGATGTCGGAAGAGGCATGCCTCTTGTGTGTGTCCACATCAACAATATCAACAGTGGCACTAACCACCTGGGCGGCAGAACGCTCCAGCACTCGCTCATGAGCCGAAGTAGCCGACTCCGAACCTGCATTCTTAGAGGAATTGGAAGGAGAAGCGTTGGTCACTTCGGTAGCGTCAGCAGAAGGTCGAATTTGTTTTCCCTTCCCGGAACCATCTTCTAACTTTTTGGCCATAGCGGCCGAATAGCAGCAAACTTGGCAATGCTCGACATTGATTCTGCACAAAAGAAACATGTCAGATAAAGACTTGTATAACACAAAAGTTAACACAAGCAAATAAACCCCTACCTAAGACACGTCGAGCGTCCCCCCAAGTCGGGCATCGCAGGAGAGTTCGGGTGTGAACGAACCACTTGAGCGACATTTGCTCTTGAGTCTTGGGGTCGGTACAGAGAACTGGCTCAAAGCCGCCAACCCAATCTCTGATGCTCTTCATCCAACCCCACTTGAGCTCGCTGAGATCAGATAACTTGAACTATAAGACCCATCAGGACAATCGAAAAACGACTTCGACCAATAAAAAGAAAACTTGGGCACTTCGGAACCGTCCCCGGCGAGATCAAAAATGCGCTCCCGGGCGACATCCTCCATCAGAAAAAGGGAAAAATACTTCATCTTCAATATTTTGAGAGATTCACTGTACAAGTCAAAAGTTTTGTCGTTCGGCTTGAAAGAGATCCAACCTTGCCTTTGGTCGCCCTTCTCCGAGGTCTTCATGGGTGAAAATAAATGAAAAAAAGACGCGAAAAGGGGCCGATATCCGAAGATACCCACAAACCAGGTCAAACGCTTTTATAAAGGCCCAACTATTGGAATGAAGCTGAGAGGGGGCCACACACAAGTGTCTAAGAATAGAGAGTTCGAACGACGAAAAGGGGAAGGAAACCTGCACCTCGGTAAATAACACTTCGTACATCAGTATGTAATCCATATCACCACCTTCCACGGAGCAAATCCGATGATCTCTTCCCAGAGCTAGGAAAGCCCATTCCCCTCCGGATTCAACTGCCTCACCTATTCTGATCTGACTCTCCAGGTTGGCCATGTCTTCATCTGTGGAATATTCATATCGGAGGCTAAGAACTTCGGGCGAAACCCACCTGTAATCCTCCGCCTCGGCAGGAAGAGCAGAAGGGTCGTTCAAGTCGATGCTCCGCTTCTTTCCCATGACAAACCTGTCCATGGGGACTTCGGGGTAAGAGACGGTATTATACACTTCTTTATACCATTGAGCCACTTCTCGGGGGTTGCAAGGACGCTGAAACTTGTTTTCCAAAACCACCCGGAAACGCTCTAGGCATTCGGGAGTAATTTTTGGTCCACCTTTCAAACGCTCCTCTACCCCTTCCTCACGGGAAGGTGGCAGCGCCACCATGGGCACCGTCGCAAAGGCACAAAAAGAAGGGGAGGTTTCTGGATGAAACCCCCCATTACCGGAAGCACTCACTCTGGGTAATAACCCAGAATTAGAAAGGGAAGGAAATGCCCAATCCTCAGGCGGAGAGACCTTTGAGAAACCATGAAGTTTCAAAAAATTCGAATTCTCTCCCCTTATTCACTTTTGGTAAAAGAATAAAATAGCAAAGAAGAGAGAAAATACCTCTGATATACGATAAAGAGGCACGAGCAGGAAGACAAATCCTAACAGCTTGACACTCACACAAGTAACTCTCTGTTGCTTAAATGGCAAAATTGCAGAAAAGAAGTAAGAAAACAGAGAAACAGAGAAATGAAGAAGAAGAAGAAGCAAGAGCGAAAGTGACAAAAGAGCACCCCCTTCAGAATTTATAGATTCTGAGAAATGGGGCAGTAATTAATGCAAAAAGAATAATGATGACAAAGCGCTAGAAACGAGGCGACTCCCCAACGAATCGTCACCAAATCTCTACCGCAATTGTCTTGGGAAACGAGCGCGTCTTTTCAAAGCCTCAAATTTGAAAACGAACTGCCTCGGCCTAAAAAAATGCCCTCCCAGAAGGAAACGACAAACATGGCCAAAGTAATCAGTGACCACGTCGGACTGAGGGACTCGTAAGCAAACCAAAATTCGAAGATCAAACCCCTGACTAGAACAAATATCCGACGTCATCCATAACAGATGACTTCGGCTAGGGGGCAATTGATCCGAAGTGGCCAAAAGGTCTACTCCGTAATGGGCTGATCTGACCCAACTAGGAGGATCCATGCCGAAACACCAATGACCCGAAATGACCCATGCCGAAACACCAATGACCCGAAATGACCCAAGATCCACTTTAGACCACCGACCCGACTCGGCAGTTCCACCCTCAGAGTGATAAACCCTAGGGATCACATCACCACAGCACGAAACCCTAGAATGCAAGCATTGCGGCGCTAGCCCTAAAAGCAACCTTCTCACAACACAACCCTAGAAACGACATCGACCATCGGATACATCCAACGACTGATGATCAATCTAGGGTTACCTGAGAACATCCACACGTCAGCAACCTGACCTCACCTATAAAAGGTCCATGACCTAATCAATAAAGGTACGCACTGTTCATTTCTTATCTCACCTTATTCTGATACTGACTTAAGCATCGGAGTGTGTGCAGGTACACCCCCCACCGTCGTGCTCCGCCGTGCTCGGCCGTTCGTGATCCTACTCCAGCCACCTCTGAGATCCACTTCGGATCACTAACAATGAACATTGAAGAGGAAAGAGGTAAAACAACACATTAGCAAATTTATAAAATAGTTCAGATTGTGACAAAAATATATGCGCATATATAATAAAATATGAAGTTGTTAAAAAATCATTAACTAATTTTCAAATTTACGGTTATAATTCACTCTTTAAAGTATATCCCTAACTTTTCAAATAAATAATTATTATTCTTCCTTTTAATTATGCATATGAAACTTAAGGTAAGAAGCACTTACTACTCAATATTGATATACTTGTTTTATGATTCGTTAATTTTATCTGATGACATACAAATATCATTATTGAAGGCAATCTTTGCAAATGGAAGGGCAAAAGTGTGGGAGGAAAAAAAGATTTTGATAGAAAATGTGAAGGCCATGTAAGCCCCCAAACATGATAGAATGAACATATAACAAGGATAATATGTCATAAAAAGTTTGATCCTAGAAGAGTATATATACACATATGATGTCTCAAACACACAATCTATTTCCTCGTACAACTGTGATTGCTTAAATGCGAACATATTTGTTGTAATATGGAACAATTTTGATCTTTTTATTTATTATATTTCTATATTTATACATTCCAGGATATTGTGTTTACTTACGTTGATCACAAAAAAAAAATCATTTTTGGATTCAATCAACCGCAATTGTATTTCATCTTTTTTGTTTGTTTGTATTTTATCAATATATAGCTGCTTTTGGTAGCAAACTAAAAACAATTCGATTACATCATCTTCCATATCCTTTATGTGTACATTGAATCTATGTATTTGATCATATCAAGAAAATAGATACAGTACTTGACAAAGTAAGTGTTGTTGCCACAATTGTACTTTTGAAGGAAACACTTTTATGTAAATTATTAATGCATGTAAATAAAAAAATTTGTTCCTTTGAAAGGGAGGGTGTACAATTGACAGAAGTACAAGCTACACTACACATTTCACAATTAATAGTTGAGATTGTGACAAAAATATATGCGCATATATAATAAACCATGAAGTTGTTAAAAAATAATCACTAGTTTTCAAATTAACAATCTTTAGCAAATATAGTATATCCCTAACTTTTCAAATAAATAATTATTATTCCTTTTAATCTAATAGAGACAAAATAATGCATTTGGGTGCCTTATAAATATAGAAATGTAATCAATAAAAGGATCAAAATTGTTATGTATTACAATAAATATGTTCACATTCAACCAATCACAGTTGTATGAGGAAAAAGTTGGTGTGTTAGAGACATCATATGGGTATAAATACTCTTTTGGGATCAAACTTCTTATGAAATATTGTTCATGTTATATGTTCATTCTATCCTATTTGAGGGCTTACATGGCATTCACATTTTCCATCAATTTTTTTTCTTCCTTCCACACTTTTGCTCTACCATTTGCAAAGATCGCCTTTAATAATGATATTTGTATATCATCATATAAAATTAATGAGTCACCAAACAAGAATATCAATATTGCATAGTATGCTTATTCTCTTAAGTTTCGCATGCATATAATATGATTTCGTTCTTACTATTTGTCATCATACTTAATATGCATATCAAACTTAAGGTAAGAAGCACATACTATGTGATATTGATATACTTGCTTGGTGATTCGTTAATTTTATATGATGACATACAAATATAATTATTGAAGGCGATCTTTGCAAATGGTACAACAAAAGTGTGGAAGGAAGAAAAGGATTTTGATAGAAAATGTGAAGGCCATGTGAGCCCTCAAACATGATAAATGAACATGTTACAAGGACAATATGTCATAAAAAGTTTAATCCCTAGAAGAGTATATATACACATATGATGTCTCAAACACGCCATCTATTTCCTTGTACAATTGTGATTGATTAAATTCGAACATATTTGTTGTAATATGGAACAATTTTAATCTTTTTATTTATTTATTTATTTATTTATTTATTTATTATATTTCTATATTTATGCATTCCAGGATATTGTGTTTGCTTACGTTGTTCACCAAAAAAATATAATTTCTGGATTCAATCAACCACAATTGTATTTTATCTTTCTTTGTTTGTTTGTATTTTATCAATATATAGCTACTTTTGGTAGCAAAGTAAAAACAATTCGATGACATCATCTTTCATATCCTTTATGTGTACATTGAAGCTATTTATTTGATCATATCAAGAAAATAGATACAGTAATACTTGACAAAGTAAGTATTGTTGCCACAATTGTTCTTTCGAAGGAAACATATTTATAATAAATTAGTAATGAATGTTAATAAAAGAATTTTTTTTCCTTTGAAAGAGAAACTGTACAATTGACCGAAGTAGAAGCTACACTGCATATTTCACAATTAATAGTTGAGATTGTGACAAAAATATATGCGCAAATATAATAAACCATGAAGTTGTTAAAAAATTAATCACTAATTTTCAAATTAATGGTTACAATTCACTCTTTACTAAATAAAGTGTATCCCTAACTTTTCAAATGAATAATTATTATTCTTACTATTAATCTAATAGAGATGAGATAATGACATTTGAGCACCATATAAGTATAGAAATGTAATAAATAAAAGGATTAAAATTGTTATGTGTTGCAATAAATATGTTCACATTCTGCCAATCACATTTGTATGAGGAAACAGATGGTGTGTTCGAGACATCATATGGGTATAAACACTCTTTTGGGATCAAACTTTTATGAAATATTGTCCATGTTATATGTTCATTCTATCTTGTTTGAGGGCTTTCAGCCTTTCACGACCCTCACATTTTCTGTCAAAATCTTTTTCTTCCTCCTAGATTTTGCTCTTCCATTTGCAAAGATTGCCTTCAATAATGATATTTGTATGTCATCATATAAAATTAACAATAACCAAATAAATATATTAATATGCATAGTAAGTGCTTCTTCCCTTAAGTTTTATATGCATATAATATGATTTCCATCTTACTATTTGTCATCACACTTAATATGCATATGAAACATAACGTAAGAAGCACTTACTATGCAATGTTGATAAACTTGTTTTGTTTGGTGATTTGTTAATTTTATATGATGACATACAAATATAATTATTGAAGACGATCTTTGTAAATGGTAGAGCAAAAGTGTGGGAGGAAGAAAAGGATTTTGATAGAAAATGTGAAGGCCATGTTAGCCCTCAAACATGATAAATGAACATGTAACAGGTACAATATGTCATAAAAAGTTTAATCCATAGAAGAGTATATATACTCTTATGATGTCTCAAACACGCCATCTATTTCCTCGTACAGTTGTGATTGGTAAAATGTGAACATATTTGTTGTAATATGGAACAATTTTGATCTTTTTATTGTTCATTATATTTCTATATTTATACATTTCAGGATATTGTGTTTGCTTATGTTGATCACCAAAAAAATATCTTTCTGGATTCAATCAACCACAATTGTATTTTATCTTTTTTTTGTATTTTATCATTATATAGCTACTTTTGGTAGCAAAGTAAAAACAATTCAATCACATCATCTTCCATATCCTTTTTTGTGTACATTGAACCTATTTATTTGATCATATCAAGAAAACAGATACAATACTTGACAAAGTAAGTGTTGTTGCCCCAATTGTACTTTTGAAGCAAACACTTTTATAATGAATTATTAATGCATGTAAATATGAGAATTTGTTCCTTTGAAAGGGAGGGTGTACAATTGACAGAAGTACAAGCTACAATGCACATTTCACAATTAGTAGTTGAGATTGTGATAAAAATATATGTGCATATATAATAAACCTTGAAGTTGTTAAAAAATAATCACTAATTTTCAAATTAACGGTTACAAATCAATCTTTACCAAATACAGTATATCCCTAACTTTTCAAATGAATAATTATTACTCCTTTTAATCTAATAGAGACAAGATAATGACATTTGGGATCCTTATAAATATAGAAATGTAATAAATAAAAGGATTAAAATTGTTATGTATTACAATAAATATGTTCACATTCAACCAATCACAGTTGTATAAGGAAAAAGATGGTGTGTTAGAGACACCATATGGGTATTAAAAGAAACAAAGAAGAAGATTCTAACTGAAATGTAAAGTTTTCATTGGTTATTTCATTTCTTATTTCTGAAATGGAGGGATACAGTTTATATATTAAGAGTGAGTTAGTTAGAAGCTCTAACTAATAGCTCTAACTAACTCCTGGGTCATCAACAGCTGTAACTAACTGCTGACTCATCACTAACTAATCTAACTAACTCTCATACACTCTATTAGTCCCCCTCAAACTCAAGGTGGGAGCTGAGAAAGGCTTTGCACTCTGAGTTTGTCTCTTAAGATAGTAAATTGCAGCTTAGGCAGAGGTTTTGTGAGAATATCTACCACTTTTTCTTGGGCAGGCACATAAGACACTATGAGGTACTTATTAAGGACCTTTTCTCTGACAAAGAAAAGATCTAGCTCCATATGCTTGGTCCAAGAGTGCAGAATATGATAATGACTTAGTGCCACAGTGCTTTGGTTATCACAAAAGATTACTGGAATAGCAATTGGAATGTGAAGCTCATGAAGAAGATATTGAATCCAGAGAACTTCAGAGGCTACAATGGCCAGGCTGCGGTATTCTACTTCTGCAGTAGATTTTGCAACTAGAGGCTGCTTCTTTGACCACCAAGAAATCAAATTTGGGCCAAGAAAGATGCTGACACCTGAGGTAGATCTTCTATCATCAATATCTGAAGCCCAGTCAGCATCACAAAAGGTTTTCAAGCTGAGAGGCTGTGAGGGAGATACAGGTTGTAGAAGTAAACCAAAGTCCAAGGTTCCTTTTAAGTATCGAAGGATCCTTTTAATAGCAACCCAGTGAGAGTCTAAGGGCTGAGGCATGAATTGGCAAACTTTATTTACTGCAAAGTCGGTTTCAGGTCTAGTTAGTGTCACATATTACAAGGCACCAACAATAGATTTATAGGTAGATGCATCTTGGAAATAATCTAAACTAACCCGAGACAGCTTTAGATTTCTAGGCATTGGTGTAGAAATCCCTTTTGCATCAACCACATCAGCTCTCATTAGAAGATCTCTAATATATTTGGCTTAATTTAGCAGAAGACCACCTGAATTAGTAGCCTTTGCTTCTATCCCCAGAAAATATTCAAGGTCACCTTGTTGCTTGAGAGAAAATACATTGTTCAGCTGAATAATGAGCTGCTGCACCGGTTTACTTGAGCTACCAGTAATGATAATATCATCTACATAGATGAGAACATATAAGCAAAATTGATTCTTGCTGAAAACTAGCAATGAAAGATCACATTTACTTTGCACAAACCCAAAAACTTAGAAATAGTTTGGTTAGCCTATCATACCATGCCCTAGGGACTTGCTTTAGGCCATAGATAGCCTTTTGAAGCTTGTAAACCATAGTTTTATCACCCATTTGAAAACCTGGAGGTTGTGCCATGTATACATCTTCATCCAAGAAACCATGAAGAAAAGCATTATTGATGTCAATTTTTTTGATAAGCCATTTATTTGTGAGTGCTAAAGTCAAAATGATACGAATTGTTACTGATTTTACCATAGGAGCAAATGTTTCAGCATAGTCACATCTAAACTTTTGATGAAAACCCTTTGCCACTAGCCTAGCCTTGTACTTATTTATAGTGCCATCAGGATTTTCTTTCATCCGAAATACCCACTTGCATCCTATAACAGATCTTCCAAGAGGCAAGGTAACAAGGGGCCAGGTTTTATTAGCCATAAGAGCATCATATTCAAGTTGCATAGCATGTTTCCATTGAGCAGTGGCAAGGGCTTGCTTAACACTATATGGTTCAGTGGTGGTTAGCAACAGAGTATGTTGTAATTTTGGCGTAATAATACCAGATTTTGATTTGGTTTGCATAGGATGAATGTTCTTTGGAGCTGAAGAAGCAGAGGAAGTAGATGATGCAGAAACAGAAGACTGCACTGCAGGTGATGAAGCTGCAGGAGAATCTGGATTTATAGTAATAGAAGCAGTAGATGGGAGAGATTCTGAGACATTAGGAGACTCCAAAGGATTAGAAACAGGGGAAACAACTTGTTGTGAGACTAGAGAACTAGCTGTAGTAGAAACACACTTATCTGCAGTGGAAGAAATGGATTTATCTGCAGTAGGAAAAGCACCAGAAGGTAAAACCCCTAGTGGAATAACATGAGGTGAAGTTGACTGAGAGATATTAGAGGATGAGACAGTCACAGATTTTGGGAATTTAAGCTCATTAAACAACACATCTTTTGAAATGAACAATCTACCATTGTCATCCATACACTTGTAACCCTTGTGACTGGGGGAATAACCCAAGAATACACATTCTGTGGATCTAAATTGTAGCCTGTTCTTATTGTAGGGTCTGAGTAATGGGTAACAAGCACATCCAAAGACCTTAAGAAAGTTGTAATCTGGATTTTTGTGAAACAATGTTTAATTGGGAATGTGATAGTTATGGTAAGCTGAAGGTAACCTATTAATAAGGTACACAACTATATGAAAAGCATGATCCCAGTAAGAAAGAGAAAGTGAAGCCTAAGACAAGAGTGTGAGACCCATATCAACAATATGTCTATGTTTGCATTCAACAACACCATTCTGATGATGTGTATGCGGATAAATAAGTCTATGAGTGATTCCCAAATTAGCAAGATATTGTTTAAATGGTCTAAACTCCCATCCCCAATCTAATTGAAGGGATTTAATTTTCTTGCTAAATTGTAATTCAAAAAGAGCTTGAAACTGTTTAAAAATTGAAAGAGTTTCTGATTTGTTCTTTATAAAATAGATCCATGTGTACCTACTATATACATCTACAAATGAAACACAGTAGGTATATCCCATGGAAGAGAGCATGGGAGCTGGACCCCACAAATCACAGAAAATAAGTTCCAAGAGTTCTGAATAAGTGGTGTTGGAAAGTTGAGAAGGTATTTTATGAGCTTTTCCCATGCAACAAGCAACACAGAAATCAGTTGCATTTTTATTTGAAGTTAAAAGATTATACAGCTTCATTACATTGTGTAGAATATGAGAATTTGGATGGCCTAACCTATTATGCCATAGGGAAAATGAACTGGAATATGTGTAGATACAGTGTTGGGGGATAACATGGGAGAATTACATGATAAAGCTTGAGACAATACAGGAACTGAACTTGAAGAAGCTACTGAAGATAGAAACTGAATTTGAGGAACTTTTGGCTTGGAGGAAGTTGAAATTGGAACTTGCAGTGAGTACAAACCATCAGAACTGAGATTACTTCGAAGGAGAACTTGATGATTATCCTGTGATTTAATAACACAAAAGAAGGAATGAAATTCAAAATAGACATTGTTATCCTTTGCAAACTGACTAACACTAACCAAATTCTTGGTAATATTTGGAACAAGAAGCATATTATTTAAGTGAAGTTTAGTAGAGGATTGAGTTGGAGGAGAGAAGGAGACAGAACCAATAGATTGAATGGGCAAACCTTGACCATTTCCAAGGAAAACATGCTCTTGTGTGGCAAGAGGAGAGGTTGTGG
The DNA here is from genome assembly GCA_037113605.1 of Calophaca sinica. Classification (NCBI taxonomy): domain Eukaryota; kingdom Viridiplantae; phylum Streptophyta; class Magnoliopsida; order Fabales; family Fabaceae; genus Calophaca; species Calophaca sinica. The sequence goes on from CM073734.1 coordinate 75,623,282, forward strand.
CCAAATTGTTTGGATTGGCAGTGACATGATGAGAAGCCCCTGAATCTACAAACCAGTTTTGAGATTGCTGCTGTGGAGCTGCTGAAGCAATAAATGCTTGGGGTGGAACTGTAGTGACAATAGCTTGAGGTGGTGTAGCTAAGATAGGAGGCTGCATTACAGGCTGAGGAGCCCACACCACAGAATTTTGAGTTAGAAAAGATGGCCTGAGATACTGAAAGGGATTCAGATATTGCTGCTGTGCATTAGGAGAAGGAGCATAGTTGGCATTGTATCTGTGATAGCAGATTGACGCATTATGTCCGAATCTATGGCAAACTTGCCATTGAACATTTCCACGGCCACCACGACCGCCACGGCGGCCGCCACAACCACGGTATCCACCACGAAAACCACCACGATATCCACCAGAATTACCATTAGAGTTTTGTGCATTTCCAGAATTGTTTGAATTAGATGTGGTAAAGTTCACTTGAGAAGCACCATTTCCAGAATTTGGAACACAGAAACACTTGAATGAGTGACATTTAGAGATGCTGCAACATTTAAGATCTCTTTCTGTTTGTTAATGCGATTCTCATGAGCAAGTAGTAGTGACTTAATTTCATCAAATTCAAACCACTCTGTTTTGCTATGAATTAGGGTTATTAAAGACTCATACTCAGATGGAAAACCTTCAAGAATCACATCCAATTGTTCTTGAATCGAGACAGTTTCGCCAATTGATAGAAGTGAATCAGTAATATTCTTGATACTGCTAAGAAATGAAGCAATTGACTTTTCACCTTTCTTCGTGTTACATAGATCAGACCGCAATTGACGAGCTTGAGCTTTTATCTTCGATTGGCAATGATGATGAATCTTTTCACAGAGTTGCCACGAATAACAGCATCCAATCACTTTCACCAGAACCGAGGAAGAAAGTGAAGCATGGATCCACGAAAGGAGCAATTGGTCTTGAACTGGGAGACAGGATTCTCATTTCCAGCAATACGATCTGATTCAGAGAGAAATTGCATCGGAATTTGAGGCGAAACACAGAATGTATGGAGATGATGAGCGCGCAGAACATGATCTACTTACTGAAGCCAGAGCAAGTAGTTATCATCACCGAGTTTTTCATTAATTTTGTAAGAATAAATCGAGAACGCAGGACTTTGTTGCGAACCAAGCAGATTGAGGTGCGCCGGTGAGGGAATAGACATCGCCATGAAAGAAGACTGAAATTGCGGTGGCGGAGGCAGAGGAGGCAGTGGAGGCCTCAAATCATGCTGAACCGGAGTAGGTTGCGACGAAATAGGTTGCGACACTGGAATAGGGATCGCGTGATGCGTGAAGCGCGAAGATGGAGGAGGATCGGAAGCCATGAACGTGGCTTTAGAAGCATTGATACCATAAAAGAACCAGAGAAGAAGATTCTAACTGAAATATAAATTTTTCATTGATTATTTCATTTGTTATTTCTGAAATGGAGAGATACAGTTTATATATCAAGAGTAAGTTAGTTAGAAGCTCTAACTAACTGCTGAGTCATCAACAGCTGTAACTAACTGCTGACTCAGCACTAACTAATCTAACTAACTCTCATACACTCTATTAGGTATAAATACTCTTTTGGGACAAACTTTTATGAAATATTGTCCATGTTATATGTTAATTCTAACATGTTTGAGGGCATACATGACCTTCACATTTTCTATCAAAATCTTTTTCTTCCTTCCATACTTTTGCTCTACCATTTGCAAAGATCGCCTTCAATAATGACATTTGTATATCATCATATAAAATTAATGAATCACCAAACAATTATATCAGTATTGCATAGTAAGTGCTTATCCTCTTAAGTTTCGTATGCATATAATATGATTTCGTTCTTACTATTTGTCAGCATACTTAATATGCATGTGAAACTTAAGGTAAGAAGCACTTACTATGCAATATTGATATTCTTATTTGGTGATTCGTTAATTTTATATGATGATAAACAAATATTATTATTGAAGGCGATCTTTGCAAATGGTAGAGTAAAAATGTGGAAGGAAGAAAAGGATTTTGATAGAAAATGTGAAGGCCATGTGAGCCCTCAAACATGATAAATGAACATGTAACAGGGACAATATGTCATAAAAAGTTTAATCCCTGTGCATATTCTCTTAAGTTTCGTATGCATATAATATGATTTCGTTCTTACTATTTGTCATCATACTTAATATGCATGTGAAACTTAAGGTAAAAAGCACTTACTATGCAATATTGATATTCTTGTTTGGTGATTCGTTAATTTTATATGATGACATACAAATATAATTATCGAAGGCAATCTTTGCAAATGGGAGAGTAAAAGTGTGGAAGGAAGAAAGGGATTTTGATAGAAAATGTGAAAGCCATGTGAGCCCTCAAACATGATAAATGACCATGTAACAGGGACAATATGTCCTAAAAAGTTTAATCCCTAGAAGAGTATATATACTCGTATGATATCTCAAACATACCATCTAACTCGTCATACAATTGTGATAGGTTAAATGCGGATATGTTTGTTGTAATATGGAATCTTTTGATCTTTTTTTTTAGTTATTGTATTTATATATTTATACATTCCAAGATATTGTGTTTGCTTATGTTGATGAACTAAAAAATATCCTTTTTGGATTCAATGTACCACAATTGTATTTGTCTTCTTTTTTTGTATATTTTATCAATATATAGCTACTTTTGGTAGCAAAGTAAAAACAATTCGATCATATCATCTTTCATATCCTTTCTGTGTACATTGAATCTATTTATTTGATCATATCAAGAAAATAGATACAGTATTTGACAAGTAAGTGTTGTTGCCACAATTGTTCTTTTGAAGGAAACACTTTTATAATAAACTATTAATACGTGTAAATAAAAGAATTTGTTCCTTTGAAAGAGATGGTGTACAATTGACAAAAGTACCAGTTACACTACACATTTCACAATTAATAGTTGAGATTGTGACAAAAATATATGCGCATATATAATAAACCATGAAGTTGTTAAAAAATTAATAACTAATTTTCAAATAAACGGTTACAATTCACTCTTTACCAAATAAAGTATATCTCTAACTTTTCAATTAAATAATTATTATTCTTCCTTTTAATCTAATAGAGATGAGATAATGACATTTGGGCACCTTATAAGTATAGAAATGTAATAAACAAAAGTTGTTATGTATAACAATAAATATGTCCACATTCAACCAATCACAGTTGTATGAGGAAATAGATAATGTATTAGGGACATCATATGGGTATAAATACTCTTTTGGGATCAAACTTCTTATGAAATATTGTTCATGTTATATGTTCATTCTATCGTATTTGAGGGCTTACATGACCTTCACATTTTCCATCAATTTTTTTCTTCCTCCTACACTTTTGTTCTACCATTTGCACAGATTTCCTTCAATAATGATATTTGTATATCATCGTATAAAACTATTGAATCATCAAACAAGTGTATCAATATTGCATAGTAAGTGTGTCTTCCCTTAAGTTTTATATGCATATAATATGATTTTGATCTTACTATTTGCCATCATATTTAATATGCATATGAAACTTAAGGTAAGAAGCACTTACTGTGCAATATTAATGCACTTGTTTGGTGATTCATTAATTTTATATGATGGCATACAAATATAATTATTGAAGGCGGTCTTTGCCAAAAAGTGTGGGAGGAAGAAAAAGATTTTGATAGAAAATGTGAAGGCCATGTGAGTCCACAAACATGATAAAATGAACACGTATCATGGACAATATGTCATAAAAAGTTTAATCCCTAGAAGAGTATATATACTCATATGATGTCTCAACACACGCCATCTATTTTCTCATGCAATTGTGATCGGTTAAATGCAGACATATTTGTTGTAATATGGAACGATTTTGATCTTTTTATTTATTTATTTATTTATTTATTTATTATATTTCTATATTTATAAGGTTCTCAAATGTCATTATCGCATCCCTACTAAATTAAAAGGAAAAATAATAAACCACAGTCTGGAAAAAATATTTATTTGAAAAATATACTCTTCTAAAGTTTGGGATATACTTTATTTGGTAAAGTATGAAATTATAACCGTTAATATGAAAGTTAATTATAGATCTATTAACAACTTCATGGTATATTATATATGCACATGTATTTTGTGACAATATCAGTCGTTGATTGTCATATCACTAGTGTAACTTGTACTTTTGTCTATTATACATCCTCCCTTATAAAGGAACAAATTCTTTTATTTACATGCTTGATTATTTTATTATAAAAGTGTTTCCTTCATAGGAACAATTGTGGTAACAATACTTATTAGACTAAATTATACTTTTTGTCCCTTAACTTTATTTTTTTAGTTTTTAATTTCATCCCCTAACTATTTAAGTTTTTATTTAGGTCCCTTAAGTTACGAAAGTTACTTCAATTTCGTCTTTTTTTCATTTTTTTTTATTTTAGACGAATGACCATTCGACACGTAGGTGATTTCCATTTAATTTTTCATTTTTTTATTCCACGTGTCAAATGGTCATTCGTCTACAATTAAGAAAAATGAAAAATGAACGAAATTAAAGTAACTTTCGTAACTTAAGAGACCTAAATGAAAACTTAAATAATTAGGGGACGAAATTGAAAACTAAAAAAAAGTTAAGAGACGAAAAGTGCAATTTAGCCTACTTATTATGATGCATCCATTTTCTTTTTCTTTTTTTCTTTTTTTGGTGCAATGCATCCATTTTCTTAATATGGTCAAATAAATAGATTCAACGTACATATAGAAAAAGGATGTGATAGTATAGATAATATGATTGGGTGACGTCTAGAGTGAACCAGTAATTAAGTGGTTCATGATGAACCATGATTAATAGCCGTTGGATCGAATAGCTCTACCGAATCTTATGATGTACCATTGACACTCAATATTTTTTTCTTCTTCCTCTCTCTCCCCCTTTTTCGGCTCTCACACTCTCGGCATCATCACATCCCCCTTTCTCCGCCACACACCACTTGATGCAACCGAGGTACCTCCATCGTTCTGTCTTCTTCACCTCCCACGGTCCCACTTGCGGGACTTTCCCTCTCGCAAGGTTTGTATTGAGATCACTTCATGATATTTCGTCAAACAGCTTCTGAAACCTCATCCTATGCTTTTATTTTGTGGGTTACTATATGTTTTTACTTTTCATTTATCTTAATGATCCCTTTTGCTCCTTTTGCTTTTCACTGTCACTGCAGAACGTAACTCCTCTTTTCTCTCGAGTGTCTTCATCTTCTCATTGTAGAATTAGGTCTTCTTTTCTCTCTAGTCCTACTTTGCATTGATTTAAATATTGGAAGTTTATAATCTCAAAAGCAACACTGGTTCAGATTATTGATAGTATACAATTTCAATTGCATTTCTTTTCTTTTCTTCTTGCACAACGAGATCGATAATGTTCTTTTTATTTCTGGGGAAAAATTCTAACAAAAAAATTGAGGAGGAAATTTATGGTTTTTTGTGATTGATATTTTGCAGAGACTTTGGTAAGGTGATTAATTGAAGTTTTACAGATTTTGATAAAATTTATTTCTATTTCTTTTGCTTCAACACAATAGGTATGGTTTTTATTTTATTCTGGGTAGCAGATAAGTGATATCCGAAGAAGTGCGGCGGTGGAGTCACCGTGACAGGAGGAAGGTGGGGGAAAGAGACCGAAAGAAGGAGAGAGGAGAAAGAGAGGAGAGAATGGAATTGTTAGACGCGCGATCTGGTGTGACTATCACATGATAAGATATCATGAACTGATCGATCTAACGGTTCTCAATCGTGATTCACCCATAATTTAGGTGAACCATATGTTATACTAGTTCACCGTAGAAGCCACCGATTGATTGAATTGCTTTCACTTTGCTATCAAAAGAAGCTACATATTGATAGTGGCTTCTAGGGTGAACTTTCTCACTATGTGGTTCACCGGTGAACCACTTATAATATACCGTTGGATTTAATCAATGGTTCAGATGGCTTGAAAAAAATGAGTAATACCTACATCTTCTCTCACCCAATCTCTTTCAATAAATGCCGGAATCTGTCTTCATAATTGCTAAAAAATAAATTAATTTAAAAAATATTATCAGATATGAATAACGTACGTTCCTCTCACCTCACCCCTTAAAAAAATAAAGTTTTTTAATGGATTACAAAAAACTAAAGACCCGTTTGTTACAGATTAAAAAAAGTGATTTTGATCTAAAATAATTTAGAGATTATTTTTTGGGATATTTTTAAGAAAAACAAAAGCTAAGAGCCCTTTGTTATAGTTTTTAATGAAAAAAATCACTTTTTGTAAGTTAAAATTCATTTTTGTTGTTATTAATTGTGTTTGTTTCAGCTTTTCAAGGAAATCATTTTTATGGGTAAAATGAAAAGCTATTCTTGTTAGCTTTTTATGGGTAAGGATCTCGTTTGTTACAATTTTTTATTATGAAAAAAAGCACTTTTTTAATGTTAAAAATTATTTTTTGTGCTATTAATTGTGTTTGTTACAGCTTTTCAAATAAATCGTTTTTAAAAAAAATCATTTTTATGGGTAAAATGAAAAGCTATTCTCATTAGCTTTTTATGGGTAAGAATCAATTTTTTTTAAAAATTGATTTTTACGATGGTAAACAAACGCAAAATAGATTATGCTTTTCTTAAAAATCTCTAAAACAAAATCTCTAAATTCTTAAATGTCAAAATCACTTTTTTCTTAACCATAACAAACGGCCCTAAATTTTTTTAAAAATGATTTTTATGATAGTAAACAAACACAAAATAGATTCTGGTTTTCATAAAAATCTCTACAACATAATCTCTAAACTTTTGAATATCAAAATCACTTCTTTCTTAATCTGTAACAAACAAGTCCTAAATTGTGTTTGTTTACAACCATAAAAATTATTTTTTAAAAAAATAATTTTTATTTTGTTAGGATAAAACTACTTCTACGTGGTTGTACCCAAACAAGATAAAATATTTTTTTTTTAAAAATTATTTTTGTGGTTGTAAACAAACACAATTTATCTTTTATTTTTCTTAAAAATTTCTAAAAAAAGTAATCTTTAAATTATTTTTGATCAAAATCACTTTTTTTTAATCTGTAACAAACCACCCTTAGTTTTTTTTAATCCATAAAAAACCTTTAATTTTTTAACTAGTCAACTTTTTCTCGTAGTTATAATGACAGATTACAACATTTATTGAAAGAGATTGGGTGGGAGAAGACGTAAGTGTTACTCATTTTTTTTAAGTCATCTGAGTTATTGATTAAATCCAACGGTATATTATAAGTGGTTCACTGGCGAATCACATGGTGAGAAAGTTCACCCTAGATGCCACCCATATTGATATAAGAAATAAAGAAAAGATAAAATATTGTAAACAAGAGATAAAATACAATTGTAGTTGATTGAATACAAAATAATATTGTTTAGGTGAGCAACGCAATCAAACAAGATATCCTGGATTATATTCTTCATAATTATATAAAAGATTCACCATAATTAAAAATGCTTTTTATCTTCGTTTTTCTTAAGTGTTCCTGAGTTGAATTGAAATAATTTCAAAGCAAAACTCATCTAATCAACTCTCTTCAATTATTTTATTTTATGATCAAATCAATTCATTTCTAAATTTAAATTAGGTTATATCAAATCTAATATGATTTAAATTGGATCAGTTTTTCAACTTTATTATAATTTCTTTTATTTGATGAGAATACATAGTAAAAGTAAAATATAAAAATACCTCATACTACTTTAATTTTATATATATTAAGATTGGTGTGTCTGTTCATTTACTTCCAGTAGCCAAGGTGTGCATTAATTAGGAAGATAATAACAAGCAATCTCAAAAATCAAAATTAATTAAAAGTTTAATACCGGTTACTGACGACCCATTTCCCAAGATATAGCACTACAAAATTACTAAAAATACAGTTACCAAATTACTCTTAATTTGGGTGGTAAAAATACCCCTAGACTACTTTACTTTTATATATATTAACGCCATTTCCCTCTCTCGTGCACCTATTCATTTACTTCCGTAGAGAAGCTATTAGTCAATAGTGCATTAATTGGAGAGATATTCAAAGTCAATCTCAAATATCAAAATTAATTAAAAGTTTCAAACCGACGACCCATTTCCCACGTATAGCACTAAAAATTACTAAAACTACAATTACCAAAATACCCTTAATTTGGGTGGGAAAAAATACACCCAGATTACTTTACTTTTATATATATATTAAGATTAAGATTATTCTTGTTTAGGTGTGAAACTTAAGAGATAGAGTTTTTGGTATATGGAGCCTTGAAGGTGAACGAAGAAGACTGAGAAGCCCCACCGTCTCATTATTGAAATACTAACTAATTAACCTTAATTGCGATATCTAACGTTAGCACACTTATTAAAAATATGTAGGAATATCAAACTAAAAAGAAATACAACAAGCATACATAAACTATACCAAACATACGTAAAAAGTGGCTCTAGCGTACAAGTATCATAGTGTTAGAATGTGGTGTCATCAGTAATAGATAAAGTCATCTCAAAAAGAAACATCAAACCCTTGTCTCACCATAATACATTAAGACTCTAAAAAAGATACATCAAAATACCAGAAGACTCACGAGCCATATACAAAAGATCTAACTGAGGCTCATATGCTAGTACGAAAAACCAGAACTCCCTATTGACGCCCCGTGGCGCCTCCTAAAGACCCGTAAAGGTCGAATAGGTGCATACTCAGTGGAGCTATCAGACGTCACTACTCTGTGATGTCTGGCATCTTGCAAAGCCTCGCTCCTCGACTGACTGCCAATGGGACATAACCTCTGCAGGAACTGGCACAAAAGTGCTAAACAGAATCATAATCATGGTGATAGTCCCATAGATCTTCCCACATCCGTTTGAAAGGAAATCTCTAGGAAATCCAAAAGTCCCCAATAGGATTGACTCTAGGTGGGCCCCACAAGCGAAAATAAATAGTAACAAAACTCGTATACACAACTATGTGTTAAGAGTGGTCAATCTCCCAACCGCCATGATCAACATCATGGTAGTAGATCTCAAACCACCCCCAAATTTAGAACATTTAGACTTTGTAATAAATGTACAACCCTTAATTTCTCCAAGTAACCAGGGACTCTTGTTTTTTCTAGTCATTGACATGTAATTTGGTTCTCATAGAGAAGGATGAGATTAGGTTTAAAGTGGCTAACAAAAGATAATACGATGGACAAGTTGTTTAGGCACTAGCTTTATTTGAAAGAAAACTGCCTTTATCGATTGTTTGTGTGTACAAACAGGCAATACAGACAAAGAATAATTTAAAGTTCTAGGGAATAGAAGGCAAATAATAGAAGCACACATGAAAAAGTATGCTTGGTAGGCTCAAAGTGCTCACATAGTTATTTGAAAGTGGAATCAACATAACACACAATATTCCATTCAAGTAAATGTTTCAAATAATTTCAACTCAGATTGGCAATCAACTCAGATTATAGAATTGACCCCAAGCTAGAATGTGGCAACTTCTAATCCCCATTCTTTGCATCCCACATGACGCTTTTGTTCATCTGCTCTAATTTTCCATATATTTGCTTGGGGAGCGTAATGTTTGCATCATGTATCACTACAAGAAATTTGGCAATTACCGAAGGTCATAAGCCATCGATAATGGCAAAAAGTCGTCGATAATCAAACATTACCAACAGCCACGAGGCTGTAGGTAAATATCTCGATGGAAAAAAGTTGCGGACATCCAAAAAAGTCATCAGTGTTATCCCACGGTAGTTAAAAAAAATAGCAACCCACGAGCCACATCCTCGCCGAAAAACATCCTAAAACTCGATTTCCACTATATTTTCCCCATTCTCTTCCTGGAGATCCAAACGAAATACATGAGGAGAGGAACCACCCGATTAGGATTAGATCGTGAAAAAAGGAAGAAAGATGGTCGGAAAAGCTACTCGCGGCGGCCATGAACTATTCCGCTCGAGAACAATGGCGGTGGAGGTCCAACACGAACATTGACGAAACGATAAACGAACCATTTTAAAAGAAAAACCTCACCAAGGGAACCTAGATATGTCCTTCATTTTCGTAGACGAGGTCGTAGGCGGTCGAAATCACGTGAGACTGTATCTCGCTGGAACCCTAGTCTCTCGCCAAATCAGAGGGGTGCGCAGTATGGGAAAGGAAGAAAGAGAAAAAGAAAGGGAAGAGGGAGAGAAAGTGAAAAGAGAAAAAGAGGTCGCAGTAGTGCATGGTGGAGAAAGAAAAAGCAAGACGAGGAGAGAGAAAAAGAGGTTGTGAGAGAGCTCGTGGAGAGGGAGAGAAGTGGGAAGAAAATTGAAAGAGAGAGAGAGAGAGATGTGTGGATCTGAGGGTGATTTCAATGAGGTGCTTTGGACCGATTTTGTACACCCGATTTTGGAGTCTAAACTTTGAAATCTGGGCCTTTCGAAGATCAACCTCAATGCAAACCCTCACAAACTAGCCTCTCATAGGGATAACACTACTTTCTTGAAAATCTCATTTCGAAGACGTGTTATCTATGTGAATCGCATGCCCTTCATTGTTCTCAATCTGGTTCAAGATTCCCCTATTATAGTACTTTATAGGGAGGCCCAAAATTCTAATTCACATCGGAACTCCTCTAAAATAATCTTAAAATGAAGAAAACAATGGTTTCCACATCTGAACCATCACACAATGGTCATCAATTAACCAAGGTCTTTCATCAAAGACATAACACATATCATTCCATTATTGGAACCTTACCATGAAATATTCATTTTCAAGATCAATAGCCTCCATATTACCTAACGGTTTCCACATTCTTGCAAGCTTATTCTGCATAAAGTTAAGGCTTATTTTTTCCCCCAGAACCTTAACAATCGCCGCTTGCATCCATGGCTCGCACGCCATCTTCCTATCTTCCTTGGAAATCTTGACCGCTGGGCAAAGAATGTTTGTCCCATCCCGGCCCTTTTCCTGCGCCGCTACCTTCGCTTCAAGACTATCCCATTCTTCTTGATCCAGACAAAGATGTTCTTTTTTAAGGAAGCCACCCACCCCCATTTACCCCGATACAAATATCCATGTAGGAGACCAACATTGTTGCTAAGTTCATTCTCGTCAGAGTCTCGAATACAGCTTTTGGCACCTCCTTAGGTGTCCTTTTTAGCACTTCAGCTCCATACAAGTTGCATGTTGATCTCCTTGAACACAAGCAGTGCTGGAAACCACCACCTTTTTAGTATATTCTCCGGCGACTTTCGCTTTTTTCACACTACATTGAGGTTGGTCCTTCTCCTATCCGGAGAGGCTAGATGCGGGAGAAAAAACCTTTTCAGAGCTTTTTTCCTTCGAATATCCTCAGAAGTTTTTTTACTGATCCTTAGAGGTTTTCTGTTGTATAGAATAATAAATTGATAGAATTTGATAATTTTCGTACAACAATAGTGTAAATATGCTTTAGCCATCTCATAAAAAAAAATTGTACTAAAAATTGTCTGCAGGTTTGAACACAGATCTGTGAGATATCCTATATTCTTGAAATCAGTTGGAGTTCTTTCGGACCAAAAGTAAAAGACAAAATACCCTTAATTAATATAAAATTCAAGACATGCATTAATTAATTAAAAATATGATTTATAATAAATAAAGAATAAATTTGAAAAACATACGTATTGTAGACAAATTTAATTATGTTAACTAATTTATAAAATGGAATGGACGATGCGAAGCCGAAGAAATCACGTATTGACTGATGACTGATGAGTGCCGGGTAACTCGACTGATAAGGAGAGGGAGTTAGTACCTCTTTTTCCAGGCCTGTTAATATATACAATTGTAATAAATTTTTAATTTTTAAATTGAATTGATGACTTAATATTGGGTTTGGCCGCTGGTGCTAGGGTTTGGATTTGAAATGAACAGTAATTATAACAGGTGGTGATTGCGTAGTGGATAATGGAAGATAGGCTTCCGACGGCGACGGCGACACCCTCAACTGCATCGGCGTACCTTAATCCTTCCTACTGGTAATCACCAATTAGTCACTAATCAAAGCTTGTTAATTTTTCATTTTTCTGAATTTCTCGAGAATTTAATGCTTCCTTCGTCTCAGGGACGAGAGGTTCTCGAAGGAGGAGCAATATGAGTGGTTCAAGGATTATTCCCAGTTTCGTCACCTCATTCAACCCCATCTCACACCACATTCCTCTGTAATATGAACTTTTATTACAGTTTCTGTTAGGTATTAGATATTGTTGTTATTGGGATATTCCTGAGATGAATATGCATTGCATTTGCAGGTCCTGGAGCTTGGATGTGGAAACTCACAAATGTGTGAAGGTTTGTATAAGGATGGGACAACCAACATAACATGCATTGACCTTTCTCCTGTTGCAGTGCTCAACATGCAAAAACGGTTACTTTCGCGGGGATTCAAAGGTTAGCTTGCTCCTTCCATATTTTTTGGCTTCTATTTTACAATCCATTCAAGAGGATCAAATTAAATTACAAATTATTGAAATTGATATTTATTTCAATATTAAAGTTTACTTGAATGATTGAATTTAGATTAGTCCCAAAGAAGAGCTAGGAGTGGGATGTTTAACCTTAGTGTTTAAGCGTCTACACACAGTGCTATCTAACAGAATTATCATAGTTGGCTATTGGAACTTCATTGCTAACACATAGTGACATAGATTCTTAATAGAAAATAAAAATGGCATATACTTTGCAGGGGTTGGAAAGGTTTGTATTTAAATTCTTTCCACAACCTTACTTGGAGTAATTGGTATTGTGGTAGACATGAATTATTGATTTGTTATGTATATGAATGATTATTTTTGTTGACTATTAATATCAACTTAATCATCTGATTCTGTTTTGCTCATTTGTTATGTTTTTTTTTACACGTTTTCATTTCTGTGATTAGACATTAAAGTGCTGCAAGCTGATATGCTAGAGCTACCTTTTGAGGATGAGTGTTTTGATTTGGTTATTGAGAAAGGAACTATGGTAAATAAAATGATTTTCCCCTGGCCTATTATGGAATTTTGGCTTGCTGTTCTCAACTAATAATTATGATTACTAAATTTTCAATTTTTTTTAAGCTTGTTAAATGTGAATATGTTATCTGTGATTTTGAAGGATGTATTGTTCGTGGACAGTGGTGACCCATGGAATCCGAGGCCGGAAACTATATCCAAGGTCATGGCTACACTGAGAGGTGTTCACAGGGTTTTGAAAGCAGATGGCACATTTATCTCAATAACTTTTGGCCAGGTTTGAAGAATGAACTGTTAGTTTTGTGTCTTTTATTCGGTCCTGCCTTGATTCTAATTTACTTGAAATTCATGCCAGCCACATTTCAGACGTCCTATATTTAATGCACCAGATTTCAGCTGGTCTGTTGAGTGGACTACTTTTGGTGAAACCTTTCACTATTTTGTCTATGTTCTGAAGAAGGTTAGTCCATATATACAATACTTTTTATTTTTCCTATGATGATAAAAACGAATGTCTGTTTGTTGCCATATTAAGGTGCTGCTACCAAGGCTTCAACATACGAGTTCTACCAATATATACTTGACATCACATTATAAAATGGGTTCTTAGATGATAATGATATCATATGTTTTGTACTTCAATGACCGATTTGATGTCAATTTAAAGGCTGAGTTGATGGCAAAAATGTCTCGTTGAAGAACCGATTTGATGTCATGCATATCCTTCGTTGACAAAGCTGTCGAATTTATAAATAGAGGAAGCTATCCAATGTAATGTCACGTATATATTTGGAATTCAAAATAGGCATATTGCCAAAAATGCATTTTTGTCATTAAAACAGGCATTTGTGAAATACTTTTTGGTTTTTGCAATGATATAGAAAATGACACTTTCTATTTCTCGTGATAATTAGATAGACTTCATGAGAAGTGCCAGTACATTTTTTTTTGTTCTTTCTTTCTTTTCTCTGGGTCTTTATGGAGCTCGCTGTCCGTGGGAGGGAGATTCATTCAGTCTTGGCTCCCCACCTTTGATGGAGAGTCGGGTTACCACCTGACTTATTGCTCAAGTTGTTTAATTCTGGTTTTTGTTAAGAGTAGGATTCTGCATGAGAAGTTGATAAGGATTGTGATTCATATGCATGTGGTTTTACTGTTCTGGATTTCTGTTTTAACGATGATAGATGAACATTTTTCAGGGACAGAGGTCATCATATGAGGATATACCACTTGTTAAGAGGTTTGAAGCGCCACCTATTAATCTGCTTCATGAGGAGTTAGAAAGTGAAGATTTTGCTTTTCGAATCAATGTTGATGAGTTGAACTATTAGACAGTGTTGTATGAAATTTTGTATCAATTTTAATTACTTGCTGCAATTTTTGATCCACTTAATTTGAAGGAGTAATGGAATTGTAATGTAGGCATATTGTTGTACCAAAGTAGTAATTCTAATTTGTTGAAAAGTAAATGAAACAATCTTAAGTTGCTTGCTATGCTTGGGCATGGTTTAGGCAAAGTACCATGCCATCCTAATGCTCCAATGTTCGGTCACCCACAGGAGAGACGACTGGTAAATGTTATTATAATGGATTGATTAATTTGGGGGTTCCAAATGAATTAAGATATTCAAGTCTGATAATAAATAAATTCTACTTGTAGAATCCCACTTTCTCATGTTGAAACTGGGTTTTTTCAAGGAAAAAAAACATTAAACCAATGATAAATTGACATTGCAGAATGTATTTTCAAATTAAAAGTTGTTTTAGTCTAATAAACACAATTTAGGAATGCCAAAAGAGTAGAGTATGCGTATTAATGTCAATTTTGTTCTACTTTATTATTTATTAAACGGAAATGTTATTTGAATACCAATTTGAAATAGCTTTTTTGACGACTTTTTAAGTAGTTAACGCAGTCCACACTCATGGTTAATGAAGTGTTGAATTTGGTTAACAGATATATCAGGTATTGTAACTGATTAACCATATATTGAACATTATTAACCACTAATTTAAACGTTATTAGCCACGATTTTCACGTGTTTAACTACATGTAAATTTGAATACTTGGAAATTGTGGTTAATCATGTTCAAATTTGTGGTTAATAAAGTTTAGTAAATGGTTAATGAGTTGTAATACATGATATATCCATTAACCAAATTTAATATTTTGTTAATCACGTTTGTGAACTGTGTTAACCAGTTAAAAAGTTGTCGAAAAATTTTCCTAAATTTGTTGTTGAAATAACGGGACAGTTTCTTAAATTATTAACCACTTTTCCTAGTTTTAAGATTTTAAAGCTGTGTTTTGTCCCAAAAAAAAAGATTTTGCATTTGTGGTCACACGTTACCTTAGTTCTAGATTACACCTACATAACTTTGATATCACGATTTATGTTGGTGCGAAAGTGGAACCACGTGACTAAAAATTTTGTTGACAGAACTGAAATTTTATTTTAAAAATTTAAATTAAACAAATCCAGACATGCACTTATTATTCTTGCCGTTGGCGACTCAACTTATTCAGTTATAGTCGTGGTAAAATTAGGTTTTTTTTTACCTGTGAGATGTAGTTTGAAGCAAAAATTATTAAAATAGTGTAGTTTGAAAATTATTTACCAAAATGAGAAAAGTTGTACATACCTTGTTTTTTAAGAAAGTTGTACATCTCATGTACGTCTTCACTTTTTTATATGGAAGTCGAACATGGGGTTGGCGACTTCAATATTTTAATAATTTTTTTTGGAAGTCTTATATCTCATGTACGACTTTGCTTAAAAATTTCGTAAAAAAAGAAGTCGTACATATGGTGAATGACTTTCTCTATTTAATAAATTTAACTATGTTAATATTATTATTATTATTATTATTATTATTATTATTATTATTATATATTTATATATGTTAATTATATTTACTATAATTACATTAATTCAATTATTTTTTATACATTTATAACAGTAAATTATAAATATTTTAATTAAATTTATTTACTACTTCCTCCGTTACTTTTTATAAGCCCTTTTAAAAAAAATTGTTAACTAATTATAAGCTCATTTTCAAATTACAAGATACATTAATTATTTTTTTTCAAAAGTACCCCTAGTTAATTGCATAGTGTTTAAAAATCCAAGACATGTATTAATTAATTAAAAGTATGATTGAAGGATAAATTTGGAAAAATATACACATTATAGACAATTTAATTATGCTAACTACTTTTCTTAATATACGTTTTTTTATCTAAATGTGCTTATAAAAAGTAACGGATGGAGTATAACTTTACATATATAATTGTTCCGTTTCAATTCTTCGGTCGGCTGAAAGTTGGATTGAGTCTCCTCAGCAATGATCCAGAACATGCAATCCACCTATCAGGTCCGACAAGACATGGTGGGGGTGGGTACCTACAAAGGCACTCCGAGATCTCTATCTGCAGGTGTCACATTGAGATCTCTTCTCGTGTGTATCAGAGGGTTATCTGTAATGATTATCTTCTCTAATATAACTTGGACCTAATTTGTAGCCCACGAGGGGTGTGATATTTTAGTCACGGAAAAGGAAAATGCTGAATACTGTGAAAAATGACAAACACGAACTATTCACGAATGACGTGTCATTTTAATTTCGGCTTCTCTCTACTGATTTTCAAATCAGATCCAAAAGACCTAAACAGTGGATTTGGCCTCCCAGCTTACCACTCGCCTTTTGCATCCACCATAATTCCACCGGCGAGATTTCACGGCAGCCACCGTCGCTGGAAAAAGTCATCCCACCTCGAGCATCATGTGCTATGGAACGACGCACATCTGCTTCCAGCACCAGCCTTCAACCTCAAAGGGGCACACCTCTGTTATATGTTACTGTACAACGTGGCCATTTCTGTATCGCAACCATCTCTTCCTCTCCAGCTTTCCCTTCATTCAAACCCCATTTCCTCTATTAATTCTGAAAATGGATCTCTAACGCAGCTTCATTATGTTTGTTGTTTTTCCTACCCCCCTTTCCGCTAGCTCCACAGCACAAAACGCTGTGTTTGGTTGAGACTGAAACTTTGCAGTTTCCAGGTATTACTTTTTTATTATATTTCATTGTGATTCTTGGATTGCGTGATCATTGAAGAATATGTTTAGTACATGTGTTATTCTTTACCTGACATGATGCATCTCCAACAGATGTGAATTATTCTGATTCTCATCCTCATTCCCTTATTGTCATGTTCTAACGAATGCTAACATAATGAATTGATTTCTTGAAAATATTGTAAGATGCTTTCACACGTTTATATTTTGCTTTACCTAATTTTACATTATATAATCGAAGAGTTTATGAAGTCGATTCGTACTTGACAATTTTGGGTAGTTGGTAATGGTGTGTGATTTGCTTTCATTAAAATTCATGAGGTACTGACTTTGTATATGGAAAAGTGCCAATTTGATTCTTAGAGAAAGTATTAATTGTGATGGCAAATGCTACATTCCTAAACTACCTGATATGAGTGCTCAATTTGATTCTTAAAGAAAGTGATGTGATGGCAAATGCTACATTGCTGATGATACATAAGAACATGTTTTTGCTATATGGATACTACTACAATGGTGGAATCCACCCCTTAACAGTTGTGACAACCACCCTAAAAATTAAATGGAGCAGCCACCAATATTTATTTTAGGAAACATTGGAAAACCTATTTTTGATTTTAATAAAGAAAAAGGTCTTCGAACCAAAATTAAAGAGGTCGGGAGTTAATTACGCATAGAGAAGGTATTAACACCTCTATAACGCCCATTTAAAATGGTACCCTTAATTGTTTTAAGAAAATGTTTGCCTTAGAGAAATACTCCCTTTATGAAATTTATTTATTCCCTTATGTGCCACAAAAATAAATATAAAAAAAAGAAAACTTTTTAGGAAAAAATAAGTATGGTTTCATAAATTATATTGACTTAATAAAAATTCGATTTTTAAACGAAAATGCATAAAATGAAAAAGAATTTTAAAAAACTTCTTTGTTTTTTTGCTTTTATGCCCCTAGCTGTGACAACCACCCTAAAAATTAAATGGAGCCGCCACCAATATTTATTTTAGGAAACATTGGAAAACCTATTTTTGATTTTAATAAAGAAAAAGGTCTTCGAACCAAAATTAAAGGGGTCGGGAGTTAATTACGCATAGAGAAGGTATTAGCACCTCTATAACGCCCATTTAAAATGGTACCCTTAATTGTTTTAAGAAAATGTTTGCCTTAGAGAAATACTCCCTTTATGAAATTTATTTATTCCCTTATGTGCCACAAAAATAAATAAATAAAAAGAAAACTTTTTAGGAAAAAATAAGTATGGTTTCATAAATTATATTGACTTAATAAAAATTCGATTTTTAAATGAAAATGCATAAATGAAAAAGAATTTTAAAAAACTTCTTTGTTTTTTTTGCTTTTATGCCCCTATTTTGCCCATTTTTATAATTTTATATTATGACCACTAAAAATATGAAAATTACAGAATTGTCCCTCGCTTGGGTTTGGCCCCATTGGAAGGCCAAACCCCAACCCTAATCCAGCTAGGTCATCACACAGAACGAAGGGAGAGAAAAAAGAAGAAAAAAAAAAAGCCAGAATCAGTATACAGAAACGTAAAAATGAAGAGGATGAAGCAAAAATTATATCATACTTTGTTATTCCTACTTCATCAATTACAAATCAGCTCCCAATTCATGGATACACAGAATACAAATCAAAAAATTACAGAAGGAAGAGGACGTGATAACCTGGGCTTGAGCTTTTCCCAGAAAATAAAACAGAAACAAAAGATGGGGATCAAAAGGACCTAAATCTAAATCAAGTGTTTATTTAGGATCTGATTAGCCTCACGGCTTCTTGCTTTCCTTCCTTGCGTCTCTCTGTTTTCTTGCCTTGGTTCGCCCTCCTCCTTAGCTCCAGAAACTGCTCCCGTTTTATACTCTGCAATTCCTGAAAAAGAAGATCAAAATTGTTACCATTCAGATGCGAATCAAATTAATTAAAAAACATAAAAGAAGAAAGAAAGGTGGAGACTTCCCTGATTTGTCGAGATCCACATGTTTTCCTCAAATTTAGACCGAATCATGGGGAGAAGATATGATTTGGTTCGGTCTTGTGTAAATAGAGAAGCAAAAGGAAAGAAAAGATTGTGGGGAAAGTAGGTTACGGCCGCGGCTTAGGGTTGAGAGAGTGAGGGAAAGATTAGGGTTAGGTTTTGAAAGTGTGGATGGAAGAGGAAGAAGAAGAAGAAGAAGAGTGAGGCGAGGGATAGGAGAGCACGCCGCAGAGGAAACGAGAGGAATTAGGGTTTGGAAGAAAAGATAAGGGAGAGGCCGAGAAATGAGGGAGTGAGATGAGATGTGGACGAAGATTCAGGAGAAGAAGAAAAATGGGAGAGGGGGAATGGTGTTGAGGCTGGTGAACGATTTAGGGTTTGAGGGGAAAGAAGATGAACGAGGGAGAGGGGGAACCGCGGCGGCCTAGGGTTGGAGAAATGGAGAGAAGAGAGCACGTGGGTTTGGGAGGAGCGCCGAGAATGGTGGGGAGAAAGGAAGAAAAGAGAGAACGGTGGAGAGGATTGTGGGAGGAGACAGATGTTGGTGTTGCGGCTGAATGAGGGTGTGAGGGAAGGTGGATTAGGTTTTAGGGTTATGAGGGTTTTTTGGGTTAGCGTTGGGCTGGAGGTTGGGCTGCGTGGAAGCTGGGTGTTGGGCTGCGCGCGAGAGAGAGAGAGAGAGAGCCAGCCAGGGGGTGTCTGAATGAGGGGAGGTGCGAGAAGCAGCGAGGGGGAGCAAGGGATGCGCAGGGGTGTGGAGAAAAAACGCGGGGTGCATGCAGAAAACAGGAGGTGCTGGGCTGCGTGTGTTGTTGGGTTGGGCCACCTTTTGGCTGAATGCTTTTGGCACCTCCCATATTTTAATTGGCACCCCCCTTTCTTTGAAAAATAAATTTTCTTTTTTTCCCTTTTTTTCTTTTCTTTTCTTTATTCTCTTTTTTAATCTCTTTTATTCTTTATTATAAAACCAAAAATATTATTTTTATTTTTATTACAAATTTAAAAAGTTAAAATAAATAATAAAATAAAATAACATAAAAGGTCGGACAAAATTAGGGTACTACAGCTACCCCTCCTTAATTACATTTTACTCGAAGGTCTTCGTGCATTCATTGTAAAAGATAATTAAGGATAAAGGACTCTAATTTTGTCCGAAACAAGTGATTTGAGATTGTGGGGTTGGTTCCCGACTTTAGTGGGAGATTCTAGGGTCGGTATCCTAGTAAATTCTCAGTAAGGCATAGGTATGACTATGATTCCTAAAAAAATGGTTAGGATTCTAGGTTCAGTTCCTAGTGAATTCTCGGTAAGGCATAAGTCTGGTTCCTAACCCTCACATCTTTTGTATTGATTACTTCCCTACTTAGGGTAAGTCTCGGGTGCGAGCTTCTTCGTCACTCGACACAAGTTTGGGTCAGATTCTCAACAAGGGTAAGTCAGGTTCTTAACTCTTGCTAAAAGGTACGGATTGACTACCTTACTTTAAGGAATGTCCGTGATATGAGTTTCTTTGTTACTCAATAGAGGTTCGGGTCAGATTCCCGGCAAGATGTAGGTCAGAATCTAACTCTTGCTAAAGTATGGACTGGTTTTCCTATTGCAGGTGAACGTCCAGTGTACGAGCTTCTCTGTCTCTCGAAACAGTTTGGGTCAGATTCCCGACAAGGTGTAGGTCAGATTCCTAACTCTTGTTTAAAAGGTGTGGATTGATTTCCACAATTGAGGAATATTCGAGACGCGGGTCAGGTTCCCGACTAAAGGCTTGGGTCAGATTCCCAAGGCGGTGGGTCAGATTCCCTGCAAGGTGTAGGATGGGTTCCTAACTCTTGCTAATAAGTGGATTGGGTAGGTTGAGTACTAGTTTTTACTGAGTAACAACAGACCAACTGTATGTAATATTTGAGAGGGTGGGTCAATGGACCCAAAAACTTTGATGGTCATGCAGGATGCAATGAATGGTATGCCATGCATGAAATGAAATTTTTTTGTTTTTAGAGAAATGTTTTTTTTAAGGCGGGTCGTGGACCCAAAAGTATTGTGATCATGCAAAATGCAATGAATGGTATGCCATGCATGAGTATTATTTGCTTTGAAAGATTTTTGATTTCCCTGAATTCTTTTTGAGGACTCTGCCCCTAGACTCGTGGGGTGATAACTTCATGTTGGCTTGCTTGTCCAAATGGTTGACTTTGCAATGCACCAGGTTGGCGTATTTGCCCCTTGATAGTTCATCTTAAGGATCCTCAAATTTTCAGCTTCATGCTTTGAGTGTCCATGGGAGGATTAGATTGACAACTTTGATCCATAGAGATTTTTTCGTGTCCTTTGGGCCTTTGTCCAGCCATTTGAGGAAAGATCTATGTAAAGACGCGGATCACCTTGTGTAGTTCTACAACTGGAATGAAATCTTGAATGTGAAGCTTGTAGATGATGGGCACAACTTTTGCCTTCTAGCTTCTTGGTTTATGTTTAGATCTGTGAGGTACAGTCTGGATTAACAAGTTTGTGAATTTGACCCTAACTTCTGCCTAGGCCGCTCTTTGCGAGTTTTCAACCTAGCGGGTCGCTCTAACTTCTGCCTAGACCGCCCTTTCGGGTTTTCAGCCTAGCGAGCATTTTATTTTATATTCTTTTTTTTAGGTAAAGCAACTACACCGAGGAGTTTATATGGATCTCCTCTTTCAAAAATCAAGTTTTAGGAAAATATGAGCAATTTGACTTTAATCAGAATGGACTTTATTAGGGTTGTAACGTGGCCAAGGGTTAAGGGCTATGAAAGAAAGGATATTGCAGGCTCAATAAGTATTTAAGGGTTTATGAAAATAAGGATCTTTAGTCTAAAGATGCACTTTGATGGTTGCTAGCACAATTGTCTTGTTTTGCTTTTGCATTTTTATTCATTTATTCTTTGCAAGCCTCTTGATACGTTGCATTTAATATTTGCTTGCTTGCTTTGCTTTTTTTTTAACAGACAAAATTTAATGGACTATTGTGCTAGCCTTCAATGTATGGGTGATCCTTGTTTAGGGTATTTGAAAGAGAATTTCGTTTTAGGCTCAAAAGGGGTAGCAAGGGATAAATAATTTTTTATATTTTTGGATAGAGAAAAACGGCCAAACTTCATCTCAAAATCTTATTGCTCAAATTTTCACAAAAATTAATTTTTGATCATTGTGCATTTGTTTTACCATTTTCTTTTATATTTTTCTTAATTACTTTTTTTATCCCGGATTGACCACGTATCAAGAAGGGAAGTTGAAAAAATTCAAATTGCATTTTTATTGATGTATTGAAAAGATGAGAACAAAGTAGGCCCTTTACAAGATATGCCCCAGGGCTTCGGGCAAAGTGTAAAAACAAATGAAGGTTGCTTAAACAGGGCTATTCCTTGAAGTTTTACCACTTTGTATTGATCAGAGCCCAACAATTCTTAATGGAGTGATCCACTGCCCCAGTGCATGTCGTGATGAGCAGCGTTTGTTTCTTCTTCCATCTCTTGGCTCATGCTACGCGATGGTTGTTGAATGTTGAGGTTGCCAATTCTTCCGCTTATTATCCCAGCTTCCACTCTTTCCCCGACAATGATTAGGTCTAAGAAGCTTGAACAAATATTTCCCATCATCATATCATAAAAAGGTGACTGGAGAGTGTCAATAAATGTGGTAACCATCTCCTTCTCTGACAGTGAAGGTTCCACTTGGGCTGCAACGCTTCTCCATCTTTGGGCATACTCTTTGAAGCTTTCATTGCCCCCTTTTACCATGGTTTGCAACTGGGAGCGGTCAGGAGCCATGTCCATATTGTATTTATACTGTTTGATGAAAGCTTTAGCCAAATCATTCCATGAGTTGATTTTGCTTCGCTCTAATTGCATATACCAGCGTAGGGATACCCCGGTAAGACTCTCTTGGAAGAAGTGGATTAGGAGCTTATCATTATTGGAGCAGGATGCCATCTTCCGGCAGTACATGATGAGGTGGCTTTTTGGACAAGTTAAACCTTCATACTTTACGAACCCAGGAACTTTGAATTTTGGAGGAATTACCACGTCCAGGACCAAACGTACTTCTGAAGCTTTGAACCCAGTATGATTTGCCCCTTCAATTGCTTTCAGCCTATCTTCCACAATTTGGAGTCTCTCCTGATCTAGGGGGTCTCCTGATGGGCCATTGGGAACCTCTCGATACTCATTAGTGCTGGTGGAATGATTCTCATCAATGGTCAATTTTGCACCCAAGTTCTGCAAGAGGTCCAATATCTTGTCCATCTTACCATTGATTTGGTCGAGTTCTTCTCTCATCGCTTGCTGATTATGTTCCAACAAATCCATGAGTCTAGATTGGGCTCTAGTCCGGTAGGGATGCAGGGAAAGCTTATTTGTATCTATTTTTCTGTTGAGGAGAAAAAATGGGTTACGTTATGATGATACCATGATTATGCATGTCATGAATTTTTTTATTTTATGTACATTTCATGCAAAGAATATGATGGAGAAAGGAGAAATATTTTTTATTTATTTTTTTATAAAAATAAAATGAATACAACGATAATGAGAAACGTCGTTAAAAAATGAGAAAATGCCTTTTTGTTTTTTTGAAAATTTATTTTTTAGAGGGAAAAAGAATGAGAAGGGAAAATATTTTTTTGAAACTGTGTTTTTTTTTGCAAAGAAGAATAACAAATAATATCTTTCAGAGAAAAAAAAATATCATTTATTATCTTTTACAATTTTTGAAATGTGAATGGAAAATAGATGGATGAAGAAAAAAACGGGCAGAGTGTGCCCCTTGTGATGTAGGCCGGTATTTCCTAAGATCTTAGGTCATACGACTTTTGTCACGTGAAAAATAGGATAAGGTATGCTCATTTTGTGATATGGGCCGGTTCCTTTTGTTATATGGGCCGGTAGCTCCTTAAAAGGATCTAGGGTTTATATTAAGTGTCTTTCCATTGGGTGGATTTAAGATACTAATCTAAAAGGTCCCTAGAGCCAAGGGTCCCATTTGAAAATGTTACCACCAATAATAAGTATATTATTAAAGGATGGTTTTTTCTCAAATATGGCCAAACTCTAGGTGAGGCCTTCGCAAGGACCCAACTGGCCGTACGTTCAGCAGGTGCTCACTACACAGCATCTCCTAACTTAAAGTTTTTTCTCTTTCAAACCCGGGTATAGGGTTCCACTCGTAGTGTGCAAAAATGTGTTAAATGGACTGTGTGAAGGAGCAATAACCTAAAATACTACCCGCTGCAAAATAAATTAACAAATACACTTATATACAAGGAGGCTATCCTAAAGTTCATATATACATGTGAAACAAATAGAATAAAGCAAAATTAAAACAAATAAATCAAAGATAAGAATAAAAGAAAGAAAAGGGAAATAAATCATATAATAGGAAAACAAATTAATTCAAACAATTTAGGGCATAACTCTCTAAAGTCCCCAGTAGAGTTGCCAGCTGTGACAACCACCCTATAAATTAAATAGAGCCACCACCAATATTTATTTTAGGAAACATTGGAAAACCTATTTTTGATTTTAATAAAGAAAAAGGTCTACGAACCAAAATTAAAGAGGTCGGGAGTTAATTACGCATAGAGAAGGTATTAGCACCTCTATAACGCCCATTTAAAATAGTACCCTTAATTGTTTTAAGAAAATGTTTGCCTTAGAGAAATACTCCCTTTATGAAATTTATTTATTCCCTTATGTGCCACAAAAATAAATAAAAAAAAAAGAAAACTTTTTAGGAAAAAATAAGTATGGTTTCATAAATTATATTGACTTAATAAAAATTTGATTTTTAAACGAAAATGCATAAATGAAAAAGAATTTTAAAAAAACTTCTTTGTTTTTTTGCTTTTATGCCCCTAGCTATGACAACCACCCTAAAAATTAAATGGAGCCGCCACCAATATTTATTTTAGGAAACATTGGAAAACCTATTTTTGATTTTAATAAAGAAAAAGGTCTTCGAACCAAAATTAAAGGGGTCGGGAGTTAATTATGCATAGAGAAGGTATTAGCACCTCTATAACGCCCATTTAAAATGGTACCCTTAATTGTTTTAAGAAAATATTTGCCTTAGAGAAATACTCCCTTTATGAAATTTATTTATTCCCTTATGTGCCACAAAAATAAATAAATAAAAAGAAAACTTTTTAGGAAAAAATAAGTATGGTTTCATAAATTATATTGACTTAATAAAAATTCGATTTTTAAACGAAAATGCATAAATGAAAAAGAATTTTAAAAAATTTCTTTGTTTTTTTGCTTTTATGCCCCTATTTTGCCCATTTTTATAATTTTATATTATGACCACTAAAAATATGAAAATTACAGAATTGTCCCTCGCTTGGGTTTGGCCCCATTGGAAGGCCAAACCCCAACCCTAATCCAGCTAGGTCATCACACAGAACAAAGGGAGAGAAAAAAGAAGAAGAAAAAAGCCAGAATCAGTATACAGAAACGTAAAAATGAAGAAGATGAAGCAAAAATTATATCATACTTTGTTATCCTTACTTCATCAATTACAAATCAGCTCCCAATTCATGGATACACAGAATACAAATCAAAAAATTACAGAAGGAAGAGGACGTGATAACCTGGGCTTGGGCTTTTCTCAGAAAATAAAACAGAAACAAAAGATGGGGATCAAAAGGACCTAAATCTAAATCAAGTGTTTATTTAGGATCTGATTAGCCTCACGGCTTCTTGCTTTCCTTCCTTGCGTCTCTCTGTTTTCTTGCCTTGGTTCGCCCTCCCCCTTAGCTCCAGAAACTGCTCCCGTTTTATACTCTGCAATTCCTGAAAAAGAAGATCAAAATTGTTACCATTCAGATACGAATCAAATTAATTAAAAAACATAAAAGAAGAAAGAAAGGTGGAGACTTCCCTGATTTGTCGAGATCCACATGTTTTCCTCAAATTTAGACCGAATCATGGGGAGAAGATATGATTTGGTTCGGTCTTGTGTAAATAGAGAAGCAAAAGGAAAGAAAAGATTGTGGGGAGGGTAGGTTACGGCCGCGGCTTAGGGTTGAGAGAGTGAGGGAAAGATCAGGGTTAGGTTTTGAAAGTATGGATGGAAGAGGAAGAAGAAGAAGAAGAAGAGTGAGGCGAGGGAGAGGAGAGCACGTCGTGGAGGAAACGAGAGGAATTAGGGTTTGGAAGAAAAGATAAGGGAGAGGCCGAGAAATGAGGGAGTGAGATGAGATGGGGACGGAGATTCAGGAGAAGAAGAAAAATGGGAGAGGGGAATGGTCTTTGCTTGGGGTGAACGATTTAGGGTTTGAGGGGAAAGAAGATGAAGAAGGGAGAGGGGGCGCCGTGGCGCCCTAGGGTTGGAGAAATGGAGAGAAGAGAGAACGTGGGTTTGGGATGAGCGACGAGAATGGTGGGGAGAAAGGAAGAGAAGAGAGAACGGTGGAGAGGATTGTGGGAGGAGACGGATGTTGGTGTTGCGGCTGAATGAGGGTGTGAGGGAAGGTGGATTAGGTTTTAGGGTTATGAGGGTTTTTTGGGTTAGCGTTGGGCTGAAGGTTGGGCTGCGTGGAAGCTGGGTGTTGGGCTGCGCGAGAGAGAGAGAGAGAGAGAGAGAGCCAGCCAGGGGGTGTCTGAATAAGGGGAGGTGCGAGAAGCAGCGAGGGGGAGCAAGGGATGCGCAGGGGTGTGGAGAAAAAACGCGGGGTGCATGCAGAAAACAGGAGGTGGGCTGCGTGTGTTGTTGGGTTGGGCCTGGCTGAATGCTTTTGGCACCTCCCATATTTTAATTGGCACCCCCCTTTCTTTGAAAAATAAATTTTCTTTTTTTTTTCCTTCTTTTTCTTTTCTTTTCTTTCTTCTCTTTTTTAATCTCTTTTATTCTTTATTATAAAACCAAAAATATTATTTTTATTTTTATTACAAATTTAAAAAGTTAAAATAAATAATAAAATAAAATAAAATAAAAGGCCGGACAAAATTAGGGTACTACAACAGTGCTTCCGATATTTTTTCCAGGCTTAATCATTTTTTAGAAGACTTCTGGTGATGCTGCCAAATCCAATTCAGCCATTCTTATATGACGTTGTTTGATCTTGTGTTTTTGGTCTTATGTTTTTGGGTTGGTTGCATAATTAACTTAACATACATAAGCAAAGCAAGGAATCAATATTTGTTTAACATACTTATGTTACTGTGCTTGTGTTTTACATTTGTTTAAGAAGTTGTTTCTTTGTTTTTCTTCTTCAATATTGTTTTTGTGCTTTTTTTTTCTTAGAGCATCTGAAAACTTCTTTCTCATGACACGATCAAAGGCAAGGAAATTATCATAAATGGATAAAAGTAAAAGAATATAAAAGCTAATAAGTTTCATATTCTAATTTTGCAGGCCAGATTCCTGAGTTGCTGTTAGCCAAAATAAAGGATGATGCTGATTTCACTGCTCCATGCAACCCCTCTATCCTATATCCTCCTGAGGATTGTGGCAACATGCCCTGTTTCACAGCAGTGACATCATGTGCAGATGGGGGTTCTCTAGATATGAACTAGAAGATACAATTCTTAAGAATGGATTTGTAGGGATAGGGCCTGAGAAGTTGCAGGAGATATTGAGGGAAGCGATACTAGTAAGAGAGCCAAGATCCTTAATTCCTTCATGAAGTATCTTAATAGAAAGATCAAGTGATCGTAACCGTGTCAAAGTAGACATTGCATCTAGGATTTCTCCTGTAAATGCATTTGTGCTCAAGTCAAAACTTACTGATAATTGTAAGTTATGTCACAATTAAAATGAACAGAGCAAAGGTAAACTTGATAGCAAAGACGTCGAAGTAGTAGCAAGATGACGGCATAGGTTATGCGATTTGGTACTTCTATATATGGTTACAGGTTTTCAGGATTTAGCTTAATAAAACGGATCAGTTTGGGCCTTTGGGTGGGACTTTGGAGTCTCGTGCTTTAGGTTTAGCGGCAAACAGTTAATCACGCGGCAAATTTTGAGAGAGAATCTGTTGTATTGAAAAAATTAAATTGATAATGATCTGCTTTTTTTCAATGTGATTTTTTAGGGAAAAAACTAACATGACATGCGGCAAGTCATTCGTGATTATCACTAACACGTCATGCGGCAAGTCATTCGTGATTATCGTGAGCCGTTTACTTCGTGAGATATAGCACTTCTGTTTAGTCACTGTCTCAATGTTAACTATTCTATCGGGCCACCTAGATCATAAATATAACTACAATCATATTAATATATAGCTACTTATATATATATATATATATATATATATATATATATATATATATATATATATATATATATAACTATTATTAAAATTATATAAGTATATTATAGTTATAAAATTATAGTAAATATAATTGAACTAATATACTTTAATTTAGTTATATTTATATAAAAAGTAGTTACATTAATGTATTTATAGTAAATATAATTAAAATATAGCTATAACTATAATTATAATCTCTATTATATACAATTGTGAATAAGTTAAAAAGGGAAATTAAACAAATGTCGACGGCAGACGAAACTACAAAGACACGTCAATTAAAATATTCCAACATGGACGTCCTGAGTCAGTAATCAGATTTATTAAAAAATCAAAAATGTAAATTAAAAATAAAAATAAACATTAATAATGACAATCCAGAATATATACCCTTATATGGTATAGCGACAACATAATTATGCTAGCAATAATGACATTAATATCTCAATTCATATCAAAATTGATTCAATAATTATTTCATAAATATTTAAAAGTCCAATTGGAATTAACCACGTGTTTTTTTACAAGCATATAATTTCCTGAGTCAATAATCAGAGTTATTAAAAAATCAAAAATGTAAGTTAAAAATAATCCTAAACAGGTAAAAAATTAAAATTTGGAATCCAGAACATATACCCTCAAATGTTATACCGACACCACAATTATGATAGCAATAATGACATTAATATATCAATTCATATCAAAATTGATTCAGTAATTGTTGCACAAATATTTAAAAGTCCAATTGCTATTAATCAAATGTTGCCTACAAACATATACTGGATGTAAATAATCAAAAATATAATATATTAAAAAAAACGATATTTTATATTATTGTTAGATGTTCCGGTCAAAACATGAAAAATTGGAATCAAAATAAGATCTGGGGAAGGGGAATCTGTTTGGTTCAATTTAGGCCCATTATCATCAAATTAAATGACAATCTGCACAAAAAAACATGTATATTAGGTCCAAACGAAAATGTTCTATGCAACAATTAACAAACACGTTAAAGCATAACCAATATACCATGATTTCCACAATGAAAAAATATTGTCAGAACATTATAAATTAAAAATTATAAATTATAAATTAAAAATTAAAAAAATCGACATCTTATATTACTAATAGGATAAAGGCCAAAACATTCAATTTTGGGATCAAAATCATATCAGGAGAAAGGGAATCTTTTTGCTCAATTTAGGCGCAATCAAAGCCAATTAAATGACATATTGGACAAAAAAAAGAAACATATTTTGACCGGAAAGAAACTTTTGAAGTCAAAACAACCATAATTCATAATTAATCGGGTCAACACATTAGATTAATCTAACAATAATGTCTGAAAGACTAATGTGAGTCTGTTGAGGAACCTAATAACGTGGAATCCTTCAGATCATGATCACAGGTACAAAAAAAATAAGGAAATAAACTTGGTATTAAAAAAAAAAGGTGTTGAAATTCTTCTGCATCAAAAGTGAAACATATTATGTGAAAAACATACTAGCGTTCAACAATAATGAGCACGATCAGGACCCTAAAATATCATGATTTGTGTCACAGATAAATTAGGTCAAAAAATAGATAGTAGGGATAAAAATAGAAAGTTGTTGAATCTCCCTGGACCATGAGAGAATCCTGTAATAAAGATATAAAAGTTTCTGAAATTATTACTGCAATTAGTCAAATTAGTAGTACAAAATTTATTGCATACGTTTTAAATAATAATCAATCATGATTGTTGACAGAAATAATTTAGGTCAGAAAATAGAGAGGAGAAATGAAAAAAAACTGAGCATCAATTTCGGAACCCTAATTTTGCACTATGTCTATAAATTCAACAGCAGTCAATTGCCATACACATCAAACATTCAAAGCATTTACCCTTAATATCAGATTCACCACTACAAACATGGCACCTAAATTTGATCGGATCTCAGATATTGTTGATATTGATCAGACAAATGTGCGCCTATTGGTTAGGATTTTGCGAAAATGGTTTGTTACAAATCCTAATAACAAGGATAAAGTGTTTTGCTTAGAGTTAGTCCTTATGGACAATACGGTTAGTCCTTTCATTAGTTTGTATATTATTCATTGTAGTATTCTGATAGAAACAAACATTAATCTTAATTTGTGTTTCCATGCAGGGTGATCGTATTGGTGTTTTCATTCGTGAGCCTCTTATATACATCTTTGATAAACAATTACAAGAGGGGCATGTGCATCTTATTTCTAAGTTCAAATTGATTTTAAGTACAGGCGACTACAGGACAACTAAAAACTCATACAAATTGAGTTTTGAAAAGGGTACTGAAGTCGTCAAACAACCAATGAAGTGTGTACCACAAGCAATTTTTAAGTTCACACCTCCTCAAGAGATTTTTTCCTCAAAATTTGATTGCAATTATTTAGTTGGTAAGTGATACTATCCCATGCATTATTCATTTGGAAAATTTCGAGTACCAGTCTTATGATGCTAAACTACCACAAAGTGAGTGTGACAAATTAAATATTTCAAAAGCAGATATAATGGGAGTCCTCACAGGGGTTGGTAATGAAAAGGAATATGTAAAGAACCAAAAGAAGTCCAAGCTTATAGACATTGAGCTTGAAAATGAAGGGTAACTACGAAACACACCTCATTGCTACAAGTTTGTTTATTTTTATTTATTTTTCTAACTAAATCCTATTTTGTGGTTTTAACGTTTCAAAAGATATCGATTCAAAGTCACGTTGTTTGCTGGATATGTTGATGAGTTGAAGAAACTGATATCAAGTGGTGAATCATCTAATATGGTGGTTGTTTTGTTGTTTGCCAAAGTGAAGTCATGGAATCGTAATAAACAAAATCTTATTATGGGCAATTTCTACTAAAAATGTTAACTTTGTTATGTGTTTTGTTTATCTGACATATTTTGTTTGTTTTTAGATATTAAAAGTGTTAACACCACTTTTGGGTCCAAAATAATGTTTAACCCAGAAATTCCTGAAGTTATGGATTTTAAACAAAGGATGGGCTGCCTAATTGAAACCTCTAATAAGGGGTTGACCCAATTACAAGAAAGGGTAAAGATTAGTGAAGAGGATGACTTTACCAAGTCTACCAAAAGTGCTACCCTTCAAGCTATGAAGACAGCATACCTACCATCTGAGAAAAATACTTCTACTGAGGTTTATATAATTTATTTAGTTGTTATAATGTCATAATAATATATTTTTTTATGCAATATCTAATTAACTTTCTTAATATTTGTAGGATTTGCCTTATGTTGTTCTGGCTACTATTGTTTCTTTTGAAGATGATGTTAAATGGTATTATCTAGCATGTAACATTTGCATAAAAAAAGTGACACCAGATTCTGATGAATATTATTGTGGGAGATGCAAAACACATGTCAAAGATGTGACACCCAAGTAACAATTGCTGCTACCTATTTTTGGATTTAATAACTATAAAACATTTACTAATTATAAAATTCATACCTATTAATCTTCTGTTTATTGTATAGGTATTTCTTCAAGCTTCGCATTGAAGATAATGCAACATCT
This sequence comes from Calophaca sinica, assembly GCA_037113605.1. Classification (NCBI taxonomy): domain Eukaryota; kingdom Viridiplantae; phylum Streptophyta; class Magnoliopsida; order Fabales; family Fabaceae; genus Calophaca; species Calophaca sinica. Next base: position 75,655,264 of record CM073734.1, read on the forward strand.
GCCACATTTGTGATGTTTGACCGCGATGCTGAGATTCTGCTCAATCAGAGTTGTGCAAAGCTCTTGCAAACTATTGATCAGGTTATTAATGAATAAATGAACAACTTGACAATTTATCAGTTTCAAATACTTATCAAAGAAAGGCAATTGAAGTGACTCACTAATTTTTTGAACAAATCTTGGTTACATTCCAGAGGGGAGATTCATATGTGATGCCTAATGAGTTGAGTGATCTTCTTGGAAAGATGTATTTGTTCAAAGTTGGATGTGATGTTGGGTCTGGATCAAAATTTGAGAGTTCATATATAGTTAAGAGAGTTACCAGTAGATCTGACATCATACAAAGCTTTAAAGATTTGAATATTTCTCAAGTTAGTTCCAATTATCCAACTATATTAATACAAAACAAAATACCAAATGCTATTTAAATTCTAACATGTATAACCATCTATGAAGGGTTCACAGCAAACACCAATGTCTGGCAACACACTATCGTATGTTACAAATCCTTCAGCTGTTGATGATGTTTCCCATGTTATGGTCATATCTGTAAAATAGCAACTTTATTTCGTTACAAATATATGAACTTTCTTTGAGGTTATTTATTGTTTTTTGATTGCAGGACCTCATCGGGAAGTTTGATGAATCACATCAAACGTCTGTTGATGGATTAGGTTCTGAAACTGAAATAGTTGATCTAAGCTCAGAATCTCCATGTGGAGTACCTAACAAGAGATCGTCTCCTATAAATGACGAAATACCGACTTTAAAGTTTATGAAGAAGGACATAAAGAAAGAGAAAGAATGAATCTGTAATTAGTGGGAGATGAAGGAATGCTTTGATTTTCAATTACAATTAGTTTGTTTTTTTAGTTTTGAGTTATTTTTCAGTATTGAAGTAATGTTTTGAATTTCAATATTAACTAGGTTGTCATTTGATATTCAATGTTAGACATTTTTTTAAGGAATTGTATTTTTGTTTCTATCTGTCTAATTTATTATGTTTTATCATAATATTAATTTATACGTCTTGAGTTATAACGATTGACCTAAAACAATTTAGGAACAAAGTAGGGAAACATATCATAACAGTTGATATGAATTGTAGCATAATAAAAGTATGATTATTGAAAAAACTCAATAAAGCCTAATAATGCATATTAAATTCGAAAATATGTAAAGTTCAATAAATTAATGGTTGAAATTTCAAAAAAATATTTAAAAAATTGTTTGATGAATCACTGACAACTATTATTATTCTTTGATGTATTAAGAAAATATAATGTTTATTAAATGTGAAATGTTTTTAAACATTTCAAAAAATTGCTGAAAATTCTATAAGGTTGTCCAGAAAATAAGAAAAATATAAAAACGACAACTACTTATTAATTTGTTAGGTAGGGTAAACCACATACCTAAAACAATATAGCATTCAAGTAGGGAAACATATCCAAACATTTGATGATCCCTAGCCAAAATTTGATTCATTAGTAACATATAATCGGTATTAAATTCTAAAATAGTTAAATAATATATTTTGATTAAAATTCTGATGCGTTTAGAACATTGATTTTGTGAATAAAAAAAATGGCAAATATCAAATAAATCCTTGTGCAATATTAACATTAAGAGGCTATTAAATGTCAAAAGATGTAAAGATGAACCAAATATTGTCTCTGAAATTATTATTTTTGAAATCGCCAGTAATGTTACAACAATAGAAACATTGACATATTATTGCATAAGATCTGGTGGATTGCAAACATATATTGCCTGAAATTTCGCTAAACTATATTTTATGAAGGGATATAGTATAATTTTTAAAGAGGTGATCTAATGTAATAAAGGAGTAATATTACTAATAATGGAACCACTTTTTAAATACATAATATCACTGATGAGATTTCAAATTACTAATAAACAAGCATATCCTGCTTCTCATTATTAGTAATTTGAATTCTCATCAGTGATATTATATATTTAAAAACATGCTCAATTATTAGTAATATTACTCCTTTATTATGTATTTAAAAACATGCTCATTTATTAGTAATATTACTGACGAGATTACATTAGATCACCTCTTTAAAAATTATACTTTCCCTTCAACTTACTAATAAATAGCCAATATATCCACATTCTGATATATTGTGAACAAATAATGCATATTAAATTCGAAAATAGGGATAAATCATTAAGGTAATGGCTGAAATTTTAAAAAGATTGATCAATAATTCTAATTTGATTCACTGCCAACTATTTATTAAAATCCTTATTTTAGTGTCATATAATGTTTATTAAAGGTGAAATTTTATAAACATGAATAAAATAATGGCTTAAAATCCTCAAATAGCATACATAAATTATTAAAAGCATAAAAACGAAAACTACTTATTAATATTTTGGTTAGAGTAAACCACATACCTAAAATAGGGATCTTATGCAATCAAGTAGGGAAACATATCCGTTCATTTGATGGTCCCTAAACAAAACCTGATTCATTAGGGACATATAATGGGTAATAAATTCTAAATCAGTTAAATATCAAATAAATCTTGGTGCAATATTAACATTAAGAGGCTATTAAATGTCAAAAGATGTAAAGATGAACCAAATATTGTCTCTGAAATTATTAGTTTTGAAATCGCTAGTAATGTTACAACAATAGAAACATTGACATATTATTGCATAAGATCTGGTGGATTGCAAACATATATTGCCTGAAATTTCGCCAAACTATATTTTATGAAGGGATATAGTATAATTTTTAAAGAGGTGATCTAATGTAATAAAGGAGTAATATTACTAATAATGGAACCATTTTTTAAATACATAATATCACTGATGAGATTTCAAATTACTAATAAACAAGCATATCTTGCTTCTCATTATTAGTAATTTGAATTCTCATCAGTGATATTATGTATTTAAAAACATGCTCATTTATTAGTAATATTACTCCTTTATTATGTATTTAAAAACATGCTCATTTATTAGTAATATTACTGACAAGATTACATTAGATCAACTATATTCTGAAAATTATACTTTCCCTTCAACTTACTAATAAATAGCCAATATATCCACATTCTGATGTATTATGGACAAATAATGCATATTAAATTTGAAAATATGTAAAGATCATTAAGGTAACGGCTGAAATTTATAATTTTTAATCAATAATTCTAATTTGATTCACTGACAACTATTTATTAAAATCCCTATTTTAGTGTCATATAATGTTTATTAAAGGTGAAATTTTATAAACATGAATAAAATAATGGCTTAAAATCCTCAAATAGCATACAGAAATTATTAAAAACATAAAAACGAAAACTACTTATTAATATTTTGGTTAGAGTAAACCACATACCTAAAATAGGGATCTTATGCAATCAAGTAGGGAAACATATCCGTTCATTTGATGGTCCCTAAACAAAACCTGATTCATTAGGGACATATAATGGGTAATAAATTCTAAATCAGTTAAATAATAATATGCATCCTAAAATTCTGAGGTGTTTAGAAGATACATGTTGTTATTAAGAAAAATATGACAAATATTAAATAAATCCTGGTGCAATATTGGCATAAAGAGGCTATTAAATGTTAAAAGAAGTAAAGATTAACCAAATATTGTCTCTGAAATTTCTCTAATGAAATCCCCAGTCATGTTACAAACAAAAAAAAAACAGACATATTATTGCATAAGATCTGACGTATTATGGACATAAATTAGCTGAAATTTCGCATAACAAAGTTTTATGAAGGGAAGTATAATTTTTGCAGAGGTAATCTATTGTAATAAATCAGTAATATTACTAACAAATGATACTTTATTAGTAACATTAGAGGAATATTACTTAATTGTAATGCTTATTAAATTAAATTTATAATTTCGGAAATAGATAAAGACGAATAAAGTAATTCAGTATCAATTTATAATACATTGCTGAATTAGTGTTATAAAAAAACTGATAACTATTAATTAAAATCTGATGCAATATGGACATATAATTGTTATTTAATGCGAGAAGGTGTAATCATGAATAAAATATTTGCTGAAATTGTTTGAAAATTGTCCATAAATTGTTGTTCAAAAAAAAACTGACAACTACTTCTTAATATATTCAGTAGGGTTAACCTGGAACCTAAAACAATGTAGCTTCGTATTTCGTAAAAAATGATATTTAAAAAAAGCAGCAGCTGAAAGAAGTTGCAAACCTACGAAGCAGCTGAAATAAGTTGCAATCCTATTCCTTGATTCTGAACAACATCATCACGTGGAGTGCAGTCCTATATACGTGACCAGTTCTGCATGTGAAGGTATGATGAATTGATATATGCCAAATACATTCCTATGTTGTGCATTTACAATAATATAAGTTGTATTTGACCGTTTGTGTCCCCTCATTAACCAATGTGCTGAAATTGAAAAACAAATGACATATTCAAGAACCTATTAATTTAGTATATGGACATTATGAATCAAGAGAATTGTGGATCCAAAAGGACGAATAGAAACAGTCAGAAGGCTGCTGAGAAAAAGAGAACTAAAACAGGTACTCTCTTACAACCGTAATGTATTTTGCCGTATCTGATTCATCTAAAGACCTTTGTTGATACTGAATTACTTTCCGGTGCTCTAATAGGAGTCATGTGTTCTGAGAATCAATTCAACACTCCTGTTAGTCGCCCCATATCACATTTGACACAACGAACCCCTCTGGCAGAGATAACTCCTGGTATTGTGTAGAATCATGATTAATTTCATAGATATACCTTTCATAAATGTCATGTCAATGGACAATTTTTTTCGTCTTTATAAATTAAATAACAAAAATAAATATATAGACCAAAACTATTATTGTATTCTGCAAGACACAATTCTTATAATAACATTCAAAACCAGCAGCCTGGTCAAGCATTCGTTCATGTGCTTTTTTACACGTTATTCACATGTTTTACATTGTAATTACATTTTTGTTAACTTAAATTTAATATATAACAAATGTATAAAACAATTAGCAATGAATATGACAACTACTATAAACTAACTATGTCAATCACGTTAAACATGTCATGACAGGTGCCCAATACTATTGTCAAAATAGTTTTAACTCTGTTAATGGATCTTCTCCACATCAAGAAACAAGGACTCCTATGTTAGTTAAAGCAACTCCCGTGCCACACATGACACAGCGTACACCTCTGAGCGCTATAACATCAGGTTATTTTCAGAATGATATAAACATGGCTTTGGCTTCAAAATAATTGCTTAATTCTAAAGTTCTGTGTATTTCACATTTTTCAGTCTGCATAACAGGCATATTTTTTTTGTTTTGTATACAGTCAGACTTACTACGTTGGAGTTTGTTGTAGTACTTATAATTAAATATTTCATTTGATAACTTGCCATTAGGAGATTAACAATAAGTAATACACATGTCATAATTCAATTCCTCAATGTATCACATCCAACTTCCCATTGATGCCGGCTGTAATATCGTCTTATCAGTATCCATCGCCAATGTTAATTGGTGAGTATCTGTATGGAACTTTTTGGAATATTTAACAACTTTAAAAAATAAATAGTTAAAAACTACTAAATAGCCTTCAGTTTCAAAGGAGTTTTGATCTGGAAATTAATCATTATATGTTTCCTGAATGACATTTTTAATCTGTTTTAAAACAGGTTCATCTCCAGTGTCATCAAATGGTATATTCACAAACAATTTGAATTACCAAGCTGAGCCAATTAGTGCTGAAAATGCGCAGGCTGCATCAAGTAGATGCAGAAGAAAGACCATTTTAAATGAAAAAATATATAAGAACAAGCAGCATCAAGTTGCAAGTATGATCGCACAAAATTATATGTTTTTTTATCCCTTTAGTCTAAAGAGTGCATATGACTCGATAGTTATTACATTAATATTATATTTTTATTATAATGGTTATTTTACTTACAGAAGGCACATGTAACAAACGGGAAAACACAAATGAGAATTATACTACGCAATTCGGCTTGCATACAACTAATCCTTTTATAGAGACGTCGTCACGTAAGAATTGTAGTTTTTTAATTTTCTATTCACAAATATGCTTAATATGGTTTTCATTAACCATAACATGTTTTTCAGGATCACAAAGTTCAGCTAAAGATGTCAGAGGCTTAGGCTATTCCCCCTTATTTGAAAGATTTGAAAATCAGCGTAAATACAGTAACCTCTCAATAAGTCATTGTTATGTGCGTGTTTAATGTATGTCATTGTTTATAATTTCAACTTTATTGTCTTTCTTCATCTACTGTAACATGTCTATATTTTGCAGACCCAGATTATACATGTAAATCATGTAAGGCATTGCTTTGGTTTGAAGAAAGGGCTGTTAAGACCAACAAATCACCGAATCCATATTTCTCTCTCTGTTGTATGAAGGGACAAGTTCAATTACCATTATTGAAGAAGCCACCGCAGTTGTTGTTGAGTCTTATCAACGGAGAAGATCACAGGAGTAAAAATTTCAGAGAAAATATCAGGGCATACAATAGCATGTTTTCATTTACATCTATTGGAGGCAAGATCGAAACATCAATCAATAATGGAGGCGGTCCACCACAATTCATTTTGAGTGGTCAAAATTATCATCGTATAGGAAGTTTAAAACCTGAGAGCGGGTCTACACCGAAATATGCTCAATTGTACATATACGATTCTCAGAATGAAACTTCTAACCGAATTGGGCATTTCAGGTAATGTCACATACTATCATATTAGGTTTTTAATTTATATATATATATATATATATATATATATACATATACATATTAGGTTGATGAACACAACAACTACACAAAACAGTTTCGATTAGCCAGGGACTATGTACAACAACATCCTAATTCTAACTTTCATATAAGGTTTATCAGACATCGCGCTGCGGATGCAAGGATGCACAATATTCCATCATGTAATGAAGTAGCAGCACTAATTATTGGGGATGACATGCATATTGAAAAGGGGCGAGATATAATTGTTAAAAATGTAGAAGGTGAATTGGAGAGGCTTCACGAGACACACACAGCTTTTATTCCTCTCCAATATCCACTAATTTTCATATATGGTGAGGATGGTTATCAAGAGGATATTGAAATCACTAAAGCAGAAGGACATACTACAAGTCGTAAGAGACGAAGGGTTACTGTTGGGGAGTCCAGGGAGCACCTGAGAGCAACAGCTGGCTAAGGACTAGGACCACTAAGAGACCCAGACACCACATCTCCACCCAAAACCTTAAGGCATTGGGCATATGGGTCACCTCTCTTATATATCCTTCACTTAGCTCAATCCTAGCCAATGTGGGACTAATCACTTACACTTGAATTCTAACAATCTCCCCCCCAAGTGTGAGTCTCCCACATTTGAGAACCGGCAGGATCCACTCTCGCTCCCCCATCAGGCTGAACCACGGCTCTGATACCAATTGTTGGGGAGTCCAGGGAGCACCTGAGAGCAACAGCTGGCTAAGGACTAGGACCACTAAGAGACCCAGACACCACATCTCCACCCAAAACCTTAAGGCATTGGGTATATGGGTCACCTCTCTTATATATCCTTCACTTAGCTCAATCCTAGCCAATGTGGGACTAATCACTTACACTTGAATTCTAACAGTTACACTAAGAGAGTTCATTGCATTCCGAATTCAACAAAGAGATGTTGAATGCGGAAATACTGTTTACTCCAGGAGATTATTTCAGCAATTCGTTGTGGATTGCTATACTATGGTTGAGTCCCAAAGGCTTTCATACATTCGTGCAAACCTGTCTGTGATCAGATGTGATATTTTAAACAGTTTACAGGATGCAATGGGTCGTGGTGAAACAGATCCTACATCAATTGGTAGACGCGTTATACTTCCATCGTCATTCACAGGTAGTATGAGATACATGTTCAACAATTGTCAGGATGCGATGGCTATTTGCAAACGTTTTGGTTATCCTGATCTTTTCATCATAATAACCTGCAATACGAAGTGGAGGGAGATTGATCACTTTGTCTCCGAAAAAAATTTACATGCAGCTGATCGTCCCGATATTGTTTCACGAGTGTTTAAGATCAAGTTGGACCAACTCATGGCAGATTTAAAGAATGATGAAATATTTGGAAAAGTTGACGCAGGCAAGTATTATTCATCTCATACCTTTAGTAGTTTATTGTTTCAATTGTAATGTATGTTACTTAAAAAATAATTTTTTATTTTTCACACTATGCAGTGATATACACCGTTGAATTCCAAAAGAGGGGACTTCCCCATGCTCACATTTTGTTATGGCTGAGTGGTGCAAGCAAGCCAACTACGACTTCGGAGATTGACAAGTTAATATCAGCAGAGTTGCCTGATCGTGCATTATACCCTAAATTACATGAAGCCGTAACCACCTACATGATGCATGGTCCTTGTGGGAATGCAAACAGAAAAAGCCCTTGCATGCAGGATGGAAGATGTTCAAAATTTTTTCCAAAGAAATTTCAAGACTCAACTACATTTGATGATGACGGTTATCCAGTGTATAGGCGTCGTGACAATGGCATTTATGTTGACAAGGCTGGAACAAAATTAGATAACAGGAGTGTTATCCCATATAACCCGCACCTTCTCATGAGATATGGAGGACACGTAAATGTGGAGTATTGTAATAAGTCAAACTCTATCAAATATCTATTCAAATATGTCAACAAGGGTCCTGATCGTGCTACTTTACAGATTTGGCGTGGTTCAGATAGTGGAGACAAAGATAAGCCTGTTGATGAAATTAAGCATTATTATGACTGTCGTTATGTTTCCCCTTGCGAAGCTGTTTGGAGGATTTTTGCCTTTGATATTCACCACAAATGGCGCTTTGTGATGAGGTTAACATTTCATCTACCAAACAGCCAAACTGTTTTCTTTGATGACAATGAGGATATTGAGAATGTGATCTCTAGAACTGAAATGTCTAACACAATGTTTCTTGCTTGGTTTGACGCTAATCGTGAATACAAAGAGGGTAGGGATTTGACTTATTCTGAATTTCCCACTAGGTTTGTCTATGAAAGACAGTCAAGAAAATGGCATTTGAGAAAAAAAGGTATGAGCATTGGTCGGCTTCACTATGTCCCTCATGGTGTTGGTGAATTGTATTATATGCGTATATTGCTCACAGTCCAGAAAGGTGTTATTTGTTACGAAAGTTTGAGGACTGTTAATGGGGTAGTGTACAACACGTTCCAAGAAGCATGTTATGCAATGGGTCTACTGCACGATGATAAAGAATTTATAGATGCAATCAAAGAGGCGAGTGAATTAGCTTCTGGACACCAGTTGCGTAGGATGTTTGTTTCATTGTTAGTTATGTATACAATGAACAAACCCGAAATTGTTTGGGACTCCACATGGAGACTACTGTCAGACGGCATCGTGTATGACAAGAGGAAAAAACTACATATGCAAGGTATGATTTTGCTTTGTCTGTTCAAATTATTTAATAATTGTTATATGAATTAACATTAATATTATTTTGAACATTACAGAGCTTCAAATTACTGACAACGCTTTGAAGAATTTGTGCCTCATAGAGTTGGAAAAATTGCTTCATTCTAATGGTAGATCCCTTGCAAATTTTGCTATGCCATTCCCAAACTTAGCAGATAATTTTGACTTCCAGAATAAGTTAATTGTTGATGAATTAAGCTATGACAAAGAAGAGATGTTGGCAACACACCAGTCTTTAATGGACAAGTTGACAGGTGAACAACGAAATGCATGTGAAGAAATAATGTCTGCTGTTATGTCTGGATTAGGTGGATTTTTTTTCGTTTCTGGATATGGTGGTACAGGAAAGACTTTTTGTTGGAACACGTTGTCAACTGGATTTCGATCTCAAGGATTCATTGTACTAAACGTTGCGTCAAGTGGTATTGCTTCTTTATTGTTGCCAGGTGGTAAAACTGCTCATTCCACCTTTTCAATCCCTTTGGCAATTCAGGAGGACTCGACGTGTAATATCAATCAGGGTAGTGATAGAGCTCAACTTCTTATTCACACCAAACTTATAATTTGGGATGAAGCACCAATGATGAGTAGATTTTGCTTTGAAGCTTTCGATCGCACACTTCGTGATATTATGTCAGTTCAGGACAAGAGTAACTTAGATAAACCGTTTGGCGGAAAGGTTGTTGTTTTAGGCGGAGATTTCAGGCAGATTCTACCTGTTATTAGAAAATGATCCAGGCATCAAATTGTTTGTTCTGCCATTAATGCATCAAATATCTGGTCGAAATGTAAGGTTCTGAAGCTTACGATAAATATGAGACTTGGTCTTTCATTTCTAGATGTTGACAAATCACATGTCCAAGAATTTGCTGAATGGATTCTGCGTGTTGGTGACGGTGATTCTAACGCAAATGAATTGGGTGAGAATGATATTGATATTCCTGAAGACTTACTGATACTCGATACTGCTAACCCATTAAAAATGCTGGTTGATTTTGCAATCCAGAATTACTCGCAAACATCAATAGCCAACATTATTTTGAAGAACGGGGAATTTTGGCACCCACACTTGATTCGGTGTGTGAAGTCAATGAATTTGTATTGTCATCTATGTCTGGCAATGAGGTTGAGTACCTTAGCTCTGATACAATCTGTCAATCATACGAGGATAGCGAAATTCAAGGTGAGTGGTTCACCACTGAGTTTCTAAATGATATTAAATGTTCTGGTATTCCAAATCATAAGTTGAGGCTCAAAGTTGGTGTTCTCGTTATGCTGATGAGAAACATTGATCAGTCTGCTGGTTTGTGTAATGGTACCAGACTAATGGCGGATGAGCTGGGGAAGAATGTAATAGGAGCAACGGTTCTAACAGGAAAAAAAATAGGAGACAAAATATACATTCCTAGAATGAATTTAGTGCCAAGTGATCCAGGTTTGCCGTTTAAGTTCAAGAGGAGACAGTTCCCACTTGCTCTTTGTTTCGCTATGACTATAAACAAAAGTCAGGGTCAATCCCTATCCCATGTTGGAATTTACCTTCCCAGGCCAGTATTCACTCATGGTCAGTTGTATGTTGCGCTATCTCACGTAAAGTCAAGAAAGGGTTTGAAGATACTAATTCTGGATGGAGATAAAAATGTTTGTAGGTCTACAAAAAATGTTGTATACCGTGAAGTGTTCACCAATGTATAATGGTTACATTAACATGTAATAATCTTTATATATTCTGAAAGTTTAATACTTTTTTTACTTTTTGTTGTCAAATAAATTATTTATGTATAATAGCAAATGATTGACATTATCGACATGCTCACAATACTTATCACATAGTATGTTGTACTGCACAAATTAGTTGTTAGCCTACATAGTACTTTGCATTTTTACCATCATTGTTCTAACTATTCATTTTCAAACGTATTCTAGGTTTGTTGATGTACCTAAAGGATCCAGAATATTCAACTGATAGTTACAGTGGATAAGACTACCATATCAGTTGGAATATAATAAGTTCTCAAAACAAGATTAAGCATGGTGTTTTGACATATTTGAAAATAGGACATCATATTATTTAGGCAAATTTACATTAGTTGGGTACATGCTTCTTTTGTACCCTTACTGTATGCCTATATTCTATTTATTTTGAACTCAATTGCCTAATTTTAGTCCGTTGGCTTCCACGATATACGGCACAAATAATAGCATGTTTTTTTGAATGTATATATATATATATATATATATATATATATATATATATATATATATATATATATATATATATATATATATATATGTGTGTGTGATGTCCTGAACTGTTCAACTGTACTAAGCTCATAAAGATATAGGCATTCCAATATGTACCATAAATGTAAATAATTCTTTAATTAAAAACACTAAACCATGAGAAGCAAAAAAATGCAAATAGTAGCATGATTGTCTTCCTTAAAAAAGCACATACCATGACTTAAGGTCTTCCCATTATTCCTCCTTCTTGCATAATCCATCCAGGACTTTCCATGTTTCCTTTCATATAAACAGTTTGTGTGATGAACCAACAAATAGAGCCCTACGGCTATGAGTTGTAAGGTTTCTTCAGTTTGTCCTGACACAAAATATATATATATATATATATATATATATTATAAGATTACAAATATTTACATTTTAGTATGGTTCCTCTACTTAAACCGTTGTCCAAGTTAATCTTAAACTCAAATAAACTCATTGACATTAATAACATACATAGAGCAATTCACTAAAACGGTGGAGGCCACTTTGAATAAACTATATATGATGTTTTTAAACTAGAATATCATAAGATAACAATCATGTAAATAAATTTGATGAGAGATGAATGAATTTACTAACCTGTATTCATGAAAACATATCAATATCTGCAACATGAATGTTGTTTCTCAAGAGGTCTGCATGCTGCTTTACAAAATTTACATAGTAGGGCTAATACACTTGATTTGATTCAAATATTGAATAAGTACAGTACATTCATATGTCATATGAATAAATTATATCAATATAACTATAAATTTTCAGAATTTGTATGATATTAGTATTCGTAAGTTTCAAAGTTCATGCAATCAATACTATTATGTTTCTATGTCACATTAAATAACCCTTTCTTACATGAAATGACTACTAAAAAAAGAACTTAATAATGAAGCCAAATCATTTAATAGAAGTCTTAATAAAGTTTGGTAATATCATCCACCACCATGAAACAAAAAAAAAACAAACGTCATTCAGCGTGCATGGAAACCAAAAACAAAGACACCCGTCGTAATGTTCAAAACAAGTAATCAAACTTCCTAATATGTTTAATCAAAATCTAAAATACCAATTCAAGCTAATATACTATAACATTTCCTGGCTACTAATCAGACTCATACTACTAGATCGGTGGCAACACTTCAATGTTGATGATTTCTTCGTTCCATTCCTTATAGAATCTAACTATTTGCTCCACCTTCAAATCATAAACCTCTACAAAAGTGTACTAGCCGTAACCCAAATATCCTTCAGTTTTATCACGGCTACACCATATGAGTGACCATTTGCATATCTCTCCAGATGGTAGCCTAACATCTATATTTTCATGTTTGTCCTCAAAATATTTCTTTACCACCCAATCAGGAATGTACTGCAAAAGTTAGTATTTATTTTAGTCAAATTTATGCATTTTTAAATTAAAATAAGTATAATAAAAATATTAACGCAAACTAACCAAGGGTTTGTTTTTCAAAAGCATGTACGCTGACAATTTGACTATCCACAGTGTTCGTTGATTCATATCGACTTCACCTTCAATCGTCCTATGGAATGTAGTAGTGATTTGTCCCTCACTACTCTTGCACACTGTCACCGAAATGTCCACTCCTCCTCTATAATTGAAGAAAATGAAATCATCTTCGTTGATTGACATATGAACAGCAGCCTTATTCCGTCCTCTATATAGGCAAATTACATCGTTCACAATTTTCCAACGAACCTTCCAATTTGTTCCATCTTCATGATTTATGATAACATGATTTGTCAGATGTTCAACAATCTGAGGTGTCAACTGTGGAGGCAAATCCTGTTTTTTTTTTTTTAAAAAAGAATAACAAAAAGACATTTTAAAAAGATCAACAACCAGTCACATATATTTAAATTACCAAATACCTATATTAGTAATATTTGTCTCAAATATAAGGTGTAATACAAAAAATTTATTTCGCCACATTAAAATTACTTACAAGTTGGAAGAGGCAACCATCATTATCGATACGTTTGAAGAACTCAATTGGAAGACCCCCTGGTGGAAAGTTAGCATGTGGCTTCTCCACACCACTATTGAGATACATTGTTACGTTAAAGGTTGAACGGCCACAGTAGTGGAATAACAAAACGTAACCACTCTCGATAGCGGTAGCTGTTGCAAATTCTTTCCATCCTTCAGCCAGCCACATCTCACCATTAGGCAGTTTATCCAGTTGTATGTACCATTCGTCAGTTTCACGTGTACGTAACCAAACTGGGCTTCCAAGCTCTCTGCCAGCTATGTTAGCGAACCATCCGGGTAGAAGCTACACAACAATGAATAATATTGCAATTATCATTTATTCATCGATACAAAAATATATATTAAATAAGTAATAATTGGAACCAAAAAATAACATAATCATTTATTTGGCACATAAATCATTTGTTCAGAATAGTGGTCATAATAAACAAATTCAGCATGTGATCAACCAAGTCAATAAAGACAACCTTAACAAGAGAACAGAACTTACGATTGTCTCCGTAATAGGATCTACGACAACAACCACGAAGTAGCTTCCAGTCATGATGAATTAGATTTCCCGCCTGTGGTACGATTCACATATTACTTTCAATACTTTAATATCTTTAACTTAATATGTAATGTGATAGAATAAATCAAATTACAACTTGATATGAAATAAAATAAATGATCAATATACAGAGTAGAAGTAAAATATCACAACTTCCAACTATAAAAACAAATGTGTTTTATAAAACTTTAAAAAGACTTCATCCAAGGATTGACATCTGTAGTAATTAATTTAAAACTAAACAACTACATCATTCACTATCACTAAATGTCATATGTATAATAATGTTATGTTATTATGCAGAATAACTGAAATGTAATGAAATCTCAATATCATATATAATAATGTTGTTGTGCAGGTAAAACATTTATCAAACAAGTATTAAACCTAATTAATCACAAGAATATTAAAACTTTTGCATTTAGATTTACTTTCAGCACTATACATATATTGCCAGTATTATGGAGTCACATTGTTTACCAAAATTAAAAAATAATAATAATTAAAATTGCTCAACACTTTAAGAAGGAAGACACATGTCATATGCAGTATTGCAATACCAGAGTGATTAGGAAGACATTGTTCATACTGAATTGCATATAAATTTAAGAAAATTAAGAACTGATGGTGCTTTAACATTTAAGAAAGACCAACAATTGTTAAAGAAAACGTATATGATTGGCAGAAACAATGTTGTTAATTTGAATCAAATTCTAAAATTTATATGGGATTTTGTTTTCACACACCTGTTAAAGCCACCGTAGCCGATTGAAACCTCGTCCTCTGCCAGCGAACTCACCTATTTGGTTACCCCTCTCTTAACCCTAGCAAAAGAAAATCAAAATCAGAGAACTAAACAAAGCAACAAACATGAGTATACATAAATATCAACACGCTTCAGAAATTGACAAATTAGTCTCCAAGACGTCGGCACCGTGATATTCTGAAGTTACGAAACCATGATTCTTCGTCGCCGTTCAGTCAGCATCGTGATTTCATCGTGATTATCAGAAAAGCAATGATGTACAAATCACGGTAGAATGACGTAGGAGAAGGACGTTTACGAAGCAAGAAGAAGGAACAGAAGTTGGAAGAAGAAGGAGGAGAATGCAGTACCTGGCAAGAATCCCTCCCTTAATCGCCGCCGCGTGAAATGCTAGGTTCGTTCCAGTCACGCTGAGACTTAATTGCAACATACATCTATTTATATTTTACAACTATTTAAATATCAAATCTTAATTATTTTTAGTAAAGATTAAACAAACCGAGTTTGATTTTCAATATCACACGATAGACTTTAATTTTAAGTATTAACTAATAAATTTTTAATATGGCTCATATTAATTTGGTATTAATAATATATTTCCTAAACTCTAACAAAATATAACTCATATCTATTTGGTATTATTAATAAATTCACATCATCAAATCAAATCTCTTATATGTAACCTGAACCCAAAACAAACATCCCCTTCCTATTATAAACTAAAATTCATCCCAGTACTTATTTTAAGTCATCCTCTTTTCCATTAAATAAATTAAGATTTATTTATTTTTTTTTTTTTAGATTTCAAAGATTTATTCATTTATTAAGTATAATATTTGTTATATATTGATTTTATTTAATGGTTACTCAGTTTTCTCATACCAATCTATAACTATGACGTTAGGTAATTTTATTTTATAAGAAAATTACATAATGTGTAATTTATATTTGTTACTCATAATTTGTTATAAAAAACGTAATGGTATGATTTATTAAAAATTTCCAAATATACATATCTTTTTTATTAAAATTCTGTAGATATGTTATTTGGTCAATAATGTTATATAAATATAGTTACAGTACAACAATCATATTTATTATGGATTTACTATTTATAAATGTCATATTTATTTAAATGTTTTATTATTATTACTATTATTATTATTATTATTCATAATATAATTAATAATTATGAACCATTTGATATATAATTTTATTTGCTTTTTCAATATATAGTATAGCAGAATCCCAAAAATCACATACATTTTCCTATTTAATCGTAATCAATAAAATATATGTATATTCATCTATTTCTCACAAGTTATTTATCGTATCATATTTTGTTTCTGTCTTTATTTTACTAACCATTTATTTTATAATACTGTTTATTTCGTTTTTTCATAAGGCAGTAATAAAAATGTTCCCGTGCATGGCACGGGTTACATACTAGTTATGTTAACATAATGAAATCAAATTTAAATAAATAGGGAGAGTATAAAATGTTAAACTTGTTAATAATTTTTTAGAACTAGTGTATTAACCCGTGCCTTACATGAGTTATCAATATTGGGTTTGATGTAAATATAAGTTTGACAAAAAAAATTTAAAAGCTATTAAAACATTTGAATTTTTCGAAAAATTATTATGAAGTAGTATATATACACACACACATGCTACCCAGTTTTAAAATAAAAAAAATTTTGTGTAAGACCATTAATAGTTATAAACATGTCCTATTAAAAATCATATAAATCACCCTTAAGAATTACAATATAAACATAAAAAGAGTTGAGTATATCAAAAGTAGAAAGTAATAAAAACAAAAACATGTACACTATATTTTAGAAAAGCATATATTCAAAAATTATATTAATGTATTTCTAATAAAATAGTCATCATTAGTAATTTATATACTAATATTCATTCATATAAAATATTAAATTTCCTAACAATATATTTTTTACTCTTTAGTGTTAATATTAATAAATCTTTACATAGTGATTAATATGTTTTTGTTTAAAATATTCATATTCTTATGATATATTTTTATCGTTAGTGTATCCTATTTTTATTTATAATTGCTTTTATGACTCACATATTAATAAAATTTTTGTAAATTTCTCATTTCTATGCGTCGTAAGTATTTGCCTTCAAATCTTAATACGCTTTGAAAAAATATTTTATGTAATAAAATGTTATATTTTGCCACATATTTTGTAAACAATATATGGATTTAGAATATATCTACCAATGTACAAAAAAAAAGAATATGTCTACTAATGATGAAGGTAATGATTTTGGGATGATCATAATTAATATATTAATATTCTTAGAGTTATAGTAAAATAAATAGATCAGACCAAATAAATGAAATTATAACAAATAAAAAAAAAAAAAACTCCATTGAAAAGTGAAAAAAAAATTAATTAGCTATCGTAGGAATTAATTCATCAAAAACTATAGTAGGAATTAAGAATATAAAAAAGTTAAATTATACGATGATATAAAATTTTAAAATATATAAGACTTCATTAATATAATTTTATTTAGTGAATTAAATAAATGAGAAAGAATATTAATAAATTATTTTTAAAAGTAATTAATATTATATTGAATACTTAACATGACATTTATTTTGGACTATTTTTTTTTTTTTACAAATGTGACACTTATAATGGGACATAGGGAGTACAATTTAACATTTTCTCTGCATAAAAATATTTAAAAAAATTATCATTAAATTAGTTTATGTATAAAATTACATTGTAATATTAAATATGTTACTTTTTTAACATTATATGTAAACACAATGTGGTTTTAAAAAGATATCACTTAAATGATTATTACATTTTTTATATAACACTTAAATGGTTATTTTGTGAATTTGAATTCTCGCACAGCTAAGTTTATAAACATTTTAGCATATGTTTATTTTATACTATGTGCTAATATTAAATAAAAATAGTGGACGAATTATGTTTACTCCATTTTTCTTCATAATCTATATATATATATATATGTCAAGTCATTAAGTAATACAGTAAAAAATAAAATTAATTTGAATGAGTTTATACTTTAAATCTGTGATTGATCAGAATTAGATTATCAAAATGTCATTATTCCTAATAAAAAAAAGATATCATCAGCTGTAATATTTACTCAATAATGCTCAACAAAAACAATCTCTCCAATTTTAAGTTCCGTTATTTTCATTTTTTTCTCAAGGCAAGCTTATATTTATCTTATAAGAGTATTTTTTTTATTTTTTAATATATATTACATTTGAAATTTACTTTTTTTAGCTTATATGTTTTTAGATAGTGCAAAAGACTTAAAAGAGAAATTTTTAGAAAGAAAAAATGTATTCAACTACAGAGAAAATAATAAAGTAATCTAAGAAGTTATCAAACAAATCTCCATAGTTGAATAACATCATATTGAATTGAAATTGCAACCGAAAAGAGAAAAGACGTACACTTAAGAGAAAAAAGTTTGGACAATAAAAGGAGGGAGAAAGAGAGAGAGTTAAAATTTATTAATAATATAATAAATGGTATTAAATGTATTAATTCAAAATTAAAATATTTGAGATAATATTGATGCCATTATGCAAATTATTTATTTCTTATCATATCAATTAAAATAAATAATCAATAACTCAAAATCATGATTGATATGCTTTAATAATGGCTGATTAAAATAATAAAAAATAAAATAAAAATAAATAGCATTTGCGGAAAAAGAATGTTTGTGGTCTTGTCACGTGCATGATCTCACGTGACAAAACTCGTTTTTATATAATATAGTTGATATAAACTCAACAAATCTAATTGGTATATTGAATGTTTTTATTATATAAAAATTAGTTACATTAATGTATTTATAGTAAATATAATTAAAATATATATAGCTATAACTATAATTATAATTATGTTAACATAATGAAATTAAATTTAAATAAATAGGGAGAGTATAGTATGTTAAACTTGTTAATAATTTTTTAGAATATAAACTCAACAAATCTAATTGGTATATTGAAAGTTTTTATTATGTATTTTAATTCAAAATATTAAAATCCATCAATACTATGATCACTTCAGTTTTTTTATATAAAAAATTTAGGGTGAAAAGATGACGCCCCGGTTCAAAGCAGGAAAAACCAAATAACTTCAGTTTTAGGTATAATACATTTTTAAAATATAAATAAATGTCAACTATAAAATTTCAAGGAAGACATGTCATTTTGTGAGAAACACGAAATCAATGTTTTTGAGATGACTATTTTGTATATTCCTAGAGGCGATCAAGCTAGCAAAATATTGATCATAATACATCATTATTATCGTATTATTTGTTTATTGCTATACTAGATACTAGATCGGTCACAAGAGCTTAACGGTAGTTAATTTTGTGATGATATGATGAAATTACCTACTTTGAGATCTTTACAAATCACTAAATGTATTTGGAGAATTCCTTTGAATTGACAATAACATTTAACTTGTAATTTTAATTTTAATTACAAATCACTCAGAACACAACATTTAGCAGACACGCATGGAAATACAAAGTTGTATGATTCTCTTTGTTGCCAACATCTAAAAATGCATTTATGTTTCTATATCTAGTCATGTCATGTTTTGTGAATTCTGTTTCAACATGTTCATATGGTGAATTTGGGTCAAATTAAATTCTGTTTCAAGATAAAAATGCATTTATCTTTCTATTCTTTTATCTGATAAGATGAATCATTCTATAAGGTATTTCAATTAATGCGTTCATGTCAGTTGTGATTAGTTGAAAGTATGCTTGATCAAATGTGTGCTATGTGGTTATTTTTTGGAACTATACTTGATATTTGTTTTACTTGGTATGTTCTGAGCTTAGTGATGGATTGGTAACTTCCTTCCTCCAATTTTTCAGTACTCTTTTTGCTCTGTTCTTTGTGTTTTTTTTTCATGTAGACTTTGAACTAGTTTGAGGTCAAAGTAAATCCAACACTGTTAGGGGGCCTTATTAACATCAAAAGTCAATCCCATGTAGGTGGCTCTGTGGTTGAGCCAAGGGACATGAAGGAGTTGCAAGCAGGAGGTGCAGGGCTCAGATCCTTGCCACTAACAAAAATTTCCCTCTCCTCTAACAAACTAACCACTAATATTTGCCTATAAAAAAAAAACATCAAAAGCCAAAATTTCCTTCCTCCAATCTATAAGCACTCTTTTTGTTCTGTTCTTTTTGCCCCTGAAGAGGAAAAATGATTTTCTGTACCACATTTTTGCATTTTTATCTGTTGCAAGTTAAACAAGGATGGAAAGACTTCCAAACTTATTGTTGGTTTTTGTTTGTTGAAGTACATCACTTTTGATCTTGTAAGGTAAATATTTGCTAGATTGAACATGCTTCCCTATTTTATTGAGATTGAATGTTGTATACCATTTATGTAGGATAAATTTCAACTAAAAAAGAATGAGTTATCTTCTCACAATTCAACAGTTGCTCCGTGAAAAGATAGAGCTGATAGTCAACCATCCATTGATATGACATATGACTTAGATATATGGATAGATACAGTTGCTAAGAAGAAGGGGAGAGTCTTTGGTTTGGGCTCTGTAACAAAAACACTTATTCCATCTTCAACTAGTAAAACAAAGAAGCCAGATTCAGTGGAGGTTGATGCTCTAAGGAGCCAAATCCATGCATTAAATCAATCCCTCCAAAGACAACTCCAAAGACACGAGCAAGAAAAGATGGAAATGAGACAAGAGTTAGCTGAGACCAGAGGACAAGTTATTGCATTAATGGAAAATCTTGGATTTGCTGCATCATTTTCTCGTCTGTAACACCCTCAAATTTGAATTCTTAGATCCTATAAATTGTGTGCTTATATTGGTAATTTGTATTAGCTTATGTGTGTTTGCCTTAATAATTAGTATATTTTAATGATATTATTTTACCTTATTTTATTAAATATTAGTCTTGAATTTATTGCGAATATTTTAAAATAATATTCTATTTTAGAAGTTAGTATGAAAATGATTTTTTTAAGTGAGAATGGTGTAGAAAGAATATGTATATTATTTATGCAAATGGTGCAGCACCTGTTCCTTTTCTTTATAAAAAAAAAGGGTTAAAATAATGTTTTGGTCCTTATACGTGACATCAATTC
Organism: Calophaca sinica; assembly: GCA_037113605.1. Lineage (NCBI taxonomy): Eukaryota > Viridiplantae > Streptophyta > Magnoliopsida > Fabales > Fabaceae > Calophaca > Calophaca sinica. The sequence goes on from CM073734.1 coordinate 75,676,574, forward strand.
TTAATTTGGTTCCTATACTTAAAAAATTATTAAAACAATCCCTACACGTGACAACCGTTACCTATTTGGTCCCTGCCGTCGAAACCACGTTTTCTAACTGTTATCCATTTGGTCCCTATACGTGACATAAATTCTTAATTTAGTCCTTATACGAATTTTTTTTATTAAAACAGTCCCTATAAGAAACAGTGACTAAAAGCTTATTAATATGGTCCCTATACGAAAAATAAACTATTAAAGCAGTCCTTATACGAAAAATAAACTATTAAAACAGTCTCTATAACAAAAAAATGACTAAAACTTGCCTATATTGTAATTTAAATATGGTCCCTAATGTGACACTCGCCCATGTGTTAGGTACATATAAGACATATTTAATCCACAAACAAAAATATAAGACATTTAATCCACAAACAAACATATAAAACCACTTTGATTAGGTACATACAAGTGCATATAAATCCACAACATAATATGTTTATTTGTGGATTAAATGTCTTATATGTTTGTTTGTGGATTAAATATGTCTTATAAGTACCTAACACATGTGCAAGTGTCACATTAGGGACTATATTTAGATTATAGCATGGGCAGATTTTAGTTATTTTATGATTACGGGGACTGTTTTAATAGTTATTTTCGTATAGGGACTGGTTTAATAGTTTGTTTTTCGTATAGGGACTGATCTAGTAGTTTATTTTTTGTATAGGGACCAAATTAAGAATTTATGTCACGTATAGGGACTGCTAATAATTGTTTTTAAACAACTAACGTCGTTACAAAACAGTGTTAGACGGCAGAGACTAAATTAAGAATTTATGCACGTATATGGACTGTTTTAATAACTTTTTTTGTATAGGGGCCAAATTAAGAATTGATGTCATGTATAGGGACCAAAACATTACTTTAACCAAAAAAAAATAGAAACAATTAAAATGAGAATGGTGTAGAAGGAAGTTGGGCCAAATTTGCAGCCCATGTGACCACGTTCCATTCCTCACCAGCGCATATCATATTTTCACTCTTGAAAACGCTGTTGATCGTCTCCCACCAGTGGAATCGTGCGCAGTTGTATCTCAACGGAACCTTTACTTTCAAATTCTCTGTCCTTGTTCTCTCACTCTATATCACAGAAAAATTCCAAATTTCATCCTCCCACTCGAAATCGACCATAGAATACATTTCTGGCCTATGTTAAGTCAACCGTGATTCCGTTCGTCGCGTTTATTTATGGGGGCGAATTGTAATTTCATTTTTTCGGCCACCACAGTTTTTGGTTGGAAAAACGGACGTCATTTTCGGATTTCTCGCGTTGAAACCTTCAGAAAACACTACTCCTTTGCTCGTTTCGATGAAGTTGACGCCGGACCCTTTGTAATCCCTTTGTCTCGGTATGGCGTTCTCCTGTCACTCTTTTTGCTTCATTTTAATTTTGTTTCAGCCTTAAAAATTCAGAAAAAAAAAATATATTATACTAATTATTATTTTTTCCAGCCACGTTTCACCCTTCCGTGAATTTTATCCTGTGCTAGGTTGGTGCTTAAATTGTTGTTGTAGGCAATTTTCTTCGCCTTGCAATACTTCGAACTTCTTTATTGAGGTAAGGGGTAGATGGATACAATATTAGTGGGCTTATGGATATAATTAGGCAATAGGGACGTCCCATGGTCCCTAGACTTGGCGCAGTTGTGCAAAATGAGTACCATTGCCATTGTGATGGGAAATCTTGATATTAAATTATGTCATGATGTTTATGTTAATTGAAATTGTCTTATAAGGTGTTGTTTGAGTTGATATGTTATGATGATATGTCATGTATGGATTATATGATGATTTGGTTATCTTGTCTTGTTGTTGATAAATGTATGTATGAGGTAAATGTGCTGAAATGAGTTTACTTGTTGCTATATGATGTTATGAATTATTGTGTTGAGTGAGAGCTAGATTATCATAGGGTGTGGTTGTACACTTAGATTCTCTAGATGCTATATCATGATTATGTGAAAGGATAAAGTATGGATGATTGGTGTAATTGCTAGGAGTTAACTAAGGTATGATGATATTTTTAGCGTTTAAGTTATGGTACAAGCAAGTCTTAGGACTAGGATATGATGGTGATATTGTGGTGTCGATGGTTTAAACGCTTTAGAAGCAAGATTTGGTGTTATGAGTATTTCAGCATAGTTGACAACTTAGAATAATAGTTATACAGAAAAATTATGCAAAAAGATGACTAAGTCTAGAATTATTTTAGCAAAGTCTCACTAATTGAATTTTTAAATTCAGGATATAATAAGTATTGACCCAAACTCTCTTGGATAGTGTCCTATAATTTTAGGGGAGTAGTACGGTACGTCCGGCAAATAAGTAAGTTGAAACACTTGAGTTAAGAGTTGGAAATTTAGTTAAACTAGCTTAGATTTAGTGTGGTGAGGTAGGTTGATAACTTGGACTTGTTCCAAGATTGGGGGAAATTTGTCAGTTTACTGACGAGTAGTACCTTGTTAACGTTGTTGTAGCCGACCGCTTGATGAGATAGTTGGTGAGTTGTTGTTGTTGTTATTGTTGTTAGACACTTGTTTGGTTTGTGTTCATGCATCATATGTGTCTTATTAAGTTAACATTATTGGGGGTGAGCAACGATGATGTGATATAGTATCGGCCATGATGGACAAGGTACCCGGCCTTGGGGGTCAATCGGGTATGAGCGTCTTATATAAAGGCGGTGGATAGCTACCACAGATGGGGCGTGACCAATAAATATACCGGTTACCCTGAGTAGACACTGTTCGTAAGAGTGATGATGTTTTCTCACTCGCTCATCTGAGTTGGTTTGGACCCACATGTTCGGTGAAGTAGACGTTGTCTAGGATTGCATAAGTACTCGTTGAGTCAAGCATTCATGTTATGTGTTGATTAAGTTAATGTGTTGTATGCGCATTGCTTAAGCTATGTCCTTTGCCGTTTTGTGCTATGATTGTATATGATGTCTAACCCATCTTTGTTGTGGCTACTCATACACCATTGTATATGTTTAGACGATGAGACTGCAGGTGACGATGACGACGTGGCTGAGGAGTGATCTGTGGGCGCAGTCACCGTAGATTAGGATTTTCGATGTTTTAGTTATTATCGATGTTGTTATTTTCGAAGTAAATGTTTAGGGTCAGCTCTGAGACGTTGTGACATCGGGGTGTTTTTATCATTTGAATTTTTATTCGTAATTGTTATTTGATTTTTCTGCAAGTTTGTAAGAGCGTGATGACTTTACCTTTATTTATAAAAATTTTATCTGGCTATATTTTCCAGCAGTTGTATTTCTTTTCGTTTATTCTTTAATTATAGCATGCGGGGTAGAGGGTGTCACATCGTCCACCCTCATCGCCGCAAAATTACAACAATGAAAATAAAGACGACAGTGATGATTTTAGTGATCATTTCTAGTAGGTTTCAAGTTAAATTATATTTGAATATATCATATATTTGACATCTAATATGTTATGATTTTGTGTACAAAATATATGGATAATTATCATGATGTTTCCTTTGTAATGCTTCAACTGCTCTGTAATGGATAGTCTTTTGTAAGGATTATTTTCAAAGCTATAGGGGAACTTAGAAATTTAATACAATGACATTTAGAAAATTATTTTTATGTACACAACTTTGTTCATTTGAGTGTCTTTTGGAGTGAGCATATATGCGAACTTGAAAAGCCTAATTAAGACTAGTGTATGGTATCAAATATACAATATCCAAACTAAAATTACCCACGGATTTACTTGGAAATTTGAAGAAAATATTCGCATCAAAATTACATGTGGATTTACCTGCGAAAATCACTTGCGAATTTACCTGCAAAACACATTTGATGCGGATTTTTCTAGGGAATTTGTTGCGGATTTTGCTGTGAAAATGTTAGCAGAAAAGGTACCTGCAGGAAATTCCGCAGGAAAGTTCCAAAAAAAAAAAGGAAATTTTTCATGGCACGCATTGCTGCGGAATTGTCTGCCTTTGCTGGGGAAAAAATCCGCAAGAAATTACCTGCGAATTTCAGAATTCGTAGGAAAAAATTACTCACGAAGGTATTACGTGGAGACAAAAATCTGCAAGAAACCTGTTTCCTTCGAATTTTTTGAACAAAATCCACAGGAAATGTCAAAAATTCTAGTAGTGTAACATGATGATCTTTTGCCTCCGTTTAATAGATTTCTGGATCCTACTTTAGGAATATTACATGGAATATATAATAGCTTTGCATGTATTCAGTAACATAAAATCTTATCTTTGCATATACAATTCAGCCAAAAAAATCACAGACAAATATATGAACACGTGTACTTAAACACACCTGTGTACTTAATGCAATTTAAAGAATGAAGCATTAATAATATTATACATTATCATTAATTTGACAATTTTTAATATTACCTAACGATTATTTTTTAAACTACTCATCCCACAAAAAATCATTATTTTCTCACCAATCCTTCTTAATTCTCTCATTCTTTTCTCTATTTTCTTCCATATCTTTATTTTTTGGAGTGAATTCTCGAAGTGGGTAAGTGATATCAAATTATTACAATAGATAATATGGACATTAATTCTTTTTGTTTCCAATATTCCATGTTGTATTGTTTCATCACTTTTTTCTCCAAAGTGGATTGATTTGAAACCAGCTCATGACTGGTCCGATCAACACATTATATATACGTTGTTGAACCAAATATGGCGTCATTGAATCGGTTGTGAACCGATGAAAACTGGTAGACTCGAATTATATGACTTGGATGGTCACATGATCATGCATTACAAGAGAATTGACACAAGTGATGCACATAGTCATGAGGCACAGGTAGGCAGCTCACGTACGGATGAATACGCGTAGAGAAAAATTCAAATGCACCTTATGTTTGGATTGAACCCAGATCCTGGGAGGACTATAAAAGCCAATTGTGCCATTAGTCCACAATACATCTTCAGTATGTATATGGAAAATTTATATATATATATAATAACAATGTATGTATACGTGTGTGTATACACACAGTTATGTAATACCGGTTTAACCAATTCAACCATAGACTTACTTATTTGATTAGTGATTTAATACCCTTACTTAGTCGATTATCGGTCTGAGTTTTTTTAACATTGGTTATAAGTACTTATCCACCAAATAATTTATGAGTTCCATTGCCCTGCTATCATATTATATTATCCCTCAACCTATCCCAACAAAGATAGGTGAAAAGTTAGAAGCACTTTTGTTTCTTCTAGTGGCGGGTATCAAGTCGGTAACATATCAAGGAATTGCTTTAGTACTTTAAAATTTATTTAATAATTACTTTATAATATAAAGTAAGGATCCTATAAAAGCAGTGTTTGAAAAGTCAAGAAATAGAAAATATTTAATGAAAAGTACTTAATTTAATGTAACATTAAATTCTAGTGCTTTAATAATAATTTGACGTAAAAATAATTGGAAGTATAATAAATTTATTAAATATTCCTTAATTGATCTTGAAAATTTGCTGCTACCAAACAACATTGAATAAATGCAATTTGGGGTCTGCTACTTTTGTCCTTGCGGAACTATTGGGCCTTATTTATGGTCTCAAACTTGTCCAAAGGCTTCATATAACTTGGTTGATTATTGAGCTAGATTCTGAGGCTGTTATCAACATGCTTAAAATGAAGAGATCTCTATCTCTTTATTTCAAACCGCTACTTGATGAAGCTTTAGCTTTTATTGAAGATGGGAGTTAGAATTGCTCTATACAATTACACATATACTGTGAGGGTAATAGATGTGCGGATTTTTTAGTCAATATAGGTCATTTGAGTCCTTTATCTTGTAATCATTTAGATGTTGCGCCTCCTTAACTTAGGCTTTGTTTAGAAGAGGATGTTAGGGGGGTTTGTCTCCCTCGGTTTGTTCGGTAGTTGGTTGTATCACCCTTTTATAAAAAAGAGCATATTATTGATTTAGTATTTTCCTGATCAGCTTCATAGGCGAAAGCTAAAATAAAAGGTTCTATTACCATTCCATGCAAGCACAAATCCACGCTGGGGGGGGGGGTTATAGCTCGATTACAATTACAAATATGGCGTAGAAGCCACCGAAAGAACTAGTTAATTGTTAGGGTTTTAGATAAAGAGGAAAGTGAACGAATACTTTAAATTATGAATATGATTTGATATGGTTGACAATTATGATTTAATGTTACAAAGGGACAAAGAACTAACCCTTATCTTTATAATATTAAAAGTAATAGTGTCAAAAAATATTAATTAGAGGATAATTTGGTCAAATCACTAAAATAATCTCTCAAAACGACATTTTAACATTTAATAACCTTAAAGAATTATTTTGAAATTAAAAGGATTTAATTTAAAATGAAAGAGATTTTGTCATTTTTTACTGTAGATTTTGTCATTTAATAATTAGAAAGAATCTTTTCTTTATAATTATAAAAGTAATAGTATTTAGTAGGATTAATTATCAGACATAGGGTTCGTGCTCACTTGGAAGTAGAAGACTCACAACAGGAGCGGTGACGATTTAAGGTAGTGACTCTCCTTCCTTTAGCTTCTCCTTCCATTGTTATCACTGTTGTGTCTCTCTCCCCCTCTCTTTATGAGTCAATCTCCATTTTTAGCCATCTGAGTTTTTTTTGTATTAATTAGAGGACAATTTGGTCAAATCACTAAAATAATCTCTCAAAACAGTATTTTAGCATTTAATAACCTTAAAGAATTATTTTGAAATTAAAAAGATTTAATTTAAAATGAAAGAGATTTTGTCATTTTTTTACTGTAGATTTTGTCATTTAATAATTAGAAAGAATATTTTCTTTATAATTATAAAAGTAATAGTATTTAGTAGCATTAATTAAGCCATATTTTCTCTCCTAATTTACGGGTACTTTTGTCAAATCACTTAAACCAAAAATTGATAAAGCCACAAATACGGTAATTTTTGTTGTCATTAATTTAAAATCCAAAATTACAAAAAACCAATCCCAATTTGAAAAATTAGAGATATGCATTAAGAGATCAGAATTATGGAAATACATAAATGTAAATAAAATCAGTTGGAAATTTGAAATATCAGAAGTGGCTCCCATGTCACCATATGCGACTGTGCATGCGGCAACAACACACGGGGAGGGAAAGCTCGGACGTAGGGTTCATGCTCACTTGGAAGTAGACGGCTCGCAACAGGAGCTAGCGGTGACGATTTAAGGTCGTGACTCTCCTTCTCCTTTAGCTTCTCCTTCCATTGTTATCATTGTTGCCTCTCTCTCCCCCTCTCTTTCTCAGTCAATCTCCATTTTTAGCCATCTGAGGTTTTTTTTTTTTGCTAACATTATCTTTATAAAGCATGTTCTTTAAGAGTGTAACCAATTTTTAAATGTGCACAAACTACTTTCATGTTACTGTATCATGAAAATATGGTAATATTTATAATATAACTTATATTTTATTTTAAATAATTATTTACAAGATAAAGACAAATCCTTAAGGTGACAACTTTTTAAACTGGACGGGTTAAAATAGGATGTTTGTTTGTTTTTTTTTTTTTAGGTTAAGTATACCAACACCACAAACCAAACTGGGGACTAAAAATCGATGAAAAGTTGAGGAGTGCTATCAACATTTTCTTTAACACTCACTTTCTTATTAATTGAAATTCAAATGGGTCACACTAAATTATGTGGGTCCCACATAAATTTGGTGAGACCCATGTGAATTTCAACCAATAAGAGATAGTGTGTTTGAAAGAGTGTTTGAGAGCGTGTTCCTAGCATTTCTTTGGATAATTTTATAGGGACTAAACATGATAAGAGGGTATTTTATAGGAACTAAAAACATATTTAACCCTTATTATTATTACACATTATTTTTTCTTTATATCGAGCAAGTCAAAAAAAAAAAAGTTGGTGAGTTAAGCATACCAGTTGAGCAAATCAAAAGTGGTGGATTAAACGGATTGAGTATGAGTATATATTTTCTCATCTGAAACACTATTATTATTACACATTGTTTTTCCCATTTCTTTCTATAATTACTGCTATAATTGTAATCAAAATATAAATTATTTTTCTAAGACATCAAACAAATACAAATAAATTATTTTAACATTTTTTTTGTAAAATATTTTTGTAACCAATTTTTAAACATTATATAAACTGGTTTTGATATTAACATATAATAAAAGTATAGAAATATTTATAATACAACTTTTATATTTATAATAAATAATTATTTACATGATAAAGATTAGTCTTTTAAAATAATATTATTTTAAATCGGACGAGTCCAAACGGGTTGATGGATTAAGTACCTCAACCTAATGAACCAAAAATTGTGGGTCATACAGGTTGTCCTGATGGGTAAGTGGCATTTTGTCATCCGTACATCATTGATTATATGAAATTATTATTATTATTATTATTACACCTTATTTTACTTATATTTACTATTATGATTGTAATAGAAATATAAAATTGTTATTATATTTGCATAAATTTAACATTTCATATTGCAATCATAAGTTAGATAAATTTTTAATAATTTATTTATATCATTGAATATATTGAAAGACATTATTTTACTATATTTTTAGATTTATTGATAAAAAAATATTAAATTCTTAGTCTTTTTATTCTATCTAATTGTTGCTTTTTTTTATAATGTCTAATTGTTGCTTTTTGATTTTTAAACTTTTAAAAGTATATATATTATATGTAAAGAATAAATAAAATAATACACCCGACAAATACTATACCCGTGTAATGTATGAGTACCCGTGTATTGTGTTAGTGTTACTTTAGTATTTAAATAAAATAATTAATAAAAAACACATAATTTCATGTGACATTAAATGCTATAGTTTTATTAAAAAACACATAATTTCATGAAAGCTTATGGGAAATAGGAGGTGCGCCAAAACCATCCCCTTCCAAGGGTGGTTTCCTGGGATAAGCTGCCTGTGGGTTGCGTTTCTCTTAATGTTGATGGGAGTGTCATTTCTAATCCGGGCATAGCTGGCTACAGGGGCTTAGTAAGAGATCATACTGGTAAATTTTTGTGCGGCTTTTATGGATCCTTAGGGTACTCAAATATTGTGCATGCTGAGATTATGGCTCTTCTTCATGGTCTTGCGCTTTGTTGGGACATGGGGCTATCTCAGGTTGTTTGCCATTCCGACTCCCTCCATGTGTTGGGGCTCATTAGAGATGGCAACCAAGATTTTCATATGTTTGGGAATGAGATCGCCATTATCTGAGGCATGCTGAGGCGGAATTGGGATGTCCAACTACTCCACACGTTGAGGGGGGTAATCAATGTGCAGACTTTTTGGCCAAGCTGGGTGCTCGGGGGGATACTTCGTTGGTGGTCCTGTCTTTCTCTCCTATAGAGTTGAATACTTTGTTAATGGCTGATGCCATGGGGGTGGGTTTTGTCAGGCATTAGGCTTGCTTTTTTTTTCCCTTTTTGGTCTTCTTTTCTCTTTTGTAACCAAAAAAAAATTCGACTTTAAATAATTGGAAGTATAATAAAAGTATAATAAAATTATTGAATATTCCTTACTTAACATATATTCTTGAAACATTGGCTTGTAAAACTTTTGAAAGCATGCATATCTAAAGCCTCAAAGTTTTGAGAAGAATACATGTTGAAATTATTACACTTTTAAGGGGGAAAAAAGACTCTATGTAAAATATATAAATGTGAATAACTAAAGCACATCCGTTAAGTGAGGCTCAAACAATCACTCAACATATATGTATGTTTTTAAACAATCTTCGCAAACTTTGAGGCTTTACATATGCAAAACTTTTAAAAACACGCATATCTAAAGCCTCAAAGTTTGAAAACATTGTTGCAATTATATGAGGCTTAAACAATCACTTGTATATAGAAGTATCACATGTCTATTATTCATGCCTTTATGCTTTAGTTATTCACATATTTATATTTTATCTGGAGTTTTTTTCTTAAAAGTGTAATAATTTCAACATACATTCTTCTTCTCCTCGTGAAATGATATTGGATTCATTTTCTCATGAAGCCATATGTTGTACACTCACACATATTATAAATTTAACATTAAATCAAATTGAATAAATATTATTTTTTATTCATTAATTATTCATTTAAAGATTTTTATTTTTTTATTTTTCAATGAATATCAAATATAATAATTGTTGAGTTTCAAACAAGAATAAATGGAACAAATATCAAAGGCAACCAATACTAAATTTAATAGCAACCAAAACAGTGCAATAACGTCAATCAAACAAGGAGTAGAGAGTAGGAAGAATAACACCGCTATTTGGTTACGCAGTTCGGCCCCAAAAAGATGACCTACGTCTGCGGGAGAGAGCAGCCCTCCGTTTCACTATCAAAGAGTCTTTACAAGAGATTACAATTGCTTTGAACCCCTTCCAAATGTCCAAGAAGGACAAACCCAAGAGTTCCCAATCCCCCTTTCTTTTCCCCTATGAAAACCTCTCAAGAACAACAATAGAGAAAGCCTCCAATCCTCCCTCTACGATTCCCTAAGATCCCAAGGTGTTTAAATGTGTTTCCCAGCCCCTAAAACCTCATAAAGACGCTCAAGAACGGCTGCACACAACCCTAGAAAGACTGCACGTTGCACTGAATGAAAAACAGCGTTCTGGTTTAAAACCAGCAGTGGTGAATCGATTCACCAGTAAGTGTGAATCGATTCACACGTATAAATCTTACGCGTTTTTGTGATCCTAAGTGAGTGAATCGATTCACACTCCTTCAATTCGATTCACAGAAAGTCCAAAACTTCTCCAAGGCTCCAAGGCACATCATGAATCGAATCCTGAGATCCATGATTCGATTCACACCTGTTGAAAACTCATTTTTATGACTTCCAATGATCTCCAACATGATTTTAAGGCACACCAATCTCCACAATTCTCCACCTTGACTTCAAATCAGTGGTGATGCTCAACTTTATCCATCAACCACTAGCTGCTCTCTCCATTACTGGGATTACGTCTCAGAGAAATTCATCAAGTCCAAGCAATGCTTGAACTTTGATCTAGGTAATGACTTGGTGAATACATCCGTCGGGTTGTCCTCTGACGCAACCTTCTCAACCACAATTTCCTTAGATTCTATGACGTCTCTAATGAAATGTAAGCGGATGTCAATGTGCTTTGTCCTTTCATGATACACTTGGTGATTTGCCAAGTGGATAGCACTTTGACTATCACAATGTACCTTCACACATCCTTGTGTAATTCCTAGCTCCCCAATCATACCTTTCAACCATATGGCCTCCTTCACCCCTTCAACTAGGGCGATATACTCCGCCTGAGTAGTAGATAGCGCCACAACGGACTGTTGATTAGCCTTCCAACTTATTGTCGTTCCAAACAATGTAAATACAAATTGATAACTCTTAGAAATAAGAGTTATTTATGCTTTTATGGCTATGAATCATGTGAGTTTAAGAGTAATTTAGATCCTTTAATTATTAGAATTGTGTAAATAATGGGATTGCCCTTGCTTGGAGTTGTTTAAGGCACTTTGGTGCTTTTGTGAGCATTTTGATGTGTTTTGACATTGTGCAGGATTTTATTGAGAAATACTCAGTGCCAAACCTGGTGCCATGGCACCGCACTCTGAAGTTACAGCCTATGTCCTTACTGCAGCAGCGTTTTTAATTCATTAGAGCTGAAGGAAAGGACTTTGTCCTTTAGTGCAAGGCTGCAGCATGTACTTCTGATGGTCCCCACTGCTCTGCAGTGTTTTCTCTCTCTGCTAAAGGACAAAAGTCTGTATTTATGGGCCAAAAGGAATCAACTTTCATTGGGTTTACCATTGGTCAGCCCATTTGAGGAGTGACTATAAAAACAAAATGACCTAATCAAGGAATAGAGGCTGGTGCAGGGGCTGTGCCCTAGATTAGAATTCGTTTTTATTCCTCTGGACAGCAGCTGCCATCCTCAACATCACCTTCATCCATCATTCTTCATTTCCACATCCCTTCCATACACCATTTTTATGAGAAAAACATGCTGAAAAACATGGAGGCTGAACCAATCTCAGACATAGCAAGGAAATGCAGCAACAAGACATTGTTGCAGTGAAGTGTTCTCTCATCTTGACAGATTTGAAGGCCTCCACGTGCTGTTTTCTGCTTCTGTTTGTAGACATTTCTGCACTACAGATTTCTGGTGCCATGACAGCAGTTTTTGGCACCAGTTTCTGCTATTCTATGTTTTTGTTTATTATGAGCTAAATACTTTATGCTAGGATGATGTGATTTTGTATTGAATCCTTGTTGGTGAATGTCTATCAGTCTTTGCCTTTGAACCTTTGACTCATGCGCATTTATTTACAATATGCTTGACCTAAGTCTGGCCAACTTTTGTTGGGTACATGTATGTTAGGTGCTGAAAGGTGGTAACATGCTGAATTCATGAGTTAATATGAGGGGTATTAATTAAGGGACACTTTAATTAATGTTGATTAAACTAGACATAGGAAATCTGTCTCATAGGGTGTTCTGGGTCACACTTAGAAGACAAGGGGGAACATAATGGGGGCTTAGACATAAGGTACCCTTTACTTAACCCTGGTGAAAGTACTGAAAGGTACACACATTAGTGCCCTGCGCCCAGGTGCCAAATGGCACTGACTCATGGCACTGAAACCAACTTGGTGAAAATATGAATGAACTGAAATCCTAGTTGTTTTTCTCATATTTTTATCACATCTTTTTAATTTATTTTTACTGTCAATTGCACTTTAAATTACTGTCACCATCACCTCAAATTAATTTGTTACTTGTTACTTTGTTCTCTCATTAACTAGATTAGCCAAATTGAGAATTTGTGGAATTAACCGTAATCAATCCCCGTGGGAACGATCTTTACTTACTCTTTATTACTTGTTACGATTGTGTATACTTGCACATTGCACTTCATATTTTGCACAACAAGTTTTTGGCGCCGCTGCCGGGGATTGAAAGTGTTGATTTCTATGAGTTTTCAATTGAGTTAATTTGGTTAAGTTGAGATTCTTAGATTTTAGTGTGTTTCTTTTTAGCAGTAAAATTTTCTGTTTTGTGTTGGTGGTGTTGTCTTTGTTGTTCTTAGCATTGCTCACCTTGTTTGTTGTTTGTGAAAAAGAAAAACCCACTCCTAGCCATGGAACAATATCATTTTGACTCTATGCAAGCAAGGAATGCTCAACCACAATATTTCAACCATGAATTTTATGGAGGTAAATATGAATGGTGTCATGCCCTAATTTTGTCCGGTAAAATAACATTCAAAAAGAACAAAAATAGTAGTAGAGAAGAAAGAAGGAGAAAGAAATCTTGAAGAGAAAAGAGGTTGGAAAAATTTGTACTTTGGTATAGCTTATGTATTCTGGGTGTAATTAATGTTGTGGAGATGGTATTAAAGTGATTTTTACCTTGTTAGAAAGCTAAAACAAAACTCTACAACTTTGATGAGGAACCCAAGAGTCAAATCTGAAGTTTACTAAGTCCAAATTGACTTGGAAGTAAGAACAAGTATGCTGAAAAATGGTTTTGAACAGTATGTAAAGATTAGGTCATATCTTGAGTTGTAGAAGTCTTTTTTTAATGAAACCAACGCCATTTGAAAGCTAACATCCTTGGCTACAAATGTTTTGAAGGATTCGGGACTTGATTCTAACGATTTACTGCCCTAAAATAGCATGAAAGTTATAAAACTGCACAAAAACAGACAACACATTATGTTGAATAACGTTCAAAGAAAATGTCATATCTTGAGCTATACTTGTCCAAATGAGGTGTTCTTTATACTGTTGGAAAGATAAGAAAAAGATATACAACTATTATTTTGGATTACAAACCCAGATCGACCTCTATCATAGACCAAATCAAGCATGAAGTTTGAGACGTGATGTTACATGTATTGTTCAGGACAGCCACTTGTGCTGACAATATCTTGAGTTGTAGATATCCTTTTGAGATGAAACTTGTGCCATTTGAAAGCTGGAAACAATGTCTATAATTCTTATGAAGGTCATGAAGCACAATAAAGTTGTTTTAAGTGTTGTATTAGTGCTCAAAGTTGGCTATTTAGTTTTGTTGAACATTTAAAATATCAAACTTAAGAAGCCAACTCCCAACTTTACTATTTTTTCTTAATCATTAATTAGTATTAGTCAAATTAGGACAATAAATCTGACCCCATTTCACTCTATGGGGACAATTTTTACTCAACTAAATTTCAATTTATCATACAAATTTTGAGACCATGTTTGTTGAAAAACACATAATAAAATCATGAAAATTAATTTATTAGTAATGATTACTCGAGATTGCTTCCCGTTTAATCATTGCGAACATCTTAATTTTCTAAACAAAAATGGGTTATTAGTGAGGACCACTCTTGATTGCTTCTTGTTTGGTCCCCATGAAAATCTATCTTCTTTATAAATATAAAGTCAAGTTATTTTCACTAGTAATGATCACTCGAAATTGCTTCAGTTTGATCATTACGAACACCGTTAATTTTCTAAACAAAATAGGTTGTTAGTGAGGACCACTCTTGATTGCTTCTTGTTTGGTCCCTACAAAACCTACATTTTTTCCATCAAAAAATATACAATTAAAATCAACCAACACACAACCATTTTCTACCCAAGAACTATGTAGCCTTTGATTTCTCCACTTTAGGAGATACGTGGGAGGCAGGAGCCCACTGTCAGCGCAAAAATAAACGACTTTTATTAAGTCCTCTTTTTATCTTGGTTAATTTTTTTAAAATAAAAGGGAAATAAATATTTTTTAGAAGTTAATAAAATTTGCACAATTAATTAGAGGTAACCTTTTTCGAAAGGATGTTGTAGGGTGCTAATACCTTCCCTACACATAATCGACTGAACCCAAATCTGGTCTCAAGGACCATTTTTCTTCAAAAAAGGTTTTTCCAATATTTTCCCTATGAAATAAATTATTGGTGGCGGCTCCATTAAACTCGAATAAATCCCTCCGGATTTTTCGGTCGCTACAGCTGGCGACTCCACTGGGGACATTTAGAGAGTCAAGCCTAACATGATTAATTGTGCCAAATAATTAACTTCAATTTTTTTTAAATTCCCCTTATTTTTTTTTGTAAATAATTATTTATTATTTATTTGTTTAATGTAAATTTGTTGTGAATATTATGTACATGTCAAACATTAGGATAGACGACTATATTTGTATGCTTTGTTGGTTTTGCAGCTTGGGTAGTGTTAGGGTGTTGCCCCTCTCACACACCGCACCTACACGTTCGCACACACATGTGAGTAAGGCCCTATACCCGGGTCAGAGCAAAGCTTAAGTTGAGTGGAGGTTCGGTGATGGTCAATTGGAATTTGCTTTCCTTCTGGCTATTGCGAGAACTTCATCTAGAGTGTGCTTCCTCTGAGTATTCCGCACCGGATAGTTATCTATCGTTGTGGTTAATATTCAGGAGGAGACTTTAGCTCTAGAGGCCTTTGGTGAGAATGTGAGTAGAGCCACCATGAGATCTATCACTCAATACAAGACTATAGACCCCTTAGGCTAGAAAATCTCTAATTTTAGGTTTAACCCATTTAAAACACAAGGGGCATCGTATCATTTTTGTTCTTCCACCAAAAACCTGTTATATCACGTCCATGCATAAAATAGGGTCTACTAAATCACATATTTTTGTGCATGCTACATGAATAGTCATCATCATCACTCAACATTATATCTTCATGCATTCATACCTCCAAAAAAAATAACATGTTGAATTTTTATTTTTATTTTTATTTTTTTAAAAAAAATGTCATTCATTCTCATTTCATTTTAGGTGCCAGGGAAGCATAAGAACTCAAAGTTTGGCTGCAAGTATTTTGTGAAATAATATGGGATCAAATTGTGAAACAGTTTCAAAGAAGCTCGTACATGTCAAAACAATGAGGCCTACGGTTCCTTGGCACAAATAAATAGATTCATGCATCCACATTCATTCATTTTTCTTTTCTTACATACTCATATCATTTTTTTAAATCATCAGAAAATAATCAAACAAACTGGTTCCTCGACACCCTTATCGAACTCGCCCTCAATCAAAGATCATGGATGACCAAGAGATGAAAGAGGACGTCAACCAGCTGAAGGAACAGATGAGCAAAGTTTTGGAGCTTCTGCAATCCCTAAACAAAGACAAGGCTGCAGATGGGGCTTCTCCAGCAGTGAATGATGAAAGTCAAGCTACACCTTCCCACTCACCTGGCTTTGGTCCTATGCAGTTGCAATATGGTCTCAATACTCAAGGGATGATGGTACCTTTTGCAATTTACCCGCAGGGTCCTACACACTCACCAGTTAGCAACCCTCAGAATCAAGTACCACGGTTCCCACTTTACGGACTCCCACCTGGTTACACGCCACCTATAGCCAATGATGATACTACAAACCATAACCCACAAGGCCCACATGCACAACAGTTCCCACTATTTGGTCTCCCGCCTGCTACACACCGCCAAAGCTAACAATAACTCTGCAGAATCGATTCCCAAGCACTTGTTGTGCAAGATGTAGCTCAAGGATCCTGGCCCAGATCGAAACCATACCAGTTCAAAGCTCAACTCCTGGCTTCATGACATACACCTTTCCACCTGGTTATGCACCATCCCATCTCGGGAATACTCAAGGAGTCAGTACGCCCGTAGTGGCCCCCTTGGTGAATCCCCGACCATTTGGTTTCCCCTATTATATTCAAGGAAATCCATTGAATCCCCAGACTAACCGCATTGCCTGGTCTCCAGCTATAGGGGGACCCAATCTGAAGGCGTCGATTCGAATCAGTGGTCTGATACGAAGTTGCAAATCCTCGAAGATAGGCTAAGAGCTGTAGAAGGAGTAAGTTATCTCGGTTCAAGTATCACTTCAGATCTTTGTCTCGTACCGGATGTGGTTGTACCGCCGAAGTTCAAGGTGCCAGACTTTGACAAGTATAAAGGGACAACTTGCCCGAAAAGCCACTTGACCATGTACTGTAGGAAGATGGCGTCCTATGCACATGATGACAAACTTCTGATTCACTTCTTCCAGGATAGTTTAACTGGGGCAGCGTCGAGTTGGTATACACACCTTGAGCGATCTCACATTCGCTGTTGGAAAGATTTGGCGGATGCCTTCTTGAAGCAGTATAAGTATAACATTGATATGGCTCCTGACAGAATACAGTTGCAAAATATGGCAAAAAGAGGCAATGAGACCTTCAAGGAATATGCCCAACGATGGAGAGGGCTGGCAGCCCAAGTGGAACCGCCTCTGATTGAAAAAGAAATGGTGGCCATGTTCATGGATACTCTTCAATCACCCTTTTATGACAAAATGATCGGAAGTGTATCATCAAACTTTTCAGATATGGTCATCATAGGGGAAAGAGTTGAAGGAGGAATGAGGAATGGAAAGATTGCCCAAAGTTTTGCTGAAACCAGTAATATCAAGAGACCCCCAACAAACTTCGTAAAGAAGAAAGAAGGGGAAACCAATGCTGTGATGACGAGCCCGAGAGGACAAGCACAAGGAAAACCACCCCAATTCTTTACCAATTTCTCACATCCTTTTCCATACCCCTACTACCCACCTCCATACATCGCTGCCGCCTCTCATAATCCTAGCCCCCGGCCAAACCAACCGATGATGCCCTTTCGACCACCTTCCCCCATCCAAACACAAGCACAACCAGTTGCTCCCACCCAACCAAACCAAAACCAGAAACAACCAAATGACCAAGAAAAGAAAGCAGTCCAATTTGATCCTATTCCCATGACCTATACGGATCTGTTCCAGCACCTCATCAGCAATTCCTTGGTCTCTCCACGCTCAATGAAACCACTTCAACCTCCCTTCCCAAGAGGAAATGACCCAAATGCCAAGTGTGAATTTCATGCAGGGGCAGTAGGTCACACAACTGAAAATTGCAAGGCTTTGAAGTACGTGGTTCAAGATCTGATCAATGCCAAATGGTTGAGTTTTAAGGAGGATGGGCCTAATGTGGGTAATAATCCCCTTCCAGGTCATGGAGGTCCAGCAGTCAATGCCATTACTGAGGAGTTTGGGGACCAACCCCTGATAACTAGATTGGAAGGCAGGGAGCCAAAAGATGAGAGTATCCCCATCTGTGACATCAGGCAAAGCCTTTGGAGTGCAAGAATGTTGAACCCAAAGCGTATAGCAATCACAAAGATGATCGCAGTGCTGAAGACAACATCGTCAACCTTGTCCACCCTTGCCCGTCGAGTGAAAAACATGGAAATTTGGAAATTATTGAGTTTCCCGTGATGTTTGATTCATAATAATTTTGTAATGCAAATCCTATTGCTTTGCCTAAGGCTTTAGGATGATTTATTGTCAAAAGGGCGCACATGTTTCATTTCAGTATCTTTATCAATAAAATGCTTTTGAATTTTCTAATCATTTCCCTTTTCTTTTTTTCATCTTTTCCATTCCCTTTCTTCTTTTTCGTTTTTTCTTTTCGTCGATTTTAACTAATGCAGATTCAAAAATATTGTCTTTGAAAATGACGATGTCAGTGACTCATACTATAACTTTGACTACCCCATGAGGACAATTGGGAAACCCCTTCTGAACCGATGAGATTGATGGAACAAGAGGTAAAAGTGATACAACCCCACGAGGAAGAATGTGAAAGAATCAAACTGACTCATCGAAAGTGACAAAAGTAGTTAATAAAAATAGAAAGAAAAAGGTAAAGCAAATGCACAATTTGCCAAAATTAAGTTTTATGAAAATTTGAGCAATGAGGTTTTGAGATGAAGTTTGACCTTTTTTTCTCTATCCCAAAAAATAAAAAATGTATATCCCTTGCTACCCCTTTTGAGCCCTAAAAATTTCTTTCAAATACCCTATACAAGGATCACTCATCCATTGGAGGTCAGCACAATAGTCTATTCAATTTCATCTGTCAAAAAAAAAGGCAAAGCAAGCAAGCAAGCAAATGGCAAATACAACGTATCAAAGACGCTTGCAAGAATAAAAAAAATCAGTAAATAAAAATGTCAAAACAAAACAAAAGCAATTGTGCTAGCAACCATCAAAGTGCATCTTTGCACTAAAAAATCCTTGTTAAAAAAAAAAGCCCTCAAACACCTTTTGAGCCTGAAATATCCTTTCTTTTGTGACCCTTCAACCCTCGCCACGCATAACCCTAATAAAGTCTATTCTGATCAAAATCAAATTGCTCATATTTTCTCAAAACTTGATTTTTGGAAGAGAAAATCCATATAAACTCCTCATTGCAGTTTTTTTTTTTGCCAAAAATGTGGTTGTCAAATTCATCAAAAGGGATATGATCTGCCACCATGGTCTGCCAAATAAGATCATCATTGATAATGGAACTAAGTTAAATAACAAGATGATGAAGGAGTTGTGTGACGACTTCAAGATCCAACATCATAATTCCTCACCATACCGCCCAAAGATGAATGGGGCAGTTGAGGTTGCAAACAAGAACATCAAGAACATCAAGAAGATTGTCCAGAAGATGGTTGTAACATTTGGAGACTGACATGAAATGCTCCCTTTGTCCTTGCATGGTTATCGAACTTTGGTTTATACCTCAACGGGGGCAATATCTTTCTCGCTGGTGTATCGAATGGAAGCAGTACTTCCCATTGAATCGAGATCCCCTCGTTAAGGGTATTGATGGAGATAAAACTGGAAGAGGCAGAATGGATTCAGGCTCAGTTGGATCAATTGAACCTCATTGAAGAAAAGAGAGTAGTGGCCTTATGTCATGGACAGCTGTATCAATACAAGATAAAGAGGGCTTACGAGAAGAAAGTTCGCCCTCGGGAATTTCAAGAAGGAGACCTAGTGCTCAAGAAGATTTTGCCCATCCAAAAGGATTCTCGTGGAAAATGGACTCCGAATTATGAAGGCCCGTATGTTGTGAAAAAAGCTTTTTCTGGAGGAGCCTTAATCCTCACAAGGATGGACGGTGAAGATTTCCCACTCCCAGTTAACTCTGATGCAGTCAAAAAATATTATGCCTAAAAAAAAAGAAAAACATATAAAAACCAAGCAAAAGTGAGCTCACTAGGTTGAAAACTTGAAAGGGCGACCTAGGCAAAAAATAGAGCGACCTGTTGGATTGAAAACTTGAAAGAGCAATCCAAGCAAAAGTTAGGGTCTGAAATCGGACATTGAAGAAGGCTGATGCATCAAGGGGCTCCTACCCAACTGGGGCAGTTCTATATATTTTCAGAAGTAGAGTAATGAGTAATCAAAAGTTATGGATATGGGAAGATGACATTTGTTCCTACAAAGACACAAACTATAAAATATCTGCTTAGTTATTGTCTTTCTTTGTTTTTTCTTCTTCCTGCATTTTTCTTGATGTATCTTCAAGTCTGTGTAACTTCAGTTCTTGTACACATGACTCTTTTTTGAATACCAAACACCTCCGTTCTTGTATTTCAAAATGTTGTTTTATGATAATAGGCACTGAATTGTGAAGCATGTGATGATATGGGAAAATATTACGGTTATTATATACATCTTAAGAATCACGAGGAAACGCCAAATCTCAACAAATAAGTTTCAAAAAGGGCAAAGGGATTACCTTTAAAAAGTAACTAGCGCTGCATCGATAACTCGCGCTCCCTCCCAGTCGAAAGCATAGCATGACTAAATCCGATGAATCTCAGTCTGTCCCATATCTTTAAGCACTAGAGATCATACGGGACGAGGAATCAGTAAAAATAATAATCGCATTGCATACATGCATCACATACCATATATTCGTGCATCATCTTCATATCACCACCTTTTAGCCGTTTTGTTACACCTGGTCCGTGCACCAAATTTTGATCCTTCATTCGCTGCACAATGCGCCTAGCATTGGTCTTTTATTTTGCTTTACGAGCGACACGCCAAGTATCGCTCACTCTTTATTAACTACGATCAGCGTCGATCTGGGACTGGCGGAGATCCTTCTTTATAGTTTTCTGATAGATGCGCCGAGCATCACCCCTTTTTATTGCTTTAAGATTAGCGCGCCAGTACCCAACCTGGCGGTAGTCCCTCATCATTGCTTTTGACCAACATATCAGCCTGCACTGATGTTGATCCTTCTTTATTGCTTTCCATCGACGCCAATACCCTACTTGGCGTTGAACCTTCCGATCACCGTCGATGCCCGACCTGGCGGTGATCCTTCTTTATTGCTTCCCATCGACGCCACAATACCCTACTTGGCGTCGAACCCTCATTATTGCTTTCCGATCACCGTGATCGCGACCTGACTGACGAGATCCTTCTTTATAGTTTTCTGATAAACGCGCCAAGCGTTAATCCCTCATTTTTGCTTTCCGACCACCGCGTCAGTACCCGACCTGGCGGTGATCCTTCTTTATTGCTTCCCGTCGACGCGTCAATACCCTACTTGGCGTCGAATCCTCATTATTTCTTTCCGATCACCGCATCAGTACCCGACCTGACGGAGATCCTTCTTTATAGTTTTCTGATAAACGCGCCAAGCGTTAATCCCTCATTATTGCTTTTCAATCACCGCGTCAGTACCTGACCTGGCGGTGACCCTTCTTTATTGCTTTCCGATGAACGCGCCAAGCGTTAATCCCTCATTATTGCCTTTTGAATACTGCGTCAGTACCCGACCTGGCGGAGATCCTTCTTTATTGCTTTCTGATAAACGCGCCAAGCGTTAATCCCCCGATATTATTCCTCACCTCATCCTTCGCCTATCCTGATTCAGGACAAAATTAGTGTCTTTATCTTTACTTATCTTTTACAATGAAATTTGAAAACCATTGTTATTCATATTTTCTAGTAAAATATAACTAAAGAGGGGCAGCTGTCATGCCCTAATTTTGTCCGGTAAAATAACATTCAAAAAGAACAAAAATAGTAGTAGAGAAGAAAGAAGGAGAAAGAAATCTTGAAGAGAAAAGAGGTTGGAAAAATTTGTACTTTGATATAGCTTATGTATTCTGGGTGTAATTAATGTTGTGGAGATGGTATTAAAGTGATTTTTACCTTTTTAGAAAGCTAAAACAAAACTCTACAACTTTGATGAGGAACCCAAGAGTCAAATCTGAAGTTTACTAAGTCCAAATTGACTTGGAAGTAAGAACAAGTATGCTGAAAAATGGTTTTGAACAGTATGTAAAGATTAGGTCATATCTTGAGTTGTAGAAGTCTTTTTTTAATGAAACCAACGCCATTTGAAAGCTAACATCCTTGGCTACAAATGTTTTGAAGGATTCGGGACTTGATTCTAACGATTTACTGCCCTAAAATAGTATGAAAGTTATAAAACTGCACAAAAATAGACAACACATTATGTTGAATAACGTTCAAAGAAAATGTCATATCTTGAGCTATACTTGTCCAAATGAGGTGTTCTTTATACTGTTGGAAAGATAAGAAAAATATCTACAACTATTATTTTGGATTACAAACCCAGATCGACCTTTATCATAGACCAAATCGAGCATGAAGTTTGAGACGTGATGTTACATGTATTGTTCGGGACAGCCACTTGTGCTGACAATATCTTGAGTTGTAGATATCCTTTTGAGATGAAACTTGTGCCATTTGAAAGCTGGAAACAATGTCTATAATTCTTATGAAGGTCATGAAGCACAATAAAGTTGTTTTAAGTGTTGTATTAGTGCTCAAAGTTGGCTATTTAGTTTTGTTGAACATTTAAAATATCAAACTTAAGAAGCCAACTCCCAACTTTACTATTGAAGTCCCACATTGAAAAATCCACACTCTTTCAACCTCTCATTCTCCTATATAAGGAGTGCATCACCAAGCACTAAGATCATCCAAGAAAAAATGGATCAATGGGCCTAGTGCAAAGCATAGGGCATTTGCTTTAGTCAAAATTTTTAATGGGAGAGTTATTATCCCCTTCAACCTTCAAGATTGGAGGAGTACGTGAGGTTTGACGCATTGTGCCCAACAAAATTTTTCTCTTGAGGTAAGTGCATCAATTCCTTCTCTCTTTTTCTTTTTTCGTATTTTTTTTAAGTATGTTTATGTTTGTCTTTTATTTATAATGTTAGATGTCGTTTTATGTTTGTCTTTTATTTATAATGTTAGATGTTGTTTCTAGCTTTTTTTAATTCATCTGTTTTTATTATTATATATTTCTTATTTTTTTTTCTTAATCATTAATTAGTATTAGTCAAATTAGGACAATAAATCTGACCCAATTTCACTCTATGGGGACAATTTTTACTCAACTAAATTTCAATTTATCATACAAATTTTGAGACCATGTTTGTTGAAAAACACATAATAAAATCATGAAAATTAATTTATTAGTAATGATTACTCGAGATTGCTTCCCGTTTAATCATTGCGAATATCTTAATTTTCTAAACAAAAATGGGTTATTAGTGAGGACCACTTTTGATTGCTTCTTGTTTGGTCCCCATGAAAATCTATCTTCTTTATAAATATAAAGTCAAGTTATTTTCACTAGTAATGATCACTTGAGATTGCTTCCCGTTTGATCATTACGAACACCGTTAATTTTCTAAACAAAATAGGTTGTTAGTGAGGACCACTCTTGATTGCTTCTTGTTTGGTCCTTACAAAACCTACATTTTTTCCATCAAAAAATATACAATTAAAATCAACCAACACACAACCATTTTCTACCCAAGAACTACGTAGCCTTTGATTTCTCCACTGCACCCGGAGATACGTAGGAGCAGGAGCCCACTCCTGTCAAGCGCAAAAATAAACGACTTTTATTAAGTCCTCTTTTTTTTTATCTTGGTTAAATTTTTTTTTAAATAAAAGGGAAATAAATATTTTTTTAGAAGTTAATAAAATTTGCACAATTAATTAGAGGTAACCTTTTTCGAAAGGATGTTGTAGGGTGCTAATACCTTCCCTACACATAATCGACTCCCGAACCCAAATCTGGTCTCAATGACCATTTTTCTTCAAAAAAAAGGTTTTTTTCCAATATTTTCCCTATGAAATAAATTATTGGTGGCGGCTCCATTAAACTCGAATAAATCCCTCCGGATTTTTCAGTCGCTACAAATGGGGCTGTTATGAGACAAATTTCATGTCCATGACAATGCCAAATGTGGATTATGGCATGGAAAATTTCATTTGGGAGCAAGAGTCTTATTCTCAAGCTCAATTTGAAGAACCCCATAAGGAATCCTCCAACCTTGAAGCTATGTTAGCTCAATCCATTGAGGCTACCAAGGAGTATACCGAAGACTTTAAAGTCTCATGCAAGAATATTGAGGCTCACCTTAAGACAATTATGGAGTTTCTAAAAGAGGAGAATTGCATTAAAAAAGTGATTGAACAAGAAGAAGAGTGTGTGGAGTTGAAAATTGAACATGATCTTGTGGAAGTAGCGGAAGAAAAACAAAAAAAGAGTGTAGTAAAAGTAGTAGAAGAAAAAGAAAAAAAGAAAAATAGTGACATGGAAGAGAAGCCAAGGGTGAGGCATGAGGAGATCCATTTGACAATTAAGACACCACCCTTGGTGATTGAAGGGAAAGGTAAAAATCAAGTCGAATCGATGTGCAGAATCAACATGTCACGCCGCCGTAAAATTATGCAGAAAAATTCTGCAAAACCAGAAGTTGGTACCATCCCAGCACCTGTTACAACACCTGCACCAGAATTTTTTTCCCCCAAGTTTGTTCCTCAGAGTCTCCCACAAGAAGAGTTTTATGAGTTTTATGAGATGAGGAACACATATCCCAAATGCCTAGTTGTTGGGGCATGGGAACACTTGCTTCCTTATACCAAGTACATGGGATTTCTCCACAAGAAAAGGAAGCGAAAGGATGACATTTTCTTTTTGTCATATTATCCACCCTAACTTAGGTGTTGAAGAGAGAAAAAAGACAGGCTGAGGACTTCTGCAAACCAAGCGCTACTGGGAGGCAACCCAGATTCTAATAATTTGCTTTTGTTTTTGTTTGTTTGTTTTCTTGTTTTTATGTCATTTTCATTTCAGGTGGCCGAATGAAGAGGAGAAGGTGATGTGTGCTGTGATAAGTGCTGATAAGGAGCCAATTGCCTAGCTGATGGGCAAGGTAGAGACCAGCTGAGAAAGAAAAGTGCTCGACTTCAAGCAGGGATTTTCACATCCTAATCTTTTACTATTTTTTTGTAGTAAATATTTAGTATGTTTGTTTGTTTTGTTATTTGCTGAATTTTGTTTTAGTTTGTTCATAGGTTGCTTAATTTGTTGTTTTTGTGTCAACCCTTCATCTAGCATAGAACTTTTGTAGTGGGGACACTGCAAGGTACTATGTTAGGGGGGCATAGTTTAGGATTATGTTATGTTGCATTTGTAGCAGTGCTGTCCTATTTGTATGCTATTAAAAAAAATGGTTTCGGTTGACACATTGGCTAAGCTTAATGAGGAATTTGTGCTTGAATGTGTTGGAATTTTGTGCTGATTGTCAATTGATAGGAACACTAACCTTTGACACAAAACCCTTAGCTTAAGAGGAAAAAATAGGTAGCTTTTTAACTAGTTGAAGTTGAACCCCTTTTGTGAACTGAACCTTGTTGCCAAATTTGACCAATAAGGGGGTATAGGCAATTAGATAAGTTTGGGGGTATGCTCATTGTAAATATCTAAAGAATCGGCCAATGCACACACTCTATTAAATAGAAAAAGCCAAAAATATATATATAAAAAAAGAGAAGAAAATGGAATGAACCTCTTTGTTGAGTAACCGGGTAACTTCATTATAATTGTTGTTATTCGCGTCAAAAGGCAAAGAGGCAAGTTCTAGTAAAAGGCAAAAAAAAAAATAGTAAAAATTGAATAAGTGTGCATTGTGCCTTGATCATTCAAGTTATGTTTGTATATTCTGATCTTATGCAGCCCCTAGTACCCAAATTGTAAGCCTATTCCCTTTTATTTGATTAGGAGGTGCAAATTAGGGACACTTTAGGGGGGAAGCTGAGATGACATTGATAGGACTATACTAGCTTTCTAATTGAGCATAAGGGGTGCACACACACACTTGAGGTTAGTGGAACAAACTAAGGAAGCATGATGCACAAAGGGATTGCTTGCAAAGTGTTAGTCTGAATGTGAAGCCATGTGAAAACCACTCAATAAAAATTTTGTTGTTTGAATTCACTTGTTCAGTGCTGCTGCATTTGTGACAACTTTTCTATTTTCTCCTGTTGTTCATGTGTCATTACTTGAGGACAAGCAATGGTTCAAGTTTGGGGGTGTGATAACTCTTAGAAATAAGAGTTATTTATGCTTTTATGGCTATGAATCATGTGAGTTTAAGAGTAATTTAGATCCTTTAATTATTAGAATTGTGTAAATAATGGGATTTCCCTTGCTTGGAGTTGTTTAAGGCACTTTGGTGCTTTTGTGAGCATTTTGATGTGTTTTGACATTGTGCAGGATTTTATTGAGAAATACTCAGTGCCAAACCTGGTGCCATGGCACCGCACTCTGAAGTTACAGCCTATGTCCTTACTGCAGCAGCGTTTTTAATTCATTAGAGCTGAAGGAAAGGACTTTGTCCTTTAGTGCAAGGCTGCAACATGTACTTCTGATGGTCCCCACTACTCTGCAGTGTTTTCTCTCTCTGCTAAAGGACAAAAGTCTGTATTTATGGGCCAAAAGGAATCAACTTTCATTGGGTTTACCATTGGTCAGCCCATTTGAGGTGTGACTATAAAAACAAAATGACCTAATCAAGGAATAGAGGCTGGTGCAGGGGCTGTGCCCTAGATTAGAATTCGTTTTTATTCCTCTGGACAGCAGCTGCCATCCTCAACATCACCTTCATCCATCATTCTTCATTTCCATATCCCTTCCATACACCATTTTTATGAGAAAAACATGGAGGCTGAACCAATCTCAGACATAGCAAGGAAATGCAACAACAAGACATTGTTGCAGTGAAGTGTTCTCTCATCTTGACAGATTTGAAGGCCTCCACGTCTTTGTTTCTCGCTTGTTTGTAGACATTTTTGCATCAGATTTACGGTGCCATGGCCAGATTTTGGCACCAGTTTCTGCTATTCTATGTTTTTGTTTATTATGAGCTAAATACTTTATGCTAGGATGATGTGATTTTGTATTGAATCCTTGTTGGTGAATGTCTATTAGTCTTTTCCTTTGAACCTTTGACTCATGCGCATTTATTTACAATATGCTTGACCTAAGTCTGGCCAACTTTTGTTGGGTACATGTATGTTAGGTGCTGAAAGGTGGTAACATGCTGAATTCATGAGTTAATATGAGGGGTATTAATTAAGGGACACTTTAATTAATTTTGATTAAACTAGACATAGGAAATCTGTCTCATAGGGTGTTCTGGGTCACACTTAGAAGACAAGGGGGAACATAATGGGGGCTTAGACATAAGGTACCCTTTACTTAACCCTGGTGAAAGTACTGAAAGGTACACACATTAGTGCCCTGCGCCCAGGTGCCAAATGGCACTGACTCATGGCACTGAAACCAACTTGGTGAAAATATGAATGAACTGAAATCCTAGTTGTTTTTCTCATATTTTTATCACATCTTTTTAATTTATTTTTACTGTCAATTGCACTTTAAATTACTGTCACCATCACCTCAAATTAATTTGTTACTTGTTACTTTGTTCTCTCATTAACTAGATTAGCCAAATTGAGAATTTGTGGAATTAACCGTAATCAATCCCCGTGGGAACGATCTTTACTTACTCTTTATTACTTGTTACGATTGTGTATACTTGCACATTGCACTTCATATTTTGCACAACACAAATCCAGATAAGGACTTCCTTGTATCCACATTTCCTGCATAATCTGCATCTACATAACCCTCCAAAGCGTCTTCTCCTTGAGTTGCTCTTGTGTACCTCAAACCACCTTTGAGTGACCCATTCAAATACCTCAGAACCCACTTCAGTGCTTCCCAATGAGCTTGGCCCGGATTTGCCATAAACTGACTCACTATGCTAACTGCATATGCTAAGTCTGGTCTACTACAAACCATGCCGTACATGATGCTTCCTACCCCACTAGCATATGGAGTAGTATCCATCTTCCTCCTCTCCTCTTCGGACTCAGGAGCTTGTGTCACCGAGAGCTTTATGTGATGACCCAAAGGAGTGCTAACCGGCTTAGCTTCATGCATCCTAAACCGCTCCGCCACTTTCTTCAAGTACCCATGCTGAGGTAAGAATAATTCACCCTTCTTCCGGTCCCTCACGATATCCATCCCAAGTATCCTCTTAGCGGCCCCAAGATCTTTCATCTCAAATTCTGAATTTAGCTTCTCCTTGAGCATGCTAATCTCCTCTTTGCTAAAGCTTGCCATCAGGATATCATCAACATAGAGAAGTAGGTAGAGAACCACTTTCTCATCCCTCTTCAAAATGTAAACACAACTATCGTACCCACTTCTCATAAATCCCGTCTTCAGAAGAAAATTGTCAAAACAAAGATACCATTGCCTAGGGCTTTGTTTCAACCCATACAAGGATTTCTTCAAAAGACATACCTTAGACTTGTCCTCTACAAAACCTTCTGGTTATTGCATGTAGATTGTCTCTTCTAGGTCTCCATGTAAGAATGCGGTCTTCACGTCCATTTGTTCCAACTCAAGATCGTATTGATTCACGATTGCCATAAGAACCCTTATGGAACAATGTTTCACCACGGGTGAGAAAATCTCGTTGTAATCAATTCCCTCAACTTGTGTAAAACCCTTGGCCACAAGTCTTGCTTTATATCTTGGTTCTTCAATGCCGGAATGCCTTCCTTCTTCTTGAAGATCCACTTGCATCCAACCACTCTTTGTTTCTTAGGTAGCTTCACAAGTTTCCAGGTCTGGTTCTTCTCCAATGAATTCATTTCCTCATTCACTGCCTCTAACCACTTCTGACCCTCTTTGCTCTCAACTGCTTCCCTGAATGTCTTCGGTTCCGAGTCTTGCATATCTTCAGCCGCATTTAGAGCATAACAAATTAAATCTGCATAGCCATATCTCTTTGGTGCCACAGTTTCCCTCCTTTCCCTATCTCTAGCCAACTGATAGCCAGGATCCACTGTTGGTTGTCTTCCTCTAGAACCTGATGTTGGGGGACTATTCTCCTCTTCATCATTCTCGGTCTCACTAGTGGAAGGCTCCACCTCAAACTAAGTCTTCTCTACCTCTGTTTCTGGGTTACTATTCTCCAGGTCTTTGCACGTCATCCCCATACGAGTCTCATCAAAGGTCACATCCCTGCTTATTATGAATTTTGATCCCCCAGGCTCCATCTTCCACAGCTTGTACCCCTTCACACCTTTCGGATAGCCAATGAAGACACATTTCACAGCCCTGGCTTCAAGTTTGTCTTGTCTGACATGAGCAAACGCCAAAGCCCCGAAAACCTTCAACTTGGAATATTCTGCCGGTTTTCCACTCCAAACTTCCATAGGTGTCTTGAAGTCTAATGCCGTTGATGGGCATCTGTTGATCAAGTAAGCTGTTGTACTCACAGCTTCACCCCAGAAACTTTTAGGTAGCCCAGCTCTCAAAAGCATACATCTGACCCGCTCCAAAATAGTCCTGTTCATGTGTTCTGCCAGACCATTTTGTTGCGGTGTTCCTGCCACGGTTCTATGTCTCTTAATTCCCTGTTTCCTGCAAAACTCATTAAACTGCTCTGAAACAAACTCCAGGCCATTGTCAGTCCTTAATACTT
This sequence comes from Calophaca sinica, assembly GCA_037113605.1. Classification (NCBI taxonomy): domain Eukaryota; kingdom Viridiplantae; phylum Streptophyta; class Magnoliopsida; order Fabales; family Fabaceae; genus Calophaca; species Calophaca sinica. The sequence goes on from CM073734.1 coordinate 75,706,349, forward strand.
TCAGTTTAGTTCCTATTTGATTTCCTATGAGAGTATGCCATTCTTTGAATTTTTCAAATGTTTCACTTTTATTTTTCAAAATGTGAACCCATACTCTCCTAGAGAAATCATCAATCATGGTGAGAAAATAGGAACCCCCTCCATGAGTTGTCACTCTTGAGGGACCCCAAAGGTCCGAGTGAATATACTCAAAGGGCTTGCTAGAATGATGCATGCCACTTCCAAACTTAACCCTATGTTGTTTGCCTAGTATGCAATTATCACACAATTCTAGCTTATCCAATTTATCATTACCTAGCAAACCTTGTTTAGCTAGTTCAACTAAACCCTTTTCACTAACATGCCCTAACCTTAAATGCCATTGTTTAGTTTTATCATGCAGAGCTTGACTGGCTAATGATGCATGCCCTATAACAGTAGAACCATCTAATATGTATAAGCCACACATTTTAGACCATTTAGCCATTACTAATGCACCATTCGAAATCTTAATCATGCCATGCTCAATTCTAGTACTATAGCCTAATCCATCAAACATGCTTATAGATAAAAGATTTCGTTTTAGTTCAGGAACATACCTCACATCGTGTAAAAGGAATTCACGGTTGTCAAACATCTTGAGACGAATCGAACCCATACCTTGCACCTTACAAGCTCGGTTGTCACCCAGGCGAACGACTCCACCTTTTTTAAGCTTCAAAGTCTCAAAGTATTCCTTCCTAGGACACATGTGATAAGAACATCCCGAGTCCATGACCCAGTTCTTTTCAGATTCCAAACTCGACACCACTAGAGCCCCCGCACTCTCATAACCATCCTCCATAGCAATTGCAATCTCCACAGAATCACCCCTGTCCCCTTTCTCAGGACAGTCCTTCTTAAAGTGACCGGTCTTGTGACAATTGAAGCACTTATACTTCTTATTGTTCCCCTTTGACTTGGATTTCGACCTAGAATTCTTCCCTTTGTTGTTGTTTCCTCTACTCTCACTTCTTCCCCTTGACACACTTAAGCCTTCACCACTATCATCCACTTTCAAGTCTTGGAGCTTGGTTAGCTCCTTGGTCCTAATGGATTGTAGGACCTCCTCCAAAGTAATAGTGGACTCCTTGCCATAGAGGAGTGCATCCTTAAAGTGTTCAAAGGATCTAGGCAGCGAATTCAATAAGAGCAGAGCCTTATCCTCGTCATCGAGCTTCACATCAATGTTCTGCAGGTCATCAATAATCTTGTTGAATTATGCTAGTTGCTCCACAATAGGTTTGGTCTCTACCATCTTGAATGAGTAGAGATGTTGTTTCAGACATAACCTGTGGGCCAATGACTTGGTCATGTACAACGATTCTAACTTTGCCCACATCTCCGCCGCAGTCTTCTCTCTTGCAACTTCCCTCAATGCCTTATCGCCAAGGCACAATATAATGGCACTTCTTGCCTTATCTATCATCTCCTTCTTCTCCGTTTGAGACAGGGTGGCCGGCATTCTTGCCTCATCCTTCAAGGCTTCAAAGCACTTCTGTTGAATAAGGATTGCTTCCATCTTCACCTTCCATAGACCGAAGTCGTTATTACCGGAAAACTTCTCGATGTCCCATTTAGTACCCATGGTGCACAATTGAATTATTTGTTCCTTTCCCATAGACGGCACCACTTGTTGAGTTTCAAACAAGAATAAATGGAACAAATATCAAAGGCAACCAATACTAAATTTAATAGCAACCATAACAGTGCAATAACGTCAATCAAACAAGGAGTAGAGAGTAGGAAGAATAACACCGCTATTTGGTTACACAGTTCGGCCCCAAAAAGATGACATACGTCTGTGGGAGAGAGCAGCCCTCCGTTTCACTATCAAAGAGTCTTTACAAGAGATTACAATTGCTTTGAACCCCTTCCAAATGTCCAAGAAGGACAAACCCAAGAGTTCCCAATCCCCATCCCCTCTCTTTTCCCCTATGAAAACCTCTCAAGAACAACAATAGAGAAAGCCTCCAATCCTCCCTCTATGATTCCCTAAGATCCCAAGGTGTTTAAATGTGTTTCCCAGCCCCTAAAACCTCACAAAGACGCTCAAGAACGACTGCACACAACCCTAGAAAGACTGCACGTCGCACTGAATGAAAAACAACGTTCTGGTTTAAAACCAGCAGTGGTGAATCGATTCACCAGTAAGTGTGAATCGATTCACACGTATAAATCTTATCCGTTTTTGTGATCCTAAGTGAGTGAATCGATTCACACTCTTTCAATTCGATTCACAGAAAGTCCAAAACTTCTCGAAGGCTCCAAGGCACATCATGAATCGATTCCTGAGATCCATGATTCGATTCACACCTGTTGAAAACTCATTTTTATGACTTCCAATGATCTCCAACATGATTTTAAGGCACACCAATCTCCACAATAATATATTTATAAATATATTAATTTAAACACTTTATTCACCAAATAACTCAATTTTTGAGATTCTTAAAAATAAAAACCAAACATTTATATATTTATATATTAATTAAATACTACCATTTAAATAATTTTCAACGTAATTACCCCAAGAATACATGTGATTTTTTTTTAAATAAAGACTTATTAACTTTAACTTAAAATTTCTTAAATTCATTAAGAATAGAAACAAACAACTTCCTTATCATTAATCACTAATTTAAATTAAATCAAAGTTTTGAATTGTAAATTTTGGAAAAACCTTCAAGACCATAAGGATTCCTGGCTGTGTGAAGGGGACACTATATTGCCCCGTTCTTTGCTTAACCATAGCCAACAAGATATGGGAGTGAAGGACGAATTCATGGTGTTTCAATATTGGGCTAATTCAAGAGTTGCTGGATCATTGAAGCGTGAGTGTGGTACTAAAAGTTCCGCTCTTAAGCTCTGTAACAAAAGATGAAGGTGATTTGGAGGCTAAATAAGGATGGTAAATATTCATTAAAGACAACATACTACCTCTGTATGGAAAGGTTAGTAGATACCTCTCATCTTAGAGTGGAAGGGAACTGGAAGAGGCTCAGGAAAAATGAGGATCCCCTGTGGGTTAACAACTTTACCTAACGAGCTTGTAGGGATCGCATTCAAGTTTTGCACCAAGTTGCAATAAATGGGTGTCTAATGCGAAGCTAGTTGCATCTGTGTGAGAATGGGTTGCAGAGTTGTTGAAGTGTTTTAATCAGTTGCCCCTTTGAGTATTCAATGTTGGGAGGAGGCGAGCTTGTGGGAGTCCAGTGAGTCGTGGGTGCAATTAGAATATAGTTTCAGGGATTTGTTCTCTCAAGCGACCAAAACCCTAGATGACTTTAAGAAAGCTCGCCGAGCAATGATGATCTGGAGCCTTTGGAGAAGGAGAAACCCGTAGCTTTGGGAAAACAACAAGGAACAAGCATTTCAAGTGGTCTTTTGAGCAATCTCCTTACTGGAGGAGTGGGTTCAAGCCAACAAACTCTGGCAACGGGTGGGGTGCACAAACCTGGATTGAGCGATCCATTTTTGGGTTCATGTAAACTACCAAGTACAGTAGCAAAATGTAATATTGATGCATCTTTTTCAGAACAACTCAATGCAATGGGGATTGGTATTTGCATTCAATATGACCAAGGGAAGTTCATGAAAGCAAAGACTCTCTGCTTTAGGCCTTCGTTGTAGGTTCATGAGGGTGAGGCTCTAGGATTACTACATGCAGACAAGTGCGTGCTAGAGATTGATATTACAAAGATAATTTTTGAGATGGACTCAAAGTTGGTGGTGGATGGTATCGAGAGACCTCTTGATGATGGTTCAAAATATGATGCGATCATAAGAGTGTAGGGAGCTCCTCTTCACTAATTATAAAAGCTTCTCGGTTAAGTTTGTTTGTAGACAAATAAATGTAGTTACTCACACTCTAGACAGAGTGACTACATCTAGAGCCAATCCTCACATTTTCTATGAGATTTCAAATTGTATTTTAGATTATATTATAGGACAAAACTTAGGTAAGGTTCCTTAGGTATGGTTGGTGTTGTTCTTCTCACAAGATAGCTAAATTTTTCTCTCTCTATCCACTCCTACTATCTCTAACCTCTCACAACTATCACTATCAAAACAAATTTTATCTTTTTTTGTGAGAGCAACAACACCAACCGCACCTAAGGAATCTTACCTAAGTTTTATCCTATATTATATTGCTATCGAAATGAAATAGATTTCCTTCGGTAAAAAAAGGGGAAATACCTGTTTTAGTCCCTGTAATTTGAGAGAATTTCACTTTTAGTCCCTGTAATTTTTTCCCCAGATTCTGTCCTTATAATTTGAGATTCTTCTGTTTTTGGTCCTTGCCTTGACCAGTCAGTGCTAGCTTGGCACATTTAGCTGACGTGGCATGCCAAGGTGGGTCATTTAGCTGACGTGGAACATATTTAGGTGGCACACTTAGCTGAGTCACTAATTAAATTAATTAAATAATTAATTTATTTTAAAATCACACATTTTTTTTCCCTAAAAAAACATAAATCATACATAATCTACAAAATAAACTCAAAAGATTCAAGATTCAACCAAAAACCCAGAATCTGGGAAAATAACTCAGAAACGCTACAGCAAAAAAACTCAGAAAAGAACTCAGAAGATTCACCCATTAACCCAGAAACATATCATCGTCTTCTTCATATTCTTCTTCTTCAACACACGCCGTGAACCAGCAAACCCCCATGCTTCTTCTTCAGATTCTTCTTCTTCAACAAACCCAGAAACCCAGAAAATCAAAAACAGATGCTTCTTCTTCTTCAGAAACCGAGAAATTCAGAAAAACATAAATCCAGAAATTCACAACCTCTTCGTGCTTCTTCTTCAGATGCTTCTTCTTCTTCAACAAACCATCATCTCGCTGCCTCTGCTCTTCGTTGTGTTCTTCTTCTTGAACATCATCTCAGCACCACCCCCTTGATGAGATCTAGAAATCAAACAAATCCTTACTCAATCAAACACCCACCCCTCACCCCATCATCTCAGAAAATAGAAACCCTAAAAACAAATTTTCCCTAAATCAATTTGGCCCAAAAAACAGGATTAAAAGAAAACAGAAACCCTAAATCGATTTCCTGTCGCAGCGAAGAAGAAGAAGATGAAGGGGGCGAAGGATTTAGCTCTAATTTTCAACACACACTAAGCTCCAAACTTAACAATCACTTGCCATTCCAACCTTACATAGGAAGAACCCCCTTTGGGCGAGCTTCACCGACTTCTTCTCCGTCACCACCTATTGAACACAAACGCCATCACCGACTTCTTCGCCTCTTCTCTGTCTCCTTTGACAACCACCTCTTCCCTCTCTCCTTTTGATTCGCCTTTGTCCTTCTGCTCGCTCAATCTTGATTCGCGATTCTGGTGGTTCTGCTTCACGATTTGGGGATTAGAGTTCAGTATGGGAGGAAATTTGTTTAGTCTGAGGGATTGAAGAGGATGGAGACGAAGAGGGATGAGACAAACGAGAGGAGTTCTTGAACGTGAATCCCTCTTCGATTTGTTTATGTTTATTTATTAAAATATTCAATTAGTTATTTAATAATTTAATTATTTAATTAATTTAATTAGTGACTCGGCTAAGTGTGCCACCTAAATATGTGTCACGTCGCTAAATGACCCACCTTGGCATGCCACGTCAGCTAAATGTGCCAAGCTAGCATTGACTGGTCAAGGTAGGGTCCAAAAACAGACGAATCTCAAATTACAGGGACAAAATCTGAGAAAAAAATTTACAGGGACTAAAAGTGGAATTCGCCCAAATTACAGGGACTAAAACATGTATTTTCAAAAAAAAAAAATTACCAAACTTTAAGAAATCTTTCAAAACCTCTGGAATCTTTTTTTGACCAGTTATCCTATCGTATCTTTTGAAAATTTTAAATCACCAAAAACATTTATTATTAATAAAAGTAAAAAACCAACCGTATCTTTCATTTTAAAGTAAATCGAATTTCTAGTTAAGATTTCATAAATAACTGAGAATATATATTTACTAAAAATAAATAAAAACAAATCCGATCTTTATCATTATCATTATTAAAACAGAAGATTATATCACGCAAATTTCTAACTAATTGTAATTTGTACGCGAAGAGAAGTGTGGTGGAAGTAGGGACCGATCTTTTTGAGTGAAAAAATGCGAGTGAAATCCCCAAACCGGAGCGATCAATAGGGACTCACACAGAGAAGACGAAACGATTAATTATAAATTATAATTATTGTTATTATTTACTAGTAGTACTGCTTATTATTCGGTGGTACAATTATTAATTGAAATTCATTATATATAATTATTATTATTATTATTATTATTGTGCGAGCAAAGCATAGAGAAAAGGTTGTTTGTGTGTGTGGGTGAACACCTTGCCCTTTCTCTTGCCGTCCCTCTCGTCGGAATTTTCGTACTTTCCTTTTGCCGATCACCGGGTTCGATCCAATCTCGAAACCCTCGTTGTGCTGCGGTGTTTTTTTTTGTTTTATTTTCTCAATCAATTCAAATTCAATACCCATTCGTTTCGAATCGTGGAGTGGTGGGGATGGACGATTACGCGAGCAGCGACGACGATTATCGTTACTCCGATCAGGACGACTCCGGCGACGACGCCTTCGATAACGACGACCAAGATTTTCAGTTGCTCGCTTCCAAGGGTCCCACTACTCAGGTTTTCTCTTCATTCCCCCTTGATTTTCTTTCCCAATTTTCCATCTTTTCTATCATTCGTACGAAACTGCTCAGTTTTTGCGTTTCATTTGGGCGATGATTTATGTATGTATATATGTATGTGTGTATGTATGTTTGTGTGTGTGTGTGAGTGAGTGAGTGCTTGTGTTTCTTCTTTTCTTTTGTTGTGGTTTGTGTATTGATCGTTATCTTCGTGAAGCGCATTATATCGAGAGAGAGTGAGGGTTGGTGAAAGGTAGGGGATTTTGAACTGCTTTGGCTAAATATTTTGTTGGATTTGTGAACTGCGTTACATGAAAATTTGTAGTTGTTGAAATTATTGAAGGAAATTCAAGGAATTTAAATTTTTTCTGTCTGATGAGAATTGAGAATCCCCTTTTGACAGTTATTGTAGTGGTTGGAACTTTTTGTGGGTGTATACTTTATGGTTATATATGATTCAACTTCCAAGGACTAACCTTTTATTTATCACTTTTATGTGAAGCTGAATCCTTTGCGTCCTTTCTTTGCACTGACAATTTTCTGCTGAACTGCCTTGGCACTTGCAGGTGATTACAAGGGAATCACTGTTAGCTGCACAGGTAACATGAAGAAAAAAAAAAAAGAACTCTGGAGTGTTTTTGTTCAGATAAAATATGTTTCTTTTTGGTTTACTGAGATTCCTATGCACTTCATATTCAGAGGGAGGATTTGCGCAGAGTGATGGACATGCTGTCTGTAAAAGAACAACATGCGCGCACCTTGCTTATTTATCATCGTTGGGATGTGGAGAAGTTGTTTGCAGTGTATGTAGACAGGGGGAAATCATTCCTGTTTGGTGAAGCTGGGGTTAGTGTGGATGAACATCGTGACTCTGACTCGCTGGTTAGTCCTTCAGTAATGTGTGATATCTGCATGGATGATGTTCCTAGTGATGAAGCCACAAGAATGGACTGTGGTCACTGCTTTTGCAACTCCTGTGAGTGTTTGTTTATTCTGTTATTCGTGGCCTTGGTTTTTTCAAAATTTTGCTAATAAAGACTGGGTTCGGATCCTTATTGTCACCTACTAACATGGCCATGTCATGTTATGAGATAGAAAAACACAAAAAATTAATGGACCCTCACCCTACATATGTATGGTGGGTCGTACTATAGTTGCTCGTCTCTTAACTCTATCTTGACATGGTGTCATCTTAGTAGGTAACATAAGAAGGCTCAAAACAATAAAACATCTATTGCCTTTCAACAAGATTATCAGGTTTTAGGCGGATTGCATGGCTTATATTCTTTTCGTTGATAATGCTGTCAGACTGTTTTTATGCCCTTATCAAAGATTGATCAGTAATTATGATACATTGTGATTTCATTATCTAATGGTTGAGCTTTGCGAGGAATTTTAGTGTTATCAGAGATTATATTTCTCTATTATCTTTGGCACAATGATGGAAATTCATGCAAAGTTCATTTCTAAGCTGTCTCCATATTTATATCTATTTGTACAGGTTGGATCCAGCATTTTATTGTCAAGATAAATGAAGGTCAAAGTAAACGCATTAGATGCATGGCTCACAAATGTAATTCCATTTGTGATGAAGCTGTCGTAAGGACTCTACTCAGTAGAAAGCACCCTGATATGGCAGAGAAATATGAACGCTTTCTTCTTGAATCCTATATTGAAGATAATAAGAGAGTTAAGTGGTGTCCAAGCACACCTCATTGTGGGAAAGCTATTCGTGTTGAGGATGATGACTTGTGTGAGGTAGAATGTTCATGTGGTTTACAATTTTGTTTTAATTGCTTGTCAGAGGCGCACTCCCCTTGTTCATGCTTGATGTGGGAGCTTTGGGCTAAGAAGTGTCGAGATGAATCAGAAACTGTTAATTGGATAACTGTTCATACAAAACCTTGTCCAAAGTGCCACAAACCGGTGGAGAAGAATGGTGGTTGTAATTTGGTTAGCTGCATTTGCGGCCAAGCATTTTGGTGAGATTTCCTTCTTCTTGCATTATATATTCTCATCCAACTTTTCCCTGTTCATTAATCATTACCATTTTCCATATAATTGTTTATGTTTTTGGTTATATAGATTCAGTTAATTTTAAATATGGTATGGTAATATGGATCAGGAGGTGAAGCCATTGTGACTGTTTGAGCTAACGTTAACATATGTTTCTAATAACAATTTCCTCTTTTTTGGTACAGTTGGCTGTGTGGTGGAGCTACTGGCCGGGAGCATACTTGGTCAACTATTGCTGGTCATAGCTGTGGTCGCTTCAAAGACCAGGAGAAAAGCGCTGAACGGGCAAAGAGGGATCTATATAGGTATATGCATTATCATAACCGATATAAAGCTCACACAGACTCCTTTAAGCTTGAAAGTAAACTGAAAGAGGCCATACAAGGGAAGATTTCTATTTCGGAAGAAAAAGATTCTACAGTCAGAGATTATAGCTGGGTAAATAATGGACTCTCTAGACTTTTCAGATCCAGGCGTGTCCTTTCATATTCATATGCATTTGCATTTTACATGTTTGGAGATGAGCTTTTTAAGGATGAAATGTCAGAAGCTCAAAGGGAAATAAAACAGAACTTATTTGAGGATCAACAGCAGCAGCTTGAGGCAAATGTTGAAAAACTCTCTAAAATTTTGGAGGAGCCTTTTGAAACCTTTCAAGATGATAAGGTTATGGAGATAAGGATGCAGATAATCAATCTTTCGACAACTATTGACAAACTTTGTCAGAAAATGTATGTGCTGCGCTTTTGATAAGGTCCTATTACATCTCTGACTTTTGACATTGATTATTGTGAATTCTTATATTTAATGCAGGTATGAGTGCATCGAGAATGATTTATTAGGTTCTCTTCATCTCGGTATTCACAGTATAGCACCATATAAATCAAAGGGCATAGAGAGGGCTTCAGAACTTTCAGTTTGTTGGAGCAATAAAGCCAATAATACTGGTAAATGTCTATTGTGGGATTTGTTTTGAATATTGAGCTGAACCAAAACTCTGCATTATCCATTTGTGATACTTCTCTCAATATATTAAGGGGGAATTTTGAGTGAGCTAATCATTATTCTGACTTGTTATTGGCAACTAATTTGGTTATATGGTTTTGATTTGTTGCAGCAATTTCCCCCCTTTAATTGTGTATATAAAAAAAGGTATTGACTGCATTGCATCAGTAGTCATTGTTATGACTCAACACACATACTTTGTGGTCATGTTGGAGTCTTGATAGACTAAGATAACTCTGTCAACCTATGAAGCATGCTCCTTAATCATCCATTACATGTATGTTTGTATCAATATGCATATATGTGGGGAGGTTATAGATATTGGGATCATTCAGTTTTGGATATTAAACTTGCCTGTTCCCCCATTTTTCCTCGAATCTATGGTAATAAGAAAGGTTTTCTTTTTTTAAAGACTGAATTGTGATGTTTTCTGATGAATGAATATACTGCATATTTATTCTATGCTCATGGTGCTTATTCAAGCTTGTAATTTGTTTTTGTTATTTTTGTTTTAATTTCTTTCACTTTTTTCTTTAAACATTTGCAATATATGTTTTCTTCAGTTTGACTTTGTGGATGCTCAGAAATGTTACTGAGTGAAAAGGATTCTTGTATATATGCTGCAATTTGTAACAGCAGAGCTCAATTCAGAGGAGAGTGGATGTTCTTCTCGTAAGCGTGCTAGAAAAGAGGGTCTTGGTGGTGGCTTTTTTGATCTAAACTTGCCAGCAGAATTTGTAGACAGAAATTGACTTTGAAGGAGACTTTATATACATACAGGCGTACAGGTCTAACATAAATTGCTTTGCTGCTTTTGATGGGATGAATCATTTTGGATATCACCCCCATTTGCTTCCTATCTTTATTTTGGCAATGTCTCTGCTCGGATACGTTTCTAATGAAATTCCAAGTTCCTTATATCTACGTTATCTGCCTCTCTGTTTGAAATTCCAGCGATGTACATAGCCTTGGGGCACTTATTTGCTAGTAGATTATGTAAATGTCTACTTGGGTTTCAAGCAGTACCATTGAGGACAATTTTTAGGATCTTTTTATTCCTATCTTATTATGGAGTTCAAGTGAAGGTAACTTCACTGATTTTTTGTTTTCTTTTTTACGGTAATTTTCTTGTTAAAGATACAATTGTCAAATATGATATTCCTTTCCGAAACTAATAGCTATACACAATGACGCGGAGTCATAGGGAGATGTCAACTGTGGAATCTAAACAGGTGATTGAAATGGATGAATATTTTGATTGTGATTTATAATAGAAGTATCAATGCAGCAGAATGGTGGATGAATGATTATATAAAACAAGATTGTAGCATCTAACATGGTTTTAATAAAGAAGGGACAGCTAATGTTGTAAAATTGGTAAGGTTAATTTCTATCATTTATTTATTTAAATCAACTGTTGACAAAATGGGATTACTTGTGCACTTTTTTGGTTGGAATGCATTTTAGATTAGTCAAGATAAGATAGGACTAAAAATATATTAGAGAGAAAATTAGGGTACTTATTGTGAAAAAGACGTTACGCTTAGTCGGTTTTTGGACAGTCCTACTGATGCTCACCTGTAAGTTGCCATGTGAGTTGTCAAGCTCATAAAAAACAGTTGAGGCAAAGAGCTGTTTTTTTGGTGCTGCTTCACTTAGCCTATAAGAAGTATGTGCATGTGAACTCAGTTTGTGTTCACACTAACCTGTACTTTTAATGTACGCAAATTAAGTTTAAGTAAACATACGTGAATTCAGTTCAAGTGTGTTGTACGTGTTAAACAACCAAAATAAACATGAGTTCACGTACAATACCTAGATGCAGAAAAAAATGCAAGAATCATATTTCTTAAGTGGGGTGTGGGAGAGAGAGTGGATGAAAGAGAGAGGTAGTGTGAGTTTATGTTTGAAAATTAAATGACATTAGGAGTATTTTTGGAATGAAAATAGTAAAAAGGTGTCAACGGGGTGTAACTAGTCTATTAGGGGGTGTAACTAGAAGCAGCCTAAGGGTTTTTGCGATTCTGACTGGGAGCATGTCCCGATGTCCGCAAATCAACTATTGTTTTTGTTTTTTTCTTGGTTATTCGTCGTTCCTTTGTATCATGGAAAAGTAAAGAACGGTCGATTGTCTCTAGATCTTCCTCTGATGCGAGTATAAGGCACTTGCTCAAGCCACTTGTGTGGCATGTACAATGGCTGTTATATTTGCTACGAGGAGATCTTGTCAGTCACTCCTCCCCGGCGATTCTTTACTGTGATGACAAATCTACTCTTTATATTGCCGCCAATTTTCCTGTTTCATTAAAGAACGAAACACATTGAGATTGAGTACCATTTGGTTCATGATAAGATTCATACTGGCTTGTTGCATCTTCTTCTAATCTCCTCCAAAGAACAAGTGGCTGATATTCATACTAAGCCCCTTCATCCCGAAACATTCTCCTCTTTGTATGCCAAGCTTGGAATGATTGACATACATTCCAGCTTACCAGTTTGTAAGTTAGCTTTTTCAGCTAGTATTCTTTAGCCTTGCTATGCACCTTGACTTGTATATATCTTGGGTGAATTGTTGGAAGATTTTCTTTCAAACAGTTTACAGTTGCCTTGTATCAAGAAACGGCTAAATGGGCCTTTATAGTCTATAGACCATTGTTTTATAAATGGGCCTTATATCAAGCTCATATGTTTGCATCACCTGGGAATGGGATATCATCAACTTGATTGACACACTGTTGATAAAGGGTGCTAGTTTGTATCGACATCCCAGGATGGCGGATCTTTCATGATACATGTCATCTCACAATTAACAATGTATGTATTCTTAGACATTTCAAACCGTCACGAGTTAATGTTATATCCAAATTTGACTTTTTGATTTCACAAGTTAATCAATGAATTAGTGAAGCAAGAAAGGAAGAACTGTAAAACTCATCTAGGGAGAAAAACTACAACTGATTTGATATCCACAATGTTTCTTCCGAAACAATCTACGATTGATTTGATAATATAGGGGGAAATTTCTGTACATGATATATTATATTTATTTATTTTTGATAGGTAAATGTTAGTATGTTAGTTGTTATATTAGTTTTTTCCTTCGGCAGGATTTGAACCCTATACTTTTAACTTCTTTACTCTTTCATACTCTTAGCTCAAACTAGTTGAGCTACCCATCCCTCGATATACTATATTTATTAATTATGTATGTCAAAATTTAAAAGAAAATTATAAAAACTGTCAAATGAAATGCTGGTATTTTATGGAAAATGCTCCTTGATATAAAAAAAAACTGGTGAAATATTACACGAAATATTATGTTGGTCCATCTTAGGTGAGTAACTAGTTATTTTTAAAATAATTCTTACATTTGACCAAAAATAAAATAAAATTCTTACATGGGTCATGAGAATATGAGATCCATGATATATAATCATTTTTTATGTTTTCTAGAGTGATAAGTGGTTTTTTGGGGGGGGGATCGGTCTGGATATTCGCTGCGGTTGCAAAAATCACACAGTCACGCAGTCATACCATCTCAGTCGCCTCATCAACATAATCTGATTTCACAAAACAGGTCCACACATACAAAGTTAAAATGTGGACCGTCCGATTTTGCGTCTGCGTGACTGCATGACTGTAGACAATCCAATTTCAAGAAACATAAGGGTTGGGTAGATAAGGTGAAAAGAGTTTGAATCCCCCACTAACATTACTGACAACTAAATGGAACAATTGTATTCACTTTCTTAGCGAATTTTCATCTATTTGTAATCCACCATGGATTGTGGAGCAGGGAAACTCATAGACCAGAAGATGGAGTAGTAATTAATTCTAAGGTCTTAATTATGATGGGCAATTTGGCATGACATTTCTACTTGCTACGACGTTTTAGGTTTCCAATCCATGTTTACCGGTTTCCATGCCTTTTGTCACTCACACTGTCACACACAAGGGCAGGAAAACACTCTCAGTCTCATCAATCTCAACGAAAAGATTTTTTTTTTTTTTTTTTTTTTTGCTTTAATTGTTGAAAGAAACTTCGGTTACCTTTCTGACAAGCTTATAAAATGTTACCAACTCCAATATGCATGCATTGGTTACATATCCTATAACAGGTGCAATAACTCGTTCATGATACTACACTCTTTAAAAATATACTCTCAGTGTATGATTCCTCTAATAAATTTCCCTATTGATCCCCGTGCCTATTCCAAACTTTAAAGCCACAGTGCTAGGGCCTAGGAGTACTTATCTTCTACCAAAATTTTATATTTTTGTTAGTTGTTTGACCTTCTAATAATTTTTTAAATACTGCATTCAGAAGTCATGTACTATGGCCTAGTCTCCTAACACTAACATTAGTTATGTTTTCACTAATTTTGAGGTTTTGAAATTAGTAGAATTTTTGTTCGCTTTGGATTTATTTATTAAATGAACTAGTTGTACTAAGCTCTGGTAGTGGTTTGTGTATATACTATGTCTTAAAGCCACAAGTATGTCTGTCGGTTTCCTTTGGAAAATTGATAATATAATTGTCTTGCCCGATAAGATGGATTAATTTTCTAATTAGTTATCATTCTTGTTTCTGTTTATCAGTGTCAGTCAGGCTGAAAGGAGGGTTGTTGGAGCATCTTTTATGGTTTCTAATTATTAGAATCCCAAAATAAGGAAATACAATAGATATGCATTGGTTCTCCTGGTACCACATGCCACAAGTCAAACCGGAAATTTAGTCAAATATCCAAAAGCAGGCTTTTTTACATAGTGTAATTTCATTCTCAGATAAGTAGTGCACATTTTGAAAACATTGTTACTAGACTAATATAAGTCCTAAATCACAAATACTAAACCATTTTAGGTCGTCGATTGTAATTACTGCATACTTCACTATTTTAGTGATTAGAAAAAGAAAAAAAAACTTCAAATTGGAGCGAATAGTGTATGCAAACACGATTTGCTAAGTTGCTATAGGATTCCCGACTGCAATCATACATTTTTTTATCAACGGTTCACAATATTTACTGTTCAATTTAGATCTAAAGGGCATCGGTTGCGAATTTAGGATTCCCTAGTTTCAGGGAATTTAGATTCCATCGGAGAGTATAATTAGGCGAAGTTGTTCGTTTGAGACTATAATTTGACGAACATAAAATATGTGTACATATTAATTATGCATACATGCAAAATTGCAAATATCTATACCTGTTTTTGTAACTACATAGAGACATTATTTGATGCTCTTCCCTACGTGTAGAGCACCCTATCCAATGACAAAAGGAAGGACACTTTTTTCCCACCAAAGTCATTGACAATGCGCAAATTGGTTGTATCCAAGTTTCCCTAAGAAGACAGCCCACCAAAACCAGTCATTTCATATCAAAACATCTACTGCTTCTTCCTTTGACGATAAACTTTCAGCCCTTTTGAGGCTGCTTTTCTTTAATAAAGTGCGTCTTCCTTTTTTAATTCCAAGTGACTCTCTCACTGTATTTTCTTTTTCAATCTTCCCGGATGTTGCTAGCATCACCTAATGGAGGGGTCATGCTTAAAGTACATTATAATACGTGTTACAAAAATTAATATATTTTTACATAATGTATTATGACTTTAAAGACTATGCATTGACCGAATAAAACTCTTTTTAGAGAGTCATTCAATCATATCTTACTCTGATGCCATTTTATTATAATACCTTATAAAATATCTAAACAAACATCTACATTATGAGAACGGATTGAATGGATGTGTAAAAATGTTTTACAGTGTCCGTGCATAGTCCTTAAACTCGTGTAACATTATGTGTTATGTTGAGACTTCTTTATATAAATTCACGTATAAATAATAATTATGCATATCCTTTTAATTGTTGTTTATATTATTATAATTCTTTACACCAAATGTGACTAACTAGACTTAATACTATTTCAGAGTGTTGATACAGTGGTGATTGCCTACCCTTGTAATCCTAAAGAATTGTGTTCAAAACTCTAAAGTAGTTTGTATGACCTAAATGCCTCGGATCTCACCCTATTAATAAAAAAGACCAAACTTAAGTCAAGTTCTATAGGTCAAGTTGACCATGTTCACTTCACAAAATAAATAAAAAATTTCTCTCTCCATCCACTTCCACTATCTCTAACCTCTCCTTACCCCCACTATTTAAGCATTTTCTAACCCATTTTGTGAGAGTCACAGGGAAATTGACCCAAGTTTTATTTTAATAAAATATCCCCTCTCCCACCCCGGTAAAAGAAATAGCATAGAAACTAGAGTACTGGACTAAATACAGACGGGTGAAGGCTGAGCTTTTCAAGTGAATCAGTTAAAAGTAGGTGGTAAGGCTATTAGCAAACGGTTTCACCTTCTATTGACCATGGTGTTAGAATAGTCTAATTAGTAGGTAAATTTTCTCTATTTTGTATAAATAATTAGGAGTCTTATTCTACTTTGATGAAGGCGAGGGCAAAAGAAGGAAAAATAATGACTTGATCAAATTTCAAGGACACTGCACTTTTACTTTTACAGTTTTAAACCAAATCATAGTAAATGATTTGTGAAATGCCTTACATGGGAGTTTGCTCGTGGAATGGCATAGAAAAGAAATCATGTGCACGAGTGACTGGAACTGTATGCATTATGCAAGTCCATTATCCAACAAACTGCTATCTTAATCACTCACCACCCTGTATTTTGTCACTTTGTTCCATTCTAAAAGGTGAATGTCTCAACTTTTGAAAATTGTTATAAAAAAAACAAGAGTAAAAAAACCAAGTTGATTTGCTTCTTTTAATGCAATGCAGAAAAATGCCCACCAACATAAAAGGCTTCAAAGTTGGTGTGCCTTTAAACATGCATCTTATACATTTGCATCATTGTTGAACGCATAATCTGTCATGAACAAATCTCAGTTTTCCTTCATGTTTCTTGTCATTTCCTTCTTTTCTAATCCCAAAGTTTTACTTTAAAATATATTCTACAAAAGCTATGACGACCTGATTTTTCTTCTTTTATGGTATGTTTGGGAGGGGGGAAAGAAAATAGAGGGAAAATTTTTTTTTTTGTAAAGTGTGAAAAAGATGTATTGATAAATGTAACGGACCAATAATAATGTAATACATCATTAATTTTACACTTTAACCAATAAATTTTCTTTTCTCTCACTTTCTTTCTCCTCACTTTCTTACATACCAAACGTAGCCTTAATGAAATGCAAAAAGCATAACTTTAGCCAAAGGCTTCAAAAGGGGTGGGTTAGTCTTGTGACTCTAGTCAAAGCAAAAAAGTCTCACGAACTTCATAGATAGTCAACACCAGTATAGAACAAATATACCCTCATGTAGTCATGTTTTCTTGGTACCATTATGGTTGAAAATAACATTTACTGATGCATACGAAAAGGGACAATGTGTTTCTGGGTTTGTGAAATAGATATTATATAACTGAGTGCCCATTTGGTTTTTCAACTACCAAAATTGGTTCGGTTTTCCAAATACATGTCTCTATGCGAAGTCTCATTCCATCAGAGTTGAGATTCTGCAGCTTGTAAGCACAGCTATTACTTTAAATTAATGTATTTTGGATGTATCTTCCCTATTACTTTAAATTAATGTATTTTGGATGTATCTTCCATTTTGACAATGTCACTGTTGAAGAAACTTTGTCAATATCTGGTCCTGTTATCTGAAGCATTTAATGTAGTTTTGGTGTATTCATGGACAGTATTTAAGCCAATTCTGACATTAACATGCATGAAATAAAGTGGCTGTGGCGCGAATCTGGTTTCAAGCTATGCAAGTTCATGGACCCAACAGTTTCAATTTCATGTCACAAGCTCCCCAATAGGTTTTTGTTGACAGAATTTGTATAATATTGAACATTTTATGTTCTTTCCTTTTTCCAGTATTTGTCCGTTTCTCATTTCACCAACTAGTGGTCTTTCTAACCCAAATAAATTTAAGAAAGGAGTTACAAATACATACACCTTCCGTCTTCAGAATTCTTGTTGTTACAGATATATGCCATTACAATATAGAGAATCTTCATTAATTTAACTGTTAATAGTTTCTTATATTGGATGTCATGTTCCTGAAATACATATGATCAGTACTTTAATAGTAAGTAGTTTTGAAAAAACAAGGTTCAGTTTTCATACTAGTTTCATCAACAATGCCAAAAGCAGTCCTATGAGGAAGTTCTCTTTGTATTAGTTTTACAGCCTAACAGGATCAATGTTAACCTTAATCATGTTTTATGCCTCACACCCTATTATTGACATTTTTTTAACTGTTTGGCAGTGACTCAATGACAAGGAGAGTCATGGAAGATCAATTAGAGAACATCAGTGAGGCTTCTTATCAGCCTAAAGTGGTATTACTCTCTCTCTCACACACACACACGCGCGCGAGCGTGCATACGCGCACACAGACAGACAGCCTTTCCCTTCTTGCTGCATATTTCTGAGCACACTATATTTGAGCATTTTTCTTTGATTTATTTTCCCAGATTTTCAGCTCATAGAAGTGAATATTTGCGTCTGTTATGCTATATACTATACAGCAGTCTAACTATTGGTAATTTTTCTTTCTTTTTGTTTCATAAAAAGGAATTGGGGGATCTAAAGCAAAGCATTGAATCCAAGAAGAGACAGTACCACAACATGGATCTCCAAAGTTCTTTGACTCAAGAGGTACACATCTTGACTGGTTATTAAGTTGTCATGATATGGGTTAGCAACTTGTAAACTTATGACTACAAAGTCTTTTTCAAGGAAACGTCTCTAGTAACAATAACAATCAGCAATGGCAAGAAGGGAGTATTAAAGGCTAGAAGTAGGGTTGCCCTTGTTATGCATGACTTAGATAAGCCTTGAATCAAATGTAGTATTCATTTTATTTGTATTTGGTTGCTTTTCATGCTATATATATTTTTTGTATCTCTGAAGATTCTACAGCTTCAAAAACGATTACAGCAACAATTTGTGATACGGTGTGCATTAGAGAAAGCATGTTATCTGCCTTTTTCACAGGATCCTAAAGTAGAAACTTCAATACCCAAGGTATCCCCTCAAACAGTTACATGAATGTGCAATTTTACTCTCTATTTTTAAAAGTTTGCTGGGTCTTTCTTCTGTCTATCAAATGTAATTTAGATGTATCTCTTACTTAATTTTAGGCTGCAAAGGAACTGATTAAGGAAATTGGAATATTAGAATTAGAAGTCGTCTATTTGGAACAATATCTGCTCTCTTTGTACCGGAAAAGATTTGGTGAACTAAATTCATCTCTATCAACCAAAGAAAGAAAATTGGAATTAGCTTCAGATATTAACAAATGTACTTCTGCATTAACTGGCAATGGTGCTATCTCTGCTAAAGAAAGAAGAACGGAATTAGCTTCACACATTAACAAAGGAACTTCTGCAGTACCTGACAATGGTGCTATCTCTGACAAAGAAATTTCAGTTCTGCACTCTAGTGATATCATTTCAACAAGTAATTCAGGTGGCTTTCAGCTCAAGGAATGCAATAACCAGTTAGAACCAGAATCTGTTTTAGACTCTAGCATTCATCGATGTTACTCTGCATTATCTCAACAAACAGCTTGCTCAATTGAAGCTTCTCCTGAGAACATTAAGACCAAAGCTGCAGAATCTTACCATTCCCTACCATTATCCATGTTAGAGGTAAGTATAATAAAAAACAGAAGCGAAGTGGTTACATCCTTGTATTTCATTTGCAGGCCACTAATATCTGGCTTTCAAACTTTATTTTACCAGCAAGCTTGGTGTGCTAAATCGAGCTCAACCAGCCTGGCGGAGCATTTTGGGAATAGCTATGCTGATAATGTTCCGGAGACACCAAATTGGCTTTCTGAGGAGATGATCAAATGCATATCAGCTATATATTGTGAACTTACAGAGCCACCTTTTCTTGCTCATGAGAATGCTTCATCCCCTATTCCATTCTCATCACCTGGCTATGAGGTATCTTCAAAGATCCAGGGTAGTAAGTGGGGATCACAGTGGAAGAAGGCTTCATTCTTCAATTTAAAATCCAGTAACCCTTTCCATGTTAAAGGGTCAAAAGAATTTAGGGGACCTTATTGCTCAATGATAAGGATCCAGCAATTATGCACAGAAAAACAGAAATTAAAAGAAATTGAGTACATGCTACGTAGATTTAGGTGAGGCATCTTGTGGCGCTTACTCTCTTTTATCATGTTGTTTCATTCAAATTCATAACTTGTCTTTCTAAATTATCTGCTTGGTGGATGAAGCAGCAACACGTTAAAGCTTTACCAGAAAATTGAAGTTACCAACGATGGTATAATGCACCAAGATGTGTGCAGTATACCATGATTGGACGATGTGCTATTTGGTTTGATACGTTTTTTTAGTTTGTATGATATAACAACTTCATATACTATGCTCTTGCAGGTCACTTGTTTCTCGGCTGGAAGAAGTTAATCCCAGAAATATGAAGCATCAAGAAAAGCTAGCCTTTTGGATTAATGTACACAATTCCTTAGCAATGCATGTAAAATTTCTAAATCTCTATCCAGCTTTATCTCATGCACAGTATTTCTCAAAATCCATGAACCATTCCTATCATCTTGTTGTCTGTCCTCCTCAGGCCTTATTAGTTTATGGAATTTCAGCCAACAACGTCAAAAGAATATCTTCGGTGCTTAAGGTAAGTTGGTCACTCATAAAATTCCAAGGAAATGACTGGTATGAATTTTTGCTAAAATAAGCTAGTGGATATTTCAGGCTGCATATAACATCGGGGGTCATACTATAAGTGTAGAAATGATACAGAACTTCATGTTGGGATGCAGATTGCCTCGTCCAGGACAAGTAAATCTGAATTCCTGAAATTTGTACTAAGACTATATATTTCATTTTACATAGCAAAAAACTAGTTTAGCAGAGATCAAATCCTGTTGTCAACGGATGTGTCTTTCTTAACGCACCCTTCTTTTTCTCCCAGTGGCTGCGGCTGTGGTTTCCTTCAAAGACAAAACCAAAGGTTAGAGATGCAAGAAAAGGATATGCTTTACGTCGTCCAGAACCTTTAGT
Organism: Calophaca sinica; assembly: GCA_037113605.1. Classification (NCBI taxonomy): domain Eukaryota; kingdom Viridiplantae; phylum Streptophyta; class Magnoliopsida; order Fabales; family Fabaceae; genus Calophaca; species Calophaca sinica. Next base: position 75,727,122 of record CM073734.1, read on the forward strand.
ACTATTTGCTCTTGGCTCCGGAAGCCATTCTGATCCTGCGGTAGACTTCTGGTCTTTCTGTATTTATTGCATATTTGTCTATGTAGAAGGATAGATATAAACCTTCATTTTATTGATTCCCTCTACTCTTGGTATTTGGCAGGGGGGAAAAAAAAACAGAAAAAATACATTTTTAAAAAAAACAGAAAAAATACATTTTTAAATAGGTAGACACCAAACATTGCCTGAATATAACGATTTAAACAAAAGAAACTTTTCAATTGATTCTTGCATTTATATATTTACATTTTTCTTAGGTTGAGATTATAATTATAACAAATACAACTTTGTACTTGACATATAATGTAAGTCTCCACAGCCCCTGCCATAAAGAAATCCTCTTATTTGGTAGCTTTCGCAGAATCTCAGCTGGGCTTGGTTGTAAATTTCTCAGGTACGTTTGTACACATCAAAGAGGGTCTTGGAGGAGCTACAATCTGCAAAAGAAGAATACATTCAGTCCACCATTTCTATAACCAAGGAACATAAAATAATTCTCCCGAAGATAGTTGATTCCTTTGCCAAAAATTCAGGTCTAGGAGCATCAGATTTAATGGAGATGGTTAAGCCTTATCTACCCAATTCTCAAAGGAAGAGCATTCAAGAACTTCAATCAAAGACAAGCTGGAAAGGCATTGAATTAACCCCTCATGACTTCACTTTCCATTACCTGCTTTCAAATGAATTAGCTTGGTAATGACATGCCTTGGTAGGATTCATGAATCGGTGTGGGTAGGATTATTGTCTGTATATCCATATCTGTACAAGACTTATATTCGATGGTAAGCACAGGTGTAACGTGCAAGAAGGAAATGTGTCTGCCTCACAGCCTAAATGGTGAATAATAATTGTCTGCCTATCTATAAAAGTAATAAACACAGAATGGAAACACTTCAGGTGAGGGTAGGAAGTAGAATGTGGTGTTACATCAGATAGCAAGCAACAATCTGGAAATTTTGGGAGCGTGGACTTCATTATCCTTAAAGTATTACTCTATCTCAAGGTCCTTGGGTTGAAATATTTTATTATTGCAAAGTGTTTTTTACTTTATGTCTTTATGAGTGTATATTCTTTGCCTCAAGATCCGCTTTGGCCAATGGATCAATCCTAAACACTGGTTTACTCAATGTCTGCTCATAGTGGCAGACCTAGGATCCTGGGTTAGCGGGTGCATAAAATTTTTAAATCACCGAAATTATAATAAGAGCACTTGTACATGTTTTTTTACAAAAAAATAACAAGAACAAATTTTTACTCTTCTTGCAAAATAACAAGAGTATGATTTCTGATAACACAAAACATGTTTTCGGACATAAAAAAAAATAGAAAGGTTTCAGAATTAAAAAAATTTGCAAGAGTAAATAACAAAACAACATAGACCGAATTAATAGAGATCTAATTACAACAGAAAAAATTAATAGAGGGATCAGATTAGGGTTTAATCTAAATTGAGGGAAATCTGAACATAGTAAAAGAGGGAAACAGAGATTGATAATGACACTCAGTAATAGGAGGGAGAGTGAGTTGAGATGTGTGACAGTGAGAGGAGTTGTGTTTTGAGTTTTGAGAGAGAGAGAGGTGACTGGTTTGACTAAATGATATGAAAGAGGTGACTATATAATGGTATTAGGTGCAAATTATTATACTGAGAGGGGTCAAAATATAAATTTTATAGGAAGTAAGTAGTTTTTTTAATTTTTCAAGGGATGCAAGTGCACACCCTGGAATACAAATAGGTCCGCCTATGTCTGCTTGGTAGAAATATGTACTGCCACCCGGCAATACTAAGAAGCATTCTTGTGGCTTTTTGGTGATACAACATGAGAAGGTAATAAGGGGGAATCATGACCCCCAAAAAAAAAAAAAAAAGAATCATCTACTCCTAAAATTTCACGAATTTTTCTAGTTAGAAGTTAGAACCATGGTTTTCCCTTTTTTTATTACATTTCTAGCGAGGAATTAGTACATTTCAATCTAGATTAAAATAAATCACATTACGTGTGATATAATCAACTGATTAAAGAAGCAGACATAGAGTATTAAATTATTAACTAACGCTAAATATAACAAGCCAAATGCATCTAAAATATCTCCACGGACCTGTGCAAATTCAGAAGTCCTTCATAAACATCTTTTTTTTTTTTTGGGTCTGCAGACGGAGTGGCAAGCACTACCCGTAAACTCACACACACAAAGTGGGGATCCCGGGCTCGAACCCGAGCAACCACGGAAAATGTCCAGCCTAACAACGTCGGCTTATGACAATTGTGCTAGGCCTTACGGACAGTCCTTCAGAAACATCTAACATGAAGAATGTCCGGCTTGACATTGTTGATGGTGTCTGAAACTCTATATCTGCAGAATGTCTTTAAAGCAGCGGCAGCACAACAGCGGAGCAAACCGGCACAACAACAAAGCGAGAAAATCAACCAACAACAGCAGGAATCAAGTAGCATACTTCTCCTTGCTCCTCATGTGCTTGAAAACCAAACCCACCAGTAAGAATTCAGGGCATGCTATGTTGCCACCCGCATGCTCAAGCACCATTATGCTAAGGCTGGATACACCACAAATTTCATAATCACTGAGCGTTGAATTGACCCTTCTTCATGTTCCATTTGTCACCGAATATGAGACATTGTTGGTCATGTAGATTGTAGAACATCTTTTCTGTCTTGAAGAACCTATAATCTACCAACCTCCACTTCAGAAGGAATAAGACAGCTCTTCCATATGTGTCTCCATAAAAGTTCGCATGCCTACTAATAGTCAAATTATAAGTCATTTTTGTTAACTTATGGTCCTATGTTGCTGCTCGCAACATTTGCCAAGACATCTGTAATACAACACAACAATATTGCATATATTAACGTGTAAGTTTAATTATCCATTCCTATAATACCAACAGTTATTTAACGAAGACGTAATGGGCCATGAATTGAGATCTCTATGAGTAAAGGCTATATAATAATAAGGAAGACATAGCAGGTACCTGGCAGTTTATCATCATTGCTTCAGTGTCTACATTTAGGTTTGTGTAAAGACGTAGGAGTCTGCTTCCCAAAACTTTCTTAGCTATCTTTCCTTTGCGAGTTAATGAAAAAGTGAAGTCATCTAATCATTTTCATAGTAGTACTAGAATGCTGTTGGACATGATATTCGATTCCTTGCTGCAATGGTATATATGAGCATGCTGCAATGGTATCTATTAGCATGCTGCAATGGTATCTATTAGCATGCGGCATTGAATGGTGGTCTTATGATTCCGACATGGCAAAACAATTTTAATTTTAGAATGTTTAGTAGCATTGGATAGTTGAGCATCAAAATATGTCTACAAGAACATCACCCAAAATTTCATCAAGTTGCTTCGGTTCTGTTAAAGATAAATACAGTTTCCCATTCAAGCACAACAAAGTTGAATATATTGCATCTGCTTTTGCATGAGATGTATCACCAGAAGTAAATACATGGATACCATTTTCAACATATATCCAACTGCAACCAGCAAGCTTTCTGGCCTCCTTCGCTCTCATTTTCTTCCTTATTCTTCCCATCTCATCCCATTTCCCCTCAGCAGCATAGACATTGGCCAATTGCACATACCGAGACCCATTATCAGCCTCAACTTTTAATAGTTTCACTTCTGCCTGGTTGACTAGTGACGTATTGCTATTTATATGACAAGCATTAAGAAATGCTCCCCAGATTGTAGCATCTATCTGTATGGGAATCTTCCTCATGAATTTTACTGCCTTTTCTAGTTGATTAGCCCTTCCATACATATCAACCATACATGCATAGTGGTGTATTTCGGGCAATACATTGTAATCTTCTTCCATAGAAATAAAAAATTGCTCTCCTAGTTCTACTAGTCCACGGTGCCGACAAGCAGATAGAATTGCTATGAAAGTGACTGCATCTGGCTTGACACTTTTCTTCAACATTTCCTGAAAAAGTTGAATAGCTTTATTTTCAAAACCATGATGAGCATAGCCAGCTATCATGACATTATATAAGATTGCATCTCTATCCCTATCAGTCATTAACTGGAAGCTTTTCTCAGCGTACATGATATTACCACATTTTGAGTACATATCAACCACAGCACTCGTCAATTTTTTGTCCATATTAAGTCTCATTCTCAAGATGTAAGCATGAATCTGCTTTCCCAAATAAAGGGCAGCTTGTGTTGCACAGGCACCAAGCACACTGATGATGATCATTGCATCAGGAATTAGTGTTTCTGTAGCTATAAACTCTCTGAAAAGTTTGAAGACTGCCTCACATTGTTGTGATTTGGCATAGCCAGAACATAGAGCTGTCCAGACCACAGAGTTTCTTTCCGATAAGGAATCAAAAAGCTTTTGGGCTTTTGTCATGTTGCCTTGAGATGAATAGCCTGCAATCAATGAAGTGACTGCAAATGGGCTTTTAATCCCAATTCCGGCATACACCGACTCTGCATACCTAATATTCCCACACTTACAGTAGAAGTCTACAATGCCACTGCTAATAAATTGATTCGAACTGCAGTCATTTTTCAACACCCATGCATGGACACACTTGCCAAGTTTCAAACATTTTAGACCAGAGCAGGCACTCAAAACACTTGCTAAAGTGTGTTCATCATACCCAATACCGTTTTCAGTCATCTCAAAAAACAAGGCAAGTGCTTTCTCCATATAGCCATTCTGGACATATCCTGCAATCAATGTATTCCAAGATACAGTATCATTTAGTTCAGGATTTTTCCAAAATACACTCAAAGCCATGTCCATCTTCCCTTCCCTACAACAAGCCGCAACCATTGCATTCTTCGAAACCAAGTCCACCACCCCATCACAACCACTAAACACATTGCACGCTTCATGAAACAAACCGCATTTAGAGTACATGTTGATGAGAGAACTCAGTGCAAACTTGCTTAAATCATTTGCAGTTTTCACCATATACGAATGCATCTGCTTCCCATAACACACCACATGTAGCTTGGCAGTAAGGTTAAGCATGGTTGTGAGAGTGAACTCATCAATCCCAATTGTGTCACGTGCAGATTCAGATTGCATTCTAGTGAACAAATCAAGTGCCTCAGTTTCATACCCGTCAGCACCAACATAAGCTGACAACATGGAGTTATAAGAAACCAAATCCCTGTGAGAGGCAGAGTCAAAAAGGGCTCGTGCTTGTGTCAAGTTGTGTGCTTTTATGTAAGCCATAATAATGGCATTCCAAGAGAATACATTCGTGTGGGGCATTTCATCGAACAGTTTGTGGGCCTCTTGCAAGAAACCATGGTTGGAATAAAGGTGAATGAGTTGATTGCAAGTGAAAATGCTTGATGCCAAACCAGATTTTATTGCCTGGACATGGTCACGGTATACCACAGCATCTCTCACTATTAGAGACCTCATTGGCACTGGTTATTGCTTTTGAAATGTCCTTTTCGGACCCCAAAAAATAGCTAACACCATTCAAAAATTTTGGACAATAAAAAACATTGGATTTTGATAAAAAAAACTTCAGAACACTTATGGAGTGATGTTCTAGACTTGCTTTGCAATCTAAATCATGTTCCTTTGTGCAAGTCAAAACGAAATGGGAATAAAGTTGCACAAGAACTTGCGGTTGGCGTTCACAAAACCAAATTCTGTTTGGATGGAATCAGCCCCACCCAATATTTGTATTCTTTCATTGTTGGACCGGTTTGCCCTCCTTTGTTCAAAGCCTCTCTTTTTCTAACCTAAAAAAAATGATTATAAAATAGTTATATTCGGATTAATCAGAATTTCATTTCGTGTTACTACTTCTTTTCATTTTATACATCATTAGATTAGACATACAAACAAATAATTATTTAGTTTTTATACATAAGGAAAAAAAAATACAATTTCTTTAATAACAAGTAATAAGTTGTCACTTCCTATATGCATAATAAAGAATTGAAAAAATCTATGATAAAAAGTGAAGTGTATATAGTTCACATTTTTTGGTTCTGAGTGTATAGTTCACATTTATTAAATAGATCGCTAATTTGATAACTTAAACATTTTTTGATCATTTCAATCAAAAAAAAAAAACATTTTTTGATCAAGTATGTGTATGTATATGAGCTGCTTCTATGGTGAACAAGCATGGTGGGTAACACCACCATGCACAAGTAATGTTTACTATTAGATTAAGTAGCCTACCAAATCTTATCATGTTCCATCCACACCATATCAGACACTCTTTCTCTTTTCTCCTTCGCATCGTCCCTCAACTCCACTCCATTGCCATTGTTTGACTAAGAAACCATGGAACGCTTCAAGCGACCACCCGGTGTATGGACCACACACACAAGAAGCGATGGCCCCCCCCACCCACCGCCACTGTTCGACGACCAATGGAGCGCCGATAACAACCACTGCATTTTTGTGGTTTTGAATATGGGTTTTCTTGCGTCGATAACTCGATCGCATTCATCGAGATCGTTGTCGCCAAGACTCACTCGCCTGAGATCCACGATCAGGTGAGCAATGTCGACGGGATCTACGACGGCGTCGATGGGATCTACGACGGCGTCGTCGAGATACTTAGGAACCCGATCTCTTACCCACGCGCACCGCCACTGTTCGACGACGGCGTCGTCGAGATACAATGGTTGGGATCAAGTCCATGTTCGCGCTCTGCATAGTGAAGCAGACGCGACACCATGCAGTGGTTGCCGATGCACCTGCAGTGCTCGCCGACTTCGAGAAGTACGACGCAGAGAGGGCTCTGGCGACGGTGGCCCTTTTGACTGATTTCATTTTTCCTTCTTGTAATATCTCAAAATTTGTAATTTTTTTTAGTGGAAAAATTATTTAGATTTGGATAAAAATAGTAGAAATGAAAAAATGGACATCGATTGTGAAGTTGAAGCAGTCAAGTTTGAGGAACAAGATTCAGTGCAGAGGGTGCACTCTTCGTGTATGCCACCACGATTGTAGAGAAGGGCTAGAGAGAGAAAGAGAAAATAATTCAATGCAGAGAGCGCACTGAGGGTCTATCCTAAGGATGTGAGGAATATCTTCATCTAATGGTAAACATTACTTGTGCATGGTGGTGTTACCCACCATGCTTGTTCACCATAGTAATTGTCTATGTATATGTTCATATGTATTTTACATTTCATAACTTAAATCTTTTTATTCATTATATGTAATTTGTATGTTATTACCTCAACCTCTTCTAATGCACATAGAAAAGTTAGTTTGGCAACATTTTAATTGCATCACTAAAATACAAATAAAAAATACCACAAAAATTAAACTTTATTAGATCAATCGAATGACTATTCCTATTAGAGTCAAAATAGTATATAACTTCATCTACTATTGTTTTTAAAAGAAAATGAATATAAAGCTAGGTGGATTTTATTATAAACTAGTATCATTTTCTATGGTTAACTGTGAATCATGAAATTAACCACACATAGCGAACGATTAACTAAGTATTAATTCGCAACTAACTAACTACAATTAATTAGCAAAAGTACATAGTTAATCTATAGTTAAACAATAATCCATCTACCATAAAGTCATCTATAAACTCAAGGGCAAAGGGAAGGGGTGACCTGTGTGTGCCATGATCACCCCCGATTTGTTTTGTCTTCCTTCACATTGCAAAGTAAAATCAGTGCACCCTTTTTAAAATTCTTATGTGTTGCAAGTTAATCTTATAAGTTGTCTACCGTAGCATCTCAAAGATAAGTTTCTGTGTATGCCTCTGTATAAACTCATTAATTTTTACCTTAATTGTATCTATTTTTTTATATATTAAGTGAAGAAAATCCTTTTGGGCATGATTTAAAAAGGATTTTTTTTTACAGATAAATTTTAATTAAAAATTATTTCAAATGTGATTGAAGTTCATACATTATTAATTAAAAACTTAAAATGGACCATATAATATCGTACCTCCTCCATAGATTTTGGGGGCGAGGGACGAAAATGGAAATGATGATGTGTTGTGTAACTTGTGTTCCTGCTATTTGTTTGTTTCGAAGGAAAAGGCTAGATTTCCCACCAATTAGAATCAGACAGCGACAAATGAAGAATTGAGGAGAGGGGTATTTTTTTTGGCGCAATAATAACAAAGTCCCTCCTTTGATTTTTAGGGTAAAGTAAAACAAAACACGAGAAACAAACAAAGACAGAGAGAAGAAAGATAGATGGAAGAAGAAGGAATAGGGTTAGTGTTGGCCAGAGCCACAGAACTTAGATTGAAGATTAGCACTTGCATCCACAGAGCCACATCTCCCAATGGCTCCTCACCACACGCCGACGACGACGACGACGACGATGCTACTGAAAGACTTCTCAACATTTGCGATGCTCTCGAAGCCTTGGAGACTCAGCTTTCTTCCTTGCAGGTACGGTACCCTCCTCAAATCAAAATCACTTTTTTCAAATAAAAAAATTTGGGTTTTTAATTTGCGATTTTTTTTTTTCACTGATTAGTGTCATAGTTCGTTGAATAGTAACCTTGGTCATTTAATTTATTTTTATTTTCCTAAGATAAGGTTTTCTGTTACTTCAGTCAGTAAGCTGCTTGAGATTTGGGTCGTTGCTACATCTAATTGTTGCAATTGCGATTGAAAAATGAAACCTTGCCCTTTATTTTTGTCTCCAAGTTGTAAATTTTGTTGCTCACTTGCTTCACAGTGTAAATATCTCTTGCTTTTGCTCATTCATGTCTTGCTAGACATGTCCGAGTTCAATAATGCTGTAATTAACTGTCTCCATATAAATCTACAGTTTTGAAGTGCATATTCTTGATTACATTATTGTATAAACTTAGCATATATGTTCGGCTTTCTAATTATAGTTCAACTGCATATTTACGTTAATGAATATCTTTCACATTCTTGACCTAGCAATCCCACAATGTGAACTGAAACTTAACTTACTGTAACTAGTTATCAATATACCTTCAGTGTTTATCAGTAGAAGGTTATGATCATTAGACTTGTAATGGTATATTGTAAGATGATTTGTGAATTTTTTTAATTTATTTTGAAGATGATTTATTTTTATCACATGACACTATGATGTTGTTTGATTTATGTTGCCGACTTTAGTTGACAGGAAAAGGCTTTCATTGTTGTTGCTATGGGAGAATTTTCAAAATATGATTGAGATAATATTTTGGGAATCCTAAGTGCTGTGTGTGATTTACAGGTTCTGCAACAACAGCAGCGGTACGAAAGAGAAATTGCCTTGGCTGAGATTGAAAACAGTCGCAAAATGCTAATTAGTAAGCTCAAGGAGTATAAAGGTAAAGAATTGGAAGTGATACATGAAGCTTCCACTTTCGCCAGTGAAACAGTGGAGCCAAACAATGATCTACAACTTCCTCCTTATCCAAGCCGCCCTCCGTATTCCATGTCTCTTGACAAGGAATATCTCTCACAGATCCCTTCGGTCAATAAATCCGGTCGCAATGGGTTAATCACACTTGATACAGTGATTGAGGCTAAAAAGAGTCCAAGTGAAAAAGATCAAAATCATGTTGAAGATGGTGCTAAAAGTTCAAGAAAAGGGTTAGGATTTTTTATAACTTCTGCGGCAAAAACAATGCTCACAGTTGTTGGGGTGGTATCAATATTAAGTTTATCTGGATTTGGGCCTAATTTGGGGAAGATAGGGACTCGTTTCAGAGTACAAGGCTGGCGTCAAAGACTAGAAAATGAGCGTGAGAGATCTGCATTTGAGAATAAAGGTGAGAGACAGTGTCCACCTGGGAGAATTCTGGTGCTGGAAAATGGGGAAGCTCGATGTCTTGTGAAAGAGAGAGTTGAAATTCCATTTTCTGCTGTTGCTGCAACACCTGATATAAACTATGGATGTGGCTAAGAATAGCATTCATCCTGTGTGTTGTATATCAGTTCACTCCTTTTTTTTCATTTTACTTTGTCGATATGCTATTAAAAAAATTATCAGTGGTTGATTGTCTGTATTATTAGTAGTTGAGTAGTTGTCTTGATTTTTTATAATTGATATTTAGGTAAATGATGCAGCTGATCACTTGTTTCAAAATGGGAGAATTGAGCCTTTTCCTTTGGGTCGAGACTCGAGAGGCAACTTAAGCTTTAACTTTAAATACTTAAGGGAATTAATATCACACCCCCATTTTTCAGATCATGCACCCACAACAGTTCATCTTCCCCGCAACCCCAAATGCCCCTATCCGGTAGTTAATTTCCGGACAATGTAGATCCAGGCCACGCATAAATTAGTCTATCGAAGTTTTATTTCCGGACAACTTATCACTTCTGGATATATATTTTCAGACAAATTATTAGAGAGATTTGGAAATATACTAACAAACAACGTTCATTAGTATACTTCTGGACGTATTAATTGCAGTTTGGAATCCCTTAAAATCATTTGTTTTTGTTAATACACTCAATGTCGCGTCAGTGCTAGCCTAGGTGCTAACAAATGAATGGATGACATCGCATTGATTAAATAAATTATACTAGCCATGTATCAGTGCGTCAATAGATTAATAATTGAGATCGTACTGACACTTGTATAAATAGAAGTGTTTTGAAGCACCGCATCGCATAGTTCCTTCATTTTCTTTCCTTCACTTAATTTTTCTTTCTTCACTCTTCTTCGTTAAAAATGAGTTCGACACGTGTTGTATATTACAATAGTCAAATTACAACAACTGATAAAGGAACCACATTTGAACGTGAAGTCTCTCAATCATTTAGGGTAAACGAAGGCATCAAACTTAATGTCTTAAAGAAAAAAGTTCATGCTAAGGTCAGGGTTGGAGATACTAAAAGGGTGACTGATATCCACTATTGATGCCCTACATTTGTAGAACATGGATAAGTTTAATATGAGACCTGAAACTTGAAAATAATGGCGAAGTTGAAACGATGTTATCTGTCTTCGCCGAATATGCTAGCTTTGGGCTGATTGAGTTATATGCAGATCTGGTCAAAACCAATGAGCAAATCATCGACACCTTAAGGAGACCAAGATTTGTCGAAAAAATCATTGTCGAATTGACTGAACCAAAGCCATCAAACACTTTCGATGACCGCGCTATCACTAGCTTGACACAACCATGGGCTTTTATTTTGGTTTATTACTAATGTTTTCTCTTTTAGCTTGCTTTATTTTTTATGTTGGAAATGCCTTATTTCCACGTTAATAATATTTTAGGTTATGAAAATACATTACAATATGGACATAGTGTATGTTCATTAAACCAAAAATAATTACAAAATAAAATCGAAAATGGGAGGGAAAAAAGAGGTCATTGCGTCTATGGCGATCATGTCCTCTTCCTGCCTCCTCTAATAAGTGAAGGGACGATCAGGTAGGGGTCCCTTCCTATACATTCCCTTTGTCTGTGATGCCCTGCATGCTGTCCCGCAACACTGGGGTCCTAGCCTACAAACAATAATTTAACATATTAAGTATACATTAAAAATAATGTTATTTACTATGCAAAATAATGTAACCTAATAGTAACTTACCAGATGAGCATGAGCGGAAATGGAGGCAGAGCTTTCCTCTAGTACTTCTGACGGGTTTGCATCTGTAACATCCTCTGTGGTGGCGACCTTGGGTGGGTCTCCTTTCCCCAGTAGGCAATCCCAAGTGTTTATGACACTCTCAGACCTAATGTCGAGGCCCACCGAGTACAAGACGTCCACACATGTGGAGCTTTTGTTCGTGAATAAGGTACAACCGACAAGGCGTAGTAAATATGCCCTCGCTGCATGCGCCCGATGGATTTGCACCTAAGGCATTACCCCATGATGAAGAACCTTAGCCTCCTTTGCACGCCTCACCTCGGAGTTATAGGTGTCTAAGAACCGGCTGAAGTGCACGTATGCACCTCTCATCTGCTCACACTCACCCTTGGCTTCCTCGTATTTGATTCCAAGTAGCTACTGTAGCAGAGTGCACTCCTAGTTTCTACCGATGGGAGTGAGCAGTAACAGTCACCCCATTATTGGCAGATGGAGCAGGGTCCAACGTGACGATCATCTCACAGAAGGTGGAAGTTGTTGGTCTCGTTCTGCCACCTCTTAGCAAAGGCAGACAAGAGGCTCATTTCCAATGTGTGTAGCTGCGGTGTGTAAAGGGAGCCATCCCTAAATTCTGTAGGATATCGACCAACCATCCAACGCCAGGGCCGATAGTCGCCTCATGGTTTCCGAAACTGTAAGAAAAAAAACAACAATATTAATTAGCAGCGAAATACAATTTCCAAAAAAATTATGAGAATTAGAAATATAACAACTACCTCTACCACCCATATGTGGATGGCCACATGGTCCGTAAATGAGCGAATGTGAGACATATCTTCCTGGCCCCTTGATAACTCCTCGTCTTGTGCGGGTGGTGGAGTTTCTCGTGCCAAGAGTGGTGGAGCTGCATGTGCTGGTAAATCCCCAGCCTGTGCTGGTACCTCCTGATCAGTGGGGACAGACTGAACTTGCTTCGCTCTCAATCTGCGGGCAGAAGCCGCAGGCACCTTCCTCACAGCTCGTCGCTAACCACCTTGACCTACGTTTGTCATACATGCACATGATACAATAAAGTTAGAGTTATTTTTCAAAGTCTACACAATTTTTAGAAATATAATTCTGAATGTAGTTTTTTGTTCAACTCCGGAAACACATTTCCGAAACGTAACAATATGTATAACCTTTGAATATTTGGATATACATTTTTCCAAGAAATAGATTTCCAGATCCTTCCAAAATTGGTTTGGAAATGTAAATTTCGTGCACCACCAGAATAGAGAAAAAACAAAAAACCGAAATGAAGAATAGCAGGGAAGAAAATCATACATTTATGCAGATTAGAGAGAGTATAGAGAGGGAGTTTGATGTAATGGGGGTTGGGGGATTGGGATTTGAAGAGAGTTTAGAGAGGGAAAGGAGAAGAGGGAAGAGGGGAATGAAGAAGAAGAAGAAGGGAATAGAAAGAGTGGGGTGTTAAAAACCAGATTTTAGGTCTCTCTGAATGCTTTTTTATAGAGTAAGTTTTGTCCAAAAATAAACATCTGGAGGGGGTAAAAAATGAAAAAGCAATGGGGGTGCAGGCTATCAAAAACGGGGGGTGTCAATATTAAATGCAAAAGAATGTTTTGCCGTCGATTTCTCATTCTTTGTCGGGACGTTACTACCAAGAAGGGTATGGTGTTGGGCTTTCGCCAACAGCCCACTGTTTTTAAAAGTTTGGCAAGGTACTCCTGCCTTGCGTGTTTGGATGAGTGCATGTTAAACTTGAGTTTGGACTGTTTAAAATGACCAAAAAAAAAACTTGAGTTTGGACTGTTTAAAATTACCAAAAAAAACACTTGAGTTTGGACTGTTTAAAATTACCAAAAAAAAAAAAACTTGAGTTTGGACTATTTAAATTTTATAAAACTAATTTTGTGGATGGGAAAACACGACCGCAATGCTGTCGAATATTTCCTAAAATTGTTATAATTCTATAAAATTAATTTTAGTTAAAATAAATTTTTTTTGTTTGAAAATTTTTATATTGAATGTAATTTCATACTAATATTTAGTTCAAAATATTCAATTCAACATAGAAGCAATGTTTTTTTCACTCTTACTCAAAGGTAATTTTGAGGACTAGTTTATAATATATAAATCTTAAGATGCCCCATGAGCGGGGACGGACCTATTCACACTTGAGAGTATGTACTTACACAACCTCAAATTTTAAAAATTTCACTTACACTCAGCCTTATATAAATTTTGTTTAACCCCACTCAATTTAAATTTTTACACATCCTGATCTATACACTTTCATCTCTCAACCCCTCTCACCCAGATAATATTTAGTTGAAGGTGAACGGAAAGGAGAGAAGGAGTTATTTTAATTTTTTTTTTATGTTTGGTTCAATTTTTAGGAGGGAAGGAAAGCAAAATCTATCCTAACTCAATTTTTGCTCTCATCCAATGTTAGAGTTTTTTTGGAAGGGAGGGAGCTTAAATAATTTAAAATAAAATAACTTAAATAACCTTATATAATATATAATATAAATGATTATAAGGATATATGAGTAATATAAATGATGGATTTATTTTTCAAGACACGTAACACAAAGTTGTAATCAAATGCAATTTTGCATAGCTTAATCATTTGGGAAAGTTCTTATGGTTTTACTTTTCGTTACCGCTGCCAGTAGTCCCTTAATTTTTTAGTAATAATTTGGTATCAGAATTTTTTGGTAATAATGACGTATAATTTTAAAATTTTTTGCACTCCCTATCCCAGGGTCCTAGGTCTACCATTACCCATGAGTCATGCTCAACTATGCTTTTCATATGGACATCGCAACCATGCTTTTCAATATTTTTCTCTCTCAACATATCAACCGTTTCATACCCGCCTTTCGTTTAATTCTTTACCTTACATTTAACTTTTTAGAGAAATGCTAAGAACACATTTTTTCAACACATTCCCTTCCATTGGTTGAAATTCATATGGGTCCATTAAATTTACGAGACCCACATGATTTAGTGGGGGTCATTTGAATTTTAACTAATAAAAAAGCGGGTATTTGAATGAAAGTTTTAAAAAATGTGTTCAGCGCTCCTCTTACTTTTCAAATTCCGTTCTCCAACCCCATTACATTAAAAAAAAGTTATTTTAATATAAAAAAAAGTCAAAAGAACTTTTAATGTTTTTCTAGCCAACACAAAAATTATTTTATATCACTTCTAGTCAAAATGGTGTTAGGATGCAAAATTAATTTTGACATATTACAATAAAATAAAATGACAAAAATCATGTTTGTCCCATGTAAAAGTAAGTTTGAGAATCTCAAACACTTCCCAAACATGCTATTAATCGATAGATTTTTTTGAGTCTTTCTAGAATACTACTTGCCATTCAGTTAATTTTCAAATCGTTTGTTTCGAATGAAATAGAAAATAATAGGAAACAAGTTGGGTGAAGATAAAATAGAAAGAAACATGTATATTTTTCTATAAGAAGATAAAAAAAAAGTTAGAATTTAAAAAATTATTGTCGTGAGAAAAAATAAAAAGAGAAATTTGGATATACAATGATAAATTTATTGATGTATTTGTTTACCTATCATTTTTACATAGAATATAAAGTTACTTTCTATGTTTTCTCTCACTTTTATATATTCAACTAAATAAGAGAAAAAAAAATTTCACACAATTTTCTTTTTTTCTTTTTATCTTCATTCAAATAATATATGATTACCTTATATTTTTTATCTTCTTATTTTCTCTTCGTCTCTATTCAGACCATTTCAAGGAATTAAAAAGTGGTGAAAAGAAAAGAATTAAGAGCAAAGTAAAACATAAATAAATAGAAGTCATATGAACGAAGATCCAAATATGAAAAATAATAAATGTGGGAAAGAATAAAAGTAAGGTCAATAATGCAAAACAAAAATGTTTAGATGAAGAGTGATTGCCTTAAGCTTGTATGGCTATAGTGTGTGTTTAGAAGAGTGTTTATAAAATTGATATTAAATGACTTTATTTTTTTGACAAATTAAATAACCTAATTTTGTAAAAATTGAGTTCGAAATAAAGTGATATTTATTTTTGATATTATTATTTTAAAAATAAGTTTGTAGTAAAAATGGGTATAAAGTTTTTAAACTAAATGAAAAAAAAAATTTGATTGCTTTTAATTAAACTTTTTTTAGAACAGAAAATAATTTTGGAATATAACAACCAAACATCTTTATTTTATTTTTTCAAAATCAAACTTAACACTTTCAAATTTACCTTTAGACTCCTCTGCATTTTTCCAAACATTCTATTAAATCAATTATATTAGTCGTTTACAAATGTAAATAATTAATTACTGTACACTTCGTAGAACAATATTATATTATATAAATTTGGATAATTTACAAAATCAAAATATTATACATTAGAATATTATGTAAATGGATAGATAATATATTATAAATCTTTCCCTCAAAAAAATATTATAAAGCTGTTAATTATAATTATAAATATACTTATAGTGACGTATTAAATAGAATGGAGGAGGAGGAGATTCTTGTGTAGTATTAAAGAAGGGAGTTAGGAGGTGTTGGGGTTTAAATGAGTAGAAGTGTGACTGGGAGTGGGATCATTTATTTCGGGAAGGATAAAAATGGATTAATGTTGAAAGCCACATCTCATACGGCCTGCAACCCATTTTTTTTCCTACTTGAGGCGTCACATTTTCTTACTACACACGGCAACAAAATTAATACGCAGTATGTACCCTTTCTGTTAGGTCCCTTTTCCGATAGGAAAAAAAAAATCAATTCCATCAGATTTGAGTTAGAGTTGAGTTGAGTTGAGTTGGTTGATGTTAGAGTAGGTATAGCATTGTAAAGGATTGCATTTGTGAGAGAAGACTGATTTTTTGGTAGGAGTGAGAAGATATATTTCAAATAAAAAGGAGAGAGAGCGCAAAATTCTTGTGCAAATTTGGGGATTCAAATACCGTGAATCCAAATCCATCAAACGTTCGCTTAAGAGCACCCACAATGGTGGGCAAAGCCTGATTCATGGCCCGACAAGAGCGATAATGCATACATGTTTGTGTCCCTCTCTCTCCATTTGTGTCAGTTTATTGCCGTTGGCTTCCAAAATGCTTTGACCGATATTTAAGTAACGCAACACCCACGCTGGAAGGTAGTCAACATCCACGTCCGCTATTGTCAGTTAAATCACGCTGCATCTTTATTAGTTGATTGCCGATAAAGATAGCCTAAACACATAGTTTAGTGGTGCGAATAGGCTAGACACATAGACTTAAGACCTGAATCTATAATAGGTCTAGACCAAATAATTTGATCAAAACTAATTTTTTTTAATAGACTATTTAACGGAAAATAACATGTTTTAGATGATCCAAAAACCTAGCAAATTGACTTAAGTAAATACAGATAATGTACTCAAAGAGTCCAGAAGTCTTTTTTGTCTTGGATTAATGTGTCATTCCATCACCTTAAATTTTTTCCAGCAAAAATAAATACAAATAATATTTTTTTACTATTAAATAATTTAAGCATGTTGACCACTTGACCTACAAAAATATTTAAACCTATAAATTTATTTAGAGATAAATATATGAACTATTTAAATAACATATATTTTAAAAAGCATTAAATATATTGTCATGTCGGGTTAGACTTTTTAAAATGTCAGTATAAACCTTAAAAATATCTATATCATCATATAAATAATAATTAAATCAAACTCATGTATTATAAAACTTAATCCAACCTGCTTATTTCCAAATATATGTCACATACTCCCTCCGGTCTAAAATATAATAAAAAAAGTCGCTAAATTATAAGTAAAATTTTGACTAAATATATAGACTTTTGTTTATAATTTAGAGACTTTTTATGCTTATATATCAGACCAGATAGAGTACCTCTCAATAGAAGTGTTTGCACATTAAAGAAAAATGTAGAAAGAAAAATTTCAAAAGATAAAAAATACAATAATATTTGTTGTTGCTCGTTAGATTACAAAAAAAAAATCTATATAAATATGTTCTTTCTAAAATAAAAGAATTTTTTTATTAAAACACACTACAAGATTTCCGCTGTTACCGACGGCCATTTTTCGTCGGTAACGCACGAAATCCGTCGGTAAATCGGGATTACTGACGGCTTACCGATGGCTTCGAGGCCGTCGGCAAATGGCTCGTTGGAAATCTGTTACCGACGGCTTTAAGGCTAAATCTTGGAAAAATTATACATAGTCGTCGGTAAAGTGGTGGAATTTTACTATTTTTTTGGGTGGTTACCGACGGCTTAGCCGTAAGCCGTCGGTAGTTACCACCGTACATGGTGGCGAATTACCGACGGCTCTACTGGAGTTTTCCGACGGCTAAGCCCACTATAATATTGAAATTAAAACAAAAAAAAAGTCAGCAATATTACCGACAGCTAAGCCGTCAGTAATTTTACAGGCGACTAAGCCCACTGTAATATTGAAATTAAAACAAAAAAAATTATGACATTAAAAACAATTTTTCACTGCAAAGTTGAAGCAACATGGGTATATTTGAAAATATAGACCAGTGAATGAATCAGAGTTTTAGGCTTTTCTCAGAATTTTACATGCAAAAGAAAAACACTTCTTCCACTCTATCACCATGGAACTTCATGTGCTTTGGATAGTGAGATAACACACTTTGGGGAATAATATTAAGAATCAAACGATGCAGTAAGTTTAAGTCATAACAGAGCTGCATTTCTTCCGAATAAGGTGTGAAAAAAAGACATTAGAATAATTTTACTAGTAAAACACTATTCAGGAAGCAATTATATCAACTGAGTAATTTCACCCTCCAGTGCCTCTTCCCATGCCAAATAATACATGCAAGGCAATGGAACAACATGTGACCTATTTTCCATCCATTTTTTATACAGAAGATTCAGACTATAAACTCAAGAAACAGTCCAAAATGGCAAAATCTACATCAGCACAAGGAAACCCTGCCAATAATCACAGTCGTCCAAATGTCAATCAACAACTTTTTCAGTTGTTCCAGCAAATAAAATGTTTTCTAGACAACAAAACGATCCTTCTAGTAAACATCACATTTATGAGGTTTTAAAATGCAATCTACAAAAGGCAAGTATTCGAATTTCCATCAATCAATAGCATTAGCCAGTGAGTGTAACTAATAGCCTGAACAAAACAAAACAAAATGCACGAACACAAATACACTTTTGCATAACAACAGTGAACAAGGTACCTTCAAAAGTTTAATATGAAGCTGAGCAAGTGAAGCATTAGGCTTAACAAGTCCGATCTCTATTTCTTCAGCTAATATCTTCAAATCCTTACCAAGTATTGGACTAAACACCTGAATCACGCCATCACAAAAGGAATCACCGAAAACATTACTCGCACTGAAATTTTTCTCTCTCGAAAAATGAAAATAAAATAAAGACACCTACTCGATTTCGTAACCTAAAAGAAACAATTCCAACCACTTGGAAAATACCGATAAATATCGCCAACAAAATTCAAATATCTTACGTCCAAGAAATTCAGAACAGAAGCAAGTTCCCAGCATCATGCAAATAGTCCATATTCCTATAGTATAGATTAAAAATATTTTTGACAGCCTCCCTGTGTCATGCAAATCAACTAAATTATTCATGGTAGTTGATTCAAAGGAGAAAGGTATATATTGATGAGACGCGCGAGAGAGACAAGAGCAACTTAGTTTGGTTCACTTGAGTTCTCAAACTACACTGAGTTTAAAAGTTCAGTTAGTGAACTGTCCTTAAAATGTCAGTTCGGATCACGAACTGTAAATAACGGTTCAGTTCAGTAACAGTTAGTTCGGTTTGGTTCGACAGTTCCATTTTTTTGAACAGCCTAGACTTAACAGACAGCTCCAGAAACTTAAGAAACTAATCAGCATCATTTTCAATCCAAATTATAAATTCTTTCATAATGTGCATCAGAAGGAAAAACAAAAGAGAAGAAGAAACCAAGTAATGCAAAATGACTTATCCATTACTAGTACACCTGAGTAATTACTCAAAGTAATAGATTCATACCTTCATCTCCATCCGGGAAAGATATGGTCTCTTCTTTTCATCTTGAGAAAAACACACTTTTCCCTGTTTTTCTTTGAATTTATTCCATACTTTTCGGACTGCAGGATGATTCCACATAGCTTCCATATCTTCTATAGATGCTCTGGAATCCCAATATATGTCATCACTTGCATCTTCAATAAAAACATAGCAAAATGCTTGTCAGCCAATAATATATAGCAATGCAAGTAAAGGTTAATTGTAGGAATCTTTTAGAATATAATTAAAATCACAAAAACGAAAACTGACAATATTCGGATAAGTAGTTCTATGAATTGAACATATATATGATAAGAAATTAAGAAAGTTAATGAAAATTTGATGATAATCATCAACTTAAAAGCAAAGGCATAATCCTAGAAAGAACCAACAATATTAAATTTGGGACTGTTATGGCACAATCTGCATAATTTAACTCTATCTTTCAGCAAAGTGACAATATTAAACAACTACCACAAGAGATATAGAAAATTGTCTAACTTTTTAAACTTCTTAAAGTATATATTTCAAAGCACTCAAAATTGCATAAAAATCTAAACACACCCTAAAGAGAGGTTTTAATTGGGAATTCTATGTTACCTTAGGGATTGAGGAATTTGGGGATAAAATCTCCAATTTTTAGGGTTTGAGCTCCATCACCCATTTGATTCCAAGCCTCCCTTTGAGCCTTGATCATCTCCTCTTCCATCTTCCTCCTTTGTCCCTCTGTTCGAGCTATCTCTCACATCCTCTGTCTCGATCTCTCTCCCCCTCGCTGTCTTTCTCTCTCTCTCTCGCGCGTTGTATCTCTCTCTCTCTCCCCCTCGGTCTCGTTCTCCCTCTCTCTTCCTCTTCCATGGTGCGCCGTCGTACGCTGCCACGACAGGGCCTCCGGCGTGGCCTCGCCGTCCTTTCTCTTCCCTCCGTTGCACTCTCTCTCTTTCTTCTTCCTCTTCTCCCTTCTTCTATCTTTTCTCTTCTTTCTTCCTTTTCTCTCTTTTCTTTCTCTTATTTTCTCTTTATTTTTTTTCCTCTTCTGATCCCACGATCAAAACCCCCCCTTTTACCTTTTTTTTTTAAAACATAACTTACTACTCACATCCCCTCTTCTCAATAATACAATCCCTTTCTTTATTAATCTACACAATGACTAATGCATAAGGGTTGGGTTTATTGATTTGGTCTTCTATATGTTTCCTATATATAGGACCAGAGGTACTACTATCTTTAGCTTATGAAAATATTAATAATACTACCTCTGGTCTCATTTATAAGAAAAAGTTCAAAAACAAATTTGGTCCTATTTATAAGAAAAGTCACAAGTTTTTAGATATATTAATTGCTAAAGTGATTTTTATACCCTTATTCCATATTTACTATAAATTCATGTATTCCCTATTACGTGGGTGTAAAATATTTAATGTGAGGGTTATATTTGGAACAATCTTTTAAAATTATAATATTAAATAAACTTCTTTGGTTTTGATGATTTTTGCTTTTTTCTCATGGACTAGAGTTTGTAGATTACAGAAAAACATATAACACTTTTAAAATTTGGAAATAATTAATATAATAAGTTTTTCTTGGTAAAAGCACAGCCGAACAACGTGCCAGATAACTCCCCATTGCCACGAAGGGCCAACTCCATCTTCTTCAATAATGAATCTTCTCACTATAAAAAGCTGTAGCAGAGCACAACCACAACATCAACGATTTCCCCATTCATTGGCACTGCCACCGCAGTTCATAAACTAATTAGTACCTTAGCAGTTATAACATGGAAGAGAACAAGAAGACAGTGGAAGTATTAGCTGTTAACAACATGGAAGAGAAGACGAAAGCCGTGGAGGTATTAACAGTTAACCCGGAAGAGAACAACAAGAACACCGTGGAGGTATTAGAAGTTAACAACGTGGAAGAGAAGACGAAAACTGTGGAGGGAAGTGGTTTCACGGAGGAGCAAGAAGCTCTGGTGGTGAAGTCATGGAGCGCAATGAAGAAGAATTCTGCGGAGCTGAGTCTCAAGTTTTTCAAAACGTAAGTCATTTCATTAACTTCTTAAACTCTTGCTTAAATAATTATATTTTCAAATTCATTAACACAATTACATGTTTTTGAACAATTGATGATCACTGACGACTTTTCACTTGTTAGAATACTGGAGATTGCTCCAGCAGCTAAGCAAATGTTCTCATTCCTGAAAGATTCAAATGTTCCTCTTGAGGAGAACCCCAAGCTCAGGCCACATGCCATGTCTGTCTTTCTCATGGTAAGCTTAATCAACATATCTATTAGGATTTTGGGCCTAAACTCATCCTTATAAAATCTGCTTATAAGATGAGAGATGTCATTTGTTTATAAAGTCTTTTAAAGTCTTACCACAAGCCCATGCGAGACTTAAGTTTTTATCAATACACCCCGTCACGCCCGGCAGCTGGGTGCATGTCTCCGCTAGCTCACCATTTGGATGAATATAAAAATAGGAAAAAAATTCGATCTTACTGTCATTTTATTTTGATTTTGTTATTGCAGACCTGTGAATCAGCAGTTCAACTGCGGAAGGCTGGTAAAGTGACCGTGAGAGAATCAAACTTGAAGAAGTTAGGTGCCTCCCATTTCAAAAGCGGTGTAAAAGACGAGCATTTTGAGGTATACATACAAACTTTCACATTATCATACAAACTTTCACATTATGAGTATGCTTGACAAAAAACATTGTTTATTTTGGGAGTCTAATATAAAAATATCGAAAATGACATTTTCCTCATATATTATTACATCAATTTTGGCATTATTAAAATTTGACATAAATAAGCTATGGCATAACTCAGATTCCATTTAAATATTGAGTGGCAAAAAACAATATAGTAGGGGTTAAAACACAGAAACATATCTTAACCACATCTAGATTAGTTTAATCTTGCATTGTGAGTGCATGATATTGTTTTCTAGAAGACTAATGTATGGTTTCGTTTTGTTTAATTAGGTAACAAAGGCAGCGCTTGTGGAGACCATAAAAGAAGCAGTACCTGAAATGTGGTCACCGGCTATGAAGAGTGCATGGGAAGAAGCTCATGATCAGCTGGCCAATGCAATCAAAGCTGAAATGAAATTAGCCTCCGCTCAGGATCAGCTGGTTAATGCCATCAAAGCTGAAACCAAACCCTCAATTCTTAATTAATTAGACTCTCTTCTATCTAATTATGTATTTCCTTTCCTCTGAGTTTCAATAAGGTTGTTTGAATAATATTGCGAGTGTTTGGGTCGATCGGTGTTTTCTTTTGTATGAATAAAATAAATTGTACTTTATGTTGCTATTGAAGCTTGATAGTTGATAGGTTGGAAAGTGTCTACAATTTATAATTCAGTATTATTTGTTACTACAGTATTATTTGTTATTTAGCATAAGTCTTCCTAGATCATTGGACCACGTGAAATTGATCAAGCCATGCACTCTCTCTTTATAATATTTCTTTGTTTTTTTGTTTTTCAATTTTAGGCTTGTGAAATCTCATTGATTAATTTTGATCCGCTCTGGATTGGGACCTGATCCGGAGTGGATCTCAGAGTTAGAGGAAGGTGATACCTCACAGTGGTAGGATGGTGGAAATGACTGTAATGAGTGGAAGTGCTGCTCCGAGATCCGGTGGATGATGTGGGTGGTGGCCACCTGCAAATACTTCGACGCTCAAGTCAGTCTATGAATGAGGTGGGTGCTAGGGTTAGAAGAGGCATACCTGTAGAGGTGACTACCTTATGCTTATATAGCCTTGAAGCCAGGGTTAGCTCCTAGGAGAAACCATGCTAATTGGGCTAACTTGTTGGAGCCCATTAAAATGGTACTTGGGCCTAGGATAGGTCCGGATCAGAAGCCCCCCAAGTCGGTTGCTCATGTAATGTGGAGCCGACTTAGAATCATAGTTAACCCTCATGGAGTTGTTGTCCTGCATGTGTTAGCCAAGAAATACAAGATGTGCACAATGTAAACACATGTTTTGATTGTATTGCCCTATATCGAACTAGCCTGTGTGTTGGGGATATACATTTGAGAGTGAATCCCTTTGCGAGCTTGTCGCGACTATTTTCAAATTGGCCTCAAGTGCCACTCAAATTCAGAAAAATGATAAGCATAAAGCATGAAAATGTATACCTCGTCGGAAGACCAAGATGTGATGTCGAAGTTTTCGTCTGAGCTTAAGAGCTTTTACGAGGAAACCTGATGAGATGTCGAGATTCGTCCTCAAACAAGTGCAGGAGTTCGGAAGGGGAATCTCGGTGTTGCTGAAATCATTAGTCATACAAAACAGAAGACAAAGCAGTCTAGAAATATGTATGTATATAAAAAGGGAATCCTATTAGAGGATTAAGTCACTGTAGCATCTTTGAGATTGATTAATGCTCAAGTGTTTTTAGTAAACACTATTATACGTCTCAAATTATGTATCAATTGAGGTGTGCAGTCTTCATGGAGTTGCTTTTGTTGATTTTGGAGGCAGCACTTTGCCCAAGTTTGGAGAAAATCTCATGTTTCTCATGCTCCTACCGTTTAGATAAGGAGAAGTGGAAATAGGTGCGCTTAATCAAGTCTTATTTTCACCAGTCTAATGAAGTTATACGATAGACAATAGGTGTTGTCCTCTTAGGATAATAAATTTCCCATTATTGGTTCATAAGGGAATGTGGCTTAATTAAAGTATGAAAATGTATACCTCGTCGGAAGACCGAGGTGTTATGTCGAAGTCCAACTTATCCGAACTTAAGGGCTCAGCGGGGGAATCTACTGAGGTGTCGAGATTCGATATCAACCAAGTGTGGGAGCTCGGAGGTAGAATCCGACCTTGTTGGCGGTGCCATCTACTTCGGAGAAATAGCCCGGTCAAGGGAGTTTCTCCTCTACCCCGGCGGTCAGAGTGGACATCATAACCTCGGGTGGATGTGACCGCGAAATGACCCTCAACAACTTGTTGGCTAGGCAAGTCGGGGGGCCAACCGAAATCTTCCGAAATCGGATTTTCCCATAACCAAGCGTAGGAGCTCGGAAGGTGAATCTCGGTGTTTCTGGGGCCGAGGTAGTCATGTGAAGCTATGTCACTTTGCCAACTTGGGCGTTATCTAGTTCCTGCATAAGAGGAACATGCACAAATTCCAATTGAAAAATCATTAGTGTTGGTAGGAACAGTAAAAAATTATCTACTGTAAATAGATTTTCAGATTATCCGAAGTATTTGACTTCGGTTTATGGTGGTTGCAAAGTATCCGAAGTGTTGGACTTCGGTTTCTGATGATTCTTGGGTTTTCTTTAACCCAGCTCTTTAATTTGGAATAGATTTCGCTCCACAAGGTGGAGTGCATATGTTTTACACATACTCTTTGGAGTGTAGTTCATGGTATGTAGTTCCTGCCCAATAAAAATACAAGAATTCCAAAACATGAAAGTATAATCATATAGAAGTAAAGATTCAACCGTTAGAGATTTCTCTTTATTTTGTTGGTGTTGAACCCTCATCAGATTTTCTGAAGTATTGGACTTCGGTTCTTCATAGTTGCAAGTATCCGAAGTGTTAAACTTCGGTCTCTTTATAGTGGCAAGTATCCAAAGTGTTAGACTTCGATTTCTTTGAGATTGCAAGTATCCGAAATGCTAGTCTTCGATTTCTTTGAGATTCCAAGTATCCAAAGTGCTAGGCTTCGGTCTCTTTGTGTTGCCAGTATCCGATGTGTTAGACTTCAGTTCTTTGGATTTGCAAGTATTCGAAGTGTCAGACTTCGGTTTCTTTGAGTTGTAATTATCCGGAGTATTAGACTTTGGTTTCTTTATCCCCAGCATCTGGTAATAATAAAAGATAGTAGCGTGCAATTGTGGTCCTTGGTTTTGGACAATTGTTACTAGATTTGCTTGATTCCAGCTTTCCATCTGATTCGAGGTGGAAGTCACGATTGCAGGTTTTGCTATTCCTGCAGTGAAATCCTTGCACAAGGAAAACAGACAAGTCTCATAATTTAAGAGCATAATTATATAGAAATAGATTATATCATCAATCGTTGCTTTGATTGTGAAAATCAAAAAGTAGGATTGCAAGGGAATCCCTTATGCCTTGGTGTAATGACAATTCCAGCAGAAGAATTTCGGTTTGCACTGCGACAAGTATTTCCAAGAGTTCTCCTGTGGTATTTAAGTGACAACACAGTATGACCTGATAGTTGCATGTTTGTACACGTTAAGTGCAATAATTATGAATAAATATGTTGCAAATATTACCACCATGGGCCTTCGTATCAAGAAGGGTGGATATTAAGCATGCTTAAACATTGAATACCAGAAGGCAAAGGCAATCAGAATGTGATTGTAGTTAGACCAATCTGTAGTGGAATGTGTTCTAGCACATTGTACTTGTTCCTTTTGGTGGAAGTATATTTCAACAAACAACAACAGTTTGTATAACTGCTGAAGCAGATCAGATTTGGGGTCTGAATGGCTCATGCTTATCATTTGCTGTAAGAGGAAAACATATACAAATTCCAAAGAGACATGTTCTTATAAAAGCAATGTGTGTTGTGCTAGTTGGAGTAATATCCATGTTATTTGGAGTGTTTGAACCCCTAATAGGTGGTCATGCCCTTTAGTCTGGGCTGACTCATTTGGAGCACATGCTGTTGGATGTTCCCCAGCAGCACCACTCGCTCTGACATGAGTTTCGCACTTGAAGGGAAGTAGACAGCTCAAATCTACCATATTTATCTATTCAAGCTGATAGAACGGGAAGATCCAATCATGCAAAGAACAATGCAATCAGTGAACACTTCGCCAATAACTATGAGCAAACTGAAAGATGACAATGTAATAAGCCTCATTGTATTTGAACCAGTCACAAAAGTCAAGTTGACCCAATGACGAGTCTAAGGTTGTATTGGGAGCTCATGAATTCATGTATCCAGGAAGGTATGACATGTTTTGAACTCATATGCATATGAACAAGCATTCATGATAGTGAGTTCTACAATGCCACAAATGATACTTAGCTGCAGAATACATGCTTGTGCTTCCATTCAAGTTTCTAAAGTGGTGCATAATAGGCAATAACGGCTATAGTGACGATACCGCGACATATGAGGGTCATGCCCTGAAATAGTGCATGTCATGCTTATGCTTCCATGCAAGTTTCTAAAGTGGTGCATAATAGGCAATAACGGCTATAGTGACGATACCGCGACATATGAGGGTCATGCCCTGACATAGTGCATGTGTGATCGTTTTTGAATAATAAAATTGATGCAAGCAAGATTGCAAATAGGAATGAACACATATTGGTCCTTGAACCCATTTAAACCATGCAAGTTGGTTGCTGGTCAATGCATAAAATTCAGCAAATGCCACATTTGATTTCAGGTAATGAAATATAATAATAATTAATAAAATATAATAATAATCTGAATGCAATTGTGATTAATGATATGTCGAATTTGATTCAAACGATCAGATATATGCGATTTGGATATGGTGCTCTAGCACAATCATCATGCCTTCTTATTTGAGGTAACCTGTGAAGCAGTATAAAGCAAGATATTGAAATATCATGTTTAATCTTAGATACCGAATAATATTAGAAACCTGATCCCACTTCAGTGGGGGTGAGCTTCGAGGCACTGGGGCCGTGAAATTGATAGTGTGGATGATCAAGACATCAGCGTTTCTGAAGTTAGGACATTGGTGAGAATGTGCCACGGGGACTTCAGAGTTTCAATGCTCTTTTGGCATTGGTCCTGATGTGGACATGATCCTTGTCGAGGAAGGAACAAGAGTCAGAGGCTCTATCCTCTCCCAAATGGAATAATCCCCAAGTTGTTGGGGGTGCTACAACGAGGTAGGAATAGAATTTAAGGACGATGTCGGGACATCGGTATTGTGCTTTCGGGTCAATGCTTGTTGCCGATGTCCGAATTCGTTCAATGCTTCATCGGCTGTTTCTGTCTTCTTTGACATCGGCGCTCGAGTCCATCATGAACAAACAAATTAGCAAATATA
Organism: Calophaca sinica; assembly: GCA_037113605.1. NCBI lineage: Eukaryota > Viridiplantae > Streptophyta > Magnoliopsida > Fabales > Fabaceae > Calophaca > Calophaca sinica. The sequence continues at coordinate 75,754,795 of CM073734.1, forward strand.
ATGAAAGAAATGTTTGGAGCCTTTACCTCAAATTTGGTGGGAGGACTTTGGAGTCTCAAAATTGGGTGCTGCAGGGAGCTAAAAAGGTCTGTTGTAGCCCAAGCTCGCTAAGTCTTTCCCCTATTAACTGTCCTGACCTTAAGCATGTCAGGGAGATGGGTGGCACTACTGACGTATTGAGAAGTCTTGTGCTTGATTGAGGAGGATCAGATTTGGTATCGCCGAATGCTCCGACCAACACTGGGTTCGACGGTGAATTTTTTGGCTACCTCGGTCTTCTTTGACATTGGTGCTAATGTCCACCATGAACAAGCATATTAGCTAAAATATAATAAAAGAAAGGTTTGGACCTTACTCTGAGCCCGATGACAACGTCGGTCTATCAAAATAATGAGCTGTAGCGAGCAGCAAGAATCTGTTGAGGACTTTGGTCGACTCGAATCAGATTGAGTCAGGTTGCTGGCGTGCCAATTCAGGGATTGGACATGCGCCCGAACTCGAAAGTTGTCATTGTGGGAAGATGAACCCAATTTGAAAGAATTTAGGCCAACAGCAATCAAGGTACTGCGTTGTGATGATTCGAAGCGGGTCGGAGGAATACAAATTCGCTCCACGCTTCAAAAGCGACCTTCGTCTCGTTTGACATCGGCGTCGGAATCCAAATTTGCTCAGAGCTTCATTGGCCCTATGATACGATGGTGGCATCGGTATCTCAAATCGTGCACTGCAGTGAGCTAAAGGGACTTGTTGCAGCCTCAAATTACTGAGGTTTTTCGTTTACTAGTGCTCCCTGGAGAACTTCAGAGTGTCAGTGCTCCATCAGGTCGATGCTGGCACTGGGCTCGGCAGCGAGTTCGCCGAAGCTTTGTCGGCAACCTGGGTGTTTTTTGACATCGAGGATGACCTCCGCCCTGAACAAACAGGTTAGCAAAAATTAAATAAAGAAGGGCATGAACCTCACTTCCGATTTGACAGAAGTACGGAGAAGAAGCCATAGCAGAGTTCATATTAAGATCGATTCAGATCGAGACAGCATGGAACAATGTTTGTTGCCCTGCTTCCGTTCAGATCTTGACCAGGTCGAGCAGGGACGAAACCTGGACTCGATGGCGGCGTCGGTTACCCACTCGTTGTACGCGGTAGTGTCATGTAGGGATGGCAATTAGACCCAGGCCCACTGGGTACCCGCAAAAAAAATCTGCAATGGGCATGGTAAATACCCGCTTTATGGGTATGGGCTTGGGCCTGGGTAATTACCTGCAAATCTGAGTGGGTATGGGTGCGAATGCGGCACTGGGTGCCCGGCCGCTCATGACCGCATATACATATATATGTACAAAATTATAATTTTATATCAAAATATTAAATAGAATTAATTAATCTATCTACTTTCTTTTTTTTACCGGAATCTATCTAATTAATCTATTTACTTTTTTTTACCGGAATCTACTTATTGTAATATGTACTTGTTTTTCATATTTTGGATGTTTTTATTTGGCTAAATACTATGATTGGTAATATTTTAGAGTTGATTTGAAAGATTTTGGATCATATTTTAATTAAGTTATGATGTTCTTTTCGTTATTTATTGTCTTTTCATGGTTAAAGTGCGGGTAACGGGTGCGGGTACGGGCACTTAGGCACCCAACGGGTTCGGGGACGGGCACTAAACTTGCTGCCCATGCGGGTATGGGCTCGGGTACGGGCACTTTTTTCCAAATGCGGGTATGGGGACGGGTACTATAGTACCCTGCCCAGAGGGTGCCCATTGCCATCCCTAGCGTCGTGGAACAGCAAAAGGAAATCTTCAAATGGTTCGTCGCCGAACCGCGATGGAGGAGAGAAGGTAACTATATTCACGATCCAGGAAGGTCTTTGGGTCCTTGATGAGATTCGTGACTTGAACCTTTCCCAAATTTCAGATATGGGTTTGGTATTACTTATGGAGGTTCGGGTCCTTGCCCAAATACGCTCGTGATCAGATATTGGATCTGATTTCTATTTCGGAGGACGGAGCAGAGCGCTGATGAAGAAGAGATCTAAGCGTCCAGATGCTGATGTGAATGTCGGCGTTCTCGCATACCAGGGGTAGGAGAACGAAGTCAAGGTCGCCGCTGCGTAGTTGCTTCTAACTCACGGACATCGTGGGGATTCACCCAAACAGCCAGACCCTTGTCGTTCGAAGCAAGTCAGAACAGGTCCAGGAGTAATGTGCGAGGAAGAAATTAGTCACGGTTCGCGATCCTAATTCTTCATAGAATTTGTGTTTGATTCTTCCTTCCAGTAACCATCGTGATTGGGTAATGAGAATGGAGAACAGAAAATCGTCCCCACAGACGGCGCCACTGATCCAGAGTGGATCTCAGAGTTAGAGGAAAGTGATACCTCACGGTGGTAGGATGGTGGAAATGACCGCAATGAGTGGAAGTGCTGCTCCGAGCTCCGGTGGACGATGTGGGTGGTGGCCACCTGCAAACACTCTGACGCTCAAGTCAGTCTATGAATGAGGTGGGTGCTAAGGTTAGAAGAGGCATACCTGTAGAGGTGACTACCTTAGGCTTATATAGCCTTGAAGCTAGGGTTAGCTCCTAGGAGAAACCATGCCAATTGGGCTAACTTGTTGGAGCCCATTAAAATGGTACTTAGGCCTAGGATAGGTCCGGATCAGGACCTTTTGCATTTTTTTTAAACTACGGAAGATCTGATTATTTAAAATTTTATATTAGTGTTATAATAATAAAATTATATTTGGCTAATAAATTATGAACCATAGGTTGGATCTTAAACTGCACACGGTGCATTTGTTTAACAACTCCAGAGGATCCGTATCCCATGGACTAATTAATCTCAAAGAGCCCAACAGTTGGCAAAGAATAACCCAGTTTTTTTTGGGGTTTGCTAAGCGCACCCTACATTTTGCTAAGGACGCCCTGCATTTAGGGGTTTTGACCAAAATACCCCCATGTAAAAATATCAAAATATTTTTTTTCATTCGCCTCACTCGCAAATATGCTATTTGCGAGTGTACAATTTTTTTGCACAATCGCAAATAGCATCTTTGCGAGTATTTTTTTTTACTCGCAAATATGCTATTTGCGAGTGTACAAAAAAATTGGACACTCGCAAATAGCATATTTGCGAGTAAAAAAAAAATACTCGCAAATATACTATTTGCGCGTGTACTTTTTCCTTTTATGTTAAAAAAAATCAACGGGCGAGATGCGATAGACACACTTTTAACGGTTTAGATCGCCTCAAGCGTTCTATAAATAGAATCGTTTTCACACACCCAATTTCACATAAACCCTAAATCAATTTCATCATCACTTAGCCTGCTCGGGAGCCATGTCACTCACTCAGTCAACCCAGTTCTCGATGGATTCAAGTCTTACCGTTGTCTATCACGGTGGCAGAATCACAACAAGTGCTGGTGGCGTGGTTTTTGAATTCGATGTCCCAAAAATATTTAGGATCAAGACGTCCATCACTATTGAGGAACTGAAACAAAAGATACGGCGAAAGCTTGGAGCTGGATCACGTATAGTGGCAGATCTCTACTATCGATGCCCTGTTTCAGTAGGTAGTGGGCGTGTTCAGTATATGAATATGACATTGGTTCCTCATGAGGAACCTCTAGGAAATGGTCCCTCCTCTGCCTGTGCATCTATATGCATCTCAACTGGTTCCTCGTGAGGAACCTCGTGCTGATATCCGTCGTCCTGATGTCCCTCGTCATGATGTTCCTCGTACTGAGGTTGATGTCTACTTCGTCCCTATCTGCTCGGGCTAGGCTGTCTACCGTCAACAAGTCTCCGACTGTGTGACGCAGTCATGGCCTCCCGATGCTCTCGACACTGTCGCTAAGCCTCTCACATACGCTCAATCACCTGAGCAGTAGCCTCCATCTCAACCTCCCTACCAGCCGTCCAGCTTGCTCCCCTCATGGGTGGCATAACTGAAACAAAAAAAATTAAAATCACAAATTAAAAAAATAAAATAAAATAAAATACCGTCGCAAATATGGTATTTGCAAGTGAAAAAATTTCTGAAATTTCTTCACTCACAAATACCATATTTGCGAAATCCTCCAGCCACTCGCATATTTGCGAGTGGCTGGAGGGTTTCGCAAATACATATGGTATTTGCGAGTGGCAATGGGACTCGCAATTACCTTAATTGCGAGTGTGACTGATATTTGTGAAAATTTCCTCCAAATTTGCGAGTGAACAGAGAAAAAAATCAACTCTCTGAAATTAGAAAACTGCGAGGGAAAGAATGAAGGGGAAATTTTTTTTGTCACTTTTGATATTTTTACATGAGGTATTTTGGTCAAAACCCCATTTTGCAGGGTGCCCTTAGTAAACTCCTTTTTTTCCTTTACCAAAGAATAACCCAGTTGAACGTCTTACTTCGTCCGGAATAGGCCCAACGTGAGTAAGGCCTAAAACTAGTTTTGTAAGGGACTTTTTGTTTTAATGTTGTGTTTTATTTAGAAGAAATAGGGATGAGGATAGTAGAGAAAGTCATCTTCTCTTGATTGGTTCAATAGAAATGTGAGATATAGTATTTAAAAAGGTATGGGGTCCACCAAAAACACTTTTTCCCATGCTTGCGAAGAAAAGGAATGAAAAGAGCTTCATTTTTATTTTCCACTTTTATTCCTGGTGCCAGAAAAAGGGAATAATATCGATGATGATATTTTAGTCTATTCGAAAAATATGCCATTTCTGTTTACTCTATTTCTTCTTTCATTCTCTTGTACCAAAAAGATATATCAAATCTCTTCTATTTTTCACTCATTTTTTGCTTCTCATACTCTTTTTCACTTCTATCTCATTTCTCATTTTTCTTCTCATAACCAATCACACCCTGTGTGAGAAAGAGAGAGTACCAGATAGTATAATTACAGTTGTTAAACATTTGCTTTAGGTGAGTCTTTTTTCCGGTATCTGTGACTTTTTTGCTTTATGAATATCAGTGCGTGCTTTAGGTTCAACATTTTTGCTAGCATGTGTACCATTTTTGTTTCATAAAAACTAATAGTAAATTATTATTTTTTTAATAGGCCTAAAGCTAGAATTTTAGTAGCCTCATTCTTGAGTCGGCCCCGATATTGTAAATGAAACTTGAAGTTATTTGTAATATTTACATAAACTACACATTTTATATTTATGAAAATAGGCTTAATTGCACTTTTGGTCCCCCGAATATGCAATTGTGTAATTTTGGTCTCTTAAGTTCTAATTGAGCGAATTGAGCATCTTGGTATTGCAACACCCCATTTCTACCCAACGAATAATATAAAAATCAGAGTTGCAAAATTTCCATCAAACATATGGAATGTTACACTTTCAACTTAGAACAACGACATTCAATCACCTGTAGTTCAGATACATAACACATAAAATTCGGATGAACCGATAACAACCTGTTTAGTCTTTAAAAATCAAACAACTTTCATTATTACGCAAATGGATCCATAAATTCAACTGAAAATACCATAGCATCTTGTCCAATTCAAAACAACTTTAAGGCATCAAGTCTTTTAATGAAAACAACTTGAAAATTCAGCAACATAATAAAATTCAACAATAAAGAAATCATGCGTTCATCCCCCCGAGTGCTACGTATCGAGGCGGCGACACCGACTAACTAATGAAGGTAAGCGACCTTCATTTTGATTACCCAGACGTTACCAACAGAGGGTAACATTCAAGCGAAGGGTGAGATATCGAACTATATAATCGAGGGTATGATAAATATTATATTAGAATCAGATTATATAAAATCACCACTTCACAACTTTCAAACAACACCTATCACCACAATTGATCAACACAACAACTTAAATATGCAACACGGAGTGCGACTCGTTACAATGCACATGCATGTGGTACCATTGGAGCAGAACTTCCAACTCAAAATATACGGAGCAAAACTCCCAGCGTAAAAATATGGAGCAAAACTCCCAACGTAAAAATTGCCAATCCAGGCCAACTTAACAGAGCGTAAGCTCCCAACATGACATGCTATGTATGCATCAATAATTATGAAGTTCAACAACACAACAACAGCAACAGCGAACAGAATTATTTGCAACCAAAAATCTGCATAAAGAACAGAACAACAACTACGCAAATTCTGCAGAAAAACAGCAGAATTCGCTACATTAATATATATACAGAAACAGAAACAGCATGCAGAAAAATTCTGCACAACAAACAGAGACAGCATGCAGAAAAATCAAACAGGAACAACATGCTTAAAGATTCTGCACAACAAACAGAAAAGTGAAATGCTATAAATTAAATGTAAACGAGACAAGTTAATTTATTTACCTAATTCAGTTATCAATAACTATAAAACTTCGTCCGTTTAAACTTCTTATAAAATCCTAAAATTCACAATTTATCAACTAATTCATTAGGAGACATGTGAATTTAGGACTCTAACATTCCAGTAATATCCTAAGTCTCAAAAATAGAATTTTTTTTTCCAGCACTTATAACATACACATACAACCATTAAACAAGCTTATTGACCAATTAGATGGTGTGCACAATTTCAACCCATCAGGCATGGACACAAGCACTAACAAAATGCAAATAATTCAACATAAAAAAAAACAATAAAAAAAACATGACCTGCTTAGTACTTTAATAGCTTGACCAATGAAAACCATTTCCTTATACCATTTAACAAACACACTGACCCGTTCCTTTTCTTTTAATTGATTAAAAAAATATATATAACTTCCATGCTTTTGATTCCAAAGGAAACGTAATGAAAACCAAGAAGACTCATGAAGAAAACCAAAAGAGAAAAAGAAACGTGATTAGCAAAACGGACCGAGCCAAATGCATATGAACTGCACATGATTTTCTGGAGTCGATTTCTAGGCACAAAACCAATTTGTGCGCTAACCAAGGAAAATGACAGATCAACCAATAAAAATGGAACGCAAATTTCACCAAGCTAAAATAAATTTCACACACCCCTAAACAATCTGAAACTATATTTATCACACAAATAGCAAAATTAAACAATGGGATTCAAGGACAACCCCTTCACCTATTCCCTTAAATCTCCTCAACCACAATAATCTCACCCCCTTACTACTTATCATACAACCCATTAGAAGTCGGAACCCCACCCTTACCTTGGATTGAAGGTTGCTCTAACTCTCCGATTGACTCCTAGATTTCTCCTTGCCGGCAACTTTACGTATCTCCTCCCAAACCCTTATTTTCTTCTTTCATTCTACTGATACTTCTTTTTTTTAAAAAAAAAAACTAATATAGTAACACTATTATCCTTATTATGTCTTATTGGGCTTAAATTCCTACACCCCCTTTCTACTACTTCTAACATTAAAATAAGCCCATAACAAATAATAGTATTAATCTAATATCATTCTACAACTTAATTCAACTAAATTAATCCAACTAAAACCAACACCACTTAAATCAATATTTCACAACTTCGAAAACTTAATCGGAAAAATATTCGAAAATATTTAATTAAATAAATAATTAAATATCGGGCGTTACAGTAACCGACATATTTCCTTACTTCAGCTCAAGAAACTCAATTTCCTTCTTACCACGAACATCCTCTGGATAATACTTCCTCAGGAACTCCCTTCGGAACACATCCCAAGTGATACCTTCACCTGCAGCTTCCAACCTCTGACGAGTCTCTAGCCACCAGTCATCAGCCTCGACTGCTAGCATATGAGTCCCATATCGAACCTTCTGTGCTGGAGTGCAGTTCATCACACGGAAGATTCTCTCCATCTCTTTCAACCAATCCAACGCTCCATCAGGATCATACTTACCCTTGAAGGTAGGCATATTCTCCATCTGAAAAGTCGCCAAACTACGAGATCCAGCATTCTCGTCAGCATTCGGCTGATTTTGCAAAGCCTGAGCCATTGCGTGTAAAGCAGCAGCAATTGCAGCATCGTTCCTTCCAGCCATCTCAACTTGTCACTATAACATAAACAAAGGTTAGAACTAATTAACAATACTCGATTGTTAAACAAAACTACGACTCGACAACTTGGCCGGACGGACCAACCTGCTCTGATACCACTAATGTAACACCCCATTTCTACCCAACGAATAATATAAAAATTAGAATTGCAAAATTTCCATCAAACATATGGAATATTACACTTTCAACTTAGAACAACGACATTCAATCACCTGTAGTTCAGATACATAACACATAAAATTCGGATGAACCGATAACAACCTGTTTAGTCTTTAAAAATCAAACAACTTTCATTATTACGCAGCGGATCCATAAATTCAACTGAAAATACCATAGCATCTTGTCCAATTCAAAACAACTTTAAGGCATCAAGTCTTTTAATGAAAACAACTTGAAAATTCAGCAACATAATAAAATTCAACAATAAAGAAATCATGCGTTCATCCCCCCGAGTGCTACGTATCAGAGCGACGACACCGACTCAAACTAATGAAGGTAAGCAGCCTTCATTTTTGATTACCTGCACGTTACCAATAGAGGGTAACATTCAAACAGAAGGGGTGAGATATCGAACTATATAATCGAGGGTATGATAAATATTATATTATAATCAGATTATATAAAATCACCACTTCACAACTTTCAAACAACACCTATCACCACAATTGATCAACACAACAACTTAAATATGCAACACGGAGTGCGACTCGTTACAATGCACATGCATGTGGTACCATTGGAGCAGAACTTCCAACTTAAAATATATGGAGCAAAACTCCCAGCGTAAAAATACGGAGCAAAACTCCCAACGTAAAAATTGCCAATCCAAGCCAACTTAACAGAGCGTAAGCTCCCAACATGACATGCTATGTATGCATCAATAATTATGAAGTTCAACAACACAACAACAGCAACAGCGAACAGAATTATTTGCAACCAAAAATCTGCATAAAGAACAGAACAACAACTACGCAAATTCTGCAGAAAAACAGCAGAATTCGCTACATTAATATATATACAGAAACAGAAACAGCATGCAGAAAAATTCTGCACAACAAACAGAGACAGCATGCAGAAAAATCAAACAGGAACAACATGCTTAAAGATTCTGCACAACAAACAGAAAAGTGAAATGCTATAAATTAAATGTAAACGAGACAAGTTAATTTATTTACCTAATTCAGTTATCAATAACTATAAAACTTCGTCCGTTTAAACTTCTTATAAAATCCTAAAATTCACAATTTATCAACTAATTCATTAGGAGACATGTGAATTTAGGACTCTAACATTCCAGTAATATCCTAAGTCTCAAAAATAGAATTTTTTTTTCCAGCACTTATAACATACACATACAACCATTAAACAAGCTTATTGACCAATTAGATGGTGTGCACAATTTCAACCCATCAGGCATGGACACAAGCACTAACAAAATGCAAATAATTCAACATAAAAAAAACAATAAAAAAAAACATGACCTGCTTAGTACTTTAATAGCTTGACCAATGAAAACCATTTCCTTATACCATTTAACAAACACACTGACCCGTTCCTTTTCTTTTAATTGATTAAAAAAATATATATAACTTCCATGCTTTTGATTCCAAAGGAAACGTAATGAAAACCAAGAAGACTCATGAAGAAAACCAAAAGAGAAAAAGAAACGTGATTAGCAAAACGGACCGAGCCAAATGCATATGAACTGCACATGATTTTCTGGAGTCGATTTCTAGGCACAAAACCAATTTGTGCGCTAACCAAGGAAAATGACAGATCAACCAATAAAAATGGAACGCAAATTTCACCAAGCTAAAATAAATTTCACACACCCCTAAACAATCTGAAACTATATTTATCACACAAATAGCAAAATTAAACAATGGGATTCAAGGACAACCCCTTCACCTATTCCCTTAAATCTCCTCAACCACAATAATCTCACCCCCTTACTACTTATCATACAACCCATTAGAAGTCGGAACCCCACCCTTACCTTGGATTGAAGGTTGCTCTAACTCTCCGATTGACTCCTAGATTTCTCCTTGCCGGCAACTTTACGTATCTCCTCCCAAACCCTTATTTTCTTCTTTCATTCTACTGATACTTCTTTTTTTAAAAAAAAAAAAAACTAATATAATAACACTATTATCCTTATTATGTCTTATTGGGCTTAAATTCCTACACCCCCTTTCTACTACTTCTAACATTAAAATAAGCCCATAACAAATAATAGTATTAATCTAATATCATTCTACAACTTAATTCAACTAAATTAATCCAACTAAAACCAACACCACTTAAATCAATATTTCACAACTTCGAAAACTTAATCGGAAAAATATTCGAAAATATTTAATTAAATAAATAATTAAATATCGGGTGTTACAACTCTCCTCCATTTAAAATATTTTCGTCTCGAAAATTTACCTGGTTCGAACAACTCGGGATAGGATTCGCATCTTGCTCTCCAACTCCCACGCCATGCTTTCTCCGAAATTTCTAACGGACTACTTTCACCAAAGCAATCTCCTTGCCTCTTAGAGTCTTCGTTTCACGATCTGCGATCCGCATGCATCGTTTCCATAGTAAGATTATCCCGCACTTGCACATCATCCATATGAATCACATGAGATGGATCTGAAATGTACTTCCGAGTTGTGACACATGAAACACGTCATGCAAATTCGAAGGTTAGGCGGTAAAGCCACTCTATAAGCAACATTTCCAACTCGTCCAAATCGATACGGACCAATAAAACGAGGAGTGAGCTTCTTAGACTTCAATGCACGCCCAACACCGGTCACCGGCGTGACTCTCAAAAACACATGATCACCAGCTTGAAATTCCAAATCTTTCCTTCGCTTGTCATGATAACTCTTCTGTCTACTTTGAGAAGTTTTCATCTTTTCTCGAATTAGCTTCACCTTCTCCGTAGTCTCTCGAACAATTTCAGGTCCAAGCACTACACTTTCCCCAGATTCATGCCAACATAAAGGAGTTCTACATCTCCGACCATACAACGCTTCAAAAGGTGCCATTCCAATACTCGAATGGTAACTGTTATTATAAGTGAACTCTATTAACGGAAGATAAGTGTCCCACGAACCTCCCTGCTCAAAGAACACATGCCCTCAACAAATCCTCTAATGACTGAATAGTCCTCTCTGTCTGTCCATCCGTCTGAGGGTGATACGCCGAACTCAACCTCAACTTGGAACCCAACGCCGCTTGCAGACTCTTCCAAAAATCAGAAGTAAACCTCGGATCTCTATCCGACACAATACACAAAGGAACACCATGCAGCTTTACAATTACACTGGTATAAATCTTCGCGGCCGATCTGGGAAAAGCGATGTTAATAGGAATAAAATGAGCCGACTTCGTAAGCCTATCAACAATCACCCAAATCGAATCATGTCCCCTTGAAGTATTAGGTAATCCCGTCACAAAGTCCACTGAAATGCTATCCCATTTCCATTCTGGAACTTCCAACGGTTGCATCAATCCTGCAGGCTTCTGATGTTCAACTTTCGACTTCTGACAAGTTAAACATGCATACACAAACTGCCACATCACGCTTCATCCCAGGCCACCAAAACAAATTCTTCAAATCTTGATACATCTTTGTGGCTCCTGGATGAATACTCAAATTGCTTCTATGACTCTCCTCAAGAATCACTTTCTTCATTTCCGCATCATCAGGAATACAAATTCGATTACGGAATCTCAACACACCTTGCGCGTCCAACTTGAAATCATTATTCTCAGATTGATCGATTCCGACCATCGAATCTACTAATTTCATATCTAACTTCTGAGCTTCTTTGATACTGTCCAGAAAATCATTGGTAATCTTCAACATTCCCAACATAACACTCTGCGGTGTCACTTCGCAAACTAGACTCATATCTCTGAACTGTTCAATTAATTCCAACTCCTTAACCATCATTGCCGACATATGTAAAGTCTTTCGGCTTAAAGCATCAGCCACAACATTAGCTTTACCTGGGTGATAATTCAAACCGAAGTCATAATCTTTTAACAACTCCAACCATCTTCGTTGTCTCATATTCAATTCCTTCTGATCAAATAGATATTTTAAACTCTTATGGTCACTAAATACTTCAAATCTAGAACCATAGAGATAATGTCTCCAAATCTTCAGCACAAAAACAACTGCAGCAAGCTCTAAATCATGCGTAGGATAGTTCTTTTCATGAGTCCTCAACTGCCTCGACGCATAAGCAACTACCTTATCATTCTGCATAAGTACACCTCCTAAACCCATTTTAGAAGCATCACAATATACCACAAAAGGTTCTCCTGGATTAGGTAATGTCAAAACCGGAGCCGACGTCAATCTCTTCTTCAATTCTGTAAAACTTTCTTCACATTGAACGTCCCACACAAAAGCTCTACCCTTACAAGTCAACTTAGTCAATGGAAGTGCCAACTTAGAAAAACCTTCGATAAACCTTCTATAGTAGCCAGCTAGTCCCAAAAAGCTTCTAATCTCTGTAGCCGATTTTGGAGTTTCCCATTGCAACACGGCATCTACTTTAGATGGATCCACAGCAATGCCACTACCCGAAATGACATGACCAAGAAAACTAACCTCCTTTAACCAAAAGTCACATTTAGACAGCTTTGCATATAGCTTCTTCTCCTTCAAAACTTGCAATACTAGTCTTAAGTGTTCAGCATGTTCTTCTTCCGATTTAGAGTAAATCAAAATGTCATCAATGAATACCACCACAAACCGATCCAAATAAGAATGAAAGATACGGTTCATGTACTCCATGAATACTCCCGGCGCATTAGTAACACCGAAAGGCATCACCGAATACTCATAATGTCCATATCGCGTTCTGAAGGCCGTCTTCTGAACATCTTCATCCCTCACCTTAATCTGATGATAACCCGACCTCAAATCAATCTTGCTAAACACACGAGCACCCACCAATTGATCCATCAAGTCATCTATTCTTGGAAGCGGATACTTGTTCTTAATCGTTACTTTATTCAATTGTCTATAATCAACACAAAGCCTCATACTTCCATCTTTCTTCTTTACTAGTAGCACCGAGCTCCCCACTACGACACACACTTGCTCTTCCAATCTCCTTTTCAAGTAAATCTTCCAATTGCTTCTTTAATTCTGACAATTCAAATGTAGACATCCTGTATGGTGCCATAGAAACAGTGTCCGTACTGTACAAGATCAATAGCGAATTCAACTTCTTCTCGGTGGTACATCAGAATTTCATCGAGGAAAACTTCAGAAATTCAAGCGCACCACTTGTAACTCCTCAATTATAGCTTGGTTCTCAATAGATAACGACGCCATCAACGAGAACACCTGAGCTTCCTCTTGCATCAACCGCCTCTAATCGCCTAAAAGACAACAACCCAGCCTTCCTCCTCTTCGGGAGTAGAAACCTCACGGACTTGCTATAACAATTGATATGAACATAGTTATATTCTAACGATTCATGCCCAAGATCACATCCATCCCACTTAACGGCAAACAAACCAAATCAACAAAGAAAGTCTCCGCTTAAAATCGACAAAGGACACTTTAAACACACAAGAGAAGTAGTCATCGATCCCTTAGCTGGAATCTCGACGACCATCTCTCCATTCATAGAAGACAACGTAAGACCCAATCTTTTAACACAATCAGCAGCAATAAAGCAATGAGTAGCGCCAGTATCAATAATAGTAATTAAAGGAGTACTATTAATGAAACATGTACTGATGAGTCGTCTCATTAGTCCGTTCGAGTCCCACCAAAGTTTAACACTTTTCCACTAGTTTGCGCCTTTCTTTGGTTTCGACATCGACTACCAATGTGTCCTTCTTCACCACGCTTGAAACAAATCATCTCTTTATGCTTGCATTCAGATATTGCATGCCCAGCCTTGCCACAACGAAACACCTCTTTACCTCAAAGAAGACACACATTACTCTTATGGCTGTGTTTCCCACATTTGAAACAAACCACACCAGCAGGAGCATCTCCCCCACTAGTCCTCTTACCATCAGCCACTTTCTGTTTACCTTTACCAGCTGGAGCATCATAAGGCTTGCCACGATTCTGTTGGCGCTTGCTCTTCCTCTCATTAATGATCTTATAATGAGCATTGTTATCCTCTTCATAAATCCTGCAGCTGTCAATCAAATCAGAGAAGACACGAATCTTTTGGTATCCAACTGCCTTCTTGATTTCTGGGCGCAACCCGTTCTCAAACTTGATGCACTTTGAAAACTCAGCAGTTGCCCCGCTATAGTGCGGATAAAACTTAGCCAACTCAACAAACTTTGCAGCATATTCAGTAACCGACATATTTCCTTGCTTCAGCTCAAGAAACTCAATTTCCTTCTTACCACGAACATCCTCTGGATAATACTTCCTCAGGAACTCCCTTCGGAACACATCCCAAGTGATACCTTCACCTGCAGCTTCCAACCTCTGACGAGTCTCTAGCCACCAGTCATCAGCCTCGACTGCTAGCATATGAGTCCCATATCGAACCTTCTGTGCTGGAGTGCAGTTCATCACACGGAAGATTCTCTCCATCTCTTTCAACCAATCCAACGCTCCATCAGGATCATACTTACCCTTGAAGTAGGCGATTCTCCATCCGAAAAGTCGCCAAACTACGAGATCCAAAGATTCTCACAAGATTCACCGATTTTGCAAAGCCCGAGCCATTGCGTGTAAAGCAAAGAAGAATTGCAAAGATCGTTCCTTCCACCATCTCAACTTGTCACTATAACATAAACAAAGGTTAGAACTAATTAACAATACTCGATTGTTAAACAAAACTACGACTCGACAACTTGGCCGGACGGACCAACCTGCTCTGATACCACTAATGTAACACCCCATTTCTACCCAACGAATAATATAAAAATTAGAATTGCAAAATTTCCATCAAACATATGGAATGTTACACTTTCAACTTAGAACAACGACATTCAATCACCTGTAGTTCAGATACATAACACATAAAATTCGGATGAACCGATAACAACCTGTTTAGTCTTTAAAAATCAAACAACTTTCATTATTACGCAGCGGATCCATAAATTCAACTGAAAATACCATAGCATCTTGTCCAATTCAAAACAACTTTAAGGCATCAAGTCTTTTAATGAAAACAACTTGAAAATTCAGCAACATAATAAAATTCAACAATAAAGAAATCATGCGTTCATCCCCCCGAGTGCTACGTATCAGAGCGACGACACCGACTCAAACTAATGAAGGTAAGCAGCCTTCATTTTTGATTACCTGCACGTTACCAATAGAGGGTAACATTCAAACAGAAGGGGTGAGATATCGAACTATGTAATCGAGGGTATGATAAATATTATATTAGAATCAGATTATATAAAATCACCACTTCACAACTTTCAAACAACACCTATCACCACAATTGATCAACACAACAACTTAAATATGCAACACGGAGTGCGACTCGTTACAATGCACATGCATGTGGTACCATTGGAGCAGAACTTCCAACTTAAAATATATGGAGCAAAACTCCCAGCGTAAAAATACGGAGCAAAACTCCCAACGTAAAAATTGCCAATCCAAGCCAACTTAACAGAGCGTAAGCTCCCAACATGACATGCTATGTATGCATCAATAATTATGAAGTTCAACAACACAACAACAAAGAATAAATAATGTAATTATTTGCAACCAAAAATCTGCATAAAGAACAGAACAACAACTACGCAAATTCTGCAGAAAAACAGCAGAATTCGCTACATTAATATATATACAGAAACAGAAACAGCATGCAGAAAAATTCTGCACAACAAACAGAGACAGCATGCAGAAAAATCAAACAGAACAACATGCTTAAAGATTCTGCACAACAAACAGAAAAGTGAAATGCTATAAATTAAATGTAAACGAGACAAGTTAATTTATTTACCTAATTCAGTTATCAATAACTATAAAACTTCGTCCGTTTAAACTTCTTATAAAATCCTAAAATTCACAATTTATCAACTAATTCATTAGGAGACATGTGAATTTAGGACTCTAACATTCCAGTAATATCCTAAGTCTCAAAAATAGAATTTTTTTTTCCAGCACTTATAACATACACATACAACCATTAAACAAGCTTATTGACCAATTAGATGGTGTGCACAATTTCAACCCATCAGGCATGGACACAAGCACTAACAAAATACAAATAATTCAACATAAAAAAAACAATAAAAAAAAACATGACCTGCTTAGTACTTTAATAGCTTGACCAATGAAAACCATTTCCTTATACCATTTAACAAACACACTGACCCGTTCCTTTTCTTTTAATTGATTAAAAAAAATATATATAACTTCCATGCTTTTGATTCCAAAGGAAACGTAATGAAAACCAAGAAGACTCATGAAGAAAACCAAAAGAGAAAAAGAAACGTGATTAGCAAAACGGACCGAGCCAAATGCATATGAACTGCGCATGATTTTCTGGAGTCGATTTCTAGGCACAAAACCAATTTGTGCGCTAACCAAGGAAAATGACAGATCAACCAATAAAAATGGAACGCAAATTTCACCAAGCTAAAATAAATTTCACACACCCCTAAACAATCTGAAACTATATTTATCACACAAATAGCAAAATTAAACAATGGGATTCAAGGACAACCCCTTCACCTATTCCCTTAAATCTCCTCAACCACAATAATCTCACCCCCTTACTACTTATCATACAACCCATTAGAAGTCGGAACCCCACCCTTACCTTGGATTGAAGGTTGCTCTAACTCTCCGATTGACTCCTAGATTTCTCCTTGCCGGCAACTTTACGTATCTCCTCCCAAACCCTTATTTTCTTCTTTCATTCTACTGATACTTCTTTTTTTAAAAAAAAAAAAACTAATATAATAACACTATTATCCTTATTATGTCTTATTGGGCTTAAATTCCTACACCCCCTTTCTACTACTTCTAACATTAAAATAAGCCCATAACAAATAATAGTATTAATCTAATATCATTCTACAACTTAATTCAACTAAATTAATCCAACTAAAACCAACACCACTTAAATCAATATTTCACAACTTCGAAAACTTAATCGGAAAAATATTCGAAAATATTTAATTAAATAAATAATTAAATATCGGGCGTTACAGGTATCGCAATTGTGTAATTTTTATCCCTATGTTCAATTATCGTTCAATTTATAACAAAAAACTCCAAGTTTTTTTTAAGCCAACTAATAACATGTCGCACAGATCAAGTTATGTGTCAGTTCATACCCACAGGTAACAGATAAGCATTTTTTATTATAAATTAACGGCAAGAGAGACCAAAATCGCACAATCGCAATAACCGGAGGACTCAATTCGCGCAATTGAAACCTGAGTGACCAAAATCGCACAATCACAATACCCAGAGAATCCAATTCGCACAATTAAAACTTGATGAACCAAAATTACATAATTGTAATACCTGAGAAACCGAAAGTGCAATTAAGCCATGAAAATATTGCGACCATATTATAACGTGTTTTTTTTTTGTCATGCATATTATAACGTGTTACAAGGGGCGATAGTTACAGGATGGACTGTGCATCCTCATAATTTTTTAATTGGGCTTAGTTTTATGGCTTGGCTGTTTGCTTACTAATCTTTTTTGGGCTTTTATTTCAACACCTCCCCAACTTAATTTCCCCACCTCCCCAACCTAATGAAAAGACTTAAATACCCCTCAACTTAACCCTAATCCCCCCTCATTTCATCACCTCCCTCCCCCACAGTTCCTCACCTCCCCTCTCCTCTCCCGATCCTCACCCTCACCTCCCCTCATTTCCACCGTCCCCTCTCCCGATCTCACTCGCCTCACACTCCCCACATTTCCACCGCCTCGCATCGCCTCTCTCCTCTCACCGGATCATCACTCGATTACGCAAGGTACGAGCATCGTCTGTTATTTTTTTCCTGGTTTCTTCAGAATTGACTCTAGAATCCGGATCACCCGGCTTCAAGAGTCCGGACGTAGAAATTACACTGCAGTCATTCGAACTTCGGACTCTAGAATTGAACACTCCAAGAGTCGGAAGTAGGAATGGAGTTCTGTCATTGAACTTAGGACTCTAGAATCTGGAACACTCCGGCTTCAAGAGTCCGGAAGTTCAGAATGACAGAAACTCCAATTCCTACTTCCGGACTCTTGAATCCGGAGTGTTCCGGATTCAAGAGTCCGGAAGTTCAGAATGACTGCAGTAGTTATTTAATTTGCCAACTCACGTAGTTTCGCCTTCAGTACCATTTTGCCTGCAATATCAAGCTCCTGAAACCTACGTGCCAATGCTTCTAGCTCAACCTGTATACTTAGTTCTGAACCATGGCTACTGTCGGTGTCACATGGGTTCTCGAAGCTCAATTTCCTCCAGTGAGTATGAACTTCCTCCAACGGGATTGGGATGTAGTGCATCGTATATCTGGCAAGCTCACATGCACAAGGTAGTCCATGCGTGTATCTTAGCACACAACCACACGCAGAACTATCTATGCCAACGGTGCTAGATCGGAGAAGCTCGTCGACAATGTACTGTAACGCATTCTTAGACACAAGGCCATTTAAGTGCTTGTAGACTGCACTATCACCTGTGGTAACGAATCCTGTCTCACAAACATACCTTTCAACTTCTCAAGCACCCATGTGTAGTTATCCGCTTTCTCCGACTCCACAAATGCAAATGCAACAGCGAATGTCATCTCAGTTGAGGTCACACCAACAATCTCAACTAGTGGCATCCTGTACCTATTAGTCTTGTATGTCGAATCAATAAGCAAAACAATGTTGAACGAATTTACAAGCTTGATAGCTTCAGGATGTGCCCAAACTATATCAGTGATAACATCAGAGTTACCGGCTTTTCTATGCCAGTGGACATAACGATCACGGTGCATCAAGTTCATCAAATGTTGTAACTCAGTTCTGCCCTGCCTTAGACTAGACCAGATCTTTTGTCGTGCGTTGTAAATCTGCCTAATTGTGGTGTGACTGTTTGGATTTTTATGCTGTAATGAGAGTAAGGCGTTTCTCGGCTTAATCATGTTCAATGTCATGACGCTCAGATTAGACAACTCTTCAGAAGTTAGACGACCGACATATGGATGACCCTCAAAGTTTTTGACTAACCCGTGGTTGTGCATACCGCACATCACCTTCAAAACCCACCCTCCGACACCTTTCACCAGCTTCCTTTCAATCTGAATGGGCATTGACATTTTTTAGTGCCAGTAGCCTTCACTCCCATAGTCTTGTAAGGCTTATACTTGCCACTTTTCTCGCAACCCAACATCACAAAAGTCTTTTTGCTTGGTTGCCCATAGTCTGATCTTAAAATAATAACCACACACCCAACAGATTTGCCAACGTCTCGTGCCCATGCCAATAGGTCATCCCGCGTAGAAAACACCTGAAACGACAACATGTATCATTCACCAACTCATCTAACAAATCTTAACAAAATTGATCAATAAAATAGTACCCGAGCAGTAGTGAATGCATTGGTACAATCCATGGAAACGACCTCTGGAACATCAGGAAGAATGGGCACTATGGTGTCGGGAAAGTTGTCTTCGGAAAAGTTGTCTTCCATTCAAACTGCACTGGAAAAGACAAGTCAAAATTTTAACAGACATAGAGTCCGGATTCTAATTGCTTAATATTACGGATTCTTAAATCCGGACTATTTTATACCTCCGGACTTTAGAATACGGAGTACTCCGGATATTAGAATCCGGACTTGGGAAATAGAGTAACCAAAAAAATAAACGTCCGGATTCTTATATCCGGAGTGCTCCGGTAATAAGAATTCGGACTATCTGCGATTTCAGAAAAAAAAGAGGCCGACGAACCTCAGATCAGTGGCAATGTGGAGGAGATGGCGAACGAATGCACCAGGGCTGGCTACGACCTCCAAGGCGAGCCAAAAAATTTCAAAAAGTGAGAGATTAGGAGAGGGCGATTTCCAGGAAGAGAGGGAGGTTGGGAGGAGAAGATGAGGAAGGAGGAAGGAGGAAGAGAGGGAGTGAAATTAATCTGAAGGGTAAAGTTGGAATATTGAAAAAATGGGAGGTGAGGAAATTAAGTGGGGGAGGTGGGGAAATAAAAGCCCTCTTTTTTTGGGCTCGGTTGTTAGCCCTGCTTCTTTATTCAGATCCTCAGACCCAAAAAAATAAAAAGCAGCCCTTTTCGTCAAAGAAGAGAACTGGGGAAGCTGCATATGGTCAAACAAGCACAAATTAATTAATAGGCAATTCGATTTGGTCATGGCTTACGCATGGAGTGGTGAGCAAGTTGCTAAAGTTCAACCTTCTCTGCTCACGTTGGTTGGTGGAGGAAACCATTTTGGCATTTTCTTCTCGCCACATTCAGCTAGCACCTAGTTTTTGGGCACCCGGTATCCTACTTTACTAATCCTACCATATTGCCTGTACTGTTTGGAACATATACATATACTAGAAAGGTACCTGTGCTATGCACGGGTCCTCTTTTAACTTCTTTTATTAATTCATATAAATAAATAAATATTTTTCAAACTATATAGTTAGTTTAACATGTACAGATACATATTTATCTTATTAGTACATTTAAAGCACTAATTATTAGTTATATAAAAAATAAAAAAACCAATCATCTTAACACTTCAAGTATTAAATTTAAAGTATTAAATCAAATAATATTTTTTTTAAAAAGGGTATGCAAATAAAAGGAATTCTAACTATGCAAATCAAATAATATTTAATTATACTTTAATTGTAAAAATAAAAATGTATGCTTAATATAAATATTTTAGAATAACTTCAAATAATAGTATAATTATCTTGAGTGGTATTAAACTAAAACTGGGATTAAAGTAGAAGTGAGGGATTTAAATAATTTACATGCAATTATAGTTCAAATATCATTATCAAATTTATATAGTTATTTAAAAAACAGAAAATTAATAAATTTATCTCATAAAATATCCTATTTTAATTATTGAAATATTATTTTACTTTGCTTTCACATAAAAATTAAAACTCTAAAATATTATAAAATCATTGATAACATATAAATAAATTTATCTTAACACAAACATGTGTTATATTTAATTGTATTTCTCTCCAATAATAATTAAATAATATCAATAACATTATTTTTATAGATGAATAAAACTATTATTTGTTATGAGTAAAAAATACTTTTAATTTAATTGTAAAAGAGAAAAATTACTGCCGTGTAAAACAATTATTTATTATAACATATAATATCATTATTACAAAAATAAATAAAAGGCAGGTAA
Source organism: Calophaca sinica (assembly GCA_037113605.1). Taxonomy (NCBI): domain Eukaryota; kingdom Viridiplantae; phylum Streptophyta; class Magnoliopsida; order Fabales; family Fabaceae; genus Calophaca; species Calophaca sinica. The sequence continues at coordinate 75,776,127 of CM073734.1, forward strand.
TAAAGTGACCTACGGATCCTACTTTTGTAAGTTTTTTTTTTTCCTTCCCTATAGGTCTCCTCCCAGCGGAGACAATACTTTTGTAAGTTCTAACCTTTAGCTGGAGTGAGTAGAAAATTATTATAGCAACATACTCCATAGATAATAAGAAACGTAGTTCACATCCTTAGGAAAAAAAAAAAGAAAAAAAAAAGTAATTCACGCGCAAACAGCGGAAGCGAACATTGTAGCAGTCACTGTATCAAACCACTGTAGTATTCCCCAGATTTAATATATAATAATATAGATAACCAAACCAAAGGTGGTATTCAAGGAAATGTAATGCAATTAAATGATATTTAACGAAGTAATAAAATTACAAATTAGGTATGTACCAAAAAACAAAAATTACAAATTAGGTATTTTATAAGGAAGTGGATCAACACATGCATCTTGCGCAACATGGCAACCAAACGAATTGGAATGACTCTCTATTGCCATGAAGGGTCAAGTTCATCTTCAATGAGTCCCACTATAAATAAAAACCTTACCAAAGCAAGTTATAACATCAACCATTCCCTCACTGCCATCACAATTCAAAAACAAACACCTTATACTTATAGCAGTTAACATACTAGAGAACATGAGCACCCTGGATAGCAAAGGTTTCACGGAAGAGCAAGAAGCTTTGGTGGTCAAGTCATGGACCGTAATGAAGAAGAATTCTGCAGAGCTAAGTCTCAAGTTTTTCTTGAGGTAAGTAAGGCATTTCTTCAAACATTTTAAACTCATGGTTATACTAATTTCATCTTTGATGTATTTGAATGTACAATTGAACACTTGAAAACTTCAAATTTTGTAGAATATTTGAGATTGCTCCATCAGCTCAGAAATTGTTCTCATTCTTGAAAGATTCAAAAGTTCCGTTGGAGCAAAACCCCAAGCTCAAGCCCCATGCCATGTCTGTCTTTGTCATGGTAAGTAGTTTACTTCAAAAACACTCAATTTTTTGGATGAATAAAATAACCGCACAAATATTCCAACGATACTTAATTACAAATAATCGATCATAAATTATAGAAACCATGGTTCTTAGTATGAATATTGATTTTGTTATTTGTTATTGCAGACATGTGAATCAGCAGTTCAATTGAGAAAGGCTGGTAAAGTCACCGTGAGAGAAACAACCTTGAAGAAGTTAGGTGTTACCCATTTTAAATACGGTGTAGTAGACGAACATTTTGAGGTATAGTATAAAATTTTAATTTTAAATTAGTATATTGAGGTACCATAGGGAGAAATGTCTTTCTTTCTTTTTTTTTTTCTTTTTTTTTTTTGGTGGAGTACATTAATTTCTGAAAGACAATAATGCATAATTTAAATTTTTGGTTTTGTAAAGGTAACAAAGTTTGCACTATTGGAGACCATAAAAGAAGCAGTACCTGAAATGTGGTCACCGGCTATGAAGAGCGCATGGGGAGAAGCTTATGATCAGCTGTTCAATGCCATTAAATCTGAAATGAAACCTTCCGCTTAGACTCTCTTTCAGTAGTTACGTAGTAGTTCCTTTCTTCCCAAATTGAATAAGATTGATTGACAGAAAACCACCCATCAGGTCCCTGTTAGTGAATAAAGAATGAGTGTTTGGGTCTTTGCTTTTCTTTTGCATATGAATATAATATACTTTATGTAGCTATTTGGATTGCGAGGTCGGAAAGTGTTTGATTTAACAATTCAGTAATTGAAGATGATCGTGTGAACAGTAACTAGTTATGTTTTATATATATAAATATATATATACACTGCATGGTGTTGGCCCTTGAAAGTGACTAACAATTTTCGAGTGTGTTTAGATTCACTTTTGGGGTATCAAAAGTAATTCTAGAGATATAAATTTATTCGTCAACTCACTTTTAAATGAATGTATCTAAATATAAATTATTTTATGCTCAACTCACTTTTAACTAAAATCAATTTTACAAAATTAATTAATTCAAAATCAATTTTTACCACCGGAGAACTAAATACACACTTAACCTACGTGAGGAAGGGTTTATCACGATGTCTTATTATGAATGAACTTGATATAAAGATTCATTACATGATCAATCATGTGGATGTTGAATAATAGATACTATACTCCACAGGCTCCATTAGTTTTAGGAATGAGTTACTGTGTGTGTATTGGATGTTCAAGTAATTGCCATACCTATTTTGCTATATATATATATATATAGTTTTGCTAATTTACACTCACTAAAAAAATAAAAGGCATAAATTAGCACCCTAGTGTAAGGATTTCTGCAGCCCCGCTACACGATCTAAATCCAGCACCCTCCACCTTTTTACTACTTGAACAAAAAACCCGCCACGATCTTTTAAAAGCAAATAAATTTGTGGATATAATTGTAATTTAAAAACTTACTTTCTGAAAAACTGAAATTTCTGCATTTATTATAGTTTCCTTTTCCGAGCATTAACTAATAAAAACATACTGGTACTATTTGGTTTTTTGTCTATACACCCATTAAAGTAATACTAGTATTGTTTATAGTGCAATTAAATCAAAATTAACTAGCAAATTTTTTTATAGGAAAAAATGTCTAATAAAATTTGTTTTTTTACAAAGCATAATAAAATTTGTTAAGAAAACATTGAAAGGTAATTTTTTATTCATGTTTTCTTTTCTTTTGACCGTTTCCTATACCTTCCTTCAATTTTTTTTTATTATGCAAGCATAAAATTTGTTTGAAAGTATGAAAATAAAAATTTATTTAAATTTGTATTAACCGTTTGTTACCTTTCGGATAAGTCAAAGCTCTTGTTGTTAACAAATTTTCATTAGTCCGTAAAAAAAACAAATTTTTATTAGTTAATTTTTATTTAATTGCAGTAAAGAATATATTTTAATTGAACCAGAAACTAATGAATATATTTTAATGCAGTGTGTATAGTTTTATATAAAAAAATGCAGGGTGCATAGACAATACAAGGAATATGTTTTTATTAGTTAGTTAATTCCCATGTGGTCTCAGTAACAATTGTTGGAAAACAAAACCATAATAAATTCATATTTTTAAAAAGGTGAGTATTAAAACTACAATTATACCCACAAATTTATTTAGCAAGTGAAGTCAGTGAGCAGGCTTAGGAAAGTAGTAAAACAATGTGGTGGGTTTTTTTGTCCAAGTAAAAAGGTGTAGGGTGCTAATGTACACATTCTCTCTCTCTCTCTCTCTCTCTCTCTCTATATATATATATATATATATATATACAATGAGGTATAAAATTACACCGGTGTAATACTTGGGCAATGTTACACCTTTCAATAACTCCTACTAGATAAATATTTTTCAAAAATAACCGTTGGGTTGAAAGTTCATATATATCATATAGATCATATCTATAAATTTTTACAAAATTCTATAATCGTTTGTTATGTCATCAAGATTAACATCAACAATGTAATTGCATCTAACGTTAATCTTGATACATCTTAATGACATGGCAAATGATTATAAATTTTTATAAAAATTTATAGATATGATCTATATGATAGCAACTTTCAATCCAACAGTTAATTTTTAAAAATATTTATCCGGTAGGATGTTATTGAAAGGTGTAATATTGTCCAAGTATTACACTGGTATAATTTGATCCATCATATATATATATATATATATATATATATACACACACACACTGTGTGTGTGTATCTATTTAAATTTCATTTATATCAATAACACCTAAAGTAATTCATCTAACTAAGTTTCATTTACGGTGACTGTAAATTGGAGTATGTGTTTTTTTGCCTATTTATGGTAGCAACAAGATATGTAAACGCATTGGAAAATGAGTAAATAGTCATTGGTTCCTGATGAATGTGTGAGGCGCAATCATTATAGTTCCTGAATGTATCAAAATTGTAAAAAATCTCATGTTTTTCGTTAGCAGTTTCGTTATCAAATATGTTTTCGTTCGTCAGTTTAGTCTTCAATTGTGTCTTTCATTAGTCAGTTTGGTCTCTGAAATTACTAACAAAATATATACTCGATGATGTTTTGGTAATTTTGATACATTCGAGGACTATAGTGACAACACCCAAACATTTAGGGACCAAAATGAATGTGTACTCATTAGACAATAGTGAGATATGAGAATTAAATTTTTGTAAAAAAATAATTTAAAGAAAAATAGAGGCTTCACATCCCGCATTATAATTTTCGTTGTTGAGATAATATTATATACTACATCTTACGAGATAATGTTAGATTCCTAAAGATGTCACAATTCTTTTAAAATTTTCTTAGTGAAATTTTGTCAATTACATTGTTGAATTTTGTTGAGTTTGTATACTCATAATTATTTGTGCTTGAGTGGCAAGTTACAATTCTTTTTGCATTTCTTACATACAATGACAAATGACACAATAAGTTGCCAAGACCCGCCTCCTCACATCCTTTCTTGAAAAATGGAAGAATATTGGAACCTAGTTAACTCTCCCTTTAGAATGCTTCAAACAAGCCAGGAATAGCCACATGTTAAGGCAGAAAACAAGGAATTCAAGATAAATGACATCATTAAGGTTGTACCATATGCAATTTCCTTAAACAAGACTCCCACTGCTCATATGCTAGTTTATCCAATGGCTGAGTATCTACCAAACCACCTCATCTAGATATCGAGTACCTAAGTCAGGTATATTTTGTAACGAAAGTAGATGGGTGGTTTACTTTGACGAACAAGAGTGGTTATTTGACACTAGTTCACAAGAAATAGAACTTGTGGTGAAATCTTTAGAGGTTAGGGTACACTATAGGTATGGCCAAAAATTGTGCATATTAATGGTATGCAAAATTCAAAAATATATGCTCAAGAAATCGTATGTTGGTCTACATATTTGAAAGGAACAACAATATCTAGGGTAAGAAAATGATTCCAAACTTTTTGAAGCATTCATGTGTTATTATCATCTAGCTTGTCTTCAGCAGTGGGACTACTTCTATGCTTGCACGTGTCCTAGCTTTGCCCCTGCTTGTCTTGATTGATCTATTTTGTGGGTATTGAATAAATAATTAGATGTTAATAAATAGTATTGATCTGTTACTTTCTTTGTTGGTATTTTTTTTTTGGTACAAGAGATTATTGATATTACTGACAAAAGATAACTATTATTGTTCTCAATATAAAGATTGGTATAACACACAACGATAAAAATTTTACATGAAAAATTGTAAATACTTTAATTACAGAGGAAAAACATATCATAAGAAGATTGAATAATTTATATGGAGAGTAGTAATATCTAAAAAATACATATGAGTATATTGATAGAAATAACACATTAATATTAAAATTTGAGTAACAAATTCATATTTTTAATATATACTATGCGTAGCACGAGTTATCATATTATATATATGTTGTTACTATTACTTAACGCAACATAAATTACTAAACATGAATTTAATAGAAGTTATATTTTAATTTTATTTCTCATTCTTCATTCTTAACATGCATTGACATTTTCCAACTAATATAGTAGATTTCAAGTAGTAGTGAAATTATTTATATTAGTAAATAAATAACACCTTACTCTTTTTACTTCTGCAGAATATGTGATTGCAAGGCTCTTGATCACAGGATTACAATGTGTTCAGATTGGCTTCATGTTGTTGCTTTGAAAATATTGATAATCTTTTTTTTATTTCACCATCTTAAATAGAGAGACGAAGAAATTATATTTGTAATTTTGAGTCACAATAATAGACAATAAATTAGCGTTATTTATAGTTTTAGATTTTTTAGTTTATTTTGAACTCTTAACATTATTGAAAAATTAAAATGTATAATATAATATTAAAAATTATATGACTAGTAAGATAATTATTTTGCCAAACACCTTTATTTTAATCTAAATTAATATTTCTCAACCAATATTCTTTAATAATTGAAAAAGTGTAATATTAAAAAAAATAACTTGATTTTATGAATGATTGTAAAAAATGAAATTAAAATAAACCTATTATCTATAATCTCACAATATTTCAACAATATATATTGAAAATAAAAAATGAAAATAATAAGTTACAAGCTCTTTCCGCAAAGTTCCTTGTCGTCTGTTGGTCAGACTAAAGAGTTGTCTTCCCCCACTAATAGTAGAGTTGGTACAAGGTTAGGGGATTACCATATATCTCTTTGGCATATAAATTATACAAGAAAACTTATTAATATATTATGGATCACAAGAGATAAATATATATTACTTATTGATGAAGTTTACACTACAACATATTAAGATCTAGAGGGAAATACTAACATGACAAAAGAATGAAAATTTTAAATAAAAAAGTTTACACATTATTACCACATTTTTTTGTAAAGCAAAACCAATTAGTCCATATTATGTGTGAACTATAGATTCATCATAAAATCTTACTGTTATCCACTATTACTTTTTTTTTTAAATGACTATTTTTTCTTTTGCAAAACTTTTTAAAAATTTTCCCCTTTGCATGTGACTTGACTACAATTGAACCCCCCTATGCAATGCACATATTATCACACTAGCTGGAGAAAAGTAAGGCAAATATGAGTGGCAACAAACTCTTTCTAATGGGACATATATAAGTTCAATTATCATTCAATAGTTATGGCTAGACTCATTCATGCAAAATTTGTTGCTCTTTGCTGACCAAAAAAAAAAATTGTTGCTCTTTTAAACAAAATCATTTAAAAAGAAACGTTTCTCTTAGGTTAATCCATTAAGACCCAAAAGCTCAACAAACTATTGGTACATGGCATACACACTACATCATTGTTTATGCATGAACCAGAGAGGCAATAAACTTAATGTTTTAACAGAAAACCTGACCATCTTAGCTCTTTAAAGTGGATTACGTAAAGCAACAAAATAATATTTTGCCTAAAACGTTTTAGGGATCCTCTTATTCTCATTAAAGTATAAAATTAACCCTGAAAGTCCAAGCGTCCTAGTCTAGTTTTGAGATAATTGGGATTGTCCTGTATCATTTGGAAAACATAGATAAGCCTATATAATTTGGAAGATAAAAGTCTCAAAACTCCACCTAGGTGTCTAGGTAGAGGGATGGTGAAATGCCCTATTTCAAGCTCTACCAATAAATTTGAATGAATTCAATTCTTGAAAAATATATTGCTACCATTGCATGACAATTTTTTTACAACAACTAAGTTTTGACGTTACGGTCTCATGTCAACTGACAAAACTCTTTACCCCACTACTCTAATTAAGTGAATAAGCAAATTTGAAACTATTAATTGATGAATAGATTTACCTTTAAGCACAAGTAGTGGAAAAGAGAAGCAATAACTTTTGTATGGAAATGGCTGCAAAATTTATCAGAATCAAGACCCACCATAATGTTTTTCATGCAACCAACAATAGTCTAACCAAAACAAAACAAAATGTGCGTGCAGGTTAAAAATTGTAATCCAAAAAGGATTGCTCCACCTCTTCATAAAATCCTTGACCATAGAATGCATACCCTCATTCCAAATAGCATAGCACAATGCTGTCAACTAAAATTCTGCTCTCACACTTTTCAGAAGTTAGCTCCCAAAATTCAACAATCAGTGCACCAACATACCAATTATCTTGAAAAAAATAGACATGGCACACGTAATTGGCAAGGGTGTACAATAAAGTTATCAAAGTGTCCCATCATAAGCACAACTTTGAATACTTATAAAAAATCGTTTTCACAATGGGAGAGGAGGAAAGTATAGGGAGGGAACCTTCCAAGCTAACCACATTTGGACACATATTGATCAATAATCGCAGGCAAATAAACCTTCCAAGAGAACCTTCCAAGATAACCACATTGTTAGCGTATTTTATACACTACTTTTTAAGGCAAGTGCACCAATCGCAACCAGTAATATAGTAATGAATAGAGTATCGTCTCCACAGGGATTATGATGGTTATCAATAAGAATAAGTGTGTAATTACTTTGAACGGAAATGATTTGGATATTTTGATTGTAATTGTAACTTTGAACAAGTTAAAGTAAAAAATAGAATTGACTTGGTTGGTTGAAAACGACTAGGATTTGAATCCTTTTGTACTTGCTCTTATGTAACTAGTTCATCATTAACTTAATTAATTTCATATAAATTGAAGTTCGAATCAACTGAATTAGCTTAAGGACAATCCCTTGCCTCATAAACCCTTTATTCTAGCCACAATCCCTAATCCCTTAGGTGATTAATGATTAGACTAAGCAATAAGATCCATGATTCATTAGAACACATAACCACAAGTTATATTCCTATAATCATCATGATTATGATTACTAATCTCAGTTCAAGTTCATTCATCCTATTTTCCAATAAAGATGAAAAACCCAAAATCAATGCAATAGTGATCAAGTATTGAAAAGCATGAAGTATAGAGATTAGAAACTCAATTTACATAACATAAACTTGTATTAATATAAGAGAACTAACTACATAAGAGTTTGTACATAATTCATCTCATCCTAATCTAAGGTATTTAGCTACTCATGGTAGTAAAAGAAGAAAACAAACATATGGAAGAAAACAACTCCATTGATGATCCAAACCTTGTTCCCAAGAATGAATCCTCCTTGAAGATGAAGAACAATGGAACCCTAGCACTCCTAATCTTTCTCCTCAGTGTTTTAGATGTTAGAAAAGGTCCAAGATGAATAAAAAGTGAACAAATATCTAATTATACAGATTCAAAGACCGCGCGCTGCCGCGCAGCTTTAAGCAAAGGCAAATGCGCCACGCCGCATTGAGGCGCTTTCCAGATTTGTAATCGATGCGCGTCGCGCAGATTCTTCCTCGATCGCGCGTCACGCGCATGAAGACAGAGCCAATTTACATAAATGCGCGTCACGCGCATTCCTTTACTTGTAAATGCGCGTCACGCGCATACTCAATAACTTGGCTTTTTTTCGCATTTTTTGCTGCCTTCAAATCTTATGCTCTCACGAATCATCTTCTTTGCCTTTAATTGAATTCTTGAGAGTGTCTTATTTTGGTTTTGTTTCCATTCCTAGCAATTCAAGTGCAATATACATGAGAATAATGTAAGAGTTAAAACATACAATCAAACAACCAAGTGTAAAGAATTCCAAAGTTTAAGCTCAATATATATTCAACTCTCTCAATTCCTCATGTATTTAATTCAATTAATCACTCTAAATTAACATAAGATGAAAACTTATCACAACCCCAAACTTGGCAATTTGCTTGTCCTCAAGCAAAAATTAAATTAAAAACATGGGTCAAAAAATGAAATTAATGGATGTATTTTCAATCTCCACCATAAACACATGCTCAATCAACTTTCTTTTTAATCACACTTGTCAAAGGTGACAATTCATGCCTTCTTATATCACTTGCTTTCTCAATTCCAAATTCTCCCAAATAAACAAATCAAGCAATATAACGTACAATTATCAATTATGCTCAACTTATCAGACTTTCCTCACAAATGATATTTCACTATCACTCAGGTGTCAGTCGGATTATTCTCTCAATCACATCATACGCAACACCCTACCATAGGCTTGACCAAGTTCTAAAGAATTAAATACAATGCAATGTAATACACATTTAAAAGGCCTTTAAGGTTGTAATGGGGCTTAGGTAAGGGCAGAAATTATTTGGATAGTAGGCTCATAATCTTGGAGTAAGAAATAAACCACTTCACGACATTGATATCAAACCCTTGTATTCATTCACACAAATCTCCCCCAACACAATTGATTAAGAACAATAGGTAATATTTACACATTAATGACTTCTTTTTTTTTTTTAATTTTTACATAACAATGAACAAGTCCAAATTCTATACAAAATTGAACAAAATGAACAAGTCCAAATTCTATACAAAATTGAACAATTTAAGTTCTTGTATAGAATTTAATTTTTACATAACAATGAACAAGTCCAAATTCTATACAAAATTGAACAAAATGAACAAGTCCAAATTCTATACAAAATTGAACAATTTAAGTTCTTGTACATCCACCTCAAACTTAGAATCTTTGCTTGCCCTCAAGCAACCCCAAACTTAATAAAATGCTAAGACATGTCGTAATATGGCCTACTGAACTCCAAGTAAGTAGGGACAATTGAGATTCTGGTCATAGGCTTGCAATGAAAGTAGATCGCAAATAATGGACAATTAGGCTCAAAAGGGCTAACAAAGGATTAAATGAATTAGGTGGTGAATTTAGGCTGTAGGTATTAGAAAAAATATTGCCTCAATATGTGTAAACATGCAAGTATAAAATCCTAAGAACGAGGTCAAATTCTGAAGACTGTCACATATAACGGAAGCACACAAGAAGAAAAAGTTCTGTTTGGCACAAAATGCTCACTGGTTAGAGAGGAAATTAAGCACAAACGAATCTTGCAGTTAAATGTTACTTAACATGCTTCAAAGGGTTATTTGTGAACTTTTTGATCAAAAAGAGGCATGCAAAGTCACAATCCAATTGTGTATCCATTACAATTCATAAGCATGCATATCATGAGGATTATGAAAATAACAAACCAAAATTCCACTTATCGAATCAACATCTCAACTAAAAAATTCATTTAACACAAGGTACAAGAAAAGGAAATTAGAGTTCCCAAAAAAAAAACAATCAGTACAATATACATTGAATATTGATATTTAAACAGAAAAATAAAAGAAAACCAAAGATAAAAGTAGAAAACCAAAACGGTGAGCCATGGGACTCAACCGCTGAGTGAAATGATGGGGCGGGCCGCTCGACGCCACCGCTGAAAGAAACTAGGGAGCTGGCTCTGAAGGCCCTGCCTCGTCATCAGGGTAAGGCTCCTGGAAAATGTCGGCGTCCATATTCACGGTAATCGCCACTTTGGTAAGCACCAATGGCTCAGTAAATAGCCTACATCCCTCGCCTTTGAGCTCGTGCTTCTTCCCGTTGCTCTAAGGCCATACTCTCTACACGACTCCCAATCCTCACGGACATCGGTAGATAATCTCTCAAAATCAGCCATCGAAGGGTAATTTTGAACCGGAGGATCTACAAACATATTCTAGGCCTCCCCCATTTCCTCCGGTTCTTGGTGATGCTGCTGAGGAGGTTGAGGTGGCTGGTCAAGTGGGATTGAATTCCTCCGAATCCAATCACCCGTTATGAGGGTCCCAGGATGTATTGGATTTTCTTTAATTTCCTTACTTGGGATCTTCACACGGGCCCTTTCACATAGGAACTGAATGAGAGAGGCGTGCCTCAGCCAAGATCTGGTTACCTTTTCATGAGCCGCATTGTGTAAATTGTGAGCTAAAATTTGGCCCACATTTACCGGCTCACGATTCAACTCTGACACATTGGCGCAAGGGAGGAAAGTATGAAGTACAAATACGCCCTATGCCTTTGCGGTGGGAGTCAAATTCCGTCCTTCTATTTTTCTGGGCGACCCATCTTGGTTCCTCACCCAATCTTGTCCCGGTCTGATTAATAAATGCCGAATGGCCTGTTGATCAGCTCCGTTCAAGACATTTCTGGCTTGATAGCCACAATTTTCAACATCAGGCAAATCAAACAATTTGGTTGATTGTATGGGGATCATATGGAATTGTCTTCCCCTTACATAACTCACATATCTAGCATCGCCAAACAGGATGTCACCATCTCCACTCTGATAAGCATTTGCAAAAAATTCCATTGCTAGCTTTTTGCTAGCTGTCTTGGGAAAAGAGGTAAAAGCTTCCCAATGTCTTTGCCCAACGTTATGTTGGATCTCCATGAAATCATTGGCACTTAGCTGAAATTCCTTCTCCCTCACAAATTCCTTGTTTGTAAGAATTGAGGCATAACGGTCTTGGCACGCCAAAGATCTGAACAAGTGGAAATCAACACTTCCACAAGCAGAAGAGACAGTTGTCTTCTTGCGTTTCTCTGGATTACGAGCCATAGTTCCCTGCACATAGAACGAAGATTTGTGCAAAAATTGTTTTCTATGTTAGTACCAACACAAACATCTTAAAATTCTATGAGCATTATCACTTCACCACTATGGTTTTCCAACAAAGAGATTACCAATGCAATTCATATTTTCATATTAAAACTCTTGCAAAAGTTGACAATCTCAATGGTTTTTGATACAAAAAAAAAATTCCTTATGCACTAAATTGCAATTAGACAAACCTTTGGTCATCTAATAATTTTCACAATTATTTGATTGAGGACAACCAAATTTTGTCATTTGAAACAATGTATGGCATAAACATGAAGTATGGCTTAGCTCATTATCAAGTTCTATTCCCTATACTCTCATAAGCATTTTATCAAACACATTGTGTGCACACAAAAGCATCTAACAAACCAACAATGGCTTCATCATGCAAAACTTCCCAAAATAAGAAAAATTCAAGGTTTCATGACTCAATCACATAAGAAATAAACAGCTCACAACAACAACATCAAATTTCAAGCAAGAACTTCATATTTTCGACAACTTTCTTCATGGAGATGAAGGCAAACGAAAAATTAGAAAAAGGAAGTCATGAAATCACTTACTTGAGGATGAATGATGTATGAAGTGAAGAAAATGTGAAGATTAATCTCTATGCAAGTTGAGCTTGAGTGGTGGTGAAGTTTGTAGAGTTAGGGTTGGTTAAGAAATGATTTTTGAGTGAGTGAAATGAGAGTCGCGCGAGCATCTCCGTTTATTAAGCCAGGTTGGCGTCGCGCAACCAATCATGTGTATTTGGCGTTACGCGCGCATAGGTCCTGAAGCTAAAATCAAAAATGCGGCGTCGCGCAACAATTCAAGTGTAAACGCGCGTCACGCGCACTACTAACAGAGGCAAAATTAAAAAAATGCGCGGCATGCGCTAAGGTCAGGCGTCGCGCGATCACCGCCTGTTCCAAGTTCACTCATCAGGTGCTATACGCGTCACGCGCAGATCAGGCAGTGTAAATGCGCGTCACGCGCATGGGTCACAGAGGCAAAATTCAAAAAATGCGCGTCATGCGCAATACTTGCGCGTCACGAGCATCACCTGCAAATTTTTTTTTTAGGGCAAACTTGTTGCCATGGGTGCTTCTTTAATGTCACTAGCTTGACGCTTGGTCATTTTATGGATCCTGCAAAACGAGGGCTACTCTTGCCCTGGAGACTTCTCCTCCAAAGAATGGCTTCAATCTTTGCCCATTAACTTTGAAAGTTCTTGTGGAGCCGGGATCTTCTAATTCCACTGCTCCATGTGGAAAAACTTCTCTGATTACAAATGGTCCCGACCACTTGGACTTCAACTTGCCTGGGAAAAGTTTCAGCCTTGAATTGAATAGTAGAACTTGTTGACCTGGCTGGAAGTCTCTTCGCACCAGTTGCTTGTCATGATAAGCCTTGGTTCTTTGTTTGTAAATGGTTGCATTCTCATAAGCCATCAACCTCATTTCCTCCAGCTCATTCAATTTCAGCAAACGCTTTTGTCCACCCAAATTGGAATCAAAATTCAGAAATTTTATGGCCCAAAATGCCTTGTGTTCCAACTCCAATGGTAAGTGGCATGACTTCCCATAAACCAGCTGATAAGGAGAGAACCCTAATGGCGTTTTGAATGCTGTCCGGTAGGACCACAAAGCATCGTCAAGCTTCTTTGACCAATCCTTCCTTGAAGCACCAACTGTTTTCTCCAAAATCTTCTTTATCTCCCTATTGGAAACTTCAGCTTGCCCACTAGTTTGTGGGTGATAGGGAGTGTGACCTTATGCTTTACATCATACTTGTTCAAAGAATGTCTCCAAGTACTTGTTGCAAAAATGCGTGCCCCATCACTTATGAGCACTCTAGGCACTCCAAATCTGGAAAATATGTTTTTCTTCAAAAAATTGACCACTTTGTTTGGGAATCATTGGCTACAGCTGCACATGCCTCAACCCATTTGGTGACATAGTCAACACACACCAAAATGTATAAATTGGAATAAGATGATGGGAAAGGCCCCATGAAATCAATACCCCAACAATCAAATGGTTCAATTTCCAAAATGCTATTGAGGGGCATATCATTTTTCCTGGAAATGCTTCCTGTGCGCTGGCACTTATCACATCGCTTGACATATTCATGACAATCTTTGAAAAGCGTTGGCCAAAAGAACCCACTTTGTAGAACCTTGGCTACAGTTCTTTCTCCACCATAATGACCTCCATACGGTGAATCATGACAATGTTTCATGATACTTTGTGCCTCCTCGGATGTGACACACCTTCTCAATAACCCATCAGGGCCCAGTTTAAACAAAAATGGATCATCCCAAATGTAGAAATTTGCATCTTTAAAGAGTTTCTTCTTCTGCTGCCAAGTATAATCCTCTGGTATCACACTTGTTGCTTTAAAGTTAGCCATATCAGCAAACCATGGCCTCTCAGATACCATCAACAAGTGCTCATCAGGAAATTCTTCGTTAATCTCTTTCTCCTTGGTATTACTTCAGAATTTTCCAGCCTTGATAAGTGGTCGGCTACCACATTCTCACTCCTTTCTTGTCTTTTATTTCCAAATCAAACTCCTGCAGCAACAATATCCATCTAAGCAGACGAGGCTTAGAATCAACTTTAGTAAGCAGGTATTTGATTGCAGAATGATCAGTATAGACAATGACTTTCGATCCAATCAAGTAAGATCGAAATTTCTCCAAAGCAAATACTATAGCTAGCAATTCTTTTCTTGGTGGCATAATTCACCTGATTTTCATTCAAGACCTTGCTAGCATAATAGATAGCATGAAAGAATTTTTCTGTTCTTTGTCCCAAAACAGCCCCGACTGCATAATCACTTGCATCACACATGAGTTCAAATGGTAAACTTCAGTCGGGAGCTACTATAATCGGAGAGGAAACCAGCTTTCCTTTCAACACATTAAAAGCATTCAAACAGTCTTGATCAAACTTAAAATCATAATCTTTAACTAGGAGATTGCACATTGGCTTTGCAATCTTTGAGAAGTCCTTAATAAATCTTCGATAAAAGCCCGCATGACCTAAGAAACTCCTCACTCCTTTGACATTCACAGGAGGTGGTAACTTCTCAATTACCTCAATTTTTGCTTGGTCCACTTCAATTCCCTTTGCTGAAATTTTATGTCCTAAAACAATCCCTTCTTTAACCATAAAGTGGCATTTCTCCCAATTTAACACTAAATTGGTGTCCACGCACCTCTTAAGAACAGAAGTTAGATTGGATAGACACAGATCATAACATGAGCCAAAAACAGAGAAATCATCCATGAACACTTCAATTGAGCTTTCAATCATGTCAGAGAATATGGAGAGCATGCACCTGCGAAAAGTTGCGGAGCATTGCATAATCCAAATGGCATCCAGTCAGACGCAAACACACCAAAAGGACAAGTAAAAGCTGTCTTTTCTTGGTCCTCCGGATTAACTGCAATTTGGTTATACCCAGAATAGCCATCAAGAAAACAATAAAAAGCTTGACCTGCTAACCTTTCTAACATCTGATCCATAAAAGGCAATGGAAAATGGTCTTTCCTCGTGGCATTATTGAGCTTGCGGTAATCTATGCACATTCTCCATCCGGTTACTGTTCTTGTAGGGATGAGCTCATTCTTTTCATTTTTGACCACCGTCATCCCTCCTTTCTTGGGAACAACTTGCACTGGACTCACCCATGCACTATCCGAAATGGGATAAATCATGCCCGCATCAAGAAGCTTCAGGACTTCTTTTCTGACCACATCCTTCATTGTCGGTTTAATCTCTGTTGAGGTTGCACCACCGGTTTAAATTCTTTCTCCAGCAGAATTTTATGCATGCAGAATGCCGGGCTTATACCTTTCAAGTCGGAAATAGACCAACCTATTGCTGTCTTGTACTCCCTCAACACTCTCATCAATTTTTCTTCCTCCAAGTTTGACAATGAGTTGCTCACAATAACTGGACTTTCTTCATCATCATCATCAAGGAATCTGTACTTCAAGTGGGAGGGAAGTGGTTTCAACTCAATTTTCTGTTTTTCTAGCTGAACCTCCTCTTTTTTCAATTCTTCTCTTTTCAAATTCACGACATTGTACTTAGTCTTGGTCGCTAACTGTCTCACACATTCTACTATTTCCTCTTCATCCTCCTCACAAAGATTTTCAATAGCTTTGTACTAGTACTTTCTCAAGAGGAGTTGAAGGATATTCTTTGAAAAAGTTTCCTCCACCAAGTAATTGGCAGGTGTCTACACTGGCTCACAGGTATCTCTATCAGTTGGATGTTGCATTGCCTCAAACAAATTGAAGGTCACCTTCTCATCATGTACTCTGAGCATTAGTTGGCCTTTTTGTACATCCACAAGAGCTCTACCTATTGCAAGAAAGGGTCTTCCCAAGAGAAGAGGAACTTCTGCATCTTCCTCCATGTCCAGAATAACAAAGTCAGCTGGAAAAATGAACTTATCCACCTTCACCAAGACATCCTCCATAATACCGTAAGGATATTTAATTGATCGGTCTGCTAATTGAAGCGACATCCTGGTAGGCTTCACATCATCTGTCCCCAACTTCTTCAACATAGAAAGTGGCATGAGGTTGATACTTGCTCCTAAGTCACATAATGCCTTCCCAATAGTTATATTCCCTATAGTGCAGGGAATTGTGAAACTACCGGGATCTTTGAGCTTTGGAGGAAGTTTCCGTTGAATTATTGCCTTTGCATTCCTCGACCAAGGTGATTTTTTCATCTCTCAATTTTTTCTTCTTTGTGAGAATTTCCTTCATGAACTTGGCATATGTAGGCATTTGCTCAAGAGCCTCAGCAAAAGGTATATTAATCTGCAACCTCTTAAAAATGTCCAGAAATTTTGAATATTGCTCCTCCTTTTCTTTTTTCTTGTTCTCCCTTTGAGGATAAGGAAGTCTCACATATGGAGGAAGAATTTGAGGCTTGGTCCCATCCTTCAAAATTTCATCTTTTGGTCTTCTGATGATGGAACCTTCATCCACTAATCTAGAACTCTTTTTATCATCATTTTCTTTTTCTCACTCTCCTTTTCAACTACTTGAACGTCAATCACCTCATTTTTCTTTTCCACCTCCTCCTCCAACATCACCTTGTTCTTTTCATCATTACATTCAGGGACTAATGGTTCCACCATAGATGGTGTTACCACCTTTCCACTTCTCAGAGTAACAAAGATTACAAGACTCATTTTTGGATTGTCTACGGTGTTTGCAGAAAACTTACCCTTGGATTGCTCATGAGTTGCTTGGAAAGTTGTCAATCTGATTTTCAAGATTTTTGATGGATGCATCTTGATTCTTGAAATGAGCTTCATGACTTTGGAAGTTTGTTTGAGTCATCTTCATAAACCGAGTGAGAGCATTCTCTAAGTCGATTGCTTATCTTTTGATTACATTGGTTGCGGAGGCTTGCTTGATTGAGGGCATCATTTTGCTTCCAAGAAAAGTTGGGATGATTCTTCCACCCTGGATTATAAGTGTTGGAATATGGATTCCCTCCTTGCCTTTGGAAATTTGCCATGTATTTGGCTTCCTCACTAAGCTCACCTTGGGCTTCACATTGCCCATTTTCATGCCCTCCACCACAGAAATCACACTTCTTTGCATCAGTTACCGCTTTAGCTTGTGCGGTTGAAGAAGATCCTGCTCTTAAATCTTTAAGTTCTTTGGTAAGAGCTTCAAGTTGTTGTGATACTAATTTGTTTTGAGCCAAAATAGCATCACTTGTCTCTAGTGCAAACATACCCTTTTGCTTTGTGCTCCTCTATCATGGTGGACAAGATAATCATTTGAGACCATTGCCTCAACTAGCTCTCTTGCTTCTTTAGCCGTCTTTGAATTCATTGAGCCTCCCGCAGAAGCATCAAGCATCATTCTTGTGTTAGGCCTCAACCCATGACAAAACATTTGCATTTGGCACAAGTCATCATAACCATGACCAGGACATCTCTTCAACAACACCTTGAATCTTTCCCAAGCATCATAGAGGGTTTCACCATCTTTTTGTTCAAAGCTACTCACTTCAGCTCTCCTCTAGACAAACTTGGCAGTGGGGAAAAACCGATCCATGAATTTATCCTCTAAGTCATTCCAGGTAGTAATACTTCCCTGGGGTAATAAACTTAGCCAGTCCTTTGCCCTATCCCTCAAAGTAAAAGGGAATAATCTCAGTTTCTTTGCTTCATCTGTAACACCGTCCAGCTTCAAAGTTCCACATATTTCAAAGAAATTCACCAAGTGCTGGTTGGGGTCTTCATTCTCAGCTCCAGAAAACTGATTTTGCTTGAGTGCACTCAGGAGAGAAGTCCGGATCTCAAATGCATTGGCCTCTACCGGTTGGTATCCAATAGCCAATCTCTCCCTGTTGTTTCTGCGCCCAAAATCACCAAGAGTACGCCTAGGTGGCGGTTCTGCCATTTCTTCCTCTACCCGAGTATGAGTAGAAGCATAAGCTTGAGATTGTTGCTGTTTTTTCTGCTGCCTTGCCTCCTTAGCCTTCGTCCTATTTGCTTTTGCTGTCTTTTCTATCTCCGGATCAAACACCAATTCAGATGTCTGTTTCCCTCGCATACATAACAACTAGAAAGATGATTAAGCACACAACAGCTGTATTTTGAAACAAGATAAAGTATATCCAGAAAAACTAACTAACTGGAAATAAAACTGTAAAATTGTTCAAAGTAGTAACTCATTTGCCTTGTTGACAATCAAATCAACAATCCCCGGCAACGGCGCCAAAAACTTGTTAGCATATTTTATACACTACTTTTTAAGGCAAGTGCACCAATTGTAACCAGTAATATAGTAATGAATAGAGTATCGTCTCCACAGGGATTATGATGGTTATCAATAAGAATAAGTGTGTAATTACTTTGAACGGAAATGATTTGGATATTTTGATTGTAATTGTAACTTTGAACAAGTTAAAGTAAAAATAGAATTGACTTGGTTGGTTGAAAACGACTAGGATTTGAATCCTCTTGTACTTGCTCTTATGTAACTAGTTCATCATTAACTTAATTAATTTCATATAAATTGAAGTTCGAATCAACTGAATTAGCTTAAGGATAATCCCTTGCCTCATAAACCCTTTATTCTAGCCACAATCCCTAATCCCTTAGGTGATTAATGATTAGACTAAGCAATAAGATCCATGATTCATTAGAACACATAACCACAAGTTATATTCCTATAATCATCATGATTATGATTACTAATCTCAGTTCAAGTTCATTCATCCTATTTTCCAATAAAGATGAAAAACCCAAAATCAATGCAATAGTGATCAAGTATTGAAAAGCATGAAGTATAGAGATTAGAAACTCAATTTACATAACATAAACTTGTATTAATATAAGAGAACTAACTACATAAGAGTTTGTACATGATTCATCTCATCCTAATCTAAGGTATTTAGCTACTCATGGTAGTAAAAGAAGAAAACAAACATATGGAAGAAAACAACTCCATTGATGATCCAAACCTTGTTCCCAAGAATGAATCCTCCTTGAAGATAAAGAACAATAGAACCCTAGCACTCCTAATCTTTCTCCTCAGTGTTTTAGATGTTAGAAAAGGTCCAAGATGAATAAAAAGTGAACAAATATCTAATTATACAGATTCTGCAGCACCGTGCGCGTCGCGCGCAGTTTAGGCAGTGCAAATGCGCATCACGCACATTGAGGCGGCTTCCAGATTTGCAGATCGATGGCCGCCGCAGATTCTTCCTCGATCAAGGCCACGCCGCATGAAGACAGAGCCAATTTACATAAATGCGCGTCACGCGCATTCCTTTACTTGTAAATGCGCGTCACGCGCATACTCAATAACTTGGCTTTTTTTCGCATTTTTGGCTGCCTTCGAATCTTATGCTCTCACGAATCATCTTCTTTGCCTTTAATTGAATTCTTGAGAGTGTCTTCTTTTGGTTTTGTTTCCATTCCTAGCAATTCAAGTGCAATATACATGAGAATAATGTAAGAGTTAAAATATACAATCAAACAACCAAGTGTAAAGACTTCCAAAGTTTAAGCTCAATATATATTCAACTCTCTCAATTCCTCATGTATTTAATTCAATTAATCACTCTAAATTAACATAAGATGAAAACTTATCACACATGTTGATAAAAACATGTCACATTGTTTTGATGAACAAGCGTGTTTGTAATTTGCTTCTTTTTTCCATGTGTCTGATGTTTATTTAGACGAACCAGCCATGGATTTTGATTTTATGGAACAAATGGATCTAACACAATGGTGGAAGAATAATAGACATTGATTGTTGGATCTTTGAATAATGGCTAGAGACTTGTTAAACATTCATATTACCACTGTTGCGTCTGAATCTTCATTTAGAATTGGTTCTCAAGTCCTTAACAAGTATAGAAATTGCCTCTTGTCCAAAAGTATGGAAGCATTGATTTGTACTCGCTATTGGTTGTGCGCATGGCTTTAATGATGATAATTTATTTATGAATGTATTATTTATTATTTGTTTACATTGTTTTGAAAGCCATTTCTCACTTTAAATGATTTATTTTTCATTCTTCAATCAAATGTGATATGGATGATGATGATGATTACAAAGATGGAAATACGGAGCCCATTTTTTTTTACAAAGGTGTATTTAATGTTCTTGATATGAAAGATTGTGATTGATTTGTGTTTTTATCATTTTATGACATTTTGATATGTGTTGTGGTCTTGTGGACTTATTATTGGACTTGTAATTTGTATTGCTTAAACTTTTGAAGGACTAATTTGTAATGGACTTGTGTTGATGGTTGATGTATTAATTTATGTTTGTATTGGTAATTTAATTGCTTAAGTATTGGATTAACTTGTGTTGATGTCTTGATATATATTGGATTAAATTTCTTTTTGTGTGAATTATTTTTTCTATTGAATGATTTTTAATTGTATTATTTTTTTGGTAATTTAATTGCTTAAATAATTTTTTTTGTTTTTTTATTTTTAGGGCGGCTTTTGATGGGTCGATTCACTAGCCCGCCAATTTTATAACTCACTATGTTTTTGTTTTCTATATTTTCTGGTAAGCCAACTCGTGAACCCTCCAACCTGTCTTTAAACAAATTGGGTTATAATTCTCAACCCATTTTTCTTGGCAGGTCAACACACTCTTCTAGTTTAAGACGAGTTGAAAGCGGGTTAGGGGGTCAGCTTCTTTGCCCCCAACAATAGGACATTGAGACTCGCCCCCGACTCCAATATGTGTCTCACCATCTCCAATTTGCAGAATAGCCACATTGTCATCCCTTTTGAATCCGATGTTTGCTTCAATCTACATAACATCAACACATCTAGCAGACTTCAACCCAAAATCTCATCACCTCTTTCATCTTGTGTCGCGATGGAAACAACATCACAACATAACGGTTCGCCATGACCATGATGGAACCCACCGAAAAGAATTCTTGTATAATGCACATCTCTTTAGCGCCCTCAAGTGCCCAAGCTACGGACACGTCACATGAAGCAATGGCCATAGGGGGATCCCGAAAGACTCACCCACAAATCCAAGCTCCTCAAGTTGGGCCACTTTACTATACCAAAATTATAGTTAAGCTGCACTTCACTTTAAGGGCTTGCTACATACACCCCGCTTTTTTTATTATTCACACCCCAAACCCCGTAATATTTTTTAATATCTAAAATACCCCTACCCATGACCAATTAACACCCCCTCCACGTTTTTATGATTTTTGAAATTTTATTTTTCGAACTTATACTATTGTAAATAAACGTTCGGAAACTACGTTTTCAGAATATAGTTTAATTGATTTAGTACATTTTAGAAACTCAATTTCCGACCAATGTTATGTATTTTTTTCCATTTGAAAACTGAGTTTCCAGAATATACTAACATGGAATTTATTTATATATTTATTTCTCTTTTTTTAAATATTTTTGTTTGTATGTTTTCTTTTATTCTTATCCTACCCATGCAATTATAAAGTGGTTTAGAAAAGAGTAATACTGAAATGAATGTCAATACAACTATGGAATACATATGGTCAATATAAGCAGTCTTAATACAAAACTAAAAGATATCACTTATGTATCTTCCTCTTCTTAATACACTAGTCTGTCCACACTACCACTACATGTTATAGTTAGTGCTCTTGCGCGATGTCCTGTCCCTCGGCTAGCACTAGCAATCTTTCCATTAGCATCAGTAGGAAATCAACGACCCTCATGAGCTTCTTTTATAAATGAAAATAATGCGAATTATGATCTGATCAACAAATTTTAAAATAAAAAGATAGACATTTAATATGAAAACACATAACTCCACTCACTGAATCTTCAACAATGGTGGATCTTCACTCATATTTTCGAGTGAGCCAAATCGTTTAGTAGTATACATATACCATTATTTCATCAATGTAGCATACTTCACTCAGTGGTGCATTAGTGGTTTAGACTATTTATATTATCTAGTCAAATTGGGTTTGAATCCCTCCTGGAGTAGTTTTTGGTGTTTTTTGGCTGAAGAAATAAAATGGACTTGCAAAAAGATAAAAAATGCTACATTTTGATTCGATCCAAGCCCTTCTAGTTGAGAAAAATGCCTTTACCTCTGCACCAATGCACATTTTAAGAATATTTTGTAAACAAATTATATATATAACATGTTGTTAATACAAAAATATGTCTACATATCATTGAAGAAAACAAAAATCTTAAGGGAGCCATGACTCCTGTATGTCATAACAAAGATCCACCCTTGATCTTCAGCACCATCAGAACTAGATGCAGCAATTGGCACTAATACCCTATGACGGACTGGTCCTCCTATGGCGGTATGATGTAAGGGTGGGAGATCCAGTGAAACCACTAAAAACTTACCGACAATCAGTAGGTGCATCAAATTGTTGACATCATCGAGCATGATGGTTAACTCCTCGACCGATAAATGGAAGCTATGGTGTCCCAGTGCTACCTCTCAGCAAATGCAAACACGAGGCCCTTGTCTGCAATTAGGTATGTACAACACAAGAATGGTGCATGTCATAAGTTGTCCACTATAGTCTCAATTTGCTGGTGCTGAATCGAAACCTAGGTCAACATCTTTCCAACGTTGACCGACTTCAACTCATTGTGATCTTGGAAGCACAGAAGCTTTGGTATGTTCATTCAAACATTAAATTGAAAACCATATAATTGAATGTTCATTACCTCTCCACTCCATAAGTAAGTGACAACATAGCATACGAACTAAAGACTGGCAAGTCCTCAAGGCCTCTTGGAAATCCACTGGCGCACATAATGGACTCTCTAGTGCAGGTAATTGGACCTCGGATGCAGGTACCTAGGCCTCCTCCATATTTTAAGGATCTTCGGCAGTAGCACCTAGTCTACTACCCTGACTAACAACATGTTCTCTACATGCAGTTGCTGGCGGTCTTTGTCATCCCCTGTTAGTCTGTATGGTGCGTACCATACATATACACCAATATCTCATCAATCAGACAACAACATTATGCACTAACATCATGCTAACATCGCACCAAATTATTTTTTAAGAAAAATATTAACAAAATTTTTATTTAATTCCAGAAACCGAGGCGATGTTTGATAATTATTCTTAAATTATTTTTTGTTTTTAAAAAAATTTTTAATTAGTTTGTTTAGCAATAATTGTTTTAAAAATTGTTTCCAATTTTTTGTTGATAGAAGGGAAACTCAAAGATGCAGTAGTGAGTACGTCAAAGACAACCCAAAAATTAGGGGGTGGCTGTTGGGTTTAGGGGAGGGACGAGAATGGAGGGAAGAGGGAGGGATGTGGGTTTTATGGCGATAGAGGTATTTTTGTCAAATTACAGGGATAGGGGTGTGGAAATGAAAAATGTGGGTTGAATATAGTGGGGGTCATCCTCTATTCTATTCACCTAAATTCGATTCAGATTTGAGCCAAGAGGCGAAAGGCCAAATGCGGCCCCCTGGCACCAGCCTCTGAAAAACTTCATTCACACCATTTGAATTTACAGAGTGAAATGAAAATTATTATCGTTTAGAATATTCATGTTGTCCAGATGGCAATGGCAATTTTTCAAAAACCACTAATTGTGAAGTGTTTAATGAAATAAAACTTAGGTACAATTTAAAATGTAATGTTGGTGCTGTTTTCCAATAACAACATGATACGATAATGTTTTTATTAATATTATTTATTATCATTTAATAATTTTTTTTAAAACAATGCATGCATGTGGTTGAAAACAGAACCTGCAGTACCATCGAAACTATTATCCTTGTTTAAATCATTATTGTCGGACTTCTTATTTTTTGCACCACTTTTTTAGGACTCTTGATTCCCATTAATTCCATTTATTTCATCATCAGCCTTTTCTTCCTCCTGCATCAAATCTCCATCGGCGTGATCCAGTTCTTCCATAGAGTCCTCTCAATCATATGGAGAGGGGCAAGATTTTTGGTTCAAAATTATTGTGAAGATTCAAGAATCCTGCACTGGATTCCAGAACCAAGAAGCAGAGAAAACAGAACAAGGAAGAAGAAAGTTGATTGAATTGATCATTTCATTAACTGGTAAAGTAAATGGTTACACTAATTTTGTTTATATACAGTAAACTACATAACTAAACATCACAGCTGTCTAACAAACAGTTACAGCTATACTAACAGCTACACTAATTGTGATTAGGAACTAACTACCTAAATAATTGTAGTTACATAATAGGTAAATTACATTCAATAGATAATACCCCTTCAAGTGGGACTTGGTGGTATGTGAACATCACAAAGGCCCAACTTGGACAATATATTGTTGAAGGAAGTGGAGTGTAGGGGTTTGGTAAATATATCAGCAAGTTGTGATATTGAAGGCACAGGCAGTAAATGGATTAACTTGGAATTGAGCTTTTCCCTGATGACATGACAATCCAATTCGATGTGTTTGCTCCTTTCATGAAAGGCAGGATTATGTGCCAAATAAATAGCTGACCTGTTATCACAATATACAGAGGCCGATTACTTGAAAGTCACTTGCAAATCATCAAAAATGTAATTTAACCATTGTGGCGCACAAGTCAGATGAGCTAGAGCCCGATACTCAGCTTCAGTAGATGACCTTGAGACTGTCACTTGCTTCTTAGACTTCCAAGAGAGAAGAGATGAGCTAAGGAGAACACAATACCCAGTCACAGACCTTCGGGTATCAGGGCAACAGGCCCAATCTGAGTTTGCAAAACTATGAAGCTTTAAAGGGATAGTTGCAAAGAAAAATAAGCCTTTTGCAGGAGAAGATTTTAGGTATTTAAGAACCCGTTGTGCTGCCTGAAAGTGAGGAACCAAAGGATTGGACAGAAACTGGCTTAAATGCTGGACTGAAAATGAAATATCTGGCCTTGTATTAGTTAAATACAGCAACCTTTTAATTAATCTCCTATAAGCTGAGACATCAGAGACAGGAGTGCCAGCAGTGGCTGCCAACTTAGTAGATGGATCAAAGGGAGTAGCAACAAGTTTTGATGCAAGTGTTCCAGCATCCTCCAATAGTTCCAAGGTATATTTCCTTTGATTCAGTAAAATACCAGACTTGGACCGAGAAATTTCCAGTCCAAGAAAAAATCTTAACTGTCCAAGATCTTTGATGCATAATTTTTAATCTAGAAAAGACTTCAAAAACTGAATTTCAGCAAGAGAATTGCCTGCCAACACTATGTCATCAACATAGACAAGTAAGGCAGTGAATGATTGGCCTGAAGACTTTACAAACAAAGAATAATCAGCCAATGATTGAATGTATCCAATAGAGATCAAGGCAGCTGATAACTTGGAGTACCATTGCCTACTAGCTTGCTTGAGGCCATATAAGGATTTGTGTAGTTTGCATACTTGAGACTTGCTACTGACAGGAAAACCAGGAGGAGGGAGCATATATACCTCTTCATGAAGGTCACCATGCAAGAAAGCATTGTTGACATCTATTGTTCTATATGCCAACCCTTGATGGCTGCCAAAGATAATAAGACCCAAACTGTAGTAAGCTTTGCAACGGGAGAAAAAGTGTCAAAAAAATCCACACCTTCCATTTGGGTATAGCCCTTAGCTACCAATCTAGCTTTGTATCTCCCAATTGTCCCATTGACATGGTATTTCACCTTGTAAACCCATTTACAACCTATGGGAACTTTACCAGGAGGAAGATTAACCAAACTCCAAGTGTTGTTTTTAGCAAGTGCATTTAATTCAGCATTCATGGCTTGTTTCCAACAATCAGATTTGTTTGCTTGGGAAAAAGTTTTGGGCTCGGTTGTGGCAGATATGGAGCAACAAAAATGTTTGTAATGAGGTGAATATTTATCATAAGATAAGTAAGATAAAAGGGGATATTGAGAAATACCTGAGGATACATTGGAGCAGCTCTTTGAGGGAAGATTGCAATGATAATCAGCAAGGTAACAAGGAGGTTGACTGACTCTATATGATTTTCTGATTTGGTTATCAGTTTGAGGTAGTGGCTGAAAGGGAGAAGATGATGCAGTGCCAAATGTAGTGCCAGATGCAGTGCCAGAAGCAGAATCATGAGATAAAGATGGGTCTAATGTAGTATGAGGAGACTGAGGAGGAGTAATTGGATTATGAAGAGGAATATCATCAAGGTCAGTATTTACAGAAATGGGTGCAGAGACAGCAGGTGCAGGGGCAACAACAACAGTTTTGATAGTAGGAGTGAATGGAAAGTGATTTTCATAGAAAACCACAATCCTAGAGACAAACAATTCATTAGAATTTAAATCATACAGAATAAATCCTTTTGTTCCCTCTTTAAAACCAAGGAAAACTGCTTTCCTAGCTCTAGGATTAAATTTTGTACGATGAGCTTGTAAAGTTGTAGCATAGCTTAAGCAACCAAAGACCTTTAAACGTATCAAGGAAGGTGGTTGTTTATGAAGTAATTCAAAGGGAGATTTGAATTTTAACAAGGGTGTAGGAATTCTATTGATGATGTGGACTGCATGTTGAACACTAAAATTCCACATTGTAAGTGGAATATGGGATTGAAAAGTTAAAGACCTAGCCACATTGAGAATGTGTTGATGTTTACGCTCAACCACCCCATTTTGTTGGGGTGTTTCAACACAAGTTTTGTGATGAAGAATGTCTTTTGATACAAGAAAATTAGTCATGACATTGAACTCAGTTCCATTATCAGACCTTAGGCATTTTAGAGTAGTGTTAAATTGATTTTCAATGTAGGCTATGAAATTCTTTAGATGCTGTTGAGTTTCAGCCTTTGTTTTAAGAAAAATGACCCAAGTGAATCTAGAGAAGTCATCCACAAGGGTGAGAAAATATCTATGACTCAAAAAAGAAGTAGTAGAGTATGGTCCCCATAAATCAACATGCAACAAATCAAAAGGGGATGCAGATTTTATTGAACTATGAGGAAAAGGTAACTTCTTTTGCTTGGGATAGTGACAAGCATCACAAAGAGAAGCATCTTTCTTACAAGGAATGAAAAGAAATTGTTTAAAAATGGTTTGCAAACCTGTAAGTGAAACATGGCCTAGTCTCCTATCATTCGCAATTTTTTTGCTTCGCATGCAATTTCTGTTTTCTACATTTTCTGGTTTCGTCACTTTTCACTGTTACATTCTGTGAATTGGTGCGATTTCTGCAAATTTCTGAATATTTTACCTCAATCTTGAAGAACATGGCTTTCCCTAGCTACACCAATTACCTTACAAATGCTTCAAATCCATTTTATCTTCATCCTAACGAGAATCCATCGTTGATTCTCGTTACTCCATTGCATGACAACAAAAACTATCATAATTGGGCGCGATTGATGCTCATTGCCCTAATTTCCAAGAACAAAGAAAAATTCATCGATGGAACCTTTCTGAAACCGGCTTCCACAGATCCAATGTTCACTCAGTGGACGCGTTGCAACAATATGGTTCTCACGTGGTTTCATCGCTTAGTTTCAGAATTGATTGCCAAATCAATCCTCTCCATTCCTACTGCTCTGATACCATGTGAAGATTCAAGAATCCTGCACTGGATTCTAGAACCGAGAAGCAGAGAAAACAGAACAAGGAAGAAGAAGGTTGATTGAATTGATCATTTCATTAACTGGTAAAGTAAATGGTTACACTAATTCTGTTTATATACAGTAAACTACATAACTAACCATCAGAGATGTCTAACAAACAGTTACAGCTATACTAACAACTACACTAACTGTGATTAGGAACTAACTACCTAACTAACTGTAGTTACATAACAGGTAAATTACATTCAATAGGTAATACTTCTCCTTGACATAATTATAACACCATCAGCAAAAACCTCTTCAATAATGCGAACGTTAAACACAATATCATTTTTTTTATAACAACTAAACACAATATCATTAATCCAAGCCTTGAGCACCTTATTGATCGGATTTTAATTAGAAGTTCTGATAAATATTAATTCAGCAACATCTAACTTTCTTCGGTCCTTTGTATCCATATCAATTGTTAAAAATGACCCTGAACTTAGAACCGATCTCAATGATATATGCGGTTGAATTGTAAAGAGATTGCACATGCACTCTTTGCAAATAGAGCTCAAATTCAATTGAACAACCTTTACACGAGAGAGGATAAATCCAATGTGAAAATTTCTATGTATGTATATTATCTATTTAAGAAACTTAATTACATTATGTACACGTGGCCGGTAAACGTTCATTCGTCTATTTTTCCGACAAATATTATTTTCCCATAAAAACTTTAACTACACTATAAGTTCTGTTTTTTCTACCTCTCGTGCTGAGTGACCGCGAGTTCTTGTGAGTATTAATATCTACAATATACAATCAATCAAATAATATTATACAGAATGACGGTTTCCGTACAGATGCAATCAATCAACACAACATTTGCATAAGCTAGGTTAATAAAATAACATCGGATACATAAGTATTATTAGTTTTATAAGCGGAGACATAATATTATTTTAAATATGAAATTTGGCACAATTGTTTGCTAGCTTAGTCTACACTCTACCAAGTTCAGCACCTTTTTCTGAAATCTAATGGGAATATCCCAGAGAAACATTTGAATGAATAGGGTGTGTTTGGAAATTTCTTTGTGAAACAGGGGAGGACTTTAATACTGAGTTGGTGGCTTTTGAATGAGCAAAAGCTGTGTTAGCCTTGATGGCTAGTGCGCACAAGTCCGGCAGAGAAAGTGGCAATCGGGATTTTGAAACTGGCACAAGGAAGTAAATATGGTCCAATTGAAGCTCTTCAGTTGGAGCCAGAGGAGGCATTGGTGAGCCAAGATACATGGATTCTGAGCAACAGAGGAAACAGTTTGGGTTCTGAGACAGAACGTGCCATGCTTTTATTGGCTCCTTCAATTGTTGCAGCTTTCCATCTGAGTGAATTATGTTCACCGTAGTGGATTGCCTACCATGGTAATTTCCACCTTTGCTTGCATGTAGAGTTGATGCACATGTACCCATAATATATGCTTCGATTCTGTGTTAATTTGTTTTCTACTAGTATTGTCTATGTGTGATTTTCAAGAATGAAATGCAGAAATTAGTTCTCACACTGTTTTTTGTTTTGTTTTTTTCTGGATTATTGGATAGTGGGTGATGAAGTGAAGGGATCGAGTGCGGCTCTATTTATAGGCAGCGGATAGAAAAAGGGAAAGAGTAAAGTATAAGTCAAGGAGACATTATTGCTGATTTTATATTTATATTTATATTTATATTTATATGAATATGGATATGAATGAAAAATGCATGCAAAGCACGAACAGTGATTCCAGGTCTTGAAATGACTGCTGGACATTCCTCGTTCCTTCCTTTCTTTTTTTTTTTTTTTCGTTCCTTCCTTTCTAAAAGCATATGAAAAATAAACACAAATGAAATCATACTTATCTTGTCGTTTTTTCTTAAAAATTTTTTTACATTCATTTTTTAATTTTTGGTTTAACTCAAAGTCTCGACCCCACTAAATCGACTTGTAGTACGGGGGTGTCAATTCTTTACAATCTCTTATTCAAATTTTATCTCTAGTCTGTGTGAGATTTTGAGTTTTTTCGATACACTTCTCATGTCCCAGTATTATTGGGCTTGATGTGTGAAATGTGTGTTTTTTTTTTGAATAAACATCTGTAATCTCAAAAAATGATGTCTCCTGTCTCTCACCAATCAAAAGCTAAAAATATGCATATGTGTTTATGAGTTATTATTTTATTTTATTATGTAGTAAATTGTCATTAATAAGAGACAAAAAATATGACAAAATAGTGAGACAGAAGATTTTCATATTTTTTCCGCGTTTAGTTTTAGAATGTGGATGGAATTACCAACCTTTTTTCCAGAAATTATGTCCATCGGAAAATTGTGCAAACAATAAAACTAACTTTTTATTTCATTAAACTCCTTTCCGAGTTTCCATATGTCGCTATCCGAATTGTTCCACAATCATAGCATAAGAGACCGTCCAATTCTTGCGTCGTTGAGTCCTAGACACAGGTATCTGTTCCTTTTGCAAATGGCAAACAAAGAAATCATCGGAACCAACTCGAAGCATATTTGTGAGAAAGAAAAATCAATTTCACTTTCTTCTTCTTTCTCCTTTGTCTTTATTTTTTTTTGGACCAAATTCTCCTTTTTTTTTTGTTGCTAAACAACCAAATTCTCCTTTGTCTTTATTAAAAAATGATAGGTATAATAACGAATAAAAGAGTACAATAACGATCATATTTTATACTGTTGAGTGATGTGAGCAAGGTGTATAATTTCCTACATATCATGTATTAATTGTTTAGAAATATATCGTTCATTTCTAAATTTTTCTTTATGATTTGACCTACAATATTTTCATCTCCTTTTTTTTTTATAAGCTATTTTCATCTCCCGTTGCTTTTAGTTATTGAATTATCTTTCATTTGATCAACCTCTTTTATACCTTTCACAATGAGGATACAAAAGTTCCTCTTCTTGAAATTTAAAGTTGAGGAACACGGCTGGCAGAATCTTTTTTTTTTTTTTCGCAGCATGACTGTCAGAATCGAACCTCTTTTTATATATTGTTACTTCTGTGGATTTTCTCTACAAATGTCAAAAAATAAAGAATAAAAGAATATACGTAAATAATTTTTTATATTTATTTGGAATTCAACGGCCGAAGCCTACAATATTTTATAATTTTTCTTCAAAAGTTTAGGCTAAAAATGTACTACCGGTACTTTTTTTTTTTTTTTGGCTTAATTACAATTTTAGTCTCCAAGTATCACAATTGTGCGAATTTGGTCCTCTAGTTTCAATTACGTGAGTTGAGTCATCTAGTTATTGCAATTATACAAATTTGGTCCCCTAGGTTTCAACTATGCAAATTGAATCCTCGAGTTATTGCAATTATACGATGTTGGTCCCTCTTGCGGATCAATTTCTAATAAAAAATGTCGATGTATCACATGTGGCTATGACCTAGCATATAATTTGGTCTAGGTGGTATGCTAATTGGCTTAAAAATTTAAAAATATTTACAATATTTTCAGTTATAAATTGAATGACAATTGAATGGAGGGATCAAAATTGCACAATAGCGATATCTAGAGGACCGAATTCGCTCAATTAGAACCTAAGGGACTAAAATCGCACAATTACGATACCTAAAAGACTTAATTCGCTCAATTATAACTTGAGAACCAAAATTGCACGATCGTGATACTTGGGGACCAAAAGTTTAATTACATATGACTAATGTACTACAAGTACTTACATATGACTAATTAATAAAAGGAAATAAGCATAAATCCAAACCTAACACTTTTGTTGGTGCTATCCCGTCCAATTAGTTTAACTAAATTTCATTAAAGATCTGTCTTCTCGTTGCTCTCAAGCTTCACAAAGGTTCATGGCTGACACGAAATTCACAAAGGTTCATGGCTGAGACGAAAATGTTGGTATTATTATTATTATTGTTATTATTATTGTTGTTGTTATTATTATCTTATCTATAAAAGTTGGTAAATTATGAGGAGATTTTCTCTCCTAATTTTCCCGCCTAAACATCATCAGTCCGCAAAAATATAATAATATTTAGAAAATTAATTTAATATCCAATCAATCGAAATATGTCAAGTAATAATCAATCTCGATGTAAAAAAATTACTGCAAATATACGTATAATTAATTTTATGATATCAAAGTAGTCTATATTATAAATTTATCTATTTTATAGATAATATTATAAATTCTGAAAATATCACGTAGCACTCTTATTATCTCCTCAACAAGTACTAATTTCTGCAAATATATGTATAATTAGTTTTATGATATCCAAGTGATCTATATTGACCAAATCTTACTTCTTTGCCTAAACTCAGTGTGTGCTTCAACTCTTAATGTCAATGATTCAAATATCATATAAGTGGTATTTGATTCAATTAGATTTAATACCATATTTGTTCGATTGATATATTCTCTATGATACATTGCTTACACGTGGTTGTGTTTTTGCTTCTTTTAGGATTGGACCTAATTTTTTTTTGAATGTTAGTGTTGGTTTTGTCGACTCTTGCTTTCATATGGACTTATTGAACTTGGTATACATATTTAAAAATAATATTTATAATAGTAAGTAAATAAAAACAAAAAAACACATTTTATTAAATGAACTTTTAATTTTTTAATTTAAAATATTGTAGTATATTTTTATTAAATTATTATTTACCACTCAATTTAATTATCATTGTTGTAACATAATTGTGTGTTACTTTTAAAAAAAATTATTTTAATGGCTTAAATAACTTAAGCATCTTAGGTGTTGATACATAATATTTATATAAATAAAATATTTAATGTGTATTTTATTAATTATTATTATTATTATTATTATTATTACTAAAATATAGTGATACAATTCAACCGACACTTCAAATTTACCAGTCAAACAATGTTACATCATTTTACTTCATTTTTATCACCAGCACTTCACTTAAAATTTATTCTGTCTTTCTCTTTACAAATAAAATGTAAACATATAGTGGTGTAATAATAATAATAATAATAATAATAATTAAAGACAATTTTCTCTCACTCTATTCAACTATAAAATTGTTATAAGCTATTTTTACCAGTGATGCCAATACGAAGTATTGCATGTATTTGCACATTTAAGCTTATATTTGGGTGACTAATTTATTAAAAAAAAAAATTTGTCAGCACTTTGAATTTTTTTTAAAAAATGTTGATATATTGTTGCAAAGTGCTTGATATAGAAATCACTAACAAAAATATAACGCGAGGCATTTCCTTCTCTCCTGACTAACATATTAAGAAATTTTTTTCATTTCAAAGAAAATTTGAATTTTCTTTGAAATGTTAATATTTAGTTAATATTTAACTTTAAGTAAATACTTACCTATATACACAAGTTATTTTAGAATATGCGTAAAAACTAATACAACCCCATGTGACCACACTTTTACCATACTACGCAAGTTTTCCCAACTAAATGGTGGTAATTTTATCTACTTTTGTTTATCCCAATACGAACATAAACCATATTATTGTTAATTATATAAAAAATTACAATTTTTATTGCGGATTTTTAATCATATTTTTCTTCTAGGGATATAGCACAAGTGCTAACTACAAACTACCCTAACATTGAATTTAGATTTTTCTTTTCAAATTTAATTCTTTTCGAAGAAACATTTTGCAAACATTTTTTTGATGATAATTTCATATAGTTTTGATTTGTGATCTCTAGTATTGCTTTTTACATAAAAAATACAAAATTTGTTAAACATGTTTAGTAATAAATAATATAATAATAGCAATTAAGTAAAATTTTACTTTTATTTAAAATGTAGTATTTATTATTTTTAATTATTCTAATATTAAGAGATAAAATAAAATTTAAAATGGAATAAATTTAGAATTTATATTCTTATGTGTTTACTTATGAAAACTATATTTTTTACCATTTTAAAAGCATGCAACTTTGATAAGATCAAAAGTTTTTAAAGTCTATATCTTTCTATAGTTTACTATCCATTAAGTAACATACTTAATTGATTTGTTTATTATCCATATCCAGAGGTTGTAATGCACATAAGAGATAAGTTTGGTTGAAATGATAATTGAGAGGTCATATATTGGATAAAAGTTTAAATTTCAGGACATAGACACTGGCATTTACTTCCTGAAATCTATATTTAAATCTTTTTGTACTAATATTATGACATTTAGTTCTTTTGGTAAACATGTAAATGTCTCTCGGATATCGTGTGGAGCATAGGCCACCATATATAATGTAAGTACATTTAGTGTGTGTTTTTAGTTCATTTTGTATCCATCTAAGAAAACGAAAATTCCAAAATAACATTTTACTAATTATGAATTATTCCTTATTATTTCATTGCTATTTATATACACAGTTCTTATAACATATATATGTCCAAAAAAATATTTTGGATAGGTAAATTGGTTTCATGTTAAAATATTATTCGTTCACTTTCATTGATAGATTTTATTGGGTTTTAACTTAAGTTTTCGCGACACTATATCTTTATGTTTAAACAATTTCCATAATAGATGTATGTATGTAATTAAGTTGGTATATAAAAAAAATTTACTTTTCGATACCGTATTTTTAAATTAAAGTTTTTACTTTTAAAAAATTCTTAGTACACTAATACAAAATAAAATAAAGCGCATTAATTTCTCTTTTGCGATGCATAGGTCTACACACTAAAATATATAAATAGACTATTACTTAACAACTTATTTATATAAGTGAATATTAGGGGTGAACATGGGCCGGTTTGGATGGATTTTTGCCAAATCCAATGCCCGATCCGATCAACTTGAATGGTTTGGATTTCAAAAAAAAACCGCAGTTTTTCTAAATGGCCCGAACCGAACCAAACCGGTGTTGAACGGGTTGGGTTGGATGGGCTCGCGGGTTGTGAAGCAAACAAATTAATTTTGAACAAAAAAAAATTAAAATGGCATAACACTGATTTTATATCATTCAATTATGAAAAATGACACAAATTCCTACAACATCAACATATAAAATGACAGCACTATTTTTAGCAAAACATTAGTATTTTTAGCAAAGAAACAAAGAAAGATTTTAGCAAAGAAACAAAGACCAAAGACAAAGAACATTTCAACAAAGAAGACAAAGATTATTTATGTAGACATGGATATGAAAGCTGTAATACTGAAACCAACTTACCATGTTTGAGCTCCATTGTTGCCTTTTCCACATCTTATTTCACCAGGTCCCTTAATGACTGAACCAGACACATCACCAAACGTTTCAGAATTGTGCGAATCCAACAAATTGTTCTCATTTTCATCGTATCTGCTATCATTAGCACCCTTACCCCTATATACTGAAGAGAATCCGGTCTCTTCATCAATGTCAAAGTCATCAGGGTAAAGGCCTTTTTCCTGTTGAGAAAAATCAGTGTTTGAGGAATTCAAATAGACAACTAAATTAAAAAATTATAGAAATTCGCAAAGGGAAAAGAAAAGAAATATGAAAGAAAAAGAAAAGCATTGCAGCCACACCAACCTCTGCTAGGTGAAGATCTTGGGTTTCCTCACCCTCAATTTCTCTAATTCTCTTGCTATTCTTAAGGCTTGCTTTTCCAATTCTCTCATCTGATTTTCATTTGTTTCAAATTGATCCCATCCCCTAGAAAAATAAAAATAATTGTCAATGTAAAAAATGGTGGAGCTGTGAAGAAACCTTAGTCCTAAATACTACCATTGTTATTGATGTTTGGGTGAAAGACATTAGTCCTAAATGCAACTTGGTTGTGTAAACCCGTGAGACATTTCCAATACATATAACAAACAATTCAACACCTCAAATTCACAAACACCACACCAATGATGTTTACACTTGCACATTACCTCAGGGGACTTGAAACATAACTGAAACACATCCAAACTCAACAAAAACACACACAGTCACAACGAAGAACATCAAACCAAGATTGAAACATAACTTGAAACATAATTTTTTATGCCACACAATTGATGAGATGATCAGAATTGATTGAGGAGAAATGAAGAGATGGAGATGAAAAGGGTGCAGACCTTTGCAAGAAGTGGGCGGGTCTTTCTGCAAATCCTTGAGCTCCTTGAGGATGCGCTTTGAAGCCATGGGTGAGACGTTGGAGTTTCAGATTTGAAGAAAAATTGGATCAGAACGGAACCCTAGAAGCAGAAATGGAGGGAAAGGGAAAAATAATAAGAGAAAGAGATAAGAACAGCAACAGCAACACACGCAGCGTGAATCACGCACCTTTCTAACCCAACCCTTTCTTTTTTCTTCCCTTTTTTTGTGTGGGTGCAAGCGACTTTTTCTCTGTTTTGAAGAGGAGAGGTTGAGGGCGAGCCGAGTGAGCGAAAAAGGTGACAACGGAGGAGGACGGAGGTGGTTGAGGACGGCAGAGTGACGCGAAGGAGCTGAGGGAGAGAGACGAACGGAACGAGGATCATGAGAAGAGACTGAGAGTGACCGAGTGAGGACGGAGGCACCATGGAGGACGAAGGTGTGGTGGCTCTGATCGGCGCCGTCCACCAAGGAAAAGGGAGAGGTTGAGGACGGCGATCACGGTCACGGCAGAGGGAGGGAGAGTGACCTGAGTGAGTGAAGTGGAGGTGACAGTGAGAGTGCCCTGCAGTGCGTGTGCGTCTTACTTACGCTGAGTATAAAAAAAAAAACCGGGTCGGGTGACCGGGTTGGCGGGTTTGCATTTCAAAATCAATTACCCAAACCAATAGCCACCGGGTTTGTTTGGTTCGGGTCGGTTTTGACCCGAACTTGATTGGATTGGGTCAAAACCGGGTTGGATGCGGGTTGGGTCACCGGGTCAGCGGGTCGACCCGAACCCGTGTACACCCCTAGTGAATATATAAATAGATATTATTTTCAATACTTGCTTCAATGATAACGTAAATAATGAATTGTAAACAATTTTATTTTGTCATCATTTTTATGTTTTAAATATAATCTTATCTATTAAAATATGACTCAATATATTACCTCACAAACGTAATTTGTCTGTACATCGTACGAGTATACGCACTAGTTATTATTATTGGTGGTGTGGTGCTTTGCTACATGAGACATTTTCTTATTGGGAATAAATTTCCCTTTCACGAGATAAAAACAAGAAGGGTTAAATATATTTTTAGTCTATATTAAATTACGAATTTTCGAATTTAGTCTCTGCACACTTTTTTAGTTTCACTTTATAAAGCTGTATGCTTTTAGTCCCTCTACAGAGATTAAAAGTATGCAGTTTTGTAAAATGTGAGAACTGAAAAATATAAAAGGATTAAGCTTAAAAATTTAAGATAATGATACGGACTAAAATTAATCCAAAAGGAAGATGAGACCAACCAACTGAGAAGAATGCTAGAAATTCACGAAAACACTTTTTGTTTTCAGCATAACAGTGTTAGAGCACCCGGCGCAAAAAGTACATCAAGATTGAAGTCGCCGACTGGACTGGCCTGGCGGTGCATATGGGTCCATTCCAAGGAAGCAACCTTGAATTTTCTCAGCTCCTACCTATCTTGTTTTCACATTCCAGGTTGCCCCGAGTTACGTCAAGTTTTCTGTTTCACATGTCTCTGTTTCCTTTATCGTAATATATTGACACATGATTCTTTCATTATTTTCTCTTCGGTGTATATATATATATATATATATATATATATATATATATATATATATATATGGATTATATAATATAATATAACTAGTGTGTGTACCCGTGCGATGTACGGGAAAAATTATGTTTGTCAAGTAATAATTTTATTATTTTAATAAATAAATAAATAAATTGTATTTAAACATAAAAATGACGTCAAAATTAAATTAATAACACTTCATTTTTTTATTACTAAAGAAAAAGTATAGCAAAATGTTTTTTTCCTTATAAAATCCATATGTATCAAAACTAATAACTATACTCTCTCCGGTCTTTTTTATAAAAAATAAAAGAATTTTTTTCTTGGTCCTAATTATAAGAAACAACGTCAATTTTTAAATGTATTAGATGTCTAATTTTTATTTATACCCTTATTTATAGTGAGACTAATATTAATAAAATACTCTATTTCCTATGCAAGTGGGTTTATTACAATTCTAGAGAAAAAAAATATTTAATAGTATTAATTAGAAAAAACTATTTTTAATGTATTTTTGTAATCTATGTGAATTAGGCTTTTGTTTTTTATAATCAGGGCAAGAGGAAGTAAAAGTTTATAAACTAAATAAA
This sequence comes from Calophaca sinica, assembly GCA_037113605.1. NCBI lineage: Eukaryota > Viridiplantae > Streptophyta > Magnoliopsida > Fabales > Fabaceae > Calophaca > Calophaca sinica. The sequence goes on from CM073734.1 coordinate 75,814,446, forward strand.
ATAGATGTAACAATTTTAATTTAGCAATCCTTAAGAGATGACTCGAGAGCTGCAAAATTAAAATTCCTTTCATGGGGTCCATAAGTGAAAGAATATAAAACAACGTGATATGCGAAAAAGTCACTGTAGGTGCCACGAGAAATTGTCTCCGATCAATGTTTGGGAATGACAACTTATAATGTAGAGCAAGCTTGGATAGGAAATAACCACAAATGATCACATTAATTATGTAAAAATTACTCCATCCGTCCCAAATTATAAGAGTCTTTTCGTAAAATCTCTCCCACCAAAAAATATAATTAACGTAGTTAAAAACAATAAATTTGTCTACAATTGTTATTGTTTTACCTAAACTACTCTTGAAAATTGGAAAGATAAATTAGATTACACTTCATTTAACTTATTGATTAAAACAAAAATAAATTAAATAAGGGTAATAGGAAAAAAATAATTAATGCTACACACAAATTTCAAAGAGCCTTATAAAATGGACCAAATAAAAAAACTAAAATCAATAATATATACAATTATAAATAAACTCATTGAATGCACTGACAGGTGTCATTCTCTGATGAAAAGAACAATTAATGAGACGCCACTAGGATAATTACTTAAGGAAAAAAAGCCACATGTATAATTAAGACAAATCATATGACATGTGTGTCACCTCATTCAATGATTTCATTTTTAAAATGGGAAAAAAATAGAATTATATTTTAAGAATGTAATCAATCAATATTATATACAAATAGGGATTAAACTCATTGATTACATCAATAAGTGTCGTATTCTGATGCATTTAGCAATAACTACAGAATGAAAACTAAAGAATCCCCGTGTCATCTTACATAACCTTCAAATTAAATACGTGGACAATAGTAAGCTACACGTCAGCCAGAATTACTATACCATGACTAAGTAAAACAGATGATCAAAAAGTATAGAAACATAAATATTCAATCTGCACTCAATGACAAACACCATTCCATGCGAAACGGATTCTATTGGCACTTAATGACAATCAAATCGTTGACCATGTGAGCAAAAAACATTTGTTACAGATTTTATTCCCATTATTTCAATAATATCTGAATCTTAATATGGAAAGGATGAAAATGAAAACTAATTCCAGATAGCCAAAAATGTGTGTTCCCTGCCAATTAACGTTGAATGTGTTCCATGCTTAATCGTCGTCATTCTTAACTCCAGAATGTTTTTATAACTATTTCCTCCAAATCCCAACACAACAGCCGAGCCTTCACCTACAAACGCCAATCAATCACCATTATATCATTCCCATTATGAAAAACCCCTTAAAACATAAAACTGAAAATAATCATATCGAAATAAATGGTGATTGCAAATCATGTCAATCAGATATTAATGAAATATAGGTAAAAAAAAAAAAAAGCCTGCATTCATCTATAAATTTGAATGAATTGAGCATCACTTTGCTCACCAGTTTTGGCAGCTAAGAAACCTGATATTGAAATCAGTGTCTCGACCACCTAATTATCTTATTTTACAGTTTTGCGTAATAACCCAGTGCGCCTAACCTCAATCTCCTACGGCTTCTCAATCTGCTCCTTTGTCTGCTTCTCAATCTCTTCCCCCGTCTCCACGTGTTGCGATGCGGAGTTCTCGGCACCAAGTCCCATCTACGGCAACGACGACTCCGGGTGCTTCAATACCTCTGAGACGACTCTCTTCTATCTCTTCAAAAGCCACCAAGCCCGAAGACCCAATAATCATTTCTTCTGTGCGGGAATACAAGGTATTTCGTTATAATTCTTGCTTCTATTATGTTGTTTTTTAAATTCTTTATATCCTTTTTAAATTGTTGTGGTGAAAGAATGGGATTTTCAAGGTTGGTGCACTTTTATTTGAGAATTATAAATAAGTTAAAAGGGAACATAAGAGCTTCAGGTTTAGGCTTGGTTTGATTCTCTGTCTGCGTGTGTGTATTATACAATTCTGCCCAGAAAATTTTGTGCCCTGTCCTATATTGAATAGGGTTTAGGGTTTAATGCAGCACCAAATACTGGCCTGCACTATTTTTTAAAATTTAATTTTCGTGTTTTTACAATTTGTAAAACACTTTTCAATTTAATCTGTATCTTTTCATCCCTATGCGTCTTTTCTCTTTTTGAGTTGTTTTGGTCTCAAGAATACTGTTCAGTGTTGGATTCTGCTTCGGTTGTTGGCATAATTTAACTCATTTTCGCTTCTATTGTGGTATGAAATATACATTTAAAATTTGCATAAACGTAGAATCATTATCCAATGATCCATTGTGTTTCTGCTTTCCATCTAAATCAAAGTACAACCTTTATTGTAGCAATAATGAGCATGATTTTATCCGAAGCAGGTTCTTGAATATCATGGCAAACAAGTTAGGTGCAACATTGCAGATCTAAAGGAGGCACACTATAGATCAAAAGAGAAAGACTGCTATGTGAGTTAATTCTCCTTCCCTTCCCCTCCCCTGGGTTGATCCTTTTGTTTATGGCCTCTAACACGATGAATATCATGCATTGCAAAAGTAGTTTCTAACACGTTCTATTGTCACATATAACAGATGAGAAAACTGTGAGGAAACTTTTGCAATGTGTTTTCTTACTGCTATTGTTAGTGACTGATGCAGATACAAGGAACACTTGGCACTTTCAATTTCAATTATACCGTTTTTCTCCTTTTTACTTAATGTAAGGATTAATTTCGAATTGTTCCACAGAGGACGTGGAAAGTTTGAGGCAGGAAGCTAATGTTTGTTTGTTGATTATTTTGGATATTTTGAGCTAACTCATGGTTTTCAATTGTTTTATCATAAGCAGCAATAAGAGACATGGGACGTGGACAGAGGCAACCTTACAATCGAAAGTGGAATGTTCCACAGAGCACGTGGCATGTGGCAAAAAGTATTGCCAAGTTGCAAAGTCCTGATCTTTGTTACAATTAATATTTATTATTTTATACATTTCTTATTGTATAGTTGTTGTGCAATTGAAAATGTGCCAATTTCTTATTATTAACACTTTGGTTTCACACCCTGAGTGGCAATTTCTTATATTGGATTTGTTTCATTTTTATATAGGGATTTGTTTTTAAAGTAGAAGGATAATTAAGGGCTTAAGAAATTGGAGCAAGTGTAGAAGAAATATCCCGAGAGGGTTGAAGCTATTGTAAAAAGGGGGTCATGGAAAGCATCAATCAATAGAAAGCCAAGTATGTATTTATAACACATACTTGGTGGCTTTATTCTTCATGCAATTTCAGAATTCTTTTTTTTTTTTCCCTTTCTTCAACTTGAATTATAATCAACTATCAATATTGGAACTTGCTGGGTCTTTATCTACTTCTACTTGATTTGATATGCAGTCTTTGGTTCAATTCATGAATGTAATCCAATGAGTTCTATCATTTCAAAGTGCATGCGTTGGTGATCGAATTATGCATGCTTTATAAACACTCTCTACATTATGGTATTTTTCTTCACATATATAGCATTATTAGTTCTCTAAATTTTATAAATATGTTATATCTTTTTTATGCTAATTGCTTTGTCAAACATGTTACAGTGGTAAAAAAAAAAGAACATATTTGTTTATGTTGTAGTTAGTAATTACATTAACTAATTTCTATATGCCATATGTAGGAAGTTTCCAAGGAGTGTTGTGTTAAACATGGAGGATGGAACCCTAAATCATTTCTGAGCTTTCAACAACTTTGGCCACAGGGTATTTACAATAGCCTTTCACCAAAATAATTTATCAGTATGTCATGAATAGGATAAGCATCTAATTCCGAAGAAAAGTAAATGAATTTTGGAATATACAGCACCATACTCATGCTCTGATTTTATTTTATCATATTTGCAGTGTTTCTTTATACTAGGACTATTATCTTCTTAAAAATACTATAATTGTTGATGTTGACTTCACTTTTAGTGGTTGGCGCCTTTTTCTGAGGTTCATTTTTATTATGCTTCCAATGTTCTAAAATGCCACATCCAATGACTAAAATGTTGATATTTTCCAAGTCAAATAAATGACTTTAGCTTTATTATTACTTGAACTTCCAAATACATGAAGCAATTTAATTTTTTCTTGCAACTGCTGCATGAAGTAACATTTGTGGACACTCCTGGTGCAGATCTAGAGAGAAACAATGGACTCAATGAAGCTATGATTTCATCGGTGTTGAGTTGCATCAAGCAAAAGTAGAAGAAATATTATATAAGCTCTGAATATTATGAATATTCTGCGTCCATTTGATCATGAGCCAAGTTGCCAATGTTTTACAAAGTAATTATAGGTGTCTGTCATGTTTTGGGTTAACTGAGTGTCTTTTTTTATAACACGTCAATTGAGTGTTTATATGATTTCTTTCAACCCATTTGCATTAATATCTATGTTCTAAAGTCAAATGGTATACTGTACTCATCGCACTATCATTCCTCAATACTTTCTGGAAATATGATAAATTAAGAGTAAAAATATACCAACAAGAAATCAAAAATTATTTTAGTACATTATTTAATTCAATATTATAAATACAAATATGATAAACTAACAGTAAAAATATACCATACAAGATAAAAAATTTATAATAATATTATATCAAAAATATGGAGATTTTTTTTTGTCACCATGTTATTGGTGCGCAGTATCCATCGGCTTTGCCGGTGATTAATTTACGCCTGGGAACTTGGTTGGCCACGTGTTTTTTTGCTCGGCTTTACCGGTCCGTGTGGTTCTCTCCTCTCAACAGAGTTTTTGCGCATAGCACAGGCCTATAAATATATTGTACAAAAATTATGATTCTATGATCTAAATTTATTCTTAAACGGAAACTTAAATATTGAAGGTTTGAATATATACGTAATGTTATTTTTTCTAAACCCTAGATTTATGATTATAATTTTTAAGCCTGTAGATAGATTGTAAAAAAATTATGATTCTATGATCTAAATCTATTTTCAAATGAAGCTTTAGATATTGAAGGTTTGAATGCATGCAAATTGTTGCTTCTTCAATATTCTAGGTGTATAATTATAATTTTTAAGTATTGTCACGGGCCTAAAATTATTTTTTAAAAAAATTATCAAATATTTTTTATGTAAGAAAAGTACAATTTTCTTTTGGTATACTATATAATATAGTATATAAAGCATAAGGCACAATGATGGACATTTTATAAGAAACATAATATTTTACACAAAAATATTAATATCTATATGTAAATCATTACACTCTATGGCTCATGGTTGAAATAAATCAAATGTTCTATAAATTTTTGTATACAAGTCCTTATAAATGTTTAAAAATACTATATGTAATGTTTCAATTATCTTATAGAAAAGTTTGTAAAACACATACACACATGCATGACACGGGTTGAGATACTAGTACTCTTATAATTTGAGACGGATGGAGTATTTACTACAGATTCCACCACATGGTAAATAACAAATGCATTATTATCTTAGATTGAAAATATTAAATAATATACTTAATTGCCCCTATTTTGGGCAGGAAAAACAAATTTACAAAACTTCCTCACGAATTGCCTCCACCCCACTGTTTGGAAATGATAGCTTTGAATATAGTGCAAGTGCAAACCTTGGAAAAAGAAATGATCACAAATATCGACTTTATTACTCTTACTTATCATTTATTAGCATCAACGTGGTGGAGCTTTTGATGTCATTTTTCAAATGCAGCAAGAAGACTTGTGCATGCAGATTTTGGATCCAAAATACTACTCCGGAACCATTTATAAGGCAAAAAGTCATTTCTAGATTCGTTAAAAAATATATGTATCTGGTCCAAAAATTAGACCAGATACATACATTTTTTAACGAATCTGGAAATGACTTTTTACCTTATAAATGGTTCCAGAGGGAGTAATTTATAATAGTAACATAAATGGTAGATTATGTATTTGCATCAGTAATTGCAGTAGATGAAACGTCTAATATGTAGGAACGTTTTCTCCATTTAATTCATTATGTTACACTTGCTATCTTTAATAAATGTCAAAGGTATCCTCGATCAATTGCCACTTTTAGGTTCATTGAGGTTTAGACTTAGTCACATTCAATCCTTACCTAAAGTCAATGATGCAAATAAAAATGGAAATAGTACCAACCGGATAAATTTACACATGACGATGAACCAATATGTAAAAAAAATTGATTTTACAGACAACAAACACATAATAATTTGACACTATAATGCACAGGAGGATTCAATATTTTAGGTATCTTCACTACAATTGAAATTGAAGGCAGGCTTCAGCAAGTACAAACACAACTAATTATAAGACATCTATGGAATTTATACCCTAGACTTGGTATGCACATTCCACCTTGTTGCCAACACAGGAAATGAAACAGGAGTCTAATAGTTAAAGCAGAACAACCTATACATTATTTTTGCCAGCTACTCACTTCTCAGAGCAACTATAAATTATTTTTGGAAGCTGCCTCCCTTCTCACTGATATGACCTATTTGAGGAGCTTGCTAAATTTCTCCATCAGAACCAAAGAAAAATCAATTTTTTGGCCCCCCACATTGGGTAAGGAGGACAACCATTATGAACTGAATATTTGAATTCTCACTATCTGTTGAATAACCACCCTGCACAACTGGAAAATGTGTAAATGTAAAAATGAAACAAAATGTAAAAATCATAAAAATGAGAATCTAAAACCATGAAAAACATAAAAATGAGTTAACGCAAAAATTAAACAGATTCATTAGCAGTGGGTTTGTGCTAAATTAGCACAAACCCATAAAGCATGTATAGAATTCCACAGCATGGATAGAAAAGAAAACGCCTAAAGTTTGAATATCATTAAAATAGAATTACAACATCAGATTTTTTAGAAAAGAATTAAAAGAGCATACCTTTTTGCCTTGAAAATAACATGCCTATTTATGCAGAGGATTAAACCCAAATGCTTTGCTGATGGATTCATACTACAAACAGTAACAAAATAAATTAATACAAAAAATCAGATGAAAAATATAACCCCAGAAGATTTCACCTTTCTGATCTTCTCGAAGATCTGCAAAACAATAAGTCACCAAACCAGATGAAATTTCGCCTATTTTTTTCCAGAAGAAGAAACACAGCAAAGAAGTAGAAACGATGTACAATTATATTTCACAGTTTCTTTATATATAAAAAAAACTCAAATAACAAATAACTCACAAAACGCGAATCGACTTCACAAATGTAGACATCTTGTTGCATGTTCACCGAACATGATCTTCCAGTAGCCATGAAAGCTTCAAACCGAGATTGAAAACGAAACAGAGCAACAGCTTTATGCGCAGTGGCTGTTTGGCACCGGAGATTTGTATGGCGGAATATGAAAATCAAGCGGTGTTGAAAATTAAATAGGAAAGAAAAGGAAAAGGAAACGAACGGTGTGAAGAAACAATGCTTCTACACATATGCCCTTTCCCATTCGGTGGGAGTAGGGTTTTGGAATGTTGAGAAACTCAAAAAGTATAAAAAGTAGCTAAAAAAGGGTTTGGAAACTGAACGTCAAATTTATTATTGTTGGAGAAATCAGAAGTGGGTCACACTGGTTTTAGCAATGGCTGTGCAGTGCAGCCCATGTGTCCATATCAATTAAAATCAAGCCTCATCATTTTTAATTGGGTACAGCTGTAGTTTATTTAGTGCATGTTTGGTTTGGACACCAAACCACCGTTTACACTCATTTTTTCTGTTTGTGTTTGGCAAACAGAGTTTTTTTTTTATTTTGTTGTTTGGTAAATTTCTTGTTTGTCTTTTTCGTTTACGAAACGTTGTTTTGTTGCAGGAGGTCTGATGTTGCTTTTCTGTTTGCAAAACTTCATTTGAGTATTTTAACACTTCAAAAATGATTCTATTTTGTCAACCAAACACAAATCAATTCTTCTAAACTCAGTTTTAAAATATTTTTACTAAACACAAATTATTTTTTTAAACTCCATTTTTAAAAACTCAATTTTCTAAACAATATTTTACACGATCTAAATCAAACGAATCCTTCGTCACTAAATGATGAAAGTATCCTTCAATTCGGCGAAAAATCTTTGCTTTCACTGTGTACTTTACTTTTAGAAATAAAAGATATAAAGTAGATTGCATGATTCCCTGCCCCTGGTACAAATCCTAGCCTGAAATATATGACTATCATATCATTTAATACAAAAAAAATTTTGGAGCAAATTTAACGGAGAATCTTAAACTATATCCGGCCCTAGAGGCAGACCCCATGTTGAGTTCAGGGTGTGCACTTGCACTCTTGAACTTTAAAATTTTTCACTTAGTACCTCATAAAATTTTAATTTTGACTCTTCTAAAATTTATTTTTTGCACCCTGACCCACCCTCACTCTCTTCTGCACCCTCAACTTTCTCTCTCAGAAAATTCGTTTCTCTCTCTCTCGCTCGATCCTCTCTCTCTTGCTCGATCCACACTCTCTTTTTCTCTCATACGCCACCGCCACTCACCATTGGGCTGAACGATGGCGCCGGCCGAGGCGGACCGTCTCAGGTCATCTCCCTCTACTTGCGGCTCGTTCTGCAACTGCGTCTCTCCTGCAATTGCGTCTCTCTGTTCATGCAGCGGCAACGACCTTCTCCATCTCCAACCATTCTCGTTCACACAACGGCCTTCTCCATTTCCTGTTGTTGGTGAGTCTGTGATGCCTCTTTTAATGTTTCCCCCTTGTTCCCCCTTCAGATTTTCCTAATTTTGAAAGCCTAATTTCCCCTTGTTTTTAGACTGTTGTGGCGGTGGTGTGCCGTTTCATTTCTTCACAGCCTCGGTTCCTTCATTCATAGCTTTTGTTGCCTGAAGTAATCCCTAATGGGCTAATTGTTGTTCCCTTATTTTGTGCAGGCCATTATTAAATGCACCCCCGCACTTGGTAGGTACACCCCCAATTTGCGAATTTTCTAAAATACCCCTACTTAAAATCTTAGTACCGAAAATTCGCAATTTTCGGAATGCAAAAAAAAATCTTATCAAAAATTCGAATTTTCGGTATACAATTTGTATACCGAAAATTCGAATTTCCGGTAAAATAATTTTTTTTCTCTTACCAGAAATTGGAATTTCCGGTATACAATTTGTATACCGAAAATTGGAATTTCCGGTTAAAAAAAAGCTTCTTCACTTCTCCGGAAATTCGAATTTCTGGTATACAAATTGTGTTCCGGAAATTAGGAATTTCCGGTAAACACAAAAAAATTGTGTACCGAAAATTCCAAATTTCTGGTACACAAATTTTTTTGGGTTTACCGGAAATTCCTAATTTCCGGAACACAATTTTTGTGTGATGTGAATGACGTTGAAACTAAACGGTCCAGATTACAAGCATATATATAATATCACGGTACAGATTACAACAATACCCCTGAACCGTACCCAGATTACAACAATTGGTGAAGGGAGCTTCGCTACGCTCCGCTAGCTCAGCTCCCCCGCCCCCAGCCTTATTGATACTGAATCATATGAGCCATACTCAACAGATTCTTTCACCAATTGCTTGTTTTTCTCGTTTCCCTCCTTTGTCACTGATTCTTAAATTCTTGGGCTATTCCATTTCCAGACTCCATCCTTTCTTCTGTTTCTGTTCTGTCCATTTGTATGGAGGAGTTGTCTGGTAAACGATCCTGAACATCTGGAAGTATTTTATACCGGAAATTCCAATTTCCGGTAAGAGAAAAAGAAATTACTTTACCAGAAATTCGAATTTTCGGTAAGAATTTTTTTTTTTTGCATTCTGAAAATTGCGAATTTTCGGTATTAATATTTTAAGTAGGGGTCTTTTGGAAAATTTGTAAATTGGGGGGTGTACCTACCCGGTGGGGGTGCATTTAATAATGGCCTTTTGTGCATGGTTACGGGCTAGTGCTACGACTGTTCTTAATCTTGGCCCATTCTTTAAATTTTTTTTTCAAAGATGCAGTGTTACCATTTTTTAATTTACAGCTGTTCTACGGCTCTTCTAAATTTTTTTTTTCACATTTTTAATTTTTTTTAAGGATACCTGTTCTGTTTGTGATTTTTTAATGTGATGTTTTTTGTAATTTTTTTTTGTAATGGAAGATTGTGAAAAATAAATTGACTGATGGTCTAGTGACTTATATTAAGAGAGATGTATTCAATAATATTGACAGTGAGTTAAGTATTCAACGATTTCAAAACATAAAATCGCGTAAATGACAATTATGAAGTTTATAATTTATTTGATTGTGTCTATTAAAATTTTATGATTTTAACATTTATAATGATATGTAATTTTTTTTTGCACTCCCTAGCCCAGAGTCCTAGGTCCGCCACTGTCTGACCCGATATTCATCCTTAAATCAAATTGCTGGAAGTTGTTATGGTTTACATCATCGAGCATTGCATTAATTTGTTGTTAATCATACTTATAACCAACGATCATCTTACAATTAGACCCGTATTTGAAGACATAGACCAGGAATCCGGATTCAGTGCAGTTACTACTTTGTACAATTAGCTACATCACCACTATTAGCTGACTGCAAGTAATGGGGAGAGGGACTTCGATGCATAAAAAATTATAAAGCAATATCCCAATAAATATAAAGTTTTTCAGCTGCTACTCCTGATTTAGGTGGTTTTTTTCCCTTAAGATTTAGGTAGCTTTTATTCTTTGTTAATTATTCCCTCTATTACTTTTTATAAGCCCCTTTTAGAAAAAAAATTCTAACTAATTATAAGTCATTTTTCAAATTACAAAATACATTAATTATTTTTTTTTCAAAAGTATCCCTAATTAATTGCATAGTATTTAAAAATTCAAGATATGCATTAATTATGATTGAAGGATAAATTTGGAAAAACATACACATTATAGACAAATTTAATTATGCTAACTACTTTTTTTAATATGTGTTTTTTTGTCTAAAGAGACTTATAAAAAAAAACTGATGGAGTAAAAGTTTAGGGTGAGCTGAGATTCATTTCTTAAAATTCACTTGATTGAATAGTTTAATGATTATTTTAACTCAGTTGTCGGGTTTATTTTTTATTGGGTCAATCAAGTTTTTCGGTCGGCAGGTTTTATTTTATTTGAATGTCACGTTATCAGCGTCCAATGCGGTGTTTTGTGAGACACGAGCTAGGCTTCTTCCCAGGCTCAAACAGTCCAAAAGAGTGGGTTTGAGTGAGAAAATTATTGTGATATAATCCAAATCATATTGGGCCTTGTTGCTTAGTTGGGCCTGTTCGTTGTCGAGTTGGTTCTGCTCGTTGTCGAGTTGGTTGGTACTGCTCGTTGTCAAGTTGGTTCTGCTCGTTGTCGAGTTGGGCCTGTTCGTTGTCGAGATTGGTTAAAGGACTATAGGGCCATTAGTCCCTAACCGTTTTCGTTTTCTGTTATGTTAGTTTTCTTGTAAAAGCTGTTAACAGCATTGTTAGTGTATGGTTAGCAGTATTCCGTTGTAGCAATAAATATTCATTGATCAGAGTGAATATACAATTTTCAACTTTTTCTCTTCATCCCAGAGAGTAACTGTGTGTGTGTGTATCATCTCTTCTTTACATTCTGGGTTTTACCACAACAAACTGGTATCAAGAGCGAGAGAGAATTGATCCTGAGAGTAAGCAACAATGGCGACCGGTAATGGAGGCTACTTCCCGATGAACTTGCTGGTTCTTGATGGAAAGAACTGGGAGCGATGGAATGTACAAATGAAGGTATTGTTTGGCGCCCATGAATTCACAGAGATTGTGATGGGTGGCTATGAGGAGCTTGGTGCGAATCCAACAGAGGCCCAGAGGACAACCTACAACAATGCAAAGAAGAAAGATTTCAAGGCATTGTGGTACATTCATCAGTGTGTCGATGCAAGCAACTTTGAGAAGATTGCCACTGCAAATACGTCGAAGGCAGCATGGGATGCGTTGGTTAAATGCTATACAGGAGGAGTCAAGGTCAAGAAGGTGCGGTTGCAGTCTTTGAGGAGACAATATGAATTGATGCACATGGAAAACGAAGAAAAGGTGGCCGAGTACATCACAAGATTGGTGACCCTGACTAACCAAATGAAGGCTTGCGGTGAGGCGATCCGCGGATCGGATCTTTGGTGAAAAAGTAATGAGAACCCTAACCCCTCAATTCGATTTTATTGTTGTTGCAATAGAAGAATCGAAAGATGTGAGTGAAATGACCATTGAAGAGCTTCAAGGCTCTTTAGAGGCTCATGAACTCAGAGTTATTGATCGTGGGGCTGAAAGAAAGGTGGATCAAGCCCTTTCGGCTCAGGTGGTCGGTAAAGGGGAGAAAGAGAAGTTTGACAAGAAGGGATACAAAGGAAAGGGTAAGTTCAATAAGGGAGGAGGTTGGCAAAACAGAAAAGATTCAAGCAAGGTTGAGGACAAACCTGAATCCTCAAAGAAGGGAGGAGGGTTTAACTCGAATCTTGGCAAGAAAAAGGTGGTTGATAAGAAAAGGATTCAGTGTTTTAACTGTGAAAAATATGGCCATTATGCCAAGGATTGTTGGCATGGTAAAGGCAAGAAGGCAAAGAATGATGAAGAGGAGGCTAATGTGGCAAATGAAGATTCAGACAGTGAGCCAGTAATGCTCATGGTGACCACTTGTGATGTGAATGTAGCTGAAGAAGAATGGTACTTGGACACAGGATGTTCAAACCACATGACAGGGCACAAAGATTGGCTGATTAAGTTTGACTCGAGCAAGAAGACCAGTGTTAGGCTTGCAGACAGCAGGAGCTTGCAGGCTGAAGGCATGGGGAACATTGTAATCGAGAGAAGAAATGGCAGGGCTGCAGTAATCGAAAATGTGCTGTTTGTTCCAAGCATGAAGTGCAATTTGATGAGTGTGGGGCAACTTGTAGAAAAGGGCTTCTCAGTGATAATGAAAGATGGAATGCTGCAGCTGTTTGATGCAGCAAACAAATTGATTCTGAAGTCTTCTTTGGCCAAGAACAGAACTTTCAAATGTAGTATAAAGACAGGCAGTGTGCAGTGCTTGTTAGCCACCACCACAGATCAGCAGAGCTGGTTATGGCACAAAAGATATGGTCACTTGAATTTCAGAAGTTTGAAGCATTTGGGGTGAAAAGGAATTGGTGCTAGGTATTCCTAAACTTGTAATTCCCGAGAAGTCATGTGAAATCTGCATGAGAGGCAAGCAGAGTAGGCTACCTTTTGTAGCAGAAATTCAAATGAGAGCAAAGGCAGCCCTGCAGGTAGTATACTCGGATATATGTGGACCATTGGAGGTTCCTTCACTTGGTGGGAATAAATACTTCATCTCCTTTGTTGATGAATACACCAGAATGATTTGGTTGTATTTAATCAAGTTTAAGAGTGAAGCATTGGAGGTTTTCAAGAAGTTTAAAGCCATGGTTGAAAGACAAAGTGACAAGATGGTCAAAATAATCAGAACAGATGGAGGTGGAGAGTACACCTCAAGGGAATTTGAGGAGTTCTGTGAAAGGCAAGGAATTGTACATGAAGTCACACCACCTTATACACCACAAAGACAATGCTTTGGCGAGAAAGGAGGAACAGTCCTTGCTTGATATGGCTAGAAGCTTGTTGAAGCAAAGTGGAATGCCTCATAGATTTTGGGGTGAAGGCTGTGATCGCTGCAGCTTATGTACTCAAGAGGTGTCCAACTAAGAAGTTGAAGATGAAAGTTCCCTTGAAGTGCAGGTGGAAAGAAGCCATCAGTTGCCCATTTGAGAGTTTTGGTCATTGTGTTTTAAACACATTCCTCGATGCAAAGAGGAGCAAACTCCAGGATAAAAGTGAAACTATGGTGCTAGTTGGCTACCATGCCATCGGTGCTTATAGGTTTGTACAACCCAAAGACACATTCAATGGCCATTAGTAGAGATGTTCTGGTGAAAGAAGAAGAAGCCTGGGATTGGAAGGCAGGGGTAGTGATGCAAAGAACCAAGAATCGCTGTTTTTGAATCAGGCAGTGATGACAGTGATATAGAAGAACAAACAGCTGCTGAGTACTTGTCTGAAGAGTCAGATAATGAAGATAGAAGAGAGTCTAGACCACAAAGGGCTATGACAATGCCTAGAAGGTTGGCAGATTGTGATTTGTTACCAGATACTGTAGTCAATAATGAAGGTGAGTTGATTCATTTTGCCTTAATGGCTGATGCTGAGCCAATAGACTTCAATGAGGCAGTGAAAAAGAAAGAGTGGAAGGCTGCCATGATAGAGGAATTGAAGGCCATTGAAAGGAATAAAACTTGGGAACTCACTGAACTTCCTGTTGGCAAGAGACCGATTGGAGTGAAGTGGATTTTCAAGTTGAAACTCAATCCAGATGGAAGCATTTTGAAACACAAAGCCAGGTTGGTTGCCAGGGGATTCCTACAGAAACCTGGGTTGGATTATCAGGAGGTATTTGCTCCAGTTGCAAGACATGAAACAGTGAGATTGGTGGTAGCCTTAGCTTGTTGCAAGGGTTGGACACTAACTCATATGGATGTAAAATCAGCATTTCTTAATGGGCCATTGGAAGAGACTGTGTTTGTAAATCAACCACCAGGATTTGAGATAAAAGGCAAGGAGAGGATGGTGTATAGATTGTACAAGGCCCTCTATGGGCTGAAACAAGCCCCAAGGGCATGGAATAGAAGGATAGATAAGTTCCTCATTCAACTTGGGTTCAAGAAATGCACTGTGGAATTTGGTGTATATGTGTTGAAGAAGGATAGTACCAAATTTGTGTTGGTTTGTCTTTATGTAGATGACCTACTTGTCACAGGGAGTCATACAGATGAAATTGAGAAGTTCAAGACCTTGATGATGAAGGAGTTTGAAATGACTAATCTAGGAAGAGTGTCATACTTCCTGGGATTAGAATTTTTGTGGACTGAGAAAGGAGTGGTTATGCATCAGTTGAAGTATGCCAAAGAAATTTTGAAAAGGTTTGATATGTTAGATTGCAATTCAGCAGCAACTCCAGCAGAGGCAAACACAAAAGTGGAAAGTGCAGCAGAAGAGGAGAAGGTTGATTCAACAATGTATAAGCAAGTAGTTGGATGCTTGAGGTATTTGTGCAATACCAGACCTGACATATGCTATGCTGTGGGAGTGCTCAGCAGGTTTATGACTGACCCGAGAAAGCCTCACTTTCTTGCTGCAAAGAGAGTGATGAGGTATGTGAAAGGAACACTCAATTATGGGCTGATGTTTCCAAACAAATGTGAGAAAGAACCAGGAGAGCTAGTAGGGTACTTAGACTCGGATTGGTGTGGTGACAAAGAAGATCGAAGAAGCACTTCAGGTTACATGTTTAAGTTCCAGGGAGCACCAATCTCATGGTGCTCCAAGAAACTTGACTATTCTGACCCTCTCAACGTGTGAAGCAGAGTATATTGCAGGTTCATATGCTGCATGCCAAGTGATCTGGTTAAGCTCATTGCTGGAGGAGTTAAAGATTGAAATGAAGAGACCACTGATGCTGCAGATTGATAATAAGTCTGCAATAAATCTTGCAAGGAATCCCATTTCTCATGGGAGAAGTAAACACATTGAAACCCGGTTTCACTTTCTCAGGGAGCAGGTGAATAAAGGGAGGATACAAATATGCCTTTGTCCCCATCAAGAACGACTATTGGATGTGCTCACAAAAGTCGCCGAGTTGATCGATTTCTGAAGCTTAGAGTAGGACTAGGTGTTATATGTTTTGATGATTTGAATTAAGGGGTAGTATTGTGATATAATCCAAATCATATTGGGCCTTGTTGCTTAGTTGGGCCTGTTCGTTGTCGAGTTGGTTCTGCTCGTTGTCGAGTTAGTTGGTACTGCTCGTTGTCGAGTTGGTTCTGCTCGTTGTCGAGTTGGGCCTGTTCGTTGTCGAGATTGGTTAAAGGACTATAGGGCCATTAGTCCCTAACCGTTTTCGTTTTCTGTTATGTTAGTTTTCTTGTAAAAGCTGTTAACAGCATTGTTAGTGTATGGTTAGCAGTATTCCGTTGTAGCAATAAATATTCATTGATCAGAGTGAATATACAATTTTCAACTTTTTCTCTTCATCCCAGAGAGTAACTGTGTGTGTGTGTATCATCTCTTCTTGACATTCTGGGTTTTACCCCAACAAAAATTACATCTGATGCGTCTTTTTTTCTAGTTAAAAGAAGCTCATTATCATTTTTGGTCTACAATGGCAGGAAAGAAATTAAGGCTTTGAAGTTGGCCCATTGGGTGGAAAGCCCACCCATCTAGTGTTGCATGATACCCGTTCAGAAAAATCATGACCTAATTTTGGAAAGATTACAAATGTAACTGTTCACGTGTGTGAACATTAGGTTTCATCACCAGTGAGACGGTGATTACCAAGGCCACAATCCTAACAAGTACCAAGTGTATTTCCTTAATCTAATGTGCAAAGGTGTATATGGATGCGAATCTCGGGATATCCTCCATCCAATGATTGAGAGAATATTTGGGTGCATGGGAAAAATATATTTAGGTACGTGGTTTGACACGTCATGATGAGAATTGAAAATCGTTGTTAGTGGGAAGGGGCATGTGTCTTGCGTCTGTTATGTGCCTCTGTCAGTCGGTTGAAGTCCCTTTTGTCTTTACCCTCGTGAATCTAAGTAAGTGATCAAGGGATATTATATTGATCTCGGTCGTCCTGCTAGAATGGTACTCGACTGGTTCTTTGTGCAGTCCACAGACCCACAAGCGCTGAGCCTAAAAGGTGAATGCAATTCAAGTGTAGTCTCATTTTTGCTCTTCATGTCTTTGTGCTCCAAAGCCACAAATTGAGGGCTCGCAAAAAGTTTTTGATTTTGATTATTCTCTCCTGTACCTGGCTTAGCATGCACATTTACCCAGCCTTTTTACCATTTTGCTTACTCCTTTAAGATTCCTCTTAATGGCTGCCCAATGGATTGTTGAGGGAAATGATCCATTTGGTTTTAGGTGTTCTCATCATGAACTTCGACTCTTTCATTATCCCGCTTACAACATCTCCCTTATCTAATATGACAGTATCACAGTTATCTTTATGGTGACCATGGAAACCACACTAGAAAAATATTAAGGGAAGGCCCTCATACTCCACCATATATTCACGCTTGTTCAAAATGAACTTTGATACCAAGGTTTTGTTGTGTGTGCAAATCAACCCTAATGCAAACCAGAAATAGATCATTAATGCACATAACTATGGCATTAAATTGCATTCGCCAAGATCCGCGCCACTGGTGTCTAGAAAGAAGTGTTGATTAGCCAACTCATAAAAGCTAGGCGGCAATAAAATTGCCAAGGCGAGGATCGCAAGGCCACTAATAACATCTTAACACCGAGCTTTTGAGCTAAATGAACTTATCTCGGCTTGACGCCGATTTGAGGGGAAACCGATCTGGTCGTGATCAATGGCCCAAAAGAAAAGAGAATTTAGACAAATGGCTAAGAGGTCACACCACAATATGTGCTACTGAATAAGCTCGTACCACAATAGAGAGGATGATCATCACATGAGATCCCCAAGTACAAGTTAAAGAAGGTCACACGACCTTAGGTGGGGAAGGCCTTACCGCCTTATTTAATGAGCCTGACAAGAGGGAAACATCTAGTGATGGCCTCCTTGTTGTAGAAATTGGCCATTTGCTTGACTTCCAAATAAAAGAAACTGGTTGTGACTTTGTTTTTGTATTTTTGGATATAAGTGAACGAAATATGGGTAATGGAAGATGTGAATTTCGTGGAATTGGTGATAATGAAAACTGGAAATAGATTGAGAAGTTCTGAATAAAGAAAAGAACACAATTGCAAAGCAAACAACAACAACAAAATGAGAAGATGGATGAATGGGGGGGGCAGGGGCGCCACCTTAGTCTAATCCAAGACAAGGATAAGCCTATGAATGTGAGGATCACCACAAGAAGAGAATTTCTTGATAAGATCAATAAACTGGTCCAATCCAGAACCAAAGAGTATGAACTCAATTTTTGCTAAAATCTTTCTTGCCCTTTATTGAGACTTGCACTCCCTTTATATAATGGAGAATGCTCTTGCTGTTACAAACAAAAGAAGAGACAAAGTCTTTTCCATTTAGAGTATAAGGAATCCTAAGTCAAAATAATTAGCCTAATAAAAGGACATTACATCGTAATATTATGGCTGTTCTCATAGTCTAAATGGCGCCATTAAGGAGTAGGAAACAACTTCACATTTGTTGAATGCTCTTCATGACTAGGAAGGTTTCACAACCACACATTGAATGCAATTAAATGGATGGTCATTATGCTTTTATGGTCTTTGATGGAGCATTAATCTCTTTGTCTCTTGTAACTCCCTTTGCCTTGATTGCTTTGAATTTCTTTGTCTTTCTTTTGCAGCAAGGTTTATTGACTCATTCAAACTACACAAGAGTTATTGAGAGGTGTGGGACCCCCTACTCTTTGTGCCACACAGCCACTTAAAGTGGATTAAACACACAAAAAAAAAGAAAATAAATAACTTAGTGTCTTGGACCCAAATAAATCAATTGGTCACTTGCACTTTTATTCAAATAAAAGAAATAACTTGGTTGCATGTCATGCAAGTTGTGCCTCCTCCATGGTTTGTATGACAAGCATGATTTTTGGTGCAATTACATCTTTGCCTTTGCTTGCAATTGTCTTAGTCATGAATTGGACTAAGCCTTATTGGACCCTTCTTGCCATTGCCCTAGTCATTGGTCCTCCTAAGCTTTGAATGGACTCTTGGTGATCCATGTCCTCATCATCTAGGAAACCACAAAAATACCTGAGACAGATTGGGTATCCCAGCAACAAAGGACATCCACTCCGATATATGGATGTGACACTATTATGAGGTATGACATCGGAATACGAAGATAAACACCAAGGCCCACATGAGTCAATATTATATAATGAGACTTGCATCTTCATGCAAATATAAGCTACTATTTTTCTTCTCTAGCATAAGGCTAAGACATATGCTTGCAAGGTTCCACCTTGCCACTTACAACCAGGCCAAACCGGAGGAAAGTATTATTGAATCATACTATTGTAGGGCCAACCCAAACACTCAGTCTGTTGGAGAGTCGGGACAAAGCAATTTTCACATTTTTAATTTATTTTTAATAAAACCTAATTATGGATTTTTTTTTTAATTTTAAGTCAACATTTTAATATATATTTTTAATTTTATTGTGAGTTAATTATATAAATTTTCCTATAATTTTTAAAATAATTTCTCAAATATTTTTTTGAATATACTTTTTAAAAATTTTATTTATTTTTAAAAGAATTTATTTTATATGCACCGACAATGTAAAACTATTTTACACACGTATCCAATAATGTGTTGCTACATCATTTAATGAATATGACAAATCATGTGTTTCTAAACTTATTAAATGATGTGACAACTTATTATTGGATGCATATGTAAAATATTTTTACATTAATGGTACGTAGAAATTAAACTCTTTTTAAAAAACTTGTGCTTTTATATTAATGGTACGTAGAAATTAAACTCTTTTTTAAAAACTTGTGCGCCGATACTCGGTACTTGTATCAGTGTACGCAAGTTGAATTGCCAAAATAAAAAATTGTCCAAATACATGCATTGTGACTCCACAAAATGTCCGATAAAACTAGGGATGTCAATTGATACCTTATCCACTAGCTACTTGCAAAAATTATCCACAATAGATGAGATAATTACCCGCACAATAGGTAAGAGTCCGGATACGGGTAATTACCCTTAAATTTGAATGAGTATGAGTGCGGGTACGAGTACTTTAGTACCCACCCCACCCCGCACCCATATATATATATAATTATTCATTTATTGATGTTACTAATATATATAATTTTAACTATAATACAAATTTTTAAAAACAAAATCAATCTAAAGATTCTTAACTTTCAAAATCTAGCAGCATATACTTCCTTTTGGATGTTTCTATTTAGTTAAATACTCCGATTTGTAATATTTTATGAGTAGGTTTAAAAGATCTTTGAATCGTTTTTTAATTGTTATAATATTTCTTTTATTATTTATCATGCTTTTTCATAGTTAAAGTGTGGGAAACGGGTACGGGTAATGGTACTAAAATTGCTACCCACGCAGGTATGGATCCGAGCACGAGTAATTTTTTCAAACGCTAGTATGGGGACAAGTAATTTTTAGAGATTCTTATTTTAAGCACAAGCTAGTTTGTATTTGTTTACAATAATGCAATTTACGTTTTTAATCTTTTTTCTCATCTACCACATTCATTTAAATCAGATTATATTTTAGCTACTAAAAGCAACTTCTCATTTTAACTAAAAAAATCATTTTTTTTTGTAGATTTTGATCATTCTAAAAAGCTTAAACAAACACAATCAAAATTCTTTAAAATGAATTTTAATTGATTTTTTTTATCAAATAATTCGTAACAAATGAGCTCTAACACGAAAAAAAATTAAAATTAAAGATTAAAAAAAATAAACTTAGGTTACGTGATACAATAAAAAGAATTAAAAATTAAAAATATAAAAACATGATGAAAGTTTCTTCAATTTAACTCATGTTTTAACATTATTCAAAAGTTTGTACATTAAAACATTAAAAAAAATAACATTTTGTATCTAATAATAAAATATGTTCCGGATTGAAATCCGGCCCAAATCCAACTGACTGGGCCATAATTAAAGTTAAGCCCAAGTTGACATAACTTCTTTGACAAGTTTCATTCCAAGGCTATATAAGTCTATTTTCACTACTATTTCAGGTAACTATTCATTCTAACCTCTTCACCCATCTCATTCATACACTGACTTGACCGTCGGAGTACTTACAGGTGACCACCACCAAGGTCTTCCACCGGAGCTCGAAGCACCACCGTGAATACCACATTCTTCCATCGTCCTCCACTGTGAGGTAATCCTTCTCAAGTAATCTCTTATGTTCGTCTAGAAAATTGGTGCCATCTGTGGGAACGAAAATTCAATATCGTTCTGTTTCACATTCATGGTGGCGAGAACTTTGAAATTGAATCTTTCTCCTCTGTGGGACATATGCTTTGGTTTCGGTGAGAGATGGCAATGGTGTTTTCCGGCGAGGAATTCCTTCCGAAGAGGCGAGAGAGAGAATCTCGTCCGGTTCTAAGTCCTGGATCAAGAATTCAGAGGATAGCGGTTCCGTTGTGGTGAACCCTAATTCTGTTGGCATATTCAATCCTATCAGAAAATCTTGAAGATTCGCGTGTGAAATCAATGATCACTACAGCGATCAAATCAAGATTCACGATCAAACGAAGATTCGTGATCAGATCAAGATTGGCAGTCAAACGAAGATTCACGATCAAGTCAAGATTCACGAGCGGTAATCATCATCTCTGCCGTCTCTATTCTGGACCAACATCTCCATCGAATCAAGATTCACGATTTTGGTGGCCAACATTGGTTCTTCTCGAATATTCAATCGCTCAAACAAACTGAGATTTCTTGCACGGAGATGATAGCTGACACAACGACAACGATCTACTGAGATCTGAGTAAATCTTGAGATTTAGGGCGTGGAGCTGGTGATAGACGCAGCGGCACGAAGCTGTTCAGATCTACTGGAACTCACGATCGAGTACGAACCACTCACACATCGACCCAAGCTCTCGAGGGAATTCTGCAATTCACACATGAACCTCGACACTTCGAGAGCCTCAGTGATGAATACGCCGACGATATCGTCAGATCCAAGGTAGCTTTAAGCCTTTCTTTTCTCTAATTAACATGTTTGATCATGATGAATTCGAGCTCCGATGTCAAAGAAGACGGAGACAGCCGATGAAGCATTGAACAAATCTGGATATTGGCGTCGAGCTCAAAGAAGACAAAGGCGCATGCGAACTCAAACCAGCAATGGAGTTCATTCTCGGGTTCGAGCACTCGTAACTATGATCTTGGCTCAGGCCGCAGTGATCACAGAGGGATCTCCTCACCAATATCGTTGCCGACATCAGATTGACTCAATCCCGGACATGCTCAAGTTTGCTAATTCGGATTGCTCTAAACTGAGCTCGACAATGGATTCTTTAAGACCAACACCATAGTGGAATCCGAGGTCGATGCTTCCGTCGACCTGAGGTAAGGTTAAAACCTTTCTATTTCTTTTCACTGATTTGTTTGTTGATGAAAAACATTAGCGCCGATGTCGAAAAAGGCAGAGGTAGCTCATGAAATTATGAGTGAAGTTTGTATTGGCACCGATGTGATAATCGACGAAGTGCCGACAAACTCAGCGGAGCCCAGTGTCATCGGTAGCGTTGATCTAATGAATATTTATTGATTCCAAATCCGACCAGAGACTCTGAAATCCTCTTAATACATTCCTGGGAAGCACCTCGACAAAGGCTTCGCCGATGCCCACAAGCATCTCGAAGTACGGATGTCCTGGTTGTTAAATTCCTCTATCAGCTGTAACGACAGTTCAGAATTTCCATGCTTTAAAGTCCTCGAAAAAATTGCTCCAAATCTGTTTGCATTCGCGTAAAGGGCTGGTGGCTCACCGATAAAGATATTCTGATCGAGTACACCACCATATCAGAACCAATGTAAGGGTTAAACCTTCTATCTATTTCCTTTGTTGATCTGTTATAGTGGATATTGGCATCGATGTCAAAGAGCACTTCGGTCAACAAGGTAGCCGATATAGCTTTAATGAACTCACTGCCTAGCCCATCATCAGCATTGACCTAATGGATTCCAAAAATTCGAATCTGATCTCGCCGTCGTCATTGTCGGAGCCATCATTTTAAGTGGGACTTATCATTCCCAATAGAGTTGGAAGCCAATTCCTAAACTGTAGCAGCTCCTGAGATCAGAGGTGAATTTTAACCCTTTCATCTTAACTGTTTGTTCTTGATGAATTCGAGCGCCGATGTTGAAAAAGGCTAAGAAGCGTCGAATGAATTCAGATATCGGCACCGAGATCAAAGAATACGAAGGTAGCCAAGTCCGATCTCCTGGACGACGAAATCCGCATAACCCGTCTTCAGGGAGCGCCACGCTTTGTCGACGTCCACTGATATCCTGAACTCCTGAGGTACCGATGTCGTGATTCCAACCTAAGGATCTAACCAGGCTTGACGCTCCAATGCACCTATTTGGTTGCCAGTGTCACCAATGACATTGCCACTTCGACATCAACTTCGGTTCAGTTCAGAGCAAGCCCCCTGCAGCAGCTATAAAAATCCTTTATGGTTATGAGTTTGAGGACAGATCAAATAAAGAGCACGTGGACACACAAAGAATTTGTAAGATCGTTTTAAAGTGTGACAAAGCACCATGAGCTTTTGAAATATGTTGCTAGAGCAACTTAATTTCAATGGCAGGAGTCCTTTGATACACTAAAACCTGATCATATACAATGATATTTCATATTTTGGAATATGTTTTCTTTTTCCTTTGTGCAGGAAATATATTACAGAAAAGGAGCCTCCAAGTTGCATGGCTCTCAGTGCCTGCAAGGCCAAGATCACTGCCACTGAAGTTGGTTCAGTGATATGTCAGTAGCTGGACTTAGATCTAAGCATTGCTGAATTTATTTATGAAATCTGATTGGTCTAATTTGTCAAAGAATTCAAAGAAGCTGCCCCACTATTTGTTATACGCTGAAGCAATATTGTATGAAGTGTTGTTCTACTTCAGCAGTAAAATACGTTGTTGTGTAGATTTTTCAAAGAAAGGCTAATGAAATGTTGTGTTGCACATGCGCTGTTCTGAATCACTTTAACAACTGTGAAGTGGCAAAAATGTTTGCTGCAATTGTAAAGGAAACAAGAGGTCGATACTCGATGATGGCTCTATCCATCAACCAGAAAAAATTGTGCACGCTAATGTAATATATTTTCAAAATGATTTGAGTAAAGCTGTACAGTTCTCCAATATTAGCTGCACTGAATCACTGAGAAAACAGTAGATCGTGAGGCACAGCTTCTGAGTTGCTAGATAAATCGTCATATCTATGTGGTGATTAGTTTCAGCAACCTCAATCGCTTATCCATCAGAGACAATTCGGGAAGCCCCGATACTCAAAAAATGCGAAAGTATCGGTATCCGACATGTATCCGATATCGATACGTGTCAGATACGCCCCGATACGTATCTAGGGAGTATCCAATATTTTTATTATTATTTTCTTCGAATAAAATTTTTGATACGGCACTGATGCGGCTTAGATACGGCTACTTGACCAGCGACACGGCTGGAACTCCACAGAGGAATTGAGGAGCTGAAGTCTAAACAGAAGGAGGCGTGGCAAAACCGCGACGAGACACCAGTTTTCATCTCTGCATTTCCGGCATTGCTGTGCGTTCTCCGGCAGTGCGACAGTCTCTATCTGCTGCGTCTCAGAGGCTCTCTCTCTCTCTCTCTCTACTGTGTCTCTGTTTGTTCTCGTGACTCTTTTTCTAATAATGGTGACAACTAGCTGGTGAAGGGTGATAAAGAGTTAGTCATTTAGGGTTTTATGCGATATGGGCTATAGGCCCAAATGTTTTTAATGTGTTTTTTTTCTCTTTCTTTAGTTTTTAACATTTTTCTCTCTTTCTTATTTCTTACGGGGGGGACTTTTTCTTATGGGGAGTTATTTCTTATGGCATATGGGCCATGTGGCCCAACGTTTAAAACACTACTACATGTAATATAAAGTTCTTTTGGTGTACATATAACATAACAATCTAAATAATAATTATAATAAAAACTTTCAGAATAATATAATAAACTAAGTAAAATAACATATAATTACAAATGTATATATATTTAGAATTGGTTTTTGTATATATATATATATATATATATATATATATATATATATATATATATATATGTATGTATAAATTTAAATTATTATTAAAGTATCTTGGCAGGGTCGTATCTTGATTTTGAAAATTTTGTCGTATCCCGTATCCGTATCGTATCGTATCCCATATCGTATCAAGTATCCGGGCTTCTTAGGAGACAATCATATTTAATTAGCTTGATGCAGATCATGGGGACAAGCTAATAATAAGAGTGGTTTCTTCCTACTTGGGAAGTCATACCAGCACTAAATTGGTGCAGAAATGTGAAGATATGCTACACATGGGAAGAATTATGCTATCCACAGTGTACCTAAAAAATATGAAGATCCTCATATACAAAAAATATGGAAGAACTCTGCACTGAATCACATTAACATCCGAAGTGAACAAATTATTATTATGACCTGCATGCTTCATATTGTTCTGAACTCATGAAGAATTACTACAGAGACCATTTTAATGCTACTTGAAGTCACACTCCATTTCACAGGAGACTTATTGCTTTCATCAAATCATAGGCAGTACCCACACTGCTCAAATGTGGCACGTTGATGCCACGATTTGCAACAGAGAGCCAATTACATAAGTTATGTGCCAAAGAACAAAATGTGGACATCTCACAGCCCACTTCAAAGAATGGAGTCCATCCCAAATAAAGGGTTGAAATTAAAGAAAATCAAACAAACCGAAGTCCAACACCTCGGATTACTTGAAACCGAAGTCTATCACCTCGGATAGCTTGAAAGTTTATTACTTATAATAAACAGTTTTCATGTAAATACTAATGATTTTTTCAGTTGAAAATTGTGCAACGTCTCTCTTACGCAGGAACTAGACACTACCTAAATCATCAAAGTGAAAGCGAAGCAGCTTTACATGACTACCTCGGATCCCGGAGTACCAATATTCCCCTCCGAGCCACCACGCTTGGTTGAGCGAATTCGGCACTTCGACATTCTTCGTCATCAAGGAAGTCAGATTCCCCATGAAGCTCTTCAGCTTGGGAGAGAGTGAATCCCGTTTTCTCGGCCTCTCGACTTGCCTAGCCACCAAGTCGCTGAGAGTCACACCGTGATCACGTCCACCCAAGGTTACGATGTTCACTCTAACAGCCGGGGCAGAGGAGAAATTCCCTTGGCCGGGCTATTTCTCCGAGAGCATGACACGGTCAAAAGAGAAAACCACTTCGACATCAGCAAGACCAGGTTCTTCCTCCAAGTTCCTACACTTGGTTGAGACTGAACCCCGGCAACACAACAGGTTTCCCCCACCAAGCTCTTAAGCTCGGATGAGGAGGACGACATCTTGACATCACATCTCAGTCTTTCGACGAGGTATACATTTTCATGCTTTATTACTCTGGTTTTCTAAACCTAAACGGCACTCGGTGCCAATTTAAAAATGAGTTATAACAAACTCACAAAGGGAGTCACTCCCAAACACATATTCCTAACACACCAGCTAGGTCGGTATGAGGGCAACACAATCAAAACACATGTTTATATCGTACAATATCTTATATAGTTTTCGACTAACATATGCAGGACAACAACTCCTTACAAGTCGGCTCGACATTACATGAGCACCCGACTTGGGGGGCAACTGTTCCGGATTGAAATCCAGCCCAAATCTAACTGACTGGGCCATAATTAAAGTCAAGCCCAAGTTGACATAGCTTCTTTGACAAGCTTCATTCCAAGGCTATATAAGTCTATTTTCACTACCATTTTAGGTAATTATTCATTCTAACCTCTTCACCCACCTCATTCATACACTGACTTGAGCGTCGGAGTGCTTGCAGGTGACCACCACCAAGGTCTTTCACCGGAACTCGGAGCACCACCGTGAATACCACGTTCTTCCACCGTCCTCAACCGTGAGGTAATCCTTCTCAAGTAATCTCTTATGTTCGTCCAAAACAAAATACATATTATCAGATGATAAATTATTCTAAAACTTTAAACGAAAAAAATAAAATGAATAAAAGTTGAATGACAAAATTGTTGTCGTTAATGCCAATGATAGTCCACAAACAAACTCAGATGGATATCTCGTAAGTTAGTCTAAACCACATTAATTAAGATCAACAAGGAGGACAACGATTCTGCCAAAAAGAAAAAACAAAAACAAAAACAAAGAGGACAACGACAATGAAGTTTTGTTCCCTTACATTACATGTTGTGGTACTAAACACACGCACACCAGACCCGTCCCAATTCTGTGTCCTGTTAGTTAAGCCCGGGACATGAATGCCCCCACGACACCAGCAATGAGAGCCGTTGGATCACCCAAAACCGCCGATATCACAAACTGCACAGCCAACCCAGCAATCTCACAGCACTTTTTCACTTTCGCTTTGCTTCTTCTCCTACTGTTATGTGCAGCGTACAGTGTATTCTTGAGACCAGGAATAGTAGCAGTCTCCAGTTTCCCCTCTTTACCGCGTCCAACATACAAGTGGTCCCAATTCTCCACCAGCATTTCCCTCACACAAGCCACGTGCAGATTATAGCTCTTACACTTCGACCTGTAACTCCAGCTACGCCCTTTTCTTCCACATCGGTGACACGGCGAACTCACTTTTCGGTACAGGTAGAGTTTCACTTCGCTGTCGTCAAGCACCGTCGGAAGCTTCGCGCAACACGGGTGGAGGTCGAACCCGCACGACTTGCAGTGGTACACGAACCCATTCACGTCTTTTTCGCACGCGTTGCAGTAACGTGGCATGTTACCTGGTGGGGATGACATGAATTGGAAGGTGCATTTTGTGTAGAATGGGTGGAACAGTGTTGTGGATGGTATGGCACATTGCATGTGAAGGTCGTAGTCGCAATTGCAGCATTTGTAACGTGACCCTATGCCTACTTCCTTGCAGCCATCACATTTGAATGGGAATTCGTTGTACTCAAATCTCAACTTGTGTTGTGGGTGGCTGAAATGGGATATCTCACTGTATTTCATGGTTCTTTAATTTGTGTGTGTTTATGTTTTGATATCAAAGGGTGGTTGCATTTATAAATGGAGTGGGGTATGACGTGGATTTTTGTTGGTTGAGGGGTAATTTTGGTGGGCTTTGATTTGGCTTGTTGTTGAAGACATTGGAAAGGAATTATGCTTCCTCCGGGGATGGTGGTGATGGTTGTAAATAGCGTGTTCATGGGAATCACCACGTCAACCGAAGGAAAAGAGCAAGACACAAGGCATATTGGATCATGCCCCACTAGAGAATATGTACATTTTTTTTTGTTGTTGTTTACTTTTTAGGGTGATGTCCTAATATGTTAGACTGCCGCCTTTTGTACAAGTTTTCAATTTGTACATGAAATTGATAGATATGGATTATGGTTAATTTAATTGGTTAGCATATTATGCAATTTCAAGATAATGCTGCAATTCAGCATCTATCTAGTTGAGTTGAAACTTGAAATGAATCGAAGGATTCGACAATATTATAGTGTCCGAATAATGTGGTACAGACCACTTTGGTATTATGTTCCGAGTTTTTGTTAGGAGGGTGTTTTCAAATTACCCAAAGAATGATCGAGCTCACGATATACACGTCTAATGGTATTCGATTATGTTGGAAGTACACACCGCTTGCCTCAAATTTTAAGGTGCAGTTTATATACCTATTGGACAACTCTACTTAATACCAATTAGTTTTAGGATGAAATATAACTTGATATTAGAGTCAGAAGTCATCTCTGTCGTTGTTGCCCTGTTAGGGGAAATCTTCATGCATATTGCCTGTTCTGGCACACATCTATAGAAGAGAGGTGTCGGAAGTCCACATCGCCTGCCTCAAATCCTAGAGTGCGATTTAAATAACTGTTGGTTAACTCCACTTAATACCAATTGGTTTTAGGATGGTGATTAGTTGAAAGCTAAGGATGATGGAGAATCACATCCACTCATCCTCCTTCCGTGATGGAAGTTTTGAAACAGAGAAAGAACAGGGGAATAAATTCCTTTTCATAATTAGTAGTTTTTTACCTTCTAATCTTTAAGTCCATTTGGTTCTAGGAAAGATATTCTACCTTGATTTAAGGTCTTATCCATTTGTATCTTCACCAAGAATGCCAATGACTCATGATGAAATCTGAGGAACTGATTCTTGAATAGATAATATACTATACTACAAATATTTATAGTACATGACAAGTTGGACCTTTTTGAGGTCATGGGATTTTCTTAGCAAAGCATTACCATTACAAATTCATGAAGGCATCGTAAGGTGTCATAAGGTGATAGATGTTTCACAGTGGCTGAAATAATTGATTGTGGAGAACCTATGCTATGCCTTTTCCCAATTGTACTGCTTCTTTGAAGAACAAATGTCAGAAGGCTTGAGCAATCCAGTTGAACAATAATGACGAGATGCTATTTTTATCCTCTCTTTTTTATTTCTATCTTTAGTTTTTTTGACCATTTTTCTTTTTGTTTCTTTCAACACAGAAACAAACATCAATTTTTTTGACCATTTTTCTTTTTGTTTCTTTTAAAACAGAAACAAACATCAGGAATCTTCCACCAAAGCGCGCTAAGTCATTTGTTTTGTTACTTTCTGTATTCAATTCTTCTACTCTAGCAATTTTACTCGCAAGACGTAAAGTGATCAAAGTCTAATGTGATTCGCTTTTCTGGTCTTCGTCTTCCATGCTGATTTCTGTTTTGTACTTGTCAAGAATGAAATCATTCCTTCAACATCCCTCTTTAAGCCTTTCAAACTAACCATCTTTGGAAGGCAGCACTGAATTTTAATTTAGTTCCACATACATAATACCGACCATAATAATAACAAGGAGAGAAAAAATAATGAATTTTGAACTCAGGAGTCACATAAGTTATAAAAATGCCTAAACCACTGTGGAGTTTAGAGTGCCTTAAAATCAGTTTGGAGGGTCATGGAATTGCTTGAAAGTGTTTCTTGAACACTAGGAATCGATTCACTAGGTATATGAATCGATTCAAGCATGTTTGGGACTCTGTGAATCGAAGTACGCCTCTGTGAATCGCATTGGAAGCTTGCAGGAATCGATTCATTTCATTAATTCATGCAGGAGAGGCTTTTTCAACTATGTGAATCGATTCACCTATGCCTATGAATCGATTCACAGTCGGGTTTTATAAACCTGACGCTGCAGAAATGTGTTGGACGACGTGCAGTCTTTCTAGGGTTGTGTGCAGCCGTTATTGAGCGTCTTTGTGAGGTTTTTTGGGGCTGGAAACACATTGAAACACCTTGGGGTCTTAGGAAATCATAGAGGGAGGATTGAAGGCTTTCTCTATTGTTGTTCTTGAGAGGTTTTCATAGAGGAAAAGGGAGAGGGATTGGAAACTCTTGGGTTTGTTCTTCTTGGACATTTAGAAGGGGTTCAAAGCAATTGTAATCTCTTGTAAAGACTATTTGATAGTGAAACGGAGGGCTGCTCTCTCCCGCAGACGTAGGTCATCTTTTTGGGGCCGAACTGCGTAACCAAATAGCAGTGTTATTCTTCCTACTCTCTACTCCGTGTTTGATTGACTTTATTGCATTGTTTTGGTTGCTATTAAATTTAGTATTGGTTGCCTTTGATATTTGTTCATTTATTCTTGTTAGTAACTCAACAAGTGGCGCCGTCTGTGGGGAGGAACAAATAATTCAATTGTGCACCATGGGTACTAAATGGGACATCGAGAAGTTTTCCGGTAATAACGACTTCGGTCTATGGAAGGTGAAGATGGAAGCAATCCTTATTCAATGTAAGTGCTTTGAAGCCTTGAAGGGTGAGGCAAGAATGCCGCCACCTGCCTCAAAGCGGAGAAGAAGGAGATGATAGATAAGGCAAGAAGTGCCATTATCTTGTGCCTTGGCGATAAGGCATTGAGGGAAGTTGCAAGAGAGAAGACCGCGGCGGAGATGTGGGCAAAGTTAGAATCGTTGTACATGACAAAGTCATTGGCCCACAGGTTATGTCTGAAACAACATCTCTACTCATTCAAGATGGTAGAGACCAAACCTATTGTGGAGCAACTAGCAGAATTCAACAAAATTATTGATGACCTGCAAAACATTGATGTGAAGCTCGATGACGAGGATAAGGCTCTGCTCTTATTGAATTCGCTACCTAGATCCTTTGAACACTTTAAGGATGCACTCTTCTATGGCAAGGAGTCCACTATTACTTTGGAGGAGGTCCAACAATCCATTAGGACCAAGGAGCTAACCAAGCTCCAAGACTTGAAAGTGGATGATAGTGGTGAAGGCTTAAGTGTGTCAAGGGGAAGAAGTGAGAGTAGAGGAAACAACCACAAAGGGAAGAATTCTAGGTCGAAATCCAAGTCAAAGGGGAACAATAAGAAGTATAAGTGCTTCAATTGTCACAAGACCGGTCACTTTAAGAAGGACTGTCCTGAGAAAGGGGGCAGGGGTGATTCCGTGGAGGTTGCAATTGCTATGGATGATGGTTATGAGGATACAGGGGCTCTAGTGGTTACGAGTTGGGAACCAGATAAGAGTTGGGTTATGGACTCCGGGTGCTCTTTTCACATGTGTCCAAGGAAGGAATATTTTGAAACTTTGGAGCTCAAGCAAGGTGGAGTAGTTCGCCTTGGTGACAATGAAGCGTGCAAAGTTCAAGGTATGGGTTCAATTCGTCTTAAGATGTATGACAACCGTGAATTCCTTTTACAAGATGTGAGGTATGTTCCTAAACTCAAGCGAAATTTAATTTCTATAAGCATGTTTGATGGATTAGGCTATTGCACTAGTATTGAGCATGGTATGATGAAAATTTTGCATGATGCATTGATAATAGCTAAGGGGACTAAAATGTGTGGTTTGTACATATTAGAGGGTTCAACTATTATTGGGCATGCATCATTAGCTAGCCAAACCTTGCATGATAAAACCATGTTATGGCATAATAGGTTAGGGCATGTTAGTGAGAGGGGTTTAGTTGAACTAGCTAAACAAGGTTTGCTAGGTGGTGATAAGTTGGATAAGCTAGAATTTTGTGATAAGTGCATACTAGGCAAACATCATAAGGTTGAGTTTGGGGGTGGCATGCATCATTCTAGTAAACTCTTTGAGTACATTCACTCGGATCTTTGGGGTCCGGCTAGAGTGAGTACTCATGGGGGTGGTTCCTAGTTCCTCACCATGGTTGATGATTTTTCTAGGAGAGTATGGGTCTACATTTTGAAAAGCAAAAGTGACACCTTTGAAAAGTTCAAGGAATGGCATACTCTCATAGGAAATCAAATAGGAACTAAACTGAAAATTTTAAGGACTAACAATGGCCTGGAGTTTCTTTCAGAGCATTTTGATAAGTTTTGCAGGAAACAAGGTATTCAGAGGCATAGGACCGTGGAAGGTTCACCGCATCAAAATGGCCTAGCAACATGCATGAATAGGACCATCTTGGAGCGGGTGAGGAGTATGCTTTTGGGAGCTGGGCTACCTAAAAGCTTCTGGGGCGAGGCTGTGAGTACAGCATCATATTTGATCAACAAATGTCCATCAACGACGTTAGACTTCAAGACACCTATGGAGGTTTGGAGTGGGAGACCGGCAGACTACTCCAAGTTGAAGGTTTTCGGGGCTTTGGCTTTTGTGCATATCAAGCAGGACAAGCTTGATGTTAGAGCTGTGAAATGTGTCTTCATCGGATATCCGGAGGGTGTGAAGGGATACAAGTTGTGGAATTTGGAATCTGGAGGGTCAAAGGTTATCATAAGCAGGGATGTCACTTTCGATGAGACCCGCACGGGGATGAAGTGCAAAGACCTGGAGGATAGTAGCTCAGAAGTGGAGGTGGAGAAAACTCAGTTTGAGGTGGAGTCTACCACTAGTGAGACCGGGAATGATGAAGAGGAGGATAGTCCTCCACCATCAGGTTCTAGAGGAAGACAACAAACAGTGGATCCTGGCTATCAGTTGGCAAGAGATAGGGAAAGGAGGGAGACTGTGGCACCAAAGAGATACGGGTATGCTGATCTTGTTTGTTATGCTTTGTTTGTGACTGAAGAGGTTCAAGACTCGGGACCAAGGGACTTCAGTGAAGCAATGGTAAGCATGGAGAGTCAGAAACGGTTGAAGGCAATGAATGAAGGTGTGAATTCATTGGAGAAGAACCGAACTTGGGAACTTGTGAATCTACCGGAAAAGTCAAGGGTAGTTGGATGCAAGTGGAACTTCATGAAGACGGAAGGTATTCCGGAGTTTGAAGAACCAAGGTACAAGGAGAGGCTTGTGTGTAAGGTCAATCTTGAGTTGGAGAGTGTGAATGATATTCAAAAGGCAAGTTCTAGCAAGGAGGAGATTGGTATGCTCAAGGGGAAGTTAGCTTCTGGATTTGAGATGAAGGATCTCGGCATTGTGGAAAGGACACTTGGAACGAATATTGGGAAGAACCGGAAAAGGAGGTATGGCTCTTTGAAAGGCAGTTTGAAGCATGTGAAGACAACTCAAGGTGGAGTCGCAATGAAGAGTATGATTGGTGAATTGGGGATTACGCATGGTTGTGAGAAGTTCATCAAGTATCTTCCTAGATCAAGGTTCAAGGATCACTTGGACTTGATCATTTGCGCTGAGACGTAATTCCATTTTATGGAGAGAGCAACTAGTGGTTGATGGATAAAGTTGAGCATCACCACTGATTTGAAGTCAAGGTGGAGAATTGTGGAGTTTAGAGTGCCTTAAAATCAGTTTGGAGGGTCATAGAATTGCTTGAAAGTGTTTCTTGAACACTGGGAATCGATTCACTAGGTATATGAATCGATTCAAGCATGTTTGGGACTCTGTGAATCGAAGTACGCCTCTGTGAATCGCATGGGAAGCTTGCAGGAATCGATTCATTTCATTAATTCATGCAGGGGAGGCTTTTTCAACTATGTGAATCGATTCACCTATGCCTGTGAATCGATTCACAGTCGGGTTTTATAAACCTGACGCTGCAGAAACGTGTTGGACGACGTGCAGTCTTTCTAGGGTTATGTGCAGCCGTTCTTGAGCGTCTTTGTGAGGTTTTTTGGGGCTGGAAACACATTGAAACACCTTGGGGTCTTAGGAAATCATGGAGGGAGGATTGAAGGCTTTCTCTATTGTTGTTCTTGAGAGGTTTTCATAGAGGAAAAGAGAGAGGGATTGGGAACTCTTGGGTTTGTTCTTCTTGGACATTTAGAAGGGGTTCAAAGCAATTGTAATCTCTTGTAAAGACTCTTTGATAGTGAAACGGAGGGATGCTCTCTCCCGCAGACGTAGGTCATCTTTTTGGGGCCAAACTGCGTAACCAAATAGCGGTGTTATTCTTCCTACTCTCTACTCCGTGTTTGATTGACTTTATTACATTGCTTTGGTTGCTATTAAATTTAGTATTGGTTGCCTTTGATATTTGTTCATTTATTCTTGTTAGTATCTCAACAACCACTGTGCCAAAAGATCGACCCCCACCAATTTCAATAAATAAAAGACCACCAC
Source organism: Calophaca sinica (assembly GCA_037113605.1). Taxonomy (NCBI): domain Eukaryota; kingdom Viridiplantae; phylum Streptophyta; class Magnoliopsida; order Fabales; family Fabaceae; genus Calophaca; species Calophaca sinica. The sequence continues at coordinate 75,848,750 of CM073734.1, forward strand.
CAATTCAAATACGTGCTTAATTGTCCCTGGTGAGCTTAAAGATGTTTAAGGAGTTTGAACCAGGAGGTCCGAAGTTCAAACCTCAAAAACTAACATAACCGCTGACTTCCTAACATTGTCGATAAAAAAACTTGTGCTTAATTTCTATCGAGCATCATAACCCATTGTCGCACCTTCAAAAAAACCAGTCATCCACAACAATCATTGGTCTGTGAATAACTAGACCTCAGTGGAGGTGCATTCCATAGAGCAATGGGAGAGCATCTATGTCTTTGCCAACGCTAGTAGGGCTGAGCATTGGTCGATTTCGGGCCCAAAAATCCCAAACCGACACCTGAATATCTCACCCTATCCCATCTGTTTGTGTCGTCGGTTTGGGTGAGTCGACAGGTGTGCGGGGGTTTGGCACGGTTAAAGTTCCAAAATGAGTAGAGATGGACGCAGAAGAAGAACAAACAGTAACCATAAACAAACTTGGCCAAGAAGAAGAAAAAACCTAAAAAATTCAAACTTTTTGACAAACCTGACGTAAAATAAGAATAGATCGACCAAAAGGCATAAATAAATCCAACACAAATCAAGAATGAGAAGAAATTTCACTGAATCAGTTCCAAAAACAAACCCAAATCCTAAAAAAAAAAATCAATCTTTCAAGAAAAACCCAAAACAAATCTAGATATACAAACCATCAAGCTTTCACAAAGATCTCAACTTTCAACAAAAAATTATCATCAACTCCCTTCAATAAGCATCCAGTTCTATAAGTATCAGAACCCCACCACGAGGCCACCATGAACGACCATGAAACTGGTTCTCCACTGTGAGCATCTCGTTCAGAATCGAAGCCTCAAGCCGTCTACATTATGAGCAACCAAATTCAAGGCTTCAACAAACCATCAAGACCCCATGTGTGTCGTCGTCGCTCAAGCTGAATGCCTTCACCCACTGCAGGAGTTGATCTACGAGCCCCCACCGCAACAAGGCTTTGTCTACGGCCATTGAAGAACAAAAAGCGATGTTATGTCTAGGGTTATGGAGAGGCAACATATATTGGGAGAGGGGACAAAAGATTTTCTATGAGGCAAGGAGACTGGAAGCGAGAAAGGCTGAAGAGATGAAATTGAAAGGACTTGACAGTTGAGAGAGATGAGATCGAGAGGCCTTGAAGGTTGAGAGCGGCAGTGAGTTGTTTGCTAGGGTTAGGGAAACACAGAAATGACAAATGAGATTAAATATGTTTCATTTTGTTCTGGCTCTTTATGGTGTGATTGGTTCACGAGAGAAATTGTGAAGAGAGAGTGTGAGAAGAGAGAAAAAAGGTGAGAAATAGAGTAGATTTGAGGTATTGATTGAAATAAGAGAAAGAGAAGATAAATAGGGAAGAGAGAGATGCTGATTATTTTTTAAAGTACTAAAATACCCCTATATTATAAAACTTTCCATACACAGATAAGGACATAAAAATAAAACAATTAAAACTACAGCACACTGTTCCTTTTCTACGCAATATTGAGAAGAAAAAAAAGTTGTGGGTCCCATAGCATATTAATCTCTCTCGTCTCATTTTCACGCAAAACAAGCAGATGAACTTTATTCTTTCTCCACAAATTCTATCGCACGTAAGTCTCTCGCTGCTTTCTCACACGAAACAATCACAGCCTTAGTGAGTGTCAAAAACGCGCCGTGTAGCATCTCCCACTTAATCACATGAGGTCAGGTTCAGGTACCAACAACAACAACAACAACAAAGCCTTTTCCCACTAGGTGGGGTCGGCTACATGGATCAAACGACGCCATAGTGGTCTATCATGAACTATATCAACAGTGAAGCCATTCACTTCAAAGTCCTTCTTGATAGTTTCACTTATATTTTTCTGTGGTCTTCCTCTTCCTCTAACAACTAGGTTGACCTCCATCTGATCAACTCTCCTTACTGCTGAATCTACCGGTCTCCTCCAAACATGCCCAAACCACCTTAACCGAGATTCAACCATCTTTTCCATAATAGGCGCCACCCCACTCCTTCTCTGATACTATCATTCCGGATCTTGTCCCGTCTAGTCTTGCCACTCATCCATCGCAACATCCTCATCTCTGTCACCTTTAGCTTAGTCTCGTGTTGACCTTTCGCCGCCTAACATTCAGTCCCATACAACATCGCAGGTCTAACCGTTGTCCGATAAAACTTACCATTTAACTTGAGTGGGACCTTGTTATCACATAAAACACGTGATGCCTTCCTCCATTTCAACCACCCCGCTTGAATTCGATGGTTCACATCACCCTCTATTTCTCCGTCGTTTTGTATGATGGACCCCAGGTATTTAAACTTAGTAACTTGTGGTATGATATGGTCCCCAACTTTCACCTCTATGTTAGGGGTATTTTGTCTTCTACTAAACTTGCATTCCATATGTAAACCCATTCGTGGCTGAAGTTAAAAAACCGAAGACCCGACGACCCAACTAAGCCCACATGTTCGCCTGTCCACTTTCTGGGTTGTTCAGATCTCGGTCGGGTCAAGTGAAACTGCGCAACCCTAAACGGTAGGTTCAAGATGTCACGAGAGACTCTTGATGTCGGTGACGAAGCGTGTGTATGCTCTCTAATATAGGTTGTTTTAAAGTGGTTTAAAGGTGTATCCATTGGTTTGACCAGCTACATTGGTTTAAAGCGTATGAACCTCCATAGTCCACACTACCCTCTCCTCCATTAATCAGATATGAAACCTCCACAGCCGTTGTGCTAAGACCCCCACCAGCTTCAACATATGCTTAATCTCTAACTAGCATCAGAACCCATTATCGCACCTTCACAGAAACCCATCATCAACTTCAATCTATAAGTAACTAAACTTCGGTGGGGGTGCATTCTGTCGAACACCAAGCAAGCATCTGTGCCTTTGCCAATGCTAGGTTCAAGTTGCTGCCAGAGACTGTCAAAGCTGGTGACTAAGTGGGCATATGGGCACATTATAAGATGTACTATCTTAAAGTGGTCCAAAGGTGGATCCATTGGTTCAACCGACTATAACGATTTTTGTGTTGCCTGTGAACCACCATGTAACATCCCGTTTTTCAGAAAATAATATTTAAACGATAAATAAACATTAGAAATTCTAATTTAAAAGGAGATAGGCCAAAATATGTTATAGAAATATTTAAAAGGACTAAAAATACCCCTAAGAAGGATTTGGAAGCCCTAGAAATGTCTAGAATGAAAGAAATTACAAATAAGTCCTTAGGTACGGTCGCGACGCGACTGAGATTGTACTGGAATCCATCGCGACTCGATGGTGAGGATTCTGGAACCAGTAGGTCGGTAACTAAGTTGGTGATCGTAGCCAATGAATGTGCGACACATGGCAACATCACGTCGCAACAGTATTTGTACCTTGTTCCATCGCGACACGATGGGGGAAAATCTGCTTATAAATAGCCTTTCGCCCCTTCATTTCCAAATTGCCCTAAATCCTCTTCTCTCTCTAACTTTCTCTCTCCAGGGACTTCTAAAGAGTGAGTATGCTCTGTGCTTGCCTCTAACAAGGATCTGACACATCAGAAAACCCTTAGTAAGTAATCTTAGAGATTGAGAAGAGGAGAGAGCTTTAGAGGGCCACTAAGGAGCAAGTATGCTCTGCTCTTGCCTCAATTGAGGATCTTGTGCATTAGAAAGCCCTTATTAAGTAAACCTCGAAGAGGGGAGGATGAGGGCGGCCTAGTAAATTCGGGAGGAGTGTCCACAGTAGGAGTACAAGTAGCATACATGACGAGAGAGTAGAGAGTGGCAACAACTACGACAGTTTTCTAACCAGGCAAGGAGACCTGAACCCTATCCACTAGGGATTGTAGAATTAGAATAAGTGTATAACTAGGCGTAGGGTGACCCAAGCCCTACTAGAGGTTGATAATGACAACACCTTAGGAAAGGGGCTGTGACCTGTGATAGCTGAGGACAGTTGTCATAGGTCTATCAACCATAGGGAAGATCTATTGATATTTATGGATGATTGATTGATGTGATGTTGGTTTCTTATGATTGCATTATAGTTATGTGTGTAATAGCCGATGTGTGGATTGATAACATGTCAGTAGTAGATCGCCTGAGCGACATTAAGGTTAACTCATGTGTGGATCGAGGATGGTTGATGCTTGACGATGTGTTGGTTGATCTATATGTTGATTAAGGATGATTGATAATTGATGTTGTGCTGATTGATCTATAAGTCATTCGAGGATGGTTGAGTATTGATAATGTGTTAGTTGATTTACAATATGCTGTAGATGCTGGTAATTCTGCTTATGCTGGTTTGATGTAAAGTTATTAAATAATGATGTATGTGGGGTATGGTTGAAGCTATCTAACTATAAAGAGCTGTTAAGTGCTGAGATAAGATGATGATGCTGGCTGAGATAATGAGTTGATATGCTGAGCTGATGAATAATGAAAAGCTGATAAGGTGCTGAATAATAAATGGTCATATGCATGTGCTGTAATCCACTGCCGTGCATATAGACTGTGTACGAGGCCAGGTGCCAGAATGCGGGCACGATGCAGTCGGTATAAGACACGCTTCGCGTGGATCCTTGAGGATAGTCTGGGTCCGACAAGTCCACAGGTGACAGATGGCTAGCTACCATCCTGTCGGGACGTTGGGTAGCCTGGTTATCCTGACCGGGTACTGTTGCATCACTGTCCATAGTGTCGATCCCGAGTGCCGCCCCGATACCTGTTCTTATCGAGTAGTATGGATGCACTCTTAGGGGTACAATATGCGGGATAGGGGGATGGACAACTGGCTTGGCCTACTTACACGCCGGTGAGAGGTCGCTGTTATCTATAAAAGCAAAGTAGCTAAGGTGGGGCTGCTTTTGCCATAATTAAGCTGTGTGGCCACGAAGGCATATAGACGCAGGTTGCATGAGAAGGGTAGCTAGGTAATGATCCAAACAGTTACTAGGAAATGTATGATTTAATCTATCATGTATTCCATTGTTCTGCTTTGCTGTTATACTTATGTGTGATGCTTGGTTATGCATGAATTCTAAATCCTACCTTCCTATTCAATAGTGCATATAGTGCGTTCTGAGTCTTCTGCTATATTTCTTGTTTTGTATATATCTGCTCTCGAATATTAGCAGGTGACAAATGATTCAAGAGGAAAGATAGTATCGGGTGTTTCACAGTCAGTGAGTCAGAGTCAATAGATGGGAAGTCTAAGTCACTATCCCCATATACACTGTATTAGGATCCTATGGATGAATACCTTTAGGTACAATTGTACACTTCCACCTTCTAAAATAAAATAAAAATTATTCCCACTATTTGTGTATAAACTAATATATTTAATATATTGGAAAAATTGACTAGGATGTCACACACCACACCACTCTCTCCTCCGTGAACCTATTGTGATACCTCCATAGTTGTTGTGCTAGGACCCCCACAAACTCCAGCATGTGCTTAATCTCTAACCAGCATCGAAACCTATTGTCGCGGCTTCGCAGAAACCTGTCATCAACACCGATCTATGAGTGACTAGACTTCGGTGGAAGTGCGTTTTGTCGAGTACCAGGCAAGCATCTATGCCTTTGACAAGTTCAAGTTGCCGCTAGAGACTCTCGAAGCCAGTGACGAAATTGCGACTAGCCTTGCTTATAGGGCAGAGAGTAAAATGAAGAGTTTTGGCATAAGACGTATTAAACACCCTGTTTAGCCTATAATTTAATCAAAAAAGGGAGAAGCACAAGCAATGCAAGAGAAGATAAATAAAAGACGAGAATCAAATGGGGGAGCATTTGGCACGACTTAATCCACTCTGAGTAACCATCTACACCATCAAACACCACTATAACCTGGAATTCTTCCGGTAACAACATGGATCAGTCCCATAACCCAACTTCAACAACCAAATATCAGCCCAGACCCATTTTCATCCACTTTTTTTTATAAGTAAAATTTTATTAATAAACTGTCTAGCTTCAGCATCAAAGTGAGAAACTTTACCCACCTTCTATGAAGTGTTGCAAAGATCCCACCCTATCATGTGCTAGAAAGCTAGACCAAAACCATCATACAACATTCCATAATAAATACAAAAAAAACCCCAAAATGGGAAGTACATAGATGCCCTCCTGACCCTTCAATTACCAACAGGGCAGTCATGCAATTGGGCTAACATAAATAAGTAAAAAAAAAAACATAAATAAACACAACCTATAGTGTGTTGATGCAAGTGGTTCATGTTTGGACTAGACCTGTATTAAGTAGAACCTATACACACAAGATTTATTATATAGACTTATTGGTTTGATCAATGACCCAATACTAACCAAGTCAATCGTCAATAACACAAAAAATTAATATAATAGAAATGTATTAGAAACACCCCCTCAATTTGCATGAAACTTTTGCTATTTGTTTTAGTTTTTTTTTTTTTTAAAAACGACACTGCCTTTGGCCAATGCACGCGAATCCTGTCCATTTTATTCCCAACTCATAACCCAAGTCCTACGCCAATCCTATGACCCAAATGGTGATTCAAGCTCAACTAGTTAAACGCCTACACGATCCTCTGAAACTCAAACCCTTAGCCCTCTTGTTTTCCTCCTGTTCCGAGCAAAGTGTGGTAACAAGCGTGGTTTCCATCCTCACCCATCAACGTTCAAAGTCCCGTTGGAACTGTCTCCATTCCGTGTGCCCCAACGGCATCAACCCCCTCGAGTTCTCCCAAATCACCATCCACCTCAAAAACAAACCCCACCTCGCTCTTCGCTTCTTCCAATGGACCAAATCCAAATCCCTCTGTCACCACACCCTCACCTCCTACTCCACCATAATCCACATCCTCGCACGTGGCCGCCTCAAGTCACACGCTTACGACACCATCCGAACCGCCCTCATCACTTCCGAGCTCCACCGCAACGACGACGAAGACCGTCGTTTCGAATCCCCCTCCACGCCTTTGAAGCTCTTCGAAACCCTTGTAAGCACTTACCGAGATTGTGATTCTGCTCCGTTCGTTTTTGATTTGTTGATCGAAGCGTGTTTGGAGTCCAAAAAGATTGACAATTCCATTGAAATCATCAGAATGTTACTCTCCCGCGAGATTAGCCCTAAAGTTAGTACCTTAAATTCTTTGATTTCTAGGGTTTGTCGAAGTCGTGGGGTCGATGTAGGGTATGCGATTTACCGGGAGTTCTTTCGGTTAGACAAGGAAAAAATTGAAATTTCGAAAAGGGGTTCTGGTTTTAGAGTCACTCCCAATGTGCATACTTTTAATACATTGATGCTGTGTTGTTATCAAAATGGTTTGGTGGAGAAGGTAGAGGAAATTTGGCATGAAATGGTTAAAATGAGTTGTAATCCTAATTCCTATAGCTATAGTGTATTGATGGCTGCATTTTGTGAGGGAGGGAGGATGGGGGATGCTGACAAGTTGTGGAAGGAAATGAGAAAGGAGGAAATGGAGCCTGATGTGGTTAGTTATAATACCATAATTGGTGGGTTTTGTAAGATTGGAGATGTTGAAAGAGCTGAAGAGTTTTTCAGAGAAATGGGATTGGCTGGTATTGATGCAACTGCTGCAACTTATGAGCATCTTGTCAAGGGGTATTGTAATATTGAGGATGTTGATTCTGCTGTTCTTGTTTATAAGGATATGTCTAGGAGGGCTTTTAGGCCTGATGCTTCAACTCTTGACATGATGATTGGGTTCCTTTGTGATAAGGGTAGGGTTCAGGAAGGTATGGAGTTTTTCAGGTGTGGGGTTGGTAAGTTTGATTTAGTTCCAAAGGAAAAGAGTTATGAGGCCTTGATAAAGGGGTTATGTTTGGAGGGGAAGATGGAAGAAGCATTGAAGCTTCAGGCAGAGATGATAGGAAAAGGGTTTCAACCGAATTCAGAAATATATGGTACTTTTATTGATGGGTACATTAGACAAGGGAATGAGGAACTAGCAGAATCTTTGAGGAAAGAAATGCTGCAAACTCAAATGCAGAACTAACAGAAAAATATTCTTTTGTTTGCCAGCCCCTTATGGTGAAAATAATTGGCAGTTTTTCTTGTAGGTTCTGGTGGCATTCCCTGAGCTGACAAATTTGAAAGCTGTATACTGATCTGTTTTCATCCTCAGACTCCATTGACAATAGGACACAAATCTGGTTGGCTTTTTGTGAAATTATGTTCTTGATGCATCTGATGCAGTTAATGCAAGTTGCTTGGCTACTATTCCCACCAAGATTTTGAATTGCGGTTGCGGTTGGCATTGCGATGCTTGAAAATTATGGTCAAATACGGTTGACATGAACACAATAACGCAGGTCGCTAATACGGTTGATATGAATGCAATAACGCAAAACGCAATAACGCAGCTTGCAGTTGCAATACAGTTGCAGAAACATCAAAGGCCTTGGAATCGCAACCATAATTGGACCATTTTTTAAAACATTATTCCCACAATGTGTTTTGGATGTCAAATGCAGTAATTTACAAGGATATCTTATGGATTTAATTTTTGGTGTAGCAGCAGAAATGACAAATATTATGCAGTACGATGGCTTGATACGAGCTATTTAGTTAAAACAAGTACTTATGCCAGGAACACTTCTCAATTTTATATAGTCCATCTGGGAGGTTTTTATGGTGTTCATGCTTAGAGCCCAACACTTTCACAGTGGTGAGAATTAGAACCGCAGAACTGCATGAAACAATTACATTCTGTGAGGTTGAGCATAACATTTAGTAGACCAATGGGAGACCATGGTGTAATTACTTTAAACCACTTGAATAGGGATGAGTCTGCCATCAAACCGTCAAAATAACTGAACTGTAGACATGGTCGGTTCACAGTTCAAATTGAACCGTCTAATCCGGATTTTAAAACACTGCAGCAGACTTGTGCGTACTTTGCTCCTTGAATAATTGAAATATTGAGGGTCTGTTTGACACAATTTTTACAAAACAGTTTTTCTGTTTTTAAAAGTAAACAAAGAACAAATTTTGTTCTTGTTAAATTTTTAAAAACAGAAAACTGTTTTTAGAAAGTGTAATCAATCATACCCTGAATAACTGATTCTGATTTTGAGAAAATGGATATATGTTCGTGAATGATATTGTAATAAATCTTAAAAAGTGTTTTATTTATATGCTAAGATAGAATTACTTTTAAAACATACACACTCTTATAAAAATACACACTTATTTATATGTTATATATTTTGTACATCTCACTCTTATAAAACGAATTTTTTTTTCACTCACCTTCAAAGAGGCACTTCCATTTATTTCTAGCTTATCCAAACAGTCATTTAGTCTGGCCTCCCTTATCTTCTGCCTACTCCCCCACAGTTCATGGCATTGGACATTAGATGTAGTGTCATTTCGTGGTCTTAATATACACTTCATTTTCAGTTTTCCTTGAAAGTGCCGTTTTAGCTAAGTTGACATCATTGAGCTTTCTCTATACATCAAACTTTCCCAAATACATGTTGAGTTTGCGTAATTATACATCATGAACAAACTGTTGCCTAGTAGTATTTCCCATGCTATATATAATTGGAAAAAAGTATTACAAAAAAAACAATGATTAGCCTAATATTTTTACAAGTGAGAATCACAATGAGGGTAATATAAAAAGATTAAAAAGAAAGGATGCCATAGATAGAAACCATGACATAAAGGCCATAACTGCAGATATCCTGTACCTGCCGCAAAGCTTTACAGGGCAAAAAGATCCTTGGGAATTAAGCAGGAGATCTACAACACTAGCTGTTGAGGAAGATGCTGCTAGTGTGAGTGTTGATAATACCTGCAGCAAATAAACACGAGTTATCAACAGATTGTTACCAGTATCTTTATACTTCAATTGATAGCACTTAGATCAGAAACTACATACCCAATCTCCCACAACAATAATTAACAGTATTCCTGGTTGACGAATGGGGCATTTGACCAGCACAGAGTATCCATCCACCAATGCCAATGTGAAACTCCAAGGTATAACTAAACCCATGATTGTCACCAAATAGCTAGGACATGGATAATGAACACAAAAATTAGCCACTTAATCTATTTATTATCTATATAAGAAACTTAACTACACTAAGGACATGTGTCAAAAGTTCATTCATCTGTTTTCCTGTCAAAAACTATTTTTTCACTAAAAACTTAACTACAGTATGAATTATGTTTTTCTTTGGCATAACACGAGTTATCTCGACTAGTTAACAGAAGAATCAAGGATTTCACATATGCAATTGATGTCTCCTATCCATTTATGTGAAACATAAGAAGACAACAGAAGACAAAATAAAGATTTTGGATAAAATTCTAATGACAATGAAATGAGTATTTTAAACTTTATTTTATTTTTGTAAATAAAAAAATCAATTGTAAAGTGTTCAAAACTAGATGTTAGTGATGTTAAAAGCAATAAAGAAAGAATTTTTTTTTTCCCTTCTAAAAGACTTGTTCCTAGTCCTTTACAATTATTAAAAGTTTTGTTTGTATTAAAATAGATTAAAGTTTTTATCAGAGAGAAGTATAGAAGAAGCATAATTTAAACTTCTGTTGTTGAAGAAAGTGAGTGTGATTTATCCTAAATTTAAATATTCCTTTTACTATTCTATTGAATAAGAGTCATGATCATAGTTGAATGAACTCAATGCTAAATGATTTATAAATAACTTATATATGAAAGAAAAGAATGCATTAGAAAGCTTATAAAAACTTTGCAGGATCACATCATTACCCTATAAGAATAGAATAACAAAGAGGGAAACCAGGAAATAAAAAAAATAAAAAGGTACCAGAAAGCGGTGTAGCTGTAGAATTCAACCCCCAAAGACATAAAGACAAGTGAAGCAGAGGAGAAAAAGGTCTGGCCCAATCTCAGACTGAAGCTGGCACTCGTGCCCACGGAGCCAGGTATTTCATTCATCAAGCTTATTCTGTTAATTGGGTCGTACTAATTCTATTTCTGTGTTTTCCTCTTTATTTTGTGATATAGCTTTGTCATCTATGCTTATCTCTTTCAGCTGAAGCCTTTTGGCAGCACAAAAACATGATCTATAACATAGAAGATCTCACAATACCTAAGATTCGTACATAATTCCTGGCCCCTTTTCTCCTTTGTGACAAGTTTGAAACAAGTCAAGGAAGAGAAGAAAGAAATTTCTATATGTAAGGACATCGGTTGATCTCTATCAAAACGAAGACATCTCTCTTCTAAAAAAAGAAACTTGCGAATTTCTCTGTTAGGTGGAAGGAAGGAAGCTTGGACTTAGCGCAAAGGTTTTTTGCGGTTTGTTAACTGATTGAGCAATAATGTTGTTTCTTTAATTACGATAATGGAGATGACACATGGGTTACTTTGTTTTTCGGTGGCATATCCTAAGCGCCGCTAAAAATATGAGATTTATTTCACAGCACTTTTTAGGTAGAATCGTGTGAGTCTTAACCCTTTTTTTCCTGTTCATAGCAGAAATGTTTTTTGCTCACCCAATTCTGAGTGCATATAAGCCTTCTCATAGTGGAAAGAGTTTAAAATATTTTTGATTTTTGAGATATGATTTATTCGAAAGTGTGATCAAAAGATGCTTTTTTTTTTTTTTGTAGAAAAAAGATGCTTGTTTTGCTAGATTTGATCGTTTTTATTATTTATTTATTTTTACATTCGATGTGTTTTTTTCCCTTATGCTTTTTATGTGGTTTTGAATGGTCGTTCGTTACTCCTGTTAGGGACGAGACAAGGAAAGCATCTGTCCAAAATGAATTCATACCAGTGCTTTAAGAAGGAACTCGGATTCTGCATTTGTTAAAATCTAATTTCACCCAATTTTCATTGGAAAGTGATGTGATCATATGAAACAAGTGGAAGTGGTAGTGGTAGGGAATGGAGGTTGGTCCGTTTTGCGCAGATCCAGGCCCAAAAGACCCCATCCGGCCCAAACTGTAGTTATATAATTGTGGCCAAAATTTGTCTGTTGGGCCCTCGAGTTGATCCGGTGGCGGATATACAGCTGCACGGGTTACTTGATTGGGTTTGGGCCAATAAATGGGCCAGGTCTTTTTTGGCCCAACTATTTTTCTACATTTTTTTGTTATTTAATCAATATTTTAATGATGTTTGCCTAAATTTACGAATTGGGCCATTAAAATTTCAATTGTAATGGGCTGAAAAACTAAAACTCTAAACATATCAAATTTCAAGGCCCTTGATTTTGGGGTCTCCCGTTGTTAATTTTACCATCTCTCCTCCCCCTAAAAAGTCTAGTTACCCCACTTTTCCCCTCCACCCCTTCCCCGTCTCATCTTTCTCTCTCCCTCTCTAACTCAAACCTCCCCTCTTTCCCGAATTCTTGTTGACGGGGGCCACCGGCAACAAAAATCCGGTAATGTAATATATTTTTCAAAACTGCAAGAATTCGGGACCATTCAGAAAATTTATAACTACCGGATTCTTGTTGACGGGAACTTCCGTCAATAAGAATCCTGGACCATTTAGAAAATTTATAACTACTGAGTTCTTGTTGATGGGCGTTCCCATCAACAAGTTTCCAGAAAACTTAAAATCGCAGAAAAAAAAAAGGTGCGAATGCACCTCAGATCCGGCGGCGAATGGATAGCGGAAATGGTGACCAACACATACAGCGAAGAGACCCAAAGAGAGAGGTTGAGCTTGAGAGAGAGGTGAGATTGTGGGAGGTGAGGGTTGAGATAGAAAAAGAGAAGTGGGAGGTGAGATGAGGAAGAGAGTAAGTTAAGTGGAAGGGGCAAAATTGTCTTTTGGATGGGGCAAAATTGTCTTCTTAAAAAATAGGGAGGTGTTAAAATTAAGTGGGGGAGGCCCCAAAATCATGGCCCAAATTTCAATAACTTAAGATGGTTGCTGGATCCTTGACCAAAAAAAGTGGTTGCTGGATTGGGCCTTATTTCATTTTTCCTTCACAAACAGTATTGGGTCACTATTATATTAATATTAAATAATCCTTCACACGTAGCATAACGTATTCCCTTATGGAGACTCCACAAAAAACATCACAATTAACAAGGTACCACGTGAACTGCCCAAGGAAGGAAAATATGCATTCAATGCTTCCCCCCACTTACCCAATTGTCAATGCTCTTCCAATAATTGATGTTCAAAATACCCCATGACAAACTCACGTGCAAATTGATGTTCAAATACCCCAATCCTAAACAGCCCCATTCCTAAAAAATTGACAGCAGCAACTTGAGTCCAATATTTTTTAGCTCCATTGACACATATATCCATTTAATTAAATAGTCCCAACCAAAACTGTTGTTATAAGAAAGAAACAAGGCATAAAATATGTGTATTTTATTTAGTATAGAATTACAAGTATTTTAGTGCTCTTTATAAAGTGTTGAAACATAATTGTACAAGGAAAATTAAACTCCTTAAATGATAGCTCTTACACTAAAATGTAACAACAAATAAGCCAACAACAACTCATAAAATATTGATTTGATGACAAATTATTTAGAAACATCCTATGTAAAAGCATCCTAAAAGCATACTAAGTGAAGCACTAAGGCATTTTCCAACAAATCTCCTCCCTGCCTTAGTTGCTAATGTTTGGTTGTGTCATAGTCATCAGGTTTTCTCTTTGAAAGTCACGTTTGACTTATCTTTAAGCCGCATATGATGTCCCTTTTCAATCAAACCCTTACTTGCAGAGAACCTTTTGAACTTGATAGACTATTGTACATAGTAGTAGTGCTCCATTGTTTTTCTTCCTCCGGTTGGCATATTGCTTATTGGCACACATTGATTTCTTCACCATTTTCCTTTATCTTTTTCTTATCAGCTCTTTATTTCTTCAACTTCTTAGAACCCCTTTTATTCTTAGTCTTCTCACCCGCTTTAGTTTTCTTTTCTTTCTCATTTTCATCTTCAAAGGTTCCTTTCTTCTCATTTATTTTGACAACTTTTGTGGAAGCATCTTTCTCAAAAATCCCCATATTTTTTGTTTTGACTTCTTCTGCAGCGTGCTCTTCTCTCATCCAATCTAAGACAAAACTCTTGTCTTTTATTTGAACTTTGAACACTTCTATGCTGTTTGCATCTTTAATCACACAATTTTTGCCTTCAAACAATACCTTATAGCCTTTTTCCAACAACTGAACAACACTTAAAAAGTTTTCATTAATTTCAAAAACATATAAAGTAACAGAAATCAATTTTAAACCTAAGAGGATTTTAATTGCGACTGTTCCTTTGCCTTTCACAATAATACGTGCTCCATTTCCAATTCTGACTTTGAAAATATTAGTTTCGTTGAGCTCTTTAAAAAGCTCTTGATCACGAATCATGTGGTTTGTACAACCACTATCTATAAGCCAGCCTTTTATGGAGTTATTGGTTGTAAAACATGATATTGTAAATAGGTGTTCTTCTTCTGGTTGATCTTCAGTAACCTTGACTTCTCCTTGATCTTGAATCTTGCATATTCTTTCCATATGCCCCATGTTGCAACACTTCATCCTGCACTTAACATCAGGCCTCCACCAAAATTTTCATTGGGTGATTTGTTTTCTTGCAGAGCAGACAAGGTGAAAAACTCTCATTTGGTTGCATAGATTTCTGATATTGCCTCCTTTTGTTGTCTCATCTTGAGCTTTGTGCTCGAAAAGCACCTTGTAGTATCACCTCTTGTCTCATCATTCTTCTTTGTTTATGTGCTTGTAAAGCATTTACCAATTCTTCCAAGGTGATTTTTGACAAGTCTTTTGACTCCTCTAATGCTGATATTTTGGATTCATATTTTTTAGGTACAATAACAAACAAAAAAATTGAACTATTCTTTCATCAGAAAAATCCATACCAAGAAGTCGTACCTTGTTTACAATGCTTAACAAACTGTCAGCATAACCTTTGATATTTTTTTGCCACTTTTATGCTTAACATCTCGAATTGTTTGGCCAAGTTGAGTACTTGCATACCTTTTGTTTTTTCATTACTTCGGTTCTCTAATGTGAGATAGTTCCAAATTTGCAGTCTTGAAATATCTTGCAAATATGATTTTTGAAACTGTAGAACAAAGACAAGATTTAGCCTTATAGCCTTCCTTGTCTTTCTTTCTTTGTGATTCTATATCTGAGCCACTGTGGGATTTGACTGTAACGACAACACTTCATAGTCTCCTTCTACAAGATCCTAAAGATCTAAAGCTTCAAGATGAGTAGTCACCCTTGCAGCCCATAACTCGTACTCCTCACTACAAAAAATATGTGGTTGCATAGACACAAAGGAGAAAGATTGGTGTATCAAACTTTTTATCATTTAAATTTTTTTGATGTTATTTAAAATATATGTCCATCTCCCTTTCTTTTGAGAAATGGAAATGATATCAACTCGTTCCAATCAATGTGGTAAGTGATATTTTGATAAATAAATATGATGCCGATCAAAGCGCTTTTTTATTACTAAATAAAATAAATGATCAAGCAGAAGTCTAAAATGATCAGTATATAACATAATTGGGGATAATGTGACAACTAACTGAACCTTCAAATTATACTTGCAAACATTTCAAGTGCATGTTTTTGGGAAGATGATTGTGTTTATACTGCAAGATGTAACACCCACTTTTTCGTATCTGTGTGTTATGGGCTTAGGGGTGTCTTTAGGATCATCGTAGATGATTAGGAACACTTTTTGGTAGTTAGATTCGTAGAAAATCCAATTCTATGCAAAACTGCAGTAGTTATTCAGTTAGACCCTATGGTCTAACCCACTACAAGAAAAAACGGCCTTACCGACGTCCTTTTACCAACGGTCAAACAACCGTCGCAAAATAAGGCCATTTCTGACGGCCGAAGCCGTCGGTAAACGTAAGTCGTCTTCCGCTTAAAATTACCGACGACCTAAGTCGTCGGTGAAGGTGACAGACGGTTTAGGCCGTCGGTAACTTTCCCGCCTTTTTGATTCCCTCCCAGTTTTCAAATACTGACGGCCTTGACTGTCGGTAAACGTCATCAATTTCCGACGGCTGGCATGAGACGACAACAGGTAGAATGTACAGAAAGGTGTCGTCGTCAGTATTTAAAAAGAGCCGTCGGTAATGCCATGTTTTTGTTACCAACGGCATTGGGCCGTCGGTATGCGACTTTTAGTTGCAGAACCCCACCGTTCCCCCTCACTTTCCCTTTCTTCTTCTTCTTCTTCTTCTTCTTCTTCTTCTTCTCTTCTCTATTCCCTTTCTTCTTCTCCGGCTCCCACTCTTCTATTCTCTATTCCCTTTCTTCTTCTCCGGCTCCCATTCTTCCCTTTCTTCTTCTCCGGCGACGCCCCACCACACCACTCCGTCACACCCACCGCAGCCACACCCGTCTCACCGCGCCACTGAGTCGTGCCTAGAAATTGAGTCGCGAGTCACCACACGTTTGCCCCTACAAGCACCATAGTCGCAAGCACCACCGTCGCGCCAAGAAACTAAGCCGCGAGCTCCGCTTGCAATCTACTTCCCTCCTCGACACTCAACAGAGCTACAATCACTGTGAGGTTGGATGTTTTCACCCTTTATCTCTCCTCCCAAGTCCCAACCTCACACTCCTCTAGATTTTGACATGAGTTTTTGCATGCCTATTTGCTTGTCCTGCTGATTTGTTTTGGTAATTTGGCTTCATTATACCTTGAATTAATGTATGAAATAAACAGAGGAATAGAATAAACTGTTGAATTAGGGTTTGTTGAATGCAGTATTAATAATAAGAGTGGTAATCATGGTGTGCCCTGTTCCGAAATTTTAATCTCTTGTTAAGAAAAAGAAATGATAGAATGGCCACCCTGTCTCGGTTGAGCACTATTTATGGATTTGTTGTTTGATAAACGATTGCCTATATTTGCACTTTTCGGTTCTGTATTTATTATGTTTTCTCACAGACAAAAAGAAATTATTGGTTGTTTGCTTCTATTCCTCAGCCTCTGAGACCGCCACCTCCACCACTCCGCCGCCCCACCACAGCTGCCACCACCGCCCGTGCCTCTACCACTACTTTGCAATCGAGGTTGGTTCGTTATAAGTTTTTATCGTGCGAGTAATTGTGTATGATTAAGAACCGTAGTTTAATTGAAATTTTGTATGATTAGAGACTGTATTAGATACCGTAGTTTAGTTGAAATTTTGTATGATTAGGGATTGTAATTATGATTAGAGACTGTACGATTTGTGACTATTATGTAATTTTGAATATTTGGGACTGTAATTGTAATTAGAGACTGTATGATTAGGGTGAAAGTATTTGGAGGGATCATGTTGATCAGTGAGCTGCTCATGTTAGAACCGAATCAGAGCTCACATTCGTCTTTCTAGAGTTAATTATGAATCCACATGCATATGGTGTAGTTGAGGATTAGGATCAACATTCATTGGCATGCATTGAGATAGTATATATATTGACTGATGGATGATTTTTCTATGTATTGTGCACTTCTCTTTCTATACTTTGACATCCTTACATGTATTATTGAGAATGATCTCTCACCCCCTATGTTATATCTTTTTGTCTATCTTATGCTTGATCGTGAGCAGAGGAGGAGCCCAGTACAACGGATGAGGTCATGGCAGTAAAGCTTGCGGAGCCTAAGGCTACAGCTTCGCTGAATGCTCACGTAGTAGATAGGATTTTCAGTTGTTTTATGTTATCTTAATCTGATGTATTATTAGATGGATATAACTCTTACTATGTGACACCGGGTTGGGTTTTTACTTTCCACTTTGTTTTCTTATGCGAAGTTTTTATTTTACTCATATTTCTGCATGTTGGTTTTGGATGAAAGACTATGTTTTATTAATTATTCTGCAATATGTATGTCTTTACTAGTTTATTTGCATGAGGGGTATTTGGGTGTGATACAAAATTTTAAGCTACTCATGTGATATCAAGCATTTGGGGTCTTCTCATGATGATTTAAGTCGAACTTGACTCAATAGTTATTCATGAATCACCAGCTATATATAAATGTTAGTTCACAATTAAAAGATATACCCATGCTCAACATTAAAGATTTCATGATCCAGTCAACTTCAGTGTGGTAAAATATGTGATGTAATTAAGTTCCTTTCCTCAAAACCAAAATAAATGCATATGTCTAAGTTCATTATTGGTTTCATCACCAGCTTTCACACAGAATGTGCTTTGTTTATCACTAATGCATGACTCTAGTACCAGTTATTGGATCTAGATTTATTATAACATCTGACACGCGTAAAGAATAGGGATAATAAAACCACTGACCTATTATGTCTTTTAGGTACTCGTAGCAGATTGAAAGCTATATGGAATCTTACCCAAAACAGACAAAAGAAAATAACAATTAGGCTTCAAGTCCAAAGAAATGAAAAAAATGCCCGTGAAACCAAAATGAAAAGGAAAAAAAAAAAAAAAAGAAGATAAAAAAGAGAGGGAATTAAAAGAAACAGATTTATGCAAGCATCTACAGCAACTATAAAGACCGGATGATATTATACTATATATGAAGATATGGTGGTTCATGCGCTAGTATATATATGTTGTCAGAAACCTGCAGATTATGATTGTCCATATGAGATTCTTCCAAGGAAGATCAAATTTCAATGCAACAGATTATAAACAAAAGTTATAAAACATTGAAGTTTTTGTAATATTACACTTGTTTCCATTGGCTGAAATCCATTATTTCTTGGGTACAAGGCACATGAATGATTATCTCATCATGTATATAAGAACGATCCAAATTCAAAAACCTAATCCAAAAGGCTGTACTACTGAAATCCTAGAAGGATGAGGAAAGTACATTGAGATATTGAGATTCTACCATGACTTCAGCAATATTGGAATAGTTATTTTGTCCCATTTGAGCTTCTTCCTCAGATCAAGCAATATTGGCTTATATAAGACTCACCTGTACTGTGAGCCATATATTAATTATTTAATTATAAATTTGCAGTAATCAACATTATCAAGACCATGTTGTTAATCCAAAAATGTCATGGGAAAAAATCTCAGAAGTTCAAGATATGACTTTATAATTCTCTCTCAAACTCTAGATAACTACTAATTGATTTTAGATCTTCAAAAAAGAAAAAGAGGAAAGAAAGAACCTAGGTAGTTAAAAGAGTTCAGAGTATCTTAGAAAATCCAGACATCATGAACAACCCTAAATACATAACCAAACCATCATCACCACCAAGAAAAAGAAAAGGCTAATGGTAAAGAAGCCCCATTTGATATATAAGTTTAGCCCAAAATAATGGTATGCAACAATTTCAATGCCATGGAGGCTCAATCACCGAAGCACTGCACTAAAATGAGATCTTGATATCATGAATGCATTGCACCAATTCATGCCACTTTAACATTTTTGACTTTAGGCAAGGTCTGAAGTATTGCTTTCACTCATAGTCATACTATTACAGTAGTTATGAAACTTACAAGTGACTAAGCTGGCACTCCAATTTCTTTATTAACTACTTCACAAACTATATATGCTGTCAACCATCTCCCTTGACACCTCAATGTTAATACTTAAAATAGACTCCATTAACTCCTTGACATAATATTGTTGAGATGCTACCAATTTCCTATCATGAAAAAAAAAAAAAATCAACTTGAAAGCCAAGTCAATTTTAAGTCTGAGTATACATAAACAGAAAAAATTGTTGTAGTGTGTCTTTCAAAACCCTAACAACAACACAAATTTCAGATCAATTCCATGCCTAAACCTTTTTCAATTTCATACAGTATAGCAGAATATTAAACAGAAAATAAATCATAAATATCTTATATCCTTGTAATTTATCCAAGAAAGAACAAAGGGTAAAGAAAAATAATGAGCTACTAGTTATGCAGACACAAGACACAGAGATCTAGAAGCCTGCAAAAATAAAGAGGCAAATAAATCAAGAAAATTCTATAGGGCATAGAATTAAATACAAACAGAGAAGAAAAACTAGGGTACATAACATGCGGCCAACAACAAGGTGAAACTGCCACATGATCTGATCTTTCCCCAGCAAAGGAGGGAAGTTAAGATCATGCTGGCAGCTTCAACTGGTAGTGGAGCATGATTGATATTATATGGAAACAATAAGAACAAGTGCTAGCTGAAAGATGGTGATGAGATTGAGAATTGAAGGGAGGTTTTGATTCAACTGCCATGAGTGAGTGATGCTGCTTTTGCCTGCTACTAGGGTTTGGATGCAGAAGAGATTAGGAAGAGCCACTATTATATATAGCAGCGATCAGGGGTTAAAAAAAAAAACTCTCAGTGAAAAATGGAGGTTCATTTTTTTTTTTTTATCCCTTCAAATTTACCCCTTTGTTTTTAACTTTAAATATTTGTTTTCTATAAGTAACGGAATATTAGAGGGCTGTAAAGCCATAAGATAAATTATTAAACTGAAAAAACAAATCAAAAGAGGTAAAAGTGGTCCCTACAGTGATGCAAATTGAATATTGTCACGCCAACACTATATCACCATGCAGTTTGCAGACAAGGATAGCGAGTGTTTTCTATATATATTACAAGGGCATTAATAACTTTTGTGCTAGATACTTAGGAAGTGGGGAACCCTTTTACATTATCTCTCTCTCTCTCTCTCTTGGTGTGTGTGTGTGTGTGTGTGAATGAGCCAAAGGAAAAGGGTGAGTATACGAGGGGACCATTTGCATGGCTACATAGGCAATATTGCAATACTTTCACACATCATGCATCAAGAAGAAGCAAAAGCATCTCTCAAACAATACAAAAAATTTAAGTAGCTTTATTTTTTGCTCTTTTGCAAATTTGCCATTTGTCGAATACTTGCTTCTGCTGCATCTTGTAGGTGCCAGCTGCACATATACCACATATTGGAAACATTTGATACTGGTGATTAGGAAAATGACTTATTAGTTAGAAAAATTAAAGCTATCTAGAACCCATTTTCCTTGTTATAGTTTTTGCTAGTGACATGATAGATGTAAAGCATATATGTCATTATCTATTTTATAGCTTGTGTGTTTTAAATGCACTATATTTTAGTGGGCAAGGGTTGGAGAATGAGGAAGAAGTTGTTATTGCAGTTCGTACCGAGTCATTTTCCTTTTGCCATGTATAGATTTAGTGCATCATAAATTATAGTACAACACTGATGCTTACAATTTGAGAAATAAATACACTGGGCCGTTGATGATATCACTCTCCCTGTTGCCTTTCAATTCTAAATCTAATTTGTATAGACTGTTAATTTAATTTTTATATTTATTATTGATATTATAGAAATATCTATTTGATAAGTTTGATTATATTAATAATAACGTAAAATGCAAATATATTAATTAAATATTGTAGCAATACATCTGTAGAAATATTAACTTTTCGGTACAGAAACAAATTTACAAGCAATCATATTTTGGGAGTTTTTTTTTTATAAGCAAAATGTATTAAAAGGGAGTACAACGAGTATTCCAACCCATTGCATCAAAATTATAATTTATAGGCTTTGAATACAGCCCATCAGACTAGAACACCAGTCTGAGAATTGAAGCCCGGCATTCCTACTCCCTACAAATGAACCATCCCTATGGGAGTGTTTTTGTTACACATTTTTTTGGGGTTTTGAATTACTTGTTTGAATTTCAAATTTATTAATAAAAATTATTTAGTAATTGAAATTCTCTTTTTTTTTTGTTGTGAAAACTTGTTTATGATCACAAATTAAAGTATGTTTTATACCCCTAATGAGTGTGGCTCAGCTGGTTGTCCAAGCTGAGCTTGTGGAGGAGGATATGGGTTCGATTCCCACATATAAGACATTCTTAGGAAGGGATGAAAAACCTTAATTGTTGCTAAGCAATCGAGAGAATATTAGTCTCATAAGGGGTCCAAAAGATCTAAGTTTGTGAAAATACTTCGTAGATTCACTAGACCAAAAGCCCTAATTACACAAGGCTCCTATAAAAAAAAGTAAGCAAAATTACT
This sequence comes from Calophaca sinica, assembly GCA_037113605.1. NCBI lineage: Eukaryota > Viridiplantae > Streptophyta > Magnoliopsida > Fabales > Fabaceae > Calophaca > Calophaca sinica. The sequence goes on from CM073734.1 coordinate 75,870,720, forward strand.
CTAGAGGTCATTTATCTTAATTTAAAGTTTTACTTAAGTACTTTATCTTTTTTTTTTGTTTCAAGTTAGTCCTTTAAAATTTAGTTTAGTTTCAATGTAGTCCCACATGTTTTAAAATGTTGACAATTTTGGCCAAATATTGGTCCAATTTTAGTTTTTTGCAATAGTTTTTTGGGTTCTGATTTGTGGCACAATTGATATAGCAGATTGTGCTTGTGACACACATGCATTTCTCGTTATAGATCAGCCAACAATTTGCCTCAAAATTAATGTTTTTAAACGTGCGGAACTAAACTGAAACAAAAAAAATAAATGGCTAACTTGAAACTTTAAATTAAGATAAAGGACCTCTGGTGTAATTTTGCTAAAACAGTATGTCATATATATACATGTAAGCGTGGTTTTTTTCAATATTTGCTTATCTTAGTTATGACATATCAACTAAATTAATTTAAATTGTATGAATATTGTGTGTGTGTGTGTGTGTGTGTGTTTAATTCTTATATCTTATAGGTATATATGTTTTGTTTTAAGTTAATATTAGAAAAATTTCAATGTTTAAAAAATGGGGATATAAAGATATCACGTTACTCTTTTTTTTTTTTTTCCCAAAGTAATACTTAGATCTTTCCAAATGGTTGCTTGATTTATATTGGCGAAGGAACAGAGCACGTGGAACTTTATGAAGCAAGAATATAGGAGTATAGCTTAGCTTCGCAAGTCTGATAAAGATTCTTTGTTATATGCCGAATATGTATTGGGTATTTTATTTGGACTAGGTATTTTATATGGATACTTTAAAATGTGGGGGTGGCGGCTATAGTTTTTGTGAAATGCTGAAATCTGTGTGGTGCAGCATGGACTAAAGTGAGAAGCCAAAGTGATAACAAGAGAATATTTATGAAAAAGAGAATCACATTTACACATGGTTAATTTATTGATAATTATGGAGTAGCTAGCTTTTGTAATTTTTTTAGTACAATATACTTTCTTCATCATTTATAAAAATTTATAAAGGAATGTCGCTTTTTCAAAAGAAATTCATATGGGAACTTCCATCTTTTTCATCTTTTTATGATTGAAGTTAAATCTTCTATATCAATTTTTTATTACTTCATAATGTAATTGGGAGACTCCTGATTAAGAGGACAATTCTTCAAAAATCAAGAGCTTTAAATTTTAAGAAATTTGGGGGAAATGAAAGTGTTTTTCTTGTTGAGAACAATGTAGTGTGTGCTGCACCTTTGAAACGGGAAAGGGGGAGTATTTAAGTATATCAACATGTTTTTTCAAGGTCTAGTAAGGGATACCACTAAACAGGGCTGGCCCAAGGCCCAAACGAGTAAGGCAAAGGCTTTAGACCTAAAAAAATTTGACAAAAAAGCCTCAAACTTTTTATCTTCACTAAATATAAATGATCAAATTCCTCTGCCTTACAAACAAATCTATTTGGCTCACGTGATATAGCATAATGGTTTTTTACCTTGTGGTTGTGGGTTCATATCTCAATGTGACTAATTTTATTAAAATTTTATTTAGACCTCTATTTAGAGTTTTTTTTTAGGCCTCTATTTAGAATTTGCTTTAGGCCTCAACGGGTGTTAGACAGACCCTACCACTGAATTATACGTGTAATGTGTGGACATGTGGTGTCTAAGTGTAATTCGGTATTATGGGAAAAAGTCACATAAATCATATGTGCAAGCCTTTTGATTCTTTAGAGAAAAAGAGAATGAGTTAATTAATTAGACGCTAGGGTTTAGGGATGGCAATGGAATCTTAGAGGGTACCCCGAAAATTTACTTACAATGGGTAGAGTAATTATCCGTTTAATGGGGAATGAACATGGGTATGGATACTTACCCATAAAATTTAATGGTATGAGTGTGTGTACGAGTATTGCATGTTGTTTTTATTTATTTTCTTACTTGTTTACATACTTATTTTATCTATAATTACAATTATAATAAAAGTTAATGTAAACCTAATATTAATTAAGACTCACATTTTTTTTATGAATTTGTTATTCTAAAAGTTTATAGTAATATTTACTCAATATTCAAATACAATATTATGTGTTGTATTTAATAACTTATTCTAATGAATTTTAATTTAGTTAAATAGTTTTATTTATAATGTTTTATATATGATTAGGCCTGAGAAATCTTTGAATAATTTTTCAGTTAAATTACAGTTGTATTTTTTTATTAATTTTCTTTGTTTGATTTTTTAATTAATTCAAGTGTGGATAATAAGTACGGGTACTTAAATACTCAACAAGTAAGTATAAATCTGAATATGAGTATCATTGTATCTTAACTATTGTAATCCCTAAAAGGGTTGTGAGAAATATTTTAAACAATAATGTTTGTATGTATATTTAATGGCAAACTCTTAATCAAGTTGATGAATTTTTCATGAAGCAATTTTAAAATCATTAGTTAATGTGATTATAGGCTTCTAGATAGAGTAATTATCGGGCTATAAAAATGCCTGGATCGTATTCTAATTGTCGTTTCGATGTTCACCACCTATTGGTCCGCGAAAGCAATGTTGGTAGTGTCATAAAACACCTTCCTACTTGTCAGTGTTTCAATGCGCAATTCACACCAACCCACTTTAGGCCAGCATTATGCCCCTCGTTAATTTACTCCTCCTTCCATTCCATAATTTTGGTAGGTTTAACAAAAAATATTTTTTTTAAAAACTTTAGCAAAATTTTTTGTTTTAAAACAAAGAATGTTTTATAAACCCAAGATATAATATATATTTTTTTAGGTATATATTTTATATATTTATTGTCTTTACATTAAAAATTGACACAACCCCACCAATTAATAAGGCTACTTTGGTAAAAAAATATACTTTAATTAAATGATTTCTTGATCTGTGTGTAAAAACCTTAAACCACTAAAGTTATGGAATAGAGAGAATAATAAACAATCAATAGCTCAAAAAACTTAGTGTAATTGTAAGCGCTTGTGTGTTAGAAATTTTTTATTTCAATAATTTAACACAGTATCATTTCATAATTATATTAGTTATTTATCATAAAGAAACTATAATTAAGTGACCACATAATATGACATAAAGTAAGCTCATGTATTTGAAGAGTCAACTAAGGTCCTGAATGGGAATTCTAGAGATACGGTTGAGGAAGATCCACAAAGCCATCGGTTAACGTTCGTCCCGTGATCATCCTTCAGATTTTTGCTTCAGGTTATTGATTACAATGGATCCATCTATTCATCTATCCTTAGTAATCCAACATGTCGGGATTTGGATCCTCTTCTAAACCCTACGTCTCCATCCCCCTACAGAACAAATTATCAATTGTTAGCTTAATCAAACAGCGCAGCAGATTAAAAAAAAATTAAAAAATAGTTTTTTAAAACTACTATTCCTTTTTTAAACAAAAGGTTGTTTTTTAAATATTTTAAAAACTACTTTTTATTTTAAATTTTTAAAAAACTACTTTTTGTTTCTTAAATTTTTAATCGTCCATACCATTAGATTATTCTAACGGTTGGGAATTAATTTTGTAGAGGGATGGAGACATTAGATTTAGGAGAGGATCCAAATCCAACATGTCGTGGATCCTAAAGGTATCAAGATTAAAGTTTTGTTCTTGATATTTTGTGCTTTAATTGCTTGGCTTCCGCAATAGTGATTTATGTTTAGATTAAAGCATGTCTTGAAAAAGGATTAAAGAATTCATTTCAAACATGTGGTATCAGAACTTCCTTCATTGTTGGTTTATTAGGATTCAGATAATGATTTATGTATGGAGTTTTATGCATGATTGAGTTTTATATATGTTCTTCTCCCTTTTGTATGAACCATAACCATTAGATTTGGGGATTTTGCGTGATTTGTGTTTTAACATGAAATTGATCCATGTTTATGATTTATGACATGTATATGGTTGATCAAGCATGCAATTTTTTAGTTTTATGTCTTCCGATCAACTTTTGGGTTTTATCGCGTTTGTTGATTTTGGATCGCCCTTGGGCCGCTAGGCGGTCACCGGATGCCAGGCGGGCATCCGCACATAAGGTTGCCTTCAGCAGCATCGCCGGGCAACACTCTCACACTGTTGGGCGGTGTGCAGGCACTGATGGGCAGTGGGCCTCACCGCACCACCGTCATGGGGCGATGGTAACGAACGACAAGGATTTGCGTCGAGCAGTTGCTGGGTAGTGGGCCTTGTTGCACCGCCACCGCTTGGCGATTGTCATGTTTGGACCAAGGGGTCCGTCTTCGAACCGCCAGGCGGTGGGTTGCGATTTTGGTCGCTAGGCGGTGGCATCGGGGAAAGGGAGGACTCTGCCTCTTGGTCACTGGCCAGTTGCATGCGCCGCTAGGCGATGGCTCTGAACTTTGAGGGCTGTTGGTCGGCCTTTCAGGCCTACTGGGTGGTCATTGGACTATTGGGCATTGTTGTAAATACAATTAAGAATATTCCTACATAAATGTACGAGATTCATGTAAATCAAGACCCTCTCCCATTTTTTAACTAAAATTGTATGGTAATTTTAATTGGATTAACATGTTGTCAAAGTAATTGTTGATGCGTAGTGTAATTGTCAAAGTAATTGGTTTAATTGAACTTACTAAGATGTTTAGTGTAAATTTGTTCATGTGAGTTGTGTTCGGCCCAAAGGAAGTAACACAGTATGACCGAATAATTTTATGTTTGAGATGATAAATGTGTTGTGATTATAAAGATAGTTTATCCATGTGAGGATTTAGGATGTCCAAAGGCAATCATTGCTTAACAGGACTTAGCACCAATATTTGATCATTGTGCTTAGAATACCACTTGTAGTTAGTTTTTACAATCCAAAATTGGGGATTAATAGTGTGCTTGGTATTTTGTTTGGGTTTTTTAATTTACAATTAAAGTTGTGTATGCATGTCTCATAATTAGAGATGTGCCTACTAATGTTGTTGTATGTTTATTATTCTTTTTTTTAGTTGTTGTTGTTACCACTTCCAATTTTACTACTTAGATTAACCAAATCCCTATGGTGGATGATATGACATTCAAGTCATGGAAGGAATCTGTTGAAATTGTTCTCAAATACATGGATGAGGAAGAGAAGAAGAAAACTGATGAAGTTACAGAGGAAAATGGCAACGAATAATACTCCCTTATTATTAAACGAAGAATGACAATACACTTGTACAACTTCTCTATCACATGGGTTTTATTTATACACACACACAAATGAACTCAACTAACTCTAACAGAAATAACAAATTTATCTAACCAACACAATACAATTGCACTATACTACCAACATGGCGCTATGAGTTGCAAACGAAAGCTCCTAACACTGCGACACGGAAACACACAAAGGACCAGACGTATGTTTGGATCCATAGTCAAGTGGTATTTTCTCGTGTCCCAAGGCCGCTTCACCGCAGAAGCTATGTCTTGTGGCTTCATGTTCACCGTGCGGCAGAAGGATACCAGACGCGGAAACAAGTTTGACCACCAGACACAAGTTTTAGCACTAGACACACGTTGTCATAGACCAAACAAAAATTGTTGTAACCCACCGTATGCAACTCTAATCATCAAACATACGCTCATAGTTTGAATTATACTTCAACACCCTGGGCCTTATCTGGTCATCGTGCACTCTGTCTCAGGTCTTTCAAGTTATCTTTCAAAATGTTCTTCATTCTTTGATTCCCATTATTTTATATTGCTTTTATTTTATTTAAAAGGATATATTATTATTTACTAGCATACTCCTTCCGTTTTCATATATAAGCAACAAAACACTTTTTTGGTTCATTGAATAACTCATGTATTTGGTCTATAATGAACTAAAAAAATGTTTTGTTGCTTATATATGAAAACGGAGGGAGTAGATGACAGGATATATTTCTCCCTGTAAAATTGTTAAGGTACGAAGTTAGATTTTTGTGCCAAAATTGTAATTGTTGCCTATAATAGAAAAATTACTATTAACACTCAGCATCATGGTCCACCATGTAGAAATGCCCCACGCTCGCAACAAAACAGGCTGGCTCAAACCCAGAGGCCAGAGGTGGTCCGCGCGCATTTGAAAGAAAGCAAAGCATGCTCCGTTTGGTTAATTGGGGGGTCTCAATCTCTAGTTATCCCAATGTAGCAAAAACTGCCGAGCAAGTCAGGAGATAGAAAAATAGAGACAAGAAAAGGAAAAGCAATAGGCACCATCACCACTCCATGTAAAGCATGCATTGCAGCATCTATAAAGCCAAAAAGATTTTTCCATTCTTCTGTTTTATTGGATTTTCTGTCGCATGTGCAGTCTACTTGAGACTCATGTCCAAAATATTGCCACATGCAAGTCATTGTTCATTCCTAGTTGTGACATGAAAACACCAATGCTTGTTGACTAAAAGTCAAAATATGTGTGCATCTATTCTATTCTATTCTATAAAATCTATCTATCATCTATTTAAAAAAATTAACTACTGTAATGACATATAGTAAAAGTTCATTCACCGACTCAAAACTGTTTTCCCGTCTTTTTTTCTCGGATGTGTTGACTGTGCACTTATGAATCACGGGTAACTCACTAGTTTGTTGTAAACTAGTATCACATGCAAATTTCAAAATGGGGTTGGGTGATCAATGCTCACTACTCCATGTTAAGGAGTGAGGACCTTCCTTAAAAGCACTTCCTCTTGTGTTTTAGTCCACAGGATAGTGTGCTTTGGGACTGCGTTCCCTAAGAACCCTACATACACATAGGTAAGTGATTTTTTTAATGAAAAGGAGTGATTCTGATCCTTATTAAGGATATGGCAGATATTGTGGGGGGAGAGAGATAAGTATGAGTATCTTGTGAGTAGAGTGGTCCAAAGTTGCTCCTACTGGCCACTGCATGCACTCTTGTGTATCAGCTTTAAAGAGCAGCTGGGGGAGGAAGCATCTCCGCAACCCCATTAAACAAATTTAACTAATTATAGTCCAAGCTGTACTTCAAAGGTTGGCGTCATTCTGCAATGGTGTATTGAAGGTCAGTGTCCAATGTACCTCCCTCTCTCTCTCTCTCTCTCTCTCTCTCTCTCTCTCTCTCTCTCTCTCTCTCTCTCTCTCACACACACACACACACTAATTAATTGTTAATAGTTAGATGAAAAGGACGCCAACTTTTTCTTTTTGTAAAGGGTTAAAGAAGTGTTATTAACGCCAAATGCTGCACGTGAAACCAGGTCAAAAACAAGATGGGTTGAAATATAGAGCTTGAGAGGTAATAAATATTTGTTGTTATGACTTGCTAACGACTAGTTGGACTGTTAAGAGAGAATATAGCCCATGCCAATGTTAATTGCCAATTAATGTTAGTCTTGCTCCCAGCTAAGACTCTGGAGCCAAGGGAACAGTTTAATGGTAGAAAGAACATTCAAATTCATTTGAAATACTCTCTGCAGTTTAGATCAACAAAATCAACCCACAGTACAGCATCTTTCCTTTCCTGCAAATGCACACCCATCCAAGACTATCTCACATAGACAAGTTTGCTAATTTTTTTTTTCTCTATTTATTCTGTATTCCCCTATAATCTAGTGAAATAAAAATATATAACTTTATATCCTATTCTATCCAACATAAAATTGAACTAACATATTCTATTTTTTTTAAAACAACATAATTCTAGTATATCTTATTCTAATTTGTTATCAAATCTTACAACCATACGGAGGTCTATGAAAAATATTTACAGCTAATTCTTCGAAACCAAAAAATATTCATGAGAAGGCAATCGTGCATCTCTCATGCTCATCAAAATTATTTCAACAAAAATAAATCCCATACACCTTGCTCGATAGTAACAAAATTGAACAAAAATGGTATGCATCAGAAAGCAACCATGCACCTTTTTATCCATCAAAATTATTTCAAGGGAAAAGTAGAAAAGAACCACCGCCAACAGCAATCCCACACATCTTGCTTGGTAGTTGGTACTTGGTAGTACCCAAATTGTGGAAAAATGATGTGTTCCTACGAACCAGCAAATATTTCAAAAGCACCAATAAATTAATCAGTCCCACTTGCAGAATGTTTGGACTACATATTTTGTCTCAATATTTACAACCCGAAAAGAGACCTAGCTACAAATAAAGATCTCAATCAGATTATAATTAGAGCCGCATGGATCAAACCCTTAAAAATGTACAGAAGATACAACTCACTGAAGACTAAAACCTAGTACAATTATTCTTGGGTAAGCCATAACACTTTAAAAAGAATGAATATATTTTGTTCTAATAATACACTTCACCAGGACGGAGTCACCCCATTAGCCTGCCTAAATCTTCCCAACATCTTGAACTTGTAGGCGACTTGTGTGTCCAAGCAGCATTTCATGGATTTCTTCAGCGGTAGGTCGCTCATTTGGATTTTCTTCCACACATCTATGAAACAAATCAACAAGGAACTTCAATGAGCCTGTCTCAATATCTGATTTTTCCAGCTCTTCACCAGATTGAAGCATTGTGGGTTCATTCATCGAACCCAATGCCTCCAGCTCATCAGGTAATTGCGGTCGTTTGCCCATCTGCATTGATCATAGTAGAAAAATTAATTAAAACAAAGGGTTCACAACTTCACATTAACTAGCATGCCTGTAGAGTTCAAAAAGTGCCATCTATTTGTATGAAGTATGAACAATAGACAACCATACCTGCAGACTATCATGGACGCGTGAATCAGGTACTCCAGAATATGGAATTTGCAAAGTCAGCATCTCCAGAAGTAAACATCCGAATGACCAAATATCAGCTTCCTGTCACAAAATAAAGAAAGAAAATTACCACCAAAGACAATACTATGTCTGGTCACAGAGCAAACTGAATTATTCTCACGATACACCTATTCCTAATTGAAATCAACCAAAAAAAAAATGAACAAAAATAAACCTTTTCTAGACACGACATTATAAATTCAATGCCAATATTTATGCCTAAAACCAAATCAGAGGGAGGGGGGCGGGGGGATGGAACAGCGAATTCATACTAGCTAGGCATATATGACATGAATGAAAATGATAAGAAGCACAAGAAAGATTATAAAATTTCAGTAAACAAATCATAAATTGTACTAACAGGAGTGATAAGGTGGTTTGGCAGTTTGGGAGAGGAACATAGGGGTTAGAGAGATAAAGCGATGTGGGTTTGAATCCGCCCACTAAAATTACTAGCAACTAACTACTAACATTTGTCATTCCAAAAAAAAAAAGCCATAAATTCTACTAGGAGTCAATACAAATAATTCCTAAAATTATTGTATTAATATTGATGCTTTATTACTTTAGCTCTTTTATCCAAATGCGATTCTTAATCTCTTCCAAAGTATGGATAATATGATGTGTCCATCCAAATTAGTGTCCAACATATACATTCTAAATTATGCAATTAAAATAGAAGAATAAAAGAGAAACCAAAGATTATCGCATCTCATCTACAAAACAAGAAATTGGAATAAGCATTTTATCTATAAACCATAGATGAGATGTGAACCTTGTCTCTGTAAACATTATACATTACATCATACAATGATAAAATCCTTTAAACACAATTTTCTTAATCTTCCCAGCAAAATAACCTAAAACAATAATGCAGACAACTTTTCACACTATACATTAGATTATTCTTTATTGATATATTAAGGCAAGACTTCTAGAAAGACATGACTTTCTTTGAGATATCTATTAATTGTCAAATCCGCGATGAATAACTTATAGAACAAATAATATGTTCTCATCAAGAGTTTCTTTCATTTCTGACAAGCCAAAATATCTTAAAAGAACAACCAAGATACTTGGACTTTAGCCATATACTGTATAATAAATTACCCAAATAGTTGTACAACAATTTGTTAATGGTCAAGGCCAACAAGGATAAACTAGTCAAATTTGAAACTCAAGGGACTAAGACCTGATCTCTAATTCCATTCCTTCTAAGACCTAATCTTTAATTCCATTCCTTCCAAGACCTGATCTCAAGTGAATCACTCCCTGTTAGTATTGATAACTGATATTATCTAGAAAAATGAGCACAAGCTACGTCCACAAATGGGTGAGAAACAAATGAAAAAGTGCAATCATAGGGACAGTTCGACAGAAAAAAAGTGTTAAGAGATAAGTTAGAAAATTGCATAAAGGAAGTAAGGAGTCATTATTTTAAAATATATTTTTCTTAAACATCACGAGAACTACTTCCCATTATTTTATTAATATTAGATTCAAATAAACACAATGTCCTCCAACATCACAGAGAACTTCAAAATCAAACAACACATAAAGAAGCATTAAACTTTTGAAAATCAGAAGTTAGGTAGTTACATAAAATTCCTGATATTGTTCATATATTTCAAAACCCAAAAATACAAAATAACACTGAATGTCATATAAGATGATCAAATATATGGCTAATCAGTTGGAGGATCTTACCAATCCATATGTGTTACTTTTATACATAGTCCGCATGACTTCTGGAGCCATCCACCGAGGAGTTCCAACACACACACAAGGAGGAGGTGTTCCCACATGAGCAATACAGCATGCATGTAAAGGTGATCTTAGTGGCACTGCACTATCAAAATCACAGAGCTTCGCGATGGGAGTTCCATCATCTCTCTTCCTATCAAAATCAAACAGAATGTTTTCACTTTTTACGTCACGATGAATTATGTGCTTCGAGTGCAGCTCCAGCAAAGCACTCGAGACATCTTTGGCTATATACAAAGCCAATTCTACAGGAACATGCTTTTCACCAGCTTTCGACAGCTCCTCCAAATAGGTCTGTGAGAAAATGAAGTGTGAATTTAATAAAACAACCAAAAATATGTCAGCAATAACAAAGTAATGATATAGGAAATCCTACTTTTAAGGAGCCCCCTTCCACATACTCCATAAAAATTGCAGATCTCAATACACGATGCTCAGGATTACCATCAGCTGAGACAGTCCATTTGCACGATATTTGGTGCCCATACATTTCCACTATGCAGGGGTGTTTTAAAGCACCAAGGATTCTGATTTCTCCCAAACAATTGTATTCAAAATTTTTTATTTTGTCTGCTGAACTCTCCTGTACTTCCATAGTACGCACCTACAACCGCATACAAGATACGTATAAAAGGCATCAAATTATATGATATCCAAAATAATCAGAAGATCCAGAAGAACAATTTAAATTGCAAAGGAAGGGGATCATGTTTTGATCATTAATGGATAATTAAATACCTTTGCTGCAGCCTCAACTGATCCAAGTTTGCACCGAACTAAAGTAGTCAATCCTTTTTTCTCAAGTTTATCACAAGTAGAGAGAGATGGAAAGGAATAATCAGGACTTGGAAGACTACTAGATGAAAGAGGGATTTTGGTTCGACTAAGAGGTATGTACCTGGAAATACCAAGTCATCAGATTCTGAATAACCCCACATAATAACACAAAAGTTACAGAATTTAAACAAGTTTTTTGGGCAGGGGAATAATTCTTATACATTGATTGGCTCGGATGAAAATGAAAAGATAGAAGAAAAAAAAAAGGAGAGAAATAAAAGGAAAATATCATTTTTCCTCATTTATTTGGGGAGAAAAAATACAGAGAAGAGCTGAAAAAAAAATTGTCAGACTAAATAAAAATATTCTTTCCATTGCAGGAAAGTAAATTTGGTAGGGAGAGAGAATTTGATGAAATGACAAATCTATCCCACCCTCCCATTCATAACATGAATGCATTTTCTTTTTTCTCACTTCTTCATCCAACCAAACAAGAGGAGGGAAGCTTTCACAGTTCTTTCTTTCCTTTTTCTGATCATCCAAACAACATATAAATGCCTCCCTTCTTTTCATTATTTTATTCTCTTCATTTTCTTTCAATCCATTTTTTTCCCATTGTCTCATTTTCTCTCCATATCCAAACAATGGTGTTAATTAAGAAATTTCACTTAACACAGAATTCTTCATAATTATGTTTGAACACCTTACCTGAATATGCACTGACGGTTAGAGAAATCAACACAATATTCAAAGTCACCGATATTTGTTTAACTATATACAAGGTAAGGTTTCATAAAGTTATTACACAAATATTTGGACTAAAGTTGGAGCCAGATTTGCCAGTATTGGTTTAGCATAGGCAATATTATTTACATGCTACAACATAATATGGCATCCAGTACTCAAAAACGAATCCAAGTTCTAGAATGCCAAATGATTGCTGATTACTTAAAATATACTAAATTCATAATAGGAACAAATCAAGAATAATTAAACTTCATCAACATATTAAATCAATAGCAAATATAATCAATTCAACTGAAAGTTTTTCACAATAGGGAGTTGCACATCCATTATATGACTTAGAGGCAGTACGTACCTGCAGAAGTATTCTGGATCATTCTCTTCTCTTATATCATGAGGTCGGCAAGCATCAACAAGCATTCGAACCCATGTAGCACCCCTCTTTATCAGAATGGTATTCCAGGCATGTGGTGAAAAATCCAGGTAACCCCTAACAAGCTCACAAGGTACAGGTGGCTCCATGTGATCACATAAATACTGTAAAACAAAATAGCTTGCATTAGACCATTGCAATAAAAGGCAAAAACTAAAAAGTAACAGCACAATCTACATATATACAGAATTATAGAATGAAAATAGCAACACTGATCACCTTAAAAAGTAGAGCTCTATGCCTGCATACACCATACTGCACGGAGCCAATTGGAACAATGATTGAATTTCGCCTTTTTTTAATAGAATCAAGAGATTTTTCAGAGATTTTAGAAAGAGCAATATCTTCTACAGCGTTTACAACTGGTTCAATGGAAGCATTTATACTCGTGATGCTTCCAGCCGAGCATGTACATACAAAAGGCTTATTATAGTTTGAACCAGAAACGGATTTACGTGTCCTTTCTACAATAGCACCTTTATCACTTCCACCAAAATGATCAGACACAAATAGTGCAAGCAGTGATGCTGTCTGCAAGTGATCAACTGCACCCCGGCTCCCAGGTTTGTTTAAACCATTTAACTGCATCAGATTATGGACCAGTGCCTGAGCAGAGAGCATAACAGCATCCAACGCTTCATCCCTTTGTCTGAAACACAACAAACAACCCAATCATATTATATAAAAAAATGTACCCAAAAAAAAAAAAAAAAAAAACTAACATATGTTACCATTACTACTACTGGCAGAAAGACGGGTACCGTGCCCGTCTTTCCGCATTTCTATTGCGCTACAGCATGTATTATTTTATCGTGTTTTGTTGGTTAATGTTCCAAACACATGAGAGAAAAAGAGTGAAATTGTATAGAATAAAAAAATAGAATGACAATTTCAATTGCCAATTTGCATTCAACTAAGTGGATGTCAAATGGTAAAATTGGAAAAGAAAGTAATACACGGAAAAAAAAAGGTAATTACTTGAGCCTATTCCCTTTATATTATGGTATGGTAAGATGGTAAGATGATAAAATATTTAAATTGCGGAATAAAGGGCAATATTGGTCAAAAAAAAAGTTGGAATCCAAGTGGGGCGGTTACATGAACACATCCCCTTTATATATTGTTATAGATTACTCATGTACCCCCAGAAAAAATCACTAACATATACTAGTAGCAATAATAAACCTGTCTAATAGGATGACTTCACGAGAAGCAAGACACTGATTTTGCTCATAACTCTCAAGAGGCATAAATGGCCGATCACGTCCCGCGTCATAAAAGCCATCTGATAGATGGTCCTCAAAGCCACAAAATGAAATTTTACTGTACTTGCAAGACAGTAATGAGCTATCACCAATCGGTTTTCTATACTTGCATGGTTTAGGATTATCAAGATCCCGATCTGAATGCCTTTTTGATGTAGTACACTTCAAAAAATCTGAACAAGATGCTTCATCCTGTTCGCTTTGCCCAATCTCTAAGGAGCAGGAAGATGCATCTTTTTCATCTTTACTTTCAGCAGTGCAGCAATCTTCTTGAGAAAACTGCTTTTCAATAATTACTTCATCTTTGTTGACATTATCAATTAAATTGTTGTTCACTGCTTCTTCAGAGCATATTCTTTTATTATTGCCATCCAGGCTCCCATTGTATGATACAAGTTCTGTGCAATTTTCAGAAGCAAGAGTATCCAGATTTCCTGGTTCGGAAATTCTGTGAATCTTCTTGCTCAACAACTGGTCATGATCTACACCTTTCCATTTCCTACTGTTATTCAACCGTTCTTGACGAGCTTTCTTCTGTAAATAGTGCCGCCGCGTCCACCGTTTACCTGACTTCCGGGCTGCAAAACATCTACCGCTAGATGAGGAGCTCGTTAATACGCTCGATGAGGTGTTCTGAGGGTCTACAAAAGAATTCGCGGATAAGTGAAAGTTTCATTCCAAGCACATGAATTTAATCATTCACAATTCAAAAAGGAAGAGCATAAAAAAAGGAGGGGAAAAACCAACACACTGGAAAAGGTATTACAAGCCTCACCATGAGAAAGGGTTTCGTCATTTTCCTGTAAACCGCTTTCATAGACATCCATTTCAACAGAAGAACTGCTACAGTTGTCCTTGCATCTACCTCCATCATTTCCTTCCAAGTTACAGCATATCCATGAAGGAATTTGAACAATGCTGGGTAGCTTGTTGTACTTGAACAATAAATGTATAAACAAATATGTTAAAAACTATTTAACCATGTGAAAATCATGGGAAATATTTTTCAAAAAACCAAATCAATAAATTACACACTTTAACCTAATAACGTGCAGAAAAATAATGTAAAATATATATGCACTCCTACAAGCAACCATAATCATTATAGTTTGTTTTCCAGGCAAGCTGCAACTACTAAATCGATACCTTGGATGCACAGAGGCACCTCCAATGCGGTCCCTCCATGTCAAACACTGTCATATACCACCAAATTAAATGCATATTAAACACGGATTCGGGCAAAGGAAACAGGACATAGGTTGCACATCTGACTCTAGCACACACAATCAGCCATATTGGGAATGCACTCTTAGCTTTTTTTATTTTCCGGATAGACCAATATTTTAGAGTAATAGTAAAAAGCTCATATTAAAAATCAAAGCATGTTGATACTTATGGACCTTAAGATATAATTTTAAACAATTATCATAGCCAGTGAAAAAATTCATGCAAAGCATCAGGAGAGCAAGAACATATTTCTTCCATTATGAGGTGTAGAACATACAAAAATATGAAGTCATATATGTGTGTGTGTTTTTTTTTTGGGGGGGGGGGGGGGGTGGTAATATAATGCCACTTGTTTTTTAGAAGGAGCAACCAACATCACCTTACTTAGACTAAAAACCCAATTTTTTCATTTTAAAACAACTGGAACTGATGGGTATTAATGTGGTTTAGTTTTTTATTTAAAATTTCTTAGTTTCTCTCTCTTCTCCCCCAGATCCTGCTACTACTCTTGTCCTCTCTTATCCCCCTCCCGCTTTGCACTGAAACTGTAAAAGGGTGTAAGTAGCTAATATACTCCTATAAAACAAGTGGGAATATATAAGCGACACCCATATATGTATGCATATGTACATACATACACACCCGCACAGAAAGCAAAGTCAGAAACAGCAAAAGCACCATAACACATATACTGAAAAGAACAGCATTATTGCAGAATTACCCTGATTTAACAAATCATATAATAGCTAGGTACCTGAAGATTTAAGTTCTGGAGTCTATGCATTGAGCCAAGTTCAAGGGATCCTAATGAAGTCAACCTATTATTTGACAGGTCCAAACTCTCCAACCTTGACAGTGAGGTCATCGCTGACGGTAGTTCCACCAACTTATTATTCGCAACTTTCATGGATATTAACACATTCAAACAACTAATCTCTGAGGGCAATGTCTTCATTTTATTGAACGAAAGGTCAAGATACTCCAGATTCTTTAAGCACCCAATTTCCGGAGGAAGGTATCTATAAGTTTAAAACCGAGGACAAGGTAAAGCACTGCACAAGCTAATTCTCCACCAAAAACACATTCTTTGCAACAAACTTTACATCATCAATAACCAAACTAAAACCCCAAAAGAGTGAAAGCAAGCACAGTTCAGTTGAGACAAGTTAAATATAACAGCTTAAAGAGGAACACTAACCTTATAGAGAAGTGACAAATGGAAAGCTTGGTCAAGCACTTGAGAGCAGCGATCTCAGTCAATATGGGAAAAGCTGAAGGCCTAGGAGGACCTTTAGAAAGCTCAAGCTCCTTCAAACCCTTCAATTTGTGCAAGGGTAACCCACCAATACCTGGTGAAGTCACCTTCATCTGCAACCGCTCCAACGTCGTCATGTTCCCGAACTCTGGGGCGAACAAGTTAATCTCGTTTCCGAAGAATTTCAACGTTCTCAACCGTACGAGGCCTCCCACCGACTTCGGAATCAAGCTGTAAACATTCTTGTACATGTACAGACTCTCCACGGCGTCGTTTTCGGCATTCTCCGGTGCCGGGAACTCCAAGCTCTTTCCCGATACATCGAGAGTCACGCCTTCGTCGATTCCGGGGTCCGGAGAATCGTTCGGGGTGTTTTGCTCTTCGGGAATGTCGCGAGCTTCTTCGGGTGCGGATTCGTCGGAGGGAAGAAGCTGCATTGGCTCCGACGATTGAACACCACGAAGTTCTGGAATTGCTACGGAATCAAGAAAATTGGGAAGAAAGGGGTGAGATTTGGAAGGGGGGAGAAACCCTAAATTGTTGAGGTAGGAATTTGCAGTGATATTGAATAATTGGGTCGCGAATCGAGACGTTGGTTGCCAAAGGCCGTACGGAAAGACGAGAATAGCCCTCGCTTCGGCCGTTAATTACTAGGTTTAAGGTTTAGGTTTCGCCGATCACAGTCAAAAGAGGCTGCGCCGGGACTTTATATCAGAAAAAGGAGAAAACTTGCCACTTGGCGTGCAATGTTACTGTTACCGTTGCACCGAAACTTCCGTATGCTGGGCACATGCTCTTTGCGTGAAGGCATACTCCTTGGTTCTTTTTTCTTTGACAGCATTGGTTCTTTTTTAAGCATCGCTGCCGGTCTTCTACATTAAGCTAATAACAAACCCGTGTAATTCGGACGCATGGCGTTTATATAATTGTTATGAAAGAGCGTATCACTTATTATCTTAAAATTTGAATTTAATAATATATGAGTATATTGGACATGCACTGTCAGTTTAAATAAGTTTTACACTGATAACTAATAAGAACTCACTATTCTGCCATGTCACTCTACTCTATTAAATGCATTTTAAAAATAAATGTACAATGATGAATTCTCATTGAATGTCAGTGTAAAATTAGTTTAGACTGACGGTGCATGTCTCATTTTCTCATAATATATTTGATTAAGAATATACAAAGTCTGAATAGAATAATAATAGTAGGAAAATGTGCCGAGACCAATGGCCCGTTTGGATTGGCTTATGAACAGCTTATTTGAGCTTATATACTGATATAAGTACTTGTAAGAGCGTTTGAGAATACTTATAAAAATAGCTTATGGCTAGTCTATAAGATGACTTAAGCTTATTTGCATAAGTTGTCTTAATTAGCTTACGAAATGTCTACTTGGCAGCTTGTGGATTACCGGATTAGAGCACACCGATGAACTTAGTTCGAACCCTGGCAGCCTTTTTTTCCCCTTCTAGCGATTTATTTTTACGCTAGTCTTTTTTTCATGAATGTCGCTCTTCTTTTTGTTTCTTCTAATCCCTTTAATTTTCGTGAATGGATACTTTAAATTGCTAGTATTTTTTCTTCACCATTATACGCATTGCTATTTGATTTGTTTTTTATTTTATTTTTTTGGAAAATAGAGGGCCGAAGCCCAATAAAACTACAAAGCAACTAGACGAGAAGTAGAAACTCCAATTACATCAGCAATAAGCATAGGCCGAACACGAGCCGGAGGGCTCTCATAACGAATGATATACATATCCTGCTCACACCCCAAGTTAGCTAGAATATCCACACACTGATTTGTCTCACGAAACGCATGACAAACTTTAATTTCCCAGTCCATTTGAATGAGTCTTCTGATCTCTTGAACCAACCGTCTCCCCATGGGACTCACACTCTCAGTTCCCATAACATGCTGCACCACAATCTCAAAATCAACATTAACTTCAACTTTATGCAAACCGAGTTCCCTAGTAATCCTCAGCCCTTCAAGAAGACCCCACAATTCAGCTATATAAGCTGAACATGTCCCCAAAAATCTGGAAAAACCACACAACCACTTACCATCCTCTCCCCTGATCAACCCACCACAACCAGCTCTAGCCACACTGTGCTTGAATACACCATCCGTATTGAGTTTTCGCCAACCACACTCAAGTGGCTGCCACCGAATCTGTTGCACAACTTTCGGCCTCCATTCCACCAAATTGCCAAGAACTTTTGCATTAGCATACTGCTTAACTGCCTTAAAAACAACCTTCCAAGACTGATTTGGTCGCACAAAAGTACTGTCATGAGTATCTTTATTCCTCCATTGCCAAAGAAAATGACACGCCACTGCCCATATAGCAGTCCAATTGCTCTCAACATCCCACCCAAAGTGACTATGCAAATTTCTAGCAATCCAATCATTCAAGGAGCTGCCAAAAAACTGATCTCAAGCATCAAGTCTAACCACATTGATCCAAATAGCCATAGCATGTGGGCAATCCCTGAGCACATGAATTGTAGACTCAATTCTATCACTAAAAAGCTTACAATATGGTTCACCAAAATGCATTTGAGCCTTCCTTAAATTGGTTAGTAATCGGTCATGCCACACTAACCACAGGAAGTGTCTAATTCTCTCAGGCACATCCAACTTCCAAATCTTCATCCAATTTTTTTCTGCATTTGCATTATGAAAACCGCACATCAACTTGTAAGTCACAGAGACCGAATACTTACCTTGATTACTACCTTGCCACAAGCATATATCAGCACCAGCCGCAGGCAAGGGAGGGCACACAGCCAACAACTTGAACAGAATGTCATTAGGCAGCCAGTTACTCAACATTTCCAAATTCCAACTACCCGAAGGAGTGACTAAATCCACCACTGAACAATTAGCAACACCAGGAGGTATCAATAAAGTTAAATCTGAAATCTTGAGTCCTGGTTCTATCCAACTCGTAGACCAAGCATTAAGTATAGTACCATCACCAACCGACCAGTACTCAAAACTAGAATAATTATGCCAAAGTCGCACCAAACTCTTCCAAAGACTCGAGTCTCCAGCCTTGGACACCACTGCATCCAGCTCAGAGACATTTCTGAAGTACTTACCACGCATAACTTCACACCAAAGAGCATCATTTCCACACCGAATCTCCCAACCAAGCTTCATAAGACAAGCTGCATTCATCTTATCCAGCCTTCTCAGTCCAAGACCGCCCAAATGCTTAGGCTGAGTGACCACCTCCCAATTAACTGCATGAACTTTCCTAGCCCTATCATCATCCCCCCAGATAATGGAATGCTGCAGCTGCTGAATTTCTTTGAGACACCCCTTAGGAATGGCTGCTGTCATCATTGGATAAATAGGCAACGCTTCAATCATTGATTTGGCCAAGGTGACTCTCCCTGCAAAAGACAAATGCTTAGCCTTCCACAGGGCCAGTTTAGCCTTAACTTGGTCAATGATGTACTGAAAGTCCGCTCTTTTAGGAGCCCTCCCCAACAAGGGGACCCCAAGATACTTACCAAGAGACTGGGTCTCCGCAAACCCCGATATTTGAGTAAGGAGGATACGAGTTTCACTAGCAACATTTTTGGAAAAAAGAATACTAGTTTTGGTGTTGCTTACTTGTTGACCAGATAGGGAGCAAAACAGATTGAGCACCTTCATGACACACTGCATTTGCTCAGTTGTAGCTTGACTAAACAAAGGAGGTCATCCGCAAACATGAGATGAGAGACCAACGGGCCATTCCTACCAGCCCTCAAAGTTGTCCATTCACCATCTTCCACCGCTTGAGTGATAAGATGAGAGAGCTTATCCATGCAAATAACAAAAAGATATGGAGAGATAGGGTCACCTTGCCGTATACCACTCTGAGGACTAAAGAATTCTGCCCTTGCTCCATTCCACTTCACATTAGTTTGAACACTTGTCACTGAATGCATGATGACATCAATAATATCATTAGGTAAACCAACCTCTTGAAGAGTCTTCCAAATGAAACTCCAACTGAGCTTATCATAGGCCTTAGAGAGATCAACTTTGATAGCAAAAAAAACCAGTTTTCCCTGTCATTTTATGCATACTGTGAACCATTTCTTGAGCCACAACAATATTTTCATGAATACTCCGACCAGGCACAAACCCTGTTTGATAAGGAGACACCACATGAGGGATGATTTCCTTCAATCTGTTCACAACCACCTTACTGACAATCTTATAGATGGTATTACAAAGAGATATAAAACGGAATTGATCAACAAACTCCGGCTTGCTCACCTTGGGGATCAAACAAATGTCTGTAAAGTTAACCAATTCAATCTCAACTGGATTTCTCCACACCCTTCTAACAAACTCACAAATGCTATGAGCAACTATCTCCCAAGAATGTTGATAGAAACCTGCCGGGAAGCCATCAGGCCTAGGGGCTTTCCACGGCCCCATGTTAAACACTGCTTGCTTCACTTCAAAGAAGCAATAACTGTAACAACTGATCATCAATTCTAGGATAAGAGATCCTAGTCTAAAACCAATTGCATGTGGCACCAGGATCATGAAAAGGCTCATATAAAACGAGTTGACCATCAACTTCAACTGAGATTCATCATTAACCCACTCACCATTACTATCTCTCAACATCAAAATTCTGTTTTGCCTCCTTCTATTAATGGTTTTAAGATGATAATATCGAGTATTCCTATCACCATCAGTTAACCATTTGGCTCTAGACCTTTGGAACCATAACAACTCCTCCTGATACAAAATATGAGAGAGTTCCTTCTGCACCTTATCCTCCAATCTGTACAGATATCTGTTGTCTCTCCCTTCATGAATAGCTTTCTGGATACCATTTAACCGAGCCATCAAATGTCTCTTAGAGCTGCGGACTTGCTCAAAGGTATTTGCTTTCCAATCCTTGAGCACATTTTTCATGTTCACCAAATTAAGAGGAAGAGTGATATCATAGTCCCAACAGGCTCGCACACACTCCTTGTAAGAATCATCAGCTAGCCATGCACTCTCAAATCTAAAGAGTCGAGGAGCATTCAGATGATTTCCTCCAAAAGGACAAATCAACAAGGGGTGATGATCTGAGTACTCCACCCTTGGAAGACTTTAACAAATGCCTCAGGAAAATTAAGCCTCCAATTATCATTGCACATTGCCATATCCATTCGAACAAAAATACGGTTTCCATCACGATAAACCGGACCCCTCCAAGTAAACTTTGTACCACTAGCACCAAGGTCTAAGAGGTGGCACGCATTAATTCTGTTAGCAAATCTCTACAGCTTATAGAGGTCAATAGGAGCACCACCTTTCTTTTCTTCTATACTAGCTATATCATTGAAATCACCAGCCAACAACCAATCACCTTGCATACCATCAGCTATAACTTTATGTTCGGTCCACAACTATTTTCTCTGCTCCTCATGGGGGCTAGCATAAACCGAAGTGAAAAACCACTCCCTACTCCCCTTGATGATCACCTTCATATGAATAAATTGGAAATGTCTCATGAGAACTGTTGCCTGAACAATCCCATCATTCCAAGCAACAACAATACCTCCAGCAAAACCTCTAACTTCAGTACAACTAAAGCCATTGAAGCCCAACAATTGAAAGGTTCTTCTCAATTTTGTAGGGTCCACTCTAGTCTCCATTATCACCAAAATATCAGGATGATGCATATCCAAATATTGTTTACAATTACGGAAAAGCTCCGTATTAGCTGCTCCACGCACGTTCCAAGACACTATCTTAACGTTATAATCCATTAAAACCTTGGTCAACATTCATGGTTGCCCCATCAATCTCTCTAACTCCAGCTCCTGGAGTCTCTTCAACCTCCATATCAGAATCCTCATTACCCAGGATACCATGGTCATTGGCATCCATGAAATCCTCCTTCTCCTGCAGCTCGAAATCAGCGTGACACTCTGCAGAGGAAGTGAGATTTGTTTTTCATTTTTTTAGATTATTGGATTCTTTTTTATTTTAATTTTTAATTACACATCATATAGTAAAAGGCCCGTCACTGTACGCTTCTTCACCTTTTTTTTAACATCTGTTGGATAGTTTTTAATTTTTATTACTCCTGGATACTTTTAAATTATTAATAATTATTTTGTGATACTTAATATTAGTTTTATAAATTTTTAGTTTATTTTTAATTATGATTCTATTCCAATATTCCTATATTTTTTAATTTTAAACAACTATAATACCTTATAAGTGTTTATGTAATAGTACATCCAAACACTTTAATCCTGTATAAGCTCTTTTCAATAAATATATCCAAACACAAATATCTTATTAAATGTAAGCGCTTATGACATAAGTTCTAATACGATAAACATTTATATCATAAGCGCTTAAATAAGCTGTTTATCCAAACAGGCTCTTAGATAATAAAATATATTAAGGTTTGAATTAATAAGTAAAAAAAAATTAGGAAAAAAAAGCAGTATATAAAAAATAAAAAAAGGTCACTATTATAGGTTATATGATGGTTCCCCATAATCCTCAATATCATGTGTTTAATTGAAGGGAATTCTCATGCAAACTTAGATTTTGATCCTTGTTTGGCCTCAAATCCTTTGAGTATGAGTCTTTGTTATGGAGTTTTTTTCAAGTTGCAAGTTATGTTAGTTCTTTAGTTGTTTTGATGAGCAAATGTCCTTATTTTATCTTGATTTAATGTAGGTAAGCAAATGGATTGATTGGAGACATTTACCTTAGATCAAAGGAGCATATTTTGAGGTTTAGAAGTGCAGCAGGCGCAGGCGCAGGAGGCGCTGGCGCCTGCTGGGAGCAGAATTTGCGCCTGACACATGTTCAATGTTTCGATCATATCTAGATTTCTATGTGTCCAAATGAGATGAAACTGGTGCCATTGGAAAGCTAAGATCCATATCTTCAACTTTCATGAAGGAACCTTGAGCTAATTCGGACTTTAAAGAGGTGAAAATCGCAGAACAACATAGAGCTCAGGCGCAGGGCGCCCTGGACATCTGGGCGCCTGGCGCCTCATCTCGGGATTTGTGGGCGCCCCGACTCCAGGCGCTGGCTCAGGCACCCCATATCAGGCCCACTTACTATAAATACCCATCTTATGTTGGCCTAGGGTTTGGATCACGAAATAGAGGTGGAGAAAAGCTCGAATCAAGCCCTAGCACACCTATCAAGGAAGCAGAGGAGGAGAGTGGAAGCTCAAATCCTTGGCTTGTGGATGGGTTCTTTTCTCTTTTCTCTGTTTTTTTTTCATTTTCCATCACTATCATGTCGAATTAAATCCCCTTGTGTTGGGGTTGAGTGAATTTCTATGAACACTATGAATGCTTGATGTAGTTTATGTTAATGCATGTGGGTTTCTTCTAGTTTGGTGATCTCCTTCCTTGTTCTTAATGCTTTTTGAGACTTGATCAATCTTGGAATGAACTCTTGTTTGTGTTTTGACTGGAAGTTCAATATGCTTATGTGCTCTAGGAAGGTGACCCTTGTATCACTTTAAGCTAGGAATAGCCTTTGGGTACTTGCTATCTTTGCGATTTCTTGTTCTTAATGCTTTTATCTTCTTGCATGCATCCAAGGAATTGGACTTCTAGCTAGATAAAAAGGGTTATTTACCTAAGGAATTGGGATTTAACTTGTTTAGAGAAATTGATAGACAAACTAGAGAACCAACTTGTGTTAATCACTATGTTAAAGTATGTCATAGTTGAAGTAGAATGAAGCTTAACTCCAACACCTTTCCATTGCCTTACATCACTCTTTACATTGTGTTCTTGTTGTTCTTTAAACCAATTTCAATGTCACTTGAACCTTCCAACCATAATTAAAACCATTTGGTGTTCACTTAGAAGTTGTTGTCAATTATTGGTATTTGGCTTTCGATCCTTGAGGATGATAACCGGTATTTACCGAAATTATTACTTGCAACGACCCGGTACACTTGACGTGGCCCTATCAAGTTTTTGGCGCCGTTGCCGGGGATCGATTTTACCATTACTAGTAATTTCGAAGGCGACTTCTATTTCGAACCCATTTTAATTTCTATTTTAGTGTTAGTTTAATTACTTTGTACTTCTTTTCATATTTTCCTTAACATTTTTTAGTTCTCAGTTGCTTTGACACTTGTTTGAGGTGCTTGCTTTTCAGTATATGCATGGAACAGTAGATTCCCAACCACAATTTGAGTGCATGACGAATAAGCTTATTTATAGATGCTCTAAGGAGGATTGGGAATCATTTTTGTCATGTTTACCACCACCACCACCATGCATTCAAGTGATTCCCGAAGAGCCAAAACCTTGGGAAATAGCTCTGGTGCAATATGCACAAGAGCTATCCAATTCGGAGGCCAAAACAAGAGCCAATTATCATCAGATCGAAGCTGTGATGCAAAATTTCAAAATGCAAGTTGATGAAATTTGTGAACAGTTAGTACAAGTGCCACATGAAATTCAATCTGAGCATAATATGGTTAGGGGGAAGGACCAAAATGAAGACGTGGTGGTAGTGAAAAATGATTCACAAAAGGTAGATGGGAATGAAGAGCTTGATCGATTTGTAGATGCCCTCGATGCCTTATTCGTCATCCTCCACCTTGAGAAGCCTTGGAAGCAACGTCATCCATACCTCAAGCTCATGGAGTCCTTGATTAAGAAAAGAAAGAAGAAGGATGACGTATTCTTTGTGTCATATATGCCACCTTGAGAGCGGATTAACAGCGTCAAGCTAGTGACGTTAAAGAAGCGCTTCATGGGAGGCAACCCATGCGAGGGAGTTCCTATCTCTTTCTCTTGCAATTTTAGAATTTAGTTTGTTTGATTTTCATCTTAGTTTGTGTGTAAAAGCTTAAGTTTGGAGTTGTCTTTATTATGTGTCAAAGTGTGATGTTTTTAGTCCTTTGTGTTGTAGTCCAAGATGTCAAATTGAAATAACTGTTGGCTGAACTATGATTTGAACCCACTTGTGATTTGAATTTTGTGTTGAGCACCAATCACTTGGGGTGATGTTAAATGGGCTGCTGAAGAGTTACAACTTGAGACTAGAAACTTATTGGAGTGAGTCAACCACTGCTCAACTGTTTTGTTTGCTATAATTTCTTTATGATTGATATATGCATGTCCTGTGGTTTTTGTAGAGCCTTCATCAATAATTCTTTTTGAGAGGACACATTTGAGTTTATATTCACCTAACTTTGATTGAATCTCTGTTGCATGTTATTGGTTGCACAATGCTTTGATAGAGAAAAGGCAAATTTCTTTGGAAGCCAATTAGCTAAAAAACCAACCCAACATAATATGACCTTTGTTTGCAAAGCCCCATTGAGCCTAAAGCTTTTTGTTCTTGTTAACCCATCAAAACAATAGCCTTTAACCATGTTATTATCTTGTACCCACTTAAAGAGGTTAGCTGAGCATGAATTGACAAAGGTTGACAAAGAACTAAGTTTGGAGTGAGGGGAACATTACCATATTTGTTATGGTTTGAGTTGTACAGAAAAAAAAAGGTTGGTTTTTGGATTGGTACCCCTTTGAGACCAAAGTGTTACTGGGGGATCGAAAATTGTGTGACAAACGTTGTTTAAGGATTGGATTTTTGGGAAATACCATCTTTGGAAAAATGAAGAAAAGAGGAAATATAGTGAAATTTTCTAGAATTGGTTGATGCTCATCTATCTTGAAGGGTGATAAGCCTAAATGTCTAATTCATCCACCCCTACCTTGGCCAAGTTACAACCTCAAAAGACCTTTTGATTGGAGAATTGTGCAAGTGGTAATCATGTGAGGATGAGATGAAAATCAAATCCATGGGGGATAAGCTCAAATTGTGTTGAATGAGTGAAACACAAACCCCAAAACACTTGAGAGTTTGAGTGGAAATTTTTCCTAAATGTTGTGACTAGAAAAGAAAGCATTTCAATCACTTTGAAAGTTTCAATTGTGCATTCCATTACTTGTTGAGTTTATGATGGTGAATTCATTGTTTATGTGACTCCAATGTCTAATTTGTGATAGTCTCGTGTTGGTTCTGATGAAGATAAAGCCCAATGAATTTTTTTGTGATTAGTGTGCTTGTTGTGCGATAAAATTTGAAAGTGGTGAAAAATTGTGGGTTAGTCCAATGGTTAGATCAAGATTGGCATTGTGTGTAATTGTTTTGTATTTAGTTCTTGCTTGAGGACAAGCAAGGTTTAAGTTTAGAGTGTTTGATGGTTCCCCATAATCCTCAATATCATGTGCTTAATTGAAGGGAATTCTCATGCAAACTTAGATTTTGATCCTTGTTTGGCCTCAAATCCTTTGAGTATGAGTCTTTGTTATGGAGTTTTTTTCAAGTTGCAAGTTATATTAGTTCTTTAGTTGTTTTGATGAGCAAATGTCCTTATTTTATCTTGATTTAATGTAGGTAAGCAAATGGATTGATTGGAGACATTTACCTTAGACCAAAGGAGCATATTTTGAGGTTTAGAAGTGCAGCAGGCGCAGGCGCAGGAGCAGGAGGCGCTGGCGTCTGCTGGGAGCAGAATTTGCGCCTAACACCTGTTCAATGTTTCGATCATATCTAGAGTTCTATGTGTCCAAATGAGATGAAACTGGTGCCATTGGAAAGCTAAGATCCATATCTTCAACTTTAATGAAGGAACCTTGAGCTAATTCGGACTTTAAAGAGGTGAAAATCGCAGAACAACATAGAGCTCAGGCGCAGGGCGCCCTGGACATCTGGGCGCCTGGCGCCTCATCTCGGGATTTGTGGGCGCCCCGACTCCAGGCGCTGGCTCAAGCGCCTCATATCAGGCCCACTTACTATAAATACCCATCTTATGTTGGCCTAGGGTTTGGATCACGAAATAGAGGTGGAGAAAAGCTCGAAGGCTGAAGCCCTACCACACCCATTGAAGGAAGCAAGAGGAGGAGAGTGGAAGCTCAAATCCTTGGCTTGTGGATGGTTTCTTTTCTCTTTTCTCTGTTTTTGTTTTCATTTTCCATCACTATCATGTCGAATTAAATCCCCTTGTGTTGGGGTTGAGTGAATTTCTATGAACACTATGAATGCTTGATGTAGTTTATGTTAATGCATGTGGGTTTCTTCTAGTTTGGTGATCTCCTTCCTTATTCTTAATGCTTTTTGAGACTTGATCAATCTTGGAATGAACTCTTGTTTGTGTTTTGAATGGAAGTTCAATATGCTTATGTGCTCTAGGAAGGTGACCCTTGTATCACTTTAAGCTAGGAATAGCCTTTGGGTACTTGCTATCTTTGCGATTTCTTGTTCTTAATGCTTTTATCTTCTTGCATGCATCCAAGGAATTGGACTTCTAGCTAGATAAAAAGGGTTATTTACCTAAGGAATTGGGATTTAACTTGTTTAGAGAAATTGATAGACAAACTAGAGAACCAACTTGTGTTAATCACTATGTTAAAGTATGTCATAGTTGAAGTAGAATGAAGCTTAACTCCAACACCTTTCCATTGCCTTACATCACTCTTTACATTGTGTTCCTGTTGTTCTTTAAACCAATTTCAATGTCACTTGAACCTTCCAACCATAATCAAAACCATTTGGTGTTCACTTAGAAGTTGTTGTCAATTATTGGTATTTGGCTTTCGATCCTTGAGGACGATAACCGGTATTTACCGAAATTATTACTTGCAACGACCCGGTACACTTGCCGTGGCCCTATCATTATATTCATTTCTTACCAATACAAAAATATTCTTTCTATTATAGGTTATTATAGGGAGTTTCTATACCACTATAATCCATGGATATGCACAGGCGCTGCGTTGGTTGGTACAAATATTTCTAAAACTAAAATTCAATAATAATAAGTTTGTTTTTTGACCCAACAAATATTTGAACATAGTAATAAGTATGTCTTTTAATTGCTACAAATAGTTCTAAAGCATCTATATGCATGAACTAAAATTGAATACAAAGCATCTTTATTTACTACACGACTCAAGGAGAACCTAAAGAGAAAGATAAAGCATATATTTTGTGCTATCTTTTTTTTGCACAACATATTTTATGTGTTGACTCTATATACATGAAATGATGCCTATGCCTCTCCAAAGACAATTGTAGCTCTCCATGTCTTTCCTTGACTTGTCTTGCTAAGTCTCTTAAAAATTAAAATCGAGGCTTACCCCCGTCCAGGGTAGGTAAATAATATGAGTCCTTTGGTGAGGAGCGATGTGTCGGTTATTACGAATGTTTTAATAAAGTATTTTGTCCTGTAAAAAAACATGTGTATATTAAATAGGAATTGGTATGCATCTATTTCTGTAAAAAAAGTATTCTAGATAACTATTGCTGATCGCAACTTCACTCTATTTCTGAAAAGGTTTAAGAGGCAAAAGGATTAAGAGGGGTAAAGGTCACACTGGCAAATAGTTTCCATTTGAAACCCAATCAATAAGATGGAACAAACTTCCACATAAATTAAAAGGAATTTAGAAGCAATATATATAGCTATCTGCTCCACTATTTTTAATCACTTATAAAGCATTGAATATACCATACACCAATTAATCTTAAAGAAAAATTAAAAAATTATCCAGGCAAAGATCACATATGTGACATTCACATCACTGCTAACAATAAAAAGATAATTCTTGGAATGTGTACTCATTTTGAACCTACAACAAAGACATGCTTTTAAAAACAAAGCATAGTCAACGAAAAAGAGTCATTGGTGAGTATTGTGAAATCATCAAGCATAATCAAACATCAAAAAATATCATCAATTAAGATTTCCTATAAATTACAACAGTTAATTAATTATACTCTGTACTAACTGTTACCAAACTATAATAAATCTTAATTAAAAGAACTATTAACCCAAGGCAATACATAGCAGATCCAACAACACCAATCAAACAAAACCATTAACCCACATGCGATAACATCTATAAATGAAACCTTTTCTCTTGACATAAATTCCAAATGCTATTATTGTATTTACTGGGTGAAAAATTGAAACTTGAAAAGAAGCTCACCTAAGCGGAGCTCCTGTTGGCAACACAACCAAACCTCATCTATTCATCTGTTTCAGATTCATCACAAAGATTCATCACAAAACACTTGTACAGTAAAATTGCCCTGAAAAATGTAATATTAATAAGCACCATTAATTTACTTGTGAAATAGACATTTCATCAACCACTTTATGTGCATATTAACAAAATGAATCTATATTGAAGTACGAAGTACATCGCACATATTAACTCATTATTAACAGCTTATTCAGCTTTTCCCCAATTTTTTATTTCACAAAGTAGCAATGGCAGATATTTTTTTCTCATGGCAAGCAATCAAACTAGAAAGATGTCATCTTTTTTCCACAACCTCTTCCTAAACCACAAGGTGACCTAAAAACCAAATGGAAGGTGAGTCACTATAAAGAGAAATGAAAAATAGACCAGAAAAAGAGATGAAATAGACCAGAAACTTCTTACCCACGTTCGAATCTCGTCCCTCTCTTTGGTAGAAGTTCCAAAGGTGATGTCTTGCTCTACAACCTCTTCCTAAACCACAAAAAACCAAATGAAATGTGAGTCCTTGAGTCATTATAAAAAGAAAACGAAAATAGACCAAGAAAAAAAAGTTGAAATAGACCCAAAAAAAATGAAGGGAGAAGGGAGTTGGTGTTAGAGAAGTCTGAAAATCCCATAAAACCAAAAAATAGACCGAACAATATGTTGTTAGAGAAAGGAGTGAGAAAAAAAATGAGAAGATGAACAGAAACCTCTTTTCCTCTTTTTGCAATTTTGAAACCCTAAGCTTTTCTTAAATGAAGGAGAGGATAAGGAAAGTACAATCAAACACCATGTTTCTGATGGCAATGCACAGAGATGTCTAATTAAACAAACGTATCTGGAGGAGCTTCTTACAAAATCTTTCAAACAAATAAAGAAAATGATATAGAGGGAGAGAAATTTAGAAAGGGCGAGAAAGCGCGAGAGGGAAGGGGGAGGTCGTCAAAGCCGTGAGCCACACTGTGTGTGAAAGATAGAACCGCAGAATGAGAGAAAGGATCAGTTATGGAGGGAAGAGATGGAAATGGAGAGAAGAAGGGAGTCTCGTTGTTGAGGAAAGGGATGGAATGGGGAGAGGAAGAGATGAGATTCAAAATAGTTAATTGAAGTGGAATTTGAAATTTGAATCTGATTTTGAGGAACAGAAACCGTGAGATAAGAGGGAAGAAAGGAAAGAAAATTAAAGAGACTATTTTACCCTCAAGTTTGATGACGTGTCGAAATTATAAGATGAGTTAAAATGGAGATTTCATTGGTGGTTCATTCTCTTAGATTAAAAAGGGATAAGTCGGACGCTGATCCGAGTGTGATCTACAACTCAGTAGAAGAAGTATTTACATTGAGGTTACACCATAATATGAGTTATTGAGTAGGTCTATACCACTGTATAGAGGGTCATCATTATAGAAAACCCTTAAGTACAATAGGAAGAGGGTTAACACGTGACCCGAGAGAATGAAGGCCTTATCGCCTTACTGGTAAAACTGATAAGAAGGAAACGTATGGTAAACCCTCAAACAATACTCGAGAGATATGAGTATCCTGGTAATAGAGGGATTCCACCCCGGAACATGTATAGGGCACGATGCCAAGGTATGACCTTGGACCACGAAGACAAACATCAAAGCCCACTCAGGTCAATACTATATAAAAAGACTTGTATCTTCATACAAGGACGGATGTAGGTGTTGGCTTGTCGATGTCCTAGCCCCAGCCAACATTTTTTAAATACATGTATTACTAATAAATGTATCTCAAAATATTGTCTGTTGTAGTGGCTAAGGTGATTTTTTATCACTTCCACATTGTGAGTTCAAATCCTCCCAACGGTCAGCTAAAAAAAAACAACTTCTTGTAAATTCCAATTTATAATTTAAGTAGTAATAAGTTAATTATTTATTTTATAGTCTTTATAGTATTTTTTTATTTTATAGTTGCCCCCCCAAGGATAATGTTCTGGCTCCGTCCCTGTCTTCATACAAAGGTAAAGTTATTATTTCTTTTCTCTAGCCTAAGGCTAAAACACTTAATGACTTGAGTGTCAGACTGTCTTTCCATCTACCCACCTCTGCCGTAAATCACCAGGCTATATCAGAGGAAAGCATTCTTGGATCACACTGTTGGAGGCCCAATCCAAATACTCAATCTGCTGGAGAAATTCGAGACAGGGCATTAGCACCATTTGTGGGAAAATGATGAACGCATTTCTGCCATTTTTACCGAGCGTGAGTTAAGGCAATTGAGCAACCTGTTGGCTCCTTCCCTCTAAAGTCTAAACACATCCTTCAAGCTCTCAATAAAGCTAGAGGTTCCATAAAGGATAGAAGAATGTATACCTGCGATGAAGTAGATTATCAAGATGACAAAGTAACACTATCAATGCACTGAGAGTGGGACATTTATGTTCCCTCATAAAGTTGTGAAAAATACCTTCAAGAAAGCCAAAGTCGCTTAACAGCAGAAGAAAATAACTCGCACGACGTAGAAGCAGATTTCCCTTAGTATCGGCAAGATTGTATGCGACGACACCATTGTCAAACCCCCAATCCTCTCGCGGATTGGGGTGGTGGAATTACCAGGAATGTCTTTAGAGCAATCCCACTGAAGGTAACTATCAAACGGATAAAGATACCACGAAAATATGGAGGTTGCCCGACCCGTTCAAGGACGAAGCCTTCGACGACAAGATCTTGGTAGAAGCCGAAATAGGTGCATACGACGAACCACCGACCCAAACTACCACCTCAAAAAATTCAAAAGCATGATGCACGGGACAGAGAGCATGTAAAACGATCTTTGCAGGATATTCATGCTAACATTAGAAGGAGAAGCCAGAGCACAATTCCAATTTCTGGGCCTACACTATAAAACCAAGTGGGTTGTTATGACCGAGTTATTCTTGAAAACCTTTTCCACCAACACGCAGGCGGGTGGGAAAGGACCACCGAGCTAAACACGGAAATGGTGACAAAAGAGCTTGTTGTTGGAAGAATTTACGAAAATATTTTATAGGAAAGCAGTGAAAGAATTGAGCGATACGGAGTGCTCTAATCCTAAAGCAACCAAAGAAGTGGTAACCTTAGGATCATTCAAATTTTCCTTGACAACGACTCCACCTAAGCTGGTAGAAGAATTGTTGCTAAAAATGGTGTTACTTACCAAAAGCCCTAATCAACGCGGTCATAGGCTTTGCTTATGTCTATATTTAAAGCCAAGTCTCCTACTTTGCCTTTGGTCTTGCACTTCATGTAGTGTATAATCTTAATAGCCATAAGAGCATTATCAGGGATGGAGCAACCTTCCACAAAAACTGATTGCTCCTCAAACATACATTTTGGGAGCATACTATCTGACCTATTTGCGAGCAACTTTGACACAATCATATACAGAACATTACACAAAGATATGGGGTGTACCACAGTCATGTCTGCAGGGTTATCACACTTTGGGATCAAGCAAATATTTGTATCATTGAGGGACGAAAAAAAAAGCTTCTCTCTGACAAACATAAGCAAGCTGTAAATAGTTCATCGTTGCACAAGTACCAAAATCTTTTGAAAAAGCTACATTCAAGCTGTCCGGACCTGGGGATTTATTGGGGGTGCTTTGGAACAATGCACACCTCACCTCCTCCTTTGAAACAAGTGCAAGAAGGTACAAAATTGTATTCCTCAGAAATCCTTGCTTGGATCGCTTTTAACAATGGCTCATAGAAGCCTTCCTTCCACCTAAAAAGATCCTCAAATGAGAAAATTATGTCATATCTATATAACTCCAAACGAGGTCCTTTAGTTTTAGTTTTGCTCACAGGTTTTCCAAGCCTCGGTATTTCCAGCTAAGAACGATCATTGCTCCCAGCGGCCTGGGTACTAGGATCTACCAATAAAAGATGTTGAATTTGACTAATTCCACCATTTTTGTCAACCCAAGTTGTATTACATTTGTACGGTCAACCTGGCCGCCATTTACGCCTGCATTTTCTTTCACCCTGAATATCCTCTTCCATATTCCCATCATTGATAAACAGTTTTTTTTTTAAAATCAAACGATTTCAAAGATGTCCCACTCGCATGCAAAATGATCGAAGTATCTGCATGAAATTCGGTAACTAGCTTTCCTTTGTCATTCATACTCGTATCACACATAAAAGCGAAATTGATTGATTGATCATTTGTGCGACTACCAGTTAAACCCGCATTAACTGTGAAATGTGAATCTGTATTTCCTTACACTCCTTCACCACATGAAACTCCTACAATTGAACTTGCCCTTGGTTTAAAAACAAAATTTGAATTGCCTCCGTCATTTGAATTTGAAAAAATCCGCAATTCTGGCAACATAGGATGTGCAATTTCCATTCATGGCCACACAAAAAACAAAACACCCTAAGTCTTTCGTATTTGAATTGCACCATGCACCACTCTCCTCTGATCATCTTCATCTTTCGTTCCTACTTCAAGGGTTTGTTGACATCAATACAAAATTTGATCCTCATATATGATCTCCACGGCTCGACATATTTATTGTCATCACACTCCAAGGATTGGCCAACAAAGTTCTCCAAATGCTGATCTATGATTTCTATCATGAAACCACGAGGAAACTCATGAACTTCCACCCACATATCAATGTGGTTCAAAGGTATATGCCCTAACAACTCCCACGACTTCGTCCTCTCCAGTACCAATAGATAGTTGTCGAAGGACCAAGCCCCTCCATTCAATATTCACTCCAGGTCCAATTTATGATAGAACCGAATAAGAATATGTAATTCTCCAAGCTATAATGGTAACCGCTTTCCTCATACGCCAAACGCTTTGAAAAAGATCCTTCATAATGTGAGTGAAAATATGTTTATCCACTGGGAACTTCCCTACTCATTTATCACTTGTGTACTACAGGGCCGACCCATGCCACAAGCCACCAAAGCCCTAGCTTTAGGCCTCAAATTTTTTTTTGACTGACTCAACAAAAAAGGCCTCTGACTTTGTCTCCCACGTCTCTCTCTGTGCATATGCACTTGTTTCATCTCCCTATCTCTCTCTGCATTCGTTTTAATGTTTCGTCTCCTCACATTATCACTGTGTCATCAATTTGATTTATGAGCGTAAGTGTGTGAAATTGTGATTCAAATATTGTATTTTTTTAATTCAATTTTATTATTTTTAATTTGTATAGAATATTATCGGCATCAAGAGGAATGCCAGCGTCACACTCTCTGACACACTTCTTTGAACATATTCTCAACTAATGGGCCACGTCACACTTTTTTTTTTCAAAATCAATCGTTGGATTGAACGTTACTATCATATAGATCATATCTGTAAATTTTAACATTAATCTATGATCATTTGCTATGTCATCAAGATACGTCAAGATTAACATTATTTGTAATTACACCGTTGACGTTAATCTTGACGCATTTTGATGACATAGCAAATGATCATAGATTAATGTTAAAATTTACAGATATGATCTATATGATAGTAACGTTCAATCCAACGATTGATTTTGAAAAAAAAAGTGTGACGTGGCCCAATAGTTGAGAATATGTTCAAAAGAGTGTGTCAGAAAGTGTGAGGCCAGCATTACTCCGGCATCAATTTTGTGTAATATTTTTAATTTTTTATTCCTCGCACCATCAGCGTTTTCATTTTAGATTGACATTACACCTTTTTTTTTACCGAATCTAACGTTACACTTTTTTTTTTTTACAGAATCTAATATTGCACTTATTTTCACTCTTTTATGAATATTTAATTAATTTGACATTACAGTATTCCACTGAAAAGAAGGTAGAGCCACAAAAGAAGCAATAAAGTTTACTTTTAATATATATTTTATGTTTGAAATTTACTAAGTTTTTATTCGATTCGGAGCCAACCTTAATTAGCCTTTGGGCCGAGTGGATCTAACAGAGTATTTCCACTGTTTAGGCCCTTTGGGCCCGCTAGAGTGGATCAACAATTCCTTTTAGTGGGAGCTTACAAACAACACTTAAGATCAACAATGTCACAACATAGATTAAATAAATTTATTGATTGAAAAAAATGTTAAACAAAATCAATTACAATAATTTAATAAATGATTTTGCATTCAAAAAGTTTGAAAAATAAACTTTAAAGAAAAATATAATAATTTTAGTAAAATATCACTATTATTTTTAAAAAGGCCTCGTTTTAGAATTCGCTTTAGGCCTCCATAGGCCGGCCTACTATACTATTAACTAAGTTTAACACATTATTTACCGTAATTTTTAACTAATTCTTTAATTTTTAACGAATTGTTCTCTCCCATGCACAACTTTAATTTTTTATGTCTCCGTTTTATTTTCTTTCTAGGGAGGACTCAGAGTTCGTTCCCAACAACTGGGGAGAAGGCTGAGGATGACTTGATCAGGGTTTTGAGAGAACTGACTACTGTCCAAAGAAAAATAGTTGATTTGCAAGTCGAACTTCAAGGTCGAAATGTTGTAGCCTTAGCCATTATATATGTTTTATATATTGATTTGGACTTCCACATTTGGTGTTTGTTAGTGTTATCACCAGAAAATATCAGCCACAGCCGATGAAGGGAATAGCCGATGCGTATTGGTCCCATTGAGCCGAAAATTGGTCCCATTGAGCCGAGGTTAGAAAGGAAAATGTTAGAAGTTCAGGGAGCATCGTGAGGTCAGCCGATTATTAAAGAAGTTTAGCCGATGCGGATAAAGGAAATATCCGATTATTATGATCTCATCGGCTGAGTTACTTTTAATATAGAGCTTTGAAGCTCTACCAAGGGCTAAATATGTGAAAGTCATGGGCTTTGGCACTAAAATAACTAAAGCTAGCTTTTGAAAGTCTCCAACACATTTAACACGTGATAAATCGTTTGCCCAGCCGATGGGAGAACGGTTAACCCACGATACGCATGAAGAAGCAGTTGAGGGACACCCATGTCCGCTCGTTGTCAGCCATGAACGTGTGGAACACATAATTGTCGATAGGGGGTGTTTGCAGTTTTGTTTTTCTTTTGTGTATATATACCTTCGCTGAGAAATGTAAAGGACACGCGAAATCAATCAAACAACTATTTCTTTTGCATTTTATCAGCTTTTTACAGCATTTATCTTAGCCGATTCCATGTATCTTAGTCTTAGCCTTAGCATAGCGTAGATTCATCACACTCAACGCTCGAGCGGTTGGGGAACCCATAATCGAGAATCGAGTTAGTTCTCGGTGTAATCGCTAAACAGGAATCAATTTGTTTACCGGATGTTAGCCGAATCCTCAATCGATTTTTCCACGCAAACAAGTTTGGCACGACGGCGGGGACCATAGGTGAATTGAAGGGCGAGGTTTGATTCTCCAGTATGTGATCACGCTTGGCGTATGAACCTCGAGGTCCGGAAGAAACTCAACAACAACATGGAGTCGAGTTCAAATCCCAAAAGAACCCCATCACGCAAGAACAACGAGTCAAAGATACACCTTGGGTATGCCCATAGCGATTGGAGACATCCCGATCTCGCACCACCTATGCGTAAATGAATAACCTGCAGAATGCCGAAGCTCCGGTGGTCATGACCACTTCTTTCATCGAGCCAGATTGATATGGGAATTCATGACATTATGTACCAAGTGTCAAGGCGGTTGGCGATATTGTCGACTCCATGGTGCATAACGAGGTTCAAAGAAAGAGAGACATGGAGAGCGAGAGACAGCAAGGTGAACACTCGGCTAGTTCTGCGTTGGGGAACGGCAAACCCAAAGATGCATGCACAAGGCGGTCAGTGGCGGCCTCAACCGAATGTGGTTCAAGGGCCTTTTTCAGGCACAACCCATACCACTACCGGTAGGCCACCAACCCGCATACGGTGATCGCCAGAATACCTGGTACCACCCCGTCTTTGGGGGCAAGTGATGCCACACGATCAGCGAATCTGCGGTATGGGCAGATCAACATGGCCCTGAGGCCAATTAACACGGTTGGACATATCGATGCCTGCGCCGATGTCGCGTGTGCTCCAACGCATGGCCTGCGTGCGAGCAAACTCATATGGATAGCCGAATTGGCACCGATGGCCCTGGTTATGGTTCAGGGAAGCTTATCTGGTGATTGGAATGCCAACAATCCACCATTCTCGCCAACCGCAACCACCCCCACGCCATACCCTCCAAGAAGTTCAAATATACTACGAACTACCGTGGCAACTATGGGGAGAGCGGACATGGAACACCTGTTCCACCTTTACCCTGCACGCATCGGCTGTTCCAGGGACTCAGTCGGAGGTTTTGGGAATATGGTCCAGAGCGGCAATGGAATACTAATCCACCTCTAGGCAATGTTCCACTAAATACCTTTAACCTTGAGTCGTTCCAACAAAGCTTCCTGGAGACCAAGGTCGAGTGCGCCAAGTGAATCCACAAGATAATCGGCAGGAGCCTCCCATTTGATAGACCGAAATGATCGCAAATACCATCAAGAAGTACCGGGATACAATTAAAGCCGTTGGATCGCCCCGCTTTCTGAAACCGTACTCGAATGGGTGGATCGGATGGTTCCTCTCCCTAGGGGATTCAAAACTCCAGATTTCACCATATTCTCAGGGGAAGAGGGCAAGGCTACCATGGAGCACATAGGGCGCTTTCACACCAAAGTGTGGTGAAAGCAGCCATAATGAGTATCACAAGCTTCAACTTTTCCCATTATCACTCACTGGGACAGCGTTCACCTGGTATTCCTCCTTACCTCCAAACTCAGTACAGAATTGGGCCGACATGGAGAGGTGTTTCCATGATAGATTTTACTGGCCGCAACCTCAAGTTACGGTAACCGATCTAACTAGTCTCAGGCAGCAAGTCGATGAGTCGGTTGCTGATTATATTGAAAGATTCAGAAAGAAAGCAGGGAAGTGTTCTGTGCAATTCCCTGAAACCGAATACACCTCCATGGTGATTAACAACATGCACCCGCAGTTGAAGGAGAAGTTAGTAGGACAAGCCTGCACAGATTTGAATCAACTGGCAGAAAGGGCCATCCGAGTTGAGCAATATATCCAGGAAAAGGAAAAGCGAAGGGCTAGCCGAGGAAAGGGCCCCCATCTAGTCTCTATTATAGAGGCGGAGGAATCTGACTCCGAGATGGTCGACCTATCTGGCGATATGATGGTAGCCGAAATAGTCAAAGGGAAGAGCTATTCCTGCCCAGCATTGAAGGCCGCTAAGGCCAAAGAAACTGAGTCAACAGAGGATTGGGCGGGGTACTCCTTTGACATAACCAAGGCGGACCAGATTTTCGATTACTTACTCAAGGACAAGCAAATTCGGCTGCTAGAGGGGCATCGGATTCCACCTCCTGAAGAATTGAAGAACAAGAAATACTGTAAGTGGTACAACTCATATAACCATTCTATAGCTAACTGTGTAGTTTTCAGGAAGGCCATACAAAAGGCTATCAAGGAGGGTAGGTTCAAGCTAGCCGACAAGTGCATAGCCGAGATGTCAGTAGACACCAATCCATTCCCAACTGTAACCATGGCCATGGTGTCCTTCTCAAGGCCTGATCAGCCCAGGCCAATAAGAGGGGAACAATCCATCAGGAGTGTTTGGATGCCCAAAGAAGAATCCAAAAGAAACCAAGAGGTCACCAGGGGATCTGTGTTTGACAGATTGGGAAACCCACCAGTGTTACCAAAAAACACCGGGGGGCAACCATCTTCGAGTCGATTCCATGGTAAACCTCCCAGACCCGGACGTTTGACTAACGAGTTGATCAGCCAGTACCGCAACATGCACTCAAAGACTGAGAGAACGCAGCATGCTCAGGAGACTGGGGGGCAAACTCGACTGGGAACCTCAGCTGAAGCCCAGCCGAGTATGCCCAGGATCACTGAGGACCCTCTCCCAAAGTCTAAGAGAAGAGTGGCGGAGTTCAATGTCGAAGGGGGAATGTCCTCTCTTCGCATAACCGTAAGGAATGATGATGAACTCAAACCACAGAGGATGATCAAGCCAGCTGCAAATGTCAAAGAAGGGAAGTGGGTGGTTAATCAACCTCCAAAGAAGAAAGAGTTCAAGCCAGTCACACTGACTAGAACGCAGAAGAGAAGGCTGCAGAGGGCTAGATCCTTGCAAAGAATGAAACAAACCCTGCAGTTGATAGCCGATGCCAAGGCAGCCGATAAGAAGGAGATCCCAGAAGCTAAAGTGGCAGAAGCCATTGACAGGGCTTTTGGACCTTGCGGTTTGGAGCCTGACAAAGTTGAAACTGATCAAACCAAGGAAGCCCCAGTGACAACCCCGGTTGCCAAGATAGACATAAGGCAACCTGAAGAAGACATAGGGCAGCCTGATGAAGAGGAAGGGCATATTCACATATACACAAACTGCCTAAATGGTAATGACGAGCCGAACTTAGAGTCTGGTTACCGAGAAGATTCAATTTTGGATTATCTCTCAGATGAGAGTGAAGCCGGATTGATGGCCGCCATCGAGGTCGCCACCGATCCCAAGTGAGTTCTGGGCTGGTTACTCCCAGATCGAACACTTAGAAGGAGATGTATTTGTGGAAGAAGCAGAATGGGCAACTTTAGCCGATGACACGGCAAAAGATGCTTTGAGTACTGTATTTGGTAGGCCAACCGAAGAAATGGTGAAGCACCTGAAGCCCCTGTACGTGAGAGCCCACATCAATGGCAAGACCTTCAGTCGAGTGTTCGTTGATAATGGGGCAGTATTAAATGTGATGCCAGTGGCCACCTTGAGGAGTCTGAACAATTCTGAAGAAGACCTGATCCCAACTAACATGAAAATGGCTAGCTTCATGGGAGAGGCTTCGTCTGCCTTAGGAATCCTGATAGCCGAGATCACAGTTGGTCCCAAAAGCATCAAATCAGCTTTCTTCGTGATTGATGGCAAACCATCTTATGCGATCTCGCTAGGAGAGATTGGATCCACACCACCAATGCTTACCTTCCACCATGCATCAGAAGCTCATTTTTTGGGAAGGGGATAAAATTGAGATAGTCCCAGCTGATGACAATCCATTCCCAGCCGAGGTACAAAATCTAGAAGCCTTGTTCTACTCTCCCTCTGTGGCTCCCATAGCTGTTACTGAGGAATACGAGGAAGGATCCTGGGAATCCTGTAACTTGACACCCCAGGGGTTCAAGATTGAGCAATTAGCCGAACCACGGCTAGCCACGGAGGTTTGATATGTTTAAAGACACCCAGGTGGTGCAGGACTTATGGGACCGGCTAGAGGCTTTTAGGATTAAATCTCACATAGCTGAGTCCTGGATGATAGACAAACAACAAGGCGATGGCCTCACATCGGCAGACGAGATCACGGAGTTGCCGATGGAGTTTGAATCACCTATTCAGAGGACTTTGCCAACCTTTGAATCACAAGACCCCTTGGAGAACCTCAATTTAGGAACTCCAGAAGAGCCTCGGCTAACGCAAATCAGCGGATTGCTGGGGGAAGAGGATAAGGAAGAGATGGTAGCCCTGCTGAAAAATTATAAAGACTGCTTTGCATGGAATTATCATGAGATGCCTGGGCTAGCACGAGAATTGGTGGAGCATAGGCTACCGATTAAAAAGGGATTCAAACCACATAAGCAGCCACCTAGAAGATACCATCCTCAGTTGATACCACAAATCAAAGCGGAAATCGAGCGTTTGCTCAATGCTGGGTTCATCAGAACAGCCAGGTACGTAGAGTGGTTAGCCAACATAGTACCTGTCAAGAAGAAGAATGGCAAGATTCGAGTCTGCATTGATTATAGAGACTTGAATTTAGCCACTCCAAAGGACGAATATGTGATGCCTGTGGCAGACATGTTAGTCGATGCAGCTGCCACACATGGTATTTTAACCTTCATGGACGGGTACTCGGGCTATAATCAGATACTTGTAGCTGAGGAGGACACTCACAAGACTGCATTCAGGTGCCCAGGGGCACTGGGAATTTATGAATGGTTAGTGATGCCATTCGGCTTGAAGAATGCTGGGGCCACGTACCAGAGAGCAATGAACGCTATCTTCCATGATCTAATCGGCAAGACTATGGAAGTATACATAGATGATGTGGTGGTAAAATCCAAAGACTTCAAAGCCCATTTAGCCGATTTGGAACAGG
Organism: Calophaca sinica; assembly: GCA_037113605.1. Taxonomy (NCBI): domain Eukaryota; kingdom Viridiplantae; phylum Streptophyta; class Magnoliopsida; order Fabales; family Fabaceae; genus Calophaca; species Calophaca sinica. Next base: position 75,912,123 of record CM073734.1, read on the forward strand.
CTTTGCAGCGGATGAGGATCCATAATTTGAAGATGAATCCTGCAAAGTGCATGTTTGGTGTATCGGCTGGCAACTTTCTTGGTTTCTTGGTGCATCAAAAAGGCCATGAAATAGACCAAAACAAAGCCAAGGCAGTGATGGAGGCTAGACCACCCAGGAATAAAAAGGAGTTACAGAGCCTGCTGGGTAAAATCAACTTTTTGAGAAGATTTATAGCTAATTCGGCTGGTAAGATGAAGGCTTTTTCCCTTTGTTAAAGCTCAAGAGTGCTGAAGAGATGGTGTGGGGCCCTGAACAGCAAGAGGCCTTTGAACAAATAAAGAAGGCTTTAGCTAGTCCACCGCTTGGTGCCCCCATGCCAGGAAGCCTTTGAAACTTTACATTGCGTGAAGAGTCTATCTACCACTGTTAGCACAGGATGCTGAAGATGGAACTGAAAGAGCGGTGTACTACCTTAGCCGAAGTCTCAATGATGCTGAGACCAGATATACTCCATTGGAGAAGTTGTGTCTATCTTTGTTTTACGCTTGTACAAAACTTGAGTATTATTTAATGCCACATGAAATATTAGTTTTATGCAAAGTTGACATTGTTAGGTACTTGCTTAATAGGCCTGTCTTACAGGGTCGCTTGATGAAGTGGGCCATTAAGCTCACTGCCTTCGCGTTGAAATACGTCCCATTAAGGGCTATCAAGGGTCAGGCACTAGCCGATTTCCTGGCAGAACATCCCTGCGTGGAAGTTGATGACCCTTGGACACCCCCAATTACTTGCATAAACCTATTGCCTTGGGTCCTAACTTTTGATGGGTCCAAACCCGTAAAGCGAGCTCGGGCCGGAGTGACAATACCCAACCCAGATGGGAAAATGTGGAGGTTTGCGTATCGGCTAAACCCAGATTTAACCAATAACCAAGCCGAGTACGATGCCATGATCATAGGGTTAAAGTTGTTAGCCATGATGGGCGCTGAGTACATTCATGTAAAGGGCGATTCGGTTAGTGGTCGACAACTAACCAAAGAATATGGGTGCAACAATCCAAATCTGTTGGCGGCGTTACGCCTTGGTGTGATTGATTCACCGATTTATTGATGCAAAGGTGTCATACATCCCTAGAGGAGCTAATATGGAGGCGAACGATCCGCCCAAGAGGCCTCCGGTATAGGAATTCTTTGTCGACTTTAGAGTACGATTTAATTACCACCGAGGTAATGGTCGCAGACCAAATCGAGTCATGGAGGAACGAGTTGATCGAGTACTTACAAGATCCTTCTAAGTGCACTAACCCCAAAGTTAGAAGACGAGCTCTAAGGTATGTGCTTCTTGATGATGAATTGTATAAGAGAAGCATGAATGGGTAATCGTAGAAGTGCATAGATAAAAATGAAGCCCTAAGGGTTATGGGTGAAGTTCACGAAGGCATATGCGGCTCGCATAGTATCGGGCCTGTTATGAAATGGTTAATTTATCGCCATGGCTATTATTGGCCTACCATCACACCGATTGCTTTCAATACGCCAAAGGATGTGAAGAATGCGGTTGCATGGTCCCATTCAAAGGGTACCACTGAATTGATGCACCAGTGGTGAAGCCTTGGCCATTTAGATTTGGGCCATGGATTTGATCGGCAAAATCCATCCACCATCTTCCAAAGGACACAATTTCATTATTGTGGCAACCGATTACTTCACTAAGTGGGTGGAGGCTCAGATGGTCAAGGTACAAAGAAGATGACGTTATCCGATTCATTCAACACCAGATCCTATACAGGTTTGGGATTCCAGAGACCATTACCACGGATCAGGGAACTATGTTCACTGGAGATAAGGTGGTTGCCTTTGCTCAGCAGTTTGGGATTAAGTTGATACATTCATCCCCATATTATGCACAGGCCAATGGACAAGCCGAGGCAACCAACAAGATTATCGTGGACCTGATCAAAAAGAATTTGGAAAACAAGTCTAGGAAATGGCAGTTAACTCTGGATGAGGCTTTATGGGCCATAAGGAATTCCAAGTCAACGGCCACAGGCACAACTCCATATCGGCTGACTTACGGCCAAGATGCGGTTTTGCCTTTGGAAATCAATGTCACTTCTCTAAGGGTGGCGAGACAGAATTCCTTAAGCCTAGAAGAGTATCAGCAAGCCATGCTTATGGAGCTGGATCAATTGGATGAAGATCGGTTAATGGCTTTAGAAAGAATTGAGGCAAGCAAACGCAAAATGGCCAGCGCCTACAACAAACATGTTAAGTTGAAGAAGTTTGTTGAGGGTGACCTAGTTTGGAAAACTATTTTACCAATAGGAGTCAAGGACCCTAAATTCGGTAAGTGGTCACCAAATTGGGAAGGTCCATTCACGGTTAGTCAAGTATTCGCAGGAAACGCGTATCGACTAGTTAACATGCAAGGCGAAGAAATGAATAGAAGCGTCAATGGCAAGTATCTGAAGAAATACTACCCCACGGTTTGGCAAAGCATACTAGAACAATAAAGGAAGCTATTCAAAGACAAAACAGGGAATTGTTCTGGTGACCACAGGCCGGCCACCTAGCCAACAAAAATACTTGAAGACATTGTCACAAGAAGAAGATGTGCAGAAAGGAAGCTAGGGTTTAAAGATTCAAAAGAGTTCAAAATGCCTGAATAGTAAGAAGAACGAATGGGGCTAGCTATTTAAAGAGGAATCATGCGCACAGCCAACGATGAGAGTTGTTAAGATATTATCGGATAGCAGCGCAGTCATCGGGTGTGGGAAAAGTAGCCGTTCAGGTCATAATGGGTGACATTAAATGCATATAAAGTGACTAACGATTGACGTTTTCAGAAACTCGAATCTTATCCGATACATCAATCCAGCATCTACAGCTGAAATGATGTAGGGGGCAATTGTTATCACCAGAAAATATCAGCCACAGCCGATGAAGGGAATAGCCGATGCGTGGGATAAGCCGATCGGATTGGTAGCCGAAAATTGGTCCCATTGAGCCGAGGTTAGAAAGGAAAATGTTAGAAGTTCAGGGAGCATCGTGAGGTCAGCCGATTATTAAAGAAGTTTAGCCGATGCAGATAAAGGAAATATCCGATTATTATGATCTCATCGGCTGAGTTACTTTTAATATAGAGCTTTGAAGCTCTACCAAGGGCTAAATATGTGAAAGTCATGGGCTTTGGTGATAAAATAACTAAAGCTAGCTTTTGAAAGTCTCCAACGCATTTAACACGTGATAAATCGTTTGCCCAGCCGATGGGAGAACGGTTAACCCACGATACGCATGAAGAAGCAGTTGAGGGACACCCACGTCCGCTCGTTGTCAGCCATGAACGTGTGGAACGCATAATGGCCGATAGGGGGTGTTTGCAGTTTTGTTTTTCTTTTGTGTATATATACCTCCGCTGAGAAATGTAAAGGACACGCGAAATCAATCAAACAACTATTTCTTTTGCATTTTATCAGCTTTTTACAGCATTTATCTTAGCCGATTCCATGTATCTTAGTCTTAGCCTTAGCATAGCGTAGATTCATCACACTCAACGCTTTCTGGAGCAGTTGGGGAACCCATAATCGAGAATCAGAGTTCCGTCCTCGGTGTAATCGCTTAAACAGGAATCAATTTGTCGGCTGGATGTTAGCCGAATCCCTCGGCTGATTTTTCCACGCAAACAGTTAGGAATAAATGTGACCGACGAAGCCATTGTATTTTTCATGATATTATCTGTTTTTATTTTTCTACTCATCTTGAGACTTGTAAAATTTTTAGGATGATAAAAACGTTGCACATTTGACACGTGAGTGAAATGGAGAAGAAGATTGTGACGTTGGCAAGGATAACTACTATTCTCAAAGATGTTATTCAGAATAAGGTAGCCTAATATGTTCATTATTTTTCTCATTTATTTATTGTTAACTTGTTATAAATTAATTCATCAGCTTGATTTAATTATTCCTTCATCGTTTCATTTGAAGAGAACAGTGCCACCGCTCATCAGTGACTTAGAACCGTAATAGTTAAACAATAATCAGAGAACATCTTCCATAGATCCCATTTATGTTTTCTTCTCCTCTTGTTTGCTTTTGTGGTTAAATAGTTCTTATCTTGGTGTTGAGGCTCAAGTGATTCAGATATTCATATAACTAGACAACTTATTATGTACTTTCAAACATCATTTTATTGCTAACATTTGGCAGGATCGCGTAATAGCTCATCTGCAGCAACCATATTCCCTAGATTGCATTCCTGTCGTAGCAGACTATCAGGTTGGTGAACGTAATATTTTTTTTGTCAAAGTTAGCTACTTAAACTAGAAAATCCATACGAAGTTGATATGATTTACAGTTGGCCATCCAAATTGGCATGCACAAGCAGTTGTATGTGCATGTGATATTTGGGTTGTATTAGTGGCATTACTTTTGTATTTAGTTCCTGATTTTGCTAGATGTAGTCTATACTCTATAGTATGATTTTATTACTTTGCTTGAATAAAGCATATCAACTATAAAATGTGGCATTTTGGAGAAATCTTAATAATTGACTTCAATTGAGGCTGTTAGAATTAGAACTTAGAAGAACAAAGATTTTGGTATGCATTAAAAATTGTACATTGAGGGACTTGATCTATTTGCTTCACCATCTATTATACATTGGAAATTAGGAATATATTCACCACTTGGTTAACCAAGTGTAATTTGCCATTTGTAATACCTATGTAGTTTGTAAATAGGCTTAAATATTTGTATGCACTATGCAGTCCCAACTACTGATCTACACGAGTTCAATCAATCGTTCTCAAAGCTTGGGCTGCTGAACTGAAGTTTACTTGTGCAAAATGTTTTGTATAACTAAAAATCAAATATAAGGATTATATTTTTTAATTTATATCTGAACTACAATAATTTGGAACTGTTACAGTCTGTTTTGTCCATGTACTTTCACCTAGTTTTCCTAATGGAAAACACAAATTTTAATCCTGGGGGTAAGCATAAATTGGTTCAAATATTACCATATATCCTTGGCGACGGCTAGCATGGACCATTTAGGCAAATGGTCGATGATGGTCAAAGAAAATCTAAATTTTAAAAAACTCGTTCGATCGTTAAATTAAAAATGAACAGTCAAAAATAAAAAAGAATACTATACTCTTACCGATAAACTTGTGGATGAGGTCCGAAATATAAATTTTGGGCGCAAAAAATGATCCAAATTATATTGTCAGTGTAAAATACTGTCCAGAATTCAGTAGAATTTTAAACCCAAATTTTTACTATAGCCTGTTATGATATAATACGTTTGATCTATTAATTTACTTTCGTGAAATTCACTCATTTGATCATTGATTAAAAATACAGTTAACCTTGTGTTAATAAGATAAATTTAACAGTTAGCTGTATTTTTAATCTATGATCAAATGAGTGAATTTCACGAAAGTAAATTAATAGATCAAACGTATTATATCATGACAGACTATGGTAAAAATTTGGGTTTAAAATTCTACTGAATTCTGGACAGTGTTTTGCACCGACAGTATAATTTGGATCATTTCTTGCGCCCAAAATTTATATTTCGGACCTCATCTACAAGTTTGTCGATAAGAGTATAGTGTTCTTTTTTATTTTTGACTGTTCATTTTTAATTTAACGATCAAACGAGTATTTTACAATTTAGATTTTCTTTGACCATCATGAACCATTTGCCTAAATGGTCCATGCTAGCCGTCGCCTATATCCTTACACCCAACTTTAGTTGAAAATTAATGTAAATGTTAAACTATTATTGAGTGTAAATTTTCAATCGATGTCAGACAGACATTGTAATCCTTGCGTCATATATTTTTCTAATTTCATGCAGAAACAATTCTCTGAACTACTGATGAAGGCAGCTAGTAGTTATGGTGCCTTGACAGCATCAGTGGAGCCAGAATTTTAAGGAATCTCCTTCAGTTTGGGGGGTATGCTTCTATAATCATTTTCTTGTTTCTTGATATTGATATTAGGACTATCTGTTTCCATTATAACTCAAAACTAATTTGCATTTCTCGGCCCTACTTTTCACCAACTATTCTGTGGTGCTACTGCTTACCTTTAATGTTATTAGAGTTGCTTCTAAGCATCAAGAATATGACTCGGTGACAGTGGATTCAGTTTTTATTCATTATTTTTTAATCGCTTAGAAAATTAAGAATAATTGGATGTCTATTACACATGCAATTAATTCTTAATTTGACATCTGAATGATAATCCTGTTAATTCTTAAATTCTTAATTTGAGTATAAGAAAGTAATGTTGGTGTCTGTTACACATTTTGAAGGTTAAACATTTTTCCACATTTCAGTCAGTGTTTTCAAAAGCAACAAAGTGCATATACAGACGCTACTTTGAGGAAGTCCCTATGTAGAATAATGGCCATAACATTTTTAGTGTTTGCTACTTGCATTTTAAAAGAAATTGCAGGAAATGCTTCGACCCATTCCTGTAGCTTTGGCATCTTGCACTCGGTTCTTTGGAGCCATGTCTGCCACAAGAGAGTCATTTGCAGCACTTTAAAAACTGAGAGTGGGCCATTTTGATTCCTCTGTACCTAGGACACCTGCTAGAGATCCTTTCCGAAGACTACCAGGAGTATCAGATTGTCTAATTTCACTTCCATAAGAATAAAATAACGGTACAAAACTACAAGTCAAAGGATCCGTGTAACTTATGTGTGATATATCATACTTCAATGTTTTGTGATTACAAGCCAAAAGGATCTTGTGTTAAATGAGCTGTCAATTTATTATTTTTTTTAGAAGTGAATCAATCAGTTTACCTGCAACTCAGAATGGACAGGATTGAACTAGTAAATTATCAATGTGACTAAATAGCACCGACTTAGCTCAATTTTCGGAAAACATATAAGCATTTGGTGAACCGAAGTGGCTTAAATTAACTGCCCTAGTGAATGGCCATAACGCATAACATATACATATACAAGACAAGGCTATAAAGGAATCTCTTTGTATGTATGTGCTTAGCGCAGTGTCGGAGTATCTGCTTCACGAGTTGGTCTTTACTCCGTTAATAAACAGAGAGTACAATACAACACTGCAACGTCTCCATATGTGCATAAGACCGAACCATTGGAGCCATGCAGTGCTCCAATTTTGCAAGGCCGTTTCCTTTTAGTTTGGAAATTAAGATAGATTTACCGCCAAAGAAACACAATTTCATCATCACCTTACCTCTTTCCTTTTACTATCTCTAAAGAAAAAAAGTTCTCCTTACCACCTTCACCCTTTCCCTTTACTGTCTTGCGCAACCCAAAATACACTCCCCTCCCTCGAGAAATACACATATTACACTCCCCTCCCCTCTTGTTTTAAAACACACACTTATATCCCTTGAGTTGAAAAAATTGTTATTAACGGTGTTAAGCTAACTGGACTAAACTGTATGTTTTAAAATAAGAGGGGTGGAGAGTGTAATATGTGTATCTTTCAAGGGATGAGAGTGTATTTTACTCAAAAAAGAAATGGCGTTCGAAATGAACACAAATATTGTAATTATTTTTCATAAGGTTCTCACTGTAATATAAAAAACAACAAAAATTGTTGTCTAACAGCCTCAAAACGTCTACTCACCATATATAGTTTATGTTCAAAACGTAAACAGGGCAACAATGAAACTAACAATGGATCATGTCCTCAAATTTTTCAGGGTTACATTAAAACATTATTCGACGAAATTTCTCCAGAACCCAAGCACATATCATCCTGCTCAAGACCCGCTGCACAAATGAAAAAAAAGAAAAAAAAAAGAATGTAAGAATATAAAAACACTCTCAAAGTATAAAAGGTGACACAAGGTTGCAAAACCGTGTAAAAAGAATGGCATGATGCAGTAAGCGGCTATAAGTGATAACATTCACCTGCGGAATTAGACTAAACAAAATAAAATAGAACAAAAGAACTACTAAAAACTCATACGGCATTATATGCCTGGGAATGGCATTTTCGCAAACAAAGAAAAAAGGATTTCTTTTGTGTTTGCCACAGATTGGAGAAGGAAAAAAGGTCAATTTAAGAGGAATATTCTAGTTAAACACCATAAACTATTAACAAAATCCAAAGGCTATAGAATATAAAAACATTTCGGATAAAAGGCCACAATTAAAACTTAAAAGTGAGGAAAAAAATAGAAAATGCAGTATTACAATATTGGGACTGCAAATACACTAAAGATCAGTTACTCATGTTGAAGTTGTAGAGTATTACAATATTGGGACTGCAAATACACTAAAGATCAGTTACTCATGTTGAAGTTATAGGGTATTAGATAAAGAGGGAAGAGAACAGAATAAAGACTTCGAATTATGATTATAGTTGATATATTAATGATACAAAAGACAAATAACTAACCCTTATTTATTCTACATACCTGACCCCTAATTCTAATCAACTAGAGTAACAAATCATAATAATAATTAAGAAATATGAAAACTAATCCTAAGAGTTTATTTAAGATACTCTAAGATAATATCAAGATATTCTAAGAATTTTAATATCATCTAGCATTTCCACTCAGGCTAAAGCTCACTAAGCTTTAAGCTTGTTATAGATGTAACCTTTGACAGAGGAAAACAACCAAATAATATTAATTCATATTGAAAACCAGCAGAAATGATTGAAATTGGGACAAACATCAAGGCCAAACCACATCTGAGACACTGAGACCAAATTGAAATTGGGACAAAAGTTGGGGGCAGGATACGAATACGATTGAGACAAAAAATCTGGCCCCAGACCGTAATTAGGATTAAAAGCGGGGCCCTGGACCACAACTGGGATGAAACTGAGGTCAGACTACAACCGGGATGAAACTGAGGCCAGACTACAACCGAGACTACCAATGCCAAATCACAACTGAGACAAAACCAGAACCAAGCTATAGCCACGAAACTCTTGCAACAAAAGATGAGCAAGTTAGTGTAAAACATGAATAGGAGGAACTGATGAGGAAGACGAGATCGACAATGAGATCAAAAAAGGTTGGCATGGCGTCGCGTGGCCCTCATGCTGTCGACGGAAAACTTCTGAAACATCATGTGTGAGTGTGTGGACCATGCCAGCGACAATGCTTGACAGAAAACCAGAACAGGTGATCTGATAAACTGCTTCGAACAGCTAACAACCGTGTATAGAAGTGGGATGAACTAATCCAAGGCATCTAAGACAAGTTGTAGGAGCGGCAGACAAAGACATCGTTAACAAGAATGAACTGAAGAGGCAAAAAGTGGCCAAAAGAACCAAGCAGAGAAAAAGCTTAAATAGTGACCTAAAAAGCATAAGATAGGGTCATAAGGATGCTATCAACCTTCAAACTGAATATATCTGATGGCATCTCCTTATCTTGTATATAGAGACAAATTCAATCACTTACAACTAAAATTTGGGAAGTTATTTTTAGAAGTCGTTATATTCACAACCAAAGTAAAATGTAACCAAATAAACCCAATCTAGAGGAGCCTTACTGCAAAGGCAATCACTAATTGGTTTTCTTATGGAATGAAAAAATGAAGGGCTATAATATTAAGGATTAAAGTATACTCTTTATCAAAAGACCAGTGCAATATATGATCCACCCAGCTGCCAACAGAATTAGATTGATGATGCGCATATCATGAATGCAAATACCATGCAAAATGTGGTTTCGTCTTTTGACTACTTTTATAAGTTTACTACAAATACGGTCACTAGATTGACAGATGCAGCAAGACAAAGAAATATTGCCTGCCTGTCGAAATAACCTTCACTTCTTAGGCTAAGTCGGGTTTGGGAGAATCAGAGGCCAAGATATTGAGGGAGAAAATTATATGGAATGATAAAGCGAGTTTGGTACAAGGGAGTAACACTGTCCCGGTTTCCCCAATTTTGAGGGCAAATCTTACCTCCACTAAGACTACAGGGGAAAAAAATCCAACTCTATTTCACAACTCTCCCACCCTTTCAGGATGGCAACAGTGCGAAGTGTCAACCATGGAATGGCCAACAGCATTGACTGGCCATCACTAAGGCTATGTTTGGGCGTTGAGAGGAGAAGGGAAAGGAGGGGTTTAAGGGGAAGGGGAAGGGCTTTTCACAAAAAAAGGGAAGGAGAAGGGGGATAGCCCCCTGCCTTGCATGGGGACTTATTTTTCTCGATTGGACTAAAAACCCCTAATTTGGAGGAAGTCAAAAATTGAACCACAAGAGGATTTTGCAGGTTTTTGAAAGTAATTTTTCTCCATATTACTAATAAATTATTAGTCATAAGTCTTCCCCTCCCTTTCCCTCCCCTCCAAACTCCCAAATAAACCCTGAAGGTATGTGAAGGGATTCAGGTTTTCCAATAAGAAAGTGCGAAGGTGGATGCGAAATCTGTTATAAATTATGCCACGGGTAGGTACTGCATTGCAGAGAAGAGATGACAACCTCATTGGAGTGAGTCCAATCTTTATTGAAAAATAGCAAAACCAACTAGTGTTAATGCACAGATACTACAACCGAGAAGCTTCTAGGGTCGATGGGTATTTCCATGGCCAATATGATTTTACCTCGACAGAACAATAACAACCAAACATAATGCTCCCTTAACTTTTCACCGATTAACTTCTAGGCTAATACCAAAGTAGCATCGATAAGAGCCCAGACACGGATAACCCACAGTTCATTATGGTGATCCAATTAAAAGCTGGGTATATATTTGACAATCCTATATTTTATTTTTTAACACTTAATTTAAAAGAAAAGTTTTTAATGTACAAGATTCATGAAGTTTCCTTTTAGACTGCAGACAATCTTCATGCAAAGGCAACCAGAGTAGCATACACAATTGGAAAATGCTCAACATCACGAAATGTTATCCCACCAAAGAAATGCGAAAGCTTCTCATTGGTCATTCATCCCGTGATTTCTGTCAAATACAGACCGAACCATTTCTTGTTTCTCTGAAAAACTAACGCGTGTGTATTCATGCAATTCGTGCACAAGTGTTTCGTAACATATAGCATTGCTCTACACAATTAAGACACTAACTAGAAGAAATTATTCATAATAAAATTCCACCGAGAATCTGCCCCTTCCGTAGATAAAAATACATACGCAAAGGATCTTGAAACACAAAATGTTCCAGAAACAGGGAATTCCCAACATTCGCATACAAGATAAACGGAAGGCACTGTGAAGAGATAAATCAGAAGTAGAATTAACATGGAGTTATTAGGTGGATTACCAGTTGCCAATCTAAAGCTCGAGCTTCAGTTCCTCTTTCTCGTGGTTGAGAAAGTGAAGAATGTAAGGGGTGACTCGAATAACAACCACCCATGCACCGAACATGGCGACATGAGATTTCAGCTGCTTCAGCGCTGCAGCCTTATCTGGCTTGCGCATGAACATTCCTGGAAACATGGCTTCTCTGATCTTAAACCCTCCTCTTTTCTTTTTAGGGTTTTTCGATTCCACAAAACCTCAACTTGTGATGTTATTGTGTTGCCCCCCCAACCTCTATTTAGAGAGTGCAACGAGAAAGAAGCCCGTAACGTCAAGGGTGTACACCATGTCCAATGAGAAAAAAGCCCGTAATGTGCGTATGCCGGTTAGGCTTCCCATTGGGCCCATTACATCGTTTTTGTTTGGGGGTTGCCTCCACCACCCCGCATTTTCTCCAAAAGCACCCCCACTCCCCCTTTCTCCAAAATACCCCTAGCCCTCCTTTTCTCTCTGCCCCACCCAAACCCTTACTCGTGACTCACTTCCCCTCCCTCGGCAGGCCCCTCTGCTGAACCCCTTTTTTCTGTGTTTTTCGCCTTCTTAAAAGGTAAAAAAATTTGCCTTCTAGAAACTTGAAGCATATTCTTTTATATTTTGGAAAACAAAAACAAATGCCTCCAAAAAACAAGTTTCCAAAAGGAGGATAATATGGGGATCGGGGACGGGGGATAATATGGGGTCGGGGACTGGGGGATTATTCCCCTCCCCCGCCTTGCCCCGTTGACATCCTTACTTGTGCGTCACAGAAACTGTATTTCTTGCTTACAAATCTACATATCTCTTGTGTAAAACAACATGTTCTGTATTGCGACAACAAAAGTGTTTTGCACAGTGCTGCCAACCCTTTTTTCATAAACGAACAAAGCATCTCAAGATTGATTGTCATGTGGCTAGGCAGAACTTATCTCTTAGCCTTACGTAATTATTGCTAGGGATGGCAATTGATACTCTACCCATTAGGGTCGGCCTAATAATGTGCTATAGTGAGTGAGCCCTAAATCAATTTTTAATAGAGACTTTTTATTTTAACTGAAAAAGTTTGAGGTTGGGCCTTTTTGTGAGGATATGTGGCATTTTTTCTTTATAAAAACTAATGACAAATATTTTTTTATCGGTGGGCCTAAAGCAAAGGCTTTAGTAGCCTTACTTTTGGGTCGACCCTATTACCCATAGGGTACCAGCAAAAATTATCGACGATGGGTAGGGTAATTACCCACACAATGGGTACGGGTAATTACTTGCAAATTTGAATGAGTATGGGTGCGGGTACGGGTACTATGGTACCACCCCGCCTCTGCACCCGCATACATATATAACTATTTATTTATTTTATTATATTGACATTATATATAATTTTAACTATGATACAAATTTTTTAAAATAAAATTAATCTAAAGATTCTTAAATTTCTAAACCTAGTTTATTTTTGAATGTTTTTATTTAGTTAAATACTTTGATTTGTTATGTTTTATTAGGATATTTATAAGATCTTTGGATTGTTTTTTAATTGTTATAACATTTATTCTGTTATTTAATGCTTTTTCATAGCTAAAGTGCGGGTAACAGGTCGGGTACGAGTACTTAGGTACTTAGAGGGTACGGATAAGGAGTACTAAAGTTGATACTCACGCGGGTACGAATAATTTTTCGAAGTGCAGGTATAGCGATGAGTACTATAGTACCCTACCCAGAGGGTATCCATTGTTATCCTTAATTGTTGCCAATGCCTTCTGCTCATCAAATTGCAAATTTGTTCACTAAGTCGCTTTTACCTGGCATTTTCCTCCCCTTAGTCTCCAAGCTTTACCAATCCACCAATATTGAGCTTTCGGGGGGAGGGATAATACGATACTTAGAAGTACTATTAGAGCATCTTTATCGCTGGGGTCTTATTTTTTTCTTGCGTTTCTTAAACTTTCTCTGTCCTAGTGGCAGTCAACAATTGTTGTGTGGTTGCTTTAAAATGGGTCAAGGCATCTATATTGGCAACATGCAACTAAAAGGAAACCATGAGAGAGAGTGACACACCCACAAAATGTGCTACTGTTGGTGTCAGTAAACCAACGTGAGCAAAGCACGCCCACTGTGGGTGCTCTTAGGCCAACTTTATCGCTGGTTGTTTACCAGTGTTGGTTGACTGACAACAACAGAGCAATTCTGCAGCAGCGCGTTCGTCTCTCTCGGTCTCTCTCATTGCTGGCCCACCTCTCACATAAGAAACTGACAATTCACGGTGCACTAATATGTTGCTTTGACCGAACGATGCTCTAAAATTTGGACATACTTGGACCAAAAAATTGCCATGCAGACAAAGTCAAAGCAACTAAAAATTAAGCAACCCCCATTAAAGTTGCCCTTAGTGAGTCAGTTAATATGTACAACTGTCACCAGCTTATTAGTCCATTGTATAAATACATTCTTCATTTTACATTCAGTCCTTTCAGTTAATACATGAGACATGAGTCAAATTCATTTTCCCTTTTTCTGAGTTTTCTCTCTTTCATCTATGGAGTGTTTTTGTTCATGCACGAAATGGTGCAAGGTCGTACCTTTGCTCCTCTGCTTGGTAGTTGGGCGATGAGCTCCGTGGTGAGTACTCCTCCTCCTTCAGATCGGCGGGTGGGGTACCTGAAAAAGGCACTCTGATGCCTAAGTTAGATAGGGCTTTTTAGGGTAAGCATAGAGCTTGCATCATAGAGATGAGTTTAGGGTTTAGAGAGAGTGTAGAGAGAGAGTGAGAGATCAGAGACCCTTTACCTGAGGGGCCAAGCCCCTTTATAAAGGAGTGGTAGTTCCGGGTTATGTGCTAGCTTCCTTCTTCAGAAAGTATTATTTGGAGGGCCTTGCTAGATCAATGGGCTCGGGTATGGTTGGGCTCAGCTTGGTGATCCAGTTAGGAGCCCAGCTCGGAGGCCGGCCCATAACACAAGCCCCCTAGACCCTTTGCCTGAAAAGGTACAGGGTCTAATTGTTTTTTCATTAGGTCAGAATTCGAGCTGGGTGGAATGTCAAGAAAGAGAAAGTCGCCCAAGTTCTCGGGTCGACCTCTTCTAACGTGCCGACCGCCTCCTCTCCTGCAAAGGTCGCCAAGAAGCGACCACAAGATTCTTTTGGTCCTATCTCCGCCCAAATTTCTAGACTTGCTTGCCGTTTAGCTGAGCATATATTTAGAGTGCAAGTATTTGATTTTCTCCAAATACCTTGTAAGAGTTGATCCCATCATAGAATTGCTCTTGTTGAGCTTGAAATAGCATAATTACTACTCAAGAGTAGTGGGTCAGTCGAACAGTCAAAGTGCCACAATCAATTACATGGGCTTTGATTGTCAATAACATGATGATTGATCGGATGATCCGCTTCAGGTGGCATGATATCAAGATTTCCTATGAGGTCCGATCTCCGAGGTCCGAGCCGGTATCCGATGTGCGACTTGAGGTCATCCAATTATCTCGCGGTCTTCCAATTATCTACCTGATCTCTTGAACACGGAGCTTAAATGCAGATTGAGCTTTGAACTGGTTGAGTCGAGCTCAGATGAGGATGAGCTCCGAGCAGGTCAAGCTCAAATGAAGATGAGCTCCGAGCAGGTCGAGCTCCAGTCAGAATGAGTTCCGAGCGGGTCGAGCTCCAGTCAGGATGAGCTCCGAGGTGCCTGCTCCAATAAGTACTCGTGTCGAAGTACAAGGAGAGCTTGTAAATAGGTTTGAACTATGGGTAGAGCTTCGACCCCAAACTTGACCTTTGACTTGAAGACTAAGATAGGTAGAACTCCAAACAGGTTTGAACTGTAGGTCTCTGCATTGGTCGAGCTCTGACCTAGGGTGGTCTACTCCGACCTAAAATTTGTACTTGAATTTGAAGAATTGAAGTGCATGTTGAGATATCGGCATCTACATTTGAAGTGTTGATGGGGAGCTGGTCTTTATTGGTGAGCTCACGGAGAGCTGCTTCTTGTTCGAGCTCGTGTAGAGCTGGTCTTTGTTGGTGAGCTCACGGAGAGCTCCACCCTTTCCGAGCTCGTGGAGAGCTGGACTTCATCTCGAGGGGCAAAAAGGCTTCAGTGCTCCCCAATTTTAAGGAGGGTTTTGATGGTGCCTGGCCCAAGTGAAGGTGATCGCTCCCGATCTTGTTATTGAAAACCAAGGGAATGCCCTAGTGTAACTTGTTCTTTTTCGCTTTTAGTTTTTCTTTAGTTCCGATCTTGTAATTGCTCATCCGAGAACCACCTCTTGCAATTCCTTTTCCCATGAATGAAATTTGACTAAGTGATGATGACTTACTTTACTTTCTTTTCACGCTTTCCTGTAGTCCTTGGGTAGTATAAGGTAGTGTAGTCCTCGGGTGGCTTCCCCCCGAAAGATTTGTTGCAAATTGGAAGTTTGGAACATTAGTCCCTCGTAACAACATTAGTCGAGTGCTTGTCTAATCCGAACATCATTTTGAGATGTCAGGTCTCTATGATGATTGGAGCCGGTTAGGCTTTTCTTTAGGTCGAGTTATCATCTTCCGAGCTGCTTTAGAGCTCGCCAGGCCTCTATGTTGACCTGAAATCTTTGGAACCGCAGGGGTTAGTCTTTGTCGCGCTGTGTTTGAGCTCGACACGTCTTTATGCTGACGTGGTGTCTTTGAAACCACAATGGTCTTGTTTAGGTCAACAGGCGACCTTAGCCGAGGTGCTTTAGAGCTCGCCAGACCTTTATGCTGACCTGGTGGCTTCGAAACCACAGGGGTCGACAGGCGACCTTAGCCGAGCTGCTTTAGAGCTTGCAAGCCTCTATGTTGACCTGGTGTCTTTGAAACCACAGGGGTTGAGTTGCGAGCGAGCTTACCAAGCCTTTATGCTGGCTTGGGTTTAGGACCACAGGGGCCGAGCTGTGAATAAGCTCACCAAGCCTTTATGCTGACTTGGGTTTAGGACCGCAGGGGTCGAGCTGCGAGCGAGCTTACCAAGCCTTTATGCTGGCTTGGGTTTAGGACCACAGGGGTCGAGCTGCGAATAAGCTCACCAAGCCTTTATGCTGACTTGGGTTTAGGACCACAGGGGTCGTGTTGAGGCCGAGCTTCTTCCGACACTGGGTGCCGAGCTCCGTGGCGGGCTCGACCTTTGGTTTTGAGGCACTGTTCCTGTCAAAGTATAGACAATTTGCAACAACTTGATGTAATAAAGTTAGCATTAATTTTTATGCTACGAGTAAAGTAAAGTGCTCGTAGTCAAGTTTTATACTTCCCTGTGAGAGTAGTTGATCGGGTTGTCCAAGCGGCATGGTTGAGGTCATCAAATAATCAAGGTCAGCAACGTAGCCGAGTTTAAAGCCGTCTGAATATTGAAATTATTGAGGTGGGCCTGGTAGGTCGCCCGAGTACTGGACTGGGTATCCACCTGTTGGTTGTCTATATACTGATCTGCTGAGGTTAGCCATCAATAATGTGAAAGTACATCATCCATTTAAATGACAAATTATACCTTGCTCGAAAGTTTGGGCAAACATAAAATGTCGTGCGAGAAGACCTTATACAATGCTCCAGGTAATAAAGAATAAAGTGACACGAATCGTTGATGGTTCATAGTTAAGGATGAGATGCTGAAAGAAACATGGAAAAATAGCACCTGGTTTTGAGGGACGTATCTGTGGTCGTCCGAGTTGTTGAGGTCAGCAATATGGTTGACTTGAGCTCCTCCAAATAACTGAGGTCATGCGACTATCTGAGTTGAGGTCGGTCGAATATCTGAATAGTTGAGGTCAACTCGGTAGTTGAGATGAGGTTGACCAAGTTGATTGGTTGGGCTTTGCCAAGCATATCTTGATCTCTTCCAAGATTTGTGTGGCTGACCTGCATTCCTGATTCTTAAGATACCAAAAGATTTGATTTTTATCTTGACCTCTCCAAAAAAGTAGTTAGTAAAAGATATGATGGGATATTTTGGATATTAGGAGAGGAGATATGACTTGGATAAATTATTATAACAAAAGATTTAATTTAAATTCTTGTTGGAATTTAAATTACAATTTTGAAGAGGTGATAAGATAAGCAATATCATGTGAGATCGAAAATAACTGCTCCAGATAAGATAAATTGAAATTTGAATTATTTAATACCAAAGTCTGGTAAACCATCGTTCGCTATTCGGCAAGATAATAGTGTCCGTTTGGATTTTTTATAGGGAAAATAATAATGAGACATATCAATATGAATTGTTCTTGACATATCCAAATCATGGTGAGTTTGAATAAAAATGATGAGTCAATAATGCAAAAGAGAGTATGTAACATTTGGCATTTCCGTGATAAGTCGATCATATGTATATGAGAAGCTGCAACATCGATTGATTCTCCCTTAATAAAATAAAATATGCCTTTTGCATTTCTTTTGAAATAATCGACGAAAACAAATCGGAGTTCTACCGCTTTGAAATCGATTTGGGCATAGGTTGTCCAGTGTGATATATCCATACCAATATTGTAGCAATTTCGAAAATCAATTTGTTAGTATATGATAAGCTCAGATGGCTAGAAATATTTTTCTACGAGAATTGATTAGAAATGTTTCTCGAAAACTGATTGGGTTATTCGAAAATCTCATCCACGATGACTAGAAGGCAAATAAGGAAGGAAAGCACCTGATTAGAAACACGCTGTTTCTGATTTAACGCGCTGAGAGCGTTTTTGTTTGAAAACTGATCTCAATGGTCTCGGCATAACTGGCATGCACTGAGGCCAGCAACTATCTCGCCGAGCAAGAGAAATACGCTGACCTTTCAGGTTTTCCACGGCAAATTTCGGCCGGTGTCCCATCCGTGATGATGACTTAGATTAGCATGACCAAACACGTTGGCGGCGATCCTCGATTTGCAGTGCTCCTCGCGTGTACCATCTTTCTCGTTGGTATCCCTGAGGCCCAGGCTAGTTTTACCGGGCCCCACGGTGGGCGCCAATGTTCATGCACGAAATGGTGCAAGGTCGTACCTTTGCTCCTCTGCTTGGTAGTTGGGCGATGAGCTCCGTGGTGAGTACTCCTCCTCCTTCAGATCGGCGGGTGGGGTACCTGAAAAAGGCAATCCGATGCCTAAGTTAGATAGGGCTTTTTAGGGTGAGCATAGAGCTCGCATCATAGAGATGAGTTTAGGGTTTAAAGAGAGTGTAGAGAGAGAGTGAGAGATCAGAGACCCTTTACCTGAGGGGCCAAGCCCCTTTATATAGGAGTGGTAGTTCCGGGTTATGTGCTAGCTTCCTTCTTCAGAAAATATTATTTGGAGGGTCTTGCTAGATCAATGGGCTCGGGTATGGTTGGGCTCAGCTCGGTGATCTAGTTAGGAGTCCAGCTCGGAGGCCGACCCATAACAGTTTTACTCATACGAAGGTGAGACATTTCTTTTTTGAGTGGGGGTGAGGGATTTTTATCACTTCCATTTTCGCTATATTTTCCTTCAAACTTCTGGACCACTCAAAGAATTTTGTTAAAATCTCTATGGTCTCCCCCTTTCTCCTTTTCTCTATTTTTCTCATTTTCTTTATTTAAGTAGTTAGTTTTTGTTTTTGATATTTTAACTATGTTTAAAAACTTACACAATTATCTAAAAAAACATAGCAACCAATCACATCTATCATGACGATATTAGAATTTAGACCAAACTACCATATTTGACCTAAAAAATCTAGCTAGTTTCTAGATTTTTTTGCAAAAAATAATAACAGAAAAAAAAACCTGGTAGTTTATCTTATCTTTTTTAAAATATTTTTGAAGACATTATTGAAATAAAAAAGAAAAAAAATTGTCAAACATAGATTTTAAATGCTAGTATAATTTTTTACTAATAATACTACTGCTATCAAGTAAAAGTAGTAGTATCAAGCATGTGGTTATAGGTGGCGACTAGGGTGCACCACTTGCAGTGTGGTGCATTGGTACACTAGGTAGTCATTACCGTTGGATTCACATTTGATGTATTTTTTATTAACTAACAGTCTAGATTTGCAGGGGCACAATGGTAATATTATTTTTCTCTCTCTCTCTCTCTCTTCCTTCTCCCCGTCCCCCACCCCTCCGCCTACCCCTCTTTCACCGACCCAACCTCTCACCACAATTCCCCGACTCGAACCTGATCCTCAAACCGCCTACCCCTCTTCTCCCCTTCCACTCCTTGTCGAATCTCTGATCTCTGCTGCAAGTTTCCCCCGTGTCCTTTTCCTCACACCTATATATGACCTTTCCTTCTTTATCGGGACTTCTTCAGCTTCAGAGTTTGGCTCTTTTTTTCCGTGGTCGTGGGCGCCGGAAAGAACACATCCTTCTAGCCAAACAGGTGATAATAATATTAAAACAATTTCTCTATGAATTTTTCTTGGTGCTAATTTAATTATGAATTTTAAAATTTCTCTATGATAATGGGTGGAGAGCGCACCAAGTTATTCACTTTGGCCGAAGTCTCTCAGCACAACAATGCCAAAGACTGTTGGCTTGTCATCCATGACAAGGTTTATAATGTGACAAAATTCTTAGAGGACCACCTTGGTGGGGATGAGGTCCTGTTATCTTCCATAGGGAAAGATGCATCTACTGATTTTGACGATATTGGTCACAGCACCAGTGCCGTATCCATGATGGACGAGTTCTATGTTGAAGACATTGATTCATCAACCATTCGGACCCCCCCTCCTCTGATTTCCCCTGTACCCGAGAAACTCTTCCATAACCTCCGCTTCTTGCTCTTTCCACCTACCTTTACCTACACACATCAAGCGTGCATGTTCTAACTTCTTAGTTAGTTACTACCAAAACAACAATAATGATAAAAATAAATAAATAAATAATTTTGGGTTGGAAGCATGATTGCACTGGCATTGGCAATGTATAAAACAACTAGAAGTAATTAAACTTACGTGTTCAACCTTGTCGTGCTTCTTAAACCCGATTAAAGCTTTCACCCATTTTCCAGATTTTGTTATAAAAATTTAAAAAATTGAAGAAGTCGTGGATGGGATACACAACTCCTGCCATATACGACTTGCAAATCAGTATTGTCACCTCAGTATGACCTGCACCAGTTTTGTAATTTTTTTTACACCATTTCGGCAATTTTTTATTTGAAATGCACTATGTTGATAAATAATTCGATGTGTTACATTAACCTACTTTCATGTAATTTAATGCAGTTACTCTTGGCAGCCACCTATGTAGCTAATTACTTTTCTGTTCCCGTATGTTTGTGTTTCCCCCTAGTTTCTTGATCTAATTGTTCCAGACTTGATATGTTGAAGGTCTATTAGTGCTTCATGGTTTTAGTTTAACAATATATGTATTTATTTCACGATATTTGGCCCATTTTTCGATTAAGAAACCGTTCTGTTGGCGGAGGGAACAAGACGGGGACGAGGAGCAGTTGACAGAGGGAGGGGGGTGGGGAAAAGGGGGTCGTAGAGGGAAGGGGAGGGGTGGTGTCAGACGGGGTGGTTGGGGTTGTTTGCAGTGGAAGGCTGCAGGTTCTCACGACAGCTGCTCGTGGCGGAGGATGATAGAATTACGACGATCTGACTTGTGGTGGTCCGAGAGGTTGGCGTTAAGGCGGACGTTCCCGGTAATGGTGGGCTCAGTTCCTTTCATCTTTTTCTTCACAGCGGTGTAGCTTGTTTATTTGAGGTTCCATAGCTGAGGCGCCGGCGGTTGATCTCCGGCGCCGCCAGCTCGCGACGACGAGGACGACCCCTGAGCGGCGGCGTTTTGCATTTCTTCGGACATGAAACTACTGTGTGACATGAAGGTGGGAAGGGGAAGTTGGGACGGAGGGGAGAAAGAAAGGGGGAAACCTTAGACTTAGAGGTTTTTCCTATTCTGCCCATGGTGTATTGGTGCACTACTTTGCAGATGGTGCACCCTAGACAAACCCTATTATGAATAATGTCCCTTTCATTTAGTTTACGATGATTTTGTCCATGAGATAATGGCATGGTACGTAGCTTCACCAAACTTTGACGGCAAAAATAAATGCTCAAGTTGGATGCCTGACTCAAAACAGGCAGAGTCAAAAACCACAGAAAAGAGGCAAATAATTAACTCCAAAACTTAACTTAATAATCTTCGAATTTATTGCTTCAGCTCAGCTCAACCAACACTCTCCTAATTAACGCCATCCCTTGGTAACTTCATCTACCCTATACTACTACTACCTTTCTTACATGCTTGCTTTCTAGATAAACAAAACAGAACACAAACACACACCCCATTTGTTCATCACAATGCCGGATGTATACATCAACATCTGATTTTGATCCTTCCCTATGCAGGCAGGGACTCTGCAACCCAATGCCGATGATGGCTCCTGCTCACCCACCCCTACATCACCATCACCATCACCATCAGGCCCCATCTCCAATGCCCATCGTCTACAAGTCTTCATTACCCTCACCGTCAAACTCACCGGCTGTTGACTTCAGCCCGCCTCTAATAGCAATGGTGGTGGTGGTAGCCGCCGCCTTCGTAATGGTAACCTATTCCCGTCTCCTCAGTCGCCACCTCAAACCTCCCATCCAACGTCTAATCCGACGGTTCCGTCGCCGGAGGTTCCTACCTCCCTCCTCACTAGGTGACGTGGAGTCCCTCCAATACGAGTCAACGCTGGATGGCCTACACGTGTTCTCTCCCTACGGCTTAGATGAGTCGGTGATAAAGACAATCCCTTCCTGCCTTTACACTGCCAAATACCAAGAGTCTCGCCATGACTGTGCCGTTTGTTTGTTGGAATTCGAAGACGACGATTACGTTCGCACGCTTCCCGTTTGTTCACACACTTTCCACGTCGACTGTATCGACGCGTGGCTCTGTTCTCACGCTAACTGTCCTCTTTGCCGCGCCGGTGTGCTCTGTTTTGACTCCCCTTTCACTCCTCTCATGGCTGCTAGAATTCGCCCCTCCTTCGACGACCATGCTATTTTCCACCACGTCGACATGAACTTCGACATCACTCCTTCTCGCTCTGTTGTACCGGAGATCACGCCCTGTGTTGATGACCACTCTCCCGGGAGGAACAACGTTGCTGTTGTTTCCGAGGATCGGTTTAACGTTGGGGATTTTCTGCTGAAGCGGTCGTATTCGTTTGGCTTTGAGCGGAGTTTGCCGTCTGAGAGGATGGTCATGGACCCTGCCACTGCCTCTCCGTGGCGGTACCGGAAGGGGAGCACCGGTTTTTGGAACAAGAGGCCGTCGCCGTTTGGGTCGATGGGAAAGTCCAGGGTGTTTTCGTTTAGGTATTACAGAGGGATGAAGTCTCCGTTTTTCCGGCGGAGGGGGTTCTTTCCGTTGTCGGAGTCGAGCGTGAGGTATGCCGGCGGAGGGAGTTCGTGGCGGCGGAGCAAGTCGATAACGAGTCCCATGTTTCTGAGGTCATCGGCGGCTGCGGCGGCGTTCTCGTCGAGCCGGCTTAGGTGCGGCGATCCCGAGGCGTTGTTGTCGCCGGAGAGATTTAATCGGAGGTGACGTCAAAAGGTTAATTAAAAGAGAAAAGAGGGGTTGGAATTAAATTTTGGTTTGAATGAGAATGGCAGGCAAGAGGACACGTGGAAGTGCGTGATTGGTGGGGTGTGCATGGGAAGGAGAGTCGGTCGGAGATGGGTGGTCTGATTGACGGAACGGAGAGTGACTGGATGGAGGGAAGAGATTAAAGATGGGAAGAGGTGGGTCAGGTCAAGGAGAAATTAAATGGAGGTGGTCTCATGCAGATTAATTTAATGACACTAATCAGAGGCTCATTAATGGAGGGTAGGAAGAGCATTTAATTGCAGAGAGAGACAGATAGAGAGAGAGATAGTGATAAACAGTGGTGGAGGTGAGAGGAGACTTTCTTTTTCTCTCTCTCTCTCTGTGGCATTGCTCAGAGGGTGGGGGGGAAAATAGAGTTTTAAACGGGAAGCTCATAAATGAGAGGGGAGGGTTGGACTTTTTCCCCCTCAGTGCCTTTTAAATGCGTTGTGTTTGGATGCTTCGTGGGGGGGGGGGGTCGGGTTTGGGAGTTACTATGCTATAGTGTTCTGATTTCTTTATGCCACCGACTGAAACCACCCCCCCATCCCCCCCATGTGGAAGGATTAAAGAGTGTAGCGACCTAGGGGCTGGCTGATTCTCTAGGTTTATGCCCACAGAGACGCAGGGCATTAATTGTGACTTTCGGGTATGCTGACAAGCTAGCGAGATTGGTTTTGTTTGTGTGACTCTTCTGTGAGGTGTGAAGTCTTTCATCATCTGATAATTAATGCCCTTTATGGGATTGTGATCAATGCATGCCCCTTTTGCAATTCCTTCTTCTTATCCTCCTGTGTCTCTTTTGTGTGTTTTTTTTTTTAACTCGCTCCTGGGTTTAAGGGTGTTCGCGGATTGGATTGGATCGGTTTTAAAAGGAAAAACCATCCGATCCAATCCTTTCGGTTTTTACTCCAATCATCCAATCGGTTTGGTTTTAAAATTAAATCTGATCCGATCCGATCCAATTTACTTCGGTTTGGATTGGATTGGATTTCGATTTCTCATTTATAATCTAATCTCCTGGTTTATATTTTTCCAAATAGTAAAATTACGACAATAACGATAACTTACATTTCATAACATTAAACTAATAGTATTGTGATGGCCAACAAGAGGCGATAACGACCGCTTTTTTTCTTATAAATAAAACTATGAAATAATCAAAAGGAATCGTTGGCCTCAGGAATGCTTGCGGTACGATCATATCACGCATTATTTTTCTGTGTTGATATATCACGTATTATTGTATTAATGTGAAAGAGAATTATAAAATGGGAAAGAGTAGATCCACAAATTAAGAAAAATATGTTTAAAATTATAAAAATAAGAATAAATAATTTATTTGTAAGCTTAAAAATGTACCCAAAAAAATGTACATTAAAAAAGTAAAATATTCTATATTATATAAAAATATACATGATTAATTTAAAAAATTAAATTTTATATTATGTGAGAAAATATATTAAAAATAAGGTAATTATAAGTATAATATTATGTTATGTAATAATACTTTGGATCGGTTTGGATTGGATTGGTTCCATTAGAAGGATCCGAAAACCGATCCAATCCAATCCAAAATTTCGGTTTTTTGCGGTTTTCGGTTTTTTCAGTTTGCGGTTAATTCGGTTTACGGTTTTTCGGTTCGGTGGCTGCGGTTTGAATTGGATTGGATCGGTTTGTGAACACCCTGGTTAACTAATGAAAACGAAATGTTTGGGTAAACAATGCCTTCATACAAATGCTACAAAACTAGCTGTAAACGAGGTGGCTTAACTGAAAGTCACTGCATAATACTCCCTCTGTTCCTAATTAGTAGTTGTTTAAGGTTAAATCACAATAATGAAGGAACAATTTTGTAACAAAGCTTTCTTCTTATATACCCTTATCTTTTCACTATCCCACTTCACCCATTGCTAAAAAAAAAATGGAAATTTGTTGAATGGCTTTCCTCCCTTACTCGTGTTCAAACTAAAACTATTTTGCTTTAACAAGAAAAAAAAATAGTAATTTTTTGCGAGTAGGTGTATCATAATTAATTCATTTTTAAACTTCTCAATTTATTCTTAAAAATTATTATTTTTAAGATAATTAATAAGGATAAGAGTATAATTGCAAAAATATAACATTA
The DNA here is from genome assembly GCA_037113605.1 of Calophaca sinica. Classification (NCBI taxonomy): domain Eukaryota; kingdom Viridiplantae; phylum Streptophyta; class Magnoliopsida; order Fabales; family Fabaceae; genus Calophaca; species Calophaca sinica. Next base: position 75,937,042 of record CM073734.1, read on the forward strand.
AACTATCAAAATAATAAATAAATAAATAAAAAAACAAATTTATTTTTAAAAATCGGCAAATATTAAGAAACGAGCGAGTAAACACTTAACCATCCCTCTTAACCTCTCTATATGGGTAAGTATTGGGGAGCTGTGGATGGCGTTGAGAATTTATGTGATGGGTTACGTGGTGTGTGTGTTGCTTATGGTAGAAAGCAGCATATATGTGTAATTTTGTGCTATGCTGTAACGTATGGCCTACCACATTTTCTATCCCATAGCAATGTTTGTCAAGTTACGTCGGCTCTCTAAAAAAGTGATCTCCACAAATCCATTCCTTTCTCTTTCTGACAAAACAGATCTAAAGACAATCCACCTGTCATTTTGGCAACCAGTAGTGGTGGTGGTGGCCTTTTCGTTTGTTTTTTATTTTTATTTTTCTCCCTTTTTACCAATAAATAGAAATTGTGGTTAGTTAACTTGTCAGCTCAGTAGCTATCATGCACAGCTGCACATTCACCATGAACTTTCAATCTTTCACTACATCTCTTTAAGCCCAGGCTTACCTCTTTCGAGTTTTGACTTTTGAAGGGGGTTTGCTAAGTGCACCCTACATTTTGCTAAGGGCACTCTATAAAATGGAGTTTTGACCAAAATATCATAATGTAAAAATATCAAAAGTGACATTTTTTTTCCTCCTTCATTTTTTCCCTCGCAGTTTTCTAATTTCAGAGAGTTGATTTTTTCTCTGTCCACTCGCAAATTTGGAGGAAATTTTTGCAAATATCGGTCACACTCGCAATTAAGGTGTTCCGGACTGGGCCGAGGCCCAATCCGAAGACCCAGCACTCACAGGCCCTTTCTACTCATCGATCCGCCTTCCCTCAACGTGGCCGACCCAACGGCTTTGTGCATTAAAGGAATTTAATGCCGACTTCCGGGTTTCAATGATCTGCTACATCGACAAGAACTGGCCCTCAACTCATATTTAAACAAGATCGCGTCGACCGGTCGAGGTAATCTTCTTTCTACCACCTCTTACTCACCTCGACACACACTGACTTGAGCGTCGGAGTGTTTGCAGGTACACCACCCACACGCCGTCGTCATCCGTCGCGAACACAACCGCATCGCTTCCTCCTGGCCATCCTCTCAAGTTCGTTCGAACATTGGCGTCGCCTGTGGGAATCGTTCGATTTCATTTTCTTTGTCGAAGTCTCCTTCTTCACTCGACGATGACTGGTTGAAGCATCAAGTCGCGACTAGCGCTCCACTCCTCGCAAACGCAGATCTCGAACCACCTCACCATGAACCTCGTTGATTTTATCGGTGAGTACGAGGACGAAGGAATAACCTTCCGCCTCGCAGATCGCGATGACACCGCTCCGATCGTTGCTACTCAAACCGATGGAACAGAGATCGCCGCCTTCTCATTCGCGAAGTTCCGCGAATTCATTCGGCCATCTTGAAGCGATCTGGGCTCGTAATCAACGTCTCGATCGAATGGAGAATCAGTGAAGGAAATTCCCGCTCGCGTTGCCACGGATCGACAACAGAGAAGATCGTGTTTCTCGTTCTCCTCGAGAGATCGAAGGAATCCGAAAATCTCGTGTCCTGTTCATCACCACCACCGAGGCACGACTCAACACCGCCTGGGCATAGAGCGGCCGCCGTAACACTTCGGAGATCGTACTCCACCTCGCCGTCACAGATCCGAGGTCCGTTTGCCTCAAAGCGGAAGACATGAGCAAACACACCGCAGAAGAGTTTCTTCCGTAAGTCTTTCTCCGAATCCGATATGCCACACTCTCCACCGCGCCATCGCCGCTTCTCGACGCTGCCTCATCGCGAAGGTACCACCACGAGCAATGACACTCCCCAAGAAGAGCCGCCAAATTTCTAGCGGCGAGTAAAATCTCCTGGCCGCACCTCTCACCGCCGCCGTGCTCATTCTGTCTCATCAACCCTTCTCGTGAGCGATGACACAGATGACACGTGCAAGGCCTTTGGTCTTTACGCCTAAGATTATGAGATTCCCGATTCAAGCATCTTGAAACCGCCTCGTTGGACTCCTACGGGACCACCGACCCGACGAACATGTTGGTCGCTTTGACCTTTGTCATGGACTATAAGGCGCCAAGGCCGGTAAAGTGTAGGATCTTTCCCTCACTCTGAAGAAGTCGGCCTTGTCTTGGTTCCGGACTCTTAAGAGAAATTCCATTGGATCGTGGACTGAAGTTCGTCGACCAGTTCTCGCACATTTCACCGCATCTAAAGTCCAACCTAAGTCGACAAAGCAATTTCTAGCCGCGATTCAAAGAGAGGAAAGGTGAGTCTATCGAGACTATGTCGAGCGCTTTCAACAAAGAAGCCATTTTGGTGAAAAAATGCTCGACGAGATGAAACTATACTTGCTAGAGCAAGGCCTGGTCGAAGGAAGTTTATTGGTCGACATTGGTGTCGACAAATCGAGGTCCTCGACCGAGTTCTGGCGAGCTCGAAATTCATGAATTACGAAGAGAAGTTGATGGCATCAAAAGCCAAAGGTAAAACCAGGAGGAAGGTGGTGGACAACGCGAAGACAGTCGCGTAGGAGAAGGAAAGTCGGGGTCCAAAGAAAGAGATACGAATATACCCGCTTTGAACACTACCCTAAGCGCATCTTGAATGAGTGCGCGAACACCGAATTCGTGATCTTTGGAATTAAATTTCCCGAAGGGAAAAGAGAAGCCGAATCTTGATAAGTCGAGGCATCGCCACTTTCACAAGTGTGTCGCACGAGACCGATGAATGTTTTCACCTGAAGGGCGCCATAGAACAATCGATCCAAAAGGCGGCAGTTGACCAAATATGTGAAAGGAAAACCGAGATTTGGAGATAGAAGGTCTAGATCTAGATCACCTCGACCTCAAAGGAGAGACTCGACCACGGGACGCAAAGACGGCGAAGGAGCGATTCGTGCATCAGGAGAGACCTCGTCCTCCTCCCGCCGCCATGGTCATTTAGGGATTCTCCGATAAGGGAGGCGAGCATCAATTCAAAGAAACGAAAGTTGAGAGAAGCGATGGCCGCTTTCTCTTTTTTCCTTCATCAAGTCGGCATAAGGAAGACCACCCCTAGCCTTTTCTCGACGAAGACTTGGTGAATGGAAGGCGAACTATTTGATTCCCTGTTGGTGAAAGCCTATATGGCTAACTTTGACGTCGAGAAGAATCTTGATAGACCAAGGAGCTCGGCGGATATCATGTTCTACGATTTGTTTAAAACCTTGAAACTACGAGAAAAAGATCTCGCATCGTGACTCGGTCCGACTGACCGTTTCAACGGTTCGAAAACAAAGCGTTGGGTTATGTGGAGTTGATGGTGACTTTTGGAGAGCAACCAATCTCCAAAACTGTGAAGGTCCAATTCATCGTGTTACCATGCAAGTCTGTTTACAACTGCATCGTCGGACGCCCGACACTGGGTGAGTTAGGAGCTGTAACCTCGACAGTTCACCTGAAAATGCGTTTTCATGATGACGAAGACAAAGTCGTCACCATCGAAGCCGACCAAGAAGCTGCGAGGAGATGTTATATTTTGTCTTAAAAGACGGAAGAGCAAAAGGAAGAGAAACACCTCCCCTTGACCAAGAACCTTGATCCTGCAAAGGCTGCTGCAGACGTCAATCTCACCGATTTCGCCGCCAGGATTGAGCTCGAGGATGAGATACTGAGGAAGGCGACCTCCTGGCTCGCGAGCTCCACCAAAAGATTAAAAGACCCGACTACGATGGAGAATTCATCCGAGTTCAACTAGGAGAAGACCGGGGAAGACAAAGTGAAGCTTGGTGTCGATCTCCTGAGCAGGTCAAATTGCAAATAACAGAGTGCTCAAGTCCAATGCCGACCTCTTCGGCAGATATTTGGCGACATGCCAGGTATTTCTCCCGATATTGCCTGCCACCAACTCGCTCTCGACCCCAAAGCTCGCTGGGTAGCTCAAAGGCGCCGTAAGCAAGCTCCTGAAAAAGCCGAAGCCGCTGCCAAAGCTGTCGAAGACTTAATTAAGGCCGAATTCATTAGGGAGGTCAAATATACTACTTGGCTGTCAAATGTTGTATTGGTTAAGAAATCTAATGGAAAGTGGCGAATGTGTGTTGATTACACTGATCTTAACGAGGCGTGCCCCAAAGACGCCTACCCCCTCCCTAATATCGACAAACTCGTCGACAATTCCTCTGGTTTTCAATTGTTGTCTTTCATGGACGCATACTCTGGGTACAACCAGATTCCGATGCATCATGCTGATCAAGAAAAAACCGCGTTCATGACGGATAAAGGTAATTACTGCTATAACGTAATGCCTTTTGGCCTTAAGAACGCTGGAGCGACATATCAACGCATGATGAATAAAGTCTTCGCCAACGGATCGGTAGAATCTTTGGAGGTATATATGGATGATATGATAGTAAAAACAACGAAAGAAGTCAACCACGTCGTCGACCTTAGTAAGTCTTCTTTGAAGCACGAAGACATAATATGAGGCTCAATCAGGAAAAGTGCACTTTCTGAGTTCGAATGGAAAATTTCTCGGTTTCTACCTAGCAGAGGGAATCGAGGCCAACCAGATAAATGTCGGTTGTAATAGAGATGCAAAGAACCATCGCCAAAGAAAAACATCCAAAGGCTCCGGAATGCTAGCCTCCTCGACGAGGTTTATCTCAAAATCTGCAGAACATGCATTGCCTTTCTTCCGCTTACTCAAGAAGGGAATTCGGTTCGAATGGTCACCCGAAAGCGAAGAAGCCTTAACACGTAAAACGCATACTATCCCAACCGCCCGGTGTTGACGCAGGCCGTCTCAGGGAGGTCCTTTATGTCTACTTGGCGATGTCGAACGAAGCTCGAGTCTTTGTCCTCATTCGCGAAGTAGACGAGGACCAGAAACCGGTCTATTTTATAAGCAAAGCACTTCAGGGCCCAGAGCTGAGATACCAGAAAATCGAGAAAGTCGCTCGCCAGCGATAATCGCGGCTCGACGCTGAGACAATACTTCTTAGCACATCCCATAGTGGTCGGCCCGACGGCCAATCAAGCAGATTCTACAGGCTGACCTGGCGGCGTATGATCAGTGGTCGGTTGAGTTGTCCGGTCGGAGTTACTTTCGAGCCGAGACAAACTATCAAAGCCCGGTGCTTGGCGGATTTCATTGCCGAGATGACTCTGGAGCTACTGAACATTGTTCCAAATGGGCGGTCCATGTCGACGGATCGCCGAATTCAAGCGATGGCTGGTTTGTTGCTCGAGAAACGATGACTGGCTGGTCGTCGAATTTTCATTGGGATTCTCCTTTCCCACCTCCAACAACCAGGCAGAGTACGAAGCGTGTTTAGCTGGCCTCACACTGGCTCGAGACTTCGGCGCTGAAGAGGTAAAGCTCAGAACTGATTCTCAGCTAGTTGTGTCCCAGATAAGTGGAGAATACCAGGCTAAAGATCCACTTCTTCAAAAATACCTCGCCCTGGTAAAGAAGAAAATGAGCGACTTCACCTCCGTGGAGATCGTACACGTTCCGAGAGAACAAAACGTCAGAGCTGACATTCTGTCCAAACTCGCCAGCACGAGAAGCTCAGGAAACAACAGATCGGTAATACAAGAAACACTGGCCAAGCCTAGCATTACCGCCGTGGTTGATACCACTTATGACGAGGTACTGAGGAAACTTCCAAATTCGCTGCGATTTCCCAGTGCAAGCGTCGATGATCCGCCCGATGAGCCCGATAGCTGGATGACACCGATTCAAGAATTTATTCAATCTCGGCTACACGATGATGAGAAGGAAGCCGCAAAAATCGAAAAAGGCATCTTCGTATTCTATGATCGGCGGTATCTTATATCGAAGAGGTTCTCCACCCTGTTGAAATGCGCCGACGATACGGCGCAATATGCACTTTGAAGTGCATGAAGGCATATGTGGGCAACACCTTGGAGGACGTTCCTTGGCAAAGAAAATCCTCCGCAGGTACTCTTGGCGACCACGAACGCGACGCGATATTGTTCGTGAAGAAATGCGACAAATGCCAGAGACATAGCGATCTACACTTAGCTCCTCCTACTGAGTTAACATCCCGACATCACCATGGCCCTTTGCTTGGTGGGGCATTGATATACTTGGACCTTTTCCAATGGCTCCCAGACGGTGAAATACCTGGTCGTTGCGGTAGATTACTTCACCAAATGGGTTGGCAGAGCCCTGGCGAAGATAATCGCAAAGAACTTGATTAAGTTCTTCAAAAGATATATTCGACAAGGTTCGGATTCCCAGGTGGTGGTCACCAAACAGCGAATGCAATTCACAGATCGCGGATTCGAAAGACCTTGGAAGATCTCGACATCAAACAAAGACTTCACCTCGGTAGAACACCCTGCACGAACGCCAAGCCGAGGCCGCGAACTGCAGTTATCTTACGAGGTGCGAAACGAAGATTGGATGAGGCCAAGGAAACCGGGCGAAGAGCTTCCCAGAGTGCTCTGGGCGTGTCGAACTACTCCACATTCGACGACGGAGAATCTCCTTTCGTCTCACATATGGGACAGAGGCCATCATTCTGTCGAGATTGGGAACTTAGTTGGAGAACCTCGCATCCTCGTGAGTAGCATTGACAACCGCCGAGTATACGATAAGAACTCGACCTCCTCGACGAATGCAGGAGCTTGCAAAGACTCGGAGGTCGCGATAAAGCAGAAAATCGCAGCAAGATACAACCGAAGTGTTGTACCTAGGGAATTCATGCACGGGGACTTAGTTCTTCGACGAGTGATGTTGGCACGAAGAATGCCACACAAGGGAAACTTGCACCCAATTGGGAAGGCCCGCATGAATTTTCGCAAAGGCAGTGCAGCGCCTACACCCTCGAGACATCTGCAAGGACAAAGAAATTCCAAGAACTTGGAACGCAGCAAAGATGAAGAAATATTATAGTTGAAACAAATGTATCCTAAACACATAAATGTGAAGCAATGAAGTATGATTGGAGAAATACGCAACCAGCATTTATTTATTATCAAAGCCTTGTGCATTGGCACAAGCACCTGATGAAGAGATCGACCTCGTGCCGAGACCGCGTGCACGAGCTCGTGATAAAGCCTTGTGCGTTGGCACAAGCACCTGTGATCAGCTCGTGATAAAGCCTTGTCGACCTCGTGCCGAGACCGCGTGCACGAGCCCGTGATAAAGCCTTGTGCGTTGGCACAAGCACCTGATGAAGAGATCGACCTCGTGCCGAGACCGCGTGCACGAGCTCGTGATAAAGCCTTGTGCGCGGCACAAGCACTGCGGATCGACCTCGCGTCGAGACCGCGTGCACGCAGCGGCGTGATAAAGCCTTGCGCGCTGGGCACAAGCACTGTGGATCGACCTCGCGTCGAGGCCGTGTGCACGAGCCGTGATAAAGCCTCGCGGCGCTGGCACAAGCACCGATGAAGAGATCGACCTCGCCGAGACCGCGTGCACGAGCCCGCGATAAAGCCTTGTGCGTTGGCACAAGCACCGATGAAGAGATCGACCTCGCCGAGACCGCGTGCGAGGCTCGTGATAAAGCCTTGCGCGTTAGCACAAGCACTGCGGATCGACCTCGTCGAGACCGCGTGCACGAGCTCGTGATAAAGCTCGCGCGTTGGCGCAAGCACTGATGAAGAGATCGACCTCGTCGAGACCGCGCACGAGCTCGTGATAAAGCCTTGTCGCGTTAGCACAAGCACTGTGATCGACCTCGTCACGAGACCGCGTGCACGAGCTCGTGATAAAGCCTTGTCGTTGGGCGCAAGAACCGATGAAGAGATCGACCTCGTTCGAGACCGCGTGCACGCAGCTCGTGATAAAGCCTTGTCGACCTCGTCACGAGACCGCGTGCGCAGACCGCGATAAAGCCTTGTGCGTTGGGCACAAGCACCGATGAAGAAATCGACCTCGCCGAGACCGCGTGCACGAGCTCGTGATAAAGCCTTGTCGCGTTAGCACAAGCACTGCGGATCGACCTCGTGCCGAGACCGCGTGCACGAGCTCGTGATAAAGCCTTGCGCGTTGGCCCAAGCACCTGATGAAGAAATCGACCTCGTCTGAGACCGCGTGGCACGAGCTTGTGATAAAGCCTTGTCGACCTCATGCCGAGACCGCGCGTGCACGAGCCCGTGATAAAGCCTCGCGGCGCTGGCACAAGCACCGATGAAGAGACCGACCCTGCGTCGAGACCGGCGTGCACGAGCTCGTGATAAAGCCTTGTGCGCTGGCACAAGCACTGCGGATCGACCTCGTGCCGAGACCGCGTGCACGAGCTCGTGATAAAGCCTTGTGCGTTGGCACAAGCACCTGTGATCGACCTCGTGCCGAGACCGCGTGCACGAGCTCGTGATAAAGCCTTGTGCGTTGGCACAAGCACCTGATGAAGAGATCGACCTCGTGCCGAGACCGCGTGCACGAGCTCGTGATAAAGCCTTGTCGACCTCGTCCCGAGACCGCGTGCACGAGCCCGTGATAAAACCTTGTGCGTTGGCACAAGCACCTGATAAAGAGATCGACCTCATGCCGAAGACCGCGTGCACGAGCTCGAAGAGATCGACCTCGCGCCGAGACCGCGTGCACGTCAAGCCTCGTGTCGATAACTGCCTCAGCAAAGGTGGAACACGAAGGTCCCAAATGAACTGATAAACAAAGCACGACCCGACGACGTTTGCAGTTCCTTACGAACAAAGACGTCGAACGTCGACATCAATGAACTTCAACAAGTCTCCACCTCGACATTCGAGCTAGCGACTTGGGGGGCAACTGTTCCAGACTGGGCCGAGGCCCAATCCGAAGACCCAGCACTCACAGGCCCTTTCTGCTCGTCGATCCGCCTTCCCTCAACGTGGCCGACCCAACGGATTTGTGCATTAAAGGAATTTAATGCCGACTTCCGGGTTTCACGGGACGGTTACACATCGACAGTAACCGTCCTCAACTCATATTTAAAGAAGACCGCGTCGAACGGTCGAGGTAATCTTCTTTCTACCACCTCTTACTCACCTCGACACACACTGACTTGAGCGTCGGAGTGTTTGCAGGTACACCACCCACACGCCGTCGTCATCCGTCACGAACACAACCGCATTGCTTCCCTCCGGTCATCCTCTGAAGTTCTGTTCAGAACATAAGGTAATTGCGAATCCCATTGCCGTGGCCGGAGGATTTCGCAAATATGGTATTTGCGAGTGAAAAAACTTCAGAAATTTTTTCACTTGGAAATACCATATTTGCGTGGGTGCTTTATTTTATTTTATTTTATTTTATTTTATTTTATTATTTGTGATTTTAATTTTTTTTGTTTCAGTTATGCCACGCGTGAGGGGAACAGGCTGGAAGGCTGGTAGGGAGGCTGAGATGGAGGCTACTGCTTAGGCGGTTGAGCGTGTGAGAGAGGCTCAGCGACAGCATTGAGAGCATCGGAGGGCCATAACTGCGTCACACCGTTGGAGACTTGTTGACGGTAGATAGCCTGGCCCGAGCAGAAAGGAACGATGTAGACAGCAACCTCAGTACGAGGAACATCAGGATCAGGGACATCAGGACATCGAATATCAGCACGAGGTTCCTCACGAGGAACCAGTTGAGATGCATATAGATGCACAGGTAGAGGAGGGACCATTTCCTGGAGGACCTTCTGATACATCACTGCTGACTTCATTCAGGGACTACATCGATTACCACTTGTGGAGCGGAGAGGTAATTATTGTTTACTGTTTTAAAACATTTAAGGGTTTTCTTTTTAATTGTGTAATTCATGACAAGGCTTTTATTTTTATGTGTGCAGGACCGGGAGGAACCTCTTAGTGTTTACAAAACAAAATAATAAAATCAAACTTAAACGTGACAATTTATTAAACGCAACTACTCGTTCAACAAAAACAAAACAACATTACATGATCACCGAATACAACTACAACACCGAACTACAATATTAAAAAAATCAAACTCAACGATTTATTAAACGCAACTACTTGTTCAATAACAATAGAACATAAACATTACATGACCTAGTCACAAGTTCTAATCCTTGGCTATGGTTGACGACATGCTGCAAGGATCTCATCAACTGTTCTTGGTGTAGGGCCGACCCAACCCTTTTGTAGGCTTAAAGCAAAATTTTAAGTGGCCTAATGAAATTATAGTATATATAAATTTATTAATAAATGTATGTATATAAATTGCATTAGTCGTAATTAAATAATGTGCATGAGCTGGCGTAGTGGAAAACTTTTTCCTAAAACAAGAGAGAGCCCGTGTTCAACTTCGTTGGAGGAATTTTGTTATGCTTTTTTTTTGATATTTTCGTTGGGACCATTTGCTTGGCATGCAAAAAATAATTGCATTTTTAGTGATTTCGCTAAGAATCGAATCCATGACCGCAAACATCCTGTACACGGGACTATGCCAGGTGCGCTAAAGAAAGTTGTTTGAAACATTTAGTTATCTAATTTACTAATAGAAATATTATTAGGAGGCCTTTTTGCAAACAAAAAAAGTTTTTTTTATTTGAGGCCTAAAGCAAGGGCTTGGGCCGTCTTATGCTTGGGTCGGCCCTGTCTTGGTGCACGATAATTTGCAATGATCTCGTCGATCGATCTACCAAGCACAACATACAACTCTATTCGGCCATGGCCAAAGTGATCATTGAATGCTTCCTACATGTGTTGTATGTCGCCGTCGTTTAGAAGTGTCATATTCATATACTGAACACGCCCACTACCTACCAAAACAGGGCATCGATAGTAGAGATCTACCACTATATGTGATCCAGCTGTGAAGAAGATTTCCTTCTTAAACTTGGCTGGGTTTAAATGATGACAAGATTACTGATCAAAAAGAAGAAAAGCCTCCGTTAGATCAAGTCAAAGAAATCATTCTACAGAGACTTTAATTATGTATTGTCAATTCTCTATAAGTATGGTTTGTATCTTTGACATTTTACAAGCTGTGATTATATAACTTAGATGTGCTCAGACAAATCATTCCTTAAGTTTAAAACTTAATCTAAGTTATTTTCAAAGTTAAGTGTTGAAGCAATCCTTTTGAAATCTCAAGAAAACACTTTTTTCATTGCAGTAATCGATTACCTCAAAGCTGTAATCGATTACCTAAAGTCTTTGATGTGGATATAATCGATTGCCTAAAATGTGTAATCGATTACATCAACTAAATTTTGAATATCCGATTTTCAACGTATACATGTAATCGATTACAACGACGTAATCGATTACCAATCGCTTTCAAAATCAAATTTTCTGAAACGTTATGATTTCAAATGGTGTGTTTTGGCCCTGGAAAGTTGCCAAACGATCACCTTGCTTCAGATATGATCCGATGGTTATATATATACCTTTCTTTTACATCGAATAGATAGAACTTTCATTCTTTCAATCATAAGAGTTCAATATCATTTTACAAGTTCTAAACCTTCAAAACTTTTTGCCTAGAACTTAGATACTACTTTCATATCTGAAAAAGTTCTTGAGCACTAAGTTGTATAGTTACAAAGTGATATTGATCCGATACACCCATATGCTTTACCATTCTTCACAATTATTAAACTCATCCTTGTGTTGGGTTTTGGTTTGAAAAAGATAGTGGGGTGCTATCTTGTTGTATAGAAATTGTTAGGGAGCCTTGGGGTGAGGCGTGCTTGTAACAAGAATTTATATCATAGTGAATTGCTCTGCAGTGTCGGAAGAACTGGATGTACCCAAGTGGTTAGGGAACCAAAGTATAAATTCTTGTGTCTCAATCTTCTTCCTTATCTTTTTACTTTTGTTTATCAATCAAACTCCATCTATCTATCCATAAAACAAAAGAACGAAAAATCTCTAAAAGTCACTCGAAAATCGCTCAACCTAATTCACCCCCTCTTAGGTTGTATACGGACTTACATTTGGTATCGAGCGAGTTAAGGTAACCTCGCTCCTTCGATCCATGGCTTCCGCAAGCAACAATCCTACTTTTAGAGATGGTGGCAGAACAACAAGCCTCCATGTTTCGTTGGAGAACACTATGACTTCGGAAGATTCGCATGCAATCCTATCTTGAAGCACAAGGAGAAGAAATCTGGGATGCTGTAGAGAATGGTCCTTATGTGCCTACAACAGACATCAACAATGAAGTGCAAGACAAAGTCAAAACATCATGGACGGATGATGACAAGAAGAGTGTACTCTACGACAAAAAGGCCAAGAACATTCTACAGTCAAGATTAGGTATGGATGAATTCTTTCAGATCTCACATTGTAAAGCTAAAGAGATTTGGGATACTCTAGAAGTAACCCATGAAGGAACTCAGAGAAGTAAAGAGATCTAAACTGAATACTTTATCACAAGAGTATGAAATGTTTAGAATGCATTGATGAATCAATACTTGATTTGCAAAAGAGATTCTCTCATTTGACAAATCACTTAATGGCTCTTGGAAAGACCTTTACCAATGATGAGTTGAATCTTAAAATTCTTCCATCATTGACTCAAGAATGGCAACCAAAGGTTACAGCAATTTACGAAAAGAAAAGTCCACAAAAATGACTTCATGGCATTATTTGGAAAACTCCAAGAACATGAATTGGAACTTGGAAGATTGGAAGAGACTCAAGTCAAAGAGAAGAAGAACAAAAGCATTGCCTTAAAGGTTGAAACCAGAAAACAACATGAAGAAGAAAGCACCGATGAAGATGAGAACATCACCCTCCTGGTAAAAAGGTTTGGAAAATTTCTTAAGAAAGACCAAAATATTAAATTTGATAACAAAAAGAAATTTTTCAAGAAAAGGGATACATCCACTTCAAATCGAACTTCACATGTTTTGAATGCGGTAAGGAAGGACATATGAAAGCGAATGTCCTAATCGACAAAGAAGAAGTACTTCAAAGGGAAAAAGGAATTCAAATCCAAAAGGCCTACATTGCATGGAATGACAATGAAGTAAGTACATCCTCCGATTCAGATAGTGGAGAATCAAGTCAAAGCACTAATGGCATCACATCACTCGGATGATGAACAAGAGAAATGCTGAACAAAGACCAAAGAACACATGGTATCTTGATAGTGGCTGTTCTAGGCACATGACTGGTGATCGTGACAAAGTTTACATCTCTCAAGCTGAAATCTAAAGGATATGTCACATATGGAGATAACAATAGAGGAAAGATTCTTGGGATTGGAAAGATTGGAGCTTCTCCTTCACAACTATTGATGATGTCCTATATGTCAAGGTTTGAAGCACAATTTGATTAGCATAAGTCAACTCTGCGATAAAGGATTCGTGAGTAAACTTCATCAAGGAAAAATGTATCATTGAAAATGAAGCTTTTCCTGAAGAGAAGTTAGTGGGAAATAGAATCGACAATTCCTATAAGGTATGTCTAGATGATTTATCTTTGAAGATTAAATGTCTAGTGGTAAACAATAATGATGCATGGCTTTGGCACAAAAGAATAGCACATATTCACATGGAACATTTGAATAAGCTTGTCAAACATGATCTTGTTATTGGATTACCCAAAATAAAATTTGTCAAAGATAGATTATGTGACGCATGCCAAAAGGGGAAACAAACAAAATCCTCTTTCAAACCAAAGAATGTGGTATCAACTACAAGACCACTTCAGTTGATTCACATGGATCTTTTTGGTCCCTCAAGAACTAGAAGCTTTGGAGGTAATGTTTATGCTTTAGTTATTGTTGATGATTTCTCTAGATATTCTTGGACTCTATTTTTAGCACAAAAAGGTGATGCATTTAAGGCATTCAAGAAATATGCAAAACAAGTGCAAAATGAAAAATCTATGAAGATTGTGTCAATTAGAAGTGATCATGGTGGGGAGTTCCAAAATGCTCTTTTTGAGGAATGCAGAAGAACTTGGTATCACTCACTACTTCTCACACCAAGGACTCTCAACAAAATGACGTGGCGAGAAAGAAAGAATCGATCTCTAATTGAACTGGCTAGAACAATGCTCGGTGATTCAAGTCTACCAAAGTACTTACAGGCAGATGCACGAAATACTGACTTGCTATGTTACAAATCGAGTCAATATAAGGCCGATCTTGAAAAAGACTCCTTATGAACTATATAAAGGAAGAAAGCCAAACATCTCACATCTTCATGTCTTTGGATGCAAATGCTTTGTACTCAACAATGACAAAGACAACCTAGGTAAGTTCGATGAGAAATCTGACGAAGGTATATTTCTTGGCTATTCTCTTTTAAGTAAAGCCTATAGAATTTATAATAAAAGAACCTTAGTTATAGAAGAATCTATGCATGTTTCCTTTGATGAAACTAACTTAATCAGAGAGAAAGTTTCTTGTGACGATGATGATGATATAATGGAAGCATCTACAAAAGACACTACTAAGGATGCTGAGTCAGAATTGCCTAAGGAAGACTCTGACAAAGAAAAACAAATTAATTCAATCAATCACCAAGACGACAATCTTCAACAAGAGCAGAATCATCCTGATCTACCTCGTGAATGGAGAATTCATCGGGATCATCCTCTTGACAAAGTATTTGGTGATATTGAATCAGGAGTAAAAACAAGATTAAATCTGAAGGAAGCTTGCCAATACATGGCTTTTGTCTCTCAAATAGAACCTTCAAAGATAAATGAAGCTCTTGAAGAGGATCAATGGATTCTTGCCATGCAAGAAGAGTTAAACCAATTTGAAAGGAATCAAGTTTGGGAACTTGTCCCTAGACCACAAGACAAACACATCATTGGTACAAAATGGGTGTTTAAGAACAAACTTGATGAAAATGGGATAATTATTCAAACAAGGCAAGGTTGGTTGCTCAAGGCTATAATCAAGAGGAAGGAATTGATTTTGAAGAGACATTCGCCTCTGTTGCAAGGTTAGAAGCTATCGTTTATTACTTGGTTATGTTTGCTCTTTAGATTTTCAATTATTTCAAATGGATGTCAAAAGTGCCTTCTTGAATGGATACATAAATGAGGAAGTTTATGTCAAACAACCTCCTGGGTTTGAAGATTTCAAAACCCCTCACATGTATTCAAATTGAAGAAAGCTCTTTATGGATTAAAACAAGCCCTAGGGCTTGGTATGACAGACTTAGTCAATTCTTAAGTGAAAAAGGATTTGAAAAGGGTAAGGTAGATACTACTGCTCATCAAGAGAATTAAGGATCACACTCTCTTGGTCCAAATTTATGTTGATGACATCATTTTCGGATCAACCAATAAAGATTTGTGTGAAGAGTTCTCAATGGTAATGCAAGGCGAATTTGAAATGTCCATGATGGGAAAGTGAATTATTTTCTTGGACTTCAAATCCAAAGAAACTAAGAATGGTATCTTCCTAAATCAATCAAAATATCAGAAAGAATTGTTAAAAAGGTTTGACATGGATAATCGCAAAGAGATTGCAACTCCTATGGGATCTGGTACTTATATTGATCAAGATGAGTCAGGTTTATCAAGAGACATCAAGAAATATCGAGGTATGATTGGTTCATTATTATACTTAATTGCTACCGTCCCGACATTATGTTTAGTGTATGTCTACGTGCTCGATTTCAAGTCAATCCAAAAGAATCTCATCTTTCTTCGGTAAAGAGGATCATGAAGTATCTAAAAGGGACAACAAATGTTGGCCTATGGTATCCCAAAGGTAGTATCTGTTCTTTAGTTGGCTACTCAGATTCGATTATGCAGGATGCAAACTGATCGAAAAAGTACTAGTGGCACATGCCATATCCTTGGAAATACCTTGATATCCTGGTCTTGCAAGAAACAAGCAAGCGTTGCTCAAAGATCACCAAGCGTAATATATTGTACTGGGAGTTGTTGTGCTCAAAGTCTTTGGCTAAAACAACAACTATGTGATTATGGAATCAATCATCGATGCATTCCTATAAGGTGTGACAATACAAGTGCTATAAATATTTCAAAGAATCCTGTTATGCACTCGCACCAAGCATATAGACATTCGACATCATTTTCTACGAGATCATGTTCTAAAAGGAGACGTGGAGATTACATTTGTTGATACTCATGCTCAATTAGCGAGACATCTTCACAAAACCATTAGCCAAAGAACCCTTCTTCAAAATAAGAAGAGAACTTGGCATTTTGGATGAAAAGGATATATGAGACCAACACATTTGGTGACAGGTTCTTTCATTTAACCTATATGTTTTTATTGTGCCATTCTAGTGTATGTATGTGTTTTTAATCATAAATCTATGTGATATGTATGTCAAACATAGAATAGATACTCATACATTGCATGTTTTATCAATAATTTACCATGTGTAATCGATTACAGTATCAGGGTAATCGATTACATGTTCAAAAAGTTCAGTTTTCGCACCACTGACCCGTCGTGTAATCGGTTACCACTTGGGTGTAATCGATTACATCCGCGAAAACTTGCTAAACCGACGCTTTTTCTCAAGCATAAAATCAGTTTCTAAAACATTTCTTTCACTCTTGCACCGGTTACCTCTCATCCTCTTTCAACCACCCACCTTCCAATCCTCATTTCTACCATTGTTGCTCAAATCCTTCACTTCTAATCCCTAATCCTATTCCCATTGGTGGCCCTCTTCTGGTTTTCTCCCCAAAATTTCGAACCCTAACTCTCTTTCCACACTATCATCACCATGGAACATTCAAGGAAGTTCAGAAGCAAGAATCCTTCTGTGACTGATGCAAGGAGAGCGAATCCCAATCCTCTGGACTTATCAAGGCTGTTGGCTAACACTGATCAAAGAACTCGCTTCCAACAGTTCATTGGTAGGAAACTCATCACTCCAAAGTATGTGAGTCTTCTTGCCTTTGCTAGATTCAATTTTCCTTCATTGCTTGAAAGTCAGGAAGTGACACCACTTGCTATTGATTTTGGAACCTATTACCCTGATCTTGTTAGAGTGTTCTATTGCAATTTAGAGGCTAAGGGTAGTGGTCTGGTTTCTTGGGTGAAAGGGGTCCCTATTAAATTATCCTTGAAGCAAGTTGGAGAGTTTCTTGATATTCCATTTGAGGGAGAAATGATTCATACTGATTTCTTATGTGATTGGGAGGAGTATGACAAGAGAGACTTTTATTTATCCATGTGTCGATATGATGAGACTGAAATTGCCCACAAAAGACAACGGTCTGGTGCAGCCTCCTCTGCTAGAAATATTCTCTCTGTAGGACACTTGAACGTTGATGATAGACTTCTTCATTATGTTCTCTGCTATGTCTTAGTACCTAAGGCCTCCAACTACTCTCAAATCAATGATTTTGAAATGCAAATCATGTATGCTATCAAGAATAATAAACCTATCAACTGGGCTTATTTGGTTGTGAATCACATGTTGTCATCAAGCAAATAACTACAAGTTTGCCTTATGCTAGACAAATCTCCCGATTGTTGGAGTGCCGCAATGTAGACACCAACAATGAGGTTTCTCTGGAAATGACACTGCTGAAAATGAAATCCATATGGATATCTTACCAAAGATGGGTATAACCGGGATCTTCTTTGCACGAGTCTCTGTGCATCGGCGATCCGCTACACCCTCCTCGCACAAGAAGATGAAGACCTCAAGATGGTGAGGTCACAAATCAAATGATTTTGGATGAGCTTAGGAGTGTCCGTGGCTACATGGCTGAGAGGTTTGATCAATTGTCTGCTCGCATGGACCGCCTTGAAGCTTTTAGAAATGACAATGAGGAGGATGAAGAGTAGCCTGATTTGCTTCATCATGCATGCATCATATTATCATTATGTCATACTTGTTTTTGTTGGATTTCCAAATCTAGTTATGTATTATTTCTTTAATTTTACTTTGATATTTTTTTATTTGGACTTTACTAAGTAGGACCTTTGCAAAGTTTGTATGGATGTTTAATATTAAGTATTTAGGTTGTGTTTGAATGAGCTTGGTAAATATATGCGCTATATTGTATTTATGCTACTTTTTCTTCTTTTTGATGATGTCAAAAGGGGGAGAAAGGATATATTATCTGTATATCTTGTTTCAGGTTTCCCAACTCCAATACAAAGGGGGAGATATACAAGTCAGGGGGAGCTTTTCCGTTCGCAAACCGTTAACAAGATTGGTGTTTGTCATCATCAAAAAGGGGGAGATTGTGAAGAAGATTTCCTTCTTAAACTTGGCTGGGTTTAGATGATGACAAGATTACTGATCAAAAAGAAGAAAAGCCTCCGTTAGATCGAGTCAAAGAAATCATTCTACAGAGACTTTAATTATGTATTGTCAATTCTCTGTAAGTATGGTTTGTATCTTTGACATTTTACAAGCTGTGATTATATAACTTAGATGTGCTCAGACAAATCATTCCTTAAGTTTAAAACTTAATCTAAGTTATTTTCAAAGTTAAGTGTTGAAGCAATCCTTTTGAAATCTCAAGAAAACACTTTTTTCATTGCAGTAATCGATTACCTCAAAGCTGTAATCGATTACCTAAAGTCTCGGTGATGTGGATATAATCGATTGCCTAAAATGTGTAATCGATTACATCAACTAAATTTTTGAATATCTGATTTTCAACGTACACATGTAATCGATTACCACAACGACGTAATCGATTACCACTGTTTCAAAATCAAATTTTCTGAAACGTTATGATTTCAAATGGTGTGTTTTGGCCCCTGGAAAGTTGCCAAACGATCACCTTGCTTCAGATATGATCTGATGGTTATATATATACCTTTCTTTTACATCAGAATAGATAGAACTTTCATTCTTTCAATCATAAGAGTTCAATATCATTTTACAAGTTCTAAACCTTCAAAACTTTTTTGCCTAGAACTTAGATACTACTTTCATATCCTGAAAAAGTTCTTGAGCACTAAGTTGTATAGTTACAAAGTGATATTGATCTGATACAGCCATATGCTTTACCATTCTTCACAATTATTAAACTCATCCTTGTGTTGGGTTTTGGTTTGAAAAGATAGTGGGGTGCTATCTTGTTGTATAGAAATTGTTAGGGAGCCTTGGGGTGAGACTTGCTTGTAACAAGAATTTCTATAATAGTGAATTGCTCTGCAGGTGTCAGAAGAACTGGATGTACCCAAGTGGTTAGGGGAACCAGTATAAATTCTTGTGTCTCAATCTTCTTCCTTATCTTTTTACTTTTGTTTATCAATCAAACTCCATCTATCTATCCATAAAACAAAAGAACGAAAAATCTCAAAAAGTCACTCGAAAATCGTTCAACCTAATTCACCCCCCCTCTTAGGTTGTATACCAGACTTACACCAGCTCCAAGCTTTCGCCGTATCTTTTGCTTCAGTTCTTCAATGGTGATGGATGTCTTGATCCTAAATATTTTTGGGACATCGCATTCAAAAACCACGCCATCAGCACTTGTTGTGATTCTGCCACCGTGATGGACAATGGCAAGGCTCGAATCCATCGAGAACTGGGTTTACTGAGTGAGTGACATGGCTCCCGAGCGGGCTAAGGGATGATGAAATTGATTTAGGGTTTATGTGAAATTGGGTGTGTGAAAACGGTTCTATTTATAGAACGCTTGATGCGATCTGAACCGTTAAAAGTGTGTCCGCCGCATCTCGTCCGTTAATATTTTTTAACATAAAGGAAAAAAGTACAACCGTAAATAGCATATTTGCGAGTATTTTTTTTTTACTCGCAAATATGCTATTTGCAAGTAAAAAAAAAAAACTCACAAATAGCATATTTGCGAGTGAGACGAAAGATTTTTTTTTTTGATATTTTTACATGGGGGTATTTTGGTCAAAACCTCTAAATGCAGGGTGCCCTTAGCAAACCCCCTTTTGAAGGCACAAGTTCGGCCCATTAGTTTCAAGTAGATCCTAGTAGAAAATGAAACTAAAAGTTGAACCAAAAAAAAGAAAGAAATGAAACTAAAAAAAACAAGGGGCAACCTCTTCTTAATGCAACCTTTTTATTTTATTTTAATAATGAACGAAAGTGGTAAGAGGCTAAGAAACAAAACGATGTGTACTACACCTCATTACATCAAAACACACATAATGACTAAGTTAGGGATCATCTAAAATGATCCAAGATAATCCACAAAGTATCCCAATTTAGCAAGAACATTAGTACAAACATTTGCCTTTTGATAAATATGATTAATTTGCACCTGTCATCGTGTGTCATGAATCAAGTGAAGAATCTTAGACAAGAGAGGCCGAAGTGAGATTATAGTTGTGGATCATTTCTTGATAATGGAAGTCAACACCTAAGAGTCAGTTTCCACAGTGAGGAGAGTGACGAGAAGCTGTAAAGTAAACTGGAGACCATGAAACATACCCTAGAACTAAGCGATAACAGTGGTGGAGGTTCCAATGAAGCAATGAAATCCTTAAATAAAGTGGCCAATAGAATCTCTGATGAGACCTCCACAAGAAGAAGATCTATCATCAGAATTATGAGAGTCATCCACATTTTATTTAAAACAGGCTTCTAGAGGAGGTTTCTAAACTATATGCAACTCCTTTATGACCAGACCAAAGTACACAGACATGAGCTTCAATTTATCTTTGAGAATAAAACTGAGCTGGCTATGAACTTGATGATTGAGGCCAATACCGAAAATTGTCTTGCTAACAAAGATAAGGGAATTTATATCCTTCCAAATGCACCAAATGGTGACTCAAAAAGAAAGTAAGCCAGTGAATATTTGTTATGTCAATATCATCGGAAATAAGATTCAAATGAAGTTAATCATACAAGCCTATGCTAAAGAATTTGCTACAATTGTCTTTGGCAATGAAAGAATCCCAATAATTACAAATTTCACCATAGTCGCAAAAAACATGCATGACTGATTTGTCATATAGATTACAACGTGGACAAGTCGCATCTAGGTTCATATTTCTGTGCTTCTTCTTCTCATTAGTAAGAAATTTACCATGAAAAAACTTCCAAAGGAACGTTCTAATGTACAAAACCAATGCCACCATTAGTCTTAGGCTTATAGATAGTCTCCCACGATATCATATGACACTTCCAGTGGTCTTGGGTGCTACCCCAGATAAAGTTGCGACAAATATGCTCCACTTCCTTAGAACCTGAGATGGGAATGCAAGAAGCTTGTAGCATACAGTCAAGAATTTCCATGAGGCATGATTGAGCAAGGGTGATTCTACCTGCTAGTGATAAAGATGAGGATTTCCAACCTAATAATTTTTTTTTCTCATTTTATCAAGCGTGAAGGCATAATAAATTTTTAAAATGCGCTGTGTAACATAGGGGCGCCTAGATATATTCTCAGATCCTTTGTAGGTGTAATGCCCAACTCAAAATTGAACTGAAGCACATGATCATGATCAATGTTATTGGAGAATAAAATTGAAGACTTATTGAAATTGACCTTTTTCCCAAAAGCTTTATAGAACTTGTGTATGCAACTCTTAGCAATATCAATTTAAGAAGAGGAAGCCCCATCCACTAACACAATATCATCAACAAAGAAAATGTGGGAGAGATAAACTTTGTCACCTCACCCAAAAAAGAAGGGATGCCAAAGATTCTCCGCAGTGACATCTTCAATGAGATGCCTGAGTCTCTCCATGCAAAGAATAAACACATAGGAGAAACAGTTTCTCCTTGGCAGAGTCCTCTAGAAGACTTGAAATCCTGAGTAGGCCTTTCATTCAAGTTGATGCAATGGAAGTAGTGGAAATACATGAGTCAGTCACCGATTGGATATGAGAAGGAATGTCAAGGAGAGTCATAGTCTTAGTGATAAAATTCCAATCAAGATGATCAAAGACTTTTTCCAGGTCAAGCTTCAAAATCATGTAAACTTCCTTCCCACACAGGCTGGACATGGAATGAATAGATTATTGAAGGACTAGAATGTTGTCATAAGTGCATCTATTTGGCACAAAGCTGCTTTGCTGATGAGAGATTACCTTAGGAAGGATGCCTCTAAGCCTCTAAGAGATAATTTTTGTCACCACCTTGTAAATAACATTGCAAAGAGCCATGGGTTGAAATTGGCTAATGCGGATAGGTTCTTCACACTTAGGATGAGAGTGAGAAGAGTGTCGATCACCTCTTTAATTCGGGTGGGGCCTTGGAAGACATCATTGGCAAAAGTATGGATTGAAGAGCCAACATTATTGCATTGCAAATTGCAGAAGAAAGGATGAAAGCCATATGACCCGAGGGATTTAAGGTTGCCTGTAAGAAAGAGAGCCTTCCTGGTCTTTTCTAAAGTAACATCACGACCGAGATTAATCCTGTCTAAATGATCAAGCATAGGAAAACAATGATTTATGGAAATATATAGTCTATATGAGGAAGAGAACCATACAGGCTCTTGTAAAAATCCACCACCGATATTTGAAGATGCTCATCCTCATAAACCCAATCATCATTAGAATTGAAGAACTACTATTTTATTATGTCTCCTTCTAGCATGGGTAGAAAGATAGAAGACGCGAGTATTTTTATCCCCCGTAGAGAGCCATTTTGATTGGGCTACCAATAAGCTTATTCGAGGATAAGAATGGCTTTATATTCACTCCAAAGTTCTCGCTGTAATTTTTGGAACAATCCCTAGAGGGAGAACCATAAATGAGAGCATGATTAATGACTTTCATGTGACGAATTATGCAATATTTTCTTCTAAAAATGTTACAAAGAGTCTCATTATTCCAAAGTCAGTGACTTGGTTAGACGCACCATGTTATCATTCCAAGTGCTAGAAGAATTCTAGGGATGAAAAACCTGAGAAGCAAAATTTGGATGATCTAACCAAGGTCTTAAGAATTTGAAATAAGGCTTGTGGATGTTTCTTGAAGCAGGGGGTCCATTTTGATCTATAGACCTGCATGTAAGGGTGTTCGCGGATTGGATTGGATCGGTTTTAAGGGGAAAAACCATCTGATCCAATCCTTTCGGTTTTTACTTTAATCATCCAATCGGTTTGGTTTTAAAATCAAATCCGATCCGATCCAATCCAATTTACTTCGGTCTGGATTGGATTAGATTTCGGTTTCTCATTTATAATCCAACCTCCTGTTTTATATTTTTTTTCCAAATGGTGAAATTACCACAATAACGATAACTTACATTTTATAACATCAAACTAATAGTATGGCAGTAACCAACAGTAGGGCAGTAACGACCCAACTTTTTTTTGCTTCTTATAAATGAAACTATGAAATAATCAAAAGGAATCATAGGCCCCAAGACTGCTTGCGGTACGACCATATATATCACGTATTATTTTTCTGTATTGATATATCACGCATTATTGTATTAATGTGAAAGGAAATTATAAAATGGGAAAGAGAGGAGTAGATCTACAAATTAAGAAAAATATGTTTAAAATTATAAAAATAAGAATAAATAATTTATTTGCAAGCTTAAAAATGTCTAGATTCAAGAGGAAGATGAATGATATCTGTGTGAGGGAAGATATCTTGCCACACAAGAGAAGCTAGAGCTCGATCATGGTGTTCTTGAAGAGAACCTCTAGAGAAGGTGGAGATCAAACCCTTGTAACCAAGGTCTCTAAGATCACATGAGTTGATACAATATTTAGCAAACCCTGAGCTAGATGCATAGTTGAAATAAGCACCTCACATTTTCTCTTCTCGTGTAAGACACAATTAAAGTCACCTGGAACAAGCCAAGGATCAGAAAAAGAGGTTTTAAAACTTACAAGCATCCCCGCGCAGATTACAATAGGCTAGCAGTCGGCATAATAAAAGCAGAAGATATGCTCCCTGAATCATGGGAGACCCGTTGCCGAGACGAGACGAGACCACATAAAGACAAGGAAGGGCCCCCTAGGCCGCTTCTTAAAGAAGCAACAAGACACCATGCAAAGATATACACGTTTTTCCATTCTCGTAGCCGATGTTAACACACATACTTGAGCGTCAAAGTGCTTTTATAGATACTCACCCCCGTCAGGTTCAACCTAGCCATATCGGATGAGCAACTTTATGGGCCAATGAAGGGAGGCCCAATCGACTCATTAACCAACCAAAGAATTGAGACAGAGCATTGACACCGTCTGTGGGAAAAGATAAATGTATTCCAATCATATTTGCCAAACACTGACAAGATAGCAACGTAACTTTAGGATGTCCCACGAGCACCCGATGGAAGCCCCCTTGTAACCTCATTGGGCCGAAAACCTCCCGTAGGAAAAGGAGGAGAAGTCGACTTGGCAAAATGCTCCTCCGAGAAGATGAAGTAAGACATGGGAAGAGCAAGTATAGGTTAACAACTCAAAGAATTTTATTAAAATCTCTCTCGGCTCCTCGTTTCTCATTTATTTTTCTCATTTTCTCTATTCAAGTAGTAGTTTTTGTTTTGTATTTTAAGTATGTTTATTTTTATTTATTTTTTGATATAAACTGGGACTGATATTTTAAGTATGTTTAAAAACTTACGCAATTGTCTAAAATAACATAGCATCCAATCGCATCTATCATGACGAAATTAGAATTTAGACCAAGCCACCATATTAGAACATATAATTGTCAAAAAATGAAAAAAATATAGTTTTTAAAATTTTAATATATTAAATGCTATAATTTTTTAATAAATAACTTTGTTTCCGATGATTTAGTCCATGTGAAAAAGCAATATTTTGAAAACCAGACCGGTTATTGAACCGGTGAATCTACATGTTTAATGGTTTGACTGTGGTTGAACCGTGATCGAACCGGGAGTAAATAAATAGATATTGTTAATATTATAAAATTTATTAAGTAACATATTAATATAAATATGATAAAATAAATTATAAATGAACATCAATTGATCATATTATATATTTTAAAAGATAAAAAATAAATAATAAAATGCTAAATAATAAAAATTCATGAGTATGAATATTTATTAGTTGTTATTGGATTTTTATTCGGCTAAATAATGCATATTTTTTTAGTTTAAAAAAAAAAGAAACAACCGGTTCAACTCGGTTTTTATCACGGTTTTTGGACGATTTTATACCGATTTGACCGGTTCTTAGCCCGTTCTCACCGATTCTTTGCTTTACCGATTTTATAAGTTATATAGACCAGACACATGACTAATTCTTGGTTCAACCGGTCGAAACAACTGACCCGATGTTCACCGCAATGGGATAAAGGCATGGTAGCTTCACCAAACTTTCACGGCAAAAATAAATGCTCAAGCTGGATGCCTTACTCAAAACAGGCAAAGTCAAAAACCGCAGAAAAGAGGCTAATAAAAAAATAGTTACAAATATTGATTCCAAAACGTAATAATCTTCGAATTTATTGCTTCAGCTCAGCTCAACCAACACTCTTCTAACGCCATCCCCTGTTAAATTCATCTACCCTACAGGCTTTTTAGATAAACAAAACACCCCATTTGTTGATCACAGCTGGACTGGACTGGAGAGTGAAGTCCATCATCAACACAATGGCGGATGTGTATACTGTGAAGGTGGAGGAAGCAACGCCGGCAACTCATGAAAAGCCATCGGCAGGTCCTGTGTACAGATGCATTTATGCCAAAGATGGTTTGTTGGAGTTACCTTCTCATTTTGAATCTCCATGGGACTTTTTCAGGTGACTTTCAGTTTTTTTTTTTTTTTTTTCATCAAATGGAAATCAATAGAAAGCAGGCAAAGTTCAAATGTTTCCTGATCTTGGTTGGGTTTGTAGCTTTATGCACATAATGCATGCTGTTTAAATTCTTAAAAAAAACATTTTGACCAAAAAACTCAAAAGAAATTATGCTGATTATATAGTTTAAAAAAAATAATAAAAAATGGCCCATGCAGGTCTCGAACCTGCGACCTTCGCGTTATTAGCACGACGCTCTAACCAACTGAGCTAATAGGCCAGTTGTTTAGTGATCAAAATTACCTGTATTAATTCTGTATGCATATAGTAACATCTGATTATGATTCTCCCGATGCAGGGACTCTGCGACGAAGTGCCCCAGCAACCCAATGCTGGGTCGGCGTCAAAAAGCCGATTCAAAGGTACTATTTGTATTTGATTCTGTTGCATCCAAAATTTCTTGCTTGTTAGTAGCTTGGCAATTCTAGTTTAAACTATAACCTATTTCAGGCTCTCACTAATGTTTTTTTTGGTCACCTAATAGAAATAGTAAACAATAAACATATACACGTCTAAACAAAGAACACCCAGCCTGTTCTGTCCCGACATCTCATGTCATTTAAATCACAAAGAACCAACAAGAGTGACACTCTCTCACTAATGTGTTTCTTTGTCACATAGTATCAATTTTTTGTACCTCATTTATTTAAAAAATTTGCATCAATTTAATTTCCTGGGTGATTGGTGGGTCTAAATGAGAAAAAATGTTAGGGACAAATTAATAATTAACATGAATAATTCTGATATGTATCTGGTCCATTGTGGACCAAATATATATATTTTTTAATGAATGTGAAAAGAGATTTTTGTTTATATACGAAAACGGAAGGATTATGTATTAAACTAATAATAAAAGAGTCATTAAAAGTGATTTTTCTACATTTGTTGGGTATACTGTATTTAATAGGCACATGCGGAACATTGCACATCGGTAATGGACCCAGATTGAAATTATGACATACTAGTATACTAGCTTAACGCCCCCCCCCCCCTCTCTCTCTCCTCTCCTCTTCCCAACCCGCACAAAAAAAAAGATCAATTTTTTGTTGAATTGGGTGAATTATGTGAGCATTCAATTGAACTTGCAGGCTGGTCCCTATGAATGGCTCACATATCAGGAAGCTTATGATGCTGCCATCAGAATGGGTTCCGCCATGAAGAGCCGTGGTGTCAATCCTGTAACCTTTCTTGCTCTATTAAGAAACTACGTATTGGGAAATCCATGTAATTAATCTCTAATGAGTACTGTTTTTTATATCACAAGGGAGACCGCTGTGGCATATATGGATCCAACTGTCCCGAATGGATAGTTGCAATGCAGGTATAATACTTTATTTTTACACTAAGCAACTATTTATATGATTAGCTTCATTAATTATTGCAATGGTTCTTGAGTGACTTGATTCAAATTTGCTGTTTGCAGGCTTGTAATAGCTATGCAGTAACATATGTCCCGTTATATGACACCCTCGGTTTGTGTTTTGTGCCTTTCCGTATCAGTTTCAATATGCTTGCTTTTATTATCTCTAACATTTGCCCAAAGAACTTAGGAATTTAAAAGTTTGTCAAGTGTCTCTTATGTTTATGCCTAACAGATCCTAATGACTTTATGTTTATGCCTAACAAACAGGTCCTAATGCCGTGGAGTTTATCATAAACCATGCTGAAGTTTCGATAGCATTTGTACAGGAAACCAAGATTCCTTCTGTAAGTTCTATTCTATTTGTTGGAGCACAATCTTTTACATTCGAGCTCTTCATTATTGTTTCCTTGGAGGGACTTTTATTTCAGCAAGTTGAAGCGTCTGAAAGTGCGTTTTTCCCTCTGTTGTTCTGGTTGCTAACTTCCTTATATTTTAGACACCAACTTAAAATTATTTCAATTGGCTATCAAATTTTCAATTATATATTGTTTCTTATATATAATTGAAAGCCATTAGCAGCTTTGTAAAATGAGTTATGGACACAATTATTTCTTCTGATATTTCTGTAAGCAACTTGCTTAGAAAAGTAATCGAAATCAGGTATTCTATTTGAAGCTAACAAATGTTACAGATACTGCTAGTGCTTTCTTATATTGTTATTTACTGACTTGTATATTTTAATTTATCAATTAAATTTCTTGAAGATGATTAGCTTATCATTATAGAAAGCGTTGGCAATTTTTTGTTTATTTGTTATCTTTTCCTTTTGTTTCCACTGAAGTAATGACTGTTTCCACAGATTTTGTCATGTCTTGCTCGGTGTTCAAATCTTAAAAGTAGGTCAAACTTTTCTTTCTATGTTCTCTCTGTTACTATTAGTTTAAGGCCCTATCCATTTTTTGATGTTAACCAACCTCTGTAATTTAATGGTTTAGCTATTGTGAGTTTTGGTAATGTTTCAACCACACAAAAGAAGGAAGCTGAGGAACTTGGTGCATCCTGCTTCTCATGGGGAGAGTTTCTCCAGATGGTAGGAACCTTGATTTTCAGTTGCTTATTGATGTTTATATTTCATAATTAACAACATGAACCATTTTGATCGAGTATGAGATATTTTTGTTTCTTTATTTTTAATTCTATATCTTTATTACTCTAGGGAAATTTGGATTTGGATCTACCACCAAAAAAGAAGACTAGCATCTGCACAATCATGTACACTAGTGGAACAACTGGTGAACCCAAAGGTGTCATTATTAAGAATGAGGCTTTCATGGCTGAAGTGTTGTCCGTCGACAAAATACTTCGTTTAACAGACAAAGTGGTAAGATAATAATTTTCTTTAAGTTTCACTAGTTTCATGTAATACCTTTTTCTTTAATGTGTTAGTCATACTCTAGAATAAGGTGATGAGAGAAACATACAAGTGTGAGCTTGTTACATGATGGTAATTAAGTGCTGACACCAACACATGCTATGTACTAAATTGTAGGCAACCGAAGACGATGTGTACTTTTCTTTCCTTCCTCTTGCTCATGTATATGACCAGATAATGGAGACCTATTGCGTCTACAAGGGCTCCTCAATTGGATTTTGGCAAGGCGTAGGTTCTGGATTCAGTTCTTATTAACAATTTCTGGTTCATCTTTCAAAAGCATTTTCTTTCCTCATTGAATTTTTCATGTTAATTCTTGCAGGATATCAGATTCTTAATGGAAGATATTCAGGCATTGAAACCAACTATATTTTGTGGCGTTCCTCGAGTTTATGACCGTGTTTATACTGGTAAGGCAAGAATGCTTCTTGTGCTACTGCTATTATTTTGTTGTGTCTACCTTATTTGAATAATGTTCTCAGCATTGAATTTAAGCTAAGTGTGCTTGTGTGACTACATTGTCATTTAAACATTGACTGTAAGCTTTGTGCCTGAAGGTATCGATAGCAAAATTTCATCTGAAGGATCACTGCGAAAGACATTGTTTCAGTATGCATATAACTAGTATGTTTTGCCACTAAACTCTTTACGGTTTCAGACTTCTACTTTTCTATCCTATTGAATACTAATCTGGAATCTACTGACAGCAAGTTAGGATATCTAGAGAAGGGTCTTCCTCAAGACAAAGCAGCACCTCTGTTTGATAGGCTTGTGTTTGACAAGGTACTCCACATTATACTGTTATTTTAGTTCAGACAGTTTTGTTTGAAACTTGAAATATTGGTTTTATTGATAGATAAAACAAGCATTAGGTGGACGAGTTCGTATCCTATTATCAGGAGCTGCTCCTTTGTCTAGGCATGTGGAGGAGTTTTTGAGGGTCGCTTTCGGATCTACATTGGCACAAGGATATGGTATTATAGTATTTGAATCTTTGGTTAAAAAAGTGGAGGTGGTTTTTTTTTATGTCAATGTGATTAAGACACTCAACAGATAATTTTATAGCATGATTTTAGCCTACCTTGATTTGATTTGATTTTGATGTCAGGTCTCACTGAAAGTTGTGGGGGGTGTTTCACTGCAATAGCCAATGTGTTTTCTATGATGGGAACAGTTGGAGTCCCTATGCCAACGATAGAGGCACGGCTTGAATCGGTGCCGGAGATGGGATATGATGCACTTTCCAGTCAAGCCCGTGGAGAAATTTGCCTGAGAGGGAATACTTTGTTCTCTGGTTACCACAAGCGTCAAGATCTTACCGAAGAGGTCCTGGTTGGCGGTTGGTTTCATACAGGTAAATCCTCATGTTGTTATGGATTAAACTGAGTTCTACAATATCATGGGGAATTCCCTATTGCTAGGCTTCATTAAGATTCTCCACTTGAATGTTTAGTATTCTTAGTTGTTTAGGCACATCACTCATATTCTTGTAAAATTGTTACTTGGAAAAGTCTGATATGAGCACTGAGACAACCAATGAAAAACTCAAGATAATTATAAACAGATTGCTGCATGATGCCGTTTCTGGTCTGCATACTTCTTCATTAGCTCTTGAGCCCGCAACAGATGATGTTTTAATTGTCTCAAAGCTTCATCACGATCCACTAATTCTTCTGCCACTGCTTCTACTCTAGTCTCCCCTTGAGAATACCGGATCACAGTAGGTGGTTTTCGCCCATATACCACCTTAAAAGGAGTAGTACCAGTCGAAACATGATAGGTGGTGTTGTACCAAAGCTCTGCCCAAGGAGCCCAATAAGACCAGTTCTTAGGTTTAACTTAGGCAAAACACCGCAGGTACGCTTCTAGGCACCTGTTTATTACCTCAGTTTGTCTGTCAGTCTCTGGGTGATAAGAAGAGCTCATTTTTAACACTGTGCCCTGCAAACAAAAAAGCTCTTTCCAAAACAAACTGATGAACAATGCGTCCCGATCACTCACTATGGATTGAGGAACACCATGCAAACGCACAATTTCCTTAGTAAACACCTCAGCCACTTTTCTGGTCATATATGGGTGCTTTAAGGGTACAAAGTGGGCATATTTTGATAATCGATCCTCCACAACAAACACCGCTTCAAACCCCTTAGACTTAGGCAGCCCGATAATGAAATCTAAGGATATGTCTTCCCAAATTTGCACTGGAATTGGCAGCGGTTGAAGAAGACCAGCAGGTGAGGATGCAGAATATTTCTGTTTTGGCACACGTCACAACTCTTAACAAATTCTTGGACTGACTTCTTCATTCCCAACCAATACAAGTTCCCTGCTAACATCCTATAAGTTCTCAAGAAACCCGAGTGACCACCAACTGGGGAAGAATGAAATTCCTCAAGTAATTTAGGAATACAAGTTGATTCGGCTGATAATATTAGCTTGTTTTTATAGAATAGCACCCCCTGCCTTATGCTAAACCCTGGTCGAGAAGCTGGATCCCTTTGGATGTCATCCATTATCTGTTTAAGCCAAGGATCAAGACTAACTTCTTGCTGCACTTGCTGTTCCTGCACCCACACCGGAGAAGAAATCAAGCTTTGCAACTCAGCTTCTTCATACATCCTAGATAGAGAATCCGCCGCCTTGTTTTCCGGACCAGGTTTATAAATCACCTCAAAGTGGTAGCCTAAGAGCTTGGCTATCCAACTTTGTTGGTCAACACTTGTAATCCGTTGTTGCAACAAGTGTCGTAGGTTCTTTTGATCCGAGTACACAACAAATTCCTTTCCCAAAAGATAAGGACGCCAATGTTGAACCGCCAAAACTAATGCCATCAACTCCTTCTCATAGGCTGATTTACTCAAGTTATTTTTTGACAAGGCTTTGCTAAAGTAAGCAATGAGTCTCCTATTCTGCATTAGGATAGCCCCAATCCCTCTTCCGGAGGCATCACACTCTATTTCGAAAGGTTGGGAAAAATCTGGTAATGTCAACACTGGATAACTCACCATGACTTTCTTCAATTCTTCGAAGGCCCTAAGAGCTTCAGGCCCCCAGTTGAACCCTTCCTTTTTAGTCAGCTCCGTCTGCGGTTTTGCAATCTTGCCATATCCAGCAATGAATTTATGGTAATAACCAGTAAGCCCGAGGAATCCCCTCACTCCCTTGACATTGCGAGGCACAGGCCAATCAACAATACTTCTTATCTTGGCTGGATCCACTGCTACCCCCTTTTCTGAAATTATGTGACCCAAATATTCAATTTATCGGCTGCCAAAGACACATTTTTTTCTATTTGCAACAAAGCCGTGGCCTTGCAACAACATCAAGACCTCCTCCAAATGTCACATGTGCTCATCCCATCCCTTGCTGTAAACCAAGATATCGTCAAAAAAAAACTAGCACAAATTTCCGGAGATAAGGTTTAAAGACTTGGTTCATTGTGGATTGGAAGGTAGCAGGGCATTGGTTAACCCAAACGACATCACCAAGAATTCATAGTCCCTCACGTGTCCGGAAAGCTGTTTTGTGCACATCTTCCTCCTTCACCCGTATTTGATGATATCCCGACTTTAAGTCTAATTTAGAGAAATAAGTCCCTCCACGTAATTCATCTAGCAACTCTATAACCACCGGAATTGGGTATTTGTCGGGCACCGTCACCTTGTTCAACTCCCTATAATCCACACACACCTGCCAGGAAGCATCTTTCTTTTTTACCAAAATTACAGGGCTAGAGAAAGCACTGGAGCTGTGCCTAATTATTCCTTGATCCAACATATTCTGAACCTGTTTCTCAATCTCTTCTTTATGATGGCGGGGGTAACGGTAAGGACGCACGCTAACCGGTCCAACTCCCTTTTGTAATTCAATTGAATGAACGGTGTCTCTCTGAGGGGGCAGACCTGTAACCTCCTGGAATACCTTCTGGTATTGCTCCAATAACTGTTGCAACTCACTCTGCTGTTCTAGGGTCAAACCCGTCCCAATCACTTCTTCAAATTCTGCACTCCCCTAATCTAATAAGTTGTGCAGTGATGTTGCTTGATAGGACGAATTTCTACTCCGTTTGACACCTTCATACTGAGTAGTCAGACCCTGCAACACAACTTTTTTCCCTTTATAGAGGAAGCTGAGAGACATTTCATCCCAATCAAAGGTAACTCGGTCAAACTTCTTCATCCAAGTAGCACCCAATATCAAGTCGAGGTCATCGAGTTCCAACACATAAGCATCAATTAGAGTAGTGAAATTCCCCAATTGAACCTTTACTCCGGTGCATTTTCCAACTGTAGACACCCTGTGACCATTCCCCAGTCTTACTCCTAGCGATTTACTTTGCTCAACTTGCAACCCCAAGGCTGTCGCCACTTGTGGTGCAATAAAATTGTGGCTGGCTCCACTATCCGCAAGCATTTGAACTGACACCCCCATCAATTTACCCTCCAATCTCAGCGTGGAAGGCTGAGTTGAGTGCTTACTAACTTCGGTTACTCCAAACAAGCCCATGGTATTGCACTCCACGATCGCTTCCTCCTCATCTTCCTTGATTTCGATGGCTATTACTTCCCCTTCTGCGTTCACGGTTTCGTCATCCCCTAAGATCACCAGACGAAGCTGTTTCTCATGGCATTGATGTAGTGGATGGAATTTCTCTCCGCAACGAAAACAAAGGCCGCGAGCCTTGCGAGCCATCAATTCCGAATAGGGTAAGTGTCTAACCCCTCGGTTGCGCTCGCCATAGCCTCTCCTCCCTTCTTCTCTGTTTGGCCGTGTTTCACTCACAGAAGGATTAGGGTTTGAGTTGGGCTGAACCGCTTTTGGGTGAGAAACACCAGCTGACCCATACTTATTTCTTGTTGGGCCCGATTTAAAAATTAGCCTAGACCCACCTTGGCCATGCGGATTATAACCCGACCCGTAGTTTCCTTTTCCTCCTGACCCATGATCCGCTTCTTTTCCTCCTCTCCATGCCCTATTTGCACCACTGTCTCTGTACGCGAGAGACCCACGAAGCTCTGTTTCAACATCCCTTGCAATTTTCATCGCTTGGATACGACTGCGAGGGTTGAATGTGCG
Source organism: Calophaca sinica (assembly GCA_037113605.1). Taxonomy (NCBI): domain Eukaryota; kingdom Viridiplantae; phylum Streptophyta; class Magnoliopsida; order Fabales; family Fabaceae; genus Calophaca; species Calophaca sinica. The sequence continues at coordinate 75,970,542 of CM073734.1, forward strand.
AACCCTCAGGCGGATTTCAGATCGGAGCCCGCCCACAAAGTAACCAAGATATTGATCCTCTGGCAAGCGTCCAACCTGAGACGACACATATTCGAAGTCCGTGATGTAATCGTCTACGCTACCAGTTTGCTGCAAATCCTTCAATTCTTCAAAAGGATTATCGCTCTTCCTTCCCCCATATCTCTCAATCAACGCTCGCTTCAATTTCGCCCATGTCAGTTCGTCCTCTGTCTCACGCAAGAGGTTGAACCAATGAATGGTCGTTCCTTCCATGCTCAGCTTCGCTAAACGAACCTTCACCTCCTCCGATGATCCTTGTACTTCAAAATAAGTCTCGGCACGCGTGATCCATCCCACAGGGTCCTCCCCATCAAATGGTGGTAGCTCCACCTTCTTCACCGCCATTTTATATTCCGATACGGATTCTTCTCTGATTACTTCAGATTGGTCTCCGTCGTCATTGCGGCGATCACGTATCTTAGCGAATTCAGACATCATGGACTGACGGAAATCCTCCATCATCTGTGTCAAGGACTCTTCCAAGGTTGTCATCCTTCCCTCCAAGGCATCAACTCGAACTGTCATTTTTGGTGGCATGGACAATTTGAATTTGGTAGCTCTGTCTTGAGAATCCGGCAGGTCGGACCAATAATAGAACTTAACAATTCAATGATCAAAATAGATGAGTTTTATTGATGAATATGGGATTTATTAGCCCAAAAAGGAAATGACGACAAGCAACCAGAGCCTAAGCTCCTACCAGAGAGTAAGGTACTCTCCTAATAACCCTATTATTCCAAAATAATACCTGACTCCTCTACTCCTACCTAGACTCCTTTTATATCTCACTAGTTAATAGATTTTCCTAAAAGTTAGGAACATATCAGCAACTAATTAGATTCTCTTATCTTATCTTTATTTCTCCTATAGTACACTTGCCATATAGGAGGCTTTTTTGAAACCAAACCCAATCCTATTTCATCTCTCGGCCCAGGTGCCCTATCAGAATCCCAGTAACGAGGGCTCATAGGAATTCCAAGTTTGAGAGTTTTGTCATGAATTTCTATCTTTCTCCATTCTTGTTTTTTCTTCTGAACACACTGCATATAGATTATTGAAGTTGCTAATTTAGTGTGAATGATGTTAAAATCATTGCAGGTGACATTGGAGAATGGCTGCCAAATGGAGCCATGAAAATTATTGATAGAAAAAAAAATATCTTCAAATTGTCTCAAGGAGAATATGTCGCCGTGGAGAATATCGAGAACAAGTATATGCGGTGCCCTCTTATAACATCTGTATGTTTCTGCGTCAATCACAGAAAAATTCTGTAAAATTAGTGAAACAAGTATTATAAATGAATTTCTGTTGGATGCCAAGTTTTTATGGGAAAGTTGACTTAAAAATTATTACATTTATGCATTTCAGATAATGTCTTTATTTTGTGGCAGATTTGGGTCTATGGAAACAGTTATGAGTCTTTCTTAGTGGCAGTGGTGGTCCCTGAAAGACAAGCCCTTGAGGATTGGGCAGTGAAGCATGATTTGACTGATGATTTTAAATCTTTATGTGGAAATCTGAAGGCAAGAAAATACATTTTGGATGAGCTCAACAGCACTGGGAAGGAACACCAAGTATGTATATATAATGCTCAATTCCATGCCCTTTAATTCTGGCGTTATGCTATATTTTGATATCGCCAGCGATGTCTGACGAGATCGATATTCTCTCAGCTTAGAGGTTTTGAACTGCTAAAAGCAGTTCATCTGGAACCAATTCCATTTGACATGGAGAGAGATCTGATAACTCCAACATTCAAATTGAAGAGGCCGCAATTACTTAAGCACTATAAGGTTTGTCTCATGTTCTGTGATCAAATTGTAACTACTAACTTTCTATTTCACTTTATAGTACAAATTTATCTTCGTTAGTTGTTTTAATTTATTGAATTAGTAATATGATTCACAATTTGTACCAAATTATTCATTGCCTTTGGGTTATCATAAAGCAATAGCTGTTGACAACATTCCATATTGATGAAACCTTACTCTCTGCCAACATTATTTTCAGGATTATATTGATCAACTATACAAGGAAGCGAAGGGAACAGTGGTGTGAGCCAGGCCAAGTGGTAGACGGGAATTCCATGTGCAGTTATACTGATTTCTGGCAGTTTTCAGAATCCATTTTATTTTATTTTGGGTACATTTTGGTTCATTGTGTATTAAGTGAAGTGAAAAAGCGTTAAACAGAGCATGTAGTATATTGACAACGAGGGTTGGTACAGTTAAATTCTATCGTAAACCTTCGTTGAGGTTGGCGGTTCTCTCTGGCCTTGCATGAAGTTTGTCTTTCCTAATCTAAATTTTCAGCTACAAAAAAGAAGAATATGATACCTGAATGACATATAACAAACTGACTTATGACTAGTAGAAAACTAACTATCACTTAACCACGGCACAAGTAATATGCAAAATTGATTTTGTTCCAAACCTCAATTTGAACAATGATAAAAAGTAGTTTTTGTATTGAGTTGGAAAATCTATTATTTATTTAAAAAAGATAACTAAAGTAATGTGTTAGAAATGTTAGGCCTCCCATTAAGAAAGTTTATGTGAGGAGGCATCCGAATAAGTTGTAACAACTTCTATAGAGGTTAGCTAGTTACAGGGAGTTAAGGGGATGAAATCTTATAAATAAGAGAGACTGGTAACTAACAGAGGATATGAGTGAATTGTAAAAGTTTAGGGAGGAATTCAGGAGGATACCTGAGCGCATTGTATTCTGTATTTTCACAAGATAAAGAAAGATTTCTTGAGTGATTCATCAATAAAAGTTCTTTCTTTCTTCTATAATTGTTTCCAGTTCTATTAACCAGTATCAAAGCTCCGATCTTGGAGCTCTGGGAGGGTCCGCATGCCGCCAAAAGCAAACACAAGAATGGAAAGGAAAATCAAATCATTGGAGAAGACGGTGGAGAACAATCAAGTGATGATGGATGCGAAAATTGCAAAGCAAGGATCGCGACTGAGCAACGTGGAAAAGATGATGGAGAAACTGTTGAAGGCTTGGGAGGCGCGTTTCCCTGAAACAGAGGGGGAAAAGACGAGGACAACCGACTCGAGGGCGGATGGCGAATCCGACATGGAAGTGGTGACCAACTCAGAAACGGGAAGGAAATGGCGATGGCTAGATATCCCGATCCTTGAGGGAGAAGACGTGTTTGGGTGGATTACGAAACTGGAACGATATTTCCGGTTACGAGGGGTGACAGACGATGAGAAAATGGAGGCAGTGATGATCGCGCTCGAAGGGGACGCTCTGGGGTGTTACCGAATCCGATCTGGGAGGAGTTTAAGGCGGCGTTACTCGACCGATTTCAACCGGCGGCCATGGTGAGTGCGTTCTAATCTCTGTTAGCGCTTAAACAAGATTCGTCAGTTCATGAATTTGTGACGAAGTTCGAGAGATATGCGGGGGCGATGACGGGTGTAATGCCCCGACTCTAATCAGAGCATTACTTACTAACTTAACAGGATTTAAAGTTAAACGTGGAAATTTTTTCTAAAACTAACCATTTAAATGGTGGTGGGGAAAACATTAAAAATATAATACTCAAGACTATATAAGAATTCTAATACATACAAGCATTTAAATACAAATTTCCACAAAAGAATTACAAAAGACTCTTAATAAATTCAACTACAAGCTAAAAAAAAACTTACTACTAAATACATTGGACTCTTAATTTGAATACATAATACCACTAGAGATTATACTAAACTCATACAAATATAAGACCAAACTTGACTCGTGATCCGGTTCAGACGTATAAGAAAGTCTCGCATTAAGGCAAGACTGAACATCCTGGCATGCTCTAGGCTTCTCCAAATGCTAAGTACCTGAAAACAACGCCTTAACATATTGAGTTTACAAAACTCAGTAACATAGGACTAATATAAAATATTTTACCGTTGTTTTCAGCCATACTTGGTGTGCGAAGTATGGAAAACTCCTCTGTACATAAATACAATCATCAACTGTGCAGTTGTGCTAAAATATTCAACCAAACACTCATTCATAAACATCATTAACAAATATGACAATTACATACAACAAGGATTGCTCGTAACAAAATCCTTTGAGTAACAGCCGGGACGTGTCGTTTGGTAACAGTGGTACAATCGCTCTGTACAACTATTTGTAACAGCTGGGACGTGTCATTACCTCACAGTGGTACAATGCTCTGCACTCATAACTATTTCGTAACAGTCGGGATGTGTCATTTGGTAACAGTGGTACAACTGCTCAGTACAACTATTTGTAACAGTCGGGATGTGTTGTTACCGCACAGTAGTACAACCGCTCTGTATGACTATCTAACTTGAACCATTATAAATTCAATAGTCCTAATACCGTATCTCTAAGTTTTCAAACAAAACTTATATTGAAATAACTTTTCTAAGGGATTCCTATGATATCCTTTTGGTCCCATAGGATTTAGAACACTAAAACAAGTATTCATGGCCTTAGAAGCCCTTAAAATGTGAAAAAAGTACATTTCTGCATAAACTGGCGCGCGCTTCATTCTTCCTTTCTGTTTCTCTGCGCTTCGCGCGCGCTTGGGGCGCGTGTCATGCGTGTTTCTTCTTGGTGGTTCTGTTTTGGCGCACGTAGGGTGCGCTTCATGCGCGTCCTCTTCAGAATTCTGCAGAAATTCAATTTTTCTGCATCATTCCACATCCAACCTTAAATCCTTTCCAATCCAAGCCAAATCCAAACAATTTAGGACTCAAAAACAAGGGTCAAACATATTTAATGAGATAATTAAAGCATTTGGCATAAGAATCACAACCAAATACATAGTTCACACGTCATCAAATGCATCAAACTATGAACATATCAATTTTCATGAATTCAAATGAAAATCAAAGACAAGAACTTCCAACTACTTGGGTCTTCGAAAGATAATCTAGAGCAAGACAAACACATATACAAGCAACGCACTTCATCCATATCTTGATGCAATCATCTTACCCAAGAACCCTCTTTCAATTTCCTAACTCCCTCGGTGGAGGAGATTACAACAGAATATCATGATGAGGTGAGGAACAACAGCTCACCCTTTCATCCAATTTGTCAATAAATCATCAATTCAAAATCTTTAATTTATAATTGCATAACCTTGGGACTTATGGTTGTCCAATCTCTCAAACAAAGAAGGAAACTTTACATTCAAAGGAAGTTTAATCATTAACTACCATTCCAAATGAAATTAAGCCACTTAAGGCACATTTCCACTTTATTAAACACTAATCCAAGTCAATACACACATAATCATGCTATTTGAAGGGTTCTTAAGACAGATTCCTTTTAGAACATATCTCAAACACCTTGCATGCAATTTAATTCTACAAGATCCCCAGAAAACATCAAGTCCCATTAACCCATTCCAAGAGACATAGAACCATCCACTCAAGGAAATCACAATCAACTCATTAAGCATTCAAGATCAAGAATTAGAATAATAACCTAAGCACACCCTAATAAGAGGTTTTTGGGGGAAGCTCTATGTTACCTTTGCTCCTAGTTGCTTTGGGATGAAAACCGCCAAATTCTAAGGCTTGGAGTTTCCTCCTTCATGCTTGCTCCTTTCCACCAATAAAGCTTCAATCCTTGCTTCTTCTTCTTCTTCTTCTTCTTCTTCTTCTTCTTCCCTTCGAACTCTCACTCTCTCCCTGTTCTTAGACTCTCTCGTTCGGTCTCTGCCTCACTCTCTTCTCTCCACGCCTCGCGGCCGTGCTCGTGACCGCGCCTGGCTCCGTCCTTCTCCTTCCTCCTTCGCCGCGTCCTCCCTTTCTCTTCTTCTTTTCTTTTTTTTTTTTCTTTTCTTTCTTTTTCTTCCCTCCCTTCCTCCTTCGCCCTCCCTCCCTTTCCCTTTCGCTCGATGACAGCCCCCTTTTAATTCCTTTTTTAACTCTTACTTACTACCCATACCCCCCTTTTCTAAATAATACACCTTTTTTTTATTAATTCACACAAACACAAGTGCATAAGGGTTGGGTCTATTCATTTGGATCTTCTAAAATTAGCCCCTTTAATACTAAATTATTCAATATTAGTCTAGCTTAATCCCTAAAAAATTACTATTTTACCCCTAAGTTCTAATTTTGCTTTAAATAACTAGATTAAAAGGCTATTATCCTCTTTAATCCTTAGGAATTAAATCCTCTTTTTCATTAGGGTCTTTAATTACTAAGCTTAAGAAAGTTGGGGTGTTACAACGGGGTTGGAAGAACAATATCTGTTGGGAATTTTCATGAACGACCTTAAAGAAGGAACTTTTATTGATGAATCACTCAAGAAATTTTTCTTTATCTTGTGAAAATACAAAATACAATGCGCTCAGGGAATTCGAGGCACCAGAATTCCTCTCTAAGCTTTTACAATTCACTCATATCCTCTGTTAGTTACCAGTCTCTCTTATTTATAAGCTTTCATCCCCTTAACTCCCTGTAACTAACTAACTAACTAACCCCTATAGAGGTTGTTACAACTGATTCGGATGCCTCCTAACATAAACTTTCTTAATAGGAGGCCTAACATTCCTAACAATAGGTAAAAGGGGCGGAAAAGGTTTTAAAGGCTGAACCCGAGCTCATTAAAGCAGCAGCTTCCTTCAAGATGATAAGAGGAGCACTTCAGGATCAGGGGAAAGGGTTCATGATTAAATGCAGTTCCTTGGCACCAACAGAAAGAGGGCGGCTGAAGTCAGTTTATGAAAGAGAATTAATGGTTGTGGTCATGGCAGTAAAGAAATGGAGTCATTATCTGTTAGGGGGAAAATTTATCATAAGGACAGACCAAAGGAGTTTGAAGTTCCTCAATGAGCAAAAGTTGTTGAGTGAAAATCAATTTTAAGAGGCCACCAAGCTCATAGGATACAACTTTGAGATTCAGTATAGGTCGGGCAAGGAAAATATAGTGGCAGATGCTCTCTCTAGACAGTTTTCATTTGCTGCCATTTCAGTGGTACAAGAAGAAGAGTGGCAGGACTGGGAAACCGAAATTACTCAAGACCCACAGCTGCAGAATATTTACCAGGACTTGGTGACAAAGTCTGGAATCCATTCAGGCTTTGAATTACAGAGGGGCAGGCTTTATTACAAAGGGAAATTGGTACTCTCTAACAAGTCTAGCAGAATTCCAATCCTTCTAAAAGAATTGCATGATTCTTTCTTAGGAGGTCACTCGGGATTCTTTAGAACTTATAAAAGAGTAGTTAATGCAGTATATTTGTGACATCTTGATTTTCAAAATAGTATTAGAAAATAATTAGATCAGTAATCAATTGATAAATGGGAGTTAGAAACCCTAATTAAGAATAAAATAGGCTTAAACGAGGCCTAGAATGCCCTAGAAAAGGTTGGAACATCCTACAATCTTCTAGAGGGATGAAAACAGAACATTTCTGAAAATGGTCGATGGTGACGCGATGAGACTAGTATAAGTCTAGTCGCGACGCGATATAAGTCGGTGGTTAAGTCGGTGATAACGTGCGTCTGATGCGTGACACGTGTCCCAGATCGCGACGCGACGGGACTCACTTGTAAACAGCTCGCGACGCGATGGGCCAAGGTATGCCTATAAATAGGCCTTGACCCCCTCCATTCAGCCCAAGTTCTTCCAAGGGCTTTTGGGAGAGCGTGGAGGGCGTGGATGAGCGCGAGAGAGGAAAGAGCGATGAACGCGAGCGGTGACAGTCTTCTAAGCCAGGTAAGGGAGAAGATACCTTAATCTTTAGGGAAAATAGGTAGTAGAGTAAGACTGTTAGCATGAGTAGGGTTCCTTAGTCCTACTAGGGATTGATAGTAGCAACACCTTAGGAGTGGGGTTGCAGTGTATGGTGGCTAAGGAAAGTCACTATAGACCTATCAACTAACATAGGTTATGGTTTTGAGATTAGTAGACAGTCGCTTATGCGACACTAGGAATATTTTATATGCCGTCAAATATGGTTAATAATATCTTATTTAATGACCTGATATTTATATGCTGATTGCATATAATATCTGCGAGCATGATGATTATTGTGTGTGGTCTTAGAGTCAAGGGGTGACGCCCTCTAGTTAGAGGTATGGGAATCCCTAGATGGTAATAACGAGTATTAGCATCGACTCCCTGTTGTTAGTGGTGATGGTCGGGTCTGTGTACCCGAGATTGGTGTACCTGAGATGTACATGATCGATGGTACGAAGTAGTGTGGGGTAGGCGTACCGGAGATGGATATGATCAATGGTACGACCGAGCCTCAGGACTCCACGTCTGATAGGTGGACAATCTTGACCATTCTCTGTATAGGGAATGTCGTCTTTGCGTGCAGGACGGTGCCTTACTCCGGTAATTGGATATGCTAGTATGGGATGCCATCACCGGTAATCGGAGATGATAGCGTATCAGGATTTGTTCCCGGGACAACCAACTTGTCTTACTCGGTGCCCTAGAACTGGTGATCAGTCTAGGGAGAAGGGCGGTAATGGCCCGTAATGTTCAGCAATGATTTGGGTCAGTAGGGCTGGATATGAGCCTGAAATCTCTAGTATAGCCTGACATGTTCGTAGGGCTGGTAATTGAGCCTGACATGTTCAATGACTGGTAAATAAGCCTAACATGTCCATAGGGCTGGTAATTGAGCATGACATGTTCGGTGACCTGGGTCCGTAGGGATGGTAATTGAGCCTGAAGGACCGGTGACATGTGTCGGTCTGTGAAGTCAGAGTATAATATGACCGTGTGGTTGAATTTGTCAGTATGACATATCAGTATAGTCTGGTCTGTGACCGTGTACTCAGGAGTCTGAGTGTGTGATATCTGTGGTAATAGTTATGATGATGATTGTGATGTTTTGATGTGTATTGTGCTGAGCATGATAGCGGTCTTTCTACTATGTTGTTTTCCTACGTGTTAGGGATTAATGAGTATCTTACCCTTGTTTTCTGTGTTTTCTATATTATGTTATGATAAATAGCAGATGAAACTAGAAGATCAAATGCATAGGGTCCGGGAAGCAGTGTTGCATCACGGTCAGTGTGTTCTGTTGCGTACTCTGATGTTGAATTAAAATGTATTGTTACTGAGTCAAGGTAAAGTGACGCCCTGTCTCGGCGGGGTGGGGTGTTACAATATTGGCGTGGCATAAAGAATGATATAAAGAATTACGAGGCTGCTTGTGAAGTTTGTCAAAGGAATAAGGCTAGCACATTAGCCCCAGCTGGGTTATTACAACCGTTACGAACTCTTGTGAGAGTATGGGAGGATATTTCTATGGATTTTATTGGGGGATTACCCAAAGCTTTTGGCAAGGATACAATTTTGGTGGTAGTTGATCGCTTAACTAAATTTGCTCACTTCTTTGCCTTGGCTCATCCTTTTTCAGCTAAGGAAGTAGCTCTATTATTCATTAACGAAGTTGTGAGGCTGCGTGGGTTTCCTTCTATAATTGTCTCTAATAGAGACCAGATTTTCATGAGCCAATTCTGGAGGGAGTTGTTTAAAGGAGCAGGGACTAAATTGTGCATGACCACTGCTTAACATCTTCAAACGGATGGTCAAACGGAGGTCACAAATCGCTGCTTAGAGGCATATTTGAGATGTTTGATAGGGACTAAACCGCGACAATGGTTGGTGCATCTAGCTTGGGCTGAATTTTGGTTTAACACCAATTGTAATGCCTCTACCCGAATGTCTCCCTTTAGAGCTTTGTATGGGCAGCCACCATTGATTCTTAAGGGAACCACCATCCCTTCGAAGTTAGAAGAAGTGAATAAGCTTACTGAACAGAGGGATCAGCTGTTAAGGGAATTGAGAAGTAATATTCTGAAGGCACAAGATCAGATGAAGAAGTATGCAAATGTCCATAGGAGGGAGGTCACATTTGAAGTGGGAGATTGGGTTTTTTTTAAAGCTGCAACCATACAGAATGAGGTCTTTGGCAAATAGGCTGAATGAAAAGCTCAGTCCTAGATTTTATGGACCCTACAAGGTACTACAAAAGATAGGTGAAGTAGCATAGAGGTTGGAATTACCTGATGGCAGTAAAATCCATCCAGTATTCCATGTATCACTCCTAAAGAAGGCATTGAACCCGACCCAACAAGCTCAGCCTTTGCCAACAGTTTTGACTGAAGACCAAGAGCTGCAACTTTACCTAGAGGCAGTGCTAAATACAAGACAGAATGACAAGGGGGACTTGAAGGTGTTACCGAAATGGAGAAGTTTGCCAACTTGTGAAAACAGCTGGGAGTTGGTTTCGGATATTCAGATTAATTTTCCTCAGTTCCACCTTGAGGACAAGGTCTCACTTGAAGGCGGGGTATTGTTAGGAATTTTAGGCCTCCTATTAAGAAAGTTTATGTTAGGAGGCATCCGAATCATTTGTAACAACCTCTATAGGGGTTAGTTAGTTAGTTACAGGGAGTTAAGGGGATGAAAGCTTATAAATAAGAGAGACCGGTAACTAATAGAGGATATGAGTGAATTGTAAAAGTTTAGGGAGGAATTCAGGTGCCTCGAATTACCTGAGCACATTGTATTCTGTATTTTCACAAGATAAAAAAAGATTTCTTGAGTGATTCATCAATAAAAGTTCCTTCTTTCTTCTATAATTGTTTCCAGTTCTATTATAATGACACGTAGTGAAAACTCATTCACTCGTTTAAAACTATTTTTCCCACCTTTCTTACCTTTTCAGGTGTGTTTTGCACTTGTGAATCACGAGTATCTCTGACTAGTTTACACCAAGTTTTACACCATTCAAAAGGAATAACATTCAAGCAAATCACTTTATTTCAAACGTAATTTTAATTAAATCAATTTTACAAAATCAATTTCATTCAAAATCATGTTTATCAAATACTCACCCAAACACACTAAAAAGTCCAAAAAATAAAATATTGCAACTTGTTTCAAGGTTGCTATACGAGCACAACACCCCTGCAAGTTCCATAAACCTCTGGTGTCTTGTCATTCTATCTCACATATTGAGTTCTGTGTTCAGAGAAATTCTCCCGGTTGATGTAGCATGTAGTGCATTTACTAGAAACAAAATGTTGTAAAATGCAGAGCAGCTTATATAAATTATATATCCCACAAGTAAGAATACAATGATCTCCTCAAATCAATATCTATCTAGTGAATACACAAGAAGCTAGGAAGATACAATATCAAACCTCCTCATTTTTATTTCCAACATTCAATGAAGCCAAAAAGTCTTTCAATGAGATTTGATATGATATTTTTACACATACAAAACGAAAGGACAAAGGTGATACATCAAACAATGACCGGATATTTCTGGCCATCAACTTCCAACAGATGAACAATAATACATAAGACACACGGTTTAAAATTTAAATCACACACATATATCAACCAAACCACACACATATATCAACCAGTTACAAATGCTGGTGCCTAAATAATTATGACCACAAGCGCCCAGACGGGGTAGACTAACAGAATTATTATGCCAACGGTATTTGAGACGCCATTGGCTTTAGTGAAGGAATTTTTGAAACCACCAGATGCCCGAATATGTTCTTGTAGCAAATAACATGCAATGACAAGGCATACTATCGCCCCCACAATGTTATTTCTGAAGGTGTCTGCAATTAGACCAGGAGCTACAACGATTAAAAGAATCAAAGCACCAGGCATTTCCAGCCAATCTGCAACAACAATCAGTAATAGTAGTTAGTATTATATATAGTCAATACTTCCTTGTAATTAGTTTTAGTATTAACCGGTTGAGAGAACTTATGCTTGGCACGGTAGAAAGAAAAACAGAACCTAGTGTAGTTAAGTTTTTTTTGTGTGAAAATAGTTTCTGACGGGGAAATAGATAAATGAGCTTTTGTCACGTGTTTTTAATGCAGTTAAGTTTTATAAATAAATAAATAATAGATAGATTAATTAATTAATTAAAGACTGACATAACTTTTCAAAGACACTACTCCCTCCATCCCAAAATATATTTTGCTTATATTTTGGTCTAAATACATGTATTTTTTTGCTTATATTTTGGGACGGAGGGAGTATTTGTTATTGTGAGCAGGATTACATTGTCAAAAGTTTAAGTAAAATTGTCTCATACCAGGGAAATGTCTTGGAATGAAAAGCCGTATTACAACAGCAATTAAAGCAATCCATTTTCCAATCTCTCCCCTGCGTAGCCATGAAAATAAGTAGAATGATATGATGATGAAGAGGAATTTTAATATTAGACAAAAATGATGGTACAGATTATATAACAATAAAGCGTGACAGGTTAATCACCTGAAGACGCCGAAAATTATTGAAGGCAAGCTGAAGAAAATGTATGGAATGAGTAGTCCCGTAAGAATGTTTGTCCTCCAGTTTGTACGATCCAAAACCAACAAATAACTGCAGATAAAATATTAACATATATCAGTGATAGAACACACCACAAAAATTAAAGATGGGAAGACACACACAACAGACCACAAAGAAAGTGATAGAACACACAAGAATTTATTTAGTTGGACACCTATTGCTGCCAATGCCTGCGAAAATGCCTCAACAAGTATTCACTATCTCAAATAAAATTACGAATTCAGTAGAAACTTGAAAACTAACCCCAAATTATATAGCACTCTAAAAATTCAAATACCTAACTCAAGAGTTAAAAAAAAAATTATAAACACCAACTCACAAGAGACACACTCATGGCAAGCAGTTGCCCCCGTTTGGTCACTTCTCTTGGACTTAGATACTTCAGTTCTTCACAAAACCTCTATTATATATAGAGGGATAATATTAATTCTCTCACATTCCTAAAGCCATTGAAAATTATCGGTTTATCACTCTTTCTTTCACTAACATAACAATTTATTATCCATTGGAATCACTCATTTAAATTAATATTTAAAAATTAAAAATTTGAGTTGCGTTTCCAATATTCACGACATTTGGTTAGTTCAGGTTAAATTCATTATTCAAAACCTAGATCCGAAACAAAAACCACTCCCTAATTCTTTACGGGGATAGAAAAGATTAGAGAGTAATTTTGTTTTGTTTTTGTTGTTCTATGTATGTTTTCTTTCCCATTGATCTAAAAGAAGCAAAGACATTATTACTTCTCCTTCCTAAATATAAACCCCTTTTGAACAAAACACAAAGATTAAGAAAATTAGTTAACTCATTTTATTTGTATATAATGTGTATTATAATTATTGACTTAAGAAAAAAAAATAGTCATCTCATTTACTATTAACTAAAAAAATTACAAATTAATTAAGGGTATTATTATTAAAAAATAATTAATACAACTAGTAATTTAAAAAATAGCTTATTAAAATTAAAAATGGACAATTTTTTTTTCAAATGAGGTTATATTTAGAGAATGAAGGAGTATTACTACATTTATTTGAAAAAATGCAACCCGAATAAAAACAATATTTCAAACCAACTGAATTTTTTTGTATTTGACTTCGACATGTCATTATGTTAGTCGGGACACGTGGCCTCCACTAACTCTAACCACGACAAAAGCAACAAAAGATAGTGAGCCCGTCACCATTAACATGGGAATAGGTGGGCCTCCTCCTAACATTTTTTTTGGTGGGACCCCCCTAGCACAGATAATATCTTGCCTACGAATGGATTTTATCTTACACTCAAAAGTTGATCTTATTATAGACGCGTTTCATTTTAAGGAAAGACACTTCAGATATCAGTGTGTGTGTGATATAATTAAATATTATTAATTATCAATAAAAAAATTTATATTATTAGACGTGTGCCTAGTTGAAGGAGAACTTATTTTGTATTCGCAGTGAAAATCTTCGGTCTCATTTTTCTATCGAATTTTTTATCTCATAACAATGATAATTTATCACATAATAAAATAAAATTATAACTTACTAATACATATATATATCCCCGACTTTTGATTGGTCGGAGACCATTTTTTGAAATAACAGATATTTGTTCTTGTATTCAAAGCAAACTATCATTATTCACAAAAAAAAGACTATATTGAGAAAAACTCAAGTCCCACATAGACTAGAGGTAATGTCTCAAAAGAGTTTATAAGTAAATGACACCCCTCACCTTATAAGTCGGTTTTATAAAGATGAGTTAGATCCAAATTCTTAATATGGTATCAGAGCTTATTCTAGATCCATTGGGTCATCCACCGCATTATATACACGCACTAAGTAAATGACACCCTCACCTTACAAGCCGGTTTTGTAAGGATAAGTTAGGTCCAAAATCCTAATAAATTAAGATTAAAAAAAATTAATGGAAAAACTTATAAAAATAAAAAAATTAAGACAGCTATTCAACTAAATAATAAATACCTAACATATTATAATTACACAAAAATGATAGATGAACATCTATTTTCGACACCTTAATAAGAACACTGTATGGGCATGTTATTTCCATGTGAGTCTTGTGTGTGTCAATAGAGAGAGAAAGAACAATATAAAAGAACAAAGTAGTAGATTTATACTGTGTTTGACAACTTTTGGTTGTCCAATTATCACTGCTCTAGTATCATTGTTATATTGTTAATTAAAGTAAAAAAGAATAATAGCATATAAAAGCGTTCAGAATAAAAATAATTTAACCAAAAGTAAAAAATGAAAGACAAAAGAAAAGTCCAAGTTCAACAAAGATCTAATTGAATTAAAGTGAACGACATTTATGTTCGAATCAAAATGAGTATTAAGATGACAAAATAAAAATAATTTAAATTAGATTAGTTAACTCTTATTCCTCCAAAATTCGTCTAACTTGATCCACAAACACTGGTGAAACGGCACCTACACATATCACTTCACTTTCTCAAGAAGGAAAGGCGGGTGAGTAAAGAGTTTGAATAGAATTCACCAAAATAAATTAAAGTCTGAGTTGAAGAGCCTAGAAGCCGTAACAAATACTATCACAAAAACAACAGCGAGAGACATGGGAGTAGTAAGACACACAATCACAGATCACAGCACCTTAACATGTTCATTCATTCATTCCAGTTCCAGCTAGCACATTGGGCGAGCAAATCACAAGATCCATAATATAACAACTAATATGAGGCGCAACAAGTGATGAATAAAAATAAACGCCCCGCAAAGTTTGACATAGTTCCAAAGAAATTAAAGGACACCCACTAATTGAATAAAATTGCAAATTGGAAGAAGAAATAAACCATGGCCTTTTTATAATTCGCAAATAAGAAACTAAGAGAGAGATTTGGATTGCTGA
Organism: Calophaca sinica; assembly: GCA_037113605.1. Classification (NCBI taxonomy): domain Eukaryota; kingdom Viridiplantae; phylum Streptophyta; class Magnoliopsida; order Fabales; family Fabaceae; genus Calophaca; species Calophaca sinica. The sequence continues at coordinate 75,985,827 of CM073734.1, forward strand.
GTAGAGTAAGGGACACATACATAGCAGCAATGGCAGCAATCAATCCGAACAAAGAGGCTCCAAAGCCGCCTATGCCACCGAGTTTGACGACGTGATTGGCGAGTTTATTAGCAGCTAAACTCAGGTCCCTGAAATCAGAGTTGATCAACTGAGCTGCTTCCTCCCCGTGAAAATCCATCCTCTTCCACATTTTTTCCCAACTCAAGAAGTCAGAAGATGAAAGAAAAGAAACAATGACGAAATCTAACAGGAGGATGCAGAGATAAGATTGCTGTGCACTGCCACTCTGGTTTAATTAATTGATGGATTGGTTCCGTGGCAATTAAACGAATTTCAAGCAATCGTATAAGACGTCATCGACCAGGGAATTTATTTTTTTATTTTGTTCTTTCAATTATTAACAAAATTACAAAATCTGGCGAACCTAGTCAGCATTCAATCCTAAGTTATGTCGGCAATATTTTTCAACAGTTACCTTACCGACCTAGAGTAACGCTTTATTTTTTTAAAGTTTTGTGAATTTGTATAAAGTCAATAAACATATGATTCTTTGTTATAAAAATGCTTTATGTTTGTTATAAAAAAAAATTGCTTTAGGTTCCGGATATACAAAAAAAAGTCTTATATTACTTGAAAATTAAAGTCAATAAAATTATAAAAGCTCACATCACATGTTGCGCCTCCTTCTCAACCACAAGATCCATATATCCATATGTTTTAACTCATCGATACGTCTTTTAAGGACAAAATTATAAAAGCTCACATCACATGTGACTAAAAATAGACAATACCAAAACTAGTAGTCGGAACACTTTAAAATATGAATTAAAACAAAATAAAGATAATTGTTATAAAAGTACAGAGTAAGATAAGCAAGTCAAACATTTTCTAAAATCACGCTGATATTCTATTTCGAATCATGTTCAACACTTAAACTAGAGATGGGTCAAGACCACGTGGAGGTTCATGGATCTGCCTTAATAGATGTAGATGTAGATGTGCTGGTGTACGAGTGTATGCCAGCTGGTCCTGCTTTATATTCTTTTTTGGAAGAGAATTCCTGCAAGCAAGCAAGAAACCTAGGTCTCTGTATAATCCATAAGACTATAATATTACTATTTGTGTGTATGTATACATGAGAAACAATTTTTTAATTATATTATTTCATATCTTTTTATGAAATACGAAACTAACCATGGAATTATGTGATATCATTTTATAATTATGTGTTTAGAGGTAAACTCACATGTGATGATCTAATAAGAGACTTCAAATGGTTGAACGAAAAAAATTATAAAATACGCTTGAATCACGGTGGCTGCTAGCGTTGGGATATCCGAAGATAAAGTGGTGGCCACTTACAAGGATTCCAACAATCAAGTTATATAGAGCCTTGTCGGTAAGAGTTGAGGTGATTAGTCATTATCTCCATTAAAATTTGTTCATCATCCATAGTTATTCATCTTATCCAACCGATATTTTGCTGGAGATCTTGGAAATGATGCATTTGGGCTTTGCTATTGGGCTTTTAGCCCAAAACATTAATTGTAAGCGAAGCATGCGGAGGGCTAGCTGGTCCGGCTGGACTGTGGTCGCTGGTTTTTGGGTTGAATTTAAAATGATTATCGAGGTTTGGTTGAATTTATGCGCGATGGTCACTAGGAATGCTAGGGTATGGTCGGCGCAACTGCGCCGTTTCTTCAGTGCCTCCGGCACTGCAACTCCGGCACAATCGGTGCCGTGGTTCTCTTACTCGTCTCAAAAGCGTCCTCATCTTGGCCCCCTATTTCCGTCTCTGCGTTTTCGCCGTTACCCCTCTTTCTCCTGTACGGTGGGGGTATACCAAGACCCTCTTCCCAGCCGGATGCCACTCGCCCTCCACCAGAGCCTCTTGACGGAGAGCACACACTTCCTCCCAATCCTAAAGCTCCCCTTCCTCCACTGGAACCTCCAGACAGTCTCGCCGGCCTTCTCATATGGGAATCCTTCTCCACCGGCCACCACAAACCCGCCTCCTTCTCAACCACCTTCCACACCTGGTTATTTCCTTGTAGTCCCAAACGCCTGCGTTCACTCCGCCGTGTCCCAGCCAAAAAGTACGATGCATATATGGTTTCAGCAGTTTTGACCCTATTGATCTCTGGGTTTTCAAATACCACTGCAGTGAAGCTTCTTACCCCACAATTTGTGCTATCTGGCGGTGCTCCTGAGGCAAACCCAGTGATAATCTCTTTTCGAGCACCATGGCACCAGATCTGGTGGTTGCATGTAGAGCATGGCCAATGGTGAGTCCAAGTTGGTTACGGCTCCGTTCAGGTGGAGAAGATGACTTCAGGGGTATTTTAGTCATTTGGCTTTGAGACTATCCTGGAAACCCTAATGGGTCTGGCCCATTTTGTTTTAAGTGTTAACAGGGTCTGTGGAGGAGGAATTGGACTTGGTTTTAATTGATGGGTTGCCTATTGGGCTTTCGGTCTGTTAGAATAATGTGGTAGGTAGACTTTACTTGAGTAGTATTTAGACTAGATGTCTATTGTGTCAGGAGCAGCTCTTGTACTTTATTGTTGATCTTAGGAGTTTGCATTAATCCTGTGTTGTGCCCTGTTAGTGGGCTGCATATTTGCACTTAGTGTAATGTTTTTGAGGCTTTTGCCCAGTATGAATGAAATATTCCACCTTTGACAAAAAAAAAATGATTATTACCCGTAATAATGTATTATCCAGGGTTTCCTTGTAATTTACTATTTCATTAAAATCTCAGCAAAAAAACTTACACATAACATAAGGATAGCCTTTCTGTATATTACTACTACTATAGTTATAATTATTGTAATTATAATTATAATGTACTCCCTCCGGTCTGAAATATAAGCGGAAAAAAAACTATTTCACACTTACTAAGAAAATTGGTTATTCTCATTTAATATTTTTAAAGTTATCAAAAAAAAAATCTATTTCCAAAGTACCATTGCTTTAAAGTAAAAAGTTTTATTGAAAAAGACAATCTCAATAAATTTAAAGGTATTTTTTGGAACAACATCATTAAATAGAGTAAAATATAGTTGACATTTGCTTATAATTTAGACCATGAATAGTGGATTTTTTTTTGCTTATATTTTAGACCAGAGGGAGTATATGTTGTGCAGCTCATGGGACAAGTGGCAGCTATAGTTATTGCCGACAATCTCTATGTATTGGTGTGTATATAAAAGTGTTGTTGTTTATTACTCCCACTGTCCCATAACTTTGGTTGTTTAAAATTTTGGCACACATACTAAGAAATAATTAATTTAGACAAAGTTTGACTAAAATACCTTTAATAAATGTATCACTTTTCAATACAAAATCTATTGAGAATTACTAACACTCCACTAAAGCTACCTAGTAAAAATAAGCAACAATTAATGTATGCTATTAATTTAAGGGTATAATGGGAAAATAATGCTTAATTTTGCTTTGGATTTCTAAAACAACCAATGTTTTGGGACAAAAAATAAAAAGTTAAAACACCCAAGGTTTTGGGACGGAGGGAGTATAAAGATTAGATAAGCAAATTTTGATTATATTTATAAAAATAATGCTTAGTTGATTGGACATGCAAGACAACTGTTAAGTGCTTCCAAATGTAGAATGTGTCGCCATCAGATATGTAGGATTAAGAGCAACTTTAATGCAATAAGTTAAAGCCGTGTCTCATTTTAGTTGCCGTGCCTTTTAGTTACTTAGCGTTGGAGCAAGTCGATGTGGAACCAACAAAGCTTGAAATTTAGTGGACGTGATTTCTACAGATGATGGTATCTTAACATTAAAAAATTATTCTTTTTCTCACTATATCAGCAAAAATCATGTTAAAAGAAGAGGGAAAAACTGATTCTTCCAAACCATGTTCCAAACCAGAAAATATGAAGAAAAAAAATAAACTACCAGCATTGCAGAAATGGAACAACCACCATCTTCCAAACCAGAATATAGTAGATTATATATATATATATATATAAAGAATACAATAGATTTAATACACATTTAACTCACGGTACACAGATTCAAAGAGCAACTCGTAACAGATTCGCCGTCACTGCGTAAGTTGTCGTCGATGCGCCGTAACCACATCGGACCGGATTTGTCGTCCCAAGCATCACCGAGCGAGAAAGGGAGGTTTTTGGGAATTGGGGTTTTAGGGGTTTCACAGATCTGAAGGTTTTGAGAGGTGAAGGAAGGGATTCAGAGATGGGGGAAGTGAAGGAAGCTTCTTGATAGGGAGAAATTGAGAGAGCCGTTGAGAACGAGAGATGGAGAGAGGCTGGGTAAGGGAGAGGGATTTGGGTGTTAGAGGATGTGAGGGACCGATTGAAGGTTCTGAGCGGTTGAGAGATTTGGGGGAGAAGATGAGATAAGGGACGTGAGAAAGAGAGGCCAAGAGGTTGAGAGATTTGGGAGGAGAAGATGAGATTGAGGGATGTGAGAGAGGGAGACCACTGGTTTTCTGATTGAGGTTGAAAATGGCGGAAACTTTTCAAAGAAGAGTATGAAAGAGAGAGATACATATGATTCTTAAACTGCCACATCGTTGGAGTAAAAGTTCTCTCCATTGCTTATATATGAGTTGACCATTATGGGCCCACAAAAAATGGGTTAAGCAACCCAACTTGGCCCGTTAAGCAACACAACGATAAAGATGCTCTAAGATAACCAGCTATATATCTCAACCTTTAATTTTAAAATCCATTTTCCACATGGTAATATTTTGATAAAAATGATTATTAGTGCGTTTAAATTTTATTATCCGTTTAAAATGGATCAAATCAGGGTGTTCCATGAGGAATTTGAGTGTTTTGTGCGAACTGAGAAAATAAAACTCTATTAATTATTTAAATATTAATCTCCTTATATTTTTTACTGCAGAATCATTTATAATTTGCAAATAATTTATAATATATATGTTCATAATTAATGTTTTTTAAAGAACATTTTCGATAAAAATCAAAGTAAGATTGTTTAATCTAACTTGTGACATAGTATATCACAAATTAGATTTTAACAAATTTAATTTAAAAAAATTTCTCGACAAATAACGAGGATAGTTACTAATGTTTTATATAAGTTGTGCGTGCATTATCAAAACAATTAAATGTCTCCAAAGAATTTAATAATAGAAAGCTTGATTTTTATTCAACTGTTAAAACCTATAATGAATTTTAATTCTTCAAATAAAATTTCAGCATCAAGATCATAAGAATTATCATGTTTTAGATAAGTTTCAAGATGTTTGCAACATAATTTTAAGTCCTTATAAAAGAGTGACCTAAGTGTGTCAATACTAAACAAAAATCCAGAATTCTCCTAAGATATGTGTTATAATGCTCAAATCTTCTATTAAGTGAGCCAATTACTTGATCTATAATATATAAAAATGATGGATCTCATTAGAGAACTCTTTTGCATCAATAATATCTCAAGGAACGATTATTGTATACAACTCTTGGCTGATTTGATTGAGAGTGCCTACCATCTCCCAAGACTGAGATACTCTCAAACTATATATTGATTAAACCTTAATTCTTATTTATAGACCTCTCAAAGTTACTAACTAATTAACAAGCAAACAACTAACCAAAGTTAACTTACTATGACTACTTATCAGGATCCTAAGGTAGCATTTAGTTTGAAGGGAATTGAGGGGAGGGCGAGGATTATTTTAAATTTTGTATGTTTGGTTCAATTTTTTAGAGGGAAGAGAAGCAAAATCCCTCCTAACTCAATTTTAGCTCCCGTCCAATACTGAGTTTTTTGGAGGGGAGGAGAACGGAGATTAAATCATTTAAAATAAAATTACTTAAATATCCTTATATATAATATAATATAAAAGACTATAAGGATATACAAGTAAATTAATCTCTCCCCTCCATTAAAATCTCTCTCTTCCGCTCCTGAACCAAACAAGCAAAGGCGTCCCTCCCATATACACTCCCCTCCTCTCAACCAAACACAAAATTAAATTAAATCCATCTCCTACCCTCCCCTCCCCTCCATTAAAATCTCTTCCCTCCTCTCGTTTGAACCAAATAGACTCTAAAAGATTCCTCAGTAGACTCAATGTTTGATTATGTGCATTTAGTGTGATTTTTATCATAGTATTTTTCTACAAATTTGTTGTTTTTGAACAAACAAAGATTCAATCTCTTTTTTTTTTCCCGAAGGAAACAAATCTATTCCATTTAACTTCATGCTCTCGGCTTGGTGAAGGATGGATGGTGCCATGAACTTGTTTTGCAAGCTCCTAGTCATGCAACACATTGAAGGCCAGGATAACCGAGCTATTGACATCCAATTCCTCGCTCTTCCATACTTTGTCGTTCCTTCTACGCCACAAACACCAGAGGATCATAGCACACTTATGCTGCTACTGCTTATCTTCACTACAAAAAATCCTAAAGATCAAGTCTGTGAAATCTGTTGCATGAGGAATATGTGCCTCGACCGAGTGATATAAACCAGCAGCCTTCTAGATAGAAATCGCGCGATCACACCCAATGAATGTATGCCATTCATTTTCTTCTCTAATATCATAGAACTGACAGGTGGTTGGACAATTTACTTGCTTGGTTTGGAGGCGAGCCCGAGTGGGCAATACACCTCTCAAAACCCTCCAAACGAGTAGCTTGACTTTATGTGGAATTCTCATCTGCCAAATGAGCTTCCATTCTCCAGATACCCGAAGATGAGACACGTCGATTAGGTTTTCCATGATCCCAAAATATGTTGATTTTACTGTATAGGTTCCACTGCGGCTGAGCTTCCAAATTTGCTTGTCTTCTAGTTGCACACAAGGAATAGGGATGTTTAGTATTTGTTGTGCATCAGCGTGATTAAAGAAAGACCGAACCAAATTATTATTCCAACTATGAGTGTCATTGTTTATAAGCTTTGCAACTACCCGATCTTCAGTGCCCATAATCGGGTTGCTAGTGACACTAGAATTTCCTTTCGATCGTAACCAAGGTTGACTCCAAATGTTGATATGCCGACCATCACCAATTCTCCATCTCAATCCTACGCCAAACATAGCTGAGATTGTGGCCCAAGCGGGGCCCCAGAAAATCCCCTTTTGGGAAGTATTTAGCTTTAAAGACTCTAGACACTATGGCATCGGTGGCAATCTTCCACCCTTGCTTCCCTAGCATTGCCAAATTGAAACCATGGAAGTGTTGAAAACCTATACCTCCGTGCTCTTTCCTCATTGTCAACTTCTCCTAACTCAACCAGTTGATACCTATCCCAGTTCTTTTATTTGAGCCCCACCAGAAAGAATTTATCATCCGTTCAAGTTCCTCCCCAAGAGAAAGGGGAAGAAGGAACGTACTCATACAGTATGTAGGGATAGCTTGAGCCACCGATTTAACTAAGACCTCACGTCCTGCTTTCGGAAGATGCTTACCATTCCACTGTTGAACTTTCCTCCATACCCTGTCACGGAGGTAAGCAAAGACAACCTTCTTATCTCTACTCACCATGGAAGGCAAGCCCAGGTATTTTCCTGTTCTAATGCACTTAGCCACACCTAACAGAGTGGTAATCATCTCCTTCATCTCCGTCCTAGTATTCTTGCTGAAGTAGATCTCTGACTTTTGCATGTTGATGGCTTGCCCCGAGGCTGTCTCATAAATTCGTAAGAGGTTCTTCAGGGTGTTGCATTCTCTCTTTGTTGCCCTGCAAAACAAAAAACAGTTGTCAGCAAATAAAAGGTGTGTGAGGGTTGGAGCCCCCCCACACACTTTCACACCGTGTATATCTCCTCTCGCTTCCGTTCGTTTTATCAAGGTAGTGAGACCTTCTGCACACATGATGAACAAATAAGGTGACAGTGGGTCACCTTGTCTCAGTCCTCTCCCTGGGATAACGGGTCCCACATTTTCCCCATTCACCATAACTGAATACTGAACTGTTTCCAAGCACATACCCATCCAATCTACCCATTTTTGACAGAAACCAAACTTACTTAATCATCATCCCTTTCAGAAACCTCCAATCCACTCTATCATAAGCTTTACTGATGTCAATCTTGAGGGCTACTTCACCATCCTTACCTTTTACTTTGCACTTCATATGATGAAAAAGTTCAATAGCCACCATCACATTGTCTAGAATGGACTTATTTTCCACAAAGGCCGACTGCTCCTGGGAAATACATTTAGGCATAAGGCGCTTCAATCTATTAGCCAGGACTTTTGAAATAATTTTATACACCACATTGCAAAGAGAGATAGGTCTTAAATCCTTCATGGATGTGGGATTCTCCTTTTTGGGGATTAGAACAATATTAGTGTCATTTAGGTTGGGGGAAAGAAACCCCTCTCCAGCCAAGCAACACCAGCATGGAACACTTCCATCCCACAAAGGTCCTAGAAACGCTTGTAGAAAGCTGGATTTAGACCATTCGGGCCCAAAGATTTATCAGAATGCATTTAGAAGAGAGCCTTTTTAAATTCAGATACAGTAAAAGAAGCAGTAAGGGAATTATTATCAGCTTCAGCCACTCTTGCATCAACTAAATTAAGGACCGGGTCATAGGCACCATCACTCTAGGAAAAAAGATCATCAAAATAATTTTTTGCAATATCGCACATACCTCTTTGATCCTCTATCCTGACTCCATCTCCTCTGTCCAATGTCGTCAAGGTATTCCTCCATTTTCTAGCACTGGCCATAACATGAAAAAATTTAGTATTCACATCACCATCACGTAACCAAAAAACCTTTGCTCTCTGCCTCCTAAAAGTTTCTTCCTGAGTTAGAAGAAGGCCCATCTTATCTTGGACCTCTTTATAGAAACTATCACCGCCATGACCTTCACGAATTGCTTTTAGCTCCTTCCTACACTCTTCAATGGTCGCACAGTACTTCCTTCTAAGATGTCTGCCCCACTCATTTAACTCTGAAGAACAACTATTGAGGCACATCATCAAGTCACCGGGCAGCGCCTTATCCCACCCTTCCCTAACAACCAAATCCAACTCTGGTTCTTCTAACCAAGCATTCTCAAAGCGAAAAGAAGGCACTCCCATTCTTCTCTCCCTATCAAGAAGTTTGAGAAGGATAGGGGAATGGTCGGAACGATCCGCAACTCCATTTGTGAGCCTACATCTAGGATAGATCTCTAACCAATTTTGAGTGGCCAGGGCCCTATCAAGAGCTCCTTAGTGGTGTCAGGACTTTTTCTACTTTGTCTGCAAGTGAACTGATAACCCTCCAGAGGCAAATCAATCAAGTTACTATCCAACACCGCTTCTCTAAACCTACAAAGCAGCCTCGGGGGATGATCCACACTTCTGCTAGTATCATCATTAGACAAGAGATCATTGAAATCGCCTATAGTACACCACGACAAAGAGTTGTCTTGTGCTAGGGTACGAAAGAGATCCCAAGATTCTCTTCTCCTACGATGCTATGGGAAACCATAGAAACCAATAAACCTCCACAAGGGCTTCCTTTGGTAGATAATCTCAGCATTGATATAATTTGTTCCGGACTGGGCCGAGGCCCAATCCGTCGACCCACCTTCCCTCGATGCCACGTCGTCCGCATGCCTGTCCGCCTTCCCTCAACGTGGCCGACCCAACGGCTTTGTGCATTAAAAGAATTTAATGCCGACTTTCGGGTTTCACGGGACGGTTACACATCGACAGTAACCGTCCTCAACTCATATTAAAAGAAGACTGCGTCGAACGGTCGAGGTAATGATCTTTCTACCACCCTTTACTCACCTCGACACACACTGACTTGAGCGTCGGAGTGTTTGCAGGTACACCACCCGACGCGCCGTCGTCATCCGTCGCGAGCACAACCGCACTGCTTCCCTCCGGTCATCCTCTGAAGTTCTGTTCAGAACATTGGCGCCGTCTGTGGGAATCGTTTCTGATTCCATCTTCTTTGTCGAAGTCTCCCTTCTTCACTCGACGATGACTGGATCGAAGCGTCAGGTCGCGACTAGCAGTTCCACTCATGCGAACGCAGATCTTGAACAACCAAACCAGCCGATAGCTCCGACAGAACCACCTCTCCAGCATGACGCCGTTCCGATCGTTGCTGCTCAAACCGATGCCGGAACGGAAACCACCGCCATCCTCATTCGCGAGTTCCGCGAATTCATCCGAAGCCATGCCGAAGCGATGCATGCTCAGAATCAACGCCTCGATCGAATGGAGAATCAGCAGAAGGAACTCTCCGCTCGCGTTGCCACCCAAATCGGAAACAGAAAAGATCGAGCCTCTCATTCTCCTCGGAGATCGAAGGAGTCTGAAAATCTCAGATCTGTTCATCGCCACCACCGTGGCACGACTCCACGCCGCTCTGTGCATAGAGCACTCCGCCGTGCTCATTCTGTGTCATCAACTCCTCGGAGCGATGACACGAGTGATTCGAGCGGGACCTTTGGTCCTTTTACATCCGAGATCATGAAATTCCCGATTCCGAAGCATCTTCAGAAACCACCCGCTTTGGACTCATACGACGGCACCACCGACCCCGACGAGCATGTTGGTTGCTTTGATACTGTCATGGGCTATCGAGGCGCCCGGGCGGTGAAGTGCGTAATCTTTCCTACGCTCACGAAGAAAGCGGCGTTGTCTTGGTTCAGGACTCTTAAGAAAAATTCCATTGGTTCGTGGACTGAGCCCGTCGACCGCTTCTCCCCACATTTCACTGCGCCTAAAGTCCAACCCAGTCGACAGCCAGACCGGCCGCAATTCAAAGAAGAAAGATGAGTCTATCGGAGACTACGTCGGCGCTTCAACAAAGAAGCCATTTTGGTGAAGAAATGCTCGACGAGATGAAGCTGTACTTGCTAGAGCAAGGCCTGGTCGAAGGAAGTTTATTCGGTGTCGACATTGGTGTCGACAAACCGAGGTCCTCGACCGAAGTTCCTGGCGAGCTTCAGAAATTTATGAATTACGAAGAGAAGTTGATAGCCTCAAAAGCCAAAGACAAATCCCCAGAGTAACACTGACAAGCAAAGATGAAGAAATATAATTAAGTTGAAACAAATGTATCCTAAACACATAAGTGTGAAGCAGTGAAGTATGATTGAAGAAATACACAATCAGCATTTATTTACTATCAAAACCTTGCACCTCTGATGGAACCTCGTGCCGAGACCGCGTGCACGAGATCCCTGATGAAGAGATCGAGCCTCGTGTCGAGACCGCGTGCACGAGGTCGTGATAAAGCCTTGTGCGCTTGCACAAGCACCTCTGCAATAGATGGATACACAGTCCAGTATTCGAGCGACTTACCAGGCCCACCTCTGCAATTGCAAAATTCAGACGACCTTAAACTCGGCTACGTCATGGACCTTGATTATTTGATGACCCCGACCTTGCCGCTTGGACAGCCAGATCAATTACTCCCACAGGGAAGTATAAAACTCGACTACGAGCACTTTACTCAGCATAAAATTAACGCTAACTTAATTACATCAAGTTACTGCAAATTGTCTATACTTCGACAGGAACAACGTGATAAAGCCTTGTGCGTTGGCACAAGCACCTGATGAATCAAGAGATCGACCTCGTGCCGAGACCGCGTGCACGAGCTCGTGAATGATGAATCGACCTCGTGCGAGACCGCGTGCACGAGCTCGTGATAAAGCCTTGTGCGTTGGCACAAGCACCTGATGAAGAGATCGACCTCGTGCCGAGACCGCGTGCACGAGCTCGTGATAAAGCCTTATGCGTTGGCACAAGCACCTGATGAATCGACCTCGTGCCGAGACCGCGTGCACGAGCTCGTGAAAGAAGATATCGACCTCGTGCCGAGACCGCGTGCACGAGCTCGTGATTGAAGAGATCGACCTCGTGCTGAGACCGCGCGCACGAGCTCGTGATAAAGCCTTGTGCGTTGGCACAAGCACCTGATGAATGAAGAGATCGACCTCGTACCGAGACCGCGTGCACGAGCTACCTGATGAAGAGATCCACCTCGTGCCGAGACCGCGTGCACGAGCTCGTGATAAAGCCTTGTGCGTTGGCACAAGCACCTGATGAATGAAGAGATCGACCTCGTGCCGAGACCGCGTGCACGAGCTCGTGATAAAGCCTTGTGCGTTGGCACAAGCACCTGATGAATCGACCTCGTGCCGAGACCGCGTGCAAGAGCTCGTGATAAAGCCTTGTGCGTTGGCACAAGCACCTGATGAATGAAGAGATCGACCTCATGCCGAGACCGCGTGCACGAGCTCGTGATAAAGCCTTGTGCGTTGGCACAAGCACCTGATGAATAGACCTCGTGCCGAGACCGCGTGCACGAGCTCGTGATAAAGCCTTGTGCGTTGGCACAAGCACCTGATGAAGAGATCGACCTCGTGCCGAGACCGCGTGCACGAGCTCGGGATAAAGCCTTGTGCGGTGGCACAAGCACCTGATGAATCGACCTCGTGCCGAGACCGCGTGCAGGCTCGTGATAAAGCCTTGTCGCGTTAGCACAAGCACCGATGAAGAGATCGACCTCGTGCCGAGACCGCGTGCACGAGCTCGTGATAAAGCCTTGTGCGTTGGCACAAGCACCTGTGATCGACCTCGTGCCGAGACCGCGTGCACGAGCTCGTGATAAAGCCTTGTGCGTTGGCACAAGCACCTGATGAAGAGATCGACCTCGTGCCGAGACCGCGTGCACGAGCTACCTGATGAAGAGATCGACCTCGTGCCGAGACCGCGTGCACGAGCTCGTGATAAAGCCTTGTCGACCTCATGCCGAGACCGCGTGCACGAGCTCGTGACAAAGCCTTGTGCCTTGCACAAGCACATCAAGCCTCGTGTCGAGAACTGCCTCAGCAGACGTGGAACACGAAGGTCCCGAACGACCTAATGAACAAGCACGACATGACGACACTTGCAGCCTCATTTAACAAGGACGCCGAACGTCGACATCAACGAACCGACAACAAGTCACCACCTCGGCGGTCCGAGCTAGCGACTGGGGGCAATCAGCCCGGACCGGGCCGAGGCCCAATCCGTCGACCCACCTTCCTCGATGCCACGCCGTCCGCATGCTGTCCGCCTTCCTCAACGTGGCCGACCTAACGGCTTTGTGCATTAAAAGAATTTAATGCCGACTTCCGGGTTTCACGGACGGTTACACATCGGCGAACTGGCCCTCAACTCATATTAAAAGAAGACCACGTCGAACGGTCGAGGTAATGATCTTTCTACCACCCTTTACTCACCTCGACACACACTGACTTGAGTGTCGGAGTGTTTGCAGGTACACCACCCGACGCGCCGTCGTCATCCGTCGCGAGCACAACCGCACTGCTTCCCTCCGGTCATCCTCTGAAGTTCTGTTCAGAACATAATTCAAATAGTAATTTATAATATTGCACGAAAAAGGATGCTTACATAACAACGCCAAACCACCACTCCTACCTTTCCTATCAACAGCAAAAGAAAAATCAAAACCCAAACGTACATGAATTTCTTCAATCTTACTAGCTTGAACTAAAGTCTCACAAAGAAAAATAAGATCTGGATGGTACTTCCGGACAAGATCCCAGAGGGACGAAACTGCCCGAGGGTTGCCCAATCCCTGACAGTTCCAACTTAAGATACTCATTGTCCCTGGCAGGCCTCTTTGCCAGGGCCCGCCATTAAAAAAAGGTCATTTTTTGCATTTGTCTCCCCCTCCTTAACAAAAACTTTCTGTGATGGCATAGCATGCTTACTGTGGTCTGGCTCGCATGGAATTCTCATCTCTCCCATCACGTGGGTTATTGCGTGGTTGACTGGGTCTGTTGCAGTCAAGTTATCGCCGCGTCCACGTTTTTTATTGTCCACATTCTCGCACTCCATCTCATCCAATAAGGGTCAACGAAAGGTCTTCCCTCATTAGTGCCATTATGTGAACCTAATTACGTTGGGCCCACCTTGTCATTATTCTGGAAAATCCGCTCGTAACATTCTTGCCAGTGTTTTGTAACAAACCCACAAATCTCTCCTTTTTCAACCGTTCTGCATGGGCTTCCTTAACGCCCGCGACATTTACGCCGCCTTCACCGGTGTCATCAGTGCGAACCCCCGATTTTGCGTAACCTGATTGCTCCAGCCCTGCCCCGCCGACCCTTCCTCCCTTAACCATCTAGAACTCGCGCCACCACCCTGTCTTCGCCCTTCCACTCGTAGTTCAGGACCCCACCCACGGCGGCCATCGTCATTCTCCAAGCTAAATAACGATTTGCAGAAATAGTCTGTGTGCCCTAGATGCCCACCAAAATAGCAATATGTGTCCAGTCATTCATATTTGAAGGTGACCTCTTTTATCTCCCATCCCTACTTCTTTATCCTCTTCAACCCCTTTAGTGGCTTTCTAACATCAAATAGGACCCTGATTCGCATATATCGCTTCCAGGAACTCGAGTTATTGGTCGCATCGTACTCAAGGTAATCACCAATGAAGTTGCCGAGTAGCCTGCCAAAAGCTTCCGACATGAACCCAGCTGGAACATTGTACACCTGCACCCAAAACGAAATAGTATATAGGGGAACCTGCCCTGGTACTTCGCCCTCTTCTAAGACCCCTAAGATGAGCAGATGGTTGTCGTACGCCCACGGGCCTTGACTCATCACACGTTGCACATCACGTTGGTGATAAAATGCGAACAAGAAAATCCCTGGCTCTGCTTCCGTGATTGAGGGAATTTTTGAAATAATAACATTAAATATGAGTAGATTAGTTGACATTTGCCTATGTTTGGAGTAGTCCGCAAACCCTACGCATTTTTTTTTGCTTATAGTTGAGTTCGGATGAAGTAATTTTTTATCGTTAATATAATCAGCTGGTTGAAGTAAAGTTTCTCTTAAGTCTGAAGCTTGAGTATTAATTGCATATACACTATTCACGTGACTTTCCTGTTACAATTAGTGAGGTTTTTAATAAAAGTAATTTGCTTATCAAAAAAAAATACCATGACTTTCCCATAATGTTTATGACATACTTGTAAAGAAAATAAGATGTGGACATAATTGTTTTTCTGTTATTAATTCAGTGAGACAGTACATCAAATATATAATGTGATACAATAAAGTAAAAATAGAAACAGAATTAATGCTAATAAAAAGGAATAAAACAGTGCCTAATTACTTTATAAATAAATCCCTTGATTTAAGGGATTTCAAGTTGACTCTCCTAATAATTACAGGTAATAATTACAAATATACAACTCATATTTATAGCTCGACACTCCCCCTCGAGCTGAGGAATAGATGTCTTCCATTCCCAGCTTGATGATAAGATCATGGAAACTTAAGCTGTTCAGCCCCTTTGTAAGAACATCAACCACTTGTTGTTTTGATGGAACATAGGACATACACACTAGGCCTTCCTCCAACTTTTCTTTAATGAAATGTCTATCAATTTCGATATGCTTTGTCCTATCATGCTGCACCGGATTATAGGCGATACTAATAGCTGACTTGTTGTCACAATAGAGCTTCATCGGGCCCTTCAATTCAATTCTTAAATCATCTAGAATAATTTTCAGCCACAATAGTTCTCATAGTCCTTGAGCAATTGCTCTGAATTCAGATTCTGCTGATGACCTTGCTACTACATTCTGTTTTTTGCTCCTCCATGTTACTAAATTCCCTCCGAGGAAAGTACAATAGCCAGAAGTTGATCTTCTGTCCACATAGGATCTTGCATAGTCAACATCTGTGTAAGCTTCTACGGCCAGGGTACTATTCCTTTTAAACAAAATTCCTTTCCCGGGACTGCCCTTTAAATAATGTAGTACCCTATATGCAGCCTGGAGATGAGATTCTATCGGATTGTCCATAAATTGGCTTATCACACTCACTGAGTATGCGATATGGCCTTGTGTGAGCAAGATATTTAAGTTTACCCACCAACCTTTGATACATTTGCCTATCAATCGCTGGTTCCTCTTGAGCTTCTCCCAACTTAGTATTTAGGTCCATAGGGGTTGCGACGGGTTTGCATCCAAGCTTTCCAGTTTCTGCTAGTAATTCTGTTACATATTTTTGTTGGGATATGAAGATCCCTTGATTTGAATGAGCAACTTCAATACTGAGAAAATATTTAATCCTTCCCAACTCCTTTATCTCAAATTCTCGGACCAGTTTCTGCTTCAAGTCACCCTTTTCTTTCTCATCATTTCCTGTTATAATGATGTCGTCAACATAAACTAAGAGTGCAGTCATTCCCCCAGCTGTGGTCACCTTGACCTTTTTTATACCCAAACTCCTTCATAGCTTTTGTGGATCTCCTAAACCATGCTCTAGGGGACTGTTTTAGTCCATAAAGAGCCTTTCGAAGCTTGCACACCTTGCTGCCTCTATCACCTTCAAATCTGGGTGGAATATTCATATAGACTTCCTCATTTAGATCACCATGAAGGAATGGATTCTTCACATCATACTGCAATAGCTGCCAATTGAAGTTGGCAGTCAATGCTAGCAAAATTCTGACAGTATTCATCTTTGCAACTGGGGCAAAAGTCTCTTGGTAATCTACTCCATAAGTTTGAGTGTATCCCTTGGCAACTAACCTTGCTTTATACCTCTCAAGGGAGCCATCAGCCTTGTATTTCACAGTGTATACCCACTTCCAATCAACAATGTTTTTTTTCTTTTGGTCTGTCAACCACCTCCCATGTGTTATTCTTCTCTAATGCATTCATTTCCTCTTTCATAGCCTGCCTCCATTCTATTTTTAACAATGCTTCAGAAACAGTATTAGGAATAGCAATAGTATTTAAACTAGTGATGAAATTTCTCTGAGAAGGGGACAATTTGTTAAGAGAGACATAGTGAGATAATGGATAAAGAGACTTCTTTGTGCACTGCCTTGTACCTTTCCTTATAGCAATGGGAAGATCTAATTCATTTGTTGTACACCTTTCAGGTTCTATTGGAATATTAGTTTCCAATATTAATTCAGGTTCAGTACTAACCTCCTTTATATTTCCAGAATCTGAATTGCACTCCTGAACTTGTGCCTGTTCAGGAATAATTTTCCTCCTTGAGTAAACTTGAGAAAATCTTGGCAAATTCTGAGACACCTTGTTGGAATAGCACCAGAATCAATATTTGGAGCATTAGAATTTAAATTTGGATCAGCATCAGGATTTTCTGCAGTGGAATTCGTAGCTTCTTCCGAATTAGGGACTTCAGGAGCAGTACACATAGGGGCTGGAAATTCTGAAAGTTCAAAGGACGCACAAGGACTGTCTTCCATCATTGAAAACTCCCCCTGAAGAGAGGACTTGGAGAAGAAAAGTTTGTGCTCTGAGAAAGTTATATCTGCATATACATACCACTTCTTTGATGATGGATTGTAGCATTTATACCCCTTTTGAGTGGGTGAATAGCCAAGGAAGACACACCTTACAGCCCGTGGATCAAGTTTATCTCTATGCTGTTTGTGAACATGGACAAATGCTGTACACCGAAATATCCTAGGGATTAGACCATTAGAAGCCCTAAATTGTGGATAGAAGCTGTTGAGAACTTCAATGGGGCTTTTGTTGTCAAGAATCAGTGTTGGTAGTTTGTTTATCATATATGAGACAGTAAGGACAGCTTCTCCCCAATAGGATTTGGGCACATCTCCTTGAAATAATAAAGCTCGGGTGGTATTGAGTAAGTGGCCATTCTTCCTCTCAGCTACCCCATTTTGTTGGGGGGTATTAACACATGATAAATCATGGATGATGCCTTGTGAAGTGAAGTATGTAGACAACATTTGATTAAAGTAATCTCTAGCATTGTCAGTTCTAAATTTTTTAATTTTGGCCCCAAATTGAGTCTGAACCATTGAGTGAAAGCTAGGAATTATACTCCTTACATTAGATTTCTGCTTGAGTAAAAAAATCCACGTAACTCGAGTGCAATCATTAATTAATGATAAAAATCAACGAGTCCCAGAAATATTTGATACAGTAGAAGGTCCCCAAACATCACTGTGTACTAAATCAAAAGGACGAAAGCTTCTTTTATTGTTGGAAGGAAAAGGTACACGTGTGTGCTTAGCTAACTCACACACATCACAATGAAATTCAGTGACATTTAATCCTTGACATAATTTAGGAAACATCAACTTTAAGCATTGAATGATGGATGTCCTAAACGGTGGTGGTGCAGCCAAACAACATCCTTATTTGAAGAACTAAGAAAAGACAGAGGCAGATTTTTCTCCTTGAAATCTTGGGCTTCGAGGTGGTAAAGGCCATTTCTCCTGTTAGCAAGTCCAATCTTCTTCCCCGATCCCTGCTCCTGGAGAACACAATAGGAAGGAAAGAACATAGCATAACAATTGAGATCATTAGTAAGCTTCTTAATAGAAACAAGATTGGCCGATAATTTGTGCACATGGAGAACATCTTTCAGAATAATTGTAGGAGTGATGTATATGTCTCCAATACCCGCAACAGTAGTTACAGAGCCATTTGCTACCACAATTTTCCTATTACTTGGGCAAGGATTATAGGAATGGAAAAATTGTGATGTGGGAGTCATATGATCTGTTGCACCTGAGTCAATAACCCAAGAGGAAACGCCAGATGAGACATTCATGCAAAGAGGAGTACCTGAAAGTGCCAAAGAGCAAGATCCAACAGAAGTTCCAACAGGTTTCGCAAGTGTTCCCATCAGGATTTTTAGCTTCTGAATTTCTTCATCATTGAAATCTCCAACCCCAGATGACTCTAGGGATTTTTCCACCATGTGTGCTCGAGGCCTTTACTGCCCCCCACGATATCCCCACTCATTGCTTGGTGGTTTTCCATTAAGCTTCCAACATTTTTCTCTCGTATGTCTTGGTTTATTGCAATAAGTGCACTATAGATTGTTCTTGTTGTCCTTCCCTTGGCCTTTATAATTAGAAGGTTTGTTAGGCAGATCACTTCTCTCCTTTTGTAGCAGCTCTTGTTTGGTTACCAATGCTGAACATTCTATGTTTTGAGGCTCAAGCATAACACTCCTTCTACTTTCTTCTGCCCGAACCATAGAGATTGCTTCCTCTAAGGAAGTTGTGTCCTTAATAAGAATCTGAATATTGACTTGGTCAAACTCATGGTTCAGTCCAGCCAGAAAATCATATACACGATCTTTTTCAATGAAGTTCTTCAAAAGGGCTGCATCTTCAGTGCACTTCATATTAAATACACGGTAATGATCCAGCTATTGCCACAAATTCTACAAGATGTTGGCATACTCTGTTACTGACTTGTTCCCTTGCTTAGTCGCTGCAGTTTTCACTTTTATCTCGTACACTTGGGCAGCATCATTGGCCTTTGAATATGTACGATTGATGAAGTCCCAGGTGTCCTTGGATGTCTTCAAGAACATGCAAGTATCCCTGATTGTGGGTTCCATTGAGTCCCATAACCAGGACATTATCATAGAGTCCTCTTCATCCCATGACTCAAATTTTGGGTTCTTTTTCTCTGGACCAGAATCTAGAAGATGTGAAAAACGTCATCCCTTGAGATAGTGTTTGACAAATTGGGACCCCTTGAGATAGTTCTTCCCATTGGGGCGATAAGAAGCTCGAATACTTTGTAATTCTTCAGTTTTTTGAACCGAGTTAGACTCATCAGCGGGAGGATTAGTCTTGTTGATCAATGTGGTTTCTGTTTCTTTGTCTGACATGGTGATAAGGGCTGTGCAGATTTGCTTTCTGTAGAGATGGAACATAGCTATTAAGGATGCCTTAAGGTAAATCAGACGCACATCAATGAGGCTGCTTAACAGAAGGACACATTTGCAGCGATTAAGGCTGCTCTAGCGCGCAGAAGAGAGAGTTGCATCAATGAAGGCTGTTGGAAAAATCGCACTCAAACTCACAAGAACACACAGAGAAAGAGATAGAGAAAACAACACAAGCATATATGTGGTTCACCCTCAGTGTGAGGATTACGTCCACGGGCAGGAGAAGAGAGAAATTCACTATGAATTCAGATTACAAGAGTATGTTACTCAATTGCTTATCATCCTCTATATATAACAAATAGAGGAAGCAATTCTGTTACTTCACCAGAACAACAAATAACAGAAAGTAACTGAACTAAACTAAGACTCATAAACGAAGCCCAACAATGAAGTGAGATCGACGCCCATCAACCGTATTTGGTATGCAAAAGGAGACCAGACGCCGGTATACGTAAGAGACCGCTGGTAGACTGGAAGAGACCGCACGCCGGGTAGACCGGAAGAGACGCACTGGTAGACCGTGGTCGATAAACCAAAAGCTGTAATGGAGCAGTGGTTTAAGCCCAAAACCAACAAATCTCCACCTTGGGGTCAAACCACTATCAGAAACATTTAGCAAATTCTCATCTTCCCTTAAACTGCCATTCAGAACTGTTATTTCCAGCTATCAACATTGAGCATGTCCAAACAATGCATGAACTTGCTCTTGGGAACCGGTTTGGTCATGATATCAGCTGGATTGTCCTTAGTATCAACCTTGAGCACCTTTATTCTGTTTTCAGTCCGAATGAAGTGATACCTAACATCTATGTGTTTGGTTCTCTCATGGTGCACTTGATCTTTTGCCAAACAAATGGCACTTAAGCTGTCACAAAATATGATGGCTTTATCTTGTGGAAAGCCTAAGTCACTGATAAGGCCTTTAAGCCAAATGCCTTCTTTTGCTGCCGCCGAGCCATATACTCGCTTACGTGGTTGATAACGCCATCGTGGTGCAATGTAGCTTTCCAACTTACTAAACACTTGCCAACCGTAAAAGCATAACCAGTAATGGACCTTCTACCATCAAGATCCCCAAAGATAGTCGAACTGAGAAACCGAAGAGAACAAGTAGAATCATTCCCATACACAAGACCAACATCACTTGTTCCTTTGAGATATCTGAAAACTCTCTTGACAAAGAATCCAGTTGCTTCCCTGGCCCGCTCATGTATCCGCTATGACACTTACAACTTGTGCAAGATCGGGTCTAGTGCAAACCATGGCATACATGATGCTGCCAACTGCACTAGCATATGGAACTCTCTCCATGTAGTCCCTTTCAGCTTCTGACTGAGTCTCAAACACTTCACTGATTCTGATGGTTGCAGTAAGTGGAGTGGTAACAGGTTTTGCAGTAGTCATGCCAAATCTGTTTAACACTTTCTGAATGTAAGACTTCTGACACAAGAAAAGCTTCTTCTTATCTCTCGTCCCTGAGATTTCCATTCCCAAAATCCTCTCTAAAGACCAAGGTCTTTCATGTCGAATTCAGAACTGAGAAGAGACTTGAGCCTATTAATATCAGTCATGTTTTGAGATGCAATGAGCATGTCATCAACATAGAGCAATAGGTAGACATAGGAATCATTTTTCGCCATCGAGGTACACACATGAATCATAAGGACTTCTTTTGAATCCATGGTGAATCATAAACTGATCAAATTTCCTATACCATTGCCTTGGAGATTGCTTCAAGGCATACAATGATTTCTTCAACTTGCAAACTAATTTCTCCTTTCCTTGTTCTACAAAGCCCTCAGTTGCTTCATGTAAATGTCTTCCTCTAAATCCCCATGTAGAAAAGCTGTTTTTACATCAAGTTATTGTAATTCCAAGTCCATATTAGTTACTAAGGCAAGGAGAACCCGAATGGAAGTGTGTCTTACAACTGGAGAGAAAATTTCATTGTAGTCCACACCTTCCTTTTGGCTAAAACCTTTTGCAACTAATCTGGCCTTGAATTTGATTCCATCTACTTTGGAGATTCCAGGTTTCTTCTTAAAAATCCACTTGCTTCCCACCACTTTTCTGCCTTCAGGCAACTTCACAAGCTGCCATGTATTGTTTTTGTGCAGAGACTGCATTTCATCATGCATGGCTGTGAGCCATTTTTCTGCTTCTGAACAAGTAATAGCCTCCTGGAAATTTGCTGGCTCTTGTGCATCAACATCTTCAGCAACTTGAAATGCATATGAGAGCATATCTTCATAACCATACCTCTCTGGAGCCTTTCTATTCCTTTGAGACTTTCTGATGCCTGCATCTGTTTCTGTTTCTGCTTCAGTTTCTGCAGGAATTTGCAATTCTGTGACAGATTCTGATTGGTCTGCTTGACTACCCGATTCTGCTTGATCAGTGCCTTTCTCAGCTTGATCATTCTGCCCTTCAATTTCTTCAAACTCCACCTGCTTATAGGTTTTGTCACAGCTTGGTGATTGTGCAATTTCAGCTTTGTTATGCAGTAGAGACCTCTCATCAAAGTTTACATCTCTACTCAAAATCACCCTTTTCTCAGATTGTGACCAAATCCTATATCCCTTGACACCCTCACCATATCCAACAAAAATTCCCTTTCTAGCTCGAGGTTCAAGTTTGCCCTCACTAACATGGTAATAAGCAGGACAACCAAAAACTTTAAGCCTAGAATAATCAGCAGGTTTGGAAGACCATACCTCAATTGGAGTTTTTATTGTCAATGGGTGAGGAGGGAGACCTGTTGACAATGTAGCATGTTGTAGCAACAGCTTCAGCCCAGAAATGTTTCTTCAACCCTGAATTGGATAGCATACATCTAGCCTTATCCAATAAGGTCCGGTTCACTCTCTCTGCTATGCCATTCTGTTGAGGTGTGTTCCTCACTGTATATTGCCTGGAAATACCTTCAGCTGTGCAGAATTTATTGAACTCTTCAGAACAAAACTCTAAACCATTATCGGTTCTTAGTCTTTTAATCTTTCTTCCCACTTGATTTTCTATCAAAGTTTTCCAATTCTTGAAACATTGGAAAGCCTCAGACTTGTGTTTCATCATATAAACCCAAGTCATGCGAGAGTAGTCATTAATAATGGAAAGAAAGTACCTAGCTCCACCTATAGATGGAACCTTTGATGGACCCCAACAATCTGAGTGTATGCTGTCCAGAGTAGCCTTGGTTGTGTGTGAAGCCTTACGAAATTTGGATCTATGATGCTTACCAAAAACACAATGTTCACAAAATTCCAATGCTCCTCCTTTCGACCTTGTAATGTTCTTGATCAACGAGAACTTTCAGCCCTTTTCACTCATGTGCCCCAATCTCATGTGCCATGCAAAGATGTCGAGTTTGTTTTTACGCCACGTAAGCGATTGCTTCGCATTAATCGAGTTGTCCCTTGAAGAATGTATAGATTTACGTGTTTTGAGCCCTGTAACACCACAGTCCCTTTCCTGCTTCGATCCGCATAATCCTCCTTGAACACTTTGCATATGAAGCCCTTTGAATCAAAAGCACCAACAGAGATGAGGTTTCTTTTTAATCCAGGAACATGCTTGACATTGGTTAAGGTTCTAATCACATCATCATGCATTTTGATTTGAATAGAACCTATACCAATTGTCTTGCACGGTTCATTGTTTCCCATGAGCACATTTCCTCCAAGCTTCTCATCATACGTCACAAACCAATCTTTGTGAGGACACATATGATGAGAACATCCTGAGTCTAGCACCCACTGTTCTGACTGAGTTTGATCATCATTAATAGTGAGAGCATACTCAGAATCCGATGAGCAGTCTTCTTGAGCAGTAGCAGCAACAGATTCCTTCTTCTTCTTCTTAGGACAGTCTTTCTTCCAATGTCCAGGTTCTTTGCAATAGTTGCATATATCTTTCGGATTAGCCTTTCCTTTGGAATTCTTTCGCTTTCCCTTCTTTTTGTTTTGATTGTTCGCTGAATTTCTTTGAGTTCTTGACAAATGCATCTGAGGCGTAATCATCAATTGCTCCAGATGCCTTCAATCGAAGCTCTCTAGAATACAAGCTTGTCTTGACTTCTTCTAGAGTGATGCTCTCTTTACCAACACTAATAGAACTTACAAAGTTTTCATAAGATGGTGGCAAAGAAGCTAAAAGAACCATGGCAATGTCTTCATCCTCCATCTTGACATCAATGTCCCGCAATTCAAGCAGGATTGAATTCAATTCATCAAGATGCTCTTTCAGTTTTGACCCTTCTTTCATTTGAAGACTGAATAACCTCCTCTTAAGCAACAACTTGTTGCTCAAAGATTTGGTCATGTATAGGTTCTCCAATTTGAGCCATAACTTGGCAGCAGTATCCTCTTCAGCAACTTCATAGAGGACTTCATCGGATAGGGATAGGAGAATCAACGAGTGAGCTTTCTCCTCATGTTGTGTTGACGAATCTTTGGCAGCCTTTCCAGTTTGGATGGATAGAGGGGTCCCATCCCCTTGTTCTTTGAGAAGTGCACGCATCTTAATGCGCCAGAGATTGAAACTGCTCTCCCATTAAACTTCTCGATCTTGATTGTGTTTGACATCTTTCTTGGATGACGGTGGAGAAACTCCACCGTGAAAAAGAAGAAAGAAAGAATCGGGAGTGATGCCCTTCACCGAGAAGCACCACAACCGAACAAACACTGAGTCACAAGATTAACAGAATGCAATGTGGATCTTGAACATCCACCGAGAGCGCAGCGGAAGACGGACAGGGAGGCTTGGATCGAGTCTCGCTCTTGATACCAGTTTGTTGGGAAAATCGCACTCAAACTCACAAGAACACACAGAGAAAGAGATAGAGAAAACAACACAAGCATATACGTGGTTCACCCTCAGTGTGAGGATTACGACCACAGGCGTGAGAAGAGAGAAATTCACTATGAATTCAGATTACAAGAGTATGTTACTCAATTGCTTATCATCCTCTATATATAACAAATAGAGGAAGCAATTCTGTTACTTCACCAGAACAACAAATAACAGAAAGTAACTGAACTAAACTAAGGCTCATAAACGAAGCCCAACAGCGGAAGTGAGATCGACGCCCATCAACCGTATTGGTATGCAAAGGAGAGACCAGGCATTGGTATGCGAGAAGAGACCACAGTAGAGTAAGAGACCAGACGCCGGTAGACCCGGAAGAGACCAGGTATTTGGTAGACGTGTCGATAAACCGTAAGTCAGAATGGAGCAGTGGTTTAAGCCCAAAACCAACAAAGGCTGCACAGGTGAGAGCAGGAACCATAGACCCCGGTGATAAACCCTAGGGCTACTGATACCATGTAAAGAAAATAAGATGTGGACAGAATTGTTTTTCTGTTATTGATTCAGTGAGACAGTACATCGAATATATAATGTGATACAATAAAGTAAAAATAGAAACAGAATTAATGCTAATAAAAAGGAATAACACAGTGCCTAATTATTTTATAAATAAATCCCTTGATTTAAGGGATTTCAGGTTGACTCTCCTAATAATTACAGGTAATAATTACAACTATACAACTCATATTTACAGCTCGACAATACTAAATGTTTGTGTCGAGAAAATAAAATGAAGTTAGGGGTTGTGCGGTTCGTGTTTTTAAAAACAACCATTCAGTTCCGTCCAAAAATTGACTTCTAGATGAGGATATTTGTAAAAAATAAAAAAATAAAAAAATAAAAAAATAAATAAAGAAAACACATTGGAAGGGTATTAGCAAAAAGGGGTGTTAATAGTAACCCCTAACTTAATTTTTAAGTTGAGATGGTAATTTGGCCCCAAAATCTCGAACGAAACACCCATTTTTCTCATTCATAAAAACTAGTAAAATACCTGTGCATAGGGTGCGACGTGTTAGTTGCGACATAAATGGACGTCGAATTATCTATAGTCCAGACATCAAAAATCTTTCGCATCCATTTCTAGAAAATAAAGGTGAAATAACTATTAAATTCATCAAATGAGTTCTATAACATCAATGATCCGAAACAATATGATGTAAACCATTCCATCTAAGATGGTAATTGAAAAAATTAGCTAAGGCCATATGGAAAGATAGACCGTGAATAAGGACACTACACAACTATCTTTACACAAATAGATGTGATTATCTACCATAAGCAAAAGGTAAACATAAAATAAGGACAATACAAGTTCTTCATATTAATAAGTAAAAAATGAACATATAATAAGATAAAGCTTCATTGCACCATTAAACAGTTTTAATTATAGTTAAGTTTTTTGTACGCACAACATACTACATAAGTTTTTATAGGCACAAAATATATTACAACCTCGAATCTCGAGATAGAATTCAACATAACGGTCACAATAGTCGGTCAAAATTGAACGGACCTGATAAGATTATTATTGCTCAAACCGAAGAAGCGTCAGGAAACAGGCAAAATTTAAACATGCATCACTCCGCGAAATTTACTGGCAGTAAATAATGTACACACCACACAAAACACAACCAGCTGTCCTTCAGTCCAACTATCGTCAGTGCACATCCCACCCAGAAGGTACAATTTGAGTAACAAAAAACAAATTGTACTTTATTTTACTATATTAACATAAAAAAAAAAAATTTACTCCCGACGATGATCACTGCCCGCTCACAGGGTGGAGGCCTTAGTGAGCGACTTGATGGTAACATTGGGACCCAAAACAACCGGTTTAAACTCAAACGTGAAAGTATCATAGCGCAAGAAGAAGTCCACCAAATACAACCTACACAGGAGCTCCACGAGATTCTTGGCGGGACATTGTTTATTATCAGGTGTGGGCTCGTCCGTCTCACGCCCGTTAGACCAGAACACGTGTTTCAACATCTTCACACCATCACTCCCCACGAACCTGTCTGCCACAAACTCCTCGGGTTTCTCAAATATCTTAGGATCCTTAGTAGCGAACGGCTGATATCCAAAGAGCATCTCTCCCTTCTTGATCTCATAAGATGCATCGTGGCTTTGCACCACCAGATCCTCCCTCGCCTTAGCGTACTGGTACGGAACAGCAGGCTCTATCCTAAGCGCTTCGTAGACCACTGATTTGGTCAAAGCCATCTTATCCAACGCACCGAGAGTGATCCCGCCTTCGTCCTTAACAACGGCCCTGATCTCATCAGCGAGCTGTTTGTGCAAACGCTCCCCACCCAAACCAACCCACTTGATCAGGATCGGGAACTGGTTCGTCAACCCACCGTAAGCGTTGAAACCTAACATGAAAAGCAAGTTGTGGCAAGCTTCGTCCCTATTGATCCCCATCTTCTCCGCTTCGTCCAGCACCGCCGTGCCGGCCTCCATGAAACCCTCGTAGAGCTTATTGTAGTTCGACTTAACCGTCCACGATGGGATCGGAATCGTCCTGATGAGGGTATCCTCCAAGTAGTTGAATATCTTGGGGAGGCCGGCGGTGGCGAGTGGGGCCAGCTGAGCAGCGAGCCATGTTTCTACGAGGGTGGGACCGGAGGTACCGATCTTGGTTTCGGTGGGGTCCTTGTCGGTGAGGAGGCGGAAGAGGAAGTTGAAGGTGGCGGTGCCCATGGAGGCGTTGAACTTGGCCTTGCCGGATTTTCCGGCGAGCTGTTCCTCGAGGTCGGAGAAGTGTTTGGAGAGGGTGTTGCGGAAGAGTGGGATGAAGGTGTCGTGTTTGGAGGAGAGGATGTGGAGGAAGAAGCGTTTGAGTATGTTGTGGGAGGGTTCGGTGGTGTCCTGAAAAGCGCAGGTGCGGAAACCGCCGGTGAAGGAGGTGGAGGGCATGAAGGTGCCGTCGAGGACGTCGCGTTTTTCGACTTTGGAGTTGTCGAAGAGGATGGGGAAGGAGACACCGTCGAGGAGGGCGATGACTTTAGGGTCGGAAGAGATGAAGGGACCAGGTGGCATGTTGGTTCTGATGACGGTGGAGTTGTACTTTTGGACTCTGGTGGCGAAGAAGTTGTCGCGTCCTTGGTTGTAGAAGTAGTCGTGTCTGTCGCTTAATGCTCCGAAGAAGGGAAGGCCGTAGCTTCCCGGGATCGGTTTCAGGGGGAGCTTGTTGGGGGAGGAACTCTCTGATGAGGCCATCGTTGATTGTTGACAGTCTCTGTCTGTGTTATGTGTTTGCTAAAACAGTAGCTTCTGTGGAAATGAATAATGCAACTGGTTTGAGATGCCAAAGCACATAAATAATGGAGTTGGAGTACTGGAGCTGGCCTCCATGCAGAGGGACATATGTGATATAATAATCGACGGCGGGCTCTACACATTGTGTGAGTTGCTTCCGTGTTTCACATGGGGATTTTTTTATATTTAAAAGAAAAAGAATGTTATTTATAAAAAAAATGTGAAAAAAATGAGGGATTTGTTACACCCTACAGTACGATGATAACATGACAAGTTAAGATAATACATAAAAAATTGTTATTTAAAAAAAAACTAGGTAATAACTTGTGGCCTACGCATGTATTGACTAAATAACTTCATCAAAAAAAAAAAGTATTGAGTACACTACAAGAATATGTGTGTCTAGGCCCCTGGACCATCACGAAAAAAAAAAAAAACATGTGTACCTACAAATATTACCGATAGCCTTTAAATAGTAGGTAAAAACTTTTAGTACCGTGGGCCTAGGCCCTAAGAAAAAAAAGATTAGGCTTACCGTGGGTCTATGCCCTCGATACGTTTTAATTTGGCTGTTACAGATTAGCTGGGTCTTTGGCCGTCAGTAATCATTTCAAAAAGATCGGTACGCATTAGCAACGACATGTAGCCGTTGGTACAACATATGACCGTTAGAGTTAGCATGGGACACAGGCCCTCGGTACACATGCAGATTTGACCGTTATGCCATGTTACCGTTGCACAGCGTTATATATATAATCCTCTCATTCTCCACCTCCTTCTTCATCTAATTCTTCCTTTCCTCTCATTCTAATTAATTTTTACTCTCCTAGTTTTTTATAATCCTTCTCTCACTCTCCATAATTTGACCGTTGCTTGTGGCCTTATCTTCCATCAATCCAGATATTACAGTAAGTCTCTCTCTCTCTCTCATGAAAAAATTTACACTAATGTATTTCTATTTTTTTTATAGTAGATCCGGAACCACACCTCGCAGGATTCACACCGCCGAAAGAACACCTCGTTGGACTCATCGCACCACCGGAGCCACTCACTCACAGGTTGGTAATATTTATTTTTTTTCGAGAATAGTTAGTATATATTTATTTAGTAATTTATTAATTATATATATATATATATATATATATATCTCTGTGTGTGTGTAAGATATTTATTATTATATTAATTTATATGGTTGTAGTAATATCAATTTATTACTATGTTTGTAGTAATATGAAAATTTATTAATTACTGTTTTATCAAATATTTTATTTTATTATTTTAGGATTTTGAAATATACTTGAGGATAATATTATTTATGTTTAATTGTATATATATATATATTTGTTTTTTTAATGAATATGTTAGGAAATATATGTTTAATTGAAAAATACATCTTAGGAAAAATGAATGTTAGTTTTAATTAATATATGTTAATTTTGGATAATATATACCTTTAGGATTGGAGATTTTTTGTTTGAAGGGAAACATATATTTTTAATATATAGTTTCAATTAATATATTTGTTCTGAACAGAACTTCAGAGGATGACCGGAGGGAAGCAGTGCGGTTGTGCTCGCGACGGATGACGACGGCGTGTTGGGTGGTGTACCTGCAAACACTCCGACGCTCAAGTCAGTGTGTGTCGAGGTGAGTAAAGAGGTGGTAGAAAAATTATTACCTCGACCGTTCGACGCGGTCTTCTTTAAATATGAGTTGAGGACTGCCATCGCCGATGTGTAACCGCCCGTGAAACCCTAAGTCGGCATTAAATTCCTTTAATGCACAAAGCCGCTGGTCGGCCGCGTTGAGGGAAGGCGGAGAGGCATGCGGACGACGTGGCATCGAGGGAAGGTCGAGAGGCGAGCGGATATGGGCCTGAAGCGTTGGATCTCTGGATTGGGCCTCGGCCCAGTCCGGAACAGTTGCCCCCCAAGTCGCTAGCTCGAATGTCGAGGTGGTGACTTGTTGTTGAAGTTCATTGATGTCGACGTCCGACGTCTTTGTTCAGAGGAACGGCAAGCCGCCGTCGGGTCGTGCTTTGTTTATCAGTTCGTTCGGGACCTTCGTGTTCCACCTTTGCTGAGGCAGTTCTCGACACGAGGTCGATCTCTTCATCAGGTGCTTGTGCCAACGCACAAGGCTTTATGATCACAGGTGCTTGTGCCAACGCACAAGGCTTTGTCACGAGCTCGTGCACGCGGTCTCGGCACGAGGTCGATCTCTTCATCAGGTGCTTGTGCCAACGCACAAGGCTTTATCACGAGCTCGAGGTCGATCTCTTCATTCATCAGGTGCTTATGCCAACGCACAAGGCTTTATCACGAGCTCGTGCACGCGGTCTCGGCACGAGGTCGACACGGTGTGCCAGCGCTAACGCGACAAGGCTTTATCACGAGCTCGTGCACGCGGCCTCGGCGACGAGGTCGATCTCTTCATTCATCGGTGCTTGTGCTAACGCACAAGGCTTTATCACGAGCTCGTGCACGCTGGTGACGAGGTCGATCATAGGTGCTTGTGCGCTAACGCACAAGGCTTTATCACGAGCTCGTGCACGCGGTCTCGCGACGAGGTCGATCACAGTGCTTGTGCTAACGCATAAGGCTTTATCACGAGCCTGCACGCAGCCTCTCGACGAGGTCGATCTCTTCATTCATCAGGTGCTTGTGCCAACGCACAAGGCTTTATCACGAGCTCGTGCACGCGGTCTCGGCACGAGGTCGATCTCTTCATCAGGTGCTCGTGCCAACGCACAAGGCTTTATCACGAGCTCGTACACGCGGTCTCGGCACGAGGTCGATCTCTTCTTTCATCAGGTGTTTGTGCCAACGCACAAGGCTTTATCACGCTGTTCCTGTCAAAGTATAGACAATTTGCAACAACTTGATGTAATTAAGTTAGCGTTAATTTTATGCTGAGTAAAGTGCTCGTAGTCGAGTTTTATACTTCCCTGTGGGAGTAGTTGATCTGGCTGTCCAAGCGGCAAGGTTGAGGTCATCAAATAATCAAGGTCAATGACGTAGCCGAGTTTAAAGCCGTCTGAATTTTGAAATTGCAGAGGTGTGCCTGGCAGGTCGCTCGAGTACTGGACTGCGTATCCACCTGTTGCAGAGGTGCTTGTGCAAGCGCACAGGGCTTTTATCACGAGCTCGTGCACGCGGTCTCGGCACGAGGCTCGATCTCTTCATCAGGTGCTTGTGCAAGGCACAAGGCTTTATCACGATCTCGTGCACGCGGTCTCAGCACGAGGTTCCATCAGAGGTGCAAGGTTTTGATAGTAAATAAATGCTGATTGTGTATTTCTTCAATCATACTTCACCGCTTCACATTTATGTGTTTAGGATACATTTGATTCAACTATAATATTTCTTCATCTTTGCTTGTCGCTGTTACTACGGGATTTGTCTTTGGCTTTTGAGGCTATCAACTTCTCTTCGTAATTCATAAATTTACGAGCTCGCCAGAACTTCGGCCAGAACCTCGGTTTGTCGACACCAATGTCGACACTGAATAGGCTTCCTTCGACCAGGCCTTGCTCTAGCAAGTATAGCTTCATCTCGTCAGAGCATTTCTTCACCAAAATGGCTTCTTTGTTGAAGCGCTCGATGTAGTCTCTGATAGACTCATCTTTCTTCTGCTGAATTGCGGCCGGTCTGCCGCGACTGGTTGGACTTAGACGCGATGAAATGCGCGAGAACCGGTCGACGAGCTCGATCCACGAACCAATGGAATTTTTCTTAAGAGTCCGGAACCAAGACAACGCCGCTTTCTTCAGAGTGAGGGAAAGATTACGCACTTCACCGACGGCGCCTCGATAGCCCATGATATCAAAGCAACCAACATGCTCGTCGGGTCGGTGGTGCCGTAGTATGAGTCCAAAGCGGGTGGTTTCAAGATGCTTGAATCGGGAATTTCATGATCTCGGATGTAAAGGACCAAAGGCCCCGCCGAAGTCACTCGTGGTCATCGCCCGAGGAGTTGATGAAACAGAATGAGCACGGCCGGAGTGCTCTATGCCTGAGCGGCGTGGAGTCGTGCCCGCGGTGGTGGCGATGAGCAGATCTCGAGATTTTCGGACTCCTTCGATCTCCGAGGAGAATGAGAGACTCGATCTTTCTGCTTTTCGATTTGGGTGGCAACGCGAGCGGAGAGTTCCTTCTGGCGATTCTCCATTCGATCGAGGCGTTGATTCGAGCATGCATCGCCGGCATGGCCGGATGAATTCGCGAATCGCGAATGAGGATGGCGGCGGTCTCCGTTCGGCATCGGTTGAGCAAAGAACGATCGGAACGGCGTCATGCGGAGAGGTGGTTACGCTTGAGCTATCTACCGGTTCGTGGTTCAAGATCTGCGTCGCATGAGTGGAATCGCTAGTCGCGACCTGGCGCTCGATCGATCATCGTCGAGTGAAGAAGGGAGACTTCGACAAAGAAGATGGAATCAGAAACGATTCCCACAGACGGCGCCAATGTTCTGAACAGAACTTCAGAGGATGACCGGAGGGAAGCAGTGCGGTTGTGCTCGCGACGGATGACGACGGCGTGTTGGGTGGTGGACCTGCAAACACTCCGACGCTCAAGGCAGGGGGGGTCGAGGTGAGTAAAGAGGTGGTAGAAAAATCATTACCTCGACCGTTCGACGCGGTCTTCTTTAAATATGAGTTGAGGACGGTTACTGTCGATGTGTAACCGTCCCGTGAAACCCGGAAGTCGGCATTAAATTCCTTTAATGCACAAAGTCGTTGGGTCGGCCGCGTTGAGGGAAGGCGGAGAGGCATGCGGACGACGTGGCATCGAGGGAAGGTCGAGAGGCGAGCGGATATGGGCCTGAAGCGTTGGATCTCTGGATTGGGCCTCGGCCCAGTCCGGAACAATATTTTTTTGACAAATAGTTTTAATTAATATATTTTATGACATATTTTTTAATTCTTTAATAAATTAGTTTTTCCTTATGTTAATTGTTAATAGTTATTAGGATTATAGTAAATTATATGTTAAAGAAAATGTATGTTAAGTTATAATGTGATTACTTAATCATAGCAATAATTTTTAATGTTATAATTGATAGTGTTGCATTAGCGCATTATACCGACGGGATTAGATCCTGTCGGGGATCACAATTTAATTTTAATATCGATATGAGATTAACCTTAGTTTTAATTCCCATTTGAGGTTCAATATATATTGAATCTTGAATGTATATCGTGTTAACTAATATAAATCTGCGTCTTTGTACGTAATATGCAGTAAATGGATTGTAATTTGATGTATGATAGGACTTTTCTGGAAGAAGGGGTTTGAAACGAGCTTTTGTAAAAAGGGTTGATCAGTTTGTCCGTCACGCAAAGTGTCAGGATAGTTATCGTCAAGGTGTGTTAACTGAGGGTGAGGTCATATTGGACTTGTATAAGTATGGGTTCAAGTTATTGGATTTGGACTAGTCATGGCGAAGTTGTTCCCATTATTGATCTACATGTTGAAGATAATTTCACGGTTGCCTCAAGCAGTGGGCCATCAAATATGCAATATGAACAGTTTGATGTGATGCAAGGGATGATTGCTGATGCTCTAGGGGTGAATGTGTCGTTCGAGGAGGAGCAATATGATGATACAGAAGAACTTTCAAAACGAGGAAGCACAAAGATTCTATAATCTTTTGACAGAGTCAAACACTCCATTGTTTGAAGGATTTGATCAATCTAAGTTATCAATGTCTGTGAGGCTTTTAGGTCTCAGATCAACCTTTATTTGTGCTGAGACGTGCATGGATTATATGGCCCAAATTATGTTGGACGCAACACCCTGTTAAAGCTGGTTTGCCCCAAAGTTATTATGATGCTAAAAGGTTGGTGTCCAAGCTGGGTTTAGGCGTTAAAAGGATCGATTGTTGTGTGAACGGTTGCATGTTGTATTACGATAATGAATTTGGCACAAATGATAGTGCGTTGGTGAAATGAAAATTTTGTCAATAGACAAGGTATTGTGTGCGCAAAACAAGGACGAGTAGGAGTAAACCAGTTCCAAGGAAGGTCATGTTTTATTTGCCTATTGTAACAAGGCTGCAAAGATTGTTTGCAGCGATGCAGACTGCAGATAAAATGATGTGGCACTATGACAATAGAAGAACTTCAGGTCAGTTGTGCCATCTGTCTGATGGTGAGGCATGGAAGCACTTTGATCGGATACATCCTGATTTTGCCATGGATCGGATTTTGCCATGGATCCATGCAATGTCCGACTTGGGTTATGCTCTGACGGGTTTACACCGTATATCCAGTCGTTGACTAAACCAAATTCTTGTTGGCCAGTTATTGTCACTCCGTACAATCTTCCCCCTGATGTGTGCATGTCTAAACGCCACATGTTCTTAGCTTGTGTAATTCCGGGCCCAGATTCACCAACAGCTGGTATTGATATATATTTGCAACCTCTGATTGATGATTTCAAGAGGCTATGGACTGGTGTTATTATGTATGATATTACTCAAAAGAAAAACTTTATGATGAGAGCAGCCCTAATGTGGACCATTAATGACTTTCCTGCTTATGGCATGTTATCTGGGTGGGGACTCATGGTAAATTGGCATGTTCGATATGCATGGAGGACACGAAGGCATTCACCTTGCACTACGGGGGGAAGGCTTCTTGGTTTGACTCGCACCGTAGGTTCTTAACAAGCGATCATCCATTTAGGATGAATAAGAATGCCTTTGTCATGGGGTAGTTGAAAATGAAGACCCACCACGTAGATTGACATCGGAAGAGGTATAAAGAAGAGTTAAGGATCTGTCAAAAGTAAAAGTTATGAATGGTGTTATTGAACGACCGTAGGGTTATGGGCAGTGGCATAATTGGACAAAAAGAAGTATTTTTTGGGATCTCGAGTATTGGAAAGATAATTTATTGAGACACAATCTCGATGTTATGCACATTAAAAAGAATTTTTTTGACAACATATTTAACACTGTGATGAATGTGAATGGCAAAATCAAAGACAATGAGAAAGCTAGGAGGGACTTAGCTATTTACTGCAGGCGAAAGGACTTGTTGTTGGTGGATGACCAGGCTACTGGGAAGACCTTAAAACCAGAAGCCAATTACACTTTATCCTTCGAAAAAGCAAAATCAGTTTATCAGTGGATAGGAGAACTCAAGATGCCCGATGGTTATTCTTCCAATATAGCAAGATGTGCCAATGTGGACAGTGGGAATATGCAAGGAATGAAGAGTCATTATTGTCATGTATTCATGGAGTGTTTACTTCTTATCGCCTTTAGTACGTTGCTAGCACATGTTTTAAACCCACTAATTGAAATTAGTCAATTTTTTAAGAATTTGTGTTCTGCAATATTGAGGAATGATGATCTTATCAAGATAGAGCAAGACATTTCATTGATTATATGTAAGTTGGAGAAGATATTTCCCCCAGGTTTCTTTGATTCTATGGAGCATCTCCTAGTACATCTTGCATACGAAGCTAGACTTTGTGGGTCTGTTCAGTATAGATGGATGTATCCATTTGAAAGGTATATATATAATGACATATATTATTAATTTTCAAATATATGTATCTATTTTAGTCAAAGTTACCAATTCAATTAACCTTTCAGGACGAATTTTAGGCCCATATGACTCAGTATCGGGCTAATTCTCAGGCTAGCAATGAGTCTAACCTAGATGAACTGAGTCGTATTGAGCTAACAAATTGGGTTAATGTTACTGGTGGGAAGAAGAAGGGAATATGTACGACGTTGGAGCCCTATCCTCATGCTACCGTCCTGGGGTTTCTCGCCTAGATATTGATGCATCTTCCTCCTCTGGTGGCAGTACTGGACGCTCACACACAGACGCATAATTTTTAGAGATCTAGAGGCAATTACAAAATGCATTGCGTGAGGCGCAGGAGGCTAAGAAAGGCAACCAAGAATTGAGGTCTGAGGTTAGGGAACTGCGGGAGCAGCATAGACAGATGTTTGAATTGATGCAGCAGCAAACCAGATCACCACCACCTCCACAGCCACAACCACCTCCACAGTACTACTACGGGCCGCCACCTCAACAGTCACAGAACCAGCAACCGCCACAGTACCAGTACGGAGGATATTGGCCAGTATCGCCCCTACCGTCACAACATTATCATGCACCACCACCACCACCTGCATAGTAGTAATACTGGCCTCAGCCACCTATACAGCAGGCGCCACAGGCAGGTCAGGGCACCACATCTTCAGACGATGGGGCCGGTGATTTCACAGGCATGCTGTCGTCGGGTTTCTTGACAACTTGCATTAACCTAGAACCGTTGACGAGATCATTGCCAACTTGCATGAACCAGACTCGTCGACTTGATCTGATGGCTCGGCCACGGCGTGCTTGTTTTGAAATCCCCCATGTAATCCGTTGTGTTGTTGAATAATATTGTTTGTTTTGAAATGTATGTCTTTTTTATTAAATGTAATGTTTGTTTGTGTTTTATTAATGTCTTTTTTATTAAATGTAATGTCTGTTTGTGTTTTATTAATATTTTTTTATTGTCACGTCATTTATGCATCACTATCAACAAGTGTTTGAGTGTTTAAAAGTTCTCGGGACAATCAAAGATGAAAAAAAGAAAAGTTTAAATTAAATGAATAATCTTTTTGTATTAAAATAAAAAAATAATAAAAAATACATTCTTATAAAAATTATAACAAATATTTTTGTCTTAAAATAAAAAAAGAAGGCAAAAATAACAAAATATAGTGAAAATGAATTGAGGACCGAGGAAAAAAAATTAAGAAAAATAAAAAATAAAAAATAAAGAATAAGGGGGTGCAATTATAAATATAAGAGTGCAAATAGCAACAGGCTACTGGGCAGCCAAGCCCACACGCGGCGCACCACCCTTTTATGCCTCTCCCGTACCAACTATTTTTTTCCACACCCCCCATTACCTTGGCCCAATCCCACTTCATAGCCCTAAAAATAAAACCCTAAACCACTCTCGGACCTGGATTTGCTGCAGTAGGAACTCGGCGCAGTTTCACGCTTTAGCGAATCTCGGTCGTCGAAATCAGATTGGACGGTCGAAACTAAAACTGTACTAAATCGGCCGAAAACGATCTCGGCCGTCGAGCTGAAAACGGACGACCACGATTTCCCGCAGTTACACACAGTAACTACAGGAAATCCAATTCCCTCTCTCTCTTCTCTATTCCCTCCTCATTCTGCTCCCTACAGCGGCGCTCCTCCCATTTCTCTCTCTTCTCTCTCATTCCTGATATCATCCTCTCATTCTCTCTTCTTTCTTCTTACATTTTTGCTTCTTACAAACGGCGCTCCCCCCTCCATCATCGTCTTTTCTTCTGGTTCTCCATCTCCACTCCCCACAGGAAAAAAAAAGATGAGTTTTTTCTTCTTTTGTTTTTTCCACCTCTTTGATTTATTTTGGCCACGGATTTGTTTTTTTGTTTTATTGATTTCATATTCATTTCATTTTTTTGCAGAGAACAGTGGAGAAGCCTCTGAGATGCACGAAAATGGTGGAGATTCAGACAACAATGGAGCACAAAGAAAGTGTATAAATTTTTTTATCTTTGTTATGTTTTTTCATATTTTCATCTCTTTTTTTTTCCTTATTTTCATCTATGTTCTTTTTATTTCTTATTTATGTTTTCGTTTTTTTTCCTTATTTTTTCATCTTTGTTCTGTTTTTTTCTGGAAAATTTCTTTCCCTTCTCTGCTATTTCCATCTTCATGTTTTTTCCCCTTTTGTTTTCAAACCGAACCCAATTCTCTCCCCTAACCCTAATTTCATGTTTTAAAAGCAAACCCTAATCTCTCCCTCACTCCCTTTTCTTTAAAAAGTTTCCATTTGTATTTTGATTTTCTTGTTTAATTAGGATTTTTTGCTTGCTTTTTTGCAGAAGATGAAGAGCAAAATGGGGATCAGTCAAGGAGAAAAGAAGCACCAACAACCATTTAAAAGCAGCAGCAAGAGAGTCACGTTCTCTGGGTCTTTTTTTTATGAATTTCTGGGTTCATTTTTTTTAATTTGTAATTTTTGTGTTTCTGGGTTGCATTGTACAATTTTTGGGTTTACAATTTTTTTGTTTTTGCATTCTATTTTTTCTGCAATTTCAAAAATAATAAGACCAATTCTGCAATTTATTAAAATGGGCTTGTTTACAAAATTGCAATAAATATTGTTTGCAAAAACTGACTTGTTTTCTAGTGAATTTGGACCAGTTTGCAAATTTTAAAACAATAATTAAACAAATTTGGACCACTTTGTAAATTCTAAAACAATAATTAAATTTAATCAGTATAAACTAATTAAATTTAATTCTTTTTTTTAAACTCTCTGCATCCATTACTGGGGGTCTGTGGCCCTCGTTACGTACCTGTGGTCTGGAAGCCCACGGTAATTACCTGGGGCGTTTGGCTCTCGATAATTACCGGCGGTCTTTTTACGGGAACCCTCGGTATG
Source organism: Calophaca sinica (assembly GCA_037113605.1). NCBI lineage: Eukaryota > Viridiplantae > Streptophyta > Magnoliopsida > Fabales > Fabaceae > Calophaca > Calophaca sinica. The sequence goes on from CM073734.1 coordinate 76,024,132, forward strand.
AGTTTCCTACCATCAATTACCCTAAGGTCTCGTGGCCCTCGGTTGGCCCTCGATAATGTCACATGTAGCGAGGGATTTTTCACTTTAGCGAGGGCTTATGACCCTCGGTATGGCTTGCATTAGGGGTGGACACCAGTCGGTTTCGGCCGAATTCGGTCCAAAAATCCTCAATCCAAGATTAACCAGACTACGTGATATACAACCCATTTCCATCCATATTTGTCAATGGGTAGGTCGGGTGGCGGATTTGTCGGGCAGCGAGTTAGTCGGTTGGGTTGATCCGGGTTTCAGTTTCAACATAAAAAAATTCGTTTTTTTGAATTATAGAATTTGTGTGACACAAGATTTGAAATTCAAAAGCAAAAAAGAAACACATTCTTCTCATCTTTTCATCTACCAAAAACCTCCCACAAAAATAAGTAGAATCCTTTGCTAAATCAAAAGGAAAGAAAGAAAAAACTAAAGAAAGAAGAAGTTGAAATCTGAAGATAGAGAGGGAAAGAGAGAACCAACGACCACCGCAACACTGCTTAGCAGCTCGCCACAGTCTGTGTGTCCTGCCACTGTTTCACAGCCCACCACTGTGCTGCATATGGCCGTTTTCTCCGGTCATGAAATGCGGTTGTCCTTCATCTATCACGGCTGAATCTTGGCACCAACCCCCTGTGAGTTGGCATCCAGCACGCTCACCCACTTCCGGTGGCTTCCTCCTTCACCTTCCTTCTCTCCCTTTCCTTTTCTCCGCTTATTTTCTCTCGTCTCAACACTACACACAAACACACTTGTTCTCTCTCAAACTTTCCCTATTTTGCTGTCCACTTTTTCTTTTTTCTTTTTTTTTATTTTGGCTAAATTATGGTCGAAGTCCCTTATGTTTATTTTAGGTTTCGGTTTGGTCCCTTATGTATTAAAAGTTTCGACATAGTCCCTTACGTGTAAAATGTGGTCCTTTTTTTTGTTCGAATTGGTCCCTTATGTTACAAATGTTATATCAATGTAGTCCATTTTTTATGCAAAAAAAAGGGACCACATTGGTATAATATTCCTAACATAAGGGACCAATTTGAAACTTTTAGTACATAAGGGTCCAAACTGAAACATAGAATAAAGATAAGAGACTAATTTAAAACTTTTAATACATAAATGACCAAACTAAAACCTAAAATAAAGATAAAGGATGAAAAATGTAATTTAGCGTTTTATTTTTATGTGCCTGCAAAGTTTATCCTTTATAGAAACGGACAAACGGTAAAACGGATGTGTTGAAAAAACCAGAGGGTAAATATAAAATACACATAAAAAAACGCTTTTAAAATAAAACTAAAAAATAATAATATAGCTAGAAATTGAGAGATGGGACGTGCAGTGGGTATCACGAAGAACAAGGACAAAAAATTAATCGCCTGGATTAAAGCCAAAAAGAAGTAGAAGATAAGATTGGACAATAGGACAAACAATTTTTACAATATTTTTATACATCTTCGATCGGAAGTGAGTTTCGATGGATTGAAATGTTGCACCCGTAGTCGCCCGTAAGCAGCCGTAGAAGACTGAAATAATAGCCCGCAGACCCGATGGCCCGACAAAACCCACCCGTATACTTGTTTTAGTTGTCTGTTGGGCCAAGTTCCGGTCCATTATTGGATCTTTGTCTCGCCCTAGCTTGCATTTCTTGTAGTGGTAAACAATGTACTGTATATTATTATTAATATGTTTTATATAAATTTTTAATCTAGATAAATATATATTAGTAGACATATATGTAAATATTTACACTCATTCATACACGGTGATCGTACCATCACCATCTACATTTGCTTCCCTCATTCTCACCTTCTCTTCCACAATAGTAATAGTGTTTGACCCACCATCAACCATAGTCATTATATGTGGTTTCTCAAGCCGCACCAGAGCACCAGTGATCCTAGTCACAACCGAGCCATCATAATGAATGTTACCATGTTGGAGCCTCCTATCTTCATCACCGTCGATCACCGCATCCACCGTAAGCTCTTCCTCGTGCTTGTGCTGCTCATCATTCTAGTTTGTAGATGTCGTTGATATATAATAGATATCTAGTAAGATATCCGCGCATCCACACGGGTCGCTCCCGTCCGTTTTCACACATTTTTTAGATACTCCTGTTTACAAAATTAAATTTTTACATTTTGACAAATATAATTATCTCTTTTAGTTCTCAAAAAATGCAGAAAGAGCGATAGTATTCAAGAAGAAAAAATAATTCAAGTAAATCCCAACTTATTAGGCTACTTAAATCTTTGTTTTCTATGCGATCGATCCTTGAAAATCGAGACTATTTGCTTGAATAAATGAAGATATGTTTCACTGGAATCAAAAGATAGGCACTGTTTTCTTACTATAGTATAATTTGAAACAAATGATCATATTTAATTCATTTAAGAGTTAAGTGTTCAAAATAATTGGGCTGCAACGACTGCCAAAGCAGATGATAGACAATTTATTTTTATGAATGTGTACAAACGTCCTGTTCGTAAACGGTTTGTTCTGTTATATACAAATAAACTTGTATATACTAAATTCATGTATACTAATAGCTATTATATGCAAATAAACAAATATTGCATCATCAATATAGCAGGATTATGAATAGCTATATTTAAATGATGAATACATGCATAAATTTGATATGTGCTCAAAGATAATGAAACTATACAGAAAAACTCAATCTAAGTCATTACATGTTTCCCCGTTGGAACTTAAAAGTAAATTTATTATATATAATAATAAACACATGCATTGATATGTGTTCAAAGACAATGAAACTATACCAACAAACTCAATCCAAACCATTACATATTTCCTGTTGGGACTCAAAAGCAAAATAAAAATTTATAAATAATAAATACATGCATAAAATTGATATATACTTAAAGACAATAAAATCATAGCGATAACTCAATCTAAGTCATTACATGTTTCCCTGTCGGGACTCATTTGTGAATAGATGTATGTAATATAGCAAATTTTATAGTAATTGATTATTAATGAACTTTAAAATCTTTACTGCTTAATATAAAAGAATTTTATTTTCTTGTGTACACTTCTAATTGGAAAATAACTTAATTAAAAAACAATTTTAAAAAATAAAATAAAATGTTACTATGGCATGGGCTTCTATATTTCGTCTCTCATACTCAGAGTGGGAAATTTGAATGGCAGAAGGTTAAAACCAAGTTGCAAGTGTTAATATCATCATGTATAAAAAAGGTCATCTAGCAATTGTTATAAACACATATGTTTGTTGGAGAATTAGGAGCTTAATTAGGTAAAGTCACCTTTGACAGCAGTAGCAATTTCATATTTCTGTAAAATAGATTATCACTATTTTTTTATAAGCTAAAATTGCATTAATATGAAAGCTAATCCAAAGCAGAAGATATGCTAAAGATTAGCTCAACAAAGTTCACAATGACATACATAAGGCATATTCTGCAGAGTCTGACAGATAGCTCATGCAACCACCAAAACACCCAAGACCAAAAAGAGGTGCAAACGTATAATAACACCAACAAGATCAACAATAAAACTACGCAATAAAGCTTGTGCTGATCACAAAATATCACTGAATACTCCTCTTGCAGCCACACTTGCATGCCAATGCCTTCACATTATATGATGCAGCTTTAATGGAGAACACGTGGATCTACAAAAAAGAATGAATATAATATCACAAAAGAAACACAAAACATACAACAACCTAATGATTCAACATTGATTCTAAAATTGGTTGTGATACAGCCTTAAACTCAACAAATAGAGTAAAATTATTAGAACTGATATGGAACATATATGACTAACTCAGAACTGATATATAAGCTTTAAAGCAATACTAAAATACACACATACCACTTTTAGGACCAGCAAGCATGGAAAATGTGACAGCTACCGATAACACCAATATTGCATCATTTTTATAAGGATATTAGAATTTGATTTGAATAATTATTGAATATTATCAATTGAAATTCACTCTTTTTAATCTAAATTGTGTAGAAATGGAAAATTAGGCAATATGGTGGTTAAATACAAATTTGGGCTTGAAATAGGCCCAGAATGCTAAGTACGACCTTCGCATAATATAATGAAGCATGTCTATGCTTATCTGAAGCAGCAATTAGCCATGAGCGGGCCTCATGCGCATCCACGCGCTCCCTTGATAGTTGGTTGGTATTTTAGTCATATCTGGAGCTGTAGATGTCAGATTAAGGCGTTATTGGTGGCGTTGGAAAGCTAAGAGAATTTCCTATAACTTTGTCACAAATTGGATGGAGCACGGCCTATTCATCATAGAGCACGGCCTCTTCATCATGGAGCACGGTCGTGCTCAACCAAAAGTATCAGAAAATCATGTCGGCAAGGTCGGTGACGCATAAACAGGCTGTAAAGGGAGCACGGCCTTAGAGCACGGTCGTGCTGGTGCCGTGCTGAGCCCAAAATTTTGCTTAAAAAAGAAACGCTCAGCAGAACATTTGAAAACCCCCCCGAGATTGATTCTATCCCAATTCTCTTCTTCTCTGTAATCTTCTAGTCTTACTTTATAGTTGTTCTGCTAGTTTTAGTTTTAAATATGTCTTTTGTAAACACGTTATTGCTATCTTCAAGTATATTTAGTAACTAATCCCGTCATTGAGGTGACGGTGGATCTTTTACTTTATCTGTGATATCTTTATGATTTATAATATGAGTGTTTAAATCCTTTTGATTAAATTAGTCCTTGTAATATTACTTTAAAAAGAATTAGCTACTCTTTACACAGTTAATTAATTGTTCGGCTATCGTACGTTGAATTAATTAACAGAACTCTGGGAATAATTGAATCTATATGCTCTGCCGGATCAAAGATTGCGTGTTCATTTTCAGTCAGTCATTGAATTGGTAAATCTATTGATGCTTTATGCTCTTTCTATTTACTTGCTTTGAATGATCAAACAAAGTAATAAATTAGGAGGAAGACTGTTAAAATTGCATGATCATTGGGTGTTAATAGCTTTTGAATAGATGATTGGTAATCAGTAAGAATTGTTACTCATTTTATAAATTAATCAAATACACAGATATAAGTATTAGTGAACCCATTACCTTAGTGCTTTTATTATCTAATTCCTTTCTTAAATATTTTATAATATATTTTCTACTTATTTTTATGCACTCTTTGTTTAAGTTCACTCGAACCATTTGTCTAAATAACAAATTGATCTAAGTAGAGCAGTAATCATTTCAATTCCCTGTGGAGACGATAATCTTTTATACTATAACTTAACAAGATCGTATACTTGCTATTTTGACCGATACTTCCTAGGGAGATTAACATGCTTATGGTGAACACAGAGAAGTTGATTCCTTAGGTCTTGATACAACCGTCCCAAATCTAAATTTAAAATTACAGTCTAAATTGTCTAATCATTAATCATAATTGTTTCTCTTCTTGTTATCATATATGCCAATGTGGCGGCATAAAGTATATAATAATACAATTGAGCTGAGTAACAATTGAAATCAAATTACTTCTCCAAAAGCTTTGTTACAAAGGGTAGAGGCTATCATTCGATACAACTTTCACTGTAGAATTTGATCAGATATGCATTTTTAATTGTTGTGACATGTCTGATTGTTGTTTCTGTTTCTAGGTATTTCTAGAATTACTTGTTCTGTTAACAGCAAAATAAACCAAATCCAATAGCAAACTTAAAACTAATTTCACTAATTTAAGTCTAATAGCACAAATATGATAATTTATTCAATAATGTTACATATAATCAACATGCACAAAGAGAGTACGCTTAATGATACATCATTAATTTTCTTAGCATTTGAGGTGCATTGTCAATTTCTTAATTATGCAGTAACTCTCTAATTTTTTATATGAAGGGGACACAAAGTGGTAACATGAAATTTGATAGTCAGACCCAGAATTGTAAAATAAGGTTAAATTGCAAATCATCTGTCTATGCAAGAATGTGCTTGTGCTTGTCAGACCCATAAAATTTGATAGTCAGACCCATCTTTCAAAACCGAAATGCGAAAACAAAAGTTTAGCTTTGTGGGAATGTGCTTGTTATAGTTAAGCATTCTATGAAGTCTCAAATGGAATCTTCAAAGTTAAGAGGTTAAAAACATATAGTAGAAAGTCTCAAATGGAATTCTCGTTTTTTAATTAATATTTTTTATTCAGTTGCACATACTAAATAGAAGAGACCAAGCACTAAATAAGCACAATGAAAATTACAACTTTAAAATAAAAAAAAGAAATCAAACACAACATAAGTAAAGCAAGGGTTAAACATTATGAAAATGGTGTCTTACAAAAAAGATTTCATGAGGAATGGGTCAGCAGCAAAATAACCAGACACCATACAAATTCTGCTGGAAAACATAAAACAACAAAAAATGACAGTAAAATAACTATACCTTTAATGAGGGTGGTCTTGAAAACTCGAAATGTTGTAACTTGCGTGACCAAAAAAATAAGAAAGAGTGAAGAGTGAAAATGGCGAAAAAAATTGGCGGAAAAATGAAGCAAATGGAGATGCAAGTATTGTTAACCACATAGAAGATGAAGAATCGATAGTAAGTTGATGGAGAAGAAATTCAAACTTGCTTGGAAACTGCCGAGAAGTAAAAAGGATTTTGTGTTTCAAAAAAAGGAGTTGACGTGTAGAAAAGGAAAAAATATGTGCAGGTGGAACAGAACAAAGCATGAAGAAAACAACTTTTCCTCTCAGCTTCTCTTCGAGTTGACAGGTGCAGCAGTGGATAAAAGTTTTGAAGTGACAGAATTAACCTCAATTTTGTATACGTGTCAATTTTTTAAAGTAAGATATTTTAGGAAGTTCAGGTGGTAGCAAAATGTTTATTATAAAAGTAGATTGATAGATATACATCTAGTTATAAAAAAGTAGTATTTTGTATTAAAATTACGAAGTATATTAAGAAATCTAAAAAGTTTGGATGCCTTCAATAGCTTTCTAAAATAAGGAAAAAGAATAATAAGTTAATGTGATGTTTTGGATGAATAGTAGTATTTTTATTATTATTTAATTTGAATATAATCTTATTGAAGTCAACTTATTTTAGATAATATCATTTATTAAATTAAATGTAGTAATAATAATAATAATAATAACAATAATAACGTGATTCGATAAAAGTTAATATTTGATTTGACATTTATAAAATATCAAAATTAAAGTTGATAAAAAAGTAATATTTTTTTATGAAAAAATAATAATTCTTTGAGATTAAAGGGTATAAACAATGGAGTTGGAGCATTGGAGCTGGCATCTACACGGGACATGGAGAGGAACACATATAATAATAAGAATCAACGGCGGGCTTCACGCATGATGAAAGTTAATGAATTGCTTCACAATTCACATGGGTTTTATATTTGAAAAAAGGAACGTTATTTAAAAAAAAAATGAAAAGAATGAGTGATTTGTGACACCTGTACAGTACGATGATAAACATGACAAGTTAACTTAATTCACGCAAAGTCGATTATCTGCTTTCAACTAAAAAATTTAGGAAAAAACAAATACATGTACAAGGCGGGTGGATGATGTTGTGTCCTGCACGTCGGGATGGAAAATGGGCCACCCGGCCCAACCCAATTCGGCTCGTCGTGAGCCCGCATAAAAACGGGCTAGTCCAATCCAACCCGCTAAGGGATTATGGGTTGAAATGTTAAGCCTAGCCCGATCTATGATGGGTTGGACGGGCTTGGGCTGGCCCGTCAAAAAATAAAAATAACAAAAATAAATTAAAAATAAATAAAAATCTAAAATTTAGACTAAAATCGGTCAAAATCAGCCAACCTGCCAGGCCAGCCCTCAAGAGTCCCCCCAAAATGGACCACAATAGTGGGTTGGTTGGCTAGCCCGCCCGAAAATGTAAAAAAAATAAAGAAAAAATTGTTTAAAAATAGGGAAAAAATATAAAATTAAATACATATTGGCCCAATGGGTTAGCCTTAACCCGGCCGCCATTCGTGGCAGGGTTGGCGAGTAGATGGGTTGAAATTAAATGGCCATGGGTTGATGAACCCCAACCCAACCCGGCCTATTTTATGTGCCCGATGGGCCAAACCCGTTTTGCCACCCCTACTTGCAGGGGCAGTGTTATTTGTCTCTTCCCAAGAAGGCACAACTTGAAGCTATTGTGTGGAGCGTGGAGTGGTCATGTGCCACGATTCCAAGAGGAATCAAGAAGGGATGCATCATAAATATCTGCTTTGCTTGAGTTCTCAGCCACAGATGAGGTTGAAATCGAGGGTCATGATGTTGATGAGGTGGGATCAGGGGCGGAGCCAGGATTTAGAATTGGGGGGACCAAGACCATAGCACGTTACTTAAGAAACAAAATTAAATTTTCATACATCTAACATATGCAAGAAATTAATTATATTTTATCAACAAAAGATTGAGTACAAGAAGTACTAGGATACTAACCAATAAGTGCAACTACAAAAAGTTAGAGAAAGAAAAACTAGCTGCACTCCCTCAAAAAACAACAAAAAAGCCATTATCTACCAAACAAATTGTAATAAATGTATGTGGCAGTATAAGAAAGAAGCCACAAACAAATTGTTGCAGTATTTGCTCACTGAGAGATCGTGACTTCGCGATACAAGGCTGCAATTTCCCCCCTTCATAATCATCTAAATGGTCAAGGCCCAATGGGCCAACATATTTTTATATTGATCACAACAAACCTACAGGGACCATCACAACAAACCTACAGGGACCACAAAATTTTTTATATACTACTAGCATTGAAATTAAAAAAATGCGGGGGGGGGGAGACCACAGCTCCCATAGGTCCCCCTACTCCCTCCGCCACTGGGTGGGATTCAGGCACACAGGTGATACAGCAACCACACAAATACGTACTTTTTATGGTCCCTTCCCTGTACTAGAGAGTAGAGATAGAGACTAGAGACCAAACGGATGGGTGGACCATTAACATTTTATTATAGTAAAATTTAATTTAATTATTTTTAATATATTATTATAAAATTTTAAATTTATAAAAGTATTTTTATTTGTTTTTGATTGTATTTTTATCCTTTGAATGCTATGGAAGTCTAATATATATACAAACAACTTAATACCTACCAAAATACAAAAACTAGACACTTCATCTAATTGACATGTGTTATTTCAATGATTAAATATGTCAATCTGAATAAAAATAATTCAAAACAAAAAATAAATACACATAAAAAATTTATTTTTTCTTCCCACTTTTTTAACCTTTTTTTCTCTCTCACATTTCACTTTTTTCTTCTCTCTCTTCTCTCTCTCACTCACGTGATCCCTCCTTTTGTTCTCTATCTTTCTCTTCTCTCTCTCTCTCTCTCTCTCTCTTCTCTTCTCTCTCTCTTCTCTTTTTTCTTCTTCTTTCTGACTAGCAAAATATCCGTGCATTCGCACGAGTCACTCTATTTTCACGAAATTTTAAAATACACTTGTTTGTAAAAATAAATTTTTAAATTGTGACAAACATATTTAATAGTTTTAATTTTTTAAAAATGCATAAAGATTGAGAGTATTCAAACGGATAAAATAATTATATCGACAACATGTATTGTTTTCTCGTCGGGGTTTAAAATTAAAATAATCATTTATAAATAATAAAGAGATTTACAAAATTGTTATGTGCTCAAAGACAATAAAATTATACTAACATGTTATGTTTTCCCGTCGGAATTCACAAAGCAAAAAAATCATTTATAAATAATTATAAAATTATAAAATTGATATATGCTGAAAGATAATAAAATTATACCGATAACAATAATGTTTCCCCGTCGAGCCTCAAAAGAAAAATAATTATTTATAAATAATAAAGAGATTTTTAAAATTGTTATGTACGCAAAAACAATGAAATTATACTGATAACATATAATGTTTTCCCGTTGGGACTCAAAAAGAAAATAATTATTTATAAATAAATAAAAAATTATAAAATTTGTATATGCTGAAAAGACAATGAAATTATACCGATAGCATGTAATGTTTCCATTCGGGGCTCAAAGGCAAAATAATCATTTATAAATAATAAAGAGATTTATTTTTTTGACAAAAACCAAATCAACTCATTTCATTACTAATAATGTTCTCAATACAATGAGGAATAGAATGGAAATTAGTGCGAGGAACATATTCGATAGACGCTCTTGCAAGAGCATCCGCACTACCATTTGATTGTCGCTTCACAAACACAACTTTGTAATCGTTATGCGAGGCTAAAATCGATTTGCACTCCCGCAAGAGGCAGCCATATTCATATACATTAGCTTTATCTCGATGGAGGTCATCAACTACTTGTTTGCAGTCCATTTCCAGCACCACCTATGAAAATCCTTCCTGATGAATCCATTTAATAGCTTGCAGTAGTCCCCAAATTTCGGCTTCTATTGCATCTAAATGAGCATAGAACCAATCTGTGTAAGCACCAAGGAATTGACCATTTACACCACGGACACAGGCACCCATTCCGATTTGGCGGCATTCTTTGAAGAGGCAGCATCAACATTGCACTTAACATAGCCCTCTGGTGGAGGTTTCTATATCGTAGGGTTGTCTTCAACAACAAATCTTGTTCTCTGTGTTCGGCTTCTTGCATGAGACCAGGTTGTAAGCGTCTCCTCAGCACAACCAAGGACTTGAGAGGGGGAATCTTGTGTATTATCCCAGAGTTTGCCATTGCGCCTCTTCCATAAACTCTAGAGGGTCATCCCGAATTGAGCCAATTTTTCATCGTCCATGCTGCGCACCGACCTGAAAAAATAACTCAGCAAAATCATTAGCTTGAAGCATTTCTGCTTCCAAAGTACTCCACAGGGGTGTTTTTTGCCACACTCTATCACTCACAGGGCAACGCATAAAGCTATGCCAAGTATTCTCCGGTTCAGATTCGCAACAGACACACAAGGTCGAGCACTCCACACCCTTTCGTCTCAAATTCGCTCTGTTGGGTAAACAGTCTCTACAAGCTCGCCAGAGGAAATCCTGCACCTTAGGCGGAACAACCATCCTCCAAATCATGCTCCAATCTCCTGCAATCTCCATGTCACTGCGATCCACCAGCACCTCCGAGCACACACGGTACCCACTCCTAACCGTGTATATGCCTTTAGGGTCGAAACGCCAGACAATGGTGTACTGCGGGGTCAAAGGGTAAAGTGGAATGGCAAGAATTTCATCAACATCTCTGGGCTCGAAAACTTCGTCGACCAGTGATTCGTTCCAGCCCAATTGATCGGGCCGCATTTAGTCACGCACAGTTTGGATCCCGCTACTGTGCTGATATTGAGTCCGAACATAGGGGTCCAATTTATTCCTCAGCCATGGGCTGGCCCAAGAATCTATCAACAGCCCATTGCCAACACGCCACCTGTAGCCTGCTCTTAGTAAAGTTCGGAAAGTCCAGATACTACGCCATATATAACTGGGGTTGTGACCAATGGTAGCCCCTAAAAAATCGTCACTCGAGAAATATTTAGCTTTAAACACTCTTGTAATCTTAGAATCCGGGTTGGTCAAAATTTCCAACCTTGCTTCCCCAATATTGCTAAGTTGAAAGCATGAAGGTCATGAAAGCCCATGCCACCCAACTCCTTTCTCATCGTCAACTTGTCCCAACACATCCAATTTATCCCTCTCTTGTCCCCTTTGTTCGAACCCCACCAAAACGAGTTCATCATCCGCTCAATCTCTTCCGCTAACGATGTGGGCATGAGAAAGACACTCATGCAGTAGGACGGAATAGCTTGAGCCACATATTTTATAAGGACCTCCCTACCCACTTGAGACAACATCTTGCTACTCCAACTAGAGATTTTCTTCCACACTCTATCCTTTATATAATTCAAAACAGATTTCTTGCTTCTACCAACCATAAAAGGGAGGCCCAGGTATTTCCCTGTCCCCATACACACTTGGACACCCAAAATACTGGCCAAGAAAGTCCTTTGGGTCTCCTCCACATTCCTACAAAAATAGATCTCAGACTTTTGCATGTTGATAGTTTGCCCCGAAGCAAAGGCATAATCATCAATAATGGATTGCATCTGACGAAACTCTTGTTCCTCAGCTCTAAAAAATAAAAAACTATCATCAGCAAAAAGTAAGTGACTCACAATGGGTGCTCGTTTGTAGATTTGAACACCATGGATCTTCCCTTGTCGCTCCGCATGATGAAGCAAGGCCGATAAGCCTTCAGCACAAACAATGAAGAGGTAGGGTGACAAAGGATCCCCTTGTCTTAAACCCCTGATCGGAAATACTGGACCCACAGAGTCCTCATTCACTAAGACGGAGTAGCTAACAGTTGTGACACATATCTTCATCCAAGAAATCCATTTGGGGTCAAAACCCATACAATCCATGATAGCCAGTAAGTAATCCCAGTCAACTCGGTCATATGCTTTACTGATATCAATCTTCAAAGCAACTTCCCTCTTTTTACCATGAGTCTTGCATTTTAAATAGTGGACAATCTCAGAAGCCACCAAAACATTGTCAGTAATGGCTCTCCCAACAACAAAACCAGGCTGCTCCTCTGAGATACAATTACCCAGAACCTTCTGAAGCTTATTAGCAAGAACTTTAGCCATAATTTTATAGACCACATTATAGAGAGATATAGGCCTCAAATCTTTCATGGTTACAGGGTTGTCACACTTTGGAACTAACACAATGTTCGTTTCACCCAATGAAGTTGGTAAAACTCTGTTTGTTAGCCAAGTTTGACATGCTTGAAAAATCTCATCGCCACACAAATCCCAGAATCTTCTATAAAACGCGGGATTTAACCATTAGGCCCAGGGGCTTTATCAGGATGCATTTGGAACACCGCATTCCTAAATTCTTCTTTAACAAAATCCGAGGTGAGCATCATATTATCGTCCACATCAAGCTTTCTTCGAATCACATTTTTGATTGGGCCAAAGTGACTAGGCACCGCTTGGAATAACTCAGAGAAATAATCTTGGGTTACATCACACAGGCCTCGTTGAGACTCAGCCTAAGAACCATCCTCGCATTGTAACCTAACTATGCGATTCTTCCGCTTCCTCGGTGTGGCAGCTGCGTGGAAGAATTTGGAGTTCATATCTCCATCCCTCATCCAGAAAGCCTTCGCCCTCTACCTCCAGAAAGCCTCTTCTTGCACCAATAAACCTGCCAGCTTGTTTCGAGACTCCACAAGCTCCAAACCTGCTTCATTTGAATCGAGTTGTCTGAGGTGCTCAATCTTCTTCTTGCACACCTCAATACCTTCCCGAAAATGCCGACGGAGAGCACGCCCCCACCCATCTAACTCCTCTGTGCATATGCGAAGTTTAAGTAGCACTGGCTCAGTAGCTCCTTTCTCCCAACTTTCATGCACCACTGCCTCGAGTTCTGGCTCCACCAACCACGAATTTTCAAATCGGAATTTCCTCTTGTGAAACACATAATACTTCAACTCAGTGTCCAACAGAATAGGTGAATGATCCAAGGAAGCAGCTACAAGATTTCGTAAACAGTTGTGAGGGAAACGGTCCAACCAATCTGGAGTAGTCATAGCCCTGTCTATACTGATAAGATGTACTCAAAGACAATGAAATTATACCGATAAGATGTAAAATTTCCCTGTCGTTACTCAAAAACAAAATAATCATTTATAAATAATAAAGAGATTTATAATATTGTTATATGCTCAAGGACAATGAAATTATACCAATAACATGTATTGTTTCCCCGTCGGGACTCAAAAGCAAATAATCATTTATTAATAATAAAGAGACTTATAAATTTGATAGGTGCTCAAAGACAACAAAATTATACCGATAACAGATAATGTTATCTCATTGGGACTCAAAAGTAAAATAATTAATTATCAAAAATATAAATATAAGAAAAATAAAAAAATACAAAAAGTAAATAATACAAAAAAAAAAGTAATGCTCAAAGACAATAAAAATATACCAATATGTAATGTTTTCCCGTCGATACTTAAAAGTAAAGTAATCATTTATAAATAGCAAAGACATTTATGAAATTGATATGTGGTGAAAGACAATAATAAAACAACAAAAAATAGGATTTTCCCGGTAAAAAATTAGAAATTAAACACAAAAGTAATCATTTAGGATTTTCTCGTCACATTTATAAAATTTGATACGAGTTCAAAGAAAATGAAATAAAAATACTAAAAAATTTAAAAAAAGAAAAATATTAAGAAAAAAATAGAAAATTAAAATGTAAAAAAAAATATAAACTCATAAATAAATATAGTCATTTATAAAATACTAAAACATTTATAAAATTTAATAAATACTCAAAGACAATAAAATTATATCAATAACATGTTATGTTTCTACACCTAGACGCAAAAAAAAAGTAATCATTTATATGGACAACATGTAATATTTCCTATATTGATAACCAAAAGTAAAATAATCATCTATAAATGATAAATATTAAAGATATTTATAAATTTTGATATATGATCAAAGACAAAAATTATACCGATAATATGTAATATTATCTTATTGAGATTTAAAAGTAAAATAATCAATTATATATAATAAAAATAATTATAAAGATAAAATACAAGAAACAATTAAGAAAAATATGAAAAATTAAAAGTAAACAAATAAAAAAAAAAAAAAGATTAAAATCAGAATATAAAAATTAAAATATAAATAAGGAAATAAAAAAATTAAAAAAATCTGAAACAAAAAAATTAAAAAAAATGAAAATTTAAAAATAAGAGAGAAAAAAGTGAACTCAAAAAGTGGAGGGAAGAGAGAGATAACAGTTTTTGAAAATTGAGAAGAGAGAAGAGAGAGGAGAAATAGAGGGAAGATGTGAAGTTAAATTGATTATTCTACCCTTAAAATTGATGAGGTGTCAAAATTTTAAAAATTGGTAGTTTAGTATTTTTTATAGTAGTTTATTTTTTTAGATTGATATAGATTAGCCTCTCTCTTCTCTTCTCTTCTCTTTTGTTTTTCTCTTTCTCACGTCTCTTTCTTCTCTCTCATTCTTTTTTTCCCCTCTTTCTCTCTTTTTTTAGTGCATCTCTTTTTTTATTTATAGTATAATTTATTGTCTTTGACTACATAATTTTTTTTATAATTGTTTTTATCATTTATAAGTGAATATCTTACTATTGAGTCTCGACATGATATATTACAAGTCGTCGGCAAAATTTTATCATCTTTGAACATATCAATTTTTATATTTTTTTATTATTTATAAATGATTATTTTGCTTTTGAGTCCTAACAGGAAAACATTATATGTTATCAGTATAATTTCATCATCTTTGAGAACATATCAATTTTATATATGCTTTAATTATTTTGCTTTTGAGTCATGGCAGGTAAATATTTCATGTTGTTTGTATACTTACTTTTTATATTTTATCTTTATAAATGTTTTTATTATTCATTATTTATAAATAATTATTTTACTTTTGAGTCCTGATTGGGAAACATTACATGTTGTTATAAATTTCATTGTCTTTGAGCATATATAAATTTTATAAATTTTTTAATTATTTATAAATGATATTTTTGCTTTTATATCCTGTCGGGAAAATGTTATATGTTGTTGGCATATCAATTTTATAAATTTTATCTTTATGAATATCTTTATTTCTTATAAATATTAGTTTGCATTTGAGTCCGGACTGGAAAAAATTAAATGATATGCTATAATTTTGTTATCGTTGAGCACATATTAATTTTATAAATGTTTTTATTACTTTTAGATGATTATTTTACTTTTGAGTCTCGGTAGGAAAAATATTACATGTTGTCGGTATAATTTATCGTCTTTGACACAGATTAATTTTATAAATGTTTAAATTATTTATAAATAATTATTTTGCTTTTGAGTCGTGACGGGAGACATTACATGTTAGTATAATTACTTTTTGTATTTTGTCTTTATAAATGTATTTAATTTTTATAAATGATTATTTTGTTTTTGAGTTCCGACGGGAAAACACTACTTTAGTACATATCAATTTTCATAAATGTTTTTATTATTTATAAATATTATCTTACTTTTAAGTCTATGTAGAAAAACGTTACATGTCGTCGATATAATTTCATCGTCTTTGAGGATAAATAAATTTTATAAATGTCTTAATTATTTATAAATGATTGTTTTGCTGTTGAGTCGTGACGGAAAAACATTACATATTATCGGTAATTTTTTTTTGTCTTTGGACACATATCAATTTTATGTATGTATATGTATCTATCTATCCTATTACCAATAGTAAAACTAATTTTTACATAAATGTCTCTATTTTTTTAGTGATAAAGCAAACTATACGTTCACAATGATAGAGATCTTAAAAGTAGTACTTCATATTTTCTATTCCTACAGAAAGCAATAATTTTAGTAGTCTAGCAAGTTAGATTTTGTTTAATTATTATTTCTACTTGAATACTTTGCATTTTTAGATAATTAAAACAACTAATTATGTTTGTCACAATGTAAAACTTTAATTTTATAAACTGATGTATTTCAAAATTGCGTGAGCACGGAGTGACCCATGCGAACACACGGGTATCTTGTTAGTTTTGAAAAGAAAGTAAACAAACTTGCTTAATCTCATTACGCACAATTATGAATCATTGAAAAATGATAGCAATATTAATCACAATTAAGCAATACTTTTTAGGATAAAACTTAGGTAAAGTTTTTTAGGTATAGTTGGTACTGTTCCTCACACAAAACTGGATAAAAACTGTTTTGATAGTGATAGTTATGAGAAGTTAGAGATAGTAAGAGTGGATAGAGGGAGTAAAATTTATTTATTTTATGTGAGGAACAACACCAACTACACCTAAAAAATCTTACCTAAGTTTTGTCCTACTTTTTATAAGAAATAATAGACCAATTCATCGGGATCAAGGAAAAATATTTAAATCAGTTAATTTTAATTAATAATTGTATAATTTTTATTTTTATTTTTATTCCAACAAAAGGAATTCAACAAATATCTCCGTGTTGCATTTCTCGCACGACACATACCCCTCTGTTTTTTTTTTTTTTTTGATAACAGCCCTCTGCTTTTAGTTTTTGCTTTGTTACTCATCAATTATTATTGCCTTTATTTTCTCGTTGCACACTAAATTATATTTTGTACTGAGTTATGTCTCCTAATTCCCTTACCTCAAGTTATGTCAATTAAAAAGAAGGGACTTGTTCCAAAAATAAATAAATAAAGGGACTGAGGGCATCTTTAGCGGGCGTGGCTTAAAATTTCTGTCAGTTTCTTATTATCCACGTCGCATCGTTCAGCTTAGGTGGCCATCTGCATATAGTGAACGGTTCACTAAAAGTTGGTCAAGTCATCTGTATAGATGACAGGCAAGTAAAACTTGGTCAAGTCATCTATGAGAGACACAGAGAGAAACTTAGTCAAATCATCTTCCTTGTGTCAGAGAACTTGCGTGCTCTAAAAATTTTAGAGAACGCCCGCTGCAGCTGCTTTGAGGAGAGTCATCCGGTAACTTAGGGAGCTCCATATGCAATTAATCACAAAGCCTAATACTCAAATAACAAATCCTTCAATCGACACAGAGCAACAACTTGCCATTGGTATCCACAACCACGAGTTTCAAATTGATAAACATGTATACGAAGATTGTGGCTTAGATGACTCAAAACCGCAAAGGATACGGTTCCGTGCATTTGGGAACACTTCAATTTCTCGAAGTTAGGCAAAAAACAATCAAGAGAGAGATTGGAGCCAATGGTTTTAAAACTAGACCGGACCGGACGGTCCGACCGTCAACCGATAGTCTAGATTGGTTCAACCTCAATTGAATAGCAGTCTGGTTGAACCGCCAAGAACCGGATTGAACCGCGGTTGAACCGGATTGAATCGGTCAATTGAACCGGGTTGGACCGTTTTAACTTTTTGTTGTTATTTTTACTTACTTTTTCTTTAAAATTAGTACGTATTTATTTATTTATTTATTAGTCATCCGGTTCAACCGACGGTTTAACCGGTTGAACAAATTAAACCATGACCCGGAGGTCTCACCATTTCGATCTCCGGTCCGGATTTTAAAACATTGATTGGAGCTACATTTGTTGGGTGATGCAAAGACAATAACATTCTTATATTTAGCCTAAATGCAGGAAATGCAGGGAATCCAAGTCCCGCAAAGGAACCTCTTCCCATGCCATTTCTTCTTCCCTAAGGCTCAATGACCTAAGGCTACGGCATGTATGAAAGCTAGAAGAACCACATATAGAACCAAGTAGCTAAAGGATAGCGAAGGGAACTGCGGTAGGTATGGTTAACTGGCATTCTAGTGGGCCATGGCTCCCCATATCGCATGTACACCTAATATATTGTGTTTGTTGGTAATATTAAGTTGAGAAATTTCGTGATGCCCTTGTTCTTGTATGGGAATAGTGTTTATCCTTTCAAGGTTAACTCGTTTCAGAAGGAGTAAAGAAAGAATACATACATTTTTAATTTATGATTTACCTCGTATGAGGTGATAAATTTCATCATTGACTATATTATAATACTATATGGTCCAAAACTCATCTAGGCCATGTTATGTGTTCCTAAATTTTGATTGCTTTTAACACTTGGCCTCTGTTCCCCACACCCATAATCTCTCTCACTATACCCATCATTTTTTTAAAATACTCAAAAATACCCTTATTTTTTATCTCTCAACTTATATTATTTTATCTCTCACTTTCCTCCTCTCATTTTACGGTTTGAAGATTGTTTAACAGTCACATATTTACGATTTTTAGATATATTTACGGTTTGTTGTTTAATATCACATATTTACGATTTTTACATATATATTTATGGTTTGACATATATTTACGATTTGATATATTTACGATTTGTTATTAAAATTTTTCTAAACCAGTAAATATTATATTTACGATTATATATTTAGACAATTTATAACCCGTAAATATGACATATTTACGTCTAAATATATAACTCGTAACTATGACATATTTACGGTTATATATTTGAAAAATGCCGTAAATATGTGATATTTACAGTTATATGTTTTCTAGTATATAGCCCGTAAATATCACATAAACCGTAAATATGATAAGGGTATTTTGAGTAATTTAAAAAAAATAATGGGTAGTGAGAGGGATGATGGGTGTGGGGAACAAAAGCCTTAACACTTCTTGTTTTCCTTCTTTCCTCCGCTCGTCTCGCCTCATTCTAATTCCATTTTCATTGATATTTTGTTTTTGTAATTTTGTTTTATCAAAATATAACTTTTGTACTTTTTATGCTAGGGGAAGGGAAGGGTTTAGGGCTCTTTCTTATTTGAGAAACATTATTTTAACAATAAATTAGGACGCCAAAATCGACAACTATTTTGTTGGTTAACGCAGTTCACACACGTGGTTAATGGAGTGTTGAACTTGGTTTAATGAATAGTTGTTGCAACTCATTAACCATCAACTAAACTTCATTAACCATAATTTTGAACGTAATTAACCACAATTTTAGGTGTTTAAAATTAAACACCTAAAAATTGTGGTTAATTACGTTCAAAATTATGGTTAATGAAGTTTAGTTGATGGTTAATGAGTTGCAACACCTTGTATATTCATTAAACCAAGTTCAACACTCCATTAACCACGTGTGTGAACTGCGTTAACCAACAAAATAGTTGTCAATTTTTTGATATTCCAATTTGTTGTTCAAATAACACAACTGTTCTTATTTAACTCTTGTGGCTGATAGCCACAATTTTGTCTTCTTTCTTATTCAATGTTCATCTATGTTGGCTTGAATTTGAAAAAGTTGATAGCGTAGAAAGTTTTTGTAGTGAACCAAACTGTTAATATTGAGAAACTCAATTGTGTTAATGAGACAAAATGACTCTCCTCTACCCCTCTAGTTTAAACAACTACCTATGGTATACCCTTTTTTGGTTTAGTCTAATTTTTTTTTATTGTTTTTTATCCTTAAAAGTTGGAAATTTTGCTTTTAGTCTTTGATGATTTTGTTTTTTATAAGGGCTAACTACCGATTTTTAAATTTTTTTTTTCACTTCAAGAAGCAGGTAATTAATACAAATTGCTTATTAAACTAATAATATATCTAACATCTTCTATTATAAATGATTTACCGGTGGATTACATATTTCACAGTCCACCCCAAACTCATAAAAAGGGATTGGTAAGGATCGCAATAGTATGTTCGGAAATCCATTAAAGAGACTTCAAACATACATCCTTTGAGTCAATCCATGTGTTTGAGATCTCTCAACAGAGTTCCAAACATATACTTAGATTCTGTTTGGCAAAAAATAGCGAATACTGTTTGGCAAAAAATAGCGAATAGTGGACAAATTAGCTTATAGCAAATGAGCTTGAATAAGTTAGCAAATGGAATTTAAAAAGTTTGGTAAAATTAGCGGTTGAACCAGCTTATAAATATAAAATAACATAAATGGGCATTTTTAATTAATGCTTCAAAATGAGAGAGAATGTTCATCTAATGAACGATAAACACGGAATTTAATTAAAATAATAAGGATAAAAACGAGAAAAAATAAAACGCTATAAGCTATAAGCTCAAACACTAGAAAAGCGCTATAAGCTAGTGAAAAACGCTATAAACTTGTGGTTACCAAACACCTCCACTTTTTTCTTAAGAATTTATCTGCTATAAGCTAGCGGATTAGCCTTGTCAAATAGAACCTTAAATGGTTCCAACTTCCAAGTTGGAGCAGTTACATTTCACGGAGGTGCACGTAAGGCAACCCCAACCAAAATATCTCATTACTGTTGGACCTCACAACGCATATCATATATGTGGGCCATCATTCTTTCATTCCCGGGATTAAAAAAAAAAAATTTCCAAGACAACAAATATCCATCTTTAACTGTCATTTTACTAATTACATCAACCTAACCTTAGAACATGGACAGATCTGGAGGAGGTCCATATACACTCATCCAAGAAAGTGGAACTCGCCATTTGCCACCCTCAATTCCTGAAAATGCAATTATCAGAAATATTACCATTAAATTTTAATGATTTTTCACTTGCAAACATGTCTATTCCAGAAAATCTTTAAGTTGTGTGAAAGGAGAGACATGGATTTGGATAGGAGGAATACTAAGCGGGTATTGTAGAACAACTAGTATTGTACGTACAATGTTTGTCATTCAGACCTAATTCTAGACAGCAGATACTGATACAAGAAAGTCATCTATCTGTGCTAGAAAATTGAGATCCAGAGAAATAAAAATAACCTAACACTAGCACTGAGGACGCAGGATTAGAATTATTAATTTTAAAAAACCAGATTCAAGTGAAAAATCTGTCTAGAAAGGGATTATCTAGTAAGTTTTTTTTTTTTTTTTTTGGGGGGGGGGGTGTGGGGATAGGGAATCATATTCATAACATACATCAGCAAAAAGATATTGGATATAATCATTACTTGTTATGATAAGGCAATTGTGGTATAAACCATTCACGGTAAATTTATTCAAACAAGTGCCCTGCTTGTTTTGCTGAATAATAAACAATAGATCAAAATCAATATAAAAAGAAACAAAGATAAATAAAGCTCACCAGAGATCAAAATCAATATAAAAAGAAACAAAGATAAATAAAGCTCACCAGAATTAGGGTGACTCAGCCTTAGAAGTTTGCATACTGCATCACCTAATTGAAAAGCATCAGACATGTTGTCTCCTTCTGAGCAATAACATAATAAGCAGGTGACCTTCAAACCTTTAGCCTGATACATTAAACCAAAACTTATATAATCAATCCATATTTCTGCAATTTCACAACAAAAGGTAAGCAGTAATCCACCCTGCTCCTCTTATTCTTTTAATTTTAGGAAAAAATTGGTGAGCAACTAAACTAGTATGTTTCAGCATTCTCCAACATGGAAATTTATTCATCGTATCAAAATAAAATTCCCAATGCACACACACCCTCACCTTTGTCACGGCATGCAACTAATGTAGAGAGCCTCATCTTATTAACATGTGATGTAAAACTACTTCAATGTAGAAGGCTTTTAAAGAGACGAGAAGTTCAAGATAACAGGCACCAATCATAAATCAAATGTATCACATGACGAGAACATTTTTTTTCCTTTCTCATTCCTCTGTTTGGATTATTATGAGAGTAACAAGAAATATGATCAAATTTAACAGCACATGTATTACCTTGAGAAACGAAAAAAGTGCAGCAAAAGGCAAGCTAGCATAATAATTTTCTTCTTCTGGTTCATCTTCTATAGAAATAGTATCTTCCTGAGCTGCATTTCCTTCAGCTAAATTACTAAGATATTTCCAATGCTTTTGAGAAGGGTCATACTCCTGAAGTTTCTTCCACCCAAGCTGTTCACAGTTTTCATCTGTTCCATTGCTGTTGGCACTAGATAGGTAATAAATCTGCAAGCCACTAATATGGCAGCCAAGATTGTCAAGGTGAGAATGACATAATCTTCATGCAGTTGTAATTTGAACAAAAGTGACTGTCACAAAAACAAAAGAATTGAATATCTTAATTATAAAGAAGATTTGTGTGATTAAAAGGTCACAGGTTCAAGATGTGGAATTAGCCTCTTGCAAATGCTTTACAAATGCAAAGTAAGGCTGAATATAATAGACCACAATGTGTCCGACCCTGCCATGGCGGGAGCTTTGTAACACTGGGTTGCTATTTCAAAATATCACTGTCTCACCTTGACATGTCAACTTTTTGCCATTTTCCAAAATCTAAGCTGGAGAGAATGATAATATGCTTCTTTCCACTACCAGCAAGAAAATCAGCCATATTTTTTGCAAAATCAAGCATCATACCCTATCAAATAACCATGTATTAATTGCAATTTCTCCTTCCAGATTCCAAAAGTAATTGTGTTAATTCAAGCATTCAAGCTAATAGAAAACATCAAGCATGGAACCAGTGTATCAATTGCGGATGGCAGACCATCAATTCTAAGTCAGTGTGGATCCTAATATTAGGCAGCAACTGTAAATATTATTCTTCATAACTACACTACGAATCAATTTGGTAAATAGTATACCCTTTAACATTGAAGGTGTGAATTTCAAAGATGAATCGTTCATATAATGCACATCTTTGAATTTTTCACCTCCATTTTGTAGGGGACAGCAAGCTAACTCTTGAAGAAATGTTCATAGCAGTAGACAATTCTGATTAATAGTTTGAGTGTTCGACAGACAAGACATTCAACATGGAAATGCACAATAACACTAGTCTGTTAATAAATCCACTCAATCCATTCCTTTTTAAGTGCTATTTAAGGTAATGTTAATGACACATAGACTACAAAATATAATTAATGCCCATTGCTTATACTGAAGTTAAAGTTTAATTATCTAATATACATTTTATCTCTTTAATATGCTATTGCATTACAATTCTCTCTCATTAATTAATTAGATGAAGATAAGGGCATAATTGACAAAAATAGTCATTAGTGTTATCTAGAACTTTTAAAATGACAAATAAATAAGAACAAAGTTATTTTTCTAAAACAACACTTAAACAGGAATGGAGGGAGTATTTGATAACAAAACTATAATAATCTATTGATTACTTCCAAAGGAGATACTGATGTCCATCGTAACAGGAAATAAAATTTAGGAGGCAACAAGCAGAAAATCTCAAGAAAACAAACTGGGGGGCCAAAACTAATGCTCATGCACACAAATAAAAGCAAGTAACATTCAAGCTTCATCTTGTCCCCATTGGAATTTTACTACCAACAACTTAGTTTGAGTAAGGAAAGGTCCACGCATTACAAATCACTTAACAATACCCTTAAATCAGCATCTTTAGAATTTGACAAGCAATGTCAGATTAAAAGAAATGAACAGAGTAAATGCTGCTTCAGGCAATACCTTAATCACCGGGGATCTCTGTTGGATGATAGTGAGAGCATTAGAAGGGGAATCATAAGCTGCAAAGAAGTGATCAGAAACAGATTAACATTAATTTGAGATTAAAACAAATTATAGTAGTGACAAGACAAATTAAAAAACAAAAAAAAAGCAGCACCTTCAAGAGGAAGAGCAAGGTCTCCTTGAGGAACGGGTCCATAAGCGTCATTGCCAACGCAGGGGAGAACGTAAGGATCGTCCAAGTACCCAACTCTCTCCGAACCCATTGAAGAAATCAAAAGGTCTGCTGTTAGCTGCCCCACATTCCCAATAGACAAAGCAGGCTGAAAACACACATAAAACCACCAATTCAAAATAATGGGGTACAAATGTGAGCTAACCCCATAATTTCTGCTATAGCACTGAACTGTAAAGCTAATGTCTTTTTTGCTGGAAAAAAAGAGATGCATAACACAGCGGAGTCAAAGATAGAGGAATGAATTGGAAAAAAAGGGGGCAAAACCCTAGAAAATTATACAAACCAAAATCAAAGAGGAGCAATCCTCGTGAAGGAGCTTGCCTTCTTCGGGAACGAACTTCATCTTTTTCGGCAATGCTGAAACTTGCTACTTTGTCAACCCAGGTTTAGCTTTCTCTGCTTTTGCTAATGGCTACCCTTCTCTTTTCTTGGGGAAGACGAAGCAGAACGTCACTCTTATGGGCTTCTAGATGCGGGCCACTATTGGGCTTCTAATGGACCTTACATGATAGCCTGTGTGGTTCATAATGTATTTAGGCTTCTGCTACCTGCACCCCCATTTTTGACAAGCGCAACCCTCCCCATTTTTCGAGAATACCTATCCCCTTCACTTCCCTTTCAGACAAAACTTAGGTTCATTGCTTTAGGCACTGTTCTTCGTGTTCTACTCACAAAAAACAATCATTTTAGTAAAAATGTGCATTGAGACAGTTTATTAACACACCTCTTTAATATTTTATGACAATTTTTTTTGTATATTTTCAGTGGGAATAAAACAAATTTGATATAAGTTTTGTCCTTTCTTTCCCCACTCCTCTTTTACTTCCCTCTGTATGTTCGCCTCCCACACCCTTTTGCCATTAGGCCACTACCCCACCCCCACCTCACCTGGGTTGAACAGCTTGTTGCACTTGGCCCCCTCTCCTTTGTGCCTTACTATTGCACTCGGAAGCATTTTTGCCATTCGGAAACAAGTTTTTGAACTTGTAAAAAAATTTATCATCTAGAAACAGGTTTTCAAAATACCAAATTGTTGTGTTCGTGGGGGAGTGGGGCAAGGCAAGGGGAGTTGGGACGGGTGGGGGTGCATTATGAGTCGCAAGGGAGAAAAAGCGGGAGGGGAGTTGGAACGGGTGGGGGTACATTATGAGTCGCGAGGGAGAAAAAGCGGGAGGGGAGAGGTAGGGGTATTTTCGAAAAATAAAGAAGGATGGGGTGTGTGTAAAAATGGGGGGTGCGGGTAACAGGTGCCATATATTTTTGGCCCCATTCTCATCTGGACAAATCAACCATTGTAATAATATTGAGTTTGCCTTGGACTTTATGAAAATTTTGAGTCTTTTTAATAACATATGATCAGAAAATGTTGTAAAAACTTATAATAAAGCTACAATTGTTGTTATTTCTTGCGTAGTATCTGCAAATTTTCTCTGGCCATTCTTCACTGTCCGGTCATAAATTTCCATGAAATTTTCTTCACAGTGGATCCTACTTTCATTTTCGCATCTCCACTTTCTCTGAAAACTTGTTCTAGATTTCAACTCATTCAGAATGCAAACGCAATTAGCAGCTAGCGTTTATGGGGTATGATGGCTCTAGAAATTGCAATTATTGGTTTTATCCAAATTCCAAACCATCGCATTATGTAGTTTTGTACAGAAGCGTAACGGCACCTGACACGTATACTAGCTAGAGTTCCACTTCCTTGAATAATCTCTATTATATATAAATACGAATAACATAAAAATGGAAAGAACACAAATAACATCACGATATAAAAAGTTTATAACCACGTCAATTAAAAAAAACTTACATGGCAAATCTGAGTCACAAATATAGGAAAATTAAAAAATGAAAATTAAAATAAAAGAAATAAATATAACATTTAATGATCACATTTAAAAGTGTTCCGGACTGGGCCGAGGCCCAATCCGAAGACCCAGCACTCACAGGCCCATTTCCGCTCGTCGATCCACCTTCCCTCGATGCCACGTCGTCCGCATGCCTCTCCGCCTTCCCTCAACGCGGCCGACCCAACGGCTTTGTGCATTAAAGGAATTTAATGCCGACTTCTGGGTTTCACGGGGCGGTTACACATCGGCGATGGCAGTCCTCAACTCATATTTAAAGAAGACCGCGTCGAACGGTCGAGGTAATGATCTTTCTACCACCTCTTACTCACCTCGACACACACTGACTTGAGCGTCGGAGTGTTTGCAGGTACACCACCCAACACGCCGTCGTCATCCGTCGCGAGCGCAACCGCATTGCTTCCCTCCGGTCATCCTCTGAAGTTCTGTTCAGAACATTGGCGCCGTCTGTGGGAAGGCGGAGAGGCATGCGGACGACGTGGCATCGAGGGAAGGTGGATCGACGAGCGGAAATGGGCCTGTGAGTGCTGGGTCTTCGGATTGGGCCTCGGCCCAGTCCGGAACAGTTGCCCCCCAAGTCGCTAGCTCGAATGTCGAGGTGGAGACTTGTTGAAGTTCATTGATGTCGACGTTCGACGTCTTTGTTCGTAAGGAACTGCAAACGTCGTCGGGTCGTGCTTTGTTTATCAGTTCGTTTGGGACCTTCGTGTTCCACCTCTGTGGCGCGCTTCGACACGAGCTTGGCGTGCTTGTGCAAGGTACAAGGCTTTATCACGAAGTTCGTGCACGCGCGGTCTCGGCGAGGTCGATCTCTTCGAGCTCGTGCACGCGGTCTCGGCATGAGGTCGATCTCTTCATCGGTGCTTGTGCTAGCGCACAAGGCTTTATCACGGGCTCGTGCACGCGGTCTCGACGACGAGGTCGACAAGGCTTTATCACGAGCTCATGCACGCGGTCTCGACGCAGGTCGATCTCTTCATCGGTGCTTGTGAAGCGCTAACGCGAGGCTTTATCACGAGCTCGTGCACGCGGTCTCGGCACGAGGTCGATCACAGGTGCTTGTGCCAACGCACAAGGCTTTATCACGAGCTCGTGCACGCGGTCTCGGCACGAGGTCGATCACAGATCTCTTCACCAGGTGCTTGTGCCAACGCACAAGGCTTTATCACGAGCTCGTGCACGCGGTCTCGGCACGAGGTCGATCACAGGTGCTTGTGCCAACGCACAAGGCTTTATCACGAGTTCGTCGACCAGTTCTCCGCACATTTCACCGCATCTAAAGTCCAACCCAAGTCGACAGCAGCCCTAGCCGCGATTCAGCAGAAGAAAGGTGAGTCTATCAGAGACTATGTCGAGCGTTTCAACAAAGAAGCCATTTTGGTGAAAAAATGCTCTGACGAGATGAAACTATACTTGCTAGAGCAAGGCCTGGTCGAAGGAAGCCTATTCAGTGTCGACATTGGTGTCGACAAACCGAGGTCCCTGACCGAGTTCCTGAAGCGAGCTCAGAAATTCATGAATTACGAAGAGAAGTTGATGGCATCAAAAGCCAAAGGTAAAACCCAGGAGGAAGCTGGTGGACAACGCGAGGACAAGTCGCGTAGGGAGAAGGAAAGTCGGGGTCCAGCAAAGAGATATGACGAATATACCCCTTTGAACACTACCCCTAAGCGCATACTGAATGAGTGCGCGAACACCGAATTCCGTGATGCTGGAATTAAATTTCCCCAGAAGGGAAAAGAGAAGCCGAATGCTGATAAGTCGAGGTACTGCCACTTTCACAAGTGTGTCGGGCACGAGACCGATGAATGTTTTCACCTGAAGGACGTCATAGAACAACTGATCCAGAAGGGCAGGTTGACCAAATATGTGAAAGGAAAACCGAGGTTTGGAGATAGAAGGTCTAGATCTAGATCACCTCGACCTCAAAGGAGAGACTCAGCTTCTGGGACGCAGCACGAAGGAACAGTTCGTGCATCCGAGGAGAGATCTCGTCCTCCTCCTGTCGCCATGGTCATTTCCGGAGGATTCTCCGATAAGGGAGGGGCGAGCATCAATTCAGCAAAACGAAAGTTGAGAGAAGCGATGACCGTTTCTACTGTTTTTCCTTCATCAAGTCGGCATAAGGGAAGGCCACCTCTAGCCTTTTCTGACGAAGACTTGGTGAATGGAAGGCCGAACTATTTGATTCCCTTGTTGGTGAAAGCCTATATGGCTAACTTTGACGTCAGAAGAATCTTGATAGACTAAGGGAGCTCGGCGGATATCATGTTCTACGAACTGTTTAAAACCTTGAAACTACCAGAAAAAGATCTCGCATCGCACTGGTCCGACTGACCGTTTCAACGGTTCAAAACAAAGTCGTTGGGCTATGTGGAGTTGATGGTGACTTTTGGAGAGCAACCAATCTCCAAAGCGTGAAGGTCCAATTCATCGTGTTACCATGCAAGTCTGTTTACAATCGCATCGTCGGACGCCCGACACCTTTGGGTGAGTTAGGAGGCTGTAACCTCGGCAGTTCACCTGAAAATGCGTTTTCATGATGGCGAAGACAAAGTCGTCACCATCGGCCGACCAAGAAGCTGCGAGGAGATGTTATATTTTATCTTTGAAGGTCAAGAGCAAAAGGAAGAGAAACAACTCCCCTCGACCAAGAAGCTTGATCCTGCAAGGTCGCCGCAGACGTCAATCTCACCGATTTCGACGCCAGGATTGAGCTCGAGGATGAGATACAGGAAGACGACCTCCTGGCCCGCGAGCTCCACCAAAAGATTAAAAGACCAGTACCTGATGGAGAATTCATCCGAGTTCAACTAGGAGAAGACCCAGGGAAGACAGTGAAGCTTGGTGTCGATCTCCCTGAACAGGTCAAATTGCAAATAACAGAGTGCCTGAAGTCCAATGCCGACCTCTTCGCTTGGACAGCTGCTGACATGCCAGGTATTTCTCCTGATATTGCCTGCCACCAACTCGCTCTCGATCCCAAGGCTCGCTGAGTAGCTCAAAGGCGCCGTAAGGAAGCTCCTGAAAAAGCCGGCCGCCAAAGCTGTCGAAGACTTAATTAAGGCTGAATTCATTAGGGAGGTCAAATATACTACTTGGCTGTCAAATGTTGTATTGGTTAAGAGATCTAATGGAAAGTGGCGAATGTGTGTTGATTAAACTGATCTTAACAAGGCGTGCCCCAAAGACGCCTACCCCCTCCCTAATATCGACAAACTCGTCGACAATTCCTCTGGTTTTCAATTGTTGTCTTTCATGGACGCATACTCTGGGTACAACCAGATTTCGATGCATCATGCTGATCAAGAAAAAACCGCGTTCATGACGGATAAAGGTAATTACTGCTATAACGTAATGCCTTTTGGCCTTAAGAACGCTGGAGCGACATATCAGCGCATGATGAATAAAGTCTTCGCCAACCAGATCGGTAGAATGCTGGAGGTATATATGGATGATATGATAGTAAAAACAATGAAAGAAGTCGACCACGTCGTCGATCTTAGAGAAGTCTTTGCTGAAGTACGAAGACATAATATGAGGCTCAATCCGGAAAAGTGCACTTTCGGAGTTCGAACTAGAAAATTTCTAGGTTTCTACCTAACCGAGAGGGGAATCGAGGCCAACCCCGATAAATGTCGGGCTGTAATAGAGATGCAGCAACCATCGTCAAAGAAAAACATCCAGCAGCTCACGGGAATGCTAGCCTCCTTGACGAGGTTTATCTCAAAATCTGCAGAACATGCATTGCCTTTCTTCCGCTTGCTCAAGAAGGGAATTCAGTTCGAATGGTCACCCGAGTGCGAAGAAGCCTTAACACAGGTAAAACGCATACTATCCCAACTGCCAGTGTTGACGAGGCCGTCTCCAGGGGAGGTCCTTTATCTCTACTTGGCAGTGTCGAACGAAGCTTCGAGTGCCGCCCTCATTCGCTGGCGAATGAGGACCAGAACCGGTCTATTTTATAAGCAAAGCACTTCAGGGCCCGTGAGCCGAGATACCAGAAAATCGAGAAAGTCGGCGGCCAGACCGATAATCGCGACTCGACGCTTGAGACAATACTTCTTAGCACATCCCATAGTGGTCCGAATCGACCGTACCAATCAAACAGATTCTACACACGACCCTGGCGGGCGATGATGATCAAGTGGTCGGTTGAGTTGTCCGAATTCGGAGTTACTTTCGAGCCGAGACAAACTATCAAAGCCCAGTGCTTGGCGGATTTCATTGCCGAGATGACTCCTGGAGCTACAGAACAGTGTTCCAAATGGACGGTCCATGTCGACGGATCGTCGAATTCCAAGGGCAGTGGCGCTGGTTTGTTGCTCGAGAACGACGACGGGCTGATCGTCGAATTTTCATTGGGATTCTCCTTTCCCACCTCCAACAACCAGGCAGAGTCTGGCGTGTTTAGCCGGCCTCACACCGCTCGAGACTTCGACGTCAAGAGGTAAAGCTCGTGAATCGATTCTCGACTAGTTGTGTCCCGGATAAGTGGAGAATACCAGGCTAAAGATCCACTTCTTCAAAAATACCTGCCCTGGTAAAGAAGAAAATGAGCGACTTCACCTCCGTGGAGATCGACACGCTCCGAGAGAACAAAGCGCCGAGTCGACATGTCCAAACTCGCCAGCACGAGAAGCTCAGGAAACAACAGATCGGTAATACAAGAAACACTGGCCAAGCCTAGCATTACTGCCGTGGTTGATACCACTTATGACGAGGTACTGAGGAAACTTCCGAAATTCTGCTTTGCAATTTCCCAGGCAAGTGTCGATGACCCGCCCGATGAGCCCGACAGTTGGATGACACCGATTCAAGAATTTATTCAATTCGGTCGGCTACCTGATGATGAGAAGGAAGCCGCAAAAATCCGAAAAAAGGCATCTTCGTACTCTATGATCGACGGTATCTTATATCGAAGAGGGTTCTCCACCCCCCTGTTGAAATGCGTCGACGATACCCGAGCGCAATATGCACTTGCTGAAGTGCATGAGGGCATATGTGGGCAGCACCTTGGAGGACGTTCCTTGGCAAAGAAAATCCTCCGCGCAGGGTACCATCGCCAACCCCGAACGCGACGCGATATCGTTCGTGAAGAAATGCGACAAATGCCAGAGACATGGCGATCTACACTTAGCTCCTCCTACAGAGTTAACATCCCTGACATCACCATGGCCCTTTGCCTGGTGGGGTATTGATATACTTGGACCTTTTCAATGGCTCCCGGACAGGTGAAATACCTGGTCGTTGCGGTAGATTACTTCACCAAATGGGTTGAGGCAGAGCCCCTGGCGAAGATAACTGCAAAGAACTTGATTAAGTTCTTCAAAAGATATATTCTGACAAGGTTCGGGATTCCCAGGGTGGTCATCACCGACAACGGAACGCAATTCACAGATCGCGGATTCCGAAAGACCTTGGAAGACCTCGACATCAAACAGCACTTCACCTCGGTAGAACACCCTGCATTTAACGGCCAAGCTGAGGCCGCGAACAGAGTTATCTTACGAGGTCTGAAACGAAGATTGGATGAGGCCAAAGGCAACTGGGCAGAAGAGCTTCCCCGAGTGCTCTGGGCGTATCGGACTACTCCACATTCGACGACAGGAGAATCTCCTTTTCGTCTCACATATGGGACAGAGGCCATCATTCCTGTCGAGATTGGGGAACTTAGTTGGAGAACCTCGCATCCCCAGAGTAGCGTTGACAACCGCCGAGTATACGAGAAGAACTTCGACCTCCTTGGCGAATCACGCAGGAGCTTGCGGACTCAATGAGGTCGCAGTGAAACAGAAAATCGCAGCAAGATACAACCGAAGTGTTGTACCCAGGGAATTCATGCCTGGGGACTTAGTTCTTCGACGAGCTGATGTTGGCCTGAAGAACGCCCCACAAGGGAAACTTGCACCCAATTGGGAAGGCCCATACAGAATTGTCGCAAAGACAGGTACCGGCGCCTACACCCTCGAGACACTGCAAGGACAGCAAATTCCAAGAACTTGGAACGCAGCAAAGATGAAGAAATATTATAGTTGAAACAAATGTATCCTAAACACATAAATGTGAAGCAATGAAGTATGATTGGAGAAATACGCAACCAGCATTTATTTATTATCAAAGCCTTGTGCGTTGGCACAAGCACCTGATGAAGAGATCGTCCTCGTGCCGAGACCGCGTGCACGAGCTCGTGATAAAGCCTTGTGCGTTGGCACAAGCACCTGATGAAGAGATCTGTGATCGACCTCGTGCCGAGACCGCGTGCACGAGCTCGTGAAAAAGCCTTGTGCGTTGGCACAAGCACCTGTGATCAACCTCGTGCCGAGACCGCGTGCACGAGCTCGTGAAAAAGCCTTGTGCGTTGGCACAAGCACCTGATGAAGAGATCGACCTCGTGCCGAGACCGCGTGCACGAGCTCGTGAAAAAGCCTTGTGCGTTGGCACAAGCACCTGTGATCGACCTCGTGCCGAGACCGCGTGCACGAGCTCGTGATAAAGCCTTGTGCGTTGGCACAAGCACCTGATGAAGAGATCTGTGATCGACCTCGTGCCGAGACCGCGTGCACGAGCTCGTGATAAAGCCTTGTGCGTTGGCACAAGCACCTGTGATCGACCTCGTGTCGACACCGCGTGCACGAGCTCGTGATAAAGCTTTGTGCGTTGGCACAAGCACCTGATGAAGAGATCTATGATCGACCTCGTGCCGAGACCGCGTGCACGAGCTCGTGATAAAGCCTTGTGTGTTGGCACAAGCACCTGTGATCGACCTCGTGCCGAGACCGCGTGCACGAGCTCGTGATAAAGCCTTGTGCGTTGGCACAAGCACCTGATGAAGAGATCTGTGATCGACCTCGTGCCGAGACCGCGTGCACCAGCTCGTGATAAAGCCTCAGACGTTGGCACAAGCACCTGTGATCGACCTCGTGCCGAGACCGCGTGCACGAGCTCGTGATAAAGCCTTGTGCGTTGGCACAAGCACCTGATGAAGAGATCTGTGATCGACCTCGTGCCGAGACCGCGTGCACGAGCTCGTGATAAAGCCTTGTGCGTTGGCACAAGCACCTGTGATCGACCTCGTGCCGAGACCGCGTGCACGAGCTCGTGATAAAGCCTTGTGCGTTGGCACAAGCACCTGATGAAGAGATCGACCTCGTGCCGAGACCGCGTGCACGAGCTCGTGATAAAGCCTTGTCGACCTCGTGCCGAGACCGCGTGCACGAGCCCGTGATAAAGCCTTGTGCGTTGGCACAAGCACCTGATGAAGAGATCGACCTCATGCCGAGACCGCGTGCACGAGCTCGAAGAGATCGACCTCGCGCCGAGACCGCGTGCGGCACGAACTTCGTGATAAAGCCTTGTACCTTGCACAAGCACGCGTCAAGCCTCGTGTCGAAGCGCCTCACAGAGAGGTGGAACACGAAGGTCCCAAACGAACTGATAAACAAAGCACGACCCGACGACGTTTGCAGTTCCTTACGAACAAAGACGTCGAACGTCGACATCAATGAACTTCAACAAGTCTCCACCTCGACATTCGAGCTAGCGACTTGGGGGGCAACTGTTCCGGACTGGGCCGAGGCCCAATCCGAAGACCCAGCACTCACAGGCCCATTTCCGCTCGTCGATCCACCTTCCCTCGATGCCACGTCGTCCGCATGCCTCTCCGCCTTCCCTCAACGCGGCCGACCCAACGGCTTTGTGCATTAAAGGAATTTAATGCCGACTTCCGGGTTTCACGGGACGGTTACACATCGACAGTAACCGTCCTCAACTCATATTTAAAGAAGACCGCGTCGAACGGTCGAGGTAATGATCTTTCTACCACCTCTTACTCACCTCGACACACACTGACTTGAGCGTCGGAGTGTTTGCAGGTACACCACCCAACACGCCGTCGTCATCCGTCGCGAGCGCAACCGCATTGCTTCCCTCCGGTCATCCTCTGAAGTTCTGTTCAGAACAAAAAGTATAGTAGCAAGTGTTACAAAACAAGAAATGGTTTATTTCGATCAAACAGGAGAGGATCACATTTAAATTGTCAATTTGTAATATTTTCCTAAACTATATGACAACAAGTTAAAAAATAAAAAGCTCATAGAGACTAATTTACCATCCAAATACACGACTGATTTTCTATGAGTAACATCCAAATTTGTAAAGGTCATTAATACGGCAAATCAAAACATTGCGGTCAAACATCATTACAATAACATGTTTAAAATAATTAATGCACCGTTACCTATTTAATATTTTTCTCATCCATGGTAATAAATCTCTGCAACCTTCATTAAAATTATAATTCCAAAAATTTAGAAATGTCAATTATTTTTGTAAAAAAAAGAATGTCAATTATCATTATAAAGGTACAGTATTACCATTTAATAATGACCCTAAATTACCATGGATTTAAAATCATAATTAATTAAATTATTTTAATAAATCCCTAATCTACCTTAATTTCAGAATACGTGTTAAAAATAAATTATCATATTTTAATCATACTTAAAATATGTTGAAAAAAATCGAATAAATCCAAAACCATTTAGGGTCTGTTTGGTTCAAATATGGAGAGGGGATGAGAGGGATTTTAATGGAGGGGAGGGGAGGGAAGGGGAAGGGAGGGGAGGGATTTAATTTGATTTTGTGTTTGGTTGAGAGGAGAGGAGGGGAGGGGAGGGGAGAGGAGGTAAGACTTTGCATGTTTGGTTCAGGAGGGAAGGGGAGGGATTAATTTACTTATATATCCTTATAGTCTTTTATATTTTATTATATATAAGGATATTTAAGTAATTTTATTTTAAATTATTTAATCTCCCCTCCCCTCTCCTCCCCTCCAAAACCCCCCATTTTGGGAGGGAAGCCAAAATTGAGTTATGAGGGATTTTGCTCCCCTCCCCTCCCTTTTCATTTGAAAAAATTGAACAAAAAAAAAACATAATTTAAAATAATCACTCACGCCCCCTCCAAAACCCCACAACCAAACAGACTCTTACAGAAAACCCTATTTGCATTAGGTTAACCAATTTAAAACTTTCGTAAAACATGTCGTAAATCATTTTAATAGTGCCATAATTGCATCTAGTCAATGAAATTAAGAATTACCTTAAGTAGGTTTAGAAACCGTTTAATTTTTCAGGTGTATGTAATTGAAACTTTCCTAAACTATATGACAGCAAATAATTAAAAAATAAAAGCTCATGGAGACCAATTTAACATCCAAATACGAGATGAACATTCTTTTAGAAACAACCAAATTTAAAAAGGTCATTAATACCGCAAATTAAAACAATGCTGGCAGACATCATTAAAAAAACGTGTTTAAAAAAACGGAAATGATTAATATCGCGAAGGATTTCGATCGTGAAGCATCACGAAATAATGTCATTGGCCAACTAACTGTGATTTTGGCCAAAAGTCAACAAAACATTTTCCTTTTTTCAGAATAAATACTCAAATTAGTCC
This sequence comes from Calophaca sinica, assembly GCA_037113605.1. Taxonomy (NCBI): domain Eukaryota; kingdom Viridiplantae; phylum Streptophyta; class Magnoliopsida; order Fabales; family Fabaceae; genus Calophaca; species Calophaca sinica. Next base: position 76,059,662 of record CM073734.1, read on the forward strand.
CCGACAAAAATTACAGAAACCAATTTAGTCCCTGAAAAAAAAATATAAATTTTGTTCTTAAAAACTTTAAATGTGGGTCAAATTAGTCTTTTTAAGATAGTTTTTAGGGACATTTTAGTCCCTATCAGGAACTAATTTGACCTACATTTAAGATTTTTAAGGATCAAATTATTATTTTTTATTTTTTAGGGACTAAATTGGTCTCCGTGATTTTTATTGGGACTAATTTCAATATTTACTCTTTTTTATAAGCTGATTAGTGGTTCTTTATAAGTTGATTAGTGTTTCGTGATGTTCGGGAAGTTTTTTCTCGCTATAAATAGCAATGCTCTTAAAAAAATATTGCGCATGTACCTTACAAAAATACAATTCTGATTTCTTAAAATATCAAATATAAATATAAATTCAAAATATATGTGAGATTACAGTTCAATTTATATCATATAATCGTTACCTTTTTAGTAATTCTCCCATCGATGGTAATAAATCTCAGCAACATTCAAAATAATCAATCGTTCAATCAAATAATTCTCTATGGCAATTGAAATAAAAAATCATATATGATTATTTAGATCCCGACTCTATTATGTAATTTCCATATCAATTTGTTAACCGTAATTATGCCAAATTTTAATGTGGTTAACACAATGTGAAAAGTCTTAGAGGTTGGCTATTTAAACATATCCCCCCAACGATAACATCACACAAACACAGCCCCCCCCATCCTGCCAAATTGTAACTTTCTTTTACAACCATTTCCCATAGCCATGGCACCTAAATTTGAAGTTGTGCCTGACATTGTTTCAGAGGGAGATCCCTAAAACGAAGTAGTAATGAAGAGGGGGAAATGTTCTAAGGAAAACAAAATGAAGGGGTCCTTTTTTGAAAAGGGGAAAATTTTCCACTGAAACAGAAAGAAGGGAATGGGTCGTAGCCTCTGACAAGTTCAAGTTTTCAATGATTATACATGCACACAAGTAACAAAGTTACATATTGCATGGATGTACATGTAAATAATTAAGGGATTCTCTTATAGCCAGGCTCATGCCATCTAAACACGGTGAGGACTTTAGAGTGGAAATGATTAGTGAAATGTTTTAAAACTAGCCTGAAAGCATAATTGTTCACGTCGTGCATTTTTTCTTTTTCCTTCCTTTTTTCTTTTGGTCAAAATCAGATCATGCATATGAGTTTATGATATTTGTATCTATTTTTTTTTATTTAGCTTGAAGTTCTCCCATATCAAAATATTGGACCAGCAGAGACGATCTCTTCAATCAACTTTCAAAAGCCTATAATCATCTCTTATAGTTTACATTAAATATATTTTTATTTGATTTTATTACATTTAAATATTATTATCGTAACAAGTTTTAAATATCATGCCGAAGTTTTCTTCTTTAGGAATCTTTAATTGGTGAAGTTGTTTTCTTTTGTGGGCCTCTGAACCTGAGAGTGTGATTCATATATAATCCATCGTATCTAAAAGCTTTGACATAATTTACTTCGACTTCCTAAAAAACACATCACTAGCACGACACCAAATGGTACACAACTGACAATACCTACATGTTATCAACACAAATCAGCCAATATTGATTATGCTATTATTTTCAATATGCAAGAGATCATAACCCAAGAAATTCTTCATTGTCATTTTCGCTCATTCTTTTGTCATTGACAAAGGTACTTATGTTTTTGGTTAACAAAAGCACCTAAGTGCGGGACTGTTCGCTATTTTTTCGTATACTTTAGGATTCAGACTCAACAAATTAATACCAATTTTTCACTATTTTTCCCCAATTAAATACGTAGGACATATGTGCACACCTATGTGTGCTTGCTTGCTTTTCATTTTTAAACAGAAGTTGACTCCCTTTTCATTCTAATGATTATATTTGCCGATAGTTTGGATGGGTGTAAAAATATAATACAAAAGAATGAACATTTTACACAAATGCAATAGGAATTGCTAAGAGAAAATTATACATTTTACAAAAATTACACTTGATACATGACGATGAATATTTTATATAAATTCACATTAACATGAGAATTCCTAAGAGAAAATTATACATTTATTATCATTTTATTATTTTTAATTTATTCTTATAGATAAAAATATGACAAACTAAGAGTACAAACATACCACATAGAGCTGAGTATTTTAAATGAATGCATGTTAATGTCTACGAAAAAAAAAACAAATTTGTTAATATTTGATAAGAGAGTAAAATATATCATAAGTAGATTGAATATTTTATATGAAAGAATATTAATATCTAAATTAATATGCTCAATCATTTTAATAGATATTACACATTAATATAAACTTTTAATTTAACATTTATACTTTTTAAATATATATCGTGCACAACACAGGCCATCATACTATATATGTTTCAACTATTATTTATTGTAATATAAATTAAGGACTAAAACTTTTTTACAAGTTATATTTTATTAAAATTTCTTTTTCTTAATTGCTTCATTTAGTTTTTTAATTAATATATTAAATCTCAATTAATAATGAATAGTTGTATTAGTGAATACAAATTATTGAATATGACTTTTATATAATATGTATCATCATACTATAAAAAAGTTTGTTATTATTAAATTATTGAATATAAATTATTGAATATGACTTTGATATAACCTATATTATAATAGTAATTCTTATTCTTAATACCTGACCTTTTCAATTACTGAGGTTAATTTTAACAATTAGTGAATTTTTATATTTGTGAATATTAATAATAGAAATATTATGAGAAATTTATTAATATATAAATCACAAGAGGTTAATATATCTTATAGAAAGATTATAAATTTGCATGAAAAAATATTTCAAAATACCGTGCATAGCAGCCATCATAATACACACACACACAAGGGTAAAAAATATATACTACACAAAAATAAACATTTTTCATGATAGTGTATTAAATTCTAAATAAAAATATATTAATATTCAATTTTTGGAGTCAAAAATATATGCATGATTAGGAGGCTGAACTTTTTACATTAAAGAACACTAATATATAAATTATTATGAATGAATATTCTAATAAAGAGTACACATTAATATAGATTTATAATTATTTAATATAAACCATAAATAGCACGCAGCAGTATATAACACAGGTAACCACACTATTTATAGTAAACAATACTAATTAGTAACGTAGAATTTGTTATTCTTTATGATCTTATTGAAATAAAACAATTCTTTTTGTAACTTTTGGTAGATAATTTTCAGTGAATAAAACAAATTTTGGAAATTCTTATATGTTAAATTTTTAAAATCTTTAATAAAAATATTCACATGCCAATATATACTCGTGAATAGCACGGATTAGTGCTTTAAATCTATTTGATTTATGGTGTTAAACAGAACATGCAATAGATTTCAAAGTACATTGATTTGTGAAAAATGAAAAAACCTTACCTCCTATGTCGCTGCATAGATCTGTCATTCGTCCGCTCCATCGCTTCTTCGTTTGGTCGCTGCTTCATTGCTTCTCTTTTGGTTGCACCGCTCTACTTCTGTTAATCCTCTAAACCCTAAAATGAAGAAGTTGAAATATATACCATACCCTTGATCGTACTGTATATATATTCGTATCTCTTTATAATATATACATATGTTATATAAATTTGTAATATATCCAAATCATAATAAAATCAAACATCCGTAACAATATATTTTATTTATTTGCTTTTTTAAGTATAATATATTATATTATATATATATATAAATATATACAACACATAACATATATTAAAAAATTCAAATATAATAATTAAAACAAATTGAAAATTTAAAAGGATGATTTTTAAACCTTTAATGTGATAAAATGCCTTTTTCTATATATCAATATTTTTATATTCTTGATCTAATACTATCATTAAATTATTAATAGTATAAGTGCTTTTTTATATGTTAGCCTTAATAATTGCATTATTTGTCCAATTATCTATTTAAATACATTATTTGTAAATGCCCCTATTTTTTTTGGATGACTGTTGTATCGACATTTATTTAATTGCAGTTTTAAAACCCAATAAAATCGTTGATTTTTACATTTTTTTACACTACAAAAATTGAATATTTATAAATATCCAATTCAATTATATATAGTTAGAAGATTTTTTACATTCATTGAAATAAATAATAATTTTGTATATATAAATTAAATAAATTAAGATATGTTTATGTCTTATAAAATATATACTCATTTTATTGTTGAGTTAATTAATTTTAACCAATTTACTATAAACCTCCATCCATCAAGTAACAAAAGTATATCTTATAACCAAAAAAAAGGTTGATCTTAGATGTTGTTTCACAATATTTTAATTTAAATAAATAATTAATTTTATCTTAAACATTTTAAAAAATAGATAGTTTTTGATTATTTTACATTTAGTGCTAAATTGTTTTACATGATATTATATCATAATATCAAATATTTTTATTTTATAATAATATATATTTCATATACATCTGTTATCTATGCATTAAAAATGTACTTAACTATATACTCAACTGAATGTATGGTGTAGTATTACCCATAATTTACATATTGTTATTATTTTATTATCACAAATTTAATAAAGTAATTATTATTTAGTTCAATTTTTTGTATGCATCATTATATTGTTTGTGTCGTATGCAAATCAATTAATATTAGGCTATTTACGTATATTATGTTTAGGTCCTTATATCATCATTCAGATTTAATAAGTATTACCATAATTTTTATTAGATGTCATTGTTGAAACCAAATAATTTTTGTAGCCCATTTATTAAAATGTCCTCGTGCATGGCACGGGTTACATACTAGTAGTGTCAACATCCACAAAAAATCACTTCTAATTACACCTGTCAAACCAGAAAGAAATTGCTAAATGAAATTAATCAATTCAATTGTAGAAGATAATCCTATGGCAACACAACACAAGTAAGAAATTAATGGTCACTAAACAACTCATGATTATCCTTTAATATCATTTTTATTTTGTTGATAAAAAAAATATTATTTATATATAATGCTGATATAGTCATTATAGATATAGGAATGAAGTTGCACCGGTACTTGTAATTCCATGATTTTTTTTTTGTCAACGATGTAATATATTCATTTAAACTGGGCAAAAGTCTTAAACACATTACACTAAGTGCAAACAGACAACCCACTACTAGGGCACAATACAGGATAATGCAAACTCCTAAATGACAACAATTAAGCACAAGAGCTGCTCCTGATCTAATAGACATCACGTCTAAATAACTACTAAGCAGGAACATTAAAACTAAACCAGCTACTCAAGTAAAAACAATAGAACCAAAGACCAAAAACCTAATATTAGAAGAGAAAAGGCCCATAAGGGTTACCAACACCCTCTGGTTTAATGACCCATTTGCCTCTTAGGAACTTCTCCACTCAGCTTGGTACCAGATTACCGTGTGAGACGTTGTCGGCGAGCGTTTTTGTCGACCTCCAAGACAGGCTAGGAGAAGAGGCACCACAGGATAGGACAGGACAATGATACCCACATGTATTCTGCAGGGGAAAGTCAGAAAAGTCCAGATCTACCCCCGTATTTGATGGCCAATCGGCCTATGGGGTTTCAATCTCCTAATCTTGCGCTGCCAGAAAGGACAACAGGGGTATAAACCAGGGACTCAAGAGAAGGTAACAAAGTTGCTGCGGCCGCCACCTAGGGTGAGGGAGAAGAAGGATTTAGAGGTGATGATGTACAGGGGATTATTCCTACCGGCGAGATGGTCTGGAGGTTCTGGTGGAGGAAGGGGAACTTCAGGATTGGAAGGAAATGTGTGTTCTCCGTCAAGCGGCTCTGGTGGAGGGCGAAAGGCATCCGGCTGCGAAGAGGGTGGTGGTTTACCACCACCATACAGGCGAGAAAGGGGCGACTGCGAAAATGAAGAGCCGGAAGCAGGGGGACCAAGAAGATGATGCATTTGAGACGTTGAAGAGAACCACGACACATGTTGCGTTGGAGTTGTAGTGCTGGAGGCGCTGAAGAAACGGCGCAGGTGCGGCGACCAAACCCTAGCATTCCTAGGGACCATCACGAGCGAAGCGGCACAAATCCTAGCAGAGCGAGCTTGTAATTCCATGATTGATAGATGAATATTGGAGATAATTGTTTGAGGAGAGAAATAGGAGATTGACTTGACTGGATTGGGTCTCTTAGAGACACTGCTTTTCGGCAAGCTATTTGTTTAATGTATAGCCTATGGGCCACAGTGAGGAATGATGTAACCATGTGTACAACACTAACAAAGGTTGGTAACTACCATGGTCTGTTTTGGTTTGGTCATGTTGGACTACCTCTTGTCTGCTCCAGTGATGTCACCCCAATTTGGGTACCCACCCTCAATCCAATAAGTATGTTCTAATACTCCCTCCAGTCCCATTTATAAGAGACAAATGCATTTTTTAGGTTCATTGAATAACTGATGTATCTGGTCTATAATATAGATCAGATACATCAGTTATTTAATGAACCTAGAAAGTGCAGTTGTCTCTTGTATATGGGACCGGAGGGAGTATTATTGTAGCATAGCAGCACGCCAAGTGTGCATCACTAGGGTCGATGTTTCATCATCATTGCCTTCTAGAAATGGTAGTTCTAGATCTCATTTTCCACTTTTCTCATATTTTCATATAACTCGATAACAGATACATTTAACAATTATAGTTGGGCCTAATACCGGTGTTAGCTATAGTAGCTTCGATATACCAAAAATATAGTCCCTCTCGAATCAACCATAAGAAGAAATTTTTTTTTCCAAATTTGGTGAAAATATAAACAAATTTCAACTAACCTACCTATATTTAATATTATTGTTCCAAAAATACCCTTAAGTTAATTCAACTTTTGTTTTGCAAGAAAAGTTGTGATGACTATTATGATTAAGGGTAGTTTAGTAAATATAGTTCATATTTTATATGAAATCAAGAAAATTAAATGCATTTAACTATCTTTCTTAATCAATGTGAAATTATGTATTTTTGCTTATAATTGAATTCGGAGGGAGTACAGAATTTGTGTTTTCTTGCGGGTACTGTTACGGGATATTCTTATACGATTTTTCTAACGCATACAACCTTATACACGTTAAGCCTTATTAAATATCCAATTTTTTTCTTATTAATTGTCTACTTTTCTTTTTATTTTATATATGTAATCTCTCTCTTCCCATCAAATAGAAAAGTGAGTAATAAATAAGAGAAAACATTAGATATTTAATAAGGCTTAATATGTGCAAGGTTGTACATGTTAGAATAACCAATTCTTATAAGCTGCTATTGAACTTTTATTTTACGATATTAAATGTATGTATATTATTTTAATAGACTAAACTTTTTTAATAGACAAAGTCAAGACTTTTTGAAAAGCCTATTTAGCTAAACATGTCAGATTATAGGCCATTGAAAAATCCTCTTATACCCAATAGACCAACCTAATTAAAATAAATACAAATAATATGATAAATTTTTGTTGTAATTATTATAATAAGATTTTTTATAGGCAAAGTTACTCCTGTGGTTCTTTAACTTAACGTTTTAGAACTTAAAGGACGAAATTGGGAAAAAAAGATAAATAATGAATTTGAAACTTTAAATTAAATTAAAGAATCGTGGGATTAATTTTGCTTTTTTTATAATATGTTAAAATCGTCTACTTATTGTCCATTCTAAAGATTTAAGCATGTAATAGCCTGCAAAATACTTTACTCTATAAATTGATTTATTGATACTATTTAGAGGTCTTACTATAAAATATGTTCTTAAAAGGATTTTATATTATGTCACACTTTTAAAAAGATTAGATCAGAGATTAAAAAAGATCAATATCAAATAAATATGATAGTCTCAATACTGGAAAGCTTTTGCCCTCAAGTAGTAATGGTTTAATTTTTTTTATAATTTATAGTTTACGTGCATAAAGTTTATCCTTATTGGCCTATTAGTCATTTAACTTCCTTAGAGATTATTCGGATGACTGACCTTTAAATAGGCTAATAGACAGGCCATATCAGACTTTCGAAAAGGTCAAACCAGACATAAAAATAGCCTATAAAATGTCGCAAGTCAAGTTTGGGCCTTGAGATTTTTAAACAAGTAAGACCTATTTAAACAAAGTGTTATGAGATCTAACCTACTTCAACCTCAATGTTATACTATACTTTCAATGATATAATTGAAACAGTATACCTTCTATAATATAAATTAATAAAAATGTTATTATAATAGGAAAACCTATAATATAAATTAATAAAAATGTTATTATAATAGGAAAACCTAATTTCTTTTCCAGTTTAAAAGTACTAGTATACCCATTACTAATAAGATTGAAGCTGCCAAGTTCAATATCTGCTGGAAAAGAAAAATTATTAAAATTCATCTGGTTACGTACTTTATTACAAGAAAGGGAAAATAGGATAACGCCAAGAGGGACAGATAGATACATATGCTGGAAATCAATAATTGTGTTGGGGGCCAAACAAGGAGAAGAAACAGCCATTTTCTTATATACTACAGTACTAGTATATCGCTTATTCTCGGTGATAAAGAATCACATGGCAAAGGATAATAATGAGTGCCACATTGTCAACACTAACATAATTTTCCAATCATTCCAAGGCCTTAATGTACTTGTTAATGTTGACGCATATCAACTTTTAAAATTGGCTTCATATTAATCATGCATGGTCAATATTTCAAAATATCTCCTCTTTAGGATGAAAAAGGAGCACAAAAATAAACTGAAGAGACTCACTGGATTGGAAACTGACACGAAAGTGAAAACACTAGTTAAATGTTTGTTTATAAACTTTATATTGGCGAAAAACCGGTTCCGGAAATCCTCCCTGAATTCAACAAAACTAAACTTTGATTTTCCAATATATTGTAGCTCCTTTTTTTTGGGTGAGCTTAGCTCCTTTTTTAAGCCACCAGTTTATTCCCTTTGTTTACCCAAAAAAAAAAAAAAGCCACCAGTTTGATAGCGGTCCCTCTATTTCTTCCACACAAAGTTCAGAAGTGACTAGCTAGATTGCTAGAATAAACTGAATCCCAAGTAGTGCTCATCATAAAATCTTGTTAGTTATATTTAAGAACGGATGAATCATTTTAAACTAGCGTAAGTTAATTACCATTCTATGATATATGTTAAATAATTTTTTATTAAGTAATATTTTTTTTATAAAGTCTACAATTAGATTAGAAGCTCATATCATGTAGATTATACTTTATATGATATATATTTTTGAGATCTATAAAATTATGAACTATTTAATTATATTCTTATTAATATTTAACTTTTTAATTTAATATAAATAATTAATATAACAAGATAATTATAATTAAGCAGTTACACTGACCTTGAATTTTATATAGAAGATTTTTATAGCAAGATGAATGAATTAATTATCTCTGATTCAACTCCATTTTTTTTATACTATGATTCAACTCCGTTTGACTTAGTGTTATACAGCAAGTAGTACATAATGACCAAGTGGCAAATACAAGAGTATTATCGATCAAACAATATCTTGGTACGTAGCTAAATTTTGATTAGTTAATCAGCTCCTAGCTAAAAAAAAATCCAAAGTTGGTTATGTAAATTGCTGCCAAATATATCCAATATATGCTTATGTATCTCCATACTAGAGAACGACGATTTATTAAATGGTTTCTGATTATGTTTGATGATTATCAGACAAAGTTATGAGAATTATTATATATACATAACACTCGCACGTCATAAGAACATCATCTATCTTTATATAATTTCGAAAGCAGCTATGACACTTGCGCTAATTGATTGATCAATATTGAGTGTTTTTACTAATTAAACAAACAATTCCCGTTATTTTTTGTAGAAGCTTCTTTTTTACAGAAAAAAAGTGAATCTGCAGGTTGCCACTTAGATTGCATTACGTAAGAATCGTGCTTGGAATTAGGATAACGTGTTTGATGATTAGCAGACACAAAAACAAAAGTAGAGTGAAAGTAAATTAATTTAAATCAGTAGTATTTGCTCAAATAGTTTAATTAATGTTTCTGATATTTTTTATTTTGTAGTTCTGGGCAATACGGAAAGTTCACTTACACATGTTCGATTCGCAGGGCTGTTGGGTGCAACTTCGAACTATATTTTATTTATTATTATTATTATTATTATTATTATTATTATAATACTATTTTGGTACCTTTACGAGCTATACTTGGCAACCCAGCAAGAAAGGAACTCAGAATTTTCAGCCAAAAAATGAAGTCTGCATTTTTTGCCAAGTGTCTATGACAAATTTCTAGCTACACTTTAGGTAAGATTTTGACTTGCTGTGGCCTCACGGTGACACGTTATGTTTGTCTACTGTATATAAACAATTAGTACTCCATTTTTTATGCACTTACCGGACATGGAACATCAACTGATCAAAGACTGCCTTGGACTTGTAGAGGTGTATATGAGAAACATGAATCACGCGCGTGTATAAGTGCACCAGAACTGGATTTTTTTTTTTTTTTTGTACATCCCGAACTGGATATTTTTTAATGGATCAGCAGGATGAAATTCATTGAATCCAAGCACACGGAACGAATATGAATGAAAAATGTGCGAGTCTTTGTATCGAGCATGTGATATGATATGACGCATGTGATACCCGTAATATTTCTCATAAATGTTATACAAAATAATTATTTGGGTCGTTTTATTTTCGTAATTTATTTTGGTTTTTTATTTTTTAAACGATAAAAAATCAAAATAAATAATAAAAATAAGATAAAAGGCCAAAATAATTATGAAAATTATAAGATAAGAGACAAAATGAATTCTAAAAATAGAGTTAGATATCACATTTTAACAGAGTTGATAGAAATAATTACTTTGTATAACGCTTGAGAGATAAATAAAAACAAAAAATGAATATTTTAAAAAATAAAAGACTAAAAGTGTATATATATATATATATATATATAAATTTATGTACGTACTTTAAACCTCGATAGTTTAAGAACTAAGGAGAGTATGATTTCTTTACTTGAATGAGTATGCACACGCAAAGGCTCCCAATCTCTGATGCAGTTTTTTTTATAAGCAAAATGAATTTATTATTAAGAAGTATAGTGAGTATTTCAACCCGTTAAATCATAGTACAAGATTATATAACATTGACACAACTCAAAGGATTAACATACAAATCTGAAAAGGAGAGGTCCAAATTTCTACATTCGCTACAAATAAACCAACCATAGGATAAGATTTTGACATAATGAATCACATAATTACAATTGGTTACACCCCTAAAAAATAATCTTGTTTCATAAGAGCCAAAGAGACCAAGTAACTGATAAACCATACAATATTTTTCACTCTTTTAACCCTCTCTCCTCTAATATAACAGACCCGTGGTGCAAAAAGTCACTAATTCCATCACTATGATGGACGCCATTTAAAGCTCATCCAAGCATAAATTAAAGACCACACATTGTATGAGAATGAGCAGGTGAAAAAACAGGTTACTGCAACTCTCAGTGTGGGAAAAACAAAATATACAAGAGATACCTTGACTAATAGAAATCATCCCCCTATGAGAGATAGTGCTTCCCTTGTTGGCAGCTTATCTTGAAACAACCTCCATGCAAAAACAATGACTTTAAAAGGGACAGTCGATCTCCATAAACAATGGTATGCTTTTAACAAAATCGGGTTAAGCTCCACAAACATTTGGAAATGAAATAAATGTAGGTAACCAGATTTGCCGGAATAACCATTAAGGTTATTTGGCGTACGTCAAAACCCAAAAGTCGCACATCTCCTTTAATGGGGATACAAATTAAAGCTAGTAAATTCTCAAGTTTTTCATAAGTTCCTCCTCCCAAATGAAAAACGAAGCACTCCGACAGCCTCCAATTTCTCAACCACCTATCGCGAATTCAACTACCCAAATAATGCAGTTATAAACTTATAATTACATGTACTCCCACCATCCGAATCTATATGTCACATTTAAAAAAAAAAATGTCCAAAATATATATCATTTTCTAGTTTTAATGTAACATTAAATAATTTCTGCTAATTGTACCTTCAAATACTCAACTTTATATTTATGAGAATAGTTAATACAACAATGGTTAATAAAATTAATTTGGTAAAATTATCACTTTATTTCTTTCATTTATTATTTTTCTTAAACCGTGTAATTTAGTCAAATATGACTTATAGTACTCCCTCCATTCTTTTTTAGATGTAGATTGTTTTACACAAACCAAAGAAATCAATAAATTTTATTATTTTTTATGAAATTACTAATCTTTTTCTATATGATACCATTAATTTTTTATTATTTTATTATATATATTTCTCTCTTTATAATAAATAGTTAAAGGTATAATTGATAAATAAGTAATTAATGTATCTTTAAATTTTAAAAATAACAAGTAAATAGTAATAATTTTTTTAAAAAAAAATCGGAGGGTGCATTGAAGTCAAAATGTAGGTAAAAAGGTTTGCTCACATTTTGAAGAAAGCTGTAGCAATGAAGATACTTTACCAACCATTAATAAAATAATATCTGTACATTGAATTATAATACGGTCTGCAAAAAAATATTTGAAATCGGTTCTTTCTCCATCTCGTCTTCACCTTTTTTTTTCCCCAATACAATCACGTCTTCTTCACTTTTTTTTTGTTGATAATGACGTCTTCTTCCCTTTGTTTTTTTTTTTGATAACAGATGTCTTCTTCACTTTAAAACCATATCCAATATCCATTAGAATAGTATTATGATTGGATATTGTAGATTTTGGGTGACGCCTTGGAGACTTTGTTAAAAGGTTAGCACAATTAAACATAACACACGTACGTACCTACATTACAAATATATAGAGAGATTTTTTTAACTTTTATTCAGAGTTCATTGCTTTTTTTTTTTGACAAAATCCATAGTTCATTGCTAACCACCATATTTGTTTATTTTAATACATACATAGATCATGGGAAAATTTTACACTTAACGTTGATGCTGTATATATTTGGTTCGAACGAGGAAGGTAAATTGAGTGATTTTAATAAGGGAAAAAATTTGAAATTTTTATTCCAATAATTAATGTGGATAAAGAGTAATATTTAAGTGATCAATTAATTAAATATAAAGTATGTCCTTAATTTAGACTCCTATGTTTTATTAAGGGTTAATACCGCTTTTAGTCCTTGTAATTTCAGGAAAATCCAGTTTTAGTCCCTGTTAAAATTTTTATTTAGATTCTGTCCCTGTAATTTCAAACTCACCCATTTTTAGTCCCTCCCCTCATTTCTCTGTCCAGGTGACACGAGGTGGCACTTGTGATGGGTAATTTTTTGTACCAATCAGATTTAAAAAAATTAATTAATTAATTAATTAATTAACAAATTAAATAAATAATTAAGAAACTAAATAAATAAATAGAAATTAAACGGGGAGATAAATTAAAGGACAAGAATTGAAGATTGACTCATCCCTGTAACTTGAAAAACCCTAAAAGCGATTGAAGAGAAGGAAGACCACGGGTGGAAGCGATTGAAGAGCACGAAGAGCACGGGTGGAAGACGCTTTAGTGTCAGCGATAGATAAGCCTGCGTGTGACTCAACTGCGACAAAGTTGAGACTAAAGGTATGTGCGTTTTTGTCTCGTTGCTTCTGTCACGTGCTTGCTGACATGTGATGTTACTATTAACAGCGAATATTCTCTGATTTTTTTTGGTGGGTGTATACAGGTATGAGTTTCACCGTGGTTTTTCACCATGGTGGTGAATTTGTGAGGGACTGGATCATGTTTTACAGAGGAGGAAGCGAAACAGTGGTTTCCAACATCGATTTGGACAAATGGAGCTACTTTAAAGCCACTGATTTGTTAAAGGATTTTGGGGTTATGGATAAGGGTTTTCAGTTATGGAGGAAAATTGAAGGTGTTGATGAGGGTTTCAAGAGAGTAGAACTGGATTCACAAATCATGGAGATTGGGTTACATGCTGTGAGGAACAGAGAAAAGGGTCACATTTATGTTGAATACAATGTGACTGATATTTTTGAGAAGGTTGATGCCCCTGCGTGTATTGACTTGGGGGTCTGTGAAGGAGATAATGAAAGCGGCAATGATGAAAATGGAGCTAAAGGAGTGAGATTCGATGACAGTGAAGAAGAGAGGGTCATGGCTGAAGATGATGGGTTTGGTGTAGGGGATTTTCCCCAAGTTGGATCACAATTGGAGGGAATTTGTAGACAGAGTAGAGATGTCAGGGCAAAGAAGTCTCCACACAAAATGAAGGTTGTAGCTATCGGTTGACCTAGTGGCCCCCAACACTACAAGAAAACGCAAGCGTACCGACGGCCAAAAGCCGTCAAAAAAGTAAAATTACCGACGGCTTACCGACGACCTATAGCCTGTCGGTAAAACGGGCGTCGCAAATGTTTACCGACAGGCTTTTTTTACCGTCGGTCAACTTCCGGAGGTAATTTCCGACGACCTCGACCGTCGGTAATTCCAGAATTTTTTCCCTAACGGCCGTACCCGTCGGTATACTTAAAAAAAATTATTCCCAAAATTTAATTAAATAATTAATTAAATTAATTGATTAATTAATTGATTAATTTTTATATTTAATATAATTAATTGATAGATTAATTAATTCCCATATTAAAAAACGTGACAGATTTATTTATTTAATTTTTAAATTAATTTAATTAACTATTAATTTAATTTAATTTAATTTAATTGATTACTTTTAATTCTTAATTAATTATTTATTTACTTATTTATTTATTAATTTATTCCCATATTAAAAAATGTGATAACGTAAACAAAAAAATAAATTAAAAAAACGCAATAAATAAATAAAAAATCCGAACAAACATCAATAATTAAAAAAAATCCGAAAATATCAAAAAATATCAGTACAAACATCACTAATAATCCTGGTAGTCCTGATCATGATCGAGATGCTCTACACTATCTACGTCATCGATATGATCAGTACCAGGAGGCGGAGGCGGAGGCAGAGGAGGTTGCTGACGAGCTAGCATCTGGTACATCTCTTCCTGTCGCTGCAGCACCTGAGCCAAAATGGTGTTTGTCCGACGGGTCTCCTCCTGCTGCTCGGCCAGTTTCCGCTTCACCTCGACTAACTCCTACTCATCCGCGGCAGAGCGACGAGTAGCACCACCACTATTCGATGATTCCTCGATGTGGAAGTGGCTAGTCCCTTTCTTGTAGTTGTTGGCAAGGTCTCCAGCACCATATAGGCGACCCTTCTTCTTACCGCCAACAACATCTGCCCAAACCCTGAGCGGTGCAAATGGATCATCAGGGCTCTGAGATGGGGAACCTGATGATGTCTGAGACCTAATCTGAGATATCCTCACCTCAAACTCCTCCTGTCAAACATAAACAAATAAGTCAATTTTTTTTGTAAGAAAACAATATAAACATTATTAAAAAACTATTCATTATATTTTACAATTATCTGGGTCCGCCTCGACCGATCATCAACAAAATCACTGGTACTCCTCCTAATATGAGTTGCACAATGGCGCTCGTGCAACTGTACCTCTCTACCTAACCTCATCGACTGTAATTATTTAATAAAAAACCTTAAATAAATACAACAACAACAACAACAACAACAACAACAACAACAACAACAACAACAACAACAATAATAATAATAATAATAATAATAATAATAATAATAATAATAATAATAATAATATAACACGTACAAGTCGAGCTGTGTGTTGCGCCTGACTGACGGAACCTCCGGTGTGCATGCTCCCACCCTTCTCAGAGGCTCTATTCTTCTTTGCCTTCTCGCTAGTCGCCTTGAACCTAGGGGAGTTTAGTGCGCTACCAGCTGTTGCCAGAGCTGATCCCCAATCCAGTGGGGCTGTCCCATGAGGCGGGCATCTCTAAGCATATCAAAGAGGCGGTGGGAGGCCTTCATATGAAAGTTCTTCTCGATCCGCCCCCCATTCTCCTCCTCCCAAGCAACCCTCGTCAGTATCAATATAATACATTATTAAACATAATTGAAATTTATGAAATAAAAAATAATATGCAACAAAATAAAAATTACAACTTACTCCGAAAGATCTGAACATATGCCTTCGCTCCTCGTCCTTCAACGTCCCCCAGGTGGGCCAAAACGTGTGGTAATTATCCTCAATTACTGTTGTGATAGCCTTCGTAGCTGGCTTTGAGGGAAGGAATCAGAAAAAAAAGATGTCAAACAAATATGTATATATAAATACATGTAAATTATTAATAACTAGAAGAAAAAAAATGTAAAAACTTACCCTTTACCAGTCAGCCTGATAATAACTCGGCCATCATGCAGCATCTCAAGATCCTCAGCGACCTGCTGCTCATCCTCGTCCTGCTCAACCCCGGTCTAATCAGGTGTATGGCCCGTACTATACTCATGGTCAGACTGATGAGTATCAGGCACCGTCTCAGGCACAGCATGAGAGGAAGAAGCGCCATGTGTCTGCTGGAACCCCGGGTTAGGGATCATGTAAATGGGAGGCAAATGGGGTGTCGGTGCAGAAGATGCTAGATGTTGTGTATGTACAGAAGGTGATGAAGGCTGTGTAGGGGCCGAACACACTGGAGGCTGTGTAGGCGAAGATGTATGCGGACGTTGTGTGGATGACAACGTCGAAAAGCCAGCAGCATCACGCCTAATAATGTTTGGCCTCCTACGACGGGGGGTCGATGGCGATGGCCTTCCCCTTCTCTTTACCACTAGTGGGTGGTTGGGGGGTCGGATCCTAATCCCCATGATGTCATATATGTCGATAAAGCAATTCAACAATAATAGTCATAAAATATTATATTTAAACATAACAATATTAAAAATGAATTCCATAAAAATAAATAACAAGTTATGAAAGTAATTGACAAATTAAAATATATTATTAGACATTAATTTCTCTAATTGTAAAAAGTTAAACAATTTCATTCTGCCTATTCTGCCCACTCTAATTCGGCATCGTCGTCAGATCTTGATGGTTCTGCCACTTCTTCATTTAATTCCTCATTTCCATCTACATCTTCATATGTGATTGGATTGTCACGTAGTCGAGAAATGGGTTCCACTTCATTTACCACGTTGACATGAGACATCTCATCCACTTGATAAGCCACTTCTTCCTGTGGATCATCTGCTTTAATGCGACCCCTTAGTTTGGTTTTTATTGCAACACACCAACCTTGTTTGTCCCTTTGAGTTGATGGATAAGGGACATAATACACTTGTCTTACATGTTGTGCCATGGTAAACAGATCAAATATTTGGTATCTTCTGCTCATCCATATATCCACAGTATTATATTTTCAATCCACTCTTGTGCCTCTACTTGACGGATCAAACCAATTACAATAACATAACACTATTCTTTTAGTATAGTCTAAAGTATTGTACGCCAGTTCATATATATGTTGAATCACGCCGTAGAAGTCGTCTTCATCTCCATCTGTGGCACCTTTTACATAAACTCCGCTGTTAATTATTTTTTACCCCTCTGTTTTTGACTGGGTTTGAAATTTGTACCCATTTACGAAAAACGTGTCATTCTTTTACACGTGAGTTAGGACCATGAGATAAATTTCTCAAGTGTTCGATTTTAGGTGATTCTGTCTCACTGTACACCTGCGTATACACCATAGGCAAACAAATTATGGTTCCTTTTTTCAAACAATCTTTTGTATTTTTAAACAATAAATAGTTTAAGTAGGACTAAAAATACATACCTGGTTCATAAACCACGTTGGGAAATATTCATGAATATAGGCAGAAGAGTCTTGTTCGCTTGTGGGCTTATTTAACAAGAAGGCCATGATCAAGTCATTATCAAACAAATGATCATGAGTAATTGTGGATAAAAGAAATTGAAAGTGGTCAAAATGATACATACGTAAGACATGGTGATACTTCGACACAGTTGATCAACACGTGAACGTGGGCTGACTTCCACTCTTCTCCCGTTAACTAATGAGTCAACTCCTTTCCAGCATGACGACCGAGAAGACAAAATACTGATAAGGCTAGCAGGTGTCTTTCACTTTCAATTTCTATTTCATTCCTATTATTTGTTAGTGTGAACATGAAGTTCGTAAAATAATGGGAACAGAAATGGATCGTCTCACGGTGTAAGTAAGTTGCACAAATAGATCCTTCAACCGTGGCTTTATTTTTCACCGATCGTTTTGAGTCACCCATAAATCTACAAAATAACAAGGTTGATGATAAAAATTGATACATTTAACCCTTCAAATGGATATTTATATTAAAGAATATTTTATTATATTGCCTTTCGAATGGATACATCCATCTGTATTGAACCAGTCCACCGAGCCTAGCTTCATGTGCAAGATGCACTGGGAGATGCTCCATAGAGTCAAAGAAACCAGGGGAAATATTCTCTCCAACATACAAAGAATGATTGGTATGTTCTGCTCCATCTTTATAATATCATCCTCTCTTAATGTCGCAGAACACAAATCTTTAAAAAATTGGCTGAGTTCAGTCAGTGGATTTAAAACATTTGACGACAAGGAACTAAATACAATAGGAAGTAAACACTCCATCAATACATGACCATCATGGCTTTTCATCCCAATCATGGTTCCTTTGTTCACATCGGCACATCTTGTCAAATTAGAAGAATAACCATCTGGCATCCAAAGTTCTTTTATCCACCGACAGACTGACCTTGCTTCCTCGGCAGTTAAAGAGTAATAGGCTTTGGGTTTTAGGGTTTTCCATCCGACCGAGTCATCAAATGCAAGTCCTTTCGCCTACAGTAAAGTGGTAAGTCCAGTCTGGTCTTATCATTGTCTTTCGTTTTTCCTCTAACATTTATCACCGTGAGAAAAATATTGTCAAAAAAGTTCTTCTCAATGTGCATAACATCAAGGTTGTGTCTCAATAAATTATCTTTCCAATATGGCAGATCCCAAAACATACTTCTTTTAGTCCAATTATGCCATTGTCCATATCCTTCAAATCGATCAAATTCACCATAATCTGTGATTTTTGGCAGATCCATAACTCTGCTCCAAATCTGTTCGGATGTCAACCTTGGGGGCGGGCCATCTAATTCAATTTCCCCCTTTTTGGAGGCATTCTTATTTCGTCTAAATGGATGATCACCTAGTAAAAACCTGCGATGTGAGTCAAATCAAGAACTCTTCCCCCCCGAATTTCAAGGTAAAGGCTTTTGTATGCTTCATGCAATGTGGACATGCCATTTTACCATGAGTACCCCAACCAGACAACATGCCATATGCAGGGAAGTCATTAATGGTCCACATCAGAGCTGCCTTCATTGTAAAACTCTTCTTTCGTGCAATATCATAAGTCAAAACGTCATTCCACAACCTTTTGAGATCGTCAATGAGAGACTGTAAATAGATGTCAATACCATCTTTTGGATTATCTGGACCCAGTATAATACAAGTCAAGAACATATAAGGCTTAGACATGCACATTTCGGGAGGAAGATTGTATGGGGTAACAATAACTGGCCAGCAAGAATAAGGTTTCGCTGTTGATTGAATATACGAGGTAAAACCATCAGAGCATAAGCCAAGTCGTACATTACGTGGATCTGCTGCAAATTCGGGAAGCACACGATCATACCTGAAGTGCTTTTATTCTCATAGTGCCACGCCATTTTGTCTGCAGTCTGTGTTGATGCAAACATTCTCTGCAACCTTGGAATAATTGACAAATAAAACATTGCCTTCACTAGGACTAGTTTTTGTCTACCCTTCCCATTATTAGTGTGTGAAATATACCTTGGCTCACCACAAAATTTGCATTCAACCAGCGCGCCATCATTTTTACCGAATTCATTGTCGTAATATAACATACACAGTCTCACACAACAATCAATTCTTTTAGATTCCAACCCCAACTTGGACACTAAGCTTTTAGCCTCGTAATAACTTTTTGGCAAACCATCTCTGATAGGTTACGAGTCTAACATCATTTTCGTTACGAGATCTAAGCACACATCTGTAGCACCACAGTCGGACTTAAGAGCTAAAAGCCTCACACACATTGATAACTTAGAGTCTGCAGACTCTTCAAACAACGACTTATTTGTTTCTAACAAGAGATTATAAAATTTGTGTGCTGTCTCATTTGGAAGTTCATCTGTGTCATCATACTGTTGCTCCTCGAATGATATGTTGACCCCCAAGGCATCATAAACCATATCTTGCATCAATTCAATTTGCTCACCATATCCCGTATCTATGCAACTGCTTGAAGCACCTGTGCAATTATCGCCAACCCCTAAATAAACCCGAGGAAACTCTTCACCATATCTAGTCCAAATCCAGTAATTAGGCTTAAATCCAACTCTCTGTGGGTGATACATGACCTCACCTGGGCTCTTAATCCTTCTGCAATCGCAATTAAGGCACGAACATCTAATCCCTCCATTAACTATGAAATCTTCATGTGTCATTGCGGCTTGGACAAAGTGATTAACCCCATTGCAAAAAGATTGTTTCAAACCCCCTCTCCCCGGATACAACCTATCGTACATCCAACTACGACTCGAAGGAAAAAATTCCATCTTCTGCATGTTAAAAAAATGACAATTTCAGCAGCATGACGTTCTTACAACCGCTCTCTTTCTTTAAATGGTATGACATTATCCCATTCGAGGAAAAACTTTTTTAGAACTCATATAATAGTGTTTCCTTAATTCTCATATCTTATACTTAACAAAATTTCGGCAGCATTTTCCAATGGTCTCTGAGTACACTAAATGATCGCAATTATGAATACCGCGATCAAGTATGCACCCAGAGAACAAAATGAGATGAATCGAATCGAAATTTCATCAAATACAAAGATACGAGAATTAAGCAACAACTATTATACGAGTAAAGAAAAAGTTTTTTTCCCAAACTGTCCGACTTGGACAATTCAAGGTTCAATATACAATGAACACGTGGTACCCTAAAAGAGTACACGCACTCAATAATATATTGAACCTCAAACGGAAAGCTAAGGCTTTTCTCCGATACTAATAACAAGCATAGAAATAAAACAATAAACTAATTAAAATATATTTAATAAAATTTAATATCGGTTTTTTCCCGCTAGGCCTAACTTATTTGAGGCCTTAACATCACTTTTCTTTGCAAATCGTCCTACGGTACTCCTTGCCCTTCTCATAGCATGCTGATGTCTAGGGGATTCTACCCTCCAATACCATGCCAAAAACACATTCATAACTAATCATAAGTTTCTTTTAGTTCGTTAAACACGTTATGATCAAGTTTTCACAAAATCAACGTTCCTAGAAAACTATTTAACTTAGGTACTCATCTTCCTCAAGGTTCCAACATGGCAATATTACGGCTACGAGAGTTTGTATCACTAACATATATGCAGATATCACAACCACTACATCATTCATCCATTTCATCAATAAACACTTCATACTCGGGGTGTGACACTGACCAATTCGTGATCATAACCCCTCCTAGACTCTCAAATATAGGTAAGGAATACAAAAATACTCATTCATGTATATTTGTTAGCTAAAACATACATCACTTCAAAATTCTCTCTGTGGAGAGAACTATAAAGGAAATCAAAGAAATATGTCGGTGTGGGGGTCAACAGCCAACCCTTTTCCACAAAAAAAGAATCGACATTTTAAGCATCAAAGCATGATAGAAAAATATTCAAACATGCATCTATCTATGTATTTACATAAAAGTCACAAATCATACAGTCTCTAATTATTTTTACAGTCCCTAATCATACAAAATTACTACGGCTCCTAATCATACAAAATTACTCGCACGATAAAAACTCATAACGAACCAACCTCGATCGCAGAGTAGTGGTAGAGGCACGGGCGATGGTGGCGGATGTGGCGGCACGACGAAGAGTGATGCCAGCAACTACCAAGTCAAATACATAAAAATTCCCAATCAATAATAATCTCATTTTTCAACAACTAACTTATACAAAGAATAATAATCTCATTTTTCTAGCAGTGTATCAGACCCATAAACCAATAAACCAAATATATATAAAAAACACACGCTAAATTTTCCAAAAGCCACCAGAAGCTAATGAAAGAAATAAAAAAATTCCAAATTTTGCAGAAAAACCACCAACACATTCTTGAAACCTTGAAAGAACAAAGCTTTCAAGCATTCATTCTAAATAAGGTGTTAAAGTGTCATTATGCAGCAGTAAAATTCTGTTATGCAGAAAACTCTTCCCTAGGCTCCAATCTATCATGTCTCTCTATTCTTGATTCAATTTGCAAAGGCTACACTCAAGATATGATTTATCAAGAAGTCTGCAAATTGTGACAAGTCTAATGCTGGCTTATGAACTCAATTATGCAGTTAACAACTAGTTATAGTGCAACACTTGGTTAAATTGCAAACTACACTCACACACCCTCACCTAGTTACCAGTTAGGGTCTAGGCTATCCAAAACTAGCAAACTATGTTAGTTTCTCTCCAAATTCTGTACCAAGGTTCTATTATGTATTTAAAACTTGTTGAGCCAAAATTCAAGAATCAAGTTTGAGTTTTTTCTACTTCGCTTGCTCTTATCTTATGTTCAATGTGTCTAGCTCATGCCCTAGCAATTTAATCTTGAGTTTAGCATTCGAAAACATTTTAACATCGAGATATTACAGTAAAACAAAATTATGCCACTACCAAGACCTCTTCTTAAGTTCAATTTCGAGCTCACAATTTTGACTCCAAGCTGCAAGATGACAAATTATGCAGTAAAACAGAATTATTCATGCACTCTTATGCTCAAGCAACACTAGTTTGTCACCTTTTACTTTCAACTAGCATCTATTGCAACTTTCTAAGTAAAGCAATGCCAAACAAATAATAAAACTTGGGGAAACAGCAACCCCAGAGCAAAAGAAAAAAAATATTAATCCATACCTGCAGAAGAGAAGACTGTGGCGTGCGACGAACTGCAGGAAGGAAGAGGCAAAGTTGTGTGCTGCAGCGAACTGGAGGAAGGTGAGGCGGAGGCAGAGCTATGCGCAGCAGAGCTGTGTGTGTGGCAGCAGAACTTGGATTACTTGTACTACTGATAAATAAGTATTCAGAATCACAACATATGAGAGAGATGGATTAATCGTAAGCGAGTAAACTGGGACACTTAAGGGCAAGAAAGCATGCTTCACTCACCTATAATCTTAAAATGCAATGGCTCTTCCTCTGTAGCACCGTTACCCTCTGTTCTCTGGGCGATTTGCTGATTTTAGGGAAAACATAAACCAGGCAACTTTCCTCACCGAAAGAGAGCCTCGTGGAGGTGTGTGAGCAGCTGGGTGAAGCAGATCACTGCGTCTGTGTGGTGCGATCACCGTTTGTGGGGGTGGTGAGGTGGCAATGGCTGCGGTGGACAAAGGGAGAAGGAGTAGGGGTGGTTGCGGTCGCGACCGCGACAGACAGAGAGAGATAGATAGGGACGGTGGGTGAGATGGTCAGAGAGAAAGAGACAGGGACAGGGACGGTGGCGGTGGTCGTGTGGTGGCGGTGGTGTGGTGGCCAAAAACGCGTTCCACAAAGAAAGGAAGAGATGAGAGAGTGCAGAGGTTTGTGAACAATGAAGGAGGAGAAGGCTAAGTTCTGCTTCATAACGAAGCATGCAAACAACCACCTCTTTACTTACCAACGGCTTATGCCCGTCGTTACACTGCGCGACTTTACCGACGGGCAAGGCCGTCGGTATTCGAAAAACAAGCGGGAAACTAAAACATTGTTGAGGGAATACCGACGACCTATTACCGACAGCCAGAACCTGTCGTACGCTAAATGTTACCGATGGCGGAGGCCGTCGGTAAAGTTTAGAGTACGACGGGTTGCACTTACCGACGGCTTTAGCCGTCGAAAATGTCGTGTTTTGTGCGACGGGTTCTGGTCGTCGGTAATAGGCCGTCGGTATTCCCGCTATTTCTTGTAGTGCAACAATTTGATGAAGAAATAGATGATGAGTATCTGACTGATGAATTGGGAAGTAGTGATCCTGATGTTTCTGATAAAGAGTAGGGACTAAAGTATGAGAAGTTCAAAATGGCACATCTGAACAGAGATTTCCAATTTAAAGTGGGTATGGAGTTTAACTCACTACGTGAATTCAAGGATGCAATTAAGAGTGGTTAGCATTGAATAGGAGGGAAATTAGATTTGTGAAAAATGATAGAGTAAGAGTGAGGGTAGAATATAAGGCCAAATGTGGGTTTTTAGCTCTTGTAAGTAAAGTGGGGGACAAACACACTTATCAAATGAAAAATTGGGTGGGGACCCACACATCTGCTAGGGTTTTGAATAATAGGTCTGCAAAGTCCAAGTGGGTAGCCAAGTCTGTGGTCAATAAAATGCATTCAAGTGAGAAGGTAAAGGTGGCTGACATCATTTCGGACATGAGAAGGACCTACTCAGTGGGCATTACAAAAGGGAGAGCTTGGAAGGCCAAAGAAATTGCAACACAGATTATGGAAGGGAATGCAGCTAGACAATACTCACTACTTTGGAGGTATGTAGCCGAGTTGAAAAGGGTATGTGGTAGAAACATTTGCAAGATCCAGGTAGAGAGACCCTACCCTTCAATTCAGCCACGGTTAGAGAGTTTTTACTTTTGCCTTGATGGATGCAAACAAGGGTTTTCAAGAGCTTGTCGGCCATTCATTGGAGTGGATTGTTGCCATATCAAGACAAAGTACGGGGGCAGCTACTCATAGCAGTAGGAAGAGACCCTAATGACTAGTACTTTCCACTTGCATTTGGAGTGGTTGAAACCGAGACCAAAGAATCATGGAGATGGTTTCTGCAACTACTACTGGAAGACATTGGCCAAGAAAAAAGATGGGTTTTCATCTCTGACCAACAGAAGGTAATCAATGTTTGCTTTCATATATGTCTCATAAATTTAGGGTTCAGGGTGAAATGTTTCTAAAACCTTGTTTAATGTCTAAAGGGACTAATTCTAGTGTTTGAAGAACTGTTTGAAAGCATTGAGCACAGAATATGCCTCTGGCATCTATATGCCAATTTTAAGAAGAAGTTTGGTGGAGGGACTTTGATGAGAGATCTCATGATGGGAGCAGCCAAGGCAACTTATTTCCAGGCTTGGGAGGAGAAGATGAATGAGATTAAGAATGTAGATCAAAAGGCCCGAGAGTGGTTAGTTGCTATACCCACCAAGGCATGGTGTAAGCATGCATTTTCATACTATCCTAAATGTGATGTCCTAATGAATAATATTGCTGAGTCATTTAATAGCACCATTTTAGTTGCTAGGGATAAGCCTATTGTCACAATGTGTGAGTGGATTAGATGTTATTTGATGAATAGGATTGCAAATATGACATTCAAACTTGGTAAGTGGCCATATAGGGTTATGCCTAGACCTAGGAAGAGATTAGATAAAGAAATTGAATTTAGTGGTCACTGGGTACCATCATGGGCTGGAGGGAATTTGTGGGAAGTAGCACATTTTAGGACAAGCGGCAGTTTGTGGTGGACATAGGGAAAAAAAACATGCATATGCAATTTTTGGGAATTAGTTGGTCTTCCCTATAGGCATGCAGTTGCTTCCTTGAGTTACAGATCTCAAAATCCTGATGAATTTGTTGACCAATATTATCTGAGAGATACTTATGCACTTTGTTATGGCTTTAGTATTAGCCCTATAAATGGTGAAAATATGTGGCCTATTGTGGACCAAGAGGAAATGTTACCTCCACAATATAAGAAAAGGCCTGGAAGCCAAGGAAGTTGAGGATAAGGGAGTCTGATGAGGGAGGAACAAGAATGAGACGACCAGGGGTCATTTATAGGTGCACAAAGTGTGACAAGTTTGGTCACAATTCAAGGAGTTGCAAAAGTACAGAAATAAACCCGAATGCACTAAAGAGAAAGGTAAATTCCATATCCTTATCCTTACCACATTCTGACCTTACTCAATTGTTGTGTGTCATTTATACTAACCTTACTTCCATATTTGTTTTTCATTACAGTGGAAACCTTCAAAAAAAACACAAAATGTTAACTCTGCAGAGGTGCAAAATGCTACTCAAGATGGTGGTCAAGTTACTCAAGTTGGAGGAAATGATGGAGGGAATGAAACTTCTAAGATCATAAGTACTGAAACAAAAACACAAGGCAAAGTGAAGTTATGGGCAAAGAAGTCTCCACATAAAAAAATCCCAATACCTACTATTGTTAACCAAACAAAGGTTCTGTTTTTGTTCTGTTTTTGTTGTTAGTATGCAATTTTTTAGGGTTTGAATCTGAATTAAACTGGTTCTGTTTTTGTAGGCTACCCAAACTAAAGCAAAGAAGCCAAGCTTAGCTAGGAAATTGGACTTGACAAAGAGAAGAACCAGTGACAGGGTGAGGACCATGAAGACAGGTTCACTTAAGGGTCCTGGAAGTAGTGAGGCAACACTTCTGATTGTTGACATGGATGTTGATGGAGATTTAACTCAAGAGGAAGTTACAAGGGGACCTGATCCAAAGCTTGGCCTTTATGTACAGGCCCTGGAGTCATGGGGAGACTTGAAGAAAACAATGTAGTTGGCTTTATTTTAGAGTTATGTATTTTGGGGACTTATGTATTTTGAGGAGTTATGTATTTTGGAGGTTATGTATTTTGTAGTTGATGTGAAGTGCTTATGTATTTTGATATCAAGTTGTTATGGACCAAATTCTGTAAGGAACAAGTTGTTATGGACCACATTATGTATTTTGAAGTGCTTATGAAGTACTACAATGTGTAATGAAGTACTACATTCTGTTTTATGTCAATGTATTTTGGACCACATTTTGTTTAAATTAGTGAAATTCTGTTTTGGTCAATGTATAAGCAGCTGAATTGGATATCTCAGTTTTTGGACCACATTCTGTCAAATTTTTTGGACCACATTCTGTCAAATTGATGTTATTTCTGATTCTGTTTTGGTCCTTTTACCACATATGCATAATACCATTCTGTCAAATTAAATTTTTGGACCACAGATCTGTCATATACCATTATGTTTTGGTCCTTTTTTTTGATCAATTCTGTTTTGGTCCTGTTAAAAACAAATACACAAGTAACACATCCATATTAGTGTAAACAAAACTATTCATTGATAACAAATTTCCAGGTTACAAAAGAAGGCATCCTGCATAATGCATTCCTTCACAGCAAAAAATACATTCCCACATTACATAATGCATTCCCAAAATACATTCCCACACATTACATAACAGCAAAAAAAAACACCCTAAACCCAATATTCCTTCATTACAATTTCACTACAATTTCACCCAAAATACATTCCCACACATTCACTACAATTTCAGT
This sequence comes from Calophaca sinica, assembly GCA_037113605.1. Classification (NCBI taxonomy): domain Eukaryota; kingdom Viridiplantae; phylum Streptophyta; class Magnoliopsida; order Fabales; family Fabaceae; genus Calophaca; species Calophaca sinica. Next base: position 76,087,110 of record CM073734.1, read on the forward strand.
GCAACAGCAAAAAAAAAAACAGGAGACTAGCAACGCAACCATGAGCCAATTCACATTCTTCCTCTCAACAACAACCTTTGACTTCAGCTTGTCAATCTTCTTGGACCTGTATTCCTTGCCAAACCCCTTCATAAACTCTTTCCCAAAATCATTTGCAAACTCCTTAGCAAATTGCTTAAGGAAATCCTCTGCAAAATCCATTCGAATATCATGATTCCATTCATAATAATTTCTGCTAGCAGTAACAATTGGAAAAAGGGGGTTTAGGGCGTGCACATCTAGTTCATCATCCCAGACAAACAGCTTACAACTTTCCTTACACTATAGACAAAATCAAACAACAAAAAAGGGTTACAGTGTCATAACCACGAAAAATAGAACAACATCATCAAGTAAGAGACATAGATAGAGGAACAGATACTCACTTCCCAGTTAACACACCTCCAAAATGGCCTCTTAGGGTTTTCAGCAGTGTTTGAAATCCACAATCGCATCACATCTTTACACGCACAAACAGGAAGCTTTCTTTCATCTGAGCAGGAAAACGAAGAAGCTTCGCTTCCCCCCATGATTCTGCAAAGAAGTGGAACAGGGAACATAGGAAGAAGACGAAGCAGGGAGGAAGAAGACGAAGCAGGGAACGAAGGACGAAGCTTTATGTTCTTCTCCCCGTTTAATTTCTATTTATTTATTTAGTTTATTAATTATTTATTTAATTTGTTATTTAATTAATTAATTTTTTTAAATTTGATTGGTGGTGACTCAGCAATCACAGGTCACATGTACAAAAAATTACACGTCACAAGTGCCACCTCGTGCCACCTGGACGGAGAGATGAAGGGAGGGACTAAAAATGGGTAAATCTGAAATTACAGGGGCAGAATATAAACAAAAATTTTAGCAAGGACTAAAACTGGATTTTCCTGAAATTACATGGACTAAAAGCGGTATTAACCCTTTTATTAAATATGGGCTTTATATGGGTAAAAGTTAGCGTTGGTCCAATAGGAAATAATTGGTACCTTAATATTAGGTTAACAAATAAAAATAGGCTATAATTCTCAATACACCGTATCACATAACTCATTATCTTTTCTTATCTGAAAAGAGGCTAAGGTCTCATAGGAGAACTCCAGAGATACAACTGAGGAAAAACCATAAGGTCGACGACGAGTGTTTGTTTCTCGCTATTCACAAAGTTTTTTTCTTTTCTTTTCAGACTATCGTTATGAATCCAGATATTCTTCTAATCCTTAATAATCTGGCATGTCATACGTAGATCCTATGAGTATCAAGATTAAATTTTGTTCTTGATGTATGTATGTATGTGTGTTTTATTAATTGTTTGTCTTTCGCAATAAATATTTATATTTAAGATTAAAGCATGCCTTTAAAAATCAATTCCAACAAAAAACAAAATAGAGAAGAAAGTTGCTTAGATCTTTTGTTTAATTGAGAAGAGAAGAGGAGAGGATAAAAATCTCTCTCATTTAGTTCGAGTAGGGAGAGGGATTTTATCAACATGGAAGTATCGATTTACTTTTTATATCCTTTAATTTTTTATTACATTTTATGTAAAGATATATTTTAGTTAAGACTTTTAGAATTTTACAAACTTATCTTCTCTTTCTTCCAAATCTCCAATATTAACTGGATCGAGTAAAAATTAAGACAGTAAAACTTAAGACAGTAGAATTATCTCTTAAAAATTGAATTAAACAAGAAAGATTTAAATAATAATTTTTCTCTGCTTTTTGTTTAGATTCTTGGTATCCGAAAATCGCATTAGACTATGGCCAAGTGGGTAGACCCATATAAGGGATAAAGTTATCCCAATGATTATTTTTTCTATTCACATAATCCAAACATGAAACCTTACTTGAGAATAATTAAGCTCTTCTCTAGTTAAACCAACGGGCATTGGTTAAACGTTACAATATTTGAATCCTCATAAGCCAACTATCGTATACATGTCTTGTTAAGAAAATATTTAAAAAAAAATTAACTTAGGTTTAAATTTTTATATAATAAACTCGCTTGATTACTTTTTCTCATCGCTCAAAAGCCATAAACAGCAGAAGTAGTACATAATCCAGATTTGACATCTTTGAATATACTACTCTCTCAAATATAAGTAAAAAAAACTCATGTTTGATGTCTAAAATATAAGTAAATCTTAACTAATTTCATTCTATTTAGCGAAATTATTCCTAAAATACCCTTCAATTAATTTAGGTTTTATTTTCCAATAAACATTTTATTCTCAACTTGAAAGGTAATTTGAGAAATGTGATTACATTTTTTATTATACTCCCTCCTTCCCTATATGTAAGAACCTTTGTAAAACTTTCTTGTCCCTTTTTATAAGACATTTTTCGAATTACAATATGTATTAATTACTTTTTTTTACTAAAAATCATAATTAAATGGAGAGAATTGAAAGACCAATTATTTCTCTCTTTTAATAATCGAAGGATAATTTTAGAAAGAGAGAATACACATTGTTAACAAATTTAATGAAAAATTACTCTCTTCGTTCTATTATAAGTGCCATACCAGTTTCTTTCACACAGATTACAAAGAAGTTATAAATGAAAGAAAGAAAATAACAATTTTAACAAATTAACTTTATTACATTGAAAATGACGCAACACAATAACAAAATTCTAAAAAGCATTGTTAGGGGTAACATTGGATAAATGTATTTAATATTACATTGAAAATATAAAATGATACTTATTTTAAGACTAATTTTTTGTTGTAAATATGACATTTTTAAAGAGACAGAGAGAGTAGTTTCCTTAATTTTATTTTTTTTGATAACATAGTTTCCTTAATTTTTGTGTATTAGTCAAAAACGTCTTACATATAGATATTAAAAAAATTAAATAAGATTAACTAATTGTATTAAAAGATGTGAGGAGTTTTTTTTTTCTTTTTCTTCTTCTCATATTCCAGAAGTAATTTTCATATTTTCACAATGATATTTTTTGGATGTAACTATAAATTGAAGAATCCAAAATGTTTGTGTGATTGATGATTAATGTCTCGAAGCGGCCAGGTGTCAGTCACCACCAAAAACCGAAATTGAACTTTTAACATAAACGTGTCTTTGTGCAATTTCATATTGTTATGCTTATGTACTGTGATCTGTTTCCTCATATACATATATCGTACTCCCTTCGTTCTCGTTTAAGATTAATTTATAATAATCAAAAAAATTAATTAATTTTGTTATTTTTAATAAAATTATTAGTTTTTTTATAATATTTTTGACCATTTATTACTCCATAAAATATATTTATCTCTCTGTAATAAATAGTTAAGGGTATAATTAACAAATAAATAATTAATATAACCTTAAACTTTGAGAATGATAAGTAATTAGAAATAAAATTTCTCTAAAAAACGACATGTAAGACAGAACAGAGAGAGTATTACAGATAGAAAGGAGTATTCGGCTAATTCTAACTCCTCGAGCACTTGTTTTTTAATAGCATATATTCTCATCATCTGTGAGAAAAATTACTGGCGGCCGGCCATATAATTTTGGCTAATTAAGGAAGTAAATGTTGCGTATGCTCCTTTAAATGTATACTTAAAGATGTGATCTACTTGTATCGCAATTATCCATTAACCAAGATCCACAGTTACGTACTCAACCAAGTTGTTACATCAATTGATCAGGAAGATCTTTAATTAGTCAGGTACTAGTTCAATATGGACAAGATCTTTTTCATGCGAAGAGTTAAGATGGTCCTCAAGCCAACGTTTGAACTTGGATAGCAATGGTAAAGACGTAGATGAGTGCCAATTCTATAGAGAGCCGCTGACATTATGCCATTAAAGTAAGCTAAAAAAAGAAGAACATGAAACCGTAAAAGGTTTTGGCTAGCTAGCTAGCTTTGGATAGTTGGTGCCGCGTAAAAGGTCATATGGCTCAACAAACTTTATGACTTGTCAGCCAAGTTTTTGGCTCGTTTTTTCATGTGAAAAATAAAATTCTCAATTTGTGAATGAAACCGTACTACGTACTACTATTATGCTTTTGGCTACTAGCTAGTAGTCGAATCGGGCAAGAAAATCAGCTTGCACTCCGAATATTTACTTTACGCGTGGCTGGCAGTGCCATCTCATGTACACATGTCCTCCATCGCCCCACGTCTCTGGATAGCTTAAGTTACATATAAACTGATAGAATTAACTAAAAAAATAATAATTAATAACTTTAAATACTTTCTCCACTATATATTATTATTATTATTATTATTATTATTATTAGAGTAATCTTATTATTACTCCCTTCGTCACTATTTATAAGCCTATTTTAGAAAAAAAAATATAACTAATTATAAGTCCCATTTCAAATTATAAGATACATTAATTATTTTTTTCAAAAGTAACCCTAATTAATTGCAGTGTTTAAAAATCCAAAACATGCATTAATTATGATTGAAGGATAAATTTGTAAAAGCATACACATTATAGATAAATTTAATTATGCTAACTACTTTTTTAATATGCGTTTTTTTATCTAAAAGAGCTTATAAATAGTGACAAAGGGAGTATTATTAATATTATTATTATTATTGTTATTATTAGTGACCAACAAGAATCTCATTGTAATTTGTAACGTTGAAGAACATTTAAATGTTATCATATATATATGCTCGATTGCTTTATATTTTGGTTGTTATTATCAAAATGAGAATTTGATTACATTATAAACCGGATACAAACACCATTTAACACAGTCATTGGATCGAATCGACTAGCAGTTTTTCTTCAATAGATGCTCCCTCTGTTTTCGTTTATAAATAAAAGTCACTTTTTACATTTATTGAAAAATGTATGTATCTGGTCCAAAATTTAGACTAACTTTTTAATAAATATAAAAAGTGACTTTCGCTTATAAACGAAAACGGAAGGAGTAACCGTTTCAACACTGATTTGCCTTCAATATCTAGAGTTAGGTGATGTGTTTGAATTTAACAAAAGATGTCTGTGTGCATGCACTTAAAATTTTGCATCACATGATAAGTTAATGCTGCAACCAAAAGTCAAGATGGGAAGAATTAACTGGGTACGTTGATACGGAGGAGTCAAATATTAAACGGTTACAATCTTCAATTAGAGTAGCTAGTCATCATTGAGCGTTAACTCAATATTATAGGAGTAGTAGTAATTATGAAACGGATGATAGGATAGAAGTATAGGAGTACCAGTTAACTTGGTAACCCGAACCCAGTCCAACCGTCCAACACAGGCCACATAGCACGGATAAGTTACGAGGCGCGTTAAAGGTGGTCGCGTGTCTCCTAAAAAATGCTCGTTTGACGAAGGCACAAGGTCAAGATTACACAACCCCTTCCCTTCCTTCCCCTGTATAGAAATTATAAAAGTCAAACATAGCAATTTCAATTCACAAATCGCATTCTCACTCATGGAACTCAAAAACACACGCCCTCAACCATAACGTTCGTGCCTTACGCAGCTCATCCTAATTTTCTCCCCCACACAAAACCGTAACCATTTTCAGTTTCGACATTACCGGCTCACCCGGTTTCCGGGCACACCACCACGTGTCCCTCCAACTACTGTTCCATTCCTCCACCTCTCGCTATTTATATACGCATCCCCGATCCTCTCTCCCAACTTTCCATTCCGTTCCACCACGCAACATAATTTCACAAAACAAACCAAACCAAACCAAAACAAACCTTCAATTCAATATCTTAATTTCCCCATCTTCAAAGTTCATACCCTCAAACCAAACCCTTGTGTTCTCCGAAACCTTTGTTTCTTTTCTCCTTGGATGACAAACGCAAAAGGTGGAACCATGTTAGTAGAGCGAAATACCAACACCAATACCAATACCAATACCAAAAACAATAACAATACAATAGAGAGACCCAAATTAGGAGCCTTCTTGCACTCCGAACCGACGTTAATGCTTTACAACTCCAACCACGACGATGATCATCAAGCCCGTCTCAGCAACGCCTCCGCCGTCAGTCCCCGAAACTACTACGGCGACAGCAGCAGCACCCCAACAAGCAGCAGCAACAATGCCTCCCCTTACACGATGTCTCCATGGAACCAACCTAATTCCTCTCCCTACAACAAATCCCCGTGGCTATTACCCTCACCGGCCATCAACCTCTTCCACCACCACCACCACGAAGACGACAACAACTTCCCCCAAAACGGCCTCATCGGTTCACTCGTTCGCGAAGAGGGTCACATATACTCTTTAGCGGTTTCCGGGGACTTGTTATACACCGGTTCCGATAGCAAGAACATAAGGGTGTGGAAGGATTTAAAGGATTACACTGGTTTCAAATCAAGCAGCGGGTTGGTGAAAACCATAGTAATCTCCGACGGAAGAATCTTCACCGGTCACCAAGACGGAAAGATTAGAGTCTGGAAGGTTTCCTCCAAAAACCCCACCAGTCATAGGCGCGTTGGAAGCTTGCCAACTTTTAAAGACTATGTCAAAAGTTCCATGAATCCAAAGAACTACGTTGAAGTCCGGCGACACCGAAACGCGGTGAAGGTAAAGCATTTCGACGCCATTTCGAGCCTGAGTTTGGATGAGGAGGAAGGTTTGTTGTATTCTGGTTCGTGGGACAAAACGCTCAAGGTGTGGCGCGTGTCTGATTCAAAGTGCTTGGAATCAGTTAACGCGCACGACGACGCCGTGAACGCGGTGGTGGCGGCATTTCAAGGCTACGTGTTCACGGGCTCCGCCGACGGGACGGTGAAGATGTGGAGGAGGGAAACCTCGGGGAAAGGGAAGAAAACGAAGCACGTGCTGGACAGGGTTTTATTGAAGCAGGAGAACGCCGTGACGGCGTTGGCGGTGAACTGTTTATCCACGGTGGTTTATTGCGGTTCCTCCGACGGGTTGGTGAATTTCTGGGAGCGTCACCAGAAGAACAGCCTCTCACACGGCGGCGTTTTAAGGGGACACAAGCTTGCTGTACTGTGCCTCGCGGCGGCAGGAAACCTCGTCTTCAGTGGCTCCGCCGATAAGAATGTTTGCGTGTGGAGGCGGGACGAGAGTGGGGTCCACACGTGTCTTTCCGTTTTGACGGGACACACGGGTCCCGTTAAGTGCATTGCCGTTGAAGAAGAAGAAGAACAACAACAACAACATGAGGATAACCGTGAGAAGGGTGATCAACGGTGGATAGTTTACACGGGGAGTTTGGATAAGTCCGTGAAAGTGTGGCGCGTCTCTGAACACGCGCCGGAATTGAGAATGATGCAAGGTTGGGGTACTCCAAATCACGCGGGTGCAGGTGCACCCTATGATTCCCCTGCCGCAGGATTGAGTTATTCTTCGCCGGGAACAATCTGTGTCAGCAATGGGAATGGCGATGGCAACACTTGGAATAATTCCAACATCAGTAATACCACTAATAGCAATATCAATCTCAGTGGCAAGAGCAATGTTGGTAATGGTAATGGAGAGTACCACCAAAACATGAGCAGGAGGCAGTTGCAAAAATAGAAATTTAATAATAATAAAAAAATTGATTCATTTGTACACATAATAATTAATTGCGTGTATTAATTACTTGCAAAAGACAATTAAGGTTTAGGGAAGATGGGTGTGTATTGCAATTTGCATGTACTACATAAGACTGATGAAAGAGTAAAGGGTAATGTGAATGAATTAGTGGTGCGTACGCGGGGCCGCGGAATTTGGACGGTTTGGGGTAATAGCGACAAGAGGGGTGTGCTTGTGCCCGAAGAAATTAAAAGGACCAGTTGGTTTCCCTCCAAGGTAGGAAGGAGCGCTAGCTTGAACTTTGTCTGCTTCTGCTTTAGAGGGAGACGCGGAAAGTTACGCCATCTTGCCCTGAATGGGAGGGACTAATGGTGGCCTTAGGGACATTTTACACATCAGCATCATCAGCATCGGACAAGCCTTCACTTTCTGTATTTTGCTGAGAGAGCTAGAGGACATTCTTTGTTTTAATTGTTGGAAATTGATTGAAAGCCTACCTTGAATTGTGTTTTTTTATTATGGTTTTAAGGTACAGTGGTCTTGTAATTAAGGAACTGTCAACATTTAGAGTTGCCTATTGTTTTGGGTACTTGGGGAGTTAGGATCAATTAGAGTTTGTAAATGTTGTTTTCCAGCATGTATATACGTCCTTTTAAATAATTATACCTTTTTGTACTTTCGGCTTCTTTTGTATTCGATGTTGTTTGAAGCTTACTCAACCGGCATCTGCTGGTTACACAGCATGATAATTATATGAGTACTCTAATTATATTTGAAAATATGTATAGTTGAATTGATGCCGAATATTAACCGGTGATTCTTAATAATTAGTGTCTATTAAAGCTATCAAATCGACGGCTCTCCGCCCTAGCCAACTCGTCGGGCTAGATTGACTCTTCATGCCTACCATGAGTGATTGCCGTCAAAACCAGTGGTAATTGGTAATTGTCTGCTAATTCTTCAAAACAAATGCACATGGTCATTCTTGTAATTCCCATTGTTCTTGATAAAGTCTAGCTCTCCGATGACTGAGTCTTAGTCTCAAAGGCCTAAAGTGATTAATCAGTAACCTCTCTTCTCTCTTGTCGGTTTCCTCCTTTTAAGTCTTCCCTTTAGTAACTGTTCTCAACCTCCCTTTGGCGGTTACCCTGTGTGAGAGTCTCCTTGAGCGCCATCTCAACTTGGTTACCCTATGTGGGCATCTCTTTGAGCACCACCTGAACTTTCCTTTTCGTCAGAAAACTAACTTCCCAGTAAGGCTAATACTAATTCGGTAACTACAGTCCGTGGGTCTCAGATGGTAGGCTGAGATACTAATCTAACTATGACAATCCAGTATGGAAAAGATCCTCTGTACTGTTTATCACTTCCCATTATAGAAATGGGTTGGTGTGGCCGAATTTCTATTAGACTATTGATATGTAGTCTAGTCTAGCCCAAAATGCAGGCCATTCGGTCCAACCCAAATTTCTAATAAGCTATATTTCCAATTTCTAAATATTCGCTTAAAATATGTGCGATGCAGGCTTTTCGAGCTGATTGGCCGGGCCGAAAAGACCTAGTTTCTTCGGACCTGTATTCATGAAGTCCAGCTTAGCCTAAAATGTATGCCATTCAGGCTTCCCATCAAGCCCAGCCAAAATTGACATCTCTAGTACCTCTGAATCATACATGTCAGCTTTTTATTTGATTTGTTTCAAATTTCCTTTGAAAATGCTATATCAGAATGATGTGTATTACTAGAACAATAAACTTGTAATACTTTTTTTGGTTACATTTTGACACTAGAAATTTTACTACATTTCATTAATTATTAGAGAAGCAATACATGGTGGAGCCTGATAGAAAACTTAGGTGCTAGCTAAGAAAGATGTTGCTCTAGCTAGCTATGAGCTACATTGTTCGCTTGCCTCCGAACAAAACTTACACTAAAGTTAGGGACAAAAACTAAAGAAATCAAAACAAGCTCCTATGATGGCACCCAACTGTGAAATGTCTTCCTGTGGCTCCTGGGTATAATCAACCACCACCTGCTGGGAATCTAGCTAAAAAAAGACATGTTGTAGACCAAGATTTTGGACCCATTGCAGAGCCTTAAGAAGACCTAGAGCTTCTCCCTCAAGAGTTGGGATACAATAAGGAACTCAATGTGTCCAAGCTCTCACAAAACTACAACGATCATTTCTAAGACACATTCGGAAACTAATCTTTCTTTATTCTTGGAAATAACTCGCGTCCACATTGCACTTGAGAACCCCTGGCCAAAAGCAGATTCTAGTCTAATAGCCAAAGAGGATACTTTTCTCCAGTCAATCAAGAAATTGCTCTCTCATGATGCTACGAGGAATGTTGTGACCGAGCTTCCTTTCCATAATTTAGAATTCCTTCTTTGCCACATAGCGCAAACTGTCATAGTAAATTTCAGCCAAATCATCTCATAAGATTTGTTAGCACTTTAAAGGAAAAGTCTTTGACAGAGCTACATGTTACATTGCCTCATTTATCTAATGCCAAATTTGTTGTTGATGCCAAACCTCAATACTATACAGCTAAGACATCAATAAGTATCAGCTATATTAGCTAGCCGAGCGAGTTCAATCAGCTCACTAGTTAATTAGTCAGTTAGTTAGAACCATGATTAGTATGGTTAGTTATTTAACTACTTCTAGTTTAATTAATGTAACTAGAGTTAGTCTTGATTAATTGTTGATAACTGTCATCACAACTAATATATACACTACTAGAATGTTGCTCGTTAGCGTAGGCTAAAAGCCGACGCTAATTGAAAAAACCCGACGCTAAATCATGATTAGCGTCGGATTAGCGTCGGTGTCGAGGCCGACACTTTAACTGTCGAAGCTAACTGTTAGCGTCGGCTGTTTTTCATCCGACACTAATTAGCGTCGGCCAGGCCTACTCTAAGTGAACGCTAAATTCAGTGATCTAAAGGACCGACACTAATATTAGCGTCGGCTTGGCCGACGCTAAATCTGTGACATTTCTTGCTTATCCTTTGTGTCAGCTTCGACCGACGCTAAACCTATGCTATAATTAGCGTCGGCTGGGCCTACACTACGTTGTACAGTATTGGCTGCTACTGCCTGTATTTTGGGATCAACCAATTAACAACTAATAATCTTCAACCTGCTATTGAAAACCAATAATCCAATATCAAACTATCAAGTCGGCCAACAACGCAATATGAATCAAAACCACAATGAAACTCGGTCAATTACAAAATGTATTATAGTAAAATTATAGATTATAAACAAACTTAAGTACTGAAAATCATCCAAAATGTAGTACAATATAGGATAAAAAACCTAAAACAAACTAAAATACTGCACAAAATAGGATGAAAAATACTGGCAATTAAAAATACTACCAAATACTAATTTTTCATCCAAAATACTGCCAACTACACAAAATAGGATGAAAAATACTACCATATACTGATTTTTCATCCAAAATACTGCCAACTACACAAAATAGGATGAAAAATCTGAAACTAAATCAATCGTCTTCATCTAGCGACTGATCATCCAAATCATCATCGTAGTGAGGATGCGAACTCAGACGACTCGCAGAGCTAGACACACCGGCTGATTGCCGCTCTAGAGCCTGCATGCGCTCCTGGAATTGCGCCAAAATAGTCTGCATATCATTCTCCAGAGTCTTCACGCGCTCTTGAGCCTCTTTAGCAACCTCCATGGCTCTAGCTGCTGCCTCCTCAGCTCTAAGTCTCACTTCCCTTTCTATCTCGATCGCAGTAGATGTTTGGAACTCATGAGTAAACAACATTGCCCCACGTCGGAGGTTGGCGGACAAATCCGTTGTGCCGTAAACTCGTCCCCGAGAACGACCCCCGTCGGACTCTTGCCACAACTAGAGCCTTGTCGCCGCATCCACCTCCTGCACCCCATCGCCGCTGATCTCATCAATCTGCATCTGTATCTGGCTCAAACTTTGATGATAATGTTCCTGATTAATAGGAAAAACACATTAAAATTAATGACAAAAAATTAATGACAAAAAATGTATACAACCAATATCATACATAAGTTGTCCCAGCTCTGTGATCAATCCACTCATCAGTCTTCTTCCTCTTGTGGGTTTTTATGAAGAGCTCGTCAGGACGCAAATCTTGTCCAAGCTTCCTAGCCTGAAATAAAGTGAACAATTGTTTAAAGATATATACGACCTATTATGATGAACCAAACAATAAATGTGAAATTAATACTTACGATCTCAAGTGCCATGTCAAGATGAGCCTTGCAGCCTGAGGTGTGGACTGCTCCGCCTCTAGTCGAAGCCCGGTTGGTCTTGTTTTGGGCAGATAGGTTTTTGAAGGTTGTACCTCTCCAGTGGGAAACAATACCGGTATAAGCTTCTTCACCCTTCCAGCTGGGTCGGGTCCCCTTCTTCCTCACCTTCGTGAGCATATTCGCAAGACGCTTTGCGCCTCTCTGGTTAAACAAGTGACGAATTTGATTCTCGGGATAAGGCTGAAACGACACATTCTTCTGCAAAAAAAAATGATAATAATAATAATAATAATAATAATAATAATAATAATAATAATAATAATAATAATAATCTTTCATTGTGTTGATGTAAATTAGAAAACAAGTTACTGCCAACACACAAAATATTATACTTGCCAGAAATAATTTCCACCAATGGTCTTTCACCTCTTGAGGTGTCTCACTCCAGCAATAGTAAGCACCTCGAAACTGTGTCTGTATTGCTCTCCTAATGGCATCAGCAACCTCCTTGCAAGGAGCTAACCTACAAAATATCAGAAGTACAATTAAAAAAATCAAATGAAGTGTGTAAAGAAAAACCAACATATAACTAGATAACATAAGAGGAGGAAAAGCAGTATAAATAAAGTAAATTTCAGAAAGCAACAAAATGGAGAACCAATATCTTGACAGATTGCTTGAACAACCTAAAAGTTCTATTTATGAATTACACTTAATCAGAATTCTCTTCGCATCGTATGAGCACCACATAATGGATGATACATATCCATTTTGCATCATAATCAATCCTTACATCTACATTAATTATAGGACATAGCAGTTGAGGTGGAGGAGAGGAAATTAATAGCAATATTCTCAACTTGTAACATGTTTCAATAGAAACTTGAACAACCATGTTACTAGATCAATACTAATACTAAGAACAAAATACAAATAACTTTGCTTGCATCGCAACTGCATTGCTTACCAACACCAAGTGGTGCACAATTGCCCTTCAAGAGATTCATAAAGCATAAAATAAAAAAGCACATAAAACAATTATGGAGTACTTAATCACTTGAAAATAAAAGAAGCTGATTACTAATTATAATTTACCCTCGACCATGAGGTCTGATGATGATCTTGCCATCAGAGTCTCTCTCTGGCACGTAAGGAGGAGGGTTCCCCTTCCCCGTCCTCCTCGTGGTGGTGTTCCTCGTCCCCGTCCACCTCCTGTGGTGGTGGTCTCTATGGACCTCCTCCTCCTCTGCCTGAACCTCCTCCTCTGCCTGAGCCTGTGCACCCATGTGTGGAAGGCCTCTACCTGGAGTTAGAACAAATGTGAAGGCCTCAGGGGTAGAGGTCTGTATGGGTGATGTTATCGGCTGGGAAGGTGGTGGAGACGATCGGTGTGACCTCGGGTTGCTGGTATGGGCTGGTGGTGGGGCCACATGGTTTGGTGGTGTGGGTGCCCGAGCTGGTCGTGTGGGTGCCTGGGCTGGTGGTGTGGGCGCACGAGCCGGTGGTGTGGGCGCACTAATTAGGCGACGCAAGCGATCACGCTCTGCTAGAAGCTGGCCTGGTCGTAAAAGTCTCGATCGACCACTATTAGCAAGAGCCTTTCCCTTATTGCCACGACCTCTGATATTCATCTGCTGTCACAAAATTAAATATAATCAAGCATTTCATTAATCACAAAATTTAAAACAACTTAGAAGACTAAGTTATAAACAAATGCAGTGTGGTGAGATATGCATTAAATCCTATATCAGATTTATGTTGCTATATTGACAGAAAGAATTACATACCACATAAAGTCTGCAGACATCATCCGAATTGCCAATTTCATTAGATTTAAATCAAATGATCACAATTCACAATGTGTTCCAAAACATGGAAATGAGAACTACATGTGGTTGCATGTCAGTAATCACAAAATTGAATATAATCAAGCATTTCAGTAATCACAAAATTGAAAACAACTTATAAGACTAAGTTACAAACAGATGCAGTGTAGCAACAGAACATATATAAACAGAACATAACAGCAAAACAAATGCAGAACAAGTTATAAACAAATTCTGAATATTGCATAACAAAATCAACTTATCTTTTCTAGTGCAACACACAAGAGCAGAAATATATGTAGTACACTATCAGTTTATAAATTGCATGGAATGAAAAAAAGGTTCAAGGCCTATTTAAAAATACATCTTCAAACACCAAAATTCAATCTTAGGTCACATACATAAAACACCCACTTTAGAAAACCCTCAAAAACATCTTTATAAAATAAGTTATTCGTTGACATTATCCTCATCGTCATCCTCATATGTGTCTTCCTCTTCCTCGTCATCTTCCTCTTCCACTTCTGCTTCCTCTTCCTCTTCCTCTTCCTCTTCTGATTGACCATCTTCGCACACATCTACTTGTGTGTTGTCACCTAAACCATGTATCAATTCAACTTCCGCAATGGGTAGAACGGGTGACATCTGATCAGACTAATAAGGCATTTCATCCTCCATGTCATCAATCTCCACACGACCCCTTGGTTTTATGGTAATTGCCGCACACCATCCATGCATGTCTCTACAAGTTTCTGGATAGGGGACATAATACACTTGTCTTGCTTTTTGCGCAAGGATGAATGGATCATAACGATGATAATGTCTATTCATTTTAATATCCACAATTTTATATTGTGGATGAACCTTTGTGCCTCTATTCAGTGTTGTGTCAAACCATTCGCAATAAAATAATGTTATCTTTTCGCTCAGATCATGGTATTCTAGTTCAAATATATGTTGGATGATGCCGTAAAAATCATCTTCTCCTCCTTCTGTAAGACCCGTCACATGCACCCCGCAATTGACAGTTTTTTTACCATTGCTCCAGGCCTCGGTGTGAAACTTGTACCCACTGACAAAATACATGTTCCATGATGTTGCCTTTGATGCAGGACCCCAAGATAGTGCCCTTATGTCTTTGTTTGTCACACCATTCACCTCATCATGCACCTATATAGAAGATAATACACATAAGCTTATAGAGTGTGATTGTAAAAAATACATGATTTGTGGGAACTACACTTACATATGCCTTTAGCCATAGGGGAAATTCTGCATATATACGTCCCGACACGTGATCTTCATTGATGGAGTGATTTTCCAAGAATATGCTAACATCGATCACACAATCCATAAGTAAATCTATGTTATGACATGAATCAAGATCATGAATGATGTGTTACGATAGATACTTACTCAAGATATGGTTTAATCTCATCGCAATTAATTAAGACATGTACATGAGCAAATTTCCAATCCTGATCTATTAGCCAATATTCTTCAGGCTTCCCACTTTGTCGACCACAGTTGTGTTGGACAGACAACGTTGGTTGCATGCCCTCATGTACGGAACGAGGACCATTTCTTAAACTTGTGTTTGGAAACAAGCTGAAAGATTTGAAATAGTGAGAACAAAAATAAATTGTCTCGCGGTGTATGTAGTCGGCGCATATGGAACCTTCAACCCTAGCCTTATTTGTCACTGCCTGCTTTGAGTCACCCATTAATCTGCACATTCAATCATCCAACGTCTATGAAGTTATAATAAAACATGTAGTTAGTTAAGATAATCTCCTAGGTTGGTTACCTTTCAAATGGATGCATCCACCGATATTGTACTGGACCACCTAGCATTGCTTCATAGGGAAGATGGATTGGAAGATGCTCCATTAAGTCAAAGAATCCCGGTGGAAAAATCCTTTCTAGTTTGCATATGATAACAGGTATGCTCTCATTCAACTTAACTATGTCTTCCATCCTCAACGTATTGCAACAAAGATCCTTGAAGAATCGACTTAGCTCCGTTAATGGTTTCCAAACAAAATCTGGCAAAGAACGAAATGCAATTGGGAGTAAACACTCCATGAAAACATGGCAGTCCTAGCTCTTCATCCCATGCATTGTACTCTTTCGGACATTGGTACACCTAGCTAGGTTTGAAGCATAGCCATCTGGCATTTTCAATTCCTTAATCCATTCACACACCAACTTCGCTTCTGATGATGTCAAAGTGTATCTTGCCTTTGGCTTTCCCATCTTTCCGTTGGGTAAGGCTTGCATCTCCAAGTCCTCACGTGCACAAAACATAGATAAGTCCTTTCTCACCTTTTCATTATCCATTGTCTTGTCTTTATCATTCATGACAGTGTTAAATACATTATCGAAGAAATTCTTCTCTATGTGCATCACATCGAGGTTATGCCTTAACAAGTTGTCCTTCCAGTAGGGAAGATCCCAAAATATACTTCGTTTAGTCCAATTATGACAAACTCCATACCCCGGCAATTTTTCAACCCAACTAATTTCAGTCACTTTTGGAAGACTACTAACCACCTCCCATACATCGTGCCCTGTGTAAATGTAAGGCGGACTGTCTTTCTCAGCCCTGTTTCTTGTAAAGGCCCTTTTACTTCTTCTAAAAGTGTAATCCGCTGGCAAGAACCGACGATGACAATTAAACCATGAATTCTTCCCACCATATTTCAAAGTGAAAGCTTTTGTGTCTTCCATACAATGAGGGCATGCCAATTTACCTTGTGTCCCCCATCCAGACAACATACATAGACTGAAAAATCATTAATTGTCCACATCAAACACGCCCTCATGATGAAGTTTTGTTTTTTGGATATATCATACGTCAAAAAGCCATTGGACCACAACAGTTGCAGATCATCAATCAACGGCTGCAAGTAGACATCTATCTTTGCTTTGGGGTTAGAAGATCCGGGTACGAGACAAGTCAAAAACATGTACGGTTTGGTCATGCACATCTCAGGAGGAAGATTGTAGAGGGTAACTATTATCAGCCAACATGAATATGGAGTAGCCGATGATTGGACGTAAGGTGTAAATCCATCAGCACATTGACCCAACCTAACATTTCTGGGCTCGCTAGCAAAGTCTGGATATACCTCATCGAAGTATTTCCACGCTTTACCATCGGATGGATGGCGAAGAACATTCGAACTCTTTCTATTCTCATGATGCCATCTCATTTCGGCCGCTGACTCGATTAATGCATACAGTCTTTGTAATCTAGGAATGATTGGGAAATAGAACATTCTCTTCCTTGGGATATCTTTGAACCTTCCAATCCCGATCCTACGAGGAATGTACCTAGCAGATCCACAAAATTTGCACTCGGATAAGTTGCTATCATCTTTGTAATATAACATACAGCCCTCCACACAACAATCAATCTTTCTAGCCTCCAACCCTAACTTAGACACCAATTGTGTTGCTTGGTAATTGTTCTTGGGGCAAGCAGCCCTTAATTGGACATACATCATTAAGCATTCGTGCAACAAAATCTATACCTTTTTGTGGAACATGATAGTTAGACCTAACTGCCAAAAGCTCAACTGATATCGATAATCTAGAAACAACAGCTCCCTCATAGATAGGCTGGTTGGCAGAGATCAACTTGTCATAAAACTGTTGTGCATCTGTGTTGGGCAACTCCTCCTCTGTCAATGTCTTGTTTCCAATGTTAACATTCACATGAGGGACATCTACAAAAGGCCTAAAAGCATCATACACCATCTGATTCATTGCATCAAATTGATCATCATAATTCATAGACCCGCTACTGTTCGAATAACCCCTTGTATCAATATTTGACTCCACTTCTCCGTGTTCAGTCCAGATCCAGTAGTTTGGTTGAAATCCAAACTTGTACAAATGCAATCTAACCCTGACTGGAGCCGTTATATTCATGCACTTGCACATTTCACACGGACACCTTATCCCTCCCTCGGATATATAGTCGAGTCGTTTCATAGCCCTCTTCACAAAATTTCGAACACCCCTAATAAACTCGTCTTTCAAGCCAAACTTATCGGCATTTACCCTATTATACATCCAACTATGTTCCATTTTCTATAAGAAAAACATGTAACATTATCAGCCACTAAATAAGTTATGTAAACACAAATACAAAAACATGGCCGCAACCTTAGTGTATTATAGCATTATCCAAAGTTTAGCCGTAGATGCTACACTTTTCTAAGATAAATATTATGCTATCCTTATTTTGCCACTGACTAATTCAACATACATTTAAATTACAAAAACAACATTCATTTTATTTGATGTAATGTTGCTGAATCAAGAGATATTTTAACAGGTAAACCAATTCTGTCAATTTAGTTTTGATTAAGCAAGAGCACAGAGCTTTGGCCAAGCAAGTAGTCACAAACAACATAAGCACCTATGTATTTGTTGCTTTTTCCCCACAATATTCAGATCACATATAGGTGACAGAAAATATGTACCCAAAAATGTTTTATAATGATATTATTTTGACAATTAAATTCTTTAACAAATTCACACAAGTGTGCAAACAAATTCATCTATATTTTATAATGATATTATTTTGACAATTAAATTCTTTAACACTTAAATTCTTTTGAGTCCACAATAATGTTTTCACTCTACTAAAGTAGCTCAAATTTCTTTAAATCCACACAAGTTTTTTCACTTTACTAAAGTTGTTTTACTTAGATAGTAATTCTATTCACAAATAAATATACTATTGACCTTGCAGTTACTTTATCGTTGCGAAAAATGAAACACACACAAAATATACGTCATTTAAAGATGTACCTCAGAGAGTGGTTGAACAGTTGCCAAAGGATTTACTTAAAACGAAAATGCAACTTGCAACAAAATCGACCAAAGCCCTCTTCAAGACGATCACTTGTCTCTTCAAGACGATCACTTGTCTTCTTACAATTCTTTGCAAAGTAGCTTGCTTTTTTTTTCTGAACAGATAACAGAGCAACAAGATCAAACAGCCAATCATAATCTTCCCACTAGGTATGACGAACTTAACATCAATCACAAATCATAGTAACAGCAAGAAACCCACAAATCAAGATAACACACACACGCATAGCCAGCAATGATGGGATATAACCTAAACTCAGTGAAATTTACAAGAACCCGTAAAAAATGGGGTTTCACTTGAATCAGAATAAAGCATGTAAGTTTGGAAGCTCCAAACCAGTAAGTTTGTTTATGTGTTCCAATTAATTTCTTGTTTTTTGTTCCTACTTTTTATGGCTGAGTGTCTCAGGATGCTTTTTAATTCTTTTGATTTGATTATCCTTGTTAATTCTTTTGAATAGATTTTGTCATACATGAACAAAAATGAACTTAAAAAATGTAAAGTATACAGGAGAAAAATACAGACATGAAGTTATTTAGCCTTTGGCATTTGTCCATCTGTGTTGGTTGAATCGTAGGCTAATTAATTAGCAGAAACTTGAGCTACAGTGAAAGCTATGTTGTAAAACTTAAGGGGGCTTCATAAAGAGGAGGAAAATAAAGCAAAATAATACAAATGGTTAACCAAGAATGCAAAAGGGTCAGAATAAAGTAGCTGAGCGCGAGGAACAAACCTGGTGAGAACGTTGTCGTCATTTCTGACCGCAGGGGTTTCAGACATGAAATCGTCGCTGTTGTCGTTGAGGCATATCCACCATCTTTTTAATCTTTTGCTGTTGTTCATCTACATACAAATCTCCACTTCCCTTTTCAGCTCTTGTTGTCAAATATACAGATCCTTCTATATCGTATCTGTGAGGGCCAAGAGGTCAAACGCAAACAATAAATCAAAAACTCACTAGAAGTATGAACTATGAAGACATCTAATTACTGATATTTAACAATCTCCTGGTCAGAATAAATAAAAACATTCTCTTTTTTTAATTTTTTTCTCCTCCTTATTCAGACTTTCATGGATTATGGGACAAAGAAAAATAAAAAGAAACAGAGGGGTAAGATACTTTACTTGGGAACAAACACAAAAAATCCATTAAATCCAACGCTGAGTTTCGAGCGAAGGAAAGAGTAGCTGAGATCGATTCGGGCAGACGAACACTGCAGGGAAAAACTAGTGCCTGAGTTTCGGGCGGAGGAAAGAGCGGTGCGGTGGTGCTAATGTTGCAGTGGCAGTGGTGATGTTGCAGAGGCGGTGGCGGTGTTGTTGCAGAGAAAAAGAAGTCGCCTGAGTTTTACAGGTTAGGTTTTTTCAATTGGAGAGAAGAATGAGTGTCAGGTTAGATTTTGACAAGTTTTTTCAATTAAAAAAAATTAAATAAAACAAAAAGGAGTTGGAGGGGGAGCGGACACGGGTAACAAAAAAGGGAGGGGGGAATGGATAAAAAAAGGGTGAAACGTTTTAGCTTCGGCCAACCGACGCACCCTATTATAAAATAATTAGAAATAGAACTGGGCATTTAGCATCGGAAAAGCCGATGCTAGGCCGACACTATTAGCGTCGACATCATGGCCTACACTACGAGTTCGAAGCTAAAATCCAACATTCTAGTAGTGATATACTTGCCAATGTAATAGTACCAATTACGTTTTCACATAATGAGAAACTTCTTTCTCCATCTCTTCTCTGCTCTCTTTGCTTCTCTGCACATTCTGCATTTCTTCAATATGGTATCATTCACATAAACCCTAGCTTCTGCAATTCCCTGCAATTTTTGTTTCTCATTGCAATTTCTTCATTCAATTCTTGCGATTCTGTTCTCATGGCGCATTCATTCTCTGATTTCGCTACCAATCCTTCGAATCCCTATTACATGCACCCGAACGAAAATCCTTCTCTCGTTCTTGTTACATGTGTTCTTGATCACAAGAACTACCAAACTTGGTCCAGGTTGATGCGAGTTGCCTTAATTTCGAAGAACAAACTGAAATTTGTTGATGGAAGTCTTGCTCCTCCTCCTGTTTCTATTATTCTCTATAAACCATGGACTCGATGCAATAACATGGTCATCTCCTGGCTTTAGCGATCTCTCTCAGAAAACATTGCAAAATCAATTCTCTGGTGTGAACGAGCATCACTCATTTGGAAAAATCATGAGAAACGATTTTCTCAAGGGGACATATTCAGAATTGCTGATATCCAAGAAGATTTGGCTCGGTTTCACCAAAGGTACACTAGATGTATCATCCTATTTTACTCAA
This sequence comes from Calophaca sinica, assembly GCA_037113605.1. Taxonomy (NCBI): domain Eukaryota; kingdom Viridiplantae; phylum Streptophyta; class Magnoliopsida; order Fabales; family Fabaceae; genus Calophaca; species Calophaca sinica. The sequence goes on from CM073734.1 coordinate 76,107,920, forward strand.
TTAACTACTATATGGGAAGAGATTGAGAATTTTTGCCCTATTAGAGATTGTATATGTGCAATTCAATGCACTTGTGGTGTTGCATCTGATTTGAGAAAAATACAAAGATCAAGACAAAGTGATCAAATTCTTGGAAGGTCTCAATGAACAATTTGCTGCTGTTAGATCTCAAATCATGTTGATTGATCCTCTACCTCATGTGGATAATGCTTTCTCATTAGTAATCCAACAGGAAACGCAATTTTCAACCACTTTGAATGATAATTCTACTGCTAATCAGTCCTTGGTCAATCAAGTGCAGCAAACCAGTAACAACAATTTTAATAGAGGATCACCAAACTATAAGGGCAGAGGCTGAGGCAATGCTGCTGGTAGAGGTTCCAGATTGTGTGCTCATTATGGGAGGACCAATCATACCATTGACACATGTTTCTTAAAGTATGGCTATCCTCTTGGTTATCAGTATAGAACAAAAATCTGGAAATCAAGATCAAAATTCTGCTAATTCTGCCAATTCTGGCAGTGCAAACTCTATTGCTGTCAATGCAACAACTTCTGGCAATGCTAATTCTAATGCTGTCACAACTTCTGCTCCTAATCAAATGCCTCTGAATTCCATTCAAGAGCAGTACCAATAGATTTTGAAGCTTCTTCAACAATCAAATTTATTGGCTCAACCAACCTTGTCTCAGCCTAATGTGAACTCAGTTTATAGTCTCACTTCAGTAGCCTTTAATTTATCATCCTCACCCTCCAATGGTAAGAATTCAACTCACTAGGTCATAGACTCAGGAGCAACCGACCACATTACCTTTTCGCTTCAAAACTTTACATCTTATCATACTAGAGCCCCTAAGTCCATGACATTACCTAATGGCAATTCAATCATAACTAACACAGCAGGCACAGTCCATATATCACCCTCCTTAATTCTTCACAATGTCTACTACATTCCTAATTTCCATGTCAATCTAATTTCTGTGTCTACTCTCTTTAAATCCCTTACATGTTATTTTGCATTTTTTCCTAACCATTGTTCTATTTTATAGTTTCCCACCCAGAGGATGATTGGTGCAGCTAAAAGGATTGGAGGGTTGTATGTGATAGATGCTACATCTTCTCCACAAGATATTGATTCTGTTTCTGGTTCTTTCTGTCACTCTGTCACAAAGAATTCTAATAACTCTGAATTAGCCAATGTGTGGCAAAATAGATTAGGACATATTCCACATCATATACAAAAATGTATCTCAAACACTTTTCCTTTTATATCACATAATCCATCTGTTTCCCCTTGTGATATTTGTCATTTTTCCAAACAAAGAAAGCTTTCATTTCCAAATAGCAATAGTTGTTCTTCTGCTGTCTTTGATTTACTACATGTTGACATATGGGGGCCTTATGCCACTCCTTTCATTTCTGGTCACAAATATTTCTTAACATTAGTAGATGATTTTAGTAGGTTCACTTGGATTATTCTTATGAAAAATAAAAGTGAAACTAGAATACATCTTACTAATTTTGTTTCTCATATTGAAACTCAATTTCATAACAGACTTAAGTGCTTGAGAAGTAACAATGGCAATGAATTCTTAATGATTGATTATTACCTTTCTAAGGGAATAACTTATCAAAGATCTTGTGTTGAAACCCCTCAACAAAATGGCATTGTTGAGAGGAAACATCAACATATCCTCAATGTTGCTAGAGCCCTCTCTTTTCAATCCTATTTACCAAACAATTTGTGGCACTTTTCTGTCTAGCATGCTTTAAATCTCATTAATAGGATTCCTACTCCATTGTTACAACATAAAACACCCTATGAAATGCTTCATCAACAGCCCCCACTCTATTGCATCTAAAAGTATTTGGTTGTCTTGCTTATGCTTCTACATTTCAAAACCATAGAACCAAATTTCAACCTCGAGCTAGAAAAACCATTTTTCTTGGTTATAGAGAGGGTACCAAAGGTTATCTTTTATATGATCTCCAAACTCATGAGTTCTTGGTTTCTAGGAATGTCATATTCTATGAGTCTGACTTTCCCTTTTCTTTCATTTCTTCATATTCTGCTTCACAGAATTCTGTTCCTCGTGTCTCTTTAGACGCCACTACTCTTTCCTATGATCTATTGGACCCTCCTCTTTCAATCATTCCTGCTCAAACAGATTACACACTAACTTCTGGTTCTCACACAGATTCTACATGTTCTGCATCTACAAAATCACTTAATGCAGATTCTGTTTCTGCATTTGCGGCATTATCCAATGCAGATTCTATTTCTCAGCCATAAGTCAGTTTGCAGCCTCCTATGGTCACCAAACAATCCACAAGGATCAAAAGCAGACTTAAATATCTTGAGGACTATCATTGCAACCTTCTCACCTCTGCACTACCCAATTCATCCTCAGGTAACAATCATTATTCCTTATCTTCAGTTTTATCTTATCAAAACTGCAATCCTTCCTATAAGAATTTTTGCCTAGCTGTGACTGCCACCCCTGAACCCAAAACCTATGCCCAAGCATGTAAACTTGATTGTTGGAAGACAGCTATGGAAGCTGAACTACATGCTCTTGCAGTCACAAATACATGGTCCATTGTTGACTTACCTCATGGCAAAGTTCCCATTGGATGCAAATGGGTCTATAAAGTTAAGTATCATGCAAATGGATCTATTGAAAGATACAAAGCTCGTTTGGTTGCCAAAGGTTATACTCAAATGGAGGGGGTAGACTACTTTGACACTTTTTTTCCAGTGGCAAAAATGACCACTGTTCGGACCTTATTGGCCTTGGAAGCAATCAAGGGCTGGCTTTTGGAGCAATTAGATGTTAATAATGCATTTTTGCATGGTGATCTCAATGTAGAAGTGTATATGCAATTGCCTTCTGGCCTGCAACTCCAAAAGCGTGTAAGTTGCACAAGTCTTTGTATGGATTGAAGCAGGCTAGTAGGCAATGGTACTCCAAACTTTCTGCAGCCCTTGTGTCTCTCGGTTATCAACACTCTAATGTTGATTATTCTTTGTTTACAAAGGTCTATGGCACTCATTTTACTGCCCTCTTAGTATATGTAGATGACATTGTACTATCAGGGGATGATTATGCAGAAATTTAGCCTGTGAAATCCTTTCTTGATCAACAATTTAAGATCAAAGACCTTGGCAAACTCAGATTTTTTCTTGGCTTGGAAGTTGCTAGATCCAAAAGTGGTATTTTCCTAAATCAATGCAAGTATGCTTTAGAACTTCTTGAGGATTGTGGCCAACTTGCAGTAAAGTCATCCACAACTCCTTATGATTCCTCATTGAAGATTCATTCTTTAAATTCTGCTCCTTATGAAGATGCCTCTTCTTATAGAAGATTAATTGGTCGGCTCCTATATTTGATCACTACCCGACCAGTCTTGTCATTTGCAGTTCAACAATTGACTCAATTTGTCTCAAATCCTCATCAAGTCCATTACCAAGCAGCTCTAAAAATAATGAAGTACTTGAAAGTCTCACCTGCCAAAGGTATCTTTTATTCTGCATCCTCTGAAATCAAGTTGTCTGGCTTTGCAGACTCAGATTGGGCAAGCTACCCTGCTTCCAGAAAGTCAGTGTCGGGTTACTGTGTCTTCATTGGATCATCCTTGATATGTTGGAAATCGAAAAAGTAGTCTACTGTGTCTCAATCCAGCACTGAAGCAGAATATAGAGCATTGGCTCTATTAACTCGTGAACTTCAATGGTTGCGGTTCCTCTTTGATGATTTGCACATTAGTTTCTCTCAGCCTGCATCTATTTACTGTGACAATAAATCGGCTATTTACTTAGCCCACAACCCAGCCTTCAATGAGAGGAAAAACCATATCGAAATAGACTATCACATCATTCGTGAGAAGATTCAAACTAGTCCGCTTCACCTTCTTCCAGTTCCATCATCCTCTCAGTTAGCAGATGTTTTTACCAAGCCATTGCTTTCTCCCACTTTCAGTTCATTAGTCTCCAAGCTTGGCCTTAGTGATTTGCCCAGTCCAGCTTGTGGGGAGGTATCAGCTATATTAGATAGCCGAGTGAGTTCAATCAGCTCACTAGTTAGTTTGTCAGTTAGTTAGAACCATGATTAGTATGGTTAGTTATTTAACTACTTCTAGTTTAATTAATGTAACTATATTTAGTCTTGATTAGTTGTTGATAGCTGTCATCACAACTAGTATATATACTTGCCAACGTAACAGTACCAATTACGTTTTCACATAATGAGAAACTTCTTTCTCCATCTCTTCTCTGCTCTCTTTGCTTCTCTGCACATTCTGCATTTCTTCAATAATAAGTGCCACAAATTCTCAACACTTGTCTCACTAAAAATGCAAGTAATTGGGCACTGGACAACTCTATGTTGCAACTAGTCTCTCGTTTGGTACATACTCCCTACAAGTTCTCTAAAGGAATAATTTCACTTTTGAAGGAACCAAGGAACCTTTAGCTACCATATTAAACACCACTCCCCTTGTTCCTGCAAATGGGTGGAATCGACCAAGGTGGTAATTACTAATTTGTAGCCATTCCTTACCGAATACATACCATTTGAGTTTTGGGACCATATCTATCTATCATGAGCAACTAATGCAACATTAGTGTCTGCATAATCAATTCAACTTCAGTAGGTTTAAAAAAGCATACTGATGGACGATGCATTCCAAGTCTTTGTATGTGGCAAAATCAAGTCTTTTACCCGAAGCGAAAGCATCTCAGCAGAGATACGTGTGAACACTATAGAGTATGGCCATTGCTCAACCATGATGTTCCCTAAATTGGAATGGCATCCCTTCTTACAATGCTTCATCCAATCCCTTCCTTAACTATGGTTCTAGTTGATCAAATCCTCCTCCACGTATAGGACAGATTATGCCCAATGTTTGCATCCAGAAAACTATCCTTAGGAAAATATTTTCCTTTGAATAACTTGGACACCAATCCATCTAGTTGGCTCATGAATTTTCTGGTCTGCTTACCTAACACGGCATGTTAAAAGTATACGTATTACAAAATGCCATACCTTTATATTACTTTGGCACGAATAAGAGTGTTTATCCCACGAAAGCCATCTTATTCCTTTGGAATCTCCATGACTTAAGGCCCACCAAAAGGAATTTAGCATCTTCTCAATTCCGGCGCATAAAGAGGGGGATTAAATACATACTCATACAATAAGTAAGTATTGTCTGAGCCACTAATTTGATTAGAACCTCCCTACCCGCCATTTATAGATTTTTTCCATGCCAGAGCTAACTTGCTTTCAAATTTTGTCTTAGACATAGTTGAGCACCTCCTTCTTATTCTTTTGAATCATAGATGGAAGGCCAAGATATTTCCCAACTCTTAGGCTCTCTTTCACCCCCGTAATATCAGAAAGGCACTCTGCACCCCAGGAGCTACATTACTGCTAAAACGCATTTTAGATTTTGGTAAATCGATGGATTGACCCGATGCTTGCCCATAATCTTCTAGCAATCTTTTCATAGCCACCACTTCTTGCTTCAGTCTTGCATAAATAAAAGTTGTCATCAGCGAAAAGCAAATGATACACCATTGGAGCACCTCTACAAAATTTAATTCCATGAATTTTATATCTTCTTTTAGCATTTTTTTAATTGAAGAGGTAGTCACTTCGCACATGAGATATAAAGACACTGAGACAGTGGATCCCCTTGACGAAGGCCACAACCCGCTTGAATCAGACCTACTTCCTCATTATTCATTAAGACTTAATACTGAACCGAAGATACGCACATAAGAATCCAGCCTACCCACTGTGGATCAAACCCAAGCTAAATCATAAATAGCTATCTTCAAATATGCTCAGCTCACATGATTGTAAACTTTACTAACATCAAGCTTAAGAGCTGCATCACCCCTCTTGCCTTTTTTTTTTTTTTTGCACTTCGGATCATGAACAAGCTCATTTGCAATAAGAGCATTGTCCACGATTGATCGGCTAGCAAAAAAAGGCGGATTTCTCCCTCTGACACTCATTTATCAATCACTTGAGTCAATCTATTCGCAAGGGTCTTGGATAAAATCTTATACATAATACTGCAAAGAAAGATGGGTTGAAGATCCTTCATAGATAGTGGTGGCATTAATGGTAGGAGGCAACAATCTTTCATGCAACCGAAGCTCACACGCAAAGATTACATCAAATCCACAGACATCCCAAAATCTATGGTAAAAAGCCCATTATTAGAAAAAGTTGGAATAATGACGAAAACTAGAGCAAGAAAAAATAAATTTTGGTCTCCAAATTTGATATCACTAACACTCAGTCACTGAATTAGAGACATAATTTCATCTCTAAATTTCTGTCGTTATTTTAACTTGTTTTTCAGTAGTGAATCAACATTAAGCCCATTCTGTCTCGGGGATTTGTTGGGATGCATATGCATCAAAGCTCTCTTAAACTCATCTGTAGAGAAAGGGGACAATCTGCTGCGAGCTTGCAAGAAATCAAGTCCACCACATGCCTCATTTCATCTTCTTGGCCCTCGCGCGAATAGATTAGCAAAATAGGATTCAGCCATAGTGCAAAGACACTGCTGAGATGCAATGACCGAACCTTCTTGGTCCATGCCCATTTATTGGCCCAACCAACCAGCCTGTAAAAACGTGAGCCTACAACGACAAATCAGCCTTGGGCTGCAATTTAGAAGTCCAACATAACTCATAAATATTGACCAAAAAAAAAATATAACTCATAAGTCAACGTCCCTTATTATTATTAGTGACTTAATGAGTTTATCATGCAATCATCAGCACCGGACGAAATGTCAGCTTTCCTTCTTAATAATATGAGAAAATAAATAGGCTTACATGTCCTTTAACTTATTTTGTAGGCTCAGTTTAGTCCCACAACATTTTTTTGTCAAATTAGTCCTTTAATTTAACTGTTTGGACCACGTTAATCCTTTTCGTCACATGTATCTGATGTGGAAAATATTATTTGATTTTCATGTAAGTGCAACGTCAGTCTTACTTAACCACGTCAGATCCACATATACAATTATGGTGAGTTGGATTAAAGGATGTGACGGAAAGGACTAACATGATCCAAATTGTTAAACTAAAGGACCAATTTGACCTAAAAAAAATTATGAGACAAAATTGAGCCTAAAATATAAGTTAAGGACCAAAGTGGTATTTAAGCCAAATAAATATTTTTTTAGGCCATTTAAGCCAAATAAATAACTTGCATGATTTGTATACTTTTTGAAAAACCAATTTAATTAAATATTTTTTCAATAAGCATTTATTATATAAAATTTGATGTATATCGTATTTTTGCAATTAAAGAGAAAATGAGAGTAAACTCTAACAATTTCTCATAAACTATTTCTACAATAAACTAAGTTTATAAAATTAAATTGAAAACAACTTGGGAATACATTATGTTATTGACTTATTTCTATTCCCTTTGCACTTTATGCCTTTATCTGTTTTATAAATTATAACTCTTTTTTCAACCGGTCAGGGCCGTTGCTGCTATTTTGCCTTAGGCCCAGAACACAAATTAAATTTTAGGAGTGGTATAAAACCCCTTTTTTTCTCTAAAAAAAGACCCTAATTAATATACAAAAATACTATGTGTGGGTCTTTAGGGAGAAAACAAAAAATAATGCCGTAATGATAATACATATATATATATCTAATGACTAATACGTGTGCATAATTGCAGATATAAGCTAATTAATCGTTCCCGCTCTATATTGAAAATTAGAAGACTTTTTAGAGAAATAAAAAAACTACTTAGTGCACGATAAATACATTACTATTTATAAAATAAAAATCATTGTTGAAATTGATAAATTAGGATAGACAAACGTAACAGTTAATTTTACTATATATTTTTTTTCTATTCAAATTGTTCTATTTAAAGCCCGAAATTTTCTTTACTCTTTAATGGTTTTGTCTAAGGCCCCAAAACTTCTAGACATGGCCTGCAACCCGTGGCCAAAAAAAGGAGTCACCGCTGAAGTTTATTTAGAATTTCTTTTTAAGTATTTTTCAATTAATACACATTTATATGGATTAAATATGATTCTAGTCCCTCAAAATATCTTATTCTTCGGATTTGGTAAAAAAAATCATAACTATTTAATCCCTATCTTTTAAAAACATACTTTCGTTAATTCCTCTTTGTGATTTGTTCGTTAAATATCCTACGTGACAAGCAGAAGTCCACGTCACTTCTTACACGTGTATGATTTTAGCCCCTCAAATATCTTAACATTTGGATTTGATCCCCAAAAAAAATGGTAACTATTAGCCCCTATTTTTGGAAATGTACTTTTGTTAGCCCCTCTCCGTAACTCTATTAAACCCTCCTACTTCGTAATCTCTTTCGACTCATCGTAACCACCGATCGCACATGCCGTTGACCACCAATTAAGCCATCTGTCGCACATGGTCGATAGATTCTAAAGAAGGGCTCTGGACATTGAAGGTTGCTGTTCTGGCCATTTTATAATTTATATTATAGCTGATTGTGGGATTTTCAATTTTGATTTGAGCCTGTTAAAGTTGATAATTGTTGAACCCCAAGTGTTACTTTCATAGTATAGTATAGTATTGGATATCAAAAATGGTATTTGAACACCCATTTTTGGACCCCCGTATGGACACCGTATGTCCGTACGGTATGGACATGTACAGAACCGTAAGGACATCCGTACGGTTTTTTTTTTTTTGCAGATTTTGATAAGTGGTTAACGCAGTCCACTAATTGGTTAACACATATACATATTTTTTTAACTGGTTAACGCAGTTCATGTAAGTGGTTAACGCAGTTCACTAACTGGTTAACAAACATGTAAATGATTAACGCAGTTAATGTAAGTGGTTAACGCAGTTCACTAACTGGTTAACGATTACTCTGTGTCTGTTAACCACATAGTAGACTGCGTTAACCACTTACATGAACTGCATTAACCATTTACATGAACTGCGTTAACCAGTTAAAAGTCTGTATTAACCAGTTAGTGAAATGCGTTAACCACTTATATGAACTGCATTAATCACTTACATGAACTGCGTTAACGACTTACAAAAATCTGCAAAAAAAGAAAAAGAAAAAATCTGTACGAATGTCCGTACAGTTCCGTACATGTCTATACCGTACGGACATACGGTGTCCATACGGGTGTCCCAAAATGTGATGTTCATATATCATTAATCATTGGATATATATGTGACAATTCACTAGCTACAAAAATGTTAGGTTGACAACATACGGTCGACACCGTATTTGGCTCCTTTTTTATTTTACTTTCACTTTCCCTCTTTTTTTCACTTTCACTTTCCTTCTTTTTTATTTTTTCACTTTGTTGTCTGTTTGAAGAACACGTGAGGAACGAAAGGCTTTCTCTCATTGTCTCCTCCCAGCACCCAAATCTTCCATACGAGGTCGAGCTCTCCCACTCAAGCTTGTCATCTAGCTCCAACTCCATGATTGAAAAAGCTTATATTATCACCTAGTTCATCACCCACCACTTGAAGTCAACTTCATCTTCTTCCTTGTAAGTTAATTTTTTCATTATCCTGTCACAACCTCTCTTCTTCAGTCTGATAAGAGATAAAAACTTTTATTAAATTAGAAGAAATACACTTTATCTTCTTCCTTGTAAGTTTTTTTTTGTTCTTTCATTCTTTCTCCATTCATGTTCTTTCATTCTTTCTACATCAAAATAAAGGTTTAATCAACATTCATGTTTTTTCATTGTAAATATTGTCTATCTCCTTCACACAAATTTGGGTTGCTCTCCATCCCTTGAAAAACCCTATGAATTTCTGCAAGTTTTTTACTGTGACACGTGACTGATCATGTGGTTAATGGTGTGCAAAACTTTGGTTAATAAAGTACATTAGGTGGTTAATGAGTTATCCATGTACTCCATGTGTACCATTAACCAAACATGACATACCATTAACCAGAAAGTTGAACACTATTGACCACATTTGAGCATTTGTAATTAGGTATTAATATGAGTTTATAATGTCAAGCATGTTTATTGAGAATATGTTTAATAATGTCTGAGAACATGGTTACTGAGAATATGGTTAAGAACCATTTGTCAAGCATGTTTACTGAGAATGAAGTTTATGATGTACAATCTATATACTGTGTATTCATTAACCAACTATGACACATGTATAACCACATATGTGAAGCATGTTAACCAAGTTTGAAGGTACCAAAAGAAATCACTAACCCACTCATTATATGTTGTATTTTTGTTGTGATTTTTAAATTTACAATCCTGTTTGATGCAATAAGCTTGTAAATCCCTATTATTGTAACATAACCTATAATAGATCTAATTGGGTTATTTTGTGCAGTTTTGGTATGGCACCGACAATTGGAAATTCATGGATAGTTCAAATAATTTCGAAGACTGCAGTAGTGTTCATGGTGAATCTATTGGAGTTGACAACTTTAATGATGATCACGCAAGTTGGGAGCCTGCAACAGGGATGTGTTTCTCTTGCATAGATGAGGTTAAATCATTTTATGGAGAGTACGCTTCAAGAAAGGGTTTTGGGTGAAAGATTAGAACATCAAAAAAAGGAGATGATGTGAACCTCAGCTACTTAATTCTAGCATGCTCAAGAGGAGGGTCTCATGTGTCAAAAATTTCATGTACGTTGAAGACACTTCCGACTAAGGCGCAAAATTGTCCTGCAAAGATTTGTATTAAGTTGGGAGAAGATGGACTATGGTACATTAAAAAATTTGAACCTGACCATTCTCACGAGATCAGCCCTACCAAGGCAAGGTTGTTCAAGGCTAATAAGAAAATGAACCTGCATGTAAGGAGAACAGTCCAAATCAATGATGATGCAGGGGTGAGGATCAACAAGACTTTCCAATCTCTTGTTACAGATGCAAGAGGGCATGAAAATATACCATTTTGTGAAAGAGATGTGAGGAAATATGTTAACAAGGAAAGGCATGCAATTGGAAAAGAAGGTGATGGCAAGGCCTTGATAAGCTATTTTTGTCAAATGAGAGAACAAAATACAAATTTCTTCTATGACATAGATTTGGATGATGATTTTCATGTCAGAAATGTGTTTTTGGCTGATGCAAGAAGTAGAGCTGCTTATGAATATTTTGGAGATGTTGTAACTTTTGACACAACATATTTGACCAATAAATATGACATGTCTTTTGCTGCGTTTGTTGGTGTGAATCACCATGGTCAATCAACATTACTTGGATGTGGTCTACTTTCAGTAGAAGACACAGAGTCATTTGTGTGGCTTTTCCAATCATGGCTTCGTTGTATGCTAGGAACGACCCCTATGGGTATTGTGACTGACCAATGTAAGGCTATGCAAAATGCTATTGAGTTAGTCTTCCCTACAACTCGCCATAGGTGGTGCTTATGGCATATAATGAAAAAAATTCCTGAAATGCTCAGCGGATATGGTGAATATAAAATGATTAAGTCTGCAATGAAAGAAGCGATTTATGATACAATCACAGTAGCTGATTTTGAAGAGAAATGGTGTTCTTTCATTGACAAATTTGAGCTTCGGCAGAATGATTGGTTGAGTGGGTTGTATACTGAGCGTCATAGATGGGCACCAACCATGTTAAAGAAATATTTTTGGGTAGGTATGTCAACAACACAGCGAAGTGAGAGCATACATGCTTTCTTTGATGGATATATCAATTCAACTACAAGTCTAAACCAATTTGTAAAGCAATATGATAATGCTCTCAGAAGTAGAGTGATTGTTCCCTAGTATGCTTTATTTCATGCACTCAATTGAAGGGAATTCTCATGCAAACTTAGACTTTATTCCTTGTTTGGCCTCTAATCTTAGGTGTTTGAGTCATTGTTGTGGAGAAATTTTAGTTGACAATCATGTTAGCTCTTTTGTTGTTTTGATGGAAGAAATGTCCTTATTGTGATCTTGCCTTTTTGTAGGTATGAAAAGGGTTAATTTGAGACATGTACCTAAGATCATGAGAGCAAATTGAAGTGGAGTTCTTTGCCTGAAGTCGAGCGCAGGCGCCAGCCAATCCAGCGCAGGCGCGGCCGGGAAGCATGGTAGCAGAAGCTGCGAGCGCAGGCGCCTCGAGCGAGATAGCGCCTGGGCACGATCTCGGTGATCGAGCGCGGCGCCTGAGCGCGGCGCTGTGAAGCGAAGAACGAGCGCGGGCGCCTCGAAGCGGCGCTGGCGCTGCTCTCGGTGCTGAGCGCGAGGCGCTGCCGTGACTTTTGGTCTTGCGCGTTTTGGGCTTTCTATCAGGCCCAGTTGATATAAATACCTAACTAATGGTCTGAAGAAAAGGGAGGGAACGAATTAGAGGTAGAAAGAAGACTTGGGAGCACAAACCCTAGCACACCCATTGAAGGAGGCAAGAGGAGAAGGGTGGAAGCTCAACTCCTTGGCTTGTGGATGGGTTCTTATCTCTTTTCTCTGTTTTTCTTTTCATTCTCTACTATCATCATGTTGAACTAAATCTCCTTTTGTTGGAGTTAAGTGGATTTCTATGAACACTATGGATATTTGATGTAGTTTCCTATTAATGCATGTGATTTCTCTTAGTTTGGTGGTCTCCTTCCTTTTTCTTAATGCTTTTTGAGACTTGATCAATCTTGGAATGAACTTTTGAATTGTGTGTTGAATGGAAGTTTAATATGCTTTTGTGCTCTAGGAAGGTGACCCTTGTTTCTTATGAGCTAGGAATAGCCTTTGGAAACTTGCTATCTCTGTAATTTCTTTTGCCTCATGCTTTTACCTTGTTGAATGCATCCAAGGAATTGGACTTCTAGCTAGATAAAAAGGGTTATTTACCTAAGGAATTGGGATTTAACTAGTTTAATGAAATTGATAGACAAACTAGTGAACCACGTTGTGTTAATTGCTATATTGAAATATTCCAAAGTTGTATTAGAATGAAGCTTGACTCCAACACTTTTCTCCATTGAATTAAATCACTATTTGCATTGTGCCTTTGTTATTCTCGTACCACCACCAATCATAATCAAAACCATTTGGTGTTCACTTAGAAGTTGTTGTCAATTATTGGTATTTGGCTTTCGATCCTTGAGGACGATAACCGGTATTTACCGAAATTATTACTTGTAACGACCCGGTACACTTGCCGTGGCCCTATCAAGTTTTTGGCGCCGTTGCCGGGGATCGATTTTACCAATACCAGTAATTTCGAAGGCGACTTCTATTTCGAACCCGTTTCAATTTCTGTTTTAGAGTTAGTTTAATTACTTCTTTTTCATATTTTTCATAATATTTTTTTTATCTCTCAGTTGCTTTGACACTTGTTTGAGGTGCTTGCTTTTCAGTGTATGCGTAGAACAGTAGATCCTCAAGAGCTATTGTTTGACCCAGAGATAGAAAGAACAGCCCGACTTAACCGAAAGGAAGCAAGGGCTAGAGAAGCAAGGCTAAGACAAAGAGAAGCACAACAAACAATTAGGAACCCATCGTTGAAACACCAAAAGAGGTGATGGGTGGCGCGAACAATGAAAGGAGAACTCTCCGAGATTACTCCAAGGCCACTCCAGGGGTATTATGGGAGCATTGTCAGCCCCGTGTTGAGGGCCATAGCATCACCATTCCATCGGGCCTCTTGCAAGTTATTCAACGTAATCGGTTTGCGGTTTGCCTCATGAAGATCCAAATCAACACTTGGAAGTCTTTGTCGGTTGTGTGACAGTGCAAATTGATGGCGTTCGATGATGCCATTTACTTGAGGCTCTTTACTTTTTCCTTGAAGGATAGAGCTAGAAGCTGGGTTAGTTCTCTACCTGAAGGGAGTATCACCACATGGGATGATTTGGCCAACAAGTTTGTGAGCAAGTTCTTCCCAACTTCTAGATCTGCCAAGCTGAGAAGTGAAATCACTGCCTTTGTTCAAAAGGAGGGGGAGACACTCTATGATGCTTGGGAGAGGTTTAAAGAATTGCTTAGAAAGTGCCCTCAAAATTCATTACCCGATTGGCTTCAAGCTCAGACATTCTATAATGGGCTCATTCCAAACATTAAGGTGATGATCGATGCTGCATGCGGAGGCTCTTTTGATTTAAAAACTCCAGCTGAAAGCCTTGAGATTATGGAGGCCATGGCGGAAAACACCATGAATGCACCATTCGATAGGCAACAAAGAAAAGGAGGAATGCTCGAAGTGGGTGCATTGGATGCTATTCTAGCCCAAAATAAGGCTATGAGTCAACAATTAGCCTCTATAACCAAGCAAATTGGAGGGATGAACATAAATTCAGTTGGTTACAGAAACCCCAAATGTGGTTTTTGTGGAGGAGGACATGCTAGCGTTGATTGTGTTGCCCCTATGGAGATTAGCAAAGATTCGGAACAGGTCAACTTTGTCAACAATTCTCAAAGGCAATACAACAATCCTTATTCAAATACTTATAATCCGGGTTGGAGAAGTCACCCGAATTTCTCTTGGAAGGATCAAGGTGCTCAAGCTTCACATGGACTGCAAGGAAGTTCTTCATCTCAACCACAAGCCCTTGAGCAGAAAGCCGGTTGGGAAATTGCTATTGAAAAACTAGCCGGGCAAACCTCAGCTTTCATGACCGAAACAAGGGCTGCTTTCAGAAATCAAGAGGCCTCCATCAGGAACCTTGAAACTCAAGTTGGTCAGCTGGCGAGACAAATAACAGAAAGACCTCCGGGTGCTCTACCAAGCAATACAGTTCCAAATCCCAAAGGACATGAGAATGTTAGTGCCATCACTACCCGGAGCGGAAAAGTGATTGAGCCCATACCCAGGAAAGAAGTGGAGAAGCCAAGTGAGCCTGAGGAGAAAGATGAGAAGGAACCAAATGAAGCACCTAATCCACCTATTGTGCAAGGGAAAATGGTCTATCCAAAGCCAATCATCAAATTGCCATATCCTCAAAGGTTGAGTAAGGAGAAGGATGAGAAAAATTTGGCAAATTTCTAGATGTATTCAAGAAATTGCAAATCAACATTCCCTTTGTCAAGCTCGAGCAAATGCCTACTTATGCCAAGTTCATGAAAGAGATTCTCTCAAAGAAGAGGAAATTGAAGGATGAAACTATTGCTTTGGTGAAGAGTGCGGTGCAATCCTACAAAGAAAGCTTCCTCCAAAGTGAAAGATCTGGTAGTTTCATAATTCCCTGCACTATAGGGAATATGTCTATTGGGAAGGCACTATGTGACTTGGGGGCCAAGATCAATCTCATGCCACCTTGTCCATGTTGAAGAAATTAGGACGGATGATGTTAAACCTACGGATGTCACTCCGGTTAAGCGGACCGATCGGTCAAATACCCCTATGGTATTATAGAAGATGTCTGGTGAAAGTGGATAAATTCATTTTTCCGGTGATTTTGTTGTCCTTGACATGGAGGAAGATGCTCAGGTCCTCTAATCTGGGAAGACCATTTCTAGCAACTGGTAGAGCCACTTATCGATGTACAACAAGGAAGCTCATACTTAGGGTGCAAGATGATAAGGTAACATTTAGCGTATTTGATGCTACACATCCTGTAAGTGATGAAGAACAATGCTACCGCATGGATGGAGTTGAGGATATGTATGATGGGTCCTCTAATAAGCAATATACTTCTATATCCCTTGCATCATTGCGGTGCAAGGAAAAAGAAAGGTGGTATGCATGTAAGGGATGAGAAACAAATCCCAATTTGCAAAAGTCCAAAGAATGCACAAGCAAAACCTACTCATTCCTATAAAGAGTGCACTCAACATGTGAGGGATGACAATTTCCACCCTTATAAATTCAAGAGGAGAAAAAGAAGACCGATGAAGAAAAGGGAGGTGATTTCTTTGCAAGCACCAATGCCATGGGTGTGCATCTTCCTAAAGATGGATGTGCTTCAATCTTCTTCTCTTCATTCAAGGAGCCATGATCAACCTCTTCATGCGTCAAGCTAGTGACGTTAAAGAAGCGCTTCATGGGAGGCAACCCATGCGAGGGAGTTTCTATCCCTTTCTCTTGCATTCAATTTTTTAGTATTTAATTTGTTTGATTTCATTTTAGCATGGTTATCAAAGTTTAAGTTTGGAGTCCTTTATTTTTAGTTTGTAAGTCCTAGATGTCAAATTGAAATAACTGCTGGCTGAACTATGATTTGAACCCACTTGTGAATTGAATTTTGTGTTAAGCACCAATCACTTGGTGTGACGTTAAATGGGCTGCTGAAGAGTTACAATTTGAGACTAAAAACTTTTTGAATTGAGTCAACCATTGCTCAATTGTTTTGGTTTGTTATAATGTCTTTGTGATTGATATGTGTTGTCCTGTGGTGTTTGTAGAGCCTCCATCAATAATTCTTTGGAGAGGACACATTTGAGTTTACATTCTCCTAAATTTGATTGAATCTCCGTTGCATGTTATTAGTTGTATAATGCTTTGATATAAAAAGGCAAATTTTGTTGGAAGCCAATTAGCCAAAAAGCCAACCCGACATGATATGACTTTTGTTTGCAAAACCCCGTTGAGCCTAAAACATTTTGTTCTTGTTAACCTATCAAAACAATAGCTTTTAACCGTGTGATTAACTTGTTACCCACCTAAGAAGGTTGGATGAGCATGAATTGACTAAGGTTGACAAAGAACTAAGTTTGGAGTTGGGAGGAAGTGAACAACATTGTGATTGGTTATGGGTTGAGCTGGAAAAAAAAATGGCTTGTTTTTGGATTGGTACCCCTTTGAGTTATTGGGGGAATTAATAATTATGTGATACAAGTTGTTCAAGGATTGAGCTTTCGGAAAACACCACCTTTGGAAAATTGAAGAAAAGAGGAATTATAGTGAAAAATTTCTAGAGTTGGTTCATGCTCATCTACCTTTGAAGGGTGATAGCCTAAATGTCTAATCCATCCACCCTAACCTTGGCCAAGTTACAACCTTGAAAGACCTTTTGATTGGAGCATTGTGCAAGTGGTACTCATGTGAGAAAGAGATGAAAATCAAATCCATGGGGGACGGGCTTAAATAGTGTCGAATGAGTGAAACACAAACCCCAAACACTTGAGAGTTGGAGTGAAAATTCTTCCTAATCTTTGTGAGTAGAAAAAGAAAGCATTCAATCACATTGAAAGTTTCAATTGTACATTCCATTACTTATTGAGTTTATAATGGTGAATTCATTGCTTATGTGACTCCAATCTCTAGTTTGTAATAGTCTCATATTGGTTCTGATGATGACAAAGCCCAGTAAAATAATTTGTGATTGGTGTACATTTTGTGTGATAATATTTGAAAGCGGTAAAAAATTGTGGTTTAGTCCAGTGGTTAGATCAAGATTGACATTTTGGGTAGTTGTTTTTTTTTGTTGAGTTCTTGCTTGAGGACAAGCAATGTTTAAGTTTGGAGTGTTTGATTGTTCCCTAGTATGCTTTATTTCATGCACTCAATTGAAGGGAATTCTCATGCAAACTTAGACTTTATTCCTTGTTTGGCCTCTAATCTTAGGTGTTTGAGTCATTGTTGTGGAGAAATTTTAGTTGACAATCATGTTAGCTCTTTTGTTGTTTTGATGGAAGAAATGTCCTTATTGTGATCTTGCCTTTTTGTAGGTATGAAAAGGGTTAATTTGAGACATGTACCTAAGATCATGAGAGCAAATTGAAGTGGAGTTCGCCTGACAAGTCGAGCGCAGGCGCCAGCCAATCCAGCGCAGGCACCTTGGGAAGCATGGTATAAGGCTGCAGGCGTGGCGCCTCAGACAGTTAGCGCCTGGCGCTGATCTCGGTGATCCAGGCACAGGCGCCACGGCGCAGGCGCTGCTGGCGAAGAACCAGAGCGCAGGCGCCTGTAAATAGGCGCTGGCGCTGCTCTCGTGAACACGGCGCTAGCGCCACGAGCGCAGGGCGCCTGCCGTTGACTTTTGGTCTTGCGCGTTTTGAGCTTTCTTTCAGGCCCAGTTGATATAAATACCTAACTAATGGTCTGAAGAAAAGGGAGAGAACGAATTAGAGGCAGAAAGAAGACTTGGGAGCACAAACCCTAGCACACCCATTGAAGGAGGCAAGAGGAGAAGGGTGGAAGCTCAACTCCTTGGCTTGTGGATGGGTTCTTATCTCTTTTCTCTGTTTTTCTTTTCATTCTCTATTATCATCATGTTGAACTAAATCTCCTTTTGTTGGAGTTAAGTGGATTTCTATGAACACTATGGATATTTGATGTAGTTTCCTATTAATGCATGTGATTTCTCTTAGTTTGGTGGTCTCCTTCCTTTTTCTTAATGCTTTTTGAGACTTGATCAATCTTGGAATGAACTTTTGAATTGTGTGTTGAATGGAAGTTTAATATGCTTTTGTGCTCTAGGAAGGTGACCACTTGTTTCTTATGAGCTAGGAATAGCCTTTGGGAACTTGCTATCTCTGTAATTTCTTTTGCCTCATGCTTTTACCTTGTTGAATGCATCCAAGGAATTGGACTTCTAGCTAGATAAAAAGGGTTATTTACCTAAGGAATTGGGATTTAACTAGTTTAATGAAATTGATAGACAAACTAGTGAACCACGTTGTGTTAATTGCTATATTGAAATATTCCAAAGTTGTATTAGAATGAAGCTTGACTCCAACACTTTTCTCCATTGAATTAAATCACTATTTGCATTGTGCCTTTGTTATTCTCGTACCACCACCAATCATAATCAAAACCATTTGGTGTTCACTTAGAAGTTGTTGTCAATTATTGGTATTTGGCTTTCGATCCTTGAGGACGATAACCGGTATTTACCGAAATTATTACTTGTAACGACCCGGTACACTTGCCGTGGCCCTATCATAGAGCAGAAAAAGAATTTGAAGCGGATTTTCGATCAATGGATACAACAATTCCCTGCGGCTCAAACTCATCAGCTGAAAAGCAATTCCAAGGCGAGTACACTCATGCCAAATTTAAGGAGGTTCAAGCTGAATTTAGAGGTAAAATGAATTGTGCTTACTCCTTGAAGACTGTGGAGGGTTGTCTTGCTATTTATCATGTGTTGGAGGAGGTGTTAGTTGGAGAAAGACCAAAAGAATGTGTCTTTAAAGTTGTCTTTAATCGTGATAACCATGATCTCAGTTGTGAATGCTCGTTGTTTGAGTTTAGAGGTATTTTGTGTCGCCATGCCCTATGTGTGTGTACTCAAGAAAGGCTTAAAAACGTGCCAGAGAAGTACGATTTAGCAAGATGGAAGAAAAATATTAAAAGGAAGCATTCATATATTAAGAGCAGTTATGGTGTGACGGACTTGAACCCACAGATGGACGATTTGACAAATTGTGCAAGCATTTCCATGAGGTTGCTGAAGTAGCTGCAGATTTTGAAGATGCAACTAAGGCACTCCACGAAATATTACATGAATTTAATTCTAATTTGCCCACCATGGATGCTACAACGAACAATGTTAAAAGGAGTTCCAATGATGACTCAAATCCAAACAAAGCTTCTGAAATCCGCAGTCCATTGCGGGTCAAACGTAAAGGTCGTCCTCCATCAAAGAGAAAAATATTTGTAGTTAGAAAGGCTGTTAAGAGGGCCAGGAAGCAAACCAAGCAATATGATAACAATGAGACTACTAAGGTATGCGTTTACTATCAGAAACTATGTATTAACCATATACAACACAGTATTAACCATCAATTTGAACCCTGTTAACCAAACTTTCAGAAACTATCAATTTTTTTACAATCCACATAACACAGTTTTATTTTCAGTTAAATTCAAGTATACCTTTCTGACAGAATTATTACATCTTACCTATTTTTTTTGTCCAAATGTGTAGGAGGGCAATATGGGAAGATTGGGTAATCAGATCGAAACCAACATCTGTGTAGAATCATCTATTGAGGTTGTGGCTGGTGGAGATTTGCCGGATGCAAGTACCGTGGTTCGTGTCCATTATAAGATTGTACTAAATGTATAAAATTTTGGTTTGGTGTGTTGTGGGCTAAATTTATATGTATTTATGGATTTATGTGTTATGTTATAGAGTTTTTAGATAACTTATGTACTAGTTGTTGAGGACGACCTGGGACTTTATTTGATTAGTTAACCTTTTTTTCTATACAGTTGAGGGGCGTTTATTTGAATTCAGATGCTTCAGTTTCCGTTTGAAGACAATCGGTGGGTTCCTCAAAATCCAATTCTTTCACTGCCTCCATTTATGGGTTTAGATGTTGCATTTAATGATGATGTTAATCAGCGTACGCAGGCGTGGATCTTTCATGGCCTGTCATTTATTAGCTCATTTTCTTTTATTTTAGATTCTTATATGGTGTTGTCCAGGTTGGAAGTAATTTATCATTCATGGATCTTTTGACAACGTCCGAAATAGACTTCGTGGGATCCTCGCAGTTCAGTATAAATTTGTGACAATTTCGTCGTGGAGGATACCTTCGTAGATTAGGCACTTTTTGCCCTTTTTTGTGCCGACTAGTGACAAATGTATTTTGTGAATGGTTGTCGCATATTTATACGAGTTGGAAGATTATGAAGACAATTTTGGCATGATGGTATGGTGTGCTCATTAAAATCATGGTCCATTGTTTTGTGTCCAGCTCTTTACTAATGAATATTTGTTGGTGATGTAGGATGGTCGGGTTGAAATCACTCTTGTCACTTTTTGAATGACATGTTTGCGGCACAAAACAAGCATTATCTTGTGAAGGCCTTGCTAATATTTTTTGGTGTTCATAATGATTTATGGTGTGTATATAGATATAGATATACAATCCAATGTAAATGATTCTATTATTTTGGTGTATATAAATATAGATATAGAACTTTGCTCATGACCTATCAGGATACATCAGCCATTGAAAATGTGGTTATTAAAGTTCACAGGTGTTGGTGATTTCGGCAGTGTACCGAATCGCACAAGTAATAAAGTGATAAGTAAGATCGTCTCCACAGAGATTGCGATTGATTATTCAACTAAACAAAGTTCGCAACTATTTTGAACGAGAACCGAATAGTGGTATTTGGAAATAAGTAGATTCGTAACAACTGAAAATAATAATAACAACTATTTGTAATTAAATTGTATAAAAAGGACTAGGGGTTTGAATCCTCTTGTATCCACTCTCATGCATTTAATCTACAACCAACGCAAGTTATTTCATACAAATAGAAGTTCGAATCAACTAAATTAGTTTAAGAACAATCCCTTGCCTCATAAACCCTTTACTCTAACTAAAACCCCCAATCCCTTAGGTGATTTATAGTTAGGTTAAGCATTAAGAATAGTGATTAAAACATTGAACAAGTGTCAGGCTGAGACAGCATTACATTATCAACTTGTAGCACAAATTACCCCAACTTATTCCAAGTGATTTTTCTCCTTTTTCCTAGGACAAATACCTTCCTTTAAGCACAATTGAACCAAAACCAAGTGCGTTATTCAAATCAAGCCAAATGCATAAATAACATGGATTAAAATGACTAAAATGACTAAGATGCGATGCAAAACTAACACTAAACTATATGCTATTTCGAACGCATCAACAGGGTGTTTAATGATTTATCCAGATACTTTAGCCAATTTTTGACAACCTATTAAAACGTGGTTAATGCTTTGTAAAAGTTTGGTTAATATAGTTCATTCGTTGGTTAATAGCATGTTCAGATACTTTTTCAGAACTCATTTAAAAAGTGGTTAATGCTTTGTAAAAGTTTGGTTAGTATAGTTCATTTTTTGGTTAATGGCATGTCCAGATAAATTTTTCACAACTCATAAAAACTTTAGTTAATGTTTTGTAAATGTTTGGTTAATATAGTTCATTCGTTGGTTAATGGCATGTCCAGATACTTTTTCACAACTCATTTAAAAAGTGGTTAATGCTTTTAAAAGTTTGGTTAGTATAGTTCATTCGTTGGTTAATGACATGTCCATATACTTTTTCACAACTCATTTAAAAAGTGGTTAATGCTTTGTCAAAGTTTGGTTAATATAGTTCATTATTTAGTTAATGGCATGTCCAGATAAATTTTTCACGACTCATAAAAACTCTGGTTAATGCTTTGTAAAAGTTTGGTTAATATAGTTCATTCGTTGGTTAATGGCCAGATACTTTTTCACAACTCATTTAAAAAGTGGTTAATGCTTTGTAAAAGTTTGGTTAATATAGTTCATTAGTTGGTTAATGACATGTCCAAATACTTGGTAAATTTTTCCCAACCCATAAAAAAGGTGGTTAATGCCTTGTAAAAGTTTGGTTAATGTAGTTCATTTGTCGGTTAATGGCTTATCCTGATAGTCAGTAAATTTTTCTCAACCCATAAAAAAATGTGGTTAATGCCTTGTAAAAGTTTGGTTAATGTAGTTCATTTGTTGGTTAATGATTTATCCTGATACTTGGTAAATTTTTCCCAAGACTTTATCACCACAAATGGGATACTTTCATATTACAAGTGTGGCCATTAATCATCTACAACACATTTTTTAGCACAAATTTCAACCTGTTAACCAAAGTTGGATGGAATGAACTTACACAAATATGATGATGATATTTTCATTCATTCATACCATTAACTATTCAAAACAACCCAAAAAGATATAAACAAGAGTCATATGACTTTGTGGTTCATATTTACCATATACAATCAGCCCAAAAAGATTTAAACAAGAGTTACATGACCTTTGTGATTCATATCTACCATATACAATATTACATAATTTTTCTAAGCAACCCACAAAAAAATGGTCATTAACCAGCCTTCCCGTATTCATATCACATCCACAGACTTCTGCTCATTGTCCTTTTATTTTTCTCACATACATAGCCTTAAATGGAGTACGCATTGAGACACTTTGGACACTGCCTCAACTCCACCACCAATTGCTGATACTCAGTAATACCCACAAACTGGCGTTCAGCTTGATGCAAGACATCTCTGACCATTTCAAACTAAAGCTCTTCATTTGTTACTGTTACCTCTAGAGTTACCTGCTAACACGAGAAGCACATCAAATACACATTGTATTTGAATTTCAACATGTTTTACAAACAACAGACATCGATACTTACAAGTTTTTTTTTGAAATGCTTCCTTTATTCTTTTTTTTTGTCAAACACAGAATTTACCAATTCAAATAGCGTGGGAAAGGAAACCTAAGAGGATTGTTAGGTGTTCCGCCCACCGACAGGTGGTTCAAGGCCCAGATCTGCAACAAAGATTAACATACATAATACTTGTAAATTTATGTAAAGAGAATGAACGATGTTGATATAACACATGACCAAATAAATACCTGCAAGATAGCTGCACATCCACGTATATGTATTTGGCTTAGATTTTTTCCCTCTTTGACAGCACGAGCAGTTTTGCTCAAACTGTCAACTAAGAAATCATAAATTGCTAGATCCCAATTGAAGCTATTTAAGGACTCTAGGTCATCTAGCAATTTAATACAACCAGTAAATGACAAGCTCCCTGATCTTGGAAAGTAAAACTCTCCAAATGCAAGGAGAATGTACATTCTACAAAAATCACCCACTTCCTCCTCAAACAAAGCAAGCCTCTTAACAATTTCATCAACGGTTACCTTAGTCCCTTCGAACAAAGATGATGTATAACAATTAACATCATCATCAACGGGCACCCGCTCACCAACCACTGGGAGTCCTATTGCAAGGCAAACGTCAATTGGCGTAAAAGAAACCACCCTACCCCTAACTCTAAAACCCCAGCTATGCTCATCCCATCTAGTCACTAGTTAATGTAATAGCACACTAGAAATTTCCAATTTAGCTGGCATGTTTAGAACGAACCCACTTGAATGGGGTGACGTCAATTTGATTTTTCTGTTCACGTGTCAGGTTCTCATTAACTTCAAGCAACCATTTCGGTGCAAATGCATGCCTCCAACGTATCTGCAAAGTATCAATAAAGTTCATATCATAAATAAATCGATCGGATTCATGCAAATGCAAATAGTTAATATGTTCCTTACATTTTTTTTCATTTGAGATACTTGTTCCTTCCATTCTTGAACCAGACCACCTGCAAATTTACGAAATACATGTTGTCAACAACCATACCAACAAATTACACAGGAACTACATTCCAGTGAAAAATCCAATATGGACATATCAAATTGAAAAGTGAATTGCACCAAATTAGTCCAACATGTATATATCCATGCTATTTGAACTAAAAAACTAGGAGATAAAGCAATTCAAACGCCAAATTCCATAGAAGTAAATGAAAAGAATTGTTTATGCAAATTCAAATGCCAATTCAAATTCCATGTTGTTTCTGCATTATTTTTTGAGTAAACTAGCAAGAAGGATAATTGTCACCCAGAAGGAAAGAATCACTAGAACCATTGGCTGCCAATCCCAGTACCATGAACATATGCTTAGTTATCTATGCAACTACACTTTCAAACGGACATTTTGTGCTATTTATAATGTTATTGCAAATTCCAAAAGGTGAATGTTTAAGATAATAACAGTCTCCTACACAGAAAAATATATACAAGGAAACTAATTGAAAAAGAACAGCCAATAGTGTTGCAATACACCCATCGACAGTATAATGTTAGAGCAGATGTCTGCAACTTTCTCTTCAAAACATTAGGATTGGTAGAATGGTTTGTTTCCTTTTTGCACACAGTCGATTCTAGCAAGCAAAATCACTTCATCATGAATATAAAAGGGCTGCAAGCCAATTGTTGCAACAACTCTTGAAGCTTTATTTTCTAATAAAGTGTAATATTATAGTAACATTTAGCTTACCATTCTGGATTCCTACTAATATAGAGGAAAGGAACAACATTTACTAATGCTTTTAAAATTCGGTAGCTGTACAGAGTTTATCTAGTTACTTGGTTCTTGTGAGATTGTAGTTATATACAAAAATATTTTAAAAAACAAGTGTTGAATTAGTGCTTTGTATTTTGTAATAAGAAGATCTAATGTATCATTCAAATCAATATCAATATAATTTTATTATTCTGATTTCTTTTTCTTCTGCTATATCCAAAGGAGTAAACCCTTATAACTTCAACAATAATTCAATTATCTTTTTTGATAGGAACCAAAAAATAAAATAGAAAGAAACTGGAATTTAATGTTGTAACGGTGATACTAACAGAGACTGTATTCTCTGTACACTTGCAGAAATCAGAACTATAGAAGAAAAATAAAGATGAATGGAGCAATGCTCCTTACAAAATGGAAGAATAGAAAATTAAAATTGACTGAGAGAGACCCAATCTGCTCTACTCAGCATAAACCCACCAGAAACCAGAAACCAATCCAAATTCTCTCATACCCCTCACATTCTCCCCTCGCTTCCTTTATAACCACCTCAACTCATTTCCTACTCTCCAACCTCCAAGTGCTACCTTCAAAATATTTTGTTATGATTTCCCCCTCTCCCTTCTAACTGTTTTCCTCTAACCACACTGCACTTTCTCATGGGCCTATCACTAAACACCCCAAAAATGACAAATAAACCCTAAACACCCCAAAAATGGAAAAGGAGCTCGATTAGAAAGAGACCAATAAGTTGATACAAAAAAAAAACTTGCTTCAAGCCTTGCAGGAAGCTCGTCGCCACCGTTCTCGTCACCACCGTCTTCAACAATGGCACCACCGTATTTCACGAGGACGTTCAGAGGCAGAGCGGGAGCTAAAGGAGCTTGGGTTCACCACCGTATTTCACCGCGTGAGGAAGGGGAAAGAGACAGCTTGGGTTCGGACCGCGTGAGGAAGGGGAAAGAGATAGACCACCGTCTTCAACAATGGCACCACCGTATTTCACGAGGACGTTCAGAGACAGAGCGGGAGCTAAAGGAGCTTGGGTTCACCACCGTATTTCATCGCGTGAGGAAGGGGAAAGAGACGCTTGGGTTCGGTGAAGAAGGGGAAAGACAGAGCTTCAGTCTCTACTGTCAGACTCTAAACAAAACGAAATGAAAAGGAGGAGGGAAATTTTATTCACAAATTACGAATCTGCCCCTACACATATACGGTGTCCACCGTATGTTGTCAATTTCTGGTGTCTACATAACATTTCTGTTTTAAATTAAACTCTCAACTCTAGTATACATCCATCGATAATCTTCAGAATATTGTGGGTAACGCACCGAGGCTTTTTTTATTAGTTCCAAACCAAACTAAAGCTAGTTGTACTCCTGATAACACTCAAATTAAGCATCGGCATTATATATATATATATATAATTAATGGAAGACAACAATTGGACAATGCACTTGGAATTAGTTGTCATTTCTTTCTTACCGTACCTTTATGCTGTGCTTATATTATAGGTACCAACTTATCAGAGTAAATCCAAGAACCCTTGGAGAAAACTGCAAGTGGTTGGACATGTTTGAAGAAACCGATTTAGTTTTGTTCTCTGTCGCCTTAACTTACTATGACAAAATTTTAGCAGTCAAGCACTCTTTGAAAGAATTTTTACTCACACAGTCTTCAATAACAACACACAAAAAAAAAAAAAAAAAAAAAAAATCCTTTTAATACTGATCGAATTCTATCTGCTTGAGGAAAAGAATGAAAGTAATGTGAATGGTTTTGTGACTTCCTTCCGGTTATCAGCCACAATCACGAAAGTAAACATAAGAATTAAGAATCACACTTCATTAACTCTAAGAGCTTTTCAATTTATATGTGAAGAATAGAGAGACATGAGAGGATTGAAAGAGCTTTGATCATAGATTCATGAATTTGGGATTAGAATAGAGCTTCTTCCTGTTGTCTGTCTACAAAATTTTGTACATTGGTACAACACCCAACCGGAAATGGATACACTATACAAAATATATAAAATGCAAAGCATATTCAAAGTTTTTTTTATTTTTTTATTTTTTGATATTAACGGTAGACAGATTTTCCTTCTCTTGTTCTTCATTTTTCTCAAGTAAAGTTCATTTGCTTGTGAAAATATCCATTATAACAGAACCGGTTTCTTTCTTACCCTTTATTATTTATTGTTATACAAAAAACTGGCCAATAGCCCTTTATCAAGAAAGGAATAGCTATTTAGAAACGTATGGACATAAAAAAAACAGTTCTGAATTTTCAGAAGAAGAGCCCGTGATTCACACTTGAAATTTCTAATCAAGCAATTTAACCATGTATCCAATGATTCGCTGCGTTTAAATTGGACAATAGTAAAAATTTCCAGTTTTCTGTATCATATGAAATTACTACATCTAAAGCATATTTTCACTTGTGGGTGGATCCAATGTCTTTGATCCATACAATTTTCATATGGGCACAAAATAGAGCAACTAAACCGAGCTATTAGCATAGAGACAGTAGTTAATAACATTTAATTTCCATTAAGATTCTCACGGATCTAAGAACACATACATACATCAAGATCAAGTATATATACAAACAAGACATCTTGGCCATCTGGGTTTCTCCTATTTTCTCTTTAATTCGTTGATGCCAGAACAGAATATCACCAAGGAACAAATCGATCCATAAGCAAACACACCGTTGCCTCTGACATAGTTGCAGTTGCAGCAGCAGCAGCAGAGGTGCCTCTGGGAACAGCCATGTTCTTCTCCTCCTTGTTTTGATGAGCTTCCTTTTCTGCTCCTTCTTTGGCTCTGGTTAACAAGGGGGGCATGCGGGGAAGAACTCTTTCTCTGAGCTTAGTCAGCTCCCCAAACCATACCTCTACAATGGCAGACATTTTTCTTCTCAGCACTGGTGGTAACTAACTTTCTTTTTCTTTTTCTGTTTGGCTTTGTGTTTTTCAATCAAATGGAATGGATGTGAAGGCAGTGTGGTTTATGTTTTTATATAATATAGATATATATATATATAGGAAAAATAGATAGAAAGGCTAATGAATTGAAGGGGACTGAAGTCTCTGGGTGCGTGTGATGTGAGAAACTAGGAGCTGCTTTTGGGCGCACCTTGGATTGGATGCTGCGGTCAGTCATGGCACACAGGAAGGAAGGAAGTTTCCATGGGATATTTCTATTGGCTGTTACTGTTACTATTACTAAGTACTCTGTTTGCTTAGCCAAGGTAACTAGAAGGAAAGTAGGTAAATAAAAAAAAATAAAAGAAAAAAAAGTAAATAATTTTTTAGTTGTTTGTCGGGAGAAGAATAAAATGGAAGGAAAGAAAAGTTAAAGTTTTCTCTTTCCTCATTTGATTGAGTAAATCGTGAGGGAAAATAATATATTTATAAAGCAACTTAAATTTCCCTAAGTGAAAATGGAATGTAATAAAGAGAATAAGAATGTAAAGTATAATATATTCTCACCAACACAAAAATAAACATTCAAAACCAAGAAACTTAATAAATTCTAAAATATTTTTAAAAAAAATAAAAAAATAAAAAATTATAAAATTATTTTATCGAGGGGAGTAGAGGGAGCAAAATTCCTCTCGACTTAATTTTAGCTCCCCTTCAATATTGGTGGGATTTGGAGATGAGAGAAAATGTGTTTATAAAATTATAGATGATTAACTAAAATAACCTTACATTAAATGTCACATGATATATTACAAAAGTATAGAAAGTAACTTAGCACTTTCACTCTATCGAAATGCCTCCACTCAACTAAACACAATATCTTGTTGAATCCTTCTCTTTTCTTCTATTAAAATTCCTCTCCTCTCGTAGTTGAAAAGTTTTTAAAGAGTATGACTATTGGAGCAAGTTCGAACTGGCAAACGTTAGAATAGTTCTTGTATAAGTAATTGATTTTTAATATTAAAATAGAATTTTATGACTTGCGTCATTTTAAATTGTGTTCTTAAACATTTACACCATTAGAATGAAAATTCAAAAGATGTTAATCTTAACGTGACATGGTAGGATCCATCGAAAAGGAGTTAAGCAAACTCTAATCTGGTTGTACCATTAAAGATAATCTAAATATTTTTTATTTTATTTACTATGCAACTTCATTATAGGCAAAGAAACTAAAGTGGTATGCAAAGTTACAATTATAAAAAAGTTAAATATTATCTAAAGAAATATCAACAACATGTGAAATTCGTTTACTTATTAGATTTTAATTGATGTATAAAAATGTTTTACACTATAATTCAATCATATTTCACTATGTAGATTTTGTTGAAATATTTTATAAAATTATATAACAAAGTAGCACAATGGAGATATATAATTGAATGATACCGTAAAATATATCAATTAAATTCTAATTATTATATACAATTATTATATATTGGAGAATCAAGAACATTTTGTTTAATAATAATAAAAAGTTAATAGTTTATATAAAAAATAAAATATCAGAGTAAAAATTTTAAAAATAAATAATTTATTTTTTATCTTAATAAAAAAATTAGGTTATTTGATTTACATTGACTGAAATTAATTCAATCAAATATAAACTCCAATAAATTTAATTTAATTTTATTAGGGTATAGAGATTCGCTGCCCGCCTGCCCCGTTGAGTTGTGGTGCACTGGTGTCCTTTTCTGGATGCATCTGGACAAGTTCACAATGATTGCGATACTATCGTGCTTTGAAATTTCTTAAAGGCAACAGGGGGAAGATAAGCACAAGCATTCAATAATTGTTTTTCTTATTATTAATTTTTTCATTTAAATTCGAGGATAACTATTTATTCTGACTTGTTTGTGGGGAAGGAAGGCTATTCCATTCATTCCTTTCCCCATAGTGAATTTCAGGATAGTTCATTCCCTTGTGGCATTTATAAATATATTTTTTTTATAATGGGCATTTATAAAACTTTCATACTAAATAACTAGATCAAAAGGTTACATAAACCTAGTAACGGAAAATAAAAATTATACACACCGCTCCTCAAATATACTTAATTAGGTTGAATCTCATCACTGCTGTTTATATTTAGAGGTTGGGTCTTTTTGTTGGGACCCACCCTAATCAGCCATTTTGTAGCGGAGTGGGCCGATCGGAATATCCCATTGCTTCGGTTGTTTGGACCGGCTATGGGATTAATCTCCGGTTTAGGGGTCACGTCACAACTTAAAACTCATCTCCCCTCTTAAAAAATGCATTCGGTGGGAATCGAATCCATAGTCATCTCCCACCAACTCAACACTGCTTAACCAACTAAGCCACACCCCATTTGGTAGGTAGAGTCTGACTCATATAATTTGCACTAAATTGCACCATTATCAGAAACAATATTCAAATGGGTTGCTCTTTTTTCTTCGTCTAGTTACTTCGGACAAGACGTGTCTTATGAGAACAACAGGTCTCTTCATTGTTACTGTGATGGTTCAATAAAGACAAGCTCTTATAATGGAGGAGAGAGAGAAATTAAGGAAAAACAAGAAAAATGAAGAGAGTCTATTTACTCCCTAGTAACGGAAAATAAAAATTATACACACCGCTCCTCAAATATATTTACTCCCTCCGTTATACTTGATATAAGTAAAAAAATTATTTATTTAATCAAAATTTATACTAAATACATGAATTTTTGTACTTATAT
Source organism: Calophaca sinica (assembly GCA_037113605.1). NCBI lineage: Eukaryota > Viridiplantae > Streptophyta > Magnoliopsida > Fabales > Fabaceae > Calophaca > Calophaca sinica. The sequence goes on from CM073734.1 coordinate 76,138,394, forward strand.
TGGGTATCCAGAATCCAATCACTGTTGTTTATAATTAGAGGTAGAGTTGTCTATCTATGGCATATTTTCTCCGGACTTAATTATAAGAAAAAAAATAAATGTATTTGGTCTAAATTCGTACAAAATACATGTATTCGTACAAAAAAGTAGTATAATTTTTGCCACGTACTACAACACTAATTTGCACCATTATCAGAAACAATATTCAAATGGGTTGCTCTTTTTTCTTCGCCAAGTTACTTCGGACAAGACGTGTCTTATGGTAACAACTAACAACAGGTCTCTTCATTGTTATTGTGATGGTTCAATAAAGACAAGCTCCTATAATGGAGGAGCGAGGGAAATTAAGGAAAAACAAGGAATGGGACCGCGAACCCAATATCAAGTATTGTGACGTTAAATTAAATGATTGATCCAAATTCCAAACGGTTCAAAAATGAAAAACCCTTATACACGTTGTTTATGAAGTCAAAATGATTCATGTCTCTAAGTTACAAAATAAAACAAGTGATTTTATTAGAAATTTAAAGGAACAATATATACACACACGTACGTCATTTCTCAGAGTTGAGAAACTCCAGGTATTTCATTTTTTTTCCTTCAAGGGTTAAAACATTCAACAAGCATGGAAAGGGAAGCCTCCGAAAACATGAACCTAGGCTTGTTAAACTGCACGAGTTGGGCAACAGCTGCAGTTGAACTCTTGTTCTTTTCATGAAGCCCTTGGTTGGGTTCGTGTTGAGTGGAGCTGCTGGAGCGAGCAGAGTTATTGGTCTGATCCTTTTCCCTTAGCTTGGACATCTCACTTGTCCATATATCCACCAATCCAGACATGACTACTCTTATAAATCAAGAAAGGCACTCGGTTGTTGTGGATGTTTGGTTTGAACGTGTGTTGGAGTTTGTTATTTGTTGGTATATGGTACTTCGTCGTTTGACATGGGAAACAAAACAGAGTGAGGTGTGTGTATATATATATATATATATATTATTTATATATATATATATATATACACACACATATATTCGAATGACCTCCTTCTCCTTATTATATATATATATATATAAAATAATAAGGAGAAGGAGGTCATTCGATCAAATAATACTACCTTTGGTCTCATATATAAGAGACAAATGCATTTTCTAGGTTCATTGAATAACTGATTTATCTGGTTTATATAGACCAGATATATCAGTTATTCAATAAACCTAGAAAGTGTATTTTTCTCTTATATATGGGACGGGAGATAATAAAAGTTAAATGGAAACAATGTTTAAAAAAAAATGTATTATTGTGGGTAGCTAAGCCCTAAGCCCCCCATCATGTAACCATGTTCTTTTTGTATGGGCAGAGACGTAAACCAGGAACTTGGAAGCTTTTGTGCCAAGGTTATCTATGTATATGCAAAACAGCTGGCGATACCGTGGTATATATCAAGAATAAACAACTTGCGCCACCCTTATACTCCAGTTATTGAATTGTTTAACTTTCAAATCTCTGTTGGCTCGATCAGATTCGGTTACGGCGTACGAGGTTTGCTTTAACAACGGCAAAAAAATTAGAGATTCAGAGAAGAGCAGTCTCCCACTCTGTCTGATCTATAGACACGTGCGCTCCAAGTGGCGTCTCTACAGGTGTTGTGCAAGGATAACTACTTGATCAGCCTCGGGCTTTGGTGCTGAGTCTGTTGACCCAAACCCAACGTCCTTATCTTTTCTTAGGAGAGACATTACCTTAAAAATACGTTGCACAAGAAATTTAGTCCTGGAAAATATATGAAAATAAAGAAGAAAAAAAAGGTTTTCTAATTTTTACCATGCATGCATGATATATTGAATGTAAATGATATCATAACTGATACATTTATGCCATTCAAAAAAAAAAATTGATACAATTATTTTTGACTTGATGCAATGGGCAAGCATGCCTCGAACATTATTTAAAAAGACTAACACCAGAAGAATAAAAATAAGACTTGATTGCACTTTTGGTTCTTAGGTATTGTGATTTGAGATTTCGGTTCCTCAATTTTTAATTTTATAAATTGGGTCGTCCGAGTATTGCAATTATATAATTTTGGTCCCCTGTGTTCTAACTGTATGAATTGGGTCTTCTGGTTATTGCAATTGTGCGATTTTTATCCTTCCGTTCAATTGTCATTCAATGTATAACTAAAAATATTGTAAAAGGTTTGTAAATTTTTAAGTTAACTAACATGTCACCTAGATCAAATTATGTGTTAAGTCATTCCCCACACGTGATACATCAAAATTTTTTATTATAAATTGAATGGCAAAAATGAACAAAATCGCACAATTGCAATAACTGAATGACTCAATTTGCATACTTGGAGGGACCAAAATTGCACAATCGTAATACTTAAAAGACTCAATTCGCGCAATTGAAACTTAAGAAGACCTAAATTGCACATTCAATAAATATTCTATTGTTATGTGTCTTGCCTCTCTGTTTATCCTGTCTCATTGCCATTTTAAAAATTAGATATGGAGCAAAGTTAAGAGTCCCTTACTTTTGACAGCATAGGAAATCTGTAGGAACAAGGGAGAAAGAAAATAATGGGATCCACAAGCCAGTTCGGATGTGCGTCTTTCAACAATCATCTAGCCATAACAGTACTACTGAGCGTTTCATACGCAGACAGCTTTCGGATACAATGCACGGGTCTCGTAAAGTACTTCCAGTATCAACACAAAGAAAATGAGGAATCAAAGAGCAGTAACACGGCAAAAGGACTTGAAAGCTACAATAATGTCAAATTGTTCAAATAACAATCACTAACCCAATCCTGGGCTGGATTAAATACGTCCAATTATATCATGAATAAAACAGCAATGTGCAGTTGATTCTTTGACCTATATATATAAATGATACATGGATATGTGCAACTGATGCTGGACTTCAGCTTTGTAAAAATATAATACTCCAGCCAGAAACAGTAAACTGGATAATCCACAGCCTGATTGTTAGCAAACGGCATTCTTTCTTTCAGCCTTCGTAAGAGCTGAGAATCAATATGGCAATGCAAGTAACAGGTATTCAAAGCCGCAGGAAATTGTTTACACCAGAAGAGAAGGCAGGAATTTTTTTTTCATCTCCCGCGAGACCAGCTGTCAGCCTTGGACTTCTCTGCAGCATGTCATGGGATGGCAGATGCAAACCCGCATGCAAGTGGTGAAATAATAACTCTGCCAGGACAAATCCTGAAATCTAAGGAATGGCAGAATCTAAACAGAATACAGTTCAGCCGTGGATAGATTATTGTTGGGATCAATGGCAGACTTCATGATATGGCCAGACTAATCGGACCTGTAAAAACATCGGCGTGGTGGCTTCCTTATCTCAAGGAAATAATCAGGTCAAAGGTTCTATTCCTCACCATGATCAACCAAACGATGCCTGAGGCCAATTCTTGCATGATATTGGGAATGGGACTTAAATTTAAGATTTTCAAGTCTGAGAAACCTCTTGAAACCTCAAATCCATGGTGTCCAACCTTCGTACATGTTGCAAAGATTATCTACACTAGTAGCTTGCTTTAGTAGATAATCTACTTGCTCTGCAATCCCAATTTCTCTGAAATTCGAAGAAGGTTCGGTATCAGCAAAAATTTTCAGCAAAAGATTTTGAGTTCCAAAAAGAGCTATATCCATACCTGCTTTCAGAAATATCTCGACCATCAATTTTCATCTCAACCCGCCTCAATACCGACAAGGCATAAGAATTTTTACCTAGCAGATAAGTGCAAAAACAGCAAACAGAAAAGGGCATATCAATTTCTTTTATTTCCAGGCCACTTTCAATCACATAAGATATTACGAAGTCAAATGGACACAGATGCTATGAGGTGGGTGTAAAAGATTATTAGCTGTTTCTGCCTCGTACATTGGTAAACAAAGCCACCATTCCCCCCCCCCCCTTTTTTTTCTCATTTCACAGTTCAGGAATATCTTCGGGTATCATGGAACAATCTTCAAAAAATATTCTAGACATTCGGAAAACCATAAATTCAATCTTAGCTGTATGTCACCCAAAACCTTGGTGCATTTTCAAATTTAAATTTCACAGATAATTTAAATTGAGTGACAAAGAGAAGGTCTGCACTGTGAGTCAGTCTCTTCCAGAATATAGGGTTTTATAGAGAATTGGAACGAAAGATAAATCATAAAGGCCCAGGCCAATTCCGAAAGAACAAAAACGCAGGGTTAGGTGAGGAAACAAAAGGAAAAATAAATCATAAAACCCACTCCTCCATACTTTTTTATTTTTGAAAAAACAATTGAGGGTTGACTTTGGCAAAACTCTCGCATGGCACCTCCTCACTGACTTGATTAAATCTTCCTACACATGATAGTTCTGAATTCTTCGTACTAAAACCTAGCATAAGTAGTTAAGTCCATTAGAATAATACGCTTTTTCTTTTAATTTGATACAGGTAACATAATAATTTTATAAGATTCATATTCTTTCACCAGTCCTAAATGAAAAGCCAAGTATTTATTTTACTAATGTGAGATTAGTAAATCAAATAAAAGGTGGGAAGAAATAAATAGTTGAAAAAAGACTTCATACATACCCCTTCCTACTCGAGTACTGGTATTGATGTTAGTATCAGGAGTTTTGCGGTGTTCAGTGCCATTCTTAACTTTATTTGTAGAAATCAGATCGTCTTCACCATCAAATTTGTCTAGGTTCTCGTTCGATGGATTCTGGGAGACAGCAGGGATGGCAACAGATTTATCACCGGGAAAAGCCATATGATTGGGCTGCTCAGTGGCCTCATTAGTTAACTTCACAGAATCAGCACTGTTGAGATCACCTTCCAGAGGAAAAGATTCTGACACCTCAAAAAGTGAGATTTCTTCAACATCGGTTTGAGACAATGGAATGGTGTGTATATGACCGGTGGGGCTTCTGCTGCTAGACACCTGTGAATGCATATCTTTATTTTCTGCTGAATCATTCAAGCTATCAGGAAGACTAACTTCGGCTGATGTAATGTCAGATCCTGAGCTGCTACAGAAGTTGCTATCTGGTGGTGATATCCATCCCTTTTCTTCCAAAGAAAGTCGAGAAAAGCCAACAAAATCTTCAGTCTTATCATCATCAGACCTAGAGAGACTCTCCCCTTCTTTACCATCAAATTCAACAGCATCACCACCACCAGCATCTGATCTAGACAAAGCAATATCCTGTGATTTTACTTCCTGACTTTCACCTATTCCTTCAAGAGCCTGAAAATAAAGAGCATGGATCTATATTTGTACTTTCGAAATATAAATAAAAAAAAAAAAAAAATTCCCTACACAACTTTCTTTGGCCAGCCAAAATGATTATCTATCTATATATATATATATATATAAAAGGAAATCATGCAAAGCAGCAATATCTTGAAACTGTCACATTACTTTGTGAAGATTGCCAGCATGAAGATTAGCAGTTCTTGCTAGCCTAGTTAACAATGAATAAAGTCCCTTCACAGCTGATGTCAGAGATGGCACCAAGGGCCTAAAGGTCTGACAAGCCTCCCTGATCCTTAAACAATATGACTGATATATAGCTTGTCCATGGATGGGTGACATTTCCTTCTTGGTCTCGCTTTCCCTAGCTATAGCATCAGCCATAGCAGCTACATCCTTAGACAACATGGATTCAAGTGGAAGAAGGATGGCATTCGCCTATCAAAAACATAAAACCACCAAAATACAATTTCACTTTAGTGAAGTTCGATATCAGAAAATATAGAATGGATAGTTACAGCGAAAGCCTGAATGTCATATTTATAAACTAAGCTACAAAGGGAATAAAAAAACCTCTGAAAGATTTTCCATGAGAGAGAGGTGGATAGAAGTTGCCTCTTTTCCCAGATTGTAAACATCGTGTATATCTTCAGTTATCGCTAGAACCTACAAAACCAAAGCAACATTAGGTTGCAAATAATCCATGGAAATAGGACCTAATGGTGATGAATGCAACACATAGTAACTAATTTGTACATTTTTTATGGATTGTTTCAAGATACGGGTCATAGTAATTATAATTCATAATAAGCAACGGGAGACTGGGTAATGTTGTCAATTTTGTTATTTGTACGCGTAATCCCTTTTAATGAATTGGGATTATTTAGAGGAAGGGGCGTCTGTAAGTTGCCATTACCTGGTTATCAAGTCAGGATTACAGAGCTGGAAGATTTTGAATCAAGTTCATCAAATTACATTAATATTCAAATGCTATATCAGATCGTGTGAACAACTTGGTCTTGTTAAGATTATAATTTTAAAGACAAGATGCAATAAATGGTATCATTAACCAACAATCCTTCACCTACATAGAAATTAGCAGCTCGAAAATTATCAATATAGAACCATGTACGCAATACATGGATTGGACATCAACATACATCAAATTCTATAAACCAAGTGGAAAAATTAGTTCAAAATTATAATCTGCAGTAATACATGACAGCGTTAAATACTTTAAAGACTGTACCTCTTCAAGCATAGAACCGCATTCAGAAGTTAAAGCAGTGTGCATCCTTGAAACCCGAGCAAAAGCGGACAGTGTGACACTAGCCTCATATGCACAATCCCTCATTGAGAGAACTGCGCTTTGTAAATCACCTATATAAAGGTAAAGAACATAATCAACACGTGCAGTCACAAACACACAATGCCGATACGTTCAACAATCAAAGAAAACATGCATATGCATGTATGAACATCAACATCCAATAAACAGCAACCAGAATCAGTGAGATCTACCTGAAGCTGTCTTTGCTTTCATAGAGGCAATGCAGAGTTCATTGGTTGCAGTATATAATCCATTGGAAGCAGCTTCGACAGTGCATTGTGCAAGCTTCCACTCTTGTTCAGTACCTATTAGAAGAACAGCAGAGCACATGTTAACTTTCATGCAAAAGTTTAACTGACATGAAGAGACATTAACTATAGACGAATATAGCAAACTCACGTGTATAAGAATGGAAAGTAACCTCCAATCTTGTCAGTGCATTCAAGTACACTTGCTGCCATGTCTTGCCATCATCACCACTCCTGAAGGGGTATGGTTGGCCTGGCATAAGCAAAAACCCATCTCTTGATGCTTCAAACTCCAATACTGACATACATAACTTCACAATGTCTGATGCCTTTTCTCTAGATTCCCATAAAATCTGCCTCCGATTCTTAATATGTTCATGGAACTCAGGAGGAATTCCTGAATTTTTAGTTGAAGTATTTCCAGAACTACTTGAATTTGGACCCCCGCAAGCCCAACTCATTGCTCTCTCAAGCTGTCCTTCAGCTATAAGAGAAGTTTGTTCACAAGACTGAAGGCAGTCCATTGACGTTGTGATTTTTGAAACTGCAGATTGTACATTTTCCAACAATTTAGATCTGCTGAGGTTTAAAATGATTGGATACAAGCTGTCATCAGTATCAAGATACTTCTCAAATTTCATTCGTCTGTTATATGAAGGATTCAAACTAACATCATGCATCCATTCCATCTGAACCACCTCAAGTGTAGTTTTTCGAAGAGCATCTTTCAACTCACTCACTTGTCTTTTCAGGAGAGAAGCTGCTGATTTTGCTGCTCTAGCAGTTTCATGTGCATTACAATACTCTTCAAGCATAAGTAAAACCTTTTTCACAGCCCCATCTTTTTTCACCTGATCTAAAGCGAGTTCCTTTGATGAATCTGTTAATTGCTTCAAGCGCTCATTTTCTCTTTCTAAACAAGCCAACAAACTAGGAGCAAACCTTTCTTTCAAATAGTGACTAATGTGTTTTTGAAGCTGGATTTCAAGCTTTTTTTTCATAAAATTGAGTGACTGGTCAAAGCCTAGATTTTGCTCAACCGAGGAAGCTACATCATGTATGCATGCATCAAGAAAAGAATCTATAACACCTATTTTCCAAATAAAGAATGCATGGTCATCCAATAAACCTCCGACTTTCCAGACATACTCAGAAATAGAATTCCCAGAATTTATCAAATCTGCCAGAGTGAATTTACTTGAGGGCATCACAACATAACCTTCTGCTGGAGACAGCATAATATCACTGGATTCTAGTTCCAAGAAAGGCTTAACAAGTGCAGCTAATAGTGCTTTGCTTCTCAAAATATGTAACGCCCTTTCTTCTTCCACACCAACTAGAGATTGAAATTGACAGTTCACAGAAACCAGGGAATTTTTAATATCAGTTTCTCTTTTTATAAGAGAAGAAGTCCTTATATCCCTTTGATTCCAAGTTTGATGAAGTTGGTCTAGTTGTGCCCTACAAGCTTCCTCTTGGGATGCAAGTTCCTCCGCCTCTTCCCATGAAAGATGATCCCTTCCCTTAACTGCAGCTTCTTCAAGAGCCAGCTGCTGCTCAGTAATAAGACCAACCTTAACAAAGTAATTCTGCTCGAGTTCAACCAGTGATGCTCTCTCCATCTCGACCTCCACGAGCTGCTCCAATGAAGTTTCTATAGACCCTCGAACTTGTGAGATCAACCCAAATGCATCCATAACTTCTGATTTTAATGAAACGGCAGATCGTATTACATCTGGCAGAACAACTTCTGTCATTTGACTAATCAATCCCTTACAGGAAGTCAAAATGGTTTTGAAAATGGAAACCCAACTATATTCAGAAGAAAACTTCGAATTATCTTTGTTAATATCAACAGAAGGGATGTCCTTTCCAATAAATTGCCGTAGATCATTCACAAACTCTGTCACGAGATTACATTTTTCTACTTGTTCTTCAAACTCAGCAAAAATAGTTCCAGGATCATTCTGCAACATATTATATCGGTTTCTTCCTTCTGACAAATCACTATATGTATTAAGGATTCTATGCTTAACCTCATTATAAAGTGAACTTACAGCAATATTTAGAATTGACAGTGCTTGCTCCCTCTCCTCTTCTAGCTCACCTAAAGGTCTAGTATTGTTTGTCCCATCATATCTAAATTTAATGGAAGACATTCCATCTTCCCTTCTTAAAAGACCAATGGACTGCATGAATTTCATGAAAGCTGACAAAAGGTGCTCCTTAGTTATCGATTCTGACTCTAAGCCAATAGAACTCTCTATTTCAGTGCACTCTTTTTCCAATTTTTCTATTTCTACTGCATACGTCTCCACTCTAAAACAAAGATCATCGTGACTGTATTTGATAGAATCGATGCTATCTGCATGAAATTTTGCAAAAAGTTCAGAAGCCTGCCTTCTGGCAAGAGAGAGAATATCAGATGACAAGGCACTAACAGATAGTTGTAGAACTTGAGCCCAGCCATGGACTGCACTGGTTGAAACGTAATTTAATGGTAGGATTCTTTGCAGAGCCAAGGAGTATGCTTGCAGAGAAGTTATGGCTGAAATTAGTCCATCATCCAACTCAGCTATGAATTGAGAAACTTCCCTATCTATATCATGGCATTGTGCTTGTGTTGGCTCAGGAACAACAGTTAGTGGAACGCCTGCTACAATAACTGCAGATGTAAGAGATAAGGCTACTTCCATGTTACTCAGCTTAGAACAAGAATTTATTTCTGGGATTAAGTTGCATCGTAAAGCATCAAGAATCCTTCCATGTTGCTCAGCCCAAGACATCGCCTCCTGGGCTTTCTCGGCAACCATAGTCTTTGCTTGAGCAAATTCCCGAGCCTGAATTTCAAATGAAGCTCGAATTTTCTCTGAATTACAGGTTGCTTCAGCAACAATTGACTTTGCAGATGTCTCATGTAACATAAGGCTAGACCTCTCCTGGTCAGCTCGATAGTATACAGTAGAGGCAAGCTGGTATTGGTTTAGAGCATCAACAAACCTCTGGTACGTAGTTCTCAAAGTCAAATCAAATAAAAAAAATAATTGATCGAGAAAAATCTAACCAAAGCCGTGATTTAAATGTAGCCAAAAAATTCATGGTATTTATTTCATCATTACCTCAAGTGCAGATTCCACAGCTGGCAGGCTAGTCAATAGTTGATCATGGTGCTCCTACTCAGATTTTGGAAAGAAAAAAAAATCAGCTATTAATCATATGTTAGATAGAACTCAGGAAAGTATTAGAAAGTAGGCGCAGGCTACAATACACAAGCTACACAAATGGTGTAGCCTGCACGAATCGAAATAAAACAGTGGCCCAAACTTCTAATTTTTAAAATACTCGTTCGATCGTTAAATTAAAAATAAACAGTCAAAAATAAAAAAGAACACCATACTCCTACCGACAAACTTGTGGATGAGGTCCGAAGTAAAAATTTTGGGTGCAAAAAATGATCCAAATTGTACTGCCGGTGCAAAACACTGTCCAGAATTCGGTAGAATTTTAAACCCAAATTTTTACCATAGCCTATTATGATATAATAGGTTTGATCTATTAATTTACTTTCGTAAAATTCACTCACTCGATCATAGATTAAAAATACAGTTAACCTTGTGTTAATATATATATATATATAGGCTATGGTAAAAATTTGGGTTTAATAATCTACCGGATTCTGGACAGTGTTTTGCACCGGCAGTACAATTTGGATCATTTTTTGCACCCAAAATTTATACTTCGGACCTCATCCACAAGTTTGTCGGTAGGAGTATGGTGTTCTTTTTTATTTTTGACTGTTCATTTTTAATTTAACAATCGAACGAGTATTTTACAATTTTAAAATTTGTGTCCAGTGGCGGATCCACTTTGAATAGGTTGGGGGCAATTGCCCCCACGAAATAATTATTTTTTAGTTGAAAATGCTTAATAATTTCGTTTTGCTCCCATAAAAAAATTAGGTGTTGCCCCATAAGAAATTTTTTTTTTAAATAAGTGAAGAAAGTTATAAAGAATAAAAGAGAGAACTAATTTCATCTCTTTATCTTTCTAATTTTTACCATTCCTGTAACTCTAAACTCATACAATGACAAAACACATAGATTTCAAAAAAGAAACACCGTTCAGGATAGAGAAAGAGATTAAGAGATTCGAAGAGCAGAGACAATTATTTGATGATTTTCTATCAATGACATTAGACTAAGATATAAATAGTGATACACGGGAAGAACATATAAGGGATGAATGGTTAAATGATTTCTATGTTTTTTGAAAAAAATGCTTAAATGGTTTGTTGTTATATATGTTAAAGTTGTATTGGAATGTTGTGTGTCTTATGTGATCACACAGTCTCTATTTATAATCAGAGAATACAATCGTATAATAATTACAAAGAATCAAATCAAATCCTTGATTTGTATAACTATATCCCTAACTATCAGCACGTATTAACTCTATAATAAGCACATGTTAAATATGCTTTCTAACACTCCCCCTCAAGCTGGATCGTATATGTTATATGAACCAAGCTTGTTACAAATATAATCAACCCGAGAGCCTTTGAGGGACTTGGGAAACATCTCAGCCAATTGGTCCTCAGACTTGACAAAATCGGTGGTGATTTCTCCAGAAAGAACTTTTTCTCTTACATAGTGACAGTCTATCTCTATGTGTTTGGTCCGTTCATGGAAGACCGGATTTGATGCAATGTGAAGTGCAGCTTGATTGTCACAGATAAGTTTTGTATCCTGGAGGTCTCCTAATTTCAGCTGTTGGAGTAGATTCCTAAGCCATGCAAGTTCCTTTGTAGCTGACATCATAGCACGGTATTAAACCACGCCTTTGGATAGCAACTGTGTTTTGCTTCTTGCTCCTCCATGAGATCATATTTCCTCCAATGAGAACACAATATCCAGAAGTGGATCTTCTATCTGATGGTGATCCTGCCTAGTCAGCATCTGAGTAACAAGTAATTTTGGCATTGCCTTTATCTTCATATAATAGTCCTCTACCTGGTGCATTTTTTATGTATCGAAGAATACGGATGACCGCATTCCAATGGCTATCACAAGGAGCATTCAGAGACTGGCTTACAATACTCACAGCAAAAGTGATATCTGGTCTGGTGACCGTGAGATAATTGAGTCGGCCTACAAGACGTCGGTATCTTCCCGGGTCTTTCAATGTCTCCCCCTGACCCGGAAGAAGCTTGACATTGGGATCCATAGGAGTATCAGTTGGGCGGCAGTCAAGCATACCAGTTTCAGTAAGAATATACAGAGCATACTTCCGTTGGTTAATTGCAATGCCTGAAGAGGACTGAGCAACTTCAATCCCCAAGAAGTATTTGAGAGGACCCAAGTCTTTTGTCTGAAAGTGTTTGAAGAGATGGGCTTTGAGCCGCTAGATACCGTCTGTGTCATCACCAATAATGACGATGTCATCAACATATACTACTAGAAAGATGTGGCCGGGTAGGGTAATGGATGGAGAAACCAGAATGATCCGATTCACACCTGGTCATGCCAAATTGTATTAAGGCAGAGCTAAACCGACCAAACCAAGCACGAGAAGACTGTTTCAATCCATAAAGAGCTTCGCTGGCCGATAAACAAGGCGAGAATCACCAGGAATAGTGAAACCTGGGGGCTGGTCCATATAAACTTCCTCCTGCAACTCTCCGTGCAAAAAGGCATTTTTAATGTCTAGTTGATGAAGTGGCCAGTGATGAATGGCAGCCATGGCAAGAAATAGACGAACAGAAGTCATTTTGGCCACTGGAGAAAAGGTGTCTCCATAATCGAGACCAAAGATCTGTGTATAACCTTTAGCCACCAGACGAGCTTTGAAACGATCAATCTGACCATCTGGCCCGACCTTCACTGTATAAACCCATCGACAGCCTACTGTAGTTTTATCTGGAGGTAACGGAACAATCTCCCAAGTGTTATTTGAGTGCAATGCTGCCATCTCTTCCAACATCGCCTGACGCCAGTTCGGATCAGTCATGGCTTCACCTGTAGACTTAGGAATAGACACAGAATCCAAAGCAGAAACAAAGGAAACATAGGATGTAGACAACCGGTCATAGTTTAAAACACAAGCATATTTAGGATTTGGGTTGCGAGAGGACCGAATACCTTTCCTTAATGCTACAGGAAGTTCAGTCTGACGGCGTAGATGGAGGGGCGATTGAAGCGAGGAGATGAGGCTGGTGGATCAATGCCAGGAGGTACCTGGAGGCTGTGTTCGCCATTGGTAGACACGCATAAAGGAGGTGGAAGCGAGATTACAATAGGTACGGAGCGGCAGTGGGATATCCAGAAGGTCCATTGTGAAGGTATCATCAAGTAAAGCGAGAAGAGGAGAAGAATGGGCAAGTCTCAAAAATGTGACATCAAAGAAACAATGTATCGTTGTAGTTGAGGACAGAAACAACGATAACCTTTTTGTACACGTGAGTAGCCCAGAAAAATACATTTGAGAGATTTAGCTGAGAGTTTATTTTTACCTGGAGTGGGGTCATGGACAAAACATGTGCAACCAAAGACACGAAGAGGAATGGGATAGAGATCCTGCTGTGGGTACAGAAGAGAGTACGGAATCTGATCATGAAGGACAGAGGAAGGCATGCGATTGATAAGGTAACAGGCCATGAGGAGTGCATCACCCCAAAAACGAAGAGGAACATTATGGTGAAGGAGAAGGGTGTGTGATGCTTCAACTAAATGGCGGTTCTTTCTTTCGGCCACACCATTCTGTTGTGGTGTGTGCGCACATGATGTTTGGTGAACAATTCCCTGGGAAGACAAAAGTGATTGAAACTAGGATGACAAATATTCACGAGCATTATCAGTGCGTAATATTTTAATGGAAGTACCAAACTGGTTTTGAACTTCTGCACAAAATCCTTGAAAAATAGTAAAAACATCAGAACGATTTTTCATTAAAAATAACCAAGTACATCAGGAAAAATCGTCAATAAATGTGACAAAGTAATAATAGCCTAAAGTTGAACAGACACGACTAAGACCCCAAATATCAGAATGAACTAAAGCAAAAGGTGACACAGCACTTTTATTGACTCGCTGACTATAAGTTTGACGAGTATGCTTTCCTAACTGACACGACTGACACTCAAAAGATAAAAGCTTAGAAAAACTAGGAACCATAAGACGCATTTTATTGAGGCTAGGGTGACCCAAACGTTGATGTGTAAGGGTTTGAGAAGCAGCAGAGACACATGCCCTTTGGCGATGAAAGGTGATATAATCCTCGGACTCATGTATCTGTTCCAATCGTCAGTCGATGACGTCGTTCACGCACATAAGCGGAATTATGAACAAAAAGGATTGAATAATCAAGGGTATGAGTGAGTTTGTTAATGGATATTAAATTAAAAGAACAACCAGGAACATAAAGTCTGTAATGTAAGGAAAGGTTGGGAAGGGTTGTGCTTGACCAATGCCTTGAACTTTGATTTTAGAGCCATTTGCCATGGTGACAGAGGGCAAAGAATCAGAGAAAAACAGATGAGAGAAAAGAGATTTATTCTGGTCCATATGGTCAAGCACCGAGTCAAGTACCCATGGTCCAAGAGAGAGGCGAGAGACAAAGGCTACGGGATTACGGCATCGAGCGGCAAAGGCAGAGGGTGTTGGCTGATTGGCTGCCTTGAACTGAAGGAACTCGTTGTAATCAGCGGCCGAAATAGTAACATCGTCAGTGATTGCAATGTGAGCAACATTGGCAACCTTAGACTGTTGTTGTCTTGCCTTGGTGCAACATTCAGCTTCAATATGGCCATAGCGATTGCAATAGTTGCATTGAGAACCGCGGCGTTGGCCACCACGTCCTCCATTCCATCCACCACGACCGGGATAATGGGAGACGAGAGCGGAGGAATCAGCAGAACTGGAGGAGTGGCCAAAAGCATGAGGAGTTGCAAGACGCAACAGTTGTTCCCTGACTGTATCATATGAAGGAACAGTGGATCCCGATAAAATCTGGTTACGCACAGAATCAAGTTCTGGTGGTAAACCGGCTAGTGCAAGAATCATGAAAAACTTGTTGCGTTACTCGGCATGAGCTGCTGCATCACTAGTAAAAGGCATTAGGGATTGAAAATCAGCAATCAAATGGTCAAGCTTACCAAGGTACGTCTGCACATCCATGTTTTCGAGCTTCAAAGAGATGAGGTTGAGAACGACACTATAAAGGCGGTGAATGTCGTTGGAGTAGACTTTCTTGGCTTTTTCCCAAACATCATAACACGTGGTGAATGCTTGGTATTGCGGCTGAAGCTTGGGCGCAATGGAAAACCATAGGACAGTACATAAGGAAGCATCAACCTGCTTCCATTTTGAGCGGTCTTTGGTAGCAATATCCTTGGCTTGTTTGGTCAAGTGGTCTTCACGGGCTTGACCTTGGAACCAAAGCTTGACAAAGAAGCAGATGTCGTAGTTGGCTGTCGGTCGATTTTTCAGACAGGATCAACGGAACCTTGGTGAACGTCCATGTCGAATCGAATTATCACCCCATGAGTTTTTGTAGGTGAAAACAATACGACAGGCGCTGGTGGTGGGAAAGCGGCGAAAGTGGCGGCGGGTGGTGGGCCGGGCGGAAAAGGGGAAAAAGCGTGATCTGGCGCGGGCGCACGGCGCTGCGCAGGAGTGTGGCGGCGTGAAGGCGCGTCGGCGTTGGGGGCGTGCTTTGGCCGTAGGGTCGACTTCGGGAGCGGTCACGGCCGATGGTGGCGACCAGGAGATACGAGTCACATTGCGGAGAAAAATGGCTTCGATCCACGCTGGTGCATTCACGCAGGAAGTAAACAGAAGAGAGGCGGCGACTGAGGCAGGAGATCAAAACCTAAACTACTGATGCCATGTTAAAGTTGTATTGGAATGTTGTGTGTCTTATGTGATCACACAGTCTCTATTTATAATCAGAGAATACAATCGTATAATAATTACAAAGAATCAAATCAAATCCTTGATTTGTATAACTATATCCCTAACTATCAGCACGTATTAACTCTATAATAAGCACATGTTAAATATGCTTTCTAACAATATACATAGAAATATATTTTTTATGGTATTGACAATGAAAAAATCATATAATATTTTCAAAGCATCAAAATGCGTAGAAGACAATTGTAATATGTAGAAGTTTAGGTATTTTAGGTTTTTTGTCATAAAGATTATGTATTTTGTAAAAACTTATAATATTTTTTTATATGAAAACATTTTAGACTATTTCTTGCCCCCACGAAAGAAAATTTCTGGATCCGCCACTGTTTGTGTCACTCTTTTTTTCCCAAAATTTTTATCTTGTGCAGCTTACACAACTTAATCAAGTTGTGCGTGGTAGCCTGCGCCTAGAAAGTATACAAACACCTAGATAAGTTGTATTTCAACAATTTTCACACCGTGGATTTGCTAATTGAAGGTTACAACAAACAAAGAATTCAAATACGAAAACTTACGCATATTTATTTTAAATACATGGTTAAATTATACTTTTGGTCCCTTATGTTTATTTTAGGTTTCATTTTGGTCCCTTATGTATTAAAAGTTTCAAATTGGTGTCTTATGTATAAGATTTATATCAATGTGGTCCTTTTTTTTTTGTTCCAAAATGGTCTCTTATGTTACAAAAATTATACCAATGTGGTCTCTTTTTCTTTGTGCAAAATATGGAACAAAAAAGGGACCACATTGATATAACTTTTGTAACATAAGAGACCATTTTGGAACAAAAAAATAAGAGGGACCACATTGATATAACTCTTACACATAAGGGACCAATTTGAAACTTTAAATACATAAGGGACCAAAACGAAAATTAAAATAAACATAAGGGACTAAAAGTATAATTTAGCCTAAATACATTATGCAAATTCTAAAATTCTCTCATATAACACAGACAACCTACACCAACCAATGAATCACAAAGATTCACGTGCGTGCACATATTTGTCTTAGTGCATCTAAACTAGATATCAACTACATCAAAGTGTGGGATGCAACTCATCTAGTTATGTCAGAAAACATACTTCCTTATGACGGCACATAAAGCTTTTAGTTCAGTAAGTACCTGCAAGGGAACACGAATTTCCTGCACTCGAGATGCAAATAGACTCAAGCTAACAGCCAATTCCATGCCTTTTCTTTCTTCACCGCCAATAGCAGCTTCATCATGAAAATCACCCCGAGTCCACTCCACAAGTGGATCCCAAACAAACACTTCTAGTAACATCAAAATTATGTCTTTGTTCTTTTTTAGAATGCCAATAACTGCCTCGCAGTTTGCTCTGAAGCTACCCTCAATTCCAGTCAGCCCTAAAGCTGCTTCAGTCATTTGGGTAAGACGGAAAGGAACAATCTCTGGAATTTTCAGTCTTTGTCCCTTATCAAAACACACATTGTAATCAATATGTACAATATCCCCACCACAAAAATCTATAAGAATGTTGTCTAAATGTCTGTCACCCAGTCCCAGAACATGACCAACCATACTCATTGCAGCAAGGCTTCCAGAATACCTACAGATTGAAGAAAATAAGATGATGATGATAATAATAATAATAATAAATTTACAACAACAGCATAGCTAATTGTAGAACTTCTCATCTGCAAGTCATAAACTTTTGCCTCTAAGCAAATGCTCATCATATGCCAGGCAAAAGTTTGGAAATACTTTCAAATAGAATAGTCAATAAACAGAGTTTTGTATTTGACACCTGATGATGACAAGAAGATCAAGCCAAACTTAGTTAATGATATGAGGAAATAAAGGAACAAAGGTCTAGGTTAGTATGTAATGAAAGAATCGCAAGCCTTCTAAGTGTAGAATGAACTAAACTTACTATGTTTAAAGCCAGTTCCAAGGCCGGATTATGAAGGGTTAAAAAGCAAGAAAAAATAAATAAATAAATCCCCAAAAACCAAGTCCACATTTAGACAAAGGACTTTAGCCATTGAATTTAATCATAAATGATAGAACCACAAAATCCACCAGTAAAGGCTTAAAAGTTCCTCAACTATACCTTTTCATTTTTGAGCTGAAGGATTTATA
The DNA here is from genome assembly GCA_037113605.1 of Calophaca sinica. Taxonomy (NCBI): domain Eukaryota; kingdom Viridiplantae; phylum Streptophyta; class Magnoliopsida; order Fabales; family Fabaceae; genus Calophaca; species Calophaca sinica. The sequence goes on from CM073734.1 coordinate 76,156,307, forward strand.
TCCTTCACTAGCACACCATAGTTCTTGGTAAAGAAGATTTCTAGGCACCTCCTTCATGAGATCAAGAAGAACTTTACATTTGACTTCATGAGGCCAATCCCTTCGAGAAATCACTCTCTTAATGCCTTTCTCTTTAAGTGCGGGTATGATCTTCCCATAAAACATATCACTGGGACGAGGAACAGGTGAAGGAGCAGAGGATTTTGTATTTGCAGTGCCCAATGCCAAAAACTGTGCTAGGTGGGCACGGGTTTGCCAAGATTTAAATACACTGTAAATACTGACTACATTATCCACCCACTGGATTAGGCCAGCCCGACCACTGATTGGAGTGACAGAATAATAGCGAATGCCAAGAGATTTGCTACATGTAGAAGAAGAAGAATGCAAAAAACCATTTATAGCCTGCAGTAATTGCATAATTCTGGCATCAAGGCGCAAATCTTCTCGTCCTTTAAGGAGATATGTATACTTCTGACCATCTGAACCAAGTATACCGAGTTTCTTAGGCTTAGTCTTTGTTGACAAAATAGTGACCTGTTCATGGAAAGAAGCAATAGTGACAGCCCCTTGAAGATCAGTTGCTTTGCCAGAATCAGGTATTTTCATTTGTTTCTCAAGACCTGGCATCGGAACATCTGAAGACGATAACAGAGCCAAGCGTGGTGCAACTTCTTGTAAGGAAATTGAAGATTTCCTCTGGTAAGAAGCCAAGGATGCAGCAATACTATCAAAAGGTCGCCATGCATCACCAAGAGCTGAAGAAGATGCTGGAGGAGTCTTGAAGGATACAATAGCTGATTTCAGCTGGTCTTTATACTCTTCTTGGAACCAAGCTTCATGAGGAGTCTCAGGTTTTCGAGATGTAGAAGCTAAACGACGTTCCAAAGCCACAACTATTGGAGCCATCATTGCAGAATAACGAGCAGAATTTATCTTGTTCTTCTCATTCTGACTAAGTGTGACATTTTCTGCAATTCTTGCAGCTTCCTCTTTCAGCACATTTATGCGCCTCATTACATCTGCAACAAAAAATAGTTAGCCCTGTTTCTCTTCACTAACAGTAAATTCCTAGTTGTATAATAAAAAGAAACAATGAAATTCATTCATCAAACATGTAATTCAATAAAAAGGTATTACATGATTGATAAATGTTGGAAAATAAGGAAAACAACCTGTGTGAAGATCCTGAAGAGTACTGAGCCATAATTCCTCCCAGAGAATGGTAACATTTCCAAGCTCATTTATCATCAGCTGAACATCCTGAACCAATCGAGGGTAAAGTTCCCTCTACATGAAACAAAATTTAATCACCCTATACACTGCTGTGACTAAGCAAGCTAACAAAAGTCAGTATAAAAATCAATAACTACAATTGACGTATTAGTCAAACTAATGAGTGTATGTTGTGATAAATATGCCTGGTCAAACCAATGAGTACCCACCAAGATGCTTATTAAGCAAAAAAACAGATTACTATCTATGTGTTCCTCCAAATGCATAATTTGACAAGTATGCTGAGTCGGTTATGACATTCAGTGTAACACATTAATACTTCAAACTTCAAGCCCATTTGAGGACAACAATGCAAACGTGAGACAGGCCTGCTACTGTTAGGTTGCTACTGTTGCTATAGGTTCCTACTTCTGAGCAGTTATTTTGGGATGTGGAGTTGTGAACCTAAACTTAATAATAGATAAACTTAATAATAGATTGAACAATGACAATGCTTAAGATATGAGAAAATAAGAGGAAATGCTAAATCTCCAAGCACGGCTGCAAAATCAAACATTGATTTCTTAGCTTCTTCTAAACCACTCTACTGAGCCAACAAAATTATTTCAAGTTCAATGGACAGACCTAATACTCGCAGAAAGATAAAGAGATAAATGTGACTTTTTTTGTTGCAGTGCAATTTACGAGTTAAAAACTATCAACAACCAACTCTCCTAAAAACTTAAGTTGTTACGCATAATTGGTTTTATATCTCTATACACCCTTTCATGCAAGAGTCCTTTGGGCTTGAAGTGTGAACAGTGCATAATTCCATTTTATCTTTTGCTGAAATTATTCTTTCTTGATTTAGAATAAGAGACAACAAGGACCAAACTCTTGACCACTTGGTCAAAGAGGCTTTGATATCATGTCAAGGACCAACTCTCCGAAACATAAATTGCTAGGTGAAGACACAAGATTGGTTTTATATCACTAACACATCCTCTAATGCAAGAGCCCTTTGGGAGCATGGACAGTTGACAAGCCTACTCTACCTTGCGCAAAGATTCAACTTTCAATTTGAAGAACAAGGGCAGCAAAGATCAAACTCTTGAACACTTAGTAAAGGAGGCACTGAGACCATATCAAATTACCAACTGTCTTGAAAATTTAAGCTATCAGGTAAATGCTCATCATTGGTTTTATTTTTCTACCAAAACCATATGATTGCTTATCCAAAAACTACTAAATTATATAACAGACATCAAAACTACTAAATCATTCACCACTCAGAAAAGATTAATTGACTAGATATCACTGTTTAAAAACACAGCCCGGAAGGTCATGCCAGTTGAATTGCTGCATGGTGAGAACTTTGATGCCTAATTATCCACATGACGTAAAGAAAATAACTGTTGTCAAAAAATATATAAGCTGCATAACGTTAACAGAACTTTTAATATTACCAGACAACCCAGCACATTATGAAGTTCCTCTGAAGGCTTCTCTTCATAAGCATTAACATCAACTAGAGTTGGGTACACTATAGAACAGGGAGATTGCTTGGCCAGCATGATCAGTAAGCCCTCCAACTGCTTCCGAATCACTTGTTCAGGATGAGAACTTATACGTGCAAATAGTTGAGGTGTGACTTCCTACAAAGACAATTCCAGCAACACTTCAGCAAACTAGCCTCCACTTAAAACTGAAAAAAGTTAAAGTAAAAGCCCAAGATCTAGCATGCAACCTGCCATGGCAACAAAGGAATAACCAAAAGGGAAGATTCAAGAGTATCTTTCAATTCCACGCCATAATTGAGAAGTATATGCAATATATACAAGGTAGCCCTCAGAGTGTAGCTGCCAGTTTTTTGCTTGAAAGTGTCATTTTCAGAACCAGGCATTTGACTATGGCCAAGATGGGAAGAAGAATAAGAAAGATATTGTATGTAACCATGAGCAGCATGTCCAAACAGCGACACTCTCCTCCTCCTCAAAGACCACCAAATATCAACAAAATCATCCAATGCAGATACTACGTCAATTTCTCCCAGCCCAAAGTTTGCATTTAATAAACAAATCCTCAATTGAGAAGATACCATGGCTGAAAGACGTTCTCCACCAGAGTTTTCTGCACCTGGTGCCCCTGCAGCAGCTTCAATAATATTCACTACATGCCAAACCAATTTCTGCAGAGGATTATCATTACTTGAGTGCTCTGCAGAATCATGCCAAGAGCTTCCCTCTTCCTGTTCATCTATGAAACCTCTCACATCAATGTTGTCCTGAAGAAGACGCAAAAGCAATGACTTGACTCGTTGAACCTCGTCCTTGGTCAACTTGAATCTCTCAGGTGAAATTTCTGGAACAAGTATGGGAGAAAATACGCATGAATCAAGAGTAGTTTCACTTCTAACAGGGAGAGAGCTTGTGGCTTGCTTAAAGCACCAAGAAGCATAAGAAATCCATGACTTGCCCATGGTGGGGCAAATACGAGAAGACAATTTTGTTGTTGTACCAACAATTTCCTCAGTAATAGAACCCAAATTCTGTTTAGAACTTATATTTTCTTTATTTCCGTCTTTGCCAATTGAAGCTGATTCAGCCATATCAAAATCTGCTGACATCTTAAGAACAGTACTCTCTGGACTCCAGTCTGAATAATCTCGCCTCAGCCAATCTGCAAGTTTCAAGCATGCTTTGGCCTTCAGAATTCTCTCTTCAGCATCAAATATTCTAGATGTTGAAGAAACCATGAAAGGGCGCAAAAATGACCAAAGGTCTGTGAAAGCATCTTCAAATTTGTTTTCAGCATACTGCAGTAAAATGCTCTCATACTGCAAATTTAAGACAAGAAGATTGCGATGCCTCTCCTCGGGGCAAGCAGATATGTTATCTTTGATATAGTTGTTCAAACGATTTGCCAGCATTAGGTTTCTTTGTTTACGGGCTAAATTATGCAAATTCATGCAGAATTTTAGAGTAACTGGAGAAGTTGGAGAAATAGTTTGATAAACCCGAAGAACTTTCAGCCATGGATTACAATCTTGACGAATTTTACTAATAGAAGATGGAAATGGCTGAAGAGATTTTAATACTGACTGGAGTTGTTTGGCCTTCTCATCGATTGATTTAACCTTGTAATCTTCTTCTACAAGGAAAATGCAGTGCAACTGAATAGCAAGAGGTGTCGCTTCAGCTAACCCATCAAGTGGCAGAACAGAAAGTGGTTCCTCCAACATGGACTTCGCTTTCTGCAAATCATGCAGCACTTTATCACTCTTTCCCTCCCTCTGGTAGAGTAATGATTGCAGAAGCATCTGCTCGCTCCGCTGCAAGGCTATCTTTGGATCAAGGGTAAGGTCACTATTACTTTTAGGCGTCAAATCGAGGCATGACCATGCAGCTTGACAATCACCCTCATCGAAACGTGCTAATGCATGGATTGCATTAACTTCGTTGCCTGCCATTGTCAGAGCACCAGAGTAACTTCTACCAGCATACTTAGCACGAAGCAATTGCAGTTCTAATAGCCAGGTTTCAAGAGATTTCCAATCAGATACAGCAGCATAACTCTCAATTACACGTGCTATAACAAACTGTATGCCATCAGAGCCCAGGGAACTGAGTGACTCTTCAGTTTGTAGCAAGTGAGTAAAGTAAGCTGCAGCATTTTCATACTCGCCTCTTGCCTGATATATAAGCCCATTTATCCAAGAAAGGGGTCCAACAGTTCCACACTCATTGAAGGACTGGTTTTCCTCCCCGAGTACGGAGGAGAATGCAACTGAAACCCATTTTTGAAGACCAATCAAAGAATCTGGTTCAGAACTCTTACAAAGAGCTAGTGAAATATGTCTTAAAACTTTCAAGACATCTCCTTTATACCTTCCCCTGATATTGTGGAGGTTATCAGTTACCTGAGCCCTTGGTTTTTCCTTCAAAGCTGACAGAGAAAGATTCTTGAGGTCCTGCAAACGCAGTGTGCAGTATTGAATAACAGCATCATTGCAATGTAGAGCCAATCCAGCATTCATCATTGGTTCACATATGCGAGAAAACCAATCCTCGCATACTTTTTTGTTTGCCCGAAAGAATACAGAACTCTGACGAGTAGCAGGTGGTAAAATGACAGACCCCTCATATGCATTGTATACATTTTTCTTTAGAGCCTCGACAAAATCAAACAGTAATCTCATTGGTAGCAAGTGAGCACCAGAAGACCCTATCATACTTAAGTTCCCATCATTTTGCTCATTATCAAGTTGCAAAAGGTGTGCAATGTCCAAAAGCATGCGCTCTAGAGCAGCAAATGTTTGGGTAGGCCCACCAAGGTTAGTCCGCAGACGTGTAGCAATACAGTACCGAGCTGCTTCCTGTACAGCCCACCAGGCACCAGCTAAGTTATTGACAGAACAGATTCTTTCAAGTATGCCTTCATCCACTTGTATATCCAACCACGGGAAATTAGCACCAAAATTTCCTGTTTCTTCAGGCTGACTTAAAATAGCATCCTTTGAACTCTGGCAACTATGAATGAGCCGCTGGATCCAAGAAGAAAGAGGTACCTTCCATCTTTGTGAAATGTAACTTAAGATTGACACGAGGTGTTGTGAGTGAAGCTGCAGTGGCAGCTGCTTCAGAGCAAATAATTGTTTCCAATGCATCTTGGTATTGTTGCCTAACCCGAGGCCAACAGGCCTAAATCCCCCATAATCATAGAGACCACATGTATATACAGTAGTTGGCAAAATATGGGCAAGTAGTCGCACATATGCATCCCGTATCTCTATAGATGGATCCCCAAGTTTCTCCAGTATCACTTCAGCTAAGGGATAAAAACATACAGGATGCAAAAGCTTTGCTTGGATAAACATCTCCAAAGTTATTGCAACATTTGATCTTACTTCTGGCTCCCTCTCAAATGCACCACCTAAAAGTGAGAAAACTAAGTTCGTGATTACACCAGCATGTCTGCATGCTTCATAAGAGAAACCCTTTGTGTTTGAGATCTTATTAGCAGCCATAACATTCTCACACAACTTTTGTCCCCAATCTAGAGCTGCTAATTTAATTGCCAGAGGAGAAGAAACGTGAAGGGCTTTTATAAGGAGCTTATTGTATTTCTCTAAATTCTCAGTAATCACAACAGAAAACCCTTCACTGAGTTTATCATCACCATCCTCTTTTTTAGTTGGAAACTCAACAGAATCTCTGTCACAATCCTGTTCTCTTACGGAACACTTAATTAAGAACTCAACTGAATTTAGCCTCTCTAATATCTTGACAGCAGCGAGCTGCAACTCCAGGAAGGCCTGAATAGGCAATTCAAAAGGATTCATCTTTTCCATGATATAGGACGCCAACTTTTTGGACCTCTTAAGATACAATGTAGCTATTTCTGTTTGGCCAATCAAGCTTCTATCCCCACCCAAGGAAACACATGCTAATAGAACTTTTAAATCAAACTTAATCAGCGCGAACAGTTCAAGTTTTGAAAATGTTTTAGAATCTATGACAAAATCGAACTGATCTGAATCATTGGTATTGTTTCCCATCACACTCTTCAATAGCTCCAGTTCTTCAATCAATGAGCTGACTGCTTCATCAACAACTTCTGTATTCCCATGTTGAAGCAAGAAAACATAAGTAGCTGCAGAACTTCCCGTTACCAAATGATTCGGATGCAATCGCAGCTGAGAAATTGGTGCATTGAACTGCAATAACTTCCGCACAGACGACGGGAGAAGGCCTTGTTTTTGCAACGATACTAACTGGAGATTGGTTTTCAAAACACCATGAACTTGGAAAGAGGTAATCTTTTTCCCAAATCCGGTCTGATATTCCAAGCTTTGAAACAATATATCAACTGCAAGAGGATAAAAACTCGAAAACTGTTCCCGCAGTATTTCCGCCAATAGAGTCAAAAACTTCCAAGAATCTTCAATCCATTCAGACCATCCAAATTTCTGCCCGATCACAGGTAGGCATCTGAGCAGGCGAGGCAGCAACGCGCCAAGAGGTTCGGTTATCTGTTCAAGCAAGTTAATTTCCAGCAAACCCGAAGCAGTGGACTGCAGAATAGTGGAAAAACAAGAAAACAAAGCTAGAAGCCGGCGAAACTGCGGCGGGGTTCCAGGAGTTCCATCATGAAGCAAGGCCTCCATGTCCCCCAAAAACTTAGTGAGTAACCTCAAAGACATTGGCAAGCCACCAACCCAATGCTTCTGAAACTGCAAGAAGCTATCCATAATAACACGCCTATCCGATTGAGCAAGGTCCGGCACCAATGCCCAACCGAGAAGCAAGTCAACAATGTCAGGGAAATGAGGCTGAAAACACCTCGGAAATTTCAACGATATCAAGGTTATAACGCCCAAAATTGTGTGCAATAGGGCGAGGGAGGTTCTATCGTCCTCGAGGAGAACCTGACACGCTTTGAGAATCGGTAGGGCATACCTTTCGGTTCCTCCGACGTTGAAAAACTCACGCAGACCTTCCAGCGCGAGTTCCTTGGTGCCGCCGTCAACCGCGGCGACATTGCTCAGTAACGGCAACGCCCAACCGATGAAACGATCAACCAAGCTACCGAGTATGACATGGTTTTGTCTCCCGTTGGGGGATACGGGGATTGAACAGATTACGGCGCAGAGAGCGCCGTGCGCCGTAACCGCCGCTTGACGGACCTCGAACGACCTGCGCCGAAATTTAAAAAAAAATAAAAAAATCGAAGAGTTAAAAACAAAATAAATTTAAAAATAAAAAATAGGAGGATGAAATTAGGTTGAGAGGGGAAGTTACTTGTCGGAGAGGAGTTGGGAGAAGCCTTGTGCGAGGAAAGTGGCGGAGTGAGTGACGAGGAGGGAGTTGTGAGGGTGGAGGATGGAGCGATGGAGGGAGTTGATGGCGGCGAGGCGGGGAGAGGGGTCATCGTCGGAAGCATCGTCTTTGTGGTTGGGTAGAGCGACGGAGAGAAGCGCTGCTAGCTGCTGCTGATGTTGCTGAAGGCCTTGCATCACTTCACTCCCTCTCTTTCATTGCTTGCTGCATACTAACCATATGCTCTTCCAGCCCCGCAGACCCCCAGACAAATACCTTTCTGTTAACTCGTTACTATTAACCGGTTCGCCGTTTTTTTTTTTTATTAATAGCACTTTTTGTCCTTTAAAATTTTTTTAAATTTTCAATTCCGTCCCCAAGTTTAAAAAGTTTCAATTTCGTCCCCTATCTTTCTACGTTATATCATGTTCGTCCCTTCCGTCACAATCTCAACCGACGCCGTTTAATGAGTCTGATGTGGTAAACGTTTGAAACATGTGGCAGCTGACTATTTTTTTAATATTATTTTACTATTAAATATTTAATATTTTTAATTTTAATATTACAAAAAAAAAACAAAAGAAATTAAAATTTGTGGGAGAAGGTTCGTTGCACCACCTCCATGGCCGCCACCTCCATGGACGTTTTCGCCCAACTCTGGTCGCTCTCAACTAGTCACCACCACCATTCTCCTCCTCTCGTCGTTCTCTACACAGCCCACCTAAGTTTCACGCAAAACGGAGCAAAACAGAGTAGATCGCAAAAACACTCACCGCCGGTTTGAAGGCAATTTTCCGGCCACCACAAACCATGTTTCAGAAAACCAAGATCACCATCGCGATCATCTCTTCATTTCCTACAACAACCCCCAACTAATTTTGTAAAACGGAGCAAAACTAAAACACCTAATTCTGGTTCTTCAGAGAGAGAAAACGAAAAACGCAGCGAGAGAGAGAAGAAGAAGCGAGATCTGTCAATTATTCTGGCAGTTAGATCTGGTTTTGAAAGGGAGCGATTGGGGAAGAAATGGGTATGGTGGGGGGTGAGTTGCAGGGCGATTGAGGAAGAAGAAGGGTGTATCAGAGAGGGAAGAAGATGAGATTGGGGAAGAAGACGATGACATGTCATCTGATTCAGCTTCCACGTAGACGTCAGTGTAACACGTGGGTAACACGTAGGACAATTTAAACGGCGTCGCAGGATTTCAGATGGAGAAGACGAACGTGACGTAACTTTCGTAACTTAAGGGACGTAAATAAAAAATAAAATAGTTAAGGAATGAAATTGAAAATTAAAAAAAAAATTAAGGGCCAAAAAGTACTATTAAGCCTTTTTTCCAATTTAATTTTAAAATATTTAAAGTAATTATTTAGAAAATTTAGTAAATAAGTAAATTCATGATAAGGTTATGTGGCATAAATTAGCAAAATATTATTTACTTCAAAATTAATATTTTTTAGGTGTTGTTTAAATTTAATACTTTATATAGAATGTATGGATATTATGCAAAAAAAAGGAACGTACAGATATTAAAATGGGAATTAATTTGAATTTGAAATATATTATAAAATGAACCAAAACAACGTGAAGATATTATAATATAGTGAACTATAGAATAATAGATATAAGAGATAATGAGAGAAATAATGAATCTAGATTTGTTGTAGACACCAAGCCATGCAATCACTACATTTAGCAAATCTCGAACAGTGAAATCAAAATCAAACGGTTCTTATTCTGCCTTCAATAAATCATGTTAAAATACAACTTCAAATATCAGTCATGTGATATTTAGCGAGTAGTGGAGTCGAGATCATGAATATTGAAAGTCAACAGCAGCAGAGAATCTTTTTCCAAATTTACAAAACTACATGAGTCATATTTATGATTCAAATTTACAAAACTACATAAGTCTATTGAAAGCCTAAATATAATGAGGCATTTACAATACGAAATTAAAGATGATAATTTGTGAAGAAATGAAGGTTGCTTGACTAAATGGACATCCACATTTTGCAAATGTTTCATAACATTCCCCCTTTGGTTGTCCATTACTCAAAAAATATGTATCGTTAAAATATTACTAAGAAAAACTCTGTGGAACAAAAACCTAGAGATGAAAAAAGAGTACATCATTGGTTGATATGATATCATATACCGTCTCAACCAATAGTACAGTACCAAATGAGATCTTTGAGTCAGCGAACTCCAATATCATGGACAAGCTTCTCAAATATTGCAATGGGAAGTGCCTTGGTAAACAAGTCTACTATATTATCACGTAAACGAATATGTTGAATGCTTATATCTACCACTCTTTTGTAGATCATAAGTGAAAAACAACTTTGGTGAAATATGTTTTGTTTTATCTCATTTAATATACCCTTTTTTCAATTGAGCAATGCATGCAGTATTATTCTCGTATAGGATCGTTGCGATCATTTTTCCAGAAGGCAAACCACAAGTCTATTCTATGTGTTGAATTACATACCTCAACCAAATGCATTTTCAACTTGCCTAATGCTAAAATTAATGCATGATTAGATGGTGTGACTGTTATGGTTTGTTTCACAGACTACCATGAAATGGATGCAATGCCATATGTGAACAAATAGTCTGTTTGTGATATACCATTATGAAGTTCGGACAAATGACCTGCATCTTCATCACCAATTAGGTCTGACTTGGGTACATTTGAAAAAAATAAGCTCATATCCATCATAACTCTAAGATAACGAAATTTATGTTTGACTCCATTATAATGTCTTCGTGTAGATGAAGAATTATATCTCGATAACAGATTGACAGAAAGTGGCATATCAGGGTGTGTTTAAATGGCAAGGTATATTAGTGCCCCAATTGCACTAAGATATGATACTTCATGACGAAATAGTTATTCATTATTTTCTCGAGGTCTAAAAGGATCTTTGTTCAGATCTAGTGACCTTACGACTATTGAAGTGCACGATGGATGTGATTTGTCAATATAGAACCGTTTTAACACCTTTGCTATGTAGGCTTCTTGATGCACAAAAGTTTTATTCTTTAAATACTCAATTTGTAATATTAAACAAATCTTTGTCATTCCTAAGTCCCTCATCTCAATTATGGCCAATTCATTTCCAGGACTTTTTATAAAATACATGGATACATGGACAAATAGGGTCATTTGTATACCGTTCCTTTAGCAAATATTCTCTAAGACAAGTATACCACATGCTTCCAAATTGTTTTAGTCCGTAGAGAGACTTATTCAATTTGGTCGAGTAATTTTCTTAAGAGCCTGAAATATGTGTCTCGGGTAAATCAAACTCTTCAAGGAATTTAATATAAAAGTCATTATCGAGTGAGCCATACAAATAAATTGTAATAACATCCATCAGATTTAAATTGAGCCTTTCATGTGCTATTAGACCAATTAAGAATCAAAAAACATTTGCATCCAGCACAAGGGAATATGTTTCTTCAAACTCCATGACAAGTCTTTGCAAAAACTCTTGAGCAACAAGTCGAGCTTTGTATCTCACAACGCCACCAATCTCATTTAATTTTCGCACGAAAACCTATTTGTATCCAACTGGATTCACTCTTTAGGTGTACAGACTATAAGTCCAAAGACTTTTTGCTTACAAAACAAGTTTAATTTGAATTCAATAACGTCTTTATATTTTGGCTAATTGTTATTTTGTCTACAATTCATAATAGAATCAACAGTGTTGGTTATGTATTTATAAGTTTCTATTTGTAAATAAAAAAGAGCAGCTACCACATATATGGAGTTTCAAAATGATGCTTGAAACAAGTAAAACACATGGTGGCCGAAATTTCAGGTAATGCTTAAAATAAATATGTTGGGTTAGTTTATGTCTTCATAGAAGATTCATCAATGTTGATCTAGTTAATATGTTCTTTTTTATTACGCGTTGATTTTTATTCTTAATCGATCTTAGCATTCATTTCGGCCATCTATCTTATACCTATAATATCTACGAGAACAAACCTCTGAAATCTTTGTTACACATGGCGCTGCCACACTCACTCTCAGCCTTTGGTATGCAAGTGTCATTGTCTCTTGCATTCATTTATATCCACAGTTTTTTTGTTGCAAATTGTTACAAATAACTATTAAAATTTAACCCAAAATCTCTCGCTTCCAATAATCCTAATAATTTAGCTTAAAAGATAAAAATTCTAATTTTTAAATCTGTTCTGAACAGAACTTCAGAGGATGACCGGAGGGAAGCAATACGGTTGCGCTCGCGACGGATGATGACGGCGTGTGGTGGTGGTGTACCTGCAAATACTCCGACGCTCAAGTCAGTGTGTGTAAGAGGTGAGTGAAGAGGTAGAAAAATAATGATTACCTCGATCGTTTGACGCGGTCTCTTTAAATATGAGTTGAGGACGGTTACCGAAGAGTAACCGTTCCGTGAAGCCCGGGAGTCGGAAGTAAATTCCTTTAATGCTGAGGACCGTTGGGTCGGCCGCGTCGATGTGGTCTCGAGGGAAGGCGGAGGGACTGATGCGGAAATGGGCCTGAAAGCGTTGGATCTTTGGATTGGGCCTCGGCCCAGTCCGGAACAGTTGCCCCCCAAGTCGCTAGCTCGAATGTCGAGGTGGTGACTTGTTATTGAAGTTCGTTGATGTCGACGTTCGACGTCTTTGTTCGTAAGGAACTGCAAGCGTCGTCGTGTCGTGCTTTGTTCATTAGTTCATTCGGGACCTTCGTGTTCCACCTCTGCTGAGGCAGTTCTCGACACGAGGCTTGATGTGCTTGTGCAAGGCACAAGGCTTTGTCACGAGCTCGTGCACGCGGTCTCGGCACGAGGTCGATCACAGGTGCTTGTGCAAGGCACAAGGCTTTGTCACGGTCTCGGCACGAGGTTCTGCTCCTGTCAAAGTATAGACAATTTGCAACAACTTGATGTAATAAAGTTAGCGTTAATTTTTATCTTTGAGTAAAGTGCTCGTAGTCGAAGTTTTATACTTCCTGTGAGAGTAGTTGATCCGGGTGTCCAAGCGGCAAGGTTGAGGTCATCAAATAATCAAGGTCAACGACGAGCCGAAGTTTAAAGCCGTCAATTTTGAAATTGCAGAGGTGGGCCTGGTAGGTCGCCGAGTCTTCGGATCGTGTATCCACTGTTGTAGAGGTGCTTGTGCAAGCGCACAAGGCTTTATCACGAGCTCGTGCACGCGATCTCGACGAGGCTCGATCTCTTCATCGGTGCTTGTGCAAGGCACAAGGCTTTATCACGAGCTCGTGCAGACGCGGTCTCGACACGAGGTCGATCCGCGGTGCTTGTGCTAACGCACAAGGCTTTATCACGAGCTCGTGCACGCGCGTTCTCGCACGAGGTCGATCCGCAGTGCTTGTGCGGCGCACAAGGCTTTATCACGAGCTCGTGCCGCGCGGTCTCAGACGAGGTCGATCTCTTCATCAGGTGCTTGTGCAAGCGCACAAGGCTTTATCACGAGCTCGTGCACGGTCTCGGCATGGGTCGATCTCTTCATCGGTGCTTGTGCCCAGCGCGACAAGGCTTTTTCACGAGCTCGTGCACGCGGTCTCGCGACGAGGTCGATCTCTTCATCAGTGCTTGTGCTAACGCGACAAGGCTTTATCACGAGCTGCGTGCACGCGGTCTCGACGAGGTCGATCTCTTCATCAGGTGCTGGTGCAAGCGCACAAGGCTTTATCACGAGCTCGTGCACGCGGTCTCGGCACGAGGTCGATCTCTTCATCAGGTGCTTGTGCCAACGCACAAGGCTTTTTCACGAGCTCGTGCACGCGGTCTCGGCACGAGGTCGATCTCTTCATCAGGTGCTTGTGCCAACACACAAGGCTTTATCACGAGCTCGTGCACGCGGTCTCGGCACGAGGTCGATCTCTTCATCAGGTGCTTGTGCCAACGCACAAGGCTTTTTCACGAGCTCGTGCACACGGTCTCGGCACGAGGTCGATCTCTTCATCAGGTGCTTGTGCAAGCGCACAAGGCTTTATCACGAGCTCGTGCACGCGGTCTCGTCACGAGGTTCCATCAGAGGTGCAAGGTTTTGATAGTAAATAAATGTTGATTGCGTATTTCTTCAATCATACTTCACTGCTTCACGTTTATGTGTTTAGATGCACGAGCTCTGTTCCTGCATCGGTTTGAGCAGCAACGATTGGAACGGCGTCACTCTGATGCGGAGGCGGAAGGTTATTCCTCTGTCTCTCATATTCACCGATGAAATTAACAGGTTCATGGTGAGGTGGTTCCGCTGGAGCTATCGGCGGGTTTGGTGGTTCAAGATCTGCGTTCGCATGAGTGGAACTGCTAGTCGCGATCTGACGCTTCGATCCAGTCATCGTCGAGTGAAGAAGGGAGACTTCGACAAAGAAGATGAAATCAGAAACGATTCCCACAGACGGGGCCAATGTTACGACAGAACTTGAGAGGATGACCGGAGGAAGCAATACTGATTCTTCGCGACGGATGATGACGGCGTGTGGTGGTGGTGTACTGCAAACACCCGACGCCAAGTCGATGTGTGTAAGAGGTGAGTGAAGAGGTGGAAAAATAATGATTACCTCGATCGTTGACGCGGTCTCTTTAAATATGAGTTGAGGACTGCATCAAGAGTAACCGTTCCGTGAAGCCCGGGAGTCGGAAGTAAATTCCTTTAATGCTGAGGACCGTTGGGTCGGCCGCGTCGATGTGGTCTCGAGGGAAGGCGGAGGGACTGATGCGGAAATGGGTCTGAAAGCGTTGGATCTTTGGATTGGGCCTCGGCCCAGTCCGGAACAAAATCCATTTTTAGTCCCTCAAGTATCGCGATTGTGTGATTTCAGTCCATCACTTTTCAAATGAGCGAATTGGCCTCCACCATGTGTTATCCCCAATTGCAATCGTGTGGGGCCCTCTCGTTTTCCCCAATTTGATGCATAGATGGACATCATTATCGTTCCTATACGGCCTTTGATGCCGCTTAGGCACATGGGACATGGGAAAAAAAATAAAAATAATTGAAAACTCCCTCACCTTTAGTTTAATTACACATCACCCCTTCTTCCCAATTTCCCATTCTCTTCTCGAAAACCCTAACCCCAATTCCCCATTCTCAATATGTCAACTTGAACCACTCAACCACAACCACACACACAAAACGAAAAGGGAGACAAGCGATATGGAGAAAGAAAGGGAAAGGGAAATATGTATTTTGCCCATTCTCTATGGATTTTGCTCATTCTTTGTGTAATTGAACTAATGGGGATGGCACTTGCCTAAGTAGCATTAGAGAATAAAAAGTGTCCAGGTAGGATAAAAACGTCCACATATACGTCAAATTGGGGGAAAAATTTGGGGACCATGTAACTGCAATTGTAGATAAACATGGGGACTGAATTCATTCATTTGAAAAGTGAGGGATTAAAATCACATAATCGCAATACTTGAGCGACTAAAATTTGATTTAAGCCCAATTTTTATTATTTGTAATTTAAGCCAAATTTTAATTATTTATTTGTAATGCAATTCTGTATGGTTTATAACCATCTTTCATATATTTCTATGATATAAAACGCTGTTGTGTTGGTGATTTAGCAATAAATTAAAGGTTAAATTATATTTTTGGTCCCTTAATTTATTTATAAGGTTCACTTTGGCTCTTTAACTTTTAAAAGGGTCAAATTGGCCCTTTAATTTATCAAGTTAACTCAAGTTGGTCCTTTCTGTCACTGTTAATAGTAACAGTGTTAGTTTTGGCAGATGTGGCACTGACGTGGTAAAAAATATCTGACATGTACAAAAAATATTTGACTTGGACAAAAATATCTGACGTGGCCCTCCCCTTCTCCAAGCCACCATGGCCAGAAACTATTACAGAGGCTGCTGACGTACCCTCTTCCCCATAGCCAGAAAACACCACCCCCTCCCCCACCATCACCCAGCCAACACCCCCTCCCCTTTTGCGGCCATAACCATAACCAGAAACGAATGGAAACCACCACCCCATGGCTAGAAACCCAAAACCCAGAACTTCATCAAGCAGAAACCCAAAATTCATATCTAAAACCCTAATCCTGCAACCCTAAGAAAGACAGAAACCCACCACTTCTCAGCAGAAACTTCATCAAGCAGAAACCCACCACTTCTTGGCCTTGCTCTGCCTTCGTTCGACCTCGTTTGGCCATGCCACCACCACCAATCTCTCCATCTCCTCAAGACCTTCAAATCCCACCGTTTGGATTCGAGATTTGAGACTGTTACCGAAGAACCACCGTCACCTTCCTCCGCCCTTTTCACCGCCGTTCGGTGCTGTTTGGCCGCGCAACGACCACCATTCTTCTCCCTTCTTCATTCTCTACAAAACCCATATCTAGATTTCACGAAACAGGGACCAAATCGAAACCCTAATCGCAGCTTTGGAGCTTGTTTTCGGCCACCGTGGGCCACCAACAGAGAAAGGGGAAGTCACAATTTCTGGTAATGGAAAGAATTGTGAAAGAGGAAACGAATGGACTTTGCCGGTAAACGTTGGAGAGGTTGAGAAAATGTAAGACTGATTCTTGACTTTAGTTAACAGTTTGGACGGAAGGACTAAGTTAGGTAAATAGTGATAAATTAAAGGACCAAAATGAACATTTTAAAAATTAAAGGACTAAAGCGAACCTTTAAAATAAGTCAAGAAAAAAAAAAAAGGTAATTTAAGGAAACTTCTGCGGTTCCTTCTTCCTCAGCTCAGCCGTCGGGTCGCCGTCGCGCACCAGCTCTCGCTGTCGACGTTATCCCAGCTCGAAGCTATCTTAT
Source organism: Calophaca sinica (assembly GCA_037113605.1). NCBI lineage: Eukaryota > Viridiplantae > Streptophyta > Magnoliopsida > Fabales > Fabaceae > Calophaca > Calophaca sinica. The sequence goes on from CM073734.1 coordinate 76,173,126, forward strand.
CCGTGAGTCTTAGTGCTTGCAAACTTTCATTATTTCGCAGTATCGATATTCTGATCCTTCCATTTTATTATCTTTATCTGTTATTATATTGTTAATTTTATTTGTTCTCAACCAGAACCTGTCTTTGTTTGTTTGTTCATTTGTTGCTTCTCAAAACCCTAAACGCAGGAAAGACCACCACGAAATAATGTCATACGACGATGTGGAGATTGAGGACATGGAGTGGAATGAGGAGTTGCAGGCATACACGTACCCATGTCCATGTGGGGACTTGTTCCAGATCACGAAGGAAGACCTAAAGCTTGGAGAGGAGATTGCTCGCTGCCCTAGCTGTTCCCTCTACATCACTGTCATCTACAACATCGAAGATTTCCTTGGCGATTCCAGTCAAAATCGAACAAACAAGGGTCTTCAGCCCTCCAAGCAACAAACCGTCACCGTTGCTTGAGTTTCAGGTCTTTCACAAATTCTTATCAATATGTTCAATCATTTACACTTAATTATGGTGTTCATTAATCTGAATGTTTAATACTTGTTTTTTTTTTTCCTGTAAAAAAAGTACTTCGATTTTCAATTCGGTTTGATATATGTGGTTTTTTTTTCATTGCAATAGTGTCTCCCTTTCTATCAGTGTAGAATGTTTAAAGAGAGAATGAAAAAGTTTTTAGTCAATTTATGGGATAGGTTCTATGATCAACTTTCTTTGGATGTAAATGAAAGTTGTACCTCTGAACTTTGAAAGGTAAGTGGAATAGAGGGTGTACCTGCAAATCCAGCTGGTTTGCGCGTGACTTACAAGTTGAAGCAGATAAATTTAACCGTGTCTCTAAACTGATTAACCTTTTGGGATGGATCTATGGTCGAAGTCAAAGTTCTATAGTCACAAGTTTTGGCATTTTTGTTACAGTATCACCAATCAAAGCTGAGAGAAAGTGTATCTAAATAACTTGAAAGATGAGGAATGAGACAGTTCATTTGATGATATCTAAGTATCGCATCACTTAATGTTTTAGCATTGTGTGATATGTTTATGGTTTAAGATTCCAAGGGACGACTGGAGTATGAAGTATGCCATTAGTAGTCAAGAAACAGTGTGTATATTTGATATACTTGAAGCATGAGTCTGTGATAAAGCTTCTTATCAAGTCATCAAGGCAAGTATATTATGGACACCAGTATCAAGTGGTCCTGTTGATGCACTCATGACTTGATGCTTTATTGATTAGTGGTAAGGAAGCCTTTGCTAGGAGTTATTTATCCTAAACTTCACCGATCTCTCCTATCTTAGTTTTTCATCCTAAGGCATATACTTGTATTAATTTCTTTTCACGACTCTTCCACCTGCTGAAAAATCAAATTCTAAGTGACTTCTTCATATAATATGAAACTATAGTGGTATAGAACCTGAGAGGTAATGCAATTTGTAACCTCCCGACTGATGTCAATCCCCTTTATGGCCAAAGTTTAATCTCACGAGAAGGTTCTTGCCTCTCAGCTCGGCACTTGGCGGCTATGTGGCCTCTCAACCAAGGTCTATCCTCCTCCAACCAAGGTTTATCCTTCCTTTTAGCTAAGATTTGAGGATCAAACTGTGGAGGGCCCACTTCTATGAATCACGACTCACTAATTTAGCACACAAGTCAAATCAATGGACCTATATTTAAATGGTGTAACTGCTTATGAAAGACGAACATCATGACCATGATGGAGGCCTATTGATAAGATGCACCCTTGATTCCCTTCTGGGCATTTATGGGATCCTAAAACTCAGAGAGGGTTAAAAAAGAAAATTTGGAACCTGAAGAAGCCAGAAGAAAAATGTGTCCTGGATGCTAAGACAGACTCTTGAACTAGGCACACTAGATCAAATGCTGGTTTTGACCACTTAGCGTGTAATGCAATTTACTAGTACTCTGATTTTTTTGTGCTAAATTTCCCTTATAGGTTTCCTAATTTGTGATATCTTGTCAAAAGCTCCCTCTCATGCTCTTGTAAATCATATAATTGCGTTTTGGTAAAGAACTATCATATCACCTATAAACAAATCTTTAGGTGTCCCCCCTTTCTTTTTGGGTTCACTGCTGGTTCTTTGTGTTGTTGACTGTGATTTGTGTTTTATTACCGGACACTTTTTTCTCTCTCTGTTAATCTCCTTTTATTGTTTGTTGAGGAGTGGCCAGCTGCAATTGCGGTGTACTTTTGGGTCTGGGACTCTGGGCTTTATATTTTGGGTTCTATTCTCATAGTATATTGAAAGTTGAAGAATACTTAATGTAGTTGTAATCAGATTATTTATTGTTGCTTGTGAGTTTATGCAGAATTGTGAATAGTTTATTTTCTTTTCCCTAAACGAATGAATACACTGATTTGCAGATGTCCTGAAATGGTGGGAGCAATAGATTTTGTCAAGGCTTTGATTTATCGCAGCATTGCATATTTTGTTTTTGCAGATAGGAATGAATTCTTGGTAATTTAGATGAACAATGGAGAAAATCGAAATGAAGTATTCGAGACTATGGTATAGCAAGATTACTACTATTAGTTATAGATAACTGCTATTTACTCTTCAGCAAAGGGAGCCAATAATTTTACCATTGAACTCAATTGAGCTTTGATATGGAATCATGTTAGTCATGTCATTTGGCGTTATGAAACAAATCGTTGTAATGGTTAGATTTCATAATACCTCTCTTTTACAAGACAAGAGTATAGTTATGTTAGAGTGTGATATATATAGCATAATATGCAAGATTTATTCCATGTTTGATACATATTAAAAAAGAACAATTTGTTCGGTTCATGTTTCAAATGTTGTCAAAGGAGATTAGTCACTGGCGAACCCGGTGAATATTGCGCACCAATAACATAGTAACTAAAAAAAAGGAGAAGAAATAAAATGAAAAGAAATTCAATAAAATTATCATATCATTGTATGGATATCTTGTAATAAAATAAAATGACATTAATTAAAAAAGATGGTTTCATTCCATACTCCTCAAAAAGGAGAAGAATAGATGTTTCGTATTCTATTCATTCTGTTGATAATATTTTAATAATTAAAAAAAAAATTTCTCGAATTAGACAGACATTTAACAGAATAATAAGATGCATGAGGAGATTGTGCAGCATAACTTGCACCTCACAATCAAGGGACACAAAAATATGAAAGTACTTGGCATCAGAATCGTTGTCGACTATGAAGACCATTTCAAGTAACTGGTCAGGAACAGGAACCTTTTGATAGGAAGGTTAATAGAAGCCCTAATTAGAAGAGTTGATCATGTGAAAGATAGCGTACTAGTTGGATACAGATACAACCTTAATAAATCTGGATTTGACTCTTTTAAAGTGAGTTTATCAATATTATTTGAACATCAAATTAGGACACCAAAATCAAAAACAATTTTGTTGGTTAACGCAGTTCACACACGTGGTTAATGAAATGAGTTTATCAATATAGTGTTTTGATTTTAGTCTTTGCAAAATTTTTTGTTTGTTTTTTGTCCCTATAAAATATTTTATTTTGATTTTGTTCATTCTAACCAAAATTTGTAGGAAATTCAGTAGAAAAATTAAGTGTTTTCTATGAATTTTACTATGAATTTTGGCCGAAATAATGGTTTTTAGTTTTTTGGATCAAAATTTCACAAGAAACTTGGTAGAAAAATGAAGTGTTTCTACGGACTTTTCTATGAATTTTGGTTAGAAGGACTAAAATTAAAATAAAATATTTTATAGGGACAAAAAACAAACACGCTCTTTCTCCCTTCAGTATTGAATTTTTAGAATTGAGTTTTTATTACTCACCATGAAATTTCTCAAAATCACCATGAAATTCATTTTTAATGCTGTTTTTTTAAACAATCGGTATTATAAGTTAAAAGTTAAATGCGGTAACAAGTTATGATGCCATTGCTACAATAACGCAATTAAAAGTTACGGCCGATTTTATGAGAAAACCGCGATAACAAAACCGCGATAACAAGTTATGACGCCGTTTTATAAGCCAACTGCGGTTAAAACCTGAAAAATGGAACAAGCTATGACCGGAAATGGAACAAGTTATGACTCGGGTTTTATAAGCCAACCGCGGTTAAAAGGTTAAAACCTGAAAAATTAATTTTCCTCCCAAATACCTCATTCTCATTCTTTACCCTAGCCTCCCTCTCTGCGAAGTCCCTCACATCTAGGGATTGCAAAATGGGCCGCCCGGCCCGACCCGCCATGAGCCCGCGTAAAAATGGGCTAACCCAACCCGGTCCGTCAAGGGATTATGGGTTGAGATGCTGAGCCCGGCCCGATCTATAACGGGTTGGGTGGGCTTGGGCTGACCCGTCAAAAAATAAAAATAAAAAAAATAAAATAAAAAATAAATAAAAATCTAAAATTTAGACTAAAACTAGCCAAAACAAGCCAACCTATCTGGCCGACCCTCAAGAGTCCACCCAAAACAGGCCACAATAGTGGGTTGGCTAGCAAGCAGCCCGAAAATGTAAAAAAAGAAAGAAAAAATTGTTCAAAAATAGGAGAAAAAATAAAAAATTATATATATACTGGCCCGATGGGTTGGCTCGGCCCGCTCATGGCCTGCAGGATTGACGGACTAAATGGATTGAGCTAAATGAGCTTATGGGTTGACGAACCCCAACCCAACCCAACCTATTTGATACTCCTGATGGGCCCACTCGATGGCGAAGCACGTTTTGCCACCCCTACTCACATCCTCATTTCCCCCCTTCTTTTCTCTGTGAGGGCAACAGAGCAAAACGCGAAGAACGCAAGAACGCGAGAACGCGAAGCTTTCCCCTCTTCTTTTCTCTTCTTCTTCTTCATCGCTCTCGCAAGGTGGTTCAGTTCCGGTGGAAACCTTTCTTCGGTTTCCGATTTGTGGTTGTTGTGAGGCTTTCTTCGGTTTCGATTTGTGGTTCAGTTCCGGTAAACGACGCCGATTTGATTTCGGCGGTCTTCGGTTTCAGCGGCGACGATTTGTGACCATAGATCAGTGGAAGTCGGCGGCGGTGGGTAGTGAGACTGAGGGTGAGGGTGAGGGTGAGGCGGCGGCGACGACTGAGTATAGTTGTTTTGTTTTTTCAGTTCTTATATTGTATCACCTTGCCTTTTATTTCTTTGGTTATGAGTTGCTGGAAATCTCATCTCATATGAAATATTGATGTTGTAGCTTGAATTTTGTGCTAGGGTTTCTTCTTGGATCTATTTTTTTTTTGCCCCCCAACCAAAAAAAATTGAGACTCTGTGTGATTTCATTTTTTTTTCTAGCCTTTTGCATTGTTGGGTTGTGGTAAAAGTGTTCTTTTGAAATGAAAGTTGAAGTTTTTGCTAATGGGTTGAATGATATGTTGCTTGGTTTATACACAGAGTCTGTTACCACAGGAGGAGGCTGTGATTTTTGTGGTTTCTACCACAGGCCAGGGTGATACCCCTGATTCCATGAAGGTTACTTGAAAATGTCTTTTATATACTACTTTCTACTTTCTTTTGCTTTGTGGCATTATCTGAGGTTGTTGTTAATATATTGTTTTGCTGATTGTTGCAGGTATTTTGGAGGTATCTTCTTCGGAGAAACCTAAGCCAACATTGGCTGAAAGAGGTTCTTTATGCTGTTTTCGGTTTTGCGAATCTGGAAAATCATGCTTTCCTCAAAATGAATGAGTTCCATTTTGGTCTTCAGTATTGAGTTTTCATTATTCACCATGAAATTCCTCAAAATCGCCAATCCCAAATCCATTTACCGCCATCCCCAAACACGCTCTTTCTCCCTTCCCACTGCGGCCCCGTCCTCACCAATCACCGAATCCACGCTCCTTCATTCCATCGAATCTTCTCAGTGGCATTTCATCGAACAAGTTGCCCCACACCTCACCCCTTCCCTTCTCTCTTCCACCCTATCCACCCTTCACCAAAACCCCCAACTCGTTCACACTCTCCTATCCCACCTTCAAACCCACCCTCACTCCCTCGACCTCGCCACCCGATGTCTCGCTGTCTGCATCCTCTACCGCCTCCCATCTCCCAAACCCTCTCTCCACCTCCTACACCCCCTCATCGTCACTGGCGCCGCCACTCCCACCATGATTTTCAACCAATTATCACTCTCCCGCGACCATCTCAATACCAAAACCACCATCGTCTTTGACCTTCTCCTCAGGGCTTACTGCCAACTCAGGAAACCCAATGGGGCTCTGGAGTGTTTCAACATGATGAAGGAAAAAGGGGTTGCCCCCAAAACTGAGACTTGCAATCAGGTTTTGAGTCTGTTCCTGAAACTGAACAGAACCCAGATGGCTTGGGTTCTGTATGCAGACATGTTTAGGATGCAGATCAAATCCAGTGTCTGCACTTATAACATAATGATCAATGTCTTGTGTAAAGAAGGCAAGTTGAAAAAGGCAAAGGAGTTCATTGGCCACATGGAAGCTCTTGGTGTGAAGCCTAATGTTATTACTTATAACACCCTTATACATGGATACTGTTTAAGAGGCAGGTTTAAAGGTGCTCGTGTGATTTTTCAAACAATGAGGGATAAAGGTCTTGAACCTGATTGTTACACCTATAATTCTTTCATTGCTGGGATGTGTAAAGAAGGAAGAATTGAGGAGGCATCTGGTTTACTTAGAAACATGTTGGAATTTGGCTTGGTTCCTAATGCTGTAACATACAATGCTTTGATCGATGCGTGCTGCAATAAAGGGGATATGGATAAGGCTTTTGCCTATAGGGATGAGATGATGAGTAGAGGGATAGTGACATCTCTTGTCACCTATAATTTGATCATTCATGCACTGTTTATGGAAGGAAGGATGGGGGAAGCTGATAATATGATAAAAGAAATGAGAGAAAAAGGGATGGAGCCTGATGTTGTTACTTATAACATATTGATTAATGGTTATTGTAGGTGTGGGGATGCAAAGAAAGCCTTCACCCTTTATGATGAAATGGTGGAAAGAGGGATTCAGGCAACATTGGTGACATATACATCACTTATATATGTTCTTGGGAGAAGGAATAGGATGAAGGAGGCAGATTACTTGTTCAAGAAGACTCAAAAAGAAGGTCTGCTTCCGGATATCATAATGTTTAATGCATTGATCGATGGTTACTCTGCAAATGGTAACATTGATTGTGCATTTCAGCTCTTAAAAGAGATGGATAGCGCAAAGGTTCTTCCTGATGAAATCACTTACAATACCTTGATGCAAGGGTACTGTAGGGAGGGGAAAGTGGAAGAAGCTAGGAAACTTCTTGATGAGATGAAGAGAAGGGGGATCAAACCTGACCATATTAGTTACAATACACTCATTAGTGGTTACAGTAAGAGAGGGGATACGAAGCATGCTTTTAGAGTTCGTGATGAAATGTTGGCTTTAGGATTTGATCCTACCGTTCTCACTTACAATGCTCTCATACAAGGCTTGTGCAAAAACCATCAAGGCGAGCACGCTGAAGAGCTCCTTAGAGAAATGGTTAGTAAAGGCATTACTCCTGATGACAGCACCTACCTATCTTTAATTGAGGCGATGGACACAGCTGAAGACCATGTGGGAAATGAGGATAAATGAATTTGTGCTTGTCTTCATTTACTTGGAAATTGAATGGAGAAAGGGCTGTAACAACTGCTTGGAGAAAATAGTTTATTGAGAGTCATGTGTGGAAAATTCTATTTGTGAAGTTTGAACACTGGTGTCTTGGCACTCCTGATTTTACAAGCTGCATCATTGAGCAAACATGTGCCTGATTATGAAGATTAAGCGAATGGAGTTTTTTGAATAAGTATAATATGCCTTACTCAATTTTGTTGTTGTAAGATTATATATATATATATATATATATATATATATATATATATATATTTTACTTTAATAGTTACATCAGTTTTGTACCCTATAGTTTATTTATTGGTGATTCCGTTTAACATTAAAAAATAATAACTAATGATTGAATTTGGCCTTCTTTGATTGCATAGACAGGAAGATTGTGTTAGTAATAGGCCTCCAATTACAAGGACTTATGTTAGGAGAAGGCCTAGAAATGCTTAACAGTCAGTTTATTTTGCTTATTAGTCAGTTTATTTCATTATTAGTAACTGTTGTGAGGTTCAAAACTGAGCGAAATATTTATTACTTTACTTGTCTAATAAACAACAATTGCCTTAAATAATGTCTTTTATTTTCTGGTTTTCAATTTCTGCTCATGGTTCGAGTCTCTGCACTGTTTTGTAGTTAACTTGTTGCTCTCATCTGACTATATTCGCTTGTGGCTTTGTGCCTAATCCTAGTTATGGATAAGGTCATTTTCTTCTGATGTGAATCGAGTTTTCTGCTATCATGAGCTTCTGGATATGAATAAAGTTGCACATCAAAATACCTCCGCTTTCAGCCTGTTTCTCCTTGTGTGCTTGGTTGAAACATGATGGTTCTTGTACCAGGTGTGGTGCTGGCCAAGATTCAATCTTTCAGAGATTGTCCAAGAGTTCTCCCTATTTGGCATCTTTTGGGGTTTGATTTTACCCAGCAGGCCAATGACTCTGACCATTGTAGTTGTTTTAGAACACATGCTACTTAACTGCAGCATGGTTCCTTATTCACAATTATTTGTTGGATTCTTTGGAGGGCTAGAAATGATGAGATTTTCGCTGATTACATGTGGGAGAATTGGAAAATTTTGAGCAACATTAGATCTTTCTTGGATGCATCTGTTGAAGCTTTTGGCAGTATCAACTCTAGCAAAGCCACCCGTTTGGTTACTTGGCTTCCTTCTCAGGATAATCGAATCAAATTAAACGTAGATGGAAGTTCTTTTGGTAACCCAGGCCAGTCTGGATATGGGGGGTTGCTTAGAAACAATCTTAATGAGTGGCTCATGGGATTTTCAGGATCTTGTGGTATCACTACCAATATTAATGCGGTTGTAGTTAATGGCTTGAAGTTAGTTTGGGATAATGGTTATAAGAATGTGATTTGTGAATCCGATTCTAAAACTGTTTTGTTGATGATTGAAGAAGGTGTTCTAATTACTCATCCTCATGCTCCTATTGTTGATCACATTAGAACCTTAAGGAATAAAGCCTGGGAAGTGACCTTCACTCATACCTTAATAGAAGATAATAGTGGAGCTGATCAATCAATCAATCAATCTACTATAGTAATAAAATCAGGTTTTTCTAGACACGTGGCAGCATTAGCTTAATCACTTCTCTAATAAGCTTTTTCTCTTCCCTCTCTTCTTTTAAAAAAACGAAACAGGTTTGAAATTTGAATTCCTCTCATCTAAATATCTGACCAGTTTTCTCCTCCTCTATCTTCTGCTTCTCTGTATCTCTCGGTTCTCATCTCCTCATTTTTTTTTTCTCTTTTTCATTCCCAGCAGAATTTTCACATCGGCTCCTCTTCTCCCTCATCTGCTTTTTTTCAAGCTTTGGAGCAAGGCAACATGGAGAGCTGGTCTTCAGCTTCGGCCCCTCTCCCCCACCTGACTCTACTCCCACATTTCTTTTACTCATTCTTTTAGCTAATTTTGCTTTTGTTGTATGCATGTGGAACGGACCAAATTGTGGGAGGAGGCAACCTAAATAGATCAACCGTGCTTCCACAGGATAGCCCAACCCGGCTTCCAATTCTTCAATCCCTTCACCGGAGAATGCCTCGCCGGAATCCTCTCCACCCGGATCTCCTCTCTCGACTTCAAAATCGAAACCAAAATCAAGGTCTGGTCAAACCCTTCCTTTTCATTTCTGCCATTTTTATAATTCACAAAATATATAAACAATATTAATAATAAAAATAATTCAGAAAAAACAGAAAAATAGTGAACGGTTTTTTCGATGATGCTGTTGGCAGGACGTGTTTGTGCAATTGCAATTGCTATATTCTTTTATTTTCAACTTTTTTATTTTTTTTATTGGGGGTGTGTGTGGGGTTCGTTGTTGTTGCAGTGGCACATGCTATTGTTCCGAGGATGAGTTTGGATGAGCTGTTTGAGCAAAATGGTGAGGTTGCCAAATCTGTCTTGGAGGAACTTGAAAAGGTAACTCAGTGTTTCTTTCTCTTTTGGATCTGTAACCTTACCATGTTTTCCCCTCTGTTGGTGTGGTGTATTATTAGTTGAGGCCTTTTTTATGATTGACTCTTTTTTTACCCAGTAAACTTATTTGGTATTTGGTCTAAATATGTTTTAATTGTTGTGTACCCACTTCATATATTAGGAAAAATCAACTCTCATGTGAAGTTTGACTCATTGAGCAAGAGTAGCTAATGACCTTGAATTGATCTCAAATTGGGTTGAGCATATTCTAAACAAGTATGCCAAGCCTAAATGCAGCTTTTCATTATTTTCACTCTCTCATATCTGACACTCAAAAATAGTTTTGTTAAATTTACATTTGAGTCTGTTTTAACTAATACAATGCTATGAACGGTAGGTTTCATGTGAAGAAGCTATAGAAACTTCTAAGATTCTTGCCTTGAAAGAAGGTTTACTGGAATGAAAAGTTAATTATTTGGTATGGTTTGTAGTAATTTTCCATCTTATCATCAAGTATAAGGCTAGCTGACTAAAGCTGGTTTTCTATCTTGATTTCTAGCTTGAGCGTGACACTGATTATGCAGCACATGGTACTTTTTAATATATTTCCATTTTATTATATATTAGAACCAACATCTGCTGGTATAATATCCAATGTGTGTCATCCCCTGTTTACATAACTATTATGGAGGTGAGACTGTCTTTAACTTTCCATTTTCTCGCAGAACAGAGATATTGGTCTTCTCTTATTTTTTACCCTGCTGGCTTTGTATTTTGCAGAGGTGAGCATAGCTTTGAAGTTCCCATTTTAAATTTCAGATCTCAACATATTTTTAAGGTTGCCATTTATTCTCACTGTGGTGACTAATACTCATGAATCTTCTCATCTCCTTCCTCTCAAAAGTATTGTTATATGTTTAACTTTTTAGCACAATTTGTCACAGTAAGATTAATAGAACACAAACAGAATTGGGGAAAATATCAAGTAGAAATGGTATTAACACTGGAAACAGGGAAGGAATTCCCTAATACAGGCAATGTAAACAGTGAATGAAACAATGGATGGAGAGACTCTCTCCTTGGAGGAAATGGATAAAAACTGCAAAAGAAAATGATACTCCCAAGATGAGAATACCCCCTACTGAGAGAGAGAACAACTCCTACTATTCAGTCCCACGATCTACTCCAAAACCAGCCTGCCTCTCCCCCTCCGTGAATCCCTTTTTATGCATATTCTCCTCCCTCTATCCACTAATTCCCTCGATCCCCTTCTCCAATCTTGGGCTGCCACCTGTACAGTTAGTTATTCCCACTCTCAAGTCATAACTTCCCTCATTCTCCTCCATTCTAGAATATTCTCCCCTCACATTAATAATGGGCCTATCATTAATAGTGGGCCTAACAAAGATTAAATTTGACAATATACTTTTTTTTAGCACAATTTTGTCTACTGGTTTCTTCAATATTTAAGTTCATTCTCAAATCATAAATCATCAACTCTAAAAATGAAAAGAAGTATTTAGAATCAGTGTTATTTCAATTTTACATTGGTAAGAAGAAAGCTGAATTCTAGATATATATTATATGTCTTTTGTTTCAACAGGGGAGAGTCAGTTTGATGGATAGGAGCAGGTGGAAGCTTGGAGTGTTGTAATGGATGCATCTTAACAATATCTCTTGGCTTTTCTCTCTTCCAATTTTTCTCTTGGCTTCTCTTGGCTTTGCTATTTGTTTTAAGGTTCTTCTTTTGTTTATTGACAGCTAAACTTTCAGAAATATTTTCCTTCTTAGAGAAACCATTGCAATCAAGGATGGGATTTATGAAGCTTCTTGAAAGGTATAAAGTGGTTTTAATTTTTCGCTCAATAGTACCTTCTCAATCTCACATGCATATTGGGCTTATTTTATGTTGTTCTATTTTCCATCATTAGGATGCTCATGTTTATTAGTAGGACAACACTATGATGTTACCTTTTGCAGTTATATTATCTCTTTCAGCTTTCATTATTAACTTAATTGATTAATTGATTGGCATAAACTCCATTGAGTTCCTCTTCATTTAGACTCAGTAATTTGACTTAAAAGCAACTGATTAAAGGAGAGAGTAGTGTTTTTTGTATATTAAGGTGGTACTTAAAGCCCTTTGTTCTTTGCATTTCTTCTATTGTTTCCAGTTTAGACTGAAAACATATCTCAACAGATTTGATGTGTTTCTTTCACATGCTTTGTGATTAGCAAACTTGATGGTTACATAATTACTGCTTTTGTGACATAAAATAGCTTAATTTTGTCCTAAGGGAGTGGATTATGTTGTGTTGTTAAGGGAGTCGGCTGTTAGAGACACATGATTGATGTGGTCTTGCACGTTCAGAAGGAATATCAACTTGGAATTAGCGCTCTGATCAAATTTTGCACATCATAAAGGTATGTTGATGTTTAACCTCTCATTAAACTAATATTTGTCATCATTGGTAAATGTTAATTTCATGGAGCCTCAAGATGAACACATTTTAATGATTACGAATTTAGAATTTGGTTCGTGATTGCTCAACATGAATGGATACTTCATTATCTTAATATGTTTGTAGACAGCCAATTTACCGTTGAGGCTTAGGATGCATTGTGTTTCCCCATTAATTGCATGTTAATAGCCTTAATTTTTCTTTTACTCAGTTTGTGCCTAATTATAGGGCGTCACTGTGCTGTGATTTTTTAGTATTCCTTACGTAGTATGACAGTGGTAGAGGGATCATAAAACTTCAAGACACAGTTTTTGTACCACTTATTAACTTGACTTTTTATATTGCAGCTGATTACTATACATAAACAAACTGTTGTTAAATAAAATTTAGGAAATTGGCCCTTCAAAAATTGGGTCCTGTGTTGCCATTGCACAAGGAATATATCATGTTCTGTGTTGAAAGTTGAAAACATCTTCTTATGCAATCAAATGGACAATGCTTTCTATTTCTACTTTCCTATTGCAATGACTCTACTATTGGATTGGGTTATGATTTCAATGGAGGAGATTGTCCTTAAAATATGCTGATAGTTATGTATATCTATATTGCTATAACACTAACTGTTTTTCTTTTCTTTCACTTCCATTCAATTCAGTCCTTTGCTATAACACTTAACATCATTTGTATTTTTCCTTTTATTAAGACTAACTGCTTTGAGAGAGGAGTTTTGTTTCTTAGCTTGCTTTTTTATTTATCACGCAGGAGGTCTATTGTTTGGATGTATGAGAAAGCATGCTCTTAGTTGTTGAAATATCAGTCCCACGGCTTGCATCAACCTCATTGAACTCTCCCCGTCCTCACGGTGACAAGCAAATGTTGAAGCTATATTTGGTTGCTTTACCTTTTTGTAAGGTCTATATATGCTTGAGACCCAGTAATTGTAGTAGAGAGGTTTATATCCTAGGCTGCAATTGAGTGTTTTACATGTTAGAGAAGTGTGAATTGCAGGATATTTATTATCGGGTCATATTCAAATAAAGAAAATGCGACATCCATTGCCTTACTTAAATGCTTGAAGCGCCAAATTGAATATCAGCACCTAGAGTCTGGCTATTTGATTTCATTTAATTAAATATGGGATCTGAACGATAAAATACAAATAAACAGGATAATAGAGGTTTGATAATAGATGTCATCAAGAGGGGACGACTATTGTAACACCATGCAATTGTATCATTATTGATTTGACTTCCGGTGTATTTTATTCAACAACATTCCTAGATTTTTTATTAATTTTGAAGATTCATAGTCATATACTTGACAATACACGTTACTTCAATTGAATAAAATAAATATTTTAAGGTAATAATAACATGAGGGCTTATGTTAATAACAACTTAGGAACACGTGAAACTATTGGAGAGGATCTGCTTAACCATGTTGAATTGGGAAAGAATACTAAACCATGTTGAATTGGCAATGTCATGCTTAGGAAAACAATGATCAAAGATAAATAGAAAACACTTAAGTATAGCAATGTGCACATGCTGTTTTGCAAATTATTTCATTAGGCCAGTATCATGTGTCAATATTGTCATCTTTATTTTATTTTTATTTTTTGTTTTTTGTTTTTTTATTTTCTATTTTTCTACTTTTAGTTTTAAATTTTTTTTATTGTTTTTTTATTTTGTCCTTATTTTCCTTTTTTTATTTTTTAAATTCTTAAATTTCTTTTGTATTTTAAAATTTTTTTTTTAAATTTCTTTTGTAATTTTTTTTTACTTGTTTTCTGGTTATATTTTTATATTTTATTTTTTCTTAATGTTTTCTTATTTATTTTAACCTTTTAGCCTCATTTTTTATATATTTTTTGTAACGATTTCTCTCTTTTTTTTAAATTTGTATTTTTTTATTTTTTTGAGCAAAAAATATTTTTAGTCCTTACGGGAAAATATTACATGTGCTCGATGTAATTTTATTATCTTTAAACACATATCAAATTTATAATTGTCTTTATCATTTATAAGTGATTATTTTGTTTTTTAGTCCCTACGGGAAAATATTACATATTATGAGTATAATTTTATCGTCATTGAACACATATCATTATTTATAAATGATGATTTTGCTTATTAGTCCCTACGGGAAAATATTACATGTTATCGATATAATTTTATCGTCTTAGAACACATATTAATTTCATAAATATTTTTATTATTCATAAATGATAATTTGGCTTTTTAGTCCCTATGTGAAAATATTACACGTTGTCAGTGTAATTGTATAGTGTTCGAACACATACGAATTTCATAAATATATTTATTATTTATAAATGATAATTTTACTTTTTAGTCTATACGGGGAAATATTATATGTTGTCGGGGTACTTTTCGTCTTTGAACACATTAAATTTATAAATGTTTTTATAATTTAAAAATAATTATTTTGCTTTTTCGTTCCCATAGGGAAACATTACATGTCGTTGGTGTAATTTTATTGTATCTGAACACATGTCAAATTTATAAACGTCTTTATCATTTATAAATAATTATTTTGCTTTTTAGTCTTTACGGAGAAACATTACATGTTGTCGATATAATTTTATCCTCTTTGAACACATATTAAATGATTAAATGTCTTTAATAAATGATTATTTTTCTTTTTAGTCCCTACGGGAGAACATTATATGTTGTGGGTATAATTTTATCGTCATTGAACACATATCAATTTTATGCATCTATTTATTATGCTCAAGCTTATTTGAATTTAAAAGAATATAAATTTAGTATAAATAGACTTTTAAATATATAACAAACTATTTACGAACATGATATTTTCGCACATGCGTAAAAACGAATAAGACACGTGCGTACGCACGGGTAACTTACAAGTTACCAATAATAAAACTAGGTTTCTTAGGACACGTGTCACGCTCTCATCAACTCAAATATTTAATTATTTTTTTAATTTTTTAATTATTTTTAATTTTTAATTTTTAATTTTACGTTTTTTTAATTTTTATTATTTTTGTTATTTTCATTTTCCTTTATTTTTTTGTTATACTATTTTTTATTTTCCTTATTTTTTTTTTCAATTTATCTTCTATCTATTTATCTATTAATAAAACAAGATTTTTTAGGACACATGTCATTATCTTATCAACTCTAATATTTTATTACTTTTTATTTATTAATTTTTAATTAAATAATTATGTATTTTTTACTTTTTCTTTTTTTGCTTATATTGTATATTTTTTTATTTTTTCTTAATGTCTCTTTTTATTTTTTCTTACTTTTTTTTACTCTTATTTTTTTATATATCTTTTTCTAATGTTGTTTATCTTCTTATTTTTTAATTTGTATTTTATTTTTATTATTTTAAAATACCTTTTTATTTTTTATACGAGCGCAAACGTCTTTATTATTTATAAATGATAATTTGGCTTTTTAGTCTTTACGGGGAAATATTACATGTTGTGGGGTAGTTTTATCATCATTAAAACACATATCAAATTTATAAATTTCTTTATTATTTATAAATGATTATTTTACTTATTACTCTCTATGGCGAAATATTACATGTTATCGATGTAAAATCAATCTTCGAACTCATATCAACTTTATAAATATCTTTATTATTTATAAATGGCAATTTTGTTTTTTAGTCTCTACGGGAAAACATTACATGTTGTCCGTATAATTTTATCATCTTTGAACACATATCAAATTTATAAATGTTTTTATAATTTTAAATGATTATTTTACTTTTTAGTCCCTACGGGGATCCATTGCATGTTGTTGGTGTAATTTTATCGTCTTTGAACACATATCAAATTTATAAATGTCTTTATCGTTTGTAAATGATTATTTTACTTTTTAGTATTTACGGAGAAATATTACATGTCGTGAGTGTAATTTTATCGTCTTTGAACACATATGAAATTTATAAATGTCTTTATCATTTATAAATAATTATTTTTCTTTTTAGTTCTTACGGGAAAACATTACATGTTATTGATGTAATTTTATTATAAATGATTATTTTGCTTTTTAGTTCCTACGGAGAAACATTATATTTTGTGCTGTAATTTTATCATCATTAAACACATCAAAATTATAAATGTTTTTATTATTTATAAATGATGATTTTGCTTATTACTCCCTACGGGGAAACATTACATGTTATCGATGTAATTTTATCGTCTTTGAACACATATCAAATTTATAAATGATTTTATTATTTATAAATGATAATTTTGCTTTTTAGTCCTTACGAGAAAACATAACATATTGTCAGTGTAAATTTATCGTCTTGGAACATGTTCTGAACAGAACTTCAGAGGATGACCGGAGGGAAGCAATACGGTTGCGCTCGCGACGGATGACGACGGTGTGTTGGGGGGGTATACCTGTAAACACTCCGACGCTCAAGTCAGTGTGTGTCCGAGGTGAGTGAAGAGGTGGAAGAATAATCATTACCTCGATCCTTTGACGCGGTCTCTTTAAATACGAGTTGAGGACGGTTACCGATGAGTAACCGTTCCGTGAAACCCGGGAGTCGGCAGTTAATTCTTTTAATGCTGAGAACCGTTGGGTCGGCTGCGTCGATGTGGTCTCGAGGGAAGGTGGAGCGACATGGACAGAACTTCAGATTGGGCCTGGAAGGTGGATCTTCGGATTGGGCCTCTGCCCAGTCCGGAACAGTTGCCCCCCAAGTCGCTAGCTCGAATGTCGAGGTGGTGACTTGTTGTCGAAGTTCGTTGATGTCGACGTTCGACGTCCTTGTTCGTAAGGAACTGCAAGTGCCGTCATGTCGTGCTTGTTCATTAGTTCATTCGGGACCTTCGTGTTCCACGTCTGGCCGGGCGATTCGACACGAGGCTTGATGTGCTTGTGCAAGGCACAAGGCTTTGTCACGAGCTCGTGCACGCGGTCTCGGCACGAGGTCGATCACAGGTGCTTGTGAAAGGCACAAGGCTTTGTCACGAGCTCGTGCACGCGGTCTCGGCACGAGGTCGATCTCCTCATCAGGTGCTTGTGCAAGGCACAAGGCTTTGTCACGGTCTCGGCACGAGGTTCTGTTCCTGTCAAAGTATAGACAATTTGCAACAACTTGATGTAATAAAGTTAGCATTAATTTTTACGCTGAGTAAAGTGCTCGTAGTCGAGTTTTATACTTTCCTGTGAGAGTAGTTCATCTGGCTGTCCAAGCGGCAAGGTTGAGGTCATCAAACAATCAAGGTCAACGACGTAGCCGAGTTTAAAGCCGTCTGAATTTTGAAATTGCAGAGGTGGGCCTGGTAAGTCGCTCGAGTACTAGACTGCGTATCCACCTGTTGTAGAGGTGCTTGTGCAAGCGCACAAGGCTTTATCACGAGCTCGTGCACGCGGTCTCGGCACGAGGCTGGATCTCTTCATCAGGTGCTTGTGCCAACGCACAAGGCTTTATCACGAGCTCGTGCACGCGGTCTCGGCACGAGGTCGATCACAGGTGCTTGTGCCAACGCACAAGGCTTTATCACGAGCTCGTGCACGCGGTCTCGGCACGAGGTCAATCTCTTCATCAGGTGCTTATGCCAACGCACAAGGCTTTATCACGAGCTCGTGCACGCGGTCTCGGCACGAGGTCGATCTCTTCATCAGGTGCTTGTGCCAACGCACAAGGCTTTATCACGAGCTCGTGCACGCGGTCTCGACACGAGGCTCGATCTCTTCATCAGGTGCTTGTGCAAGGCACAAGGCTTTATCACGAGCTCGTGCACGCGGTCTCGGCACGAGGTCGATCTCATCATCAGGTGCTTGTGCCAACGCACAAGGCTTTATCACAAGCTTCGCACGCGGTCTCGACGAGATCGATCTCATCATCGGTGCTTGTGCTAACGCACAAGGCTTTATCACGAGCTCGTGCACGCGGTCTCGTGACGAGGTCGATCACTTCATCGGTGCTTGTGCGCTAACGCGACAAGGCTTTATCACGAGCTCGTGCACGCGGTCTCGTGACGAGGTCGATCCGCAGTGCTTGTGCTAACGCGCAAGGCTTTATCACGAGCCTGCACGTGCGGTCTCGACGCGAGGTCGATCCGCGGTGCTTATGCCAACGCACAAGGCTTTATCACGAGCTCGTGCACGCGGTCTCGGCACGAGGTCGATCTCTTCATCAGGTGCTTGTGCCAACGCACAAGGCTTTATCACGAGCTCGTGCACGCGGTCTCGACACGAGGCTCGATCTCTTCATCAGGTGCTTGTGCAAGGCACAAGGCTTTATCACGAGCTCGTGCACGCGGTCTCGGCACGAGGTCGATCTCATCATCAGGTGCTTGTGCCAACGCACAAGGCTTTATCACGAGCTCGTGCACGCGGTCTCGGCACGAGGTCGATCTCTTCATCAGGTGCTTGTGCAAGGCACAAGGCTTTATCACGAGCTCGTGCACGCGGTCTCGGCACGAGGTCGATCT
The DNA here is from genome assembly GCA_037113605.1 of Calophaca sinica. Taxonomy (NCBI): domain Eukaryota; kingdom Viridiplantae; phylum Streptophyta; class Magnoliopsida; order Fabales; family Fabaceae; genus Calophaca; species Calophaca sinica. The sequence continues at coordinate 76,192,080 of CM073734.1, forward strand.
CATCATCAGGTGCTTGTGCCAACACACAAGGCTTTATCACGAGCTCGTGCACGCGGTCTCGGCACGAGGTCGATCACTTCATCTGGTGCTTGTGCCAACGCACCAGGCTTTATCACGAGCTCGTGCACGCGGTCTCGGTACGAGGTCGATCTCATCATCAGGTGCTTGTGCCAACGCACAAGGCTTTATCACGAGCTCGTGCACGTGGTCTCGGCACGAGGTCGATCACTTCATCAGGTGCTTGTGCCAACGCACAAGGCTTTATCACGAGCTCGTGCACGGTCTCAGACGCAGGTCGATCACGGTGCTTGTGCTAACGCACAAGGCTTTGCCACGAGCTCGTGCGCGCGGTCTCAAAGACGAGGCTCGATCTCTTCATCGGTGCTTGTGCTAACGCACAAGGCTTTATCACGAGCTCGTGCCGCGCGGTCTCGACGCGAGGTTCCATCAGAGGTGCAAGGTTTTGATAGTAAATAAATGCTGATTGCGTATTTCTTCAATCATACTTCACTGCTTCACATTTATGTGTTTAGGATACATTTGTTTCAACTATAATATTTCTTCATCTTTGCTGCGATTTTCTGTTTCACTGCGACCTGAAGTGCCGCAAGCTCCTGCATTCGTCAAGGAGGTCGAAGTTCTTCTCAGATAATCTTGGCGATTGTCAATGTTACTCTGGGGATTAGTCTTTGGCTTTTGATGCCATCAACTTCTCTTCGTAATTCATAAATTTCTGAGCTCGCTTCAGGAACTCGTTCAGGGTCTACGGTTTGTCGACACCAACGTCGACGCTGAATAGATTTCCTTCTATCAGGCCTCGCTCTAGCAAGTACAGCTTCATCTCGTCAGAGCATTTCTTCACCAAAATGGCTTCTTTGTTGAAGCGCTCGACGTAGTCTCTGATAGACTCATCTCTCTTCTGCTGAATTGTGGCGGTGCGGCTGCCGACTTAGGTTGGACTTTGAAGCCTTGATGAAATGCGGCGGGGCGGTCGGCGAGCTCGATCCACGAACCAATGAAATTTTTCTTAAGAGTGCGGAACCAAGACAACGCCGCTTCTTGAGTGAGGGAAAGATTACGCACTTCACCGGCCCTTGGGCACCTCGATAGCCCATGATGATCAAAGCACCCAACATGCTCGTCGGGGTCGGTGGTGCCGTCGTATGAGTCCAAAGCGGGTGGTTTCAGAAGATGCTTCGGAATCGGGAATTTCATGATCTCGGATGTAAAAGGACCAAAGGCCCCGCTCGAGACACTCGTGTCATTGCTCCGAGAAGGAGTTGATGAAACAGAATGAGCACGGCGGAGTGCTCTATGCACAGAGCGGCGTGGAGTCGTGCCACGGTGGTGGCGATGAACAGATCTGAGATTTTCATACTCCTTCGATCTCCGAGGAGAACGAGACTTCGATCTTTTTCGCTGACCGCGGTGGCAACGCGAGCGGAGAGTTCCTTCTGCTGATTCTCCATTCGATCGAGGCGTTGATTCTGAGCATGCATCGCTTCGGCATGGCGTTGGTTCTGAGCACGCATCTCTTCGGCATGACTTCGAATGAATTCGCGGAACTCGCGAATGAGGATGGCGGCGGTCTGTTAAGCATCGGTTTGAGCAAAGAACGATCGAACGGCGGCGTCGATGCGAGAGGCGGAAGGTTATTCCTCTGTCTCTCATATTCACCGATGAAATTAACAGGTTCATGGTGAGGTGGTTCAAGATCTGCGTTCGCATGAGTGGAACTGCTAGTCGCGACCTGACGCTTCGATCCAGTCATCGTCGAGTGAAGAAGGGAGACTTCGACAAAGAAGATGAAATCAGAAACGATTCCCACAGACGGCGCCAATGTTCTGAACAGAACTTCAGAGGATGACCGGAGGGAAGCAATACGGTTGCGCTCGCGACGGATGACGACGGTGTGTTGGGGGGGTGTACCTGCAAACACTCTGACGCTCAAGTCAGTGTGTGTCCGAGGTGAGTGAAGAGGTGGAAGAATAATCATTACCTCGATCCTTTGACGCGGTCTCTTTAAATACGAGTTGAGGACGGTTACCGATGAGTAACCGGCAGTGAAACCCGAGTCGGCGATTAATTCTTTTAATCTTTGAGCAGATTGGGTCAATTTGCGTCGATGTGGTCTCGAGGGAAGGTGGAGCGACATGGACAAAACTTCAGATTGGGCCTGGAAGGTGGATCTTCGGATTGGGCCTCGGCCCAGTCCGGAACAGAACACATATCAATTTTAAAAATATCTTTATTATTTATAAATGACAATTTTGCTTTTTATTCTCTACGGGAAACGTTACATATTGTCGTTGTAATTTTATCGTCTTTGAACATATATTAAATTTATATAATGCTTTTATGATTTATAAATGATTATTTTACTTTTTAGTCCCTTCGGGGAACCATTACATTTTGTTGGTATAATTTTATCGTCTTTGAACACATATCAAATTTATAAATGTTTTTATCGTTTATAAATGATTATTTTGCTTTTTAGTACTTGTTCTGAACAGAACTTCAGAGGATGACCGGAGGGAAGCATTGCAGTTGTGCTCGCGACGGATGACGACGGCACGTCGGGTGGTGTACCTGCAAACACTCCGACGCTCAAGTCAGTGTGTGTCGAGGTGAGTAAAGAGGTGGTAGAAAATCATTACCTCAACCGTTCGACGCGGTCTTCTTTAAATATGAGTCGAGGACGGTTACTGTCGATGTGTAACCGTCCCGTGAAACCCGGAAGTCGGCATTAAATTCCTTTAATGCACAAAGCCGTTGGGTCGGATGCGTTGAGGGAAGGTGGAGAGGCACGCGGACGACGTGGCATCGAGGGAAGGTGGATCGACGGATTGGGCCTCGGCCCAGTCTGGAACAGTTGCCCCCCAAGTCGCCAGCTCGAATGTCGAGGTGGTGACTTGTTGTCGAAGTTCGTTGATGTCGACGTTCGATGTCCTTGTTCGTAAGGAACTGCAAGTGTCGTCATGTCGTGCTTGTTCATTAGTTCGTTCAGGACCTTCGTGTTCCACGTCTGCTGAGGCAGTTCTCGACACGAGGCTTGATGTGCTTGTGCAAGGCACAAGGCTTTGTCACGAGCTCGTGCACGCGGTCTCGGCACGAGGTCGATTCATCAGGTGCTTGTGCCAACGCACAAGGCTTTATCACGAGCTCGTGCACGCGGTCTCGGCACGAGGTCGATCTCTTCATTCATCAGGTGCTTATGCCAACGCACAAGGCTTTATCACGAGCTCGTGCACGCGGTCTCGGCACGAGGTCGATCTCTTCATCAGGTGCTTGTGCCAACGCACAAGGCTCATCAGGTGCTTGTGCCAACGCACAAGGCTTTATCACGAGCTCGTGCACGCGGTCTCGGCACGAGGTCGATTCATCAGGTGCTTGTGCCAACGTACAAGGCTTTATCACGAGCTCGTGCACGCGGTCTCGGCACGAGGTCGATCTCTTCATTCATCAGGTGCTTGTGCCAACGCACAAGGCTTTATCACGAGCTCGTGCACGCGGTCTCGGCACGAGGTCGATCTCTTCATCAGTGCTTGTGCGCTAACGCGACAAGGCTTTATCACGAGCTCGTGCACGCGGTCTCGGCACGAGGTCGATCTCTTCATTCATCAGGTGCTTGTGCCAACGCACAAGGCTTTATCACGAGCTCGTGCACGCGGTCTCGGCACGAGGGCTTGTGCCAACGCACAAGGCTTTATCACGAGCTCGTGCACGCGGTCTCGGCACGAGGTCGATTCATCAGGTGCTTGTGCCAATGCACAAGGCTTTATCACGAGCTCGTGCACGCGGTCTCGGCACGAGGTCGATCTCTTCATTCATCAGGTGCTTGTGCCAACGCAGAAGGCTTTATCACGAGCTCGTGCACGCGGTCTCGGCACGAGGTCGATCTCTTCATCAGGTGCTTGTGCGGAGCTCTTGCACGCGGTCTCGGCACGAGGTCGATCACAGGTGCTTGTGCCAACGCACAAGACTTTATCACGCTGTTCCTGTCAAAGTATAGACAATTTGCAACAACTTGATGTAATTAAGTTAGCGTTAATTTTATGCTGAGTAAAGTGCTCGTAGTCGAGTTTTATACTTCCCTGTGGGAGTAGTTGATCTGGCTGTCCAAGCGGCAAGGTCGGGGTCATCAAATAATCAAGGTCCATGACGTAGCCGAGTTTAAGGTCGTCTGAATTTTGCAATTGCAGAGGTGGGCCTGGTAGGTCGCTCGAATACTGGACTGTGTATCCACCTGTTGCAGAGGTGCTTGTGCAAGCGCACAAGGCTTTATCACGACCTCGTGCACGCGGTCTCGGCACGAGGCTCGATCTCTTCATCAGGTGCTTGTGCAAGGCACAAGGCTTTATCACGATCTCGTGCACGCGGTCTCGGCACGAGGTTCCATCAGAGGTGCAAGGTTTTGATAGTAAATAAATGCTGATTGTGTATTTCTTCAATCATACTTCACTGCTTCACACTTATGTGTTTAGGATACATTTGTTTCAACTTAATTATATTTCTTCATCTTTGCTTGTCAGTGTTACTCTGGGGATTTGTCTTTGGCTTTTGAGGCTATCAACTTCTCTTCGTAATTCATAAATTTCTGAGCTCGCTTCAGGAACTCGGTCAGGGACCTCGGTTTGTCGACACCAATGTCGACATTGAATAGGCTTCCTTCGACCAGGCCTTGCTCTAGCAAGTACAGCTTCATCTCGTCGTGAGCATTTCTTCACCAAAATGGCTTCTTTGTTGAAGCGCTCGACGTAGTCTCCGATAGACTCATCTTTCTTCTTTGAATTGCGGCCAGTGCCGCTGTCGACTTGGGTTGGACTTTAGACGCAGTGAAATGCGCGGAGAACTGGTCGACGAGCTCAGTCCATGAACCAATGGAATTTTTCTTAAGAGTCTGGAACCAAGACAACGCTGCCTTCTTCAGAGTGAGGGGAAAGATTCTGCACTTCACCGGCCCTTGGGCGCCTCGATAGCCCATGACAGTATCAAAGCAACCAACATGCTCGTCGGGGTCGGTGGTGCCGTCGTATGAGTCCAAAGCGGGTGGTTTCTGAAGATGCTTCGGAATCGGGAATTTCATGATCTCGGATGTAAAAGGACCAAAGGCCCCGCTCGAGTCACTCGTGTCATCGCTCCGAGGAGTTGATGAAACAGAATGAGCACGGCGGAGTGCTCTATGCACAGAGCGGCGTGGAGTCGTGCCACGGTGGTGGCGATGAACAGATCTGAGATTTTCAGACTCCTTCGATCTCCGAGGAGAATGAGAGACTCGATCTTTTCTGTTTCCGATTTGGGTGGCAACGCGAGCGGAGAGTTCCTTCTGCTGATTCTCCATTCGATCGAGGCGTTGATTCTGAGCATGCATCGCCGGCGTAACCGGATGAATTCGCGGAACTTCGCGAATGAGGATGGCGGCGGTCTCCGCTCCAAGATCGGTTGAGCAAAGAACGATCGGAACGGCGTCATCTTTGGAGAGGTGGTTCGCTGAGCTATCTACCGGTTTGGTGGTTCAAGATCTGCGTTCGCATGAGTGGAGCGCTAGTCGCGACCTGACGCTCGATCGATCATCGCCGAGTGAAGAAGGGAGACTTCGACAAAGAAGATGGAATCGTAAACGATTCCCACAGACGGCGCCAATGTTCTCAACGTAACTTGAGGATGACCGGAGGGAAGCAAGGCTTTCGCTACGGATGACGACGGCAAGGCCGGGTGGTGTACACCGCAAACACTCCGGCCAAGTCCGGTGTGTCGAGGTGAGTAAAGAGGTGGTAGAAAATCATTACCTCGACCGCTCGACGCGGTCTTCTTTAAATATGAGTCGAGGACTACATCGCCGATGTGTAACCGTCAGTGAAACCCTAAGTCGGCATTAAATTCCTTTAATGCACAAAGCCGTTGGGTCGGATGCGTTGAGGGAAGGTGGAGAGGCACGCGGACGACGTGGCATCGAGGGAAGGTGGATCGACGGATTGGGCCTCGGCCCAGTCCGGAACAGTACTTATGGGGAAACATTACATGTTACCACATTCATTGAAAAAAAAATGTAGTGACTTTTCGTACAATGTGATTGTCTTGCTTAATACATTTAATATTTAATAGCTATATATAGCTTTGAGATGTATTTGTGTACATATTATGATTTGTTTAACTGTTTATGTTGTGAATATGGTGTATATTTCATGATATCTTTTATGTATGTTACAAAATAAAAAAACTTATACCACTTATGTTGCTTATATTATTGTTTAATATTGTTGATTTTTCTAGTTGAAGCAATATGCATACGAATTGTAGACAACATTTTTTTGTTTATACTTTTTTGTTACAAATTTTCGTAGCAAGCAAAACAACGCGACTAGTGCACATGCACGGGTCATAGTACTAGTTGGTTAGCAAAATTTGGAGCTCATATAGAGCAAAGGTTCAAAGCGTGGCTTGAATACCCTTCTGCCTTATCTCCTCTCCTTTTAGTTGATGCTAGTAGGGTTGCAAGAGCAGCTTTAACGTCGGTTCCTTAAATTTCTATGCGTCTCTTTATTTCTTAGGTGGCAGCCATCTCAACCGATGTGTCTCTTTATTTTGGTTAACGTCAACTAATAAAACAAATAAAACAACTGTTGCAGCATGCATCCCTAAATTTTGTCCTATGTGTACGCATAGGTCCAACAACAAAAATAAAGCAACGCAAGTAAAGAAACTTGCGTTAATTATGCTCTAAGGAGCACAAACAGTTTTTTTGCCTTTTCTTTTGCTTTTTTGGTTGTTTGTTTATTTTCCACAGATAAACAAAAAACGGAGGCTAAAACATAGGCGAAACTTGTTAAATGATGTGGTAATATGTCATTGAATAACAATGTAAAAAACTGATTCAGTCAAAAAAAAAAACAACGAAAAAAAAATTAGTTTACATTGATTGTAAAAGTGTGTTTAGTAGTAATATTTTTTTGAAAAACTCTCAAAAATTTAACAGTGAAGGTTCATATATAGAGGAAAAAAAAAGTGAAATTTCAAAAATCAAAATAAACAAATAATAGCACACGTAAATTTATTTATTATTTTAATTCGTACGAAAATGATACTGCGTTGAATCCATTTCCGCCTAATTCACCACTTCAGGCGAGGATGCTGACATTTTTGTCTCTAGTTGATAAACGCACGTAAGCTTCCTTCAACAAGTAAAGCTAAACTTTCGAAGGATTATCTTTGTATATCTCCATATAACCCGAAGTGGAAGTACCTATTCATTCAATCTCGATCTTCCCGTGTTTATGCCACTTTTCAGTCCTTCATTGGCCAAGCCAGTTTTCTTTCTGTCTTATGACGGGTTCGTGTCCTAACTTCTAACTCCTCCTACTTTTATAAATACTAGTATACTTTTTCTTGGTCAAGAACCTAAAGACTAAATAAAGTTGAAAATTACTATTAGAGTTTAAAGGAGGGTACAGTATGGGTGGCCATAACTTTGCCAAAAATGTTATCTCAAACGCATAATTCATCTTTTTTTCCCTTTTTCTTCTTGCAAATAAAATTGGAAAATGTTCACCAATTGATAAGGGATGTTGTTTTACATGTTGGTGAGTTCATAATGTAATTTGGCAAAATATTCACTGCTATATCATTCAAATTCTATACATTTTTCTAGTTCTCAAACTACTGTAGAGGGAGTGCAAGACACCCTGCTTGAGCCATGTTTAAAATTTCACCTTCATCCACAATTCTAAATCTTGGTGTTGTACATAAAATCAACAGAATTTGTTATGTGTACATTGCATCAAATGGCCACCAGAATTCTAATATATTGTTTTTCTTTGCTAATCTAAGATAATTTGCTACATGAAACATCATTTTATTTGTCTCTGAAGTGAGAACTTAACTTATTCTAATGGTCCACACAACAGGATTATTAATAAAAATTAATTATATTAGGTACATCACTATATGGCGGTAAAATAATATACCCAAAATCTTGTCACTTCCTCTGTCACATACCTCTTTTTACATGAGCTTTGATATAATGGGGAATCAACTTCTTTTAATGAGTGGGAATATCTTGCTTGCCACATGAATCTATCGGAGAAATTTTACTCTCCACTCCATCCAAGGGACACATTTTGCTTGTATGGTTCAATGCAAAAAGCCAACCACTAACGCCAGCAGTGTTTTCAGCTTCACTACCAAAGGAAATTTGTATATATTGATTGCTGTTATTTTTAGTGCTTTTTAAAAGGGGAGTTATCTCTTATCCTCCCAAATCTGATGCGGATTTCCAATTATAGTGAATAGAGTTTTGAAAGAAACAATAGGTCTATCAAACCTTTACTTGGAGGCAAGGTTTCAAAAAAAGGTATGCAACCGCGACCTGGGTCGCGATATTATTGTTTTCGATGTTGCAGCGACTATAGTTGAGGCCGCATCAGTTATATTTGACTACGATTCTCCACAATATCAACAATCCCGATGCTACCACGACCTTTACCGTGATTTAAAACCTTGCTTATAGGTTACTTTAATTACTGAGGAAGTGCTGTCCCCATTTTCATCTTTCATGATGTTGCACAAAATAGGTTCTCTTTTCTGTTTGTGGAAACACATGCACCATGCACTTAGTAAAATGTGTGGACTAATCACATCATATAAAACACCTTTATATCAACAAAAAAAAAAAAATTATATATATGAAGCACCTTGTTCCGTGCAAGCAAGCATCATGTTTCATATATTTATGTGAAGAATTTTGAGCCAAAAAAATGGTTGTCTTCTGAAGAGAAAACCTTGCAATGGGCTTGTTTCTAGCACACATAGTGCAAGGTTTAGCCCTCACCCTTCTGGGCCTATGGCACATCATCAACACCATCAAATCTTACATTGTGAAAGGCCCTTCCAACTTCACTGTAAGATTCTGGTACCAATTTAATTCCCCTCAATCTAAATTTAAACACTTGGAGCTTGTTTCCATTTTATCCTTTTCCATCTTTGCAATTCTCATGCAAATTCTTGACTTCCCTAATTTCCACTATGCTTTTAAGCTTGATAACTTCGAGCATGCAACTATGTTCGTACACCTTGCTTTGTTTGCTGGTTTCTCACTCTCCACTGAGTTGACTGATTCACTTGATCTCTTCTCCGGATTTATTGGAATACTTGCATCCTCAGTGTTCAGTCAAGAGCTCTTCTTACTCCATTTTCACTCCACTGACCATGTTGGACTTGAAGGCCATTACCACTGGCTGCTGCAGCTCATAGTTTTTGTCTCACTTGCGGCATCTTTGGCTGCAACTATTTTTCCCAACAGTTTCAATGCAGCTATTGTGCTTTCTATTTCAGTCATCTTCCAAGGATGTTGGTTTATAATCATGGGGTTCATGCTGTGGGTTCCTGCATTTGTTCCTGAAGGATGTGTGATGAATTTGGCCAGGGCTAGTGGTAGTGAAGTCCTTGGAGCAGTTACTTGTAGCTCCAAAGAGGCCGATTTCCGGGCTAGAGGATTGGCCAATTTACAATTCAGTTGGATCCTTTCTGCAATTATGATATTTGCAGGAATTGTTTGCTTGAAATTGGCTAGAAAATGTACCATTGTAGACCGGTTGGAATATGAGAGAATTCAAAGTAAAGGTATAGACTCCACTATGGCCAATGAAGGTTTCAAGCAAGCCAAATAATCTACCAGATGCAAGAGACCTGAGATTATGCAAAGCAATAAGATGTAGTGTATTGTTATACTGGCCCAGGTTTACATAGATGTCATGTCCAATAATGTTTTGGATTTTGTAACTTGTCAGGAAATCTTCAACTAAACTATTAGCTATATAATTTTGGTACAGTTTAGAACTGTCTAGTGTCTATTAAGGCACTGGTCTACTGTGGGAGACTCAAATGCAAGAACTAAGAAGCATTCTGTCTCTGGATCTTAATTGCTCATAATCAAGTTAGGTTTCAACAAAAAATAAGACAAAATACCTGTGATACTTGAGTTCACTAGAGAGAGAATCCTCAATTCAAGGTAACTTTCAAGAAACATCAACATGCTTCACTAATGAGATATCAAATTGAAGATCACACCCAGGATGGTATTTAAAAACATAGATTCATTTAAAACTAGTAGGTGAGACTCGTGTTGCGAGAAAATCGTCCGGAAATTTTTCTCTCTATATAGTCTATAAAAGATGGAGATAATGCCACGTGACACAATGTGAATAGCTAAAACTAGTGTATATTGAAGCAGGAAAACATATTGGGAGTTGAAAAAATACGGGATTTTTTTTTGACTTAAACAACGATACTGAATGAGCTTTTGCCATGTGGTATGAGTGTAGTTAAGTTTTTTTATATATAATAGAAGCGCAATATGCTATTATGCTTATGAATTTGTGTTAACAAGTTCAACTTTTAAGTAAGTCAAGGAACTATGGAAACTCCCTTGCAACATAGGAGCTAATGTGAATAATGAAGCTAGAAGTAGGGCTAAGCATGGGACGAGTTGGGATGGGTTGAACCTGACCCTAAATTTTGATTGGGTCATTCTTTAAACCCTAACCCGCCCCTAGACCGAATAAACCCGATGCTTTATAGGACACATAAATACTGGATCTATTAAGGACGGGACTGGGTTGGCTTGAAAGACAAATAAAATAAAATTCAAAGGTGATAACTCAATTATGACTAAAAGTCAAAAGTGAAATATTGAATATTTTTAGTATTTTACTATGTATTTAAACCTAAACATGACCCTTTCAATAGTACTTTGCTACAAGTTTACTAACTAAATTAAAATGGATTCCAACTTCGATATTTTGTTTATAAAAGCCTCATCACAAATACAATAGAACTAACGATTTGTGTAAAAGATGGGTTGTACTTAATCCTAACTCGTTCCTAAATTTTGACCCGACCAACTTTTTAGGCCCTAACCCATCCATAGACCTAATTAAACTCAATGCTATGCGGGTCAAATGAGACAAAGATGAGACGGGTCATCGGGTTGGGTTGAGTCTCGCTCACCCTTAGCTAGAAAGGTGGGGTTTCGGGGATGGGGAGAGGGGGCTGGGAGTTTTGGTTGGGGGTGGGAGGCAAGACTAGGGGAGGGGGCCTCCGGTGGAATGGGGAGGGGCCCCGGGTTGGGTTGCATGGGTGGGGCATGGAGAGAAAGGAAGGAAGGAGTAAGGGTATTTTGAGAAAAGTTGGGTGTCAGGGGTGCTGTTTGCAAAAATGGGGGTGCTGGAAGCAACCCCCTATATTTTTAAGAGACCCGGCCCATGAAAGTGAGATTTAGACCACAGCCCAAGCCCAATGTAAGGAAGGTTAAACCCTGACTCTTGCTGAAGGTGCTCTCAGTCTCAAATCCCAGCATCTCCGCCACCACGATGAGCGTTCCGAAGGCGGCAGCCGCGACGATCAAGCTGACAGTACCGGCAGGAGGTGCACGGCCGGCGCCTCCAGTGGGACCGGCGCTAGGTCAGTACCGACTGAACCTGATGGCGTTCTGCAAGGACTTCAACGCGCGGACCCAAAAGTACAAGCCAGACACGCCCATGGCGGTTAAGATAACGGCGTTCAAGGACAACACGTTCGAGTTCACGGTGAAGTCGCCATCCGTCACGTGGTACCTGAAGAAAGCCGCCGGCATCGAATCGGGCAGCAGCCGCCCCGGTCACGTGACCGCCTCCAACCTGTCCCTTCGACACGTGTACGAGATCGCCAAGGTGAAACAGTCTGATCCTTACTTGCAGAACATGCCATTGGAATCAATTTCCAAGTCCATCATTGGAACCGCCAATAGCATGGGAATCAAAATTGTCAAGGATCTCGATTGAATTGATCGAACGAATTTAAACTTTGATTTTGCAAACTTTGTTCGAATAACATAGTGAAATGTTGTTTCTGAGCAAAATTTGTTTGAAAATGCGTGTGTTTGTATGCAGCTATGTTCTGTTTCTCATCTGCTTAACCACTCACATATGAAATTCCAAGGTTCTGTTGTGGTATTAGGGTTTCTCTTTTGTGTTCTTCACTTCTTCTTCATCTTTTGCCTCTGCTGAATACAATTTTAGCGGAAGAAAAGAAAGTGATGCCTGGGAATGCATATAATTATTGTTATTTAGTTAATAGAAGTTTTAATTTGACAAATCTATATGAGTGAAGTTGGCAGTTGAAAATTATTACATGAATTTATCTCGTTTTGCAATGTAGTGTCTTACATGGCGCGCGATTGATATTTCAACGGGAGAGGCAGATTTAACATGAAGTAGTAACTGATTCGAAAACTTTTGTTAATTTAGTAGAAAATAAGCAACCAGCAAGTAGAGGTAGAGGCAGAGAGGGATGATCTAATTAGAGGAAATGGAAAGGTATGCACATTCCGTGGAAAACTTGGACACACAGTAGAAGCCTGCTATAAGAAGCAGGATTATCCACCCACTTATGGCAACAACAGTTCATATGAATGATAGTAGAAGTGTCAAGGAGAGTGATGAATCTGGTTCCGTGATGTTCACTAAAGAGCAGTGTCAAGCATTATTGGCAATGTTGCAACAAAATTCAATAGTCATCGACCAAATCTCATCCAATAAATATGGTGAAATTGACCAACAACGGCAGCACTTCAGGTATCATGTGTCGTACTATGAGCAGTTGCAGACACTGCACATGCACCTTGGATCTTGGATACAGAAGCTACTCATAAATGTAGCCCACTGCATTGGTTTTTCACATACACAACCAGTTAAATTACCAAATGGGAACTCAATCACGGCACGTTTTGCAGGGAAAGTAAAATTGACAAATCTGATGGTAATTGAGCATGTTCTGTTCATCCCACAATTTTCATTCAACCTTAAACTGACTTCAAGGCTTGATTATACACTGATTTTTAATTCTAAAACCTATATAATTCAGGAAAGCAAGAGGAAGACGATTGGTTTGGCTAAGAAATTTGAGACTACGTCACTTATCACATGATTGGATGCAAGTTTTACACAACCAGTATGAGTATTTTCAGTTCCCACTCATGTTGGCTGTGATATTTGTTATTTAGCTAGACAAAAGAGATTGCCATTTCAAGTAAGTACTTCCAATGCCAAACACATTTGATCTCGTTCGTATGGACATATGGATATCTGGAGCGTGAAGTTTATAGGACTGGACATCTATGAGTGGTTCAATGGATCTCGATAGGCTCTGATACTATCTAAGATTTTGGGGCTAATTCAACTTCACAAAACTGACTTGTGAGATGAGAGATGTCCATTTTTTATAAACTATTTTCAAGCATTATCTTTAGTCAATGTGTGACTTGGGTTTTTCCCACAGAATCTCTTTTCATCTGTTTGTGTGCATGGCTATCGATACTTTCTTATGATGGTAGATGATTGTAGTCGTTTTACATGGACATAAAAGCTAAATCTAATGTGCTTTCTCACATCAAGATTTTGTTAGATCGATTGAAACTCAATTTGAGAGTAAAGTAAGAGTCATTTGTCCAGATAACGGTCTTGAGTTTTCTTGACCAGAACTAATCAGAGATATCTGTGATTCACGAGTGCACAACACACCTAATAAAGGGAAAAAAAGATGGGACAACTCTTTTGAGCAGGTGAATAAGTTTTCTCCACATGTCATTACTGTAGTTAATTTTTTTAAATAGATAATAGATTTTATGCCACAAAGGGATTGATTCACCAAACTTCAAGTGCAATCACTCCTCATCAAAATGGCAGTGTGGAGAGGAATCAGGATTATAAGCGACACTCGATAAGGAGTTTAGCTCAGACGAGCTCAAAGTAAAGCAATTTCACATCAGTAAAGAGTTCGCTGCAATTCATCAATCTGTTAAATAATATAACTTTTTAAGGTAGCCGATGAAGCATGGAGACGTCAAAGGCTAACAAGAAAATCAAGGAAACCCCAATAAAGCAAAAAATAAGGAGTATATCGTTTTCTCTCACATAAAGAAAAGATCACTTTGGCCTAAAAAAGACGCTAGAATGACGTTAACAAAGGCACGAAGAGAAAGCAACAGATGGACCCGTGAAGCAAGAGAGGGTCTACCATCCGAGATAAAATGTAAACCAAGATGAACCAACAGAAACCAATTTAAACACAATGTCTTTTGTCCTATTTTGACAAAATATTAACTATTAACTGAAAGTTTGTTTCAGTTAATTATAATTTAATTAAGTAGTTAGTTATGCCAACTGTAAATGGTAGGAGTTAGTTACTGAGCTAGCTGTTCATATAGTGTATATATAGAATAGAACTCTTTCTTTGTAAAGCAGGACATTCATTTCTATCAATACAGAAAATGGAATCGATTTCCACCATTTCTTTCTCTGTTTTCATTATCAACATGGTATCATTCGCAAAGTGATTCGCTTCCGCATTTCTCATTCGTTCTTCTTGCGCATCTCTGATTCTTGTGCATTTCTGCAATTCTGCAAATTCGCGATTCTTGCGTTCTTGCATTTGCGCGATCTTGCAATTCTCCGTTTGCAATTTCCTTCTTCAAATTCTAGGTTTTCTTCAATTTCATTCTTCGATTTCATCCATGCAATTCCTCCAAATTACTCCGATTATGCTTCAAATGCTACCAATCCATACTATTTGCATCCGAATGAAAATCTTTCGGTGGTGCTGGTCACGCCACTTCTTGATAACAAAAATTACCATAATTGGGCGCGGTTAATGATGATCGCCCTAATTTCAAAGAACAAGGAGAAGTTTATTGACGGTACTCTTCCTAAGCCGCCAGTTACAGATCCTTTGTTCGCTTCGTGGACACGTTGCAACACTATGGTAATTTCCTGGATTCAACGTTCCACCTCTGAATCCATTGCAAAGTATGTCCTCTCCATTACCACTGCTGCTGGAGTTTGGAAAAATCTGCGAAACAGGTTTTCACAAGGTGACATTTTTCGTATTTCTAGCATTCAAGAAGAACTGTATCGGTTTAGACAGGGACATCTTGATGTATCTGAATATTTCGCACAATTGAAGGTGTTTTGGGATGAATTAGAGGACTATGGACCTATTCCTTATTGTAAATATTCTATTCCTTGCACATGTGGAGGTTATACATCCATGCAAACTTTTCGAGACCAAGACTATGTTATCAGGTTCTTGAAAGGCTTAAATGATCGATTTGTTCACACTAAGTCACAGATAATGGATAATGCTTCACAGTCCAATTATGCAGGCAAAGGAAACAATAATTCTGGCACTAATAATTCTGGTTCTGGCTATGGAAATAAGGGTTCCTATAATGGTAAAGGCAAGGCATCAAATCCATATAACAGAAATCAATCTGGTCAGAATCGAGTTTGTACTCACTGTGGTAGGTCTAACCACACAATTGATACTTGCTTCATATTGCATGGATTCCCTCCTGGCTACAAATCTAAGGGCAGAAGTCAGGCCAATTGCACTTCTACTGATTCTTCAGAAACTACACATTCTTCTTCTCAGGCCAACACTTCAAACACTCAGATCAACCAGAGTTTAGTTACTGGCTTTACACAGGAACAGGTTCAAGGCATTCTTGCCTTATTGCAGCAATCAAACTTGGCTTCAGACACTAAACCTTCTGTTCACATGTCCAATTCAGTAACCACTAATTCCTTTGCATTCAATTCTGCTTCCACACTGCCAAATGGTAAGCATTCTCACACTTGGATAATTGATTCAGGTGCAACTGATCACATGTCATCTGATTTTCAATCCTTTGTTAATTTCAAGAGAATAAAACCGATTCTGGTTTCCTTTCCAAATGGAAACAAAACACATGCTCTAGTTTCTGACACTGTAAAATTGTCTGATTCTCTGGTTCTTTATGATGTGTTATACATCCCTGAATTCAGTATCAACCTTATTTATGTTTCTCAATTAACCAAAACCAATGATTGCTTCCTTTCCTTCACTAATAATCAGTGTCATATTTTGCAGAACCATTCCAAGAAGATGATTGGTACAGCTAGACTGCATGGAGGATTGCATGTGATATGGGATGCTTCCCATTGCCCAGCTAAATCTGATTCTGCACATGATTCTGTAACAAACAATTCTGTTTGTAATTCTGTTACACATGATTCTGCACATGTTTGGCACCTAAGATTAGGTCATGTGTCCAATTCTAGTTTGCAAATCATTTCTGGACAATTTCCTTTCATTCCTTGCAATAATACTATAGCACCTTGTGATGCTTGTCATTTTGCTAAACAGAAAAAGTTGCCATTTCCTCATAGTATAACAAAATCTGCTGTAATTTTTGATCTTTTGCATGCTGATTTGTGGGGCCCTTTTGCTACACTATCATTTCTTGGTCACAAATATTTTCTTACCCTTGTAGATGATTTTTCTAGGTTTACTTGGGTTATTTTTCTTAAAACCAAAAATGAAACTAGCACTCACTTGCAAAACTTTGTTGCTTATATTGAAAATCAATTTCACACAACTTTGAAATGCTTAAGGTCTGATAATGGATCTGAATTTGTTGCCATGACAAAATTCTTTCTTTCTAAAGGCATTCTCCATCATAGATCATGTGTTGAAACACCCCAACAAAATGGGGTGGTTGAAAGAAAACACCAACACATTTTAAATGTAGCTAGGGCTTTGTCTTTTCAATCTCATGTTCCATTAACCATGTGGAACTTCAGTGTCCAACATGTTGTACGCCTCATAAACCGCATTCCAACACCACTTTTGAAGTCCAAACTCCCTTTGAAGTGCTTGATAAACAACCTCCTTCCCTAGTGCATCTCAAAGTTTTTGGTTGTTTGACTTATGCCTCCACTTTATAAGCACATAGAACCAAATTTAATTCTAGAGCAAGGAAAGCTATTTTTCTTGGTTACAAAGAAGGTATCAAAGGATTTATTCTATATGACCTTATTTCTAATGAATTGTTTGTTTCTAGAAATGTCATTTTCTATGAACAACACTTTCCATTTCAGCCATCTAATTCCAAAACTGCTACTGCAGCAGAAAATTCTTCCATAAATCTTTTGTATGATGATCCTCCTATTCCACCAATAGCTACATCTTCCCCATTTATTTCCACACAACTTGCTGCTGCATTAGATCCTTTAGTGGCAGAATCCTCTTCTCCATTGCCTTCCCCACAACCTGTTACTGTAGCAGAATTTTCCCAACCTTCTGTTCCTGTTTCTGTGTCTCCTTCACCTCAGCCTGTCACTGATTCTGCTCCTGTAAGGCAATCTACTAGAATCAAACAACCACCTAGATATCTCAGGGACTATCACTGCTCTCTTTCAACTAGCAATTGTACCAATGCATCTCCAGGTAATTCCATTTATCCTATATCCTCTTGTCTTTCATATGATAATTGTTCTTCTACATACAAACATTTTTGTTGTAGCATTTCCTCTATCACTGAACCTAAGACTTTTCACCAAGCTTCTAAGTCTGATTGTTGGAATAAGGCCATGGATGCTGAGTTACAGGCTCTTGCCAAAAACAACACTTGGTCTGTTGTTAATTTACCTCCTGGTAAAATCCCAATCGGTTGCAAGTGGGTATATAAAATAAAGTACCATGCCAATGGTTCCATTGAGAGGTACAAGGCTAGGTTAGTAGCCAGAGGTTACACACAAACAGAGGGTGTTGACTATTTTGGCATGTTTTCTCCAGTGGCAAAACTCACAACTGTTAGAGCTCTTCTTGCTCTGGCAGCAATTAAAGGTTGGCATCTTGAGCAATTGGATGTCAATAATGCTTTTTTGCATGGTGATCTCAATGAAGAGGTGTATATGTCTCTCCTTCCTGGTTTTTCTAGCTCTAATCCTGCTCAAGTATGCAAACTTCACAAATCCCTTTATGGTTTAAAACAAGTCAGCAGACAATGGTACTCAAAATTGTCCACTGCTCTGCTTTCTCTTGGCTATTCTCATTCACAGGCTGACCAGTTCTTATTTGTGAAGTCTTCTAGTTCCAATTTCACTGCATTATTGGTCTATGTCGATGACATTGTCTTGGCTGGTAATTGCTTCAGTGAAATTCAATCTGTCAAGCAGTTTTTAGACACCAAATTCTGCATAAAAGACTTAGGCCAATTGAGGTACTTCTTAGGTCTTGAAATTGCAAGATCCAAATCTGGAATTATGCTTAATCAAAGAAAGTATGCTTTGGAGCTCCTAGAATAGCTTCCAAACCTGCCTGCACATCTTTTAATCCTTCCACAAAGCTATCTGCTCATGAAGGAACTCCCTTGCCCGATGCTTCTTCATATAGAAGGTTGATTGGTAGATTATTATATCTCACCACAACTAGGCCTGATCTTTCATTCTCGGTGCAACATCTTAGTCAATTTGTTTCTAATCCAAAGATTCCTTATTTCCAAGCTGCTCAAAGGGTCCTCAAATACATAAAAAATTCTCCAGCCAAGGGCCTGTTCTTTTCTGCTTCAAGTGATCTTAAACTTCATGGATTTGCTGATTCCGATTAGGCATGCTGTCCTGATACCAGGCGCTCTGTCACGTGCTATTGTGTTTTAATAGGTTCATCAGTCATTTCTTGGAAATCAAAGAAGCAAGGGACAATTTCAAGGTCTTCTACCGAGGCAGAGTATCGTGCACTAGCTTCTCTAACCTGCGAGTTACAGTGGCTGCACTACCTATTTGATGACCTTCAGCTGCGTTTTTCAAAATCTGCATATGTCTACTGTGATAACAAGTCAGCAATATACCTTGCTCACAATCCAACCTTTCATGAAAGGAGCAAACACGTAGAGTTGGATTGTCATGTTCTTAGAGAGAAGATCAACTCCAAGCTGATTCATCTACTGCCTGTGCCTTCATCTTCTCAGCTTGCAGACATATTTACTAAGCCTTTCCATTCCACTTCTTTTAATTCGATTTTGGTCAAGTTGGGCCTTTGTGATATCCATAGTCCCACTTGAAGGGGGGTATTAACTATTAACTGAAAGTTTGTTTCAGTTAATTGTAATTTAATCAAGTAGTTAGTTATGCCAACTGTAAATGGTAAGAGTTAGTTACTGAGCTAGTTGTTCATATAGTGTATATATAGAATAGAACTCTCTCTTTGTAAAGCAGAACTTTCATTTCTATCATTACAGAAAATGGAATCGATTTCCACCATTTCTTTATCTGTTTTCATTATCAACACTAAATTCCATTTCATACAAAACCAAATGCATATCTATAATCTTTTAAGATTTTCTGCAACCACCTCTTAAAGCAAATTTGAAAGTTGCTTGTTACATTAGTTATTAGAGCCACTGCCAGGACAAGATTAAGCGAAAATGTGCATTAACCAACTCAAAATAGTTCTTATTATTCAATTTTTCCAAATATAGTTTAGAGAATATGAAATCTGAATTATATTTAAAGGGTTTCCATTGTTTACAATTGCTACAAGTCTACAACAACAATCGTGTAATTAACAAGTTCGTTAAAATATTGAATTTGCATTACTTATTTTCATAAACAATTGAAGAGTAAGATCATACTCATGAGCAATCGCAGCTTATTAATCACATTATTCATTAACCACCTTCAATTTTTTTTTTCTCCAAATACTCAGTTAAATACATCCAAAAAAGTAAAATAAACACCACTTCAATTAAATAACTTTTTATTCAAACAAAACCTTGATTAATTGAATTTATATACTTATTCAAACTTGATTGAAGAATCTCTATACATAATGTCAAACAAGAATTGATGAATGTGGAAGGCAATTAGAGTCCGAGATGAATCAAGCCTTCATGCAAGAGCAGCTCCTAAATATAACTTAAATTAAAATTGAAAAATAAAACCCAGATAATCAGAAACAGGACAAGCAAACAGATATATTTACAAACCAAGTAAAAAACGGTAGTAAGTAAAAAAAAAAAAAAAACACACACACACACACACACACCCCGTGTCAAAAACATAACTACTATGTTACACTAAAGTCATTCTGAAATGTTGGACATAAAAAGGATCTAAGTTCCAGTTGAAGAAATTAGATGAAGATGCAGATCACACAGAAACAAAGGCTACTACTTAATACAGTTAAGCTATCAGGAACAAACCCACAGTTAATTTCTAATCAGTTTAGTTGAAGTGAGGTGATGCTGCTGCATGGGAGTGTTTAACAGTTTAACTGAGCTCACATGTTGGTTCTGCTGCAAAGGAGGGCTCAACACTCCCACATCTTCAGTAATGCGAAATACAGTAACTAGCAGCACTACCTCCTTCGTTCTAAGCATCTCGAACACACAGACATCACCTTCCCCTAAATTGTTCTCTAACGAAAATTCAAACCACCCTTGGCTTAACTTAGCTCTACCTCCTTTATAAAGGCAGCGAACCGGCCACTGTCTCCCATCAGCGATTTGAAGTTTAATGAATCCTGAAACCTCGTTCAAATGCTTCTCTGCAAAGCAAGATGGTAAATACTGGAAAACAGAAATATTTAGTATGCGAGATCAAAATGTCAAAGAAGAGTAAAAAATTTATGTTTTGTTGAATTCAAGGGCTCACCATTATGCATCCCCTATATAAATAGGAGGGTCGCAGGACAACACGACAGAAAGGATTAGATGGTTCGAATGCTTTTGCTGCGTTGATGGCCCTTTCTCTTTCTTCCGCTGTCGCGGTTCTTTTTCTTGCAGACGCACTTTCGTAAAACCTATTGCGCATTTCTACCTCATTTTCATGTTCAGAAGAAGGTTCCTGGCTTTCTGCACTTTCACAAATTGTATTGAGTATAAGTTTCAATTTAGATAACCTGATCAGAGAAAGAAAACAGAGTTATAAGAATTGCCAAGACCTGATTTCCGCTTCTTTGTTGTAGTTTTTTTAACACTTTCATCAATAGCTGTTGCAGTTTTTTTAACCCTTTCATCAATAGCCGCACGCAACTTCAATTCTTCAGTAGACTTTTTAAACTCAACTGGATTAAACTGGACACCTATATCTCTGGTCAACTGATTGTCTAGTGAATTGGCATTTCTTAAAGAAAGGGCACTCCCACCTTCTCCCCAGTTTATGCTATTAAGTTTAGACCCATTAAACAGATTCTGCAATGCTAGAGGTGAATGACACTTGCTAGTTGTCAATTTATCTGCTGATCCAGTAGCTTTCTTTTGCAATGCGTCAGGAGTAAGGTGCGAAGGTGACGAATCCAAGATTTCAACGGAATCTTCATCTTCCATTTCTTCAAAAATTTTAAGATGGTTTGCAAAGTTAGGCCTTTCATTACTGCTTCGTGTGGCTGATTGATAGTTTATCTCAGAAGTCGCCAAACTAAAAATATTAACATTGAAAGATGACTTCCCTTCATATCTGAATAACAACAAGTATCCAGCACCAATGGAATAGCGTTGAACAAATTCTTGCCAACCATCAAGGAACCAAAATTTGTTGTCTGCCTTTTTTATTCCTACACGCCAGACACTGCCATCAGGAA
The DNA here is from genome assembly GCA_037113605.1 of Calophaca sinica. Taxonomy (NCBI): domain Eukaryota; kingdom Viridiplantae; phylum Streptophyta; class Magnoliopsida; order Fabales; family Fabaceae; genus Calophaca; species Calophaca sinica. The sequence goes on from CM073734.1 coordinate 76,213,512, forward strand.
CTGAGAGTGTAGCAGTGGGAGAAAGCTCATCCCTGTATTTCCTCATAAAATTATCTGGAAGCCTCTGCAATTCACAAACCAAGTTAGGCTCCAAATATTGGTAAATGCTTGCAATACAAGATTCCACCATAATGACAAAGTTTTTTTAACTCTAAGAACCAAAATTGAATTAACGAATGTAATAGGCCGACTGTGCCCCTTCCAACGTGGTTTTGACATGTGTGCAAAACTGTAGCAGTGATTATCTATTTATCTTGCCTTTAGTCCTACCATGATCCAGAACTAGACTATTTCTCCTAAGTCACAAGAGCATCATAAAATATAAAAAAAAAAAATAAAAAAAAAAACTAATACAAATACCTGTGGTACCCGAGTGTTTATGAGAGAGAGAGAGAGAGAGCACTCAAGTCATATTATCTCTTATCATTCAGTTACTTTCAAAACATCAAAATGCTTTGCTAATGGGAATATGAGACTTCAAAAAGTGCAATATTCTATTATTCTATCATTATCTGTGGATTTGTTTTAACAAGATCAGCTTTTAAGTAAGCCAACTTCAGAATTATCAAACTTTCCAAACTCCACTGCAGCACTGGAAATAATGTGACTAGTGAAGTTAATCTTTTTAGGAGAAAACTTAGGTGTTGTTGGTGTTGCTCTCCAATCACAGCATGCCATGTGGACTATGTAATCATAGTTTCTCTTATCATTCAGTTATTTTTGTTAAAAAAAAAAAAAGGTCCACATGGTATGCTCTGATTGGGAGAACGGCACCATGGGAAGAACACCTAAGTTTTCTCCATCTTTTAAACGCTAAACACACAGATAGACTCAATAAGGATTCCATAGGTTACTTTTAATATAATTGCATTGCATACTTATGGGTTACTTTAGAGATGCTTGAGAATCTCTTAAAAATACAAATGCATAGGTCAAGTATTAAAACCAATTCAAGTGACAGGGAACAGAAAACCACTGTTCAATGCATGAGTAAGTATTTCACATTTACTGAACCAGTGGTAAAAGAAATTGCTAGTGCTCAATAAAGGGAGTAGATCTCTAAAGCAAAGCACAAAAATTTATTAAGCATGAGCATCCTCAGAATACCCTCCAGTTAAGCAACCAACCAGTCATCCAACAGAGTCTAATTTCAAGAAAACAAAAAAGAATCTGGCAATTTTATGGGAGGTTTTTCAATTAATAAAATAGAGAAAAACTGAAAGGTTTATATGGGTGTGTACACTGTTAGAAAAAGGACATAAAATTAGCCAACCAGACTCTATTGACTTTAAGTCCAGGACTAATTTCAGGTCAACCAATCCAACAAAGTATCTCCTAAAACCCTAAGACCTTGACCCCAAAAGAAATTTCTGATTTTTTCTTCACATGCATTAGGAAAAAAAAAAAAATCCAAACTTGATGAAAGAGGTGACAAGGTTTGGGGGTTGAGGATGGTTGGTGCAAAGAAAAAACAAGACCTAGAAACATTATCTACCCCTTTCTTTCACTCTCACTCAAAATTCTCATAAACCCAAGAATAGCTCACTCCAAAAATAAATAAATAAAGCACAAAACCACCTCTGAAAAACCAAAAAAAAAAAACTCAGAAGAATGAGAGAGAGAAAATTTAGGTACCAGTTGCTTGGCTTGAAGAGTTGAGGGTAGAACAAGCTTGTGGAATGAAGGGCGTGGCATTTTCTGAGTGTTTTGAGAACCAGACAAAACTATCCTTTGATTCAAAGTTGAAAGCTTTGAGCTCTAATTACTTGAATTTCTTCACCTTTCAGATCTACTTCACCACCACTACTCTCTATTCTCCACAGTCCCCACCCTTTGCATTTTGCAACCTTCTCTGCTTTTTGACTCAAACAATGGTTTTTTTAAAACCATAGAAAACCAAAAACAAAAAAGAGACCTCAACTTGGCCTATTTTTTTTTTATTAAAAGTTAACGAGTTATGACTCGGTGAGTGAGTCACCTCAAACTCAATGTTTTTCCCAGTTTGGATTTTCCAGCAACTTTTCTCATTTCCAGTTTTAAAACCCCATTTTTGTTGTTTCCGTTTGGAGTTTGGAACAGAACGTGAGAACGGGTCGTTTGTTTTTTAGGTCCCTGTGATTTTATGTAATTATTGTTTTGCCCGTTACCAATAGTGGAAACAAATAAACGCCAACGACACCTCTATTTATAGCCATCTCTATCTCTATTTTTAAAAGAAAAAACGACAATGCGTTGCCCAAGCGGGTAATGATGTCGTGAAAAGAAAGCGCATTATTTTGTATCCACATTTAATCTTTCTTTTTCTTTTAGAGGGGTTACAATTTGTATTTAATCATCGTATAATTTGGAAAGAATTAGCGGTTAGGATTTGATTATTACTACTAATTTTATGTTGAAGAATCAAATAACCGTTTAAAATGATTGTTGAGTTCAAAGTTTGGGCTAAAACTAGTTGTATAGCTCACAAGTTGCTCGGATTTGTTTTTTTGTGTCTAGTATATATGGTAAAGGGGGAGAGGAGAAGTTGAAGCGTCTGAGGTTTGAGCTACGATCTCGAGTCATAGCTCTTCTTCGTATTTCTGGCTATTTATCTTTCTCGGAATTTCATGAAGTTGCTCGGATATTTGCATTATTTTTTTTCCAAGTTTTATTCTATATTTTGTAAATTAAATTTATGATGATGATATGTTTAAATGTTTAAATAAGGATGTGAATTCGTACACAATATGATAATAATTAATTGTTATGATAAAGTATATTTTATGAAAGTTTTTTGAATAAGATTTTATAATAATAATAATAATTGCGTGGATTAAAAAAGTACGAACACTTGTAAAAAAATACAAACCTTTCTTTTTGTATTTTAATAATAATAAATAATAATTCGTTCAGTAATGCTTGACACGGTGTACATATCCACCCAAATTATGCTCAATAATTATTAAATTTAAATTAATCAAACTATTTTTTTATTATCTATTATCTCCGATTTTAATATCTCAATTATATAAAAGTTAATATACCCAAAAAAATAAAACAAAATAAAATAAAATAAAAGTTAAAAATTGTTAAATGACAATAATTACATAAAATTGTAATTATATTTATTTGAATTACTTTTTACTAAATTATGTATTGCAATTTTGTTTTGTAGATATACCAATAAATAATTGAAAATTAAGTTAAGAAAAAAAACTTCCTTAATTTGTTAAAATGACCAACAAGTTAAAGAACAACAATCCTTATAAACACTAAAGGGTCAATTTTTAAAAAATAAAATGAGTTTTTGTATGAAATATTCATAAAGTCATGAACGTATTCTTAAATGTTATGCATGTATAATTAAACCTATATGTAGTAAAACTCCGTTTATGTGTACATTGACTAGAATAATTGACCCGTGCATGCACGGGTAATTGACATTGAAAGAATTGAGATATTTGATATGAAAACTAAATTATGATATTTAATAATAATACTTGTATACTAACAAAAATTGAAAGAAATGATGATGGCCCGTGCTTGACGGTGTATAATAATAAATTAACACATTTTATCTATTAAAAATCCATGCATATTAATGTAGATAATAATGTTATTTCATGTAAATGTCCAATATTATAATATATATTTACTATATAATTTAAGTATTAATATATTTTTATAAAGATTAATATACTTTTATGTAAAATGTTTATATTTCTGTGACATATTTGCATTTTTCTGTTGTTGTGTTTTATTTGTATTTATTTCTTTTTTTTTAGATCATAAAAAAATTAGATTAGGGGAGGCTCACCCCCCGTGCACGGCCAGGGAGAACCACCAACCTGAGCCAGGATTTACGGTGGAATTTACGTATCGCCTACCAACACAGCCACCTGTATTTATTTCTATGGCTTAGACATTCAATGTGCCTTCATGTAAAGTTTTTCATTCATTTGTGATGTAAGTATCTATCTCTAAATATTCATACGACTTTATATAATTTTTTTATCTCTACATAAGATATATTTACCTCTTGTAACTCTATTATATTTACCACTTGTAACAAAAGGAAAAAGTGTAACGACCCGTTACCGGACCGCTACCGAGCTTAATATACCGAGCTCGAGTTACCGAGCTCAACACACCGAGCTCAAGTTACCCTGTATGCTATGTGTTTTAAAACGGTACTCTTGTGCCTTTTAGAAAGTACGGTCTATTTTTTTTTTTTATAAAATCAGCTCGTGCACATCAGAGTAATTACAGCTTTTCGAAACATGATGCAACTAAGACACAAGGATTAAATTCTAATAGAACATACATGCATAACATACATATATACCACTCGAAATAATAATGTATGCAAAATACATAGTAGTAAATGTACAAGAAATACACCTAAGGTATGACGACTTCAAGAGAGTAATCATACCCTGGGGGTACTTCAGGCAGACACCCACGCAGGGGGCTGCTCCAAAAGTAAACCGCCTACTACCTCAGAATAACAAAACATAACCGGCCCAACTGGTCACGACCTCTGAACACAAGAAAAACAAAGCAAATCACGACAAGTAGAGGTCGTCGCCCTGATCCTCGTCGAGCTCCTCCTCGCCATCATCTGCTGTCGAGTTCCCTGCACCCTCGACATCGCCTGGGTAACCATCATGGATTGAAGGCACCACGGGAAAGGGTCAACTTCTCAACAATTCAAGATAAACAAGGCACAAAGAAATAAGCAGACATCACTGTATATCATTCACCAAACGTGACTCGACCATCTCACTCTAGACTCGACTCTTATTCCGGAATATCGTCAGCAGGTCCATCCCCAAACTGACGCAATAGGTAAGCTGTGTCCAACCCCAAACCGATACCATGCATTAATCAGCAGGTCCAACCCCAAACTGATAATGCGACGTCTAGTCAATCTCCCGTAAACAAAAAGGGGACCTAGCACCCTTAGTTATCCGGGTCACGGCTCAAAAACGTCATACGACTCGCCTAGCTCTCTCACTCGATGATTAGCTCGCCGCAGTCAAGGAGTGGCACATAAAAGTACTTGATCACATATCAAATAAAGAGAGCATGCTTAACATGAAGAAAACGCAATTCGACATTTAAGCAATAAAAACATTCTACATGAAGAACGCAATTCAACAGCAATTCACAATTCACAACATATATTCAATCACATTTTAAATACATGCAAAAACCCAATCATATCACAACATTTCCAGCTCGACACAAATCAAGGAGTCCATACATAGGAATATAACAATCAAAATCCTAGAATGTCTAGAAGTGCTCTCACGCACAAAACATAAACACGTAGAATATGAAGTGCCCTTACCGAACTCCAAGCTAATGCTGCTCGACAACGACCTCGACACGGCTGTCTTCAAACGAGCTCGACAACGACTTCCCTTACTCGATCTCGACACGTACGCTTCTTAGTCGACCTCGACACGCATGTTTCTCGATCTGGATCCCACTGCTTCCACGTCCTCGGGTTCGCTCTCCCGTACACCTCGATTCGGAAATCACACGATCTCGGGAATCAGACCTCCTAATACAAACACAACTTAGTTCGATCTATGGGTTCTAATAACACTTAACTCTCATCACCCCAATCTTAACTACAACCCAGTAAATATTAAAACTCAAGAACTTAAATATATTTTTCCCCTAACACAAAGTTAGGGTTTTCGATCAAAAGTTCAAGAAAAAGGTTATCTGATGCTACAACAGGTAAATCGACGACAACAACAACCAGAAGCAACGTACAACAAACTAAAACAAGAAATCAAAACAACCAAAAAGGAAGGGTTTTTGGGCCTTCGTCAGAAAAACAGAGAAAGGAATTTGTTTTACAAGCTCAAATAATCGGTAAGAAAGGTCGGTCATATCATGGAGAAGAAAACCCATCAATATGAGATGATTTGGAAGCATAAAAACTAGCTAAAATGGAAAGAAGAAATGGCGCTAAACAGTAGCATGAAGGAAGAGAATCTGTTTTTCATACCTCAAATGGTGGTCGAGAAGGTGAGATATGTCGAGAGGATGATGAGGAACAAGATTGATGAAGAAAGTTTATGCAGAAGCTCAATGAAATCCAAGGTTCTTCGATGGAAGTTTGGAGAGGAAGAGGAACTCAGAGAAGAAGGAAGAAGAAAGAAGAAAAGAGAAAGTGAGGTTTGTGAGAGGGCTGATCGATATACAGCTGGTGAGGGAAGGGGCATTATCGTAACTACGGTTATGAGATGCCAATCCCATCAATCATTCTACCCATCAAATCTCTCCTCTCTCATGATTACCCTCTACGCTATAGGTTACAGATCTAAAAAGAAGCACAGCGTCGAGAACTGCAAACCGAATATATAAATATTACAAACAATAGTCATAACGCTGAATAACGTTCGCAAAAATACGAGTGTTATCATCTCGACACGATGTCGACTAGGGTGCTTGTGCAAGCGCACAAGGCTCTAACACGAGTTCGTGCACGCGGCCTCCTCAGTTCGACATGCGACCTCCTTAGCTCGGTACGCGACCTCGGCAGCTAATGCACGCGATCTCCTCAGCTCAGCAGCTAGTGCACGCGGTCTCCTCAGCTCGGCAAATGACCTCGGCACGCGATCTTGGCACGGGATCTCGACACAAGGTCTTGGTACGAGGTCTCGACACGAGATCTCGACGCGAGGTCTCGATACGACGTCCTAATACGAGGTCGATCTCGTCCTCAGGTGTTACAATCTCTCCCTCTAAAAAAAATTTCGTCCTCGAAATTGCAAATAAGATTCTTACCTCGGAAATGTTCAGTGGTCGAGTCTTCATCTTCTCCTCCAGCTCCCAAGTCGCATCTCGGTCTTACGATCCCACACAACTTTGACAAGTTGAATCTCTTTGTTCCGCAACTGTTTGGCTTTCCGATCAACGATCCTTGCTGGTGATGCTCCCAAGGATAAGTCGCCCTCAGTTGAATCACATCCGGTTCGATGACATGAGAGGGGTCGGAAATATACTTCCGCAATTGTGAGGCGTGGAAGACGTCGTGAATGTTTGACAAGAAGGGTGGCGGGCACCGATATGCCACCGACCGATACGACGAAGAATCTGGTAAGGTCCAATGAATTTAGGGTAAGTTTCTTGGATTTGATCGCTCGACCAACTCCGGTAGTGGGGTGACTCTAAGAAATACATGTTCTCCTTCCTCGAACTCGAGCGGTCGACGTCTTTGGTCCGCATAACTCTTACGTCGACTTTGAGACGTTCGCATCCTATCTCTCGATCAAACGGATCTTCTCGAGTCTATTTGGATCATATCTGGTCCCACAACGTAACGCCACCGCCCTGGTACCAACAAAGAGGCGTCGACATTTACGTCCATACGATTGCTTCAAAAGGTGCCATTCCAATACTCGCATGGAAAGCGTTATTGTAGGTGAACTCCACCAATGGTAAGACGTCGTCCCAACTTCCTCGGTGATCTAAGGTACACGCCGCAACAAATCTTCAAGCGATTGGATCGTTCTCTCGGTCGACCGTCGGTTTGGGGTGATATGCCAAGTTAAGCCCGAGCTCTGCCTCCCATCGCTTCTTGCAATTCCTCCAAAATGAGACGTGAACTTCGGATCTCGGTCCGACACGATCGAAGAGGTATACCATGAAGTCGCACTATCTCGCGATGTAGATCTCGGCCGACTTTTCCACGTTGTATGTCGACCTCCTTTGGTAAGAAATGGCAGATTTGGTCAATCGGTCGACGATCACCCAAATCGAATCATTCTTCTTCCGTCTTCGCAAACCTACAACGAAGTCCATGGAGATCTTGTCCCATTTCCATACCGGGCACGCTGATTATCAGCATTCCCGCTGGTCGCTGGTGTTCCACCTTCGCTTCGACACGTTAAACACGAGCTACGTGCTCGACCACTTGCTTCTTTATTAGGACCACCAAAAATGCTTCTTCAAGTCTTGATACATCTTCGTAACTCCTGGATGAATACTAAAGTTGCTCTTATGCGCGCTTCGCCGAGTATTAACTTCCTCGGCTCGCCACGTTAGTAATGCATACTCGGCCATTGCACCTTAAAATGTTGTCCGCCCGACTTTGAATTCGCGCTTCCTTGCGCTTATCAATCAACCTTCTCTTGCAGGAGCTCGTCATGAACTTGCTGGTCTCGGATCTCGTCCAACAATCTGTTAGAAATGGTAAGCATACCAAATCTCAGCTTCCCCGGTGAAACTTCGACACTCAACTTTAAGTCTCGGAACTTCTCGAGCATCTCCAACTCCTTGATCATCATTGAGGAAACTAGAACGCTCTTCCTGCTCAATGCATCTGCTACTACGTTAGCCTAACCGGGATGGTATTCCAACGTAAAGTCGTAGTCCTTGAGAAATTCTGTCCATCTTCGTTGACGCATGTTGAGCTCCTTCTGATCGAACAGGTACTTCAAGCTCTTGTGATCGCTGAAAACAATAAGAGTGCTCCCATAAAGGTAGTGCCTCCATATCTTCAACGCAAAAACTACTGCTGCCAGCTCCAAGTCGTGAGTAGGGTAGTTCCTCTCGTGAATCTTAAGTTGTCTTGAAGCATACGCGACCACCTTCCGATGTTGCATCAGCACGCATCCCAATCCCTGGTGTGACGCATCACAATACACCTCGTAAGGCTCTTCTGGTTGAGGCAAAATCAACACAGGCGCTGTCGTCAAAAGCTCCTTCAGTCTTCGAAAACTGGATTCACACTCCTCGGTCCAGGCAAAAGGTTGATCCTTCCTCGTAAGCCGTGTAAGAGGCGCGACAATCTTCGAGAAACCTTCAATGAATCTTCGATAATAGCCTGCTAAGCCAACAAAACTTCTGACCTCGGTAACCGTCTTCGGTTGTTCCCACGCTAGCACCGCCTCAATCTTAGTTAGATCCACAGCTATCCCTTCTTTGGAAATCACGTGACCAAGAAAATTCACCTCTTCGAGCCAAAATTCACACTTCGACAGGTTGGCATAGAGTTGCTTCTCTTGTAATATCTGTAGTACTCGACGTAAGTGTTCTTCGTGCTCTTCTCGGTTCCTCGAGTAGATCAATATGTCGTCGATGAACACTACAACAAACTGATCCAAGAACGAATGGAAAATCCTATTCATGTAGTCCATAAACACAGCTGGCGCATTCGTCACTCCAAACGGCATCACCAAGTACTCGTAGTGACCATACCTAGTCCTGAAAGCTGTCTTGGGGACATCTTCCTCCTTCACGCGAATCTGATGATAGCCCAACTTCAAGTCTATCTTGGAGAAGATCGCCGCTCCACGAAGTTGATCCATCAAGTCGTCAATACGAGGTAACGGATAACGGTTCTTCACAGTAACCTTGTTGAGCTCGCGGTAGTCCACGCACAGTCTTAATCGTCCATCCTTCTTCTTAACCAACAACACTGGAGCTCCCCACGGTGACACGCTCGGTCGTATGAATTGCTTTGACTCCAAGTGTTCGATCTGGGACTTCAGTTCTTTCATCTCGGCAGGAGACATCCTGTATGGCGCTTTGGAAATAGGTCCTGTCCCTGGAATCAGGTCGATGGAGAACTCGACCTCTCGCACTGGTGGTAACCCTGGCACGTCTTCGGGAAAAACGTCCACAAAGTCACACACCACTGGTACATTCTTCACGTCGATCTGCTGGGAAACTTCCGAGCTAGCCAGATACATGTATTCCCTAGTTCCTTCTTTCAAAGAAACTCCAATACGTTCAGCAGAAAGATAATGGGAGACTCCAAGGTCTGGAAAAATTACAGTTTTACGGGCACAGTCCAAGAGGACATGGTGGTGTGACAACCAATCCATCCCGAGGATGACATCTAAGCCCTTAAGAGGCAAACAAACCAAATTGACCACAAACTTTCTACTCTGAATAACCACTACACAATTAAGACATGTGTAACGACCCGTTTCCGGACCGCTACCGAGCTCAACATACCGAGCTCGAGTTACCGAGCTCAACACACCGAGCTCAAGATACCCTGTATGCGATGTGTTTTAAAATGATACTCTTGTGCCCTTTAGAAAAGTACGGTCTATATTATTTATAAAACCAGCTCGTGCACATCAGAGTATTTACAGCTTTTCGAAAACATGGTGCAACTAAGACACAAGACATAAATTCTAATAAAACACGCAGGTAACATGTACATGCTCATATATATACAAGATATAAAAAGTGCATACAAAAGACATAGTAATAATGTACAAAGAAAATACACCTAAGGTATGACGACTTCAAAAGAGCAATCATACCCTGGGGGTACTTCCGGCAGACACCCACGCAGGGGGCTGCTCCAAAAGTAAAACCGCTACCTACCTGTGCTCAAAATAACAAAACATCACCCGTCCCAAATCCGGGTCACGACCATCAGTACACAAAAGTCATATAACAATACCCCAAGAAACATAACATAAACAAACCCAATCACGACAAATAGAGGTCGGCGGCCTGATCCTCGTCGACGCCCCCCCCGCCCTCATCTGCTGTCGAGTTCCCTGCACCCTCGACATCGCCTGGGTAACCGTCATGGATTGAAGGTACCACGGAAAGGTCAACTTCTCAACAAATCAAGATAATCCAGGACATAAAGAAATAAGTAAACAACAAAGTATAACATTCACCAAACGTAACTCGACCATCTCGCTCTAGACTCGACTCTTATTAGGAATATCGCGTGAGTCCAACCCCAACCGACGCAATAGGTAAGCGGCGAGGTCCAACCCCAAACCGATACCATGCATTAATCGGCGAGTCCAACCCCAAACCGATAATGCGACGCCTAGTCAATCTCCGTAAACAAAGGGGACCTAGCACCCTAGTTATCCGGTCACGGCTCAAAACGTCATACGACTCGCCTAGCTCTCTCACTCGATGATTAGCTCGCCGCGATAAGGAGTGGCACATAAAATTACTTGATCACATATCAAATAAAGAGCATGCTTAACATGAAGAAAACACAATTCAATCATTTAAGCAATAAAACAATTTGCATGAAGAAAACGCATAATTCAACAGGCAATACACAATTCACAACATATAAAATAAAGCTTAATAATGTCTAAGAGTTGCCTTACCGAACTCCAAGCTAACGCTTCTCGACAACGACCTCAACATTTGTCTTCCAACGAGCTCGACAACGACTCCTCTAACTCAATCTCGACACGCACGGCTCTTAGTCGACCTCGGTTTCGTGTTCTCGTACACCCTGATCTCCTTACAGCACGATCTCGGAAATCACACTGCCTAATACGAGTACAACTTAGTTCGATCTATAGGTTCTAATAACACTTAGCTCTCATATCCCATTCTTAACCACAACCCAAGTAAACATTAAAACTTAAAAACTTAAACCAATACAACCAGAATTCAAACATTACAAAATAACTCCTTTTCTCTAAAATTTATTAAAAACTTCTTTCAACCATCATCAGACAAAGCCATTTTTTTCCCAAGTACTAATTCAAGCTTAAAATCAAATAATACCTTAAGCACAACTTAATCAAAATCTAAGTTTATATTTCTTAAAAATATTTTCGTCATGGTCCAAAGAATTTAAAATAAGACCATAACCACTTATGTTAAAATTTTGAAACTCAAAAGAAATCGATTTCATAATCCCTCAAAAATCCATTTTTGCACAAAAACTATTCTAACACCAAACTAAAACAAGGAATCAAACAAACCAAATAAGGAGGGTTTTGGGCGCTACTTACTTGCAGAAACAGAGGAAAGCAGTTTGTTTTTCAAGCTCAAATAAATGGTTAAAAAGATAGGTAATGTTATGAAGAAGAAAACCTATCAATATGACCTGATTTGGAAGCATAGAATTAGCTAAAATGGAAGGAAGAGGTAGAGCTAAACAAGAGCATAAAGAAGAGAAAATTGTTTTTCCATACCTCTACAGGATGGTCGAGATGGTGATATAGGTCGAGAATATGATAAGAAACAAGGTTGATGATGAAAGTTTATGCAGAAGCTCAACGAACTCAAGGTTCTTCAATGGAGGTTTGGAGAAGAGAAGGAAACTTGGAGAAGAAGAAAGAAAGAAATAGAAAGTGAGGATTTGAGGCGGCTGATCGTGATATTTATGTAGGTGGAAGAAACTAATCATGATACTATCTACAGCTGGTGGAAAGAGAAAAAGTTTGGACTTATCTCACTTAAATATCTCTTAAACAAAAGTTAATTACAAGAAAACCATTTTAAAAGAATTTATCTTTTATAAAACCACAATTTAAGCGACACCTGGATTTTAAAGTAAGATATTAATCTAACAACAAGTCTAACCCATCCAACTGCTCCTCTCAATAATCACAGCAAAATATACTACTTAACGCTAAATAATATTCGTAAGAAGACGAGTGTGATCATCTCGACACGATGTCGACCAAGGTGCTTGTGCAAGCGCACAAGGCTCTAACACGAGTTCGTGTACGCGGCCTCCTCAGTTCGACATGCGACCTCCTCAGCTCGGTACGCGACTTCATCAGCTCGACATATGACCTCGGCACACGATCTTGGCACGGGATCTCGTCACGAGGTCTTGGTACGAGGTCTCGACGCGAGGTCTCGATACGACGTCCTAATACGAGGTCGATCTCGTCCTCAGGTGTTACAATCTCTCCCTCTAAAAAAAAATTTCGTCCTCGAAATTGCAAATAAATTACTTACCATGAAAAAGTTCTGGGTACTGAGTCTTCATCTTCTCTTCCAGCTCCCAAGTCGCATCTTCGGTCTTCTGATCCCACACAACTTTGACAAGTTGGATCTCTTTGTTCAAGAATCGCTTGGCTTTCCGATCAACGATCCTTGCTGGTGATGCTTCGAAAGATAGGTCGTCCTTCAGTTGAATCATATCCGGTTCGATAACATGAGAAGGGTCGGAAATATATTTTCGTAACTGTGAGACGTGGAAGACATCATGTATGTTCGACAAGAAGGGTGGCAAGGCAATCTGATATGCCACTGGACCAATACGACGAAGAATCTGATAAGGTCCAATAAATTTCGGGGTAAGTTTCTTGGATTTGATCGCTCGACCAACTCCAGTAGTGGGGGTAACTCTAAGAAATACATGCTCTCCTTCCTCGAACTCGAGTGGTCGACATCTTTGATCTGCATAACTTTTCTGTCGACTTTGAGACGTTCGCATCCTGTCTCTGATCAAACGGATCTTCTCCGTAGTCTGCTGGATCATATCTGGTCCTACAACAGAACGCTCGCCATCCTGGTACCAACAAAGAGGCGTCTGACACTTCCGTCCATACAGTGCTTCAAAAGGTGCCATTCCAATACTTGCATGGAAACTGTTATTGTAGGTGAACTCCACCAATGGTAAGACGTCGTCCCAACTTCCTCGGTGATCTAAGGTACACGCTCGCAACAAATCTTCAAGCGATTGGATCGTTCTCTCAGTCTGACCGTCCGTCTGGGGATGATATGCCGAGCTAAGCCTGAGCTCGGTTCCCATCGCTTCCTGCAATTCCCTCCAAAAATGAGACGTGAACTTCGGATCTCGGTCCGACACGATCGAAGAGGGTATTCCATGTAGTCGTACTATCTCGCGATGTAGATCTCGGTCAGCTTTTCCACGTTGTATGTCGACCTCCTTTGGTAAGAAATGAGCAGATTTGGTTAATCGGTCGACGATCACCCAAATCGAATCATTCTTCTTCTGCGTCTTGGTAAACCTACAACGAAATCCATGGAAATACTATCCCATTTCCATCTTTGATGCGTCGGCGATTGTAGCATTCCCGCAGTCGTTGGTGCTCCACCTTCGGCTTTACGACCGCGTTAAACACGAAGCTACGTACTCAGCCACTTGCTTCTTCATTCCAGACCACCAAAAATGCTTCTTCAAGTCTTGATACATCTTCGTAACTCCTGGGTGAATACTAAAATTGCTCTTATGCGCTTCGTCAAGTATTAACTTTCTCAGCTCCGCCACATTAGGTACACACACTCGACCATTGCACCTTAAAATGTTGTCCGCTCCGACTTGAAATTCTGTCGCCTTCCCCTGCGCTATCAACTGAACCTTTTCTTGCAGGAGCTCGTCATGAACCTGCTGGTCTCGGATCTCGTCCAACAATCTGTTAGAAATGGTAAGCATACCAAATCTCAGTTTCCCTGGTGAAACTTCCACATTCAACCTCAAGTCTCGGAACTTCTCGATCATCTCCAACTCCTTGATCATCATTGTTGAGACTAAAACACTCTTTCTGCTCAATGCATCTGCTACTACGTTAGCCTTACCGGGATGGTATTCCAACGTAAAGTCGTAGTCCTTGAGAAATTCCATCCATCTACGCTGACGCATGTTGAGCTCCTTCAGTCTTTGAAAACTGGATTCACACTCCTCGGTCCAGGCAAAAGGTTGATCTTTCCTCGTAAGTCGTGTAAGAGGCGCGACAATCTTCGAAAAACCTTCAATGAATCTTCGATAATAGCCTACTAAGCCAACAAAACTTCTGATCTCAGCTTAGTCCTCTTTGTTCCCATGCTAACACAAATTTCAATCTTAGTTGGATCCACACTATCCCTTCTTTGGAAATCACGTGTCCAAGAAAATTCACCTCTTCAAGCCAAAATTCACACTTGGACGAGTTCGCATAAAGTTGCTTCTCGCGCAATATCTGTAGTACTCGACGTAAGTGTTCTTCGTGCTCTTCTCGGTTCTTCGAATAGATCAATATGTCGTCGATGAACACTACAACGAACTGATCCAAAAATGAATGGAAAATCCTATTCATATAGTCCATAAACACTGCTGGCGCATTTGTCACTCCAAACGGCATCACTAAGTACTCATAATGCCCATACCTAGTCCTGAACGCTGTTTTGGAGACATCTTCCTCCTTCACGCGAATCTGATGGTAGCCCGACTTCAAGTCTATCTTTGAAAACATCGCCGCTCCACGAAGTTGATCCATCAAGTCGTCAATACGTGGTAACGGATATCGGTTCTTCACAGTAGCCTTGTTGAGTTGACGATAGTCCACGCACAGTCTGGATCGTCCATCCTTCTTCTTGACCAACAACACTGGAGCTCCCCACGGTGACACGCTCGGTCGTATGAATTGCTTTGACTCCAAATGCTCAATCTGGGACTTTAGTTCCTTCATCTCGGCAGGAGACATCCTGTAGGGCGCTATTGAAATAGGTCCCGCCCTGGAATCGTCGATGGAGAACTCGACCTCTCGTACTGGTGGTAACCCTGGCACGTCTTCGGGAAAAACGTCCTCAAAGTCACACACCACTGGTACATTCTTCACTTCGATCTGCTGGGAAACTTCTGAACTAGCCAGATACATGTATTCCCGAGTTCCTTCTTTCAAAGAAACTCCAATACGTTCAGTAGAAAGATAATTGGAAACTCCAAGGTCTGGAAAAATTACAGTTTTACGGGCACAGTCCAAGAGGACATGGTGGTATGACAACCAATCCATCCCGAGGATGACATCTAATCCCTTAAGAGGCAAACAAACCAAATTGACCACAAACTTTCTACTCTGAATAACCAATACACAATTAAGACATGCGTCTTTGGTAACTAAGGTTTTAGCAAATGGGTCGTAACTACCAATTTGAGCGGTAGCGATCCACAATGATTCAAATGGTTCACACAATCGAAGAAATAAAGGAATGGGTTGCAGAATCAAAGAGAACGGATAAGGGTCTACCCTCCACCTCACATTCACCTTGGATAAGATCATCCGCTTGCTCTGCTTCCTCGCCGCTCATGCAGAAGACCCTGCCTTTAGCTACCTGACGCTTCTCCCTTGCCTTCGCGCATGCATTGCGGTTCACTTTAGGTGTGGGACAATCCTTGGCAAAATGCCCTGGCTTCCTATAGTTGTAGCACACATCCTCCTTCCGAGTGTGATTATTCGCATAATGTCCCGTCTTTCCACAGCGGAAACAAGTCACCTCGACACGGTCGACTTCCACTCCTCGCTCCGGGGTCATCGGACGATCTTGTCCTCTATTGTTGTTGTTCCCTGAGGTGGTGTAAGGCTTCTTAAGTTGCTTTCCTTTACGTGCAAGTCTCTATCCCAGGCCCCGAGGTCTCATTGGTCCACTGGGCGGTCTTCTTCTTGTGGCTTCTTACTCCTTCTACCTCGACACGGCGATCTATCTCGGCTCTTGGAGGTTTCAATCCTCAATGATACCACCGACTTACGGATATCAAATCTCGGACCTCGTTGGAACCTCTCACTTAACCATCTTTGGTCAACTCGGTCACTAAATGGGTGAAGTACCTTGCCGCTGACTCGAACTTGGTCGCATACTGACACCGCCGAGCCGCTTCACGCAATTGAAGAAACTCTTGCTCTTTTTCAGCTCGTGCAAGATCTGGGAAGTACTTGTCCATGAACCTTCCACGAAAAAGCTCCCATGTCATCTCACGACGCTCGCTATAAATGTTTGCTTCACTCCTTCCACCAATATTCGCAGATCTCCCGAGCAGATAGGTGGCATAGTCTACCTTTACATTATTCGGGCAATGGAGTGCCTCGAAGATCTTCTCGATCTCTTGCATCCAAAGATCAGCTTTATCTGGATTTGGCTCACCGTAGAACTTCGGTGGGTCATGCTTCCTAAAGTCGGCCAATCCTCTAGCTTCAGCATTTCGCTCTGCTCGTTGCTGTTGCTGCAAATTCTGCTGGGTCAACGCTGCCGTCTGTTGAGCCATCGCATTAGACTGTTGAGTTGCAGCAGCTGATTGTTGAGCCATGGCCGCAGCCATCTCGGTCATAGCTTGAATCGCTCGTTCCATGTTGACGTTCTTAGGTACAGCCATCGTATCCCTACGAGGTGGCATTAGATTCCACAAAGTTCAAAACCCTGTCAGAATCTCACAACAAGGATGTGTTAAAACACACTGCTTCAATCAAGAAACAGTTCAAACAATTTTTCAAGCAATAAGTGCTTCACTTAATCAAACAGCAATCAACATAGTGCAATTAGGTACCCAACACATATATATATCCCGACACAGTGACCAGTCCAAATATCCTATGCACAGCCCGGTCAGAACCGAACTGCTCTGATACCAACATTGTAACGACCCGTTTCCGGACCGCTACCGAGCTCAACATACCGAGCTCGAGTTACCGAGCTCAACACACCGAGCTCAAGATACCCTGTATGCGATGTGTTTTAAAATGATACTCTTGTGCCCTTTAGAAAAGTACGGTCTATATTATTTATAAAACCAGCTCGTGCACATCAGAGTATTTACAGCTTTTCGAAAACATGGTGCAACTAAGACACAAGACATAAATTCTAATAAAACACGCAGGTAACAAGTACATGCTCATATATATACAAGATATAAAAAGTGCATACAAAAGACATAGTAATAATGTACAAAGAAAATACACCTAAGGTATGACGACTTCAAAAGAGCAATCATACCTGGGGTACTTCCGGCAGACACCCACGCAGGTGCTCCAAAAGTAAAACCGCCGCCTACCACGTGCTCAAAATAACAAAACATCACCCGTCCCCAAACCGGTCACATGCATTTGTACACAAAAGTCATATAACAGCTACCCCAAGAAATATAACATAAACAAAGCCAATCCACGACAAATAGAGGTCGGCACTGATCCTCGTCGACGCCCTCCTCGCCATCATCTGCCGAAGTTCCTCGCACCCTCGACATCGCCTGGGTAACCGTCATGGATTGAAGGTACCACGGGAAAGGGTCAACTTCTCAACAAATCAAGATAATCCAGACATAAAGAAATAAGTAAACAACAAAGTATAACATTCACCAAACGTAACTTCGACCATCTCACTCTAGACTCGACTCTTATTCCGGAATATCGCCACAGAGTCCAACCCCAACCGACGCAATAGGTAGCGGCAGTCCAACCCCAAACCGATACCATGCATTAATCAAGAGTCCAACCCCAAACCGATAATGCGACGCTTAGTCAATCTCCAGTAAACAAAAGGGGACCTAGCACCCTAGTTATCCGGTCACGGCTCAAAACGCGTCATACGACTCGCCTAGCTCTCACTCGATGATTAGTTCGCTTGATCAAGGAGTGGCACATAAAATTACTTGATCACATATCAAATAAAGAGCATGCTTAACATGAAGAAAACACAATTCAATCATTTAAGCAATAAAACAATTTGCATGAAGAAAACGCAATTCAACAGGCAATACACAATTCACAACATATAAAATAAAGCTTAATAATGTCTAAGAGTTGCCCTTACCGAACTCCAAGCTAACGCTTCTCGACAACGACCTCAACACGGCTGTCTTCCAACGAGCTCGACAACGACTCCTCTAACTCGATCTCGACACGCACGGCTCTTAGTCGACCTCGGTTTCGTGTTCTCGTACACCCTGATCTCCTTACAGCACGATCTCGGAAATCACACTGCCTAATACGAGTACAACTTAGTTCGATCTATAGGTTCTAATAACACTTAGCTCTCATATCCCATTCTTAACCACAACCCAAGTAAACATTAAAACTTAAAAACTTAAACCAATACAACCAGAATTCAAACATTACAAAATAACTCCTTTTCTCTAAAATTTATTAAAAACTTCTTTCAACCATCATCAGACAAAGCCATTTTTTTCCCAAGTACTAATTCAAGCTTAAAATCAAATAATACCTTAAGCACAACTTAATCAAAATCTAAGTTTATATTTCTTAAAAATATTTTCGTCATGGTCCAGCAATTTAAAATAAGACCATAACCACTTATGTTAAAATTTTGAAACTCAAAAAGAAATCGATTTCATAATCCCTCAAAAATCCATTTTTGCGCAAAAAACTATTCTAACACCAAACTAAAACAAGGAATCAAACAAACCAAATAAGGAGGGTTTTGGGCGCTACTTACTTGCAGAAAACAGAGGAAACAATTTGTTTTTCAAGCTCAAATAAATGGTTAAAAAGATAGGTAATGTTATGAAGAAGAAAACCTATCAATATGACCTGATTTGGAAGCATAGAATTAGCTAAAATGGAAGGAAGAGGTAGAGCTAAACAGTAGCATAAAGAAGAGAAAATTCTGTTTTTCCATACCTCTACAGATGGTCGAGATGGTGATATAGGTCGAGAATATGATAAGAAACAAGGTTGATGATGAAAGTTTATGCAGAAGCTCAACGAACTCAAGGTTCTTCAATGGAGGTTTGGAGAAGAGAAGGAAACTTGGAGAAGAAGAAAGAAAGAAATAGAAAGTGAGGATTTGAGGCGGCTGATCGTGATATTTATGTAGGTGGAAGAAACTAATCATGATACTATCTACAGCTGGTGGAAAGAGAAAAAGTTTGGGCTTATCTCACTTAAATATCTCTTAAACAAAAGTTAATTACAAGAAAACCATTTTAAAAGAATTTATCTTTTATAAAACCACAATTTAAGCGACACCTGGATTTTAAAGTAAGATATTAATCTAACAACAAGTCTAACCCATCCAATCTGTTCCCTCTCAATAATCACAGCAAAATATACTACTTAACGCTAAATAATATTCGTAAGAAGACGAGTGTGATCATCTCGACACGATGTCGACCAAGGTGCTTGTGCAAGCGCACAAGGCTCTAACACGAGTTCGTGTACGCGGCCTCCTCAGTTCGACATGCGACCTCCTCAGCTCGGTACGCGACTTCATCAGCTCGACATATGACCTCGGCACACGATCTTGGCACGGGATCTCGTCACGAGGTCTTGGTACGAGGTCTCGACGCGAGGTCTCGATACGACGTCCTAATACGAGGTCGATCTCGTCCTCAGGTGTTACAACATGCAGTGTTCGTGACTAAGGTTTTAGCAGCTGGGGTTGTAACTACCAATTTGAACGGCAAAGCAGTCACAGTCAAGTTCAAATGGTTCACACAATCAGAAGAAATAAAGGAATGGGTTGCACCCAAATCAAAGAGGACGGATAAGGATTTACCCTCGATTTCACATTCACCTTGAATAAGATCATCAGCTCGCTCTGCTTCCTCACCGCTCATGCAGAAGACTCTGCCTTTAGCCACCTGACGCTTCCCTTTGGCCTTTGCCGCAAGCATTGCCGGTTCAGCTTTAGGTGTGGGACAATCTTTGGCAAAATGCCCTGGCTTCTTACAGTTGAAACACACCTCCTCCTTCTGAGTACAGTTATTTGCATAATGTCCCGTCTTTCCACAACGGAAACAAGTCACCTCGACCGTCGACCTCCACTCCTCGCTCCTGGGTCATCGGACGACATCGCCCTCTATTGTCGTTCCCGAGGTCGGTTGTAAGGCTTCTTCTGCGGTTGTTTCCCATACGTGTAAACTTACGCCCCGCGCTCACGAGGTCTCATCGGTCCGCCTACAACAGTTTTCTTCTTGTGGCTTCTTACTCCTTCTACCTCGACACAGCGATCTATCAGCTCTTGGAGGTTTCGAATCCTCAATGACACCACTGACTTCTGAATATCAAATCTTAATCCCCGTTGGAATCTCTCACTTAACCATCTTTGGTCTGCTCGATCACGAAATGGACTGAAATACCTCGCCAGCGACTCGAACTTGGCTGCATACTCGGACACTGTCGAGCTGCCTTGTTGCAATTGAAGAAACTCTTGCTCCTTCTCGGCTCGTGCAGTATCTGGGAAGTACTTGTCCAAGAACCTTTCACGGAAAAGCTCCCAGGTCATCTCGCGACGTTCTGCTATAAATGTTTGCTTCACTCCTTTCCACCAATACTCTGCGTCTCCTAGCAGCAAGTAGGTGGCGTAGTCGACCTTCACGTTGTCCGGGCAATGGAGTGCCTCGAAGATCTTCTCGATCTCTTGCATCCAAAGATCAGCTTTATCCGGGTTTGGCTCACCATAGAACTTCGGTGGATCATGCTTCCTGAAGTCTGCCAATCCTCTAGCTTGACCTCGCTCGCTCGGCTCATTGTTGTTCTTTGCAAGTTCTTTGAGTTAACGCCGTCTGTTGAGCCATCGCGTTAACTGTTGAGTTGCGGCGGTGATTCTTGAGCCATGGCTGCCGCCATCTCGGTCATAGCTTGAATTGCTCGTTCCATGTCGGCGTTCTCGGTTGCGGTACTGCGTATCCCGACGAGGTGGCATTAGATTCCACAAAGTTCAAAACCACATCGAGAATCTCACAACAAGGATGTGTTAAAACACACTGCTTCAATCAAGAAACAGTTCAAACAATTTTTCAAGCAATAAGTGCTTCACTTAATCAAACAGCAATCAACATAGTACGATTAGGTACCCAACACACATATATATATATCCCGACACAGTGACCAGTCCAAATTTCCTATGCACAGCTCGGTTAGAACCAAACTGCTCTGATACCAACAATGTAACGACCCGTTACCGGACCGCTACCGAGCTCAATATACCGAGCTCGAGTTACCGAGCTCAACACACCGAGCTCAAGTTACCCTGTATGCTATGTGTTTTAAAACGGTACTCTTGTGCCTTTTAGAAAGTACGTTCTATTTTTTTTTTTTTTTATAAAATCAGCTCGTGCACATCAGAGTAATTACAGCTTTTCGAAACATGATGCAACTAAGACACAAGGATTAAATTCTAATAGAACATAAATGCATAACATACATATATACCACTCGAAATAATAATGTATGCAAAATACAGAGTAGTAAATGTACAAGAAATACACCTAAGGTATGACGACTTCAAGAGAGCAATCATACCCTGGGGGTACTTCCGGCAGACACCCACGCAGGGGGCTGCTCCAAAAGTAAACCTTGATCTACCTCAGAATAACAAAACATAACCGGCCCAACTGGTCACGACCTCTGAACACAAGAAAAACAAAGCAAATCACGACAAGTAGAGGTCGTCGCCCTGATCCTCGTCGAGCTCCTCCTCGCCATCATCTGCTGTCGAGTTCCCTGCACCCTCGACATCGCCTGGGTAACCGTCATGGATTGAAGGCACCACGGGAAAGGGTCAACTTCTCAACAATTCAAGATAAACAAGGCACAAAGAAATAAGCAGACATCACTGTATATCATTCACCAAACGTGACTCGACCATCTCACTCTAGACTCGACTCTTATTCCGGAATATCGTCAGCAGGTCCATCCCCAAACTGACGCAATAGGTAAGCGGCAGGTCCAACCCCAAACCGATACCATGCATTAATCAGCAGGTCCAACCCCAAACTGAAAATGCGACGTCTAGTCAATCTCCCGTAAACAAAAAGGGGACCTAGCACCCTTAGTTATCCGGGTCACGGCTCAAAAACGTCATACGACTCGCCTAGCTCTCTCACTCGATGATTAGCTCGCCGCAGTCAAGGAGTGGCACATAAAAGTACTTGATCACATATCAAATAAAGAGAGCATGCTTAACATGAAGAAAACGCAATTCGACATTTAAGCAATAAAAACATTCTACATGAAGAACGCAATTCAACAGCAATTCACAATTCACAACTCACAACATATATTCAATCACATTTTAAATACATGCAAAAACCCAATCATATCACAACATTTCCAGCTCGACACAAATCAAGGAGTCCATACATAGGAATATAACAATCAAAATCCTATAATGTCTAGAAGTGCTCTCACGCACAAAACATAAACACGTAGAATATGAAGTGCCCTTACCGAACTCCAAGCTAATGCTGCTCGACAACGACCTCGACACGGCTGTCTTCAAACGAGCTCGACAACGACTTCCCTTACTCGATCTCGACCGCGTGCGCTTCTTAGTCGACCTCGACCGCGTCGACTCTCGATCTGGATCCCATCGCTTCCACGTCCTCGGGTTCGCTCTCCGTACACCTCGATTGAAATCACACGATCTCGGAATCGGACCTCCTAATACAAACACAACTTAGTTCGATCTATGGGTTCTAATAACACTTAACTCTCATCACCCCAATCTTAACTACAACCCAGTAAATATTAAAACTCAAGAACTTAAATATATTTTTCCCCTAACACAAAGTTAGGGTTTTCGATCAAAAGTTCAAGAAAAAGGTTATCTGATGCTACAACAGGTAAATCGACGACAACAACAACCAGAAGCAACGTACAACAAACTAAAACAAGAAATCAAAACAACCAAAAAGGAAGGGTTTTTGGGCACTGCCTGTTGCAGAAAACAGAGAAAGGAATTTGTTTTACAAGCTCAAATAATCGGTTAGAAAGGTCGGTCATATCATGGAGAAGAAAACCCATCAATATGAGATGATTTGGAAGCATAAAAACTAGCTAAAATGGAAAGAAGAAATGGCGCTAAACAGTAGCATGAAGGAAGAGAATCTGTTTTTCATACCTCAAATGGTGGTCGAGAAGGTGAGATATGTCGAGAGGATGATGAGGAACAAGATTGATGAAGAAAGTTTATGCAGAAGCTCAATGAAATCCAAGGTTCTTCGATGGAAGTTTGGAGAGGAAGAGGAACTCAGAGAAGAAGGAAGAAGAAAGAAGAAAAGAGAAAGTGAGGTTTGTGAGAGGGCTGATCGATATACAGCTGGTGAGGGAAGGGGCATTATCGTAACTACGGTTATGAGATGCCAATCCCATCAATCATTCTACCCATCAAATCTCTCATCTCTCATGATTACCCTCTATGCTATAGGTTACAGATCTAAAAAGAAGCACAGCGTCGAGAACTGCAAACCGAATATATAAATATTACAAACAATAGTCATAACGCTGAATAACGTTCGCAAAAATACGAGTGTTATCATCTCGACACGATGTCGACTAGGGTGCTTGTGCAAGCGCACAAGGCTCTAACACGAGTTCGTGCACGCGGCCTCCTCAGTTCGACATGCGACCTCCTCAGCTCGGTACGCGACCTCGGCAGCTAATGCACGCGATCTCCTCAGCTCAGCAGCTAGTGCACGCGGTCTCCTCAGCTCGGCAAATGACCTCGACGCGCGATCTTGTACGGGATCTCGACACAAGGTCTTGGTACGAGGTCTCGACACGAGATCTCGACGCGAGGTCTCGATACGACGTCCTAATACGAGGTCGATCTCGTCCTCAGGTGTTACAAAAAGCATCACATGTGTGTGCCATATATGTGGTGATTGATGTTGGTAGAATATGGATATTTTGATGGGGAAAAATTGATTATATTTAACAAATGTTATTAAGAAGAAAGAAATGGACAATAATTTGTATAAAAATTATTAATATCTTAGATTACAAACTTTACGGA
Organism: Calophaca sinica; assembly: GCA_037113605.1. NCBI lineage: Eukaryota > Viridiplantae > Streptophyta > Magnoliopsida > Fabales > Fabaceae > Calophaca > Calophaca sinica. The sequence goes on from CM073734.1 coordinate 76,237,725, forward strand.
GAATGATTATCCTCATGAATTAACTAAAATTTATCTTTAAGTGTAACTCCCTCTATTGCCTTCCTATAACATTTTATTCTCATGTATAATGTTTTATGTATGATTTCTATATTGATCAATTTATATATAGATATTAATTTTTTTTCATGTAAAATATTGTGTTAATTGTAATTTTTTTCCTATGTTTTATTGTAAAATACTCACCCCTGTGTCTTATATATGCTTTTTACACTATACTAAAAGAAAATTGATATTTTCTTAGATAAAAAGTATTTGATAGAAGTTTTTACAATAAAACTAAAGGTACGTGTTACGCATGATATATACTTAAAAAGCTTATAATCATACAACTTGGGTATAGAAGAAGCAACATTCTATATACACTTAGATAAAAATTACAACTAATTATATATATACATATGTAGTAACGTGTATGTGGTATAAAATCTTTCTGCTGCTACAACTATATGTATTTTCCCACTATAATTAACATGTTAATATGGTTTTACATAAAATATTTATTCCCGTGTATTAAGTGTAATTTTCTCCATATACTTTCATATAAAGTTTTCATATCCGTGTTTTATATTTATCTATAAATTCTACATTAATAATTATATAGTAATGTGTAAAAGAAAAAATTTAAATTTTCTCATATAAAATAATAGTTAATAAATTAATTAGGTGAGAAGATTTTAAATAATTTAAATATATAAGAATGAAGTTAAAATATGAAAATTATAATAAAGTACCCTCATGTTAAATATTCATTATCTTGTGTTATGTTTTATCTATAATTTATATATTAATTAATTTTTATGTAGATATAAATGTGTAAAAATACTAAATTTTTTAGATGAAATAAAATCTTCAATAAATTAGTTGGATTTTTAATTAAGACATTATATATTACCTATAAATATATTACTTACAAAAAGTATTATATTATTTTTAATTTCTATAAATTTGTACAAATAAGAAACGAAAAAGAAATAATATATTTCTACAATTATCAATAAAAATATATTATATATTAATTAGCAAATCCCACTATAGTATAATCAATAAAATAAAATTAGAATTATAAAAAAAATAGAGAAATGCAAATACACTCCAGTATTATTGCAAAATATGTGTGTTAAGGTTGCATTAGGGTTAAGGTCTTATATAATAATAAAGAGATCAAATTGATGATGAAATATTTTATTATTCTTTTAAATTATATCATAATAATCCTAAAGATTAAAAATAAAATTTTCAAACTTTATTACCTAATTATAAGGACAAAAGAATCAAAATTAAAGTAAAATCAAGACGTGTTATGCCTAATCTTGAAAGTATAAATCAAATTTGAATTATTGTAAAGAGGGAAAAAAAAAACTTCACGATTCTTTTATACCTGATCCTTAAAGTTATAATTTTTTATTTTTAAATTTTTACCAAATTCTAAAAATTTCAAATTTGAATCATGATAGAAAAAATCCTTTTATTTGCTACCTAAACTAAAAATATCAAGTTTGAATTAGGGGAGAGAGATAATATTTTTTAATTATGTTTTTTTAAAAATTATTTTTACTTACTTGGAAGCAAACAAAGTTAAATACTTAAATTTTGTGTATTTGTTTTTTCTTTTTGACTGAAAATTTTGTGTTTTTGCTAGAAAACATAAGATTTTTTTTGGTGAGCTAGAAATCATAATATCATTCCATGGGGTATCAGCTCAGTGATAGGAGTTTCCAAGAGACAAAGTTCAAATCCTCTCAGAGACAGTTATAACATGACCATTTGTGCAACTGAAATAGTAATATATCCTCATCCCCCACCCTTTTAAAAACTGTCGCATTCTTGTGTATCATTAATTTGAATTGTAATGCCCAAATGTACCTTAGTATTTTTTTAGAAGGATTTGACAAAATATATAATCATTCTCCGAAAAGGATACATGAGCTATATATATTTGTTATTTGTTTATTGGTGCATAACATAGCTTTTTATTTTCCTTTCGAAAAAAACATAGCTTTTTATTTTAAGACACATTACTCTTCTTCATGTGTAAGTTTTTCTTTTATTCTTGGCTCATCAAGCTAAAAGAACTCCGTAAAAAAAAAAAAACTAAAAGAACATAGAATCCGAGAAAAGTATTTCATCTTTAATAGACATGAATTTAGAAAGGTAAATTTGGAATAGATTTGAATGATTGACACGTTAATTGGATGAAAGTTTTTTGGCTTCCTTTGAATTTTAATTGATTATACAGTTCAATTCGAAATTATTATACTATTAATGTTGTTGTTGGGCTTGTATTGGGCCAATTCTTATTGTTTAGGCCTGGCCCAGTTGTTATTCCATATAGTTAGTTAGGTAGTTTCATTAGTTTGTTAAAATATGTTTTGTAACCTTGCTTATATAGCAATTACTGATAATAATGAAACTAAGAATGTTATTCAGTCACATTGGTGTATATTGACTCTAACATTTGGTATCAGAGCTCCGTTGGGGGCCTGTTACAGAAAGAAACCGCAGTTTCTTTGCGTGAAAGAAAGCAATCAAGAAAAGTTCGTGCGTGTTCAGATCGATGGCGGAGGAGAAGAATTTCGTTCAACCCGCGATTCCCAGGTTCGATGGTCATTACGACCATTGGGCAATGCTCATGGAAAACCTTCTTCGCTCAAAGGAGTATTGGGGAATTGTGGAAAATGGGATCACGGCGCTTCCGGCAGCACCGACGCCGGAGCAGATCAAGGCGACCGAAGACAGCAAGTTGAAGGATCTGAAAGCAAAAAACTACCTGTTCCAGGCACTCGATAGAGGAATAATCGAGACGATTCTCAATAAGGATACGGCGAAAGGGATCTGGGACTCGATGAAACAGAAATTCCAGGGATCGACCAAGGTAAAGCGGGCACAGCTTCAAGCACTGCGACGAGAATTTGAGACCTTGGGAATGAAAGAGGGCGAATCGGTAAATGACTATTTCGCAAGAACCCTAACAATCGCTGGGAAGATGAGGATGCAAGGTGAAAGAATGGAAGAGACCGTAGTGGTTGAAAAGATTCTCAGATCGATGACTTCAAGGTTCAACTATGTGGTGTGTGCCATAGAAGAATCAAACAATGTGAGCACTCTCTCCATTGACGAGTTACAGAGCAGTTTGCTTGTTCATGAGCAACGGATGAAAGGGCATAAAGAAGAGGAGCAGGCCCTGAAAGTCACAAATTCAGGGAAGTCTGGAAGAGGAAGGGGTCGCGGGAGTTTCAGAGGAGGCCGTGGAAGAGGAAGACAACCCCTCAACAAAGATCTAATCGAGTGTTTCAAGTGTCACAAACTTGGACATTTCCAATATGAATGTCCAAGTTGGGAAGAAAATGCCAATTTTGCTGAGTTCGATGATGAGGAAGAGATGCTGCTAATGGCTTATTCTGAAATCAAGGAAGATGAAACAAAGAAAGGAATCTGGTTCTTAGATTCAGGCTGCAGTAATCATATGTGTGGAAGAAGGGACTGGTTCTCTAACTTTGATGGAGATTTCAGAATCTCTGTGAAGCTAGGGGACAACTCGAAGATGATGGTCACTGGAAAAGGGGATATAAAACTGAGAATTGGAGGCTTGATTCAGGTCATCACTGGTGCCTACTATATTCCTGAATTAAAGAATAATCTTCTAAGCATTGGTCAACTGCAAGAAAAGGGTTTGACCATTGTATTTCAACAAAACTTGTGCAAAGCCTATCATAAAGAAAGGGGTTTTATTTTTCAGTCTTCAATGTCCTCCAACAGGATGTTTGCTGTGGAGACTTCTGTAGTGTTTTCAAACTGTTTCAAGGCTTCTTGTGAAGACCCAACTCGGTTGTGGCATTGTAGGTATGGGCATTTGAGTCTAAAAGGACTCAAATTGCTAGTTCAAAAGGAAATGGTGAAGGGGCTGCCCTCCTTAGAAGACTCAGATAAAGTGTGTGATGATTGTCAAGTTGGAAAGCAACACAGGGAATCATTCAACAAGAAAAGCTCTTGGAGGGCCTCTCAAAGGCTACAATTGGTGCATGCGGATATATGTGGGCCGATCAAGCCTCAATCCAACAGCAACAAAAGGTACTTCATCACTTTCATTGATGATTACAGTAGGAAAACATGGGTTTATTTCTTATCTGAAAAATCTGCTGCTTTAGAAACCTTTAAGAAGTTTAAAGTTAGAGTTGAAAAAGAATGTGGAGGGTCTATTAACTGTCTCAGGACTGATAGGGGTGGAGAATTCACTTCCACTGAATTTAATGAGTTTTGCAGTAATAATGGTATTCAAAGACAGCTCACAGCCGCATATACTCCACAGCAAAATGGAGTGGCCGAGAGAAAAAATAGAACCATTATGAATATGGTTCGAAGCATGCTCTCAGAGAAGGATGTTCCTAAACAGTTTTGGCCAGAGGCAGTTAATTGGTCTGTTTATGTTCAGAACCGGTGTCCAACAATTGCTGTGAAGGATGTTACTCCTGAAGAAGCTTGGAGTGAAATTAAACCCTCAGTACATTTCTTTCGTATTTTTGGATGTATTGCACATGTGCATACACCTGAAAACCTGAGGAAGAAACTTGATAATAGGAGTGTCAAGTGTGTTCTTTTGGGGGTTAGTGAAGAATCCAAAGCCTATAGGCTTTATGATCCGGTTTCTGGAAAGATTTTAATCAGCAGGGATGTTGTGTTTGAAGAAAAGGAAAAGTGGAAATGGAAAGGAGAAAACAAAGAGAATAACAGTGAGCCTCTAGATTTGGGAGACAAGGGAGATAATGCAAGCCAACACATGGAAGGAACTGAGAATGCAGGGACTGAAATTGAGACAACTGCTGCAAATGGCACTGCAGGGAGAGACAACACTGCTCCAGCAAGAGACACAGAGCAGCAACATGCAGAACATAATGTTAATTCTGGAACAGGTGATAGAGGCAGAGACACAGAGCAGCAACATGCAGAATAGAATGTTAATTCTGGAACAGGTGATAGAGGCAGTGAAACTGAACAGGAAGCAGAAAAGAGAGCCAAGAAGAAATCTGTGTGGTTAAATGACTATGAAGACTTGCAAAGTGATGATGAATTGCTAAACTTGGCAATATTCACTCCCGTTGCTGATCCTCTCTCTTATGAAGAAGCTGCCAAACACAGCAAGTGGAGGAAAGCCATGGAATTGGAGTTACAAGCTATAGAAAAGAATGAGACTTGGGATTTGACCTCTCTCCCACCTGGTGTGAAGCCGATTGGGGTGAAATGGATTTTCAAGACCAAGTATAATGAAAAAGGGGAAGTTGAGAAGCACAAAGCTAGACTCGTGGCAAAAGGGTACTCACAGAAATTTGGGGTAGACTTTACAGAAGTATATGCTCCTGTGGCCAGATGGGATACCATCAGGACTGTTATTGTTCTTGCGGCTGTGAAGGGATGGGAAGTGTTCCAGCTGGATGTTAAAAGTGCATTCCTCCATGGAGAATTAGAAGAAACCGTGTATGTGCAACAGCCACAAGGTTATGAGGTTCATGGCAAAGAAGATAAGGTTTACAAGTTAAGAAAAGCTCTCTATGGCTTGAAGCAAGCCCCTCAAGCTTGGTATAGTCGAATTGAATTTTATTTCCAGCAGCAAGGCTTTGCTAGATGTCCATCAGAATATACCTTGTTTGTCAAAACTGGTATAAATGGCAGCATTCTAATTGTGAGTGTTTATGTTGATGATTTGATACTCACTGGTAACAACAAGATCATGATTGAGGAGTTCAAGAGGTCAATGAAAAGGGAATTTGATATGACAGATATGGGAAAAATGAGCTACTTTCTTGGGGTTGAAGTTGTTCAAAGTGCAGAGGGCATTTTTATTTGTCAAAGCAAGTATGCAAGAGAAATTCTAGAAAGGTTTGGCATGGAAAAATCTAAACCAGTAGCAAATCAAGTTGTTACTGGATGCAAGCTGACTAAGGAAGGGTCTGGAGCTGAAGTTGATGCCACAAACTATAAACAAATCATTGGTAGTTTGATGTATCTCACAGCCACAAGACCTGACCTCATGTTTGGTGTGTCTTTGATTAGTAGATTCATGGAGAAACCCACTGAAGCACATCTGCAAGTAGCCAAAAGGATCCTGCGATATCTGAGAGGGACTGTTAACTCGGGTATTTTTTACAGCAGAGGAGGGAATGACAACTTGGTAGCATACACAGATAGTGACTATGCTGGAGATCTAAATGACAGGAAGAGCACCTCTGGTTTTGTGTACTTGTTTGGGAATGGAGCTATTTCATGGTCTTCCAAGAAACAGCCTGTGGTGAGTCTCTCCACCACAGAGGCTGAATTTATTGCAGCAGCAGTTTGTGTCTGCCAAGACATCTGGCTGAGAAGAATTCTGAACAATCTTGGGCAGAATCAACTTGAGTGCTTGACCATCCTTTGTGACAATAGCTCTACTATCAAGCTATCAAAAAACCCATTTCTTCATGGTAGGAGTAAGCACATCGATGTCAGATTTCATTTCCTTAGAGACATGGTTAGAGATGGAGTGGTAGAACTGATGCACTGTCCCACTGATGAACAAGTGGCAGACATAATGACCAAGCCTTTGAAGATTGAAGCCTTTCTCAAGCTGAGAAAGGAATTGGGTATGTGTAGTTTAGACTTGTAAACTGATTGTGTTGTTACAATTCAGTTTAAGGGAGGCTATTATTGGGCTTGTATTGGGCCAATTCTTATTGTTTAGGCCTGGCCCAGTTGTTATTCCATATAGTTAGTTAGGTAGTTTCATTAGTTTGTTAAAATCTGTTTTGTAACCTTGCTTATATAGCAATTACTGATAATAATGAAACTAAGAATGTTATTCAGTCACATTGGTGTATATTGACTCTAACAGTCGTGATTCTTTCCTAAATAATTATCGTCTGAAATCAAACCAAGAAATCATAGAGCTTTATTAATTAATATGTGGCAGAGCTTTTTATTTTAAGACTCATTACTATCCTTCATGTGTAAGTTTTTCTTTTATTCTTGGATCATGAGGCTAAAAGAACTCCGTAAACAAAAGCTAAAAGAACAAAGAATTCAAGAAAAGTATTTCATATATAGACATGAATTTGGAAAGGTAAATTTGGAATAGATTTGAATGATTGACACATTAATTGGGCGAGAACATATAATGCAAGTAATTTATCATAAAATGTCCATTCAAATGTAATGTAAGTACTTAACTTTAAAAATTAATACGCTTTCCTTCATTGGAAAAACCAAACTTTAATAGGAAAAAAGGATAAGCTTTAAAATTAAAATATAACTTATATAAATGTCCTATAGACAATATATCTATATTATGACGGCTTGTGTTCCGCACTTTACATATTAAACAAAATAAAACCTTTTAAAAAGAACTAATTCATATGAAGTTTAATTTCTATTAAATTGTTCATTGTTAGTAATTTGGATATGAATATTCTTTCATGCAAATGTTTAATTTCCTTATGGTATATTTTTTTATTCTTTAACTTAAATATTAATATTTTTATATAGATATTAAATTTTTTATTCCTTAACTTAAATATTAATATTTTTATATAGATATTAAAATGATTTTATGTAAAATATCCATATCTGTGTGAGAATATAAGACGGAAAATATTTTTTAATATGTTTCCCCGATTTCATAACATTTAGTTCTGTCCAGATGGCAATAGTGTTTTTTTTCCCAATTAATACACATTAAAAATTAACTAACCAAATAGGCTGGCCAGCAAAACCCACGAATAAAAAATTATAATATTTTTTTACAGAAGTATATGCATGAGTTGTTACTTGTCACGATATGGAATAAAAAATTACTCCTAAAACGAAAAGGGTCGTATATCTAAATATAACAACCATGGATTATTGTAATATATATATATATATATATATATATATATATATATATATATATATATATATATATATGAGGGACGTTCAAGTTACTCTAGGAGTAACTCTTGTATGAGTTACTCCGGTTAATATATCTCAATAGATATCAAATTTCATCAATCGGACCGTCACATTAAAAGTTCTTATTGAGTAGATAAACTCCATAAAACTTCATAAAATTTTAAAAATATTTGATACTTAATCAGATCACTTCGATTCAACGTATACTATACGTTTTAATTTACAAGTAAAATGTTAACCATCTGATTACATAGCTATTGATGTCCAATTTATTTAAAATTTGGTATACATGATCATTAACATAATATGACGATATTAAACGGTTGGATTGATAAAATTCAATATCTACAAAGTGATACTAACCGGAGTAACTTGAACGCCTCTCTCTCTCTCTCTATATATATATATATATATATATAATGGATCTAAAATCCTTTTTCTAGATAGTGGACAAAAAATCCTAAAACGTTAACTTTTACTATCGAAATCATTTGTAAGATATTTAGTTTTACTAATTGATATTTTTTTTTTGAAAGCATACTAATTGATATTTCAGAAGCATTAATACCAAACAAAACACAAAATAATTATTTAAGACTTAAATGAATGCTCTGTTGCTATGTTGGTGAGATAAAATATTTTGAAATATTCTATTCAGTTGATGTTAAAATTAAATTAGGTGAATTTTGAATATTTGTCAATTCGCATTGGGTTGATTAAAAATATATTATTTATTTTGTCATTTCACTTTGTTCTCTGCACCTCGCACACTTATGGAAGAAGCTATAGGTTTTGATTTTTGAAAATTGAGAAAAAAACGCAGGAGGAACCTATCAACACATGGTTAGTAAGTAATTTCATCATAATATATAGTAAAATAACTGAAGTTTAATACTCGATTATACCATAGTCCTGTCCATAAAATCCATGGTAGAAAAACTCATTTAATGTGCAAACATTAAATATAGTATTTCTCAAAAAACCTGGGTAATACAGTATTTTAGGAATGTATTTATTTTGTTTTTGATTTTAATTCTGATTTTAAAACTTGATTTTTACGAATGTTGAAATTTAATTGAAACATTTAAGACGTGTCCCACATTTACTAATGAGACTTTAATTTTATTTTGACCTTTTTTTTAAACAAAAAATATAATTGCCAAAACGTGTGTCATAGCTATTGTCCCATGTTTATAGTGTCGTAAAGTCATGAACGTATTCTTAAATGTTACACATGCATAATTAAACCTATACGTAGTAAACTATGAAGCCCAAATACTCTAAAACAGGAAATGTATCTGTATCGTACTCGTATCGGATACTGATACTCTTCAGATATTTTCTGATACGTGTCCCAAAAGCATCTCTATTATCTTTTATTTTTTTAAATATTTATTATTGGGGATACTTTTCGATACTCATTGGATACTTCTCGAGTCTCGTATCCCGGGGACAGATCCTTTCTTTCAATCCCGACGGCGGTTAGGTCTCCATCTCTGGTTTTCTTTTACCAACAAAAGCAGTGTTGTAGAGTTTTTATTCACTCTTGCAAAAAATATTGTTCTGGTGTTCAGACGTTGTATACTTGTATGTCTCGTTTATTCTCACATATTGTGTTGTATTGTTTGTAAAAAAAAAAACTATAAAATAGCTGGAAAAAGGGTTCAAGTGTTGATTCTAGTACTATTGATCCAATGTCTCTTTCCTAACAAGTATTTTGCACACATATAAGTTTTTATATAAAATTTTGTTAACGTATCCAGACCGTATCATATCCTAAATTTCAAAAAAATTCCGTATCCCCATATCCGTGTCGTATCGTATCCGTGTCGTATTACGTATCTAGGCTTCATAGGTAGTAAAACTCCGTTTATGTGTACATTGATAAGTGATGAGTACATCAATTGTTTGAAAATACCGCTAAAAATATTCTTATTGAAAAATAAATGTAAATATGTTCTGTTTAGTAAAAAATAGCGGATAGCAAATAAGCCAGCTAATAGCAAATAAGCTAGTGGATAGCAGATGAGCTTATAGTGAATAGCGAATAACTGATAGTGGATAAGCTAGCAAATTGAATTTAAAGTGTTTAGTAAAATTAGCAGTTGAAGTGACTGATAAATACAAAATGACATAAAAAGATATTTTAATAAATGAAAGAGAGACCGTAAGCATTAATAATTTTTTAATTCATTTAATAGAAGATAAACGAGAAATTTAATTAAAATTATAAGGGTAAAAACAAGGTAATTAAAACCGGACCGGGTATTGAGCAGGAGAGGAGTCGAGTTGAGGTTTTAGGTCGGATAGAGAATTGAGCAGGGTTCGAATAAAATATTATTTTTTAAATATATATATACACCAAATATATAATATATATATACATAATATTTCAATTTATACACAAAATAACATGCCCTGGAACTAATAAAATATTATTTTTTAAATATATATGTACCAAATATATAATATATATACATAACATTTCAATTTACACACAAAATAACATGTAGCCTAGTGGTAAGATGGCTTATTGTGGCCTTGAGGACAGGGGTTCAATTACTATTGAGACCAAAATCAATTTTTTTTAATATAAAGGTAATTAAAAATTTCAAGAAAAAAAAACCAGAACCGGTTCGACCCTGGACCGGCCCGTTTTCTTGATTCAGTAGGTTCTCTGACGGCAGTTCGGGGGGTCACCGGACGGACACGAGCAGTTCCCGATCCAACCGGTTGGACCGGCCTGTCCGGTCCGGTTTTATTTATAATGGGTAAAAGCGAGAAAAAAATGATACACTAAAAACTATAAACTCAAATGTTACTTCAGCTCGGTTTGGTAAAAATAAGCTATAAACTAGCTGATAGATGAAAAGCTAGCTGATAGCTTATGGTTAGGATTGGTGAAAATAAGCTATAATAGCTGAAAAGCTAGCTGATAGCTAAAAAACTAGCTAATTAAAATTGAATTATTTGGTAAAATTAACTGTTTAACTAACTGATAAGTATAAAATGACATAAAAGGATAATATTTTATATTAATTTTATATTTGAAAAAAGATAAAAAATAAAATAATAAGGATAAAAATGGAAGAAAAGATAAAAAGCTATAAGCTATAAGCTCAGAAGCTTATATAAAAAAAAAGCTATAAGTTAGTGTGATAAACTTATTTACTAAACATATTTCCTTCTACTAAACAAGCTTATAAGCTAGTCCAATAAGCTATAAGCTAGCTTTTTGGCTTTACCAAACCAAGCCATAAGCTAGCTTCTTGGCTTTACCAATCCGAGCCTTCAAGTAGCATCTGGGAAAACGTTATGAGCTAGTAGTTATCAAACACCTGCTATGAGCTTAAGCTACTGAAAAACACTATAAATTAGTGAAAAAACGCTATAAGCTAGTAGTTACCAAACATTTGATACGAGCTTATCCACTATAAGCTAGCGTTTTGGCCTTAACAAAAAGAGTCTTGTTGACTTGGTTGCTCAACTCATTGATCATGACGTACTCGCATATTTGGAAGCATGACCTGATCACAACACTGTTTTGTCAAGAAGATGCTCAGGCCATTTTAAATATTCCAATCCATTCTCGTATAGCAGCAGACAAACGCATATGGAATGGTACCCCTGATGGCAAGTACAGCGTTAAATCAGCCTATAAAATTTGCAGGTATGTCACCGTGCTATTGATTGTCAAAGAGACTTGATCTGAACTCAAAACTCCTGAAGCAAAATGTTTGTTTCGAATCATCAGCAGAATTACAGCAGCAACATTCAGGGTGGGTAAAGGCAGCTGCAGGATTTTTAAAGTGTAACTTAGATTTTGCAACGATGGATCTTTTCTCAATTCTGATTGTCAGTGCGTGTGAAAGTGTGTATGCCAATACCCATGGATAGAATTTCAAAGTACCCATCTTGGACCTGGTTCGAGGTAAGCCTTTTGGGCCCTTTTATTCAAGCTTCAGCAGATAGAATTTCCTATTGAAACGCCGCTTTATGAAAATAATAAGTAATCCCTACAACTTGGAAAATTCGTCAATTAGTCCCTAAAATTTTATAAGTAATTCTTTACAAAGACTAATAAGAAGAATTTCACAAAACTTTAGAAACTAATTTGACGTATTTCACAAATTTTTGGAACTGTTTATTATTTTCATATACTTTAGAGACTAAATAAGAAAGAGGGTAAGTTTAGAGACTAAATTAAAGGTTTATTCATTGCAATATTATTGCACATGCTCTTTAAATATGAAGGAAAGAATTCTCTTAAAATGATTTGTTACCTTGAACATGAAGTCCACTTTTTTTTTTGACCACCAAAAAAAAAATGAAGTCCACTTTTTTATATGTAATACAATTAAACAAATCCATCCTCCAAGTGTAGGCACAAAGGAACAACATAGATTGAACATGCCTTACATATTTCTGAAGCTGTTGGAGTTCATGTACTTCAGTATATAGATAGAGTGCAATTAGTTATTTCAACCATAAAGAAAAAGTACAGCTTTGTACTCAATGATATATAAATATTATTGTCACAAATGACCTGAAGCAACTTAAGTCACATATTCATGCAGGCCTAGGAATCAGTTCATGACCAAGGACTCTGTTTTTTCCATCAAAGACTATTGTTAACTGAGTGATAAGATAACAAATAAAAGGGTGAATGTAAAAGCGCAGCGTTATGAAAATGGAATAAGTTTCATAAAATGATAATAATGATCCTTTGCAGTTATTATAATGCAGGAATGTACTAGTCTATTTAAAAGGAACCGAGCGATATGAAGTATGAGTGTGAGTGTATTGTTTTATTGAATTCAACAATTGAGGAAATGTCAACCTCCAATCTGTGAAAGGGAGGGACTAGTACACTAATAAAGACTGTAAAAGGAGACTGTGTGCAGAGGGAAAGGGACAAATGAGAGAGAGAAGTACAACAGAGGAGAGAGAGGAATCAATTACATCACCCAATACATGCCTACCTCACGATCCTCCCTTTTCTCTTACTTATACTAATGATTACACACAAATTCCCTCAGCCTAGAGCTAGTCACGCAGGGTCTGTGACTCCTCCTCAATTCCTTGATGCCCGGGTCATTAACTGTTTCCCCTGCCAGCTGTGCCTTCCCATGAGATCCTGCTGAGTAATCATCCATAGCGTCATTTGTGCCACTTGTGTCCATTACAATACCTTCCCCTTTAAAATTAACCTTATCCTCAAGGTTGAAAATGGGATAGTTGGCCTGCAAGTCCCCTATGTCCTCCCATGTTTCTTTCTCATTACTCAAATTAAGCCACTTCACTAGTACTTGAGTAATTTGTTGAGTGCCCTTCATGAGTGTTCTGCTAGCAAGAACTGCTTCTGGTTGCATAAGTGGTCCTAATTCTGAAGTGAGCAGAAGCAGTGGCATATAGGGATCCTTGGCTTCTCCCCTGAGTGGTTTCAGTTGGCCCACATGAAAAACTGGGTGTATTTTAGCAGCTTCGGGCAGTTGAAGTTTACATGCCACAGGTCCAAATTTGGCTATAGTTGGGAATGGACCAAAGTACCTCATCCCCAATTTTTGATTCTTTCTAAGAGCAGCTGATGATTGCCTATAAGGCTGCAGTTTAACAAGTACCAAATCACCAATTTACAGCTGAAGGTCTTTCCTCTTCTTATCAGCTCGACTCTTCATAATATGTTGAGCTCTCAATAGGTTTTGTTTCAGCTGAGATAAAAGCAAATCTCTACTTATCAGCTGTTGCTGCAGGTCAGGGGGGTCAGAAGCATTTAGATTGTACTTGGTCATAGAGGGGGGGTCCCTTCCATACAAGGCTTTGAATGGTGTCATGCCAATGCTCATTTGAAAAGTGGAATTATACCAGTATTCAGCCCATGAAAGAGTTCTGAACCAGTTCTTGGGATTATCATTTGTAAAGCATCTTAAATACATTTCTAGACACTTGTTTAAGGCCTCAGCTTGACCATCAGTTTGGGGATGGTAGGCTGTGCATATGGCTAATGTAGTGCCTTGTAATTGGAACAAATGTTGCCAAAATTTGCTTGTGAAGACTTTATCTCTATCGAACACAATAGATTTAGGCATGCCATGTAACTTGACAACCTGAGACATGAATATCTCAGCCACTGCTCTGCTAGAAAAATCAGATTTTAAAGCTATGAAGTGCCCATATTTGGTCAGTCGATCTACCACCACTAAAATAATAGTGTAGCCAAATGATAGTGGTAATCCAGTAATGAAATCCATTGCAATGTCCTCCCGCACTTGCTGAGGAATTGGTAGTGGCTGGAGGAGTTCTGTAGGCAATGAATTCACAGATTTTGCTTGTTGACAGATTGAACAAGTTGCCACGAATTCCTTGATATCAGTTTGCATATCAGGCCAGTAAAACTGAGATCAATTTTTTGCAAGGGTTCTGGCCATGGTAGACAAGAGCGCGATCCGGGGCGTAGGAGCGGACGATCCTACGCTCCTACTACCCCTCAACGATCTCGCACCTACGTAGGATCGCGATTTGCAGGGACGCTTTGCGGGAGCGACGAACCGGCGATCAGGAGCGTTTGGAGCGGAGCAGGAGCGGACGATCTCGATGAACCCTGTGCTCCTGAAAAAATCCCTAAATCTCTGATTTTTGTGTTTGTTTGCGACCTGGCTTCTTTTAAAACTCAGATTTTGGGTGCGACGGAGATGGGGGAGAGGATGGAGCATAGTTACCTGGAAGAAGGTGGAACACGCAGGAACACTCCTCCTTGTGCCGCTGCCTACGACGTCCCCTCTGCCCTTCGCCGCCTCTGTTCTTTGCCTATGCAAAGTTCGAATAAAGTCCTCTCCCTCTTCTCTACTGTGAGCTCTGCTACTTTACCCTTTTTTTCGTGGGTTTCGGATTGGGTTTATGGGTTGAACATAATTAACAGACTTTTTTTTTTAAAAAAATTTTAACTTCTAACTTAATTAAATTATATATATATATATATATATATATATATATATATATATATATATATATATATATTTCAATATCTTTTTTATTATTTTTTCAATTTGTTATGATATAATATAATTTTCCTTTTCTATTGTGAATGAATTTGAAGTTTATATAGTATTTGTGGTGTTTTTGAAGTTTTTTTTCACTTATTTATTGTTTTTATATTCCTACATATGTTTTTATATGCATATATATACTAGTTTGAGAATTTGGTAGGATTTTACGAACCGTGCCACGAACCCACGTTTTACGCTCCTATGACCCCTCCCCGCTCCTACATAGGATCTCGCTCTTGTCTACCTTGGTTCTGGCTACACCAGCATGGCCACCAATAGGAGAGCTGTGAAGTTCTTGGAGAACTTTAGTGATAAGAGCACTATGAGGAGGTAAAACCAAGCAGCCTTTCCAAAATAAAAGACCCTCCTTATACATATAATTCGGGTCTGGGCTCTTATTTTGCTGGCAGAGCAGAGCAATATGGCGTAAGTGATCATTTGCTTCAATTTCTTGTTTCAGTTCTTGTAAGAAATGAAGTTGAGGTTCTGACCAAGCAATGGTGAATAGCCTGGATAAAGCATCAGCAGCCAAATTCTCCTTTCCAGGCTTGTATTCAATGGTGAAGTCATAGCCTAAAAACTTGTGCAGCCACGCCTGCTGCTCAGGTGTGTGCAGGGACTGATCCATTAAGCTTTTGAGGCTCTTTTGATCAGTTCGGATGATAAATTTATGGCCCAAGAGGTAGTGTCTAAATTTTGCCAAGGCTTGAGTGATTGCCATGAACTCCCTAGAATAAGCTGATTGCTTTTGCTTTCTTGGAGCCAATTTCTTGGAGAAATAAGCAATGGGATGACCCCCTTGGCGCAGTACAACACCCACTCCTATACTAGAAGCATCGGTCTCCAGTATAAAAGGCTGAGAAAAATTAGGGAGTGCCAGAACTGGTGCAGTTGTCACAACATGTATGTGCCGAGCAAAAGACTGAGTTGCTGTCTCAGTCCAAACAAAAGCATCTTTTTTAAGAAGATCAGTCAGTGGAGCAGCCAAAGAAGCATAAGACTTGATGAATCTTCTATAGTAACCTGTCAAGCCAAGGAATCCCCTTACTTGCTTGACATTAGTAGGCATTGTCCAATCTAGAACTGCCTGAACTTTTTGTTTGTCCATTGCTATGCCAGAACCCGAAATAGTATGCCCAAGGTAGTCCACCTCTGTTAGGCCAAAAAAGCACTTGGAAAGTTTAACAAATAATACTTGTTGCTGTGGAGTAGATAATACAGCTTCAGGGTGTTGCAAGTGATCACTAAGTGAGGCTATAAACAAGGATATCATCAAAGAACACCCAAACATATTTCTCCATAACATCTTGAAAAACTCGGTTCATTAGACACTGGAATGTGGCAGGAGCATTGGTGAGACCAAATGGTATGACAAGCCATTCATAGTGACCATGGTGAGTCCTAAATGCTGTCTTGTGTCTATCCTCGGGAGCAACCAGTATTTGATGAAAACCAGACCTGAGATCAAGCTTGGAAAATAATTTAGCACCAAAGAGTTCATCAAGTAACTCATCAACAGTAGGCATAGGAAAGCTATCCTTAATAGTAATATCATTTAAAGCTCTATAATCAGTGCAAAATCGCCAAGTGCCATCTTTCTGCTTGACCAATAAATTGGAGAAGAGAATGGACTTGTACTAGGTTGTATTATACCTTGTTGGAGCATTTCTTGCACCATTTTTTCAGTTTGCTCTTTTTGACTATGAGGATACCTATATGGTTTTACCTTGACTGGATTTGACCCCTCTTTCAATGTAATGGCATGATTCTGTTGCCTGGAAGGAGGGAGGCCTGATGGAGTGCTGAAAACAATTTTATATGTGTGCAAAAGGGCAGCTTGTTCAGGGTTCATGGAATCGGTTAAGTCAAGGGAGTGGTCCTGAGGCTCCTCTGGGTTTGCTAATTGAATGGAAAACAACTCAGAAATGGAGTTGGTATGATGTAATCTTTTAATGTGGTGAAATTGGGCTTGTGTAGGGGATTCTGGTTTGTTGCCCTGCAAGGTAATAAAATTGCCATTGTGGTAGAATTTCAAGGCCAGGGAGGCATAGTCAGCCACACGAGGTCCCAATGAATCTAGCCAAAGTGCACCAAGTATCAAATCGGCACCAACCACTGGCAGCAAGAACCCAGGCAGTTGTAATTCATGGTTCTGCACTCTGATAGTGAGGTCCTTAATAAAACCTTCAGCCTCAATGACATTACCATTTCCCACAAGTACTTTGAAACATGGTCCTGATTCAATAGGAAATTTTAGGCAATGAGCTAGCCTAGGATGTAGAAAACTGTCAAAGCTGCCCCCATCTAGCAGGATTTGGATATTGATGTGGCCAAGTTGGCCCGTGAATTTAATGGTGCCAAGGCCCTGGGTACCAGTAATTGCATTCAGTGACAAATGCAATTAAAGTTGGTTATCTGTGGTGGTATCAGGTGGGTCAAGGTCGGGTGTATTGGTGTCTTTTGGTTCAACTTGAAGGAGCATAATGTGCTTGTTTGGGCATTTATGGTTAAAAGTAAATTTCTCATCACATGTGTAGCAAAGGCCTTTTTCCCTCCGGATTTGCATTTCAGCAGGGATCATTTTCTTGACATTATTGGTTCTGTGTGTTTGGGCTGATGGTTTGGTGTTTGGGGTGGGTAAAAGTGGTGGCCGGTGGCTTTTGTCTTGCTGGGGAGTGGTGGAGTTGTTGAACCACGAAGGCTTATGGTTGTGTTGTGGTAGGTTGGATGTGATATTAAAAGTGCGGTTTGGTGGTGGTTTAGAGGATCGTAGGTACTTTTCCTCAAATAGTTTAGCAAGAGCCACTGCCTTAAGCAAGTTTACTAGGCTCTGTGCTCGTACATCCCTGCGAATATGGTCTTGTAACCCACTCAAAAAGCAATCAAGCAAGGCATCAGGGCTTAAACCATAAACCCAATTAGCTAGAGAGGTAAATTCCATATAGTAATCGTTAACTGAGCCATTTTGCATCAACTTAAATAAGGTGGGTCTAGGGCAATCATATCATAAACAGAAGGACCGAAATCTACCTCTAATGCTCGTGTGAATGCTTGCCATGTTGGAAATGGAGTTGAGCGCTACATCATTTGGAACCAGGGAATGACTTCTTGATCCAAATGGACTGAGGCAATGGTCAAGCAATCGACATCTGGTGTGTCATAGTACTGGAAGAATTGCTATGCCTTAAAGATCCATTCAAGAGCGTGTTTACCATCGAATCTGGGAAATTCGAGCTTGATATTTCGCATCTGAAATGGAGGCCTGCCATGGTTGTGTGAGTTCGGGCCATCATGGGGGGAACTGGAGCGCAAGGCAAGAGATTCTAGAGCAGCTTCAATGCGGTCCAAGCGAGCATTATGAGCTGCTTCAGTGAGGCTGGTTCTGGTAGCGAGGTCAACATCACGTTTCTCCATGGTTTCCACCAACTTGTTGATCTGAGCTTGCATCTCCTTCATACGTGTGTTCTCGGCCATGATGTGAATGAAAGTACCAAATGGAATGTACTAGTCTATTTAAAAGGAACCGAGCGATATGAAGTATGAGTGTGAGTGTATTGTTTTATTGAATTCAACAACTGAGGAAATGTCAACCTCCAATCTGTGACAAGGGAGGGAATAGTACACTGATAAAGACTATAAAAGGAGACTGTGTGCAGAGGGAAAGGGACAAATGAGAGAGAGAGAAGTACAACAGAGGAGAGAGAGGAATCAATTACATCACCCAATACATGCCTACCTCACGATCCTCCCTTTTCTCTCACTTATACTAATGATTACACACAAATTCCATCAGCCTAGAGCTAGTCACGCGGGGTCTGTGACTCCTCCTCAATTCCTTGATGCCCGGGTCATTAACCGTTTCCCCTGCCAGCTGTGCCTTCCCATGAGATCCTGCTGAGTAATCACCCATAGTGTCATTTGTGCCACTTGTGTCCATTACAAATGCATCACTAGAGATTCGTATAAGAATTAATTTTTATTATGTTGATGCAGGAAATTTGATGACAGCTTCAACATGCTAAGGTTATCAAATATTTGAATTAAATAAATGTAAAAAGATCCAATGCAACTTAAATCGAGATCCAACTGATATAACAAGATATATAGATACAGGAAAACAATACTGCTGCTTGATTGAAATCAATAGTTCAAGCATTTCTACACAAACTACCGGTGATCAATTTCCTGATCGATAATAACATGAGAGCAAGACAATTCAAAAGCACACAAAACTTCAAGACTTTTTGGCTAATTACGTGACAATTCAGCTAATAAATATTCGTTCCCTCATATGCTTGAATCCTTGTTTTTCAAACACTCATAAGTCATAATAAATAGCTACATAATATAAATCCTAACTTAATTAATCCTATATATATGAATTGTGATTAAACTTGTTTTTTTCTTGGCCTACCCCTCTTTTTCTTAGCCAAGCTTGGGGTGGCAGCTTCTTCTTCTTGTTTTGGTTTTTTGAAGCATAGTCTTTCACATCCATTCTCACTAAAAATTTGCACCTGGAAGTGGTTCTCTCCATTATTATATGTAAAAAGCAAGAATTCCTGATGCCTCACTGAGTTGTCTGTCAGAAATTTTGGCCAGCCATCTTTCAGATACATGTCATTTCCTTTCTTGAATGTAGTCACTTGCCACTTGTCCCCAGAAGGGCCTATGAGATTAATTGCATTCTTCCACAACTCTTCACTCACATACCTAAAAATCTTTGGTGGCACTTTCTGCAAGTTATGTGGCAAAAGAACACTTTGTTTAAAACCAATCAGTGTTACACAATACACATATAATGATTAATATTATGCATGATTGTAAATCAGATGATAATAAAGTTGTATTTTTATACTTAAAAATAAAAAACAAAAAAGAGCATTATATAATGAAAACGCTAATGTTAAAAATATCCAGTTTTTGGCATATATAATTTCTCATCAGCATCCAAAGAAAGGCAAGCTAGCATTTCTCACTAGCATATATAACAGAAATTGTAGCATGTAATGATGATCAATGGAAGAAAATTAATTATAAAGAAAAGTAGAAAAAAAAATTACCATGTGGTTGGTGTTGTGGCCTTCCTTGATGATAGTGAAGAAGGATGGCTTGTCCTGCTCCATCTGTACTTGATCACCTGCCCTGCCCCTGTTGTTTCCTTGTAATGTGATTTAATTTGGGTTTGTGTGTGTTTGAATCTGATGTTGGGGTACGAAAAATTTTCAGATTAAAAACTAAAAATTAACAAGTTTGACAGAATATATATATGTATATATATGGGAACTAGGAACCTAGCTAGCTAGCGGGAACGCAATCCACTGCGGTCACTCACTACAAAAAAACGGGTGAATTGTGGCGGTTTTAAAATGGCGGTTAGTTAGAACCGCCATTTATTACAGCAAAATTTAACTGCCGTTATTTACAACGTGGATTGTGGCGGTTCAAAATTAACCGCCGTATTTTACCAAATGGCGGACGGAATTCTGGCGGTACGGGGAACCGCCATTTGTGCAAAAAAGGGCGGTTAAAACTGCCAGAATTTGCAATTTTAACCGCCATTATTTACCTTTTCTATTGTAGTGACTGCAGCTGTATTCGCGCGATCTCGAATCGGACGGCTCAAAAAACACCACACGTTTTTTGATTTTTTAAAAATGTAAAATACTGATCTTGAATCTAGGTCGTCCGATCTCAATCGAACGGCCGACGTCACTGAATGCAAAAATTCACTGCAGTCAGCGACGGCAGTGGATCGCGATCCCTAGTTAGCTACCTCATTTGAGAAACTAAAGCAAGGAAGGAAGTAAGTTTAAAAAAACCTATATTAATTTGTGAATTGAAAAGCTCAAAACTTGAGGCTTGCCCAATACTCCTTGTTCAAAGCAAGAGCAATGCGAGCAAAAGGCTAAGTGAATCACTCATCGTTGGTAACCAAAACCAAAAAGTAAAGTAAAATATTGAAAAAGAAAAGAAGGGAGAGGGAGAAAGAAAGGATACAAGGCATTACCGTCGGAAGGGATCAGGGTGGAAGAAAGATCAGCGCTTGAGGAGAAAATTAAGTGTTGGCGTTGCTAACAGCTGGCCACCAAAAACAAACCGGTTGGTTTCATTTCATGGCTCTTATGTATTACCTTCTCTGCTCTAGCTATATGATCATCTGTCTATAGTTCTATGTATGTATATGTTGATGTCCATATGATATATGGGATACACATCTTAGTCTTAGCTATAAAAATAGCAAAAGAGAAGGACCACTTGGAGGATGAAAATGGTAATTAAGTAGCAGAAAGAAGAGCTGGAGGCTCAAAATGGGAAGAAGCAGAAAGTATATCATTATCCTGCTACAGTGCTACTGTTCTTTTTCTTTTTCTTTTTCTTTTTCTTTTTTCAACTTGTATTTTTTGCATTTTTCATTTTCATTTATTTTTGGGCCTAGGTGAGGTGGTGAACCTAATGTTTTCATTTTCATTAAAGACATGAACTAAATGTTAATGCATTTTTTTTTTTGGTAATATGTTAATGCATGTTAATAGGAGGAGATAAAACATTATGCTTGCTCAGGATTAAAGATCTCTCACTGTCATGGGGACCAACGTAACATTGGAACCCAGATGAAAATACTCAAAATAGAGTTGTGGAGTCATAAAGCTTGCATGATAGCCACACTGGCCCATGCACAAAAACAGAAATGGCGTTACGTATGTAGTAGTAGCTCCTACTATAATTGTATGCGTTCAGAATTTTTCAACGTTCAAATCCGGCCGAACTAATATATATGCCACGAACAAATATTTGCTATCTCAAAATATAGTGTCTTTTTGTCTCTTACCAATCAAAAGATCTTCATCCATATGTCACACTGTGGCCTGTGTTTTTCCTCGGTTGATATAATACTACCTCTCTTCTCTTCCTTATTATAAGAAAATTTTTGGAGTTTTTTCTGATCCCAATTATAAGAAAAAGTAACTAATTTTCAGATGTATTTATCACAAAAATTTCTTTTATACCTATGTGTTGTGACTTTACATATTTCCAGACTTCTTTATTTCTATGAATTAACGAAATGGTGGGTATAATGTCAGGGGTATTTGGAATGACATTTCAATTATATGACATTAAATAAGCTCCATTGGTCTTTATTTTTTTTGTTTTTTCTTCTTATAATAAGGAACAGAGATAATATCAGGTAAAATTATGAATTAATAAATGTTGTCAAGTAAGAGTGAATTGTTGTCTTTCCATAAATTTTTCTTAAAAAATTTGTGAACAAATCAATAATATTTTGAAACTGAATTTATAGGTTTTGCATAAGCTTTTAAGGCATAAATTTGTTGGTTTTTTAAATACACTAGAACAAAAACAAAGGAAGAAAAGAAACCAACGTTTAGCAACAGCAAATTACTGAAAACACCAAGCATTATCCTCAATTCCTCAAACTTTGTTCTTGACAATGCCTTCATAAATATGTCTACAATTTGGTCTTTAGTGGTGTAATAATTGAGTCATGGCCGGCCCAACACTAATTTAGGCCTAAAGGAATTGTGATACAAGGACTAATAATAATAATAATAATAGTTTATGAAAATTATATTTATAATAATTCATAACATTCAGACTATTTAAGAATGGAAATAGCAAACCAAAAGAGATGCCAACAAAGAATTTTGAAGCTTCTTACCTAAATTAGCCTGGCCATCTAAAGACACCAGATTACTTGATAGTTGATATATGGTATAAAGAGTCAAACACAAAATTCAAAACAATTTCAACCCAGAAAATTTTAAAATAAAATTTAACACAATGACAAAACATATATAAACCAATTCAGAAGATACAAATCACCAACTTCAACCTATCTTGATGTTTTTACAAAAATCTGTAAACACTATAATAAAATAAAATTACCAGATGAAAAATATACCAAAAAAATAAATATAGATATATTTGTTAATTAAAACTAAATGAAAAATAGAAATCGTTTATTAAAAGAGAAATGCTAGGAATACACTCTCTAATATTTTCTTTCCAACACACTCTTTACTATTGGTTGAAATTCATATGGGTCCCACCAAATTTATGTGGGACCCATATTATTTAGTGGGATCCACTTGAGCTTCAATCAATAGGAATGTGAGTGTTAGAAATAGGGTGTTATAAAATGTGTTGATATCACTCCTCTTATTAAAATAGTAAATTTTTTAAAAGTGATGCAATCTGGGTTTTTTAAAGCTGAAGTTATTTCCATTTGATCCAATTCTATTTTTCGGCCCAAGCATGGGCTACATTAGTTAGTTCATAACGTAGTGAAATTTTGGCACGGACAGCAACGGGAGAGAACGCAATTGGTGACTCTTTTTTTTTTTTTTTTGCTCAAATTCAACCGGTGACTTTGAAAAGGGTAAATGATACTCTCTCTATTTTATTATAAGTGTCATATTAGAAAGTTTCACACATATTAATAAGAAACTATAAATAAATGAAAGAGTGTAACACTTTTACAAAATTATCCTTATTAATCATTGAGTATTAATAATTGTCATAAATGCATAGTAGAGTATAATAACTTGTGAGTGATGTACTCATTATTAATTTGATGGTAAAACCGAAAAAAAGTAATTAATATTACATTGAAAACTTAACATAACACTTATTTTGGGACTAATTTTTACAAATTGGACATTTATAATGGGACTGAGAGAGTATACGAATTGGGCCTGAGACTTGTAACTTGTACAAAGTAAATAAGTATTTTTGGGTGAGGCCTAAAGCAAGGTCTTCAGGGGCCTCACACTTGGGCCAATCGAACCTGTAATTGAGCTTAAACTGTTGGGT
The DNA here is from genome assembly GCA_037113605.1 of Calophaca sinica. NCBI lineage: Eukaryota > Viridiplantae > Streptophyta > Magnoliopsida > Fabales > Fabaceae > Calophaca > Calophaca sinica. Next base: position 76,261,538 of record CM073734.1, read on the forward strand.
CTAACTTTCCACCCCCTAATTGCTACAAACCCCCCCACATTTTTTTGTTGTTGCAAATACCCATGACCAGATGTATACTTCCGGACGTTAGTAAGTCGTAACAGGGGGTTTAGTAGTGTCTGGATGCATACATCCGAATGTGTGTAGATGTGGTCCATATGCACACATTCGGTTGTGAGTGATGTTGTCTGGATGTACGTATCTGAAAGTTGTCTGTATATTTTTTAAATCAAATTTCAGATCGCATCGACATTTTGACCGGCCCAAATCGCACTGATGCTTTGAACGGATCAGATCGTACTGACACTTTGAACGGTTCAGATCGCATCGACACTTTGACCGGCCCAGATCGCACCAACGCTTTGAACGAATCAACTAGCATCGACACTTTAAACGGTTCAATTCGTGTCGACACTTTGAACGGTCCAGATTGCACCGAAACTACTATAAATATAAGTGTTTAGGGTTAACAGACCTCACTTCACAAACATGAGTTTGACCCTTGTTTTGTGTATTATGATGGAAAACTACAACAATTGTTGAAGGGATCACGTTTGAGTGCGATGTTCCAGAGTCGATTAGGATAAACGAAGGCATCACACTTGATGCCTTGAAGAAAAAAAATCCATGATAAGACCATAGCTGGAAATAATAGAAGGGTTGTTGAGCTTGAGCATCAGTGCCCTACATTCACGGGAAATGGGTGTGTTGAATACCAGATCCCAAAGCTTCAAGACAACAGTGACGTACAATGAATGTTTTCCGTCTTTTCCCAATATGCTAGCCTTAGATCCAATGACGAGATCCTAGCACGATTAGACAACCAAGATTTGTTGACTAGATCATGGTCTGCTTGACTCAACCAGACTTTTAATGTTGTGCTATTTTTAATGTTGTACTATTTTTAATGTTGTTTTATTTTTAACGACGAAGTGTTGTCTATGTATAATTTAGAATTTAAAACTTGTGTGGATCCGGATCGATTCTTCTGGACGTGTATGGTTTACCCCAATCAGATTCTCACTTCCAGACCATAACCATAACTTCAAAAATACTAAAAAATATATGTCAAAGTTGTCAAATACTTCAAAACTACTAAAAAACACATTAATGCACAATGCACAAGTTCAGTAAAACCTGTCAAATATGTCAAATATACAAATTACTTAACCTTGCTTAGATCGAGTGGCGAAGCTAGACTAAATTTTTTGAGGGGGCCAAAACCCTAAGGAATATATTTTTTAATATCTAATTTGACCATTGTTAAAATAAGTGATGATAGCATAGTGGCTTCAATTGTTTACTCCCTCCGATCCAAATTATAAGAAACAAAGCTAAATTTGGTTCATTGGATAACTCATGTATTAGGTCTATATACCTAATACATGAGTTATTCAATGAACTAAATTTAGCTTTGTTTCTTATAATTTGGACCGAATGGAGTATTATACACACACACACGTAGTTCAAATCTTACTTATATCTTATTTTTATGGTAATTTTTGCACATAGATCTAAAATAGACACGCAAAAAGTTAAAAAATACTAATATTGGATTCGATCACAGGTTCTAGCACTTGTAAAAATTGACAAACCAATGCAAACAATTGAAATATATGTGACAATTTATGCATATATATCAACCTTAGATGTATATATATACACCTAGTCTTAAATTTATTTTAATTTTTTGGGTAGACATAGCTACCTCATCCTAATGAGAGGCTCCGCCCCTGCTTAGATCTATACAGGCTCCATGACTACTTGCATTGTCAGAACTATTACTTTTTGTTTGTGATTTAAGTTTACTAAACATAGACATTCTAGCAACGTATGGAAACTCCCAATCACGAGCCTCAGGTTGACGGAAATGTTGCCACTGGAGAGTGATGGGAGGTATCGGACACCCGTCCTTGAGAAAACCTGGCTCTCCATTTTCTCTTAATGCCTGTTGTGATGCTGATTGGGCAAGTGATCTAGACGAAAAAAGTTCTACATCTGGTTAGTGTATATACTTTGATCCAAATCTTTTGTCATGGTGTTCCAAAAAGCAGCCACTAGTAGTTAGGTCAAGCACCAAGGTCGAGTACCGAAGTATGGAAAACACCACAACAGAACTATTGTTGATTCAATCACCTTTACTTGAGCTCAGATCTCCATTCAGAATTCCAACATTTTTGTGTGATAATCTAAGTTCCATTTTCCTCTCTCACAATCCCATACTTCACTTTCGGACCAACTACATGGATCTCAATCTTCATTTTGTCAGATAGAAGGTTATCTCAAAAGAACTTACAGCTCAGTGTGTCCCTGCCTTAGACTAGTTAGCAGATTCCTTCACAAAACCTATCTCCTCTTCACGGTTACAAGACACTAGGACCAAATTCAAGGTGTATGCCTCAGTGCATCCACCTTGAGTTTGAAGGGGGTATTAGAGTAAGATAAGTTAACAGTTGTAACTAACTCAACCAATTCAGTTATGGTTAGTTAGATTCAGTTAGTGCTAGGAGTAGAAGGCCAGCTAACTATATAAACATACTCTCTTGTATGAATTAGTTGTAACTTTCATTTTTCAATTCATTCTGATTAGAAATAGAGTTTCTATCACTTGCATTTTCTCTCATTCGATGCATAGCTTTATCTCAAAAGTCAAACATGAAGTAGTAGATTATAGATAAATAATATTATATGGAGCTATATGGAACATTGAAACAAGGAAGGTTTTGTCCCAAGCTTTATCACAATGGTTACATTGCTTAGTTGCCTGACCCTTCCATGATTTATTATTTATATAGGCATGTCTCACTGTATCTACATATGGATGTTATTTTTTATAATTATTTAATTACATAAAATTTTGATATTTTATTGCTTTATTATTTATTAAAACAATGATTAGTTGAAATAACCTTAGAAACTTCTAGGAAAGTTTGGTTGATTTGCATCATATTTAAACATTTTTTTTTTGTTTTTTGCATCATATTTAAACATTGGTAATATTTGTTCCTGTTGATAGAAATAGAATACATTAATATTTGTTCTGGTTTTCTCCCGAGAATCGGCATAACCCCGTGGCAAGCAGATTTTTTTTTTTCCTTTGGTATTATTACCAATTTTTAATTTTTAATATCTGGTAAAAGCCAACTTCCATAACCGCTTCTTTGCCACCTTCCCTCCTAGAATAGTTGACCTTTTTTTCATGTCTTAGAATCACAAACAAGCCAATCCTCAACTTGGATCTCTTCAACGTTCTCGAGATACGAAACTCGGATATTTTGAGGTATGGAGATCGGTTCCTTGCCTCGTAAGTTATTTTTATTTTTGTCTTCTAATTATTTAAATACATCTTCCCATCATTCTTGTTTAATTTAACATATTATCCTGGATTAATGTGCCGCACGTACATCCTTAATTCACGAATTACACTTCTTTTAATCCTTAATTAAATGCAAATGTTAACACCACTTTGTTTCCACCACCACAAATATTGTTCTTTTCTGTCCTACTCCCAGGTATTGGTTGACCAAAGAAAGGGTTTTTTTTTTCTTTTCCAAATTACATAATTAGTTATATATATTCTTCCCTTCTTGTTTTGTTCAGAGAATGATCACCCTGTTGAAGAAGATGGGGAAATCAGGGTTGGATAAACAGGTGGTGGTCATTGCCTTGATAGCTATGTTTGTTGCAGATGCAGCTGATACAAATGATGTTTATAGTCCATGTCATGATGCTAAAGTTCAGAGAGGAGATGGTTTTACCTTTGGCATTGCATTTTCAGACAAGCAATTTTTCATCCAAGGTAATGGTCCACAGCTTTCGCCTTGTGACAGTCGCCTCGACCTTGCAGACAAAGGAGCACAACTCGCTATGTTTAGACCAAAGGTCGACGAGATCTCCCTACTCACCATTAACAGGAGCACCTTAGACCCGGTATGCAATTTTATGTTTTCCTTGGCATGAGTTAGAAAAATTCTTTGGTGTTTTGATAATATGCATGGTTTTATTTTGAAGAGCTGTTTCTGTGTTATGATTTCAAAGTTGAACATTCCTGCAAGAAATGTTTTTTGAACATCAAAATTTGACATTAAAAATCGACATCACAATACGTAGCTAATGCAGTTCAATTACGTAGTTAATGAAGTGTGTTTGGTTAATGGATATATCAAAGCGTCTCAATTCATTAACCATCAACTGAACTCCGTCGACCATGATTTTGAACGTTGTTAACCATGATGTTTATGCATGTTCAAATATAATCTATTACATGTATATTTGAACACATGAAAATTATGGTTAATAATGTTCAAAATCATGGTTAAAGAGGTTCAGTTGATGGTTAATGAATTAAGACACTTTGGTATATTCATTAACCAAACACAAATATTCATTAACCAGTACTTGAACTGTATCAACCATGTATTTTAATGCCAATTTTGATGTCCATTTTTTATGTTCAAATAACATGATTGCATTCCTGCAGCCACACATTCTTTGGCAAAAAAATTTCTTGTTTGTTCTATACTAATTTTGGGAGTTTATCAGGACAAAAGTGGTGGATATATGGTCGCATTTGCTGGACAGAAATATGCAGCAAGGTCACTACCAATTATGTTTGCCGACAACAGTCACACAATTACCAGTTTCACTTTGGTAAAAAAACACAATTGACATGCTCAACTTCTGCTTCTTTAGGAACATAATTTCCTATAGGAAAGTGATTTTGAATTTGTCTGTTTGATTGATTAATTGCAGGTTCTTGAGTTTCAAGAGGGAACCCTTCAAAACTTGTTTTGGAAGAGTTTCGGTTGCAATGCATGTTCTGGTGGAAGCGTTTGCCTGAATAAGCAAGACTGTGCAGTGCCAAACACACTATGTCAAAAGAATGGCGGCACTGCATGCAACATTGGCATACAGTTAACATTCTCAGGGATTGACAAGAATCTTGATGCTCTTAATTCTTGGTATGAGGTGCAAAATCTACGGCAGTACTCACTCTATGGTCTATTCTCCAATCTTCGTGATTCTATTATAGGGCCATATGACAAGTTTTTTTAAGTTTTACATATTTCCAGCTTATATATATATAGGAAACTGTACCCATTTAACTGTTCTTTGTGAGTTTAATTGTGTTGATCCTATATTGAGGAAATTCTGTTATGCAGAAACATTTAGGTACGTTGAATTGAGCACACCAAACTGACCATTAAAATAACTCTTTAAGCTGCATATCGTTGAGTGAGACAAATCTTATTGCTCCATTAAACATCAATGTGGTTATTTTCAACAACTAGATCCCTCAAAACAAGTTATCTATCTTACGAATTTTCAGGCTCAATTGTAACATTGAAGCCAAATTCATTTCCTGGTGTGAATGATTTTTTGAGTTCTTCCGCCGTTTGAGTAGTGTTAATCTTCCTGTTCTTCACATCCAACTTTTCCTGGTATTGGGAAATCAAAAGTGGTAATAAGTTTATATATCCATGAAAGCCACACATGGAGGGGTAAAAATCACTTGCCTTTTTTGCATAATCAGCCATGGTACAATTAAGTATTTCTTGTACTACGAATTTAGTGACACGTTCTTCCCCAAGCATCTGTACAAGGAAGCTTTTTGGGATCTGTATGAATAAAGCACATATGATCATGATCTACGGATGCTCTGTTGCATTCACCAGTTCTCAAAGCCATCGATAGAAAAAAAAAAACTATCCATCCAAGCAATGGATAACTTGATGATAACATTTTAACTATATTGATGTTGCTAACAATATCACAGATGAATGAGTGGATAATTTCTGGATTAAAAGATACTAGGTAATAAAAATTTCATTGGAAATCACACACCTTTGATGATTTTCCTGGAGCAGTCCGCAATCACATGGCATGCACGAAGTGATAAAGTTAAAACTCCATGAACTGCAATTTCTTATGCTGATAAAATTTTGATATGATGAACAGGAGAATGAATCACATGTGAAACATATCAACAACAAGAAATAAGTAGTAAATTTAAGGTTAAATTATACATTTGGTCCCTTATGTTTATTTTAGGTTTCAGTTTGGTCCCTTATATATAAAAAGTTTCAAATTGATCACTTACGTGTAAAAGTTATAACAATATGATCCCTCTTATTTTTTTTGTTCCGAAAAGGTCCCTTATATTACAAAAATTATACCAATATGGTCCATTTTTTTGCAAAATAAGAGACAAAAAAGGGACCACATTGATATAATTTTTGTAACATAAGGGATTAGTTCGAAACAAAAAAAAAAAACAAAAGGGACAATATTGGTATAACTTTTACACATAAGAGACCAATTCTAAACTTTTAATACATAAGGGACCAAACTGAAACCTACAATAAACTTAAAGGACCAAAAGTATAATTTAGCCTAAATTTAAATAGGCAGTGCCTCTCGATGTAATTGTGAATTGTAAAGTGAAAGTCCAGTTTCCTTTCTTTTACCATTATTCTCATCATTGGGCTGCATATTTGGTATCAGAGACACTGAGACTACAGAGGAGAGTGCCACATGGTTGGGAGTTGAGGGCCAAATTTACACAGAGAAATCCCATAAGGTGGATATGGATTTTCTCACTAACCAAATACAGGAAATATTGAAATGGGCATCCAAGGGCTTACCTTGGTAAAGCACTCAAGCAAAAACCAAGATCAAGACCACCAACAATGCCAAGAATATGCTGGCAATTTCACCAAGCCTTTGTTGATAAAGAAAATACACGATGCACATTTAAAGGCCACAATTTGGCCAACAATTTAAAAGACACAGACCTTGAAATTTTGTAATGAGGGAATAAGCAGCTAACAAATGGAGCTTTATAATGGAATTGCTCTTATTTCACAGAAAAGATGGTCATCAGTTTTTAGTGAGTCTAGAATGTGGTTGGTAGTACCTTCACCTTGTGTTCAAGCAACTCTTGAGGATAAGGGTTTTCAAATGGGGGAGCAATCTTGTAGCAAATGCCAAGCTCATGTGTGTGTCCATCGCATGTATTGCAATATATGAATCATAATAGGGCATGAACATGAAAAATGCAATAACCAATAGATATGTTCAGTGCATAAAAGTGCATGGTATCAATCTTTATCAACAATGCAGCTTTATACCTCCTTTTTGCATGCGAAATCCGGGAACTGGTGGGGCAGTACGACCTAAGTTTGTGAGGACCCGGTCAAATACCTTTTGTGTTTGATCACTGGTCAAGTCCACTCGTAGCTGCCATTTAAGCCATGAGATGACAAAATAAAGCCCCAAAACAGCAGGGTACAAAAAAAAAATGAAAAACACAAAATTAACATGATGCTGTAATTTATAGAAACACGCTTCGGTAAAAAATAATACATGATAAAAGGGGGATTCTAAAGGGAAAAGGACAAGGCTTGTTATAGTAATACATCTGGCCACAATTTGTTGATATTTGAAGTTGCAGGTTGCATGGTATACTAGTAGCAATGTCTGGATAACAATTAAACATATGTTTATAGCAACGTTAACTTCAATTCTAATCTGCTTGGATAAACAAAAGTAATATAGTGGAGTACATAACTATGACAGGAACAAATTAAATACCACATGGAAGACTTGGCCCAATCAATCGAGTATGAAGACTACTAAAGGCTTTAATTGAGCCTAGTTCTTCAAGGTTATCAAGTTGATATAGAGACACACTTCTGTGGGAAACTATAATTTGTTTCCTCACAAATAACAGCCTGGTCATCATTGTACTCCATAGGAGAAGGCAATGACAGTTTTGTATAGAAACAAGAGATAGAAGAAAATATCAAGAGAAACATAGAAGCAATTCCAGAAATGCCAGAACAGCAATTCTACATTAGAATCAGTTTTTGGTGAGTGCTCACTTGTATCTTATTTTCATCTCTGGCTTCTACAACTATTCTGGCATCTGTTAAGAAGGCTGAAATTTCGTTGGAATCTGTAATTGATGCTTCTAAACCTACAATGCAAGAGTATAATATTAGTAAACCTCAAAGTGATTAGGGGCAAAATCTTGGATGCAAAGCACATGGCTTTGCCTAGGAAGTTGGTATATTGCCCAATTTCTCTGCTTAAAACTCCTAAAGTCGATCCATTCATATATATTAAATCCACCAGAGGAAAATGGGTCCGAAAATTACCTGAATTAAGAGCTGAAATTGGCGTAATGAGATGTCTGAGAGTTGTGCCAGTGGGACTAGAAAGAATATCTAAGCTGCAACCGAAAACATAAAAGCAAAATAAATAAGCCATATCTTAATTCTTATCCTTGACAAAAGTAATAAGGTTGTTAGTTAAATATCATTCTCAAACCTCAAGGAAGAGTGAAATAGAAATAAAAGAAAAATGTGAAGTAAATCGATCAGTACCTCCTTCTCTGGGGGGACAGACTGAGGCTGAGAGAAAAAGTGCCTCCTCTTGATATTGCATTTGGACTGCAACAGGTTCGAGTTCTAATGACTGGGCATGTTGTGAATGAGCCAACTCCAAGTGTAATGGAATTGGAGTTAGAGGCAATCATCATGTTATTGTGCATGTTCCTTGTCATGTCTCTGTCCCTTATGATACTCACACACGGACACTCCGCTGCTCTATGCTACAACTGATGGATGATGATGCCCTCTTTTTTTTTTTTTTTTTTTGTTGGCCTGTGCGAATGGAATGATGATGCCTTATCCCTTTCTCTTTTGCGGTTTTGCCACAATCGGGTGGGTGGGTCAGTCCAGCCCAGCCCACGAACGAACTGTGATTTGTTTCGGGGTACCGGCACAGTGATTTGTTTCTCTGATTTGTTCCTACACTGAATAATATTGTGATTATTTTGTATAATAATTGTAAATGAAGCGGCGCAATACTAGATTAAAAGGCCATTGAGGCTTTTCTTTTTTTGCGCTACACAATCGAGGCCTTTTCAACTGTGATAACTATTCATTCATAATTCATTAATTTAAGTAATCAACTTAAACCCAGTTTCAATTAACTCAATTTTATGAGAACTTTACAATCAAAAAATAAATTTATATTTCTTCAATTTAATGAAAAAAAAATCTTTATGAACTTATAAATATATTTGGAAAAGTCATATGAAGGAACTTCTTGAAAATTAAGACAAAAACTAATTTTAATTTATACAATAAGCTACTATTATTATTTAAAAAAATCATAATTATTACAAGGTTTATTTAACATCTCTTTTTCCATAAGTGCTTCTATTGATACCGTCTCATAATACACCAGGGTTAAGTACACTAAATTTGCAGAAGTATTTAGTTGACTTTTTCAGAGTGTGGAAATTTGATCATAAGGGAGAGTTGACTTTTCCAGAGGTCTTTAGTTGACCTTGACATTTATATTTCAGACTACTATTCAATTTTGAAAATCGAAAACGATCACTGAGGACCAGGATAGCAGGATGAAGATACATTGCAGTGATTGCTGGTATCCGGCATTGACTTCGCAAGATTTGACTTTTCCTGTCCCCATAACTTCAATGGCGTATCCAAAGGTAGCATTCAACACAAGAAATGATTGACCAATCCTTTCTTTTCTTGTCCAAAATTCTGTAAATCTGTCAACTAAATATATGCTTAAATATCCAATTAGAAGTCGTTTTCATTTTATATTGGGCTGCGCCCAGGTGGTTGCTGGTTTGCTTTTAGCCATAGTTTCAGTCCTTCGATATGGGTGAAATATGTAATTAGTAGTATTAGTTGATTAACTAACTAAGAATTTCTTCAGCTGGGTGAAATATGTCCACTCTTGTGAGACCTTCTGGTGTGATGCAAAGGCCAAAGAAGAGCACTTGGGATGTTCAAACTTCAAAGTGCTTCTTACCAGCTGTTTTTATCATACATCGCAAACAACTATAGAAGAAAGTAAGGGATCAGATGCTCCGCTAATATCAGCGCCTTTACTCCTAACATGGAGTAGATAATCAACAGCTCTCTCAGTAATAACCTCGCCAGGGATCAATACCGGTATGCCTGGAGGGTATGGACATATAAGCTCCCCCGAAACCTTACCGAGGCTCTCCTTCATGGTTACTTTTCTTTTACTTGCAAAAAAGGCATCTCTAGGGATCAAACTCATGACTGTATCATCAAAGGGTGCATGATCGGTAACGACTATCTTTTCAGGTTGCTGAATGGAAGAATATGTTGCAGATAGATGTTTTATTCCAGATAAAAGCCTTTGGACATGATCCCTACAAGTTCCAAGATTAAGTGCATAAGTAATAGATTTATTCCCAACGAGTTCACAGATGATTCCAAAATCCCTGTATAAGATTTCGTCTGCTTCATAACCTGATAAACCAAGCTTCCAAAAACCTACAGTAAGCCGCAATGGATCAACTGCAGGAAAGGTTGGAAAGCTTGAGTTCTCAAGCACTGAGATGCCAGGGATTCGTTTTAGCAAGCATTTTGCTTCATGGGCTAATTCAATTGCTTGGTTGAATACAATATCAGGGCTTTCACTAAGTTGAGCTCTAGCAGCATCTAGGGATGCCAAAAGCAGATAACTAGGACTTGTGGTTTGGAGAGTTTGAAGACACCTGGATATTTTTTCCTTATCTACAATATCACCTGACATGTGCAGCATAGATGACTGAGTAAGAGAGCACAGAACTTTGTGAGTAGACTGTACAGTCAGATCAGCCCCTTGCTGGAGGGCTGAACCAGGGAGTTCGGAATGAAATCCTAGATGTGCACCATGAGCTTCATCTACGATCAAAGGAATTTTACGAGAATGACACAACTCAGAAATCTCGCCCAAGTTACTGCAAATGCCATGATAGGTTGGTGAAGTGATGAAAACTGCTGCTGCTTTTTTCCCTTCCATTTCTAGTTCCTGGATAGCTTTCAATACCTGCAACAACGCCCATTCATCCCACCCACAGGGAGAAAAAAAGGTGAGAACGACATTCAATAGGACCGCAAGAAGAGTCTTAAGAGGGTATCTAATATCAATTTCGAGGACAGTAAAAAACCACTTAATCAGAAAATCAGAATAAAAGCACATCTTCTGTGTTAGAGTTATAAAATCTATTTAGAATGTTTTTTGAATGAATATAACAATTATGTTCATATCAACTGCTAGCATGCCAATTTTTATTATCACCATTTTTTTAAAGAATGTAGGCACAATGTGATAGTGTATAATATCTGAATCACCTGTAATGGAGTGACACCACCAGCAATGTCCCAATCATTCCTATAGTCAGGAACGATGTACGTAGGCACCGCACCAGATAATACCATGGCGGATACAGCCGATATGTGACAATTCCTAGGAAGAATCAGAAATTCTCCGGGTGAACAGGTTGCCATTATTGCTGCCTGGATCCCACAAGTAGTACCTCCAACAAGAAACCATGTTTCTGACGATCCAAACAGTTTGGCTGCTTCTGTTTGTGCTTCTAATATAGGCCCTTGGGGACAAAAGAGGTTGTCAAGCTCTGGAAGCTCAGGCAAGTCATGAACATATGGACTTATTCCAATGAGCCGAGTCAAAGAATCAGGAGCCGCATGGCCTCTGTTATGTCCAGGAAAGTGAAAACTGGCAGCATATTGTTCAGCTGAGGCTTTCAATGCACTGACTAGAGGAGGTAGGCCACTTTGCTGAAGCTCTGGTGAACTGCTGCATAAAACGGGGTCATTTGTGATTGATGCAGTGTTCACTCTCCCAAGGCTCCCATCTTGCCCATTAGCTGGTAGTGCAATGCTTCTTTCCTATCAAACATTTTAAAGAAATTTTACTGCCTGAGAAAATCCAATGCAGTGAACGAACATGTAGGTCAGAATAATTGATAAACAACATTTCATTTCAATTCAGGCCTGGCTAGTCTTATTACCCCAATTAAACTCCTTTTAGGTTTAATATTTATAAATTGACAGTGTAAACAAGCTTTACAAATCATATTTCACTATCTTGACAAATCATCCTTCGCTGTCTGTCTTACACATCATAATATTACTTATCAACTTGTTTATAACATGGCAAGATGTCTAACTAAAATTGGACCTAAGTATAACAGGTATATAGTTATTAAACTCTTAACTGCAAAACCTAATAAAAGAGTGTGAGTTTCACACAATTTTATTTGGAATGCGACTAGTTTCTATTACAAATGCTTTTCATTTTTGGCAATTTAGATTCAGAGATAAAAGGCGACCGTTAAATTCAAAAGATTCCAATCAGAACTCAATAAATCAGTGTCGTTGTTATATAGACAGAAAAAGAAGAATCCAAAGATGCAATCCAATTTTTTTAATTTACACAACTAAAAAAAAGCCATAGGAAGTGAGGGGGACCTGAGAGCAATGAGGCGGAATCGTAGGCGAAGGCCTGAAACTCAAGTCGTTGGCAAATTCCTGCAAACGAAAAAACAAACAGAAAACTAAATGAAAAATGAGAAGTGAGAAGGAGAACAAGAAAATTGTTTTCTGCTTAGCGCTTACAGAAAACTGGGAAGGCAAAAACCATTTTGGCGCTTTGGGATTGAAAGGGAGTGAGAGTGAGAGCAAGGGAGACATCATTTTGTTCCACGTTTCTCACCACCCCCGGCTCCGGTTGCGGACTTGCGGAAGCCTCTCTTCGGTTAACCTTTTTTGTTTTTTTTTTAAAGGCTTTTTTTTTTTTATAGTTTTGGTCCCCTATTTTTAGTGATCCGTAATTTTGATCACTCAATTTTTAATTTCACAATTTTGGTCTCCTAATTTTTAAATTTTCTGACATTTTTCCCAACACTAAAATTGGGTCAGAAATTAGCTGAGGTGGCAAGTGATATGCTGATGTGGATTCTTAGTGGACTGGCCAGGTGGCAATTTTGTCACATTTGGTTGCCATGTCATTAAAACCCAATTAAAATAACAAAATAAATCATTTAAATTAAATTTTCAAATAATAAAACAAGTTTCAGAAATTAAAAGACATAAAATCTGAATCAAATGGACCCTAAATTATATGAATCACCGTCCCCTTCCAATCTTCATCGACTACCATGGGAGTTCTTCAGTAATCTGGAACACGCCCATCATCGTCGTCCTCCTCCTTGTTTTCGTTACCCTAAACTGAAGGAGCGGTGTACCTCTTCGTCCTCCTTTTTGTGACTTCATCTTCTTCGCGTCGCATCTTGATGGATTCGAAGGCCAAGCATGTTGGTGGGAACAAAAGAGATCCTTATGCCTCCTCATGGACGAAAAGAGGATGAGAAATACTGTGCTATGTATGTTTTCTTACATTTCTTTGGTGAAGTTGTTGCTAAGTATGAAAGAGGGGTTTTGGGTGGTGTGTTTCTATCGTGGTTGCCATGTAATGGTTTCTGTTTTGTTCCTTTGTCTCATTAGGTTGTGTCATGGCTATTTTATGTTGATTTGTCCTTATATGTTTGTTTTGTGTTTGATGCTGCTTTATTTTGTCCTCATAGGAACTGTTTTATGCCACTTTTCCCTTTATTATATACTTTATTTTGTGACTGTACAGGCCAGCAGAGGTAGTCAAAGTGAGATTACATATAAATCATGGGGGCATTTTTGTATATCACCCTTCAAAAATGTATGTGAAAGGTTATACTGAGGAGATTAATTGGAGCTGGGATGTGGACCACATGTCCTATATGGATATTGCAAAAATGGTAAAAAATTTGGGGTATATAGACTTCAAATGTTTGTGGTACCAGGACCCCAAGTTTTCACTTTCTCATGGTTTGAGACCACTCAATAGTGATGTGGATGTTGTAAGGTTTGCTGAAGATGTTAAAGGGTTTGAGGTCATTGAATTATTTGTGGATCATCTTATTGACACCCCAATTATAGATGAGCATAACAAGGAGAAAACAAATATGGAAGATGGAGAAAAAGCTGTTGGTGAAGATGATGGTCAGGGAGAAGATGGAGATGGAGAAACAGAAAGTGAAACTGAGGTGGATGTTGAAGATGATGGTGATGGAGATAGTGAAAGTGAGGTTGAAAATGAAGATAATGGTGAGGGTCAAGATGAAGATGAAAGTTCAGAAGATGAAGATTATGTTGCCCAGGGAGGAGGTGGATGACAGTGATATGGAGGATAGTGATTTTGATGAGAATTGGGACTGGACCAGTGTGCTACCAACAGAAACTGTCAATGAAGTTCGTTCTAATGTTAGGCCTCCACAAACTTCCAGGAATCCAGATCCAACTTCCGCTGCTGATTTTGAAGATGAGGAAGGTTATTCTTCACAGTTAGATACACCACCAGGGAGTAAAGATGATGAGGAATGCAGCCCTAAATTTCCACACTTTAGAGTGCCTGAAGATGATGAGGCAGCTGGTATTAAGTTTGAGTTGGGGATGTTATTCAACAGCAAAGTGCTTGTAAAAGAGGCTGTTAAAGAATATGCTATACAGAGGAAGAAAAATGTATACTTCAAAAAAAATGACAAGAGAAGAATGGTAGTAAAATGCTTGAAGGGCTGTCATTTTTATATGAGGATTAGTAAAAGGAGTTCAAGTCAGTATTGGCAAGTTGTGAGCTTGACTGATGATCACACATGTCATAGAACAGCCAGAAATAGGCAAGCCAAGACAGAATATCTTGCAAAAAAATTCATGCGTATACTGAGACATACACCTAACATGAAAACAAAGGCTCTGATTGCTGAGGCTATTGACAAGTGGGGTGTAAAATTGACACATAATCAAGCCTACAGGGCCAAGAAAAGAGCAATAGAAATGATCCAAGGGGCTGGGAGTGAGCAAGAAGCTATGCAGAGGAATTGAGGAGGTCAAATCCAAACAGTACAGTAATTATCTAGTGTGGTAACAGCAAGAAGGGCCCTATATTTGAGAGAATTTATGTATGTTTTGAGGCATGCAAGGCTGCCTTTGTGTATACATGCAGGCCCTTAATTGGATTAGATGCTTGTTTCTTGAAGGGAGAACATGGTGGGCAGCTGCTGGCTGCAGTTGGTAAGGATGGGAATAACATGATGATTCCCATTGCATATGCAGTGGTTGAGGCAGAAACTAAAGACTCATGGCAATGGTTTCTGGACCTATTATTGAATGACCTGTGTGATTTACAGCAGAGGGATTGGGCCTTCATTTCAGATCAGCAGAAGGTAAAAATGTGTATTATTTAAGAATATTTGATTTAAGATTTTTTGTGTTTATTGTGTTTAAACAATCTGTTTATTTCATTTTAGGGCCTAGTTCCTGCAATTCAGAACAGTAAAGCCAATGTGGAGCGCAGATTATGTGTTAAGCATTTGTATGGCAATTGGAGAAAGAAATACCCTGGTTCACAAATGAAAGACGTCTAGTGGTTGGCTCCTAGAGCTACCACAGTTCCATCTTGGCAGAGAGCAATGGAAAAAATGAAGGATATGAATGAGAATGCATGGAAAGATATGATGCAAGTTCCACCTGCAATGTGGACAAAGTCTCACTATGGCACTGATAGTCAGTGTGACCTACAAGTAAACAATATGTGTGAAGCATTCAACAAGGCAATATTGGAGCACAGAGACAAGCCCATCATCACATTACTTGAATCATTGAAGCTATACATCACTAAACGGATTGTTGATCAGAGGGATCTCATGCTCAGATACATAGGCAATCTATGTCCTAAGATCCAATCAATACTGGAAAAGGCTAAGAGAGCATCTGATGGGTGGACTCCTTACTGGCACGGTGATGATGATTATACACTGTTTGAAGTGTCAAATGCAGTTGACAAATATGTGGTTGATTTAAAGTAGAGGACTTGTGCTTGTCGAAAGTGGAATTTGACTGGGATCCCATGTTGCCATGTTGTTGCCTGCGTGTGGCATAACAAGAAAGATCCGAAGGATTATGTTTCAGCATACTATAGGTATTAAATTATGACATTAACATAATTTAAAACTGTTTGTGTAAATTCTGACAGGTTTTTTTTGTGTTTAAGGAAAAGCACTTTTTTGAGTACATACTCACACATCATACTGCCATCCAATGGTCCCAAGTTATGGCATATTTTAGATACTGAGCCCGTAAATCCCCCAGCTATGCGAAGAGCACCAGGCAGGCCCAAGAAAAAAAGGAACAAGTCTAATGATGAGCCTAAGAATCCTCACAGACTACCAAGGTTGTTGTCAACTGTGAAATGTAAAAAATGTGGACAATTTGGTCATAACCAAAGGACATGCAAGGGGAAAACTGCTGCTGATAGACAGATTCCCAAAGGTGGAAATAAGGTAATTTAATATTGATGGTTTGCTTGTTATTTTCATCACACTGCTACTGATTTTTTGTGTGTTTCACCAGAGGCAAAAGAAAGCACGGGTCAGCACTGAAGCACAAGGACAAGAATCAAGGCAAACACAAACACAAGCATCAAGCCAACCACAAACTTCACAGGCAGCACAAACAGCATCAAGCCAACCACAAACAACAACTGTTTTATCACAGGGTTCACAAGCACCTAAAAGCCAAGCTTCACAAGCCATGGATAATTAGGATTAGATTGTGGTGTTGTTGTTGAACACTGTTTTGTATGGCCTAATTATATTTTGTATGGCCTTAATGTATAGTATGGCCTTAATGTTAGGTATGGCCTAATTATATTTTGTTTGGCCCTGATGTATAGTATGGCCTAATTATATTTTGTATAGCCTTGTGAAGTTATGTATGGCCTTAGTATATGGCCTTTGCACAATATGGTTTGTAAATGATGTTAAGATGGTTTATGAAATGGTTCCAAGTTTCTGATGATTATAATTTTCTGCTGTATAATTCTGGTGCATTTTCTGGTTTATGCATTAACAGGCCGAATTTTGCACAAATTTACACATTGCACAATTTTGTGAAGTTCTGGTTTGCTGTCATTTTCTGGTTTATAATGCTTTGTAAATGATTTTATGGTGGTTTGCTGGTTTTCTGGTTTAATTTGCTGCTGACCCGTGTTGTTGCTGTCATTTTCTGGTTTAGGAAATGTTGTTGCTGCATTTTTTGGTTTATCCATGCACAATTTTGCACTCATTTTATTCATTCATTCTGTAGCCATTCAACACTGGTTCAACATTGGTTTAGAAATAGAATCAAAATCTGAATACACATTTTCAACACTGGTTTCAGAATCCATTATAAGGATGAAATTAAATAGATTTCAGAATGCAACAATAACATTGAATTACATTAAACTGATTTGATTACAAGTTGATTGACACAATAGGCCTAAATCCTACCCAAAAAACAATTCTAATACATCAAAAGCACCCTAAACCGTTACATAACAGACACACTAATGACCCCTTACATAACCCCATTTCATCAAATGTGTTGCAAATAATGCAACCACTAGAAAAATTACAATGACCCAAGTGAATGCCACAAAAATCCACACACGTTTCAGCTTCATCTTCAGCTCATCCTTAACCCTCTTTGACACAATATCCTTCTTTTTCAACCCTTCAATCTTTTTCATTAGAGATAGGATAACCTCTTTTGTACGATCAGTCATCTCTTCGTCAAACCAATCAAAGAAGTTGCATTCCTTTCTTCCCTAAAACTGACCATTTACTGCAAATCAAAAAATAGGGAAGAAGAAAAAATGGACATTTGAAGGAGATTCGAACAAAGAATGTAGATCCCTACCTGAAATAAACCACACCCATAAAACCTACGGCCAGGGTTTTCGTTCGTCCATGACGTGGTCAGAGGAGATTCGACTCCACAGTTGCACCACGTTCTTCTTCTTCTCGAGACGGAAGAGCGGCTTGAGACAGAGTACTGAGACATTCCAGATCTGAGAGGAACAATAAGAAGAAGAAACGGGTCGACGGAATGGGGAAGAAGACCGCTTCGAATGAGAGGAAGAAGAAGCATAAACGGGTCGAGGAGAATCCTGGGTTTGGGATTAGGGATCTTCTTTGTGGTTCCCTTTGATTCAGATTTTATGTCTTTTAATTTCTGAAACTTGTTTTTTATTTGAAAATTTAATTTAAATGATTTATTTTGTTATTTTAATTGGGTTTTAATGACATGGCAACCAAATGTGACAAAATTGCCACGTGGCCAGTCCACTAAGAATCCACATCAACATATCACTTGCCACATCAACTAATTTCTGACCCAATTTTAGTGTTGGGCAAAATGTCAGAAAATTTAAAAATTAGGGAATCAAAATTGCGAAATTAAAAATTCGGGGACCAAAATTACGGATTGCTGAAAATAGGGGAACCAAAACTGCAAAAAAGCCATTTTAAAACTAGCAAGTTACTGTGCGCACGGTCTTATTCGTTTTCATGTGCGGAACCACATTATTTCGTAAACGGTTTATTATATATTTAAAACCATGTTTATACTATATAAAAACATGTTTATACTATATTCTTGTTCTGTTAAATTTAAATAAGCTTGAGCATAATAAATAGATGCATAAAATTAATGTGTTAAAAACTGGTAAAATATGTGTATAAAGATATTTATAAAATTGATATGTATTCAAAGATGATAAAATTACACCGACAACATGTAATGTTTCCTGTAGGACTAAAAAAAAATTATCTTTTATAAATAATAAAGACATTTATAAATTTGATGTGTTCAAAGACCATAAAATTACACCTACAACATGTTATATTTTCCCATAGGGACTGAAAACCAAAATAATCATTTATAAATGATAAAGAGATTTATAAATTTGATATGTGTTAAAAGACGATAAAATTACGACAACAATATGTAGTGTTTCCCCGTAGGGACTATTGAGCAAAATCGCCATTTATAAATAACAAACATATTTATAAATTTGATATGTGTTAAAAGACGATAAAATTATACCCACAACATGTAATGTCTCTCCATAGGACTAAAAAGCAAAATAATCATTTATAAATAATAAAGAAATTTATAAATTTAATATCTGTTAAAAGACGATAAAATTACACTCACAATATGTAATGTTTCCCCGTATGGACTATTAAGCAAAATCACCATTTATAAATAATAAACACATTTATAAACTTGATATGTGATAAAACACGATAAAATTATAACGACCAAATTTCAAATTAATGTTATAAACACAACGATTAAATTTGATCTTTTCTTATTTATTATTTTTTAAAATTATAATTTTGAATATATAATTAATTTAAATTTAATTTATATAATTTAACAGAAAAATAAAAATAACTTTAATATTTTTTGGTAAAGTATCAAATTTTCATTTAATAATATTTATTTCAAATTTAGAAAATTTTAATTCAAGATATTTAATTTCATATTTTAAATTTTATAAAATCAGTTTTGAAATCTAATTTAATATAATCTATTAAAATTATATTTTATATATCAAATTTAAATTTTCTAAATATAATTAATTTAAATTATAGATTAATAGGTACGTTTCTATTTTTGGCACGTTTTTAAATTATTAAAGTTATTTTTTCTGAATTTTTTCTAAGTGTGACATGTGGCGCATCAAATTATTTACATGTTTTCAAATCGTATTAAATATTTTCAAAAACTCTTTGTGGTGAAGTTATATTATTTTGTAATTAACTTAAATTTAAATACTTTCATCTCACCCCATCGTATTTTATTGCTCAACTTTAAAAAATATGAATATTAAAACATGCATAAAACAAAATTTTTAAATTAATCAAAGACATGTATGCTTTTCGATCGGGTAGATCCCAAATTTAAATTTGCGTTGTGTAGGTACCGATTTTTTTTTTTAATTTGAACTTATTTTAAATTTGAATATTAAAACAAAATTTATTTAAATTAAATATATTATCAGTTAAAAAACAAAATTATATGTTAAAAAATTATATTTTTAAATATTTAGAATTTAATTTATAAATTTAGTTATAGATAAATTCTTCAAAATATCAAATATTTAAATACTTATTTTTAGGTTTTTATATCGCTTATTATTTTTTTAAGGGATATACTCATTTAATCTTTTCTTATTTTTTATTTTTTAAAATTCTAGTTTTGAATATATAATTAATTTAAATTTTATATTATAAAATATAGTTATCATTTAATAGAAATAATAAAATTAATTTCGAATTTGTTTAATATAGTTTCAATTTTTTATTCAATAAAATTTAGAAAATTTCACTTTCAATTCAAGGTAATTTATTTCAAATTACAGATTTTGAAAAAATCAGTTTTGAAATCTAATTAAATATCATATATAATAAAATTATATTTTATATAATTATAACCTAATATCTAAATTTTAAAAAAAGTTTTTTTATGTCACGTGTAAAAAATGTTATTTTAATATATATCATGCGGAGTTAGAGATCATCAAAATTAAAGACTGCTAATAATCAGTTGTATAAATGATTTATTGTGCTAAGATGTTTATTATATTTTTTAAAATAACTTCTGAGTTAATTCATGACGTTGTATAAAGGATTGATTGTGTTAAGAAGTCATGTCTAAAATATTGCAAATTAGTTTAATATCCTTAAAACTATATAATTAAACAATACATAAAATAATGACCTGCACAATTTATAATATTAATCTTATAAAAACTAAGCATGTGGATAAACTGATTTCTCAAGTGGTAAAAAAATAGAGCTGAAACTAAGCATGTGGATAAACTGATTTCTCAAGTGGTAAAAAAAATGACCTGAAGTGGTAAAAAAAAATTACATGAGATATATAGCACAACAACTGTGGTGATCATTAGACTCAGATGGGTATCTGAAAACCTGCAAAAATAAGAAAATAATCACACATGAAGAAAGAGGAGAAATCACAACCTAGGAGAAAAAAAAGATTTAGAGATGTATGTTAATTGATAGCGTAAGAAGAGATAATATGTTTCTTGAACCACACCTAGAAGTAAAGATTCAGATATGTGTGTGAACTAGTATGTAACCCGTGCCATGCACGGGAATATTTTTACAAATGTGTTTCAAAAAATATTTGGTTTCAAAAATGAAATATAATAAATATTATAATAATTATTAATTTTTAGTGATGTTATAAGGAACCCAACGTTTTGTCAAAAAAAAAGGAACCCAATGTACGATACGTAAACAAACTAATATTAATTGAGTTGCATACGACACAAACAATCTGATGGTGCATACCACCTAATTGAATTAGATAAAAAAAACTTTATTAAATTGATGAAAATAAAAGAATAGCACTATGTAATTTATGAGTTAATACTACATTATATATTCATAGAAAAATTTTAAAGAATTGATAAAATGAAACTTCCTCAAAAAAAAAAAATATATATATATATATATATTAATGTATTTGGAATATATATTTAAATACATATTTAATGTATAAATGACAAATGTATATGAAGTATATATTACTGGAAAGTAACAATATTTGATATTATTATATAATATCAAGTAAAAAAACTATTACAAATAAAAAATATAAGCAAAACATATCTATTTTAGAAAATGTTAAATAGACAAATTAATTATTTAACATTTAATTAAATCAAATAAAACATATATATTTTCTAAGAAAGTAACATATCTTATTTTATTTTATTTTATTTAAAATCAAACAAATTCAAAATTGGAAAGTTGATATTTCGACTATAATCAAATAGATTTGATTTGGCTTTTAATAGATTGGCCAAAATGTATGTAGCATCTAATCTAGTGTACAGACCCGTGCCATGCACCGGGATTATGTTCATTTTTAGAATTTCATTAAAAATATGGAATTTATTTTTCGTCATGTTTTGTTTAAAAATTTTGATAAGAAATTACAATCGTAAATTTGTTAAAAAAATTATTTTGTCTAGACCATCGATCGCAAACTGTGTTGACCCATGCAATGTAATGCGCAGGCTGCGCATGTATAAGGGAGGGTCCTGAATAGTGAATGTCTCTACAAAATTTAGGAAAAAAATAGAATTGTGTGTGTGCGCTCGCATTTTTGTGTCGCACGTAATAAATATTATTATATGGCCCGTGCTACGCACAGTGTATACTTAAAAAAATATTAGTAAAGAAAGACGAAGAGAAATTTCATAAGAAATATATGATAGCATATGTGGAGTTGCAATTTTAAAGGAAGTTTATTGTGAGTGAAATTTGATTGTCATAGCTATAGGCCTGAAACATGGATTGAGAAGGCTGGGGACTTAAAGTTGTGATTATGATGCACCAGAGATACCATGCCTCAAGTTGATCTGTGAAAAGTAGTGCCAATACAAAAAGTATGTGTTCTAAATTTAAGAATCTAATGATCCAAAACGGGATTGATAACAGAAACCTCAGATAATGAGATTACAAAAAGGGATCCAAAATGAATAGGAAAAAGAGGAGTACCTAAAGTGTTAGCCATGTTGTGACACAAATGCCATCAAAATCATTGTCCTTCATGTTCGTCTTGTTGCCATTGTCTGATTGTCTCCTTGGCTTTTCTTCTACTTAGACGACATGACCCTCATAGAAGAGTAAATTAACAGAGAAGTGAAAAATCATTCATCTGAAGAGATAGTTGATGAGAGAACGAAAAAGGAAAAATAAAAAGCTTAAAAAATAGAGTGCAGAACAGTTGATGGGAGAGAACGATCCAAATGGAAACCATATATATGTAGGATCCTTCCCTGCGTCTTGAATATTGAGAGCATAAACGACGCCCATGACACTCACACACTCTAAATCATGATAAACTTCAGTGAAAAAACTCCATGTGAGAGACTGTTTAATAGAAGACGAAATCGTCATTAATATTTTTCAAAGTTTGCAGGCGATCACATAGGTGAAGTCACTTGACAATGTAGTATGTACCTTTGAATGCCCTCATTTATTCCTTATGGAGTCACTTCTGTGTAAAAGGCAACTCAAGTGCACCGTCCAAAAATGTCAAGATGTACAGGGATCTCCTTGTTTTCAAGATGACATAAAGTTCCTTTGCGTTTCTCCAAAGTCAGAAGAAAATTCATCCTTAAGGGCAAACTCTTCTCTTGCTTATGGTAGCTACAATTGAGTTTCCATTAGAAAATTTCCTTTATTGTTACTGGAAGGTCACAAACTCTATCAACTATATAGCTAGAAGGTCACAAACTGATGCACTGCAACGTGATCTGAAGGAAACAAAAGTAGTTGGTATCATAGATTTAGAAATATTCATGACCTTAACTCTTTCCAACTCTATCAACACAGTTCAGAGAAGCATAAAAGTTTATCAACTACTTTTTTAGAAAATGAACAATTCCATAATTATACATATTTTGCATATAAGTAACATAATGGTGGCTAAAATTTCTTAAATGCAGAGGATAAACTATACCAATTGGGCCCAAATCAGGAAATTGAAAATGAGTACCAAAAATTTCAGCAACATTGCCACAGGATGGACCATCAGAAAAATTTACATTTAAATATAAACCCTCGGGTATTCATATTAAGTAGTGTTGAAGAGTACTATAAATCCAGCAGAAGGTATTCATAAAGATAAATAAAATGGAAAAGAATAGTTCTGACACAAGGAAGGATTAAAAGCATGTTCTAAGTGTCATGAGACTTTTATTTGCCATGACACCAAAGGAGATATTAATGTATCGACAAATTCAAAAACATGGTACCACTTTTTCCTTCTAATTATACATAAAGAACCAGAGACAACTCCAATGACAGAAATAATGGAAAATATAATATACTATAAGGAGGATTAGAGAAGTTATAACATGCTTATTCATTTTACCAAATACCATGACAAATCAATTCAAGGGGAAGTATATATATTCATTAATAAAAATCCACATTTCTACAACTGATTGAAACTTTATAGTTAAGTGACTTAAGTCACATA
Source organism: Calophaca sinica (assembly GCA_037113605.1). NCBI lineage: Eukaryota > Viridiplantae > Streptophyta > Magnoliopsida > Fabales > Fabaceae > Calophaca > Calophaca sinica. The sequence goes on from CM073734.1 coordinate 76,285,339, forward strand.
TTCTTATAAAAAAATAGAATTGCACCAGCCTCATAAATTTAAAAAAAAAACATAAAATTGCAGCTACCTTTGTTTGTGTGGAGTTTAGAGTGCCTTAAAATCAGTTTGGAGAATCATGGAATTGCTTGAAAGTGTTTCTTGAACACTGGGAATCGATTCCCTAGCTATGTGAATCGATTCAAGCATGTTTGAGTCTCTGTGAATCGAAGCACGCCTCTGTGAATCGCATGGGAAGCCTGCAGGAATCGATTCACTTCATTAATTCGTGCAGGGGAAGTTTTTTAACTAGGTAAATCGATTCACCTATGTCTGTGAATCGATTCACAGTCGGGTTTTATAAACCTGACGCTGCAGAAACGGGTCAGTACGACGTGCAGTCTTTTCTAGGGTTGTGTGCAGCCGTTCTTGAGCGTCTTTGTGAGGTTTTAGGGGCTGGGAAACACTGTTAAACACCTTGGGATCTTAGGAGAGAATAGAGGGAGGATTGAAGGCTTTCTCTATTGTTGTTCTTGAGAGTTTATCATAGAGGAAAAGAGAGAGGGATTGGGAACTCTTGGGTTTGTTCTTCTTGGACATTTTAAAGGGGTTCAAAGCAATTGTAATCTCTTGTAAAGGCTCTTTGATAGTGAAACGGAGGGCTGCTCTCTCCCGCAGACGTAGGTCATCTTTTTGGGGCCGAACTGCGTAACCAAATTGCGGTGTGATTCTTCCTACTCTCTACTCCTTGTTTGAGTGACTTTATTGCACTGTTGTGATTGCTATTTATTTTAGTATTGGTTGCCTTTGTCTATTTGTTCAATTTATTCTTGTTAGAACTCAACAAGTGGCGCCGTCTGTGGGAAGAACAAATAATTCAATTGTGCACCATGGGTACTAAATGGGACATCGAGAAGTTTTCCGGTAATAACGACTTCGGTCTATGGAAGGTGAAGATGGAAGCAATCCTTATACAACAGAAGTGCTTTGAAGCCTTGAAGGGTGAGGCAAGAATGTCGGCCACCCTGTCTCAAACGGAGAAGAAGGAGATGATAGATAAGGCAAGAAGTGCCATTATCTTGTGCCTTGGCGATAAGGCATTGAGGGAAGTTGCAAGAGAGAAGACCGCGGCGGAGATGTGGGCAAAGTTAGAATCGTTGTACATGACCAAGTCATTGGCCCACAGGTTATGTCTGAAACAACATCTCTACTCATTCAAGATGGTAGAGACCAAACCTATTGTGGAGCAACTAGCAGAATTCAACAAAATTATTGATGACTTGCAGAACATTGATGTGAAGCTCGATGACGAGGATAAGGCTCTGCTCTTATTGAATTCGTTGCCTAGATCCTTTGAACACTTTAAGGATGCACTCCTCTATGGCAAGGAGTCCACTATTACTTTGGAGGAGGTCCAACAATCTATTAGGACCAAGGAGCTAACCAAGCTCCAAGACTTGAAAGTGGATGATAGTGGTGAAGGCTTAAGTGTGTCAAGGGGAAGAAGTGAGAGTAGAGGAAACCACAACAAAGGGAAGAATTCTAGGTCGAAATCCAAGTCAAAGGGGAACAATAAGAAGTATAAGTGCTTCAATTGTCACAAGACCTGTCACTTTAAGAAGGAATCCCGAGAAAGAGGCGGGGGTGATTACGTGGATGTTGCAATTGCTATGGAGGATGGTTATGAGAGTACGGGGCTTTAGTGGTGTCGAGTTTGGAATCTGAAAAGAATCGGATCATGGACTCGGGATGTTCTTATCACATGTGTCCTAGGAAGGAATACTTTGAGACTTTGAAGCTTAAAGAAGGTGGAGTCGTCGCCTGGGTGACAACCGAGCTTGTAAGGTGCAAGGTATGGGTTCGATTCGTCTCAAGATGTTTGACAACCGTGAATTTCTTTTACAAGATGTGAGGTATGTTCCTGAACTCAAACGAAATCTTTTATCTATAAGCATGTTTGATGGATTAGGCTATAGTACTAGGATTGAACATGGCATGATTAAAATTTCGAATGGTGCATTAGTAATGGCTAAAGGATCTAAAATGTGTGGCTTATACATATTAGATGGTTATATCAAGTTATAGGGCATGCATCATTAGCCACCAAGCTCGCATGATAAAACTAAACTATGGCATTTAAGGTTAGGGCATGTTAGTGAAAGAGGTTTAGTTGAACTAGCTAAACAAGGTTTGCTAGGTAGTGATAAATTGGATAAGCTAGAATTTTGTGATAATTGCATACTAGGCAAACAATATAGGGTTAAGTTTGGAAGTGGCATGCATAATTCTAGCAAGCCCTTTGAGTATATTCACTCGGACCTTTGGGGTCCCTCAAGAGTGACAACTCATGGAGGGGGTTCTTATTTTCTCACCATGATTGATGATTTCTCTAGGAGAGTATGGGTTCACATTTTGAAAAATAAAAGTGACACATTTGAAAAATTCAAAGAATGACATACTCTCATAGGAAATCAAATAGGAACTAAACTGAAAGTTTTAAGGATTGACAATGGCCTGGAGTTTGTTTCAGAGCAGTTTAATGAGTTTTGCAGGAAACAGGGAATTAAGAGACATAGGACCGTGGCAGGGACACCGCAACAAAATGGTCTGGCAGAACGCATGAACAGGACTATTTTGGAGCGGGTTAGATGTATGCTTTTGGGAGCTGGGCTACCTAAAAGTTTCTGGGGTGAAGCTGAGCACGCAGCCTACGTGATCAACAGATGCCCATCAGCGGCTTTAAACTTCAAGACACCTATGGAAGTTTGGAGTGGAAACCGATGTAATATTCTAAGTTGAAGGTTTTGGGCTTTGGCGTTTGCTCATGTCGACAAGACAAACTTGAAGCCGTACAGAAATGTGTCTTCATTGGCTATCCGGAAGGTGTGAAGGGGTACAAGCTGTGGAAGATGGAGCCTGGGGGATCAAGATTCATAATAAGCAGGGATGTGACTTTTGACGAGGCTCGTATGGGGATGAAGTGCAAGAACCTGGAGAATAGTAACTCAGAAACAGAGGTAGAGAAGACTCAGTTTGAGGTGGAGCCTTCCACTAGTGAGACCGGGAATGATGAAGAGGAGAATAGTTCTCCACCATCAGGTTCTAGAGGAAGACAATCAACAGTGGATCCTGGCTATCAGTTGGCAAGAGATAGGGAAAGGAGGGAAACTGTGGCACCTAAGAGATATGGCTATGCAGACTTAATTTGTTATGCTCTAAATGCGGCTGAAGATGTGCAAGACTCAGAACCGAAGACATTCAGGGAAGCAGTTGAGAGCAAAGAGGGTCGGAAGTGGTTAGAGGCAGTGAATGAGGAAATGAATTCATTGGAGAAGAACCAGACCTGGGAACTTGTGAAACTACCTAAGAAGCAAAGGGTGGTTGGATGCAAGTGGATCTTCAAGAAGAAGGAAGGCATTCCGGGAATTGAAGAACCAAGATATAAAGCAAGACTTGTGGCCAAGGGTTTTACACAGGTTCAGGGAATTGATTACAATGAGATTTTCTCACCCGTGGTGAAACATTGTTCCATAAGGGTTCTTATGGCAATCGTGAATCAATATGATCTTGAGTTGGAACAAATGGACGTGAAGACCGCATTCTTACATGGAGACCTAGAAGAGACAATCTACATGCAACAACCAGAAGGTTTTGTAGAGGACAAGTCTAAGGTATGTCTTTTGAAGAAATCCTTGTATGGGCTGAAACAAAGCCCTAGGCAATGGTATCTTCGTTTTGACGATTTTATTCTGAAGACGGGATTTGTGAGAAGTGGGTATGACAGTTGTGTGTACATTTTGAAGAGGGATGAGAAAGTGGTTCTCTACCTACTTCTCTATGTTGATGACATCCTGATGGCAAGCTCTAGCAAAGAGGAGATTAACATTCTCAAGGAGAAGCTAAATTCAGAATTTGAGATGAAGGACCTTGGGGCCGCTAAGAGGATACTTGGGATGGATATCGTGAGGGACCGGAAGATGGGTGAATTATTCTTATCTCAGCATGGGTACTTGAAGAAAGTGGTGGAGCGGTTTAGGATGCATGAAGCTAAGCCGGTTAGCACTCCTTTGGGTCATCACACAAAGCTCTCGGTGACACATGCTCCTGAGTCCGAAGAGGAAAGGAGGAAGATGGATACTACTCCATATGCTAGTGGGGTAGGAAGCATCATGTACGACATGGTTTGTAGTAGACCAGACTTAGCATATGCAGTTAGCATAGTGAGTCGGTTTATGGCAAATCTGGGCCAAACTCATTGGGAAGCACTGAAGTGGGTTCTGAGGTATTTGAATGGGTCACTCAAATGTGGTTTGAGGTACACAAGAGCAACTCAAGGAGAAGACGCTTTGGAGGGTTATGTAGATGCAGATTATGCAGGAAATGTGGATACAAGGAAATCCTTTAGCCAATAAAAAGTAACCCGTGTTTAACATCCAGAAAACTGCCAAATAAAATGCGTCCCAAGCCGAAATATCACAAGTACCACCTCGTCCCGGACCATCGCAAGGAAAACTATAACCAAAATCCTTTTTATCCGGCATTAACTTGGAACCACGTGCATCCAAAGCACCTTTTGGGAAGCAATCGAAGGGCTTTTTCCCTGGGGATTTTCCCCTTTTTTCGCTTCAAAACTCAGATGAAAATCCAGACATCCTAGCCGGTGGTGGGACCAAAGCAGAGCTTTGCCCTCGCCCTGGGGGGGTGTGAATTCATTAAGTAAACCCCTTACAAGGGTTTGTTTATAGAGCTAGAATTTAAGATCCATTTTAGGGAGCTAGCCCCCTATTTAAAATAGAGAACCTCAATAAATGTCCCTATAAAATAGGGCCTTATCACACGAATCTACTAAAAAGGCTCAATTCTTTACATTTTCATTAGTTTCTCTCCGAAAGGAGAGCTGAGGTTTCTGATCACAAAAAAACACCAGCTCGTGCAATCAAAAAAGGGTGGAGCTCATAAAACAGTGATTTCTTAAGAAGGAACCTCATCGTTATGGAATGTAGAAAGGGCAAGGCCTTACTCAATTCACCGCCGTCCTAATTGCGGCCTTGGATTATTACAGGAATCTTATTGGATTTCCGGATTCTTGTAAGTGCCCTTTTTAGTCAGTCTGAACTTAAGGGAAGTCTACGGAAGATTCCCCATTAGAATGGTTAAACGTGATTGGATCTGTAACTACGGCATAAGGGTGATGGCGTAGATACATTAGATAAAAGGAAAGACCTCTCTCTTCCTTTAATACATTTGTAAATTGCCCTTGATAATGAAAAGAGCGGATTCAATAGCACCAAATAAGAACAGTGGCTTTTGCATTCGATTTGCTTTTGACCATGGAAAATTTAACTTATATAAAGGTTTGGTCAGTCTGTTCCCGAGCCTACCTAACAAACAAAAAAGATACGAGCTACTGAAGTGGAAGAATCTTGGAGAGCTCAGAGTCTAATCTGCAAATTTTCCCTAATATATATAAGCGGAGAACGGGGTATAATAGGGAAAATCGTCGTCTGATATCGGGGAGGGGGAGTAATAGTGATAGGGCAAAAATAGGGAGGATTTCTAGGAAAAGCTATGACTCAGAAGAAGATGAACTCTTGCCTTTTGATTCCCTATTGGTCTTATCAATTTACACCCTACGGGCTTGGGGCTTGGCTCATTTTCTTTCTCTGGGTTTCAGAGTGAGTGGGTTAAGGAGCCTTTTTCCGCCTTTCGTCTTTCCAGTCAAGCAGTGGTTCCTGCTCTTGCCTCTCATGAATCTACTCGACCATTCCGGAATGAGTGAGCTTTTGTATCCGTATTGAAGAATCCGGTTATCGACTCTAGCCTATTGAATCTAAGCCAATTGAATCAAGAATCAGGGTACAAGAAGCGGTGTTCAAATAGCCGTTGTTGGGATCTTCTCCACGCTAGCTCTTCTTCTTACTAGGTTATGCTTCCTCATAGTTCTCTTTAACATGATTCTCTCATACGCACTCCTATTAAATTAAAGGAGTTAGGAAGCCGACGATCTGATCTGAGTAGTTCTGGTAGCGCCCTGGTAGCCAATGAGCGCTTGTCTGGTATCGAATGAGCTCAAGTAGTTGAGTAGCTAAAGGCGTCTGGATTTGTATTTACATTGTTTGGAACGACAATAAGTTGGAAGGCTAATCAACAGTCCGTTGTAGCACTATCTACTACTGAAGCGGAGTATATCGCCCTAGTTTAAGGGGTGAAGGAGGCCATATGGTTGAGAGGAGGATTTTTCGGATTTATTTTGAATATAATTTGACTGAGCTTTTCTGGATTTGTTTAATGAGCTATTTCAAGTTTGTTTAATGGGCATTTGACACATGTCAAAGTGAGGATAAAATAGTAATTATAGGAGCTATCGATTTTTATATATAGTAAATTGAAAACTAAAGTTATCGTAATACGGAAGTTTTAAATAGTCCCTCAACTAAAAAAAAATTAGTTGAGTTCTAAACTTGTCAAATTAAAATTTGTAATTGTATTCTTGAATTTTCCTGAATTTTTAAATAATTTATAATTGAATTCCTCAATTTAGGGACTAGTTATAAATTATTTAAAAGTTCAGAAACCTAATTATAAATTATTTAAAATTTTAATGGTTCATTTAATATTCAGTGACCGAATTACAAAATATCTAAAAGTTTGGGGACTAAATTACAATTTTGTTAGTTCAATGACCTATTTTGAAATTTTCAAATAATTCAGAGATATATAAAGTAATTAAACCTTCATTTTCCAATTGAAAGTTTTTATTACATAATAGTGAAAATACTTGGGTTTGGATTCTCTCCTTCCCTGTCGCCTCTACAACATTTGTAGGAGAGAGAGAAGGGAAGAAAAAATTGTGAAAGAGGAGAGAGAATGAGGATTCTAGAAAGTTGGATCCTGCCTTAGGGTTCTCCATCGGATGTTGAACCAATGCCAATGCAACAACCTTGGCTAGAGTCGTCGTCATGACCACCCCCTTTCATTTCACCTAAGTTGCAACAAAAACAACGTGTAATACTTGAAAATCCGTATTCAATTTCATCAAAAAAAGCAACACAAACAAAAAGCACTCGACAACATAAGCATACCCTCTCATGCAAATCATCAAATGCATAATTGGCAACCCTCAACACGGGATGTAGTCACAAACAAACTCCCCCACCATGTTATTCGCAATTGCCGCTTGCATTGTCGTGAAGGGGACAACACTAGAATTGGGGTCTGGAGGAGGCCGCCATACCAACTGTGGCGGGTTTCGACACCGTCGAAGCCACCATTACTGAATGAGCAAAATATTTTTTAGTTTGAAAGAAATAAAAAAATGTTAGATTAATCTATGTTATGAGTCCCACATTGGGGAGCCTCACCTACCAAGTGGAGTTTATAAGCTTAGGGTTTCTCCCACCTAATAGGCTAGTCTTTTGGGATGAGCTCTCCCTTTGGGCTTATACTCATAACAATTGGTGCTTTCATTGAGAGTTGGGCTACGGAAAGGGCTACCTATAGGCTGGATTAAGGTACACCATCAAATACTGATAGATGAATGAAGCTGTCAAAGGGGAAAAGGCTACCATCGGGTCAGTGCTGATAAAGTGAAAACCGCCGTGGACGTCGGCTCTTAAAGGGGTGACAATGTTATGAGTCCCACATTGGGGAGCCTTACCTACCAAGTGGGGTTTGTAAGCTTAGGGTTTCTCCCACTTAATAGGCTAGTCTTTTGGGATGGGCTCTCCCTTTGGGCTTTTACTCATAACAATCTACAAAAGCTATAGCAAGTAAAAATGGGTGGTCTACAAAAGACCTACAAGTAGACCTCTTTTAATAAGTTATAGTACATTTTAGATAAACCTCAATTTTTAAATTCTCATCTTCTATTCAAAATTTTTACAACTAAAACATTAAATTTCACTAAAAATTTAAAAAAAATCAAATCTTTTTTCCTTTCAATTTTAATATTCCATCCTATGAAATCTTCAAATTTTATTAAATTTCTAACTTATAAACTTCCGAAGTTATATTATATTTCGAATTCATTAAAAATCCCCAAAAAAATTTCATAAAAAACAATAATGTTAGTTTTGATTGAAAAAAAATTAACAGCACCAACCCATTAGATGGACCATATATACCAGAACAGCATCAAACCATATTTCCTATCTATATATGAAATATTACTTGACTAATGGCCTGAGGCGATGGTCTATCGTACAGTAGACCCAGGTCAGACCAGGTTTATTGACTAAATAAATCAGGTCAATGCTTTCTTAAAAGCTTATTAATTAAATAGGTCAGACTCTAGGGCATCCAACAAGATTTCAGGCCTAAAAAATTGGAATATTTAAGTAAATATAAATAAGTTATTGATATTATTATTATTATATTAGATTTTGTACGTTGTGTTAAAATAATATGATTATTGTCATTTTCAATAGGTTAGGTATGTTGGCTTACGTAAAGACTTAAACTTATAAACTTATTTAGGGATAAGATTATGACCTATATAAAAGCTTTATTGTAAAATAGACTTTAAATAGGTTATCACGTGAGATTATGTCTTTTTTACCACAATTTTATATTAGATAAATTTCACGTGAATCTTATTAAAAAACTGAACAAGCTCTTTATTTTTATTAAGCTCGCATAAAATTCAATTCATAATAAAAATAATCGCAAATTGATAAAAATGTTTTTAAAATTTTATTTTCGTTTGGTAACTGGCTCAAAGTTAAGTGAAACTTAATGTAATTTTCATGGATTTAAATAGAATCCTTTGTTAAAGATACCGATTAAGAAATTAGAAAAAATGATTTAAAAAAAAAAATATAATGATAAACTGATAATATTAGATGCTACTCAATTTAAAAATGATGATGATGAGAGGCCGCGGTGTGACCGTGTAGCACGTTGTTTAAAGTCAAATATGAAACAGTAAGCACCGTGTAGACTACATCTCCTGCCGGCCTTTCATTCATATGGATAAGTCAGACAAATTATAATGACACCACTAACGACCTCCATTGAATAGTAGTACTAGTATAACTAGAAGCCGCAATATCTTAATAGACCTTGTTAGTGTAATACAGTAATACTTATTCCGTCCAAATATGAGTGTCATATATATTAAGAAAAATCTATAAATGAACGAAAGAGTATAATAATTTTATAAAATTATTTTTATTAACTTTTGAGTATTAACGATTATCATAAATGTATTGTAGAATATAATGATTTGTGAGTGATGTATTCATTATTAATTTGAGGGTAAAACTAAAAAAAAGTGATTAATAGAATGTTAAAATCTTAATATGACAATTATTTTTATTTTATGAGTAATCACAAAGTCAAAGTCCACCCCGTATCATGAATTTACGCTTTCTAGTTTCTAGAAAAACTCATTCTCATCTCGCCATTTCAGTCAGAAATGTCAACCAGGAACCTTAATTGAGCAGCACCGTATGGCTCAGCTCAACCCTTGCTAAAGTCCAAAGTCCTAGCAGCAAGCACTATAAGTATACGTCCCTCCGTGCTCTACCTTCTCCATCAAACACTTCAATTTCTCTTCCATAACTACCTATCATATTCTTCCCAACATGAAGATGATTCCTGCAGCAGGATTTGTTGTAGCCTTTGTCATCATCGCAATGACAATGGTGCCCAAATACGTGACTGCCCAAACCGATGTTTCGGTAGCTGACATCGTCACACCAGAATTCTTCAACAGCATAATTGATCAGGCCGACGCCAGTTGTGCAGGAAAGAACTTCTATACACGAGATGCTTTCCTCAGTGCCCTCAATTCCTACAGTCAGTTTGGTAGGCTTAACACCGTCGATGACTCTAAACGCGAGATTGCAGCTGCTTTCGCCCATTTCACCCACGAAACTGGACGTACGTTAACGTTACTACTACTTCTATACATTTAATTAATTCTCCTCTACATATCTTTTCCTATCTATTTTATCCTATTATATATTATCTCTATTATCTATTTATAAAATTCAAAACGTGTCGTAATTATCACGTGCCAGAATTTTATTCACATATTCCAAAGTATTCTATCGCTCTTTTATTCTTTACTAAGGAATTGTGTTATGTCACCTGTGTTTGCACGAGTGTATCTCAAGCTTCTGTATGGAAAAAAATTATTAATTAATGAATGATTAATTAACATATGGCCACATGGATACAGATTTTTGCTATATAGAAGAGATTGATGGTGCATCGAAGGACTATTGCGACGAAACCAATACCCAGTACCCGTGTGCTCCTAACAAAGGCTACTATGGGCGTGGACCAATTCAACTATCATGGAACTTTAACTACGGACCAGCCGGGCTGAGCAACGGTTTTGATGGGTTGAACGCTCCGGAGACTGTGGCCAATGACGCGGTGGTGTCCTTCAAGACAGCGTTGTGGTACTGGATGGAAAACGTGCGCCCCGTCATTAACCAGGGCTTTGGTGCTACCATTAGAGCTATCAATGGCAAACTTGAATGTGATGGTGCAAACCCAGACACGGTTAAGGCTCGTGTCAATTACTATACCCAATATTGTTCACAATTAGGTGTTGCTCCTGGGGACAATCTTACTTGCTAATTAGTTACTATAAATTAGCTGGTTTTAATTAGACATATCCACGTATGGATAGTACTATGATACCATACATGTTCATTTATGACAAAGTGTACCACATATATCAATAAAGAACTCACGTACCATTTCAATCGAGCTCTAGATCATCTTTAGTCGGGGAGTTTGAGTAATAATTTGGAGAAAATTAGGTTCAATTAATGTGCTTAATTAAAGTCTTATACTACCGCGGTTATTTTGATCATCATCATTATTATATTGGAACTTTTTATAATATATTCTTTTAAATACACTTTTCAGTACACTCTTTGTAAGTTTTTGATTTAAACAATTATTCATTATTCAATAATATAAAAACTTATTATACACTACAAGAATTTTACAAGTTTGCTACGAATATTTAGTTGTGGTTATTCTTTGTAGTTAACTTGTGGCCAATTTTCCCTAAAAAAAAAAACTTGTGGCCAATTTACTGCACATTTGCCACGGGAGAGAATTTTCTCAAAAAAAAAAAAAAAATTCAAAAGTCACCTTATGCTATTCTTCATCCATTAACTACTATCGCTATTTGTATTGTACCTTTCAATAGCTAGATTGAGGTCTGGTTTCCTAATCACATTTCACGATTCTCTCTGTTTCACCATTATCTCACCCTCTCTCCCCATTTCACGATTCTCTCACTACTGCGTGCTTTGATTTACTCTCCCGCTCCAATTCCAATTCCTCCTTTAACCATTTATTTTTCGTTCTAGATATAGAAAATGGTATACACTAAAACAAAAAAAAGGAATAAATAGCACTTTTTTGGCCTTAAATAGTGCTTAAAGGCGTTATATATAGGGCCGCTACTAATTGTATCTTCAATAAATAGCGTTTTTTGAACGCTATTTAAAATTGAGAATAAATAGCGCTTAGTTAGGAAGCGTTACTTATTCCTTGAGAATAAGTAGCGCTTTCTTTAGGAAGTGCTACTTATTCCTGAGAATAAGTAGCGCTTCCTTTACAAAGCGCTATTTATTCTCAAGGAATAAGTAGCACTTATCATAATAAGCGCTACTTATTCTCAAAAATGTTTTTTTTTGGGGTCATATTCACATACCTATGCATATAGTGGTTACTGCACACCAAAATAATCATCAGCACTCAAATTTGTGCCAATATCAAAACTCACAAAATCCAAATTTAACATTACATGAAATAATTCTCAGCCAAATATTAACAAAACTATCATAAATAAAACATTAAAATACATTAACTAAAACATAACACATATTATGCTAGTACCTAAACATTACACACTAATCTTCTTCTTCTTCTTCTTCTTCTTCTTCTTCTATGTGCCTATACATAATAAAATTCAGAATAAAATATCGACACCACTCTTCCTTGAGTACAGTATGATCAGGGTATGTGTTGAATTGACAATCGTGAAAGTATCGCTAAATGAAAATTAAATCAAGTTAGAATTGAACACATGCTTCCAAATGGTATGTGTAAAAGTAAAAAAATTATATAAACTTCGAAATTAATTATTACATATACATACCTACGTTGGAATTTGTGTTTGGTTATGAATGACAATATCCTTGAGAAACTTCAATACATACCGGCCACAATCATCAGAGTTCAGTTGGCGAGGACACTATAAAACAAAAAAATATGAAATTAATTGCTTTTATTTTGGTAATTTAAATAATTGTATAAAAAATTTGGTATAATACCTTTATCGGTATCCATTTAGGTGTCGTTGATTTAGAAAACCGAGACTTGACATTTAGTGTTCGATGAACAAGGATAGCCCTAAGTGCAAAATCAAAAAAAAATCATTCAATATATATCCAATACATTCATAACGACTGCTCTTAACATCAACACACAAACTATATCAAGTTTCTAACAAAATTTTGGCAGAGTCTCCCCTAAAATATGGACATTCCAAAATTTATACAACACCTGTAACAGCATAAAATACCATACCAGCCAGCACAAGGATTGAAATTCACCAAACATAAACAAATAAAAACTTCAACATTACAATATCTGTAAACATTTAAGTTCATAGCATAATTATTTATAAGAAAAGCAATAAACCGTTATGTCACAAAGCAAAACACGGAGCATGCAACTATCACATAATGGATTATGACAACCTTTATGAGATACATAAATGTAGTGTTACTTAAGTCATTAAAAACAAATCAATCACATTCCTTAAACATAATAAATTCAGCATTCCAATATCCAATTTCAGATTCATAACGATAATCAATCCAATACATGCATAAAAGTGCATATTCATATATATATATATATATATATATATATATATATAAATAAAGAAAATTCATATATACACACACACACACACACTCTCTTACTAATTGTATGTCTCTTTCAATTTTTTGTGCAGGCTGAAGTGTACATGCAATGGATCCAAATAGTACACAATGTTTTGATTTAGATTAATCGCTATCAATAACCAATGATCCCTACAAAAATGTTGGAGGAAAAAATCATAAGCAGATAATCACATTTCAATATATATATATATATATATATATATATATGTGTGTGTGTGTGTGTGTGTGTGTGTGTGTGTGTGTGTGTGTGTGTGTGTATAAATTAAATGAATATGTTGCAAGGTGACAAAAACAAAGTCTCATACTCAGGATTTGCCAATGTCAAACGCTGAACTATATATTCAGATACAATAGCATTCCAAACTTGCAAATTGGTTTGTTGTGGGCACAAAAACACAAACCCCTGAGTCTGTTCTTGTGGGACCAATATCTCTTGATACAGGTACCTTAAATTAAAATATGCATACAAATTAATACATTAACAATAACATAAATATTTAGCTGAAACAATAAAAAACATTGGATACTTTAAAGTTGAATACAGTACCTGAGATATACGCTAATAACATTTGACTTAGCCATTCATTATCATTAAAAATTTCTTGAAGTTCAGCATTAGCACCAAGTCTTAATGCGTGCTTATAACCCAAAATTGATTTATCCATTGGTACTTCAATGGTATCCTCCCCCTTCATCATTGTTGTCATATGGACTCTAAGAAAAATTAAAAATCAGAGTAAAGAGTCAGAGGAGGTCGAGAGGTAGATGCACCACCTTCTTCACCTGAGATGTAAATGACTCCAATTGTTGGCTCCTTGCCAACATTCTTGCTACTGTAAACCCGCTTGCTCTTGCCCTTTGTCCTTGGGTTTGGATCTTGGGGATACCTACATATTTTGCATTCCAATACATTAATTAGTTAGTGACCACTTAATTTAATAAATATATGCAGTATATAATTTAATATATACGTACCGTATCACTTGTAACTACAAGGTGGTTTGGCCATGCCACATAGGTACCTATTGCCTGTTCCACTGTCATCACATCAGTCGCCTCCTGTGGTACAGGCAACGATGCATCCCCCTCAAATGCAACATCAACTCTAACCTTCACATGATTAGGAGGTAAGGGTAGGTTGTGTAGTAACACACCTAGTCCGTTATATAAAATTCCCTTACCGACCTTTCGTTGCGTTGGGCTTGTCAAATATAGGTTGCACTCATGAATGCCCTAAACCAATGATAAAGAAAATATTAATATATTAAACCATTGAATACTCAGGTGACACAAGTATAGAAATAAATCTAACGATTATTACCTCGGGAGACACAATAGTGCAACTATCTCTAACACTATTTGGGTTAGGGATAGGTAACTCATGCTCATCCTTCTCTACTGGTTCCTTATCCTTCTTGCTATCTTCCAATTCCTGAACCTTTTTGTACAATTGAGCTACATTTTCCTCAACTCTTCTGTTTCACTAGCATCAAAGATGGCGTCTCAGGCACTTATGTGATCCAAAGATAGCGCCGGAGAGACACCAAATCCCATACCCTTACCCGCCAGGATACTACTTGATCGAATGGCTCGAGAAAGGATGTCTTGTGACATATCCGATACATCCCTCAGTGACATAGACTGTGATAGGGTATCCTGTGACACACAACTATTATTAACAAATATTTTTAAATATTATCACTATTATTAACAAATGAAAACGTTAATCATACTTACAATTCTATCGGCCACTTCTCTAGTGGGTGGATGTTCAATCTGACCTTCCTTGTTTCGGCGGGCTTCTATCCACAATAAATGTCGATCAATTGATTGAGATGTTACATCTTCTCCTACCTCCAACAGCTGTACATATGAACAAACAAATTGAAATTCGCCAAACAAATTGAAATTCACTATTACTAACAGAAAGAAACCAAAAGATGCGTTAAAAACAAGTTATAATTAAGGATATTGTACATACCATTTCTTCCTCAACGCGGGGATACCCTTTAACCCCTGCTTTGTAAGGATAGGGAGGATTTGATGCTCTCTCACGATTTTCATTGCTTATTCTCTACATAAATACATTAGAATATATCAATGCATGGTTTAATGTCATATATACAAGTTATAAAGATTATTTTATATACCAAAAATTCTCCATCTTCTGTGCGTTTTCTCACAAAAGCGCTCCAATCATCTTGTTCTATGAATGATGCATATATTGATGGAGGCTTATGATTGATGTTCCCGTATTTGTCTCTCAACCACTTGTGAGCCAAGGCAGCTCAGAATGTCCGGTGTGCTCTTCCAGCTATCCTAAGTGTAATTTTCTTTCGAGCCTCATCAACATCAAAGGATTTCTGCAAAAACATTATAAACAAAACGGTAGACTATAAGTATGTTTAGATTAATTAAGAAACAATACAATCCACAAATGTTAACTAATTTATATACCTGTATCTCATTCCAGATCTCATCTTTTAGCTCCTTCATAGATGGATCCTTATCCTTCCAATTATCATGTAATTGGGACTGTCTTCCGCACTGTGGCCCCAATGTATTGAATAAAGTCATTAGCATGTTTACCAATAGGTTGACCCCTAACATTCCATGTAACCTAAAAATATAGCATAAGTGTACAAATTTAGATACTCAAATAAAAAAATGAAACAATTAATTAGATTAATTGATAAGCATCCTACCACACGTTTTGGAGCCCCTTTACTCATATCGTGGATGATTTTCTTCTTAAAAGTCGGTCCACGGCTCGTCGCCTTTTGGGTGGACTCGGGAGCACCATCATCACTATGAGATGCCATTTACCTGCAAAAAAAAAACTAGACACCTAAGTAATTAAAAAATGACAGTTCATAATCACACAGGTTTAAAAGAGAAATCAATGAATACACATTTAATTGATTAACAAGTTAATAAAAATTAAATAGCATTCACTACATACATGTACATTTAAGCAATTCTTTTCCTTTTTCTCGTTTTATTGACATTTGCGCATCCCATATGAAATAATGGATTGATCCAAAGCCCTTCATTATGATCATTTCTAATATACACATCCTCCTCTATAGGTGTACTTGCCCCAAACAATGATTGTGATGTCCTCAAGAAAGTGGTCATCCTCAATGTCAAAGATATTCATGTGTTTCATCATCAATCTCATTAACAATTTTTTGTTAGTCAATAGAACAATGGCCCAATTCATATCAACTGGATCGAAACATAGAACACTTGTTGAGCTTGTGATGCTAAAATAAAGTGGCTCATCTTGATATCCTAACTTATTAAAGTTCACCCGCATGAACCCCAACTCATCCATTTGTACACCGCTGTTATTGTCAACACACTTGCATTGGAACACGTGCACTCAAACATCTTGTAATCCAACTCCCATATGCTCAATGACCTCAAGTATGACATATTCGCATATATGGGGTTTCGCTTTCGCACTTGATATATGCATAGATTCACTACAAGAGTCACCCCACTATTTTGCATTCTCCTCCGACCATCGTGTTCTTTTGTATAGAAAGTGTACCTGCTCATCGATATCCTGTGATAGGAGATAACATGTATAGTTGGACCTTTAGCTAACTATCTCAATCTTTCTGAAACCGAGCTAGGATTTGCAATAAACTCTTCAGAAATGTATTCTTTCAACCACTTTATAAAACACCGATTGTGTTTTATTGTTAACCAATTTTGACTCTTATTTGGGTACAAGCTCTTGAGTATGTCCTTATGTTT
Organism: Calophaca sinica; assembly: GCA_037113605.1. Taxonomy (NCBI): domain Eukaryota; kingdom Viridiplantae; phylum Streptophyta; class Magnoliopsida; order Fabales; family Fabaceae; genus Calophaca; species Calophaca sinica. The sequence goes on from CM073734.1 coordinate 76,302,024, forward strand.
TACAACATATGACTCAACCTCATCGGCGTTGTGTAGAACATATAAGCGTGCTTGTTCCCATTCTTTCCTTGATATAGTCATTATTTCAAGTCCAGTAATCCCTTGCCCTGCACTTCTTCCCGTGTGACGAGACTGTGGCAACCCTATAGAATGTTCAACATTAGATAAATAGTCGGTACAAAATTCAACAGCTTCTTCGACTATATACCGTTCAACAATACAACCATCTGGTCGTGATCGGTTTTTCACATACCCTTTTAATATCTTCATGTAACGCTCAAACGGGTACATCCATCTCATGTAAGCTGGCCCACACAATTGTGTCTCCCTAACCAGATGAATTGTCAGATGAATCATTATGTCAAAGAATGAAGGCGGGAAATACATCTCAAGCTCACTCAAAGTCAGAATAATTTCTTTTTGCAAGGCTGGAAACTTTTCAGGGTCAATCACTTTACTACAAATTGCTTTGAAGAAGAAACAAAGTTTAGTTAAGGTATTCCGCACTTTGTTGGGCAAAATGGATCGTATAGCTATGGGTAGCAAATTCTCCATGAGAACATGACAATCATGAGACTTTAGACCCTTTAACTTAAGATCTTTCATCGATACGAGATTCTTAATGTTTGAAAACTACCCCTCTGGAACCTTAACTCCATCAAGAAACTTACAAAAATCTTTTTTCTCTTTTCTAGATAGAGTATGAGCAGTTGGAGGTAGATATGTACGACGTTTCCCTTTCTTTACGGGTCCCAACTCTCGTCTCAATCCCATACTAACCAAGTCCAGCCTTGCCTTGATGTCATCTTTAGTCTTCCCGGGCACATTAAGTAGGGTACCAATGAGAATATCAAAGATATTTTTTTCAACATGCATCACATCAATGAAATGGCTTACGTATAATGACTTCCAATATGGCAACTCAAAGAAAATTGACCTTTTTTTCCACCCTCGTGTGACAAGGTCTCCCGCAAAAGGTTTCCCGAATTTAATATTCAAATCTTTTACTTTTTCAAACAACAGGCACTGTCAAAGGCAAAGGAACTCTACGTTCTTCTGTATTCCCATTGAATGCCTTTCTCCACGATCGATAATAATGATTTGGATTCAAAAATCTATGATGCCCAAGGAAGAAATTCTTCTTACCATGATCCAACCGAATCCAATCTGTATTATCTTCACAGATAGGGCATGCACACTGGCCTTTGGTACTATATCTCGACAGATTACCATATGCTAGAAAATCATTAATTGTGCCGAAAATCATAGCCCTCAAGGTGAAACTTTCTTCTCTATATCCATCATACACCACTACACCTGTCTCCCACATTTGCTTCAAGTCTTCAATTAAAGGAGCCAAGTATACATCGATATCATTTCCTGGTTGTTTCGGCCAGAAATTAACAAAGACAACATCATATATTTACGCTTCATGCAAAGCCATGGAGGTAGGTTATAAATCACCAAAATCACAGGCCATGTACTGTGAGAGCTACTCTGAACACCATGCGGGTTAAATCCATCAGTAGACAATGCAAGTCGTAAGTTTCTTGGTTCATTCCCAAAATCAGGGTAATCAATATCAACATTTTCCATTGACGAGAATCTGCCGAGCGCCGTGAATTGCCATCTTGAATCCTTTCATCCTCATGCCATGTCAAGTTTTTTGCATCTTCGAACTACGATACATACTGAATAACTGGAAATTATGGGAAAATACCATAAAACCTTCTCTGGAGCCGAATCTTCCTTCTTATACCGTGAGGCTTCACATTTAGGACACGACTTTAACGACGCATATTCATTACGAAATAAAATGCAATCATTACGACAAGCATGTATTTTCTCATAGCTCATCCCAATAGATCGTAATATTTGTTTAGCCTCATATGTCCGACTAGGAATCACATTATCATTTGGCAACATATCTTTCAATAGTGTGAGTAAGTCCGTAAAGCTCTTATCAGTCTATCCATTGCCCGACTTCAAGTTAAACAACTTTAACATTGCCGATAATCTTGTGAATTTAGTACAACCGTCATATAACGGCTTCTCCGCATCACTTATCAACTTCTCAAACATTTGAGGACAATCACGAAGATCTTCTTCAACCGCATTTGCCATCTCTTCAAAACGGTCACCATCATATGTATTTGTATCGGTGTCCTCTGACGCATATCTCCCACTATTCCTCATATTCGAAGATTCACCTCTTGTCTCACCGTGCTTTGTCCAACAGGTATAAGTTTGATCAATCCCATTGCTCACTAAATGTCATTCCAATTCCTTAACATTAACTTTGTTTGTATAACAACAACTTAAACACGGACATACGATTCTACTAAGATCTGTTGTATGCCCAACTACAAACCCAATAAAATCTTCCACTCCATCCTTATATTCCTTCGACAAATGATTGGCAGACATCCACTTTCGATCCATATTTTCCTATGAATTGAGAAATAAAACAACACCAAGGCATTCAGAGCAACAACATAGGCTATGTCGTTAATGCAAGACAAAATTGAGATTAACTAAAGCCCAATTAGATAAACCAAGACTAAAACTACCACTTCTCTTAACAACAACACACTGACTATATCAAATTTCTAACAAAATTTTGACAGAACCTCCCCTAAAATATGGACATTCCAAAATTTATACAACACCAGAACAAAATAAAATATCATACCAACCAAAGACAAGGGTCCACATAGGCCAAACATAAACAAATAAAAACTTCAAATTCAACCATTTCTCTAAAACGATCTGCAGTAACATCTCTAAAAACTCAACTTCTTCATTTAACATAATGAGAAAAAACACTAACATTAATAATAATTATACTAAAAAAACCTATCAGCTAAAAACACATTAACATTGATCCCTCCAAGTTCCTCATCAACCATTTCTCAATCATATCTAAACACAACTACAAAAACCTAAAACCAATAAACAACTTAAAGAATGAGATAATTTTACTAGTTTAGGGCCGGATGTAGTATCAAACAGAGAGAGTACTAAATTACCACTCTCGATTAGGATTGCCTGCAGTTGCCCTTAATTGCAGGTCCCTACATTTAGTTACTTTATATGTTTTTGGACATTTCAAAAAACAAAAATAAGAGAATACGGAAAAAAAGTGTCTTGAATATGCCTAAATGTAGGATACTGCAGTTGAGAATAACTGCAGGTAATTCTAATCCCACATACTAATGTGTTGTACTATGTTTTTGATTTTCCATTTCAAAGCACGGGGATAGGGTTGGAAAACAATGAGTTCCTTGGAAAATAAAATGAAAGCGTTTTAGGGGGGGAAAAAAAGGAAAGCAAGAATGTAGTACCCTAATTTTGTCCGACCTTTTTATTTTATTTTATTATTTATTTTAACTTTTATTATCATTTAGTAGTAGTAGTAGTAGTAATAATAATAAATAATATTTTTGGAGATTATAAAGGAGGAGAAAGAAAGAAAAGAAAAGAATGAATAAAAAGAGAAAAAAGGATTTTATATTTTTAAAAGAAAGTGGGGGTGCCAAAAATAAAACTGGGTGGTGCTAATAGCAGCCCAACCCAACAAATTTCATCCTCACGCTCGCCCCTGTTCCTCCGCTGCTACGCACACCCTGCTTCTCTTCCTCGCAAGACGCCTGCCTCACAAGCCAACCCACTTGGCCCAACCACACGCACACGGCCCATTTTCTTAACCAAACCCTTCAACCTTTCCTTCCTTCCACGCACGCAGCCCATCATCCCTTTAACCTAAAAGCCATTCCCTTCACAATCCAGATGACACTTTCCCCTCACCCTCGTCTCCTTCGCTGCATCCCTCTCTCTCGAACCTTCCGCGGCGCCGCGGCGCCCTTTCTTCTAACCCTAACTCCCGCACGCCGTCTCTCAGCCCCTCATCCTTCCCTCCTCCATCCAAACCCTAAACCTCAACCCTCATCCCCTTCATCCTCCATCAACCACGCGGCCCAATACTCACCCTCCATCTTCGCCCCAATCTTCTCCACTCCAGAACCCTAGCCGCAGCTGCCCTCATTCCTCTCTTCCCATCTCTTCCTTCTCTCCAACCCTAGCTCCCACGCCTCCATTCTCTTCCTAACCCTAACCCTAGGCCGCGGCCTCAACCTACCCTCAAATCTCTCAATCAGAGATTCGGATCTCCAAAAGGGAAGTTTCTCTCTTCCTCCTTTTATTATTTTTGTTTTAAAATCAACACTGATTTTCTTTCCTCTTTTAATTTGCAGGTCTTGAAGAGGAATGAAGAGGCTATAAAAAGGGAGACAAGACGCATGAAAAAAGGACCGGACCCTAGAAAAACAAGAGAACCCGAGTGAGAAAAAGAAAGAGACAGAGAGACAGAGAGGTAGAAGAAGAAGGAGGAGCAGGACCCAGCAAGATCCGTGAGACCCCCCCCAAACACTGAAACCTAAATTTTTAGTTTTAGGCCCTTTTTTCTTCTTCTATTTGTTGGTTTTCAAGAAAGCTAAGATCCAGGTTTCTATCTTCTTCTTCCTTTTCTCATTCTTCTTTTTTTCCTTTTTTTTTTTCTTTCACCATGACTTGTACGTTGGACTGAGATCTATATGCCTATATTATTCACCCTGCTGTCATTTTTACTGTAAACTTTTATCAGCATTGTTATTGCTATAGTTGTTGTTGATTGGTTGTCGTGATTGTCGTTGTTGTTTCTGTTGGTCCCCATGATTAGGACTGTAACTAGGTTTAGGGTTTGGCCTTCCAACGGGGCCAAACCTTAAATAGGGATTAAACTGCAAATAAACCCCAGGCAGGGATTAAATTGTAGATAAACTCTAAATAAGGACTAATTTGTAAAGAGATGGTAAATAGGGACTGAATTGTAAATAGGGGATAAAAAGGATCAATTTGTAATTATTATATTAAAAAAGGACTTGAAAGCAAAGATTGAAATTTTTGGGTTTGGTTTGGTCTTCCGATGGGGCCAGACCCAAACCAGGGACTTATTTGTAATATTATTATTATTTTTATCTCATAAATAACCAGAAATGAATAAAATATTGATAGGGATATAAAAACAAAATAAGTTTCTGAATTCTGTTTCTTCATTTAAGTTTTTTTTTAATAAATTAGTAACTGGTGGAAATAATTCTCATTTTGAGTCTATATTTCTATTTTATTAAAAGGAGATGAAATAACAATAAATACAATAAAAATGTTCTTTCTTTTTAATAATTTTTGTTTCTTTTTCTTATTATCTTATAAATTTATTAAAGGGAATTATTTTTTAAAGGGCAAACAATTTTTCTCGAACAATTAATGGGTACCATTTTTTTTAATGGGCGCGTAGGGGTGCTAATCCTTCCTTGCACGTAATCAACTCCCGAACCCGAATCTGGTCCAAAGACCTTCTTTTTTCAACCATATTCAAAATTAGGTTTTCCAATGTTTCCTATAAAAATAAAATATTGGTGGCGGTTCCATTTAATTTTTAAGGTGGTTGTCACAAAGAAGAATGGGAACAGATGAAACCTGTTGGAGCGATGCGATGGTGCGACGGTGCGACGGATGAAGTATCAGCTCACAACTTCTACAGATGAAGTATCAGCTTGAGGACCATCAGATTAAAGACAGTAACATTCCTATATACTATGATAATACCTTTGCAATATGTTTGACTAAAAATCCTATTTTGCATTCACGTGCTAAACATATTGAAATTAAACATCACTTCATTAGAGACTATGTTCAGAAAGGGATACTTGAAATTAAATTTATTGATACTGACCATCAATGGGCAGATATCTTTACAAAACCCTTGCTGAAGATAGATTCAACTTTATAAGAAAGGACTTTGTTCCGGACTGGGCCGAGGCCCAATCCGAAGATCCACCTTTCGAGCCCAATCTGAAGTTCTGTCCATGTCGCTCCACCTTCCCTCGAGACCACATCGACGCGGCCGACCCAACGGTTCTCAACATTAAAAGAATTAACTGCCGACTCCCGGGTTTCACGGAACGGTTACTCATCGGTAACCGTTCTCAACTCATATTTAAAGAGACCGCGTCAAACGGTCGAGGGAATGATTATTTTTCCACCTCTTCTCTCACCTCTTACACACACTGACTTGAGCGTCAGAGTGTTTGCAGGTACACCATCCCAACACGCCGTCGTCATCCATCGTGGACGCTGCCGGGTCGCTTCCCTCCGGTCATCCTCTGAAGTTCTGTTCAGAACATTGGCGCCGTCTGTGGGAAATCATTTCTGATTTCATCTTCTTTGTCGAAGTCTCCCTTCTTCACTCGACGATGACTGGATCGAAGCGTCAGGTCGCGACTAGCAGTTCCACTCATGCGAACGCAGATCTTGAACCACCTCACCATGAACCTGTTAATTTCATCGGTGAATATGAGAGACAGAGGAATAACCTTCCGCCTCCGCATCAGCATGACGTCGTGATGGAGTGAAGCAGTGAAGTATGATTGAAGAAATACGCAATCAGCATTTATTTACTATCAAAACCTTGCACCTCTGATGGAACCTCGTGCCGAGACCGCGTGCACGAGCTCGTGATAAAGCCTTGTGCGTTGGCACAAGCACCTGTGATCGACCTCGTGCCGAGACCGCGTGCGCGAGCTCGTGATAAAGCCTTGTGCGTTGGCACAAGCACCTGATGAATGAAGAGATCGACCTCGTGCCGAGACCGCGTGCACGAGCTCGTGATAAAGCCTTGTGCCTTGGCACAAGCACCTGATGGATGAAGAGATCGAGCCTCGTGCCGAGACCGCGTGCACGAGCTCGTGATAAAGCCTTGTCGACCTCGTGCCGAGACCGCGTGCACGAGCTCGTGATAAAGCCTTGTGCGTTGGCACAAGCACCTGATGAAGAGATCGACCTCGTGCCGAGACCGCGTGCACGAGCTCGTGATAAAGCCTTGTGCGTTGGCACAAGCACCTGATGGATGAAGAGATCGACCTCGTGCCGAGACCGCGTGCACGAGCTCGTGATAAAGCCTTGTGCGTTGGCACAAGCACCTGATGAAGAGATCGACCTCGTGCCGAGACCGCGTGCACGAGCTCGTGATAAAGCCTTGTGCGTTGGCACAAGCACCTGTGATCGACCTCGTGTCGAGACCGCATGCACGAGCTCGTGATAAAGCCTTGTGTGTTGGCACAAGCACCTGATGAAGAGATCGACCTCGTGCCGAGACCGCGTGCACGAGCTCGTGATAAAGCCTTGTGCCTTGCACAAGCACTTGATGAAGAGATCGAGCCTCGTGCCGAGACCGCGTGCACGAGCTCGTGATAAAGCCTTATGCGCTTGCACAAGCACCTCTACAACAGGTGGATACGCAGTCCAGTACTTGAGCGACCTACCGGGCCCACCTCTGTAATTTCAAAATTCAGACGGTTTTAAACTCGGCTACGTCGTTGACCTTGATTATTTGATGACCTCAACCTTGCCGCTTGGACAGCCAGATCAACTACTCTCACAGGGAAGTATAAAACTCGACTACGAGCACTTTACTCAAAGATAAAAATTAACGCTAACTTAATTACATCAAGTTGTTGCAAATTGTCTATACTTTGACAGGAACAGCGTGATAAAGCCTTGTGCGTTGGCACAAGCACCTGATGAATGAAGAGATCGACCTCGTGCCGAGACCGCGTGCACGAGCTCGTGATAAAGCCTTGTGCGTTGGCACAAGCACCGATGAAGAGATCGACCTGCGCCGAGACCGCCGCGTGCGAGCTCGTGATAAAGCCTTGTGCGTTGGCACAAGCACCGCGGATCGACCGCATCGAGACCGCGTGCACGAGCTCGTGATAAAGCCTTGTGCGTTGGCACAAGCACCTGATGAAGAGATCGACCTCGTGCCGAGACCACGTGCACGAGCTCGTGATAAAGCCTTATGCGTGGGCACAAGCACCTGATGAATGAAGAGATCGACCTCATGCCGAGACCGCGTGCACGAGCTCGTGATAAAGCCTTGTGTGTTGGCACAAGCACCTGATGAAGAGATCGAGCCTCGTGCCGAGACCGCGTGCACGAGCTCGTGATAAAGCCTTGTGCGCTTGCACAAGTACCTTTGCAACAGGTGGATACGCAGTCCAGTACTCGAGCGACCTACCAGGCCCACCTCTGCAATTTCAAAATTCAGACGGTTTTAAACTCGGCTACGTCGTTGACCTTGATTATTTGATGACCTCAACCTTGCCGCTTGGACAGCCAGATCAACTACTCTCACAGGGAAGTATAAAACTCGACTACGAGCACTTTACTCAGCATAAAAATTAATGCTAACTTTATTACATCAAGTTGTTGCAAATTGTCTATACTTTGACAGGAACAGCGTGATAAAGCCTTGTGCGTTGGCACAAGCACCTGATGAATGAAGAGATCGACCTCGTGCCGAGACCGCGTGCACGAGCTCGTGATAAAGCCTTGTGTGTTGGCACAAGCACCTGATGAAGAGATCGACCTCTTGCCGAGACCGCGTGCACGAGCTCGTGATAAAGCCTTGTGCCTTGCACAAGCACTTGATGAAGAGATCGAGCCTCGTGCCGAGACCGCGTGCACGAGCTCGTGATAAAGCCTTGTGCGCTTGCACAAGTACCTTTGCAACAGGTGGATACGCAGTCCAGTACTCGAGCGACCTACCAGGCCCACCTCTGCAATTTCAAAATTCAGACGGTTTTAAACTCGGCTACGTCGTTGACCTTGATTATTTGATGACCTCAACCTTGCCGCTGACAGCGGATCAACTACTATCACAGGGAAGTATAAACTTCGACTACGAGCACTTTACTCAAAGATAAAAATTAATGCTAACTTTATTACATCAAGTTGTTGCAAATTGTCTATACTTTGACAGGAACAGCGTGATAAAGCCTTGTGCGTTGGCACAAGCACCTGATGAATGAAGAGATCGACCTCGTGCCGAGACCGCGTGCACGAGCTCCGGATAAAGCCATGTGCGCTGGGCACAAGCACGATGAAGAGATCGACCTCGCGTCGAGACCGCTGCGTCCGAGCTCGTGATAAAGCCTTGTGCGTTGGCACAAGCTTTGCGGATCGACCTCGCCGAGACCGCGTGCACGAGCTCGTGATAAAGCCTTGTGCGCTGGGCACAAGCACACGATGAAGAGATCGACCTGCGTCGAGACCGCGTGCACGAGCTCGTGATAAAGCCTTGTGTGGGCACAAGCACCGATGAATGAAGAGATCGACCTCGCGTCGAGACCGCGTGCACGAGCTCGTGATAAAGCCTTGTGCGCTGGGCACAAGCACCGATGAAGAGATCGACCTGCGTCGAGACCGCGGGCACGAGCTCGTGATAAAGCCTTGTGCGTTGGCACAAGCACCTGTGATCGACCTCGTGTCGAGGCCGCATGCACGAGCTCGTGATAAAGCCTTGTGTGTTGGCACAAGCACCGATGAAGAGATCGACCTGCGTCGAGACCGCGCGTGCACGAGCTCGTGATAAAGCCTTGTGCCTTGCACAAGCACGATGAAGAGATCGAGCCTCGTCCGACCGCGTGCACGAGCTCGTGATAAAGCCTTATCGCGCTTGCACAAGCACCTCTGCAAATGTGGATACGCGATCCCAAGACTTGAGCGACCTACCAGGCCCACCTGTAATTTCAAAATTCGTGACGGTTTTAAACCTGGCCACGTCGTTGACCTTGATTATTTGATGACCTCAACCTTGCCGCTGGGAGGCCGGATCAACTACTCTCACAGGGAAGTATAAAACCTCAACTACGAGCACTTTACTCAGAATAAAAATTAATGCTAACTTTATTACATCAAGTTGTTGCAAATTGTCTATACTTTGACAGGAACAGCGTGATAAAGCCTTGTGCGTTGGCACAAGCACCTGATGAATGAAGAGATCGACCTCGTGCCGAGACCGTGTGCACGAGCTCATGATAAAGCCTTGTCGCGTTAGGCACAAGCACCGATGAAGAGATCGACCGCGTCGAGACCGCGTGCCCGAGCTCGTGATAAAGCCTTGCGGCGTGGGCACAAGCACCGATGAATGAAGAGATCGACCTAGTGCCGGAGACCGCGTGCACGAGCTCGTGATAAAGCCTTGTCGCGTTGGCACAAGCACTGATGAAGAGATCGACCTCGCCGAGACCGCGTGCACGCAGCTCGTGATAAAGCCTGATCGACCTCGTCGCCGAGACCGCGCGCACGAGCTCGTGATAAAGCCTTGTCGCGCTGGGCACAAGCACCTGATGAAGAGATCGACCTGCGTCGAGACCGCGTGCACGCAGCTTCGTGATAAAGCCTCGCGCGTTAGGCACAAGCACCGATGAATGAAGAGATCGACCTCGTCGAGACCGCGTGTGCACGAGCTCGTGATAAAGCCTTGTGCGCTGGGCACAAGCACCTAATGAAGAGATCGACCTCGGCCGAGACCGCGTGCACGAGCTCGTGATAAAGCCTTGTCGACCTCGTCGGCCGAGACCGCGTGCACGAAGCTCGTGATAAAGCCTTGTGCGTTACCTGGCACATCAAGCCTCGTGGTCGAATCGCCTCGGCAGACGTGGAACACGAAGGTCCCGAACGAACTAATGAACAAGCACGACATGACGACACTTGCAGTTCCTTACGAACAAGGACGTCGAACGTCGACATCAACGAACTTCGACAACAAGTCACCACCTCGACATTCGAGCTAGCGACTTGGGGGGCAACTCTTCCGGACTGGGCCGAGGCCCAATCCGAAGATCCACCTTCCGAGCCCAATCTGAAGTTCTGTCCATGTCGCTGCACCTTCCCTCGAGACCACATCGACGCGGCCGACCCAACGGTTCTCAGCATTAAAAGAATTAACTGCCGACTCCCGGGTTTCACGGAACGGTTACTCATCGGTAACCGTCTTCAACTCATATTTAAAGAGACCGCATCAAACGGTCGAGGGAATGATTATTTTTCCACCTCTTCTCTCACCTCTTACACACACTGACTTGAGCATCGGAGTGTTTGCAGGTACACCACCCCAACACGCCGTCGTCATCCGTCGTGGACGCTGCCGGGTCGCTTCCCTCCGGTCATCCTCTGAAGTTCTGTTCAGAACAGACTTAAATTTTCATCTTATAAAGAAATAAGTGTTTAATTTGAATATATCTGCCTGTGTTTTTGTGCCTCTGAAATGCCTGCCTCTGTTTTCATATATGCCTCTGTTTTCACATATGCCTCTGTTTTTGACATGTGCCTCTGTTTTATGTGTTCGTCTGTTATACATATATGCCTCTGTTTTTAAGTTGCCTCTATTTTATATATATTCATTATTTACAATTTTATTAATTATTATTTACATCATCTGTTTGTGGTAACGGTTCATATTCATGTGAGTCTGTTTTGAGTTCCATCTGGGAATCTTGTGCACACGTGTCTCTCTGAGACTAGTTGATGTGTTAGTGGCTGATATTTACTCTCACTGAGTCATTATTGTTTTTACTGCCCAAGGACAGTTTTACTGCACCTCTTTAAAACTATGCGTGACACGTTTTAGATACACTCACTCCACTCACTCACCCATTACATACTCTATCTTTTTTCTAAGAAGCCTCACACTTGAAACCCTAAACCCTATTCTCGCTACGTGCTCTCTGCTTCTACTACTCTCTTCTGCAATGGACGCTTCACTACTACCAGTTGTGTATGGTCCTGAACCTGAACCTCTACCTACTTTGACGAATGCAGAGCAACATCAACTGAAAGTGATATGCGAATCAGATGTGAACTTCAAAGATCTTCCTGATAATGGGTACGACTTCAGAACTAATTTTCCTGATATGGGCATTGTAGATTTCTTCTACATGGAGAACTATCCCATCTACCATGAGTTGGTGAAGGAGTTATGGAGATTTGCTAGAACCAAGGACAACACCATCTACAGCTATGTGCAAAAGAGACATGTAGTAAATACACAAGACTTGATCTCTGACGTTATCAAGTGCCCTAACTCTGGAAGAAGACTCACAAACAACTGGGAAGACGAGTATGATGGAATGGAAACCATCAACTCCACTATCTATGAGAACCTTGGAAGTTCAAAGGTTGTGGACATGAAGAACAGGTTTCGGGTGCTTTTCAAGATCATCAAGAGTTGCATTCTACCCAAGTCTGGATCTGTTGACACTGTGAGTTTAGACCACAAGTTTGTTATGTGGCATTATGAACTCAAATCCAAGATCAATCTGCCAAGCCTTATCTTCGATCACTTGCGCAGAAACATTTATTTCTCTAGAAAAGGGAAGAACCTGAATATACCCTATGGAAGGGTGATCTCTGCGCTTCTGGCTAATCAAGGACTTATTAAGCATCTTCAAGGGTTAAATATTGAAGAAGCTGGAGTTGCACTACAAACTGTAAGTGCTCCAATCTTCAACAGTGATAACTTGAAGAGGATTAGAGTCTTATCTTCGTAAATTATTGCTGAAATCCAGAAGGAAGAGGAAGCTGCTGCCAAGCCCACCAGGAAGGGAAAGAGGAAGATTACCGAGGTTGCCTCTCTTGAGCCTACCAGAAGAGTAACAAGGAGTACTGGTATTTCGTTTAGCTCCCATGCACCTCCACTGGTCCCACCAGTGAGACCTGCCTTCATGCCCTCAGTAATACTAGAAAAAATAGAGGAGAAGAAGGTTGAAGTTGATGAGATGATTAGAAAATCTCAAGAGGAAAGCCGCTTATTCCATGAGGATCTTAGACGAAAAAGGCTTCAGGATGAAGCCCTGCTGCTGCAACTACTCCTTCTGTTGTTGCCTCTAGCACTACCACTACCACTGCTGCTACTGTGACCACCACAAAGAAGAAAAGAATAACCAGATTGGCTGATCTCCTTGCTCCAAAGAAACTCAAGGTATTAGAGCAGATTGTTGATTTATATGATTCTGTCTATAATACCTCCACTGCTGCAATTGGTTCCTCCGTACCCCAACCCTCACAATCCTCTCAACCATTACCATCTATTCCTATTCCTCCTCCACAACCTCCTAAATCTGTTCCTTCTTCCAAACCTTCTAAACCAACCCATTCTAATCCTACCCAAAAGCATTTGCCTCCATTACCTTCTAACTCTTCATCTGATGAAGATGAAGAAGATTACGTCCCTCTGAGACAAAGACAGAGACCATTACCCAAAGTCTCAATTCCATACATTGAGCCCCTCTCTGTTGCTCACCCATCAACCAACACTACTGCACCTTTACCTTCACCACAATCCACACCAATTTCTTCACCTCAACCACAAACAACTACCACACCACCACCACAACCTAAACCTACCACTCCTCCACCTAGCCCTAAATCACCTCCCTTAGTTCAACCCGAATCACCTGGCTCTTATCCATCTCTTCAACTCACTATACTTGTACCCTCACCACCACAAATCCCTTCTCCACCTCATTCACCTATTCATCCTGTGACTGAATCTACTACAGAACCAATTGTAGATGATGACCTGGTCATTGCTGCTGAAGTAGTTCAAGAAATTGAACTGGACAATGATGATATAACCATCATTGATCCACCAACACTACACCTTCCTGCACCTCCTGCTCCAGTTGTTCAAATTGTGTGTGAACCTCCTCCCAGTCATCGTGAAGCAGTAGTTGTGCCTTCTAATCCACGCCTCTTTGCATGAGGTGTTTAAGGCTAAGAGGACTTTTGAGCTGGATATAGAGAAATATATTGAAGAAGACAGAATGTATGGTATTGGATCTGCTTTGGCTCTAGAAGACTTCATGGATAACTGGTACTTTGTGAACTTTTGGTTTGAGAAACACAAAAGGGATCAACTTGAGAGAAACAGAAGACTTCTAACTGCTTCTGCTTGAAGAGTCCCTCAAAAGGTTGTAACCCCTGCTGTTTGGGAACCAGAACCTGCTCCCATACCTTCACCTGCTCCTGTTCCTCAACCTGCACCAGAACCAGTAACTCCTCCTCCTACTTCAACTGCAATGGTGACTTAACCCTCTGCTTTTGGGTCTGCTTCTGCATCCACAAGTCATTTTGTTGTTGTTCCTAAAGAGGTCTTGGACCAACTTTTCGAAGACAATAAGAATTTCAAGGAATTCATAGAAGTTTCCAACAAGAGACATGAGGATGTCACTTCTATGTTGCAGTTTATAGTGGATCAGTTGAAGAAATCTTAGATAGCCTTTAGGTTTTTGTTGCCCCTTTTGTTTTTAGCCTTGTACTTGTTTTCATCTTTTTAGTAGGAAAACAATTTTGTAATATGGTATTTTTACCTGAGAAATGAAATCATTGTCGTTCGATACTTATTTTGTTTTAACTTTATCTCTCTTAAACTCTGTTTTGTCTACGATGTTCTTTATTTATTCTTAAGTTTTTGTCTGATGACAAAAGGGGGAGAAGAAAATATAGAAATATAAAGTAATTGATGAACCTAATGTATCAACTAAGTGTCGTCATGCATTGCATTTTTGCATTATTTACTGTGATACATTAACTTGGAATGTATAATCTGATGATGTGTTAATATATATGCTTTGATAGATCTCTCTGTTTATGAAAGCTTTAATATTTTATTTGGAATGTTTTGATGTGATACATTCATCTGATGTGACTTTACACTTAGAAAATATTTATATGTGCTTAATTCAGAGGGAGCCTCTGAAATTCTTTTAATTAAATATTTCTCTAAAGGAAAATTGTTCATCAATCTATGTATTTGTCATCATCGAAAAGGGGGAGATTATTGGAATCAAGTGGATTCAGAAATAATGACCCTTAATTGTTTTGATGATAACAAATAGTTAATAGAATAATTTATCTTCTGATGTGTTTGTTAGTGTGCAGAAGTCACTATTCATCAGAAGGAATTATCTCAAAAGACTAAGTGAAAATGTGTATTTCATTCTCAGTTTCATAAATCTGAGTCTGGCATTAATCCTCTAAAAATTGCTGACATCATCGTCTGATAGCCTCACTCTGTCTTGGTCAATGCTCTGTTATCAGTCAATGCTCTGATAGACCATGCTCTGGCGAGTCCATGCTCTGTCTTGGTCAACGTTCTGTTTTTGGTCAACGCTCAACAGACTATGAATAGACTACTCAGTGGAAACCCTTCATCTGTTTATACAAGACTCTATTATATGAAAGGCCAACAAATTCTGAACTGAAGAACTTGCCTCTGTTTCAAGCTCACTCTGATGAACAGAGTATCTCAGTAACAAGCATCGTCTGTTTGACAGATGCTCTAATTGGAAATCAGACTGAGTGTTCACTAAAGGCTACTCCATGTATTAAAGAGACCTCATTGATGAGTATTTTAATGTATGAGGAATTAAATGCCAAAGAGAATGTCAACGGATCTAATCATCAGAAAACTTGCTCAAGAAGTGTCTTATTTTCAAAAAGATCATAAGGGACAAGATCCTGCAAAAGTCTGTTGTGTCAGTATGCACGAGTAGAGTGGAAAGCGACGTGCCTTACTAAAAGCCACAAAAAGGGGATTTGAAGTTTTGTCCATTGGTGAAAAGAGTCGTTAGGTCACAATGACACTATTCACAACCCTAGCTATATATAACTTACTTCTCCTACTGAAGTAGGTTAACGAAACTGAAATACTGTGAATCAAAGTGAGCAACCAAGAAATTATTCCAAGTATCTGAGATCACATCGAACAAGCACTTAAACGTCTTACTCTTTCAGTTTGAAAGTTATTCTTTGTGCTTGAGTTTTTCATTGTATATCCTCTCTGGTAAGAGTTTTTTGGTTTTGTTTCAAACTACTTTTGAACACTGTATTTAGCTCAGTAGTGGCTGTATTCTTTAGAGACTTGACTGTACTAAGTCATTCTAAGAAGTTGTGAGTATATCCAGTTTGGCAGTAGTATACTCTCAAGTGTAATCAGGTTGATAATAGTAGAGAAATCCTTCAAGTGTGTGGAAGGACTAGGCGTAGCTATCAGGTGATAGTGAACTAGTATAAATCATTGTATCATTCTCTTCTCTTCTCCTTACTTGTTTTCATTACTATTTTGTTAAAGAGTTGTTTAGAAAAGGTTTTCAAAAATACACAAGTTTTAAGAAAAGATTTTTAAAACCCAATTCAATCCCCCTTTTCTCGTGTTTTTGCTACGTTCAATCCCCCTGTTAAAATATAAGGCCAAAATGTAGCGTGGAACTATGGTTTAGGATATAGTGCTTATTATTGGACCATGTGCAATGACTTCTGTATCAAAGTTTACTAATTTTTCCGTAATTTTCACCGGTGGGCAACTTTCCATCACATTCAAACACTTTTTTGTATCCCGGAAGACACAATGTTCCTCATTATACACCGGTGGGTAAACATGTCCTTCATTTTGTTAATTGTGTGTGTGCATGTCGTTGAATGTGCTGTTATTATATTTCTAATTTTTGTCCTTTATTCAAGCCAATTTATGGGTGTCTCAAAGGAAATGGAGCGTTCGGGAAAAATGGCTAGCAACGGAGATGGAAATGATGATTCCAGATTCAATCCTTAAATCTTCTTCCACTAGCTCTTATAGACGTATATCATCCTTAAATATTCATGTGGCTTTTTAAAATAATCATCTTGTCATTCACTTGTAATCCAACTTAGGAGTTTAGAAAATTAGAAGTAGATTATAGTTGAGTCTTTCTTTGCGGGAAGCTATCAAATTGTTGATTGGGCTCTTGCATGCTTCTTTTTTGTCATTCACAGGTTTGTTGTATTTTTGGCCAAATTAGGGTGTTGATAGAGCTTCCATCTGCCCACTTCAAGAAAAAAGCTCGATAGCTAAAAACACATCCATTGACCAAAATTATCTGTCACTAGAAGGCGTCTGGATCCTCCCCATTTCCAAAGGAAATGCAAATCTCCAATTCAGCACATGCGGATCGGACACGTGGAAAAAACAAATCAAAGACTATGAAGACTTTCACCTATGACGTGTAATCGATGGGGGTGACTTTTGGCTGAGATGAATTTCACCAATTGCAATCGACAGGTCATTACATAACGCCAAAAACAAGCAAACACACTCCTTCTAAATTAGTTGGACCGTTTACTCCTAAATTAATTTGTAATCGACTGAAACCATAGCCACCAAGATACTGATTAGACATCGAAAAGGGGAAATAACAAATGTGATGAATGGAATCTTGTCCAATTCGAAGAAGAAGAAGAAGTAATTTACTTTGTAATACTATACACTTGTATTTCATAGAATGCTTGTCCATTGTCTTGAACATTTTGCCATTTACTAGTAATATCACTAATGTATTAACCAACATGGTGAGCAAAGCTTACTACAAAGGGTTACTAAGTTGGAGGGCAGATTTGGTTATTTAAAAAAATTCTTTGATAATCTGAAAAATACTATATTGAACAACTTGCAAAAAATTGGTGGTTCATATGATAATCCACCAAACCAGTTAATACAATTATCATTTAGCCCTTCATCAACACCCTGAACATCATAGAAGACTGATATCTATTGTCACCCGTATTGTAAAACAAAAACTTTATGAATGGGAAAAACTGTGTGGAAAAAAAGATAATAGTATATGGTGATAAGAACTACAAACCTATTGCAAAGAGAAAGGTCTGGAACTTGTTTTAACCATCACATAAAAACAAAGCTCGTGACACGACACCTATAGCAATCAGCACACCGTTAGGGTATTACATTACACGTAAAACAAGCAAACACACTCGCTCTAAATTAGTTGGACCATTGACTCCCAAATTCATTTTTACTGAAATCGTAGTCACCAAGACACTTATTAGACATCAAAACGGGGAAATGATAATTGTGATGAATTGAATTATGTCCTATTCATAGAGAAAAAAGATGATGATGATGATGATGATGAGGAGGTAATTACTTTGTAATAGAATAAACCATCAATTAAGTCCCTAAAGTATCACTCTCTCTCCAATTTAGTCCTTAAACTATCAAAACTTATTAAACAGTCCCTAAACTATATATCGGTCCATCCTATTAGTCCCTCGTTAAAATTTTGGTGACTCTACCCGGTTAAATGCCAAGTTGGATGACACATGTCTCGTACGTGGGTTTACTAAAAACCTCGCCTTTAGAAATACATCAACCACGTCCCTATTATAAGGTCCCTTCTCCCTTGTTTCAAAAACCCTGAAGATGTCCCAGAAGATTGATTCTGATTCCATCTCCATTTCCATATGGCGTCCCCTGTTATGGTCAACATCTAGGTTAGCTTTCATTCCACTTTTTTTTGCGCACTTTTTCTTTGCCAAGTGGTCGCATAAATGATGGAAAACATGGCGTCCGTTTTATGCGACCATCGTCATCATGTTTGCTAAATGATATATTAGATTTATATTGTGAGAATTTTAGTTAATATTGTTTCACTGGAAAACATTCTTGTAGCAATTTTATCCTTTACTTATTTTAATTCTTATTTTGAGTATTTCTTAGTGTTGTGGTATGTATACTTTGTGAGGGTCCCTGATGTGGTCCCTGTTTGTGACAACCTGGTGTGGTCCCAATTGGCACTTATGTGTTTTATTCTATTTTATATAGTATTTGCTTGTTTTGTGGTCCCTGTTGTTGTCCAATTTTACCTGTTTGGGTGCTTAGTGGTCCCTGTTAACTGCCCACTAGCAGTGATGATGTTTTGATCCCTGTTAAGTTTTTTTTTTTAACAGATGGCTGAAAGTGATGATGTAAGTGAGGAAACTGAGAATCGTGAAGATGGAGGAAGGTTATCTTATCAATCGGAAGAACTTAGAGAACCTATAAGCTCTTTTGGTGATGACATCGAATCAAGAAGAGTGTCATTCCCACAATATAATCCTGATGCTCCATATGGGGATGTTAGGTTGGTTGTAGGGATGGAGTTTAAAAGCTTGGCTGATTTCAAACATGCTGTGAAAGACTATACGATTCATCATGGGAGACAGATAAAGTGGGTAAAGAATGACAAGGTCAGAGCAATGGCAAAATGTGATTATGAGAATGGCCCGTGGATGATATTTTGTTCATATAGCACCATCACAAACAGCTTTCAGATTAAGAGATTGAAATCTGATCACACCTGCCCAAGAACATTCAGAAATACTTAAGCTGGTAGAAAGTGGGTTGTGCAAAAGATGGAAATGCGATTGAGACAACAACCCAGTCTTAGCCATAATGAGGCTTATTACTTGATGAAGGAGGAATATGGTGTGCATCTGGAGGACAGTATGATATATAGATCACTTAAACAAGCAAGACAAAACCTTGAGGGATCTGAAATTGATCAGTATGGTAAACTATGGGACTATTGCCACGAGTTATTACGCAGCAACCTGGGGTTCACAGTGAAAATGGAAGTTATACCACAATTTAAAGGACCTCCAGTGTTCCGCAGATTATATATATGCTTTGATGCTTGTAAAAGGGGGTTTAAAGAGGCATGTAGGCCTATGATCGGATTGGATGGTTGTTTCTTAAAGGGCTATTTTGGAGGGCAGTTGTTGAGTGCTATTGGTGGAGATGCAAACAACCATATATTTATCATTGCATATGCTGTAGTCGATAGTGAAACCAAAGACGATTGGAAATGGTTTTTGGAATTGCTTCATCAGGGCTTGGGAGACTACACTCAACATGGATGGTAGTTTGTATCTGACATGCAAAAGGTATGCTTTTTTGCCAATTATTATGCTTTTGTATTATATTGAAATCATATACCTAATTTATTCTAATTACTTCAACCAAACATAGGAACTAATTCCAGCTATGCAAGAGGTTATGCCTGGGGTAGAACACAGGTTTTGTGTCATGCATTTATGGAAAATTTTCATAAAGGTTTGGAAGGATAAAGATCTAAGGGATACTTTGTGGGTTTGTGCAAGATGTACCACACCACAAGAATTCAACATTGAAATGGAGAAACTGAAACTAATGAACAAAGGAGCATGGGAATATCTCACCAAATTTCAACCTAATACATGGACAAGAGCACATTTTTCGGAGCAACCCAAGGTAGACACTCTATGCAATAATAGTTGTGAGGTTTTCATTTGAAAAATAGTGAAGTACAGAGGCAAGCCAATTCTAAAGATGCTTGAGGAAATTAGATGTTACATAATGAGGGATATGGCATCAAACAAGAGAGCATTGAAAGCATGGCAAGGAGAGCTTACACCTTTCCAGCAGAAAAGGCTTTACAAAAAGAAAATTTTTAGCAACAAATGGACACCCCATTAGGCTGGTGATCAACGTGAACGAAGGTTTCAGGTAGAAAGGGGTGATACTAAGATGGATGTTGACCTCAACGTGTACTAGCCGATTTTGGCAAATTTCTGGGATGCCTTGTAGGCATGCAATTGCTTCAATGGCATATATGAAATTAAGGCCCGGGGATTTCGTCCATCCATGGCTTAAGATGTCAGCCTTTAAAGCCACTTATGAGCAGTACATTCATCCCGTCCAGTCCCAACAGTTTTGGGTTGCATATAGTTATGAAGCCCCAATTCCTCCATTAATTAAGAGAAAGCCTGGAAGGCCGAAGAAAACAAGAAGGAAGGGTGAAGATGATAACACCAGACCTGGAAAACTAACCAAGAAAACCATCAAAATGCACTGCAAAAGATGTGGCTTAGCAGACCACAACCTAAGAAGGTGTCCTCACCCTACACCTGCGAGTGAAAATGAACCAACAGAGATAAATTTCACTCAATCAGCACCTCTGTCACAGCAGATAAATATGTGAGTTATGTTTTCTGTTATTACATGTTAATATACATTCTGATCAATGTTGTTTAAATGTTGTAGGAAACTGAAAACCCACCCCCCATGAAAACACTTAAACCCAGCCATGCTGAAAACCCACCCCCTATTACAGCACATGTAATTCAATACCTTCCCTTATTTTTCTGTTTGAAGTATTAATTATTAGGAGGTCTTAACATTTTGTTGTTTGTAGGCAGGCACCTATGACTGGAAGTCATGTCCTTATGTCAGCACCAATAATGAGGCCATCTGTACAGGGTGTGCCAACTGTAAGTCGCATCCCTGGCATTGGACTTTTGAGGAGGAAAAATACAACTTTTAGGCCAGTAGTTGCTGTGAGCAATTCCATAGTCATTCCACCTAAAGCAAATCTGGGGACCACTTCAATGACATTCATTCCAACTCTAGGACGGAACAACAAATGATCTTCTAATTAGCATGCTAGTTTATGTTTGGTGTATTTTGGATAAGGCTATCAGCTTTTCTTAGGATTAGCGTAAAGGGTTGGTATTTTGTAAGGGCTGGTATTTTGGAATTTTTCCCTTTTATGTAATGACTTTCAAGGGCTGGTATGAATGAAATTTCAAGTTTATTTTTCATTGGCTTGCTCATATTGGTCTGTGTTGAAAGTTAATGTGATATAATAGTTGCCCTGAATGTGTGTATTTTTGTTTTAAATCATTGCTGATACTTGACTGTGAGAGTGTGAATGTCTCACGGATGGGTTAATTCTTTGTATTTTTTATTTTATAGTCAGATGGACTAATGTGAAGTATTTTACATAGTTTATGGACCATTTAATAAACATGTAGGAGAGAGAAAACTTTAGGATTACTTAATAATGTCTCACGGATGGGTTAATTTTTTGTTTTTTCATCAGAGGGATTAATTTGAAGTATTTTACATACTTTAGGGACCATTTAATAAACATGTAGGAAAGAGAAAATTCCAACTTGGCGGTTAACGTGTGACAAATGACAATAGGTTAGTCCAAGGACTAACTTAATGGAAGGGTATATAGTTTAGGGACTGTTTAATAAGTTTTGATAGTTTAGGGACTAAATTGGAGAGAGAGTGATACTTTAGGGACTAAATTGATGGTTTATTCCTTTGTAATATTATACACTTGTAGTTCATAGAATGCTTATCCATTGTATTGAACACTTTGTAATTTACTAGTAACATCAATAATGTATTACCCAACATGGTGAGTGGGGCTTACTACAAAGGGTTCCTATATTGGAGAGCGGATTTGATAATTTAAAATAGTCCTTTGATGATCTAAAAGATACTATATTGAACAACATGCAATAAAAATGTGGTACATATGAGAATCCTCAAACCAGTTGATATCATTATCATTGAACCATTCATCAATGCACCGAACATCAAGGATGACTGATATTGATACTAGTGCCCGTATTATGAAAAAACTTTCTAGAGAGAAAAAACTGTCTGAAAATTAAAATATAATAAAATAGAGTGATAAGGTCTACAAACCTATTGCAAAGGGAAATGTTTGGAAATTGTTTTCAACATCACATAAAAACAAAGCTTGTGACACGACACTTGTAGCAACCAACACACCTATGGAGTATTATAACACACAAAACAAGCAAACACACACTCTCTAAATTAGTTGGATCGTTTACTCCCAAATTAATTGTAATCGACTGAAATCATAGTCACCAAAATACTGATCAGACATCGAAAGGGGGAAACGACAATTGTGATGAATGGAATCTTGTCATTGTGACAGCCACCCTTAAATTTAAATGGAGCCGCCACCAATATTTTATTTTTATAGGAAACATTGGAAAACCTATTTTTGATTTTAATAAAGAAAAAAGGTTTTTTGAACCAGATTTTGAGCTCGGGAGTTGGTTACGTATAGGGAAGATACTAACACCCCTAAAACGCCCATAAAAAATGGTACCTTTAATTGTTTTTTTTTTAAAAAGTTGCTTGCCTTAAAAATTGATTTCCAAAATGTTTTAAAAAAGACCATAAAGAGATATAAGCACACTAATGACATTTTTCTATAGTCATAAATATTATAAAATATTGGATGATGACATATTTACTTAATTGAGATAGTAATTTAATCAATATTTGATTTTTGTCACCTTTTTTATTTAGGGAATCAGAAAAGAAATAAGAAAAACCTAAAGCTCTAATTTGGACTTTTAAGAAATCAAATTAAATTAACTAAACCCATTCCACATACTTTCTTCTAAAAGATATAATCCTTTTTATTGACAACTAGCAAATAAAAACAGGG
The DNA here is from genome assembly GCA_037113605.1 of Calophaca sinica. NCBI lineage: Eukaryota > Viridiplantae > Streptophyta > Magnoliopsida > Fabales > Fabaceae > Calophaca > Calophaca sinica. The sequence goes on from CM073734.1 coordinate 76,325,039, forward strand.
ACTTGATTACCTTAGTGACCCAAAAAAATCTGGTTTTTATTTCATAACAATTGATTTTTTGGGGCATACATTTTGCTCTTATATCCAGATTTATACCTTATTACGATTATAACATTTAAACTATTTGCAATTTAGTCCTCAACCTGGATTTGGCCCATTTGGAAGGCCAAATCCCGTAACCCTAATTTACACCACTCACGGAACGCAGGAGACAGAGACAGAGAAGAGTTTGAACCGATGGTAATCAACAATCATCATACAGAAAGAAAAGAATGAAATCACATTTCAATACAATTCATATGTTCAGATCGAAATTCAGAATAAGATTAACCAAACCAAATGCATAGATAGAACACTGCGAATTTACAAAGGAGAGGAGGAAGAAGAGAAAAAAACCCTGAACTCACAGTTTTTAATCCAAAAAGATAAAATCCAGAACTCTAGAATCTAATAGTGTTTGAAGAAAAGAAAAAAAATTAAGACTCTCCCTCTCAGCCTCTCGTTCATTCTCAGTCAGAACCTCTCTTTTTTTCTTCTGTTCCTCCTTCTCTCGTTTTTTGCTCTCGGTTTTCCTTAGGGTTCGGCCTTTTCCCCCCTCTTGCGTCACGTTCGTGAGGTCCTTATATAGGCTACAATCCTCTTTCAAATACCTACAAAGAAAATCAGAGAGCATCAATCAGTAATAAAAACAAATTTAATCTTTAATAGAAAAGATATAAAAAAAAAAGAGTTGAAAAAGACTCCTTTGAATCGGATCCGGTTTTGATTTGGGGGTGATTTGGAAGATTTAATGGAGGAGAGACAAAAAGGGAAAGAGGCCGAGAGAGAAGGGAATTTGGCGGCTTAGGGTTTGTGAGAAGTGGCTGATTAGGGTTTGGTGGAGTGGAGGAAGAAGGAAAAGATGGAGGAGAGGATGAAGGGAGGTGGCACCGTTTCTGGCCTAGGGTTGGAAGGGAAAATGAAGAGGAGAGAAAAGAGAACGTGGGGATGGGGTTGGCCGCGACTAGGGTTTTGGGAAGGGAAAATGAAGAGGAGAGAAGAGAGAACGTGGGGATGGGGTTGGCCGCGACTAGGGTTTTGGGAAGGGAGGTAGATGAAGAAGATGAGAGAAGATGAGAAAATCGTGGGAGAGAGGGCGTGAATGGTGGAGGAGAAAGAGGAGGATGAGAGAAGTGGGGGAAGCCTGGGGATGGGGTGCTGGTGCGGCGCATCAATGAGGGGAGAAGGGAAGACTAGGTTTTTGAGGTGTTGGTATTGGGCTGGAGGTTGGCTGCGTGGGTTGGGTGTTGTGACGCGTTGGGCTGGGTGTGCGAATGGAAAAAAAGGGTGCATGAAGCAAGCAGATTCAAGGGAGGAGACGCAGAGGTGTGGAAAAATAAAAAAAAAAGGGTGTGCGAGTAAAAGAGGGAAGTGGAAGAAGGAAGTGGGCTGGGCGTGATTTTGTCCACTAGCAGATTGCTAGTGGCACCCCCACTTTTGTTATTTGCTTCCCTTTTTCAATAATTCTTATTTTTCCTTTTTCACTTCTTTTCTTTTCTTTATTCATTTTTTTTCTTTTTTATTATGAAACCAAAAACAAAAATGTTAAAAATAAATAATAAAATAAAAATAAAATAAAATAAAAAGGCCGAACAAAATTAGGGTACTACAGTCATTATCAGAGAAAAAAAAGGATGATGATGATGAGGTAATTACTTTGTAGTAGTATAGACTTGTATTTCATAGAATGGTTGTTCATTGTCTTGAACATTTTGTCTTTTACTAATAATATCATTAATGTATTAACCAACATAGTGAGTGGGGCTTATTATAAATTTAATTAAGTTGAAGCGTGAATTTGATAATTTAAAGCAGTCTCTTGATGATACGAATGATACTAAGTTGAATAGCTTGCAAAAAACACGTGGTACATAGAATACTCCATCAAACTGGTTAATACCGTTATAATTTAACCCTTCATCAACACACCAAACATCAGGGTTGACTGATGTCAATATTGTCGTCCGTATACTGAAAAAACCTTCTGAAGGGAAAGAACTGTGTGAAAAGGAAACGTTAATAGATGAGGGTGATAAGAACTACAAACCTATTGCAAAGGGATGTCTAGAAGTTGCTTTCAGCATCTCATAAAAACAAAGCTCGTGACACGACACTTGTAGCAACCATCACACCAATGGGGTATTACATTACACCCAAAACAAGCAAATGTACTCCCTTTAAATCTTTTAGATCATTTACTACAAAGTTAATTTTTAATCGACTGAAATCATAGTCACTAAGACACTAATCAGACAACGAAAGTGGAAAGGGCAGTTGTGATGAATGGAATCATGTCCTATTCAGAGAGAGAAAAAGACGATGATGAGTAGTGGTAGTGGTGGTGATGATGAAGTGATTATTTTGTAATGTTGTACACTAGTAGAGGGTTACTAATCGGTTAATATCGTTATCAATTAACCCTTCATAAACACCATGGATGACTGATATCAATACTACTGTCTGTATTCTGAAAAAACTTTTCGAAGGGAAATAACTGTGTGAAAATGAAAAGATAATAGAAGAGGGTGATAAGGACTACAAACTAATTGTAAAGGGAAAGCTCTGAAAATTGTTTCCATTACCATGTAAAAACAAAGCTCTTGACACGACACTTGTAGCAATCAACACAAAACAGGGTTACTAAGTTGGAGAACGAATTTCGTAATTTAAAATAGCCATTTGATGATTTGGAAGATACTATATAGAAGAACTCACAAAAAACATATGGTACATATGATACTCCACCAAACCGATTAATATAATTATCATTTTTCCACCCGTATTCTGGAAAAAAAATTCTAAAGGTGAAGAACTTTGTGAAAACGAAAAGATAATAGAAGAGGGTAAAAAAGACTACAAACCTATTGCAAAGGGAAAGCTCAGAAAATTATTTTCATTATCATGTTAATACAAAGCTCCTGACAGGACACTTATAGTAACCAGCACACCAATAGGGTATTACATTACACCCAAAACAAGCAGACATACTCTGTGCAACTTAGTTGGATAGTTTACTTCTAAATTAGTTTTTAATCAACCAAAATCATAGTCTCCAAGACATTGATCAGACATCGAATGGGGGAAATGACAATTGTGATGAATGGAATCCTATCATATTCAGATAAAAAAAGATGATGATGATGAGGTAATTACTTTGTAATATTATACACTAGTAATTCATAGAATGATTGTCTATTGTATTGAACACTTTCCTTGTAATAATAATATCATTAATGTATTGACCAAGATGATGAGTAGATCTTACTACAAAGGGTAACTAAGTTGGAGAGTGGATTTGATAATTTAAAACAGTCTTTTGATGATTTAAATGATACTATATAGAACAACTCATAAAAAACATGTGGTACATATGATACTCCACAAAACCAGTTAATAAATTAGTATTTGACCCTTTATCAACGCCGCAAATATCATGGATGATTGATATCAATATCGCCACTTGTATTATGAAAAAAAGAACTTTTTGAAAGTGAAGAACTGTGTGAAAAAGAAAAGATAATAAAAGACGGTGATAAGGACTACAAACCTATTGCAAAGGAAAATGTATGGAAATTTCACCATCATGTAAAAACAAAACTCATGACACATTACTGGTAGCAACCACCACATCGGCTGGCTGGGTATTACATTACACCAAAAACAAGCAAATGCACTCCCTTTAAATTAGTTGGACCGTTTACTTCCAAATTAATTTATAATCAACTGAAATCGTAGTCTCCAAGACACTGATCAGACATTGAAAAAGGAAAAGACAATTGTGATGAATGGTATCGCGTCCTATTCATAGAAAAATAATGATGATGAGGTAATTACTATGTAATATTATATACTTGTAGTTCACAAAATGCTTGTCTAATGTCTTGAATACTTTTCCATTTACTAGCAATATCATTAATGTATTAGCCAAGATGGTGAGCATGACTTACTACAAAAGGTTATTAAGATGGAGAGCAGATTTGATAGTTTACAACAGTCCTTTCATGATTTGAAAGACACTATATTGAACAACTTGCTAAAAAAAGTTGGTATATATGATACTCCACTAAATCGGTTAATACCATTATCATTTAACCCTACAATATCAACACCTCTAACATCAGGGATGACCGGTATCAATACTGTAGCTTTCTGAAAAGGAAGAATTGTGTGAAAAGAAGAGGATGATAAGGACTACAAACTTATTGCAATGAGAAAGGTCTTGAAATTTTTTTCACCATCACGTAAAAACAAAGCTCGTGAAACGCCACTTGTAGCAACCATCACACTGATGGGGTATTACATTACACGCAAAACCAACAGACACATTCCCTCTAAATTAGTTGGATCGTTTGCACCCAAATTAATTTTTAATCGACTGACATCATGGTCAGCAAGACTGTAATCAGACATCGAAAGAGGGAGACATCAATTGTGATGAGTACTCCCTCCGGACCTAAATATAAGCAAAATTACCTACCTACACACTTGTTAAGAAAATTAGTTAGCTTAATTAATTTTCTTGATTTCATATAAAAAATGAGTTAAAATTACTAAGTCACCCTTAGGGAGTTGCAATCTCATGGAAAACAATAATAGAATTAAATAGGGGTGTTTTTCAAACAATGATAATAAATATAGTATGGGTAATTGTGTTTTGCTTATATTTGAATCCAAGAAAAAATGGTGTTTTTTTGCTTATATTTAGGTTTGGAGGGAGTAGAATCTTCTCCTATTTAGGGAAAGAAAGATGATGATGATGATGATGGGGAGGAGACAATTACTTTGTAATATTATACACTTGTAGTTCATATAATGCCAGTCCATTTTCTTGAACACTTTGCCATTTTACTAGTAATAACATTATTGTATCAACGACCGTGGAAGAGCGCATTTGATAAGTTAAAACATTCATTAGATGATCTGAAAGATACTAGCAAAGGGAAAGGTTTGGAAAAAGGGTTACTAAGGTGAAGAACTCTATAAAAAGGAAAAGATAATAGAAAAGTGTAATAAGAAATACAAACCCAATATTGCAAAGGGAAAGATCTGGAAATTGTTTACCATCAATAAAAACCAAGCGTGTCACACGACACTTGTAGCAACTAGCACACTGACGAAGTATTACACTACACCCAAAACCAGCAAACACATTCCCTCTAAATTAATTGGACCGTTTGCACTCAAATTAATTTTTAATCGATTGAAATCATGGTCAACAAGGCACTGATCAGACATCGAATGTCCCTAAAGGATAACTTAGTTGTTTGGGTTGAGACTCTATGAAAACTTTCTGAAGGGTAAGAACTCTGTGAAAAGGAAAAGATAATAGAAGAGGGTGATAAAGATATGCAAACCAATTGCAAATGGAAAGTTCTGGAGATTGTTTTTACCGTCACATAAAAAACAAACTCGTGACACAACACTTGTATTAACCAGCACACCGATGGGGTATCACATTACACCTAAAACAACCAAACACACTTCCTCCAAGTTAGTTGGAATGTTTACTCCCAAATTAATTTTTAAACAACTTAAACCATAGTCACCAAGACATTGATTAGACATCGAAAAGGGCAATTGTGATGAATGGAATCATGCCCTATTCAGAGAAAATGATGATGATGATGATGACGATGTGATTACTCTATAATGTTTTACACTTGTAATTTGTGGAATGCTTATCCATTGCCATTAACACTTTGCCATTTACTAGTAACTAGTACGATACCCGTGCATTCGCACGGGTCGCTAGTTGTTTGTTACGTTAATATCTTAAGACGGTGATTGTTTATAGTAAATAATATTTTTGATTCAATGTATTAAAAATAAACTAATTTTATAGTGAAAGTGAAAGAAATATTAAATGTTTATCAAATATTACTACTTATGTAATTGTGTGACTTGTGTACCATATATGGCTAAGATGAAACAAACATGGTTAGAGTTTTCTTGATTAGATAGATAGATAGATAGATAATCATTTATAAATAACTTAAACATTTATAAAATTGATCTGCGTCAAAGACGATAAAATTATACCGATAACATGTAATATTTCCCCTGTTGAGACTTAAAAGTAAAATAATTATTTAAAAATAATAAAAACATTTATAAAAATTGATATGTGCTCAAAGATAATGAAATTATAGCGACAACATGTTATTTTCTCCCGTCATGACTCAAAAGCAAAATAATCATTTATAAAAAATAATAGTATTCATAAAAATAAAATATAAAAAGTAATTATACTGACAACATACAATATTTTTTCGACTAGAATCAAAAGCAAAATAATAAATGATAGTATGTAATATTTCCTCCCATTAAGAATCAAAAAATAATAATCATCTATAAATAATATATAATAAAGATATTTATAATCAAATATATAAATAGTAAAATATATATAACAAAACTCTGTTGGGACTCAAAAGTTAGATAATCACTTATAAACAACTTAAACATTTATAAAATTGATATGTGTCAAAGACGATAAAAGTATACGGACAATATGTAATTTTTTTCGTCGAGACTTAAAAGTAAAATAATCATTTAAAAATAATAAAAACATTTATAAAAATTGATATGTGCTCAAAGATAACGAAATTATAGCGACAACATGTTATTTTCTCCCGTTGGGACTCAAAAGCAAAATAATCATTTATAAAAAATAGTAGCATTGATAAAAATAGAATATAAAAAATAATTATACCGACAACATACAATGTTTTTCCGTCTAGAATCAAAATCAAAATAATAGATGATAGTATATAATGTTTCCTCTCGTTAAGAATCAAAAGTAAAATAATCATCTATAAATAACTTAAAATAAATATAAAAAATGTTAATAAAAGAATGAAATTAAAAATGTTAATAAAAAAATTCACTAAAATAAAGAAAGAAAGGGGAAAAAATGAGAGAGAAGAAAGAGAAAGAGGAAAATGTGAAAGAGAAAGAGAAGAGAAGAGAGAGAGAGAGAAAAGAGAGAGAGAAAAGAGAGAAAGCTGAAGAGAAAGAGAGAGAGAAGAAGAAAGAGTTCTCACGTGAGTGAGAGAGAGAAGAAAGAGAAGAGAGAGAAGAAAAAAGTGAAAAGTGATAAAGAAAAAGTTAAAAGCGAGAAGAAAAAATAATTTTGTATGTGTTTTTATTTTTTGTTTTGAATTATTTTTATTTAGATGACATATTTGTCCCTTAAAATGACACGTGTCAGTTAGATGAAGTGTCTAGTTTTGATATTTTAGTAGGTATTAAGTTGTTTGAATATATAGTAGATATCATTAATGTATTAACCAAGAAGGTAAGCATGGTTTATTAAAAGGGGTTACTAAGTTAGAGAGCGAATTTGATAATTTAAAACAATCCTTTGATGATTTGAAAGATATTATGTTTAACAAGTTTAAAAAAAAAAGTGGCACACATGATACTCCATCAAACCAGTTAATACTGTTATCATTTGAACCTTTTTCAACACCCCGAACATCAGGGATGATTAATATCAATACTGTCACCTGTATTCTGAAAAAACTTTCTGAATGGGAAGAATTGAGCGAAAAGAAAAAGATAATGGAAAAGGGTGATAAGGACTACAAACCTATTGCAAAGGGAAAGGTATGGAAATTGTTTTCACCGTCATGTAAAAACAAAGCTCGTGACATGACATAGCCGCCAACATACCGACGAGGTATTACATTACACTCAAAAGAAGCAAACATACTCCCTCTTAATTAGTTGAACTGTTTATTTCCAAATTAATTTATAATCGATTGAAATCAGAGTCACCAAGACACTCATCAAACATCGAAAGGAGGAAAGGGAAATTGTGATGAATGGAATCATTTCCTATTCAGAGAAGAAAATGATGATGATGATGATGATGATGAGGTAATTACTTTTTAATATTATACACTTATAAATCATAGAATGCTTGTCTATTGTCTTGAACACTTTGCCATTTACTAGTAGTATTATTTTTAATGTTTAACCAGGATGGTGAGCATGACTAGCTACAAAGGGTTACTAAGATGGAGAGCGGATTTGATAATTTAAAATAGTCTTTTGATGATTTGAAAGATACTATATTGAACAACTTGCAAAAAATGGGTGGGACATATGATACTCCCCCAAACTCTTTAATATTAATTACTATCATTTAACCTTTCATCAACATCCTGAACATCAGGGATAGCTGATATCAATATTGTCACCCATATTCTGAAAAAAACTTTCCGAAGGAAAAGAATTATGTGAAAAGGAAAAAATAATAGAAGATTGTGTTAAGGACTACAAACCTATTGCAAAGGAAAAGGTCTGAAAATTGTTTTCACTATCATGTAAAAACAAAGCTGGTAACACGACACTTGTAGCAACCAGCACACCAACAGGGTATTACATTTACATTACACCCAAAACAAGCAAACACACTCTCTCTAAATTAGTCGGATCTTTTACTCCCGAATTAATTTTTGGTCGGTTGAAATCGTAGTCACTAAGACACTGATTAGACATCGAAAAGAGGAAAGAGAAATTATGATGAATGGAATCATTTTCTATTCGAAGAAGAAAATGACGATGATGAAGTAATTACTTTGTAATATTATACACTTGTAAATCATAGAATGCTTGTCTATTGTGTTGAACTCTTTGCCATTTACTAGTAGTATTATTAATTTATTAACCAAGATGGTGAGCAGAGCTTCTTCAACGGGTTAATAAGCTGGAGAGAGGATTTGATAATTAAAAACAAAATTTTGATGAACAACTTGTAAAAACAGGTGGTTCATATGATACTCCACCAAAACGGTTAATACCACTTTCGTTTAACCCTTCATTAACACCCAAATATCCGGAATGACTGACGTCAATCTCTCGCTCGTACTGAAAAAACTTTCTAAAGAAGAAGAATCGTGTGAAATGGGATGATTCACATTTAAAAATTATCATTCAATTATCAATCAATCCATGTCTACACTTCACTCACAGAAGCAACATGGATCACATATTTGGGCATTAATTGTTCTTAATACAATACACATCACTTGGTACAATTGCAACTTTTTGTGTGAAATGCGCATTTCGAGTCACCAAGAACCAGGACACTTGGTTTATTCATTAATGCTAATTAAGTTATATTCATCAGTCTGTGTCTTCTTGTTGACTAGTTGTTAGCTTTTTCTTTTTTTATCTATATGATAGGTGTAAAGTATCTATCGTTGTTAATACCGACTAATCTCATTCAGGAATTAAATATGAAGGCACACAAAGATTAGTAATCTTTTCCAATTAGGTTTTATCCATTCCTTATGGTGTGTTGCAGATGATTGATAATGTTTTAGGTACCAACGTAGTTGAGATCCTTTGCATTACAGTGATGCATTTACATGCCATTTTGTTTATTAAAAAAAAAAAGGTTTTATCTGTTCCCAACCAGCTCTTTCCTTAATCTTTAGGACAAGTGGGAAGAAAAATCATACGCCTATATATATAAAGATCATTATAGACAAATGAAATAAAAAATGACGTATATAAATTAAAGAATCTTATTTCAAATATACATGGATCTTTGCATTTGCTAGATCCGCATGTTTTCTACGTAAATCCTTCATATACCTATATATGTCTTGGCCTGAAGAAACTAAATCAAAAAAGAAAGGTAGAAAGCGATAAAATAATTGATCTATGATCTATATGGAAAATATGGATATGTGTTTTTTGGGTAAGAAATTGAATGGAACAATGGATATATATCAATGACCAGGGCCTTTAGGACTTGGTCCAGAAGCCAAACGCTGAAGCCAAAATGCCATGGTGTTCTTGGCCTGCTCATAGGCTCCTGAAGTGTATGTTTGGAGGTTATTAGCTTTTGCAAATGCAAACTCCTCCGAATTAGTATTCCTTAAAACCCTGCTTGCCTCCACCCTACTTTCAGTACTCTGACTCATCAAAATCGCCAAACAGATAACAACTAGTGTGATCAAATTCACAAGGGTACTGCATGCCTTTACGGAATTCATTGTTGGAAAACTTTGTTCACTTAATTAGCTGAAAAAAGGAGGGTTCTTTCTTGTGCTAGCTAGCTACTAGTACTTTACTAGCTATATATAGCTAAACAAAACTAATTGCAGAGAAACCTCTTCAGTACTTGTGGCTGTGGCTTTGTGGTGGTGTGAAGGCTAGGGAGCAGGATTTGTTGCCAATTTATAGCGTGACAAGGAAACAGGTTTGTTGAATTATTTTGTGCTTGTCTTTTTGGACTCAACAGCTTTTTCAGTGGACATTGGTTTCAAGAGGTTACGTGCTGACCAAGGCAAGGACTTGGGAAGCTGCCATGCAACACGAAATAATTATAGTTTATATTTTAACATTATAATAAAACTGAAAAAAAAATACAAATTTTAATATGTACTCTCTTCTCTCTTGTTATATAATTTTTAAATAAACATTATATTAAATTTGGTCCACAAATCATCATCATCATGTAACACAATTGTAAGATATGATGCACATGATTTACCCGGTAAAGAGAGGGCATGTGGTTTCCACGTTGGAAAATGTCAAAGGGTGCTAAAGTTGAATGTGCTGATATTACCAATGTGTCCTTGTTCGGCAAACTGCGAAGTCCAATATGGAGGGTAGTGTTGGCTAATAAGTGTTGACTATGTAATGGTGTAAATATATTACGTTTGTTTGTGTTATACTTATAGTCGTGTTCCCAAGTCAGAAAAATTGAATTGAATAGCTGCTGTTGTCATATTTGACTATGTCAGAGAAAATGAAAATGGAAGGTTGCCTACAACTTGCAATACTTTTTTGGTATTCTACTACTTGTTTGCAATTTAACACTAAGAATATTTGTAGTTACACCTAACCTATTTGTATTTTTCGTGGGAGAATTCAATAACAATTTTGAGGCTTGCTTCCCTGTTTCAAATTCTATCTAAACTACCCACTTACTGAAAATCAGGGAGGAGAAAAATAGACAAACCTTTTTTATTTTGGTGGTAAGGAAAGAAAATCAAACTTAAGTGTACGGAACACTAGAACAGTACTTGCGGAAACCAATGGGAACACAAACGAAACAATGCAAGCAGCGCGCATAGACAGACTCCGTGACAATGGGAATTCACAATTCAGTTTTCATGAGTTTCACGCGTTAATTTTTTTAATAATTAAATTAGTACAAGTCGTCCAAAAAACTCAATTCTACTAGTTTAAGTATAATAAATTGTTCCAAATAAGTTATCCATAATTCATTCTTCACCCTTTGCACTATATTTTCTGATCAAAAAAAAAAACATTGCATTATATTTTCATAGAATTAATCGTTATCCTGTTCGAGACCCAATAATTATGCACTAATTTTGATAATTAGTCATTACGTCGTACAATATATAGATATTTTTAAATTCAAATAAAATTTTGAAAGAATGCGACCATGTCAAGCTATTTTTTTTACTCGCCAAAAAAAATGTGTTATTCAAATTGAAGGATAAAGTTGTCATTTTATTTGTATTAAATAACATTTCAAATAAATTTAACAGCAAAATTACATTAAAAGGGTAATTGCAATAAGTAATATTAAATTAGAGAGTAAAATACTAAATTATGGTGAAAAGTGCAACTTGGCTTATAAATTAGGGAGGGAAGTGCTTTCTACCCTATTTTTTAGTAGACAACATCGAGTGCTAATATTATTCTAGTCATAATTGATTCCTAAATCTAAATCTATTTTCAAAAACCATTTTTCAATAATGTTTTCTCTAAATATACATTTGTTAACATTTTTTTTCATTTTTTTCTTCTGTCCCCGTTATGATCCGACTGCCATATTGTAAAAATATTATAATTCCGAGAGTATAAAAACTGAGATTCGAAGGGAAAAAAAAATTTCAACATGGAAAGAAACTTAAAAATAAATAATAATTGTTGAGTTTTAAAAAACAAAAAGAGATAGTTAATCAATCACGAAAATCATTAGCTTTAATTCTTGAAGAAGATAAAATAATAGTAGAAGGTAATTTTTGAGAATTTTTAAAAAAAAAATAATAAACAACAATAGAAAGAAGATAATGCTTTAAAATGTTCATTCAATTTCAAAAGTCTACTACGTTTACCAACCAAGCATTGATCCGATAATAAACAACAATAGAAAAAAGAAAATGCTATAAAATGTTCATTCAATTTCAAAAGTCTACTACGTTTACCAACTAAGCATTGGTCCGACCGGTACTGTTGGATCCCTTAACCAAAGGTCTCAAATTCGAGCCTTGGATATGGAAAAAATATCGTTGAGAGAGATTGCCTTAATGCAGCTAAAGTCCCGAGAAAATTAGTTCTCAACAAAACCAGAGATACTTCGACCAATACCACAGTAACAAAAAAAAAAAAAAGGTCTACTACGTTTATATAGGGGTAGACCCAAAACATGCTGTTCATTTTAGATCATTATGACATTAATTTGAAGATTTCAATTCTAAACTTTTGACGACACTTCAATTCTAAACTTGAATGCTCATGCTTGTTTCTTCCGTTCACAATTGCTTTCTAAGTTTCTACTTATTTTTGACAAAAAATGAACCACAACGAAAGTAACCACAACGAAAATTTTCCAATTATTCGAATTCGGAAACATTGAAGAATTAACCTCACTATCAGTATATCATTCTTGCTCCAAAATTCCAAATACTGCATTTCTACATCCACGCAGGGTTACGGCCTCAGGTGTAGGAAATTTGAAAAATATGCACAACACAGGCATTATTTGGATGGTATATATAATCTATATATTCTCAAGATTTTATTTGGATGGTAAAATATAATCTATGTATTCTCCATATAAATCGTGCTATGAAGTTCCCATGGTGATGTATGTTCAAAATAAAATACAACTACCATAGCTAACAACTAACAAAAGAGACGCTCGTGATTTATGAATATGCTCGCGTTGCTAGTCTTGCTCCTTGTTGAAGATGTTTACATCCAAACTCAGAAGGCAATCAAAACCTGCGGTTCTGAGCACGTTACGTGATGTTATAAATCAAAGCTCCTCGCAAAAATTGTCAATAATACAAATTACAAAGTATGAGAAAATATATAGAGTTTTACGCTACTCGTGCATGTTAATAAAAAAACACTAGACGTACACATATCATGGTAACCCTATCACACTGAAGATATTTGAGTGCAACATGAGCTACACCTAATATGTTCATTTTCAATCCAAACTTTGGCCACTAGTCAAATAATATTATCATGACTGGCCTTTAGCTGTACAACGTTGATATGTGATATAAAAAAACTGAATTCAAGCATAAAATATGAAAAGACAAAAAAGATTCCATACTTTAATACTCCTTTGCCCTTTGTCTCAGTCGATCAAGTTCCATCTCAATCTCAGAATCTCGAAATGGAATTCCAGTGTTGGTGCTGGTGGTGCCACTTCTTCCAGGAGGAAGCTCTCCTTTCTGCTTGAAGCAAATAGTCCAACGATTAAGTAGAAAAATGATATGCAGAATGTATAGGTAGTATTGTACTACAATCCCTCTTCAAATTTACTTTTCCGTAGCATAATATAATGCTTTTTGAAAAAGATATTATTCACTCCCTTATTTCACAGGTTTGCCAACTTCTGGTTGCAAAACAGGAAAAGGAAACAACTTGCAAGCAATTTATTTAACATAAAAAATTCCCATCCCATTCTTTTCGAGACACAATTTACCATTTGAAGCATACCTTTGAGCCACCAGATAATTCTTTCTTCAAATTCGCAAGGTCATCATCAACCGATGAACTCTCAAGCAATGCAAACTGTAAACATCAACAATTGTCACCAATTATCATGCAAAACTGCAAAAACAGATGGGTGCAGGAGAAAGAAATCCAAGAATTTCACAAGCAATTATGTAATAAAGGAATAAGTTTAACAACTTTTGCAACTCCAAACTCAATAAATGCCTGACAAAATTGATGGATGGTGAAGCCCTATATAAGACTAATGCTAATAGAATCAATTTGACTATGGATTCATATGGTGAATCCCAACAATATTTGTAAATTAGGCTTGCTCTTGCAGTTTTTGTGGTTCTGAGCTATATTTAAAATATCACCTAAAGGAAATGATTTACATAAGAAGATTTGCTACTTAATCACTGGAACTCAGGCTTTATTTATTTCCTAAACAGTTCCTAAGGAAATGGTTTCAACATTATCCAACAGTAAGTGAAAGAGGCAAAGTAAAATGCATTATTGTTGAATAGAAAACATAGGTTCAAGGGGCAAACTGCCTTTGACATCTCATTTGCAAGTATTTATTTGAAAATCCGCTGACAAACATAGCGAATCTAGCAACAATAATAATATTAAGATACTAATTGTAATTATTTTAAACATCATCTTTTCTTGGGGACAAATAAAATTAGGTTTGGGACTTTTGATCCCATTTCCCATGAGAAATAAATTAAAATAAAATAAACTTAGGCTACGTTTGATTTACAAAATGTTTTTGTTTTCATTTCTTTTCACTTTTAATTACAAAAAACACATTGTTTTTGCTTTGTTTCTTGTTTTCAAAGTTCGGTTTAGGAAATAACATGTTTTTTTCACTAATTCCTATGAAAACTTTTATAATAAGAGATAAAGTGAAAACAAGGCAACGTTTCATAGTTAAAATTAAAATTGAAAAAAATAAACGAAAACAGAAATGTTTTTACAAACCAAACATGCCCCTAGGTTTTCTTTCTTTTTCATTTGCAACCTTTCAATTTCGAGCTCAAAAGACAATTCATGCATATAAACTCAAAGTTATATAGTACATAAAGTCACTACCTTCCCTTCGAGATCATCACTTGTCAACTGGCCCAGAGCTTCAGCTTGGGATTCCATTGTCATCACTATCAAGATAACAGAACATAATTAGAAAGAAACATAATTTCATATGCAAAAATGCAAGCACGTAAAAAGCTTATCTACATAGCTATGGCATACGTACACTGATGCAAATGTTTACATACTTTTATTCTATTAATTAAGCCGCAAGTTTCAGCATGTCTTATCATGTTCAGCTATGTCAACTTTTGTTGTACTCATAATTTTCCTTGCTATTATAGATTTTCACTACTATCACATTTATTAGGATAATTAAGAATGAGCGTGCATATGGTCAAAATGCTCAATAGATCAAGAGTACAGGTTCAGCCTAATCATATATCTCAAGATCATGCAATATAGCCCTAGTCAGATTGTTGAAATACATTCAAATAACAAAGATTTTGCCCACTAGAAGCTTCAAGATGTCAGATTTTCTCCCAGATTTCAAAGTTTATGCGTATACTGATAGGCAATTAGCTGGCAAAAAGAAAATGGGAAGCAGGACAGGAAGCATAGAATCTCAAATATTTCAGCGGCATGGCAATGGAAGTGTATGTTTGTACATGGCTTAGGGAAAATATCAAGTGTAGACCAGCTTATAAGTATTACTTGTGTATCCAAGCAGCCAAAGAATGGACCCAGTGAGTTTTCTCACCTTTCTCTTCCATCTTTTCAAAAGCTGAAAGAGCACTACTTGTATTGACATTTCCTAGCATCTCACTCACCTTGGTTGCAGTCCTAAAGGAACATTAACCAGTAGCCATTACTAATAGAGCCAGAGAATATAGAATGGAATAAGATGGAAGCCAATGGATAAAAGATTTGAAAGACAAACTTTGCAGATTGAGCTCTTGCTTTCAGAGTATCCTTCTTCGACCTTGCCTCCTGTATCTTACTCTCCAAAAGCTACAAAATGAACAACTTATGGTTCAGAACTGTGGTAAATAAATATGGATTACTTGCAACTAAAAATGCCTGCATAGCTAAAATTGTTTGACCAATCCAATTATTTCTTGAAGGATATACTTCTCACAAAAAGCTAGTGGACTGAAGTACTATTACATATATTCTATAGGAGGAAAGATTTGCAGTTAATAAGAGAGGTAACATGGGTAAATTGATGTATTTTACGATGAAAACGATGAAAACAGTACAAGCATTGGAAACCATGGTTTACAGATCCTAGGGATAATTCAACGAACTAACAAAGACTTTCCAAATAGACAATTTTAATGTGACAAGCAAAGGAAAATAGGTTTGGGTAATGAGTACAGGTGAAGTTTGAAAGAAACAAGGTATAGATCAAAATGAAGTAAAATAACCTAGGCATCACACCTATAGTTCCTTCCTTAGGAATCATACCTAGAATTTGATTTCACCATGCAACCAATAATATAGCAATCTTCTACAGTAACTCATAAAAGTGACCATTCATCTAAAAGAATGCATTACAAAGTTGAAATTGACTTCCTTTAACTTATCCTAGAAGTAAATGGATTGAGAATGAAGACCCATTTTTTTACACAATGCAGAATGATGCTTCCTACTGCAACCAAACCTAAAGGGAAAACTTGGACATCAAAATAATAATCAACCATACGTAAATGTAGACTAAACAAAATATAGCTCATCATCAGGGGTGGTTAAAATTACTAAAATATGCCTAGGGGAAAATATAAAATGAATTCAAGTAAATGTGTACTCATTTTAAGAACTGAATATATAATTATGACCTAGTAAGGTTTTAAAAATATACAACCACAATATAATCAAGAGTCAAAACAAATCCAAAATGCTACGCTGTTGAACTTTAGACCTGGGCTTTCTTGATGCTACTGAGTTCAATGTCATGATGTTACTCCATAAAAAAGAGTCAGTTCAGCTATTCAGCCCAGGGTTTCAAAAACATTGTTTTCTGAAAACAACATTTCAGTGTTTTAAGGCACTGTGGAAGAAAAAGATTTAGCTTACCCTTGTATTAGAGACAAGATTGTCAACAACCCCCTTTTGTTGATCAAGTTGAGCTTTCAAAGCACTGGCATTATCCTGCAACATATTAAATATAATTAGCATTTCATAACGCGGTATGCATGATAAGGCACAACTTTGAAGATGCACTTTCCTGCATCATCAAACAAAACAGCAAATTCCAAATTTTTCAATAAATAACACTCATCAGCATTCATATTTACAGCAATATCTGACATAAGTAGAAATGTATACATCAAAGCACTTTATAAACGTCAACCGTTGTGAGGTTTGTCATTATCTAAAATGTATGAACTGACTTCAGCTAATCAAAACACATTATGACCCACGGAGATGCCAACCTGAATGGTCATTTCATTTTACAAACCTACATATTTGGTTATGAAGTTAAATAACTTGGGAACAGAGTGTTCCAATTCAGGTTTTACAGATGCTCGTAGGAATGAAAACTATAGCAAACACAAACATCAGATGCATCAATATTGTTACGCAATGCGAGAAGGACAAAGTACTACAACATAGGACAAACATGTGAGAGGAAAATGAAAAAATCAACAACTTTACTTCATTGATTTACATACCGCAAAAATAAACAATCCTCTTTAAAATCTAAAGACAAAATTTAGATTAATATTAGCACAAAAAACTTCAAGAAAATGAGGACATACTGCAAAAGATTTACGCCTCTTAAGTGCTTCACGAGCAAGATCTTCTTCACCTTTCTGAAGAGCAAGTTGTGCTTTACGGTACCTACATCAGATGCAAAGCACAAAAGTGGTACTTAAATACCAAACACTGCAAGAAAATCGCGATAATAACTCTTTCATACATTACCACTCTTCAGAAGCTTGTTGTGCTGCCTTGTATTTATTTTCCAACCGCTTTTGAGATGCCAATACCTATATGAAGGAGGGAAAAAAATAACATTTTATAATGAAAATAAAGTTTGGACGAAAATAACTGGCAATTTGGAAGTCTATTTTCAGCATGTCATCTATGCTCGACAGTTAAATAGCTCGTGTACATAACCATAAAAAATTCAAATGAACAAAACAATTACAAGAATAAGTAATAATCCAAGGGACACAAACACAAGGATACATCATAAACAATAAATTTCCAAAACAAAAAAAAAATCCAAAATAAAGAGAATAAAAAAACAAATGTAACTAACTTGTGCTGTTGCTTGGCGCATTTTAGTCAAATCGTCGTTCATTTCAAGCACGGCTTGCTCCAATATTTTCTCCGGATCTTCAAAGGAACTTACGATAGCATTTGCGTATGACTGCATTACTAAGATGACAAAATCTAACCATAATGACAACAAGAATGAGAATATTAAAGCTAAACCCTTAAAAATTAAACACTATTCTTGTTTAGTGATTTCTTTCACCTTCACAACTCTCGCGAACCTATCAAAGAGGTTCATGCCGGCACCAAGAGCTCCTCCTCCACCTTGCGTGGAACGAGAAGATCGCAAGGGCTTCACAATCCTCATCCCTCTGAGTTTCAGAGTGTCCACTGCAAGAATTAAAAAAAGTCGGAAAACACGATTAATTAAATTAAGCTTGCGGTAAATGTGGAGTTTAAGAGAATTAAACGAAAAGTAACGATTCAACGCAGTTGTGTGTTGAAAGAAAACGAGAAAACCTGCTCTGGTGCCGAAAAAGGAGGTGGTGAGAGGCTTCTTGACCAGGCAAAGAGTAGAGGAGGAAGAAGATTGAACTCGCGCGGGGGGTAATCCTGTAAATATGTGAAGTTTCGTCGACATTTTGGTGATCGACGAGAAAATTTGCAGTTGGAGTTGCAGATAGAGTTGAAGATATTGCGATTTCAGGGACGAATGACAATCACTTCTCAACCTTACTCCTCTCGCTGCTCGATGCTTGCGCACTCCTTTTTCAATGGGCCAGGGGAAGGGGCTTTTATTCTCACGAGGGCTTCCTATTTGCACCTTCATTTTTCCTGATACACCCCACCGCTCCGACTTATTTTCCCCCCGAAATGTGTTCAGAATTTATTTATTTTTTGAAATGTAGACGTAACATTCCAGAACTTAAATTCTGGTGGACTTTGGAAGTTAATTTTCAAAATAATAAAATTACATTCCGAAAATTTACTTCTAGTTTGTGAGTTTCTGTTTGCTACC
Organism: Calophaca sinica; assembly: GCA_037113605.1. NCBI lineage: Eukaryota > Viridiplantae > Streptophyta > Magnoliopsida > Fabales > Fabaceae > Calophaca > Calophaca sinica. The sequence continues at coordinate 76,344,078 of CM073734.1, forward strand.
ATAGTCCCTCAACCGTATAATTCCAAATGACACATATATGAAGGCTCACTTTCCTCACCACAAGAAAACCCAATCATTCACTAGCCATGGCCCTTCTCCAACCATATCATAACAGGAAACATCATAGTGCCTTCTTCCTCCACTTGTCGGATTGATGCGTGCATTATGTGATTTGTGCTCTACTACGTTGTTTCTCCAAGCAGATCGTGCAATTTGTAAATTTGTGCTTTGTTATGGCATAGGGGTAGAGGGCAGTGCAAGGGAGGGAGTAGTCAAAGGAGAGGGACTGTCTAGGGGCAGCGTAGGGCTGGAGAGGGAAGCAAAAAAGAGTAAGGAGGGGTTCCATTAGCTAACTTCCAGGAAGGTTATTTTGGGAAAAAAGAAAAGGAGAGAAGGAGGTGTATTAGAAATATGAGCGGTGCAAATAGCAATCCCTTCTCTTGACATGACAAATTGGGTCTCGCATTTTTGCAGGCCCAGTCTTTGGTTTTTCGGGTTGCTTTTTGGCACCATTTTGTCTTATACACTCCCCTTTCTCCTTTTTTTTCCTCGAAAACTAATTTCTGGAACCAATTGCCGAACTGACATGTTCCCAATTCAACCGGTTGAAATGGCCGGTTCGGTTTTTAAAACATTGGAAAGAATGGATGCGGGATATGAAAGAGTGGAGTTGCAGAGGGTTGGATTGACAGTGGGGATGGTGAGGGTTAGTTTGGGGTTAGGGATATTTTAATCTTTTTACATGTGGGGGGAGATAGAAAAACTAAAAAGAGTGGTCGGAATAGCAGGGAGGCCTGACAAATACTAGTTGGTCTGGTGGAGCTAGGTGCAACTATTTTGAGTGCACTCTATTGATATCTATCTGCCACGTGGTAGAGTATAAAGACTCGGGCACTGAAAAAACACGAACCACGATTCGATGCTCCATGTTTATTGTTCAACGAGATTTGGTTTATCCATTTGCCAACATCATCGCATGACAAATCATTACTACATCCTTGAATATGCCTAGCATGGCTTCCTCTCTTCTGCTTCCACTTTGTAAGTGCTTTCACTTTGTTTCCTCAAATTTGCACTTGTTCACCTCACACCACAACTCAAATCTTTTGCATTCTTCTGTTTTGCTCACAATCTCAACAATGCACCTTTCAATTTCGCTGTTAAATGTTAATTTAACCGCCAAAACTATTTTCTAAAATTGTTCCTTTTTGGTAGATTCTACTTGTGGTAAAATTCCGTCTATTATTCCCCGTCAAGGCATTTCTATTGACAAAGTTCGAAGATTCGTTCCTAAAGTGAAGTCCTCAGAGACAAGGGAATGCAATGTTATGTTTAATACCAATTCACGTAGAGACTTTCTAGGGTTAGCTTTAGGAGTCTCTTCTGCCCTCTTCATCCATTCCCTGGATGCCAATGGAGCTGGTTTGCCACCAGAGGAAAAGCCTAAATTATGTGATGACACTTGTGAAAGAGAGCTTGAAAATGTATGGTGAGATTACATAGTCCCCTTCTCTTGCATGAAATCTAAGAACTAATACACTTGTGTGCAGTATCTAATCTACACTCATATTCTCTCAAGATAACACTATAACGGAATCCAACATTCTAACCGGAATGAGTATAGATCATTCTTATAGTTGTGCTGATAGAAATCATATCATATTGAATTGTGTGCCATGCAATAAAGATTATGTTATCTTTAGAATTAGTTAATGTTATAGCACTTAAGTTGAAAAGGCATCCATATTTAGTAGTCTTTGACCAGCAAATGATTTTTCTTTACTAAAATTTAATATCCATAGTTAATGACTGACACCGTCTTTCAATATTTTATGCAATGTAGGTGCCTATGGTAACTACTGAATCAGGTTTGCAATACAAGGATATTAAAGTTGGGAAAGGCCCTAGTCCACCAGTTGGATTTCAGGTGTGTAAAATCTTCTGACCTGTTCACGTTCTCTTTTGTGCTTGTCTCCACCTTTCAAAAAGACAGTCAATGCCAATTTTGAACCATATCAATGCCTAACTCCTTGATTTGTATTGTGGGAATGGGAATAACTGAATCATATATTTCCATATGCCTCTCTGATTACTCTACTGTTAATAAGTTGTGTATATAATTACAGGTGGCCGCTAATTATGTTGCAATGGTTCCATCTGGACAAATATTTGATAGGTATCCACCAATTACAAAGTTTTATTAATCTTTCCTCTCACAAGATGCCAATTGATGTTCGTTGTGTATATATGAGAATTTTTGTTTGAATGTGAAAAATTGTACAGCCATGCCTAATAAGATGTTGGAGTGTGCTATTAACAGCATCGTCAATTGGCCACATTTCGCAAACAGCAAGTACTATTGGAATGTTTTGGTGTTTTAACTTCACCATGCCTTTTTTTAGTTTTTCTGTCACCTTCCAATTTTGTTTTGAAGATGTTTTCTTCGATCCCTTGATTACAATGCTCAATTATATGTATGCACTTTCTTAGAATGAATTTGAAGCCTGTGAGCATGAGCTAGACAAGGTGCATTATGTGTTGTGCTTTTGCCCCTTTTCTTTTTACAGTTCATTGGAGAAAGGTCAGCTTTACATTTTTCGCGTTGGATCTGGTCAGGTAAACTCTAAGCTAATGTTCAAACCGGAAACAGTAGTTTTGGGGCCTAAATTTTTTATAATCCTTTTAAAGACTAACTAATATTTAAACCAATGAGTATAACAGGTGATAAAAGGACTTGATGAAGGTATTCTGAGCATGAAAGTAGGAGGGAAGCGTCGGCTGTACATACCTGGATCAGTAAGCTTTTGTCTTGATGGTTGATAGTAGATTCCCTTCCTCTCTACCCTTACCTGTATGCCTGTAACGTCTCCCGAAATAGCAAGATTTAAAATCTTAAACTGAAATTTGGGTTTTTCTCTGTGTAAAGCTAGTGTAACTCTTCCCAATATTTTGCTTCCATGTTCCTAATTTCTCAGTGACTATGAGCATCCATACCTATAATGTGCATTGACCACAAGATGGTGAGATTCTATAAAAGGAAGCATGCTAAAGAAAAACCGCTCAGTGCTGAAAATTTTATTTACTGAATTAATTCATCTCCTTTCAGAAATTTAACTCTTCAGTTCTAATTGTTGGCGACATATCCTTGTTTTTCTTGTTTGGCAGTTGGCATTCCCAAAAGGCCTTACCTCTGCACCAGGAAGACCAAGGGTGGCTCCAAGCAGTCCTGTTATATTTGATGTAAGTTTGGAATATATACCCGGGCTTGAAGTGGACGAGGAATGAAATTAAGTTGTCCATTCCACTTGATTGTACGCAATCAATCCAAATTTTATTGATCACCATCACCATGCTATACAATTTGTAATTCTTTTGAGAAATAAGCTTAAAACTTATCGCTATGCAGAGTAAAGTAACATTGTTTTGAAGTTTAAAATATCAAGATTCAAGAGAATCTTCCTTGCACATATTTTTTTCATACTCAGAGTGTTAGTGAACCGGAAACGGATTCCCTGCAGTAACTGCATCACACAGTTATCGATATCGGTCGTCCAATCTCAAATAAATGGCAGAGATTGTTTAAAACTGATTTGGTGAAGATATAATGTGAGTTATCTGATCTCAGATCAATGACCAAGATTGTTTACCACGTATAACTGCGTGCTTCCATTGTCGTAGTGAATTTGGTCATATTTGATATGTTTGTCACACGATGGAACTTTCAGCCACATTATTTACTGTAGAACAGATAATACATCAATGGTTATGTCAAGCACGTATGGCATTTGGGTGGGAAATCGTCGTGTTTGGTTTGTCCATGTTATTTCATGTTACTTAGCATATCTGTTTAAGTGATGCTTGTACCAGAATTCATTAGAAAATGAAAACACTTCCAGACAAAAACTGGGTATTCGTTGCTGCTCTGGAAAATATATAAAGTTAATACAACAAAATAGAGACTATCATTTATTTGTCTCTCCTTTACAAATTACTACATGGCGACGTACAAACAAAATTGGTTTAAAAAATTCGTTCATTGACAAAAAGCACCATACACATGTGCAGAGAGAGAGAGAGAGAGAATTGAAGGAGAACTAAATTCAGAAAACCACAATTGCCTGCTCAGCTAGCTAAATGGTTTGGAGAGTTGTTGAACATGCTGTGCCACATGAATGCCCGGGAAAGCACCATCTCGAGGTCCTGGTGAGTCCAGTTCTGAGTTGGAAGGTGTTGAAGGAACATTACCAACTCTTGGAAATCAAGCCTCTGGAGCACGTCTGACCACTAAAGGAAGGAAGGGAAAAAAAAAGTTCACTTTCTAATTTCTACTGATTAATCATTGATAAAAGTAAGAATAATGTGTAAATAATCAAGGCAACCGTATGAAATATGACGAGAAACAGAGAAATGCTTAATTAGAGAGTATGTGCATCGAAGTAGGTGTAGACAATTAGGGAATACAAGTATATCCATGAATGCTAGAATTGCATTCTTCATAAAGTGACTTACTTCAATGCACATTGAAAATATCCCAATACAGGACATCTCTACACTATTTATCTTAAATCGTGAAGGTGGTGCAAAAGCAAACGATAAGTTTGTTTTATAGCAAACAAAACTGCAAATCAGGCTTAGCTTTATCAGCTGATATGTACCAGATGAGGTAAAAACTTCACATTAACAAATGGACAAACAAATACCATTCCAAATCAGCATGGCTACAAGATGAAATCTAATTCAAATAGATTATATTAGTGAAAAGGCCAAAATAAGCTAGCTCACCGTTAGAAGGAAACTGGCAAATATATACACTAGGAAGTCTGGTAAGGCATCTCCTTCAGCTAGATATGTGTCCCAAAGGCGTGTGATGAGATGGAAGGGAATCTACATATATAATCATACATTAGCCTTTGTGAAAGCATAAATCATCCCAAGTTTAACGTAGTCCATTTTACCATTCAGTCACATTATCAGTGAAACATATGAAGTTGTTCATGAGAAAGATTCCGTTTGGATTAACTTTTTAACTTATAAGAGCTTCTCAAGTAAAATAATTGCATAGTTCTTTACATACGGAAAAAAGTCTTTATAAGCTTAAAGGGGTTTATGAAGAAGTCAAATGAATTAGCTTCTGAAAAAATTGAGATGCATATCTAATTGCAACTTACACAAAAAGCTATTGTTTAAAAAAGTCAGTTATTGTAAGATGCTCTCAATACTTCTTTTCCCATAAGTGCTTATAAAGAAGTTTATCCAAATGGACTCAAACTATCCTATTTACAAGGGAAAAAATGTTCAGGACAAACCTCTCGAATAAGAAGACAGTTGAACCAGCGGAAAGCAAACTGAAGAAATTCGAGCCCCTGATCCTCTATATGTTTTGAAACAGGCTCTGGTGCAGCTCAAAAGTTTCACTAGGGCAGATCAGATTATATTTGAAGATATACGGATAATAATATAGCAACAAAAATAATGAGTTTGTTTGGTAATTTATATACATGAATTTTATATCTTCAGCCAATGGACAAATAAGATGAAGATCAAATCTCAACACTTCTGTGTAAAAGCAGATTAGACAATAAGGTTTTCATTGCATTTTTTGGAAGGTTCTGAGCAAAATATCTAGTTGAATCTTTCAAGCCCTTGTGGCACCCAAACAGATTATATTCTATCTAAAAAAAATAAAAATAAAAACACTCCAAAACGAACACACATAACTATAACTACAAATCATAATTGATTGTGAACAAACATCAGAAAGTATACTCACTCACAAACAAGCCATAGGTTAAAGAACTCCATAAGAATACAAGGTGGCAAGTGCTTCACAACCTAGAGAATGAGAACCACAGTTTTCCAGCAGCTCTTTTACATTGGCTATCTATAAACCTATTTTGAGGTCTGAGAATAGAGTGATGGTGTTCCATCGTCTTAAATGTTCTCAGATTCAAGGGTTCACATTCTTCTCTTTCCCCCAATCGATGATGCATAATACGAGTATTTTTACTCTAAAAATTTAAACTAATTATTAATATTACTAGAATTTAGAATCAATAACACTATTTGAAAATAGAAAAAGAAAACTTGAGAATAGAAATGGTACAAAATCCCTAAATAGGTGGTGAGGCATTTAAGTTCATGAAATTATAGCAATGCTTGAAGGAAAACAAAATGCCTGAAAAAAAAGTGTACCATCGATCCTCGTGACCAAATCCTTCAATTTAAAAACGAGCCTCTGGATTCCAGGTTGAGCAAATGTGTAATGGTCTTGCATACCATCAAGCAACTTTGACAAGCACCAGTAGCAGTCAGCCTCTATATTAAAGATTTTGTCTGAAGATAAATCAGACATGGACCAATTATCTACACCCCCTTCTAAGTACTCTGATAAGAAAACGACTAAAAATGGTGTAACAAGATCATTTATCCCCTGAACATATCCACTTGCAGGATGTCGAATAGCCCTGACAAAATATTGGAAATAATATGAGTCAAATAAAAAAAACTAATTTAGTATGCAAATGTTAGTCAACAGGAAGAATAATCCAGAGTTGAAGAGCTCCAGAGTATCTATCATGGATAAAAACGGCAGCTATACAGTTGATATCTGCATAATGAACATAAAATGGGAAAGCTAGACCATAAAGGTCCATTGCGGTTCTAGCATCTTTTTCCTCGTTTCTTTCCTTTTTAATTGCTCTAAGTTGCTGCTAAGAAAGAAAAAAGTATATATGATTGGACCAACTATTCTGAACACTTCTGGATGTGTGATGTCTAGCCGATTTCTAACAGTGAATTGTGAAATCATTTCTAGAAGGGAATATGTGATTATACCCCTTCCAAGGTTCACCAAGAGTATCACTCGGTACCACAGTTGACAATTGAAATCATATGTAACAGTTGGCTTAAAGGAGATATAGCAACACATTCTAACGTGGAGCAATAACACCGTCTGGTAACTTTTTTCAGACTAGATCAAGCACAGTATTTAAAAAGCAAGTAGAAGTCCCAATTTCTAAAAGTGGTATGACCTATGATGCATAGGTACTCTTGAATGGTTGTCATACTTGTAATGGATACATATCCAGTATCGGTATGGTATTTAGTGGCTATATATCGGTACATACCCAATACAGGGGAAGTCATGCTGTATGACTTTCTTAGCCAAGCTAAGAGCCGTCTTTCATGTCAGAAAAAGCATCCATAACGAAGAACCCTAGGCTAAGACTAGTATCAGGCCAAGAAATGGGTAACAATAATATCTTACCATGCATAAAGAATACGCTCCAATGATTTCTGAACTTGCTGCTGCTGGAAGAAAGGAACATCAGGTACAGTTCTTGGACAATCAACAGCAATCTAACAAACATACAATGACAGCCATGAAAAAGAATACTATTTTCACAAATAATCAAGATATGAACATATTAGAGCTGAGAATACCTGGCGAAGCATGTTGACCTCATCTTCTGAACGTTCTGAATCAGGAATATCATAATACTGAGAAATACAGTCGAGATACTCTAGGCGCTTCCTTCTCAGAACTCCCTCCTTTCTATCTGAATTAGGTGGTTCATATCCCTGTCGTCAGTTTATCTTTAAATTTCCAGGAAGACAAAATGTTGTCTGTAAAAAGGTGTGATGGGAGGTCAATAAGATTGACCCCTTACTTAATGATTCTCTATAATACAAATACACTTCATTTTTCTTTTCTAAAAACTTTTGCATAATCTTGCTGCAAAACATTTATGTGAGCAGCATCAAGGTCTCTTATGAGAGAATAATGGGGCTCAGCCTCAATGAACGAAACTTTAAAGACATCAACAACAAAAAAATAAGAATACAATTGGCTTAACAACTTAAATGAGCTAAAAAATTTCTTGTTATGATGCTTCATATGACGGAGAGCTATCATCAGAGCATAAGCTAGACCAAGAGAAATGGCTGAAGATTGATAGAGCTTACCAAGAGGAGTCTCCATACTTTAGGACGCATATAATCTGGAATGCCACTCCAAGCTAATTCACGCAATTTGTCTACAATATAAAAGTCAAGGAGGAAATATCTTACTGTGGTAGACAAAAATAGGTTTCCAGAAGGCTTAATCTGCTTAACAAAATGAAAAAGATAAAAATTCAAGCAATATATAATATCATGAGCAAGGCTCGATTTCAGTTACAAAATATTTTGAACCTTGCTGCCAAAAATATCTACATGCAAAGGCAACCATATCGCGGGTATGCTAATCTGAGCACACAGCTTCACATACAATACTTCTGTTTAATGATAGTTTAATGATACAAAAGACTAAGCATTGTCCCTTATTTATACTAATACTAGACTCTCCATCATAATTAAATAAAGAAACAAATCATGAAATATAAAGACGTTTGAAAACTAATCCTGAAAGACAATTTAAGATACTCTAAGATAAGATTAAGATATTGTAAGATATTCTTCGTATCATCTAACAACTTCAATAATTGGATGTGGCCACGTAGGAGTAACAAGGAATAAGCCAATACATGGGAAAACTGAAAAATGAGAGTTAAAATACCTAATATAACCACTGTTCCAGAAAGCACCTTAGTGAACTTCACAACTCTTGCAGAATCCGTAGCTCTAGCACCCATGGTAGACTTGCGGACGTCTTCAGGTAAGCTCTCTCCAAGGGAGGTTGATATTTTTAAGTTGCTAACATTGGCAATACTAATTGGTTTACTACTACTACTCTGAACTTCATCCTGTATCAAGAGTAGAAGTCCCCACTTGATGAGCTAATACCAATCAGTCTTATAAACACATAAGAAACGAAATAATTAAGAATACTAAGATCACCTCTACTGCACCAGAAGTGAGATCACTTATGCCAGCATCATTGTGTGAGAAACTCCTTTTGTAATATGTTGAGGATAGCTTTGAGTTAGAGTTATCCGAAGGTTCTGACCTTCGGCTCAATATTTTACCGGGTATGCTGCGACCTTTAAGAAACCTTGATGAAAAGAGAGAACATAAATTGCAATCAATAGTAGTAACTAAACTAAGCCAATAAGCTACATGCTTCGAGTGTAGCTGAAACTGAATATAAAAAATTCATAAAGGAAAAAATAACAGCATTCGATTAATCAATCTAATAAAGAGGAGGAAATGATATCCCAATTCCGCGAATCATTGATATCTAAAAAGGTTGGTTCTATGAAATTATATAAAAATGCAATCCGAAGAGTAATTGTGGGAAACCAACAGCAACCAAATCAGAGAACCAATCTGAATGAGCGGATCATCAAATCAGCAATTGAATTGAATTATGAAAATCATGGAATCGCGAGATCGCGAGGTCTCTGCCGAAATCTGAGAAGAGAAATTGACAGGGAAGTGAGTTGAGAGAAGTAAAGAGGGTTTGGAGGATACGCACCCTTGAACATTTCTGAGGGTCTGGCTGAATCTGGAGTCGAGGGTAGCAATGTTACGATCATCTTCTTGCGGCGTCTTGTTCATGCTTCCTCTCGATTGAATAGTGTTAGTATCCGTTCTTTCTGTTCTTACTTGTTTCAGAGACACAGCTAGTTGACAGAGGCAACACAATATCCCGTTTGCTTTGCACTAATCATGCTTATTAGTTTGTCTTCCTGTTTGTGTGATGGTTAATCCACTCTAACATATTGATTTTGAGTGTTTATTTATGCAAAATTGTGTCATCTTTCCTGGCTTTTATCAATTCACATGGAATTAAATATGTTTTGGAATTAAATATGTTTTTGGTGTTACCACCGTAATTTTATAATTTGATTTTTTTATTCCCATAAAAAATTTGTTTCTTTTTATCCCCCGAAATATGTTTTCGCAGTATACTTCCTGTTTGGGAATCCATATTAAGCCACCTCAGCATACGATACATCTTCTAGTCATACCAATTAACAAAGCCACATCATTATCATTACAATAATGTTTTTTGAACACAAAAAATGACACGCATATTAATAATACATATATCCCATACAGCATTTGATATATCCGCATAATACACAACTTTTTTTTCCAAATTTTTTTATATTTTTTTAGATTTTTTTTAACTGGTTAAAAAAATATTTGTCATTAACCAGATAATAAACTGCATTAACCAGATAAATGAACTTCGTTAACCAGATAAATAATGAAATGTGAGTTTGGCATTCATCAGATAATGTGAACTATTAACCAGATAAGTGAACTGCGTTAACCAGATAAATAAAATGGAATGTGTTAAGTTTTGGGGTTGACATTCACCAGATAATGTGAACTATTAACCAGATAAGTGAACTGCTTTAACCAGATAAAAAAAAAATTGAAAAATTTTTTTTTACAAAAAAAAAGTGGTGTGTCCGTACAGTACGGGCAGTATGTGTGTCCATTGGTGTGTTCAAATAACACCTCTGTTATCATTATAAGCATAAAAAAGAAAGAAAAAAAATCTTAATTGCACTTTTGATCTCCGGTTATCGCGATTGTCCGATTTTGGTTCTCTAAGTTTTAATTTTGTGAATTGAGTCCTTTAGGTATCGATATTGTGCGATTTTAGTCCCACTAGGTTCTAATTGAGCGAATTGGATCCATTAGGTATCGCAATTGTACGATTTTGGTCCCCGAGTTCAACTGACATTCAATTTATAACTGAAAATATTGTAAAGTTTTTTTATTTTTTAAACCAACTAACATGTCACTAAATCAAACTAGATTACTACTCGTGCGCTGCACGGGACAACGGTATGTCCAAATCAACATACTTTTAATGAAAACTATTATAACACAAATGTGTTTGACATTGTTGCTTTCTTGCGAACAATCCTCTAAACTACTGATATAAATTTCACATTGTATGGCATATTAGCTTAACAAATTAATTATTATGTCACATAAACCTCAAACAAACTGCACAATCATCCTATTTGTTGCCCTCTTCACTACACGTAATACAAGGCATTGAATTTGTGTAATAGGTTAAATAACATACCAAGGTCATTTGACAACAAGCTGGTTTCAAATCATATAGTAGTAATTAGCAATTATGTGTGATTCAAGCACCACAACCATTGGAATATATTTATTTTTGTCAGACAAACAATTCAGTAAAACACAATAATCTTCAACTTAAATATAACATATGCTAAAGAAAACGAGGAGAAAAAAAAGGGGTTAATTCTTCAAGTCAGGCCCATCATCAATTATGCAAACATCACAACAATACTCAAAATACTGGTCCAACACCATGGTAACTATTATTTAGCTTTGAATTCAGGATACATTGAAGTAAGGGTCGATTAGTTGTTGCTAGATACATAACACAACTGATATAGCAATAAAATCGAGGAAAGACTCTGATGTTCACTGCAAAATTGAGGAAAGACTTCTATGATACATTGGGCCACCATTCTGCCAACAAAAGACTTCTATGTTCGCTACAAATTTGCAATGTAACTTGTGATTCAGATGAGTAAATACATGTAATGGTCCTTTTAAGTTTTCACTCATTCCACAACATAAGAAAAGGAAAAGGAAAACCTTTCTAGTGCAAACAAAAAACAGCAAAAAATAATAATAATAATTTAAAAATAGGGAAATATGTAAAAGGTGGCGAAAGAAAAAATACCAAATCAAGAGAACTCACCGGAAAAATGGTCAATCTCCACGTACTGTGGATTGAGAACTACTCATTAAGCTCATGGATAAAAGTCAAACTCACTTTGACAGTGTGAAACTTAACTTTTGTTGGGCTCTCTTTTACTTCAACTGGATTGTTATACAGAAAGTACTTGTCAGTAACTAAGACAGGGAAGGCAACAACTTTCCACCGCCACATCATCATCTTGTGCAATAAAATTGAGATCATAAAAGACCAAAAAAGGGAAATATTGAATATAGAAACCTAATATTTTGTAACATCTCATATATTCTCAATTGAAGCTTTAGTTTCTTCATTCATAAACAACCCTTTAAAATCTTAAAACAAAATAAAGAACTCTTAAAACAAAATAAACAAAATCTCACATGAACGTGAGCAAAGGTGGCAGATAGTTGGCAATTAAAATATGCAGATCCATGAATGAAGCGATAACTACATATAATTGATAAATTTAAACATAAAAAATTGTTTAAAAAATTGATGCAGACTACGTCCCCGATATAAAACATTAGACAACAGTAAAATGAAAGTGGTTATTTTAAAAAAAATTCGTATAGAGTAAAATAACAATTCACTGTACTCGTTGTAACACACTACTTCAGCATATATACCATAATAATAGTTAGGTATTAAATTTGTGATCGATAATAATGGAGCAACTGCTCTATCTGCCTGACCGTGAAAGAGCTACCTCGCTGCAATATATTAGAATTTGCTATTGGCTATGTGGCTACACTTCAGCCACTAGGAATTCCACAATTTAATCTCTATTGATAGTTTTTCATTGTTATTCATTTCAAAATATGGTCAGGAGAAACTTAAATAGATGAATCAGTATGGGTATTTAGAGAAAATTCGAATAACAGTTTAATAAAAGCCAGGAATTGAAAAGGGGAATATAAGATGATGGGAGGTGTACTATTGCAACCTATAAATTTGTACATAAAAACTGAGTGAAGGACAAAACTAATATGCAACCTTGTCGTACCTCTTATTTTGGGACCATTACAACAGTCTGTAATTGAAAAGGAAACACCCGAAAAAAGATAAGCACATAAATGAATTTGTAACCTTGAGCATTAATTATGTATTTGTTCCGGACTGGGCCGAGGCCCAATCCGACGATTCACGCTTCAGGCCCATTAATTCCGCGTTCAGCTCCCTCCGCCTTGCCTCGAGACCATGTCGACGTGGCCGATCCAACGACCCTCAGCATTCCACCCCAGCTCATCACAGGCTAGCAACGATCTGACGGCGTTCTCGATCCCACTGGCGGTTATTCCTCAATAACCGTCCTCAACTCGTATAAAAGGAGGATCACCTCAAACGATCCAGGTAATCGTTCATTTCCACCTCTTCACTCACCTCTTACACACGCTGACTTGAGCGTCGGAGTGTTTGCAGATACACCACCACCGCACGCCATCGCCGTCCGTCGCGAACGCCGCTGTGCTGCTTCTCTTCGGTCGTCCTCTGAAGTTCTGTTCAGAACATTGGCGCGTCTGTGGGAAATCGTTTCTGATTCCATCTTTCTTTGTCGAAGTTTTCCTTCTTCGCTCAATGATGACTGGATCGAAGCGTCAAATCGCGACTCGCAGTTCTAACCGTGCGAACGCAGATCTCGAACCACCGAATCCGCCGATAGCTCCGGCGGAACCACCTCACAATGAACCTGTTAATTTCACCGTTGAATATGAGAGACAGAGGAGTAACATTCCGCCTCCGCCTCAGAACGACACCGCTCCGATCATTGCCGCTCAAACCGCTACAGGAGCAGAGACCGCCACCTTCCTCATCCATGAGTTCCGTGAATTCATTCGGAGTCATGCCGAAACGATGCACGCTCAGAATCAACGCCTTGATCGAATGGAGAATCAGCAGAAGGAAATCTCTGTTCGCGTTGCCACATAGATCGAAAACAGAGTAGATCGAGTTTCTCATTCTCCTCAGAGATCGAAGGAATCTGAAAATCTCAGATCTATTCATCACCGCCACCGTGGCACAACTCCACACCGCTCTGTGCGCAATGCACACCGCCAGAATCGCTTCTTTGGATCGTAGTCCACCTCCCCGCCACAGATCTGAGATCCGTTTGCTTCAAAGCGGAAGAAGAAATGAGAAAACACACCGCGGAAGAGTTTCTTCCAGAAGTCTTTCTTCTGAACCTGATATGCCACACTCTCCGCCGCGCCGTCGCCGCTCCCCGGCGCACGCGTCTCGTCGTGAAGGTGCGACCGCAAGGAGTGACACTCCTCCTAGAAGAGCCGCCACCTCTAAGCGAAGTCAAATCTCCGGGGCGCATTTCTCATCGCCGTGCTCATTCTCTATCATCAACTCCTTCTCAGAGCGATGACACGAGTGACACGTGCAAGGCCTTTGGTCCTTTCACTTCCAAGATCATGAAATTCCTAATTCCGAAGCATCTTCAGAAACCACCCGCTTTGGACTCATACGACGGAATCACCGACCCCGACGAGCATGTTGGTCGCTGATATCGTCATGGACTATCGAGGCGCCTGGGCGGTGAAGTGCGTAATCCTTTCCCTCACTCAAGAAGGCGGCATTGTCTTGGTTCCGGACTCTTAAGAAAAATTCCATTGGTTCGTGGTCGAGTTCGCCGATCGCTTCTCGCGCATTTCATCTGCGTCTAAAGTCCAACCTAAGTCGACAGCGGCAGACCGCCGTAATTCAGCAGAAGAGAGATGAGTCTATCGGAGACTACGTCGGCGTTTCAACAAAGAAGCCATTACGTAAAGAAATGCTCTGACGAGATGAAGTTGTACTTGCTAGAGCAAGGCCTGATCGAAGGAAGTTTATTCAGCGTCGACATTGGTGTCGACAAACCGAAGACCCTGAACGAGTTCCTGAAGCGAGCTCAGAAATTTATGAATTACGAAGAAAAGTTGATGGCATCAAAAGCCAAAGGTAAAACCCAGGAGAAAGCTGGTGGACAACGCGAGGACAAGTCGCGTAGGGAGAAAGAAAGCCGTGGTCCAGCTAAGAGGTATGACGAATACACCCCTTTGAACACTACACCCAAGCGCATACTTAATGAGTGCGCGAATACCGAATTCCGTGATGCCGGAATCAAATTTCCCCAGAAGGGGAAAGAGAAGCCGAACGCTGATAAGTCGAAGTACTGCCACTTCCACAAGTGTGTTGGGCATGAGACCGATGAATGTTTTCACCTGAAGGACGTCATAGAACAACTGATCCAAAAGGGGAAGTTGACCAAATACGTGAAAGGAAAACCAAGATCCAGAGATAGAAGGTCTAGGTCTAGATCACCTCGACCTCAAAAGAAAGAATCACCGTGACGGACGCGAAGACGGCGAGCTCGTGCATCCGAAGAGCAATCTCGCCCTCCTCCAGTCGCCATGGTCATTTCCGGAGGGTTTTCCGATAAGGAGGGGCGAGCATCAATTCAAAGAAACGGAAGTTGAGAGAAATGATGACCGTCTCTACTGTTTTTCCTTCATCAAGCAGGCACAAGGGAAGACCACCCCTAGCCTTTTCTGACGAAGACTTGGTGAATGGAAGGCCGAACTACTTGATTCCCCTGTTGGTCAAAGCCTATATGGCTAACTTTGATGTCAGAAGAATCTTGATAGACCAGGGGAGCTCGGCGGATATCATGTTCCACGAGCTGTTTAAAACCTTGAAACCGCCGTAAAAGATCTCAGACTGCACTGGTCCGATCCGACCGTTTCAACTGCTCAAAACAAAGCCGTTGGGCTATGTGGAATTGATGGTGACTTTTGGAGAACAACCAATCTCCAAAACTGTGAAGGTCCAATTTATCGTAGTACCATGCAAGTCTGTTTACAACTGCATCATCGGACGCCCGACGCTGGGTGAGCTCAGAGCTGTGACCTCGACAGTTCACCTGAAAATGCGCTTTCATGATGACGAAGACAAAGTCGTCACCATCGAAGCCGACCAAGAGGCTGCGAGGAGATGCTATCTCTTATCTTTGAAGGCCGAAGAGCCAAGAGAGGAGAAGCAACTCAAGGCCAACTAAGAAACCTGATCCTGCAAAGGCTGCTGCAGATGTCAATCTCACCGATTTCGACGCCAGGATTGAGCTCGAAGATGAAATACAGGAGGACGACCCCCTAGCCCGCGAGCTCCAGCAAAAGATTAAAAGACCAGTACCTGATGGAGAATTCATCCGAGTTCAGCTAGGAGAAGACCCTGGGAAGACAGTGAAGCTTGGTGCCGACCTCCTGAGCAGGTCGAGTTGCAACCGACAGAGTGCTCAAGTCCAATGCACCTCTTCGCTGAGCTGGCGACATGCCGTATCTCTCCCCGACATTGCTTGCCCCCAACTCGCTCCCGCCCCCAAGGCCCGCTGGGTGGCTCAGAGACGCCGTAAGCAAGCTCCTGAAAAAGCTGAAGCCGCTGCCAAAGCTGTTGAAGACCTGATTAAGGCTGAATTCATTAGGGAGGTCAAATATACTACTTGGCTTTCTAATGTTGTATTGGTTAAGAAATCTATTGGAAAGTGGCGCATGTGTGTTGATTACACCGATCTTAACAAGGCGTGTCCTAAAGACGCCTACCCCCTCCCTAATATCGACAAACTCGTCGATAATTCCTCCGGTTTTCAATTGTTGTCTTTCATGGATGCATACTCTAGTTACAACCAGATTCCGATGCACCCTGCTGATCAAGAAAAAACCGCGTTCATGACGGACAAAGGCAATTACTGCTATAACGTAATGCCTTTTGGCCTCAAGAACGCTGGAGCGACATATCAGCGCATGATGAATAAAGTCTTTGCCAACCAGATCGGTAGAATGCTGGAGGTATATATGGATGATATGATAGTAAAAACAACAAAAGAAGTCGACCACGTTGTCGATCTTAGAGAAGTCTTTGCTGAAGTACGAAGACATAATATGAGGCTCAATCCCGAAAAGTGCACTTTCGGAGTACGAGCTGGGAAATTTCTAGGTTTTTACCTAACCGAGAGGGGAATCGAGGCCAACCCCGACAAATGTCGTGCTGTCACAAAGATGCAGCAGCCATCATCAAAGAAAAACATTCAGCAGCTCACTAGAATGCTCGCCTCCCTGACGAGGTTTATCTCAAAGTCTGCAGAACATGCGTTGCCTTTCTTCCGCTTGCTCAAGAAGGAAATTCAGTTCGAATGGTCCCCCGGGTGCAAAGAAGCCTTAACACAGGTAAAACGCATACTGTCTCAACCGCCAGTCTTGACGAGACCGTCCCCAGGGGAGGTCCTTTATCTCTACTTGGCAGTGTCGAACGAAGCTCTGAGTGCCATCCTCATTCGCGAAACAGATGAGGGCCAAAAACCGGTCTACTTTGTAAGCAAAGCACTTCAAGGCCCAGAGCTGAGATACCAGAAAATCGAGAAAGTCGCTCATACCGATAGTCGCAGCTCGACACTTGAGACAATGCTTCTTGGCACATCCCATAGTGGTTCGAACTGACCAACCAATCAAACAGATCCTACACAGGCCTGACCTGGCAGGGCGTATGATCAAGTGGTCGGTTGAGTTGTCCGAATTCGGAGTTACTTTCGAGGCGAGACAAGCTATCAAAGCCCAGTGCTTGGCAGATTTCATTGCCGAGATGACTCCTGGGGCTACAGAACCTTGTTCCAGATGGACGGTCCATGTCGACGGATCGTCGAACTCCAAGGGCAGTGGCGCTGGGTTGTTGCTCGAGAACGACGACGGACTGATCGTCGAGTTTTCATTGGGATTCTCCTTTCCCACCTCCAACAACCAGGCAGAGTACGAAGCATGCTTAGCTGGCCTCACACTGGCTCGAGACTTCGGTGCTGAAGAGGTAAAACTCAGAACTGATTCTCAGCTAGTTGTATCCCAGATTAGTGGAGAATACCAGGCTAAAGATCCACCTCTTCAAAAATACCTCGCCCTGGTTAAGAAGAAAATGAGCGATTTCTCCTCAGTTGAGATCGTACACGTTCCGAGAGAACAAAACGTCAGAGTCGACATTCGGCCCAAGCTCACAAAGACGAGAAGCTACGGGAACAACAGATCGGTGATACAAGAAACGCCGCCAAGCCTAGCATTACTTGATGGTTGATACCACTTATGACGGCATCGAGAAAACTTCCGAAATTCTGCTTTGCAATTTCCCAGGCAAGTGTCGATGATTTGCCCGGTGAGCCCGACAGTTGGATGACACCGATTCAAGAGTTTATTCAACTTGGCCAACTCCCTGATGATGAGAAGGAGGCCGCCAAAATCCGAAAGAAAGTATCTTCGTACTCCATGATCGACGGTATCTTATACCAAAGAGGGTTTTCCACCCCCTGTTGAAATGCCTCGACGATACCCGAGCGCAATATGCACTTGCTGAAGTGCATGAAGGCATATGTGGGCAACACCTTGGAGGACATTCCTTGGCAAAGAAAATCCTCCGCGCAGGATATTATTGGCCAACTCTGAACGCGGACGCGAGATCGTTCGTGAAGAAAAGTGACAAATGCCAGAGTCATGGCGATCTACACTTGGCTCCTCCTACAAAGTTAACATCCCTGACATCGCCATGGCCCTTCGCCTGGTGGGGGATTGATATACTTGGTCCTTTTCCAATGGCTCCCGGACAGGTGAAGTACCTGGCCGTCGCAGTAGATTACTTTACCAAGTGGGTTGAGGCAGAGCCCCTGGCAAAGAAAACTGCAAAGAACTTGATTAAGTTCTTCAAAAGATACATTCTGACAAGGTTCGGGATTCCCAAGGTGGTCGGCATCGACAATGAACACACCGCAGATCGCGGATTCCGAAAGACCTTGGAAGACCTCGACATCAAACAGCACTTCACCTATGTAGAACACCCCCAGACAAACGGTCAAGCTGAGGTCGCAAACAGGGTTAGTTTACGAGGTTTAAAACGAAGATTAGATGAGGCCAAGGGCAACTGGGCAGAAGAACTTCCCCGAGTAATCTGGGCGTATCGGACTACTCCACATTCAACGACAGGAGAATCCCCTTTTCGTCTCACATACGGGACTGAGGCCGTTATTCCTGTCGAGATTGGGGAACTTAGTTGGAGAACTTAGCATCCCTAGAGTAGCATTGAAAACTGTCAGAGCCTACAAGAAGAACTCGACCTCCTTGACGAATGCAGAGAGCTTGCAAAGACTCGGCCGAGGTCGCGATGAAATAGAAAATCGCAGCAAGATACAAATCAAGTGTTGTGCCCAGGGAATTCATGCCTGGGATCTCGTTCTTCGACGAGCCGATGTTGGCCTCAAGAACGCCTCACAAGGGAAACTTGCACCCAATCGGGAAGCGCCCGCATGTAATCGTCAGAAAGACTGCACCGCGCCTACACCCTCGAGACACTACAAGGACAGCAAATTCCAAGAACTTGGAACGCAGCAAAGATGAAGAAGTATTATAGTTGAAACAAATGTGTCCGAAACATACAAATGTGAAGCAATAAAGTATGGTTGAAGAAATACGCAACCAACATTTACTCATTTACTGTCAAAAAAAAAAGTCTCGTGTCGAGAACGCGAGCACTAACACCCAAAGCCGTGTGCCTTGCACAAGCACCTCTGATCGAGCCTCGTGCCGAGACTGCGTGCACGAGCTCGTGATAAAGCCGTGTGCCTTGCACAAGCACCTGTGATCGAGCCTCGTGCCGAGACCGCGTGCACGAGCTCGTGATAAAGCCTTGTGCCTTGCACAAGTACCTCTGATCGAGCCTCGTCCCGAGACTGCGTGCACGAGCTCGTGATAAAGCCTTGTCCCTTGCACAAGCACCTGTGATCGAGCCTCGTGCCGAGACCACGTGCACGAGCTCGTGATAAAGCCTTGTGCCTTGCACAAGCACCTGTGATCAAGCCTCGTGCCGAGACTGCGTGCACGAGCTCGTGATAAAGCTTTGTCCTGCACAAGCACATCAAGCCTCGTGTCGAGAACGCGAGCACGACCTCGTGATAAAGCCTTGTGCCTTGCACAAGCACATCAAGCCTCGTGTCGAGAACTGCCTCAGCAGAGGTGGAACACAAAGGTCACGAACGAATGACAAGTAAGCTAAAGAAGTATGATTCTCTTGAACAAAAAGAAATTATCATTACGAACAAATTATTCTTTACAAGTTACAAAGAAAAAACAGAATAAAACCCTAAGACTTGGGAGGCACAACGCTTCAAGTCGATGTAATCGCCAACAGAGGTGGAAAGAGGAGGAACATCAGAAGCCTGAGGAATGACCGTTTCCGAAGACGGACCGGGCCCACTGAGGAGAACCTCTTTGGTCTCAGCATCCACGAGCTTGTCGCCCTCGACGACAGCATCGAGGTTCATTCCTGCAGTGTTGAATACAAGACCAGGATTAAGAAATCGAATCTGAGCAACAGCGTTGGTGAACAAATCGTCGCCAGCCTTCAAGAACATCTCCACAGTCGATTTCTTCTCCTCCTCCAACTTTGTAACCTTCTCAGTCAGCGAAGGGAGCTATTGATTGTCTTTAGTAAGGAGCTCGACCTCCGAGCTCAACCCTTCAACCTTGCGTTGATACTCGAGAGCCTCCAGCTTCATACTTTCTTCCAATTTCTGGAAGTCCTGAATCTTTTGTGAGAGCCGGGCACGCTCCTCGACCAACTTATTCTTCTCAGAGGAGAGAGTCTTGACCTGCTCAGACAACCTTGTCACTTCGCCTTTGACGTTGAGGGTCTCCGTCTGGGCTGACTTCAATTGATCTTCGAGAGATTGGATCTTCGTCTCAAAAGACCGAATCTTCTCGTCAGACTCAGACTTACTTTTGCGAAGTGTGGCGAGCTCAGCCTCCATTTGCTCGAACTTCGACGTATTCTGGCGAATGTTGGCAAGCTCGACCTCCAGATGTCTGTTCTTCTCGAACATCCACTTTGAGATCACCACGTGACGCATCATGGATGTCAGGGTCTCATAAAATTTGTCCGCTTTGACGCTCTCTAAGAGCTCGTTGAAGAAAGCTTCATCGAGGTGGAACCAATCTGGCGACTTGGTCCGCATCCAACACTGGGTATCGGACCATCTTGGTGGAACCTCGCCAGAGACTCCACGACCTCCTTACCCTTGCTCGGGTTCCCACCCGCTTTGATTGTCGTGAGGAGCCGATGTCTTGGGCGGAGGAGGAGGCTTCCTCGATTTCTTAGCAGCAGGTTCCTCTTAGATCTGAACTGAAGGTCGCTTACTCCCCTGAGAAGCTCCTTCAACTTCCTTGGTGGTTTGGATCTTGGCGGGGACTCCTTGAGCCCGACTCGACGAGACCTCAGGGCCGACACCCTGAACAAGGGAAGCCGGAGGAGGAGTTTGAATAGGAGCAGACTGGCTCGAACCCTCTCCAACTACCGGAGAAGGAGCCTTCTCCGCTTGCATCTTTTTCCTCATGCTCGACAGGAATGCAGAGGTGGCCATCGACCAGAAAACAATGAGTTAGAACGATAAAAGGGAATTGAAATCAAGTAGCTTCTCGTGCAAAGTTACCTAAACACGCGTTAGCAGTCTCTTGAGAATTGCATTTGAGAAGACGTCGAGTGTAGACGTAGCCTATTTCAGTGACTAGTTCCCCCTTTTTATTCGTATACTGCCATTTTTTGAGTCCGGCCACAAGTTTACGAATTTGCCTGAGACTGTAGCGAGCATTGTCCTCGAGATCCTCAACTTTAAACGAGAATCCACTCTTCTCATATTGAAAATGCTTGTCGTTCCAGCACAATGGGAATATCTCGTGCGCCGGCCACCACCGCCTTTTTCGCCGAAAGTGCTTCCACCGCACACGACGCGTTCTCGAGCGGTGAATCGATGGCCTCAACGAGGAAATACCTCGACTTGAATCCGCGATGAGACTCCACGAACAGCTCGAACACTTTCCCATTTTGCTTCAAGGAGACCCATCCTTGACGTTTCTAGGGGTCAGCGTTCGTCCACAACGGAGAGAAGATAGCGAAAAAGGTTTCGAGGAGGAGGTTGACACCAAGATAAGCACACACAATTTGAAAACCCCTGACAAACGCCCATGCGTTTGGATGAAGTTGTGAGGGGGCAAGCTCCAGATGCTGCAAAACTGAGACTTTGAAATCCGAAAAGGGCAACCGGAAACCCATTTCTTTGAAAAGAACCTCATACATAAACATCACTATCAGGTCCGATTGCGAACAAATTCGATCATCGATGTGAGGACGACGTATTTTCCAGTTCTCGAACTTGCGGACTCCATCCGTGATGTCCATGGAATCCAACATTAAAGAAAAATTCTCTGACGATGAGAAAACAGAACGAGTGACAAGAGCATCCAATGCCACCCATTGGAAATCATCTACAGTTGGGGGCATGATGAGGTCGTCCCTCTGAAGTAATTTCTTCCCCATCTTCGGCCTCGACAAAGCACTGTCATGAAAAAAAGGTCGATGTTTATCTATCTCTACTAACCACCTTTCTACCTCCCTCTCCGTGAAGGCCCGTCCGAACGTCTTCTCTAAGTTTACAGAAAGATTTTTGAGTTCGACCGGGTCTACAGGGGACACTTTTTTACCTTCATAATCTCCTACGAAGAGCCCTGGGAAATAGACTACAGGGGAAGAACTTTCCTCCCCATAATTCACCGAAACGACACTACCATCTGGTGATGAGAAACCGTTTTCGGCATCACCGTCATTTGGTCACCCAGAAGGGCCATTCGAGGAAGACGAACTAGCAAAACCAGATAACGAACTAGAAAAACCAGATATGGAAGAAGACGAGGAGGAATCCCTCAAAATAGCCCTAATATTACTACCCATTCTAGAAACTACGAAAGCGGAAACAGATAAGAAGGGAGGGAGTTTACCTAAAACAATGAAATTTGCGGAGGAATTCCCTGGGAATGAAACGCGAACAACCACGAACGTTCAGAAACGAACCACCGGAGAAAATCAACCAACCAGATACTCAAAGATCGCCAGAGAAGGAAGAGGAAAGAAGACAAACACTTCTCAAGAATTGGGAAAGATATTGCAGAAACGAAGGAAACAAAAGGGAAGGGCGCAATGAATATTTATAGCCCTAACTCTGGTTGGAGCGACGTGACCTTTCCTCTTCCCCGCCGTTGATCTGATCCGGGTGATGTGACATTCCCTCTTCCCATGCAGTTGATCAACGACACGTTGCACTCTTACTAAAGAAGCAATCATCACACCTCGAAACAATGCGTCTCCCCGAATCCCAAAGGCGGCTGACGGAACATTTTTGAAATTTGAAATTAACCCTCACGCGCCTAGGGTTCGAGAACATTTCAACTCTCTTTTCGCAAAGCAGCCGACGACATCTGCACTTCCTTACGAACAAGGACGTCAAACGTCGACATCAACGAACCTCGACAACAAGTCACCACCTCGACATTCGAGCTAGCGACTTGGGGGCAACTGTTCCGGACTGGGTCGAGGCCCAATCCGACGATTCACGCTTCAGGCCCATTTCTGCGTTCAGCTCCCTCCGCATTGCCTCGAGACCATGTCGACGTGGCCGATCCAACGGCCCTCAGCATTCCACCCCATCTCATCACAGGCTGGCAACGATCTGACGGTGCCCCGGATCCCACGGAAGCGGTTATTCCTCAATAACCATCCTCAACTCGTATAAAAGGAGGATCACCTCAAACGATCCAGGTAATCGTTCATTTCCACCTCTTCACTCACCTCTTACGCACGCTGACTTAAGTGTCGGAGTGTTTGCAGGTACACCACCACCGCACGCCATCGCCGTCCGTCGCGAACGTCGCTGTGCTGCTTCTCTCCGGTCGTCCTCTGAAGTTCTGTTCAGAACAGTATTGAATTGTAAATAGGGATTGAGCCATCTGGATCCCCTATATAAACTGCACTTGATAAATGTAATTTACTAACCAACTCTTATTACCTTGCCATTCATACAGCAAAGTCCAATGGCTGCACAAATGTACTTTACTAACCAACTCTTATTACCTTTGTTTGAGTTGCTTTATTTCTTGTAGAACCTTGACCAGTGCATTTGCAGTGTTGTCACATTCTTCCATTGTCTTCCAGAGATATATATCACACAACATTCCATCCCCCGCCACGGTATCAGCACATATATCAAACCCCAAAATCTGCAAACTTCAGTAAATAACTAAATACATTGGGCTTATAAGAAACTGTATGACATGAAACAAAACCTTATTTAGGTAAGAAAACATGACATTGAACTGTATTTCATTATTACCTTCAGTGTGTAATCTATATTATGCTTGACTCCCGGCCTTAAGTTGCAATTTCTTGTTATATCATTTAGTTCTTGCCTAGGATCAAGTTTGTTGATCCACATGTATTCAGCTATACATCTAGGAGATTTTTTTTTCTTTTATATGCTTCCATAAGTCTACATATAAACAAACCATCATTAAAAGTTTATTAAAAGAACATAACTTTTAATGAAACGGTCACACCAAACCATTTACTATATAGAAGTAGCAATAAGAACCATCTTTTCATTCTCAAGCTTATGAAAAGTCCTCCGTAGTTTAAATGTTGATACCAACAACCTTCACCAGTCATATCTCATTGCAAAATGTAATAACATAATGTAAAAAGCTAGGCAAACTATTTAAAATTAATTGAAACAATATTCGGTAAAAAAAATATTGAAAAAGCCTACATAACACTTATCTAGATGTTCACCAAAATTGTCTGTCAGGATAGTAAACCTGTCCAACAGTACCACATGATTGAAAGTGTTGCTGCACTTTTTCGGGTGTGGATGCATAATAAACCTACAAAAAAAAAAGAACTGAGTGATTTCCACAATCATGACTATGTAAACCACCTACTCTAACCATTGCATGATATCACAAATCTTTGCAGGTAAGGAGGCTCACACTTATTAAACTTATAATATCGAAAAAAATAATTAAAGACATCAAGCACTACAACATTTTTGGCCAACGGCAACACCTTATTATATGAAAGTAAAAACATCGTTCTCTTAGATTATAATAGACAACGGTTTTTTTCTGTTGTTGAATGGCTTGAAATTTTACAATTTTTTAGTGCAACGTTTAAGAACCGTTTTTGAAAAGTAATAGACAACAGTTTTTATTTATTATTATTTTATTTCTTTAAAACAGCAGCTAAAAACTGTTAACTTATTTCTCATAAATAAATTATGAATAAAAAAGCAACCGTAGTGGTAGATTAGTAGTTTCAATCCCGCTAAAATATTTTTTATATGTTTCGCAATATTTTTTGTCGCGCGCTCTTCAATCCCTCGTGCCCCTCTTCTCTTCAAACCTTTTTTTTCCACTAGGCGCTATTGGTGTAAGCCCTAGTGGCCAATCTAGTTTTAGTAGATTATTATTTGTATCATGACTTTGATTATATATTTGATATATATATATATATGAGGCATTTCATTTATTGTGTTATTTATTTTATAGCATAATAAAGTCCTTAGAATAGACAGTTCGTTTCATGGAACATCAAGTGCGACTTGATCATGAGACCCCATTGAACATATAGAACGTTATTCTTAAAGCATCCGTAGTCGAGTATTATTGTTAATTAGGACGACAATAATGCATATAGACTATTGTGTGAGTAGACTGATGACCACATCTCATGGGTCATGGATATGCGATATCAAGTCGGCACACAGGTATAAATATTATGAGTAATATTTATATTGGACTGACCCACTATGAGGACGCTTCATAATAGTTATGCAAGTGTCATAGGCGCTCCTCATGGCGACCATAGTGAAGTAGTCCTTTGACTTGAAGTCACTGCGATTCCTACATGTGGAGTTGTAGGCTTTAATGCTATCAAACGTCATCCGTAACAGGATGATCATAAAGATAGTAATTGGGCCTTCAATGAATCATGTTGAGGGGTGCGAGTGATGTAGACAGGATTTGTCCCTCCTACATAACAGGAGTAATGTCTTGGGCCTCTCGATAAAGTGAGACGTGAAATATGCGTGGCCACGCGGAAGTGGGTCAATATATGATATTGGGTCCGCTTGTGATTACACGTCCATTCTGGTATCGAGGAACATATGATTGGACTTAACGAGGATGACGCATTTATGCCTCGTGTTCAATTAGGACACATGGACGAAGGGACATCGACTTCACAGTAATCTTGGTCGCGGTAAGGTTAAAATCGGATCACCGATTTTTTCCCCGTTAATTGGGTAGCAATGATGCATTGCTAGATGCCGCTCATTGTTTATAATATTTAATATTATTTTAATATTTAATATTATTACCAACTTAATGGGAACCTATAGGGTCACACGATATAACGGTTTAATCGGAATCAGATTATTTAATTAAATAATGATTTAATTAAATAAGAAGGAAATGGGCTCATATTGTATGAGGCCCATTAGGGTAACATAATGAAAGGAAGGGAGTATATAAGCTTAACGCTCCAACCCTAGTCTAAGCTTCTTAGACCTTTTTGTGCCTCCTTCCTGTTGCCGTCAACTAGCAAGACGCATTCCGAGGCTACCGTTCGTGTGGACTGAGTAGAGACACTACAAGATCGTGGTGTTGGTGATCGATCTCCTCTACACTTCAAGAGGTAAACACTATAAACTATCATGTTATTTGTGATTCATGAGCAATACGTGATCCATGGATACGGGGATTTTTCCGCTTGAGAGTGTTTTTGAAAGAAATTTTTAAAAGTCGATCTCTCAAATCCCCAACAGGCGCTCCATCCCCTCGCAGCGCGTCTCATCTCTCGCGGCGCTCCATCCCCTGATTCTAGGGATGGCAATTGGACTCAGGCCCGTTGGGTACCCGCAAAAAATATCCGTAATGGGCAGGGTACATACCCGCTTTATGGGTGTGGGATCGGGCCTGGGTAATTACCCGCAAAATTGAATGGGTATGGGTGCGAGTATGGGCAATCTAGTACCCACCCCGCCCCGCACCCGCAATATATATATATATATATATATATATATATATATATATATATATATAATAATTATAATTATTAGACAAATTTTTCATAATAGAATTAATCTAAACTAGTAAACTTTCTAAACCTAGTTACTGGTTTGTGTCAGTTGAGTAATGTATGATAAATATGGTGGATAACTATAACACTGATAAATAATTTGATAAATACTTTGATTTATTATGTTTTGAGTAGATTTGAAATATCTTTGGGTCGTTTTTTAATTGAGTTATGATGTTCTTTTTTTATTTATTGTTTTTTTTATCGTTAAAGTGAGGGTAACGAGCACGGGTATGGGTACTTAGGTACTCAGAGGGTACAGGCACGGGGACTAAAGTTGCTGCCCATGCCGGTACGGGCTCGGGTACGGGTATAGGGACGGACACTATAGTACCCTGCCCAGAGGGTACCCATTGCCATTCCTACCTAATTCTATGATTCTCTCTCGCAGCGGTTCACCCAGGAGACCTCAAGGTCTGCTGCACCTCTATTGCGGCAGCTCCATCCCCAAATCCCCAAGTTCTCTCTCACGGTGGCTCATCCAGGAGACATTATGGTCCGCTGCACCTCTATTGCAGCGGCTCCATCCCCAAATCCCCAAGTTCTCTCTCGCGATGGCTCATCCAGGAGACATTAAGGTCCGTTGTGCTTGTCACGTTGCTTCTCGATCGTCACTTCCCTGCTTTCAAACCCATGTTCCCTAATCACTCGTTTTCTCTCTCGTAGTGGCTCACCCAGGAGAGAGGTCTGCTTCTTGATCGTTTCCACCCCTCGCCGTAACTCTCTCAGTTGTGGAAATTGTGAGGCTTGCGGATCTTAATTTGGCGAGGTAAATTTCTTTTCACATTCGGTCTCGGTTCACAATGGAAAACGTGAGGCTTGCTTCTGTATGATTCCCTGACTCTCTAGTTGCCTTAGAATAGGATTTTATTCATGACTTTACAAAATGAGTTGCATTTCAGATATGTATAAAGATTGGATAGAATTGCTGCATTATTTTTATTCAATTTTCTGAAATAAAAAATAAATACCAGAGTTTATTTTTTAAAATGGGTTTAATCAAATCAGTTTGAATTTTTGTTTAATGTTGTAACACCCCAAATTCTCTAATCTAAGTTGAGAATAAGTTATGAGGAGTTGTGTGATTGTATTCAAGCTTAATTTGGTTTCAAATTGAGTGAATATGATTATACAAAGTTTTAATTGGTAAGTTGTTGATTTGGAGTTAAGAAATAAGTTGGATTTAATCCTAAGATGATTAGAAGTGTTAATTAGGAGTTAATTGATGAGGATTTGATGTTAAAAGATGATTTCTTACATTTTAGTACAGTGTGAATCGATTCACACAAGCCTGAATCGATTCACAACTGTGTTTCTGACCACTGAATTGATGTTGTGAATCGAATGCAGGATGCAGTGAATCGATTCACTGTTTCTGTAAATCAAATGCAGCAGTTTTAAGTGGATGAATCGATTCACAGTCTGCTGTGAATCGATTCACACCTGTTAAAAAGCTTAAAAATGTAGAAAATGAAGCAGAACGCGAAAGGGAAGGAAAAAGAAAGGAAAGGGGCGATTGGGGAGAAGAGGAAAGAGGGAAAATGCTAGGGTTTCTCAAATCTTATGGGAAATCTATGGATTCTTGCTAGATTTTACTAAATCCTAGCTTGAATCAAAGGGTGAGAGTAAGATTTTAGGTATTTTTGAAGATTTGGGTTTGAACCCTACAAGATGGAAGAAGAAGAAGATGAAGAAGGAGGAAAAAGAAGATCAATATTCTTCAAGAATGGTTCAAGCTTTTGAGCATGAAGATGAAGATTAAAGAGGTAGATCAAGATTTGGAAGAAGTTGATGAAGCCCTAAGTTGAGGAAGAAGGGGGAAAACGTGAGAGAGATCAAAGAGGGCAAGATTCAACCATTCTAGCTCAAGGTCTTGAACAAACAAGGTAAGTTCTTCAACCCTTAGGTGATGGGCACCCATAAGTCCCACATATAGGAATTTATTTTCCTTTAGTAGTATGTGAACCCTAGGTTCAAATTAGGAATTTTGAATATCCTTATAAAGTAGAGTCTATTATTATGATTGTTATGATTTAATAGTGGGTTTGTCTGAAAGAGGTTGGATGGCTGCCCCCAAGCCCCCACACTTGATTGTATGTTTGATATTTGCTCTCTTGTAAACTCCATAGAGTTTCAAGGTATGTGTTTAATGTATGTGTTATCCATTAACTTGGTCAATTGTGAGGCTTGTCAAGAGCCCTAAGTGTATGTCAATGGTATTAAAGAAAGGACCCTAGGAAAGGTTGTGAATGTTTAAAATAGATATTCATGATTTGGTACGAGTCCTATTATGAGTATAATATGTTTTAATCTCTAAGTGAGTAAGTTAGTGAGTAATGTATGTTGCTGTGGTTAAAACTAGATTCAGTGAATTGTTTGTGAATTCTCTTGAATCGTTAAATGTGCATAATGATTGATAATCATAGTTAGTTAAGTTTGCATCCTTTAAACATGCATTAAAGAAGTAAAGATGTAATAAAACTCTCAATGTTCTATGCTTTTCTTCTTTCAACTCTACCTCACTTTACCATCCTGGTCTTTTGACTTGCCTAGTTGAAGGCTATACTGATCGGCATTTGGTATATTTATTTAGTCATATTTTAAGTGAGTTTTGTTGCTTCTATTCTGATTGAGTGATGTATGCTATGCATGACTCAAATAATGAAAGAACACGCATCATGGTTATGAACACGTGAAGATTTGGAATGGTGATTGGTGAGCCTACGTTTGTGCAACTTAAGGACTTAGAGATAGGGTTTGAAAAGATGGTAAAAATAGCCCATTTTTCCGGATGTAGAACCTTAGGGTGGAAAAATCAATTTTGGTATTTATATTTAAGCTTTGGCTTCCTCATTAAGAATCCAGGTATCAACTGTTGGCATGTGGGCAATGTCTTTTTTCTGTGCACTACTAAGTACTAAGTACATTAGCTGTTATCTCCCTTATTTTCTTGTCATAGTTTCATAGACTTAATTTTAGATTTTTTCACAGCTTGGATGAAAGACCAAGTATTTAGATCAACAAGTGTGGCTCTATTGTGATCTGAATTAGTAATGGAATAGATTCAATAAATGCAATCAACTCACATTACCTTCAAGTTTTAATCTAGGTTGTTGAGAATGGTGGAATAAACATGATTGGCTGATTTCTACTCTTGAGTTTGACCCTAGCAGGAAGTCAAATGGTGTTATTTTGGACTCTGGTCTTGGGAAAAGGTTGTTGTTGTTAAAGGTATTGTCTCTAGTATAAGATACTCCCTCGTCTTTTATTATAAGCAAAAGTCAAAATGTATTTGGACCAAATACATTTTGACTTTTGCTTATAATAAAAGACGGAGGGAGTAGTTCTTTCTTACTATGCACTTGTTTCTTTATGACATGTAACTGTTTTAATATCTTTCAAAGGCATTAAATTTTTAAAAAGATCAAAAATTTTTAGAAGAAATTTGAAAAAATTCATAAATCCAGTCTATCATTCCTTTTATAAGATATTTTTAAAATGAAAAGAAAATGTAAATCGAAAATGAGTCTGTCAATTATTCATTCCTCAAAAGCCATTTTGCAGAGCACTTTCCTTTTGGTATCTGATTCATGATTTCCTGAACTGTCAATATATGTCATCTAGTTTAGTAACCATCCCTTCCTTCACAGCCTAGCCTAAAATGATGGTGCCTTGGGTAGAAAAGAAACAAATTGAAACACCTAGCACGAATTGTGTGATTCATGCAGCAGACTAAATGTCTGAACTCTCCTTCAAGCTAAATGTAATGCGGTTCTTATGAGGTGAGGTATTGTTTGTACAGTACCTAATCCTTTTGTTTATCTTGTACTTTTTGGCTTTGATTTTAAACTAAAATGTTGAAGTTGGCCTCCGGTACAATAGAAAGATTTATGCTAACCAGTTAAAGACATTATCTAGAAGCCATCTTGGATTATTAAGTGATTTGAAATATCATTATAGTAGAAATTCGAGTTAGTAATAACCATAAGCAAGTGTAATTCCTAGTTGATGGATTGATAACCTCATAGTCATGATGAGTATTGTTTTTCTTTTTATCCTTAAAGGAGTGTCTCCATAGCAGCTTGCTGATACAATTGAAGAAAACCCACCAAAGGGTTTAGAAAGTTTTTAATTGGTGACAAGAAGGAAGAGTTCTAAGTTCCAGTAGGTTATATTTCAAGTAGCAATTATTGGTAACAAAGCTTGCCATTTGAGAGAAGCTTATGAAATGCATTTAATAATTCTACTTGTCTTTCTTGTTTCCTTGAGTTTAAATGGTGCAATAAGTCGGTCCCAAGCATAGTATATCTACTTGTCTTTCTTGCGTCCATGAGTTTAAATGGTGTAACCAAAGGAAAACAGGACTAGCTGGTGCAACAACTATACTGTGTGCAGGAGTGAACACACAATTAAGAAAGGATATAAAGCACATTCACGGCCAAGGAGACTCCCTGCATTGTTACAATCAGGTTTGTTATATTTGAAAGAAAAATTGTTCATGGAAATTTAACAATTCCAATAATTGGTTTGGTGCTATAGTTGTCTTGTATAATTTAGTACAATCTTTACATTTGTTTATATCATCCTCATCTAGCTAATTGTGCTTTTATTAAAAATAATATAAGTATTTTAAGAAATTATAAGCATTTGTTTAGCTTTTTTGGCTTTAAACTTGTGTACAGCTATAGAAGCACAACTTTTTGTCTTAAAATTTGTAAATAATTGCCAATAAAATGGGCATTCTTGACGAGACAAGAATAATGCCTTATTATAATCATGGGTCTGCATCACCTTTTTGATTATGTAATATTTTGAATTCTCTACCCAACGCCACTTTTCAGAATAAAAATAATGATGATTCTAAAAATCTGACTACTAATTGAAATTGTGCATTTTTTTAATATTCTGTAGCTGCGAGGATCCTAAATTCCTGAAAGTGATTACACAACCCTGTCCAGTGGTCTAAAGTAAGTATATGTTTTTCCCATCTTTTCATGCTTGTCCTTTAGCACCCAAATAATATTTATAGGAACTTAAAATACTACTTAAATCATTTTGCAGAGAAAGCAAAGGAAACCATACGAGCACATGGTAAAAAAGGTCAACAATAAGAAGGTATATGAAATTTAGGACTAGGTGATGGCATGGCTTGTAGTGGCTCAAGGGGTGATTGGATAAGTTTGAAGGTGGGATGCAGTGATTAGGGAAAAGCAGTCTTGCAGTGGGATTGAAGTAGGTGATGAGGTGATATTGTACTAGTCGTGTCTTGAAGGTCGCTTGGCCAAGAATATTG
Source organism: Calophaca sinica (assembly GCA_037113605.1). Classification (NCBI taxonomy): domain Eukaryota; kingdom Viridiplantae; phylum Streptophyta; class Magnoliopsida; order Fabales; family Fabaceae; genus Calophaca; species Calophaca sinica. Next base: position 76,376,036 of record CM073734.1, read on the forward strand.
TACACGGTCTTTTGAATTATATTAAGATTATCAAAGCTAAATTTGGTTCATATGGTTGTAGCTCTTACAAAATAGAGAACAAAGCCTTTTGTACATTCATAATATTTCTAAATTTAATAACAATTGTGACGATTTTTTTATAGCAACGACAACAAACCACTGACATATTTTACTTCAAAACCGTTCTCTAAAATATACCAACAACTTCGATTTTTCGGTAGCAACGGTGCGAAAACGTTGACATAACTCATTACAAAATGGTTCTCTAAAACACACAAATGATAACAGTTTTCTTGTAACAACGGTGTACAACTGTTGGCGTAGCATACTCAAAAACCGTTCCATAAAGTATACTAACGACAACAGTTTTCTTGTAGTAATGGTGCACAACCGTTGGTATAACATGCTTTAAAACCGTTCTCTAAATCACACCAAAGACAACGGTTTTTAACTAGCAACGATGTAAAACCATTGGCGTTGTGAAATTCTAAAACCGTTTTCTAAATCACCCTTTAGACTACAGTTTTTGGAAAGCGTTGCCTTTAAGTTGAAAAAACTGTTGCCTAAAGAATAGACAACGCCTTAACTCACCACAGTTTGAAAACCGTTCTCGTATCAAAAGACAACGGCTTTTTAGTGCAAGAAAACGGCTTTTTGGCATTGTTGATAACTTAAAATGTTGTAGTGAAATAAAATCCTCAAAATCCTAAAGAGGACAAATAAAATAAGGATGCCCAATTTTTTGCCCAGTAGAAACCATGACATACTTCAAAAACCAAAGAATTCATTAGCTGCTTCTATTCCTACCAAATCAATTTGTTGGTTTGATAGAGAAGCTATGGAATTAAAAACACTTGTTGGTTGTTGCACAACATTTCAATTGAAGGTCTAAGCTTGTCAAGATTTGAATCTAGATAAGAAAATCCATCCCCAAAAGGTTGGTTTTGGGACGAGAGGCTGAGGAGATGGAGTAGCGACGTCGAGAAGGGAGATAGTAAATGGTGTATTGACCATTATAACTTTGTTGATAATATTCAATCTAGATCATTTATGATTAACATATCTAAAAATTTTATATCTAACGATGTAAAATTACATGTGAATTGATACACAAATTTTTTATTGGATATACCTTAACCTACCCGTATAGTTTATGACTTGCTTAGAACTCTCAGTTTTGGCCCAACCCTAATGAACTGCATTTTAGGTTGAGCTGAGCTTCATAAATACAGGCCCAAAAAACTTGGATCTTTTTGGCCTAACCTGATTAGCCTATCAAGTCTGCATGGTCCGCATTTTATGCCAACATTTGGATTGAGCTGACCCAACCTATTTCTATAATCTAGTCTGATGAGTTGGACCGCCCGACCAGACTGTCTATTTTGACAGCTCTACACTTACTAAGGGTGTTTGCGGTCCGGTTTTGAAGCAAAAAGTCATCCTATTTAAAGATTAAAACACCATGCGGTTCGGTTTGATTTGAATGACTTACTTAAAAATATATGAACAAATCCGATCCGATTAAATGCGGTTTGGATTGGATCGGATGATTTGATTTTTACTTTTTGTCGAGTATTGCATATTAATTATTTATATTATTTCAAATAATATATTTAGAGTTAATTTTTTTAAAGAATTAATTTTTTTTTAAATATTTAAAGTGTAGAGTTACTTTGTTTTGGTTAAATTTCAGTTTGGTAAGTATTTAAATAATGAATTTACTTCAAATGCTTTTTGAATTTACTTTTTTAACAACATATAATTAGGTTTGGATTTGTTCGGTTCTAAGTGAGCCATCCGCAAACCGAACTACGCGGTTGACGGTAAAAGTGGCTCAAATAAATCTAAAAAATATTCTTTTTTAACGGTTTTTAGTTTTTTTAGATTGGTTTGTAGTTTTTCTTTAGATTAGTTTGGATTTGAATACTCCCTGCCACTTACCCAACAACGCAGTTAAAATTTCACTTGTGGTGTTTGGGCCATTTACGGAAGTTGGGAAAAAATACCGGGTAACCGGATATGTTTCCGGGTCGAATCTTTGCATCGTACAAAACACCACGATGTTGCCGCCATTGCAGCTCTGAAACTGGAAGCTGATAAACCCTAAACCTTAACAGTCACCCGAAACACTACATTTGACCTGTTTCCATGGCTGTCAACGATGCTGATCAATCCCATAAGGCTCACAGGACCCGTCAATCCGGTGCCAAATCCTTCAAGAAGAAGAGCAAGAGCAAGAAGAAGCAGGATGACGGAGACGATCAGAAAAAGCAAAACCCTAGGGCGTTCGCCTTTTCTTCTACCAACAAAGCTAAGAAATTGCAATCCCGCTCCGTCGAGAAAGAGCAGCGCCGCCTTCACGCTCCCACCATCGACCGCTCTTACGGCGAACCCCCTCCATACGTTGTCGTCGTGCAGGGTCCTCCCCAGGTGCATGTTTTCTTCTTTTCTCTACAAAGTTCCAATTTTGAGACTTTGGGTTGAGCTTAATTGAAGTTCCACGTTGCCCCTCTGTATGGGGTTTGCTTTCAGGTTGGAAAATCACTTTTGATAAAGTCTTTGATTAAGCATTACACAAGGCATAACCTGCCTGAAGTTCGAGGTCCAATTACAATCGTATCAGGTTTGTTACTATATGCTCATTAATATTTGTGTATTTGTTTCTCTAGTAGACTTGGCTAGGAACTCAGATTGGGATGATAAGTAAATGTTTGATCACATGTATCAGGAAAGCTAAGGCGGCTGCAGTTTGTGGAATGCCCAAATGATATCAATGGCATGATAGATGCAGCAAAGTTTGCTGATCTAGCACTTCTTCTTATAGATGGGAGTTATGGTTTTGAGATGGTGAGTTATCATATAATGAAAGTTTGGTTTGTGAATGTGGTTCATACTCGTGTCACAGTGCTACTTTGTTTGCAATTAAATTTGCAAATTAGGTTCCTTGTTTTTTGAGATTTTTAATTTGCTTGCAGGAAACCTTTGAATTTCTTAATATTTTGCAAGTTCATGGGTTCCCGAAGGTCATGGGGGTTCTTACTCATCTTGATAAATTCAAGGATGTTAAAAAGTTGAGGAAAACAAAACAACGGCTCAAACACCGGTTTTGGACTGAAATATATGATGGAGCTAAATTGTTTTACTTGTCAGGCCTTATTCATGGAAAGTAAGTGGTTGCTAGAAATCTGTTTTTTGATTATAATGTTTCCTCTTTTACACCTGCTGGTTAATTTTGTTCCAAGTCTTACTTTATAATATTGTCTTTCTTAACTGAACAGGTATGTCAAGCGTGAAGTTCACAATCTTGCTCGATTCATATCAGTCATGAAGTTTCATCCTTTATCTTGGCGAACTTCCCATCCCTATGTTTTGGTAGATCGTTTTGAAGATATCACTCCTCCTGAAAAAGTGCATGCAAATAATAAATGTGACAGAAAAATCACGCTTTATGGCTATCTTAGAGGTTGCAACTTGAAAAAGGGAAATAAGGTGTGTTCAACAGTTATATATTTTTGCCTTTATCTGAAATTAAATTCATTATGATCTAGAGCTTTTTGGAAGAACATGCAAAGGCAATGACAGGGCCCTCAAATGATACTCGAGGTAGTTTGGAGCAATAAGTTGGACACTGTTTTTCTCACTCTTCTCTGTATTCTGTACTTTTAATTGTTTAATTGTATATTCGTAATACTAGTTAGCTCCAAGTTCACATTTTGTTTTCCTGTTTTAACTTGAACAAATTCATGCTTTATCAGCATACCAGTTACTAACAAATTACTGGCAAGATTATGTGAATGTGATCCCAAATCCTAATTTTGTTTCTCTGAATTTTCATGAGAATTTTCGTCAAATTTAGTTTCAAAATTATCAAATCATGCATATGTTTGAATAAATAGAGAATAATAGAGTGCATAAATAGGGAGTATCAATATAACAAATATGGCATTAATTCATGCTTGAAATTTAGTTTTCTCACATTATGCACTCTAGTAAGTGGTAACTAGTAACCCCTTGGGAAAATATCCAAGAACCTTTAGAGTATATATTATATAGAAGGAATTCAGTTATGACATGGTTTCCAATTTCCATCTGTTTTGAATAATATGGTGATCGGGTGGCACTTGAAGTGTTCTGTCTACCTCCCCCACCCCCCAAAAAAAATATTCACAATCTAATTTGTATTTTGGAAATCAGGTGCACATAGCTGGAGTGGGTGATTATGGTTTAGCTAATGTTACTGTTTTACCTGATCCTTGTCCTCTTCCATCTGCTGCCAAAAAGAAAGGATTGCGTGATAAGGAAAAGTTATTTTATGCTCCGATGTCTGGCGTTGGGGATCTTTTGTACGACAAAGATGCTGTGTACATAAATATTAATGATCACTTTGTTCAATTTTCAAAAGTTGATGATGAAAACTCTGCTATGACGAGCAAAGGTTACTAAATATTTTCTCTTTCATGCATTTTATGCTTGTTGATTAAATCATATGATGGTAGAATTGTTTATCTTTCATGCATTTTGTCTTCGTGAAATCATATTATGATCCTATGGTAACAATTTTTTTAGTATAAAAATTTCAGGTATTTTGCTGTCCTGGAACTTGTATCATTTTCTATGTTACTCCTTTATTACCTATATCATTATAGTATATTACCAGTTACATTTTTATGTTATATCATGCATAACGCAATGGTTAATTTCATGGGAGTCAAAATCGCTGTTTATATCGTGAAATCGCATAAAACGCGATTTAATTTAGCCTGAGCAAGTTCGATCTGGCCAAAAAACGCAATTGAGAGTGAATCGCTGAAATCGGTGGAAGCGGCGCTTTTTGGCGTTTCTACAGAAACGGGTCTGGTTTGCGGGTAGGTTACAGAAGCGGCGCTTATTGGGCCGAGATTTTTTTTTTTTTTGGTGAAACGGGCCGGGATTTAAACGAAACTTTTTCTTTTGACAGGCTAAACCAAACTTAAATCCTATTTGTTAGGTTTTTTAACCCCACCGACCAGTGAAAAACGAAAAGCCTCCCTTGGGCTGTGAGTATTCAGTACTGTTTTAATTTTAAATTTAAATGGCTAAATCTTTTCACCTTCCATGCACACAGAGTCTTTTAAAACGCAGAAAACAGGGTGAACTGCTTGAGTCCCCATCGCAGAGCCTTTCCTTCCCCATTGCAGTTATTTTGTTTTGTACTGATGAGTTATTTATGAGCCTTATGACTTATTAGTTATGTCTTATGCTTATGAATTTGGGTTTAATTAAGTATTTGAAGTGAGATTTAAAGATTTTTCTTTCTCTTATGTATGCTATTTAATATGCATATATGAATGTATATGCATATATATGAGTTTCATGAATTTTGTAGAATCTTACGATTCGTGTTACGATTTCACGATTTACGATCTTATTTCCCCTTTCCGATTTAGCGTAGAATCTCGATTTTAACTACCATGGTTAATTTGTTTTACTTTCCCTGTTTCTTCCCCATTCTAGTATTTTCTTTTATTAAAATTTTACTTTTATGTGTGACAGGAAAGGACAGGGATATAGGGGAGATTTTGGTGAAATCGCTTCAGAATACCAAATATTCAGTCAATGAAAAGCTAGAGAATAGCTTTATTAATCTTTTTGGTCAAAAGCCAAAAGTGTCATCAGAAGCTCTAGCCGATGCGCAGGGTACAAACAATGAGGTAGAGCAAGACGGCAAAATAGAGACTTTGGATAAATATCAGTCTGTAGCTGGTATGGTTGGTGAAGATAATAACGAAATGGATTTGGATGGTTCTGAATCATTGGACCGAATTGTAGCTGATGCTGTGACAGACAGTGAGGCCTATGGTTCTGATGATGATGGTGATGCCAGAGATAGTAAGGCTACTAATGGAGACCACTTAAAAGAACAGATTGAGTTTCACAATGGAAGACGAAGGAGAAGAGCAATCTTTGGAAATGACGTTGATCAAAGTGATTTGATGGTGAGCTTTAAGTTATTGTGTTCGCTGTATGGAATCATCTCTCATGATTACAGGAATAAAACTAGTTTGTGTTATGGCCATTGCCTTTCGATTCTTTCCGGAATTTGCGTACATATGTTCAAATTTAAACTACATCGAATTGTAGTCCAAGCTTAAACTTATATGAATTCACTGACTCAGTGAATAAAATTGTTTTTACTTTTGTTTCATGTGTGATATCTATGTCAGTTTGCATTGAGAATGCTCTAGCGGAATGCTCATTATTTCTAGACTGACTTCATTGATAGGATTCAGAAGAAGAGGAGGATGGTGCTGCCAGTGATGATGGGGAATCCACCGATTCAGAATCTTCAGAAGAGGAGGAAAATGACGACGATGATGATGACACAAATGGTGCAATTTTTCTCATTTGATTATTAAGATTTATTTATCCCTTCTCTGTTCTTTTCTGGCTTTACAAATGTGTTTTAGTCATGCTCTCAGTAATAGGTCTTGTAAATCAACGTTCAGTCAATATAGATAATAAGAGCCTACATGGCATATTGTTTTCTCACTTGTTTCTTCCATCTTTCTAAAATCAGTGACTTGTTACTGGAGCCTTTATATTGGTTATGACTTTCCTTTTTTGATTTTCCTCATAGAAGATGACATGGGAAACGTTTCAAAGTGGAAAGAGTCTTTGGCAGAAAGAACTCTCTCACGGAAAACTCCTAGTTTGATGCAACTTGTGTATGGGGAATCTACAATTAATTCAAGCTCTATAAACGAAGAGAATGATAGTAGCGAGGATGAGGAAAATGAAGGTGACTTTTTTAAGCCTATAGAAGAAGTGAAAAAGGTTAGTCCTTTACTAACTTGCACTACTTGTACATAGTTGTTCATGTAATTTTTGCAATGTTTCTTACCACTGTTAATGACAATAAGATAAGCAATATCTGAAATGTACATGTTGGCAGATTCTAAAAATCACTTTTTTAAATCTGTTGGCCCTCAGAATATCTGCTTATTTCCTTCATAAACTAAAGAACTGTGTGTTTGCTTATGTCTTTTGGAATCTATAGCAAAGTATGAGAGATGGACTGAATGATGGAATGGTCGACACCGAGGATTGTTCCAAGTGTGCACAATTTATGAACCAGAGATGGGATGAGGAAGATAATGGGGAGATTCGCAACCGTTTTGTGTCTGGAAATTTGGCAAAAGCTGCACTCAGAAATGCACTAACAAAAGCTAATACTGAAGAGGAAAATGAAGATGTCTACGGTGATTTTGAAGATTTAGAAACAGGAGAAAAGTATGAGAATTATCAGACAGATGATGCTTTGGCGACAACACCACACAAGGGAGATGATTTAGAAGCTGAGCAGCGAAGGCTTAAGAAACTTGCTCTTCGTGCAAAATTTGATTCTCAATATCCTTTTTTCTCTCGTCATAATCCTATCTAGCATTAATGACTACTTTTTACTTTCTGATACCCCCGCCCCCCAAAAAACTACTTTTCTCAAAATAGGGGTGAACAACACATTCTTTGGTCTATTGCTTTAAGGTTCTGAATGTGGTAGAGTCATGGCTTTAATTCTCATACCTTATGTTATCCAAAGGTTGAGTCCCCCTGCCTCAAACTGATCAAAAAAATCTTCATAGAGGACAAGAAAATGGTATAGCGGCATTCTCAATGGGTGAATAACACATTCTTTGGTCTATTGCTTTAAGGTTCTGAATGTGGTAGAGTCATGGCTTTAATTCTCATACCTTATGTTATCCAAAGGTTGAGTCCCCCTGCCTCAAACTGATCAAAAAAATCTTCATAGAGGACAAGAAAATGGTATAGCAGCATTCTCAATTTATTTAGATGATGATTGTGATGTTTTCTGATGTTGTTGTACCTGTGATCTGGGTCCTAGTGGTGGGGCTTCTTTGGGTTATGTCTTTCTTGTTCTACTACTTCCATCTTAGCCAAAGTTCAAAGGTTTTAACCACAATTAGGGCATAAGCAAACTCAATGGTTGATGGACTACCCAGAAAACTTGATCAAGCTCCCATCCCCTAAACTTTTGGGTGATTATGGGTCTCATATCACAGTGATTAATATGATAACAATTGGGATGTGAAACATATGTATTTTTTGACCCTGACTCGTTAAATTAAAAACAAGTTAGGCACATCATGGCTCTATGTTTTGTTACCTTAATTTTGATCCACATATGATGATGACCCCGGGTCACCAGAGGAAGATAATGGTAATGATAATGAAGTCAGGTTCAATCGTGGTCAACCTAATGAAAGTAACTATTTTGACAAGGTAAAACTTATTGCTTACACCAAGTGTCACTACCATGTTATAGAATTGCTGCCGACTAACTCTTGTATTTTGCCAGTTGAAGGAGGAGATTGAGCTTCAAAAACAAATGAATATTGCTGAACTCAACGATCTTGATGAGGATACCAGACTGGAGATAGAAGGCTTCCGAACAGGGACATACCTAAGATTGGAGGTTCACGATGTTCCCTGTGAGATGGTTGAATACTTTGATCCCTACCATCCAATATTGGTTGGAGGGGTTGGTTTAGGGGAGGAAAATGTTGGATACATGCAGGTCAGTGGACCTTTTTAAAGCATAGCTCCTTATAAAGTTCAAGTGGGAACAGGTGTTAGAAACTTATTTTAGTCAAGAAAACTGTTGGATGATATGGATGTCTATGATTAGGGGCAATATCATAAGGAAAATGTGTGTTGATTCCTAACCGATTGGTTGGGGTTTCTAATTGCCCAGGTTATTTAATGCAATAATCTCAAGGACATGTCACGAAACTTGGTAGTAGAGAGTAAAAATGAGTATATCCTGCAATTAGGTTTGGAATAGTGCTTGATGGTTTGGGTAGGAATTCCCTTTGTTGTTGAAGACATGGAATAACTTATGTATTTATTTGGTCGAACTTATGTCCCTGATGTATTGTATTAGGTGCCAATGTTAACGTAGAAAAGTTTAAGGCAGCAGTCCAAAAAGGAAAATGGAATGGTGACATGGGACATCTACTTGGAAGGAACGAAACATAATGAGCTCTTCGTATAAAAGATGAAAAATTGGCTTCAAAAACATGTCATGACTTGTTAATTAGCAGTTCTGAGTTTAATAAGTGACTGTCAAGTTGATTGAATTTTTCTTGTCCTTTTCCGTTTCTTTTAAATTAATCTGTTTTCTTTCTTTTTCCCTCCTACGCTCTTTCTGTTTTTAAACTATTTTTTTGCTTTCACTTTCCTTGCAGGCCAGGTTAAAGCGGCATAGGTGGCACAAGAAAGTCCTGAAGACCAGAGACCCAATTATTGTCTCTGTTGGATGGAGGCGTTACCAGACAACCCCAGTTTATGTCATTGAGGATCGCAATGGAAGGCATCGTATGCTAAAATACACTCCAGAACACATGCATTGCCTTGCTATGTTTTGGGGCCCTCTTGCACCTCCCAACACCGGAATAGTTGCTGTTCAGAATTTATCAAACAATCAGGTCTAGCGGCACATTCTTTTCTCTTTTTAAATGGCTTTCCTATGAGTCCTCTCAGAATATGCATGCTATTTTTGTACTTTTTTTTATTTTTTTTTATTTTTCTTCCTGTTATACTTTTGCTTAGTGCCTGAAAGGTTGTATTTGATTTATCAGGCAACATTTAGGATTACCGCAACTGCAGTTGTACTTGACTTTAATCATGCCGCAAGGATAGTGAAGAAAATCAAATTGGTTGGTTACCCATGCAAGATATTCAAGAAGACGGCACTTATCAAGGATATGTTTACTTCAGATCTTGAAGTAGCTCGGTTTGAAGGTGCGGCTATTCGAACAGTCAGTGGGATTAGGGGGCAGGTCAAGAAGGTCTGTGACTCGTCATTCTGAGACAATTTAATACTGATGATTTGTCCTGTTGGTGCCAATTGGATACTTTAATCTATTTTATGCTAAATTATTTTTCAATCTGCAGGCTGCAAAAGAAGAGATAGGCAACCAACCAAAAAGGAAGGGTGGGCAAACCAAAGAAGGAATTGCTAGGTGCACTTTTGAAGACAAAATTCTGATGAGTGACATTGTTTTCCTGCGTGCATGGACCCAAGTTGAAGTTCCTCAGTTTTATAATCCATTGACAACAGCATTGCAGCCTCGTGACCTGACCTGGAAAGGAATGAGAACCGTCTCAGAATTGAGAAGAGAACACAATCTTCCGATACCAGTAAACAAAGATTCTCTTTACAAGGTATATTCTGGTTTGATACCCATAGGTTTAATTTTCCCCTTCCTGACGTGCTTCGAGACATTTCTGATTTCTCCTCCCTTGTGATTGTGCTTCTACTTATTTTCCTTTTTCTTTTTATTTTGGCAGAAAATTGAAAGGAAACCTAGAAAGTTCAATCCATTGGTGATTCCCAAGTCTCTACAGGCAAATCTTCCCTTTGAATCAAAACCCAAGGACACACCCAAGCGAAAAAGGCCATTACTTGAACAGAGAAGGCAAAAGGGTGTTGTCGTGGAACCTCGTGAGCGTAAAATTCACGCTCTTGTTCAACACCTCCAGTTAATGAATAATGACAAGGTAAGCAAAAAGTTCTTTTTTTTTTTTTTTCCTTGCCTCCAGGTATTGATGGTGAAATTGTCTTCATTACTAACCATTTTTATAGACCTGCCCTGTTGAAAAATCTTTGTCATGGAAATGAATTTTGATTCAAGTTGATTCAGTTGAGTAATTTCCAGTCATTGATGTTATAATATTTACTCTGAAATAAAGTGATATTGCTTAGGAAAATATCTAAACTGAACTCTCCGGTTTTTTTGTTTTTTGTTTTCCATAGATTTCTGTAGCAATAACATTCATTATAAGCATCATTGTTATGATGCATCTCATTTATAAAAGCACTGCTTTGGCATGTCTTTTGAGTGACATATCCTGTGTTTTCTCTCCGTCTCTTGCAGATTAAAAAGCGGAAGCTTAAGGAGGTGAAGAAGAGAAAAGTTCTTGAAGCAGAGAGAGCAAAAGACGAGCAGTTGTCGAAAAAACGTCGGAGAGAGGAAAGACGAGACAAATACCGGACACAAGACAAGCTGAATAAGAAAATTCGAAGATCAGAGGTTTGAGTTTCTGAAAATTGATTTGATTTTTGTCCTGTCAAGGTGATGTGTCAACGAGTTTTGGTGACATGCAAATGGAACCATCATCCACCTCCAAAAAATGGAAGGGGAAAAAAAAACATTCATGCATTATGGAAATCAGATAAGAGCAAGCTTAAAGTGCTTTAGCATCATGGAGAATGTTTTGGAACGGGTGGTACTGATTTGTGGAATTATGGAGAAGTTGTGCTTTGGCTTCCCATTCATACGCCTTCTAATTACGTTACTTATGTTTATTATTTGTTTTGCATGTATAACAGGATGATTTGGTAAGTTAGCTAGCTTCCTAAAGCATCCTGAATATCAATTTTGATCCAATTAGCGAGTAGTTGACATTCCTTCGACTTTGCCTCTATATATATTGTGTCCAGGAAAATTATTTTCTATTATTTTATTTATTTATTTTTTGGTACAAATTATTTTCTATTATTTTATACGTGCTTGTTTAGTTTCGGCTTCCATGCCAGTCGTGAGCAGAACGCCTACCCTATGATTCAATGAAAAACGAGATGAAGGAAACTAAGGAGAGAAAATAAGAATATATTATTATCCGTTTATAGAGAAAAATAATAAGGAAAAAATTAAAGTGAAATAAGCATCAGTTTTTTTAAGTGAAGAGAATTTACTCATCTGGATGAGCTAAATGATTTTTTTTTTTAATTTTGATCTATTTATTTATCTTTTTCCTTTAATACGAAATTTACATAATTAATTTTTCTCATTTTAACAAAGGTAGAGAATTATCAATTATTCAGTTTACTTAAATTTTCATTTAACCAAACAACTGAAACAAGTATATACAATTTTTTTCTTTTTCTATTCATTCAAACAATATATGAAATCTATATATTTTTTATTTCTATTTTATTTTGACTCATTTCCTTCCTCCCCTAATAATGCATTAAATTTTTGAACAAGCCAAAAGAAAAAAGCAAAATTGGGGATTTGGAAAATGCGGCATCCAGGCATGAACATCATAGAATGTAGTTCGAAAGAGATTTTGATTCTCTCATTTTCTGAGATTTCACATGAGGGGGTCAAATAGAGAGATTACACCATTAAAATACAATTGCATATTTTCAAGTGGGGCTCATCAATGAATTTTAATGGTGGATCTCCCACTTGTCATCCCACACATGAGAGGTTCTGAGTCTAGTTTGAACGCTCCTGTCTAGTTTGCATGTTGCACAGTGCAGAGCAAAGCGAGTTTCTAAGAGTTATTGTCCACGTTACAAACATGGGTGATGGAAGGAAACACACTACAATATACAGCAGACTTAGATTTGCTGTATTCATCCTACAGTCATTGCAGTCAACGAATTTAAGCCATTGAATGCATATCAGATGACTCATGTTGTGACTTCAGCAATCAATAATTCAAAATCTTAATTGTCTGTTTGGTTTCAACAGCTGAGATGAATAACTACAGTAACTTTTGACTATGCCAAATTCATTTTCTAATGCAACTCATGACTACAAATCACGCTTCATTGTCGCCTGACTTCATGTTGTCTTCATTATCCAAAACTGCCTGTAAAATTCTAATTCTAATATTAACACACGTCATTTTCTTCATTTAAACCATTCTTTATATAGATGGATAAAAAAATAGATAGATAGGCAACTATAAAAATATAATTAACTCTCCAAAATTTGGTTTACATGATTTCTGTTTTCAGAGAGAAGGGATTTGGAGTAACTAGTAAGTCTTCAATACTAGGATCTCGAATTTAGAAGGTAGTGAGATGTTAGAATTCAAGTGGGAGTGATTAGTCTCATATTGGTTAGGATTGGGCTAAGTGAAGGATATATAAGAGAGGTGACCTATATATCCAATGCCTTAAGGTTTTGAGTGGAGATGTGGTGTCTGGGTCTCTTAGTGGTCTAGTCCAAATTTGTTGCTCTCAGCACTCCTCGGACTCAACAATTGGTATCGAGCCGTGGTTATTTGATGGGGAGCGAGAGTGGATCCTGCCGGTTCTCAAATGTGGGAGACTCACACTTGGGGGGCAGATTGTTAGAATTCAAGTGTGAGTGATTAGTCCCACATTGGCTAGGATTGTGCTAAGTGAAGGATATACAAGAGAGGTGACCCATATACCCAATGCCTTAAGGTTTTGGGTGGAGATGTGATGTCTCTTAGTGGTACTAGTCCTTAGCCAGTTGTTGCTCTCAGGTGCTCCCCGAACTTCCCATCATGAGATTGGTGCTGAAAATTTTATCAGGTACTGAGATTTGTTTGCTAAGTTTGGACCGAGTCCATATTTGATGGCCCCATGTTTTAGCTATTGAGTTGAAAAATTAAACATTCTATATTTTTATTTTTATTCATTTATTTTTAAAGGGTAAGATAAGTGTTTTTGGACTCTTTAAATTTGCATAAATAATTGAGTTAGGGTATTACTTTTGTGTTTCAACCCTCAAGGTGCAACAGCGTTAACTCCCTATCTTTTCCTGTGTCTAATTAATTACTCTTGAACCTCATTTTGCATCGTAGACAATTTTTTTTTTTTGTCTCTGTTCCTAGACCATTCTTTAATAAATTTATTATTAAATAAAATAAAATTATTGACAACGTCTACAACTTTTTTATTTTTAAAATTTAATATCGATCGCGGCTACCAGTATTTACTATATTATTGCGATATTTTACTTCAATTTATTGACACAAATTTTCTTTAAAAAACAGGTAAATAAAATATAAACTGAAAATAAAAAGAATTTGGTACCCCTAAACTGGGTTTCCTCGTTCAGTCTCTACATCGCCGTCGTGCTCAACGGTCGAGCTACTGCGACTTGAGTGGTGAGTAGGTTTATCTGCCAAGAAAATCTTCAACCCATGTGTGTGTTTCCCTTTTATAAGCCTCATGCTCAGTTTTTCAATTTTATATCGGTTTCGTGGTATATATCAAATCTTCCATGTTCTTCGCTATAACAACTAATGGTGATAGAAAATATTTATCGATTAGCATGTTGGTCGCCTCATCTTTCTATATATGCTTCTTGTTTGGATATTAGTGTTTGAATACACTAACTATTCGGTGCCCTGCGCTGGTTTTAGTTTTTTGAATGTTATGCTTTATAGTTCAGAGAAGTAAGTATTTCGTCTCCAATTTTCTAATTACTTCTTTACCATTCCATTAGGATCCGTTCGGAAACAAATGATTTCAAAGAACACACCAAGAATAATTCTTGTATAATCCTTATTTTTTGCTCACAATTTTTTTTTTAATGGCGAATCGGATAACTGAATTGAATTAAATTACATTTAATTAGTTTGGATTTTTTCCTCCTAGAATCCAAACCCTGTGAATGCCCCTGTCAATTTTTAAGAGAGTTATCAAAATGCAGTGTTTTATATTTTCTTATTATCTTCATATTTTCCTTTAGGTTGGATCAGCTCAGTTAAGAAATGGAGTATTGTAGAACAGACGCTCGGTCAATTTGGAAATATATTATTAAGCGCCCAGATAAAGAGATGAAGCTTAAGAGGAGGTAGCCTTCGTTTATGTTATATTTTGGTGTTGAATATTAATTAAATTTGATTACATTAAAATGAAAGTGGTGCAGGTGGTTACTGGGCTTACCTATCACAAAACCTGAGAGGAAGAAGTTGAACAAAATTCTCGAGTGAGTGCTGCTTTTGTTCAATGATTTAGTCACCAGGTTTCACCCTAAATGAATTATTTTCTTTTCTTTTTTCTTTTCCTGTCTACAGGTATTTGAACGAGTCTTTAGTCAGGGAAGATGATGTAGGTTTCCTTTATTGTATTATTATTATGTCTACTGCATTGCTCTTTGAAGGTTTGAATGATAAATTGATAATCTAATAACCATTTCAGATATCTTACGAGTCAGTGAGAACTCGTGTTGAAGGTGCCTTTGGAGCACACTGCATTGAAAGAGATAATTGTATTCCTCAGGATGATATAGATTTGAACCAAATACCAAACTTAAAAAGGTTGATATTATCACGCCTCGATAATTTGACGACCAAGGGTCTATACCTTCTTGCAATGATAGTTAGTGGTGGCACAGTCGAGTCTGAAAAAACTCGTGGTATTTTGAAAAAGATTATCAAGGGTTCTCTTTCAAGTGTTCTGAGTAGCAAAGGCCATAATCACCATCAACTGGAAACTCGTAAACAGCTTTTTCAACTTCTCACCAATCCGCAGCATTTTCGTGAAAGGTGTCAGCTTTTGCCTGCATTCGGATCCCAATTTTATCATGCTGCTGTAGTAAAGGTGTTGCGTAGACTTCAAGACTTACCAACCCAGACCTTGATTGCAATGCGTAGAAAACTTAAAGGAGTTAAAGCACAGATGCCTCAGTTACAACCCTGCAAACATGGATGGGCACGAGACCATCTAATCAAGCAAGTGGATACAATCAGTAGGAAGATGCTTTTGCAACTTGATGAAGGAAATGAGCTACTAGAGCCATTAGCCAAAGCCATGGCAGTAGCAGACTTATCACTAAAACTGACAACTGGTTTTCAGAACATGTTTTCAGAAGAATTTTACCCATTCTCGCCTGAAGTGAAGTCCTTGCTGAGTGATATTATGAATGCTATATGGTCTGTTAAGAAAGTAGTGACAGTGCCAGTGCTAAGACATTTACAGCTTCTCATACAACCAAAGGCTACAATACCAAATAGGGGATTACGGGGAGCTTTTGTAAATCTTTTGACTGAATTTCTTTTTGAGTGCAGCGATATGGATAGCACTCCAAAGTCTCTGTCGCAGATCCTAGTTGTTATCAATAAGAGTTCTAATAGCAGAAGACCCAATGTATCATTCCCCAAGTGTATTGAAGAAGAAGTTGACTGCATACTAAGTGTGAGTGCTCAGACAAAACAAATTATTGAGGATTTGTTGCCGGACAGTGAATTTGATCAGGACTTTAATGACGCTTATATGGAGCAATTAGAAGAAAGTGATGACAGTGACAGTGATGAGGATGAGGATGATGATGATGATAGTCAACTTCAGGAGGATAGACAATTCATAAAAGGAGCATTCAGTTCAATGGATCCAAACTATGAAGGAGAAAGTATTGGGGATTTTACGCCATTTGAGTTCCATCCTTCTACCACTATGACGGAGGAAAATATTTTGTCCTGCCCACTTACATCCGGTGAAAGGTTGAATTGTGATTCTGAAAAGCTTCAACCTAAGAACTGTGATATAGTAAATTTGGAATCCAAAATTCACAAAACTCCATGTAACAACCAATACAAAGGGGAGAGCACAGAGCAGTTTAGTACATTTATGGCTGGGAAAATTTATAATTCTTCAGTTGTTTCACCTGACAAAGAATCAGGTGAAAGTGTTCTCAAGAGAGATGATTTTTACGAATCTAACATTGAAATTGATCCAAGAGATGCAGCTAATTTTTGTGAGGAGCCAGAACCCATGCCCACCAAGAACAGCGCATGCAAGAACCAATACCTTGCTACCCAAGATGCTTGTGATAAGACAAGTATGCTTGCACATAATCTTATAGGTCATATGTTGGAAGAGTTTGCCATAACTGAAGGCCTGGACTTGGACTCGAGCAAGAGCTTATACCTCAGTGGTGATAAGCAAATTGAAGAAGCAAAAGGTACTGAAAATTTCTGCCATTTTAACCTATCTTGATCAAAACAATATTCTACTGATTCTAATTCTACCAATTTATTCAAAAATGCTGTAATGATCATATTGCTACTACATATTTTATCAAAGCCTTATGATTTAGTTTAATATATTGCGAATAACATTTAACTAGTCTTTTGGTATAAATTTATCAATTAATATAGATATTTAATAAGTTGTATCCTATAAATGTGCATCCTGCTAAGATACTTGTGCAGTCAAAATTGATTATCTGGTTCTATTTTCTATTTCATGCAGAAACAAAAGAACAGTCATCATCTCGGAAACGTACAAGATGTTCAGCTATTGTTCGAGTAATTGAAGAACATATTCCTTCCTTTCCAGATAGGTATTTGTTACATTCCTCAAATGTTGTAGCATTTTAGGTACCAAACAGAATGAGAAGGAAATCATTACTATTATATTGATTTAAGGGCAAAATCACACAGAGTTTGAGTAACTCTCTGCTGAATTATAGTCGGAAGAATGCAGGGAAACAAGAGAAAAAAGATAACTAGGCACTTCGAGAAGCCTAGAGTCTCCCAGCGAAAATAACCTAATTCCAGCCTAACCTCCCCTCCACACTCCAGTCACCTTTTATTCATTTTCTCACATTCTCTCACACGCCCCACGACTTGCACACCTCAGGAGTTAGTTATTCTCTCTCTCCCCACTTACTGGGTGATGATCCCCTACACCACTTCTCTTCTTTCTTCTCTTGTAGACCCTGTGGAACCCATCAATTCTCCCCCCTGGAAAACTCTCCTTGCCCTCAAGGAGGAAACCCGGAAAATGCTCCCTGAGATCATCTACTAATTCCCATGAATTCTCAAATTCAGCAGTCCTTTCCACTTGACAAGTACTTCCACATCTCCCTGCTCATTCCTACAAGTATCCATAGCTTCTTATGGAGTGGACTCTAGCTGCCACTCTTCATTCAAAAAAGAGGGTAATGGTTGAGAATGAGACGTGGGAGCCACTGATTTCTCGAGTAAAGAGGCATGAAAGACCGGGTGCACCTTGCTATCCGTAGGCAGTTTGAGTTTATATGCCACTTGGCCAATCCTCTGTTCTATTTCATAAGGCCCATAGTATCTTGGACTCAACTTCTGGTTCACTCTTTTAGCTAAACTCTTCAACTTATAAGGCTGAATCTTCAAATACACCATGTCCCCCAAGGTTGTCAAACTCGAGAGTCTAGGTAAACTCGTGGAGCCTAGGTGAACTCGACTCGTAAACTCGATTCGTAGACCCGTAAGAGCCTGCCTAATATTAAAAAAAAATTAAAAATATATACATGACAAAAATACTCATATAATACCTTCAAGACACCAATAATTCAAAATTTCAACTCCATAATAAAAAACTCCATAGATGAAAAAAGTCAAAATCTGAGATTAAAAAAAACAAAGTTGAAAAAACTGGGATATTTGATAATAAAAAACTGAAAAAAGTCAAAAAAATGGACACTGAGACATACAATATTACGATATTACGAATAAGAAATAAAAAACATATGATATTACTAATAAACTAAGAGACGAAGAAAAAGTTTGTTACGAATAACAAAAAAAATAAAAAACAAAAACTAAGAGTTGAATAAATAAATTACGAGACAAAAACTAAGAGACAAATAAACAAAACACTGAGACTTACGAACGGCGCTCTGTTTTTGACCGAGAGAAGACGTTTTTCTTCACGCCGGAGAGGACGCGGTTCACATCGCCGTTCTCGTCGCTGGCAGATGGCGTTGTTCGTGTCGTCGGCGCCGTGAGAAGGTGGAGTTCGCGTTTCCTTAGGAGATAAGTGCTTGCTCTGTTTTTGTTTCAACTTTTTTCCAATTCTAGTCTTCCTGTGTCGTTTTGAATTCAGAGACAATGAATAGTACTTTTTTTTGCACCGCGTGTTGGGCCTTTATGTTTTGGGCCGAGAATAAAAAAAAAAAAAAGCAAACTCGTTTGAATCATAAGATTCCAGGCGATTTTAGCGAGTCCGAAGCGAGATTACACTACCAAACTCGCACGGTCCTCCGATTCTACTCGATTTCGATTCCACAAGCGAGTTAACCAAGATTTGATACCTAATATCGGTACGATTCCACGAGTCAAATCGCAATTTTAACAACCTTGATGTCCCCTACCTTGTACTCTACTTCTCTCCTATGCTTATTAGTCTAGACTTTCATACGGTTATGTGCCTTCTGCAGCTGCTCTTTCATTTCATTGAGCATTTCATTTCTTTGGGCAGTAAGTTTGTTCACTTCTTCTACAGCTGAAAGCTGCACATCACCGTTGATAATGACTGGAGGGTCTCTCCCATAAAGGGCTAGGAATGGGGTAGTCTTGATGGAAGAATGGTAATTGGTATTGTACCAATATTCAGCCCAATTTAGCCATTTTGGCCATTGCTTTGGCTTCACACCCGTTAAGCATCTCAAATAAGTCTCCACACACCTATTCACCACTTCGGTTTGTCCATCTGACTGTGGGTGATAGGCACTACTAAACTTCAATTTGGTTCCCGCTTGCTTGAATAATTCAGTCCAGAATGAACTCAAAAAAACCTTGTCTCTATCTGAAACAATGGGGGAGGGAAATCCATGCAATCTCACCACTTCTTTGGCAAATAATTCAGCTATATCCTTGGCTGTATAAGGGTGACAAACCGGAATAAAATGAGCATACTTGGTCAAACGGTCCACCACCACCATTATTGTGTCCACTCCATAAGCCTTAGGGAGACCTCCTATGAAGTCCATGGAAATGTCGTTCCAAACCTTAGTAGGAATGGGTAAAGGCTGTAACAACCCTCCAGGACTTGGTGTTTGGTACTTGTTTCTTTGACACACCTCACAAGCTTGCACATACTCTTGAAGTACCACCGGCCACCGCTCTGATCTGTGGAGCGTTGCGTGAGCCACTTTCCAGATCTGCGACTTATTTTTCTCGTGAGGACTTCATTCTTCAAGTTATTTTCTTCACTCACATCTTGAAGATCATCTATTTGGCTTTTTCTAGTCTTCTTTTGTCTTGAAACATGGCTGGTTCATCTTCTTCCTTTAGTTTGGAGCTCTTTTTCTACCTTTTCATCCACTACCATTGCAACAGAAAAAGTGCTAATGGGCTCTTCTAACTATATTCCTTGGTCTAAAAATTTGTTGAAAAATGGTGCATTGGTCGAGGGTAAAGAAACACCTCACAACTAAGATTGATGATGTGAAGGCGGAGGAGAAGGAAAAATGGGAACAAAGCTGATGCTGTTGTGTACTCTGCTATGGCAATCTATTGATCCATCCCTTCCATAGCATCTATACCAACTTTGACACTTGTTATGAGCTATGGACTCAAGCCAAATCTCAGATACCAATGACATTCAAACGCTTTGATACTGTTGACAAATTAATCAGCCTTCGTCAACAGAATACTACTATTGATGAATGTGTTGGTCAGATGTCTTCTATCAAGGCTGAGTTCAATGCTCTTCTACCAGCTGGAAAAACTATTGCTGAAGAGCTTGCTCAGAGAGACAAGTTCTTTATGGTATGTACCTTGGCCGCGAAGTCCGACCATTACATCTGTGAGGACCAAATCCTTGCCACCCGATTGTCCTACATTGGATGAGGTTTTCCCTGCTTCTTCAGGCCTAACCGTGTTTCTCTGTCTGCTTGGTCTGTTGCCGGGATAGCTCGGCTTTAGTTTCAAAGAAATGCTCGCGTGGTCTAAGGAGGACCAAGGTGGTGATCATCGAGGAAACAATAGAAGACCTCGTCCCTAAATGCACTTATTGTCATAGATGGGGGCACACTAAGTGAGAAATGCTTCAAGTTGCATGGTCGCCTCTCGGGCTAATCTTGCCCACAATGAGTGACAACCGCTGAGCAACCAACGAGGACCATCGACAAAGATCTGTCACACTTATTGGGACCGACATGATGATTATTTGAGGTATCGGGCATCACATCACCCTCATCATCGGTGTACTGTTGCTCATTACGGTAATTCTTTGCTTCGCGTGTCCCAATCTTCTGTTGGACCATGGGTCCTTGATTCTGGCGCTTCTGATCATATCTGTGGTAATTCCCTCTTACTTTCTCATATTAATTATTCCACCGGTCTGCCTTCTATTACCTTAGCTAATGGCTCTAAACAGATTGCTACTGCAGTAGGTAGTGCACAACCCTTACCCTCTATTCCTTTGAACTATGTACTCTATGCTCCTAAATGTCCGTTCAATCTTGTTTCTATTAGTAGTCTGACTCGTAACTTAAATTGCACTGTCTCATTTTCTCCTAATTCTGTTGTTATTCAGGATCGCGACGGGACGGTGATCGGCGCAGATTACGAGTCGGGGTCCTGTGCATCTATCTTTCATCACCATCGGTGCACGACTACTACTTCATCTCGAGCTTCCACAACCGTTTGGGACATCCGAAGTCTATCTAAGCTTCGTAAAATGGTTCTGGTCTTTCCTCTTGTCAAGTCTTAATTGTGAGTCGGTCGGCTAGGTAAACAAATGGAGTGTCTTTTCCTAAGCGCAATAATCGGGTTGCGTCCCCTTTTGCTTTAGTTCACTCGATATTTGGGGTCCTAGTCGGTATTTGTTCGTGTCTGGATTTCAGATTTTGTAACCTTCATTGACGATTATTCTCGTTGTACTTGGTTATATTTAATGAAAAATGAGTCAAGTTTTATCCATTTTGAGATCTTTTGTGCTGAAATTAAAAATCAATTTCATACAAATATTCAAGTCCTACTGAGTGATAATGCACTGAGTATTTTTCCACGCCTTTCACTCAATTCATGTCTTCTCAGGGAATTATACATCGATCTCTTGTGCTTATACACCTCAATGAGAATGGGGTTTGAACGCAAGAATAGACATTTGATCGAGACAACTCGCACTCTTTACTCCATCATAATGTTCCCATTCGTTTTGGGGGATGTCTTAATGCATGTTACCTTATTAATCGTGATGCCATCTTACGCTTTGCAAAGACAAAGCCTCATTCCATACTTTTTCCTAACTGCACGCTATATTCCCTTTATCACACTTTTTGGGGTGTGTTTGCTTGTTCATAATATGATGCCTGGAAAGAGGATTTGTCGACCTAAGTCAATCAAATGTATATTTCTTTGGTTATTCTCGTGTTGAAAGGTTACAAATGTTACTCTCCGGATACTAACAGTATTACATCTCACGATGTCACCTTCTGAGTCTTCACCGCTTTATCCTTCATCTTCCACAAACCCATCTCCATCCATGAGGTTCTACCACTTCCACACATTCCTCCTTATCTTGTCATTGGACTCCAACGAACTAGAACCAACTCAAATCGATCCTTCTACGAGAGGTCCAACCAACTAGGCCCTTATGTGTTTATCGTCGCAGAGTTCAGACAACCAAAGTGATGCTCCTTTAGCGATCCCTAATCGACTCATCTCTGCTCAACACCTTCGCCTTGAGGATCCTAGTGACGATCTTCCTATTGCCATTAGAAAAGGTACCGTCCACTTGTAATCCTCATCCTATATATAACTTTCTTAGTTACCATCGCTTGTCCCTCCATATTGTGCTTTTATATCCTCTTTGTCCGTTCTATTCTAACTCTACTAGGGAAGCACTTTCACATCGAGGATGGCGTCAGGCAATGATGGATGAAATGTCCGTGACTTCATACTAATGGCACTTCGGGAGTTGGTTCCTCCCTCCAGGTAAAATCCCTGAGTAACGTCGTTGATTTGGATTACACCGTTAAAGTTGGCCCAGGATGGTGAGGTTGACGCCTTAAGCTCGCCTTGTTGCTAAAGGTTATACTCAGTTTATGGCCAAGATTACACCGATACCTTCTCCCTGTTGCCAAGATGTCATCCGTCGCTTTATTCTTGCTACGGCCGCTATCCGTTCTTGGCCTTTGTTTCACTTGATATTAAAAATGCTTTTCTCGCATGGTGAACTTCATGAGGAGATCTATATGGAGCAACCGCCTGGCTTTGTTGCTGGGGAGTCTAATTTGGTTTGTAAACTTCATCGGTCTCTTTATGGTTTTGAAGCAATCCCTCGCGCCTGGTTTGGAAGGTTTAGCATTATTCAGAATTTGGAATGTCGTTGTCATTCCGATCATACAAGATTTTTATAGGCATAACTCTCGGGGAAAGTGCATCTACTTGATAGTTTATGTTGTGATATTGTCATAACAGAGATGATCATGATGGCATTGAAGAGTTGAAGAAACACTTATTTCATCACTTTGGACCAAGGACTTGGGCTTACTTAAATACTTTACGGGTATTGAAGTAGCTCAATCTAATTGTGGTGTTGTTGTTTCTCAAAGGAAGTATGTATTGAACATTCTAGAGGAGACGGTATGTCGGATTGTAAGCCTTGTGGACTCTCCTATGGATCCTAATGTTAAACTTCTTCCTGGTCGCGGGAGCCATTATCGACTGATCTGGCAAGTATCGAGAGACTAGTTGGTAAGCTAAATTACCTTACTATCACTCGCCCGTGATATTTCATTTGTTGTTTCGTGGTGAGTCGGCTTTCTTCGCCTCCTTGTGATAGTCATTGGGATTCACGACTACTCGTATTTTGAGGTATGTAAAAGGAACTCTGGACAGATGCATTATCACGAAAACAAAGGTCATTCTCAAGTGATTGGGTATTGGATCTTGGTGAAGTTTGGATCCTATGATAGATGACGCTCTACCTCGGAGATCTTGTGTTCTTGTAGGAGGTAACCTGTCTCTGGAAAAGTAAGAAGGTGATGTTGTAGCTAGATCTAGTGCCGAGGTCGAGTATCGTGCTATGGCCTTGGTCACATGTGAGCTTATTTGGATTAAGCAACTAATTCATGAGTTAAAATTTACAGAGGTCTCTCCGATGAAGTTGTTTTGTGATAATCGCCGCTTCTTCACATTGCTTCTAACCCTTGATCTTTCATGAGAGAACTAAACATATTGAAGTGGATTGTCATTTCATTAGAGAGAAAATTTTGTCTGGTTGTATTGTCACTAGTTACATTTGTTCTAATGATCAATTAGCTGACATTTTTACTAAGTCTCTTAGGGGCCCTCGAATTGGGTTTATTTGTAACAAGCTTGGTGCATATAATCTATATGCTCCAGCTTGAGGGGGAGTGTTAGAATATGTTGTGTATATTGGGCCCAAGCCCATTAGTCTCTTGTGTATATATATACCTCACTTTGTAACCCTATTCAAGTTATGAAATACATTTCTCTCATATTTCTACAAATCCCTTAAGGATAAAAGGAATTCTAGGAGAATTCTTGGGCAACACAATTCTGTCCCTGTAAAACAGCCTCCCCCCTTTTAGCATATACCCCACCGGAGCCTCTGAATTGCCCAATAATTTCTGGACCAGCTCCCTCAACTTCTTATCCTCTTGTACCTCCTCCTCAAGCCCATCCCAAACTGAACAGTGGATGGTACTCAAGGCCATGAATTGCATCTGTCTAGAGAGAGCATCTGCTGCACTATTCTTCTTCCCCGGTTTGTATTTAATCTCAAAGTCATATCCCATCAGTTTAGAGACCCACCTCTGCTGATCTTCCCCCATTAATCTTTGTTCAGCCAAGAATTTCTGACTTTTCTGGTCAGTATGCACCTTAAAATGCCTTCCTAGCAAGTAATGCCTCCACTTTTGAATTGCTAACACAATGGCCATCAATTCTCTCTCATATACCGACTTTCTCTGGGCCCTTTCTGACAAGGTTTGGCTCATATAAGCCACTGGCTTGCCCTCCTGCATAAGCACTGCTCCCAGCCCCTTTCCTGACGCATCGGTCTCTAAAACAAACTCCTCCTCAAAATCTGGGACAGCAAGCACGGGTAGACTTGTCATAGCATGCTTCAAGTGGTCAAAGGCTATTTGTGCTTCCTCATTCCACTTGAAACTGTCTTTCTTAAGCAGCTACGTTAGAGGCCACACAATCTTACCATAATTCCTCACAAACTTCCTATAATACCCCGTCAAGCCAAGGAATCCCCTCAATCCTTTTATCTTCACAGGAACTGACCATTGCAGCATGTCCTGGATTTTTTTAGGATCAGCTGCTACCCCCTTTCCAGAAATCAAGTGTCCCAAGTATTCTATTTGATCCTGCCCGAATGAACACTACTTCTTGTTGGCATATAATTGGTTGTCTCTTAACACCTGTAAAACCTTTCACAAATGCACCATGTGACTTTCCTTATCCGAACTGTAAATCAATATATCATCAAAGAAGACGAGCAAATTTCCTCAAAATCACAGAGTTTGAGTAACTCTATGCTGAATTACAGTAGGAAGAATGCAGGAAAACAAGAGAAAAAGATAACTAGGCACTTCGAGAAGTCTAGAGTCTCCCAGGGAAAATAACCGAATTCCAGCCTAACCTCCCCTCCACACTCCACTCACCTTTTATTCATTTTCTCACATTCTCTCACACACCTTGCCACCTCACACGCCCCACGACTTGCACACCTCAGGAGTTAGTTACTCTCTCTCTCTCCCCACTTACTAGGTGATGATCCCCTACACCACTTCTCTTCTTTCTTCTCTTGTAGACCCTGTGGAACCCATCATAGCATAACAAAAATGTTGTGTATAACATGCATGATTCTATTTTTCTAAATAAGCTTTACTCAATCGCATCTTTGTGGAGTACAACTTAGATTCAAAGCAAAGATCTTAGGTGATTTTATTTTATGGCCATATAATTGCACACTAAACAAGCCAGATTTATGTCTCTGAGTATGAGTAACTCGTGTTCTGGACACTGCAGAAGCATGGAAAGACTGAAGATGTTGATGGGCTTGTGATAACGGAACTCAGGCTTTCAGGTTCAACCAGAGAAGAGCATTTGAAATGGTTTTGCATTTTTGGATCTTGTTCACCCAATTGAGTTTTTTTAGGAAGGTCTTTGCTGCTTCCCACCAAGTAATTTGTCAATCAGTGTAGTCATTGTAAATTCTTTGCTATACCAGATATAAAGTTGTTTTGGATAAACTCCTCAACAAGTGCTTATGGGAAAAGTTGAAATGATCTTGCAATGACCAAGCGTCCTTTAATAATAAATTCTTGTACGAGTTAGTTTTTGCACCTCAATTTTTTCACAAGCTCTCTCATCTAACTTTTCCATAAATACTTAAAAAAATTATAAGGACTTTTTGTAAGGTAAGAATCAATACTTACGTCTATCCGGAAGTTTCAATAAAGTAGAAGCTAATACAAACAGCACCATTAGTCCAGTAAAGAAAAAAATGTAATATTCTGATGTGAGAGTATTTTCACTCACATATCATTTGTTTACTTGCGTATACTACAGTTAGCTCAAAAGTAGCAACACCTATTTTCAGTGATATTTGGCCGACAACTACGCGACAGATTCACAGTAATGTGATAACAGATTATTTTTCTTCTTTTGTTGGGGTTGCTGTGAAGTATAGATATAGGATTAGACGATTAGTGTAAAACAAGTCGTACATACTTATGAGATTGTTATGGGCAAATTCATCGTCCTCGGCGGACAAGTGTTTGAAAACCATCTGATATTATAATATACAATTCAACGGCCACAATATGGTAATGGGTACTGGTAATCGTCTAGTAAAAGAAATTTGCTAGGTTGAACAGTGGTGACAAACTGTTGGGGATTGTGAATAGTGAAGAAGTACGATTGCTGATGCATTTGGGATTGTTGTGGATGCCATGCATATGAGGACATTTAGGTGGGAAGAATGCTCAGTTTGTGGGCATGCACTCATACAAGGTTGAATAGAATGTTTGCCTATAAGCTGTGGAGGCACCAATGATCACGTAAGAAGATTTGATCACTTTGTTGGAGGATGACTGGTTCATCTGTGCAAAATATCCTTTTATTTTGATAATTTTTTGTTCGGAACCAAACAATGTTATGTACTAGGTTTATGGTTTTGATGGACAATTGCGATGATGATTTTGGCATGGTTAGAGTCTAGGATTTTTCCATCAGCTGCAAATTTGTAAATCTTCATATGGAAGGTATGAAGTGGTTTATGTGATATCTTGAGCCAATGCTCAAGATGAACTTAACTTTCACTGAATAATGTTAGCTTAAGAATCAAATACTTTTATGAATCTGCTCATAAAAAAGTATTTACATTGATTTGTGGCCCCAAAAATGATAACCAGCTATGCTAGTTAACATTTCAAATACAGTCTATAAATAAAGTAACATCCTACATGTTCAGAGCAAATGCTTATAAGGTCAAATTTAGTGCTAGTTTGTTCTTATCAGAGCATCCCGTTGACAGTAAAACAAACCAATCTAAGCACAGGAACTGAACTTCGTAGTCCGGGATAGGAATGACTTTCACAGCTTCAGTATTTTCATTTAGATTGCTGCAGCTGTTTCTCAATTCCTTTGATTGTAGTTGAACTCTCACTCTAATCTAAATAAATTCATATCATCAATCATTTATTGGCGTCATTTTCCCATACATTGTCCCAAGAACCACTTGGAGCAGCCTTTGTTCCCTCAGTATAATTCTCAATTGCAGAATTGTGTGGTGCAGGTAGTGGAAGTCCATTTGGACCTGGTGGGTTAATCTTCTTGGGCTTAGTTCTGATTCCAAGCAACCGCAATACAAATCTAGCTAGCTCTCCATACAATAAACCAGACCGATCAAAAAGCTGCAAAGACACCAAGTAAACATATAGCATTAAACCATATTCATCCCACTTGAAGAAAAAACAAAGCAAGCGATCTTTGGCATGGGTTATATAACATAAGGTACAGAGTGCATTTGTATGACATAAAATAACACATCCATTGATCAAATTGAGCTTCGATTAAATCACCTTTACTTTTTACTGATTTTGATTAAGCTTTATTTTGATTTTGCCAAAATTGATTCTAGGTAAGTTTTTTTATACTCCCACAATTCATAACAAAGAAATCAAGCATAGATGATTTCGTTTAAGAATTTTGACCTTTTTTGCCACAATATTATTAAGAAATGAACAAAAGAACATAAAATGGACAAAGAATAATAAATACAAAACCTGAAGAAGTGCAGTCATGAACATATGAACAGCCTGTGTGTTCTGGTCTATGATAATTGAGATCCGGCCAAAACAGTTAACAACACCTTGCATCTGCCATTTGAAGGCAAATAAATTCAGCATATCCAAAGCAAAATTTTCAACAGTAAGTACCAAAAAGAGAAAAACACATTTCTTTGAAAATATTCTAGGGGGGACGAGGAAAGAGAGAGAAACAATGGTGTAAAATGAGATCAGTGAAGAAAATCCCTTTCCGGATGTTGCTTGGATGAGCAGGTACTCCTAAAAACAAATGTTGTATAACAGATCTGTAATCCCAACTAAAAGGATTAATATTATCCCAGTTTCTGTAACATTTTGTCTCTCATGGCTCAAAGGGCTTGTAAATTGTAATTTATTACCAACATTGAAGCATGGGATTCAGGTTCTTCTTGCACAATAACATACCAGAAACATGTATTGTAATAAACAAGCGTCATTCAGAAAAAACAAGAGAGATATTGATAAACATTCAACTAACCATGAAAAGAACAATAAATAAAATGCTGGTAGTAAAGAATTACACGTGACATTATGATCTAGCAAGTAGTAACAAATGCAAGACACAATCTCAATTGTGCATGTCTATCCTCTGTAGGCCCAACTATGCTATCAAAGTATGACATTACTCACTCACCACACGTAGAAAAGAAATCCAAAATCCCGGGGGCGATGGAGGAGCACCACCAAACGGATTATTGGGATCTTGAGCTCCATAAGGACCACCACCAAGGCCATAACCACCCATTGGACCACCAAAGCCACCATTGTACATTCCCCCTCCATACATCCCGGATGATCCATAAAGCCCCCCATATCCTCCCCTATACATATTACTACTATACATTCCTCCGCCATACAACCCTCCCACTCCACCATAAGATCCACCAACTCCAGACCCATATCCGGAATTATAATTCAATGTAGAACCATAACCTGTATATTACAATAAAAAGTGAAAAGATTCATGAGAATAGGTAAATAAGGAAAAGCTGAAAGGAGAGGATGAAGAAGCAGGAACAACCGCCATAGCTACTATTTACATAATTCTGCTCCCATGGCCTTGTGGGAAGGGGCCTCCCAAGAGCATTCCTATTGATAGTTGCGGTCTTATTATCAGAAGAAGAAACAATTTCCCCAGGCTTTGCAGTCCCTGAGGCCTCAACTACATCACTTGTGCTGCTGCCATGTGATGGGGGCTTAAAAGGTGCCGCGCCAGATAAGGAGCCTGCTCGCTCCCACGGTTTTGGTGGAGGACCATTAGCTGCAACACAAATTTACAAAATTGTTGGAAATTTCATGAAACAAAAAAGGGGAGACAATTCATTATCCGAATTAGATGTGGGTGTAACACAAATATCACCATATACAGCACATAGGAAAAAGAAATTTAACACCTTTCGGTCTCATAAATTCAAACATGAATGACCCTACTCCACTCCAATGGTAACATTAACTAGATACTTTATTTCGCTAATGCTCAAAATATAGTTATCAATCTCCAGAATTGCCCAATCAATAGATGCAGAACTCACCAATCCAATTTGTTAAATAATCTTTAAAAAAATATTGAAAATCACGTGAACCAAAAGAACAAGGTGATTGCTGTTATATCCAATTTTTCGGGAGAAGAACAATAATTAACGATCATAATTTGCAATGAAAATGTTAGACGGCAACGAAACGCATGTAGTATGGGAATGAAAGCGAATTAATCAAGAAATTAAAATTGAAGGTTATGGGAACTGAACCTGAAGCCGTTGATGGTTGGGACTTGGGGTCCATGGCCATGAGAATTATGAACAAACAGCATAAGCTTTACAACAACAACAACTCAACACAATTGCTTTGTTGCGTTGCTATCTTTGTGATTTTGTGTTTGGTTTGGTGTTAGAGACAGAGAAGGTTAATTAATTAATTATTAATCCGTTCTTAGGGCTATGCGGCTAGATATATCTAAACAGTTGATTTATCAATAGTGGGTGTGAACGGTGGATACACTGCCGATGGTTCATCGATTTTTTTTTTTCCTTTCGTGTTTTTTTTTTAAGAATAGACAACGCGGTTAATTAGACTCGGACCCCGGCAAGAATGAAGAACCTTCTTCTTGACTCAGAGTCTTTGATTTGAAGAACCACACGTGCGTGTCTTTTAACAGTAATAATATTCCAACACGTGAAATCTATTTGGTATTGACCCTCTCCTAAAAGACTTTTTTTTTTTAATCCTCAGTACAAATGGTCACTGGGTGGGGGGATGGAGAGGGAAAAGTGGAGTGTTGCGGGTTCGAACCCGCTCTCTCAATGTCCCACAATACTTTACCACTCGACTGTCTTTTATAGGAATTCTGAAAATACTTTAATTCAACTGGATACCTTTTTATATTTGACTTACTCTATTTTTTAATTAGTAGAAAATGATTAATGTGTTAGGTTTGAGACCTTTAAGATCTAAGCACCACAAATCACATTACTAGTTCAAATCAATACAGTGGAACCAATTAACACTTACTATTTTTCTATTCACAAAACTTTGAACATGAAATCTTACTATTTTAATACACATATTATATTTGTCATTACATGAAACTAAAGCAATGATAAAAATAAATTTAATAATAGCTTTATATTTTTCTAAAAAAAATAAGGACTTCTTTAGTTTAGGTATTGTTAAAATCAATTTATATCAAGTAATTATATTTTAAACTTAAATCTATTATTTATTTAAGAAAATTAACTATACTAAGATCGATTATCCACGCTGCATCACGTGGTAGCATCTCCATTCCCGCTGATTTTCTCGCATCCGTGCTGATTACAGGTCACATCTGCTAGTTGAGGAAAAAAAAAGTTTTTGTTTTGTCTTTAGAAAGCCAAAGGATTAGGAGCTGAATCATATCTTGCATTAGAAGTTGCTTACTTCAACTACATATATCTTCCATAATGAATCTGATAGGGATGTGGGCCTAGATGTTAGCTCTCGGGAGAAGCCCAAGATTTGGAGGGTGTATGAGAGGAAGGATAAGAGGTGCAAGGAGAAAGGTGAGGTGGCGTAACTGCCTTACGCATGAGAGAGAAGAATATTGGGTGTGTGATTCTGTATTTGGGTGGGGGGATGGTGAGAGAATAGTCATTCATGCTTTTGTGTGAAGTTTGTTGGCAGAGGATCTAGAACCCTCTGAAGGAGTGTACTCCTGGCAGTAGAAGGAATCATCTAATTCCCTACTGAGTTTCCTTTTTTCAATAACATTCATCCCTAATTTCTCATCTGCTGTGCTTTCTTTCTGTGATTACGTTTCTGTTTCTAACAATTGGTCCGACCTGTCGGATCTGTTGAACCGAATGCCACTCAAGAAGATGGAGACGAAGGTGAACGAGTTGGAATCGGAGGTCGCGAACCTTAAGCAAACCCTAGCGGAGATGCGAGTGCAGGCAACTCTCGATCAAGAGCGGCTTGTATCTCTTATCACCCAGAGTCAATCAAAACCAGAGGAAGAGGACGATGGGGTCTCGTCAAAGAACCACCCCAAGCGGTTCCACGGTGAGACTCTTGCTGAGTTCCGCCAATCGGTGAAGAAGGTGGAGCTTCCTGCCTTCGACGGTGAGGACCCTGCAGGGTGGATTACTCGCGCAGAGGTCTATTTCCGTGTTATGGACATGGGAGAGGCTTAAGGACGCTCTCCTCGAACATTACAGAGGAATCGGGGAAGGGAATCTGTTCGAACAACTTTCTTCGATTCAACAGGAGGGGAGTGTTGAAGAGTATATCACCAAATTTGAGCGTTTGGTGGCGCAAGTAGATCGGATCTCAGATGCACAGTATGGGGGTTACTTCGTCCATGGCCTCCGTGAAGGGATAAAGGGGTGAGTGAGAAGTCTGATGGCGATGGGGCCAGTGTCGCGTATCAGGATGTTGAATATGGCCCACGCCGTAGAGATTGGAGGTGACAGATAGGAAGGGAGGCTGGATCAGGTCTCGTGGATCGGGTCATCGAGGCGGATCTGGGTCTGGATCTTTTAATAGATCGAACTTGGGTGGGTCACACGGGTCGGGTCGTCAAGGTGGGTCAGAGTGGGTTTATGTTAAATCCAACAAAGATCAAGGAAACGGCCCAGGGCCCAAACCCGAACGCAGAAATGACCACAGAAGAGAGGAGAGGGGAGTTCGTAACCTCTCTTACAACGAGATGATGGAGAGGAAGAGGAGGGGACTGTGTTTCAAATGTGGAGGCAACTTTCATCCCAACCATCAATGTCCTAACCGTCAGTTGCGGGTGATGTTGATGGAGGACGATGAAGACGCGGAGGTCGAAGTAAATGAGATGGTGGTCGAGAAAGAGACGGGGGAGGAGGGGAGATCGGATGGAGAGTACATCAAGATGAGCTTGAGCAACATCACTGCGGGAGAGAAGGAGAAACCCAGAACCATGAAGCTCAAAGCCAGGATTAATGGTGTTCCGATTGTTCTGTTGGTGGATAGTGGGGCCACGCACAATTTTGTGGCTGGGAAATTGGTGCATGCACTTGGTTGGCCAGTTGAGAAGACACCAACCATGAGTGTGAAGCTGGGAGATGGCTTCCAAACCACTACTACAGGGAAGTGTCCTAATATTGAAGTTGAAATTGGGACCACTACCTTCAACATTGAAGCTGTTTTGTTTGACTTAGAGGGAGTGGACTTGGTATTGGGAATGGAGTGGCTGGAAACGGTAGGTAGGATGTGGGTAGATTGGAAGGAGAAGATCATGAAATTCAAATTGAAGGGGGAATGGGTTCAGTTAGGAGGAGAAGGGGAAAGAGGGAGATCCCAAGAAGCTTTGCAAACATTGGTGGTCAAGTGTAAGCAATTGATAGAAGGGGTACTGTTGACAGCTGAAGTGGCTCTTAAAAGTGGCACAACTCTTCCTGAGACCTTGAGTTTGTTGAGGGCTGAAGGCAAGAGGGAGCTGCAGCAGCATTGGATGATTTTGCTGGGGTTTTTCAGGAGCCTCAGGGCCTTCCTCCTAAGAGGGGAAAAGAACACTCAATTTGTTTGGAAGTGGGACAAGGACCAGTGAATGTAAGGCCTTATAGGTATCCCCACCATCATAAAAATGAGATAGAAAAGCAAGTTCAGGAGATGCTTAAGTCTGGAGTAATCCGGGTCAGCCAAAGTGCCTATTCTAGTCCGGTGATCTTAGTCAAGAAGAAGGACAATACTTGGAGGATGTGTGTGGATTATAGAGCTTTGAACAGGGTGACCATTCCGGATAAATTCCCAATCCCTGTGATTGATGAGCTCTTAGATGAACTGAATGGGGCTATGTATTTCTCTAAGCTTGATCTCAAGTCCGGGTATCATCAAGTAAGGGTGAGAGAGGAGGACATCCACAAGACGGCTTTCAGAACTCATGAAGGCCACTACGAGTTTATGGTAATGCCTTTTGGACTTATGAATGCTCCCTCCACTTTTCAGTCTTTAATGAATGACATTTTTAGACCTATGATGAGAAAATTTGTCTTGGTATTTTTTGACGATATCTTGGTCTATAGCCCAAGTTGGGAGTCACATTTGGTACATTTGAAGAAGGTTTTGGAGGTGTTGCTTCAGCACCAGCTTGTGGCTACAAGAAGAAATGCTTTTTTGCCCAAACTGAGGTTGATTATTTGGGCCACATTATTTCGAAGCAGGGGGTTGCTGTGGACCCTAAAAAGGTGCAATGTGTTCAAGCTTGGCCAGTCCCTAAGAATGCCAAGGGAGTGAGGGGGTTCTTAGGACTCACTGGATACTATAGAAAATTCATTAGAGATTATGGCAAGATTGCTCGACCTTTAACTGAATTGACAAAGAAAGATGGGTTCAAGTAGTGTGACAAGGCTCAAGAAGCTTTCACCTTGTTGAAGGAAAAGCTTACTACCGCCCCTGTTTTAGCACTACCGGACTTCAACCAAGAGTTTTGTATTGAGAGTGATGCTTCGGGAGTTGGGGTTGGAGCTATTTTGGTGCAACAAGGGCAACCCGTGGCTTATTTCAGCAAAGCCTTGGGTGAGAAGAACTTGGCTAAGTCTACTTATGAGAAGGAGTTAATGGCCATGGCTTTGGCAATTCAACATTGGAGGCCTTACCTTGTGGGTCGGAAGTTTACGGTGTGCACCGATCACAAGAGTTTGAAGCAGTTGCTCATGCAAAGAGTGATAACTGCTGACCAACAAAACTGGACAACAAAGCTCTTGGGGTACCAATTTGACATTGTCTATAAGTCGGGCTTGGAGAACAAGGGTGCGGATGCACTGTCCAGAATTCATGAAGGGGCCGAGCTGAATGCCTTGGTTCATCAACCTTGCTGGAAGGGCAGCAACGAAATCATTAGGGAAGTTCATCAAGATGCCAAGTTGGCTGCCATCATTCAGTCCTTGCAAGAGGGGAAAGAGACAAAGAAGGGTTTTACTTATAAGCAAGGACTGTTGTTGTATGAGGGGAGGTTGTTTTGTCAGAACACTCGGTTTCTATCCCAAAAATGTTGAGAGAGTTTCATGAGACTCCCCAAGGTGGGCACTCAGGATTCTACAGAACATATAGACGCTTGGCTGCAAATTTGTTTTGGTTTGGCATGACAAAGAGTGTCCAGTAGTATGTTATGTCTTGTGACATTTGCCAACGGCAAAAGTACATGGCTGTTGCCCCTGGGGGTTTGTTGCAGCCCTTACGTATCCCTGAGCAGGTGTGGGAGGAGATTTCTATGGATTTTATCACTGGTTTGCCCAAGCCCAAGGGTTATGAAGCTATTTTGGTGGTGGTTGATAGGCTCTCCAAATACAGTCACTTCATCCCTCTGAAGCATCCCTATACTGCCAAGCTATTGGCTGAAATTTTTATCAAGGAAGTGGTGCGCCTGCACGACATTCCAGCATCTATCCTTAGTGATAGGGACCCCATTTTTGTGAGTTCTTTTTGGAAGGAGTTGTTCAAACTGCAAGGTACTCAACTGAAGATGAGTACTGCCTATCACCCTCAAACCGACGGCCAAACTGAGGTCGTCAACCGCTGCTTAGAAACGTTTCTGCGTTGCTTTGTGTCAGATCAGCCCAAGCAGTGGGTACAGTGGCTTCCATGGGCAGAATATTGGTACAATACCAATTTTCATGTCTCTACAGGTACCACTCCTTTTGAGAGTGTTTATGGCAAGGCACCACCCAACTTGACTCGTTTTCTACCTAATGAAGTAAGGGTAGAGGCTGTGCAGAGAGAGTTGAAAGATAGGGATGAAGCTCTCAAGCAACTCAAGTATCAGCTGCAGCGGGCTCAAAGCAGAATGAAAGAACAAGCGGATAAAAAAAGAACTGAGAGAGAATTTGATGTGGGTGATTGAGTTTTCCTTAAGCTGTGGCCTCACGGTCAGTTGACAGTGGGAGCACGAATCAATCCTAAGCTGTCCCCTCGTTTCTATGGGTCGTTCTTGGTGCTGGAGCGGATTGGAGAGGTGGCTTACAAGCTGCAGTTACCTGACTTGAGCCGTATTCACCCTGTTTTTCACGTGTCCTTACTCAAGAAGGCCGTGGGGAACTATGATGTGCAAGACAGTTTGCCTCTGGATTTGGCATGTGAAGTCTCAGGAGGTTTAGAACCTGCTGCTGTGTTGGCTGGTAGGATGGTCAACAAAGAGGGTGATTCCATTCGTCAGGTCCTAATTCACTGGAAGGGTCAAGGGGTGGAAAATGCTACTTGGGAGGATGAACTGAACATTAGGAGCCAATTCCCTCAACTGCGACTTGAGGACAAGTCTCTTTTTCAAGAAGGGAGTATTGATAGGGATGTGGGCCTAGATGTTAGCTCTCGGGAGAAGCCCAAGATTTGGAGGGTGTATGAGAGGAAGGATAAGAGGTGCAAGGAGAAAAGTGAGGTGGCATAACTGCCTTACGCATGAGAGAGAAGAATATTGGGTGTGTGATTCTGTATTTGGGTGGGGGATGGTGAGAGAATAGTCATTCATGCTTTTGTGTGAAGTTTGTTGGCAGAGGATCTAGAACCCTCTGAAGGAGTGTACTCCTGGTAGTAGAAGGAATCATCTAATTCCCTACTGAGTTTCCCTTTTCAATAACATTCATCCCTAATTTCTCATCTGCTGTGCTTTCTTTCTGTGATTACGTTTCTGTTTCTAACAGAATCATATTGTTGACAGGCTGTCCTATTTAATAAATATTCTAGAATATTCCTCTATATATCTTATTTTTCCTTTTTAGTTGTTCCTATTTAGGTAGCCTTATTATTATCATTATTTTGTAATTAATTTCTGATTGTATTCTTCCTCTATAAAAGAGAGGATTCCTGTACATCAAAACATATAATTGAATATATTGATATTCAAAGATGAGTATCAAGAAGCGTGAAAACTTGGACCATCTAGAGAGTTCGAGTTCGGTTCGCTCGCAGAGTTTTGTTCGCGCGCCTACGACCTTCCTGGATCGATCGCGTCGAACGCCCTCTGCTGCGTTCCGCCACCTTGCCTCGCTCCGCGCGACTCGCCTACTGAACTCGTTGGTTCGCGTCGAGAATGTCTCCTGCTTTCGCG
The DNA here is from genome assembly GCA_037113605.1 of Calophaca sinica. NCBI lineage: Eukaryota > Viridiplantae > Streptophyta > Magnoliopsida > Fabales > Fabaceae > Calophaca > Calophaca sinica. The sequence continues at coordinate 76,412,432 of CM073734.1, forward strand.
AGCGACAACGCCCTCTTCTTCTTCTGGGTTTCATGAAGCGATCCGCCGCCTCGATTTATTTCGCCTACGATTTATCTCCTCTCTCTCAGATCACCATGGTTGGCGATAGCCTCAACTACCAATGATGATCAACAGAGGTCGCCACGGCTAACCCGAGAAGGAGAACTCCGGTCCAAAGACACGCGCTTTCAAAACAGAGTTAAAGGAGTGGTTTCGCGACTCTCACTCTATCCAAATCACCTCCTTTCGACTCAATGGCTCGAACTACCTTCGGTGGTCTCAATCTGTTCAGATGTATATCCGAGGCAGAGGTAAAATTGGTTATCTCACTGGTGATCGACCTCAACCGAGTCCCACTGACCCACAGTATGCTACGTGGGATGCTGAAAACTCCATGGTAATGACATGGTTGGTGAATTACATGGAGGAAGAAATCAAGAAGAATTACTTGTGCTATTCTCCAGCCAAGGAATTATGGGACAGCGTGACTGAGATGTATTCTGATTTGGGAAATAAATATCAGATTTATGAACTCACCCTGAAAGCTAGAGAAATTCGGCAGGGAAGTGACAATGTCACTAAATACTTCCATTCCTCGCTTGAAGCGGTGTGTGGGACCTTGACCTCTTCAACACTTACAAGTGGAAGTCGACCGAGGATGCTAAACACCATCACAAACAAGGTGTTAAGGACGAATCTTTCTCTGTCCGAATGAGGAGCTTGATGAAGTCCGAGGCAGATCATCGGGGAGCAACCTTACCCTCACTAGGTGAAATTTTCTTTGAAGTTAGAAGCGGAGGAAACTTCGCAGGGTGTGATGATGGGAAAAACAAAGGTTGATCTAACCTCTTACGAGACCAACGCTTTGATTGCTTGACTCATCGCTTTAAGAGTTCACAATCTGTAAGAACTCATCAAGTCTTTGGTGTGGCCACGCAACAAGCCACGCCACACTCTGAAACTGGCTGAAACCGAATGGAAGACCAACACACCTAAAGGCAAAAGCAGGACCTAGAGTACCCGGATCATTCCCTACGGCTACGAGGCGAAAAAGACCATTCAACAAGGAGCCAGTCGAGGAACTCATAAGGTTGTTAAAGTCTAGTTCTTTATCCGGTATTCCTAATGCTTCGCACAACAGTAATTTTAGTACTTTTCTCTTTAAACTGCACTCAAATATGTGTGCACCATGGATCATTGATTCAGGTGCCTCCGACCACATGACAAGCCTCTCTCCCTATTTCAAACTTATTCTCCCCGCCGAAATAAAAATTAGAATTGCAGATGGTAGTTTTTCACCAATTGCAGGGGAGAAGGAAAAATTACTTTATCCCAACATGTTGTTTTGAAAAATGTAATGTATGTACAAAACTCCTCTTGTAACCTTCTCTCTCGTTAGTAAAATTTGCAAAGATTCTAATTGCAATGTGAAGTTCTTTTGATACTCATTGTATTTTTCAGACCTGACTTGGGAAGATGATTGGCGTGCTAAAATGATGGACTGACTCTATTACTTTGAGGATGCTTTGAGAATAAAGTTGCTCATGGCCTTAGTGGTATAAGTTTCCCACCTGTAGTGACCAAATAATGCTCCGGCATAATAGACTAGGGCACCCTAATTTTCAATATCTTAGGCATTTACTTCCAAACTTATTTAACAATGTTGATTTGCTTCTTCTTTGAATGTGAAAGTTGTGTTCTCGCTAAAAGTCACAAAGCTACTTATTCCTCTCAACCTTATCATGCATCTAAACCTTTTCATTTAATCCATAGTGATGTGTGGGTCCATCTAAAATTACAACTCAATTTGGAAAAAGGTGGTTTGTCAGACCTTCATTGATGATCATACCTTGTGTTGGAGTCTATCTTATGAATGAAAAGTCGGTTCCTAATCTATTTAAATGTTTTTCACAAATGGTAGAAACTCAATTTGACACAAAATCTCCATTTGAGAAGTGATAATGGAACTGAATATTTTAATAAGAATCTCAAAGAGTTTCTCCAACTTAAAGGTATTCAGCATCACACAACATGCCCAAACACGCCAATGTAATGGCACCGAAAGGAAAAATAGACACCTCCTTGAAATAGCTCGTGCCATTATGTTTGAGAGCAATGTTCCAAAGTTTTTACGGGGACGCTGTTCTAACAGCAGCCTATCTCATAAGCAGAACGCCAACCCTGTGTAAATTATCGCACACCTTGGACACTTTCAAAACATTTTTTCCAAAGATGTCGATTGCATCTTGACTTACCTTTAAAAGTGTTTGGTCTGCAACTGTCTTTTATGTATACACCTAATTTCTGGCCTAAACTAGATCCAAGAGCAGAAAAATGCATTTTCGCTGGATATTCTCCCAACCAAAAGGGTATAAGTGTTTTAACCTCTACCACAGAAGGTTCATATTAGCATGGATGTTACATTCTTAGAACATCAACCTTTTTATCGAGAAAAATTCCCTTGAGGGGAGAATGTGAATGAAGACAATTTTTAAATGAACCTCGCTAACCCCTCGCTTTTTATGTACCAAGGATATAGACCAAACAGATGATCATAACCCACAAGAACATGTGGATACAAGTGCTGAAATTGATGAGGGAAACGTGGTCCTGCAGACTTAGGTGGCACCCTGGACAGGGAAGAAATACCACAATCCAAACAGAGCTTCAGTGTTTATGTTCTGGAATATCCTCAAAGGACCAGAGATCACCCATCATTCTGCATCCAACCAACCAAAGAACCCCGAGAGATGGTCTAATGTATTTACAAGAACTTCTGTACTCGAAATCTTACCTCCAATATTGATTTACCCATAGCCCTTAGAAAGGAACCGTAACCCGCACCAAAAAAACCACCCAAACAAGTACAAACCATCCCATTTCCAATTATGTCTCCTACCAAAACCTTTCTCAAAATCAATGAGCCTTTACCTCTAAAATTACTAATTTGTTTGTGCCTAGAAACATTGAGAAGCACTAGATGATCCCAACTGGAAATTAGCAGTCCTAGATGAGCTCAATGCACTTAAGAAAAAATAAAACGTGGGGAGATTGTAAACTTGCTCTCGTGATAAAAGAAAGGTGGGGTGTAAGTGGGTCTTTACCATCAAGTGCAAGGCAGATGGAAGTGTGGAGAGGTATAAGGCTAGATTGGTAGCAAGGGATTCACTCAAACTTACGGTGTGGATTATCGTGAGACACTTTGCTCCAAGAGCTAAACTTACATGCGGATTCTCTTATCTCTTCACGCTAATTTCAATTGGCCTTTACATCAATTGGATGTAAAGAATGCTTTTTGAATGGAAACCGGAGGAAGAAGTATTTATGAGTCTTCCCCGGATTCGAGGAAGAACTTGGAAGGAATAAGGTGTCTGCACTAAAGAAGTCACTATACGGGTTGAAACAATCTCCAGAGCATGGTTTGAGAGGTTTGGAACCGCTTAAAGTGGCTTGGTTATATCCAAAGTCGTCGATCATACACTGCTTTTATAAGCATTCCGCAACTAACAAAATTGCTATCTTGATTGTGTAATGTGGATGACATCATATTAACAGTGATGATAGCTCGAGCTCAAAACTTGAAGGAGAGTTGCCAAAATCTTTGAAATCAAAGAGTCTTAAAATACTTCCTTGGAATAGAATTTGCTAGATCAAAGGAAGGTATTTTTATGAATCAAGAAGTACATTCTAGACCTTTTGAAAGAAACAGATTAATCGGATGTAAAGCCGCCGAGACACCCATGGAGCTCAAATATAAAGTTACAACCAATGAAATCGAGCTACAAAGGGGATAAAGGAAGATATCACGGTTGGTGGGAAGGCTAATATACCTATCTCACACGCTGGCCCGCATAGCCTTTGGCCGTGAGCATGGTGAGCCAATTTATGCATGCACCAGACCGTAACATCAAGAGGTCAGTCTTTAGGATTTTAAGGTACTTGAAAGGGTCACCTGGGAAAGGATTACTCTATAGAACCGTGGACACCGCCAAGTAGAAGTCTACCGATGCGAGATTCAGCCGAAGTATAACTGATCAAGATCAACATCAGCTATTGCACCTTTGTTGGAAATCTAGTTAGTTGGAGAAGTAAGAAACAAAGTGTTGTAGAGGAGTGAGTGTGAATTTAGAGCAAAGGGGCTCATGGAATTTGTGAGGATTGTGGGTGGAAAAGCTTAAAAGAATTGAAGGCTTATAATTCTCCACCTATAAAGTCAGACAGACAATAAGTCCTGCAATATCTATTGCACACAACCCACTCCGCATGACCGACTCAAACATGTGGAAGTTGACAAGCACTTCATCAAGGAAAAAATAGAAAGGGAGCAGATATGTATGACTTATATTCCTACTGAGCAATAGATGTCTTAACCAAGGGATTGCCCAGAAACCTTTTTGAGAACATAACCAAAGAAGTTTGTCCCATGGAAGACATCTTCAAGCCACTGAGGGGAGTGTTGTGATGTGCTATCCTATTTAATAAATATTCTAGAATATTCCTCTATATATCTTATTTTTCCTTTTTAGTTGTTCCTATTTAGGTAGCCTTATTATTATCATTATTTTGTAATTAATTTCTGATTGTATTCTTCCTCTATAAAAGAGAGGATTCCTGTACATCAAAACATATAATTGAATATATTGATATTCAGCACATATCTTCCATTATTTTGTCTTTACTTACTTCCCCTTATCATATCTTCCATTAGAAGTTACAATTCCTAACTTCCTATAGTTTGGCAAGGAAAAAGAAGCAAGGACTCAGATGTATAGAAATTTTTTACACTTGATCAGATTTTATGATGGAAATGGAAATATATACAGACTGAGACCAAAGCACCCAGAGCTATTTACTCCAGTCCTGTCTGCACCTATAAACTCCTATGCTGCTTTCATCTACACTATAAAGAGAACTACATATTTTACATGCTTATTGCTAGTGCTTCTATGCTGCTTTAATCTACCATAAAGAGAACTATATATTTTACATGCTTATTGCTAGTGCTTCCATGTGAAACATCTTTCTATCTTCTAAAAACAGCCACACAGAAGAAGCATGACCCTACTCCAACCTATCTTCTTTGAAGATTGAAAAACTACAAGAAACATTTGACTCAATGGACTCATATGACACACGCAAGATCTTCACTAGAAATGAAATTTTGCATCTGGCATATATGGCTTGAAAGGCAAATCCATCCAACTAGCATGGTTTTAGACTCCAGTGTGATGCAGAACCCACATGAGAATGTGATACAGTGAAAATATTGTTGAAGCAAGACTTCAACTGTAGCATTGAAGCCATGCTTGCATCATCTCATATACTATGAGCTTTCTGACAAGAAGTAACTGTTGCTGCCACGGTTCCTTAAAACGCATGGTATATCACGGACAAGAAACTTCACACAATGTGTGCCAATATCACTCAAAATTTCTATGCATTCTTGCAAATCTGAGTCATTCACCAACATCACCCATTCCTCCTCATCATCTAGATACTTGAGCTGGAATGATCCATTTTGTAATTTGAACCTTGTTGCAATTTCTTCATATAGCTGGAAACAACCAGCAGATGGATCAAACTTGAAACGAATAGTATCTCCTCTATAGGTAGCTTTGACAACAAATTTTGACACACTATCAACACAAGTTGATTGAACTTTCAAGTGCTTCCGGTTTTCGAAGCTCTGAGAGCCTGATGAACTGTTATGCATCATTGAGCCAGAGCCATTGGATGAGTCTGTCATGCTTGAAGAAGTTGGGTGGTTATGTTCATCAGCTCCATTGCCCCCATCTACACCAAGTTCAATCAAGGAGATTGAACTATGAGAGGCAATACCGCGGATAGAATTTTCTACTCCCAAAATGTTCTTGTTCAAACCCCATTGATCAACCTCTTTTTCAAGAACAGAATCTAGACAGGTTTGTTCAGGACAATCCTGAGCATTTGTCCAAAGGCAGGTTGTCTGGCATGGTCCATCATCCATAGCTATTGATTTTGAATCTTGACTACAATCAACATAAGAAGCATTGTCTTTCTTCAATTCAATATCCTCACAGGAATTGGAGATAAGCACGGCATCATCCTCCAACTTAATGGCTGAGTTCTCACCAGCACTACCAGGTGCTGGAGGTACAACAAAGACTGCTTCTTGTGTTGCAGGTTGAGGGTTTTTCACAGCACTTTTCTCAGGGAACAGAAAACTTTTGTGTGAACCAATTTCTTGGATGATTGATCCTCCTGCCACAAACCCCCCAGTGTGAGGGTCAAACCTCAGCACTCCTTCCACTCCCTGGACAGAATCAAGAACAGACTGTATTTTCTTTAACGAACGATTCACTTTGTTAATCTTGCGGGATGGCCATCTTGAAATTCCATGTTGCCTGCATATCCTTTTCAGAGTTGTTGGGCAAACTGTTCAAAGAAGAAATGTTTGTTAATGCCAAATTTGTCTCTATCAACAAGAATTAGCTTTCAGAAATATTTAACATCATCAGTGAAAGGACAATACACTAGCATACTGCAAGGATGTTAATGAACTCCACCTAGGTTACACACTACACTAGCATACTGCAAATCTCACTTTGTCACATCTCTCTCGCATCTTTCATTTACATCATAAAATATTTAGTGAAATTGCATTCATTATTTCCCCTAGTACATAGTGACTTTGGAAGAAAAAAGACATAATGGCTTTCAGAACCTATAGGTATGCACCTAAATGATGGTGAAGAATAACCAACATAATTCAAACGAGTACATATCTGATTAACAACAAACATCTGTCAAATAACCCAAAATAATAAGTTATGTTAATAATAAATATAAAGAAATTTGCATAAATAACGATGGGGTCTCACCCCCAATACTTTTTGCAGCATCCTTCAGACTACCAGAAAAGTATTGTTGGAGAACACTCAAGCTAACATTCTTCTCCACTGTACTTCTCTTTTTCTCAACCTGCTTTCTTGATCCACTCAGTGCCTATAAGACAAATTACCATGATGTTAAAAGCATAGTTCCAAAAGACATTAAAAATCACTACAGCTAAAAAAAAGTTAAAAAGTTGAAGCATAAAAGGATAGAAGATTCACTCAAGATATACCTGGCTATGAGCAGTTTTAATTCCATTATTTTCCTTCAAGGATGTCTTCTGGAATAAATCATGATCACGACTCATAAATTCTATCTGAGAGTTCCCCCTAGACATTGGAAAAAAGCTTGGGACTTCCTTTTGAAACCCAGCTTGGGAACCTACTATACCAGTTAATTCAGCATCTGAAACTGTCCTCAAACTCTTACAAATTCTCTGCATAGTACCTGAGAGATTGTCTAATAAAAGTTGCTGTTCTGAACTCCCTGTCATATTGACAGGCAGAAAGAATTCTAATACGTAATCATCGTCATTAGTATATGTACTCCTTAGCCTAATTGCAACTGCAGCATTCAAATTATATTTGCGTGCATGATGAACAAGGGGATATTCACTAATATCATAAGCCTTCACATCATTATAGAAGAATGGATGATTTGATTGAAGAGCTTTCCCAGCTATACCTTGCCCTTCCTCAAGATGATGTTCAGCACATGCATGAACAAATCCTCCCACCACTTTATCATTTATATAGCAAGCTGATTCTTCAATACATAGTACACATTTTTCGTCAGACCTTGTATGGCCCTCTTTAATTCGTATTCTCTCAGATTCTTCTCCTATTCCCTCGCTGTAACAACAGGGAATCCATGTCAGTGCCAGTGGCAATCTATGTGCATGACACACAGCTCGTAACACATCAATTATCTCTGTCAAAGCAGCTCTTTTGTTATTTGTTAAACACTGCAGAAAAATAAAAATCGATCTTGTAAGAAGAAATACAGATAAGGCACATCTCAAACCCCTCCCTCCACTCCACTCCACTCCACTCCCCATTTCAGAAAGGACAGGAAGTTTAGCTTTGACACCCTTCCAAATTGGGAAGAAAAAATATTGAGGATACAGAAGATACCTGGGGAACAAGTCGTGGAGGCATAATAGTCCTTAAATTTACATGCTGCAAAAAGTCATGGCATTTGTCATTACAACATTTAATTATAACACAATTTGGAAATATCTTAAACATAGAAAAAGGTTAATTACTAAGTAATTGGAGAGTACAGCCATAACTAAATTGACTAAGATGCATTTAGTCTTTGAAACATCTTAGCACAATTCAAGAGCTTTCTCAATCAAATAAATTGAAGATGCACTTTGAAATAACTATGTCCTATTGAGTATAGGATGTGCCTATACAGGATGACTGACTCTCATTTTTCCAAATTTCGCAAAGTAACCTTAGTTTAATCACAAGAAATATGACTACAAAATGCACATCCTAAGAAATTCTTCTGCTTGCCTGATTACTCCTCAACTACGGTGGGAGATCAACTTCATGTACATTAAATATATAAGATAAGATACTCTGTCAGCCAAGACAGAATTTTCCCCATGATAACCTTGTAATATGACATCCAAGTATTCTATGAAGATACAAGAAGATTACCAAATTCTCAAACAGAATAACACATATGCAAATAAGACTCAAAATATGAAGCAGTGACACAGGCAAACGACATAAATTGAGTATATTCTGAAAGCAGCAAAAGAAAAACCAACCTGGAGCGCATGAGAAACGAATTCTAATTCTCTGTCAAAATTAGGCTTTTCATTTGTAGTGACAACTTCCAGTACAGCACTACATGGCACTTCAGAGTATGGATCAGATACGGGAAGAGCAATTGATCCACGAATCTCGTGATTAATTGCATGATCCAATCTCAAGTACTCAGTTTTATGGTAGTAACCAACATTGGAGGTCCATTCAGGAACATGGGAGATAAACACACGACCAGGAAGCCCCAGACAAGAGCCCGCTTTTACTTCTGCAGAAAAAGTAAATGACCTTGACACTTCACGATAACCTGCAAGCTTTTGGTCTAACAAATAGGGTTGTTCACTTGTGCTTAAGATGAATTCATCACCATGCTTTATAGGTACCCAAACTTGTGCCAATATTCCCCCACCAGCTGATTCCTTAAAGAAGGACAAAGCTCTCAGCATTCTCTCATCAAGAGACCAACCAGGTGACTTTGATATCATGTAATTGCCCATGTCTAAGGTATTATTATGTAGTTGAAATGAGTCATTTTGTTTTTGTTTTGAATCTAAGTTATTTGTATCATTTGCATCATCTGAGAACCCAAACTGAGTGTCAATTTGCTGCAATGCAACTCTATCCATAGAGTTGTAATCTCCACCAACTTCTGTCATAAAAAATGGACCATTATTCTGTTCCACTAAATTCAGTCCATCAGATGGTGAATATGGTATTGAGGCAAATGATGACAGCTCATTAGCCAAACTATGAAATGTTGCCGATGGACCATTGCACCAACCAGCATAGGTATCAAAGTTCATGAGCTCGGAGATGTTATTAAACGTATCCTCTGAAGCTGAACTTTTCATTCCACCATCCAACGGTGTCCAAAAGCCAATTTCTTTTCCCTTAGGGGAAAAGTAGTCTTCCATTATTAGGTTGGAGAGAAAAATTAAAACTGATATTCAACTAATGTTAGAGACCCTTTGAGTAAATATTTGCACAAGACATTCCTTCCCAGTTTACCACCATCCTATAGGCCTGCAAGGTTAACACTGTATGCACGCTCTCTGCAAAGGGCAAGAATTTAGGAAAATTGAATCAAAACTCAACTAAATTTAAATCTTGTAAATAGAAATAATAGGTGATGGAAAAGCTTTGATCCCTTGATCCCTTAAGTAGGTCCATCTAACTAAATAAAGATTAGTCGAGTTTAACTTGACTTCCGGATACTAAAGGTTCAAAGATCCAAAACTCGATCAAATTTCATTTGATCAGAAAAATAAAAAATAAAAATTTCAAACCCTCAACCAGGAAAGGAAAGTTAAACTTGCTCCTTCCTAGAGGAAAATTGCATGGGAAAGTTTTGCAGGAAAACAAATTCTGAGATGAATATTCTGAATCTGGCAATTCACCGAGCACTCTGTGAGCTGATTTAAATTCATGTACACATTAATCTGAAATTCACTTCCCTAGGTCATTTTAACCATGCTCACCAATCATTTATTAAAAACTACCACCTCAGTTAAAATTCTGTCTTTGAAACTTAAGAGAATCAGGATGCAGGATTCAAGAATAATTAGTTCAAAATCCTTCTCTTCTTAATTTTTCAATTTGAATTTCTTCAACCTTGATGAAAGTAAATCCTAAATTGAAAAATCCACAAACCGACTACTCAAAACTATCAATTAAAGCTCAAAAAGAATTTTAATCTACAAACAGGCACAACTTTGTGACAGACAATAAATTCAGCTCAAAATATGTTTAAAACATCATAACACGTAATAAAACAAACAAACAAAACAGCTAACAAATCTAAATAAATAAATAAATAAATAAAACAATGAAATTAAGTTTCACAAAAACCTGAAAGCTTGAATCCGAGCTCCATATAGCAAGTTCCGTCACTGAAACAATGTAATGTTAAAGGAACCAAGGATATCTGAATGCCTATCAACTATTTTTGGCAATGAGTATTGCACCAAACTCCAAAAGCTCGAAACTTGACAATCAAAAATTCAGGATTTTCACAAACCCTAAAAAAAGAAAAGATAGGAATTGCCTTTCCCCCACCACAAGGACAAGCAACGAAGCAACGACTTCAGAGTTCTCAAGGTACTACGAACTACGAAGAAGTAAAGACAGAAAGTGAGATAACTTCTATAAAAGGAAATTTGCGAGAAGTGAAAGTGCGGTTGTGTACGGCAGTTTCACAGAATCCGGTTTCTAAAATTAGAAAGCCGTTATTGTGGCCGACCCGCCACAATTTCCCCCTCAGTGCTACCTTAATCATCTTACCACTCTTATTGTGGACACAATAATATAATCTAAATATATATGTTTTGAATTAAATCAAACTTGTATTACTGTATGTTGCTTTTGGGGTTGTGTAATTAATTAATAATTAGTATATTGCCATGGAACTACCAAACCACCTGGATTCAAGTCGAATCTAATGGCTAGAGAACGATATTTGAATAAAGAAAAAAAAAGCAAGTACAAAATTATTCTGGTGACACATTAAGGATGTTGAGGTTGATGTGCTTTTTATTATTTTAAATTTTTTTTAAATCTTTTCTAACCTTAAACTGACTCCTAGTGGTGGTTATATTTTACCATCCGTACTTTTCGGTCATATGTTTGCGTTTGCGCTATTTTAACAACGAAAATTAGATAATTTCGGATAATTTTCTAAATGGTTAACATAGTTCAAATATATGTTTATGTTTAGTGAGTGGTTAATAAATATATCACGTGTCAAAATTTTTTAACATCAACTTAACTTCATTAATCACGAATTTAAGCGTGATTAACCACAATTTTCATGTGTTTAAATTAACCATTTAAAATATTATTGCAAAAATTGTCTAAATTTGATTGTCAAAAAATCATTTCTCCATATTTAACAGCTCTCACTAAACAATAAATTTTTGCTTTTGTTTAACAGTGCTTTTTTAATTTTTTTATTATCTGTGTTTTTTAATTTTAAAACATTATTATAGGCAATTGAGAACTGTTTGAAAGTGTGAGTGCCTTACGTCACTTTTTTCCAGTGAATGTTATGTTTCTTATTTTTATGCTAGATATTATCTATTAAAGTAGTAAATTTATGCTTTCAAAAGTCAGATGCTCATCTAACGGTGAAGTTTAGGGCATGAATCCTGTTTTAATTATCTGAAACGTATGTTATACGTACCCCCTTACTTTTTTCGTTGGTTATGTGTCATCACTACTGTACTAGACTTTTTCTTTTAAAAAATTTAAGCTAATTCTATATCACATTCATTATTCAAACTCAATGGTGATGAGTATGCCATCAATAATGATACATTTCGTAACATTTTTGGCCAAAATTTTTGTAGATAACACACACACACACACACATCTCGAGATCAAATCAGTTTTTTTTAAAAAAAAATTAGCTTTGCATATTATCGTATTTTTGTTGCCATACTAAGGATGAAAAGATATTTTTAAATTAGTTTTTTTTACAAAAACAAGGCTAAGTCATTTCATTAATTATATTAGACAGAATACATATTGAAATGTCAATAAATAAATGGGACTAGCTAAAAATATGGCTATTCTTATTAAAGAATGGACGACCTCATTTACTTGCTAAAGATGTGAGTTTTAAATTGGTTTTTAACACCCAAAAGTTCACGGATTAAATAGTATGAGTCTCTTTAAGTTTAATTAGTTATATCATTATATATGCTAGTAGATAGTCGTATACGTCTACCTACATTTTTTTAATGAATGTTGTTTTTCTTTTATTAATAGAGGAAATGAAAAAAAGAGGCTAAGCAACTATACTACACCCTACACCATATGACAACAAAGTGAAGACGCAACTTCAACTTGGGGGACATTAATGACGGACCAAGTAAAATTGTCGCCATGACTCATATTAGCTAGCATCTCAGCACAACTATTAGCTTCCCGGTAGATATGGGCTAAAGAAACTCGCCAGTTTGGAGCTCGATCTCAACAAGGAGCTGTTGGAGAGCTGTGATGGAATAGAACCCATTATGAACCATTTGCACCATAGTCAATGAATCAACTCGGATCCTATTCTTGAAGGACTATGATGTTATCTGAGGTGCTTCTATTAGGGACGAAACTACTCTCGTAGGGGGAGATCACTTAGGGTAGAATGCCACGAAGACGTTGGGAAGTGATCATTGTTACCACTTTGTAAACAACGTTGCAACGAGCAATTAGCCTAAATTGGCTAACACGAGTGGGATCTTTGCACTTAGGTATGAGAGTGAGGAGATTCTCATTGACCTTATTGATGAGCTGCGGGTTGTGGAAAACATTAGTGATAAAGTGATGGATGTATTCACCAATAACATGCCATTGCGACTTGAAGAATAGAGGGTGGAAGCCATTCGGGCCTGGGGATTTCAAATTACCCATGGAAAAGAGAGCATTCCTAGTTTCTTCAAAACTGGCCTCACTACCTAGGGAAGACATGTCTAACTCATTAATCACATGATACACATGGTTAGTAGAAAAATTAGCATTAGCAATGAGAGAAGAGACATACAATGTCTTGTAGAAGTCCATTACTAGAGATTGAAGCTTGTCTTCTTCATAGATCCAATCACTGTTGGGATCGAGTAAAGCCACTATCTTGTTCCTCTTTCTACGAGCCAAAGAGGATAGATGAAAATAGCGATTAGCGAGTACTTTTTCCCCTTATAGAGATCCATTTGTATTGAATAACAGAAACTAAACTGAAAGAAGAGAAAATCTGTTTTGTGATTTTATTAAATTGAAATGAGATTACAATGGAATCACTCTTATATAGAGTGATGAGAAGAAGCAAATCAGTTACAACTGAAAAGCCAGCTAGGCAAGGATGGTTACAATCAATAACTGCCACTGCCAGCTTGGCAGTGACTCATCATACATCTCTGACACCCCCCCACAAGCTCAAGGTGGGGGAGGAGGTTCAGAAACTTCACACACATTGAGCTTGGACTTAAGATAGTTGAATGCAGTAGCAGGTAAGGGCTTGGTTAGCACATCAGCCCATTGATCATCAGCACGAACATGGAGAATTGAAAGCTGATTTGCCAAAACCTTCTCACGAACAAAGAACAAGTCAATCTCCATATGCTTTGTTCGATTGTGTAAAACTGGGTTATGAGCCAAAGCCACAGTGCTTTGATTGTCACAGAAAATGACTGGAAGAGAAGCAGACACACATAGTTCTTTGAGAAGTGTTTGAATCCACAACAACTCAGCAGTAACAAGAGCTAAGCTGCGATACTCAGCTTCAGCTGTGCTGCGGGCCACTACTGCTTGCTTGCGTGACCACCATGAAATTAAATTGGGACCAAGGAACACAACAGCTCCAGAAGTAGAACGGCGGTCATCTGGATCAGATGCCCAATCAGCATCACAGAAAGCTCTCAAGGGAAGAGGTTGCTTTGAATCTGCAGGCTTAAAACGCAAACCATGATGTGCAGTTCCTTTTAAGTAACGCAGAATGCGCTTAACAGCAATCCAGTGAGCTTCCAAGGGAGATGCCATAAACTGACATACCTTGTTAACAGCATAGCTAATCTCTGGTCGAGTGATAGTAAGATATTGCAAGGCTCCAACTGTTGATCTGTACAGAGAAGCATCAGCCATTACTGCAGACCCAGTTTTGGACAGCTTTAAGCCACTTAGCATTGGTGTGTTTAGAGGTTTTGCATCAGATAAACCAACTTTCAAGAGAAGATCCCGAATGTACTTTGTTTGAGTCAAGACTAAATTTCCTGATTTGTTGTGAACTTCAATTCCTAGGAAATAGTCCAAGGAACCAAGTTGCTTGAGAGCAAAAGCTGAGTCAAGCTTGGTGATTAATTGTTCAACAAAAGTAGAGGAGTTTCCTGTGACAATGATGTCATCCACATAAATCAACATATAGACCACATTGCCATTGGCTGAGTACACAAATAAGGAGGGATCACATTTACTGTCAGTGAAGCCAAAACTGAGAAGGGTAGATTTCAACCTTTCAAACCAGGCTCTAGGGGCCTGTTTTAAACCATATAGAGCCTTATGAAGTTTGCATACCAAGGACTTATCAGCCCCTTCAAATCCTGGAGGTTGAGACATGTAGATATCCTCCTTTAACAAGCCATTCAAAAATGCATTGTTAACATCAATTTGTTGGAGAGACCATCCAAGGGTGAGGGCTAAGGTCAGAATGAGCCTCACTGTAACAGGTTTAATAACCGAAGAAAACGTTTCATTGTAGTCAAAATCGGGTTGTTGAGAGAACCCCTTAGCAACAAGTCTTGCTTTGTACTTGTTAATTGAGCCATCAGCATTTTCCTTGATACGAAAAACCCACTTGCAACCAACCGGTTCTCTATTGGGAGGAAGGGGCACCAAAGACCAAGTTTCATTCTTTTGTAATGCAGTAAATTCTGCCTGCATGGCAGCTAGCCAATTCGGGTCATTTAAGGCACTTTTGACAGACTTTGGTTCTGAGTGAGTGAGTAAGATTGCAGGCTGCAC
Source organism: Calophaca sinica (assembly GCA_037113605.1). Taxonomy (NCBI): domain Eukaryota; kingdom Viridiplantae; phylum Streptophyta; class Magnoliopsida; order Fabales; family Fabaceae; genus Calophaca; species Calophaca sinica. The sequence goes on from CM073734.1 coordinate 76,427,587, forward strand.
CTTAGGTTTGACAATGCCTGACTTACCTCTAGTTTGCATGTTATGTGTGTTTAAAGGATTAATAACAGGAATAGCAACTGATGAAGGTGGAATGGGCTCAGGAACTGCTGCAGAAACTTGAGTAATGGACTGTTGAGTGGAATTTCCAGCATGAGACAGTTGAGTGGAATTTCCAGCATGAGAAGGTGACTGAGGTACAGGAGAGAAATTGGAGAGAGTAGCAGGTGCTGAGCACTGAAGATCAGAATTATGAGGAGGTGCAGGATTTTGAAAACCAGAAACAGAAGGTATAGGATTAACAGAACAGAGAGGAATAGAGGCAACAGGAAGATTAGAGAGATTGGACAAGGAAGAGGAAGAAGGAAACATGTCAGAATAAGGAAATCTTGCTTCATTGAAGACTACATCCTTAGAAACAAACAGTCTTCCATTTTTAGCTAAACACTTGTAACCTTTATGGGAAGTAGAATAGCCAAGAAATAGACACTCTTCAGACCTGAAATCCAGTTTGTGTTTATTATATGGCCTAAGAAAAGGAAAGCATGAGCATCCAAAGGTTCTTAAAAGCGAAAGTCCGGGCAAATTTTATCAAATAGGACTTCATAAGGAATTTTAAAATCCAAGGATGAGGTGGGGAGCCTGTTGATGAGATAAGCAGATGCAACAAAGGCATGATCCCAAAATTTAAGTGGAAGGGAAGCATGATTGAGTAATGTGAGACCTAATTCCACAATGTATCTGTGTTTGCGCTCAACTACACCATTTTGGTGGTGTGTATGAGGGCAAATGACTCTATGCACAATGCCTAAATCAGTGAGAAACTTGGTGAATGGTCGATATTCACCACCCTAATCTGTTTGCACGGCTTTAATGGGGTGGCCAAACTGAAGCTCAGCCATAGTTTTGAATTGTTTGAACACTTGAAGTGTTTCAGATTTGGACTTAAGTAGATATAACCAAGTAAATCGAGAGTGAGCATCCACAAAGGCAAGATAATACATGAAATTATTGGTGGAAGGAATGGGAGCAGGGCCCCACAAGTCACTGTAAATTAATTCAAGAGGTGCATTATATGTAGTAGTAGACAAATGTGATGGCAATCTATGCGATTTACCAACTGCACAAGCTGAACAGAAATCAAGGACACTTTTATTTGATAATGGGATATTACAAAGATGCATTACAAGCTTGAGAACATTGGAATTAGGGTGTCCTAAACGGCTATGCCAAGTAGAAAACAAATTGGATACAATTGGTGAGTTGTTATTCGTGCGTTGGTCAGATGAGACAAAGCAACACAACCACGCCTAAATTGGATAAATTGGAAGATGGTCACGCCTTGAAGAAGAGGTGACAGATTGTGGTAGTAAGTCGGGAAATTGATAGAGACCATTACTTGTGACCTTTCCACGGCAGCTTCCTTATGTGAGCCACGACATTTAACAACACAGAAGGTGGGATGAAATTCAAAGTAAACTGAGTTATCATGAGCAAATTTGCTAACACTTATGAGATTTTGAGTTATGCTAGGGACATGCAAGAGATTATGTAAAACTAGAGGAACATTAGGATGTAAAGGAGAAGAGAAGGAAGAGGAACCAGAATATAGGATAGGTAAACCTTGACCATTACCAATACGGATCTGGTCTGGTCCTTCAAATCGCACCAGCTGTTGAATGTTCTGTGAGCTATTTGTGACATGGAATGAAGCCCCCGAATCAGGATACCAGGAAGTAACTGGAGGAATTGCAGGACCAATGAACAATGCCTAAGGTGCAGGATTGGCTAATGGAGATGCTGGAGCAGGTGCTATAGGTGTTGCAGGTCTATATATTGATTCCACTGTGGTGCAAAAGGCCTTGCTTGTGGAGGAAGGCCTGGAGGATACGAAGTAGGATGAACATAAGAACTGCCACCGGACGCCATGGATCTTAAGCTCTCTGATACCATATTGAATAACAGAAACTAAACTGAAAGAAGAGAAAATCTGTTTTGTGATTTTATTAAATTGAAATGAGATTACAATGGAATCATTCTTATATAGAGTGATGAGAAGAAGCAAATCAGTTACAACTGAAAAGCCAGCTAGGCAAGGATGGTTACAATCAATAACTGCCACTGCCAGCTTGGCAGTGACTCATCATACATCTCTGACAATTTGTAATGTGTTTTGGTGACTCCAGTATGCTTCTTCCTAAAGAGTAATGGTCACATAATCGTTCCAGAGAGATTTCTGTAAGTGCTATAGGCGTTCATTAAGGGAAGGAGGGTCCAACAAGACTCGATTGATGCCGTCGAGCCTACAGATAATGCGATGCTTCCTTTGAAAGATATGACCAAAGGTATTTTTTTTCCAAGCTTAAAGGGAGTGAGGAACACGCTTGATGTTATCGCTCCAGGACAAAGAGGTACTCGAAGAATGATAGACTTGGGTGGAGAAATCAAGGTGATCCAACCAATGGCTTAAGAATTTGAAATAGGGCCTGCGATTATTATGAGAGACCTTTAGATTCAACCAGATCCACAAGCCTACATGGTCTGGAGACTCTAGGGGAAGATTAGTCACACCAGTAACAGAAAACATAGATTTCCATGAAGGAGTGGCAAGAGCATGAGCAAGCTTTTGTCAAATGTTCCCCCTTTCCAAGTGAAAATGAGCAAGTGTTTAGGCAGTCAGAGAACCCTTGGCTAGTGGTAAAGTTTAACAGAGCACCCTCCAAAGGATCTCCCTTATGAAGAATACAATTGAAATCTTCTGCAATGAACCAAGGCTCTGAGATGGTGTCTTTCAAGGCTACTAGTTCGTCCTAGGTGGTACTAGGATGAATGGTTGTGGGACTGGCATAAACAATAGATAGAATCCATGTTGAAGTGATATTGGCATTGATGCGAAGGTGTACACAATGTCTAGAATATTAAATGGTAGTGACATGGAGCTTGAAGGATTCCAAAGGCACCAAATGCCTCCAGAGAAACCAATGGGATTTGCCTTCTCAACTCTTGATAAGCATGTCTCATGAATAACTTTGTTAGCTCGATCCCCACTAATGTAAGGCTCTAGGATGGCTACAAACTAAAGATAGTAAATGGGTAAACAAACTTTAATGAAAGAAGCGAACAACTTTCCACTTGCTACCTTACAGTTCCAGACTAGGAAACTCATCATAAACATGGTTAGAAAGTATACTGGGTGTCAAGCTAGTGATTTGGGACCATGTCCTTATTAGCATTTGGGATGCTCTTAATATTGAGATCCATATTTTCATTATTCTACTGGTTCATTAGATGGCCTACATCTTCAACAATGGGTTGGTGTTCATCTTCCAGTTGTTTAGGATTCTCTAAGAAACGGAAGTGATTGTTACTCACTTGCTCAATGTCCATGGCTGTAACAAAAGGCAGGGGGAAGTCCTAGTAACAGATGGAGAAGAGGAACTTGTTTGTGGCGTCAAGGTTGCTTCATGAGAGAAAGGGAGTGCATGGTAACATGACTAGATCTAGGAAGAGTGGGCTTTGGGCAGGGCACGATGGTTTTAGGTTTTGGCGTTGTGGGAGCACGATTCACTGCTTGTTCGTGTCGCCTCTTTTTTGACTTGTTAACAAATTTGTGCTCATTTGCGGTTTTACTCAGCCCAACAGAAATGGAGTGGGCCACACGCAATAGGGGGAGCTTGGATGGTTTGACGACATTTAAATTTGAATCATGTAAGGGGGATAAGCAGGAAAAATGGTTGGAGTTAGCATTTAAAAATTCCTAATTACTAGGATTCTTTGTGATTGAAGGCTGCCTTTTCTGACATGTCAAGCCAATCAACATGGGGTAATAGATCTGCATAATTTGGAGTTGTGATGATTGAGGCCATATCATTATTCCCTAAGTTGACTTGATCTTCTACAATATGTGTCACTGACATTCCGGTATGGTTAACATGTGATTAGACTGTCAGGTTGATTGCTGGTGATGTGACGGATGGGCTAGGGCTGGTTTGCGTCGCCATTGGTAGGGGCTTAACAGATTAATTATGAGCCAGATGATTGTAGCATCACAAGAAGTACAAATGAAATTTGTAGGCAACCTTGTACCAATGGCCTTTGAGCCAAGCTTTCCCTACAATAGGTTGATTTAGATCAATTTCAACACAAACACAGACGAACCTGCCTTGTTCCACTCTAAGGGTATTTTGATCAACTTTGATTGGGCATCCAACGATAGAGGCCATGGCCATGAGGAAGCTTTCGTCACAATACACTAAGCTAAGCCCTGAGAATCTTATCCAAACCATAGTAAAGTTGATTTTGACACTGGGGAGATGAAGTCTGGAGTCCACTCGGTGACGGTAAGGTAGTGACCATATAGAAGCTATGGTCAACATCCATGATATCGAAACCACATGAGTTCCAAATCCTTTTGAGCTTATTTTCATCATATTGTACCCCACATTCTTTCCTAGGAGTTTGATGTCAAGCGAATCTTCCCAAAGATTGCAGAGTTCCTAACATATGTCAAGCAAATCTTCCCAAAGATTGCAGAGTTCCTAACATATTCTCATCAGGATGAACTTTTAGGAGACATTTGTTTCCTTACTCATATTCAATGCAAACATGCTTTGAGTAAGTATATCAGTAGTTTTTCGTACCTGAGGAGGAGGCATATAACCTAACACCTTATCTCGGAAGGCAATATGGTTGTCTTTGCCACGATCAGGCAGTTGTGCAGACATAGGGGTTTGAGACCCTAGAGCACTTGCAGAGAAAACGATACCTTCATTTCAAATAGTAATGTTTTTTTTAATGTTTTCTTATTTTATATGTGATTTCATTTTATAGACCTATATCTTTGAAAACTTTTCCTCCTATTTTTTTTAGAAAAATCTTCGATCGCGGATAAAACTAATTATTATTATTAGGCTTTTTCTAACCACACCCCCCATTAGACTAGCCACACCCCCTGCCAGCTTTTTTATTAATGAAAAGACCAGAATACCCCTACCCCAAACCCAATTAGCATTGCGTATGCTATGTTTCGTCTGTCCGTGAATTGAATTCACGTAAGTTACGTAAATTAAGTTTACGGAAGGATAAAAATGTTAAACTAGTTACGTAAATTGAATTTACGTGACTTACGTAAATTCAATTCACGGAGGGGAAAAAAATTTTACACTAGTTACGTAAATTCAAATAACGTAAGTTACGTAAATTGGATTTACGTAACCTACGTAAATTCAATTCACGGAAGGAAAAAATTTTTAAACTGGATACGTAAATTCAAATAACGTAAGTTACAATATTTTAGAATTGTTTTAAAGGTGTACATAATTGAAATTAAATAATTTCAGTATACGTAAACTTAAATTACAATATTTCAGTTTACGTAACTAGTTTAAAAAATTGTTTCCTTCCGTGAATTTAATTTATGTAAGTTACGTAAATTCAATTCACAGAAGGAAAAAAATTTTAAACTAGTTACTTAAATTCAAATAACGTAAGTTACAATATTTTAGAATTGTTTTAAAGGTGTACATTTTTGAAATCAAATAATTTCAGTATACGTAAACTTAATTCACGTATCTTACGTTATTTGAATTTACGTAACTAGTTTAAAAAATTGTTTCCTTCCGTGAATTTAATTTACGTAAGTTACGTAAATTCAATTTACGTAACTTACGTTATTTGAATTTACGTAACTAGTGTAAAATTTTTTCCCCTCCGTGAATTGAATTTACGTAAGTTACGTAAATTCAATTTACGTAACTAGTTTAAAATTTTTATCCTTCCGTAAACTTAATTTACGTAACTTACGTGAATTCAATTCACGGACAGACGAAACATAGCATACACAATGCTAATTGGGTTTGGGGTAGGGGTATTCTGGTCTTTTCATTAATAAAAAAGCTGACAGGGGGTGTGGCTAGTCTAATGGGGGGTGTGGTTAGAAAAAGCCTTATTATTATTATCCAAAAATTGATATTCGAAGAGCATTTCAAGTGCTTTATCTTTTTGTTTAAAAAACATTTTAAAATATAACCCTTTAAGTGGTGATTTGTATTTTTGGATCTTAAGTGGTGGTTATTGCTATGTAATTAATTAGATATCAAGGGTAATAATAAAAAATAAAACGTAGATACCAAAACCGTGTATCTCTTTTATTAATAAATAGGTTTTAATAAGATGAAGGTTATATTCCAAGTTGGAGAATAATTATGCGTGAAAGGGATACACTTTCAGAATGGGTATGGCAATGAAGAAGGCTGCAATATTGTCCTCTTTGGATGACAATCAGGTAGCAGTTCGTAGATTTGGCTTTCTACCATGCCTCTAAAATTTGGGTTATCGGCGCTTGCATAAGAGACCACACAGGTTCATTTATTTTAGTTCACATATTGCATTTTTGAATCAGATTGTAAGTTTGTGATAGAAGGAATACTCAATAAGCTAGACTACATATATGAGGTCAAAGACATATTTTGTAAATGTAGAGAGTATCTAGCTACTCACTCAGACTTTAAGTTAGAGCTCGTCAAAAGGCAAGCTAATATAGTTACTCGTAGTTTAGCTAGAACATCTATATATAACTCTAGCCCTTTCAATTATCCGGATATCCTTGATTTTCTTGTAAGTACTCTACTTAATAATATGAAATAAACTAGCATATTTACCCGTGCCCGCACTGGTTATCTGTATGGGTTATAAAAGTATCCAACATAAGGAATAATTTAAAAAAAAAATTATTAGCAGACTTAAATTAATTCAGAAAATATTATAGATAATTTATTATTAAGTAGAGAATATATGTATTTATATATATATATACTCCAATTTTAAAATATAACAAATAAAACAAAAAATATCAATTCTATTTTCTTTATATTTAGAGATGGTTTCTCAAATATGAGTTTCAACAAAAAATTATAAAGCTCATAATTGAATGATTTATCTAAATTACTGTAAGATAAATTTAAAATAAGTAACATTAAAAAAAGATAATCAATTATCAATATTGGACAACAAATTAATCCTAGAATAAATTGTGGTTTTTCTCGTGTGTAATCTATACTTCCTTTCATTGAGAAGTAAATATGTAAAGTAAATTTTACTCCCCTCCCTTAAAATAAGTTTGAATTATATTCATCTTCCTTAAGAAGTAAATATATATTACACTTTAATCCATTTTAACATAAACGAATATTTTAGCGGTAGCAAATAACTTTAAACCATCATTTAGGAATTTTTTTCCTTTTTTTATAACTTTCAATGTCAATGATAATTAATTTTGAACACTTTATTGTTTATGTTATGACTTTAGAACATAAAGTTCAGTTTTAAATAATTTCATCAGCGTTAGTAATTTGCCCAATATTTTTATTTTACCTTTTATTACTCCATAGTTGATAATAGGGTTTAAAAATATATGTTAATAATATTGTGAATCAAAAATAGAGGAAAAAACATGCAAAAGAAGTTTGATTATATTAAAATAGACTAAAGTGTAATACATATTTACTTTTTAAGGGAGATTAGTGTAGATTTTAATATAAGAGGAAAAAGAAATGTAACTCAAGCATTGTTATGGGAAGGAGAGTGCAATTTTCTCCGATAAGTATTACATAAGATAGGAGGGGAATGTATATTTTGACATAAGAGTGGAGGGTGTGTGTAATTTAAGCATCTTTCAATGGAGCATTTTGACATAAGAGTGGAGCATTTTTGCGAATGTATATTTAAACATTCGCAAAAAATTATAAAATTAAAAGTAACCAAATTTGTATGGTAAAATAGTGATGTATAGTGTTTGTCAAAAAATATAATGATGCCGATAACTGATATAAATAATAAATAAAAATAGATAAGACATTTAAGAGAATGTATTAATGAATTACGCTGTAAAATTATTGTTTGACATGAGATGATAATAGTTGCAATAACTAATATCTATAACTAAAAAAAAAATTGACATTGATTTAGGCAAAAATTTTAATGATTTTTATGTTGTCGCATGACCTAGATAATATTTTGATTGAATAATAAAGGTCCAGGTATGAGAGATAATTGATTTATATGCTATAATTTATTTTATTTTAAATTTGAATTTGTTTTTATTCAAATTTGATTGAATAGTAAAGGTCCAGATATGAACATTAATTGATTGATATGATTTAATGCTTTAATTAATGAAATATCATGAATTAAAAAATTAAAATAAAATATTTTGTATTTTGGCCGGAAAAGAATAAATGTGGAACTACCATGAGGCATGAATCTATGTGGCAAAACTCCGTTTTATATAATATAGTAGATATATACACTTCAATTTTTTTTTGAAATATAGAAAATAAAATAGAAAATATCGGTTCTATATTTATTTATGATTAGATATGATTTTTCAACTATGAGTTTCAAAATAAAAAAATATAAAGCACACAATTGAATTAATTATCTAAATTATTGTAAGATAAATTCAAAATAAGTTACATGAAAAAGAGATAATCAATTATCTATGCTGAACAACAAATTAATCCTAGAATAAACTCTGGTTTTTCTCATGTATAATATCGGAGTTTTAAGAATGAGAAAATAAAAATACATATTGTTTTAACATTTATTATAATTAAACATAAACAATGATGTGAATGCTGCAATGTTGAAATTTTTTAAATTTTAATAATATGTAAGAGATAAAATATACAAATTATGAAAAAAGAAAAAAAATTAAATTTAACCTTATATAGTTATGATTTTTAAATTAAATATTATGATGTACATAGTAAAATTAATCATTCATGAAAAGTTATAAAATTAAAACTAACCAAATTTGTATGGAAAAATAATGATGAATAATTTTTGTCAAAAAATGATGAATAATTTTAGACAATTGATATAATTAATAAATAAAAATAGATAAACTATTTAAGACAATATATTAATGATTTACACTGCGAAATTATTGTTTGACATGGTGTAATAATGTTTGCAATAATTAAAACAATAACTAAAAAATAAAAAAATTGAAATTGATTTAGGGAAAAAAACTAATGTTAATTATGTTGTCACATGGCTTAGATACTATTTTGATTGAATGAGAAATGTCCAGATATGAGAATTAGTTAATTGATATGCTTTAATTTATTATAGTTTGAATTTGAACTTGATTTAATTCAAATTTGATTGAATGGTAAAAATCTAGATGTGAGCATTAATTGATTGATATGCATTAATTATTGAAATATCATGAATTAAAAAATAAAAAATAAAATATTTTGCATTTTGGAGGAAAAAGAATAATGTCACGTGGCATGAGTCTGCGTGGTAAAACTCTATTTTATATAATATAGTAGATAGTTGATATTAATATATGTATGTTCTTTCACAAAATAAAAACCATATATGTTTTACAAATTTATTTATACATAATAATTTTGGTTAGGAGTTTAGACATATTATTTGACATTTTAGAAAATTTAAGCGTGTTGAGTTACGCATAATTATTTATTAATTTATGTAAAATATACCAATTTAAATCATTTAGATCTCAACAAATCATTTATGGCAATTATTGGTGAAACCAATTTAGTAATTAATGATACAAACAATATCTGATTTTTGGTGAAATCAATTTAGTAATTAATGAATATCTGAAAATATAAATATAAATATAAATAAGCTAAATAAAATAAAAAATACATTTTAGCGGGAATTGGGAATAACCAGGTTTTGACATGTGGCATGGTCCCACGTGGTAAAACTCTATTTTATATAATATAGTTGTTTTAGTTCCCTTAAAAAAAACATTTATGAAATGTTACTTGTGTTACATGTCGAAATAAGTAAAAAGTATATAATCTATATATGTTTTATAGTTCCCAAGAATATATGAAACACAAAAAAATAGTTCATAAGAATATGTGTGTGTATGTGTGTTATTGTTAATATTTGATAATTCTTATATTAGGTATATTTTTATTATTTTATACAGACAGAGACACCCATAACGTGAGAATACAGATAAATAATTTTTTTATAAATATTCAAAATTTAATAAATCAAAATTTGACTTAAAATTGTTTATGTTAAAATGCAGTTTTTCATGCAAAACAATTTAATTGTAGAAAGTATTTTAAGATATGTTTCTGACTTGTAGGTTTAGTTTAAGTAAATTTCACATACACATTCAATCATATTTTACTGTCTTGGTTTATCGAATTAATATGATAAAATATTGTTGCATGTATGTCAAAGTCTATTTACATTGTTAGTATATAGTTATTAAACATTTAAAATAATTTTAAATTCATTTTCATTGTCCGGTGTTTCTTTTCGTTTTGATTCATGGTAATAAATATTTTTTTTAAAGTAAATATTAAATGTCACTTTAAGTAAATTTATTTTAATAATAGTAAAAATATTGTGTCAATATGATAAACTTGTACGTAATGTTTAACAAATCCCATGCGTTGGTATATATGATTACTGATTTATTGAGGCGAAAAAACAAGATATTTTGAATTTTAAACTCTTTCACGTTACTATCCTCACGTACGTCACGAGATTTTTCCAGCGACGTGCAATACCTTATGCCTGTAATTGCAATTCAGGCATTAAATTCTGAACAAAAATGTATACGATACACTTTTTAAAATTTAGCCGGGAACATTCCTTTCAATACGTTGTGATATCATTTTTTTCAGATATAATATTCGTCCACTATTTATGATTTAAATTATATACAAATGTTAACTACTTTTATCCTATTTAACGATGTTATTCCAAAAAATACTCCCTAAATTTATTGAAGTTGTCTTTTCTAATAAAATATTTTACTTTAAAGCAAGAGTGAATTTTTCCGATAATTTTACTAGAATTTTCCAGATTTGCTAGGGAAATCTTGCTACGGATGTTTGTCGAAGTTAATTTATAGTGGATTAGCTGTGCTTTTACTTCAAACGAAAATTTCTTAGCTAATTTTACTAAAAGTTTTAACACAAACGACACCTTTTCCACAACTATATTTACCTTTAGCTATTTTTTCCCTCCAGTTTCCCTCACGAGCTTTTCGTTTTTCTCACATTTCACACTTCTCTCGTGGTTCTGCTCACTTATGATTTCTTACCTCGGCTCTTCCTACTCATTTTCAGATTTCTCTCACTTTCTCGCTCTCGGCTCTGTCTCCCCCGCTTCTTCAAGATTTTCAAGATATCCAACTATAATAGGTGAGCTTCCATTTATTGGATTTCATTTTTTGATTTCTCCTCTTATTTACAATAACATTCGATTTCATCTTTGATTTTCAATCTCCTTCGATTTCATCTTTCAGATCTTCGATTTTTAGAAAATCTAAATTTAAATAGGGTTTATCGGTGAACTTCCTCTTCCATCTGGAGTCTGAATTTCTATTTGTTTAGTTTATATTCAATTATCTTGACTCAGTTCTGATTGCACCAAAAGTTCGTTATTGTTGCATTTGGCATGAACCTTCATGTTTTCATCCATCGTTCGGTAAGTTTCGGTGATTCATTTTCAGGATTTATAAATTGGTTATATTTATATGTTGACATTAATGCCGAGAAATTATCTATAATAATTAAACTGTAGCAGTTGGTTTTAACATGAAATCTTTGATACCGAAATTATTGTATTATAGAACACATTGATTTTAAGCTTTCATTTATGGACAATGTGCTATATCACACGAGCTAATGATATTGAAATTTTCATATGTGGACAATTGGTGACTTTTTGCTGTTCCTAATTTATGAAAACCCAAGAATTATTAATCCTCCGACTATAAGCAAGTCATAGAATCTTTCTTAGTGATCTACCTGACTGATATTTATCTTAATTTGGGGCATATACTGATAAATATACTGATTTTTGCAGTGAATTCCTTTTCAACCAACAAAGACCAGTATGAATGGTTTCTTTGATTCTATTGAAAGCATATAAAATAAACTAATTTGGTTTCCAGGAGAAGAATCGACCACGGTGAATTTAGTTTACATGTTAATTGACTTTATGAGTTATTTGTTGTTATTGTGATTAAGTCCTATGAAAATTATTTCCATTCACAATGAAATTCTGGTGCCTACCAAATGATTCTGATTCTGATCATCCATACAGTATATATTGAGTTGAGGATTGATCTAGATTTCATTACATTAGTTAAGACGGTATATATGAATTTACTTTGGGCTAATTTTTATTTTTTTCTCTTTCCGATGAAAGGTAGTAAGTGTAGGTGAAGCAGTGGAGTTGAGATGACTGAGAAAGAAACATTAGTAGAAGTAAAGGATATTTGTAGAGGCACGTGATAGGATGAATGATGGGGACATTGCTCTCAAGCAGACAGATGTTGGAAAGAGTTGTGATAATTGATATTCTTGAAGCATAGGCAAGCATCTCTGCCTCCTGACTGTTCTTCTAATTAGCCTGATTGTGTACAATGAAATGGTTCCTTTCTATCATGTTTCGTTAATTAGCTATTCACTAGACTTCGTAATGTTTCATTACTCATCCTCTAGAAGGAGAAAAAAACTTCGCAAAACATTGCTTGTAGGGATACTCTTCCTGAAGTTGAAGTAGTTTTTGTCCTAGCTACTAGCCAATTGCTATTAGCCCTGCTTAGAGCAAGTGTTATGCCAAACCAATTTTTTATATCTCATACTTATTTTGATCTTTTAAGTTTCTATTTTCAGGGAAGTGTTTTAAATATTTGTTGCTTAATTTGCTTGTCCTCAATCCCGCATGGCTGCAGAGAGAGGTTTCCTTCTCTGCTACTTCTCCAACCTACTATTTTCCAGTATAGACTTGATAGAATTTCTTTGCCATCATTGAGAATCTAGATTCTATTATACTTATAATGTGACATGCTTCATTGAGAAAATATAATTCAGGCTTATTAAACTTAGGATCTTATAGTATGATATGAATTGAATTGAATTGAGTGGCAAGATGGTGGGCATTATTATTATTTAATCATCACCAAAGTATTCAATTATTCTGTTATCTCATCTCCTATCGTTGTTTCAGGATTTAGTGGCACTTAGCCTATTTGGAAACAAGCTCAGCAGAGCTGAACTGATTGTTCAGGAAGTTATCAAATATAAATATCTCAAAGAAAACTGGCTGAACAATAATCTAGTTCTTAAAAATTGGTAAGTTTTCTCATATTTAAAAAATCTTAAACCACATATTCTACTTTGGTCTTCTTAGTCCTTGTTGAAGAGAACTAAATTGCTTTACTTCTAGTGATGGTGAGCTTATTGGGTATCATTTTTAAGGATTTAGCAGAACTAATTTACAATTCAACTTTCACAAACAGTTTTGGGGAGTTGACCTTGGCTTTAGTGGTAATTGGCTGAAATTTCCTTGTCATGGTTCTCAACGTGCAGAGCAAGGTAAGCTGAACTTCCTAGCAGGAATATCCTTCTGCCCCTCCTGTCTATGTCTTGACATACTATGAGAACCCTTAAATCACTGCTTTCTCAGAAGTTATTATATTCCTTTGTTCTCGTAACACTAACAACTACTACATATCCTTAAATCCTCGTTGGTTACAGTATATATTTTAACTCCAGCAAAAACCTGATATCAATTATCATATTATCAAGAAGGAACCAAATTGTAGTAGCTTGTATATAGTTGTACCTTCCTCTAGAACTAATTGACAAGGAGTAATGAGTGAATAAGTTTTCATTTTGCATATGCAGACATCTGTTCCAAAAAGGATCAAAGATTGTAAATGCTTTCATGCTCATTTTATTATTTAGCTTTCTTATCGTTATTTATATTATATTGTACTTTGTATGCTAACCTTTTATAATCAATTTTTTTGCATAGTTTATTCTTTATTGCTTTACCAAGCATCCTGGCTATGGATAAATCTCCAACATACAAACTAAAAACATTAAAAGAAACCTTAGATTGTTGCATCAGTAACATTTTCAAATAGAAGTTTTGTTTTGCCTGATGGTACTTTGAATCAGTTGTTTTTTTAACTTGTTCAGGAAATCCCCCTCTGTGGAAGACTCTCTCACTGTAGTCATGATTGCTGTTTCTTCTTGTATTTCTAACATTGAGAATCACACATGCACACACAAACAATCTAAAAGGTTTAATAATTAGGAATGAACTGAAAGAAGTGCCTCTTATAAATTCTGCAGTTTAGTTGCCTATATAATCTTCTTTGTTGATCTGCTTTTTCTGCTGATGAGTTCTTTGTCAAGGGATTCAGGTGTTTCCACTGTTAACACTACAAGAATTTATTAGATTTGCTACAAGGTCCAGCTTTGTTCAACATATTTGTTCAGCATTTATTGGAACATTGGTACATTCTAATTCTTCCATTTCTCCCCTAGAGATAACTTAGAATGTTATTTCCAAAATGCTATTGTGACTTACTATGAGGAAATTAATCATATTTTTTATTTGTACTCAAAATCTAGTCAATTATTTTCTTTATGTCTTTGTCTGTAGATTGATCTTATGATACCTGGAAATCAACCTGTCAAAGCAATGACTTATCTTTGTGAGCCGACATTATTTGGGGAATCTAGAAGCACGTACAGGCTAACATTGTCTTTAGTCTTCCTGCTGCATATGTGGTGAAATATCTAATGATTTTGGTACTTTCCTCTTTTTTGTTTTTTTGTTTTGCTTTCTAGTTTTTTTTTGTGCTTTACTTTATGGAGCATGTCGACCATTGTTTTGAGACATCTCTTGTGATTCCTTTCTGATTAAAATTTTATTGATCTCTAATCCTGTTAGCATCATATTTGTTTTTGAGTTTTTCTCTCTGTAATTTTTTTTTCTCTTATCTATGAAGTTTTATGCTGATGTAGTACTTTTATTTGTTCTTTAATTTTGATCTTTTGATTCCTAATTTGTCGTTATGGTTTTCTCTAATTTCTAAGTTTTTTGGCAGTAAAGAAGCAGCTAAAAGTCAGGTATCTAATGGTATTGCTAGCTTGCTGGGTCAAGTGTGACGTTGAGGATTCAATTGTAGTAGATGCACAAGACACTAGGAGATTTAGTTTAATGTGCAATTTTTTTTTGTTAATAGCTGTTAGATGAATATAATGGTTTAATGGTAACTATATTCATGATTTTGGAAATATTTGGACTGAATTTCCTTCCTTGGAAGTATTGAACATTGTTTTGATTTCAATGAAACAAATATACAAATTTGTATTATTGGTATTATTAGAATATGATATGAAATTGTAACTTGTATGTTTGGATTTAATTTGTATGATAAAGTGGGTGTTTTCCAATGAAATATGAGTTTTTTCCAACAAATCACGGTCCAATAATATCGCTTGGAATTAGCTATAAAATGTTTTCCAATTAAAAAAACACTCAATAGCAAGGAAATATCTACAAAATTACTATGAAAATTTAGCTATAAATTGACTATAAAATTGCTACGAAAATATTGTAGCTATTTAGCTAGGAAAAAATAATTTTGAACAACATTTTGCTATGAATTAACTAGATAATAGCTATGTTTTTTTTAAGATTTGCTACAAATTAGCTAGGAAATTTTTTCCTAGCTAATTAGCCACTCAAATTGTGCTACGAACAATTTAGTAGCTATTTCGTAGCTAATTTGTAGCTAAATTTGTTTGCTAGAGATTTGCTACGATTAGCTACTAAATTCGTCGTAGCCAATCACAGATTTTCTTGTAGTGAATGAGAATAACCAATTTTCTTCATAAGTGTGAAATATTTTTTTTTTTTTGCTTATATTTCAGACCGGAGGGAGTATGTTGTAATCCTACTAATGTCTCAAGTGGCGAGGATAAATTAATACTCTTAAGTAAAGTCTTAAATTCGTCGTAGGAAATTTATCTAATTAATGCTTGCTTGAGCAAATATTATTTGAAGTTTAAAACAAAATATAATGTCTCTCTCAATACTCTCTTCATCATGAACCCTAAACAAAACAAACTCTCTCTAGTAACATCTATGTAAATTAATCCACATCTAGCACACGTTCTCGTAAGCCCTCACAGACTAACAAAACCCTTACATCTCTGTGAAGTTTTTTCACTCTCTCTCTTTCTCTCTCTCTAGTCCTTTGATCTTTTTCTGAAACCCTCACATTGGGCACACGATCATGATGTCAAGGCTCTTCTTTCTATTTCTCTCGTCTGTGGATGGATGGTGGCGAAGCTCTTCCCTCAAACACAATCCTTTTCCTCTCTTAGACAAAAGGCTAGGATTGATTTTCATTGTTTTACCTTTTTTTAGTATCTTTTGTTTGATCGCACCATAGGAACCCGTGGACGTTAAATAGAGCGGATGCTAAAATGTGGCGGGCATGATGGGGAAACTGGAGGCAATTTCTGTTCTAAGGGCCTGTTTGGAACAACTTATTTTGAACTTATTTGAGCTTATCTACTGATATAAGCACTTATGCGGGTGTTTGGATAAGCTTATAAAAATAGATTATGATATTTGATAAGTTGTTTTGAGTTAATTCTCACAAGCTCTCCTGTATGGCTTATACAAATAGCTTATACGGAGCTTATGGGCTACTCCTCTGCACACCCGGTTTCAAATCCCACGCATGCTAATGTTCGCCCTTGAAATTTATTATTTTACGACACGATCAATTAGCATTGAAACCCGCTCGCCCACCTCTAAACATGAATTGCTTATGTGTTCGCTCCCTCTCCTCAATACAATTTACTTTTTCTCTGTTTCATATTCATGTTTATTTACAAATATTTCTTATACTGCATGTCAGAAATAAATACTAAATATTAAATAAACATACACAAATTGGGAAACTTAAAGATAATCGAATGACAATGTTTTTCCAATTCTTTCTACACCGACTCTAAAGAATGTGTTTTTTTTTTTTTTTGAAAAACTCTAAAAAATGTATTTGTTTCAAACTATGTAAATATATTCTCACGCAAATAAGTATAAAAACATAACATTCTTTTGGTACAAGTTTTAAAAGAATCCCAAGAATATCTTACTCATGTTTTCTCTTTTATTTATTCATTTTCATCATAAAAGAAAATATTAACGAGAGTATCATTATCATGTACTTTTTTTTTATAAATAAAAAGTTTAGGTGAGTTAGGTCCCGACAGTTCACTAGAGTCAAAGAAAGCCTCACACTCAAAGAGCGAATACAGAAGCACTTATATATTATCCAGCCACGAAATCCTCACCTCGACAACTAGATTCGAACACATGTACTTGTGGGATATGAGCCGAATCCGTACCGACTGGACAATCATTATTAGCTAGAGTATCATATACTTGCCAAACATTCTTTTAGTAGTAGTGTTCTCATTAATATCATTATTGACAATATGGTATAAATCCTCTTCATTTCTCAAAAAAATAGAAAACTCAAATACTATAGTTTTAAGTGTATAAATACATATAAATGCACAATTCATGTCACAATTTTAAAAATATGTGCATTTATATACCCAAAACTATAGTAATAGAAATCTCAATTTTTTTTGAGAAATGGAGAGGAACTTGACTCTAAAACACACCCTCAAATTTTCTTAGAGACGAATGAAATGCGGCACTTATAGCAAGAGAACCCAAGGAATATCCCAAAATGATCCAAATACAAATGAAGAGGAGAGCAAAACCAGAGCAACAATACATATTTTTTTTTTGTTACAAAATAAATCTAAAATTTGTAAATATGGAGATGCAGGGGATCGAACCCTGTACCTCTCGCATGCAAAGCGAGCGCTCTACCATTTGAGCTACATCCCCATATATTTACTAATTAATACAGCAAAACATATTTACTACTTAATACAACAAAACATACAACAGAAAAATAACGTCGACGATAATACCAAGAAAAACTCAAGAATTATGATCTTGTATACATAAATTCAATCAAACAATAATACCAAGAACTAATTTCTATCTCCCAATTAAGTCAGAACTCAATAAGAGAGAAGAGGAGGTAACCCATTATGTAAAAAAAACTATCAAGGCTAATTCAACTGGATGATTGTCAATTTATTCCATTCTTTTTCATTTTTGTCAAATCGTAAATGTAGGGACAACTTGAATGTAGATATGAATCATCAAGCATCTCCATTACTTCATCTGGACTGGACTTATTGTTGGAAGTATGGAGTTGCCAATCGTTGTCAACTGAATGGGAAGAGGTGGCAGTAGCCTCATTACTTCTGGAGCGTCATTCGTACTGCAAAAAGAAATGGAGATAAAGGAAAGTGCATTATTTTGAGTCATGTTGAAACAAATTAACAAATAAGTATAATTCTTTGAGCGGTCGTATTCTGCAAACAGAAAATGTACAAAGAAAAACAACTATATCAATTGTAACACTATGTTTTTTATAAATAGACTAATATTTATAAACAACTAAAAAGCAATTTATAACTTACTCATTCAAAATATTATTAATGTTATCTCTGACTTGGTGGAAAAGTTTGATGTTATCCTGCAACTGGAAACAAAAATGGAAATAACAGAAAAAGTTGTTAGGTACCAGAGTATCGGAATGGTGTCACACAACTAAAATAAGAGACGAGAAAATAAGGAAATGAACACACAAAATTTACGTGGAAAACCCTCAACAAATAAGGGAAAAACCACGGGGCAAGGCCAGAAGAATTTCACTATGTGGAAAAATATTACAAGAATACCTCTCACAAAATACCTCACAAATACTCTCACAATACTCTTGTTGAGTATAAGAAACAATAAAAGATGAGAAGAGAAGAAGATTTGGGATGATATAAAAATTTCACTTGGGCCTCCTTATATAGGCTCCAAGGGAGCACCCAAATCAAGTTCCCACCGATGTGGGACTTAATTCCAACAATTCTCCCACTTGAAGATTTGATTGAGTCAATCATATCTTCACACCACTCTTTCTGCCTTGCCATTCCATGTCGCTTACGTTTCTGATAGGCCATAGGAGGATCGACACCAAATAAACTTGTCAGCATTGATTGGCTTCGTCATCACATCTGCTAGGTTATTTTTGGTGTGAATCTTTTGCATATCCACGGTTCCTTTCTCTACCACTTCACGAACAAAGTGATACTGGGTATCTATATGCTTTGTCCTGGAATGAAAAGCTGGATTCCTTGCAATGTGCAAGGCACTCTGACTGTCACAATACACAGTAATCATATTGCTTATGCCCGAAGTTCCTCCATTAAACCTTTAATCCAGATAGCTTCCTTGCAAGCCTGGTAGTCGCCATGTACTCACCTCTGTAGTAGACAAAGCTACAACGATGCGTAATTTAGATAACTTGACTCACCGCTCCCTCGCAATTGTGAATACATACCCGGTAGTGGATTTCCTTTTATCAAGATCACCCGCAAAATCTGAATCAACATAACCCTTGACAATGAATTACGATCCTCCGTAACATAATGCAACATCCGAGGTTCCTTTGATGTATCTAAGGATCCTCTTAACAAAGATTCCAATGCTCTCTACCTGGATTTGCCATAAACCGACAAACCGCTCCCATCGCTTGTGCAATGTCCGGTCTTGTACATATCATGGCATACATAAGGCTTCCCACCGCCGATGCATACTGCATCGAGACATTTCCATCCTCTCCGCTTCATTGTTAGGACTCATACCTGAGGATAATTTAAAATTGACAGGAAGCGGGGTAGAAATTGGCTTACAGTCTTGCATGTTGAAGCGCCGCAAGACCTTCCTTAGATAATTCTTTTGAGAAAGCCAAATCTTCCTATCATTTCTGTCTCGGTGAATTTGCATCCCTAAAATCTTGTTTGCGGGTCCCAAGTCCTTCATATCAAACTCCCTAGCCAACTGTGCCTTTAATTCCTGGATTCGATCTTTGTTGGGGCCTACCACCAACATGTCATCCACATACAACAGCAAAATGATGAAATCATTATCATCAAACCTCTTGTAGTACGTACAATGGTCTGAACTCAGTCTGTTGTAACCAAGGCTAATTATGAAGGAATCAAATCTCTTGTACCAACATCCGGCGCTTGCTTTAGACCGCATGCAGATATTTGGTCAACCTACAAACCAAGTTTTCTTTTCCTTGTTCTTTAAAGCTTTCTGGTTGGAACATATAAATTTTTTCTTCAAGCTCTCCATGAAGAAAAGCAGTCTTTACATCCAACTGTTCAAGATGTAAATCAAATGCAAAGACACATTGCCAACACTACCCTCGATAGTAGTAAGTCGACAACCGAGAAAATATCTCGCCAAAGTCTATCCCTTCTTTACGAGCATAACCTTTGACTACAAGTCCGCACGATACCGCTCCACTTGATCATTGCCGCCTCGTTTAATTTTGAACACCCATTTGTTCCCGATGGCTTTCCGACCTTTGGAAGTTCAACAAGTTCCCAAGTCTTATTTCTATGTAGGGCTTCCATTTCTTCTGCATTCTTTGTCATCCATTGAGAAGCATCCGAACTGCTCAACGCTTCTTGAAGAGCCGATGGTTCACCTTCTTCTGGCCAAAAGACAAGATGCATCATGGCAGCCATAACATAGTCCGAGTGCCATGATGGTGCCGTTATCCGACGTGTTGATCGTCGAACTCCTTCATCATTGACCTCATCTGGTTCTTGTTCTATGTGCTCTGGTTCGCCGGAAGAATCATCTTCTTGAAGTCTTTCTCTCCAACCGCACTATAGCAGTCTCCTTGGAAGTCTTGTCATTTTTCTCGCTTCACTTTGCGGTTCATTTTCTCGCAAAGACTACATCTCTGCTAACAATAAGCTTGCGGGTAGTGGGGTCCCACAAGCGATACCCTTGACATTGTCAAAGATAACCCAAGAATATACATTTTCCGGATTTTGGATCCAATTTTGTTCTTTCTTGGGAGTTGTACATTACGCACGCAGGACATCCGAACACATGTAAAGAAGAATAATCTACCGCTTTCCTTTCCACATCTCCATTGGTGACTTCAAACCAATCGCTGATGGCGATCGATTTATCACGTAATGTGCGGTTTGATCGCTTCGCCAAAAAGATTTGGCCAATCCCGATGTTCTCAAAGATAGCTCTTGTTCTTTCTAGGAGAGTCCTGTTCATCCGCTCTGCTACACCATTCTGTTGAGGTGTATGTGCAATGTTGAATTGTCTCGTAATACCCTCTTGCTTGCGTAATGATAGAAAGTTACCATCTACATATTCTCCTCCATTGTCCTGGCCCTCAAGCACTTGATTTTCTTCCCGTTTCAAGCTCTACTTGTGCTTTGAACTCCTTGAATACCGGAAACACATCGACTTCTTCTTGATTGGGTACACCCACAATCTCCTGGAGTAGTCATCAATGAATGATACAAAATACTTTGCTCCCCATGGATGTTTCCGCGACTCCCACACATCGAATGTATCAAGTCTAGTATGCGTTTGCTTGGTAGCTACTTTTGCAAATTTCAATCTATGTCGCCATTTGTCACACGTTGCTCACGAAGGGTAAAGTTACCGCCTTGAGCGGGTAAGAGATTGCGTTCCGCAAGAACTTTCAAGCCACGCTCGACATATGGCCTAGCCTCGCGATGCCACATCATCGTTGATTCTTCATGGCTCATTGATGCAACCGATGCATCCGCCTCTTGCAACGTATCTCCCAAAAGCATGTATAGATTGCTTGTGATCTTTTTCTCGCTTTCATCACCACAAGGTTGCCTCTTCACTACTTTCAAGACTCCACCTTCAATATGGATCTTGCACCCGAGGTCATCCAATTGCCTAGTGGACAATAGATTCCTTTTCAAGCCATTCACATGTCGCACTTTGTATCTTACTTAACGGTACCATCTTGCATCTTTATTCGACAAAGATCGATTCCAACAATTTCTAAGGTGTGATCATTTCCATAAACACGGATCCTACCGAGACAGGCTCATAAGTACAAAACCAATCACGGTGTGAAGTCATGTGCCACGCCGCTTTGAATCCACTATCCGGACATCATTGAGCTTCCTTCCACCTTTAGAACTTGTTGCCCGCTATACGTGATTTCTCCATCATCCGAGGTACTTGCAACACAACCTTGAGAGGTTGATGCTCCTGAGGTCTTCTCTCCATTCTTCTTGTTCCAACACTCCTTCTTCAAGTGCCCTCTCATGCCACAGCTTGTAGCATTTGAGATTCTTTCTTCTTCGAGATTTTGATCTACCATGATCTTGGCTCCCCTTTGGGGCCATGTTCCGCTGATCCGCCTCTCTCGTCATCGATAAAGCTTCGCTTGCTTGAACTTTCGACCTTTCCTCCTTATTCTTGCGCTGGATTCTTCTTCAAGAATTGCACCGCAACATCATCAAAGTGAAGAGTGTCGGCAACATTATTGTTTGTAATGTTGATGATGAGTTGATCATCTGACCGGTAAACTCAAGTAAAAGTTACGCACGCTCATTTTCTCGCTATTTTGAAATCGATCTTTGTGGTGAGCAAATAGCGTGTTCAGGTGTTAATGTGATCCGTCACCAATGTGGATTCACTCATTCAAGAGTGTAGAGTTTCCTCTTCAAGAATATTCTTGTGTGAAGTGACTTAACCTCGTACAATTTGTTAAGTACATCCCAAATCTCCTTTGCAGTCTTCTTTTCTGCAACACTTGACAAAACTGAATCCGCCATTGCTAGGTGCAAATTGGCAACAGCATTGCCATCCTTCTCTTTCCACTTTTCATCAGTCATATCTGCAGGTCTGCCTTCAATTGCTTCCAAGCAATTATCCTTCCTCAAAACTGCCGCCACCTTCAATTTCCACAGGGAGAAGTTACTCCCGTTGAACTTCTCTATCTCAAATTTTGCTGCCATGGTTGTACACGAACCAAACCGGATTACACTATTTCACCGTGAATAGTACAGTATACGTGAACAGTATTGTACGTATCCCGTATACCAGAACAAATCCAGTATATGTTAACAATTACTGTAAAAGTATACAACCACACGTATGAATAGTAACCGTATATGGGAATAGTATCGTATACTGGAATAGTGACTGTAGACCGTAAATAGTACACCAGGTAAGTTCCCAGGAAAGAGAGGTGGGTCACCAATGGACACGCTTAAATACCAAGTCTTTCCTTAGCCAGAACTTTTCCTAGACATGCACTTCTACACTACCACACTATTTTCAGCAACAATTCTTTTCTGATGTGGAAGATCAGACAATGCTGCAACCACAGAGCATACTAAGAACCGACACCTTCCTAGAGTGACGCAGCGGAATAGTATCACCAACCTTGTGGCTCTGATACCACTGTTAGGTACCAGAGTATCGGAATGGTGTCACACAACTAAAATAAGAGACGAGAAAATAAGGAAATGAACACACAAAATTTACGTGGAAAACCCTCAACAAATAAGGGAAAAACCACGGGGCAAGGCCAGAAGAATTTCACTATGTGGAAAAATATTACAAGAATACCTCTCACAAAATACCTCACAAATACTCTCACAATACTCTTGTTGAGTATAAGAAACAATAAAAGATGAGAAGAGAAGAAGATTTGGGATGATATAAAAATTTCACTTGGGCCTCCTTATATAGGCTCCAAGGGAGCACCCAAATCAAGTTCCCACCGATGTGGGACTTAATTCCAACAAAAGTTACAGCGACAAAGAATGGGTTAAGAATGCAAATTACTAAAAACTGCTTCAAATATCGGGTTGAAGAAAATATGCATTAACGTTATAATATTTTGACTGAATAAACTTTATGTTCATATCTAACAAATTTTTTGTTTCTTTCGGATATGTTATAATTGAAAAAATCTCTATAGACATATATAGGTGTATAAGATCCACAAATCACCGCGGACACCAAAAAGGCAAAAACCTCAAATAAGGCTTCTAAAACATCTTAGTGTTCTCTACCAAGAAAATAAAAGAGGAAAAAAAACAGAGACAATTTCCCAACTCAAGAAAGAATCATATAGTCCATTGACATTAATGAAATGGATATAAAAGAGCAAGGAGAGAAAATGGAAAAAGAGAGAACTTGGATTAAAAAAAATTGCTTGGTGCACATTTATGCAATCATAACTAACATGGTTGGTGTGTTTTAGCCCGTTGAGTTAAGGGATTATTTTCTTGTACAATTGGTTAAATTAGTTAAGATGACCTGAAAAGCAGCATGATTTGCATGCACTGATTTGATTCAAGGCCTGTGCATTTTGCTCCAATAGCTCACCTACGATACCTCCAATTGCTGCAAAAAGCAAAATACAAAGTTCAAAGGAGATGCTTTAATTTAACATTTAAAAGGAACATGCAAATACATTAGATATCCAACAGAAGAGATAAATTATGTATGCAATGCAAACATCAAATAATTGAAAGCTGTACCAACCTTTGAAGGAGATGCCATCATCATATGAGGAAACGTATGGTTGAGCAGCAGAGTTAGACGACTAGACTTCATTGAGAGATCAGAAACTTTTTCCTAGAAAAAATTCTTAAATATTTAATTAAGCTCCAGTGAACAAAGAACCAACAGCATTTCGTAAATGCAAATTTATGCCGTTTGCTTTCTTTTTTGTCACATTTTTTTCTTTCTTAAATTGTTCAATATTTAACTAGTCATAAAAGTAGCATTCTTTTTGTTTATATACCATGCCATTCTAGCTTTTTCTTGGTTAGAAGTCGCTATTTGATTTCAGATTTATTGTCGGTTCATACTTCATAGTGGCAAGCAAAGTTATATTAAGAGATGTGAGCGTGTGTGTTAGGGGTGGAGATGGATTGGAGGAGGGAAGAAATTTGAAGATTATCAACTGGTTTATTCAAGATACTTTTCCCTCAATCCCTTTTGTATTGTTATATGTGCGCTATAGGGTTGCCAGTGTTAATGCATGGGAAAAAAAAAAAAAGTACAAGTTACCTTAGCTAATATATTCAACAAATCTTGCTAAGAGTGTAACAGTGTGAGTATTAGTAATTATGTAAAATTTTACCGAATCATTTTTTTTTTGAATTTATTATTTCTGTCATGTGCAGTCAGAAATAGTGCTAATAGAGCACTTAAATTGGTGTCTTTGTGAATGGATATCTTCCAACAGGCTAGAGTTGCAGTGGAATTGGCCATGAAGGATAACAAACAGCTAACGGTGAGTCATATATGATAGTATTTTCTTTAGGATTCAAGAATGAAAGTTACACACTCACAAATTGAAGAGCTACAGTCTGTAATGAACAACCATGTTAACGTCTTTCATACTCAGTTTGGACACCAAGGAATGGAAAATCGATGGAAGCAATGGCTTGGTGTATATGTCAGCAAGATGATTTGCTGAAGAAACAGGGAACAGCTGAATAATGCCGGCTTGAAATTTATCACGAATGAGATGATAGTCAATCTCTATGTGTTTCGTTCGTTCATTGTTCAGTGTGTACTTTGTGTACTTTCTGCTTGTATATTTCTGTATTTGTGTTGGAATTATTGGGATTGGAGAGGTAATATCCATTATGTATTTTTTGTGCCTGTGTATTTGTGTGTGAAATTGTGTATGTGTCAGTGCTTGTGCTTCTGTTCATAGGACTTAATTAGATACATGGCTTCTTCTCTTTCTGTGACTGAGGCGTGAGTGTGGGTAAAATTAGGAATATTGTTTGATAAGTGATAAGCATAAAGAATGTTTAGGATCATGTACCTCTTCCAGGAATGAACACAATCCCTCTTCCTTTGCTGAAATTGATACCTGGATTGTAACTCTGCAGCAACCTTTCATCAAGATTATCCTGGCTTGCAATATTCTGAAGAGTATCCACAGAACTGAGTGGATAAGTAACAAACCATCCATAATCTTTAGAAACCTAGTTGTTCCCACAAGAACAATTAACTGTGACATTAACCTTTGCAAAAGGTCAACTGTGGTCAAATTGGAATAATATCAGAACTTGACAGTCTAACAAAGGATAGAAGAATGTTTAGGAACATTTCAAGTGTAGGACTTGCGGATTTAGTCCTTGGACATTGGGGGTGGTTCTGTTTTTGTTACATATAAAATTGTAAGGTGTTATGCATAGGTGCTCTGTCATATACTGTATCAGGATTTTGGAAGGTTGTTTAATGTTTTGTTTTAGGTACATGTAATGTAAGGATGCTCACTGTTAGGCTATGGTTTGAGTAGGTGTCGGTGCTTATGTACATTTTTTCTGCTGGATTCGGACCTCTTGTGGTGCTTGACTTTAGCACAACTAGTGCTTCAGTTTTTGCTCCATTTTATAATGAATTCATTTGTCTTATCCTTAAAAAAAAAAAAAAAAGAGAGATGAACATAGACATGACTACGAAGTCATTCATATGATACATTCTTTTACAATTGATAAAGATAGTTTATGTTGCTTTGTTTTCATAAGAACAATGAATAAGAAACCAAGCTGTCCAAGACAGCATCCATATGTTTTCATTGTGTCCATGCTTTTAAAAATTGAGCTAATTACATTCAATCACAAATAGATATGAACAATGGTTTTGTTTTGGAAATAGAACTATAGAAGCACGACCACGTTGAATGTAACTTATTGTGAATATATTCACTTTGCTTGATCTTTATGTTAAATTATGCGTTTCTGTCTTTTATCTTTTTGAAAGGGTAGGGTTGGTCTCTTGTGAAACAGCATCAACCATTTGATATGAGGATTCCTTTTTATATATATTGTATTTTTCTGTCTATGGCAGATTGCTTTAAGTGGCTTGTAAGCTCAAAATTGCAATGATTGCTCATTATTTGTATAGGATTTACCTACACTTTCTCTGTGCTCATTATATGAATTTTTCTTTGTTTTGGGAAAACCATTGTAGGTAAATACTTTCTTGTGGATGCAGGACATACAAATGGCCCTGGATTTTTGGCACCTTATCGAGGGACTCGATATCATCTGAATGAGTGGATTGGAAACACTCCTCAAAATTACAAGGAGTTGTTTAATCTTCGTCATTCAAGTGCAAGGAATGCAATTGAAAGATCATTTGGGATATTGAAGAGAAGATGGAATATATTAAGAACTCTTCTTATTTTGATATAAAAACACAAATAAGAATTATTAGTGCTTGCTTCATATTACAAAATTTTATAGTAGATGAAAAGCGAAGTGATCCAATTTTAGAGAGTGAAAACTTGCAGCTTCTATCTGCTGTCGATAGAGAGTTAACCAATCAACAAAGGGAAAGAGAAACAAGTAATGTTGCAGATGAGGTCACGACCGTTCAAGTAACCAAGGAATGGACAACATTTCGTGACACTTTAGCAATGAACATGATTGTTGATTATCAAGCTAGAAGAATTACTGCTTAGTGAGAGTCCTTTTGTTTGTAATTAACTCTATAGATACGTTGTTTTGATCATACATTGTTTGTAAGATTACGGAAAGTTGAAATGGAATTATATAAGGATCTATGGTTATTTTTGTTGAATTGAATATGGTTTATAAATACATAGTTTTTATCTATATATACTCAGTTCTTTTAATTCTAATTTTAGCTTTATCATAAATTTTTTTAAATATGATATTTATTAGGATAAAAATATGCTATTTTTTATTTCTATACATGGTCTTTAAATAATTTAAATTTGCATTATAAATTATGATAATTAAATTTAAAATGTCTTAAGTAAAAGAAATTATGAAAGAAGGAAAATTAATTACTTTATTTAAATAAGATATTTTAAAGAAAATTAATTACTTTATGCAAATAATTTTTTTTTGCAAATGAAGATAGTTCAATTGTTTTATCCAAACAATGAATTTTGTAATTGAAGCAATTCAATCATTTTATCCAAACAAGAAATTTTACAATTAAAGGGAATTTAATTGAAGCAATTAAATTTTCAAGAATTTCAAATTTCTTGGAATTTTGAATTACTCCATCCAAACGCAATCTTAGGGTTTTTATTATGGCCGTACAAAATTGGACTCAAAAATTAAAGAATGAGATTTAAAAAGGGGTGAAAAATTGAGAAGAAGCGGCTGGGTGAAAATGAAACGCGTATACACCACAAAAAGCAAATATACTGAGCACTTTTTGATTAATGTGTTGAATAATTTTTGCTCTTTGATGGATAAGAAATCAACACATAGCATCATACGTGGTAGTAAGCTCTTGAACTGGAATTTTGACATACATCTATATTCTTCCCCTGAATAAAGTAAAGTTGCTCATACAACTTTTTTTGGGTGGATAAATGTTAAAAGTTGCTCATACAATTTTATTTTGACGACCTCATTATTATATACACAGACAAAACAAAACATATTATAATAAACACAACAACAAGTGTGTCAAAGTTACCGTGTCCCCTTTAGAATTGGAAAATGCTCCAGAAAATCTATTGAATTTTTAAACATTAATCAATAGTCAACTCTTTCATTAATATTCATGATTTTATATATTGTCCCCATATTCAACCAAGTTTTTTTAATAAAAAATAAAAATAAAAAGAGGGCGCCCAACCATTAGTCAGTATCACCGTTAGAGTGTCTTTGTTTCGAGTTATAAAATTAAGTATCTGTTTGCATTACCGTTCAAAGATGTCAAACGTCCGTTCAAACCAAAAGTATCTCATATGGTCCTTTTCATTTTGACGATTGAAACAGATGTTTTTGGCAAAACTGGCTTTGCCAATATTTTTTCAAATAGGCCCTAAGTTCCTGGGAATGAGGATTATAGGAATATTATTACTGGTAATTTTATTACCAAGAGTATTTAGTAGCATTTCATTTTTTAATTTAAATAAAAAAATAGAAAATAATGTGGTAAAATGAGGTGGAGGTGAGAAGTTATAGATAGTTGAATTTTATTCTCATAGGAATGTAATATTCTCACCCTTTTAACGTGAGAATAAAAAATAGGAAAGACAAGTGTAAATAAAATTCTTGAGAATAAATAATACTGACAATATTTTTTAAAAGCTTGATTCTCACCCTTTTGGGAACGGAGGAATGTATGATTCCCACCCTTCTAACATTCATGTCTCACTTTCCAAGGAATAATTTTAGAACACTCGAAACAAACAACCACTTAGAGTAACAATTCTCATATGTCTTTATTTTCGGACAGATTAGGTCATTTCACAACCTTAATCTCTCTCTCTCTCTCTTTTATATATATATATATATTACCTAATTATGATCTAAACGGCTAGATAATTATCCTACTAGTGTCCTTTGTAAATTAGGTTTTGGAGTATGTGCCACGAGCAAGTAAAAAAATTGTAATCTAATTACGAAACAACTCCTATTGGTTTCGTGGTAAAGCTTAATCTCAGCCCCACATCGCAATACTCCCTTCGGTAGGGACGGATGTAAGGGAGGGCACTCGTGGGCTGAAGCCCCTCCCTCCCTTTTTTTTTAATAACGCACGTATATGATATGTTCAGCTCTATGGTGACAAGTAGGGGTGTAAAACAAGTCGAGTCGAGTTGAGTGGCTTGTGGAAAAAATGGGTGGCTCAAGCTTGGCTTGTTTATTTAAACAAGCCTAATTAAAAGCTTGAGCTTGGCTTGTTAAAAAATAACAAAGTTTGAGTTTGGCTTGTTAAGCTCATTTATAAATTAATTATTTTTATATTTATAAAAATATTTCTTAAATAATTTTTAAGATCATCATTTTAGTTATTAAATATTTTAATATCATATGATAATCTACAAATAAAAATACGTATTTAACATGTGATACGTGAAATTCAAAAACTCTAGACTATTACTTTTTTCATTGTCTAATAAATAAAAAGAAAAACATTACATTCACAACTTTTTGACTACTACAAAAAAAACTTCAAAATTAATTCTAACAATCAATAAAGTTTTACATGTTTTCATAATATAAATAACAAAGACTACTGAAATCCTCATCGTCAATTTATTGGTAGAATAGTCTCCTTCAAATTGTTGTCCACCTGATACACAAAAACACAAAAGTATATAAGTATTAAATATCATAATTACAACTTATTAGTAAGCTTAATAAACCAAATAAAATCGGTATCATACCTTTGGCTTCTTTTTCTTGCCATACTTATGGCGTATCCAATCAGCTCCATAAATTAATACTTGGACCGTTTCTTTATCCAAAGAAGCTCGATATGCACCAATAACTCTATCACCAACACTAAAGGTTGACTCTGAAGCAACTGTTGATATAGGAATTGCTAAGATATCAGTTGCCATCCTTGATAAGATCTTATATCTCAAATTGTTAGTCTTCCACCATTGTAAAACATTAAATTGTGTATGAACTCCATTTTCACATACGATTGGACTCTCTTCTAGATAGAGTTCAATCTCAGATTTGGTAGTTAGAGTAGATTGTTGTTGCTTTACATAATTCATCAACTTAGACCAACTAGTTGAGGATGGTAATCTTTATGGTAAACTAGAAGCAAAACCTGTACAACAAGATAAACCAGTAGATTCTTGTTCACCAACCTGCATTTCATTGGCCAAGGATGCATATTCAACAAATGTATCATATAAAGCCCATCGTACTATTTCAATGTTTCTCTTGGCCTCTGCAAGATAAATACTTGGGAAAAAAGCACCTCTACCCCACATAATTTATTGAACTTTTTTACCAAAACGTATTATACGTGTTTACACTTTATATTTTTTTTATTTTTTATTTTACCAAAACATATGTGTCTGTATATTAAATATATAGTCATCAAATATTTGACCAGACCCTCCATTTCAATAATCAATAACGCAGATAATGTTTCACCACCAAAAAGATCAATAACGCAGGAATGTACACGTGGAAAATAAAAACATTTCTTTCTTGCTTTATGAAAATGATTGGGCCTTTGCAGAAAAAAAATTAAATGGGCTTTGAAACCCAATACTCTCATCGTCTCTAACCTAGAGACAGGGGTCACTGTCTTGTACAACACCAGAAACACAGGAACGAAGATGGACAAAGAAATCATCTTCACACAACAGGAGAAGGGGGCAAAACCGAATATTTACCTGTGATTTGCATGAGAATCGATTTAACCCATAAGTGAAGGTTACTCAGAGCAGCTTCAAGTCTGAATCGATTTTGGGGGCAAAATCACTTTAAAGACCAGAGATCCAAACACTGTATTTGCCGGTGAAATCACGTTTCACCCATGTAAACTCGTGCTTGATGCTTTCTAACGGGAAACCAAACGAGCACTTATTCTAACTTGAAGCTCAGATTTGAAGCTTTTGTTTGCAGAAATGATTGTTACTCTCAAATTTACAGCCCAACTCGCTTTTACGTAAATGTATCTAAACATAAATTACTTTACATTCAACCCACTTTTAACTAAAATCAATTTTACAAATCAATTCATTTAAAATCAATTTTTGTCTCCGCAAAACCAAACGCACACTTATTCTACCTATTTTGTTATCGAAATTATGGAAGTTATTTCTTGCCAAGGAATTTTTTACGCCCATGAATAATTTCTTAAAACTTGTAATAAACATGAGAATACTCATTTCTCATCCACAGTTTCCCAGTAATCTATTTAGAATCCATGAAACAAACACCCCATAAATATCATAGGAGGTAGACTTTGAGTATGAGCTCAGAAGATCATTCCAGAATTTAAAAGCAAGTTGTAATACACTATTGATGGTGTATGAGGAAGACTCGCAGAAGTTATTGAGGACAGATCCCGAGTTCATTGAAAGAGGATGTTGCCATTTTTTAAGGAAGTGTTGTCAACTTGAAAATTCGTTGTGCTTACCAGCAATTGCATAAAACAATGATAGAGAGCAGCACCAAGACATGAGTTGATTTTAGTTTTTGAATTTGAATCTTGTAACAAGACAGACAATTTCCAAACTGCTTAGGTATGTATCAGTGGTTCAATTTCTTTCACTTTTCAACTAAGTAACCGGAAGTATTTATCAGTTCCCGAATT
The DNA here is from genome assembly GCA_037113605.1 of Calophaca sinica. Lineage (NCBI taxonomy): Eukaryota > Viridiplantae > Streptophyta > Magnoliopsida > Fabales > Fabaceae > Calophaca > Calophaca sinica. The sequence goes on from CM073734.1 coordinate 76,459,459, forward strand.
TTCACTTTATGCCAATATTAGATTGTAAAAATATTTGAAAAGATTTGCATTGTATTTAGTGTGTTAAAAAATGCTAGTTTGGAAAGCATCTCTGATCTCAACAATTTATAGAACATATTCATGTTTTGTTTTTCAAACACAAAATAACTTTTCATAATATGTAATTTTATAATTTTGAAAGATTTATGTCAATAAGAATTTTATGTTATTTTGTTTTTAAACAGGAATAAAACTATATTTCATTGTAAATCACTATCATTTCTTCATAAAGGTCAGAGTACAAAGACTTGTACAGCCTTTCATTTAATCGTAAAACACAACTGTAAATTTGAAAGCTTATTCTAGTATTTTTTTCCTTCATTTCCCTGTACACTCAAGAAATAATGATTATCAGCATCGGAATTTAACAGAGCATGAAAATTCTACATTGAAAATATAAACATGCTGCCATTGCCATAAAGCTTATACCTGGTGCTTGCGAGGAACATTGTTCAAACCTTCAAAACTCATCATATGAAATATTTGTGCAAAGTTGGTGATGAATTTACAAGTTTGTTAACTAATCATTTTGGGCTAACCAAGTAAGATGCCCATATCTCGTTGGCTGGAGGAGGAGGCTGAACCCAGTGCCCTGGTATGCGACTGCATGAAGTTGCAAGAAATAAAAAAATCAAATAAGATACTCAAATCTTTTATTTTCATTCTTCACTCTCATTGATACAACGCATGTAAATTGATAAACTAGAACGCAAAATTGGTGTCAATGATTTAAGATGAGCAAATAAATATCAAAATAAATTCTACTTGTAATTATAGCACTAACATGTTAAGTAAAGGGCCTATTAAAAAACCATATTAAGTAAAAGCAGTGGCAAGAATGACGTAATATGGTCAGAATCTTGACCTTTCATGAATATGTTTTAAGACTTAACCTCCAATGCCCTCTCTTTTCAGTTTTCACTCAGGTTTAAAATGCAATCTAAGACATGGTTAAGCCAAAAAATATTCATTAAAAGTAACTCGTGCCTTAATGTTTAACCGGCGAGTTCTACTTGCACAAGTACCCTGGGTAACACCACCGTGAGTCACATTGTTTTACCGTTGGATTAATTAGTTCCACACGTTCTTGTGCTAGACCATCTACACCGAATTAGGGCATCGCATCAACTTCATCTCCTTAGCAAGCCGCATCAACATCACACCTTCCTTCTCCCTCTCATCCTCGTTCAGCTTCTGAAACTCCAAACACTCTATCCCCTCATGCCACGGAACCTTACACTGCGCACAGAACATCCTCCTACAATTCGGACACTGCGATTCCCTCACGGCCTCCGTCCCATCATCAATCAACATCGCAGAACAGTCTCCATAGGGACAATAGAATTTCTGCGAAGCATCGATAACCGCTTCGCACGCCGCTTTCCCCCACCGATCGAACACCTCCGGCGGAAGAATCGAACGACAATCCTCCGCCGCTAACAAACCCCTGCACCCGGAAACAGGACACCGGATGTTGATCACGTTTTCTTGAAGCTTGGAACCAACGTACATCGCCACGCAATCAACGCTGGAGGCGTGATCAAAACAACAGAGGCATGCACATGAGAAAGAGGAAGAGAGTTAGAACACGGCGGTGCAAGGAAAACGGCGCCTGAGAGGCGACCGTGAATGTTGGTGGTTCGTGGAAGGAGAATCGGAGAGAGAGAAACAAGGGAGAGGGTGAAATTATGTGGAACAAGACCATGATAAGATCTCCTGTGGTTACTCATTATGTTTTATCGGACGGTCCATACCACTTGTGCACGTGGTACCACCTATGGAGCTGGTCCACGGTAGAACTTGCCATGTTGAACCCCTTTTTAAGTTTTAAGGGATACCAAACGGAACCTCAGAATAAAATCTGAGTGTAAAAAGCTTCATTGTTCTCATTTCTTACCTTCCTCCTGGTCTGATATAGGCATCCCATCCTCTTCTAACCTGCATAGGATTAATCAGAAGTCTTAACAATCAAGGACTTAAAAAGAAAATGCAAGTGAATTACACATAAGCTGCTACTAGTAGTAGTAATAGTAAGTGGTGTAGCAGTTAAGTAAAATTAGCACCCTTCATGCTCAGTTAAGTTCCACTAATATGTATTCTAAAGGAACAAAAAGAAAAGTGTTGTTTTGCAAGAGATGTAGAATTTATTTAATAAAAGTAGTTAAGATTACCTCAATCAATGTGCCCATGTCATTGTTGCTTCCATGATAATAATGATAGAACTCAATAGGTAAATTTGCCAAAGGATCATAAGCTCCTCCATAGTTCTGTCCTTCAGATGCTATTTTGCTAGATTTCTTCTCATCAGCTGCACCAACGCCCTCTTCAGTTACATTAAGAACTATTTGCTCGTTGTTCTCCTTAACTTCACTATCATCATTGCTTCCTATTGAGAGTTTCCCTTGATTCTGAATAGCTTTCCTGGATTCCTCAGCAGATGCAATTGCATCTTTAGCAGCATCTGTTTCAGCAGCAGCCAAAGCTTCACGCTCCTCTTCTTCCACTGCAGCCTGAACTCTCTCAAGAAACTTGTCATCCTCCTCTGGGAGAAAATGGCCTGCATAATTTGTAAAGAACCATAGTCACGTTGTTAAACATAAAAAGAAATTAAATATTAAATATATGAATATTATAAACTCTTGCATACACAAATTGTAAAATTACTGAAATTTTCCAATTAGAAAAGTATGTAAAACCATGTCTATTATATTATCAAATTAAAAATGTATGGTTTCCAATTGATAACTTAAAAAAATTTGTAAAGATATTTCTCATGATGCATTTATAAGGTGAATAGGTAACCAATTAGCTGTAATCAAGATGCTAAACACTGGAGCTTGAACTCCGGTGCACGCATTACAAATATGATCAATCATAAACCTGCATTCACGACTATGAATTTAAGGTGATAAATTATTATTAGTTCAAAAGGTGGAAAAAACAAAACCAAACAAACCAACAAAGAACCGGAGTATATAATATGCTATATAATCAAAACTCAACTAAATAGAGCAGAGTGATTTTCTTACATAATAGAGCAGAGTGATTTTCTTACATACATACCTTGTTTTTTCAACTTTTGTATCCTTATGGAGTGTAATTCTTGAAGTTTCTCCACCATCAAAAGTAGCTCGAGCTGTTGTATAACATGATGTAAGAGAATCACGTCAATCAATACCCAATGTAAAAGTGAGGGGAAAGCGATGGGGATAAAATATAAAATGTTATGATCCATATCTATTGAATAAATGTACAGCCAGAGAAAGAAGCCATGCATAACAACTCAAATGATTTAGGTAGTTAACGAACACATGAAAACTCATAACATATGGTAGATTCAACAGAATGTTTGACCAAGTACTTCAGAGTTAACAGTAACCATAAATTAGCAGTGATATACCAGTCAGTCAGTCAGTTGTACAAAAAGTTACCTCAGACTCAAGTTTCTTCTTCTCTTCTTTAGCTTTAAGCTTCGCAATTTCTTTCATCTTTGTGACCTGCAAATAGACACACTTCAGACATTACTAAGATTCGCATTACAAACTGATGTAACCGCCAATATATCTGCAAGCAAATTCCCAAACAGAATGAATCAGTGTTACCCTTCATCATTCCTAAGGAGACAGTAGAAAAAACATGGCAGCAAAAAGTTTGAAATAAGAAAGAAAATGGGAAAAACAAGGAATTTGAAGAAATATCTAAAAATGTGTTGATGGAAGTATTGTGAACAAGCCTTTCAATTAGCCGCACTCGTAATCAGGAATTATATTAGCAAGAAGCTTAGCATACTTGACTTGTCATTTCAGGTTTATTTAAGCACCAGTCCTTGAAATATGTCAGAGACGGTAATCATAAATCTGAATTTTAAAACCTTTGTTTTTGGGATCAAATTTGAAAATGATGTAATAGAACTGGAAACAATTATAGAAGAAAGAATGAACTTTTATTGATGAATCACTCAAGAAATCTTTCTGAATGTGTGAAGATACAGTATACACTTTGCTCAGGTAATTCGAGGCACCTGAATTCCTCCCTATAGTTCCCAATTTCTCTCATACCCCTATTAGTTACAAGTCTCTCTTATATAGTCTTTCCTACCCTTAACTCCCTGTAACTAACTAATTAACCCCATATAGAGGTTGTTACAATTGATTGGGCTGATTGGGCTGCCTCCTAACATAAACTTTCTTAATAGGAGGCCTACCATTCCTAACAATACCCCCCCCCTCAACTGAGACCTTGTCCTCAAGGTGGAATTGAGGAAAATTAATTTGAATATCTGAAGCCAACTCCCAGCTGTTTTCACAAGTTGGCAAACTCCTCCATTTCAGCAACACCTCCAAGTCCCCCTGGTCATTCTGCCTTGTATTTAGCACTGCTTCTGGGTAAAGTTGCAGCTCTTGGTCTTCAGTCAAAACTGTTGGCAACGGCTGTGCTTGTTGGGTCGAGTTCAAAGCCTTCTTTAGGAGTGATACATGGAATACTGGATGGATTTTGCTGCCATCAGGTAATTCCAGCCTGTATGCTACTTCACTTATCCTCTGTAGAACCTTGTAGGGCCCATAGAATCTAGGACTGAGCTTTTCATTGGGCCTCTTTGCCAAAGACCTCATTCTGTATGGCTGCAGCTTTAAATAAACCCAGTCTTCCACTTCAAATGTAACCTCCCTCCTGTGGACATTGGCATACTTCTTCATCTGATCTTGTGCCCTTAGAAGATTGCTTCTCAATTCCTTTAACAGCTGATCCCTCTGTTCCGTCAGCTTGTTCACTTCTTCTAGCTTTGAAGGAATGGTGGTTCCCTTAAGAATCAAGGGTGGCTCTTGCCCATACAAAGCTCTAAAAGGAGACATTCGGGTAGAGGCATTATAATTGGTGTTAAACCAGAATTCAGCCCAAGCTAAATGCCCCGGCCACTGTCGCGGTTTAGTCCCTGTCAAACATCTCAAATATACCTCCAAGCAGCGATTGGTAACCTCCGTTTGACCATCCGTTTGAGGATGGTAAGCCGTGCTCATGCGCAATTTTGTCCCTGCTCCTTTAAACAACTCCCTCCAAAATTGGCTCATAAAAATCTTGTCTCTATCCGAGACAATTGTCGAAGGAAAACCATGCAGCCTCACAACTTCTTTAATGAATAATAGAGCTACTTCCTTAGCTGAAAAAAGATGAGCCAAGGCAAAGAATTGAGCAAATTTAGTTAAACGATCCACTACCACCAAAATTGTATCCTTGCCACGAGCTTTGGGTAATCCCCCTATAAAATCCATAGAAATATCCTCCCATACTCTCGTTGGAATTGGTAAGGGTTGTAATAACCCTGCTGGGGCTAATGTGCTAGCCTTATTCCTTTGACAAACTTCACATGCAGCCACATAATTCTTTATATCATTCTTCATAACACGCCAATATACTGCATTAGCTACTCTTTTATAAGTTCTAAAGAATCCAAAGTGACCTCCTAAGGAAGAATCATGCAATTCTTTTAGAAGGATTGGAATTCTGCTAGACTTATTAGAGAGTACCAATTTCCCTTTGTAATAAAGCCTGCCCCTCTGCAATTCAAAGCCGGAATGGATTCCAGACTTGGTCACCAAGTCCTGGTAAATATTCTGTAGCTGCGGGACTTGAATAATTTCGGTTTCCCAGTCCTGCCACTCTTCTTCCTCAGATCTTTGAAATGGCAAAGAAATGAAAAGCGCACGAGAGCGCATCTGCCACTATATTTTCCTTGCCTGGCCTATATTGAATCTCAAAGCTGTATCCTATGAGCTTGGTGGCCCATTTAAATTGTTCTTCACTCAGCAGCTTTTGTTCATTGAGGAACTTCAAACTCCTTTGGGCCGTCCTTATGATAAATTTTCCCCCTAACAGATAATGTCTCCATTTCTTTACTGCCAAGACCACAACCATCAATTCTCTTTCATAAACTGACTTCAGCCGCCCTCTTTCTGACAAGGCTTTACTGCAAAATGCTAGTGGTTGAGGACCTTGTAACAGCACTGCCCCCAACCCCATACTAGAAGCATCCGTCTCTACAATAAATGGCTTAGAAAAATCAGGGATGGCCAAAATAGGTAGAGCAAAAACTGCAGATTTTAATTCTTCAAAAGCCTTTTGAGCTTTCTCATTCCAAGTGAAGGCATCCTTCTTGAGTAGGTCATTTAGAGGTTGAGCTATCCTCCCATAACCTTTTACAAACCTCCTGTAATACCCGGTAAGCCCTAGAAATCCCCTCAGACCTTTAATGTCTTTGGGAATCGGCCATAATTGCATTGCTTCCAGCTTCTTAGGATCGTGACCACTCCTTGGCCCGAGACAATATGACCCAAATACTCCAAACTATCTTGACCGAAACTACACTTCTTTTGATTCACTTTCAACTCATTATGCTTCAATACTTCTAAAACCAGTTTCAAGTGTTGGGCATGTTCTTCTAGATTTCTACTATAGATCATGATATCATCGAAAAAAACTAAAGCAAATTTTCTTAAGTAAGGCCTCAGTACCTCATTCATCAAAGATTGGAACGTAGAAGGAGCATTTGTCAATCCAAAGGGCATTACAAGGAATTCATAATGCCCTTCATGTGTTCTGAAGGCTGTCTTCTCAATGTCACTTCCCTTCATCCGAATCTGATGATATCCGGACTTCAAATCAAGCTTGGAAAAGATGGTTGCAACCCCTAACTCATCCAATAACTCTTCAATTACTGGTATCGGAAATTTATTCGGGACCGTAATTTTGTTTAGGGCCCTGTAATCTACACAGAATCGCCAACCCCCATCCTTCTTTTTCACCAAGATAACTGGACTAGCAAATGGGCTAGTACTGGGTCTAATAATTCCTGCAGATAACATTTCCCTCACCAATTTCTCTATCTCATCCTTTTGATAATGGGGGTATTTGTAAGGTCTCAAATTAGGAATTTTAGCATCTGGTTGTATCACTATTGCATGATCCTGCTGCCTATGAGGTGGGAGCCCTTGAGGAGACTGGAAAACATCTGAAAATTCACCCAGAACTCCCTGGATTGTTGCTGGAATGACATTCTGCTCTTCTACTGGTGCCAAGGGACTGCATTCAATTATGAACCCTTCCCCTTGATCCTAAAGTGCTCCTCTTATCATCTTGAAGGACGTTGCTGCTTTAATGAGCTCAGGTTCAGCCTTTAAAACCCTTTCCTTCCCTTTTATCTTCAGCTTAATGGTCAAGTCTTTAAATTTGGCTTTAATGTCTCCCAAGCTAGCCAACCATTCGAGTCCCAACACCATATCTGCTCCCCCTAGCCCGAACAAATAAAAATCTTGTTGAATAAGTAAATCTTGCAACTTCAATTGCACTGATTTACACATCCCCTTACAATCCACCTTATGCCCATCTCCCACTTCCACCGAATAAGGAGTGGTCTCTGTTACTGGAACCTGCAGCATATCCACCAATTTGGTTGAGATGAAATTGTGTGTGGCCCCACAATCAATCAAAACTACCACCTTGCAGTCCTTCAACAGGCCCCATAACTTCAGAGACCTTTTTGTAGTGAACCCCGCAATGCTGTGCAGTGACAAATGGGGGATTGACTCTTCTTTTCCAGATTCAAGAGAGGGATCATGTTCAACCCCTCCTTCTTCCCGAACTTTTCATTGCAACGAAAACATTCACCCTTCTTTATCTTTTCTTGTATTTCTGCTTGTGTTAGCCTCTGATAGGTGCTCCTGCCCTTTGGATTCTGATTAGTGGTCGCCCCCTTGTGTTAACAGAGGCGTGCGACCCGGCAGCACTTGATTCTCCCGTCTTGCTAGTGGCGGGTTGCCACTCCTTGGTGAATCTTGATCCAGAAAAGCCACACATCGGAGTGTTTCCCTTGTTTCCCTGACTACCCCCTCCTTTACTTATGGCTACGTTCTTTTCTTCGATTCTTCTTGCCTTACTCATGGCTTCCGAAAGCCTTGGGGCCTCATACAATCGCAATTCTGCACTGACTTCTGCCTTAAGGCCGTTCATGAAAATTCCCAACAGATATTGTTCTTCTAACCCCGTCACCTCTCCGGCATATCTCTCGAACTTCGTCACAAATTCATGAACCGATGAATCTTGTTTAAGCGCTAACAAAGATTGGAACGGACTCACCATGGCTGCCGGTTGGAAGCGGTCGAGTAACACCGCTTTGAACTCCACCCAGACCGGGTTCGGGTTGCAGTTCTCCCACCATTGGTACCACCCCAGAGCGTCCCCTTCGAGCGCGATCATCACCGCCTCCATCTTCTCATCGTCCTTCACCCCTCGTAACCGGAAATAGTGTTCCAGCTTCGTAATCCACCCAAACGCGTCTTCTCCCTCAAAGATCGGGATATCTAGCCGTCGCCATTTCCTTCCCGTTTCAGCGCCGGCCTCCACTTCCCCGCTAGATTCGCCATCCTTCTGCGAGCCATTTGTTCTCATCGTTTCCCCCTCCTTTTCAGGGAAACGCGTCTCCCAGGCCTTCAACAGTTTCTCCATCATCGTTTCTACGTGGCTCAGTCGCGATCCTTGCTCAGCAATTTTTGCGCCCATCGTCACTTGATTGTTCTCCACCGTCTTCTCCAATGATTCGATTTTCCCCTCCATTCTTGCGTTTGCTTTTCGCGGCATGCGCACCCTCCCAGAGCTCCAAGATCGGAGCTTTGATACCAGTTATTAGAACTGGAAACAATTATAGAAGAAAGAATGAACTTTTATTGATGAATCACTCAAGAAATCTTTCTGAATGTGTGAAGATACAGTATACACTTTGCTCAGGTAATTCAAGGCACCTGAATTCCTCCCTATAGTTCCCAATTTCTCTCATACCCCTATTAGTTACAAGTCTCTCTTATATAGTCTTTCCTACCCTTAACTCCCTGTAACTAACTAATTAACCCCATATAGAGGTTGTTACAATTGATTGGGCTGATTGGGCTGCCTCCTAACATAAACTTTCTTAATAGGAGGCCTACCATTCCTAACATGATGTTAACATAATCTTTCAGTTAGCCTCTGGCAAAAACAATTATCAAAATCAGTCACTATAAAAGTAAGCATAGTTTGCAAAAATTTCAATACCTTGCTACTTGCAATTTCCTTGGCAATCTCCCTAGCCCTCCATTCATCAGCTTCTCGGTCAATTCGGTCAAATTGCTTTTGCTCCTAGAGTATTTTAACAAAGAAAGCAACCCAACAAAGCTATTAGTTTCAAACAGCAGCTACAATGAAGTGCAATGAAAAAGTCTCGCAAAAACAAACCAAGGCAAAGTGACCTTTGCCAGCATTTCCGCAACACGCTTCCTTTTTTTCTTCCTCCAGAGTTTATTCCGTTTGGACTTGTGCACTTTATTTGCAAACCTAGCCACTGCTGATTTCTCTTCCCATGGACTTGCTTCATCCGCAACATATCTGAATGGCTCCAGCTGAGCTCTTAGTTTTGACATCAAAGAATTTGCAGCTTCCACAGCCACTGATTCCTGGGTTTCTATACTAACCCTTCTGTCTGCAAGACATTTCAGAAAACTAAAAAGATGAGGTTCTTTTGATCCATGATTTACATCTTCTGAAGACCCTTTGCCATCTTTGATCATCATCAACATCTCTAGTTCCTTTTGCCTACAGAAAATAGATCAAACTATTAAATAGCATGGACCAAATATAATGGTGTTTATATTGGCCTATATTGTGTTGAGAAAAGCTTTGAATCATAATGTAACTCAAGAGAGCTTTTAGCTGAAAAGCAATTTTTTGGTGTAAAGACTACGGTTAAAAGAGTTAAAACAAGAAAAACATACATTGCCTTTGCAAGATTAAGAGTATTTTGCAATTCTCTGAGCCGATCGCATACATTTCTGTTCTCCCATAAGGAACTTGAATTTGGTGCTTCAGGTGGTAATATTGGAAACCGTGGAGGTTCAAGAAGTGGTGGTGGAAGTGTAGATTGAAAAGGAACTGGATTCATTGCTAGCGCTGAGTATAATGTGTAATTCTAATACCCCAAAAAGAACCAAATTGCAAGAATAAGAACAACAAGAGTCAATAGCACTGAACAACAACAAAGATGAAATACAATTGATTCGAAAAAAATGAAAATAATAATCTTTCCAACATGTGAATTTGAAACCGAAAGAAGCATAACAAAAACCCTACCTGTAGTACCATCATCTTAAATTAAATACATCTATAAAAAAAAAAAAAAAAAAAAACAGAAAGAGGTATAGCCTGACATCAAAGTTAAAATGTTCTGATAGAGAACCAGATTTTATAATATTGACCATCCAATCATGCTTTTGCTTCTAAAAATGCTCAAAACACAAAACTTCAGTTTCACTCACACAATTCATCGAAAACAAAATGAATTCTCAGATGTGTTTCTGTGGAAATAGTGAGCTGATAAAAGGAAAACTAGAAGGAACTTGAAGCATGAAAGTCAGGATGGCTAAGATTTCTGAGGCATTATAATCAGGTTCTTTTGGAAATGTAAGTTCTTCAACCTCTAATAATACCTTATAGATTCCAACTTTAATCCTTGGAGTTTAGAGAGCTTCTCTTACCGCACACTAACATAATAAATGGGACTCGGAAGGCTTAATAATTTTCAAGTAGAAATACGCTTGACTCGGTTACTTTGCATCCCTTGCAAACCAAAATGAAAAATCAAGTGGAATCAACATTATTGTTAGCGTAATAATAGGAGATTCTGTTTTGATTATGTTATTATAGGAATAGCTTGATTAAGTGCTCACTTGTATATAACATATGCTCACTTGTATATAACAATAACCAGATCCTGAACGACGATTTCTCCATGATGAATGGTGCAGAGAATCACCACAGAGGAAGCAGAAGCAAACACGTGAACCACCACAAAACAGAGACAGAACGCAAGCCACCACAGAGCAAAACGAAGCAGAAGCGAGTCGCAGCAAGCAACTAGCAGAATCGAACCAAAACGAAAAAAAAACGCAGCACAAAACGCAGCACAAAAGCACAAACGAACCACCAGAATCAGAGACGAGGCAGAACTCACCACGAATCAACAGAACCAAAGAAATAGAAGCACGACGCCGTGGAACAGAAGCACGACGACATGGCTTGGCGACGCTCGCGCTCACAGAGGACGACGCACAACGACGGTCGACGCACGCTGCGGAAATTGAGGAGGCCGGTGTGTTTGTGGGAATATGTGGCAGTTTTCTGCTCTTTGACGATTCTTGCAGGGAACTTTTTTTTTTTTTTTTGGTGTGACTGGGTCTGAATGGAGCGAAGGGACTTCGTGTAACGGAGGTGCGACAGATATGTGGATGTGATGGAGCTTCAGATTTGGTTTTGATTGCTCACATCGGTATGGGATGAACAACAAAAGTTTGGGTGTAGGAGGCAAGACGCGACGAGAGGAAATTTGGTTTGGTGGCGAGGCTGAGAAGGGCGAGAAACAGGGGCGCGAGGTGGCTGGCCGAGAGGTAAAAAAAAAGGTCAGGGGGTAGGGTTTGTAACCTATGCTCGTAATGGTCACTTTGGTCCCTAGAAGTATAACTCGCTGTCACTTTAGTCCATGAAAACATATAAACAACAAAATAGTCCTTGTAAGACTTCTCAGTCTGTCAATTTAGTACCTACCGTTAACTATTTAATTTTCTCTGTTTCAAAACGTTACGTGACAACTGACGTGTCAAATAAATTGATGACTGAGCCTCAATTTAAATCCCAACGTGGCAAATAAAAATTGAATGACTGAGATTGTTTTTCTAAACCAGTTTAATTTAATTATTTAATAAAAAAAAAGAGAAAACAATGGCGAACATAGAACAGACTCATCTTCTCCAACAGACCCACTTTATTTCTTCCATCTTCCTTTCGCCAAATACATTCTATTACGCAACCACTTAGTCAGAAAGGCTTCTCCTTTGCAAAGCATTCTTCGAGGGCATGTCTGGTTAGAGCAGTTAAATCCGTTTTTGCAAAACTTTTCCACTTCTGGCGACTGTGAAATATTATGCTCTGTAAGCTCCATTTCAAAAAGCTGCTCCCTTTCCCTCCAATCCCTTTTTCATTTCTCACCGAATGCTTCTCAAACTCTTCTCATCAACCCCATCCATGCAGCTCCCTGAACAGACTCAGAGACCCTGACACTGTTCATTTGTTTTGTTCTAACGCCCTCAAAGTCTCTGCCAAAAAGGCCTTTCTTCCTGAAGGAAAACAAATACATTCCCATTTGATAAAGTTTGGATTTTGCCATGTGCTTTCCTTACAAAATCAAATTTTGAGTGTTGATCTTAAATGTAAAGAAACCAAAGATGCAGAGAAACTGTTTGAGGAATTGCCTGGGAGAAATGTGGTGTCCTGGAATATCATGATTCGTGGTATTGTTGGATATGACAATGAAAATGACTCAAATCCACAACTTTGTTTTTCTTATTTTAACAGGATGTTGATGGAAATGGTGGTTCCAGATTATATAGGGACACTGAGAAGTGGGACTGCTACTGCCAAACTCTTGCAAGTAGGATTTGGTTTGGATTCTTTTGTTGGTTGTGCTCTTGTTGATTTATATGCAAAATGTGGTTTGGTTGAGAATGCCAAAAGTATATATTTAGACCTGCACATTTAGAAAAAGGAAATTAACAATGACAATTCAGTTCAGTCCACACATGTTCAATTATGAAGGAGGAAAGTTACCATGAATGTTCACAAAGATGCAGACTATGGTATAAATCCAAAGTGGCCAGCTGCAAAATTGAAAAAGTGTGAAAGATTGAAGATTGAAGTGGATCAGTTAGAATATAGAAATGTTTCATCCCAATTGGCTACTGAGGTTGGGGATTGTTGGGTTTTTCTCATTGTAATTACTTGGTGAACTTGAAATATGTACAGCTATTGCTCCATTGTTATTTTGTATAGTGGAAACTTGCAAAACATGTAACTACTTGGTGAAATAACAGAATGGTTGATTCACAGACTCTGCAAAAAAATTCTGCATAGCACAAAATTATGCATCATTAAAAATTCTGCATAATGTTATATTCATTCCTTTCCCATGCTTGTTTGGAGATGAATTGTAGTCATGAAAAGGCATATTCTAGTAATAATTGATTTTGCGGTTGTTGATTTTAATGGTTGTGCTAAAGATGCATAAAGCATAATGCTTCTGCTACCATCCCAATAATGAATGTTTCATATCTTTGGTGAGGTATATCACAATTGTTGGCATAAAAACATATGTTTCTAATTTCAGAAAGTAAAAACAGATGCTGCCAAAGTATGCATAAAACCAGTATGCATAAAACCAGAATGCGTAAAACATACTGCTTAAAACATTGTCAAGTATGCATTTGCAAACCAAAAGATGTTGTATGTGATTTCAATAGCAAAGAACAACAAATATATAATTATCAAGTTATGCAAACTAGTACCTATCAAACCAGTACCTAAAGATGCAAACCAGTAATTAATTAAAACTAGTAACTAAAGATGAAAACCAGAGCATATGAATGTATGCATTTAGCAATGACACTAATGTACCTAATGCAGAATGTAGAATGCATAAAACCAATGCAGTAACAAAACCGGCTGAATAAAACCAGAATGCAGAATGCAGTAATGCAGTAGCTAAATCATTAATGTAGTAGCTAAATCTAGTAAACCAGAATCATCAAACCAGAAATTCTGTTTTACAATTTTGCTGCATTCTGGTTTATTACTGACTTATTGGTAGCATAGTGGTCCAATTTGCTGCAATTCTGTTTTGCTACATTTTGCTGCAATTTTGCTGCATTATTGGCAGCATATATTTAGCCTTTATTTGTTTTCCTTTAGAGGACAATTGTCACAGCACAGCACATGAATTAGCTCACCAATTGTCACTCCTGTGTGCCATATGTTCAGGTAGAAATACACCATGCACGCTCAGTTATTGAAGTCTTTGATGATGTCATAAAGGATCAACTGTAATTAGAATGTTTGGCAAACATTGATATTGTGATTGGTGATTGTATCGATATTTTAGATTTTATGCAGAACACTAGTGTCTTTTGTCAATGAACACAAAATTGCAGCAATAAAATTGTGCATTTAGGTATTGGTTTTGTGCTGCATCATGTAAGAGTGTGAGGAACATTTGTTTGGAAAATTAAAAACGTACGGGGTGACACGTTGTGGGCATCTGGAAAATTAAAAAACGTATGAAAAAGGTCAGCGGAGGAGAGAAGAATGTTCGGAAGAGGAAAGAAGAAAGAAAGAAAACGAATTCCGGCAGCCGCGTCGCATCTTGATTCTTGATTCGGAAGAATGTTTCGGAAGAGGAAAGAACATTTGATTCTTGATTCTCAGTTCAGTTCGCCGTTGCGCTTTTGCGATTCCGCTTCTTTGCTTCCATTTCATCTCCTCCACGACCCTTATGCTATGAACTACCATTTCATAGCAGCCATGTATGGAGCTTTGTCCCTTCAGGATTGTGGGTGGTTGCTGGCTCTGCAGTTTGGTGCGGTTGTTGTTGGAAGGGTGCATGTGGGGTTCCCTTTGGATTCTATGTTTCTTGAAGGACTTGGCAAGCTTTGATCGTGGGCTTGTTGTGATTCATAGCAGTGGTAGGTGGTGGGGGCAGACAAATGTGAAAAATTATTGTCAGTATTCAAGATGCAGACATGAAGAAGAAAAAGAAGAGGCAACAGAGAAAGAGATGAGAGGGTTAGGGTTCTATTGTTTTTTTTTAATTTCATTTTCGTCCCTCTAGCCACGCTGGTGATTAAATTGAGGCTGACTCAACAATTTGGTTCACACATCAGCAGCCACGTCAGCATTTCTGACGGTGTCAACTAATTGCATAACGTCAGGGACTAAGTTGACGGACAAAAAGCACTTACGGGGACTAATATATAGTTTATATGCTTTCAAGGACTAATGTGACAGCGAGTTACACTTCTAGAGACAAAAGTGACCATTACCCCCTCTGTATACCATGTGAATCGAAAATAGGCACATAGTTGGAATATGTGTGTATTCTGAATATTATTTGTACAAGGGAACCATATGTTATATACAAGTGAGCACTAGTTAAAAAGGGAAATATAGAAACAATAATCTCCAATAATCAAGTTATTTCTATAATAACATAATCAAAACAAAATCTTTTATTATTATGCTAACAATTATATTGAGCAATTGGAGCACAGGATAAGACACGTGGATAGGCCAAAGTAGTATTTTGCAAGGACAAACAATTGAAAACGTATGCCTCTAAATGCAAAATATGAAAAGTAGCATCCCATTAATGAAACAAGACGTAAGTTGCCGTTTGTATGTCTTGACCGGGTGGTGGTCCTTGTCATCGCCGGTGAAGCTCACTGGACGCCGGTGACTGCTCATCATCGTTCTCAGCCATCGTGCTCGTGGCTGCTGGTGATCAAGCAGATGCCAGCATCTCAAGTGCAAGTGTTTTGAACTTCTGATTTAGGAATTTAGGGCACAAATCAAACAAAACATAGCGCTGTTTCTTCTTTCTAGGTTTTTTTAGCTAGTGGTAACAAACCATGAGATGATGCAAGCAGTGTTATTGGACTCAAAGCGGACATCAACTCAATCAGAGTGCTAGCTCAATAGATCATTTGTCGAACTAGTGAGTCACTGGATCAACCTCGTGAACCGGTATATATTAAAAAATTATAAAAATAATTCATAACATGTAATTTCACACTAAAAAAGTATAAAAAAATCTATACCATGCCTCAAAAGAGCCCATAAATTCCCAAGTAAATTATTTCGTTTTTAAAAAAAAGTTCAAATACACCCATGAAGGTTAAGACTCTGTGCAGAAAAAAAAGGAGCATAGATTTGCTGCCAATAATAAGTATGCAAAAGAACCAATGTGATCTGTACATAGCAAATTTTTTGGTTTAAAAACATAGCACCAATGTGATAGGAAAATAAGGAGCCACTTCCAAGCAATTAAGTTTTAATAACCTTTACGCAAATTTATGGTCTCATGCAAAAGATAACAAGCAAGAGCAACCATCAACAATCATCTTGTATCTAATCTAGTTAACATTGTTAAATTGAAATCTTAATGAAATATGTCCAGCGAGCAACTTCATGTTGTGATAATTAAAAATAAAAATGAGCATCTCAGTTTAATTAGCGTTCCTATTTTCTACTGAAATAGACAAAACCTTTCACCCTTCTTGGTACCCAGAAGACAAGGTCCAACAAGGATGATCTCACTCATCTCATGTATAACCTAAACACATAAACCATAACTCAAATAAGCTTAACACCAGCTTCCCTCAGAGAATCAATAACCGCTTTTACCTTAACAAGTTACTCAGCATAAAATTAACATATGCAAAAGTTCCCACGATGTGGCCACTGCTGTGCCATTCACTATGGTTAGTTACTCAAATATTAAACAAATTGGTTCATAGAATCAGAAACCCTTCAGATCATTTCCAGTTCTAGACTATCAAAATCAAATAATCAATAAAAGTGGATGAGACATACTTACCAGATGCTTTCTAAGACTCTGACGATTGACGAAGGTGTGCTTCGGTGAAGGCGAGACAATGGCCCTCCGGCGAGGATCGAAGAGGGAGAGCCGGTGTGGATGTTGCTACGAGATATGTGCGCTGCAAGTGGATGCTCGAGAGATCTGCAAGTGAAATTGGTCACAGATTCGTGCGCAAGGAAGTGGGATGTGAAAAGAACAGAGAACTGGCCTCTGGGACGTGGTGTCTGTATGGAACCGCGCCGGTGTGGCGGTAGAACCGAGTTTAGATCCTGGCTCTGTCTCGCTCGCTATGACTTAGCTGCGGTCTATTATGCAATTTTACAATCTTATAATTTTGTCCTTATAATAAAGAGGTATTGTAATGATAACCCCCCAAGTTTATATCCGATCATTTCAATGGTTCACCGGTCAACCACATATCACACGTCTTCACTTTAGAAGTCACCTAAATATAAATATTATTTTATGTAGTTCCATGATTTGAACAACAGTTTGGAACACTTAAATTCGACAATTTTTTAAATGGTTAACACAGTTCACATACGTGGTTAATGAAGTGTTGGATTTGGTTAATGGATATATTAGGTGTCGCAACTCTTTAGTCATCTACTAAACTTTATTAACAACGAATTTGAACGTGATTAAACGATTTTCAAGTGTTTGAATCTACATGTAGTTGAACACCTGAAAATTGTGGTTCATGAGTTGCGACACATGATATAATCATTAACCAAATCCAACACTTTATTGACTACTAGCAAGAACTGCGTTAATCATTGAAAAAATTGTCGAATTTAGGTGTCTTAAACTGGGGTTCAAATAACATTTCTCTATTTCATGTACTCATGTTGGACCAAATAGTTCAAAGGTTGATTAGATAATTCCTAATTAGATTTTTTTGACTGAAGATAATTCCGAATATTATTTACTTAATATTTATATGATAATATTTTTTACTTTATAAAATACATAAAGATACATACACCAAAAAAAAAACACATAAAGATATATAACATAGTATTCATATCTTTATAATATTATTTGTAAACGAAACTAGTATTTTATAAAACTAGTACGATACCCGTGCGAATACATGGGGCACACGTTATTTATTATGCTTAATATTTTAAGACATGATTATTTATAGTAAATGATATTTTTGATTCAATATATTAAAAATTAACTAATTTTATAGTAAAAGTGAAAGAAATATTAAATGTGTATCAAGTATTACTATTTATGAAATTGTGTGACTTTTGTACCATATATGGCTAAGATGAAACAAACATGGTTAGGGTTTTCTTTATTAGATAGATAGTAGATAGATAATCATTTATAAATAAACATTTATAAAATTGGTCTGTGTCAAAGACGATAAATTTATACCGACAACTTATAATGTCTTCCCCGTCGAGACTTAAAAGTAAAATAATCCTTTAAAAATAATGAAACATTTATAAAAAATGATATGTGCTTAAAAATAACGAAATTATAGCGTCAACATCTCATTTTATCAAATCGGAGCTCAAAAACAAAATAATCATTTATAAAAATTAAATACATTTATAAAAAATAATTATACCGACATGTCTCCCGTCACGACTCAAAAGCAAAATAATAATTTATAAATAACTTAAAAAAATAAAAAAATGTTAATAAAAAAATAAAAATAAAATTATACCGACAACATGCGATGTTTCTCCTGTCGAAACTTAATAATTTTGTTCTCGTCGACAATATTGTACTTAAGTAGTGTTTTCTCGTCGTAACTCAAAAACAAAATAATCATTTATAAAAATTAAATACATTTATAAAAAAATAATTATACGGATATGTAATGTCTCCCGTCACGACTCAAAAGCAAAATAATAATTTATAAATAACTTAAAAAAATAAAAAAAATGTTAATAAAAAACTAAAATTAAAATATACCGACAACATGTAATATTTCTCCTGTCGAAATTTAATAATTTCGTTCTCGTCGACAATATTGTACTTAAGTAGTGTTTTCCAGTCGTAACTCAAAAACAAAATAATCATTTATAAAAATTAAATACATTTATAAAAAAATAATTATATCGATATGTAATGTCTCCCGTCAAGACTCAAAATCAAAATAATAATTTATAAATAACTTAAAAAATAAAAAAATGTTAATAAAAAATAAAATTAAAATTATACCGACAACACGTAATGTTTCTCTCGTCGAGACTTAATAATTTTGTTCCCGTCGACAATATTGTACTTAAGTAGTGTTTTACCGTCGGAACTAAAAAAACAAAATAATCATTTATAAAAGTTAAATGCATTTATAAAAAAATAATTATACCGACATGTAATGTCTCCCGCACCACTCAAAAGCAAAATAACAATTTATAAATAACTTAAAAAAATATAAAAATGTTAATAAAAAAGTAAAAATAAAATTATACCCATAATATGTAATGTTTATCCCGTCGAGACTTAATAATCTCATTCCCGTCGACAACATTGTACTTAAGTAGTGTTTTTCCGTCAGAACTCAAAAACAAAATAATGATTTATAAAAATTAAATACATTTATAAAAAAATAATTATACCGACATGTAATGTTTCCCGTCACGACTCAGAAGCAAAATAATAATTTATAAATAAAAAAATATTAATAAAAAATAAAATTAAAATTATACCGACAGCATATAATATTGCACCCATCGAGACTTAATAATTTCGTTCCCGTCGATAATATTGTACTTAATAATTTTGTTCCCGTTGGCAATATATAATGTTTTCTTATTTAGAAATTATATTTATAAATAAAATAATAATTTATAAATAATGAAATATTATAATAATAAAATATAAAAATATAAAAAATGAAATTAAAAAATGTTAATAAAATAAAAAAGAAAGAAGGAAAGAGATAAAGAGAGAAAGAGGGAAAGAAAAAACAAAAAAGAAAAAAAAAGAAAGTGTGAGTCACGTGAAACAGACGGTAGAGAAAGAGAAAAAGAAAGAGAAGAGGGATAAAAAAGTGAAAATGAGAGAGAAAAAGTGAAAAGTTGGAAAAAAAAAATAAACTTTTTTTGAATTAAACTTTTGATTTGATAGATTTTTATTTAGATTGACATTTTTGTCTATAAAAAACACAGCTGTCATTATTATAAGATGTCTAAATTTGTAATTTTCCTATCATATTGTTTTCTTAGTTAAATTAGAAATAGATAGATAGAAATAGAATACATTTATAAAAAAAATAATTATACATACATGTAATGTCACCCGTCACGACTCAAAAGCAAAATAATAATTTATAAATAAAAAAATGTTAATAAAAAATTAAAATTAAAATTATACCGATAACATGTAATGTTTCTCCCGTCGAGACTTAATAATTTCGTTCCTATTGCGAATATATAATGTTTTCTTATTTAAAAATTATATTTATAAATAAAATAATAATTTATAAATAATAAAATATTATAATGATAAAATATAAAAATATAAAAAATGAAATTAAAAAATGTTAATAAAATAAAAAAAAAAAGGGAAAGAGAGAAAGAGGGAAAGAAGGAAAAAAAAAAGAAAGTCTGAGTGACGTGACTCAGAAAGAGAGAGAAGAAAAAGAGAAAAAGAGAGAGAAGAAAGAGAAGAGGAAGAAAAAGTGAGAAGTGAGAGAAAAAAAATAAAAATGGGAAGAAAAAATAATTTTTTTTATGAATTAAATTTTTGATTTGATATATTTTTATTTAGATTAACTTTTTTGTCCCTAAAAAGTATTTGTGTCATTAATATAAGATGTCTAATTTTGTAATTTCTCTATCATATTGTTTTTTTGGTTAGAAATAGATAGATAGAATAGATAGATAGAATACATTTATAAAAAAATAATTATACTTATATGTAATGACTCAAAAACAAAATAATAATTTATAAATAAAAAAATGTAATTAAAAAAATAAAAATAAAATTATACCGACAACATGTAATGTTTCTCCCGTCGAGACTTAATAATTTCGTTTCCGTCGACAATATTGTACTTAATAATTTCGTTTCCGTTGGGAATATATAATGTTTTCTTATTTAGAAATTATATTTATAAATAAAATAATAATTTATAAATAATAAAATATTATAATAATAAAATATAAAAATATAAAAAATGAAATTAAAAATGTTTTTTTTTGGTTACAAAAGGAAAAAAGAGCCAAAACAAAAAAGCAGGCCCTAATGCCTGGCGAATGCAACACCCATGGCATCAGCCATTAACAAATGATGAAGCTCCAACGGAGGGGAAGCCAAAACCACCAACGAAGAGTCTCCTCTAGCACCCATCTTGGCCAAGAAGTCAGCACATTGATTGCCCTCTCGCAGAGTGTGACGTAACTGGACATTCCATCCCCGCCCCAGCATGTCTCTTATAACAGCAATCTCATTTCCGAACAAGTGGAAATCCGGGTTACCGTCTCTAATAAGGCCCAAGACATGAAGAGAATCTGAATAACAGACCACCTGAGGGACTCCCATCTCCCAGCAGAGAACAAGACCATGTAATAGAGCCATGATTTCAGCATGAACAATATTAGAGTATCCCAAGGAGCCATAGTACCCGCCCAAGAAATTACCAGTATGATCTCTCATCAAACCCCCAAATCCTGAAATGCCCGGGTTCGTGAGGGAGCTCCCATCAACATTAAGCGAAACACAACCATCAAGCGGCTTGTCCCAGGCCACCATCCTAGGGGAGTTACGATTTGGACCAGCATCAGAGACACCATAGGCTTTCATGATATCCCTATTCAAGGAATGCGCTTGCATGACAACACCCAAAACCGAGACCTGAGTCCCCTCGAAAAGAAAGCTATTACGGCTGCACCAAATTTTCCACATGACACACAAGAAGAACACACCATGAGTCAACACCATGTCACGAAGCCACCCCAAAAATTGAGAAGGCTGCCCCGGCAGGACCAGCTGGGCGGAGATACAACGACTCCAAATATCCATAGACCTTTTGCAAGCGAAGATGCAATGGATAATGGATTCTTCGGGAACATCACAGTAGGGACAACTGGGAGTAACGGGAATGTGTCTCGCAGCCAAGACCCCACGAGTGGGAAGCGCGCCATGGCAAAACTGCCACGCGAATTAAAAATGTTAATAAAATAAGAGAAAAAGAGGGAAAGAAGAAAAAAAAAAGAAAAAAAAGAAAGTCTGACTGACGTGACTAAGAGAGAGAAGAAAAAGAAAAAAAGAAAGAGAGAGAAGAAAAAGAAGAGGAAGAAAAAAGTGAAAAATGAAATAGAAAAAGTGAAAATGGGAAAAAAAAAATTTATGAATTAAATTTTTGATTTGATAGATTTTTATTTAGATTGACATTTTTATCCCTAAAAAATACAGGTGTCATTAATATAAGATGTCTAAATTTGTAATTTTCCTATCATATTGTTTGTTTTCTTAGTTAGATAATAGATAGATAGATATGAAATTCAATGAAACTATATAATATTATTAGAATGACATTGCTAATTGTTAATTAATTACTAAATAACATCATATATTGTCAAATTTTGTCCAAAAAAAAATCATACATTGTCTAAAATTAGCTATTATATACTTTAATTATAATTGTCATATATTATTAAATACTAATATTAACTATTGAATAAAAAACTTTTCATCATACATGAACAATACTCTTCGCATGATTTTGTAAATTTAACTTGCTAAGAGGTTGGCTTCATCTCACGAGTATATAATATTGTATTGTTCCCTTTCAACTAAGAGAACTGTTGTTTCAACATTAAATTGAGACACCAAAATCAACAACAATTTTGCTGGTTAATGTAGTTCACCAAGGTGTTACAACTCATTAACCATCAATTTGAACGTTATTAATCATAATTTTTAAATGTACAAATATAATCAGCCACATATATACTTTAACTCCTAAAAATCGTGGTTAATGAATTTTAGTTGATGGTTAATGAGTTACAACATCTTGTAATATTCATTAACCAAACTCAATATTTCACTAACCACATTTTTGAACTGCATTAACAACGTATTTTAATGTCGATTTTGATGTTTAAATAACAAGACCGATGAACGAATTTGATTCCCTAATAATCATCTTAATGATTTAGGCTGTCATTTATAATGGTAAGATTTCCCTTTTATTTATTTTTTTTTAGTAAAAGACAACTTACTTCATTTCATCCTGAATCAAATGGACAAGAAACATAGGAACATCGAAGAGTGGAGGTTAGTGACAATACAAATGCTAACTTTATTTGCTTGCCTCCTAGCAATGTTATCCTATAACCAACATGTTGAGATAAAATGTCTCTACATTGTACCAATATGCTTTCAAGTTCATTATCTAACTCATTGGAGCAGTGAATGACATCTATTAACATTTTACAATTGGACTCCAAAATAACCTAGGAATAACCCAAATGACTAATCCAACGAAAACCTTTTAATAATGCATTAGTCTCTCATTCTAACAAGTTCACCCTGCAATTATGCCATTGAGTATGACTGTATGAGCTGCTATGAAAGATCCACTGTGATCTCTTTTTTTTTTAATAAAAAAAATTAGGGTGAGGGGATGGTGCCCCGGTTCTAGGTAGGGAAGACCTTCGGACTCTTTGAGCTCTTACGTAGGTAATTACATTTACCTCACCTCAATAGAATTAATGGGGACTCGAATCCGCGACATGTCGGATACAAGTCTTGTCGTGCTCCACTAGACCAACCCCTTGAGGTTAGGAATAAACATATGTTATCTCAAAAAATGGTGTCTCTCTGTCTCCCATCAATCAAAAGCTGGGGATATGCATATATGTTAATAAGTTATAAATTTATTTTATTATATGACAAATTATCATTGGTGAGAAACAGAGAATGTGACAGGAAAGTGAGACAGAAAATTTTCATCCTGGGGTTAGGTCCACTGTGATCTATAAGACACGAGCCTAGACCATAATGAGAATTATTATCAAAGAATGGAGCATCAAGATTGCACTTAAAAACACCATCAAGATTTCCCTTTATTAAATTTAATAAAAATATAACAACAATGTGTTATAGCTTAATTTAGGCTGTTAGACTACATGAAAAAAAAAATTAACTGCAAAAATAAATTTTCATTATAGCCATTTGGAGTACAATTTTTTCATTCTCCAAATCTCCAAAGTGAAACATGTATGCCACATTTTACCTTGATACCTTGACCCGAAAGATATATTTTCACAATAAAAATTAAAGGAGTAAGAGGGAGAGGGGGAGAAATTAAAGCATCTGAGGGTCTTTGTGTTGTCCTACTCCTATGAGGAGTGGATCAGTTTGAAAACTTCAATACTAAAATTATCTGTGCCCTGCAGGTGAAAGTAAGAGAGTTTTGGGCACGATCTTTTTTTACGGAATGGACACGATCTTTTTGTTAAATACTAATTTGAACAAGTTAATTAGTATTACTAGACTTTAGGAAAATTCTTTATTCGGGTGTTTATTCTCAGGTAAAGAAATGAGTGGCGTTAAACTACAACTTTTTTTGGTAAAACTTATATCACCATGCATTTCAAGCAAACTTATAGCGTTTATGTTCATGATTGATCACTAGTAGTTTTTTTTTTTTTTAATGCAGTTGCTTCAGAGATGCAAATATGCCGCTGCGGTAAAAGATGCCATTGGTCAAGTTCAAGTACAAATTAAACTTTGAAGAAGACAAACGATATCCCATCCCAGCTATGGCTAAAAGGCTGCTTTTGAAATGGTCTCAGCCATTACACCATGCAAAACTACTAATGCATTGCACATAAAGTAGATTATGTATATAGGTACAATTTTGTAATATTCATAAATATACCTGACTTTGAGCCATGAAAATGCCCCTTCTTTCTTTTCTCTTGGTTGGTTGCGATTTGGTCCATAGTTGATAAATCACCAATGGTTTAAGTTTTTTCATGTAAACAAAATTCATTGAATTAGATTAGTCTTTGGACCCTTGAGCCATGCAATTTGTTGAGAATATATATATATATATATATTGATTATTTTTCAGGTTAAAGATGGCCATTCCCAATATTCCTCGTGGCCTAACATCCAGCCTTGTGATTATAGTATTAATTCTCCAGGAAATTGCAGCACAAGCAGTCTCCCCAGCAGGTGATTTTTCAAAAGCAAGCAAGAGGACACACGCACACAAGAAGAATTGAGAATTTTATATAATCCACTAAAATAAAAAGAATTTAATAACTATACACTACTAATGTAAAAATATTTTACATAAACATTCAATTATATGGATATATTTTATATAGAAATCCAATCATATTTTACCATCTTAATATGCTTGCAGAAACACCCACTATGGTTATTAGACTCAAATAAAAATGTAAAGAACACAAATGCAGAACAATTTTGTATTTGATGGTCAAAAGTTAAAAGGGGAAACTAGTACAGAAATGCTATTTATACACTTGAAATTCGTGACACCTACAACACCTGGTTAACGCAGTTTAAAATCGTGGTTAATACAGTTCATTGGGTAGTTAATGAGTTATCCTCATACAAGTTGTACCCGGTAACCATGTCAAAACCATTACGAAACGTGGTTATTGATGTACAAATTCATAGTTAATTAAGTTCAGTTGATGGTTAATGAGTTATATACCCATTAACCACCAACTAAACTGTATTAACCACGATTTTGAACTGCGTTAACCCGGTGTTGGAGGTGTCATGAATTTTGGGTGTACAAATAACACAACTGAACTAGAAAAAGAGGTTTGTGTTATCTGATATGATTTTGAATGTTGTATCCACTAGCAAAGCGACTAATGTGTGTGCACATTCACATTGAGCACTTTGTTTGATGCAGATAATGGGTCAGCACACATTAGACAACAAGGGCATACTATTAGAGTGGATCCTTTAGATAAATTCAAAACATACAGAGGAGGATTTAACATCACCAGTAAGCATTATTGGAGTGTAAGTGTCTATCTGCTTCTTTGTATCTGTATAAGTCTAATTCCTAACACCAATGATATTTTTAAATTTTAATATGCCCTTAATGTTTGTAGTCAGTTGTCTTCACAGGAATATATGGATATGCAATCGGTGTGCTCTGGCTTTTGTGTGGAATGGTGTGTGGAGTTTTCTTGGTAACAATCAATTTTTGCTGCCAAAGTGATGGAGGAAGAAGGACCAAGAAAATCCTTCCTTGTAATTACAAGAGTTGTGATCTTTCGCCAATTCCTCTTGCTATAATACTGTTGCTATTAGCTATGTAAGTTTTAGCTGTACACTAAGTGATCTACTCTTGGTTTTCACTTGATGATTTAATCAATAGCAGTCATGTAGAAGAAAGAGAAAAAAAAGTGTTCCAAGTTGAAAAGGAACAATCCTTACACATGATTACAACCAAGGTTTTAAATAAAGGTGCACGACCGCGATTGCGGCTTCAAGTCGATGTTTTTGGGACTCACAACTGTTTGGAGACCGCAATTAGGGGTACATAAGCCGCCCTAATCAAGGATCACGACGTAACTACAACCGCAATTTAAAACCCCGGTTACAATGTGTCCAGGGTGGATAAACACCACAAAATAGAAAGGCGCGAGCTGTGTAATTTTTAATAAACTAGTTTTTTAAGCTACAATGAAAATGCAAAGGAAAATGATCTTTATTACACGTTGGATAATAGAGAATCATTTTGTACAAGTGATGTATGCATCATTCTTGTTTTTATAGGGCTGCAAGTGGGTTTGTTCTTGTGGGGAGTGCAAAGTTCCATTCTCGAGCAGGAACCTCAGTTGATGTTATAATCAAGACAGCAAATAAAGCATCAGAAATCATACGCAATGCAACAGGAGCATTAAAAGACATCCAAGAAGATATGGTGGAATCCAATGTCGGTGTTGGGGCTTCTGGAAATCTAAACTCTACAGCTGATAAATTTGTTGCTGCAGCTGAGAATATCATAAAAAAAGCTATGAAGAATAGGCACATTATTAACAAGGCTTTCAAAATAGTGTAAGATTTTTCTGTCCCACTTTTCCTCCTGAAAAAAAAATGTATAATGAAAAATTACATGGAAATGAGGGTATGCTTTTAATTTCAGGTTTGTAGTAGCTGTTGTGATCATAAGCTTGAATTTGATTGCGGTAACAACTTTGTCAGGTATGTCTAATTAGTCAATAATATGTGTGTTTAACATCTATGACTTGTAACTTCACATCCCATTTCAAGTTTCTATATCATTTTTATAACCATGATTGAAGGGATTTCTTTTTATGTGAAATAGGCATGATTCTCATAAAATGTTGGAATTTTCTTTCAAACAGTTTCTGGAGTACTGAGGTTTTGGAGGGCACTTTATCTGTAAGCAAGCTAAATTGTATTTGCTTTTACATATGGAGCTAAAACTTTCTTTCATCCATGATTTTGTTCTTGCCTCCCCCCCCCCCTCTTTTTTTTGGGTTCACAGGCTTGTATTACTGTGCTGGTTGATGACAGCGATATGCTGGCTACTTTTTGGAGTGTATTTCTTTTTAGAAAAGTAATCCAAGTTCTTTCTCTTCATTCTAAAAAAACATAAATTTTCCACCCAAAAAGTGAGAAAGAAATTGGAATTTAATTACTGAAAAGAATTATTCTATTTTGCAGTTTTTCTAATGATGCATGCACAGCTCTTTTCAACTTTCAACAAAATCCCTATAACAACAACCTAAGCTCCATCCTCCCTTGTGATGAATTGCTCTCAGCAAAATCAGTCCTATCTGAAGTTGGTGCAGGGATCTACAGCCTTGTCAATGAGGTAAACTTTGCTTAATCTCAAACACCAAGAGTCATATAACTAATGTTTCTTTGGTTTTGTTGCATTATTAATTTAAGTTGGTGTTTAGTCCAAGATAGTAGAGCTCATATGTCAAAGAGGAGACCAAGGGCTCATTTACTTTCTAAAAGCATTTTTAATTTTCATTTTCTAAAATATGCATTTATTTTAAATTGATAACAAGAAGATGGAAGACTCCTGCAGTGAACAATTGTGACATAGAGAAGATGGAAGATTGGTTAGGGAGAATGTATTTTTGGAAACAGTGAAAACAAATTTTTGGCATTTTCAAAATTTCTGAAAATAATGAATCTATTTTCAAAAAGTGAAAAAGAAAATGGTGAAGAAAATAATGAATATGTTTTCTCTAATATTTCTTAGTTTTAATGGAAACAAAAACATGAAAGAAGATAGTAAACTGCCCTAATATTTGGCTATTGTCATGTGCATCAAACTGAGTGTAATGTATAAAGGACTCTCCAATAGGTTATGTTTTATGAATCAATGAATTCAACTGAAACCAGAGCAGAAAAATTCTCAATGTTTGTTAGAGTGAAAGGAGTTTAACTTTCATATCTCATGTTATCAGCTGAAAAGGATGTCAGATTATTACTCTTTGGTGAATCTGCAGGTGAATTCAAACATCACAAATTTGCAGGAAACACTGTTTCCACATCTTGTTTATATTTGCAATCCTTTCTCAGCACCACCTGAATATTTATACCAGCCAGAGAAATGTCCAACTAATACTATCCAAATAGGAGATATCCCAAAGGTATGTTACATATAAGAAAACTATTAAGTTACTAATGAAATCAACTTATTCGGTTATATGACTTATGTATTCTAACACTATATTTTACTTCCTTGATCCTTCTCTAAAGGTGCTAAAGCCTTATACTTGTTTCGATGACAATGACGAAAAATGTGGCAATCGAGATTTCATATCTTCAAGTGAATATGAGGTAGTTGAATCTTACACGAGTTCAATTCAGAACCTACTAAATGTATATCCTAGTATGGAAAATTTGTTAGGATGCCAGTTAGTAAAAGATGCATTCTCTCAAGTCCTTCTCAAACACTGCAAGCCTTTGAAGAAATTTGCCCGGATGGCGTGGCTAGGAATGATGTTTCTTGCAGTGATCATGGTGTTTTCTGTTGTGCTATGGACAATAAAGGCTCTTCATGAGTATAATTACAATCTTTCAGATGGTTCAACACAGCCACATTCTGTAACAGAAAATGCCTAAAGAATTGGGAGCAGCTCAAGAGATTGACCATAACCAATAGAAATCATTAAATCAAAGTCTTGCTAGAAGAACTTAGCAAATAGAAATCAGGCTTGTACATACAGAAATCAAGTTTTCTATTGAATTGTAAGAATGTTTAGATTAAATAGGCTAATTCTAGATGTATAAGAATGAGATGCAGGCTTGTACATACAGAAATTGAGTTTTCTTTTCTTTTTTGGAAGGGCTAGAGCAGGAGTGTTAGATTTTGCCTTTGGTGGTAAGAACTAAGAACAAAACTTTTGCCCTAAAATTTGGTTCACAATTTTTTTAAGAAACTTCAGTTGAGTATGAAGTTCAAAAGAGGACTCGAGCAATGTAATTTTAGATGTATAAAAATCATCAGACAACGATATTTTATTAATTTAATGCGAATGTGTACTTTATATTTTACTATGGTATCTGTCAAATATTCAAGATTAATCATTAAAGCTTGTTTTTCTGAATTCTCATTAATTATAGCTTATGGTATAATGATTTATGAACATTGTTAGATGTATTTAAAAAGGGGTGGTCGAAAATTACTAAAGGGAGGGAAGTGTTGTTGTTGATCATTTTGTTTCCAATTATGCTTAACTTCAAGGCTTAATGTTTAGTGTTTTATTCCCTATGAGTGTATCTCTAGGCCGAAACCTAAGTGGGGAGAATCCTCACACTCATCATACACACAGAAATAGTTTCATTAAAGAAAAAGTTAAGGTTTTGTTTTAGTTGCATTCAATTGCATTTTTTGTGAGCTTTATGGATTTAGTGTAGGAATCTCATTATTAAGGCTTCATTCAAACCTCATAATAGCAACAGTATAAAATCTTGATTTTTAATCCCAATCACAAAACATAAGTAAAACATGTTTTAAAATGAGATTTGTAAACTTAATTACACTTTTTAAAAACAGTTTTTTATTTTTAAAAATTTGAGATTTGTTTACTTGTAAAACAAAAAAACTGTTTTTAAAAAAGAGCAATCAAAGAGCACCGATTTCTGGACATGTAAAACTAAACATAACATGGACACGTTTTCAAACATGTTTCACTATTGTTCCAAAAACTAAATTGTAGATGTTATAATAACCAAAGTGAGGGGCAGTAAGGAGATGAGTGGAGTTCAAAAAATGGGGTAGGGGTATTTTAGTAGGTTCACAATCATTAAAGGGGAAGGGGTGCTGTTAGTAAAAAGGGGTGCTGTTAGCGCTTCCCGTAAGTTATTCAACATTTTCGAGACATAAGATGTGACTAAGCCCATGGTAGATCAACCCAATCTGTGAGTAGTAAAAGGCCGGGATAATGGAAGGATAGTAGCGTCATTTAATTAATATTTAGGGGTATTCGTAGTCTAGGGCTTATTTTAAGTTAAGAACCCTAAATTCTCAACTCTGTAGCGGGAGCGTGCCGATTGCCATTGGGGTGGAAGTCGCAGTGAAACCAACAATGGTATTTCTCTCTATCTTCACCAATTCTCAGTTTTTTTCGTATCGTGCGTATGTATCTTTTTGTATCGATTCGTAGTCTACTATAGGAAAAGGGAAGGGCTTTGGCATAATCCTTTTTTCATTTTTTAATGTTTTTGGTTCAGGATTATCTTACTCCAATTGATTTTCATCTGCTACGACTTTTAGCCAATATGATTATAAGGTTTTAGGGTTTTCTGAACCATGAAAGCTGAAAAGATGGAGTGTAGTATACATTGATCTGTAATAGTGATTGGAGAAAGGGGTAGTAGGAAGGGTTTTGATTTCAAACTCGATACTTGATGAAGGGAGTGTTTTGATTGTATTGTCCTCTTAATTTTTTTTTTCTAATTATGAATTTATGTGTTGTACTCTGAAAGTTGTTTTTTTTTGTCACTCATTTATTTTTTATTTTTTTTTGTTGGTAAATGTAGCCCAAGCAAATTCACGAGATTAAAGACTTCCTCCTCACAGCCAGGAGGAAGGATGCACGCTCCGTGAAAATCAAGAGGAGCAGAGATGCGGTCAAGTTTAAGGTCCGATGCTCCAAGTACCTCTACACCCTTTGTGTGTTTGATACTGAGAAAGCTGATAAGTTGAAGCAATCACTTCCTCCAGGTTAAAATTTTTAATTATTTTTGGTGATATGTTATTGTTCTAATTCTCATTAACATGCAAAAACTTTTAGAGTTTAAGAACCTATTTTACACCGTCATCCAATTACAGTGGTGATACTTTGTTACATAACTGAGTGACTTGCATAAATCATATATTTTCTTTCCTTGGCCATAGGTTGGAAGCCTAAATGTTTAATTAGTTCTTTAAAATGGGAACCTATCAACTAAAATATAAGGTTGCCTTATGGCTAGAAAACACGGGGACGCCATTTCATATTCTCAAATCTCAACTAGGTTTATCTTATTTTTCTTCCCACAGCTGGGAACGATTTACTTATTGTAATCAGGGACATGTAGACATTTGAGTACAGGTCATTCTACTCACATTTGTGATTCACTTTTGCAGGTTTGAGTGTGCAAGACCTGTGATTCTATCCGGTGAAAGGTGAACTGAAGATCAAGTTTTGCTTTGGAGTTGTGCTTTACAAATATATTTTTGTCTTTTTGTTGCGCAGTTGATTATCGACTTATGATTCTCATTATGAATGGTCCAACTCTGTTTTCCTGTCTTAATGCAGTTTCACCATTATTTAGCTAATTGATTATACCTTCTTTAATCTTATATATTAATATCTTTGCAGTTGTTTCTTCAATCTGTTTTTGAGCTAAGCCATTAGAGTGTTACCATACGGTTTTTATTCACTAAATTCAAACAGTAGAAAGCTTTTAGGAGATAGAAAACACATTTAAGCCCTTCAACCAATACATCCCTTTTCTCTTGCAGCCCACAATTAGATCTCGACTCTACACCTACAAAAATGCACCGATTTGTCCATACACAATGTCCTAGCCAGCCTCCTTGGCTTGTCCTATATACGTGCATGGTTAAGACCTGGGAAATATTTGGAACATAAAGAGCATGGCGAGATTTTAATCCTCTAACATTGTACACTTTATTTTGAGAATAGAGTATGTCATGGCATTAGTTGTTTGGTTGCTTGGTTTAGTCCCATTGATTTTGTTTTTTCTCATCAACAAACTGATTCATGCATAAAAACTCTATACGAGTTGTGTAACAAAAGTTGCGTTCATCATATGAAAATAAGGCAGTGGTTGTTCAGAAATGAAGGAGAGAGGCTATGTTTAGTTTAGGGTTTGTAGGGGTTTCATTTGACGGAGGGATCGATGATTCAAATTGGAGAAAAAAAAAGTGGATAGAAGCAAACATTAAACATTTGATATCGCTTTTAACTCTCCACCCAACGGATAAGGGTATGAGTGTTAAAGTTGTTACTCGCCTGTGTATGGATTTGGGTACAAGTACGTGTTGTTCAACATGCTCCTTGGCCCCCTAATTTTTTTCTTCCGCTTTAAAATTCTGTTCTTTTTCCCGTCGAGAGGCATAATTTTGGTTAAACATTTTTTGCAATGGTAGTGCCTCCTGATCTGGTTTGTTCTATGGGATCTGGTCTGTTTGGTGTGAAGTGTAAAGACCACAAAGGATGTGAAATGTAAATTGATAAACTTTAGGGTAAAAACCGTAAAAGTGACTTAACATGTGGTAGAACAGTGAAAATGGGTTATTGCATGTCATTTTGGGAGGACCACTTTTGGACCCTTATTTTTAGGGTGTATATTAGGGGCTCCCAAATATATATTTGTAATGGTAGGCAAAAGACAAGTTACCATTCTGTCAAAAAAAAAAAAAAGACAAGTTACCAAAGACGGTGTAGATGAATTGTTTATTGATTAAAGTTTAAAGGAGTTTACCGAATTAACTATTTAAGAAAAATACTCAATAATAATTTAAATTAAAATATCAACTTTTAAATATATAACAAATTTTTTTTACAAGTAAATAAATGTATTAAATGGAGTACAAGGGTGCTCCAACCCATATATAGCAATAAAGAGTCACCTACCCTTATAACAAAATATTGTCACAGCATAAAAGTAAGTCATTCAAGATGCTTATATAAGAACTAAAATGTTAATAAATATTTTAAATTTATATTTTTAATTTTACAAAATACAATTTATTTGTTTAAGAGTTTAATGGGGAAGCATTGTTAGTGTAAACTAGTTTTACACTGACATCCAATGAGAACTCACGATTTGATAGTTATTTTAAAATGAAGTTATAATATTAGGTTGACATGACATAATAGTTGATTCTCATTGGATGTCAGTATAATAATAATGACATTCAAGTTTATTAATTCTGTTTTATTCAAATTAAATTTATAATGACATATTATTATTTTTATAACTGATGATTTCAATTTTAAAGAAAAACATTAGTTTTACTTTTATATCAATTAAATTAGTATTTGAATATTAAATTTATAGTAACAGTTGGTGGCTGGTTTTTAATTACCGTTTGATTTTTATATTATTACAATTAAAAGCGTAGTTTATGAGCCAGCAAACATATATATACTAGTTTAAAATGATGATGAGATACATGAGTTTTATGGTTTTGTGAAAAAAAAAGAACACTCTTTTTTTCTCTCGTTGATTCCATTTTTGGGATTGTTTGTGAAGCTCTAACGTGTTCGGCCTCGAGTGCACGAGTCCATATACGGTGCTGTGAAAACCTTAGGGAGCAAACTGAAAATTGGGTTGCACTGGAAGTCCATCGGAATTTGCTTTCTAGGCAGTGGTTTTTGCCACGTCACAACTACAACATCATTCTTCTCCCTTTGTTTCTAACATTATTCAACATTTTCTTCTTTTCTTCTCATAATTTCTAACAATCTGAAAACAATTCTTCTTATTTTTCTCTTTTGATATATGTTTGGAAATGATGATATATGTTTTTGATTTTTCTCTATCTCATGTGGTTTGTTGTGTTCGTGATTTCAAGAGTTCGAGACATCATGCATATAAAAAAAAAGGATAGGTACAGTGTGACTTGCTGTGTTGCGGACCACGTGTACGAGAAAAATAGCAATAGAGACAATGGAGCAATGATCAATAACGTGGATGAGGTTCTTCCCCAAGCCCTTCAGGTAAATTTGAAGATTTGGATAATTAAAAAAAAAATTTAATAGTGTGTTTCTACAAAGTATGTACTTTCTTATGATTTTAAAGACTTGTGTCTATGTGTGGTATTTGTGAAAAGTGGAAAACAAATAATATTTTAATTATTTAAAATTGTTTGTGATATTTGTGAAAGGCTTGTGATATCTAAAGCTGCTTCTTGGGGGTAACAACTAACAACAATCCGATTTGGTTCACAAAATTTTTTATTTTGGACTTCTGGTTGGTCTCAATTGGTTGCGACTTAATTTAATAGTTGTATGAGTATAAGTTGCTATTATTTTTACGATTACAACTTGAATATTGATTTATATGGTTCTAATTTTTTATAAAAAAAAATTAGAAATTCGCATCAAGTCTCATCACTTGTGAGTTAACTAAGCTACCATTGAACAAGAAAGCTATAGATGTGAAGTGGGTATTCAAAGTGAAATTGAAGCCTGATGGAGATATAGCCAAGCATAAGGCTAGGCTAGTGGCAAGAGGCTTTATGCAAAAGCCTGAATTGGATTACTTTGAGGTCTATGCTCCAGTTGCCAGACTGGAAACGGTGAGACTAGTGGTAGCAGTAGCTTGCACCAGAAATTGGCTTTTGTTTCACATGGATGTTAAATCTGCCTTTTTGAATGGACTAGAAGAGGTAATCTATGTCACTCAACCACCTGGGTTGGAGATTGAAGGCAAGGATGATATGGTATTTAGATTGCACAAGGCCTTGTATGGCCTTAAGCAAGCTCTAAGAGCTTGGAACAAGAGGATAGACTCATTCCTCACGCAAAGTGGATTTGACAAGTGCACAGCTGACTATGGCATTTATGTGAAGAAATTAGGAGAATTAAGTATGTTACTGTTGTGTTTGCATGTTGATGATCTTCTTGTGACTAGTAGTGACAATATGGAGATTGAAAAGTTCAAGGAGTTGATGAAATCAGAATTTGAAATGACAGACTTGGGCAAGCTAGCTTACTTCCTTGGATTGGAGTTTGTAAACACTTCAAGGGGAATGGTTATGCAACAAAAGAAGTATGCCTCAGAAGTTTTGAAAAGGTTCAAAATGGTAGACTACAACTCAGCAAATACTCCAGCAGAGACAAGCTTGAAGTTGGACAGTGGTGATGATGAAGAAGCAGTTGATGCCACTGTGGTCATACAGAATGTTGGTTCCTTGAGATACTTGTGCAATAGCAGGCCCGATATTAGCTTTGATGTTGGATTGGTTAGCAGGTTTATGAGCAAGCCAAAGAAGTCTCATATGCTTGCAGCAAAAAGAATTTTGAGGTACTTGAAAGATACCTTAATGTTTGATGTATTGTCTCCTTCCAAATCAGATCAGAATTAAAGTGAATTAATTGGCTTTTCTAATGCTAATTGGTGTGGAGATAAATTAGATAGAAGGAGTACTACTGGGTATGTTTTCAAGTTTCTTAGAGCACCAATTTCATGGTGTACTAAGAAGCAACCTGTGGTGGCATTATCTAGATGTGAAGCTGAGTATATAGTCGGGTCATATGTAGCATGTCAAGCCATTTGGTTGGATTCAGTTTTGAGGGAGCTGATGATTGAAGTACAGAAGCCAATGCAGCTGCAAATTGACAAAAAATCAGCCACAAATTTAGCCAAGAACCTAGTTTCCCACAGGAGAAGCAAGCACATAGAAGCTCAATTTCATTTTATCAGAGATCAGATGAATAAAGGAGTGCCAGAAGTGATACATTGTTCAACTGAGAAGCAGATTGTTGATGCATTTACAAAACCAATGAAGAATGATAGGTTTGTAATGCTAAGGAAGGAATTATGTGTGGTTTCATTAGAGGACTTGAATTAAAGGGGAATGTTGTTAGTAATTCAAGTCCATTGTGCACTAAACGCACAAACCAGACGCTGTGCACCAGACGCACGTAGAGTTAGTTGTTTGTTGAGTCTGTTTCAGGATTAGTTAGTAAATAACTGATTTTGTTTTTTGGTATTAGTGAATAAGGGTGTGTTACCCGGTGTGGGACTTTGAGTCGTATTTTTCATTCATTGTTAAGTAATACACATTCACGTACTTCTTTTAATTCATCTCTCTGTTTTTACATTTCCATTGATTCCAACAACTGTGAGTGTGTGAGTTCATGTGTGTGAGATCAATTTGTCTCCAACACTATAGTCTAGAAATTGAGAATTCTGATTTTCAGATCTAGTGCCTTAATCTCCTCCAACAATCTAGTGGTTCATCTTCATCCATTTAACATGAAATACCTTTGCATTATTTATTTTTTTCTTTGTGCTCCACTCACCTTTGTTCACTATAGCTAATTTCGACTACTTCAAGCTGGTTGAAACATGACTAGCATCATTTTGCCAGTCCCCTATACAATGTGTTATAGTGACGTCAAAATTTATAATACACAGACTATGGCCATTCAACAACTCTGTGGCCCAGCCATCTCAATGCACAAATATTACATTCGCTGACTTTAAAGGAAAATCAGAATGGCTTTTGGGACCACGAATGGACAAATCACATAACCTGCTCGCTGATGCAACAATATGATTATTTTAAGTTAGCCTTGGATTTATATGCAAAGCATGATATTAAGACCTCCTTCAAAATGCTGATATTTCAACAGGTCCGACGAAAAGCTATAATAGAATTAGAATTCTCAATGCCATAAGGAGAGGTATTGGCAAATACCCGCAACTTCAATATTTTACAAAAAATCAGAATAAGTTGAAGTAATTAAGACTTTGTTTCGATAAAAGACCAAGCCCCCAGTACGAAGATTACAAGCCTACCTTGATATCCCGTGGACAACAAGTATATTTCCTAAAGTAACTTCATAATTCCTAAATAAAGTTGGGTTATTTAGTCAAGTTGGGTTATTGAGTTGGACACAAATGTAGTCATTTACATTAACTCCTAAAAATGAATAGATTGGTTGACATTTTGAACTTGTCAGATTGGTGACTGAGATTTCGAATAACAAAATAAGTCATTTAAATTTCGATTTACAATTCAAAGCAGAGTAATAATTAAACTAAGGACAATTATTTTAATTATTACTTTAATGCTAGTAAAAAAAGCCTTGGAGTCACCCGGATTGCAAAAAAAGTATTATCATCAGTTTTTATATATAAAAAGTATTATCATCATTGATCTTTTGAAATCATTTTTCGTAATGAATTTTATTACCAACTGGAGACACCGATTAAAGGAAAATAATGAAAAAAATAAATATTATTTATGATATTATAGAATAAAAGCTTTATTTTCATATTTTCATATTTTTAATTTTCATTTCAATCTAATATCACAAATTTAAATTTTTATTTTTGAGAGTCAAATAACAATCTTTTATATTTTACATCACCAAAACTTACATTTTTTTATAATTTAAAAAACACGTTTTTAAGTTAATTTACATATCAAGTCAATAATAATTTTATTCTTTAATTATATATTCAACTAAAAGATTTTTTTGTTTAAAATTTTATCGATACTCAAATTTTCTTTTTCGTTTGACATTTTGCATAATGGTATGTTTATAAATGGCAAATATTTTCATTTGACATTATTTTTTCCAAATTTATCTGTGCATCACACGGGTACACGTGTGATAAACATGGGTGTTGTATTTGTGTTGCCTTAATATTTATTTACCAATAATTTTTTTATACTCTTTCTGTTTTTTATTTTTTAGATAAAAAAATCCAAATAACAAATGAGAATTGTTATCATAAACTCTTTTTTTTTTCCGTGCAGTGCACGAGTTAAAAAATCTAGTATTAATAATACAAACTATATCAGATTTAGTTTGTTTGGTAAATTGAATGCTCTCGTGAATATTTGCTCTAGTTTACTGTGATGAATGGAGGTAATTGTAACACCCCGCCTAATTTAATTATTTAATTCAATTAATTTAGGCTTTATTAAATTCTAAATTGATTGTTTAGTAATTAAATTAGGGGAGTGTTTATTAATTCAAGGGGTGTAAATAGAAGTGGCAAGTGGAAATTTGAAAGAAAAGGAAGACTATTAAGTACTTTACCTATTAAAGTGAGGGACAAAATGGTCCAAGTGATAAATATTAATTTTTCTCCCCTTTCCCTTTTGTCCCCTACGATCAGCTCCCCCTCCCCCATTCTTTTCATCTTTCTTGTTCTCTTTCCTTCACATAAGAGAGAAAAAGAGGAGAAAGGTTAGTGTTTTATGGATTTTGAGGAAAATTAGAGAGTATCTTATGAGAAGCTCATTTTCCATTTCCTCCTCCTTACTTTCTCGATCAGCCCATTCTTCCCCTCCCTCTCATTTTCGTTTTTGCTGAAAGAAGAAGAAACCTAGGGTTTCATGAAATTGGAAGGAAAAATGGAGGAAATTAGAAGAAGCATCTCATCCTTTGCTTAGAAAAGAAGATGGAGTGTTGAGATTTAGCATTTGAAGGAGGTCTTGATGAAGCTCTAAGTTGAAGAGAAGAGGAAAAACGAAACTGAAGAGGAGAAGAAGAAGAGGGACAAAGATTCATCACTTCTAGCTCAAGCCCTTGAAGTTGTTGTGAGTTCTTCTTCTTAAGTGTTGGGCACCCATAAGACCCACATTAGGTTTTTCCTTTTCTTCTATGTTGCATGATTTCTTGGTTTCAAATTTGGGGGTTGTGTGAATCATGAGAATGGGTTTTGGGTATTATGAGTGTTGGTGATTTTCTTATGAGTTTTATAATGCTTTAATCATGTGTTTGTTTGAAATTCATGTATTAAATGTGTTGTTCTTCCATTTGTCATGCCTAAATCCTTGAGTTTAAGCTTTGATTTCATTGGAATTTGGCTTGGAATGAGTGGAAACCATGGTTGAAGCGCTTGGAGCGCAAAAGTGCCCGAAAGACTAAACAAAAGATAGAATCAGGGTTGTGTGAATCATGAGAATGGGTTTTGGGTATTATGAGTGTTGGTGATTTTCTTATGAGTTTTATAATGTTTTAATCATGTGTTTGTTTGAAATTCATGTATTAAATGTGTTGTTCTTCCATTTGTCATGCCTAAATCCTTGAGTTTAAGCTTTGATTTCATTGGAATTTGGCTTGGAATGAGTGGAAACCATGGTTGAACAAGTTGGGATGTGAATTGCACAAGTTATGCAGAGATCTGCAGAAGAAGCGCTAGAAGCGCTGGCTTCAGCGAGAAGACAGCCAGAAATGCGCTGGAAGCGCTTGGAGCGCAAAAGTGCCCGAAAGACTAAACAAAAGATAGAATCAGGACTAAGTTTCTTCATAATATATGTTAGCTAACAAATGGCTTTGGTTTCAACCCAAAATGAGTTTTCTAGCTCTAGTTATGTCCAAAATATTGAACACATGTTAGCCACCACGGTTAAAATACAACTTTGGATTCGTCGTAAGTTAGCACATCCTAGATGGCCAAACTAGATTTTTGAGCCAACACAAAGGTTGTAGAAAACATTCTTATGTTTCTAAAGAGACTAAGATTAGCTTGAATGGGTTAGTATAACTCAAGATATGTCCAAATTACCGAGCCTGTGTCAAAGTCCAAGGTAACGACACCGTGTC
This sequence comes from Calophaca sinica, assembly GCA_037113605.1. Taxonomy (NCBI): domain Eukaryota; kingdom Viridiplantae; phylum Streptophyta; class Magnoliopsida; order Fabales; family Fabaceae; genus Calophaca; species Calophaca sinica. The sequence continues at coordinate 76,498,762 of CM073734.1, forward strand.
AAAAAGCCAAGTTTGATGCTTGGAAACTCTATGGTGTGTTTTGTAAGTCCATCACGACTTAGATGAGTATCTAATACGGCTTCTTCATACCTTTTCCTATTTTTGAATGCGAGTTCATGATAGTAATGATGCTAGAACTAGATGCGTATTTGAATTATGCTAAGGATTAATGTTTGCTTATGAATGAGCATCCTTGATTGCCATATTCATGTATAAGATAAATACTATGGAAATGTAAAAGTCTATGAGTAAGCACACTCAGCCCGAAGGAAGCTGAGGTGTAAGTAAACATACTTAGCCCATAGTAAGCTAATGATGCTAGAACTAGATGTATTTTGAGTTATGCTAAGGATTAATGTTTGCTTATGAATGAGCATGAGCATCCTTGATTGCCATATCCATGTATAAGATAAATACTATGGAAATGTAAAATTCTATAAGTAAGCACACTCAGCCCAAAGGAAGATGAGGTGTAAGTAAACATACTTAGCCCATAGTAAGCTAAGGTGTCAGTAAGCATACTTAGCCCATAGTAAGCTAAGGTGTCAATAAGCATACTCAGCACAAAGGAAGCTGAAAGATATAATTAAAAGAGTAATGAGTGCAGAGCGGGTGCCAATGTGCAGTAACGATATGTCCTGGCTGTTACAAATAGTTGTACAGAGCGGTTGTACCACAGTTACCAAACTATAAGCCTCGGCTGTTATCCATGGAACCTAGATTTAATGGAATTGTCATGTTTCTTAATAATGTTTATAAATGAGTATTATTATTGATTGTGGCAAGAGTTGGTTAGGGGTCCATGAAGGACTCACTGAGATTATTATCTTACCCTTTTCAAGTTGTTTTTCAGATAAACAGGTACCAAAGGAAGGCTAGGCGTTGCTTAAAGCTAACTGCTCATAGTTTAGGGTTTACTCTGGAATTGTAGTTTAATTCCTTATGTTGTAAGGACAAAATTAGACTTGTCTTTTATATTCCCAAGCTTTATACTTAGAAGAAGTTGTAATTCTAATTTTAGACTTATGACCTAGACTAAAATGTAAATTGTATTAATTAGTCAAGTAAAAAACTTAGAAGAATTTGTATTTATTAGTGAAGTTTTAAATTTTTAATAATTCTTGTGCTTTAATGTAAATTGTCTTATTTCAATTAATATTGGAGTACGGGCGTTACAGTAGTACTGATTTTGTCGATAAAATTGCGAATGGTAAAATAAAAGCAAAGAAAAAAAGGGTTACGATAGCGATCAAATGGTGCAAGATTGAGATACCCCTCTCCGAGTCTAGTACTGAAAAAGCCCTCTTCTTTAGTACATTTAGTACGCTTTAGTATAAATTCATAGCAGTCTAATAAATGTGATGAATGTAGGTAGTACCTGATTTTGTTAATGAAAACGCAAATGGTAAAAGATAAAGGGGAAAAAAATGAAAGTAAAAAAGGTTACGAATTAACCTATTAATTGCCTGTTATGATGTTTGGTGAATGTGTGTATATCCAATTGTGCAAAATTGGGTTAGGATCCCCTTCCCCCTAAAAATGAGTTCCATGCAGAATAGTTGAATGCTCATCTCCTCTACAAATTGAGAATTCCAATTTTCATAGTGCCTGCATCTCCTATAGTTTAGAATTTGAGAATTCTGATTTTCAGATCTAGTGCCTTAATCTCCTCCAACAATCTAGTGGTTCATCTCCATCCATTCAACATGAAGTACCTTTGCATTATTTTTTTTCCTTTGTGCTCCACTCACCTCTGTTCACTTTAGCTAATTTCGACTACTTCAAGCTGGTTAAGACATGGCCAACATCATTTTGCCAGTCCCCTATACAATGTGTTACAGTGACGTCAAAATTTACAATACATGGACTATGGCCATTCAACAACTTTGTGGCCCAGCCATCTCAGTGCACAAATATTACATTGGCCGGCTTTAAAGGAAAATCAGAATGGCTTTTGGGACCACGAATGGACCGATCACATAACCTACTCGCTGACGCAACAATATGATTATTTTAAGTTGGCCTTGGATTTATATGTAAAGCATGATATTAAGACCTCCTTAAAAAATGCAGGTATTTCAGCAGGTTCGACGAAAAGCTATAATATAATTAGAATTCTCAATGCCATAAGGAGTCGTATTGGCAAATCCCCGCAACTTCAATATTTTAAAAAATATCAGAATAAATTGAAGTAATTAAGACTTTGTTTTGATACGAAGATTGCAAGCCTACCTCGATATCATGTGGACAACTTGTATGTTTCCCATAGTAACTTCATAATTCCTAAATGAAGTTGGGTTATTTAGTCAAGTTAGGTTATTGAGTTAGACAAAAATGTAGTCATTTATATCAACTCCTAAAAATGAATTGATTGGTTGACATATTGAGCTTGTCAGATTGGTGATTGAGATTTCAAATAACAAAATAAGTCATTGTAATTTCGATTTACGGTTCAAAGTGGAGTAATAATTAAACTGGGGACCATTATTTTAATTATTACTTTACTGCTAGTAAAAAAGACCTTGCAGTCACTGGGATTGTAAAAAAAAGTATTATCATCATTTTTTATATGTAAAAAGTATTGTCATCATTGATCTTTTGAAATAATTTTTCGTAATGAATTTATCGTCTTCTCTATAAATGAGTTTTCCAGTTTTCATAGTGCATTCATCTCCTATAGTCTAGAAATTGAGAATTTTAGTTTTCAGATCTAGTGCCTTAGTCTGCTCCAACAATTTGTGGTTCATTTTCATCCATTCAACATGAAATAGCTTTGCATTATAATTTTTTTTCTTTGTGCTCTTCTCACCTTTGTTCACTTTCGCTAATTTCGACTACTTCAAGCTAGTTGAAACATGAACAAAATCATTTTGCCAGCCCCCTATACAATGTGTTACAGTGTTGTCAAAATTTACAATACATGGACTATGGTCGTTCAACAACTCCGTGGCTCAGCCATCTTAGTGCACAAATATTACATTTGATCCAAACCAAGTAAGTTTATCTTAATTAGTAGTTTTTTTAATTTTTTTATATAACCTTGAAAAACAGGTTTTTTGTTTTGTTTGGGTCGTCTTCAAAATGATTGTCTGGCTTTAAATGGAAATCAGAATGGCTTTTGGGACCCCCGAGTGGACCAATCATGGAACCAGGTCGCTGATGCAACAATATGATTATTTTAAGTTGGCCTTGGATTTATATGCAAAGCATGATATTAAGGACCTCTTCAAAATGTCGGTATTTCAGCAGGTTCGACGAAAAGTTATAATTAGAATTCTCAACATCATAAGGAGACATATTCCAAATACCCACAACTTCAATGTTTAAAAAAAAATTGGGAAATTAGTTGAAGTAATTTAGACTTTGTTTCGATAAAAGCGCAAGCCCCAGTACGAAGATTGCAAGCCTGCCTCAACATCCTGTGGACAACATTTATATTTCCCATAGTAACCTCATAATTCCGAAATAAAGTTGGGTTATTAAGTTGGACAAAAATGTAATCATTTATATTAACTCCTAAAAAATGACAAGATTGATTGACTTCTTGAACTTGTCACATTGGTGACTGAGATTTCGAATAACAAAATAAGTATTGTAATTTTGATTTACAGTTCAAAGGGGAGTAATGATTAAACTAAGGACAATTATTTTAATTATTGCTTTATTGCTAAGTCAAAAAGCCTTGGAGTCACTGAGATTGTAAAAAAAGTATTATCATCATTTTTTATATATGAAAAGTCTTGTCATCATTGATTGTTTGAAATGATTTTTCTGTAATGAATTTTGTTACCAACTGTAGACACTGATTAAAGGAAAATAATTGAAAATTATTTACGATATTATAGATTAAAAGCTTTATTTTCGTATTTTTAATTTTCACTTCAATTTAATATAAGAAACTTAAATTTTTATTATGAGAGTCAAATAACAATTTTTTATATTTTTCTTCGCCAAAATTACATTTTTTTATAATTTTAAAAACCAGTTTTTAAGTTAATTTACATATCAAGTCAATAATATTTTTATTCTTTAATTATATAATCAACTAGGAGATTTTTAATTTAAATTTTGTATTGATACTGAAATTATTTTTTCGTTGGACATTATTATATAATGGAATACACTTGATGTAAGTGAAACACGTAATGACGAAGCATATTTGATGTCGTTTGACTTGAGCAACGAGGTGTTCTTTACAACACCCATACCCTTAGACATACCTTTAGACATGGATGAATAGTTTTGATTTTAATTTGGCGCGGAGATGCTTGGTGGTCTTAAATGGGTCCATTGCTTTGATCTCGTATTATACAAATACAACTACTTTTCACATATCAGTTTTAGGTGAAATCGGTATAAAGGAATCTTTGACTAAACTATTCATTGTTGGGCCCTTATCTTGTGTTGAGAATCCTATTGGAGTGAGGAAGAATGACAATATATTCTTCAAAAAAAAAGATGAACTTATCTGGTTTGATTTAAGTACCCAGAGGATGGAGGAGCTTGGTGTTAAAGGAGAAAGTTGGTTTTGTCAGATGGTAATTTATACGGAAAGCCTTCTTAATAAATAATTAGTTATTTTTTTCACCCAAGATGTTTATGATTGTGGTTATTAGGATTTTACCTTGTATACAAAGTGGTTTATTAATTACGCGTATCATAATTATTATCAAGTATACGACAAATTAAGAAAAGATTTGATATTATGAAAATTGCTTTATCAATTTTATTTTGAAGGTATACTCTGTTTTTTTATTTGCAACTTAATCTGATTTCTATTTTAATTGTAAGCATAAACTTTGAACTCGATAATGTAAAAATAGCTTGAATTTGGGGGACTCAATAATGTGATGAACAACATATATTTGTTTGAACTTCATTATATTTTGCTTCAAATATCTATGTAACTATGTTTAATTTCGTCCTAATAGTTGAGTCAGATTTGATAAGTCCTATCATTCACTTTATTAAAAAGTGCAAAGAAAGATAGAAAAAGAAAGGTTAGATCCTTGAGATATGTTCTAATTGAGAACCACCTCTGTAAGAAAAGCGTGGATGGTTTGCGTTTGCTTATTCAATGTTTAGGCTTTGATCTTCTCTCTTTCTAACTCTAATAGAACATCCGAAAGAAGCTTCTTTTTGTTAAGGAAAACTCAATAGCTCAATAACTAGCCAACGGGAAAGGAATCTATAGATCAGGGAAGATCTCACTGATGGGTTAGGAGCAGGAGTCTGGTAGCTAGGTAGCTAGGGAGTTAGGAAGCAAGTGTGAAATCATCTTTTCTTTTTGCTATTTCCAGGGGGAGGTAGTTCAAAGAGAGGGGAGAAGGAGCTCAGAGCACTCTCAAGTTAGTTGGCACTTGGCAGGGACAGGGTCTTCTATCAGGACTCGCAGACAACTTCCAATGCCTTCCAGGCAGAATGAAAAAGCTATTGAAGGTCCAAAAGTAAGGGATTATCTTCATTGTAAAGAAGCGGTACTTTCTTGCGTCATCAGCTTGATATCAGAATCGCTGAACGTATAGCTTGTGGTACGGACTTCACGCGAGATGTTTTCGAGCTAATCCAAATCAATTAGCTGCGTGTGTTAAAGCTTTATGTCTCAATAACTGAGTTTATGAAATTTTAGAGTGATTTTGCAAACAATAGCATGAAATACTTGAAATTAACTCGAAAGAAAGTAGGTAATATATTGAAGAGGAGATGCAAAAAGTAAAACAATAGCCGATTATTGGCCATTCATATGGGGCTTAAGTTAATTGTTCTGAAAGGGCTTGACAAGGTTGTTGTTGAGTCTGATTCTTTAATTGCAGTGAACTTTATTCAGTCAGGGTGCTCTTCGCAGCATCCTCATTACAATTTGGTAATTGAGATCCAGTTGTTGGTGAGATCAGTTAAGGAGATTTCCATAGTCCACTCTCCGAGGGAGGCGAATCAAGTAGTTGATGGATTGGCGAAGTTTGGTTTTACTTTAAATTCTTGTAGCAGATTTTTTTCTTCTATGCCAAGATGTATTTTGGACGCTGTTAAAACGGATTACGCTGGAACCTTTTTTCCGAGGGGTTTCTAGTTTGTCTCTTTTGTTTTCCGGGGGTTAATCCCACTGTGAAATACAAAAAATAAAATAAAATAATGCCATAATAGAACAAAAATGATATTTTGACACAAGAATTCGACAACTGTACGAACGACACTGTATGTCCGTACAGTCCGTACTGTACGGACATATGTACGGACACAATGATGGTATTTTGAAAATGTATCCTACCGTCAAGATACATATCCTGATAGTAAAAAAAATAAAAATATTATCCGTACATGTAAGGATATACGGTTCGTACATGTACGGACATACGGTGTCGCATACGGTTGTCGAATTCTGGTGTCAAAATAACACAACTTTAATAGAAAATAGAATTTTAAATGCACCAACCATCTTGTGCACATATTTGAAATCAAAGGATTTATTTAAGCTAATTCGTAAAAGTTTAGTATCAGCACCGTGATGCTTTATTAGAAATCATTTGTTTGAAAACCTTAGGCATGCCAAAAATGTTTTTTGGCCTTTTTTATTGTTTGTTTAATTTAAATTATATGTTCTTAATTTAACTATTGGAGAACTTAAATTTTTTTTGTTGACAAAACTAATGGAGAACTTAAATTAAAATCGATAAATTATCTGAATTTTTCCCTATAAAATTATACATAAAGCACCTTAATTAAATTAATTCATAGTTTTAGATGTAATATTGTAGTATAATTTATGAATTTTGTTTTTGAATTCTGTGCCATCTCTTATGAGAAGTAAGTAGGTTATTTCCACATCTTCATTGGAACAAACAAAGTACTTCAATCAACTAAAGCCATTTCTTCCCACTCGTGTCTCTCTGTTTTGTACCTTTTCAAGAGGGAGAAGCACTCATTTCTTAGAATTCTCCTTCCTGTTCCTTTCTCTTGGTATTTCATATTAGAGTTATTTTTTTTATTAAAAAAATATAAAATGTTATCTATTTTGTTAAATAAACCAACTTCGGGAAGGGAATCAAAACAAATATTTTATCCATCTTTGCTTAGGTTTGTCTTTCACCCTTATTTATGAAACACACTCTTGCAACTTCTAAAAATTGTTGGCATTTAGGGTATGTTTGGATTGAAGTTTTTAGAGGGAAGAGTTTTGGAGGGCTAAATTTATATGTTGAAATATATTTGAGATTTAGAAAAAAATTGAAAAAATAACATGATAAATGATTATATAACATTTCAATCGCACTTCATTCGTTTTTAGAAACATGTTATAGCTGTAACAAAAAAAAAATGTTATAACTTCCTTAATTTTGGAAAGAAAAATAAGTTTTTTCCTCGTTTCCAAAACTCTCCGTCCAAACATACCATAGGGTTGAATCCAGCAAAGAAATACGAGTGATACATTTCCCATCACAGACGGAGACACAAAGATCATGAATTCTTTTACTGATGCTTTGGTGCTGTTAAATTCTTCAGCATTACACAAAAACATAAACCTTACAGCAGAAAATTGTGGCAATGGTACAAGGGGTGGTTTTAATTTCACGTGACTTGTCTACATTTGGCATGTATGAATGTATGGTCACTCCTTTGCTTAATGATTCATACAAAAGATGAAAAAAAATCTATGGATAAATCGAACAGGACAAGGGAGTTTTCATGTTATGGTGCCTTAAGGTGTGTTTGACATTTATATTTGTAATAATTAGACAATACTTTTGTTTTTTTTTTGGTTACAACTGCTATACAAAGGAACAAAAGAGGCCTAATGCCTCATAAAAACAACGTCCACGGCATCAACAAGCAGCAAACTATCCATTTCAACAGGAGGAGAATCAAACACCACCAGAGAAGAATCGCTTCTGGCACCCGTCTTTGCTATATAAGTAAGAATCGCTTCAAAGACCACTTTGTTTAAGGTATACAACCTGTTCAGCCTCTAATTAGTACCATCAATAAAAAACGTCTTTAATTCAATGCTAAAAGATACTAAAGACGAGTGCTCAAAGACTATAATGTCATGTCTTATTGCTTCACTTATTTATTAAGATGTTATCTTTGATATTTGTTCTTAGGTTCTTCTTCTGTTTATTGGCTACTGAACCCGTAGAAAGAGTTGTCCTTCTTGGAGCACTCATTATAATCATGAGAATTGGAAAGTTTATTGAAAGGTAGAAGAGAATTTTGTTTTTCTCTCAATTGAAGCTTCTCAATCTCAATAGTTTCTATAATTCTTTATATTGGAGATCATTTTATGGGTTTGGCTTGAACACATGAACTCCGAATGCTACAATTTCATTAACATGACTTGAATGTTGGTTATGCCTGCAATCTTTTTCACCTACAAGGTAGTCTTCTCAAGCTCATATTCATAATATGTTAGTTGATTCAAGTAAGGATTTGCTTGAAAGAGATCCACGTGATAATGTGCAGGTTTGATTCTTCTGTGCTACATCGACTAAATTTCCATTCTTTCCCTCAAGGAGGCATTGAGGCAAATGACATCTTGATTTTGTATTTATTCTTCATTTTGTTATTTTCTTCAAATCGACATTGTTATATTCTCCATAGTTTCTATCGCTATGGAAAGAAATCATTGATCATGGGCATCGACAGAAGAATATCTATTCTTTCTCCAAGGTGTGCTTCTTCTTCTTCTTCAATTGAATCTTCCACTCATGGATTTTGCAAAATAGTGAAAAAAAATGGATTGCTTTTCACATTGTTCCTGTTGTTGGGGCTGTTCATGTTCTGCTTCATTCATATTCCTCTTCAGTTCTTTATTTATGTAGAGACACACCTTGTTGCCGAGGCATGCATCATATAAAATTTTATTTAAGTAGAGATAACTTTTTCCCTTATATAATCCTTCAAGTTTGAGGAGGTGACGTGTGTGTAGTCATGTTCATGTATTGGTATGCTTGGTTTGAAATCAAATTTCTGCATGATGTGAAGTATGCTTGCTGTCATGAAGACCTTGCTTCGGGTTTGATATGCTTCAAATGTTTAAATCATGATTGCTTGACTGTCCATGCTATTAATATAGAGAATGTGATTGATGAGTAATATGTTCTTAAGATGATGTGAGGTTTGATTCTTGAATGCCTTAATCTTTGGATTGTGCATGTTCTGTTTTCTTCTAGGTAGTAATGCTCATGGAATTCAGTTTGTTAGCCAGTTCTATATGATGCTGCTGATCTAAGGTCTAAGAAGGAGCATTTAGATTTGCAAGTTGCTCAAGCATAGATTCAAAGAATAAAAGGAAATATGGAGTACTAGGCCGTATGTGAGGATTTCAGGTGCCATAGAGTTTTCTACATAATTATGCAGAAAAATGAGTATAAACCAGTTAGATATTCATCTTGGCACACATAGGATCAATAGAAATTGGAAGGAAACAAAATGGGAGATTTGAATCTGTAGGTGAAGTTTAGGATCACAAATTGCTTAGAATTTAGGCTATTCAATGCCAAATTGTGCCAAATGGGGTTAGGACTGGTTTATGAGCTTCCCTAATCCCTACAAACCATAAACACTGATATAGTGTAGTATACCAAGTTTCAAGGCCATATTATAAGCAGAACCCAAATTGACCCCCTGCAGCTGAAGTTACCAAAAGACTATTCCAAATCTAACTTTGAATAGGCATAACTTCCAAACGAAAAATTATACTGACATGGGGTTTATTTCTATAGTTTTTAAATGGCAAACTCTAGTTATATGACAAAAAACAAATCAGTTGGACAACCATAACTCAGTTTGGATTCCTATGATCAAATGAAGAATTTTTTGCCTTAATTAGTGAATTAAGGTCATGTTGTGATTCTGATGTGGAACCGTACAAAACTCTTTCCTAACAGTTTTTTAGGTGAAGAAAGAGTTGTGTGGTAGAAGATAGCTCCATTTAAGTAGGGGAACTTGAAATTGGCCCTTTCCAAAATTACACAAAAGTAAGGCGAAAAGAGGGTGTGATACTCTCAAACCAGAAGGAATTTTGAAGTAGGGTCTTCTCTTTCAGTTTTAAATCATCAAATTAGACTTAGATATTGAATATGAGGCTCACTGGATCAGTATAGCTCGAACTAGCCCCAAAAACGTAAAATACACATGTTATGGCCTATACTCGAAATGTCGGTAAAACGTGTAGCTACAATATGAATTTGATCCTGAAACTTGACACACCGGATTCCTATGGTAAAGTAAACCTCTACACCAATAATCAACGTATTTAGACTTCAAAGGTATAGACTCCACTTGTAAGCTCCAATTTAAAGGTTTAAGGTGATTTTGGAGGACTAAGTGATGATGTAGACTGCGTTAAGATGATATTATGATTTCAAACAATTTCTTCAAGTTCTCAACCACTGATATGGTCTAGAGGTTAGTTAAAAAGTATCAATAAGGTTTGAACCAAGATTAAGGTAATGATAGCAAAACACTACAAGTGAATCGAAACAAGTCAAGAATGGCTTTAGGGGAAGTTATGGAGTTCGCGCGCAACTGAACTTGATATCTCTTTAATTATGTCTATTAGGTATAATTTAGACCTGAGTCGTGATCATAGTGATGAATTGAGGGGTTGGTCAGTTTGGACTATTTAAGGCTTAAGTAAGCTAGTACGAAAGCAGAAACATGCCCACTAGGTATCAGTATTAATGATTTCCATGAAGATGTTTTGAATGACCAATGGTGAATGACTTGATAGACTTTGTCTTGATAAGTGTTGCTAGCTTTCATGATTTTGCTTGGTTCGATGAATGTGAGGCTGATTGTCAAGTTATGAGTGATGCATTGGTACGTTGTCCGGTTTCATTGGGAAGGCAACATGGGAAGAGTGCTTACGATCCAACTACCAGAATCAAATTTTGAGGGAAGACCCTAGTCAGCAAATAGACGAGTTGTGGTCGAATTCTTAGACTTGTGGAGAGACAGTCAATTACTTTGAACATGTTTAAGACTTGGAAGCTGTAAAGTACTTCAGTACGTGTGTTTAGCGGTTTGGTCAGACTACCTAGGAAGCATTGTGTATGTACGTGTTCCGGATTGATGTCCCACTTTGATGATGTATCTGAATCTTGAGGTGCAACTAAGGCACCGATATTGATGAATATGAAACTCGTGGCCTGATATCATTGATTCGAGTTCGAAATTATATGCAAGCATGGCAAGTGAAAATAACTTAAATGTTATTGAATGAGAATCATCCATGAGTAAAAAAGGGAAAAGGTCTTGTGTATAGTGGGGGTCTTTCAAGATTAACCAAATTGCACAAGGTTGCTTTGAAATATACCTTGAAATGATTAATGTGTTGTAAAGAATTTTGATAAAATTTTAAGTTTTTTTTTTTACTTAAATTAAGACATCAACTGTTTGATGTAACCAGCTTCATATTATTATTAAACCAATGTCGTGCGTTAGGGATGGGCATTTAACTAGTATAGGTCCTGTATTTGTTAGACCTATTCTTAACTTGTTTCAAATTTTTTACTTGCAAACTAAAAGCAGTGAACCCGTGCAAAAGCACGGGTCTTAAAAAAAGACACTGTGACATGAGATGAGAATGTGAGAGAATTAGGTTTTTGGAGGGAAAATAGTTTTTGACGAGAAAATAGTTTTAAGTGGGTGAATGAGATTTTGCAATGTGAATGTAGTTAAGTTTCTTAAATAAATAATAAAAGACTGTCTAAGCCAGATGAATGATAAACTTAATATCCATAGCAGAATATTGGTATACGCATAGAGTTATACCCAAAATTGGTTCCTCCAATTGAACAAGTAATTTATTTCAGCTGGTTTGTACAGAGCTTGCAGCGACCAAAGGTTAGATTTGCAGATGTTGACGAAAAATACATTCAACCAAGCAGATAAATAGCTAATTGCATCACACACCAGTCATCCTAATTTTAGAAATTATAGTCCTATTTTTGTTTTGTGTTACTGTGAAGTGTGAATGAATACTGTCGCTCAAAGTTATGAATATTTTCATTTGCTCTTATCAAGAGAGTGTGGTTTAAACTTGTTTTCAATCAAAGTTATACAAACGAACGAAATATGACTCATTGAATGCATGTAGGTGTGGTGTTCTTATTAACAATTTTTTCTTTGACCCTAAGTAATATAAATGCACGGATCTTATTTATTTCCCTATCATCTATGAGTAATATAAAAGCAACTAGCAGATGTAATTGGGAATAGGAATCGGACCTAAACCAAATAGTAGCAACAAGAATGTCTTGTCATATATCATGTAGGATTTTGTTAGGTGTTGAATGATGTGTAACCCAATACGATATAGTAAAGTTGAAAATTTTGACCCAAAAAAAAAGGTTAAAAATCCAGTGTATTGAACAGACTATGGAACCTTCCCTTCTAACTGCTTGCTATATAATTTTCTCAAATGATACTAGTTAATTCAACATTTGTCTCTTCTGAAATTGGCCCTTAAATGTGCTTATAGTTTTTTTTATTGATTTAACACAATAAATTGACTTAAAATATAGTACATGTCTAAAGTATTCTAACAAGGAATTATAAAAAAAAGGAGTTATAAAAAAAGTATTCTAACAAGGTATTTATTTATTTATTTATTTTGACAAACTAACAAGGTATTTCACTACAAGAAAATTCGGGATTATCGACGGCTTTTGGCCGTCGGTAAAATGGGCGTCGCAAATGCATACTGACAGCTTTTCTTTGGCCGTCGGTAATACCGAAGGTTACAGCTGTCGGTAAAAAGCCGTCGGAAATCGTCGGTGAATTGCGACAGGTTAAACCCGTCTGTAGTTTTCCGACGGCTATGACCGTCGGTAAAGCGGTATCATGTTTCCAACAGCCATGGCCGTCGGTAAAGGCTTTTTTTTTAATAAAAAATTAATTGATTAATTGATTTCTGTAATTAATTTAATTGATTAATTTATTTATTAAATTAAATTGCTAAATTAATTTATTAAATCAATTTAATTTATTAATTTAATTTATTAAATTAAAAAATATTTATTTATTAATTTAATTAACTATTACTAGTAATTTAATTTAATAAAATTGACGGCTTTTAATTCATAATTTATTCCCATATTTTAAAATCGAAGTAAACAAAAAAGATCAGTAATAATTAAATAAAAAAAGAAACGTAATAAATAAATAAATAAATCGACGAACAATATCGTAAGTAATAAAAAAGATATCCGAAAATATGAAAAAATACAAGTAGAAACAGAACTAATAGTCCTGGTAGCCCTGATCATGACCATCGTCACTAGGAAGCGGAGGAGGCAAAGGGGAAGGCGGTGGAGGAGGCGGCTGGCGAGCTAGCAACCGGTACAAATCCTCATGTCGCTTCAGCACCTCAGCCAACATGGCACTCGTCCGACGAGCATCCTCTCGCCGCTCGGCTGCCTCCCGCTGCTGCTCGGCCACGACCCGCTGCTACTCGGCCATGACCCGCTTCAGCTCTGCTATCTCCTGCTCATCCACAGCAGAGCGACCGGTGGCAGCACCACTACTTGACTACTCTCCGATGTTGAGGCGGCAGGTCCCTTTCTTGTAGTTGGCGGCGAGGTCGCCAACACCGTATAGGCGACCTTTTTTCTTGTCGCCAACAACATCAGCCCATACCCTGAGCGGTGCAGATGGATCCTCAGGGCTCTGAGAGGGGGAACATGATGATGTCTGAGATATCATCTGAGACATCCGCGCCTCAAACTCCTCCTGTCAAACATAAACAAATAAGTCAATTTTTTTTTGTCATAAAACAACATAAACATTATTAAAAAAAACTATTCATTATATTTTATAATTACCTGGGTCCGCCTCGACCGCTCGTCGACAAAATCACTGGTACTCCTCCTAATATGAGTTGCACGATGGAGCTCGTGCAACTGTACCTCTCTACCCAACCGCTTCGGCTGTAATTATTTAATAAAAAAACCTTAACTAAATAATAATAATAACAACAACAACAACAACAGCAACAACAACTAAATAATAATAATAATAATAATAATAATAATAATAATAACAACAACAACAACTAAATAATAATAATAATAATAATAATAATAATAATAAAACGTATAAGTCGAGCTACGTGCTGCGCTTGACTGACCGAGCCTCCGGTGTGCAAACTCCCACCCTTCTCAGAGGCTCTATTCTTCTTCGCTTTCTCGCTTACCGCCTTGAACTCAGGGGAGTTACAGTACTCTTGCAGCTGCTGCCAGAGCTGTGTTGACAAGTGACTCCAAACACAAGAGGGGGGTGAATTGTGTGTGAACAGTGCTTTCAAAAACTTTTGGAGAAATAAGTGCTAATTATGAGTTTCGGAAATATTAATGTGTAATAGATAAATCACTTGAAGAATAAATTGCAAACGAGTTAAAAATAAAGTAAATAGTAAGATATAAATAACAATAAAATAAAGTACAGAAATTTAATTGACTGAAAAGTAGAGAGATAAGGAGTAAAAAAGCACACAACAAATTATCCAGATTCGGCCACCTAACACCCCTGTGGCCTACGCCCGTCCCCCAAAGCAAACCACTATGGGATTTTCACTAAGACACTAGCTTTTAAATCAGGTTCAGCTAGAAACCTTTACAACTCTAAACCAGAGCAATACGTTCAAGAGATATCACCTCTCTATGAACACCTTGGGATTCCTACCCAAAAATAAATGATTTTCACAAATAAAATGAGATGAGAAAGATACACTCAATAGTGCAGATATAACAAATTGAAGCTCAAATAATACAACTCAAATTATGTAGAATAAAAGGCTCTCAGAAAATTGTGCTCAAATAAGTGTGAGTGATGAAAAATATTTGACAGAGTTTTTGGCACAAAAATTAAGCACTGCGTTGTTGTATTTTTACAAGGCTCACGAGCTGTGTTTATATAGGCAATGGAGGAGCGTCACTTTAAGAAGATTTGTCCGTTGAGGATTTGCCCGTTGCGGCAGGGATCTGTCCGTTGGAATTTGTCCGTTGCGTTGAACATGAAAGAATTGAAAACACCGAGGCGGGTCGGCATACGACCTCACGAGCGGCTCGTGCCAGGCGACCTCACGAAGACAACTTCGTGACGACCTCGCCACCGCGGCTCGACGGCGACCTCGACCGGCTCGGCATCGACCTCTGAGCGGCTCGGCAAAAAGACCGCCGACACGACCTCGGAACCGCGGCTCGGCATACGACCTCCTCATCCGCTTCGGTTCATAGCTCGTTACGCGACCTCATCACTCGACCACGGATCATCGGCTCGACGCGACAAGAGCTCATCACGCGACCTCGAGACGCGACCTCATAAGCTTCGACACACGGCCTCGACGCGACCTCATCACCGACACTCGACTTCCTCCTCGATTCGACATACGACTTCCTCGAGCTCGACACGCGATTTCCTCGAGCTTCGACATCCGACTTCCTCAAATTTCGACATCCGACACGAGATATGCATGTCAAAATATTTTGTGCGTGTGTGATTTAATTTTAATTGAGAGCTTTTTATTACTACTTACAAATTGTCTTAATAAAGATAAATAAATACCCGTAACCCAAAGACTTGAAAAACTATCATTCTTGATACGGCGTCTTGGTATTCTTTTCCACTTTTTGCACGGTTGACTATTTGTAAAGCTCCACTTTGTCAATCATCAAAATCATCCTGTCAAGGCATGTATTCACAGACTCCCCCTTTTTGATGATGACAAACATCTCATGGAGGGAATTTAGTAAAATATAATCATGATATAGCAATGAGATATAAGCATGGTTTTTTTAATAAAAGATATCAGAGTTTAAGCACAATATTTAGAAAAACTCCCCCTCACAATAAGCAATACTTAAAAGATCACTCCCCCTGAATTATGCATTCATGTAACTCTCCCCCTTTTGGCAACATCAAAAAGTGGGAAAGACAAATAAAGCAAGGCATATATTCAGGATTAAACAAGCATATTTTGATAGTTACGTGATACCAAGCTTGGTGTGTGACAGATGAAATTTGGTTGGACATGATTAGCTAGTTGCATAAGACAAATGCGTCACCCACTCATTATTCCGTACTTAAAGAAAATGGAAGGGGAAAAGACCTGCATAAACTCGTTAGCACACTCAAACGCCCAAGTTAGAATTTATTCAAAAAGAAAATGCAATCACAAGCAGTCACTCAATGCATGATTGGTCTAAAATTCCCAATTCAGTTCTAATAAAAAAGAAAGTTTCCTTAGGCAAAGGTTTAGTAAAAATATCTGCAAGTTGTCTAGATGTTTCCACAAACTCAATCATGCAATCACCTTTTTGAACATGATCTCTAATAAAATGGTGCCTAATCTCTATGTGTTTAGTCCGAGAGTGATAAACCGGATTTTTAGTGAGGTTTATGGCACTAGTATTGTCGCACTTAATTGGAGCAGTTTGATTGATTCCATAATCATTCAACCGTTGTTTCATCCAAATGATGCGGCACAACAACTACCTGCAGAACGTATTCCGCTTCAAAGAAGGGACAAAGCCATCTTGGCTTGTTTCTTACTATGCCATGAAACCAAGGCATTCCCAAGTAAGTGACATGTCCCACTAGTGCTTTTTCGGTCCATTTTGCAACCCGCAAAATCCGAATCCGAGTACCCAATAAGTGTGCAGTCAGCACCTTTGGGGTACCATAAACCCGTGTTTTGTGTGCCAATGAGGTATCTCATAATGCGTTTTACAGCAGAGAGATGTGATTCCTTAGGACTAGCTTAAAAACGTGCACACATACAAACACTAAACATAATATCAGGACGACTAGCAGTGAGATAGAGAAAAGATCCTATCATACCTCTATACTTACTTACTTCGACCGACTTACCACCTTCATCTTTGTCAAGATAGCATGAAGTGCTCATTGGAGTTGAGATTTCTTTTGCATCGGTCATTCCAAATTTCTTGAGTAAATCCTTGCAATATTTGGATTGATTGATGAATATTCCTTCCTTTGTTTGTTTGATTTGAAGTCCAAGGAAGTAATTTAGCTCTCCCATCATTGACATTTCAAATTCACTTTGCATGATATCAGAAAATTCCTTACACAAGGATTCATTAGTAGCACCAAATATTATATCATCGACATAAATTTGAACAAGTAAAATGTCATGCTTCTTATGTTTGATGAAAAGAGTAGTATCAACTTTTCCTCTTTCAAAACCTTTTTCAAGTAAGTATTTGCTCAACCTATCATACCAAGCTCTAGGAGCTTGTTTTAAACCATACAGAGCCTTTTTCAATTTAAAAACATGATTTGGAAATTCAAAATTTTCAAAACCAGGAGGTTGATCAACAAATACTTCTTCTTGAATATAACCATTTAGAAAAGCACTCTTTACATCCATTTGAAAAAGTTTAAAATCCATGACACATGCAAATGCTAGAAGCATACGAATGGCTTCTAATCTAGCTACGTGCATAGGTTTCATCGAAATCTATGCCCTCTTGTTGGTTGTAGCCTTTTGCAACAAGTCTAGCTTTGTTTCTAACAATAATACCGTTTTCATCAAGCTTGTTGCGAAAGACCCATTTGGTCCCAATGACTATATGATCTTTAGGTTTAGGAACTAGTTCCCAAACATTGTTTCTTTCAAATTGATTTAATTCCTCTTGCATAGCAAGGGTCCAATGTTCATCAATAATGGCTTCATTGATGTCCTTTGGTTCAACTTGAGAAACAAAAGCCATGAAAAGACATGCATGATTAAGAGAGTTTCGAGTTGTTACCTGTAACGACCCGTTTCCGGACCGCTACCGAGCTCAATATACCGAGTTCGAGTTACCGAGCTCAACACACCGAGCTCAACATAAACCTATATGAGATGTGTTTTAAAACGAAACTCTTGTGCCTTTTAAAAATACGATATATTTTTTTTTATAAAACCAACTCGTGCACATCAGAGTAATTACAGCTTTTCGAAACATGGTGCAACTAAGACACAAGACTTAAATTCTAATAAAACATACATGCATAACATACATATATATATCACTCGAAATAATAATGTATACAAAATACAGAGTAGCAAATGTGCAAAGAAAATACACCTAAGGTACGACGACTTCAAAAGAGCAATCATACCCTGGGAGTACTTCCAGACTCCCACGCAGGGTCGCTCCAAAAGTAAGACCACCGCCTACCTGAAACAACAAAACAACACTGCCCAAACTGGTCACGACATACTACTCCAAAAGAAAACAAGGTACAGTCATCAAAAGAAATACGCCGAACAAACAATCAATCACGACAAGTACAGGTCGTCACTCGGGTCCTCGTCGAGCTCCTCCTCGGCATCATCCATCGCCGAAGTTCCCTGTGCCCTCGACATCGCCTGGTGACCGTCTATGGATTGAAGGCACCACGGAAAGCGGTCAACTTCTCAACAATTCAAGATAAGCTCGACATAAAGGATATAAGCAAACAAAGAATAATATATCTCAATCACCACACGTGACTCGACCATCTCACTCTAGACTCGACACAACTCTTATTAGGAATATCGCCAAGAGTCCATCCCCAAACCGACGTAATAGGTAAACGGCAGTCCAACCCCAAACCGATACCATGCATTAATCGGCGAGTCCAACCCCAAATCGATAATGCGACGCCTAGCCAATCCACCATAAACAAAGGGGACCTAGCACCCTCGATTATCCGGGTCCGCTCAAAACGTCATACGACTCCCTAGCTCTCTCACTCGATGATTAGCTCGCCGCATGTCAAAGAGTAACACAACTTACTTGATCACATATCAAATAAAGAGAGCATGCTTAACATGAAGAAAACGCAATTCGACATTTAAGCAATAAAACATTCTGCATGAAGAAGCGCAATTCGACAGCAATACACCATTCACAACATATATTCAATCACATATCAAATACATGCGAAACTCAATCATATTACAACATTCCAATCTCGACACCAATCAAGGAGTCCATACATAAATATAACAATAAAAATAAAGTCTTAATAATGTCTAAGAGTTGCCCTTACGCTAGCATACTACGAAAGTATTAATGTGAAGCGCCCTTACCGAACTCCAAGTAAATGCTGCTCGACAACTGTAACACCTGAGGACGAGATCGACATCGTATTAGGACGACGTATCGAGACCTCGACCAAGACCTTGTGTCGAGATCCCGTGACTAGATCATTTGTCGAGATCATTTGTCGAGTTGATGAGGTCGCGTGTCGAGATGATGAAGTCGCGTACCGAGCTGATGAGGACGCAAGTCGAGCTGAGGAGACCGCGTTCACGAACTCGTGTTAGAACCTTGTACGCTTGCACGAGCACCCTTGTCGACATCATGTCGAGATGACACCTCGTATTCTTTCGAACGTTATTCAGCGCTATTATTATATTGTTTGTAATTATTACATTGCAATTGCTGACCGGCAGTAGAAGGTAATTATGAGAAGAACGATTAAACGGGTAGATGCTTGTTGGGATTGGCATCTTATAGCTGGAGTTACGATTCTACCCCTTTCTCACCAGCTGTATTCCACGACCGATTCCCTCACACTCATTCTTTCTCTTTTCTTCTTTCTTCTTCCTTCCTTCTGCTCTGAGTTTCGTTGTTTTCTCCAAAAACTTCCATCGACGAAACCGTGAGTTCCATCGAGATTCTGCATAAGCTTTCTTCATCAATTTTGTTCATCATCATCTTCTCGACATATCTCGTCTGCTCGATCACCATTGAGGTATGAAGAACAGATTTTTCTTTTTCTCTGTGCTACTGTTTAGCGCTATTTCTTCTTCCATTTTTAACCAGTTTTATGCTTCCAAATCATGTCAAACTGATGGGTTTTCTTCTTCACAATATTACCTATCTTTCTAACCGATTAATTGGGCTTGTAAAACAAATTTCTTCCTCTGTTTTTCTGCAATCGGCAGTGCCCAGAAACCTTCATTTTTGGTTTATTTCGATTTCTTGTTTTCGTTCGTTGCTTCTGGTTGATGTTGTTGTCGATCTATCTGTTGAAGCATCAGATAACCTTTTTCATGAACTTTTGATCGAAATTCCTAACTTTGTGTTAGAGGAAAAATATCTTTCAGTTCTTGAGTTTTATATTTTTCTGGGTTGTGGTTAAGTTTGGGATGAGAGCTAGATGTATTAGAACCCATGGATCGATCTGAGTTATGTTTGTTTTAGGAAGTCTGATTCCCGAGATCGAGTGATTTCCGAATCGAGGTGTACGGGAAAGCGAATCCAAGGACGTGGAAGCAGCGGAATCCAGATCGAGGACGGTACGTGTCGAAGTCGTTGTCGAGCTCGTTGAAGACAGCCGTGTCAAGATCGAGTAAGAGAAGTCGTTATCGAGCTCTTTGAAGACAGCTGTGTCGAGGTCGTTGTCGAGCAGCATTAACTTGGAGTTCGGTAAGGGCAACTCCTAGAAATCTCTAAGGCTTTATTTTATAAGTCCTTAAGTAAGGGCGCTTCACATTAATACTTTCATAGTATGCTAGCGTAAAGGCATTTCATATTCTACGTGGTTATGTTATTGTGTATGGATTTTCCTGATTTGTGTCGAGATTGGAATGTTGTGATATGATTGAGTTTTTACATGTATTTAATATGTGATTGAATATATGTCGTGAATTGTGTATTGCATGTTGAATTGCGTTTCTTCATGTCGAGCTTGCTCTTTGTATTTGACATGCGGTTGAATATGTTGTGTTTAACTCTTTGAATATCGTATGCTTAATTGTTCATCGAGTGAGCGAGCTAGGTGAGTCGTATGACGCTTTTGAGCCGTGACCGGATAATCGAGGGTGCTAGGTCCCCTTTTTGTTTACGGAGATTGACTAGACGCCGCCACGCTATGGGACTGAGTTGACCGGCCCTAGGGAGAGCGAGGATCCCAAGGCTTTACCGGACTTTCCGACATCTGATGCAGCGTGTGCATTAGGAAAAATTGTCGAGTCGAGAGAAAATGGATTTGCGAGTTGTGTCGAGTTTAGAGTGAGATGGTCGAGTCACGTCGGTGAATGTTATACTTTGCTGTTTGCTTATATTTTTATGTCGAGCTTATCTTGAATTGTTGAGAAGTTGACCCTTTCCCGTGGTGCCTTCAATCCATGACGGTTACCCAGGCGATGTCGAGGGCGCAGGGAACTCGACAGTAGATGATGCCGAGGAGGAGCTCGACGAGGACCCGAGTGACGACCTGTACTTGTCGTGATTGTTTGTTTGTTGGATATTTGTTTTTCTGAGGACTGTACTTGTTTTTCTTTTGTGTTCGAGGTCGTGACCAGTTTGGGCAGTGTGTTTTGTTGTTTCAGGGTAGACTGGTGGTCTTACTTTTGGAGCAAATGCGTGGGAAGTTCCAGGAAGTACCAGGTATGATTGCTCTTTTGAAGTCGTCGTACCTTAGGTGTATTTTCTTTACACATTTGCTACTCTGTATTTGTATACATTATTATTTCAAGTGATATATATATATGTATGTTATGCATGTATGTTTTATTAGAATTTAAGTCTTGTGTCTTAGTTGCACCATGTTTGAAAAGTCAGAATTACTCCGATGTGCACGAGTTGGTTTTATAAAAAAAAATATATATCGTATTTTTAAAAGGCACAAGAGTTTTGTTTTTAAAACACATCTCATATAGGTTTATGTTGAGCTCGGTGTGTTGAGCTCGGTAACTCGAGCTCGGTATATTGAGCTCGGTAGCGGTCCGGAAACGGGTCGTTACAACAACGACCTCGACACAGCTGTCTTCAAATGAGCTCGACAACGACTTCGACACGTATCCTTCTCAGTCGACCTCGACACGTACAGTTCTCGATCTGGATTCCGCTGCTTCCACGCCCCTGATTCGCTTTCAAGACACCTTGGTTCGGAAATCACTCGATCTCGGGAATCAGACTTCCTAAAACAAACACAACTCAGTTCGATCTATGGGTTCTAATACACTTAGCTCTCTCTTCCCAAACTTAACCACAACCCAGAAAATATAAAACTCAAGAACTGAATATATTTTTCCTCTAACACAAAGTTAGGGATTTCGATCAAAAGTTCATGAAAAAGTTATCTGATGCTTCAACAGATAGATCGACAACAACATCAACCAGAAGCAACAAACGAAAACAAGAAATCGAAATAAACCAAAAATGAAGAGTTTCTGGGCACTGCCGATTGCAGAAATCAGAGAAAGAATTTTGTTTTACAAGCCCAATTAATCGGTTAGAAAGATAAGTAATATTGTGAAGAAGAAAACCCATCAGTTTGACATGATTTGGAAGCACAAAACTGGCTAAAAATGGAAGGAAGAAATAGCGCTAAACAGTAGCACAGATGAAAAGAAAAATCTGTTCTTCATACCTCAACGGTGATCGAGCAGGCGAGATATGGGTCGAGAAGATGATGATGAACAAGATTGATGAAGAAAGCTTGTGCAGAATCTCGATGGAACTCACGGTTTCGTCGATGGAAATTTTTGAAGAAAACAACGAAACTCAGAGCAGAAGGAAGGAAGAAGAAAGAAGAAAAGAGAAAGAATGAGTGTTTGAGGGAAAACTGATCGTGAATACAGCTGGTGAGAGAAGGGTATAAACGTAACTCCAGCTATAAGATGCCAATCCCATCAATCATCTACCCGTTTAATCGTTCCTCTCATAATTACCTTCTACTCTGTCGGTCAACGGTCTAGACACGCGACGAGAACGGTCAAGCCGACAATATAATAATTACAAACAATATAATAATAGCGCTGAATAACGTTCGAAAGAATACGAGGTGTCATCTCGACACGATGTCGACAAGGGTGCTCGTGCAAACGCACAAGGCTCTAACACGAGTTCGTGAACGCGGCCTCCTCACCGACATGCGTCCCTCATCGGCTCGACGCGACTTCATCAACTCGACACGCGACATCCTCAGCTCAGCAGCTAGTGCACGTGGTCTCCTCAGCTCGGCAAATGACCTCGACGAACTGTCTTGGCACGGGATCTCGACACAAGGTCTTGGTCGAGGTCTCGATACGTCGTCCCTAATACGATGTCGATCTCGCCCTCAGGTGTTACAATCTCTCCTCTAAAAAAATTCGCCTCGAAATTGCAAATAAGATTCTTACCTCGGAAAAGTTCAGTGGTCGAGTCTTCATCTTCTCCTCCAGTTCCCAAGTCGCATCTCCCGCCTTACGATCCCACACAACCTTGACAAGTTGAATCTCTTTGTTCCAGAATCGTTTGGCTTTCCGAGCAACGATCCTTGCCGGTAATGCTTGAAAGATAGGTCGTCCTTCGCTTGAATCACATCCGCTCGATGACATGAGAGGGTCGGAAACATACTTCCGTAATTGTGAGACGTGGAAGACGTCGTGGATGTTCGACAAGAATGGGGTAAGGCACCGGTATGCCATCGACCAATACGACGAAGAATGCGTAAGGTCCAATGAATTTAGGGTAAGTTTCCTGGATTTGATCGCTCGACCAACTCGATGGTGGGGTGACTCTAAGAAATACATGTTCTCCTTCCTCGAACTTGAGTGGTCGACGCCGTTGGTCCGCATAACTCTTACGTCGACTTTGAGATGTTCGCATCCGATCTACGATCAAACGGATCTTCTCGGTGAGTCCGCTGGATCATATCTGGTCCTACGATACGCTTCGCCGCCCTGGTACCAACAAAGAGGCGTCGACATTTCGGCCATCTGGCGCTTCAAAAGGTGCCATTCCAATACTCGCATGGAAGTCGTTATTGTAGGTGAACTCCACCAATGGTAAGACGTCGTCCCAACTTCCTCGGTGATCTAACGCATAAGCTCGCAACAAATCTTCAAGTGATTGGATCGTTCTCTCGGCCCGACCACACCTGCGGGATGATATGCCGAAGCTAAGCACGAGCTTCTGCTCCCATCGCTCCTTGCAATTCCCTCCAAAAATGAGATGTGAACCGGATCTCGGTCCGACACGATCGAAGAGGGTATTCCACGGTCGTACTATCTCCGCGATGTAGATCTCGGCCACTTTTCCACGTTGTATGTCGACCTCACCGCAAGAAATGAGCGATTTGGTCAATCGGCCGACGATCACCCAAATCGAATCATTCTTCTTCGCGTCTTCGCAAACCTACAACGAAATCCATGGAAATATCGTCCCATTTCCATACCGCACGCGATTGTAGCATTCCCGCAGTCGTTGGTGCTCCACCTTCGCTTCGACACGTTAAACACGGTTACGACGGCCACTTGCTTCTTCATTCCTGACCACCAAAAATGCTTCTTCAAGTCTTGATACATCTTCGTAACTCTGGATGAATACTAAAGTTGCTCTTATGCGCTTCGCCGAGAATCAACTTCCTCACTCGGATACGTTAGGTACGCACACTCGGCCATTGCACCTCAAGATGTCGCCCGCTCGACGTGAAATTCGTCGCCTTCCTTGCGCTTATCAATCGAATCTTCTCTTGCAGAAGCTCGTCATGAACTTATTGGTCTCGGATCTCGTCCAACAATCTGTTAGAAATAGTAAGCATACCAAATCTCAGCTTCCCCGGTGAAACTTCGACACTCAACTTCAAGTCTCGGAACTTCTCGAGCATCTCCAACTCCTTGATCATCATCGCCGAGGTTAAAACGCTCTTCCTACTCAATGCATCTGCTACTACGTTAGCCTTACCGGGATGGTATTCCAACGTAAAGTCGTAGTCCTTGAGAAATTCTGTCCATCTACGCTGACGCATGTTGAGTTCTTTCTGGTCGAACAGGTACTTCAAACTCTTGTGATCGCTGAAAACAGTAAGAGTGCTCCCATAAAGGTAGTGCCTCCATATCTTCAAATAAGAAAAACCATCACGCCACTCTAAGTCGTGAGTAGGGTAGTTCCTCTCGTGAATCTTGAGTGTCTTGAAGCATACGCGACCACCTTCCGATGTTGCATCAAGACGCATCCCAATCCCTGGTGTGACGCATCACAATACACCTCGTAAGGCTCTTACGGTTGAGGCAAAATCAACACAGCGTTGTCGCCAAAAGCTCCTTCGCCGTTGAAAATCGGCTTCACACTCCTGGCCCAGGCAAAGGTTGGTCCTTCCTCGTCGACCGTAAGAGGCGCGACAATCTTCGAGAAACCTTCAATGAATCTTCGGTAATATCCTCGCTAAGCCGACAAAACTCTGATCTCAGAATCGCTTTCTACTGTTCCCACGCTAACACAGCTTCAATCTTAGTTGGATCCATAGCTATCCCTTCTTTGGAAATCACGTGACCAAGAAAATTCACCTCTTCAAGCCAAAATTCACACTTCGACAGGTTGGCATAGAGTTGCTTATCTCGTAATATCTGCAGTACTCGACATAGGTGTTCTGCGTGTTCTTCTCGGTTCCTCGAGTAGATCAATATGTCGTCGATGAACACTACAACGAATCGATCCAAAAGCGAATGGAAAATCCTGCTCATGTAGTCCATAAACACATTTGGCGATTCGCCACTCCAAACGGCATCACCAAGTACTCGTAGTGACCGTATCTAGTCCTGAAAGCTGTTTTGGCGACATCTTCCTCCTTCACGCGAATCTGATGGTAGCCCGACTTCAAGTCTATCTTGGAAAAGATCGCCGCTCCACGAAGTTGATCCATCAAGTCGTCAATACGTGGTAGCGGATAACGGTTCTTCACAAGAACCTTGTTGAGTTCGCGATAGTCCACGCACGATCTTGATCGTCCATCCTTCTTCTTAACCAACAACACCGAGCTCCCCACGGTGACACGCTCGGTCGTATGAATTGCTTCGACTCCAAGTGTTTGATCCGGGACTTCACTTCTTTCATCTCGGCGGGAGACATCCCGTATGGCGCTTTGGAAATCGGTCCCGCTCCTGGAATCAGTCGATGGAGAACTTCGACCTCTCGTCTTGGTGGTAACCCTGGCACGCCTTCTGAAAACGCCCTCAAAGTCACACACCACCGTACATTCTTCACGTCGATCTGCTGGAAAACTTCCGAACTAGCGGATACATGTATTCCCTAGTTCTTTCTTTCAAAGAAACTCCAATACGTTCGGCGAAAGATAATTGGAGACTCCAAGGTCTGGAAAAATTACAGCTTTACGGGCACAAATTAAAAGGACATGGTGGTGTGACAACCAATCCATCCCGAGGATGACATCTAAGCCCTTAAGAGGCAAACAAACCAAATTGACCACAAACTTTCTACTCTGAATAACCACTACACAATTAAGACATGCAGTGTTTGTGACTAAGGTTTTAGCAGCTGGGGTTGTAACTACCAATTTAAACGGTAAGGCAGTCACAGTCAAGTTCAAATGGTTCACACAATCAGAAGAAATAAAGGAATGGGTTGCACCCGAATCAAAAAGAACGGATAAGGATTTACCCTCGATCTCACATTCACCTTGGATAAGATCTTCAGCTCGTTCTGCTTCCTCGCCACTCATGCAAAAGACTCTGCCTTTAGCTACCTGACGCTTCCCTTTGGCTCTTACCGCAAGCATAGTCGGTTCAGCTTTAGGTGTAGGACAATCCTTGGCAAAATGCCCTGGCTTCTTGCAGTTGTAGCACACCTCCTCCTTCTGAGTACAGTTATTGGCGTAATGTCCCGTCTTTCCACAACGGAAACAAGTCACCTCGACACTGGTCTGTCCTCCGCTTCTCGGTACCTGGGTCATCGGACGATACTGTCCCCTGTTGTCGTTCCCCTGAGGTCGGTCAGACGGCTTCTTCCTGCGGTTGTTTCTTTACGTGCAAATCTACGCCCGCGCACTGGGTCTCACCGGTCCCGCTTACGGTCTTCTTCTTGTGGCTCCTTACTCCTTCTACCTCGACACGCGATCTATCACTCTTGGAGATTTCGGATCCTCAACGACACCATCGACTTACGAATGTCGAATCTCAATCCCGTTGGAATCTCTCACTCAACCATCTCTGGTCAACTCGATCACGAAATGGACTGAAATACCTCGCCAACGACTTCGAACTTGGCCGCATACTCGGACAACTGTCGAGTTGCCTTCTTCTGATTGAAGAAACTCTTGTTCCTTCTCGGCTCGTGCAAAGATCAGGAAGTACTTGTCCAAGAACCTTTCACGAAAAAGCTCCCAGGTCATCTCGCGACGTTCGCTTATAAATGTTTGCTTCACCTCTCCACCAATACTCTGCGTCTCTAGCGAAGAAGTAGGTGGCATAGTCGACCTTCACGTTGTCCGGCAATGGAGTGCCTCGAAGATCTTCTCGATCTCTTGCATCCAAAGATCGCCTTTATCTGGATTTGGCTCACCGTAGAACCGGTGGATCATGCTTCCCGGTCCGCTAATCCTCTCGCTTCAAAGATTTCGCTCGTTCGCTGTCGCTGCCGCAAGTTCACTGAGTTAACGCCGCCGTCTGGCTGAGCCATCGCGTTAGCTGTTGAGTTGGCGGTGATTGTTGAGCCATGGCTGCCGCCATCTCGGCCATAAGCTTGAATTGCTCGCTCCATGTCGACGTTCTCGGTTGCGGTACCGTATTCTACGAGGTGGCATTAGATTCCACAAAGTTCAAAACCCCGTCGAATCTCAAAACAAGGATGTGTTAAAACACACCGCTTCAATCAAGAAACAGCTCAAACAATTTCTCAAGCAATAAGTGCTTCACTTAATCAAACAAAGAATCAACATAATACAACTAGGTACCCAACACACATAACCCGACACGGTGACCACCCAAATCTCCTATGCACAAATTTCGGTCGAATCAAGTGCTCTGATACCAACAGTGTAACGACCCGTTTCCGGACCGCTACCGAGCTCAATATACCGAGTTCGAGTTACCGAGCTCAACACACCGAGCTCAACATAAACCTATATGAGATGTGTTTTAAAACGAAACTCTTGTGCCTTTTAAAAATACGATATTTTTTTTTTATAAAACCAACTCGTGCACATCGAGTAATTCTGACTTTTGAAACATGGTGCAACTAAGACACAAGACTTAAATTCTAATAAAACATACATGCATAACATACATATATATATCACTCGAAATAATAATGTATACAAAATACAGAGTAGCAAATGTGCAAAGAAAATACACCTAAGGTACGACGACTTCAAAAGAGCAATCATACCCTGGGGGTACTTCCGGCAGACTCCCACGCAAGGGGCTGCTCCAAAAGTAAGACCACCAGTCTACCCTGAAACAACAAAACAACACTGCCCAAACTGGTCACGACATACTACTCCAAAAGAAAACAAGGTACAGTCATCAAAAGAAATACGTCGAACAAACAATCAATCACGACAAGTACAGGTCGTCACTCGGGTCCTCGTCGAGCTCCTCCTCGGCATCATCTACTGTCGAGTTCCCTGCGCCCTCGACATCGCCTGGGTAACCGTCATGGATTGAAGGCACCACGGGAAAGGGTCAACTTCTCAACAATTCAAGATAAGCTCGACATAAAGGATATAAGCAAACAGCAATAATATATCTCAATCACCACATGTGACTCGACCATCTCACTCTAGACTCGACACAACTCTTATTAGGAATATCGTACAGTCCATCCCCAAACCGACGTAATAGGTAAACGGCAGTCCAACCCCAAACCGATACCATGCATTAATCAGGTCCAACCCCAAATCGATACGCGACGCCTAGCCAATCCACCATAAACAAAAAGTGGGACCTAGCACCCTCGCTTATCCGGGTCCGGCTCAAAACGCCATACGACTCCTAGCTCTCTCACTGGCGATTAGCTCGACGCATGTCAAAGAGTAACATAACTTACTTGATCACATATCAAATAAAGAGAGCATGCTTAACATGAAGAAAACGCAATTCGACATTTAAGCAATAAAACATTCTGCATGAAGAAGCGCAATTCGACAGCAATACACCATTCACAACATATATTCAATCACATATCAAATACATGCGAAACTCAATCATATTACAACATTCCAATCTCGACACCAATCAAGGAGTCCATACATAAATATAACAATAAAAATAAAGTCTTAATAATGTCTAAGAGTTGCCCTTACGCTAGCATACTACGAAAGTATTAATGTGAAGCGCCCTTACCGAACTCCAAGTAAATGCTGCTCGACAACGACCTCGACACAGCTGTCATCAAATGAGCTCGACAACGACTTCGACACGTATCCTTCTCAGTCGACCTCGACACGTACAGTTCTCGATCCGGATTCCGCTTTCCACGCCCTCGGATTCGCTTTCCGTACACCTCGGTTGAAATCACGATCTCTGGAATCGAGACTTCCTAAAACAAACACAACTCGATTCGATCTATGGGTTCTAATACACTTAGCTCTCTCTTCCCAAACTTAACCACAACCCGTAAAAATATAAAACTCAAGAACTGAATATATTTTTCCTCTAACACAAAGTTAGGATTTCGATCAAAAGTTCATGAAAAAGTTATCCGATGCTTCAACAGATAGATCGACAACAACATCCACCAAGCAACAAACGAAAACAAGAAATCGAAATAAACCAAAAATGAAGAGTTTACGGCACCGCCGATTGCGTAAATCGAGAAAGAATTTTGTTTTACAAGCCCAATTAATCGGTTAGAAAGATAAGTAATATTGTGAAGAAGAAAACCCATCGATTTGACATGATTTGGAAGCACAAACTCGCTAAAAATGGAAGGAAGAAATAGCGCTAAACAAGAGTACAGATGAAAAGAAAAATCTGTTCTTCATACCTCAGCGGTGATCGAGCAAAGTAGATATGGGTCGAGAAGATGATGATGAACAAGATTGATGAAGAAAGTCAGGCAGATCTCGATGGAACTCACGGTTCGTCGATGGAAATTTTGAAGAAAACAACGAAACTTCAGAGCGTAGGAAGGAAGAAGAAAGAAGAAAAGAGAAAGAATGAATGTTTGAGGGAAAAGCGATCGTGAATACAAATTGGTGAGAGGCGGTATAAACGTAACTCCAGCTATAAGATGCCAATCCCATCAATCATCTACCCGCTTAATCGTTCCTCTCATAATTACCTTCTACTCGCTTGGCCAACGGTCTAGACATCGCTGACGAGAACGGTCAAGCCGACAATATAATAATTACAAACAATATAATAATAGCGTCAATAACGCTTCGAAAGAATACGAGGTGTCATCTCGACACGATGTCGACAAGGGTGCTCGTGCAAACGCACAAGGCTCTAACACGAAGTTCGTGAACGCGGCCTCCTCACTCGACATGCGCCCTCATCACCAAGACGCGACTTCATCAACTCGACACGCGACCTCCTCACCAAAGTGACTAGTGCACGTGGTCTCCTCGGCAAATGACCTCGGCAAACGGTCTTGGCACGGGATCTCGACACAAGGTCTTGGTCGAGGTCTCGATACGTCGTCCTAATACGATGTCGATCTCGTCCTCAGGTGTTACATTACCCCTTTAGAGATATCGCCAATTATATTGTCAAGTGGATGATGTTTTGAGACTCTCCATTCTTTTGGTAAATTTGAATGAGGGGATTCCTTAGAAGATTGTGGCAAAGGATTTTCATCTTCATCTTTGGACTCGTTTGAATCTTCTAAGTGACTATTTCCCAATATTTCTGCAAGATCATCAACACTATCTTCTACCAAAGATTTTGGGTTAGACTCATCAAAAGAAACATGCACAGATTCTTCAACAGTCCAAGTTCTTTTATTAAAAATTCGAAAAGCTTTACTAGAAGTGGAATATCCAAGAAATAAACCTTCATCACCTTTAGCATCAAATTTACCAAGGTTATTCTTACCATTGTTTAGGACAAAACACTTGCATGCGAAACGTGAAGGTGGGAAATGTTGGGCTTCCTTCCTTTGTAGAGTTCATACGGTGTTTGTTTAAGGATCGGCCTTATAAGAACTCGATTCATCACATAGCAAGCGGTGCTCACTGCGCCCAAAAGTACTTAGGAAGGTTAGTCTCATTGAGCATCGCCTCGCTAGCTCTTCAAGAGACCGATTTTTCCTTTCAACCACTCCATTTTGTTGCGGTGTCCTTGAGCGTAAAAGTTGTGATCAATGCCATTTTTGTGCAAAATGCTTCAAATGCTTCATTCTCAAATTCCCACCATGATCACTTGAATGGAAGCAATGTTAAGTCCCTTCTCATTTTGTATAACCTTTGCAAGTTTTCTAAAAGCATTAAAAGCATCATTTTGTGAGAAATAAATAAAGTCCATGTATAGCGAGAATAGTCAGCCCACAATAACAAGAGCATAGTAATTGCCACCAAAGCTTTTAGTTCTAGAAGGGCCAAATAAATCCATATGTAAAAGTTGTAAAGGCCGGTTTGTAGAAACAATATTTTTAGATTTGAAAGATGTCTTTACTTGTTTTCCTTTTTGACATGCATCACAAAGTTTATCTTTTTCAAAACGAAGCTTTGGTAAGCCAATTACTAAGTCTTTACGAACCAATTTATTAAGATGATCCATGTGAATATGAGCCATTCTTCTATGCCATAGCCAAGATTCATTCTCTTTACTAAAAAGACAGCATGCATCATTTGAAGGTAGTTCATCTAAATTAACCATATAGATATTTCCAATTCTAGATCCAACGAAAACTGTACTTTTATTAAAAGAATTTACGACCATGCATTTTGAAGAATCAAATATAACATTATTGCCTTTGTCAGAAAGTTGACTAATACTTAGCAAGTTATGTTTCAAACCTTCCACATACAAGACATTCTCTATAATGGGATTAGGACTCTTACCAATAGTACCAATCCCAAGAATTTTACCTTTATTATTATCACCATAACAAACATAACCTTTATTTTTGGGTTCCAAAGAGGAGAACTTGCTTTTGTCTCCTGTCATGTGCTTTGAACACCCGCTATCAAGATACCAATTTGAATCTTTGGCTTTCAAGCACACCTGCAAAATAAAATCAGGTTTTAACTTTTGGTACCCAAACTAAGTTGGGTCCAGATGAGTTAGTTTTTGGCAAAGTACCATTTGGAATCCATATATTTTGCCAACCACATTCTTGTTCTTTCTAATATTGCAAATGGAGGCAGTGTGACCATTTCTACCACAGTGAAAGCATTTAATGAAAGGACTACTTGAGGGTTTGTTGTGATTGACGAGTTTAAAAGATTTTTCATGAATTTTTGAATGATAACCTAAACCAGCTTTTCTAAAAGTACCTTTTTGGTTTCCTAAAATAATGTTTAGATTATCTCTTCCCATTGTAAATTTTGCAAGAGTGTTATTTAAATCCTCAACCTTATTTTTCAAAACACTACACTCATTGCATTTTAAAACTTCATCTTTTTATTTTCACAAGATATGGGAGGAGAAGTTTCAATCACAGCAACTTGTTTTTCTTTAAGAATCACTATCTCTTTGTTTAAAATTTCAATTTTTGATTCAAGAGAAGAGATGGTTTTCTTAGAAGAAAGAACAATTTTTCCAAGTTTAATCGTTTCATTATTTAATTCTTCACAAGCAATAAGCAGCTCATCATAAGTTAAAAGAGATTCGAGTTCAAGAGCATTTACCTCATCCTCCTCGTGTTTTGCCATGAGACATAAGTTGGCCTCGGTAGTACCTTCATGGGTCAATAGAAGGGTGTCCCACATTTCTTTATAGCCTTGCAATTTGAGACCCTTTAGACCCCATCGTCGCTTAAAGCAGAAGTGATGATGTTCTTAGCCGTCAAATTGTATTGGTCCTTTTTCTTATCATCTTTGGTCCAAAGTGATCTTGGTTTGTCTACCACTGCATCATTAATTGATTGAGTGGGGACAAATGGACCATTTTCCACAAAGATCCCAAATATCAAGATCAACACCCTCAAGAAAGATTTGCATTCTATCCTTCCAATAACCATACCCTCACCATTGAAAAATGGGGGTCTGTTCATGGAAGTTCCTCGTAATTGTTTGAAGTCATTCTCTTGAGACGGTTAAGTCCTTTACACAAGATTCTAGCTCGATGCCACTTGTTGACAAGTGACTCCAAACACAAGAGGGGGTGAATTGTGTGTGAACAAAGGCTTTCAAAAACTTTTGGAGAAATAAGTGCTAATTATGAGTCATGGAAATATTAATGTGTAATAGATAAATCACTTGAAGAATAAATTGCAAACGAGTTAAAAATAAAGTAAATAGTAAGATATAAATAACAATAAAATAAAGTACGTAAATTTAATTGGTGAAAAGTAGAGAGATAAGGAGTAAAAAGCACACAACAAATTATCCAGATTCGCCACCTAACACCCCTGTGGCCTACGTCCTGTCCCCAAAGCAAACCACTATGGGATTTTCACTAAGACACTAGCTTTTAAATCAGGTTCAGCTAGAAACCTTTACAACTCTAAACCAGAGCAATACGGTCAAGAGATATCACCTCTCTATGAACACCTTGGGATTCCTACCCAAAAATAAATGATTTTCACAAATAAAATGAGACGAGAAAGATACACTCAATAGTGCAGATATAACAAATTGAAGCTCAAATAATACAACTCAAATTATGTAGAATAAAAGGCTCTCAGAAAATTGTGCTCAAATAAGTGTGAGTGATGAAAAATATTTGACAGAGTTTTTGGCACAAAAATTAAGCACTGCGTTGTTGTTTTTTTTTACAAGGCTCACGAGTTGTGTTTATATAGGCAATGGAGGAGCGTCACTTTAAGAAGATTTGTCCGTTGAGGATTTGCCCGCTATGGCAGGATCTGTCCGTTGGAATTTGTCCGCTATGCTGAACATGAAAGAATTGAAAACACGAGACGGCTCAGATACGACCTCAAGACGGCTCGGCCAGACGACCTCACGAAGACAACTCGGCAGACGACCTCGATACGGCTCGACAGACGACCTGAACGAGCGGCTTCGGCAAAAAGACCTCGACACACGACCTCGGAACACGGCTCGGCATACGACCTCCTCATCGCCTCGGTTCTCATAGCTCGTTACGCACGACCTCATCACCGACACGGATCATCGCCAAGACGCGACAAGAGCTCATCACGCGACCTCGGTACGCGACCTCATAAGCTCGACACACGACCTCGGTACGCGACCTCATCATCTCGACACGCGACTTCCTCCTCAGTTCGACATACGACTTCCTCAGAGCTCGACACGCGACTTCCTCCTCAGCTCGACATCCGACACGAGATATGCATGTCAAAATATTTTGTGCGTGTGATTTAATTTTAATTGAGAGCTTTTTATTACTACTTACAAATTGTCTTAATAAAGATAAATAAATACCCAGAACCCAAAGACTTGAAAAACTATCATTCTTGATACGCGTCTTGGTATTCTTTTCCACTTTTTGCACGGTTGACTATTTGTAAAGCTCCCTTTTGTCAATCATCAAAACCATCCTGTCAAGGCATGTATTCACAAGCTGATCCCCTATCCAGCCGGGTTATCCATTGAGGCAGACATCTCTGAGCATATCAGAGAGGCGGTGGGAGGCCTTCATATGGAAGTTCTTCTCGATCCGCTCCGCATCCTCTTTGTTCCATGTAAACCTCTCCTGTATGAATATAATACATTATTAAACATAATTGAAATTTATGAAATTAAAAAATAATATGCAACAAATTAAAAATTACAACTTACTCCAAAAGATCTGAACATATGATCCCTCGCCTCCTCCTTCACCTTCCCCCAGGTGGGCCAAAACCTGTGGTAATTATCCTCAATTACCGCTGTGATAGCTGTCGCAGCTGGCTTTGAGGGAAGGAACTTGAACAATAACAAGATGTCAAACAAGATATATATATAGATTATTAATAACTCGAAAAAAAGAGAGTAAATACTTACCCTTTATCAGCTGGCCTGATAATAACTCAGCCATCATGCAGCATCTCAATATCATCAACCACCTCCTGGTCGACCTCCTACTGCTCAACCTCCTCCTGCTTATCCCCGTCCTGCTCAGGTGTATGACCCGTACTATAGTCGTGATCGGACAGATGAGCATCGGGCATCGTCTCAGGCACAAAATGGGAGAAAGAAGCGTCAGGTGTCTGCTGAAACCCCGGGTTAGGGATCATGTGAATGGGTGACAAATGGGGTGTCGAAACAGAAGGTCTTGCAGGCTGTGTAGGTGTCGAACGCATTGGAGGCTGTGTAGGGGCCGAACGCACTGGAGGCTGTGTAGGGGCCGAACGTGCTGGAGCCTGTGTAGGCGTAGATGTACGCGGACGCTGTGTGGATGACAGTGGCGCATAGCCAGTATCGTCGATCCTAATAATGTTCGGCCTCCGAGACGAGGGGGGTCGATGGCGATGCCCTTCCCCTTCCGCTGACCACCAGTGGGTGGTTGCCGGGGAGGGTCGGATCCTGAACCTCCTGAAGCCATGTATGTCATAGAGTAATTCAAAAATAACAGTCATGAAATAATATATTTAAACATAACAATATTACAAATGAATTCCATAAAAATAAACAAGTTAACAATATTACAAATTAAAATATATTGTTACACATTAATTTCGCTAATTGTAAAAAGTGAAACAATTTCATTCTTCCCATTCTGCCCACTCTGCTTCGGCATCGTCTTCAGATCTTGATGGCTCTGCCACTTCTTCATTTAATTCCTCATCTCCATCTACATCTTCATATGCGATTGGATCGTTACGTAGTCGAGAAATGGGTTCCACTTCATTTACTACCTTGATATGAGACATCTCATCCACTTGATAAGCCACTTCTTCCTGTGGATCATCTGCTTCAATGCGACCCCTTGGTTTAATCTTTATTGCAACACACCAACCTTGTTTGTCCCTTCAAGTTGATGGGTAAGGGACATAATACACTTGTCTTACATGTTGTGCCATGATAAACGGATCAAACATTTGGTATCTTCTGCTCATGCATATGTCAACAGTATTATATTTTCGATCCACTCTTATACCTCTACTTGACGGATCAAACCAATTACAATAAAATAGCACTATTCTTTTAGTGTAGTCTAAAGTATTGTACGCCAGTTCATATATATGTTGAATCATGTCGTAGAAGTCGTCTTTACCTACACCTGTGGCACCTTTTACATAAACTCCACTGTTAACTGTTTTTTCCCCCTCTGTTTTTGATTGGGTTTGAAATTTGTATCCGTTTACGAAAAACGTGTGTCATTCTTTTACACGTGATTTAGGACCATGAGATAAATTTCTCAAGTGTTCAATTTGAGGCGATTTTGGCGAACTGTACACCTGCGTATACACATACACAAATGATTTATATTTCCTTTTTTCAAACAACCTTTTGTATTTTCAAACAATAAATAGTTGAAATAAGACTAAAAATACATACCTGGTTCGTAAACCACGTTGGGAAATATTCATGAATATAGGCAGAAGAGTCTTGTACGGTTGTGGGCTTAGTTAACAAGAATGTCCTGATCAATTCATTATCAAACAAATGATCATGAGTAGTTGTGGATAAAAGAAATTGAAAGTGGCCAAAATGATATATACGTAAGATATGGTGATACTTCGGCACATTTGATCAACACGTGAACGTGGGCTGACTTCCACTCTTCTCCCGTTAGCCAGGAAGTCACCTCCTTTCCAGCATGACGACTGAGAAGGCAAAATACTGATAAGGCTAGCGGGTGTCTTTCACTTTCAATTTCTATTTCGTTCCTCTTATTTGTTGGTGTCAGCATGAAGTTCGTAAAATAATGGGAACAGAAATAGATTGTCTCACGGTGTAAGTAAGTTGCACAAATAGATCATTTAACCCTGGCCTTATTTTTCACCGACTGTTTTGAGTCACCCATAAATCTACAAAATAACAAGGTTGATGATATAAATTGATACATTTAACACTTCCAGTTAATATTTATTTTAAATAATATTTTATTAGATTATCTTTCGAATGGATACATCCATCCGTATTGAACCGATCCACCAAGTCTAGCTTCATGTGCAAGATGCACTGGGAGATGCTCCATAGAGTCAAAGAAACCAGAGAGAAATACTCTCTCCAACTTACAACTTATTCCAGCTAGACCTGCGATCAAATGACACTGAAAACCAAATCAACCAACATACTATTGACTGAGTAAGCAATACAAAAAGCCGTCAATCCTTTTTCATTATATCCTGCCACTAAAAAAATTGCATTCTGTTTTTTGTCCTATACAATTTTAATAAGCTAAGATCATTACAGTAACTTGGTTTGTCATGCAGATGCATATGTGCTGCTTAAAAACCAAAAAATGGCCCCATATAATGACCCAAGTGTGTAAAGAAGCCTTCGGCAACAAGGAGCCTTCTAAAGGTTTCCTCAAATGATTTGGATCATACCAATAGCAATCAACAGATAAAGACGTCAGTGAAGAAAAAGATATTGGACCAGATATAGAAGGATATTGAGGAAAGGCAAAGAGGCAGGCAACGAAGCAAAAGCCGGGGCGGATCACCGGTAATAAAATATTTTCAAGCTCAGTGTTAGTATTTTTTACATTTCCTAGATTTTGGAGATTTAGGGCTTGTTTAATACATTTTTTAAAAACAGTTTTTATAATTTTAAAAATAGATAAAGAATAAAATTTGTTCTTGTTAAATTTTTAAAAACAGAAAATTGTTTTTAAAAGTGTAATCAAACAAGCCCTTAGTGGGTGTTTGGAACGATTGTGGAACCATGTCGCGATGCACTGGTGGGCTAGCTCACGTGGTTCCAAACACAACGAACTACTTAATAACCATTTTTAAGGGAGAATCTGGAACGGAACTAAGTTTCTTTGTGAATTCCTCCTTTGAAAATTATATTGAAATAAAAGAAAGAAAATAACTTTTTGCTATAGATAGGGATCTTGAATTGGAAAGTTGAGGCTTGGTTGAATATCATAGTCCTTTTCCTTTTCTGGTATCATTTTGGGGAACCTGTATGTTTGAACTCAACGTCATTTGGCATTTTGGATTTAAATAATGTTGCATAAGTTTCAAAATATTTTTTTCCATTAACTTTACTATAACCTATCTGCAGGATTTTGAGCAATACTGCTGCTGGTGCTAAGATTTTGCTGGAAGATATCTTCCTCTCCGATAGAATGGTCAAAGTCCAGAATGTACCGTGGCAGAAATTGAGAAATTATAAAGTGTTAGATATGCCAAGACATTGAACATAAAGAGGCAAAGAGATCATGTGATAAAATATACTCACTGTCTGAAGAAGCTACTCTTCATCTCTAACTATGGTGGACAACCTAGAATGAAAGCAATAACCAAAGACATCACAGGTAAGTGTACTTCTTTGAGTTTGTTTTGTTTTGTTTTTCTTACTCTTATTTTTTAGGTTAAAATGCACTTTACCCCCCTAATTTATAGGGTTAGTTGCACTTCCCCCCGCCTCATATATTAAATTAGGCATTATACACCCAAATTTAACACTCTTTGTTGTAATTTACCCTCTTTTGTGATTCCACCGTTAAAGTTAACGATAAAATGTTTAAGAGGTTACCCCTTGATTATGAAAAGACAGATATATTCATCTTTCCACATAATGTGAAAAAAAATGAAATTACATTGTGATTAAAACATGTCAGACCATTATTGCAACTGAGTGGGACTGAACCCGAAGAGACTGAACTTAGAAGCTTGAATACGAGATAATGGTCTCACCGCCAAGCTTGAATCTGAGATAATGGTGTGATCGCCAAGCTAGAGATAATGGCAGATTCAAGTCAAAAGACAGCACAAATGTGTTCAAGTTGCTCCAGATGATGAGTCTTAACTATAACAACAATTTTTCAAGTCACGTGTATTAGAAAAAGGAATCTATTTAATTCACTTCTTTTTCTTATTTTTTAGACAAAACATTACAATTACTTCACTTTTTATGCCAACAAAATGATTTAAAGAATGGATTTAATTCCTTGGTCTCACATTATTAGCACCTCACGTTGTTCAGTCCGATATAGTGAAAAAAAGAAAAGAAAAATTATGCTCGAAGGAAAAATATTACTTTACCTTTTTCAATCAGTTGGTAGAACCAAAAGGGAGGCTACATATCCCTTCTCCAGTTACTCAAGTCGAGACTCCAATCCCGTAGTTTTCTATGTATGATTCTCCATGTTTTTTTTTCCCTAGATCGCATGCCCTCTGTGATGAATATATCTGTCCTTGATCGCATGCCCTCAAGTCGAGACAGATATATTCATCTTTCCCTCTCTTGTTTTTGTAGAACTGTTTTTATACAAGACAGAGGAGATAACTTTTTGAAAATTTCTAAAATTTTAATTTGGGTAATCTTGTCTTTTCAAGTGATTTGATAACTTTTTCCGTTAAACTTCACAACAGATTTATAATAAGGGGTGAATTACAATAGGTAATGTTAAATTAGGGTGTATAGTGCCTAATTTAATATATGAGAGGGGAAAGTGCAACTAGCCTCGTAAATTAGGGGGGTGAAGTGCTTTTTACCCTATTTTTTATTTTAATTTGTGTATTGTTTTTTAAATTTTAATCTTATTCTTTCTTAATTTTGTATATTGTTTTTTTATATATTTTTCTCCAATCCTACTTCTATAAATTTTTAAGTTTCTTTATCAATTAAAATTAATCATCTTATTTCAAAAAAAAAATTAATCATCTTGAAATCAGTTTTACGTGTGTTGTTTTATTCAATTTTATTTACTGAACTTCAAACTTTTTTACTTTTTAGCTTTTTAAATTTTGATTTGTAGTCTTTTTGAATTATTTTCATGTCTCTTTTTAAATTATTTTTTATAAACTGGTTTTTTTTTAATTATGTTTACAAACAAGTTTTCTGTACTTTTTAAACTTTTTTTTTATACTATTCTCTGAAAAAAAAAAATTCCTATAAACATGATCGGCGAAAGGTATTTTTAATCGATTTTTTTTTGGTTTGGGAGTCCACTCTAATTAGGCCTTTGGCCCGAGTGGTCCCACTAGAGTATCCCCACACGGTTCCGTCCTTTGGACCGCCGATGGGACTAATCTCCGGTTTTGGGGTTTAGTCATAACTTAAGCTTTCCTCCTCCCCAAGAATGCGTTCTGCGAGAATCAAACCGATGTCTTTTCTCCACAAACTCAGCACTGCTTACCAACTGAGCCACACCCATTAGGTTTTTTAATCGATTTTTATATACTATTTTCATAACTTTTGTCTATATACATTTTTTTAAAACAGATTTTTCAGACCTTGTTTTATACTATCTTAGCCATCTTTCTTTATAACCTTTTAAAAACTATTTTTGAAAACCATTTTTAAATCATATTTTTAAACTTTTTTGTAAACTAATATTTTGAAACGTATTTTTCAAACTCTTTTTATGAACTATTTTTATTATTTATAATCTAGTTTTTTGAAAAGGATTCTTTCATATACTATTTTTAAGGTTTTTCCTGTATGTTTTTTCAACTTATGAAATGAGCCGCTTTAGTCAACCGGTCCACTACTACCCAAATTGCATCACAACACGTCGGACTCCTCGGAAGTCCCGACACGAAATCCATAGCAATGTTGTCCCACTTCCACGCTGGAATAGGTAATGGCTGCAACTTCCCAGATGGTTTCTGATGCTCAATCTTGGACTTTTGGCAAGTCAAACAAACATACACAAACTCCGCTATCTCCTTCTACATTCTGGGACACCAAAACATTTTCTTCAAGTCCTGTTACATTTTAGTAGCTCCGGGGTGAATACTCAAACTACTCATGTGACCTTCCTCCAGAATCATCTTCCTCAGCTCCGGAACGTGTGACACCTCGTTTCCGAAGTGCTACGGTAATAATAACAAATAATTAGACAATATAAGTATACCGAAAATAACAGTTTATTAAACTTAAATATATTGTCCTGTACAAGATAGTAAATAGCTTAACGGAACCCATGTCTTGGGCCCATAAGTCGTTTGATATACATATATACAGCCTCTAACCCATTGATTTTGACTCATTGACTGTGACATATAACCGAAATGAGCTTCTCTTACTGTGTGCTCTTTGTACTCTCCCAGCGATATCTTTATCCTCATATGTCTGCTTTATATAGAAATAAAATACAAAACAAAGAAACAAAAGAAAGGAGCTAAGAAACACTGTACATACTATCAAAATGGGAAAGTAGAAGTAGATAGCATACATAAATGGCTCACATGGTCATAACAAACATTTAAACTTACTACACAGATATATGTGCTTGCCTGGATAACATATTCAATTACTTGAATTCGCTACTATTCCTAGATCCACTCACACTTATCTCGTCATATGTCTCACAGTCCCACCTGTACCCACACCTATTTGTCCACTCTTACCGCGTCACTGTTCTCTTACCACTCATGACTAATTCGTTTTCCTATGCTTCTCTTACTAGCTATGGTCTAATAGTTACTTGGTATTCCCACTTTATCTACAGTTCATCTTAATTACAGGTAGAGTCAATAGTCATGGCAAGGTAAGTAAAGTATATCTCAAATATTAAATAACATAAATAATAATATATTATTCAGCCACATAAATATTAACACTTATCAACAACATAGCACATTGTCCATCATTAG
Source organism: Calophaca sinica (assembly GCA_037113605.1). NCBI lineage: Eukaryota > Viridiplantae > Streptophyta > Magnoliopsida > Fabales > Fabaceae > Calophaca > Calophaca sinica. The sequence continues at coordinate 76,540,278 of CM073734.1, forward strand.
TCAACACTACCAACAGTCAACACTACCTTCATCAGTATCAACTACCGATAATTATCACAGCATCACATCACAATAGTTATTATCAGCTCATGAGTTAACCCTAGCGTCGCTTAGGCGACCTCCTATTGTCATGCATCAAAGTATAGGCAACCATAAGTTGTCTAGCCTAGGGTTTTCCATGCACATCAATAATTATCCCTATGGTTGACAGACCTCTGACAACTGTCCTCAGTTATCACAGGTCACAGTCCCTCTCTTGAGGTACTGCTGTTATCAACCGCTAGTAGGGCTTGGGTCACCCTACGCACATTTATATATACTACTCTATTCTACAGCCCCTAGAGTGCAAGGTTTCTTGCTCCCACCTGGATAGAAGACCATTGTAGCTGCTGCCACTCTCTGCGTCGTCTTTGCTTTCGCTACTCGTACTCCTACGTACTTAGTCTACTCTCATCCTCTTTTCTTAGAGGATTACATACTAAGGACTTTCAGATGCACAAGATCCTCACTTGAGGCAAGTGCAGAGCATACTTGCTCCCTAGTGGCCTCCCCTAAGTCTCACTCCTATTCTCAATCTCTAGGGTTACTTACTAAGGATTTTCTGATGTGCCAGATCCTCCTCAGAGGCAAGCACAGAGCATACTAACCCTTAAAAGTTTCCTAAAGAGAGAAAACTAGAGAGAGAAGAGAATATAGAGCGTACCTGGCCTAGAAGACTGCGGTCGCTCACCTCGCTCGAGCCCCGCCACTCCTCTTCCTCCAAGCCTCCTTCTTTGCGCTCCAAAAGCACAATTGGAGAGCTTGGCTGAAATGAGGAGGTCGAGCCCTATTTATAGACCTAAATTGGTTCCGCCGCGTCGTGATGCACCATAGTGTATTTTTCGCCGCATCGCGAAAGACGCCACATGTCATGGGTTCATTGGTTGTGACCACCGACTCGGTCACCGCCTCACCGGTTCTGGAATTCTCTCCACTGACTTACCATCGCGTCGCGACCCAGTTTACACTGGTCTCCGTCGCATCGTGATCAACGCTGCCTGTTGAAATTCCATTTTTGCCCCTCTGGCCGTTTCTAGTGTTTTCTAAGCCTTTCTAGGTCTTTCTAAAGCCTGTTTTCTTCCTAATTAAGGTCCTTAAACACCATTAATTACTTAATTACCAATTTAATTTATACTTTAATGATTATTTAAAAATCTGGATGTTACAGAAAGTCAGGTACACAAATTCAATCACGGAACCTCAGAATACCATCTGTGCCTTCAACAAAATCCATTAACTTCCCTTGTGCCATCAAGGTTATCTGATCAACTAAAAATAAGTCGATCATCTGCCCTTCGCGAATTTGCTCCATCGGCTCAGTAGTCAACTTCAACATACCGAGCATAATGCTCACCAGAGTTCTCTCACAGACTAAACTCATATCCCTGAATTCTTCTATCAGTTCCATCTCCTTAACCATCATGGCTGAGCAATGTAAGGCCTTCCTACTCAATGCATCTGCCACCACGTTAGCCTTACTGAGATGATAACTCAGCTCAAACTCGTAATCCTTCAAGAACATCATCCACCTATGTTGCCTCATGTTCAACTCCTTCTGGTCAAATAGGTACTTCAGACTCTTGTGGTTGCTGAAGACCTCAAATCTAGCCTCATACAAATAGTGTCTCCAAATTTTCAGAGCAAAAACCACAGCTCTCAACTCTAAGTTGTGAGTGGGGTAATTCTGCTCATGCGTCTTCAACTATCGTGATACATACGCCACCACCTTACTATGTTGGATTAGCACTCCACCCAATCCCTACTTCAGAGGCGGACCTGTGTATAAATGAGGGTGTGCAATTTTAAAAATCGCACTTACACCCTTATATAATTTTTTTGACCCCACTTAATTTAAATTTTTGCACACCCTGATCCATGAACTTTCATCTCTTAACCCTCTCACTCAGATAGTGTTTGGTTGAAGGTGAATACAGTGGAGGGGAGGAGTTGTTTTAATTTTTTTTTATGTTTGGTTCAATTTTTAGGAGAGGAGGGGAGCAAAACCTCTCCTAACTCAATTTTTGCTCTCATCAAATGTTGGGGTTTTTTAGAGGGGAGGGGAGCTTAAATCATTTAAAATAAAATGACTAAAATAATCTTATATAATATGTAATATAAATAATTATAAGGATATATAAGTAACATAAATGATGTATTTGTTTTTCAAAACACGCAACACAAAGTTGTAATCTAATGCAATTGCGCATAGCTTAATCATTTGGGAATGTTCTTATAATTTTACTTTTCGTTACCGCTACCAGTAGTCCCTTAATTTTTTAGCAGTAATTTTTTATTAGAATTTTTTTTTGCAATAATGACGTATAATTTTTATAAAAAATTCACCCCCTAGTCTAGGGTCCTAGGTCTACCACTTCCCTGCTTAAAAGCCTCGCAATACACCACAAACAGCTCACGAGGGTCTGGTAAAACCAACACCGGCGCCGAAGTCGACCTGTTCTTCAACTCTTGGAAACTCTCTTCACACTTAGCATCCCACACAAAGACCTGCCCTTTTCTTGTAAGGCGAGTCAACGGTAGTGCAATCTTGGAAAAAACCCTCGATGAATCTCCTATAATAGCCTACCAGCCCTAAGAAACTTCGAATCTCCGTTACAGACTTAGGAGCTTCCCAATGCACGACAGCCTCAACCTTGGTTGGATCGACTGCTATGTCTCCCTTGGAAATTACATGCCCAAGAAAGCTGACTTCCTCCAACCAGAATTCACACTTCGACAGCTTCGCATACAATTGCTTCTCGTGAAATACGTATAACACAACCCTCAAGTGCTCTTCGTGCTTTTCCCGGGTCTTAGAGTAGATCAAAATGTCGTCAATGAACACCACTACGAACTTATCCAAATAAGGGATACAAATCTTATTCATATAGTCCATGAATATTGTTGGTGCATTGGTCACACCGAAAGGCATAACTGAGTACTCATAATGACCATAACACTTTCGGAACGCGGTCTTCAGAACACCCTCTTATTTCACCCAAATTTGATGATATCCAGACCTCAAGTCAATCTACGTGAAAATACAAGCTCCAATCAGTTGGTCCAGATCATCTATCCGCAGTGACGGGTAGCTATTCTTAATCGTAACTTCGTTTAGCTGCCGGTAATCTACACACAACCTCATAGAACCATCCTTCTTCTTTACCAACAAAACTGGCGCTTCCCTTAGTGACACACTGGGCCTCACAAACTTCTTCTCTAACATTTCTTCCAGTTCCTTCTTCAACTCCGCCAACTCCAATGGAGACATTCTGTAGGATGCCATAGAGATAGGCCCCGTACCCAGAACAAAGTCAATTGAAAACTCCACGTCTCGCTCTGGTGGTAGACTGTTAATTTCTTCGAAGACTCCCAGAAATTCGCAGACGGTCAAAATGTCCTTCACTTCTAATTTCTTCTCTGCCACCATGGTACATAACATCATATAAGCTTGGGATCTTACCTTCAAAGATGACTCCACACGCTTAGCGGTTACAACACTTGGGTCCTTAGGCTCCGGATCCACAAACATTACTGTCTTGTCGAAGCAATTCAAGAACACTTGATTGGCCGCCAACCAATCTATCCCGAGTATGACATCTAACTCTTGAAGAGGTAGACATGCCAAATCCACTATAAAGCTCCTATCTCCAATCTTCAGAGTACAATTCTTACACGCATACGGGATAAATACTGGTCCCTTCAAAGGAAGGGCTACCTCCAAATCTAAAGCAAGACGGGACACATGCAATTGCAAGGTTCTCACACAGTCATGCGAGATGAAGGAATGTGTCCCGCCAGAGTCGAATAATACTAACACAAGAGTTCCTTGAATAAAACTAGCACCTTGGATGAGATTATCTGATTCAGCTGCTTTTGCTCCTAAAAGGGCGAAGACTCTGCCAATGGTCTTCACCTTGTTGGCTTGAGATTTCTGATGTTTGCTTCCACTTGCTGACTCAGGCTTAGATCCATCACAGTCTTTGCTGATATGACCAGGCTTGTGGCACCTGAAACATATGACTTCAGTCTCCTTGCACTTATGAGTGTAGTGGCCCTTGCCACACTTCCTGCACCAAACTCCATTGTATCCCCATAAACCTCCTCCGGTAGACTTGTCTGCTGACGAGTTAGTCTTCTTGCTGTTGTCATACTTGAATCCTCTGCCAGTTGGTTCTAGCAACTGTTTCCTCTTTCCTTGATTCTGATTGCCTCCGGTGTTCTTCAGTGCACTCACTCTTTCCTTATAAGCATCCTCATAGTCTCTTGTCTTCCACCAGTGTGCCATAGTCATTAAGCTCCACAATAGCTATGCCTTGTTTGAGTTCAGGATGCAGCCCATTCTTGAATTTCACACACTTAGAACGTTCACTTGTTGCAGTTTGATAGGGAGGGTAATAGCAGGACATCTCCTCAAACCTAACAACATACTCATCCATAGACATGTTGCCCTGAGTCAGTGCCAAGAACTCAGCTTCCTTCTTGTCGCGCAACTCTGCCGAAAAGTATCTCTCCAGGAACCTCTCCCTGAACAAATTCTAGGTGACGACGACTTCAGCATTCTCCATGCGTTGACCGGTGTTCTCCCACTAGTGTTTAGCTTCGTCCATCAGCTTGAAAGTAGTAAAGGCTACCTTCTGGGCATCGGTGCAAGTCATCACCCTGAAAATCTTCTCCATCTCACGAATCCAGTGTTGTGCTCCTTCAGGGTCGAATGCTCCCTTGAATGATGGAGGGTCATTCTTTTGGAAGTCAGCAATGCCCTGAAAGTGGGTGGTCCTATCCCGACGAGTTTGGTTGCGTTCCATCGCCTCAGCAACCCGGCCTAAAGCCTCAATCACAGCACAGTCAGTCATGTTTGGCATATCCTCCTTCAAAGACAAATAGTAGAAACAAGGTTAGATTCTATCTAAGTACCTATAATCTTATAATCACATCTATTCTAACATAAACATTCATATAAGAGTACACAGAGAATACATAATAGACTCATACCACGGCTTGAAGAACAAGCCGAGCTCTGATACCACTAAATGTGACACCCTCTACCCCACACGTTGACATTCATGAATAAAATAGAAATAGTAATCATAAAATGAAATTTGCAGTCAATTTAAAACTTTCAAACCAAAGTAGAGTCGTCACGCTCAACAATTAACATTTGCAGAATTTGAAAACAAAAGTCATTACAATCATAATAAAAGAAACAATTAAAATAAATCCCTCGATGTCACAAGTATCTCAGAGCTAACCCTAAGTAAATACATCGATAATAACAATTAAATCAACAATCAATGAAACGGGAAATCCTAAACTATGTGGTGATCACATCCATGAATCACTCCTCAGCCATGCCATCCTCTTCACCTGTAATTTCGTCATCTAAACATGCACATTGGTGCATGAGTAGCCACAACAAAGGGGATAGAAATCATATACAATAATAGCACTCAACGACAAAGGAATAACGTAAGCAATGCGCATAACAACATCACACATCAACCATAACATCAACATCATGTGCAATCCTAGACTGACGCCTACTTCAGATTGCATGTGGATCCAACTATATCATAGTGAGTAAGCGAGGGTGCCCCGTCACTCTCGAGTATGAATAGTGCCTAGTCAAGGTGATCTGGTTTATAACTGGGATGCCCCAACGATGCCCCGCCTTTATATAGGACCTCTACCCTGATCAACCTCCAAGGCCGGGTACCTTGCCTATAGTGCCCGACACTATAACATATCCATTTTGCTCACAGTCAACAACAACAACAACAACAACAACAACAACAACAACAACGCGACACCTTACGATGCATGAACACAAAAGCAAACAAGGTGTCTATCAACAACAACAACACCAACCAACTTAGCAAGTGGTCGACGACAACAACATCAACAAGGTACTACTTGTCAGTACGTAGACATGTTTCCCCCAACCTTGGCACAAGTCCAAGTAACCATCCTACCTCACCACACTAAGTGCTAACTAACCTTTCTTATCTCTTAGACCTCTTTCTCAATTAATCAATTCCAACAAAATTCACCTAAGGTAGATCACCCACTTAAGACAGTCTATTGATCCTCGAAAACCCTTAGATTACACGTTAGGTCACTACCCTAGGCCAGAACGAAGCGAAAAACACGAAAAGATTGTGCACCAAGGCAGCCACCAGGGCGCCTATTGGGGTGGGCGCCAACCTCTGTCCCTAAATCTTTTCGCATGAATTTCTATGTGGTCTCCACGCGTTCGAGGCTGACTAGACATACCATACTACTCCTATAAAATTATGGAACACTATCCAAAAGGGTTTGAGTCAATATCCAATCTATCTTGAATTTAAAAATTCAATTAGTGAAACTTTAAAAAATTCTGTCAACATTTAGTCAATTTTTGCAGTCACTTTCTGCGCTAAAAATTTTCTAAGTTACCAAACCTCACCAATCCTTACTCTTACACACTTAAACCATCGACATATGTAAATCATCATCAATCCTAGTTTCTAAGACCATCTTGACCATAACTTAGCCATGTAGAACACTACTGTTACCTTAGCCAAATTCTTCATAATCACTAACTATCACAAAATCTACAATTTTTGCATAATCATATCATTAACCTAGTGAACCTAAGTACACCATAAACATACTCTAGAGCATTTTAGTACTCAAATGACACATCAAACTCAGAATGACGACACAACAAATAACATCATATGCAAGGCATACGTTTCATTCACACACATCTATCAAGCTTTCAAGGCAACCAATTCATCACATAATCCATACATGTTAAATTATAACAAGAGCAACTCAACAACACATCACAAGGCATTTCACATTAACTTTAACACTATGACAACACACAAAAATCATGGTTTTTCCATCACCATGGTGACGGTACTCGTCCATGCACGACCGCGCCAAGCCTAGGGACCATGAGACTTCCCTATTGCTTAAATTAATCCATAAGTCCACTATCATGCATCAATCTACCCACTTATCTTAGAAATTTCGTTATCCTTAGAGAAGGTGGAAGAGAAAGGTCATTTGCTTCACAAAAATGGTGTTTGTCCTTCAAGAACACAAGAACATGACAAGAAACAAGGAAATAGTGAGTTTGAAATCCTAATGATGAAGGAAAGATCAAACCCTAACCCAAGAGGTTTACCTTATGATCAACCCCTTCACAATGAGAGAAGAATGCTAGTGGAACCACACAAAATTCGAGTTCCTTAGGTTCAATCCAAGGGAAGAACCACCAAGTGCAGAAATAGAGAATTGAGAGAAGAATGAGCAGTTTGAGACTTTAGCTTAGGGTAATGGGGAGTTATGAACGTGGTTAAGAACTGATAATAGGTGGGTTTAAGAGAGGTTATGACCCACTAATCGTATCCCCTCTGGTTGTGTCAAAAATGGGTCCCACAAGATCATAAAACTACCCCTAAAACGCAGCAAAACGCAAAATCGCGCAGCTGCAGAATTGCAACAGGCGCCCTGCGCCATGTCTCAGTCACCTGTGGGCGCCCTGCGCCTCCTAGTGCTGTATTTTCGGTCTGTTTCGCGTCCTAATTCGCACAGTCGTGTCATGTATCGATCCTAATTAATTCCTAATCAATCAAAATCATTTTTAAACACATAATCACACATCATAATGCATACATGCATACACAAATTATCCTAAGTCCTAGAAGCAAATTTTGAGGGTGTTACAATCCTCCCCCCTTAGAAAAAATCCGTACTCAAAGTTGTTACTAACCTATAGTGAACAGCTGCGAGTAGAGTTCCCTCGTCTTACTTTCCAACTCCCATATGGCACTCTCATCTGTAGCTCCGCTCCATATTACGTTCACCAGTGGAATTTCCTTTCCCCTCAACTATTTCAATTTTCGATCCTCAATCCTCTTCGGTAGTGCCTCAAAGGTAAGATTCTCCTTTAGCTGTATGGTATCCGGTTCGATCACATGACTCGGGTCATGTATGTACTTCCGCAACTGTGACACGTGGAACACGTTATGCAGATTCGACAGAAACAGAGGCAACACCACTTGGTATGCTACCTCGCCAACTCTCTTCAAGATTTGGTAGGGTCCAATGAACGTATAGTTTAAAATGATGATGAGATACATGAGTTTTATGGTTTTGTGAGGAACTCTCTTTTTTTCTTAGTGATTCCATTTTTGGACATTGTTTGTGAAGCTCTAACGTGTTTGGCCTCGAGTGCACGGTTCCAAACACGGTGCTGTGAAAACCTTAGGGAGCAAACCGGAAATTTGCTTTCAGGGCATTGGTTTTTGCCGCGTCACAGCTATAACATCCTTTTTCTCCTTTTGTTCTTAACACTATTCAACATTTTCTTCTCATAATTTCTAACGGTCGGTGCATACCCTATCAATCCTTTATTTAAAACTGTCCTCATATATATATATATATATATATATATATATATATATATATATATATATATATATATATATATATATATTTTTACATTCCTAATTTATTTGGTAAATGCGTTGAAAAATAACAATAATGTTGAACACAATTAATATTTTAATTTTTTTTAAAAATAAAATAAAACAACTTTTCCTTAATCCAAGAGTGTTTTAAAATAAAATGCTAAATTATATTTTTGGTTCCTCTATTTTGACTAATTTTTTATTTTAGTCCCTCCATTTCTAAATTCAGACATTTAGTCCCCTATTTTTTAAAATTCAGACATTTAGTACATCTGTTAAGTTGACATCCAAAATCAGTGACGTGGCTCTTATTAAGTTAGACTGACATCTGACTGTGTCCCCCTCCTTTAGGATTTTAGGGATTCTAGGAATGATTTGGGATTTTAGAGATTTTATTTTAATTTGTGGGATTTTAGGGTTTTATTTTTTATTGTCAACCAATTTCTAAATTAGGGTAATGACATTGCCTGTTTGATGACATGACACCAAAGAAGGAGGACACAGTCAGATGCCAGCCTAACTTAATGAGAGTCACGTCACTGATTTTGGATGTCAACTTAACAGATGTACTAAATGACTGAATTTTTAAAAATAGAGAGACTAAATATCTGAATTTAGAAATAAAGAGACTAAAATAAAAAATTGGTCAAAATAAAAGGACTAAAAATATAATTTAGCCAAAATAAAATTATCGTCTTTTCACTCAAAAACGAAAAAGAAAAAGAAAAGGAAAAAAACCTGGCCTTCACGTGGAACCCGCAAAGACGATGGTGCCTCTTTAATTTCATCCACGCCGTCAAAATTGATTATCGAACACGTGTTGGATTCAGAAAGCTAGACCTATGTGTCGGTAGTGGTCCCACGGCAGCTTAGAAATTTGACTCCGCTCTTCTTTCATTTTCTAGATCCCGCAGGCAGTGAAGTAAACAGCAAAATTAATCGAAAAAATGTAAATTAATTTTACTCTCATATTTTTTTTATTTATAAAAATTATTCTTTTTTATTAAAATAATAATAATATTGCTCAAAATTTTTTAAACTACAATATCATTTATTTTACGAATATTCACACATAAATGTTAACTCCATCATCTAACTTACAAATAGCGGTTTGTTGATTAAAAGATGATTAGCAATTTAGCAGAAAAAATATTTGAGACTTTGAGAGCTAGTAAAATTTTAATGAGTGCACCATAACTAATGTAATGACACCAAGATCTTTCTTGGTGAAGATCGTTGAGATTATGAGCTTGCTACTTGGATTCTTGTAATTATTTTAAACCAACAGACCAACATTGAGTTGTTGCTTTTAAATAATCATATATTTGCTCTTCTAATGAGTGTGCCGTGGAAGCTTAAACTTGATACTTCATCTTCTTTAAACTTTTAGAGCAACTAATTATTGCAACCACTTCGACACCTAAATAAAAAAATCGCAACGCTAATATGATAGTATTATTTTACAAATTGCTGATTCTCTTTGCTACACTTAAGTAAAACAATTTCATCGATTCAGAATCATTATTAGGTAATCAATCAATCACTACACTAACCAAAAGTTCCAAACCAATCCGACAGCTATTGCTTTTTCAATGCCTTTTTTTTTTTGGCGAATTTTTCAATGGAGTATTAGAATGCACCATGTTCAATAGGATACCCGATTATGCTTCTAATCATTTGTTTCTCTGTGATTTTTTTTTTTTTGCGTGTCTTGTGAAGACATTATTTCTTCCTTTCCGAAAAAAAAATTGTTATTTTTTAGAACAACTTTTATTTTGATCGAATTGGTATATAAAAAATAGTTTTTCTAAAACTGGGGTAGATGTGTTTTATTTTATTACTTTGTTATGTATCATCTGTTATTTTTATCCTAACATTCTTTTTTTTTGAACTCACTATAGTTGGCCATTTAGGTCGAGTGGGTCCACAAGAATATCTCTACGGCTTAGGCCATTCGGGTTCGCTATGAGATTTATCTTCGATTCGACTTATTGAGTTACCCAATTGGTTCTCATACTCTCATTAGGAGTGATTGTACAAAGATTCGAATCCGTGTTTCTCGTGTTTTCCTCTTTATGAAGGCAAATTGCTTCCAATTTTGTTTAAAATTATGGTAGTTTTAAATTTTGAGTTTGATTTAGGGTAAAATAGGAATTTAACATAGACAATTCCTTTACACTGTGTTTGTTTTGGGGTGGAATGAGACGAGCAATTGAGGGACAAGTGAGTGCGAGAAGAGAGAGTGCATCTCATCTGTTTGGTACTGCATCGATTGAGGGACGAAAGAGAGACGAGTGACAAAAATTCCACTTTTTGCTTTCTTCGCATCTTTGAGAAGAAAGGCGGCACTGCTTGTTTTTTTTTTTTTCTGTTTTCAATTATATCCCTATTCTCTCCTTATATGTCAAATTATTTAAATTTTTAGTCAATGATATTGATGTCTTTTAAAAAATAAGCAACATTTCTCTCTTCTCTTTTTCTCTTCTCTTTCTCATAAACCAAACAATACCACAAATTTACTCTATTTCTCTCTTCTTCCACTCTTTCTCACCTATTTCTCTCTTCATAACTTCTCTTCGGAAACAAACACAATATTAGAGAGAGAGAGAGAGTTTGAAAACACGTCCGGCAATAATCACAAACAATTAGCTAGACATATTTTCAAATAAAAAACTTAATTGACCCCATTTAAATATTTCCTCTTAAACTCCAGTAAAAAAAATTATCTTTTACTGCGTGCTTGAAGTTTTATTGTATAGGCGGTAATTCACTTATGTATCATGAGTAAGGATCTTTGTTTCTCTAAAGAAATAAAAAACTTTATTACTATAATTATAGGTATATAAAAACAAAAGTCTAATATACGTCACAAGTGCTGAAAATATTTAATTTAATATTTTTTATATACCTAAAACTATGATAATATAGATCTCCATTTATTTTTCTCTTACTATACTTTCTTTTAGTTCAGTCAAAAAAAAATTATACTTTCTTTTAGTTAAGAGTGCTTTCATTTTATAAGAAAGCACAAGATATAAGTGTTGATATAATGGCTTAAATTTATTGATTATATTTTATATTTTTATCTTGTTTCATTGAAAACCATTTTTCAAGGATGTGATCTCTTATATTATTGGAAAAATATTATAATCCATATAAATATAATGATAATTAACAAAGAACCCGTAAAAAAAAAAGTAGAAATCACATTCCTCGTTTGTTAGTAAGGTTGTTAGACTCGCGAGTCAACTCGTCCGATTCTACGAGTTTACGTTTCTATATGGACGAAACGAGTTGACTCGCGAGTCAAATTGTTGATATAATGGCTTAAATTTATTAATTATATTTTATATTTTTATCTTGTTTCATTGAAAACCATTTTTCAAGGATGTGATCTCTTATATTATTGGAAAAATATTATAATCCTTATAAATATAATGATAATTAACAAAGAACCCGTAAAAAAAAAGTAGAAATCACATTCCTCGTTGTTAGCAAGGTTGTTAGACTCGCGAGTCAACTCGTCCGATTCTACGAGTTTACGTTTCTATATAGACAAAACGAGTTGACTCGCCATGTAACTCGTTTCTGCACAAACTCGAGTGGACTCGGTTGACTCGTGGTAGATTCGGACTAACTCGCGCGTCTGAGCCGAGTCAGCGAGTCAGTGTTGACATTTAAAAAAAAAACCAAAATGCTACCATTTCATGCGTTTCGTTCTTTTTTTTAAAACAAATACTTAGTCTGCAAGTTTTGTTTCGTACGCATACAAAAAAGAGGAAGATCAATCGTTTCCTTATAGTAAGTATTTGTGATGCGTATATTTGTTTAATATTATTTTAAATATTAGGTAAACTCGTGCGAGTTTACGAGTCGAGTCTACCTATGCACCACGAGTTTGCCTAGACTCTCTCATTAATATTATTTTAAACATTAGGTAAACTCGTACGAGTTTACGAGTCGAGTCTACCTATGCTCCATGAGTTTGTTTAGATTCTCGTATTTGACAACCTTGGTTGTTAGGGCTGTCAAGCTCGCCTTGCATAGTATATCACTACGCCAAAAATCATAACAATAATGTTTAATTTTGATTCTCATGACGTGGGAAAGCGTTATAAGCTCATTTATCATCGGACATGCGCGTACCTCCGAATCATGCGTTATTGGATAAAAATATGTATGTGTATTCTGAATGACACATTCAAATAATGTTTTCTCTTGAGAAAGCGTTATTAGGATGACAATCAGACAACAATTTCTTGAAAAAACATCATCTAATTGAGTTATTTCAAATAAAACATTCTCAAGAAAGCGTTATCTGAGAGATATCCAGATAAGTTTTCTTGAACAAGCGTTATCCGTATGTAATAATTTTTTTATAAAGTAATAATTTTTCTTGTGTGTTGATATCCCCTGTATAAAAATATCAGGCACACATGATTAATACACAATATCAAGCTAGCTATATTAAACATGTGATGCTTAAGTTTTTTTGAAAGATTCAACGTACATGCATGTGATACTTAAGCGTTTCTTACCATTAACATTATTGGTTGAGAAAGATGTGTGAATTTAATTATTGGTTGAGAAAGAGGTGTGAATATACTACAATGTTATCCAAATGCATTGAACTTCCGCTTTTTGTTCCCTACAAATAGGTGTTATTCAACTCCTTCTTTGCTCACCCTCTTCTTCAACTCATGCTTCCTTGTTCTCCCATATGTTTCGGTGGTGGTATTTCCTTTCCACGTTAGCCGTTCGAAGGGCTCCAATATTTCATCTATAGGAGAAAATCAGAGCGTTTGGATGGTATAACATAGAAAAAGCTCCACGATACCCCTTGTTGAAGGTGATTCTCGGAGCACTTCGAGTTGCTAATGGAGGTATTTAATATGCTAAATACCTCCTTAACATGATTATGATGTAGGGTTCCTTTTGCAAGGGACTGTACTACATAAGTTTTCTCATTTCTTGTTTTTTATTGCATTTTTATTTCTTGTAATGTGACCTTACTAGGATTTAGCTACAATTTGTAAGAGAAACTCACATGAGGGGAAGGAAGAATGAACTAGTTGGAATAGGTTAGATTGAATCCATATGGGGATGTTAAAACCATATTTTTGGTGGATTTTGTAAGACTGTGTGAGGTAGTGAATGAGAAAGTTCTTGTAGTGTGACTTTCATGTAATTGTAGTTTTTTAGTTTATAAATCAATAAAGATTAGGTTATTTCTTGTATATTGAGTTGTACTTTTTAGGTTTTAGGAGTTTCATATTCAATTTGGATTAAAATAAATGAATCTTAAAGTTTCAAATTTGTATACTAAACTAAAAATCATAGAGTTTCATATTTGCATACGAATCATAAACTAAAAATCGCCAAAAAATAATGCAAAGGCAAAAAAAATTACCTGTAGTGAGAAACGTTAAGGTGCCAAAGGTGGTTCATTCCTCTAAACCCAACAACCAAAACGTGTATTGAAAAATGTTAAAGCACACTTTAATAATGCACATAACAAAGCAAGGCAAGCAAAAAGAGAGAAAGCACTAAAGAGAACGTAAGGGCACGAGGGAGAATGAAAACACCCCTCAATGTGTTGAAGTCAAGTCCCACATCGGTGGGTTTTGTCTTTGGCTTGGTTCTTGGGTGTTATAAAAACAACCCCAAAGCTTCATTTTTATTCATCCCAATCACTTCTTCTCTTCTTCCTTTTATTATTTCTTATACTCAATTTGAGTATTGTGAGAGTATTTGTGAGGTATTTTGTGAGAGGTATTCTTGTAATATTTTCCCACATAGTGAAATTCTTCTGGCCTTGTCCCGTGGTTTTTCCCTTATTCGTTGAGGGTTTTCCACGTAAATTTTGTGTGTTCATTTCCTTATTTTCTCGTCTCTTATTTTAGCTGTGTGACACCATTCCGTTACTCTGGTACCTAACAGTGGTATCAGAGCTCCAAGGTTGGTGATACTATTCCGCTGCGTCACTTTAGGAAGGTGTTGGTTCTTAGTATGCTCTGTGGTTGCAGCATTGTCTGATCTGCCACATCAGAAAAGAATTGTTACCGGAAATAGTGTGGTAGTGTAAAAAGTGTATGTCTAGTAAAGTTCTGGCTAAGGAAAGACAAGGTTTTTAAGTACGCTTAGCGACACCTCTCTTTCCTGGAAACTTACTTGGTGCACTCTTTACGAGCTACAGTCACTTTGGTATATAGTACTATTCACAGACACGGTTACTATTCACACGTGTGGTTGTATACTTTACAAGAATTGTTAACATATCTGGATTTGTTACGGTATACAGGATACGCATACAATCATTCACATTATCTTTGTGCTATTCACGGTGAAATAGTGTAATCCAGTTCGGTTCGTGTACAACCATGGCAGCAAAATTTGAGATAGAGAAGTTCAATGGGAGTAATTTCTCCCTGTGGAAATTGAAGGTAGCGGCAGTTCCGAGGAAGGATAATTGCTTTGAAGCAATTGAAGGTAGACCCACAGATATGACTGATGAAAAGTGGAAAGAGAATGATGACAATGCTGTTGCCAATTTGCACCTAGCAATGGCAGATTCAGTTTTGTCAAGTGTTGCAGAAAAGAAGACTGCAAAGGAGATTTGGGATGTACTTAACAAATTGTACGAGGTTAAGTCACTTCACACAAGAATATTCTTGAAGACGAAACTCTACACTCTTCGAATGAGTGAATCCACATTAATGACGGATCACATTAACACCCTGAACACGCTATTGGATCACCACAAAGATCTCGATTTCAAAATAGCGTAAAATGAACGTGCGTAACTTTTACTTGAGTTTACCAGATTCGTATGATCAACTCATCATCAACATTACAAACAACAATGTTGCTGACACTCTTCACTTTGATGATGTTGCCGGTGCAATCCTTGAAGAAGAATCCAGGCACAAGAATAAGGAGGAAATGTCAGAAAGTTCGAAGCAAGCAGAAGCTTTAACGATGATGAGAGGCAGATCAACAGAACGTGGCCCCAGTGGGAGCCAAGATCGTGGTAGTTCAAAATCTCGAAGAAGAAAGAATCTCAAATGCTACAACTGTGGCATGAGAGGGCACTTGAAGAAGGAGTGTTGGAACAAGAAGAATGGAGAGAAGACCTCAGAAGCATCAACCTCGCAAGGTTGTGTTGCAAGTACCTCAGATGATGGAGAAATCTGTATAGCGAGCAACAAGTTCTAAAGGTGGAAGGAAGCTCAATGATGTCCGGATAGTCGATTCAGGTGCGACATGGCACATGACTTCACACCGAGATTGGTTTTGTACTTATGAGCCTGTCTCGGTAGGATCCGTGTTTATGGGAAATGATCACGCCTTAGAAATCGTTGGAATCAGGACTGTCAGAATAAAGATGCAAGATGGTACTGCTCGTAAGATACAAAGTGCGACATGTGAATGGCTTGAAAGGGAATCTATTGTCCACTGGGCAATTGGATGACCTCGGGTGCAAGATCCATATTGAAGGTGGAATCTTGAAAGTAGTGAAGGGCAATCTTGTGGTGATGAAAGCAGAAAAGATCACAAGCAATCTATACATGCTTTTGGGAGATACGTTACAAGAGGCGGATGCATCAGTTGCATCAGCGAGCCATGAAGAATCAACGATGATGTGGCATCGCAGGCTAGGCCATATGTCAGAGCGTGGCTTAAAAGTCCTTGCAGAACGCAGTCTCTTACCCGGGCTCAAGACGGTAACTTTACCCTTCTGTGAGTACTGTGTGACAAGTAAGCAACATAGATTGAAATTTGCAAAAGTAACTACCAGAAGCAAACACATACTAGACTTGATACATTCTGATGTGTGGGAGTCGCCGGAAACATCCATGGGGGGAGCAAAGTATTTTGTATCATTCATTGATGACTACTCCAGGAGATTGTGGGCATACCCGATCAAGAAGAAGTCAGATGTGTTTCCAGTATTCAAGGAGTTCAAAGCACAAGTAGAGCTTGAATCGGGAAGAAAATCAAGTGCTTGAGGACGAGACAATGGAGGAGAATATGTAGATGGTAACTTTCTATCATTACGCAAGCAAGAGGTATTATGAGACAATTCATCATTGCACATACACCTCAGCAGAATGGTGTAGCAGAGCGGATGAACAGGACTCTCCTAGAAAGAACAAGAGCTATGCTGAGAACATCGGGATTGGCCAAATCTTTTTGGGCAGAAGCAGTCAAAACTGCTTGTTACGTGATAAATCGATCGCCATCAACAGCGATTGGTTTGAAGTCACCAATGGAGATGTGGAAAGGAAAGCCGGTAGATTATTCTTCTTTACATGTGTTTGGATGTCCTGCGTACGTAATGTACAACTCCCAAGAAAGAACAAAATTGGATCCAAAATCCAGAAAATGTATATTCTTGGGTTATGCTGACAATGTCAAGGGGTATCGCTTGTGGGACCCCACTACCCGCAAGCTTATTGCTAGCAGAGATGTAGTCTTTGCAGAAAATGAACTGCAAAGTGAGCAGAAAAATGACAGCACTTCCAAGGAGACTACTATAGTGCAGTTGGAGAGAAAGACTCAAGAAGATGATTCTTCTGAAGCAGAACCAGAGCACATAGAACAAGAACCAGATGAGGTCAATGATGAAGGAGTTCGACGATCAACACGTCAGATAACGGCACCATCATGGCACTCATACTATGTTATGGCCTGCCATGATGCATACTGTCTTTTGACCGAAGAAGGTGAACCATCAGCTCTTCAAGAAGCGTTGAACAGTTCAGATGCTTCTCAATGGATGACAGCAATGCAGGAAGAAATGAAAGCCCTACATAGAAATAAGACTTGGGAACTTGTTGAACTTCCAAAGGGTCGGAAAGCCATCGGGAACAAATGGGTGTTCAAAATTAAACGAGACGGCAATGATCAAGTGGAACGGTATCGTGCTAGACTTGTAGTCAAAGGTTATGCTCAGAAAGAAGGGATAGACTTTGACGAGATATTTTCTCCAGTTGTCAGACTTACTACTATCAGGGTAGTGTTGGCAATGTGTGCTGCATTTGATTTACATCTTGAACAGTTGGATGTAAAGACTGCTTTTCTTCATGGAGAGCTTGAAGAAGAAATTTATATGCTCCAACCAGAAGGCTTTAAAGAACAAGGAAAAGAAAACTTGGTTTATAGGTTGACCAAATCTCTGTACGGTCTAAAGCAGGCGCCCAGATGTTGGTACAAGAGATTTGATTCCTTCATAATTAGCCTTGGTTACAACAGACTGAGTTCAGACCATTGTACGTACTACAAGAGATTTGATGATAATGATTTCATCATTTTGCTGTTGTATGTGGATGACATGTTGGTGGTAGGCCCCAACAAAGATCGAATCCAGGAATTAAAGGCACAGTTGGCTAGGGAATTTGATATGAAGGACTTGGGACACGCAAACAAGATTTTAGGGATGCAAATTCACCGAGACAGAAATGATAGGAAGATTTGGCTTTCTCAAACGAATTATCTAAGGAAGGTCTTGCAGCGCTTCAACATGCAAGATTGTAAGCCAATTTCTACCCCGCTTCCTGTCAATTTTAAATTATCCTCAGGTATGAGTCCTAGCAATGAAGCGGAGAGGATGGAAATGTCTCGAGTACTGTATGCATCAGCGGTGGGAAGCCTTATGTATGCCATGATATGTACTGCACGGACATTGCACAAGCAGTGGGAGCGGTTAGTCGGTTTATGGCAAATCCAGGTAGAGAGCATTGGAATACTCTTAAGAGGATTCTTAGATACATCAAAGGAACCTCAGATGTTGCATTATGTTACGGAGGATCGAATTCATTGTCGGGGTTATGTTGATTCAGATTTTGCAGAGATCTTGATAAGAGGAAATCCACTACGGGTATGTATTCACAATTGCAGGAGGAAGCGGTGAGTCTGGTTATCTAAATTACTGCATTGTTGTAGCTTTGTCAACTCTGAAGCCGAGTACATGGCGACTACAAGCTTGCAAAGAAGCTATCTGGATTCAAAGGTTAATGGTGGAACTTCGGGCATGCATAAAGCAGAGGATTGTTGTGTCTTGTGGCCGAGTGCCTTGCACATTGCAAGGAATCCAGCTTTTTCATTCCAGGACAAAGCATATAGATACCCGGTATCACTACATTCGTGAAGTAGTAGAGGAAGGAACTGTGGATATGCAAAAGATTCACACCGAAGATAACCTAGCAGATGTGATGACGAAGCCGATCAATGCTGACAAGTTTATTTGGTGTCGATCCTCCTATGGCCTATCAGAAACGTAAGCAACATGGAAGGGCAAGGCAGAAAGAGTGGTGTGAAGATATGATTGGCTCAATCAAAATCTTCAAGTGGGAGAATTGTTGAAGTCAAGTCCCACATCGGTGGGTTTTGTCTTTGGCTTGGTTCTTGGGTGTTATAAAAACAACCCCAAAGCTTCATTTTTATTCATCCCAATCACTTCTTCTCTTCTTCCTTTTATTATTTCTTATACTCAATTTGAGTATTGTGAGAGTATTTGTGAGGTATTTTGTGAGAAGTATTCTTGTAATATTTTCCCACATAGTGAAATTCTTCTGACCTTGTCCCGTGGTTTTTCCCTTATTCGTTGAGGGTTTTCCACGTAAATTTTGTGTGTTCATTTCCTTATTTTCTCGTCTCTTATTCTAGCTGTGTGACACCATTCCGTTACTCTGGTACCTAACACAATGTTCCATTAGTCCTTGTCTTACTTAGCTAACTTAAACACATATTATGTTTACCATGCACATAGAAATGCAAACAAATTTAAAACTTTTACAAACAAGCATGCATGCATACATACTAAAAATATTAACACGATGTTATTCAACGGTTGTTTACATGGAGATTCAAGGTACAAAATGTTCATATCAATACACAAAAAGGGCGTGGTAAACCTAGCCACCCCATACTACCAAAAAATACAGGAAAATGTCACAATAAAAACAAAAGCTGGCCAACCCCACACAATCAGACTCCACATAGGGAACTCATAGTTGTTCCTATAGATACCTGCTCAAACCCTAGCTCTACCCTTTCTAGCATAAACCTCAATACTTGGTGGAGTGACTCCTCCTGGCATCAACTCTAGGTATAATTGTACGCCTCAGTCTAACTCTTGTATGACTTTGAGCATAGGATTAATCTTCAGCGCGATCCTGGCGGGCTCGACTCATATAATCAAATGGTAGATTCATTCTAATCCTATAGGTGCCTATACAAGTTCTAGTGGGCTCATCTCCTCATGTAAAGTAACAGGTCAATAGTCCTATGCATACTGCTGTAGACATGGAGAAATTCATATGTCAGCCTCGTCCACCCTCATCGTGGAAGATGACTTCCACTGTGCTCTCAATTGGTGCCAGTAGCGGGATCCTTAGGGTCCTACGATCTAGGGATCTTTTCCTCATCTTCTCCATTGTCTAATCCCAATTATCAAGGGTAGCGAGAAGAATACATGGACAAAGAAATACTAGTGTAAGACTACTAAATGCCAAAAACATAGGGACAAATAAAATGTGCATATAATCTACAATTACAATTGAAAAAGATAAATTTACTATTCTCATAAAAAAATATACAGTTATTTTGTTGGTTTTTTATGCTAATTTTCATTTTTAAGTTTGTTCTTCATTTTTTTTTCAACTTAGTCCCACATGTTTTAAAACATTAATTTTGAGTCAAATTGTTATACTGTTTACAACGAAAAAAGCGTATGTCAGACATAATCTGCTGCATAAATTGTGTGACGAATTAGAGTCCAAAAAGCTATTGTAGATAACAAAAACAAGTCATTATACCAACATCGTTAACATCTTAGGAAATACATGACTAAATTGAAACTGAAAATTAAGATAAATAACAAACGAATTAATTTTATCCTTGAAAAACAAATGTCGCAAATTAAAAAAAATATATACTTAAAGTTATAATTTCTACGTCTGGATAATGGAAGATAAAATCTTGGTAAGATAAAAATCAAAAAAAAAAAAATGTTTTGTATATACAAATCATTGAGTTATTACTTAATGTTTTATCACTATAAATCATTTATATACTTAAAGTTATAATTTCTACGTCTGCAAAATGAAAGATAAAATCTTGGTAAGATAAAAATTTAAAAAAAAATTTAAAATAATGTTTTGTATATACAAATCATTGAGTTATTACTTAATGTTTTATAACTATAAATCATTGATATACTTTTACTTAACTGTTTTAAATTTTTAAAATAAATAACAATTCATCACATATATTGAGTTATTATTCTTGCATCCCTCAACAACATAACTCAACTCGCGTACAGGCTTCCAAAGTTCCTCTCCACCACCATTGACCAGCCACAGCAGCAAAAAATGATCACTTAGAGGATGCACTGTTTCTTTTCCCTTGTAACCAAAAGAGGATGCACTGTTTCCACTATAATTCATGATTAATTCGTCTTTAACAAAGGGGCAATTAATTTTAATTTTATAGAACAAAACAAGGGATCTTAACTGTTAATAGAAAAACAAGTATTTATTTAATATTATATTATGACTATAGTTTTTTTTTGGTATATTTGAATATAATTTTTGTTAATGATCGAGAAATTTTATCTTAAATATAACAAAAAAAATAATGTGACTTTCTATTTTGAAGCCGACACACCATGACCTTGTACTTAACACCAGCATTGCCCTGCACATGCACCTTCTTGCATTCACTCCTATCTTGATCATAAAAAATCAGAATTTTTATTTTAAAAAAATCTCCACCCTACTTATAATTCAAAATAAAAAAATAATAATAACATCATTAAAAAACCAATAATTATAGCCCCTACACAGATTTTCCTTCTGTCCACCTCAGTATTTGTCATACCCATTTTGATCCAGTGGCTCAGCCGAGCTTCATAGTTTATACTAACTACTACACCTCTTTTCTCTGCGTTTCAGGAATTCAACCAAAAAGAGTGGGACATGTTTCAGGTACCTCATTTTTGTATCAGTTGAAGCGCATGTGTGTTTGGATGTGTTTGTCAGACACTGACAGCTCTTTTCCTATCAATATCAATCATGCAATAAGCTTGTTGCCAGTTATACTCTCAATCATGCAATAAGCTTGGTACATTCACGCAATCACACAGTCGCGAATCTAGAATCAGACGGTATATAATGTAACTTCATATTTTGGATCTGTTTGGTAAAAACCGTCTGATATTTATTGTAGGTTGTAATAGTATGACTACGTGACTGCATGGTTTTTGCGACTGCGTGGAATCCAGATCTCTCTTTCTCTTACCTATTTTCTTTTAATAAGCTTTTCACAAAATATCATTCCAGTAATTCCACAAAGGAATTCTCTATTTTTCACTTTTTTTTTCACTTTTTTTTTTCACTTGGGGGCTAGTTCGAAGGATTCAAGCTCTCCTTTCTGAGGACTGGCAGGTTAAAGTGGAGCATATTTATCGCGAGGCTAATATGGTTGCAAATGGCCTTGCTAGTTTGGGTTGTCAGGTTGATTTTGGTCTCCTTTTGTTTGAGGAGCCGCCAGATAGTTTGATGCAATTTGTTGTTGCTGATTTGTTGGGAGTTGCTACTCTTCGTTTAATTTCCGTGTAATCGTTTTCTATTCGGCTTAGGCCCGTTTATTTTCAACAAAAAAAAAAGTACAAGAAACTCCAACCCCAAACCATTTCCAATGGAGAAATAATTCTCCCTTTTATGTACTTAGCATAATTGTCAGTTGCTCCATGATTATTACAATCTAGCTTGTGTTTTTTTAGGATTGTTTTTGGATTCTCTTTCTCATGTCCTAGCTGTACAATCAGAGAACAAAACCTCTTCATCCTTTGGTTGGAAAACCCTTTTTGATAGCTCCTTTTCTAGCTTTTAGAAATTGCTACCAAAACTAAAACTTTTCATCTTTTTTCAAAGTCTGAAGTAAATATTTCCCACTGCACAATTTTCTCTCATCTATTTGAATAGCCTATGATAAATGGCAAATCTAGTTCCTGGGGTCCTTCTCAAGCTAATGCAGCACATGAACACAGACATAAAAGTTGCTGGTGAGCACAGGTCCTCACTATTGCAAGTAGTGAGCATTGTTCCAGCACTAGCAGGTGGAGAATTGTTCCCAAATCAAGGCTTTTATCTCAAGGTTTCTGATTCCTCACATGCCACCTATGTCTCTCTCCCTGATGAACAAGATGATCTAATCCTCAGTGATAAGATTCAACTAGGCCAGTTTGTTTTTGTTGATCGGTTGGAAGCAGCTTCACCTGTTCCTATTCTTCATGGTGTTAGACCTGTTCCCGGTAGACATCCCTGCGTTGGAACCCCTGAAGACATTGTTGCAACTCACTCACTTGGTTTCCTTAGTAATAATAATAATGCTGAGGTTAACAAGAATAGCGTAGAGAGGTCTAATTCCAAGTCTCCAAGGAGAGTTTTGGAGAAGGAGAAGAAGGAGAGAGTAAGATTATTGAATGCTGGTGGTGGTGGTGGTGGTGGTGGTGTTCATGAAGAAAAATCAGAAAAGAAATCAGTGATTTTTGCTAGATGTAAATCTCAGACAACAAAGGCTGGTATTGATGTTGTGAAGAAGGAACCTTTGATGAGATTAAAGTCCTTGAATTCGCGGTCTATTGTTCCTTCTTCTCCTACAAGTTGCTATTCCCTGCCTACTTCTTTTGAGAAATTTGCCAATGGGGTCAAGCAACAGGAAAATATCAAGGGGGTGGAAAAAGTAACTGTTAAAGTGGGAGTAATGGAGACAGGAAAGGCTAGTCCAACTGTGAAGAGAATTGCAGTGGGAAACCCAATCAGAAATTTTGTTCAAGGCATTGAGCTTGGGGCTAAGGCTCTGCGGAAAAGCTGGGAAGGGAACATGGAAATCAAGAGTAAAGAGACATCCAAATTAAGAGGGGCTAAGTGTGATCCTAAGCCTGAAGTTCGTACCACAGTAAGTGTGCGTTTGATTTCACATTAGATTGTATTAGAATTGATTTTGCCTCGTACCAAACATGATTTTAGTGAAAATACGTGTGTTCGGTTTCTTTCGGGCAAAATTGATTTTGTCTTTAAAACTCAGTTTGATTAGAAGTGATATGAATAGCTTTTGCCTTTGGATTTAAAAATTTACACTACTTTTTTATATCAAACTTGCTTCCAAAGTAAAGTCATCCAAACATAAATCATTTAATTTCAATGCTAATATTTTACAAAATCGATTTTATTCAAAATCATGTTTCTCATACCTTCATCCAAAAACATACTAAATGCGATTCACTATTTGTCTTTTTGAACAACTCTGAATGTCAAACACCAAGACCTGTTGGATTTAATTTCATGCCTTTCTATTCTTTTTAGCATATGTTGAATTTGAATACTGTGGTGTCTCTCTTTTGAGTTAATCAAACAATTATGTTTTTTTCCCTTTCACTGTATGGTGTTCTAGACTCCTAGGAAAAGTACATCAAGTGAAAAGTTTGTCTCTAAAGATGAGAGCAAGACACAAGCAGCAACGAAGTACTGTAAGGAAGAGAACAAGACTCAAACATCTGTAAAGAAAGTTATTACTGAGGGAACTATGGAAGAGCAAGAAAAGTCAAGTAAGCAAAGAGTTTCTATTGGAAAGAAATCATCAGAGGTTTCTAACAGTGGATTTCCTGGAAACTTGGTCAAAGTTTCTCCAAATAGTAAAAGAGTGACAGATGCAAGTGTTCAATGGGCTTCACTCCCTTCATCTATTGCAAAGCTAGGGAGGGTACATATCCTCATAACTCCTTTCTTTTTTTAGCTTCTTTGTGATATCATAAATACATACAACACACACGCACGCACGCACACACAATTAAGTATACAACAATAGTATTTTTGCATCATGTGATGTGAGTGGATGGGGTTTTCTGAGTCTGACATAGTACCTATTGGATGCATTATTCATTAGGTTATCTGGCTTATTGAATCCTGCGGTGCGAACAGGAAGTTCTGTGAATGTTTTGTTTTATTATTAATCTTATGTTTTCACCTTCACAGGAAGTAATGAAGCACAGAGATGCGGCACAGATGGCAGCAATTGAGGCTATGCAAGAGGCTGCTGCTGCTGAGAGTTTGCTGCAATGTCTAAGGTATGAATATATTCGTGTGAATAACTTAATTCTTATAGACTGATGCTGATAACTTCACTGATATAGGTTTTTTTTGTTGTTGTAAACTCGTTATCTAATTGATTGAGGCAAAGCAGCTCTTGGGGATATGAAATAAAAAAACGTGATTTATACTGATAACAATGATGTAATGTTGATACTTTTTTTTTTTTTTATGAAATATATGCAGTATTTTGTAGTCTACAATACATAGCCATCTGATAATACCAACAAAAATATTGAATCTGAATAATTCAGGATGGTGATTTGTTGAATCCTGAACTTTTGTAATAGCAATGCCAATTATGGATTTTCTTTGTCATTTTGTCGTATTTGGAGTTACATTTTCCCTAATCCATTATGAGTCATGTAAATATAGTGATCATCAAAATGATGGTTCCTTGGGGATAGGTTCGACATTGGGTCTTAGCATTTGCGGTCATGGCTGATACCTCATGGATACTTGTTGGAGATATTTGGATATAGGTGAAGAACAATGTGTATGAATGCAATTCATGTCAAATGTTAATTAGAACTGGCCCATGACATGATTTTCTGTGTTGAAATGGTGATTTTGAACGTTTATACACATTTCACAAGACTGTTAAAAATATTGTAATTTAATCCATTTAGATAAGCTAGTGAATCATACAGTGAGTTCAGGTTTAACCATAGATGTTTTATCATCTTCCTCCGCCACTACTCTCTTATGACAGTCTCTTGGAATGCAACATATCAAGTTATTTCTGACACTTATTTGGGATGTTTCTGGCAGTGTATATGCAGATCTAAGTAATTCGGCTAAGGAACATAACCCGCAGCCTGCAATAGAGCAGTTTTTAACTCTTCACACGAGCCTGAATAGCGTGCAGACGATCGCAGACTCCCTATCTAAAACCATTCCAGATGGTTCATCATCTCCAGATAATGAAAGAATCACAACAGAAGAAGCATTAAAAGTCAAATCAGATAGAAAAAAGCTTGCAGCTTCTTGGGTCCAAGCTGCCTTAGCCACCAATCTATCATCCTTTTCTGTTTTTAACTGCGAACCCCTATCATCCAAGCTTCCAGTTTCAAGTAATTCTCAAAATCAAAAGAATGTCCTCGCAAGCAAACCAATCTTAGTCCTAGAAAATTCAAGAGAAGACGCTTCATCAAAATCTCATGGAAAAATTCGGGCTAACTCCAAACAAGCCTTGCAAGCAAGTCCGCGAAAACCAGGCGATGGATTAGCAAATGGGCAAAAGCAGCTACTCCAACCTCTTCCAGAGTGGGTTAGAGGAAATGGCCTTGATGAGGTGGTTAGTTTAACTGACATGCTGCAATTGCGATCGCGAGACTGGTTTTTGTTGTTTGTTGAGAAATTCTTGGACACTGATGGGGACGCTGGATTGTCAAACAACGGCGAGATTGCAGGTATGCTCACTCAATTAAAAAGTGTAAATGATTGGTTGGATTCGACAGGGTCGAGCAAGAATGAAGGAGAATCATGCCAGATACCGGCAGAGACAATTGACCGGCTTAGGAAGAAGATATATGAATATCTTCTTACACATGTTGAATCTGCTGCTGCTGCACTTACTGGTGGTTCACATTCACAATCATCCCCTAGGATTCAAACAACAGAGATTAAAGGCAAAAGGTGATGATATGAATATGAGTACATAGCTTAGCATAAGGATGCATTAATTATTCAAGGACCTAGCTTCTCCCTCCCATCACACACCAAAAAAATAAAAATAAAAAAATCAAATCCTCTTATATTGCACTCCTTTATTGTACATAAATCCTACATGGGTTTGAGGTATAGTCATAGATGGAGTGCTAATTATTAATTTGAGGAAGTGGCAATGTGATTTGTGAGGATTTTCTTTTTTTCCTTTTACTGGGTTATTTATCAGATGATATTTATACATGTTGAAACAATGGAAGATATAAGCATAAATGATCCATGCAAGACTCTACAGGAGTACTTATGCCTTCCATTCAACTCATAATACTTGGTGTTATTTTTCTTTGTCTAAAAAATAATTGAGATGAAAAAATTTCGGTGTTACATAAGATATTATTTTCATTCAAATCACAATATTTGCATAGTTATTTTTTATTTTAAAATATCTTTAAGAGAAAACTGAAAAAAAATTATCACATTTTAAACTGTGGGGGTGAAAATTTGCTCCTACCTAAATAATCGTACAGCTTCCTAAAAAAAAAAAAAAGTAATCGTGCAGCTCGTAGAAATATTTTTGGGAGTAAGTAATGTCGTTTTTTTATTTTTATTTTTTGACACAAAATGACTTTTTTTATTGAGCAATTTTAAAACAAGAAAATATTTCAGTTATCCAAAGTCCTTAATATCAAATTTATCATCTAACCTTTTCTTTGTGGATTGGATTTCATCCAAGTAATTGCCAACTAGTACTAAATCATCAACATAGGCGAAAGTGAAATGATGTTTGTTTGGTAAATAGAGAATAATCTTAGTTGGACTGAGTAAAATTTTAATCGATAAGGCCTTGAGCCAACTTTACATAATTACATTCCATTAAAGGCTAACTTGTTTCAACAAGTAGAAAGATTTTTATATTCTCTCAATTTCAAAATGACTTTCGTTTTAAAAAAATAAAAAAAATTTATATCGAATATTGTTTTATTATTTTAATGTAACATTAATTCTTTTTCCTCTCAATTGTTAATACACCAATATGACAATTGTTAATACATCAATAGTTAACAAAAACAATTTAATAAAATTGTTTCACTCACTAAGTTATTTATTGTTTTTTTAATCCATCTGAAAAAACTTTAAACGTATGTCAATTTAAAATGGAGGGACTAATTTACTAGCCAATTTTGGATCAGGGTCTGGGACTGGAGATAGATAGGTAATTAAGACAATTGTCTTGCGTCCCAAATTTTTGTCCCCCCGTTAAAAAGGAATAAATATAACGTGAGAATAGTTCTTTATTGTTTTAATGATTTAAAATAATGTAAAATAACATTTTTTGAAGAATAAAAATAACATTAAATTTGATAAAAATATATTTTACCCTATTTCATCTTATACTTCTGTTTTTATCTCAAAATAAAAAATCTTATACTTCAGTTTTTTTTTTATTTCTATCAGTTTGGAATAAAAATACGATAATTTATTTTTTGCTAATTCTATCCATTTAGTTTTAAACTAACAGAACCAGAGTTAGAATTGTTATGAGAAGACCAAATGGAGCCGGAGAGAGAGGGTGGTGCGAGTGTGCATGAGACTGTTCCTCCAGGGTCGCCCAATGGAGGAAAGAATGGCAGCAAGAATAGGAGAAAGGTCTCCTTTCGAGACAAAGTCTTGGGGGGTCATGTTCCACGTAGAGAAAAAGTTGACTTGATGTCCAATGGACTATTCCGTGTCGAGTTAGATAATGGAGATCGATTGAAACCTCGATGCTATATGGCTGAGTCAGTGCTTGAGGAACTGAGGAAACCATGGAAGGATGCTATAATTCTGAAGTTGCTGGGAAAGTCAATAGGCTTTGCGACCATGAGGAATAGACTTAAGGCAGCGTGGAAGCCATCAGATTGCATCGGAGGTACGGATAGATAAAACTATTGTGTGGGTTCATTTTCCTTCTTTAGGTATGGAGTACTATGATGAGAGTGTGATGCTTGCTCTTGCATCCGCCATTAGAACCCCGATTAGAGTGGATATGACTACGATGGATGCTGTGAGAGGAAAGTATGCCAAGGTTTGTGTTGAGATCTGACTTGATCAACCAGTCGTGGGTCGGATATGGTTTCGTGATCATTGGTTTAAAGTGGAGTACGAGGGTTACACCTCCTTTGCTCTAAGTGCGGCATGTATGGTCATGTGGGGAGGAACTATTTAGTGCAAGAGGGGACCATGGTAGCTCACAAGGACAAGGTTGAGGTGTCGATCGACGTAGGAGAGGCTCAGCAGAATGCAATGGCAGGCGTGGCGGCTAACGGCGCGATAGCTCAGCAGGTTGCTAACCCTAACCCTAGTCTGCCTCGAGCCAATTCTGCCGAGAAATCCAGGGAGATTGCTATTCATGGGGATTGGTTGACAACTAAGAGTAGCAAGAAAGGCAGGAGAAACATGCAATTGAATCGAGGAGAGATTGGGGACGCTGTTAAGCATAGATCCCGCAATGTGAGCAAGGATAATATTAACAGATTTGATCTTTTAAATCATGTGGGCCCTAGCAAGATCTTTGAAAGTCAGCCAACGCTCTTTGCTGTGGGGGAGGACACACGTGAGCAACCCAAAATTTGGAAAAAAAAATAAATAAACGACCACGTGGGGACTCCAAGAAGATCGTTGACAAGCAGCAAGTGGTCAAGAGTGGTTCTTTGGTGGCAAAGGTGTCTAATAGTAATGTGGATAAAGGAGGCAAGAGTAAGGCGGTTATTGTGGCTCAGAAGGACTCCCATGCGAAATATAATAAACCAGAAGGTATGGTCTCTGGGCTTCCTGTTATTGACCCTAAGTGGAATAAGGGGTATGGTATTATGACTACTATGGATGTGGAAGCTATTGCTCCAAATCGGCCTAGGTTTGCGGATAATCCAAAGCCACCTGATCCTGAGCCATATCGTTTCTAGGGTGATGACCTAGAGGCGGACATGGAAGAGGGTGATGAGCACTATGAAGATGACAGTGATGGAATGAAGGAGATTGTGGTGGAAATACCTGCCTTGCTCCAACGGTAGTGGTTGCGTTGGTGCATGCTTCACATCTCTTGATAGTTATCCATGTCTTCAATGAATGATTTTTCGTTTATATCTTGGAATGTGTATGGGTTTGCCAATGGCGTGAAGCATAGGCACATGCGTGAGTTACTGCGTAGATTCCAACCAGACTTGGTTTTCCTTAGTGAAACACATTCGCTGTTTGTGAAGTCTAAGCAGTTCTGGGATAAAGTGGGCTATGATTGCATTGGCGTGGAGGAAGCTTGGGGCCATTCAGGGGGTTTCTGGGCTTTGCGTTCTAGAGCATCCAGATTCAAGATGGATATATTGGAGTCTGTTCCACAATGCATCACTCTTAGAATCTCGCTGGGTAATCAAGTTTGGGTGTGTTCGGGGGTTTATGCTAGTCCCTCTTACGCTATCCGGTGTAGTTTTTGGGAGTATTTGGTGGATCTTAGGCGCCGTATTACCATGTCATGGACCCTAATTGGTGATTTTAATGAGATTCTCTTACCCTCGGAGCAAAGGGGGGATTTTCTTCACTCTCGGGCTGCAAAGTTTGGTGACATGCTTCATAATTGTGGGCTCATGGATTTGGAATTCTTTGGTACCAAGTATACGTGGCAACAGATGTGTAGAGGAGGTAGATTAGTGTCAAAGCGGCAGCTCAACAACAAAAACAAATAGAGGAGCCGACGATAGCCTATAAAGAAAGAAAGCAGCTTAGTAGTAGGAAGGAAGCAAAGAAAAGTATGCCCTACATGTCAACAGGGTGGAAGTTGATAGGGGTGTGTGATGTGGATTGGAGGCTGAAGTTTCCAGAAGCTACGGTGGAGCATCTTGTTAAGAGGAAGTCAGATCACAGCCATCTTCTTCTTAGGTGCTGTAACCAAGTTTCTGAGAAGGAGGGGCGTCCATTCCGTTTTCAGGCATCTTGGTGCTCGTATTAGAAGTATCATGAGGTAGTGAGTGGTGCTTGGAAGAAAGGCATTGGTGGTATTGTTATCCAGCTTAATTAGGTGAGAGAGGACTCTATTATCTTTAATAAAGAGCATTTTGTAATATCTTTGCTCGAAAGAAGCAGCTTGAAGCTAGACTTAAGGGGATCCAGCGGGCTGTTGAGAATGTGGATTCTGCTCGGTTGCTAATCCTCCAACAAGAGCTTCTGCAAGAATATGAAACAACTCTTTTTCAGGAGGAGACCTTATGGTTCCAAAAGTCTAGGGAGAAATGGATCAAGCTTGGAAGTAGAAACACATCTTTCTTTCATGCCCAAACAGTGGTGAAAAGGAAGCGAAATAAAATTCATGGCCTTCATCTTGCCAATGGGGAATGGTGTACAACTCCAGAGGTTCTTAAGGAGGAAGCAGTTAATTATTATAAGCATTTGTTTGGTTCCAGTGAAGACATTGGTTTGGAGCAGTTAGGGTTGCCCAGCAAATGCCTTACTGATGAGGATAGGAGAGATTTGACTAAGTCAATCACTAAAGAGGATGTGCACAAAGCTCTTATGAGTATGAAATCCTATAAGGCCCCTATCCCAGACAGGTTCCAACCTATTTTCTTCAAAATGTTTTGGCATGAAGTTGGAGATGATGTGTGGAGGTTGGTGCAGAATGCTTCTGCCCATGGTAGGCTGGAGCCGGGGGCGACGAACACGTTTATCGTTCTAATCCAAAAAGGGGATCATCCCTCCTCTTTTAAGGATTTTAGACCTATAAGCTTGTGCAATATTATCTATATACTTGTTTCTAAAGTTTTGGTGGCTAGATTAAGACCTATTCTCAGCAGAATTGTGAGTCCTCTCCAAAGCAGCTTTATTCTTTGTAGAATCACTCGGGACAATGCAACTGTCCTGCAAGAGATGGTGTACCAATTGAGGAAGAATAAGAAGAAGAATGGTGACTTGGTCATGAAGCTTGACTTGGAGAAAGCCTATGATAGGGTTGACTGGCGTTTCCTTAGGCAAACTTTGGAGATGTTTGGCTTCCCAGAGATTATCATCTCTCTTATATTGCATAGGATTTCGTCGGCCTCTATTTCACTCATTTGGAATGGCAGCAAGACAGATAGTTTTCCCCTATGAGGGGGTTGAGGCAAGGTGACCCCTTATCCCCCTATTTGTTTGTTTTGTGTATGGAGAGGTTAGGTGAGATGATTCTGAAGGAGATGGAGACTCATTGCTGGCTTCCAGTTCAGTTGTCAAAAAATGGGCCTCGTTTTACTCATTTGTTCTTTGCGGATGATGTGCTTCTCTTTGCCAAGGCTAAAGTGTCGCAAGCTCGGCTTACTGGTGAAGTTCTGGAGAAGTTTTGTGCCATGTCCGATCTTAAGGTTAACTTGCCTAAATCTGCTATGATTACCTCCAACAGTGTGTCTAGTAGCAAGAGGGGGAAGATCTCTGACATTACCCGGGTTAGTTTTACTAACAATTTTGAGAAGTACCTTGGTTTTAGATTGCATAATGGTAGAGTTACTAAAAGTGACTTTCAAGATGTGATTGATAGAGTGGAATCGAAGTTGTCCTCTTGGAAAGGCAGGTTACTTAATAAGCATGGTAGAATGGTCTTAGCTAATACGGTGCTCAATGTCTTGCCTACTTATGGTATGCAAATCCAATGGTATCCAGAATCTATTTTCCAATATCTGGATAGGGTGGCGGCCAAGTTTATCTGGAAAGGTGTGGATGGGAAAGGAATCCATCTTGTTAGTTGGAAGAAGATGTCTCGGCCTAGAAAGATGGGTGGTTTGGGTTGTAGAATCGCTCGCACTCAGAATACAGCATTGCTGGGCAAATTGGTGTGGGATATTTTGAACAATAGTGACAAGATTTGGGTTGATATGCTAAAAGATTTATATCTGAGGGATGGTAATCTGTTCAACCATGTGAATACTGGTGGCTCTCCCACTTGGAATTCTATAGTTCGGGCCATTAAGGAGTTGCAGGATGGTTTTGAGTTTAAACTTGGTGACGGGGAATCTAACTTCTGGTATAGCCCCTGGTTGCTGAAGACCATAGTTTGTGATCATTTGTGGTCTGTGGACATCCATGATGTGAACATTAAGATCAACGAGGTGTGGGATGGTAGTAGTTGGAAGCTGGATAGGCTTTACTCATCTATTCCGATTGAGGTCCATCAAAAATTGGATCAGTTGAAGTTGTGGCTGACGCATGGTGTGGCAGATGTGTGGGTGTGGCAACCATCTCTTTCAGGCATCTATACTGTGAAAGATGCTTACCAGTGGTTATTGCGGACTCATACCGCTCAGGGTGATGATTTGGGGTGGAGTTGGATTTGGAGGCTCAAAATTCTGGCCAATGCTCAATTCTTGTTGTGGCAGCTTTGCCATGAATCCGTTCCTACCAGATCCGTGCTGAAAGGAAGGGGGATTGCTAACAATGATTGTTGTCCTATTTGTGATGCAGAGGT
The DNA here is from genome assembly GCA_037113605.1 of Calophaca sinica. Lineage (NCBI taxonomy): Eukaryota > Viridiplantae > Streptophyta > Magnoliopsida > Fabales > Fabaceae > Calophaca > Calophaca sinica. The sequence continues at coordinate 76,573,058 of CM073734.1, forward strand.
TGAAACTCTCACGCATTGCTTTATTACTTATGACAGGGCTGCTTTAGTTTGGAGCAAGTGTCTCTTGGTGCCACCTGCCCCTCCGAATAGTGGTCAAAGTATTAAGGATTGGCTTTATCAGCTAGTCAGTACACACGGGGTTATTATCCCTGTCATTATGTGGATCCTCTGGTGCTCTCGGAATTTGTGTATTTTTGAGAGGAAGAAACACTTAGTCTTTGATTTATGTATCCAGGTGTCCTCTTTGCTGCAGCATGTGGTGCGTGCATTTCATATTGATGTTCCCCCCTTGTGGCATAGTGATCGCCTAGTCTCCTGACAGGCTCCTCCTACTGGGTGTATTGCTTTGAATGTGGATGATAGTGTGTCTAATAGCTCAGGAGCGGCGGGGTTTGGTGGCCTCATCAGGGATCATACGGGTCGTTTCTTGCATGGTTTCTACAGTAGCCTGGGGGAGTCTTGTATTACCCATGCAGAAATCATGGTTCTTTATCTTGGGCTCTGCTTCTGTTGGGACTCAGGTTACAGGCAGGTGATTTGTTATTCTGATTTTCTGCATGTCATCCAGTTGGTTAAAGGAGATCCGAATGTTTATCATCGTTATGCAACTATTCTAGCAGCTATCCGGCAGTTGTGGCTCCGGGACTGGCATTGTGAGTTGAGACATACTCTCGGGGAGGGTAACTTTGCAGCAGATTTTTTGGGTAAGGCAAGGGCGAGTTGTGATTCTAAGCTCATAGTGTACCAGGAGACTCCTTTGGAGATGGCTTCTATTGTCCTGGCAGATTCAAGGGGGTGGCCTTTTTAAGGCCTTAGTGCTTGGTTTTTTGCCTTTTGGTGTTTCTTTTTTCTTTGATCTTTTCGTTTGTAACAACAGCAAAAAAAAACTAATAGAACCGGAAGTTTTACTTTATTTTATTGTAAAATAATTTTTTTGACGGGTATTGCAAAATAATTAAATAATGACATGACATGATATAAAAACATTTCATACTACTTTATCTCATTTTGCTTATCGATAAATATCTAAATACTATCTAAAAAATAAAAATGAATTATAAAAATAAAGTAAAAACTAATAAAGCTAGAGACTGTGCCACTGTGAACTGATTTGGAAGAAGCTTTTTTTAGTAAACTGATTATTACGTCAAAATAAATCCTTTTAACCAAACAAAAACATTTGTTTCTTTTCTAAGCGTATTTACTCTGTTCTCAAATTTCTCTTCTCATTCAACAACTCACCCCATTTTTCCTAAGTCAACTGTTACTCGTTCTCGGTCTCATTCTCTAATTACTCCTTGCAATGAAATCGAATATTTTAAAGCAAAAGAAACTTGAAATGGAGGTGAGCGATGTGAAGTTCTAGAAAGTACTCTTCTAACGCCGTCCGTTATTTTAAATTTGTTATCTGCAAACATTTCAAGCTCGATTTTGAAGCAACTTTACTATCTGTGAAGTGAAGGGATGAGATGGGAAACAACACCACTCACTTTGTTAAGCTCTTGCTTTTCCTTCTAACTTTTCACTCTTCTTTCGCCGAGGTATTTTTTGAAGAGAGATTCCAAGGTAAATTCATCCTCTTCTTTTCCTTCAAGCTCGTTATGTTCACCTCAGATTCGTTGTCTTGTATGTTATATTCCGTTTACTTCTGTTTCAGTTATTTTGGTTCGTTGATTTTGATGCCATAGTAAATTAGTAACAGAGGCTAGATTTTTAACTAGTTAACATTGGTTATGTGAAACTAACATAAAAAAAAAAAAGATGGATGGAAAAGCCGTTGGGTCTTGTCTGATTGGAAAAGGAGTGAAGGAAAAGCTGGCACCTTTAAGTACACAGCTGGAAAATGGCCTGGAGATCCTGATGACAAAGGTACCCAGTTGAACTATAATCTCAAATGAAGAATATCTATGATCTATAGGTTAATTTAATCCAATGTGGGATTGAATTGACCTTTGAAATGAGGGATTTTAGTTATAGTTCTATAGGTTGATCATTACTATTATTCTATAATTCTTGCAGGTATTCAGACATATAATGATGCCAAGCATTTTGCCATATCTGCAAAGATACCAGAGTTGAGCAATAAGAACAGAACCCTGGTGGTTCAGTATTCTATTAAATTTGAGCAGGACATTGAGTGTGGTGGTGGTTACATCAAACTTCTTTCTGGTTATGTCAATCAGAAGAAGTTTGGTGGTGATACTCCTTATAGGTTCGTTGATTTCTTATCACGTGCATTTCCCTTGTTTCGCGGTTTGTGATTTAGAAATTCTTCGACTTGGTATTTTGTCTGTGTGGCGATCAATTTTCAAGAGTATGTGGCTGTTAGCTCTTCATTGCTGATGATCAAAATGATGAGTTTTATGCTTATTCTGTTTCTTTTGTGCCTCCATCTTTTTCACCGCTTCCCAATGTGTGTGTGAGAGAGATATACTAAATAGATACTTTGTTCCAACAAACTATTTCAAACTTCGAAGAGGAATGTATGTGCTGACATGGTCAAGAAAACAACAACTAAGCCTTTTCTAGCGGGTTCGACTACATAAATCATTTGACGCCATAAAGTACTGTCATGTACTAGGTCCTAAAATAGACTACTTACCTCTAAATCTCTCTTAATGGATTGGCCTACAGTGTTTTTTAGTCTTCCTCTGCCTCTAATCATTGGATAATCCCTTATCTGGTCTTCTCTTTTTATCAGTGCTTTAACATGGTAAAGAAAATATGAGGTTTTATAGACTTGAACTATATACCACACGTAGTTATGCTTAAGTACTTTTATATATGTCGATGCTCTTTATTAAAAAAAACAGCAAAAAACTTAAAAGACATTTAATGTCGAAGAAATCTAAGCCCCACTGTCCTAGTTAGTCTATCACTGTATAGAGCAGAATCAACTGATTGGTTTTGCTTATTGCAGCTTGATGTTTGGACCAGATTTATGTGGCACTCAGACAAAGAAGCTTCATGTTATACTGTCATACCAGGGGCAGAATTATCCTATTAGAAAGGATCTGCAATGTGAAACAGACAAATTAACTCATTTCTACACATTTATTCTAAGGCCTGATGCCTCTTATAGTATCCTTGTTGATAATCGAGAAAGAGATTTTGGAAGCATGTACACAGATTGGGACATCCTTCCTCCAAGGAAAATCAAGGATGTCAAAGCAAAAAAGGTACAACTTCTGGATTAGTGTTAGTGGATTGGCATGTATTTGTATATTTTGTCTAATTTGAACGATGAATATGCATTATTGGAATGCTAAGAAGATGAGTTTCAAGTGCAATGTTATTAGTTATTGCTGTCTAGGTCTCAAATGTCACACGTTCAGAAACAACTGAAACAAACATTCTATTAGATTCTTTGATCGAGATACGAGACATTTTGGCTCTTTTCATTTATCTTCTTTATGTATGATTGACCTTTCATATGGAATCTTTTATTTTCTTTATTGCAGCCAGCAGACTGGGATGATAGAGAGTACATTGAAGACCCTGATGATGTCAAACCAGAGGTACTTGTGGTCCCCTTCTTCACACAACTCTTCTCGTGGCAACTTGTAAAGATTGTCAGACACCTTCACCTTTGCCTTTTTTCAGTGTTTGCATGTACATGAAAAACCTTAATGATCACCTTTAGGAATTTCTACCATGGTATGAATTTTCCATTTCCCTTTAACTTTCATGTTCACATGAATGATAGAGAATATCTGTGACAACTAACCAGGCTATCAGCAATATGTTGTTTGTTTTTGTATGGAAAAGTTTCAATTTTCAACAAAAATCTATAAAATTAGAAATCTGGTTAGTAGCACTTTTCATTAATTATTATTTAAGTTTTGCCGGGGGTCATAAATGGTATCAAACTTTTGTCACGGTGAATAGAAAGTAGATTCCAGTAAGGATAATACATTAATTTGACGATAGTTTTTTTTCCCCCAAATAAGTTTTAATGGCTGACCTCCGCTTAAAGGTTTAGATGACACATAATGTCATTGTGATTTTTAGTTGTTATGTTTTCATGTGTGCAATTCTACTTGTCTTGATATTGCAGGAATATGATTCAATTCCAGCTGAAATTCCCGATCCAAAAGCCAAGAAGGTTTGTTTGTTTACCGCATATAGATAATTTTTAACATACACTAAACAAATATGTATTTGGATAGTACGATTACAACTATTGACAGGAGATTTAATTTGGCACGGGATTACAAAAGCTCTTCTCCTTCTCTTGTTTAATATTTTGTTTGAGTAGCCTGTTGACTGGGATGATGAAGATGATGGACTATGGAAGCCGTCCAAAATTCCTAATCCAGCATATAAAGGACCGTGGAAACGCAAGGTTCTTCAAGCTACACATGTTAAAAGTTGAATTCTCGTTTATTTATCTTGGTTTCTTATTGTGGAAAATTGTTGAATTCCAGAAAATCAAGAACCCCAACTACAAGGGAAAGTGGAAGACTCCATGGATTGATAACCCAGGTAAATTATTTTTTAAGCAGGTGATATCAGTTATTTGAGTCTAGAAATAAATTTCAGAGCATTAGTTGGGTGGTAAAGACAGTGAAATAACTTGCTTGTGTATTTAACTTTGTCATTTATGTTTGTGTCAACTTGTATTCGTTGCATATATGAAGTATGCTGACTATATGGAATCAGAATGTAGATTTTCGCTTCATAACTTCTAATGGGCTAGGGCAATTTGATTAGACATTTAAAAGAATCTGAATTTGTTCTCTTATAGTTTTCACTACTTGGCTACTGCTTATCAATTATTTGTGACTAATATCCTACAGTCTCCATTGCTTTTAACTTGAGCATATGCAAGCCTCTGCGTGAATCTTATCCAAACTTGTAGTGAAATCCATAATTGATTTGTGTGAAGTGTGAACCACATCTAAATCCTTTGGACATACCAAAAAATTATGGGCAGCATTTGGTTTAGCCAGCATCTTTGAGCTGTGAACTGCTTGATCTTGACTTTGTGTTTTGCCCCTGAAACGTTATGAATTTGATCTCTAATGATGAATTTTTCTTTCTGTTTCCTGTTTCCTGCAGAATTTGAGGATGATCCTGATCTTTATGTGCTGAAACCAATAAAATATGTGGGCATTGAAGTGTGGCAGGTGTGTCTATCTGTATATTTTTGCTTTACTTTTTTTCCTTCCTCTATAGTAATAGAGTATTAATTGCCAAGAAAAGTAGCTATACTTGAATATTTAGCTATTACTGAATTACTGAATATTTGAAGCGTGATAAATATCATAATTTGAATTTTCAGGTGAAGGCTGGTTCAATTTACGACAATATCTTAATTTGCGATGATCCACAGTATGCAAAGCAAGTTGTGGAAGAATTTATGGTTAATAATAGAGAGGTGAGCAGTAGCTTTCAGACTTTATATCTGTTATTTAGTTTGTTGCAACCATAGTATTTGCATTCTCATTATTATTATATTATATGTAAAATTTCAGGCTGAAAAAGAAGCTTTTGAAGAAGCAGAAAAAGAAAGAAGGGCTCGGGAAGAAGAGGTAATTGATGAAGGCCTCAATGCTTCAGCACTATTGTGATATATACAATAACCATATTTGTTTTCAAATGGCACCATTTGATGTTATGACTATGCAGGAGGCACAAAGAGCAAGAGAGGAGGGAGAAAAGAGGAGGAGAGAGAGGGACCGTAAATATGGAGATAAGAGGCGCCGTAGAAGGGTAAAAAAAAATTCTCCGCATTGTACTCCAAAATTTTGTTCTGGGGTGTATTTCTGTGTTTACTATGTTGACTTTGTAGTGAAGTTTTGGTTTATTTTTTCTAGTCTGCATGGTAGGAAGGAATCAATAAATAGTGCGGGTAGGGGACAACTCATATGATGGACTTTTTGTTGTCCTTCTTTTTTAACCTTTGTGTTAGACACATTCCTTCAAAACATGTAGTTAGGCCAATAAATTTAGTCTTGTAAGTACCAGCTGGACCAGTCAGGAGAGAGAGTATTCAAGTATTCCCTCTAGGCTAGTAGAATATAATATAGGGCAAAACTTAGGTGCAGTTCTTTACGTTTAGTTTTTACTACTCTCCAATTATAGTTCAATACACAGATTAACTATTCAATAGTAGTAAGAGGATCATTTTAAATTTGAATTTAAATGAAAATTTTAATACAAATGACATGTTATAATTGGTGAACAACACAAACAACACCTATTGAACAACACTTAAGTTTTTCACTATAATATATAATTGAATAAATTAGAGGACGTGTAACTGTTTGAGCTACTTTTTTTTTTTTATCTGGAATTCTCAGTCCAATTCATGTAATCTTATTTGGTCTTTAATTCAAATGGGTTTATGATCACTTGATGTCTATGGGCTATGAAATCTGATTTTAGGACTTTGTTTTGCAGCCGGCTCCCCACGAATACATGGATGATTATGAACATGTAAGTCTAAATCCCTCTGCTATTTAATTATTATTAACGTGAATGTCTCGTAATACTTTATTGCTTTCTGTTGTCCCTGTGATAATGTGTGAACCTGGAGTTGTTAATAATGAGCTGGGTTTGACAACTTGCCCATAACATAACTCGTTGTCATTTGAAAATCAACCTTTTTCCACATCCATCTAAATTAAATTACGACAATGATATTTGCACAAGGAAGACCTTGCATAAAAAAACAAAAGTAACGCTAAATAATGCTAGCATTTTTCAAACTTAAATTTATGCATTAAGGTCTCTCTGCTCATCACCTTAAATAATGAAAAACGACAAAATATGCAATGATTGAAAATAAACAGTGGTCATGGAGCATCATGTCAAGAAAATTATTGCTGTGCTAAAATAGGTGAAATTATATTATAAATAAATTCCTGAAAATTCCAGCAATTTCTGAGATGCAAGCATAAAATGAGTATAATATTTTTTTTTTTTTTTGCTTTTGTAAATCCCTTTCTTCCTGCCATAACTTAGGTCTGGACCATTGCAAGTTTATGAAATTGTTGCGCTACGCCATCTCTCAACTTTTATTTTCGTTTTTGGTGTCAATTTTCATTTTCATTACTCTTATTAGATGTGCTATTTCCTTGGTCTCACAGGATGAACTTTGATACGGGCACTGTGTGGGGTAGTTGGACGCTGCGTAAATTGCATAGCACGGCAATCTTCAATGCCACCTTCCAAGTTTGAATTTCTAGTGTGTTGTGAATGTTAGGAGGACCAAAGCAGCAATTGCACTGACCATACCGAGCTGTACCGCCTGAGTGCATACGAGCGTCAGCCATTATGTTAACTTTATGACTTTTGCATTGTTAGATAACAGCTGCTACTGTATTGAAGGATGGAGCTAAACTATCTCTATGTCCGTGCGAAAAAGGAAAAAAATCTATATCACAAATAAATAATTTTTTGGGTATTTTCTTCTTTTTTTGTCCGGAGATGTTTGACTCCAGTCGGTGTCCAAGAGAAAGACCTTTACTAATCCCGAGTTTGGTCGGGAGATAAGTAAAACCCGACTCCAAATTATTTTATTGTTAGGAATCAAGCTCAGGTATTAACAAAATGCGTCCCATTAGATGGAGTGTGTTAATCACTCGCATCTAACTTGAGGTTTGTTTATATATGGAGTATTCTCTTCGGTCTAAAATATAAGCAAAAAAGTCTATAAAATATAATCAAAAAAGTCTATGTATTTGGATTGAATACATGGACTTTTTGTTTATATTTTATAGATTTTTTTGCTTATATTTCAGACCGGGGAGTAGTTATTAACAGAGTAAAATTGAGGGTATTTGTGTGGTGTGGATTTTTTTTTTTTCTTAGTACAGATGGTTAGCGAGGAGGAAAAAGTGGAGCGGTATGAGTTCGAACCCTTGAATAAGTTTTTTTAAAAACACTGGTTGAAATAAATATATAAAAGCGTTTATTGAAAATTATAAATTCAGTGCACTTAGATCCTATAATATTCAATAGAAATTTTTTAATCTTATTTTTAAACTAATTAGCATTTGCCGTGAAACAAAAGGCAAAATGTTAACATTTAAAACTATTAAACATGAAAAAATTTATTGAAAATGAAAATATAGAAGTAATAAAAAAATTCGGTAAAATTTTTACATTTAATATTCTTAAGGGTTAATGTTAACGGAATTCTTAAATTATTGTTTTTAAGCATAACGGGTAGGGGTGGTGGGAATATGGCAGGCCGCCCGACAGGGCCTACGACCTATCCTATGTCAGGCAGTGTTTTAAAAACCGAACCGAACCAGACGGTTTAACCGGTTGAACCTTGAACCGATATTGTTTACGGTTCGGTTATTCTGACGGTTCAACCGCGGTTTCGTCCCGGTTCGAGCGGTTAAAAGCGGTTGAACCATGACCCGGAAGTCTCACCGGTTCGATGTCCGGTTCGGTTTTTAAAACATTGATGTCAGGTCCAAGTCAGGTCAAGTTCTTTTTTAAGTAGACAAGGCTAAGACTTTTTGAAAAGTCTATTTAACTAAAAAGATCAGACTTCAGGGCACTCAAAAAACTTTTAGGCCTAACATACCGGTCTATTTAAATAAATATAAATAACAATTTTTATTTCTATTAGATATTGTACATTGTGTTAAATCATATATTTGCTGGCATTTTTAATAATTTAAGCATATTGTCTTACATAATTTTTGACATATTTAAATTTTTATTGTAAAATAGAATTTAAATAACATATCCTATAATGTCAGATTCTCTAAAAAGTCAGATTAAACCTTGAAAAAGATGTATATCATACGAATAAATCAGAATCAAAACTTATAAAACTTATATCGTCCTATTTTTTTTCACCTCTATGTCTCATGTCTTTTAATAGCAATGATTTTATTTTTATTTTTTTTATATAGTTTTATTATAAATACAATTTAACCCCATTGGCCTAGTAGCATGTTAGTCTATTTAAAGATAGGTTAGATAACTTATTCAAAAACGTTAATATTTGATACAATTGATTGGAATTTCCACCTTCAGGTTTTACATGCTTTTGGCTTTGATCCTATTTTTTGCAACTGGGTAAAGGTCATTCTTCAATCTGCTAAGCTGTCATTTTCTATAAACGGTAAGACTGTGGGTTTCTTCAACTGCAAAAGGGGTGTGAGGCAAGGGGACCCCCTTTCTCCTCTTCTTTTTTGTTTAGCTGAAGAAGTTCTCAGTAGAAGTATTTTGCAGTTGGTTAATTCTGGCTCTCTTTTGCCCATGGCTAACCCTAGAGGTTATGCTACTCCTTCCCACGTCCTATATGTTGATGATATCCTAGTCTTTTGTAAAGGTACTAAGATTAATCTTCTTAACTTGATGTCTCTTTCAATGAATATGGTAGAGCTTCGGGTCAGCATCTCAGTCTGGCAAAGTGCAAATTCTACACTGGTAGTATGTCTCCTCGCAGAATCATTGAGACTCATAATTTGCTTGGGTTCTTTGCTGGTCATTTGCCTTTCAATTATTTAGGTGTTCCTTTATTTCAAGGCAAGCCTAAGGCTCTTTATCTCCAACCGATTGCTGATAAGATAAAATTGAAGTTGGCTTCCTGGAAAGGTAAAATGTTTTCTATTATGGGTCGTATGCAGCTTGTTAACTCTGTTATCCATAGTATGTTGCTTTACAGTTTCCATATCTATGCTTGGCCCATTTCTTTACTAAAGACTATTGATAATTGGATCAGTAATTTTGGTTGGTCTGGGGACATCCATACTCAGAAAGTGGTCACTGTGGCTTGGAAAAAATTGTGTTCTCCTACCCATGAAAGTGGCCTAGGTTTAAGGTTTATTAGAAAAATCAATGCAGCGGCTTTGCTTAAATTAAGTTGGCAGATGGCTACTTTGGATAGTCAATGGGCTTGTTTTTTGAGAGCTAGATTCCTTCGGAATAATGTCCCGGTTTTTAGTTATGTCAAGTCTTCAATTTGGCCTGCTGTGAAAATGAATTGGCATCATATTTCTCATCAAAGTCAACGGATCTTAGGAGCAGGGGACCGCATAAATTTCTGGCATGATCCTTGGCTATATCAACCAGTCATAGACCTTCTTGAGATCCCTACTGATGTTTCCAAGCTTCTCCATGCTACAGTCAAGGACTTCATTGTTGGCAATTCTTGGAATATCCCTCCTTACATTCGGTACAAATTTCCTTGGCTGGCTACTGAGATTTAAAAGTGCAGCATTCCTATCACAGTTAATGAAGTTGATTATCTGGTTTGGAAAGGTACCACTTCTGGTTTATTGACTTTTAGAGATGCTTATAATTATTTGCAATCTGCTGGTCAAGCAGTTTCTTGGGGTAAGTTAATCTGGAGCAGCTGCATTCCACCTTCTAGATCATTTTTATTGTGAAGGATTCTTCACTTTAAAATGCCCACTAATGAAAATTTACAGTGTAGAGGTTGTATTACTGTTTTAGTCTGTAGTCTTTGTGGCTGTGATGCTGAGTCCTCTGCGCATCTTTTTCTGCATTGCAGTTTTTCTTCTGCTATTTGGAATTGGCTCTTAGCTAAGCTTCAAATTCGGCTAAACACTACTTCTTTCAGCTCTCTGTTAGAGGCCTATAACCGCAGCTGCAACTCCCAGTTAAAAGATGTTGTTCTTGCAGGTATTGTGCATTCAATTTGGTACATTTGGCTGTGCAGAAATGAGCTTCGTTTTAATAACAAAGTTCACCCCTCTCGGTCAAGAGCTTAACACCATCTCAGTAGCTATTAAGCTTTCTGGTTCTCTCTCAAAAGGTTGTCTGAATTCTTCCATTACTGATTTCACTGCATTAAAAGCTTTCAATGTGGATGTTCATGCCCCGAAGGACCCAAAAATAATTCAAGTAGATTGGTTTCCCCCTTATTGTGGTTGGGAGAAGGTTAACACGGGCGGTGCTGCTAGAGGTAGCCCGGGTCATGCCTCTTGTGGTGGTATTTATAGAGATAGTATAGCTACTTTTATGGGTTATTTTTCGAATTATATCGGGATTGCTTCTGCATTTTTCGCTGAGTTAACTGCAGCCATCATGGCCATTGAATTTGCTTTTGAAAAGGGCTGGAAAAAGTTTTGGTTGGAATGTGATTCTACTTTGGTTGCTTCAGCCTTTCATGACCATAATTTAGTTCCTTGGTCCATGAGAGTGAGGTGGAATAATTGTGTGCAACTCACTAAAAATATGCAGTTTATGGTCTCCCATATTTACAGAGAAGGAAACACCTGCGCTGATAAGTTAGCTAATTACGGAATTAATAGCCGTGGTTTTAGCTGGTGGGATTCAGTCCCATCTTTCATTTTAGAGGATTTTTTTCATAGTAGATTTTGACTTCCTAATTTCAGGTTCGCCTAGTTGCATAGGTTTTGGTTTGTTTTTCTTATTATTTTTCTCTTTTTAATAAATTCTGGTATGCTGCAAATGATTGGTAGAGTCTGAGGTGCCAACATAGTTGAGATCTCTTGCTCTATAGTGATGTCTTTGCATACCATTTTTTTTGTTGCTTTAAGTAGGCTAATGGGTCACACCAAGCTTTCAAAAATGTCAGGCCATACCTTAAAAAAAGCCTATGACAGATAGCAGGCCAGACTTGGCCTTGAGTTTTTTAATCAGACTAGGCTTGGGCCTTGCAAATCCTAGCTCGACCCAGCCTATTCCTACCCCTAATAACGAGGCACTTAAATTTTAATGTATTAGGTAAGTCAATTTGATTTCTTACTTAAATGTTACTCCTAGTAGACTATGTTTTACTTATTTATGTTTTTCTTTTTTGGGTGGATCTTTCTTTTACCGGCTAGAGTGGTTTGTAATAATTGGATTCAGTGTGGTTGGTTTTTTTTTTGGGGGGGGGGGGGGGGGAAGGGGGTTGTTAACACTGGGTTAGTGTTGACATCAGCTCCTTTAAGACTTTTTTTTGGGTGCAAAGCTCTCTTAAGACTTTTAGAATGGGCATTTCGCTTTGAGTGGTAATAATTACTTCCTCCATAAGTTTTAATAAAATATTTTTGTTTTATTTTAATTATTGTTTTGCAATATCAATGAAACAATAAATATTTTTTTCTATTATATCATTGATTATTATTAATTTGTTTTTTAATAAACAAGTTTTTTATTTAAAATATTTATATTAATTATATTTCTTAATTTCTGTATCACGACCTTAAACGTCAAACAAAATAGGACGGAAAAAGTAGTGTTTTTATGAGTTTGAGTTATGGGGAAGGCTATAAGTTATATTAAATAATTATGTTTCCATTGACTTAGTGTTAAATACATAAATAAGTTTAACATAACATCTAAATCATTAAATGCGTTTACCTGATAAGTTAATATTTTGCTATTCTCTATTGATTTTCATAATAGGAAAAAGGACCCGTTAGGATTGACTTATGAACAATTTATTTGGATTTATCTACTGATATAAGCACTTGTCAGACTGCTTGAGAGAGCTTATAGAAACAACTAATGACATGTCCATAAACTGTTTTCAGTTTATTTTCATAAGTTCTCTATGATAGTTTATGAGAATAACCGATAGCTTATTCATAAACACTTATATGGTAAACACTTATGCTATAAGTACTTAATTAAACTATTTATCTAAACAAGGCCTAATATAAAATTGTAAGATATGCCTCTTTCCAAATGGAGACTCTTTAGTCTCTAGCTTCTTTTGTTTTCATAAAAACTTATTTATTGGTTGGTAAATTTTGCTGGAGAAAAGAATTAAAGAAATGGTGATGATATACAATAATTGAACGGCCTTAATTATTACTAGCTCTTGTAAGGGACAGACGGGTGTCTACAAGGAAGGACAAAGGGGAGGAAATAAAAATAATTTGCTAAATTGTTGATTTATTGTTGAGCTACCAAATTATTCAGTTTTTTTTTAAATATATCAAATTTTTTGGTAAAATATTTCATTTTGGTGCCCCTACCAACAAAAAAAAAGATCATTTATTTTTTTTGGTGAACAAAAAAAAAAGATCATTTAGGTGCTGAAAACATACGGATACGAATCCGGCTTGCGGCGGCATCACATGTCGTTGGCCGGCCTTACGAAGTAAGTACCGTACAAGGGTGGAAATAGGCTTGACCACCTAACAGGGGCCTACGGCTTAGCCTATGTCAGGTCTAAGCTAGGCCAGATCAGACTTTTTTTTAAGTAGACTAGGTCAAAAAATTTTGAAAAGTCTATTTAGTTAAAAAAGTTGGGCTTCAGGCCACCCAAAACGCCTTTTAGGCCTAATATACCGACATATTTAAGTAAATATAAATAATAATTTTGTATTGCTATTATTATTATATTAAATTCTGTACATTGTGTTAAATCATATACCTACTGACATTTTCAATAATTTAAGCATATTGACTTATATAAATATTTGACATACTTAAATGCCTTATTGCATCATAGAATTTAAATAAGCTATCATATAAGGTTTGATTCTCTAAAAAGTCATGTTAGACCTTGAAAAGACTTTATACTATTCGAATAAATCAGAATTAGACATTATAAAACTCAGTTCGTCCTATCCATTTCCACGCCTATGTTTCTTGTCTCTTAGTAGCAGTGATTTTAATTTTCCTTTTTTTTATTGCTTATTATAAATAGAACTTAACTTCATTGACCTATTAACCCGTTAGTCTATTTAAAGATCGTCAGATGACTTATTCAAAGACGTTAATATCAAATATGCTTTTAAGTAGGCTAACAGGTCATATCAGGCTTTCCAAAAGGCTAAGCCAGGTCTAAAAAAAAGCCTATAACATGTAATAGGTCAGGCTTTAGCCTTGAATTTTTTGATCAGACTAGACTTCAACCCTGCAAAGCCAAACTTATTCTCACCCCTAATACCATATGAAATGAAATGCTAATAAAAGAGTCGGTGCCACGTGTTAGCCACATATACTTGCGCTGTGACACAATTACCTTTCATCATTCCACAAACATGCTCCCATTTCAATCTCCACCTCAACTTCCCCACCTCCACGTGAAAATGTCTTCAACGAAAAATATTAAATCTAAGTTAAATTAAATTTAAGCAAACGCGGACATCATTTAAAAAACCTAAAAACTGTGAGTTTTTATGAAAAATTGTGTATTTTTTTATAATAAAAAATTGTGTATTTAATATATTAAAAAGAAATATATTTAATTTTTTAATAAATAATTACTTTGTTTAAAATTTTTAAATAATGTCCTTATGACACTTGTTTGCAAAACCCTTAAACTTATCAAACCTTTTTAAACAAACCTAAGTTATTAAATTAATTTTTTTAATGATTCTTTTTGTTAAGTTTTTTTTATAAAAGAATATATAACGAGATGTTAAAAAATTTATATTGATAATTATCATAAATCGGAACCTTGTCTTGATAAAAAGATAATCACCCTTGCTCTCTTGTCTTTTTAAAAGTCTCTGTCTTTCTTTTTTTCGGTCAAAGAAATCTTTGACTTTCTTGGTTTCACTTTTTCGTGAAAAAATATCACTTTTATTTAAAAAATTACTACTAAAAATTTTCAAGGTTTTAGGTTTCATTAAAAATATTTTTTTTTTATTTTTTGACGAATTATAAATTTAAAAATTATAATCAAATTAAAGTAATTTTATTTAGTGTAAAATCTTTTAACAATAAATTATTTTTTTTGATAATTTTAAAAGTTAAAATTACATTTCCAAAAACTTAATCAAAAGAATCTAAAAGACTAAACAACAAAGCAAAAGGGAACGCGGAATACAGACATAGTAATACACGTGTGGGACATGGGATGCAAAAAGAAATGAATGCAATTTTTTTTTTGACAAACATAAAATTTAGTGTGTGGAAATGGCATCCGTCGAAGTCAGAAAAAACCCATTGGGGTTGAGTGAAATTAAAATTGAAATTTATTAAGAGAAAGTGCCCGATTTGGTTCTTGAAATTATAGAAATGTATTAATATAGTTCCTTACATTATTAATATTTTAAAATGATTCTTGAAATTACAAAACGTTAATTAAGTTTGTCCTCTATTTAGATTTGTTAACAAATGCATCTATGACATTATTTTTTTAATTTCATATGTATCTCTTACATTACTAATCTAATGTCATTATAGTCCCAATAGAAACCAACACAGGGATGACCTGGTTAACATTTTTGAAATTTTCAAAGATTATTTTAAAATATTAATAATGTGATAAACTATACAGTCCTATAATTTCAAGATTAAATTTGGTATTTATTTAATTTATTAATAATAAATATCGCTGATAGGATATACTCCCTCTGGACTTGACTATAAGAAGGAGAACAAAAATTCATGTATTGTGGTCTAAAATATAAGCACTTTTAACTACTTTAATCATTTTAATGAGTCTATTCCAAAATACTCTTATTTAATTTAAATTATATTTTCAATGTCCCTTATTTTTGTCATCCACATTAAATGTCATCAAAAGCAAATTTGAAAATAAACTTAGGTAAAATTAACGTAATTAACTAATTTCTTCCTAAAAACGAGTGGGGAGGGAGTATATTCTCGATAGGATATAAACAGGTGTTTAATTAGCACCTTACGAAAAGGGTAAAATAGGGATTAAGAGAGAGAGAGGATTAAAAATTTAAAAATGAAAAAGGTGATGGAGGAAAAAGGTGGTGGGGTAAAGAGAAAAAAAGCAAAATCGTTTTCAAGGGAAACAGCGAGTAAAGAGAGAGGAGAAGAGTTGAGTTGTGTGCGCCAACGTAACATAAATGCAACTGCTTCTCTTTCATTCAGATGTAGATGCTCTCCAACCTCTCCTCTGCCATGCCCACCTTACCTTCCCCTAAGGTTTGTCCTTTTCTCTCACCTCCTGCTCTCTTTTCTTAAACAGAAATTGGTTATGTTTTGATTTCATCTCTCAAATTGTGCAAAATTGATAAACGAAAGCAAAACCGAACCACACAATATTCTTATATTGAATTATGGTTGTGTGGAATTGGATCTGTTTGGGTTGGAAGAACAGATAAATGGATCACTGACATTTTCCCTCCCCCCCCCCCTTTTTTTGAGCGCATTTTTCATTTCTCCTCGTTTTTGCTCTTTACTTTTTGAGGGACTTACATCACCGTTTGTATGAGAATTTCGTTGTTCATTATTTGACTTGGTGAATTTTCTTACTTTGGTTGTAGATCTTCTACTATGTTTACAACATCGGCTGAGAGCAATTAAGTGGAACTGATTTTGCTTTGTAATTTGGAAATGTTTGACTTTAATATCATAGTAATTTGACTTCGAGATAATTCGGTTTAAGGGACTTTTGGCATGTTGTTGCAAGTTTCTTGTGTGAAATTATTTTCATCTACTCTAGCATTACACTGGCATTGCAAGTTTTCACCAACATGTTTAGGTAGTTGTTTACTCTTTTGCATTTATAAGTATTTATACTTATATATTTGTTATTGTAATCCGTAATATCAGTAAGGGTTGTGAAATGTGAGTGTTGTTCCTATTTTATTAGAATGCTAATGTACTCTCTGGTGTGGTTTTTCTCTCCATGTACCATACCTTTCCCCGTTTTAATTCCCTGTTAGCATTTGTTCTGGCTCAAGAGCTGACTGTTGATTATGATTTGTAAATATGAGTTAAATTAATCTGTGTTTTAGGTAAGAAGTGGGTTTTGTGTGTGGCCAAATGTGAGACAAATTTGCTTTAGAAAAGGTCTTCTATATGGATTTATGCGATTCTTTTCTATACCATTGAAAACACTACGTGGAGCTAGTCGGTCGCTGAGGGTAGATCAATTTTGCAGTGTAGTGAATATTTCTTCCTCATTGCAGATTGAATTGGTGAGCAGATCGCTTCTTCCTTTTTAAGATTTTTACGATGCAATTATATCTTTCTTCGGTCGCTAAAGCTAATGAAGTTTCTTTCACCCAAAAAAAAAAAAAAACTAATGAAGTTTCCAAAGCAATATGCTAAAACCCTAATCTGTGCCATATTATCTCATTTCTCTTTAATTTTCAGGTTCCATGCCTAAGGGACAATTATGCATATCTTTTATATGATGTGGACACGGGGACTGTGGGTGTTGTCGATCCTTCTGAAGCCGCGCCGGTCATAGATGCTTTGACCAAGAAAAATCTAAATTTGACATACATACTGAACACCCACCACCATCATGATCACACGGGTGGAAATGCAGAGTTGAAAGAAAGATATGGGGCAAAGGTATGTGTTAGTAATAGGCCTCCAATTACAAGGACTTATGTTAGGAGAAGGCCTAGAAATGCTTAGTAGTCAATTTATTTCATTATTAGTCAGTTTATTTCATTACTAGTAACTGTTATATTTAGGTAACTGCTTATGCTTATATACTGTTTTAAATTAGAGTAGGAGAGGAATAGGAAGGGCATTGATTTATTTGAGTACTGGATGGTTGGGAGAGACTAGAGCTCTCGAACTCCTAGGGAATCCTTATTCTCCTTCTCTTTCTCTATTGAGTTTCTAACTTCTATGTCTTTGTAATTCTCTGTTGGGCCAGTTTCTCGAGAGAATTATCTATAATAAAAAAGCATATTAGTGTAACATTTATTCTCTGCCGGTTTCTATCCAGCGGTATCAAGCCTTCAGTTAGGAGTGTTACATAGATGTAGCGAAAGAATGGAAGCGAGTCGGCTCTACGGGCGCGGTTTCGAGAACAAAGCGGGTTCTCGAGGAGGATAAGAGAAATCGAAGGCGGTTTGCGAGAGATTTTGGAGGCTACGAATGGTCTGCAGAATGATGAAGCTTGAACATCATTAGAAAACAACATCAGCGATGATGGCGACAAGTAGTGGGAGAAGAGGACAGCGCAATGTGGCGAAATGGAGAAATTGAAGATTCCCTTATTCTCGGTGAGGATGCATATGGGTGGGTGAACAAAATTGAAAGATATTTCGATTTGAAGGGTGTCGAAAGCGAAATGCTTTTGCCATGGTTGCGATGGAAGGAAAGGCTCTCCACTGGTATCGATGGTGGAGTTTGTCTTTGTAAATCCAGCGTGGGAAGAATTCAAAGTGCTTTCTTCTTGAGAGGTTTCAACAGCCAATCTAGAATCCTTATGGTGTTGATGGGCCTTAAACAAAGCGGTTCGGTGGAAGACTATAGAAGGCAGTTTGAACTCTATCTTTGGACCACTCAAAGGAGCCAATCCTGAGTATCTGAAAGGGATTTTCTTGAATGGGTTAAATGATTTGATTAAAATTTGAATTGAAATTACATCCTGTAAATCATTACCCAATTAATGGAGTTATGCCGAGAAGATTGATGAAAGGAATGCAATACTCCAGCAAAGGGGTTACTTGGAACAGCAAGGGAGGAGGATCAATAGGACCTACACTAATTCGGAAGCTATTACATGGGAAGCAGGGGACCAGAAATCAGGCGTGCGGGGAGCAAAGAATGTGCCTTGAGCGATGATTCTAATAGTTTAAGAACTACGGGATCATTAAGGCGGGAGATTCAAGAAGTTAAGTGATGCGGAGATCACGAGAAAAAGGGCAAAGGGTTGTGTTTTGAGTCACGATGAGAAGTTTGGACCGGGCATGTATGTGCAAATAAGCGGATGCAAGTCTTGATTCTAGAGGAAGAAGATCAAAGAAGAGGAGAAGGATGATGAACGGCTGATGTAGAAGAGTTCAAAAATCTGCGACTCTACATATGTCTGACATTGCGGGTTTAACTTCAAAGAAATCCATCAGATGTGGGAAATTTAATGGCGGGAAGGTGGTTGTCCTTATTGATTGTGGAGCTTAACAATTTCATTTCCTCTGTAATTGTGGAAGAGGAGGGATTCTGAGTCATTGAAACACCAGCATATCTCTTGTGGAGGTAGGGGATGGAAGAAAGATAAAATGTGTAGGGGTGTGCAAACAATTTCGGCATCAATATTCAAGGATTAGAAATTCAGCAAGATTTCTATATTTTGAATTGGGAGGTGTGGTTTGGTGCTAGGAATGGAATGGTTAGCAAGCTTGGAGAAGTCGGGCTAATTTCAAAGAACTCACTTTGAAAGTCCTGACTAAGGAGGTATAAAAGTGTTGAAGGGGAGGCAGAAAGCTTTGTCGAGAAACGATGCATCCTCTGAGTCAATGGTGAAGGCCACGCAAGATAAAGGCCAAGGGTTCTTAATTGAATATTATGCTTTGGAGGAAGGCAGTGCTGCCAGGACCATTTCGGTGACATCACAGGGGGATTTTGGAAGATTTTTCGGATGTTTTCAAAGAACCTAAAAGGTCTACCACCACCTAGAAACACGATCGTACCATTTCTGCTGAAGGAAGAGCGAGAAATTCCCGATATCAGGCCTTCTGGTACCACGTTACCAAAAGAATGAGATAGAAAAAATTAGTGGATGACATGCTTAAATGCTGGTGTTATTAGACCAGTGTAAGTCACTATTCTAGCCCGTTATTTTGGTAAAGAAGAAAGATGGAGGGTGGCGGTTTTGTGTTGATTATAGGGCTCTAAATAAAATCACAATCACGATAAATTCCACTATACACGTAATTGATGAATTGTTGGATGGCCAGGGAAGCTACCATTTTTTCCAAAGCTGGATCTTAAATCGGGGTATCATCAATTAGGATGAAGGAAGAACATCCTAAAGCGCATTCGAACACATGAGGGCATTATGAATTTGTAGTGATGCCTTTTGGCCTCACCGATACTCCTTACGCGTCGTTGATGAATGAAATGTTGAGGCCTTATTCTGGAAATTTGCTCTAGTCTTCTTTGATGACATTTTTGATTTATAGCGAAGCAAACGAGAGCATAGAAGTCATTTTTTCACCATTCTACAAGTATTGAGGAGCACGTGTTGTTTGCTAATAAAGAAATGCACTTTTGGGCAGAGCAGATTGAATATTTGGGCGTATTATTACTAAGTTTGGGGTGGCCGATCCTAAGAAGGTGGAAGTCATGATGCAATAGCCTATACCTAAAGATATTCACGCCTTGAGAGGTTTCCTTGGGCTCCACAGGTTCTTATAGAAGGTTTGTGCGGGATTATGGAAAAATTGCAAAGCCATAGTGCTTTATTAAAAAACAGTTTTACAGCAGCAAGCCCAGATGCTTTTAACTCCTAAAGAAAGCAATAAGCAGATTTACCTATTTTGTGCCAGTTCCTAATTTTCCAAGACATTTATCATAAGCTGATGCTTCCAACAAAGGCTTGAGTGCAGTTTTATTGCAAGAAAAGCGCCTTGATTGCCTTTCTTAGCCAAGCTTTGTCGTGAGCCAAAGAAATCGGTTTATGAAAGGGAACTCATAGCCATTGTTATGGTGTGCAAAAATGGAACATTATTTGATGGGAAGACATTTCATTATTCATACGGATCGAGAAAAGTTTGAAATTTCTGGTACGACCAGCGAATGTTGGGTGAAGAGCAATTCAAATGGATTTCTAAACTAATGGGGATGGACTTTGAAATCCGGTATAAACACATTTGCGACAATAAAATTTCTTTGATGCATTGTCGAAGAATGACTTATCTGACTATTTCCATGGTTCATTTTTGATTTGGAGGAATGGGAGGAGAAATTAGGTTGGACTGACAAACTCAAAGCCATTATTCAAGACACGATTAGGGATTACGCTTCACATCAGTTTTCTTTCCAAAAGCGGGGAAGTTGTTGTACAAAGGAAAGCTAGTTCTGCAGCTTCACGAAAATTCTCTCTTGTTCAAAAATTCCTGATTACTGCCGTTGGTGGTCGTGCAGGTTTCGGGACTTCTGGTAGCGACTTTGGTTTATTGGGAAGGAATGCGGAAGATATTATTGATTGGTGGCAACTTGCGAAGTGTGTCAGAACAAAGTACGAACTCTTTCTCAAGTGGGTCTCCTCCAGCCACTTTAATTCCAACTCAGTATGGGCTGATATTTCAATGGATTTTGTAGAAGGACTCACTAAAGTCAAGGTAAAGATACAATCATGGTGGTAGTGGGCGGGCTTACTAAGTATGCACATTTTATTCACTTGGCCACCGCTTTTCTGACCGAGATGTGGCGAGAAATTTTTCACGAAAGAAGTGGTTAAATTGCATAGGTTTCCATCCTTTATTGTCTCGAGATAGGGATAAAATCTTTCTCGATCATTTAAGACGAATTATTTAAAGCGGTAGGGACAAAACTCAAATTCGATTCTGCATATCATCCCGATCGATGGCGAAGCGAGAAGTTGTGAATAGATGTTTGGAAACTTATTTAAGATATTTATCGGCTCTAAGCCAAAGCAGTGGATCGATGGTTAAGTTGGGCGAGTGCGGTTTAATACCAATTATAATAGTTCCACAAGTACTCCTTTCAAAGCTACATATGGGAGAGACCTCTCACGCTTCTCAAAGGCACAACCATTCCTTCACTTGATTGAAGAAGTTAATCGGATATTGTTGTGGAGGACAACATCCTAAATGACTTGAAAGCTAATTTGGTGGCTTCGAGAATCAAATGAAAGCTGATACGATAAGAGTAGAAGGAAATCAGTTATGCAATTGGAGATTGGGTTTATCTCGAGTTCATGACCATATAGATTGAAGTCCTTGGCTAAAAAATAAATGAAAAAGTTGAGCCCACGGTTTTATGGACCATACCCAGTTTTGAAGCGCATCGATCGGGTAACTTTATCAGTTGGACTTGCCTCGAAAGCAAAATTCATCCGAGTGTTTCATGTTTCCCACTTTTGAAGAAGGCTCACAGCTCTGCTTTGTGACTCCTGACCTTTGCGCGTATATTGAAGAAGGCGTGGAACTCAAGTTGAACCCAGTCTTGTTCTTGCGGCGCCAATCACCTGCAGGATAGCGATACTCATTCAATGGAAAGATTTACGGCCTTTGAGGCCACTTGGGAATCGGTGAGGTCATCGATGATCAATTTCTAATTTTCACCTTGAGGACAAGGTGAAAAACTTTTGAGAGAGTATTGTTAGTAATAGGCCTCGATTACAAGGACTTATGTTAGGACAAGGCCTAGAAATGCTTAGTAGTCAATTTATTTCATTATTAGTCAGTTTATTTCATTACTAATGCTTTGTTATATTTAGTAGCTTGCTTATGTAAGCATTACATTTTTAAATTAGAAGTAGGAGGAATAGGAAGGGCATTGATTTATTTAGTCTTTGGATGGTTGGGAGAGACTAGGCTCTCGAACTCCTAGGGAATCCTTATTCTCCTTCTCTTTCTCTATTCAGTTTCTAACTTCTATGTACTGTAATTCTCTGTTGGAGCAGTTTCTCAGAGAATTATCTATAATAAAAGAAGCATATTCAGTGTAACATTTATTCTACTGCCAGTTTCTATCAGTATGATATTTTTTTCTCTTGCAATAGTTCATTCTACTTTTGATTAATATTGTAAATGTGCTTCCTGCAAAATGATAATAATTATAAAATTATAGTTATGTCTGTATTAGGTTTCCCTTGTAAAGATCAGATTTGAAGTGAGGTTTACTTTGCTCGATTTGTAACTCTTCCCATGTTGTGTTACACTTATAGGTAATTGGTTCTGATGTAGACAAGGACAGAATTCCTGGTATTGATATCTATTTGAGAGATGGAGATAAGTGGATGTTTGCAGGCCATGAGGTGCATATAATGGCCACTCCTGGTCACACCCAAGGTCACATTCATGGTCTATTTGCATTAGTAAATCTTCTTAATTGTTGACTTTTGTTAAATATATCATAAGGGCGGCCCAGTGTAGGAGGCTCCCACTAGGTGGGGTCTAGGCAGGGTAGATGTGCACAGTCTTACCCCCGCAAAAGGAGAGGCTGTTTCTAGGATTTGACTTCCAGGTCACACGGCAACAACCTTACCATTGCGCCAAGGCTCGCCCTCTGTTATTAAATATATTTTAATTGATATAAAATCAGCTCAATTTTTGCTTGTTTGGCACTTTGGTTCTTTTAGTCTCCTGCACTTACCTATATATTATAATTCTATAAGTATAATGTGTCTGTGTGTGCCACTGCTATACATTGCCCGACTCATATATTCTGCAATTTTCAACTCCATGGAAATCTAAACTCTGTTTTCTTTGCTGTTATTTTATTTGAACGAATTCCTGGTTTGCACTTCAAGTCGTTTAAGTTCTTCATACTTCAGCCTGGCTTGTATATTTTCCACCTTTGCAGAGTCCCATTCTTTAACTTCCTTTCCTCTGGCTAAAACCCTGGATTTATTTGTCAATATATGGTGGAGGACTTTCTATGTAAGATTTTTGGGTTATTGCTTTGTGTAGTTCACTTGTGTTAGGCTATACAATTAACATAAACTAGGTGCTGGTATTGTCCTGTATATGATTTTTTTATTACATCAACCTGGTGATCCTCACATTCCCAATTTACTCTTTGTTGCAGGCCATATAAGCTTCCACTTTCCTGGATCTGGGGCAATTTTCACAGGAGACACCTTGTTCAGCTTATCATGTGGCAAGTTCTTTGAAGGAAGCCCGGAACAGGTTGATTTGGATTGCATTTTGTTTTTCATTTTATTTTCAGGTTTTAGATTTCTTCAATGACAAGTCATTGCATCTTGCAAATATTTATATGTTTCCCATTCTTTTACTTGTATAGTGTCAAATATTACTTGTCTATAATTTGTATTTGAATTTTGAATATTGGATGCAGATTTCTGAATATGTTGCTGATGTGCAATGTGGTTATGAGTACAAGTGATTTATTCAATGGTGTCAAGTCATTTACTTGATTAGCTTGCAATGCATTTTATTTTCAATTACTGAGAATTTCTTCCTTGTTTCAGATGCTCTCTTCTCTTAAAAGGATCATGTCACTGCCAGATGATACAAGTATATATTGCGGTCATGAGCATACATTGGTTAGTTTTTAATTTCATCCTTTATCCTTTATGTCCCCTGCTTTATTTTCTAAGCCTAGCCTTGACTTTGTTGCTTTGAAATTTGGCAGAATAATTCAATATTTGCGTTGTCCATAGAACCTGAAAACCAGGACCTTCAATCCTATGCTTCCCATGTAGCTCGCCTTAGTAGTAAAGGCTTGCCCACGGTAATTTTTAGAGCTGCTCCTCTTTCATGGATGGTTTGAAGTGCCCTCTTCTCTAACTTCTCTTCTTCACCAACTGTCACAACTCACCACGATTAAGCTTTTATTAACCCTACATACACGTTAGTTGTTGGTCTGTTTGAATACTCTGTGTTTTGCTTTTACCAAATTATTGGTGTTTTCCAGATTCCCACTACGCTGAAGGTGGAAAAGACTTGCAATCCATTCCTTCGCACATGGAGCACAGAAATCCGGCAAAAACTAAATATTGCAGTCACGGCAGATGATGCAGAAGCCCTTGGTGTTATTCAAGAAGCAAAGAATAATTTTTAGAATTTTTTTTTTTATTAAATTTTAAAGTCTATAGATACGTCCTATTCTGTATAGATTAGGTTATTGAATCCAGCAACATTTACTTGTCGGTGTCTTCTTAATATAATTTTTCAATTTTCTTTTGATTTCATTTCAGAGCTATCATTATTAGATGAAACTTTGTTGACACGATGTTTGTACAAATATGATGCATTGAAGAATTGGTTCTTTAGAAAGTTGAATTTTGATCCATTGCACTTCTGTGACACGAGGGATTTTTCTATTTGAAAAAAAGTGGATTGTACGTAAGAGCAATTTTGGATCTGGTAAGTTGAGTAACTTCAGAGGAAGATGCTGATGTGGATAGTGGAGTATACTTCTAGCATTAAGATTCAAGTATGGTGGGTGGTAACCTCACAATTTTTAAGTTGATGGATGGATTCACCTAAACACAAGCAGCTTGGGCATCCCCATCGCTACTAACACCACTTTCATCTCATTAAAGAAACTGACAACCCCATTATCCTCGTCCTCGAATATGACAGAGTTACTTTATGCGCTAATCTTGTGCGTATGCGTACAATAAATTATAAAGCCGTCCGTGTTGCAGAGTATTTGTTGGCATTATCCCTACTACTAGGACTCCTGTTAATTGGACACAAAATGGGACACAAAGTCCGTACTGTATGGACCGTAACACAAAAAGGGATACAAAGTCTGTACTGTACGGACATACAGACACAGTATTTTTTTTCAATTTTTTTTAAGATTTCTTTTAGCTGTTTAAAAAAATATTTGTCATTAACCAGATAATGAACTGCATTAACCGGATAAATAAACTTCGTTAACCAGATAAATAATGAACTTCAGGGTTGACATTTACCAGATAATATGAACCATTAACCAGATAAGTGAACTTCGTTAACCATTTATTTATCTGGTTAATGCAGTTCATTATAAATATTGTCTATATATGTACGGATATACGATCCGTACATGTATGGATATATAGTATATCGTATTTTGTGTTAAAATATGTGTCTAAATATCATTTTTCTTACTACTAGGATCATTGTATTTATTTGGTTAACCACGTACAAATCAGGTGCGGTTGGATATGTGCCTTAATGTTCACGTCTTGTCATACGACTCAGAAAAGCACATAAAATGTGCAAGGTAGTGACAACTTGGTAGGCCCCCCCGACTCCCCACCCCAGAATGTGATCATCATCATCCCAGTATAATTAATTTTGACCTTATGTAATGGTATTTTGTTTAATTTGTTTATGCTTGAAATAATACAAATGTAATGGTAGTAGATCGCGTTATCTCTCCGTGTATAACGTCATCATCAGACTCTTGACCCTCAAACGCTCTTCCCTTTGTCCAAAAGAATCTAAGAGGGGTCCCCACTCCCACTGCGATTTGCATTACAGAGTAACAGTTTCCGCGCCAAAGGGGGCAAAAAAATAAAAATAAAAATAAAAAGAAGAACCGGTTAAGTAACTACTCACTCTCTCTCGCTCGCGTTCTCTGTTTCTTTCTTTTTTTCGCTCTTCTTACATTAACATTGCTTGTGAAAAATTGAATAAGATACGACGTTAACGTTCACCGTTTAGCAGTCGCAGCAATGGCGGTTGACGATCGGTTCGCAGATTTGAACCCTAAGACGTGCGTTGTTTTAGGCGGCAGTGGATTCCTCGGAAGATCGTTGGTCCTAAGACTGTTGAAACTCGGTAACTGGATCGTCCGAGTTGCCGATTCCGCTCAGTCCCTCCAACTCCACCACTCCGAGTCTCTCCTCGCCGAAGCTCTCTCTTCCGCTCGCGCCTCTTACTTCCATCTCGACCTTCGCGATAAACGCCACATCGTCAAAGGTGCGCGTTCAATCCTTTCCGTTAAAATCAGCCACTAGCAAAAACATTACGTTGCGTGATCATAAATCATTTTCACAACCGAATCGATGTAATTTTCTTTCAATTCTGTTGCCGTAGAAACTAACGGCGGCGTAGAAATGCGTCTTGTGCAGTTCTCGAAGGTTCTTCAGTTGTGTTTTATATGGACGTCGCTGGCTCCAGTTCGAGTGACTTCTACAGTTGCTACAAGCTTATAGTTCAAGGTAATCTTCCGTTTGCTCTGATTGATAATTGCATGGATTTGACATTTGCTTATGTAATTTAATATTTGATTCAGGTGCGAAGAATGTAATTAGTGCTTGCCGAGAATGCAGAGTGAAACGCCTTATATACAACAGTTCTGCAGATGTTGTATTTGATGGTCTGCGTGATATACATAATGGAGATGAATCGTTGGCATATCCGTGGAAAGTAAGGTTTTGTTTGCAGAGCTTCTTCCTCGTATTTGTTTATAAAAAAATAAGAAAAACTGGATTTAATGTTGTTCATTTACAAACAAATTAGTGTTTTTAAAAGGAGGATGTGAATTGCAGATTGACAACATGTTAAGTGACCTTAAGGCTCAGGCAGAGGCATTGATCCTGAGTGCCAACGACATTGATGGAGTGTTGACATGCTCACTTCGTCCTAGTAATGTTTTTGGACCTGGTGACTCAGAATTTGTGCCATATTTTCTAAAGTTAGCAAGATATGGTTTCACAAAGGTGCTTTACTTTTTGTACCAGTTTTTTTGTTTGTTTTGTGGTTGATAGTTGTACATTCGTAGAATCCGATTGTTAAATGTAGGGGAAAATGTTGTTCTTAATAGTAATGTAAGCTATAACAAAATTAGCTTCTCAATTACTGTATTATGATAAGGTTGAAATTAACTTATGTCAGCTTTGTTAAACACTTGAAAAGAGATTATTGGTCTAATAAATCTTCCTTGTTTTTTTTTTCCTTCCTAATTTCCCCTCTCAAAAGGTCATAACAAATGGATATTTGGGCTGATGCAACATCTTGGTGTTATTTTTTATGTGCCTATTTGTATTGAGCCCTCCCTCCAAAAAAGTGAAATGGTGACTGTTTTGTAAGAACTTTTGGAGGAGCTGAAGATTTAGGGTCTGAAGAAAGCAAAAATAAGTTGTTGTCTATCTTCTTCTTTTTTTCTTTTTCTAAAAGCTTTAATTTTTTATTTTTCCTGAAAAATCTTGTGTTCATGTTAAGTGAATACTTGTCTATTGACTTTTCTGAAATTCGAACTTCACTAAAATAGCAAACTTGATTGATATTTATGTGATACCTTTTCTACTGAATTTTGTACTTAGACCTGTCTGATCTGAAACCCATTTCGTATGTTAGTAAACATAATTTCATACTGACTATCATACTTGAGGGCTGAGGCACTCTCTTAAATCCACAATTATGGATCCTCCTTGATTAACTTTGATTACTGGATATGTTATAAATTCTATTGAGCTCTATCATGAAGCTTAGTTCAAAATTTCCTATTATTTTACATATATCATGTGATTCACATTAATTTGCATCACTGACTGTCAAGCCTTTTTTTTTGGAGTAACAATTTCTCATTTCAGTTTATAGTAGGTACTGGCGATAATCTGTCAGACTTCACCTTTTTTGAGAATGTTACTCATGCCCATATCTGTGCTGAAGAATCCTTAAATTTCCAAACGGTTACTGTGGCTGGGAAGGTGTATATTTTTGAAATATCAATGAGGGTGTATTGACTGCTCTTATTTCATATTCATGCATAACAAAGATTTTTTTTCTTTATCTACAGGCATTTTTTATCACGAATCTTGAGCCTATGAAGTTCTGGGAATTTCTCTCACTTTTATTGGAAGGTCTTGGATATCAAAGGTAAAAGTGAGCAACTTGTTTTCATGTATGATGATTTAATATTGTCTACAATGTTGCTGATGCTTAGTTATATATGTTTGACATGATCATGTGGTATAGCACGAGATTTTTTGGAGGGAAAAAAATCTTTGTAAATTATATTTCCTCTGCTCATATATTTGGAAAAATGTAGCCACAAGTTATATCAAATTAGCTTTTTCATGCCAATACAGGAGATGCCATACCATCTTGACTCTAATTTTTGAAGAACTAGGTGTTGTATGTTGCCTCCTTTGGAACACAAAGCAGAGTTGCCTTGCGTGTTTCGTTTTGGTCCATCTGTCTCTTTTTTAAGTGATTTTCTTTGGTATTTTTGTTCCTTTGGCTTGCTACTTCATTCACTGCTGGAGGAAACAAAAATGCCGTTTCTTGTTTTTCTTTATAGCTGGTTTTTCACCTCTTATGCTGTTAACCAAGATAAGAAATCCTTCCTTTAATTGCAGGCCATTCATCAAGCTTCCTGCCAATTTAGTGCAATACATACTCTCAGTTGTAAAGTGGTTACATGAAAAGTTGGGTCCCAGATACTTCAGTTATCCTTTATTAGTTCATTTTTTTCAGTTAGCTTTACACACCCGAACTTTCAACTGCACAGCAGCTCAAAAATATATCGGATACTCACCAATAGTCTCCCTCGAGGTTTAAGTCTTCTTGTTTCTTTTAAATTGTTACTCATGAAATACTCTGTATTCTTGTTCTTTCCCATTTGAAATTTTGAATTATTAGTGACAACTGATTATGTGGGGTATAACTATGTGACAAATGCAATGAGGAAAAATGTGATGTAACAAATGATGACTTGTTCAATGAAAAAATTATTGTTTCTTTTTTCATACTGTTCAGACGCCAGTCCCACATACAGACAAGTAGAGTACACACGTACACACACTCTAGAGTGCCTTATTTTTATTTTGTCGTTCCTTCTGTTAATCTAGGTACTTCAAGACATCAATTAAAGATGGATTCTTTCCCTTCATCAATTACTGAAATTTGTTTTCAAAGTATTCATCAAGTAATTTATAAATGCCGGAAACAGTATAAATGATTAACCAGTGGCAATCACTTTCTTTTCCTTCATATTTTACTTAAGAATTGTTCTAAACAGAATGAATATTTTATTTAGCAGTCTATATATGGTACAGAAATTCTTTATATTAAGACTTGCTTTTATATTCACTGATATTGGATAATACAGGAAGGTGTCACATTAACCATAGAATCATTCTCTCATTTAGCCAGAGATTCATCCTTCTCAAGATGCTGCGGCTCTGTTGAACAGTCAAAAGCCAATAAGTTGCTTGGCGGTGGAAAAGGTTGGAACATAATGCTTTCTTTGTGTTACAATGTCTAAATTTACATCGATGAAGTTTTGTTCTCTTGATTAATGTGTTTGCAACTTTTGGTGGAAATGGAATGACTTGGAGCACAATGTTAGGTATACCTTGTTGCATGGATTTGTGGCTCATCTTGTTTGTATAGCTATGTCTTAACCTCTAGTTCATCCTGACATAAAGGCACCACCAACAACAGTAAATATCTTGCTTGTAAGCTTGCCCATATATCAGCATTTTTTGTTTATTTTAAGGGTGTGCTCAGCTCGGTTGCAAAATTTTGAAATTAGATCTTCTTTACACTTGTATTGGTCCAAGATAAATAGAACGGTGATGAAAGAGAAATGCAACTCATTTGCACCCATACTACAATTTTTTTTTTACTCTCCTCCTTTAGTATGAAAGTGGACTGAATGATTTTTCACTCATGTTCTTCCACCATTGACCACACACCAAGGACTGCAAATAAAAAAACTTTTCCATCCCACTCTATTGCCACTCACTCCCTATTTTCCATCTTCCCTTACAAGCATACCCTCAGATTGCATCAGTAGTGTACTTTTCTTTTGTTAGTGTCTTTTAGTCATAATCATGAACTCATATAATTGATGGGCAAATGGATTTCTTTTATCATAAAAAAGTGGTAGAATACAAAACATGGATAAAATTGAATATTTGATGGTACTGGCACATATGTTAACTATTCTGAATCATAGCACTTTGGTAACCTTTTGTCAAGCCAAATAATATTCAGCTTTATTGTTACAGTGGCTGACATTTTGTTGTGGAGAGACGAGAAGACATCCTTCGCATGTTTCCTTGTGCTGGTTTTTTTATTTTATTGGTTTTTCCTTTCTGGAAACACTTTTATATCATCTGTTGCGAGGCTTTTGCTGCTTGCCACTTTACTTCTCTGCGGACATGGCTTTCTGCCATCAAAGCTGTAAGTGCGTGCATATATAGACTGAAACTTTATCTTTCTTCGTTTTTAACAAATTTTGAAAGCTTTGTCTTCTGGGCATTGCATAGCACAATTTTTTCAATGAATAGCCTGTTGCTCTGTTATTCAGCAGTTGGTCCTCTCTTTGTTTTCATCTTTCTGGTTACATCTTTGGCACGACTAGATTTGATAGTAGGCATGGCTTATTTATTTAATTAAATTATTTCAAGATTGATATGATCTATATCCCAGCCATTAAGGCTACTCATATGTCCCCACAAATCGGTCTTAAGTACAGGTACTATGTCATATTTCTACATTTAATGGGGATTTTGGCTCATAGGTCCATAGCAACTTATACCTTCATAGGTCACTGAAAAATCT
Source organism: Calophaca sinica (assembly GCA_037113605.1). NCBI lineage: Eukaryota > Viridiplantae > Streptophyta > Magnoliopsida > Fabales > Fabaceae > Calophaca > Calophaca sinica. Next base: position 76,603,852 of record CM073734.1, read on the forward strand.
TTTCCAATCAATAACTGTGCAACACTTTGCGACAGATTTGGTTTCCCTATACAGAGGGTGCCCGCGTCTAATTTTAAGATCTCTGATGCGGTAGTGAAAGATTCAATTGCAACTGCAGTACATCTATGGAACAAGGGGTTTCAAAATATTAAGGGACTGGCCCAAGGGAACGATTGGTCTACATTTTTCAAGGTAAAAGATGTGGTCTCGATTTCTTTTTCACATCTAAATAAAAAAGTCCCTTCCTTTCTTGTTCTAATTAAAAAATTGGCATGGATCCTATCATGTTTTTTTATCTAGCTTACCTGATTTCTCTTTACAACCAAATAAGAGAAAATAATGTAATCTCTTCATTTTCTCTCCACTCAACTTTCCTTCTTTCTTTTCTCTCAAAAAAAGGCAGGCTTAGAGAGGCGTCTAGAAAGAATGAATGATTATTGCATGAATAAATTTTTACTGTCAATACGATTCTAGGATTCTTTTTCTTCATGTGGCATATTTAAACCATTGCAGGTTGCGGTTATTCTTTACCTTCTGAAGTTGATCTTATCGAAGTTGTTAACAACATTGATAGGCATAGGTATGGAATTCTTGTTGGCAGTTGCAGAACTTCATTGGTTTGCATGCTTTCATTTTAACCCAGTCTGAATTTATGTAGGTCTGGTCTTCGCATTTATGTCATTTTTTGTTTACGAGCAATATGAATCAGAAATTGATGGATTAGCGGATATTCTATTCACCATTTTGAAGGAGTTCACGGTATATTTGATGAGAATTTTACATGTTTACGTATCGCGGCTTCTGCATTATCATGGCAACTTTCAGCGTTCCAAAGAACCAGGATGGGTGAAAGAGCTGAGATAGCCAAACAGAAGTTTCACCTTAGCTCTGCGATGTTCGAGCTCCATTAGGCTATCTATTACTCACAAACACGGAGTTTTGTCCCTATGAAAAAGTTGGGGAAGATATAATCACGTTTTTAAGAATGCCCTTTCTCCCTCGTTCTATCTTCTGTAATCACAATTGAACTAGTGAGTTAGGCTGTTTGAAGTTATCGTGTTACTGTGTTTTAACGGATGAAATATTAAGAAATATATATATTGATTGATTGATGGTTCATTTTTTCAATGTGTATTGATTGATGGTGACATCAATGATCGAGCAAAACACCTATAAAATATTGAGTCTCACGATTGTGTGTAGTAATTTCTTTAAATAGTTATGCAAATTACTTCGAATTATCTATGTATTATTATATTATTCAATATTAAAATTCGATTTAATTTTTATGTTCTACATTTTATGATGTGCATAGTTGATAAATTTTTGAGAAATAATATTTTAATTGGATTCTTTGGATTTAATAGTTGACTTGTGTTTTTTCTTGTTTGCAAATTGGTCCAAAATTATATAGTATTTATTTAATTCATTCATATTAAAATTTAAAAAAAATTATGTAGTCCTTTATAAATATAAGCTGTTGAGGAATATTTGCTAATGTATATTTTTTCACTTATTTATAAAACTTGAGTTTAACGAGGACAGAGATTCATTTATTCTAGAAGTATTAAAGTGACTTTGTTTAATAACTCTTTATAGACAGTAAATTTTTTAATTCAATCATTGAATGTTAGGATATTTTTTCAACGGTCGCGCTATTTCAACAACTAAAATTATATAACTTTTACGATAACTTTCTAAGTGGTTAATGCAGTTCAAATATGTTGTTAATTACATTCACTGAATGGTTAATGAATATACCAGATGTTGAAACTCATTAACCATCAATGTAACTTCATTAACCACGAATTTTAACATGATTAACCATGATTTTTAGGTGTTCAAATCTACATGTTGTTGAATATTTGGAAATCGTGGTTAATTACATTTAAATTCGTGATTAATGAAGTTATGTTGATGGTTAATGAGTTTCAACACCTGATATATCCATTAATCATTTACTAAACATAATTAACTACGTATTTAAACTGCGTTAACCACTTAAAAAGTTTTCATGAAAGTTGTCTAAGTTTGATTGTCAAAATATCATTTATCTTATTTCAATGATCAGGGTCAGCCCAATACCACCTACTTAAGCCTAAAGCGAACTTCGAGGCGGGACCTTTTTAAAACTAATAATAATGATATTTTATTAAAATAAACAGATTTTGTCCTTCTCCCCTCTTTCTCGTGTGCGCGAGCTCGCACCTATGTGTGTGCGTGGGTAGTCCTTCAACTAGGAGTGGTTCGGGCAGGTTTGATGTCGTGCGTGTACGCCGGGTGTAACACCCTGCCGAGACAAGGTGTCACTTAAATCCTAACACAGATGTTCAAAGCAAATACACATTTGACTCATCATCAGAATGCGCAAAAGGACACACTGGCCGTGATGTAACACTGCTTCTAGTCAGTTTCCCCAACAGCGGTCACCTCCGCTAGGTCCTGCTTCCCAAGCTCTAAGTACATTATCTTCTAGTTCATCTGCTATTCATCATAATATAGTATGGAAAACACAGAAACAAAGGGGTAAGACACTCATCAACCACCAACAAGCAGGAAAATAACATAGCAGATAGATTGTCACCATGCACATCACAATCATATCAACACAAACATAACAATCGCCATCTTGAACATTATAATCATCAACACACTATTACCATGCTCATATTTTTGAGCACAGAGTCATGGACCAGACCACACTGATACATCATACTGACAAACCCGACCACACGGTCACGGATCACACCATAGATTGACACATGCCACCGGTCTTTCAGGCCGATCACCGGCCCTACAGACCTAACTGACATAGGATACCGAGCTTTCGGCCTGATCACCGGCCCTATTAACCCAAACCACAGATCGCTGAATATTGCGGGCCATTAACGCCTTATTCCCTAGACCGATCACCAGTCTCAGGGCACTGAATACGATAAGTTGGTTGTCTCGGGAACATATCCTGATAAGCTACAATCTCTGAATTACTTCGTACCTTCGATACCACGAACATGAAGAGTCTCGTCAGAATGACCGAGTCCATACCCCTCAAGGTCTTGGCCGAGTCCATACCCCTCAAGGCCACCGACTGATCTTATTACCATCCCGTCGATACCTCAGGTACACTAACCTCGGGTACACCGACCCGGCTATCACCACAAACAAAGTATCGACGGTAATATTTGCTATCACCGTTTAGGGATTCGCAATCCTCTAACTAGAGGGCGTCCCCCTTGACTCTAAGACCATACTTCATACTCGCAAGTATTAAATCATAATCAAAGTTATCATTATATATAACATAACCACCAACATATACAGCACAACAACCAGCACTACATCAATTATCATTCATCCTTAACCATCGTAAGGATCAATCCTAGTGTTGCTCAGGCAACATACCACTGCCATGTTATCAATTAGCACACCAACAGTCACACAACCATAGAGCATTCATATTAATCAGCATCACATCAATCATAATCCATCCATAGCTTTCAATAAATCACTCCTGTGGTTGACAGACCACTGACAACTGTCCTCAGCTATCACAGGTCACAGCCCCTCTCCTGAGGTGCTGCTTTTATCAACTCCTAGTAGGGTTAAGGTCCCCTACACATACTAACAGTACTACTCTACCACCTATTTTCCTTAGTGATTAAGATATCTTCTCCCTTACCTGACTTATAAGACTGTCGCCGCCTGTGTCCCACTCCCGCGTCCCGTCGTGCCTCCAAAGCTCCTCCATGTGCTCCCAAGAATGCCTTGGAAGAAGGTGAGGAGAATGGAGGGTGAAGGGTGGTATTTATAGCCATTTTGGGTCCATCGCGTCGCGATGGTCTTCAGCCACAAAGGCAATCGCGTCGTGATGAGGAACACATGTCAGCAATCTCACGCTCCGATCCACCGACTTACCCACCAACTTAACCACTGACATGATCGCGTCGCGATGGAATCCTTCATAATCTCTGTCGCGTCGCGACCATTCTTATCCAGAAAATTCTAGTTTTTTGTCTTTCTAGAGGATCGTAGGTTATTTTATGCTCTTCTAAGTATTTTCCAAGCCTATTTCAACCCTAATTAAGGTTTCAAATTATCGTTTATTACTTAATTACTGATTTAATATTATTTTAAAAATCAGGATGTCACACGGGGGGCTGAGTTTAAGGATGTCATGTGAATCAATCTAAAATCGGTCGTACGATTCTCTGTGACATGAGTGACAAGTGTTTCTTACGAAATTGATCACCTTGAATTCTTATTGGTTGATGGTTTGGCGTTCCAAATGCATCAATGAATGCAGTTTAATCCCTTAGATGATTGGTGTACATTTTCCAGGTGTTCCCTCATTCGCTTGAGCCTATAAAAAGACGTTGGTGCCTTCCTCTCCTCTTCATTCACTTCCTCGTCCTCTTAGATTGGTTCCTTATTGTGCTTTTTTCTCTCTGTTGAACGGTCAGGGTAACCTAGTGGCTCCATTATTGTAGGTGTATGGGATCCATGGGTTTTCAACATGGAGAAGAGGGCATAAAAAGGAGCTTTTCCAAGCTTCTTAAGGGTTATCGACCCTCCAAGACTTGGGTTACCCTAAATGTTCCTTCTCTAACCATGACGATAAATCTCCTATGGATGAAGAATATCCTTCCTCTACTTTCTTCTCGTTTTGTTTTTCTAAGTCATGGTTTTTCAGAGGCCTTGAAGAACATGTGGAAATTATGTTGGAGGCTTGGGGTTCTGACTAAGTTCCTCCCCCCAGAGCTAGTTCGAGTTTACTCGCGATAATTTCAAGTTTAGCCTAAGTTCTTAGTTCGCGCTCTAAACTAGTTATCATCTCCTCGACACTAATTCCTGATGCGGAGCAGACCCTAGTGGACTCGTGACCAAAGCTTTAGTTGACGAACCGCTATTAGGTCATCCCTTAAAGTGGATCAGGATGCCGAGTGGTTCTTCTACTAAGGCCAGCAATGATAACGGTAGTGAGTTTGAACTCAACGAGTCGTGGAAATGGAACCTTGAGTTCTAGGCAAAGAATGACATTTTAGATGTTATAATTTTTACTTCAAAGGACCATCATTGTTTTGACGAGCATCAAATTTAGCAAAATATTTAGGAGGCTCTCCATGGTATGATGTGGGTGGCTTCTTGCATATGTTGTGCCAATGCTACTATTATCTTGGGGGAATTGCCCCTCGTATAAGACATGTTGGATTGTTATAGCCCTAGTCTAGTTTTACTACTTTGGGATTTCTTCCTTTATCCAATCCTATTTGAAAAATGGTTACAAAGGATAAGGTCTATAATGGTGTGTGGGTCTGGAAGCTCCTTGGTTTAGATGAGGTCGTCAGTCGATCTGTTCATGATAGAGGGGCTAAATTGACGACAGTCTAAAACATTCCCGCAGTGGACCCTTTTGATGGGCCGACCTACCTATTAATGGACTGGGCCACTATCCTAACCCAGTCCAACCACCATATGCCATGCCAACACAACTATGATTCTTATAGCTGATTGAACACTCCAAAAGTTGAAAAACACACAGGATGAGTTAGAGACGACCAAATTTGAGGCGAAGGCGACTAAGAGGGAATTTGATGAAGTAGAAAAGTTGTTGAGGTGGCCACTCAATAAGCCTGGGAAGCTGCTCATTAAGTCGAGGAAACTCAATGAAGTGTCAAGACTTAGAGGTTAGATAACAAATAATTTTTAAACTCGACAAGGAATATGTTTTCTCGAACTTAGAGTGCCATATTCATTCCTAATTTGAGTTTTTTTTTACTCGGTGAGGAATTTGCTTCCTTCACGGGTATCCACGTGTATGGATGCCACAATACCCGCCCCCACTATGTTAATAAACGAATAGAGAAGATACTCGTTTATTTTACCCATGGGTATCCATTAAAGTATTCATACCCCAAATATCCGTGGGTACGAGTAAAATTACATCCCGTCACATGATTCGCTTGCAGTTAGAGTTTTTAAACATTTAGATTAGTTAAATTCTATTGGGAAACTCAAGTCCCATATTGACTAGAGTTAAGGCATGAAAAGAGTTTAGAAAAAATGGACACCCCTCACTTTAGAAGTCGGTTTTTTGAGAATAAGTTAGGCCAAAATTTTTTTTTAGTCGATAGTTAAGCCCAAAATCTAAAATGAGACTTGATATTCTTAAATTATTTTAATATTTCATATAAGCTTTTTTTTGTTGGAATATTTCATATAAACTAATTACATATACTTAAGTTATAATAATTTAAAATATATTTTTTGGTAAATACTATTCTTTTTTTTTGGTAGATATAATTTACAGTATATTTGTTTAATCTTTAAATTTTTATTGAATTTAAAAATATTCACGTAAAATGCTTGCTGCCTTTTTTTTTAAAGAACAATAATTTAGGAAGAAAAAAATTTTAGGAATTTTTTTTTGAATTTTCTTTAAACAATAAATAATGAGAAAAGGGGACACATTGTGCCAGTGTAAACCAATTTTACACTGACGTTCAATGAGAACTCACTATTGTGTAATTATTTTTAAAATATAGTTACAAAGTGAGGTCGGGTGACAATATGATAAACTCTCATTATAAATTGTTGGAAAAATATTTTAACACTTTTTAAATGATAATTTTATAGATAGACTGAATTATTTTTATTAAATGGATTTTCAAATGAATTATTTTTAATCCATTCATTATAATCCACATAAAATTTTATCAAATCCATACATTTGTTACGCATAGGTTGCACAAATATTTTTGGATTATTACACAAGGTAACGGGGCGGGCACCCGGCAATTCACCACCCGTGAAAGCGGAACATTCTTGGCCTTTCCATTTCTCACGGTCTAATGCTGCTGCGACAAACTATTAACACAATTTTTTACTTAGGAAAAAAAAAAAAAAAACTGAACGAAGGAACCAAAAAATAAATAAATAAATTAATTGCATTTATATTTTAACCTTAGCCCGTTCCTCGTTCTCCATCTCACAACAAAATTTTCATTATCTCTTCTCTAGGGTTCCTCTCTCCTAAAATTTGACCCCCAATCTCCCGAAGCATCGTAGCATTCATAGGGATACCTCTTCCTAGGGTTTTCCAATCGCAATGCCGCTTCCGACTAAATCAACGAGGCCGCTACAGGAAGGTGGCAAGGACTCCGAGGAGTCTTCGACCCCTTCGAACAACCTATGGGTTGGGAATCTGACGCCGGACGTGACGGACTCCGATCTGATGGACCTCTTCGCTCAATACGGCGCTCTCGATAGCGTCACCTCCTATTCCGCTCGCAGTTACGCCTTCGTGTTCTTCAAACGCGTTGAAGATGCAAAAGCCGCTAAGAATGCTCTCCAAGGCTTCTCTTTCCGCGGCAATTCCTTGAAGATTGAATTTGCCAGACCGGTTTGTTCTCACCTTTGCGCTCTCTTACATTTCACTTTCTCTTCGGATTCATGTACTATTATTAATTATCATTATTATTATTGTTCCCCCTCAACACCGCAATTATTCTTATTCTTATTCTTCTTCTTATTATTATTGCATTCAAGGTTTTCGGTTTTTCCCCTTCTTCTGTTTTTCCTCGTTGCAAGTTGTCTCCCGAAATTGCTCAAACATGCGTTCTAATTGCTCAAATCAAATCCCTAGATTCTGCGTTTTTTCCCCATATTATGCTGAAAACTCGTTGTACTTGCGCTTGATTGGTTGGTGCGAAGCTCGGTTGTGCCAAATCGTGTTAAGCGGCGAATGAATTAGGTTATGTTTGGAAATCATGATTGAATTCATTAGGGAGGTAATTTTGCTCTCATTTTTACTTGATTTAGAATCAGTCATATTCTAATATATAGAAACTAACGTGATTTTGCCAAACAAACACGGGCCGGTAGGTCTAAATTATAATCCAAACATCTGCTTAGTCGTCGTGATGATTAATTTAAAATTTAAAAAACAAAAAATTTATAATATTCGAAGATTTTTCAATTTGTTATTAAATGAAGGGCGAATATTTGATTCTCGAATTTGGATTGGCAAAAGTTGTTAAGTGGTTGGAATTTAGCGACGTGAATCTTATCCTATTAACAAATCCTTCACATCTCAAAAGGGATCCTGAAAGCTTGTCTTGTGGTTGATTTCTTAAGGCACTAAGTTTTAATTAATTAATAAATCTCTTATACAAACTGTGCATCGTTCGGGGTAATTGATTAGAGCGTAATTGTGTATTGGCGTCAGGAACATGCAGAAATCAATTTCTGCCAACGAAACTTAGAGCGTGTCCATGCCATGTTGGAAATGAATTCATGAAACTTCTAATGCGCATTGGGCAACGCTTAAAAACATTGGCTGTGACATGTAACCGTAAGTGACATGCAAATTCTCAAACATCTTCAATGCGTGAAAGCTCTCTGATCTTTCTGTGCGTGAAAATATTAACCGTCGTCAAGCTACAAATTGGACATGAACACTGAATACGCGGCAGGGACAATTATTTTTCATTACGATAAACATGAAAAAACTAAACAGTGTACAACGCCAAAGAACTGTGCTTTGCCTTCCTCTTTCGCCATAAACTTTTGAAATTAGTTGGTAAAAAAAAAAACCTCCCTGGTATTTTATTAAGAAAAAACACAATAATTTATAAGCCCCCAATTCACCAAGGAAACATCCACCTTTAAAACCAACGATTACAAAAGAACAATATATATAGAGACAGTATGTGAGATGGGAATGCGTGTAAGCAGACATCAGAGGAGAGTGCTTCTTAAGCAGCAAATATCTGGTGTAGATTTAGAGATCATGGTCTGGAAAATATGTTGAAGTTTGTGAAATTGTAGCATATAATATAATGTTGATTTAGAAAAACGCATAATGCTGATATTAGATAAGAATGCCTTTTGAGGTCTCTGAACTTGTATCGTATCTGATCTGGAGGATAATTAAATTAAGCCTAGGACCAAGTTGCATGCATCTGCATAATTTTCCCGGTCAAATTACAGCTAGTTTCAACTTGATCTTCGCACACCTACATACCAGTTTATTAGAGAACATGCGTTACTGGGAAAATCCGAACTAACCTTGATACAGCCGTCAAACAACCCCCCCTTCCCCCACCTCCCTCTCTCAGCCCTACTAACGGACAAATCCTAGTCCTTCAAATAAAGTAACTCGAAGAAAAAGAAACAAAAAGACAAATAAAATAACGCTGGTGCTATTTAAGTATAAACATTAATTATGCTTTAGTACCGTTACCGGTGCTCACATATAGTGGCAGGACAAAATCTAAATAGCAACCTGACATTTAATTATAATGGACCACCATTTTCTTTTTAAAGTCCTGTTGTTTAAGTTAAGAGTTTCAACTTAGAAGGTGTCTTGAATTTCCGGACAGGACTTGAAGGAGGAAGGCACTATTTCATTTTTGGGAATTGATTGAGGAGCTGAAAATAAAATTTATAGAAGTAATACCATTAAAATAAAAACTCAATTATGTAACACTATGGAAAGAGTGCACTGGGTAGAATCAGTCATACAAATGATGGACTCTAGTTCTTAAGTTTCTCTTTTATTGTGATCTTGAAAGATGAAATTTCAAGAAACTTTATAGCCTGTTTGATTTCTTTCCCATTTCCTGTTCAATTTTCTGTTTTCATTTCTTATTTCAGTTTTAATTACAAAAACTTGACTCTGTTTTTGTTTTTTTTTCTTTTCTTGTTTCTTATTTCAATTTTCTTGTTTTCATATTTTTATACAGAAAACTGATAAAACAATAAAAAAAGTTATTTTTACTGTATCCTATATAAAACTTTGAGAACAGAAAATAAAGTGAAATTAACATGACATTTTTGTAATTAAAAATGAAAAGAGGAAATGAAAACAGAAAATATTTTGTGAAACCAAACAGGCCCTTAGAATCATGTAAAGAATAGAAACTGCAAATGTGTAGGTGATATGGGATGATGGCCTATATGGTTAGCTATTATAAGTCAGTTAAGTTTATCTAATGGCTTTGAACTTGGAAATGATGTATTTTTCTTTATTTACCCTATTTGTAATCTTCTTTCATATTTGATATCTCTTCCTTGATCAAAATGATTATCTATTTGTGTTAATTTTTTATCTTTTCGTCTTTTTTTTGGGGGGGGGGTGTGTGTGTGTGTGTGTGTGTCTTTGGTCATGACATTAACCTATGAGCGTGGACAAATTTGACAAAGATGTCAAAACAATGCATTTGATACTAGCTATGCCACTTTATCCTGGTTATTTACCAACAGATTTTAGGTAGTATTTGGAGATATTCAGTGATAGACCGATAGGGCCTTCTGCTCTACAGGTAAATTGCTTAAAAAAATTTACTCTTTTGAGACCTACAATACATGGTATCGGCAAAATTTGGCTATTTTACTTGAAACCATTTGCATGATGGTTTGCTGTTCACGGTCCATTATATTGATTGTAGAGTCTAGTTAATGTGGGGAACAATTTGGGATTGTGAGTAGACTCTTAGAGTGAAGTGTCATCTAGCCAGGATGAGGGACAATTTAATTAATGGCTTCTATAGCCATGGCAATTGTTAGAAGTTCCACATGCAAAAATGAGATGGCCTGATTAGTGGTTATAAGTGGGTGGCAACCCTCACCCAATAATCGAAGTCTATCATAGATCCATTGTTGGGCTACCTGTTATCGCGCAACTCAGGTCACGCTTCAGATGTCCAGTCCTGGGTGCGAGGGGTGTGTTAGAAGTCCCACATGGAAGAAAGAGATAACCTGATTAGTGGTTATAAGTGAGGGGCAACCCACACTCCATAAGCTAGCTTTTAGAGTTGAGTTAGGCCCAGTCTCAAATTCTAATAACAATTTTATCTTATATTACCTTGATTGGGAAGTGGTTGAGTTCTACACTCAATGATGCGTGAGCAATGAGAAAAAAGAAAGAGGTCGTAACTTCATTCTATTGTAGTGTTACTGTTCAACTCTCTGTGGTGCTAGTATTCTGTGCCAGAACATAACCTTAGAGATTTTAATTTAATCCTGTATCACAAATGTGGCTTTCACAGAAAATAATTTTCTTTGACAATGTCATATGCATAATGCATTTGCTAAAGAAGTGACATGACTTCCTTTTTTCTACTTGATTATAACAACAACAGCTAAAGCCTTTTTCCACTAGGTGGGGTTGGCTACATGAATCAAAAGATGCCATAATGTCCTTTTTCTACCTAATTGCCTTTATTTATTTACTAGCGGCAAGACGGGTACTACCGTGCCCGTCTTTCCGCATTTCTATTGCGCTACGATAAATACCTATAAAAAAATATATAGAAGTTTAAGTAAGAAGAAGAAGATGCCGTTTTTTTTTTTGCAGTTATTTTTCTTGTAAACTGCTCAAGAATAAAATAGGAAGTAAATTAGTATACTAAAAAACAGTTATTGAAAGTAGTTCCCTTTATATAATGGTATAAATTAAAAGTGGAAGTTATCATCTGATCATTGTGGTGTTTGTGGTGGTTATTCTAAAGGTTATTTATGTCCAAATAAAAGTCTACACCAAAAGGGGATATCCCCTTTATATATAGTTATAGATTTATTTATTTATTTATTATTCCTGGCCAACCCAAGATGTGAACTTCTTGTCAACAGTTTAACTGTTAAATTCCAAGTAGGGATTATTGATATTATAAAGTGGTGGTGCCTTTGAATAGCTTGAGGCGAAAATACAATTTTCTTTTAGTAGTAGCATATATATTTTTTTTTATTGAAATGTGTTTGTTTCTCTTTAGAAATAACTGCATGTAGATGCTAAAATGTGCATTTCTTATGTGTGTTTAAAGCATCCAAAAATTCTGCTGTTTCCAGGCAAAGCCATGTAAACAGCTTTGGGTGGGTGGCATTAGCCCTGCTGTTACAAAGGAAGACTTGGAAGCTGATTTTCGTAAATTTGGTAAAATTGAGGATTTCAAGTTCTTCAGAGACCGAAATACTGCATGTGTTGAATTTTTCAATTTGGATGACGCTACTCAGGCAATGAAAATCATGAATGGAAAACGTCTAGGTGGGGAGCATATTCGTGTTGACTTCCTCCGGTCAAATTCTACAAAAAAAGTAAGTTTGTACTTTAGAATGTTGGTTTTGTTTCTTTTTTTTTTTTTGTTGACAAAATTGGTTTTTTTTCTTGTTTTTCCACTTCCATGTATTAATTGGTTACCCATTATACTACAAACATCTTGACACCTCATGGTAGCATCTATAATTTCAATTAGGTTACTGAGGAGTGGTTTTTTGAAAATGATGCAGGCTGGAATTTTTTTTTCCCGACAGAATGCAGACTGGAATGTTATTTCTTGCATTAATAAAGAATTCATATTTGAGCAAATAACTTTTTTGTAAAGCTTTTTACATTTTAAAATGGACTTTGGTTGCTTTTACTTTAAGGTTTGATTTGGTCCGGAGTGTTTTTGATGTGAGCTATATTAGCATTGCATTAATATTTTCTAGAAATTGGTGGATTGGGTGTTAGGTACTGATTTAGAATATAGAAGAAACATTATGTTCATTGATAGAAACCTCTATTACACTTGGGTATTTGAGAGACCTGGAACCTGGAACTCTCCCTCCCTAATTTCCTTTCCAATACTCAAGACACGTCTCTGTAAACTTCCCTTGTTTTTTATATCCTATCATCATCTCTCTTCCTCTAATTATGTTCATTGATAGAGACCTATATTACACTTGGGCATTTGAGAGACCTGGAACCTTAGGTACTGATTCAGAATATAGAAGAAACATTATGTTCATTGATAGAAACCTCTATAACACTTGGGTATTTGAGAGACCTGGAACCTGGAACTCTCCCTCCCTAATTTCCTTTCCAATACTCAAGACACGTCTCTGTAAACTTCCCTTGTTTTTTATATCCTATCATCATCTCTCTTACTCTAATTATGTCCCTAACTAACTAATCCAGTAACCAAGAGGGTTACCTAACACTGGGTTGTTTCTTCTTGTGTATTTTTCGCTCTTCTGCATGCTATTCTGATGTAGCTAACATTTCCTTTGCTGATTGCTGTAGGATCAATTGCTTGATTATGGGCAGTTTCAAGGAAAAAGTTTGGGGCCTTCTGATTCCTATTCTGGACAGAAAAGACCACTGGTGAGAACTGAGTACTGTGCAGTGTGCATCAAATTGGAAGTGTGTTGCATTAGCCCTGTTCGTCTGTTTATCATCGCGTTATTGGATGTGATGTGTTGACACTAGGAAGATAATACATTGTTAAGACTTGCATGCACCTACTTGTATAATAGTTGATGTTTTCTCTATACCTGTAGCTTGAACTTTATTGTTTTTACTTATTAATACTCGTTCTTGTGTCAACAGCATTCACAAAACCTAATGGGGAGAAAGGGTGATGGTCAACCAAGTAATATTTTGTGGATCGGTTATCCTCCTAATGTTCAGATTGATGAGCAAATGCTGCACAATGCCATGATTTTATTTGGTGAAATTGAGAGAATCAAGAGTTATCCTTCAAGGAATTATTCATTTGTTGAATTTAGAAGTGTTGATGAAGCTCGGCGTGCAAAAGAGGGCCTTGAAGGACGCCTTTTTAATGATCCTCGAATAACAATTATGTTTTCAAGCAGTGACGTAGTACCTGGCAAGGATTACCCTGGCTTTTATCCTGGAAGTAATGGGCCAAGACCTGACGTATTCCTAAATGAGCATCCCTATCGACCATTACAAATGGATATATTCGGTCATAATCGTCCAATGGTTCCAAATAATTTTGCTGGACAGTTGCCACCTGGCGGTATTGTTGGTCCAAACATACCAATGCGGCCTTTTGGTCCTCAAGGTGGTCTTGAATCTGTTGTTTCTGGCCCTGAATTTAATGAGATTGGCACAGTACACAAATTTCAGGATGGTAGCTCCAACAATAAGATGGGTCCAAACTGGAAAAGGCCATCTCCTCCTGCACCAGGGTTGCTTTCTTCTCCTGCACCTGGTGTTAGGCTTCCTACAAGATCAGCCTCTGGTGCATGGGATGTACTTGACATAAACCATATTCCAAGAGATTCTAAACGGTCCAGGATAGATGGTGCATTGCCTAATGATGATGCTCCATTTCCTTTAAGGAATATAGATGATCGTGGGTTAGCTCTAGAACAAGCATATGGGATCGGTCCAGCAAGCACAAGGATTACAGCTGGAGTTCATGGTTCTGTCCAACCTGATAATATTGATCATATATGGCGCGGAATTATTGCAAAAGGAGGAACTCCTGTTTGTCGTGCTAGATGTGTCCCTATAGGGAAAGGGATTGGGACTGAGCTGTGAGTATAATTTTATGTGTTCTTAATGTTTCAGTTTAATTTTGCAAATGTGAAAGAGAATTATTTCTTCCAGTAAGTTTCTTTCTGTTGACTTCTTTTGCATTTACCTCTCCTTCTCCCTCATTGCTAGCAAGGTCCACATCATATGTTATTTCCTTTGCATGTAATTTTTTTTCAAAGGGAAATATATGGGTTTTATGAATTTTATTTGTTTGTGCTGCATGCTAGCTTTTCTAGTATATATTTGATCTTCCATTGTATCATCAGGATGAATGCTGTGCTTACTGCTCCTTGTATTTTACTTCGAAAAAAAAACTCTCTTTAAATTTTGTATTTTCTATTATACTTTTGGTTAAGAAGCTAATTGATTTTGGAATTGTGCCCATTTACTTTTTCCATGAAAGTTTTGGTGTCTTGTCCTAGTAGTCAAAATGTATACCTGTCTTCAAGGTCTTGTTTTGATGTTGTATTAAAGTTTGTTTTGTCCTTCCACTGCAGCCCTGATGTTGTTGATTGCTCAGCTAGGACGGGATTGGATATACTCGCGAAACACTATGCTGATGCAATTGGTTTTGACATTGTTTTCTTTCTGCCTGATAGTGAAGATGATTTTGCTTCATACACTGAATTCCTTCGCTACCTTAGTGCAAAAAATCGTGCTGGTGTTGCCAAATTTATTGATAACACAACCTTGTTCTTGGTACCTCCTTCCGATTTTCTGACAAAAGTTTTGAAAGTCACTGGACCTGAACGTCTATATGGTGTGGTTCTCAAGTTTCCACCAGTGCCAAGTGGTGCGCCATTGCAACAATCATCGCATTTGCCTATACCGTCAACTCAATATACACAGCAGATTCCTCCCTCACAGGCTGAATATGATATGACTCCTGCAAAGGAGGAACAGGTTTTGCCAATGGATTACAACAGATCTTTTCATGAGGATTCTAAGCTTCCTGCTAAACAAGTATACCCAGCTACAGGTGGCCCCCCTTCAGTTCCCGGTGTGGGTCCAGATTATGCTTCTAATACTACTGCTTCTGGGTCCCAAGCTGGAGTTGCATTAACACCTGAGCTTATTGCAACTTTAACTTCTTTTCTTCCTACAACTGCACAATCATCTGCTATTGATGGTGCCAAGTCAGCTGCAGGCTCCTCGACTCTGAAGCCTCCATTTCCTCCCATGGCACCTAATGATGGAAACCAATCTCAATTATGGAAACAGGATCATCAAATTGCTGATCAATCCATTCATCCTCCTCAGCAGTTGAGGAGTATGTATAACTTTCACAATGCTCATTATCAGCCTTATCCGCCAGCACCAGCTCCTGCTCACAATGCTCAAGTGGTCTCTGGCGGTTCTCAAATTCAAGACACTGCTGTCAGCCTGCAGCAGCAAGGTGCTGTTTCATCTAGACACACGTCTAATTTTGCAATAGCTGCTCAAAGTGGACCGGTAGCTGTATCTCCCCATGTCAGTCAGCAGTATCAGGGAACCGATCCCTCTGTTTTATACAATTCTCAGGCTTTCCAGCAACCTAATAATAATTCTCAGTCTTTCCTGCAACCTAATAATTCTATTGCCTTACATAATCAAGTTAACAGTGCTAATCCTCCACAGCAACAAACTTTCATGCCATATACAGTGGACCAAATAAACGCAAACCCTCCCAATCAGCAACTTCCTGCCTTTGGAGTTGGTCAAGGTACCTCAGATTTGGAGGCTGATAAGAACCAGAGATACCAGTCAACATTGCAGTTTGCTGCCAATCTTCTACTCCAAATACAGCAGCAGCAAACCCAAGGAGGGCACGGGCCAGGAATTCAACAATGAGGATTTTTTCTGTAAGTAATCATCCCATGACTAATTTTTTTGAATGGGTGAAATCCTTAATATATTATTCCTGCTATTCAGTTGCCCAGGTCGGAATATTTTTCACATATAGAGGTTGTGGCCATATTTATATTTGTTTCCCAATTACTTGTTATGTCAGGGATATAAAAATGTTTTGCATGTGATTTTCTGGCTACATACCTTTGTTGCAAATGTGTGTAAATGATTTGTGGGTTGTAAACCCGAAATTTTGTAAACCATATACATGGGGAACTAGGGAGTTCTTAAGTATAAAAACCTACAAAGACAAATTAAGCCCTTGTAAACAAAATGCGTTTGTTAGGAACTCTTGTGGTTCAAAGTTTATTGAGGATGATCTTGGAACAGATTACTTGGTTTGCATCTTTTTTACATAGAATTCTCCCGGATTAATATTTCTGCAGTACTGTCCTTGGTAAAACTATTTCATCTACTGACTTGAGTTTCAGATTTCAAAAACATCAACTTTGTACCAATCCCTGTGATATTCATATAAATATGCCTTTGTTACGGTTCTGATGTGTGTAGTAAATACCCATTTGGAGTAGACTTCACTACTGCTTATCTTTTGCTCTGGCTTTAATTCTATTCATTATCATCTTAGTTATGATTGATTTAAATTTGTTAGGCTTTAAATTCCATCACATGTTCTTTTCATTTCTGTCTCAGATGTATGTCATAATGTTTCTTTCTATATATTGTTGTAGTGTGCCTTTTTGGTTGAATGTGTTGTTGGCATATTGACTCTTGAACTTAGCTCTACTGCACTTGCATAATAATAACTTTTGCTTCTAAGTTTTGTATCCCATAATTTTTTAACTATAGGCTGTGATCTCTCCTCTTTTTTTTTTCCTTTCACCCCTTGGAAGGTAGTTGTCAGGGTTGGAAATTCAATCACCCTCTTAACTTATTTTAGCTCTAACTGCACTTGCATGATAATAACTTTTGATTCTAAGTTATGTATCCCATAATTTGTTAACTATAGGCTGTGATCTCTCTTTTTTTTTTTTTTTTTTCTTTCACCCCTTGGAAGGTAGTTTTTAGGGTTGGAAATTCAATCACCCTCTTAACTTATTTTACTGAGGTGTAATTTCCACCATGTAAGGATCTTAAATGTGCTTCTAAAGATTATGTGAAGATACTTGCTGATTAAATTTGTATATTTAAAGCTACCATTGTTTACTACTTCCTATCCGACCATAATCAGGGATTGGTTGACTGAACCAACCAACAAATTTGGTACCACGTTCCTATTGTGAATTTCCGCTAATTTTTCTAGAATACTCCAACATTGAGAATTCAAAGTTACAAATTCTACTTAGGGGTATGAAAGGTGTAATATTATGAAGATAAATGACCCCCAAGATCTTGATACCCGCTGAAATTTATAGCAACTGCGAATTTAATCCTAATGAGTTTGCCAACTTGGGTCAGAGATTAGTTTTTTAACTGACGTAGTTGATTATGAAACTTCGTTCAGGACCTTTAACGGAAAGCTTCAACTCTTAACTGCACTTTGTAATTTAAGGACAACCATATAATATTCACGTGGTCAGTCTCATTTTTGGCATGTGCTATATTCAACCTTTTACCTCCTAATATAAAAGCCAACATAAATTATCAAGACTAGCATCTATCCTTAGGAAAAGCCAGCACCTGGATAACACTTAGTTTGTTTGTTCTTATAAAAATGCTTTAAAAAGATGTTAGGAACTTTAATAGAAGGGTTGCAAACACTAAATTTTATGTATTCTCATGGTTCGATTCGATCAACATTGATGGCTTTGTTTGAGGAGACATGGGAACAAAATAGAGTCAGAGCACATGGCCTTGCTGTTCCATGTGTAATGGTGGTCTAGTTGAAGTCCGTTGTTATTACAGGTGAAAATTCAACAAGATGACAATAATGGTCAGCTACTGTAAAATGTTACTATTGAATGACAAGTTGACAAGCAAATATTAGATAAAACTGCTTTACATCCTTGATTATGCTTTCCCTGTGAAAATTAAGCCAGTTTAAATTGACTTAAACTTAGGATGAAGAGTGTAGCAGACCGTAGAATATGCTATAAATAAAATGAAAATCACTCATGTTTTTGTTTATTCAGTCTTTTCAAGGACTTCATGTTGAGTATCAGTAGCTTTGGGACAATTAATACATGCCTGGAACATCAGATTTTTCAATTTTTCCATTGATTGTGAGTATCTGTGAAAATTACTTTCGTTCTATTTAAAACTACCTGAGAGAACCTGCGCTGCTCAGCACGGGTGAGTGACAAAGAAAAACAGAACTTAAAGAGTGGTTAAGTTTTTTATAGGAAAATGATTTTTGACAGGAAAATCGATAAATGGGTTTTTGCCATGTGCTATTTTTCTTTTCGAAAAAAAAAAAGAGAAAAGACTTGGAAGGTTTTTTCGCCTATGATGGCGATTGCCGTACTGTTCAAAGGATGGGTGGTTGTGATAGTTTACTGACCGATGAGTGTTGAGTGCTTTAGTATCAGGAGCAACATTGAAGGCTGAATTTTATGTATCATTGTTGCTCCTGATATACATAAAATTTTCTTTGCCCGACTTTTCTGAATACCAAGGGCTTCTTTATAAATAACATTGGATCAGGTTGAGCAGTGATAAATGCTGAATTGAATCTAAGAACTACTATGAAATAAATGAATCGGCTGTCACGTCTCATTATTTTGTGAAAAACTGATTAGTATAATGGTTATACTCGTCTCAACATAATTATGTAATTCACTATTCTTATTTGTTGTGTTTTACGGCAAGGTAGTTTCTGCGTAACGAGATTATATTGCTAACTATTGTTGACAGGTCTGCAAAATCATCACATCCTGATTTTCTCGTTTATTTTCTATTCTTCATGGACGCGTAGGTAATAATGGCTGTGCTTAGAGAGACGCATGTACGCTTGCGACACTGGTGACGACGATTTGACAAATTCCGCAGGCGTCTTATAAATTATTATTCATAAAAGGAATATCACTCTGTTTCCCCAGCTTACTCTCCTCCCGTCTAACGCATCTGTTATCTACAAACTGCAAAATTGTAAGGCTGGTTTTTGTATGTAGTTTCTGATCAATGTTCGTAACATTTTTCATCTCAATCGTGCGAAAAGGAATTGTCACCGACTGCGGGTCTTATTAATGCTCAAATGTTGCGTTTTTCATTTTTTTGTTGCGTTGTATTTTTTTTTTTTTTGACAAGATTTTTGGTTGTATCTTTGGTAGACATGTTAAAATAGGATAAAATGAGTTTTGTTTTATATATCACTATATCATAAATAATAGAAAATGAGACGTAAAATTGAAATTTAAAATTAATATATTCTGTTTTCACTAAATAAGATTAAAGTGAAAATAACAGGACTTTGTTCTTGGTCGATGAAAATAACAGGAAAAGTGGTTCCTTTTTTTCTCCATGCGCTGTGTCAATGGTTACCTTTGCGTGGTAAACTACGAGTGGGTATATAACGTGTTACGGTAACCTGTTAAGTTCTATTAGATGTTACTCCAGTTATCAAAATTTGTTATAATATAGCGGTAGACAACGTAATTATTTCCACAATATTGTGACAAATTCAGACTTAAATCTCGTATTATGTTAAGCCAAATAGCAAACGTTTTCTTACGGATAATAATAAACGGTTAGTGCAAAGATATTTTTTTTGTCTCCTATGAGGTGTGAAGTAAGGTGTTCGCGGTGCGATTTGATTCGGTTTTGAAGTAAAAGGTAATCCGATTCAAATAGTAAAACAACATACAGTTCGGTTTGGCTTTGATGACTTCTTTAAAAAAAATCTGATGAATCTGATCCAATTAAATGCGGTTTAGATTGGATCTAATAATTTGGTTTTTATTTTTTTGCCAAACATTACATATTAATTATTTATATATTTTTTTCAAATAACATATTGAATTATTTTTTTTGTAAATATTTAAAAAGTGAATTTACTTAAAATTCTCTTTGGATTTACCTTTTTTAAACAACAAACGGTTCGGTTTGGATTAGTTCAGTTTCAGGTAAGCCAATCGCAAATCGAACCGAATCGCACGGTTGACGGAAAACGTGGCCCAAACAAATCCAAATAAATATTGATTTTTTGCGGTTTTTTATTTTTTTGAATCAGTTTACTTTTTTTTTTTTACATTGGTTTGGATTTGAACACCATGTGAAGTATCCGGTATGATGGCATTAAATGTGTTAATTTGTGATGGGATTTTTATACTAAAAAATTAGATTTATCGATTTTAAGCTTTGATATTTGTGTATTGTTTAGTTAGAGGAAAGTGTAATTCGGATTCTCTACGTTAGAGATTTCATGTATTCGCGAAGTTGGCAACTCGGAGTCGTTGGATCATGATTGGAGGACTCTGGTTTTAAGCTTTGTAAGTCGGCCTTAATAGCAAAGTCGAAATCAGAGCCATCTGATTTTGATTCAACGACATGGAGCAACTGACCGAGTGAATATGTGGAACCTCAGTATGCAGAGAACCCAGATTCAATTAATGGTGGACAATGGGGTGAGGATTTTTAAAAACCTTTCTTATTTAGTTCAACATGGGGTGGGGGGAGGAAAAACTGAAGGAATGAAAATCTTTTCTCAACTTTCCCTCGTTGCATTTTGTGTCTACGATTCCTATTACTTTGATGCCTCACCTTTTCTACTTATTACAGTGAGCCCTTAACTAGAACTTTTTATCAATTATACTCTTCATTGAAATGGGTCTAGAACACAAAACATAGCATAATGATTTACGAATACCGGTTATACCCATAAAATATTACATGAAAGGTTACAAGGGTATAAACATAAATTAATTTTGAAATTTCTTGAACAAAACAAGGAGAATTGGGATTTCTCTTCCCTTCTCCTCCTATTAACCAAATATAGTTAATATCTAACTAAAATATCTTCCTCTCATTCCTTTCTCTCCTTTAAACCAAACACTTGCTTAGAGTTTTCTTATTATGTGGGAGTAAGTTAGAGTTAGTTGTAGGACTAACTTCCACGTAATTGATTCTGTTATGACAATTGTAATCTAGCTGTAGTATATATTCTCATCCCCTGTAGTCTCTTGGGTTAATGAAGTCAGAATCATAATCTCCTTCTTCCTACAATTGGGGTTTAGGGTTTGGAGGTTGAAAAAAGAGATTTAAAAATAAAGAAAAGAGGGACTAATTTGGGTCGAAAACGGAGGGACTAATTTGAATCATTTTGGTTCTGTCTGAAATGGATTGCAGATAGGGACTAATTTGGCCCCAAAAATTTACACAACATCATTTTACACGCTGACATTATTTAACAGACACATCATCAAAATAAAGGTACACATCAACGCCTTGACAAACATTTTTTGGACGGAGCCTAACGGAGGGACTAATGTGTCATTTGTTTGTAATTGTCAGGGAGTATTACAAGACTTATTATATGTTTCTCAAGAACTGAATTGGGCACCGCATTTTTTGTCAGAGACCATTTTGGGTATGCACTCACAAGCTTATCTCATATTATGACTTTTTTTTAGACACTACTTCAAATTGTATTTGAACTAGTTACCATACCCGTGTAATGCACGGGTTTCTTACGAAGTTCTTAGAATTGAGTGAGTGATGAGTTAAGTCTTAACTCTTAAAAATATTTGAGTCCAAATTATTCATTATTGTTTTGGTCATATGCACCATTGTGGGAGGTTTTAAAAACTTCAATTAAGTGATTATGGTTGTTGACTAGTTATCAAAGGATAGTGTGCCAGAATTTGCTACAATTACCATGAACCATTTGGTTGAGACCAAAAACTTTCATCCAATATTAACAATCAAAGTCATGTTGCTAAGATCGGGTTAATAGAAATACTGTCACCCACCATGACTATAATCTATACACTTAAGCAAATCTATGAAGCTAAGCAAATGCATGAAGCAAATGCCAGATATTACTGAAGCTTATAATTGTGATTGTGATCAAACAATATTTTGAATAGGCTATCTATCAAGTTCTTGCAATATCTCTTCATATAGTCTCTCTCCAATTTGAATGTAACAGAAAAAGTACAATGTGAAAGAAACGTGCAAATCAAAGTGTAAATCAAAATTATATTTAGTTACAACATATAGCCAAAGAGCATTGATTCCCAACATCAGAACATAACAACATATAGCAGAGGATACTTCATTCACTGCTTCAACTTTCCCTTCATATTTAGAGGCCCAAAAATTTCATCTATACCTGTGATAAAAGTTAAATGAAAAAGAAGTTTAAACTGATAT
Source organism: Calophaca sinica (assembly GCA_037113605.1). Taxonomy (NCBI): domain Eukaryota; kingdom Viridiplantae; phylum Streptophyta; class Magnoliopsida; order Fabales; family Fabaceae; genus Calophaca; species Calophaca sinica. Next base: position 76,626,329 of record CM073734.1, read on the forward strand.
GTAGCCAGGCTGAAGTTTAAAAAATTCAGGATCATATTATAAAAAGTTCCAGAAGCATTGAAATATCAATGCCATGAATTCCAATAAAAAATGTTGGATACCTACACAACTACAACCAAGTCAACCTGACCGCATTCAACAGACACCAATGCCAAGAACTCTAATAACTTTCTCGTACCATTTTTGTTGTTTGTTTCTGTATGAACCCTTCAATTAATCCATGCTTGGCTTCAAATGAATCTTACCCATCTAATGCAAATGCGAGCTCAGCTCCTATAGGCTTCGTGTCCTTTTGTCACAACACAATCAATAAATTTCAATGACCAAAGCAAGGCCATCAAATCCAACTAATATTGTGGCTATTTCAATGACTTGGATGCAATGGATAAAATAATTAAGCAACCACAAACATCCATTAGATTTTTGACATGCAGAAAAATAAGATTAACTTCGACATTTAGCAAAACCAATTTATCAAGTAGTAGCTTCTGATCCAAATACTGATATCACGTTAATTTTTGCTCCATGTTGTAGTTCCATATCTAGTCCTCTAACATAATGGAAACATCATCATCCACCCAAGTCTGTGTAAGTGCATCCAAGAAAACACAGAAGAAAAAATGTGAAGGTAAAATTGAAAATGCAGAAATAAAAATATGCAAACAATCACCAACAGATGTATTTACTCTGCTCAAGTACATCTTTTTCAAGTGCATTTACTTTGCTCAATGAAACAATGACCCAGAACACCAGGAGCTGTATTATGAACATTGAATCTATTGGCATTCAGATGTGTTCTATTATGTAAAACTATGTTTCCAAAGACTTTGATGTATGGTTACATGCAAGAGCTAACTATATAAAATATCCTTTAAATTACCCCAGCATATTAAAACAAAAAACAGACATTAGATATCAAACAGTAGTTGAAGATTGTTATAATCCAAGTGTGAGTGGTTAGTCCCACATTGGCTAAAATATGGCTAAGTGAAAGATATATAAGAGAGGTGACCCACATACCCAATGCCTTAAGGTTTTGGGTGGAGATATGGTGTTCGGGTCTCTTAGTGGCCCTTGTCCTTAGCCCGTTGTTGCTCTCAGGTGCTCCCCAGACTCCCCAACAATAGGTATTAGAGCCGTGGTTCGGCCTAATGGGGGAGCGGGAGTGGATCCTGCCGGTTCTCTCAAATGTGGGAGACTCACACTTGGGGGGAGAATGTTATAATCCAAGTGTGAATGGTTAGTCCCACATTGGCTAGAATTGGGCTAAGTGAAGGATATATAAGAGAGGTGACTCATGTACCCAATGTCTTAAGGTTTTGGTTGGAGATGTGGTATCCGGGTCTCTTAGTGGTCCTTGTCCTTAGCCCATTATTGCTATCAGATGCTTCTCGGACTCCCCAACAGAAGAATATGGGAGGAAGGGGGCTAAATCGTAAAGCTCATAATGTTTGTAGAAGTGCTTAACTATTGGACTTCAAGGTCAGAGAGAAAACATATACATAAAATGGGAAAGTGAAGTTGAAAATACAGCCCGCGCATTTCCATACCTGAATGCATGTCATTGCATCTTTCTGAAAAGTCTCACAAATCTGAGCCTCTAAGCTATCCATCAAAAGCTGCATTACAAACCTTTTTTTTGTGTAAAAATTCCAAAATTATTTATATGAAAATGCAGACATAGAAGCCAATAAATAAGTAGAAAACAACAGGGCAAAGAATGCTTACTTGCAAGGGTGACCGTAAAAGATCCTTGTAACCAACATAGCATAAGAAGCTAGGGGTCAAGAGAATATAATAGCAATCATGCTATGCCTATATTACAAACATATACAGGGGCCTCTGCCAATGAATTTCAACCCCATTATATACCGTATGTTAAATGAAAGAAGTGAGGGAAACGATCTTTGCAAAGAACTTTGGGAGATCAATTCCATTTACACGAATGATATTCTTGCTCCCTCGTTAAAATTATATCTAATTATATCTTTGGATGATATTGGTGCAAAAAATATGTAGAATGCACACGTAGAATGCAAAAAAGAATTTATTCTAATGGATCACAAGATGTCAGAAGTTGTAATACGTGGAGTGCTTAGATACAGACAACTATTTTAATCTTTATATCAGACTCCATTAAAACCTTCTCTTTTAATGAAGGCTTGGGTGAAACATAAGCACCCTCTCCATAAAATAATAATACAAACCTTAAAAAAAGATATTAGATAACCCTTTGAAAAATAAGATTTAATTCACAAATTAATAAAAAAAAAGTTAATTTCCCATTCAAATTGTATTTCATCACTGAATGTGAATCCATGCTCACATGGCTACATTATGTAATCTAAGCCAAGAACTGTAACTCCCATTGCAAAAATCTATAAAAGAAACTTAGAGAGATAAGCACGCTTAAAAAATAAAAGCAGACCAAATAACCTAAAAACCTGAAGGAAAAAAACTCTGAAAATGCAGTAGAAGAGGAGGAAAAGAGTTTTACATGTACCTGCACGAGAGAAAAGCACACATGCAGGTGAGCCTTTTGTGTTGAAGATGAATGAAAAAGAGAGAAAGACATTGTTAGCTTTTGCGCTGCTAAAAAATATAAGGGAAAATGAGAGATATTTCTTCGCTTCTTCCTCATCATTTTACCCTCTCACCAGTTTCACTCTGGATGTTTGATGGAAATGAAAAATCAATATCTGAAACATAAAAAATATTGTGAGAGAACAACGAAGGGGGAAATAAATTAAAGAGAGAACAGAGAAGGAACATAAATACAAAATATTGTGTGACCCATCGCGAGACACCGCGAACCCAGGTGAGAAGCGTCGCGAGCCACCGTGAAGCTAATCGGGCAAAGCACCTTCTCCCGCCGGTTGATGATGGTTTGATTTTGAGGCTCGTAGAGATGGAGGGAGAAAGTACAAAGAGAAGGCAGAGAGAGGTCTGCAAGTGATTTCGAAACGATAGAGAAATAGTCTTGTGAGATGAGAGAGAGACATGTCTGTGAACAAAAAAGGGGAGTGTGAGAGAAGGCCCATTTGAATTCAATTTTTGAAAGAAGGGTGAGAGGTGTCTAATACATTCCGAAAGTTTTCTTTGTTTTTCCCAATTTGGTCAATTTTTTTCCTGAGATGTGTTGAAGAATTTAACCATTGTGGGGTTGACACCTGTAAAAAATTGCCCAGTTCCTTTTCTTTCGTCGAGGTCTAGTAGTTTTTTTTTGCTTGCTGATTGCTTTTTTGGCTTTTTTTAATAATTCTTTAATTGCTTCCGTTGATTTGTCTATTCCTTTAATATTTGTTATTTGGTTTTTTCCATTTGTGGTGTGTAATTTGTCCACTTGTGAAATTCTAAGAGGGCTTGAGAGTGTACCACCTGTCAAAATATTCCTTAGAAGTGGACTTTAGATATATACTAGTACTATGACCCGTGCATGCGCACGGGTCGATTGCGTTGCCTGGTACAAGAAATTGTAATAAAAATTTATAAACAATAAAATGTTCTCTACTTTTTGTATCCATATTGTTTCAAATAGATAAATCAATAATATTAAACAATAATAAATACTACAGTGTCTGCTATGGCACATCACCAAATATTTGTGAATCAATACTTTCAATACTCTATTTCGCTTGAAAAAGTTGAATCAATATTTTCCTTTCCTCACTCAGGAACCTCCCTGTCTTTGAAATAACACCAAATATTTGGATTTAGATAAACCAATAAACTAAATGAAAAATCATGTAATCAAAGGCAATATGATAAAACGAATTTATTCTATTACTATCTGTTAATATATCTTCAGGCGTGATAGAGGCTAATAAGATAAAAATAATATGTAAATTTTCGTGTACTCTAAAGGGGAGTTTGTTGAATTCTAGCTTGTAAGGTTTTCGCTCCCTATAATTAATTGAGTGCCTAGAGCATATGTAAATGAAAAATAAATAGTTAACCATTCATTCACAATTTTTTTTTATCCGGGTAATAAACTAACATGTTAATGTGTGTGTGTATATATATATATATATATATATATGCTTTCAAAAAAATGCTTATATATATATATATATATATATTTCTTACATAGAATTTAATTGTAAATATAAAAGAGAAAATCTAATCAATACAATACTGCAATTTATTAAAAAGCAAATAAATCTTATTCCTGGCAACTGTGACATGAGCATCTTCACATTCAATTGGAAACTCATATATTGCAGTATCCTCATATGTTCCACCTTTATTTTCAAGTAAGCTAACTCAACACAGTGGAAGGAAGGGAAATAAATTATTTGCATCAGTTTTATAGTAAAGTGCATAATTATTACAATTAAAACATAATAATGATGTAGGAGTGAATAAGCAGAAGGGAATGAACATACCTTCTTTTATATCTCTTACATCAATAGGCCTTTACTTTTGATCCCTTCATTCACTTTGGGGTAAAGGGCTATTTAAAATTTGCATTTTTACAATGTCACTCAAGAAAGGGGACAATCTATGAAGATTATTGGTCTATCAGAATCACAGAAAAATATTAAAAAGTTCTCAACTTTAGTTAATTATGAAAGCAACTGCATTTCCAAAGTGAAAAAAGCCTTAGTTAATTATCTCCAGTACACACTGACAAATAAGATCATGATAATCAACATATTAAATGTCTATAGCATTCTTCACACAACATGTTCAAACCACTATCCATGCATGCTTGCTCCAAATCTATACCAATATCATCAAAACATATACACACAAAAATGGTCCAACACAACACCAAAGTCACACTACACCTCATTAAGTTTTGATGTGCTTTTTTTTAGATTGGTTGAAGATAGTTGATAGGAATTAGATTTTGCAACAGAATATCATCAAGATAGATTTCTGATGTAAACTCTTAGCAGGAGAGATACTTCAACAGTTTCAAACTTCCAGAGATAGTTTGTTGCACATTGAAGGTACAAATATAAGAGCTGCTCAAGTGCATGGAAATGCTCACGTACACAATTCGTTGCACATAAGGGAGCTTCTATGTAATCTCAACTTGTCACAAGTAGTTTAATAAAAGTTTATTTAATTCGACATATCAATTGCTATTTCCATAAAATAGTACTATGATTGGTATAAGCAGTTCATATGGTGAAACTCCAAGGCCACATCTATTCCTAAGTTTTGGATCAACATTTCTTCTTTGAGATAACACCCATATTTTTAATCTCCATTGGAAATTGGTTGAATGCATTAACGATCTCGGTTCCAGATAGCACCTTGTGGTGATATAATTCAGAGAATGGTGGTAAGCAAGCAGATGAAATCCTCAGGGGTGGCAAGGTTGGGCCACCACCTGGCAAGTTCGTTATCAGAATGCATGACATTCAAACCTTTGTCGTGAGGTTCACATAGGTCCATACCAACTTCTCTAAATTGACCATATGGGGAGCATAAGAATGGTCTTCATTAAGTAGTATAAATTCCTTCAGCCAGGTTGTAACCTGGAGCTGCTAAAGCTCTATATAGAAAAATGAAATTATTAAATCTTAACATCTATATCTAGGTACTTTGTAGAGGATAAAGTTAAATAAAGAGAGCTGTATAAAATTTTGTCTCATTCATCGCATTTGAGAACTAAAATATGAAAGTAATTTGATGCTAAAATAATAACAATCCTAAAGTTGAAATGATGCTGGGATCTTTTGAATAAATCTATCAACTGGGCTTTGTCATCAAAATGTAAAATCTATATACAAATATTTTCAACAGTGAAAAATAGTTCCAATTAACACTGATTTCCCAATTAGCAATTGCATTAGTTGTCTTTGGGCTGGTAAGATAATATATGTGAAAAGCATATTTACAGAAGGGAAATCAGTGTTAATTGTTTATATGATAGATATACCAACTTCCGTTGATTTGTTTATTTCTTTAATATTTGTTATTTGGTTTTTTCCATTTGTGGTGTGTATTTTGTTCACTTGTGAAATTCTAAGAGGGCTTGAGAGTGTGCCACCCGTCAAAATATTTCTTAGAAGTGGGCTTTAGATGTATATTACTATTGATTTATAACTTATATATTATTATTTTTCTCTATTTTTATCTTTAATATTTTAATCAAATTCACCATCTACCCTATCTAAAATATATAAATTTCTATATCAAATAATTTGAAAATCAATTTAAATTACTAATATGTGCATTAGAACTAATTTGCCTAACTAGACATGTATTTAGAATAAAAAATAATATAAAATATACTTTTATCTACGAAACAAAAATTAAGTTTATATTAAAAATTAAAAATATATAAACATATTATCATTTTATATATTTTATTATTATTATTATTATTAGGATTAATAAGACATGTGCTGCCGGTTTAAATTAATTTTACACTGATATCTAACGAGAATCTATTATTCTGTCATTTCAATCTACTATTATAATTATATTTTAAAATAACTACCGAATCATACTGCGTAAAACTATTTTACACTTAAGTGCATCTCCCATTAATCCTTATTATCGTTCATCTTCCTGTTAATAACTTGTATTCATTATTTTTACCAAACACTCTTTGACATCGTAGCAGAGACACAGTTCTGTTTCTGTAAAAGAGGTGGTGAAGAGAGGAGAAGAATTGAAGGAAGAGCAATTGATTGAGAAAAGGATGGAGTTGGAATCGGTGGGCGATTTAGCGATTCAGTTGATTCTGGAAAAGCTACCACCCGAAAACATTGCTAGCGTTGCCTGTGTGAGCAAGAGGTTTAGGTCTTTCGCTTCCGAAGACGCTCTTTGGATCAAAATCTGCTTCCATGAACTCGCTCTCACTCAGCCCCTTGATCATCTCGGAAACCCTCTCCCTTCCTTCAAGGTCACTCACTCACTCACTCACTCACTCTCCCCCTTATTTTCTCTCTCTCTCTCTCTCTCTCTCTATAAAGATTTTAATTAATTATTACGTGGAAAATAACTCTTAATTTTTCATTGTTGCTAACAAATTCGTCGATTTGGTTCCTTTTTCGGTGGGTTATGTACTGAAAGCGTCGAATTTGTTTCGTGTCTGCATACTTCAATTTGAAGCACTGGGTGGGTGGGGTCATGCTGCTGGCTGTCCCTTTTATCCCTTTATGTGTGCTGAATTGGATGATGCGATGTGTTTTGTGTTGTGTAGCACCCAACGACTTCGCTGCGTTGACTGGGTCCAAATATCATACAAGTTATACCTATTGTCCTGCTGTTGAGATAGATATCTAATGAATGGGTAGAATAGAGTGGAAATTGGAAAGGGATGGGACTAAAATTATCTTACTATTGTTTGGATACTTTGTGGTAGAAAAGAATTGAGTATGGTTTTCGTTTCCTTGTTTGGGAAGTGAAAATAATATTAAGAATTATAACACTATTGTGGTGGTTCCAACCCACCCTAAAATTGGTTCAGGTCTATCCCTTTCCACCAATCCAGACACAGCTTAATTACTAGCATGCTTTCTTGGCAGTACTTGTGAAACTGACTTCTGATTCTGCAGTTTGCTTGTTGATGAACCTGCTAAATTTATGGTTATGACGATACTTTTTTTCTTGGTGAAATGGCAACAAGTGTTGAGGATGCTATGGATGCTCTGTTGCGACAGACTCTTAATGATAGAAACGCTTTGTATGCTAGAATTCAAATAATGCTTTATGAATGTGTATAAAATCTTGTTACGGCTATAAATCAGACTATCTTTTGTGTTGTGCAGGCAACTTATCAAGCTTGGCGAGAAGCTTTTGTTATGTATCCTTGGTCTCTTGTTAAGCGTGTTAAAAATTGCTGGGACAGAATAAAGACATGGCTGGCCAATAATTTTCCAGAAGCTGAGGCCACCCTTTGTAAAGGTGCGTCAGAAGCAGAGATTCAAGAGTTGGAGGATGTCTTAAAAGTGAAATTGCCTCTTCCTACAAGGATCCTTTACCGCTTACATAATGGGCAAGAAATTGCAAAAGCAGAACTAGAAACTAACACATTTGGCAGTTCTTTGGGAATCATTGGTGGCTACTCCTTCTATAATCATTTGGTGAATGTTTATTTGTTACCTATAAGTCAGGTGATTATGGAAACTCAGCAAATTTCGCGCCACGTAGGCTTTTTGAGAAGATCCAAGTATGTTCTCGTGGCTGCTTCATCCAGTTACGTTGAAAAGTTGTTTTTCCTCAACTGTGCCAATGGTCAACTATATGTTGGAACCAGGAATCTTCTTACCAATAGAGACATGATCCCTTGTGTACCTCATAATCTGATTACTTTGCATCATGAGTTCAATAGTGAACTGATACAGGATGCCATGCTACTGTGGTTAGAAGAACATGGTCGTCGTTTACAACATGGCTTTATCAAACTTCATGAAGAAGGAAAGAACAAAAGCATCAATCTTTTCCCAGAAGAGCCCCCTCTTTGTTCAACTGCCGTAACCAATGGTGTGCAGGTAGGAGAGTGTATACTACCCCTTATGGTTGCTCTATTAGCTTTGTTTATTAGGGCATGAAAAATAGTACTGCCATGGTAATGTTTGATGCAGTTTGCTAAGTCATATTGAGATGCATGGAGTATATAATGTCATATCATATAAAGCTTGGCATGTTATATGCTTTTCTGAGGGTTGGACATTTATATCATATCAAAGTCTATGAGATCTGCTGGTAAAGGCTTTGTTTTGCTTTTTATGCATTGAGGAGAGAACAGTTGGTGACTTTTGCCCATTGCTGGTGCATGGAATATTCCAATACGCTTGTCTATTCTTATGATTACAGGATACTTTTATGAGTACTGCTTATTTCTTATGATTAATTTTCATGTGAAAACTTATAAGTATTGCTTATTTCTTGAGGTTCGCGCCTCGGCATTGGTTATTCCTGAGTTGGTTGATCTTCAAGATGACCTTGAGAAGTACTTATTTGCCTATTCAATCCGCATGTCCCTACAACCTCAAGGATGTGTTATCAATGGAATGACCTACAGCTCTTGCCAGCTCCATTGGAGGCGCTGGATCATCCGTGCTAATGATATTGTGGTATCTGATGTCAATGGAGAAGCTGTCATAGGAATGGTATAAGTTCCCCTTTTCCCCTGCTTTACTATTTTTAGTGTATTTATCTTTAATATTGTACTGTCTATTCAATAAACTTGTGTTCTAGTCTAATACATGCTTGGCTGTTGGAGCACAAGATATTTTTTAATTGCAACAATTGTCTTGAAATGTCAGGTGAGATATTAGCCAAGTAGTGAATAGGTCTTCAATTCTCGGGTAGTAATAACTTAGTTGCACCAACTACTCTGGGATTTTACACATTTCAGGATCAAAATTTAGATAACAATTGATCTAAGTACATTGTGATCAAGGCTTAATTGCTGGATTCTAATAAAAAAAAATTCACATGTATTCTGATGTGTTAAATTTTACAATTGGAAAGTGAAGTGAAGATAGTAAATCATGGGATCGTAACACAGATCGTAAGATCCTTCGAAATTGATAAAGTTCATGTGTGTATATGCTGTTTGTATATGCATATAAATTCATATCTATGCATATGAAATAGCATAAATAAGAAAAACAACCTTTCGGTCATTGCAAATGCTTGACCAAACTTAAATTCAAAATCCATAAGCAGGTCATATACTATTGTAAATAATTAGAGTAAATAGTAAATATTCACCTTTTGTATTTGTAACCTAGTTTATTTATCTGGCCCATTACTCAGGCCCATTAGGTTTAAGTCTAGCATAGTCTATATAATATCGATTAGTGTGTGTATACTTTCTTAAGTCAATAATATATTATTCAGATATATTTTCTACATGGTATCACGAGCTGTCGATCTTGACGGCCTTGCTTCTGCACATAAACCCTAGCCGCCACCTTCATCGTGGTGGTTGTTTTTTTCTTGCTGCCTTCATTGCAGCTGCTGCCTTCATTGCAGCATGTCTCTTCTGCTGGTTAATGCGTTTTTTTTTCTTCCCTCTCACAAACACTTGATCTGCCACGTAGGCAAACACCCCTATTTTTTGACCATCTGATCTCACCACCCACACCATTAGCCTCGCCTTGAAAAACCGAGCCAGACCCAAAAAACCTCACCGCCACCCTCAGCCGCACGCGCCACCACTCTCCGGTCACTTCTCGGGCGCGTATAACCCACACGCCGCCCTGCACTGTTCCATTCGACGCCGTACTTTCCCAGATTGTAGATCGGCACCTCCTCTTTCCGTTTTGGGGGTTCACTCTCCGATCCGAGAACTTTTATTTTCGTGGGTTATTTGACAGTCGTTTGTTCGTTTTTTTTTTCTTCAGATTATTACATCTGATCTGCTATTATGTCTGTTGTTATGAAAGACGAAGAAATAGTTCAGAATCCTCCACCGCCTAAGAATCCTCCACCGCCTCCTCCTCCTCTTGTGGAGTCGTCAAACTTGATGAACTCTAATGCTTTGCTAACGCTGCACCCCAATTATCGTCTCAATGGGAAGAATTACTTCAATTGGGCTCAATTCATGCGCACGAATCTGAAGGGTTGTGGCAAATTGAACCATATTGAAGGGACTCCTCTCCTTAACACTGATCCTGGATTTCCTACTTGGGACAATGAAGACTCTCTCATTATGTCATGGATGTGGAACAGTATGATTCCAGAGATCAGCGGGAATTATATGTTTCTTGCTACTGCCAGGGAGATTTGGGATAGTCTCAGCAAGACTTACTCCAAGAAAAAGGATCTCTCTGCCCGCTTTGATTTGAAGAGCAGGATCTTCAATACTAAACAGGGAAGTATGTCTGTCTCTGATTACTTTGCCATTATGAAAGGGTTCTGGATTGAGTTGGATCAATATCAGACTCTCAAGATGGAGACCCCCAATGACACGCTTGCTTTGAATACTTGTATTGAAACTGATCGGATTTTTGAGTTCTTGGCTGGGTTGAACAGTGAGTTTGACCCTATTCGACTGCAGATTTTGGGCAAGGACTGCCTTCCTTCTCTTGATGAAGTGTTCTACATTGTGCGGGGTGAAGAGAGTCGTCGGGGTGTCATGCTAGGTACCAAACCTTCTGAAGGATCTGCATTAGTTGCCAGCAAGACAGGTAGACAAGGATCATCCAAGCTTGGGAGGGAGGATCGCTACTGCGAACACTGCAAGACGACAGGGCACACAAAGGACAGATGTTTTTAACTTCATGGGAAAGACAATGTCCTTACCCGTATTGGAGGTTTCAAAGGTGCTCAAGCACATGTGGTAGCATCTACTCCCACACCTGCAGCTTCTCCATCCGGTCCAACTGCGCCTTCTCCTTTGGGCGCTGAAGACTTGAACTGCTTGCAGAACCTCTTCGACTCCTTGCGTAAGCCTTCTAGCTCTAGTTCCCTGACAATAACTGGTAAGGTTCTATGTTCTCGATCGTTTACTGCCTCTGGTACTATTCCTAAAGATGCATGGATTCTAGACTCTGGTGCTACTGACCATATGACCTTCGACTCTAAACTGTTTTCCACCTATAGCCATCATTCAAGCATTCCCTATATTACTGTTGCAGATGGTTCTCACACTCCTGTTGTAGGTTTTGGAGATATTAATCTCCACACCCCTTTCTATTTGCGAAGTGTGTTTCATGCTCCTGGACTCTCAAATAACTTAATTTCTATTCGCAAACTTACTCAGGATCTGAACTGCACAGTAACCTTTTTTTCCTACTCGTTTTTTTTCAGGATCTTGCCACGGGGAGGACGATTGGAGTTGCTAAGGAACAGGGAGGGTTATACTTTCTATCTGTTGAAGAAAATGGTCTGAAGGTGCTGTCTTCCTCCGTCCAGTCTCAACATACTTCTTCTCAAGTCTGGCTTCAGCATAAGCGTCTAGGACATCCTCCATTTTTCTTACTTAAAACTATGTTTCCTGCTTTGTTTTTGCAAGAGTCTGTTGAGTCGTTTAAGTGTGATGTTTGTCAATTTTCCAAACACAAACGAGTGTCTTTTCCTTCTAGTTGTAATAGAAGTGTTGAACCTTTTGATCTTATTCATTCTGATGTTTGGGGCACCTTTTTGTTTTAATATTTCGGGTGCGCGATGGTTTGTTACTTTTATTGATGATTGTACTCGCTTTAGTTGGCTATTCTCGATGAAAGATAAATCTGAAGTATCTCAGTTGTTCATTCAATTTTATCATATGATAAAAACTCAATTTGGCAAGTGCATTAAAAGACTACGGTCTGATAATGGTCGAGAATATGTTAATCAATGTCTTTCATTTATTAGTCAAAATGGTATCCTTCATGAACTAACGTGTGTTGATATTTCACAACAAAATGGAGTTGCAGAAAGAAAAAACCGTCACTTACTTGAGGTTGCTCGCTCCCTTCTCTTCCAAACATCAGTTCCAAACTCATTTTGGGGAGAAGCAATTTTAACTGCTGCCTATCTCATCAATCGGATTCCATCCCGAGTTCTAGGTAATTTCAGTCCTGTTCAATCTGTGTTGTCTTTTTACCCATCTGCTCCTATCATGCAGAGTCTAGAGTCTCGCATATTCGGCTGTGTTGCATTTGTTCATGTCCACAAGCAGCACCGCAATAAGTTGGATTCTCGTGCTGTCAGATGCATCTTCTTGGGTTATGCCCCTAATAAACGGGGGTACAAGTGTTATCATCCTTCAAGTCGTAAACATTATGTCTCTATGGATGTCACCTTTCATGAACAGGTCCCTTTCTTCACTCGTCCTCAACTTCAGGGGGAGAATAGTAGTGATTTGGAATCTGATTCCGAGCTTCTTCTCCTTGGTCCTTGACCTCCTGAGTCTCCTGTTGTTTCTGAGTCTCCTGGTCCTGAGTCTCTTGATCCCCCTGAGTCTCCTGTTGTTTCTGAGTCTCCTGTTCCTTCTGAGTCTCCTGTTGTTTCTGAGTCACCCGTTATTGTTCCTCCTTTACCTTCTATTTTCCAGGAAACAGCAGCACCTTCAGCACCAGCAAAGACAAAGGCTAGTGAGCCAACCTTGACATATCAGAGGAAAGGAAAACCCGACCTGGTCCAGAAACAACCCCAACCGTCTAAGCCGGAGGTAAGTACTGAAATTAACCCTTTTGCTTCTGATTCTTCTATTCCCGATACACTTGATCTTGATCCAGTTGACCTACCTATTGCCTTGAGGAAAGGGAAAAGGTCTTGTGCCAGATACCCTATTTCTCAATTTGTTTCATCTAATTGTGTTTCCCCGCAGCATAAGGTTTTTATGACAGCAGTTGACTCTGTAAGAATCCCTGCATCTGTTAAGGAAGCACTTAAAGATGAAAATTGGATCAAAGCCATGAATGAGGAAATGAAAGCTCTCGAAAAGAATAGAACTTGGGAGATAGTTGAGATGCCAAGAGGCAAGAAGCCAGTTGGTTGCAGGTGGATTTATACTGTCAAGTACAAATCAGATGGCACTCTTGATCGATATAAGGCCAGACTAGTAGCAAAGGGGTACACCCAGACTTATGGCATTGATTATGAGGAGACATTTGCACCGGTAGCAAAGATAAACACTGTCCGTATCTTACTTTCTCTTGCTGCTCATTCTGGGTGGGAGCTCAATCAGTTTGATGTTAAAAATGCATTCTTGCATGAAAATTTAGAGGAGGAGGTGTATATGGAGATCCCACCGGGATTTGATCCAACCAATGGAGAAATAAGGTGTGTAGATTAAAAAAGGCCTTGTATGCATGGTAGACAAGAGCGAGATCCTACATAGGAGTGGGGAGGGGTCATAGGAGCGTAAGAGCGGGGTTCGTAGCAAAGTTCGTAAACTCCTACCAAATTCTCAAACTAGTATATATATGCATATAAAAGCATATGTAGGAATATAAAAACCATAAATAAGTGAAAAAAAAATAAAAAATACCACAAATACTTAATAAACTTCAAAGTCATACACAAAATAAATGCCACAAATATAAGATAAGTGCCATAAAGGCTTAAAAACACCAAATTCTCCTGCTTGCCGTCCGCTCCTGCTTCCGCTCCTGCTCCGCTCCTAACGCTCCTGCTCTGCTGCTCTTCCCAGCGCTCCTGCAAAAACGATCCTGCGTGGGTGCGAGAGCGCTGAGGGGTTGTAGGAGCGTAGGATCGTCCGCTCCTACGCTCCGGAGCGCACTCTTGTCTACCATGCTTGTATGGGCTAAAGCAGTCTCCCCGAGCATGGTTTGGAAGATTTACACAGGCTATGTTGGCTCTTGGTTACAAGTAGAGTCAAGGAGATCATACCCTCTTCTTCAAACATTCACAGGGAGGAAAACTAACAGTACTTCTTGTTTATGTTGATGATATTATTATTACAGGAAATGACTTGGTTGAGAGACAACTCTTTAAGAAGAAATTGTCTGCAGAATTCGAAATGAAAGATTTGAGAACTCTCAAGTATTTCCTTGGGATTGAGGTAGCTTACTCAAAACAAGGAATCTTTATCTCAGAGAAAATATGTTCTCAGAGAAAATATGTTCTTGACCTTCTGCAGGACACTGGCAAGCTTGGGTGTAAACCTGCAGGTGTTCCCATAGAGCAAAATCATAAAATGAGCACTGAAGATGTGAGTGCTAGAGTTGACAAGTCTCAATATCAGAGATTAGTGGTGAAGCTAATTTACTTAGCACACACTAGACCTGACTTAGCTTATGCAGTAAGCGTAGTCAGTCAGTTTATGCATGATCCGAGGATGAGGCACTTGCAGGCGGTAGAGCGAATTTTGCAATTCCTTAAAGCTACTCCAGAAAGAGGTCTCTTGTTCAAAAGAGGTGGAAGACTGACGTTGGAAGCCTATACTGATGCAGATTATGCAGGCTCAGTGAGTGATAGAAGGTCCACTTCTGGCCACTGTACATTCTTTTGTGGTAATCTTGTTACATGGAGGAGCAAAAAGCAAAATGTAGTGGCCATATCAAGTGTCGAGGCAGAATTCAGAGCAATGGCACATGGAATTTGTGAGCTATTGTGGATGAAGATTATACTTGATGATTTGAAGGTGAATTATGGAGGCTCAATGAAGTTGTTTTGTGACAATAAATCAACAATCAGCATTGCTCATAATCCTGTACAACATGACAGAACCAAACATATTGAGATAGATAAACACTTTATAAAGGAGAAGTTAGATTGTGGACTGATAACAACGTCCTACATTCCTACTGGACACCAACTTGCAGATGTGCTTACAAAAG
The DNA here is from genome assembly GCA_037113605.1 of Calophaca sinica. Classification (NCBI taxonomy): domain Eukaryota; kingdom Viridiplantae; phylum Streptophyta; class Magnoliopsida; order Fabales; family Fabaceae; genus Calophaca; species Calophaca sinica. The sequence continues at coordinate 76,641,535 of CM073734.1, forward strand.
GGCTATTTACAGAACGATTCCGCCAACTTGCTTGCAAGCTAGGAATGATTGATATCCACTCACCAGCTTAAGGGGGAGTATTGTAAATAATTAGAGTAAATAGTAAATATTCACCTTTTGTATTTGTAACCTAGTTTATTTATCTGGCTCATTACTCAGGCCCATTAGGTTTAAGTCTAGCATAGTCTATATAATATCGATTAGTGTGTGTATACTTTCTTAAGTCAATAATATATTATTCAGATATATTTTCTACATATACAAATACAACTCAACTCAGAAATTAATAACTTGGGCTAAAGTGGTGACAATTACAGCTTAATAACTCCAAATAGGCTTAGTAAAAAAAAACTCCAAATAGTCATATACAAAACATCAAGTTTTTAACAAATAGGTGGATATGTGCGGGGTAGAACACAACAAGTGGGAGAAGAGAAGTGGGAAAGAGGAGGCTTAGAGTCCACGGGGGGGAGATGTGCTAATGGGAAGGGAGACTACACGGAGAGATGCATACATTAGGGTTTCCATTTTCACCCAGAAAAGTAGGTTTTTAAGTAACCAGGTTGCAAAACCCGACCCACAAAACTGATTGCTGATTAAGCACTTCGATCTTATCGAAAATCATCTGATCTTACTGATCCTACGTATAAGCACTGTGATCGCACACGATCCTACGAGTAAGATCGCACTTTTGACTACCTTGATCAGAAGTTTCTCTTCAGCTGGGAATCAGTTTTAGAATATCCAAAAAATTATATATTCACACTCTAAAATTGCCCTGTTATGAACTGATATTCTGAGCCTAAGTCTCAAAATTCTGGAGCTTGGATGTTAGGTGCATGTATTGATTGACTGCATCCAAGTGATGCTGCTAGCTTAGTTGAACATGTGATTTATAGCTTGCAAGCAGATGAGTCATCCTCAAGTTCAACTTTGTAAGCCACATAAACATTGTACTGATTTAATGGTTCCAGTTTCCAAAAATTGCGAGGGTTTATAATTTGTAGTTTTGGAATTGTGTCTTAGAACTTTTTTTATTAAAAAATAAAGAAAACTGTCTTGATCTTTTGGAATGCTAGCATTTGTAGTTGAATAAAGTTGCCAAACCACTGAGTTCTATAAATGTCTTTGCAGTTTCCACTTTTGCGTCCAGGTTGTGAAGAATTTGTTTATCAGAGTCGCACATCTCTACCAACATCATCAGGTTCTGTTGAAGGTTCTTTTACATTTGTACCTGGAAGGTATGCATTTTTCTTTATTATCATTGTTGGTGGTGATTGGTGATTTGGTTATCTTTGGTTAGTTAGGAAACTTAGAAATCTATGAATTGGGGTTTTCTGAATTTTTTATGAAAAATACAAATGAAACCTTTTTTTGTCTGATACATCATACATAAACCATTCTTTATTTTTGTGAAGGCTGACCATAAACAAGAGTGTCTATATGTGTGTGTTTTTTTTTTGTTTTTTGGGGGGGGGGGGGGTTGTTGACGATACCGGATTGAACTTGTGGTATGAAATGAAGACCCACCGGAAGAAACTTCCAGATAGCTGCTGATTAGGGACTTTAGAAAAGCCAAGTAGGTTGGTTATGCGTGATGGACCGGGTAGGGAAAAATGAGATTGTCCACAGAACTTTGATGTCTATGCCTCTATGGCATGTCTTTCAGTTTAAACGAGGTTGTGGTAATTGTGGTTTTGACATTTACTAGGGTTAGTATCGATTGTTTACCTTTTTCACGAAATGATAAGCAGAGTTTCTTTACTAGCTATTGTCGTCAGTACTTTAATATCATTAAATTCAGACCTTTTTTCTTCCTTTCTTATTTGGGCAAGCAGTTAGCTAGTGAATGTCGTGGATTCAGTTTAAACCTACGTAACTTTTGCGATACGCCCTCTTTAACCACAGTTATCATTCAAGCCTTATGTTTCCAAGGATGGTATGGGGTTGTGGATGCCTTTACTTGCAAGCATCAAAACTCATGCATTTAACACTATAACAAGTTCAATTGTTATCTTCGTTGAGCTTATGTTTCTTGTTTTTCTTTATCTGATTTCAGATTGACAGACCCAAGAGGAGATCCTTTCCTAGCTACAGTGGCACGTTTCCCCCTCCAGCTGCCAGACTATATTTTCTGATTTACTTCTTGATGGGATTCAACTATCTCTAATGGCAATTGCAGCTCTGGAATATTGTATGGGTTGATTATGTTACTTTCTTGCTTAATTGTCTTGAGAGTTTTAAGTTGGTTGTGCACAATTTCCCTATGTGGTTATCCATCTATTTGCACGGGTAGTAATGTTGGATTTCTCTCATTCTTGGTTTGTCTCTAAACTTCCTTGCAATGGAATGATACATACATACTATTGTTGTTTATACCGTTGTGGGAATCCAATCTACAGTTAATGTTAAACGAACGTCACAGAATCCGATCTGCTGGACATGTGCATTTGTTCTCAAAGGGGACGTATTATTATTCTAGCCCAAAAAAATGGATGGATGTATTATCGCATTATTCTCGATTAAGCACACAAATCAGCACTGCAAAATCCCCCCCCCCCCCTCCTTCTCTCTCTCCCCCCTACTCTATCTGTTACTCTTTATAAGCTCATTTAGACAAAAAAAACGCATATTAAGAAAAGTAGTTAGCATAATTAAAGTTGTCTATAATGTGTATGTTTTTCTAAATTTATCTTTCATTTGTTATAAATCATACTTTTAATTAATTAATACATGTCTTGGATTTTGTATTAATTAGGGGTATTTTTGGAGGAAAAAAAAATTAATGTATCTTGTAGTTTGAAAAGGAGTTTATAATTAGTTATAATGTTTTTTTCTTTTAAAAAGAGTTTATAAAAAGTAACGGAGGGAGTAAATATGTATTACTATGATGAAATCGCGTGTATTGGGTAATATAATGCTTGATCAGTGTTTCTTAATGTGTGTTTGATATACATTTAGGCACAAGAAAAAGCAGAATAATATAGGACAAACACTTGGTCACATAGCAATTCATCATCATGTATATTATTTAGTAGATAATGAACTAACATAAATAAAATAATGTAAAATTTATTGCAAATTTTTGTTTTATGTGTGTGTACATGGGTGGATGTTCACTTACTCTAGGAGTTGCTCTTTTGTTTTGGGTACATGCTTTACTAGTTACTCTTGTCATAGTTATTGTACTTAATAACTTTTTATTCACGTTAAATTTTACTAATCGAATTGTTGAATATTGTCTTACTAACTTAAAGATCATGCACTAAATTTTAGACAAATTGCATATCCGTAATTATGTAATCTCAGTAGTCATTTATGTATATTTTAAAAAGTATATTATACATTAAATTGAAGTTATTTGATGCAGTAAAAATAGTTTGAAAATTTCATGATTATAGACTTGATTTATTATAATAAGAACTTTTAATTTGATGGTTAGACTAATAAAATTTATTGTCTACTGTGAGTTGTTAAGTGAAGTAATTATAACAAGATTTTCTTTTATGGTCTGTTTGTTTTGCGAGAAGAACAAGCGAGAGAGACACGGAAGAGAGAAGTACCGAAAAGATACCATAGTTCTCTTGTTTGGAACACAACAGAAATAGAGAAAAGAGACCAGATTCACGTGGGACCCACACTTTTTCTACTTCTTCGCACAACTGCAAAGAAAGACAAGAGAAAACCTCCCGATTTTTTGTTTTCCTCTTCTGCCCTTCCTTCTCTGGAGTGCAGCAACGACAATATCACAACATAGAATGACGATGACGAAAAAGATGAACCGCGCTGGTGTTGTCTAGTGACTCATATTAGTGCTGGTGGGTGACATATGCTAGTATTGGGTTGACGTGGGGCTTTTATTTCCCCACTTCCCCCACTTAATTTTCCCACCTCCCATTTTTTCAATATTCCAACTTTACCCTTCAGATTAATTTCACTCCCTCTCTCACTCGTTAAACTGTCAGCACCTCCCCTCCTTCCTCATCTTCTCCTCCCAACCTCCCTCTCTTCCTGGAAATCGCCCTCTCCTAATCTCTCACTTTTTGAAGTTTTTTGGCTCGCCTTGGAGGTCGTAGCCAGCCCTGGTGCATTCGTTCGCCATCTCCTCCACATTGCCACTGATCTGAGGTTCGTCGGCCTCTTTTTTTTTTTTTTTTTTTTTTTTCTGAAATCGCAGAGAGTCCGGATTCTTATTACCGGAGCACTCCGGATATAAGAATCCGGACGTTTATTTTTTTGGTTACTCTATTTCCCAAGTCCGGATTCTAATATCCGGAGTACTCCGTATTCTAAAGTCCGGAGGTATAAAATAGTCCGGATTTAAGAATCCAGAATATTCCGGCAATTAGAATCCGGACTCTATGTCTGTTAAAATTTTGACTTGTCTTTTCCAGTGCAGTTTGAATGGAAGACAACTTTTCCGAAGACAACTTTCCCGACACCATAGTGCCCATTCTTCCTGATGTTCCAGAGGTCGTTTCCATGGATTGTACCAATGCATTCACTACTGCTCGGGTACTTATTTTATTGATCAATTTTGTTAAGATTTGTTAGATGAGTTGGTGAATGATACATGTTGTCGTTTCAGGTGTTTTCTACGCGGGATGACCTATTGGCATGGGCACGAGACGTTGGCAAATCTGTTGGGTGTGTGGTTATTATTTTAAGATCAGACTATGGGCAATCAAGCAAAAAGACTTTTGTGATGTTGGGTTGCGAGAAAAGTGGCAAGTATAAGCCTTGCAAGACTATGGGAGTGAAGGCTACTGGCACTAGAAAATGTCAATGCCCATTCAGATTGAAAGGAAGGCTGGTGAAAGGTGCCGGAGGGTGGGTTTTGAAGGTAATGTGCGGTATGCACAACCACGGGTTAGTCGAAAACTTTGAGGGTCATCCATATGTCGGTCGTCTAACTTCTGAAGAGTTGTCTAATCTGAGCGACATGACATTGAACATGATTAAGCCGAGAAACGCCTTACTCTCATTACAGCATAAAAATCCAAACAGTCACACCACAATTAGGCAGATTTACAACGCACGACAAAAGATCCGGTCTAGTCTAAGGCAGGGCAGAACTGAGTTACAACATTTGATGAACTTGATGCACCGTGATCGTTATGTCCACTGGCATAGAAAAGCCGGTAACTCTGATGTTATCACTGATATAGTTTGGGCACATCCTGAAGCTATCAAGCTTGTAAATTCGTTCAACATTGTTTTGCTTATTGATTCGACATACAAGACTAATAGGTACAGGATGCCACTAGTTGAGATTGTTGGTGTGACCTCAACTGAGATGACATTCGCTGTTGCATTTGCATTTGTGGAGTCGGAGAAAGCGGATAACTACACATGGGTGCTTGAGAAGTTGAAGGGTATGTTTGTGAGACAGGATTCGTTACCACAGGTGATAGTGACCGACCGGAAACTTTCTTTGATGAATGCAGCGGCTAACGTTTTTCCCCTGTCGCGTAACATGTTGTGCCAATTCCATATCCGTAAGAATGTGAGGGTGAAGTGCAAGACTTATGTGTATCCACAAGAAAAAATTGACTTGGTGATGACTGCGTTTGATTCAGTTGTTGATTCACCAACGATGGATGACTACCAGCAGCGACTGCAACATTTCGAGGATGTTTCAGCACCGTTCAGTAACTTCATTGACTATGTCAAGAACACATGGCTAAATCAACACAGGGATAAATTTGTTTCTGCATGGATAGATCGGCATATGCACATTGGAAACAAAACAACCAACAGGTATGCATCTGAATTGTCGGTGACATCTGACATTTATCACTATTTTTGTGGAGTTCTGAATTGTGTTTGTTTTCTGATGAACAGGGTTGAGTCTGCACATTGGCGGTTGAAGAAGTTGTTAGCTGATAGCAGAGGAGATTTGTGTAACTGTTGGGATGCAATGAATAACATGATCAGGTTACAGCACACTGAGTTGAAGGCTTCATTCGAGCATAGCATTAGTAGACAACAACATTGCTTTAATATTGCAGTCTACAAGCACTTAAATGGCCTTGTGTTAATGCGTTACAGTACATTGCCGACGAGCTTCTCCGATCTAGCACCGTTGGCATAGATAGTTCTGCGTGTGGTTGTGTGCTAAGATACACGCATGGACTACCTTGTGCATGTGAGCTTGCCAGATATACGATGCACTACATCCCAATCCCGTTGGAGGCAGTTCATACTCACTGGAGGAAATTGAGCTTCGAGAACCCATGTGACACCGACAGTAGCCATGGTTCAGAACTAAGTATACAGGTTGAGCTAGAAGCATTGGCACGTAGGTTTCAGGAGCTTGATATTGCAGGCAAAATGGTACTGAAGGCGAAACTACGTGAGTTGGCATTTCTTGACACCACTTCTATCTGTCCACCCCCTTGTAAGGTGAACCCAAGGGGAGCACCAAAGAAAGGAAAGTGGTTGGCAGTAGATATTTCAACAAAACGCGATCCATCCTCATGGGAGCGTGTTGATGACTTCTTTGCCTCCCAACACGATAGTACGTCAACTCCAACCTCGTCTAGACGTTTAGCTCCTCCTCTGCCCAATAAGTCGGCTCACACTTTGTCTAGACATTCAGCTCCTCCTCCCATCAAGTCAGAACCACCTACAGCTCCTCCTCCTCCCATCAAGTCAGAACCACCTACAGTTGCTCCTCCACTGATGAAGTCACCTGCCCGCCATTCATACACCGCTTCTTATCAAATTCATTAATACATTGACAACATTATTGATGTAGAGCCCGATGGGAACTGTGGGTATCGTAGCATCACTACTTTACTTGGGATGGGGGAGAATGCATGGCCCTTAATTCGACAGGATTTGATTAGAGAGGTTGAGAGAAACCGGGACGACTATGTTGGTGTACTTTGTGGCGAAGACAACCTTGAGGCACTAAGGCGATCACTATATGTTGACAGGGTTGATCAGGTTGCCAAAAAAGACAAATGGATGACCATGCCAGATGCAGGATATGTGATTGCTAACAAATGTAAGGTGGTTCTGATATGTTTAGACCCAAGGGAAGTACCACAATTTTCCCTCTCAGGCACGGACCACCAAAGGATTGGAAAACTCAGTGCGTCCTCTGCATTGGATTTCTGCATAGAATGGAACACTTTGTACAGGTACAATAGTTGTGTTAACTCTTTATTTTTTTTGTAACCTTTACATCATTTTTTACTTTGTTTAATTGGTTTCAAAATGACATGTTTTCAGGTCTATTTAAAGCATGACGCTCCAATACCTCAGCCGGATGTTCAATGGAAAAGGTTTAGAAGCGATTGTGCTAGGGATTGGGAGGCGCTATATCTTAGTCGCATGCAACATTGGAAATCTATTTTTATTTCATCCGCAGAACATGTAGCTGTAGATCATTGAATATTTATATATTGGATCTCTATATTTATGGTTCAATTTGTGTTTTAATTTGTGTTTTAATTGTATTTGCCTCTCAACGACATAATGGTACGACCAGGAGACGCAAAATTTATGAACAAATAAAATGCATATATCCCAAAATACAAATACATATATATGTCTGATCAAAATACATATGAAAACACTAAGAGGGTGCTGCTACTCGTGCCTACGCCTGACCCGTCGCCGTGTATATATCTGCGGGAAATGGGGGCGTGCTAATATCTGTAGCTCTCGTGACGCCTCCCAACCATCGGTGTTTGGGCCGATGTGCAAAGGCCCGCCCATCATCGCCTTGTGCAATCACAGACACCCTAGCCCAACTAGCGACCTACAACAACAAAAAAGATTTAATTTTCGTATTCACACCAAGTTAAGACAAATAAATAAGACTTATAAATATAACATACATCCGCCGGTGGCGGTGGTGGTGGGGATGGTGGTGGTGGTGGTGGTGGCGGCGCGATCCTGGATCTGGAATCGGTACATGATCGGGATATATATGGAGGTGAGATCCGCCAGAACCAATCCATGTATCCAGGCTCCACGTCCGGTAATCCAGGCGCCACCGGAGCACCAAGAACAATGAGGTGCTGATCAAAATGAAGCCACCTCTCGTCCATCTCCTCTGAACTGACCGACTGCCGTCTCAAGTCCCGGGGATCGTCGGGTATGCGCTGCACATGTCCAAACTGGCGCAATACCCTGTCCGGCAGGTATGGATACACGAGAGTCCCGAAACGGATGAAGCCCCTGAAGTGAGATATAGCGTAGAACTCCCGCGCCTGCCTGTGACCGACATACGAGTCCCAGGTAACATCGCCAACAGTCAGCCGATCCAGGGCCCGCCGATATGGCCTCACCAGTCCTGCGCCTCTGACCACATCCCAATGAGAGGCACGGGGTACTGCCTCGTCGTACTCCAGACATAAACTCCTAGATCCGAGGTCAGGTGTCTGGAAGTGCTCATGAATCCAGGCCTGCATGAAAATTAAAAACTCAAATACTCTTTAATTAGCACTTTACAAGTATAATAACAGATTATTGAATACAACAAAATTCGTACCTGTAATAGCATCGCAAATCCCGCCATCTGCTTCGTCTTAAACCTGCTCGCATCCCTGAGCTGGTCGTACAAATGTGCGAGGGCCATGGCACCCTATGCGTAGGTCTCGACACGGCTCAAGTCCCTAAACATGTGCAGCCATCCTATACGCGTCAAGGAGCTACTCTTCTCGGCGAACAGAGTGGTGCCGACAAGGTGCAATAGGTAAGCCCTGGCTGCTATGTCCCACTCTCGATCATCGCAGCATCGCCTGTATACCTCGGTGCACAGCCACTCCAGTCGAACAGAAGTACATTTGTTCCTATCAATCTCCTCATGTGCTGCAGCTCTAGGGACGCCTAATACCCACAAGATAGCAAATAGCTTGTTCCGCTTATCCAGATGTGCAAAGAAGTGTAGAACGCCCCCATCACCGAATATGGAGTAGGCTGTGAGACGTCATCCAGAGTGACCGCCATCTCACCAATCGGCAGTGGAAGCCGAAAGTGTCTGAATGCCACGGTCTACAAAGGCACCGACGCCCTTGTCGACCGCCCCATAACAAAGCCGCCTGAATGGATCAAGCTTCGACTCAAGCAGAATAGCATGAATCTGCGGATAAGGGGCAAAAGCAGATACACTGGTGCCGTGACTGATCACCCTAATCTCTCCTGAATCGACATCAAACAAAGACAAAGATAAGTCAATTACATATAAATAAATGAAATTAATGTAAAAAACAAAAATAGTGTTTACTTACGTCGGGCTCAAGCCACAACCGTGCGTGTAACGACCCGTTTCCGGACCGCTACCGAGCTCAACATACCGAGCTCAAGATACCCTGTATGCGATGTGTTTAAAATGATACTCTTGTGCCCTTTTAGGAAAGTACGGTCTACATATTTATTTTTTTAAAACCAGCGCGTGCACATCAGAGTAGTTACAGCTTTTCGAAACATGGTGCAACTAAGACACAAGACTTAAGTCCTAAATAACAACACGCAGGTACAATAAGTACATACTTATATATATAAGATATAAAAAGTACATACAAGAAAGACAGTAATAATGTACGAAGAAAATACACCTAAGGTATGACGACTTCAAAAGAGCAATCATACCCTGGGGGTACTTCCGGCAGACACCCACGCAGGGGGCTGCTCCAAAAGTAAAACCACCAGTCTACCCTGTGCTCAAAATGACAAAACATCACCCGTCCTAAACTGGTCACAGCCACTGTACACAAAAGTCATATTACAGCTACCCCAACAAACATAACATAAACAAAGCCAATCACGACAAATAGAGGTCGTCGCCCTGATCCTCGTCGAGCTCCTCCTCGCCATCATCCGCCGAAGTTCCTCGCACCCTCGACATCGCCTGGGTAACCATCATGGATTGAAGGTACCACGGGAAAGGGTCAACTTCTCAACAATTCAAGATAATCCAGGCATAAAGAAATAAGTAAACAACAAAGTATAACGTTCACCAAACGTGACTTCGACCATCTCACTCTAGACTCGACTCTTATTCCGGAATATCGCCAGCAGGTCCATCCCCAAACTGACGCAATAGGTAAGCGGCCGGTCCAACCCCAAACCGATACCATGCATTAATCAGCAGGTCCAACCCCAAACTGATAATGCGACGCCTAGTCAATCTCCCGTAAACAAAAGGGGACCTAGCACTTTAGTTATCCGGTCACGGCTCAAAACGCCATACGACTCGCCTAGCTCTCTCACTCGATGATTAGCTTGCAAATAAGGAGTGACACATAAAATTACTTGATCACATATCAAATAAAGAGCATGCTTAACATGAAGAAAACGCAATTCAATCATTTAAGCAATAAAACAATCCTTACACAATAACATAAAAACAGAGTCCTAGAATGTTTGGAAGTGCCCTTACGCATAAACATATAAAATAAAGCCTTAATAATGTCTAAGAGTTGCCCTTACCGAACTCCAAGCTAACGCTGCTCGACAACGACCTCAACACGGCTGTCTTCAAACGAGCTCGACAACGACTTCTCTCACTCGATCTCGACACGTACAGCTCTTAGTCGACCTCGGTTTCGTGATCTCGTACACCCTGATTCCCTTGCCGCACGATCTCGAAAATCACACTGCCTAATACGAGCACAACTTAGTTCTATCTATGGGTTCTAATAACACTTAGCTTTCATCATCCCAATCTTAACCACAACCCATGTAAGCATTAAAACTTAAGAACTTAAACAAATACAACCAGAATTCAAACATTACAAAATAACTCCTTTTCTCTAAAATTTTGTTAAAAACTTTTTTTCATACATCACCAGACAAAGCCATTTTTCCTTAGTACTAATTAAAGCTTAAAATCAAGTAATACCTTAAGCACAACTTAATCAAAATCTAAGTTTATATTTCTTAAAAATATTTTCGTCATGGTCCAGCAATTAAAATAAGACCATAACCACTTATGTTAAAATTTAAAACTCAAAAAGAAATCAACACAAACCAAGAAGGGAGGGTTTTGGGCGCTACTTACTTGCAGAAAACAGAGGAAACAATTTGTTTTTCAAGCTCAAATAAATAGTTAGAAAGGTAGGTAATGTCATGAAGAAGAAAACCTATCAATATGACCTGATTTGGAAGCATAGAATTAACTAAAATGGAAGGAAGAAGTAGAGCTAAACAGTAGCATGAAGGAAAAGAAAATTCTGTTTTTCATACCTCAACTGATGGTCGAGATGGTGATATAGGTCAAGGAGATGATAAGGAACAAGGTTGATGATGAAAGTTTATGCAGAAGCTCAATGAACTCAAGGTTCTTCAATGGAGGTTTGGAGAAGAGGAGGAAACTTGAAGAAGAAGAAAGAAGGAAATAGAAAGTGAGGATTTGAGGCGGCTGATCGTGATATTTATGTAGGTGGAGGAAACTAATCATGATACTTATCTACAGCTGGTGGAAAAAGAAAAGTTTGGTCTTATCTCCCTTAAACAAAAGTTAATTACAAGAAAACCATTTTAAATGAATTTATCTTTCATAAAACCACAAATAAGCGACACCTGGATTTTAAAGTAAGATATTAATCCAAACAACAAATCTAACCCATCTAATCTGTCCTCTCTCATAATCACAACAAAATATACTAATTAACACTACATAATACTCGTAAAAATACGAGTGTTATCATCTCGACACGATGTCGACCAGGGTGCTTGTGCAAGCGCACAAGGCTCTAACACGAGTTCGTGCACGCGGCCTCCTCAGTTCGACATATGACCTTGGCACGCGATCTTGGCACGGGATCTCGTCACGAGGTCTTGGTACGAGGTCTCAACACGAGATCTCGACGCGAGGTCTCGAGGTCTCGATACGACGTCCTAATACGAGGTCGATCTCGTCCTCAAGTGTTACAGTGCGGCCACATGTTCTTGTCCATAACTGACAAGAATCGACCGTCAGATGGGCCCCAGTGAATGACTCCGGCCGGCCAGACGCTTCACCACCGGCTCTACTCCCGGCTCCACCATTTCTTTGTCTGGCTCCACTACCGCCGCTTTGTCGGTGACATACCGCCTCCACGACTGGCTCATGTGCTGCTGTCAGGGGTGGCAAAATGGGCCTGGCCCATCAGGCCAGCCCGTTGGCCCGTTAAAATGGGCCGGGTTGGGTTAGGATCTATCAACCCGTAAACCCATTTGGCCCAACCCGTTTAGCCCGCCAGGCCGTTGGGTTTGTGGAGGGTTGGGCCGGGCCAGCCCGTTGGGCCACATAAAAAAATTAAAAAAAAACTAATAAAAGCTAAATGGGCTTATGTTGTAAGCTGTAGGTTTTTGTTTGAGGCCCTGGGAGTAAGCCCGGTTATGGCAAAAAAAGGGGTCAGTACTCAGTGAAGTCTCGCATCGCACGCAGAAAGAAATTGCAATAGATAGGTCAGAACTCAGAAAGAAATGTTAACCCTCGGCCTCGCAGTCTCGCACGCGATGCAAGCGTCTCTGTCGCGACAGAGAATTCGAAAATCAAAATGACAAATCCCTGAAACTTGGTCACGCCGCTACCTGCCTGGACTTGGTCACGCCGCGCTCGTCGCCATCGCTTCTGCCTCCATTCGCGACTCATCTCAGTTCACGGCTCGTCTCCGTCAGGCCGCGCCCTTCTCGCCTCTGCTTGGTTCTTGAACGCTGCCTCGAGGTGAGTTTGAGATTCACCTTCTGTTTGAGTTTCTTTTTTTCTGATTTTGATTTGAGTTTCATGTTCTGGTTTCTCTGTTTTGGTCTATGCATTTGCTCTATTTTGGCTTGGCCTCTGATTTTGTCTCTGATTGTTTGGCCTCTGGTTTTGTTTTTGGATTTTGATTTGAGTTTCACCTTCAACTTCAACGCTGCCTCTGGTTCTCTATCCACGGTCTATGCATTTGCCCTATTTTGGCTTGGCCTCTGATTTTGTCTCTGATTGTTTGGCCTCTGATTTTGTTTTTTGATTTGATTTGAGTTTCACCTTGTGTGTCACTGTGTTCTCTGTATTGTGCTCATTGATATGGCCTTTTGTATTCATTTGGTTCTGTTTTGTGCTCACTGGTATGGGCTTTTGTATTCTTTCAGTTCTATTTTGTGCTTATTGAAGCTAATTATATTTAATTGTTATGTTTTATGTGTTAGATGGTATTGAAAACCATTGATGAAATTGATGCTGAGGAATATTTGGATGATTTTGAACTTGAATCTCAAGTGGTTGAACCTAGTCAGAAAAAGGTTAAAAGAGGAACATCTGATGTATGGAATTTTTACACAAAAATAGGGTTATGTGACGATGGAAAGGAAAGGGAAAAATGTAATGGTTGTAATGTAGAGCATGTAATTGGTGCTAAATTAGGGACCTCACATTTAAAACGACACATTGAGAAGTGTAAAGAAACTAAATTTGGAGATGTTGGTCAAATGATGTTAGATATGCAAGGAAAATTGAAGTGTGCAAAGATAGATAATTTAGTATCACGTGATTTGTGTGCTGCTTTAATCCTTAAGCGTGATTTGCCCTTCAAATTTGTTGAGTATGAGGAGCTTACGACTTGGCTAAAGTATTTGAATCCGGATTACATTCCTATTTCAAGAAATACTGCTAAAGCCGATGTCTTGAAAATATACATGAGGGAAAAGAAAAAGCTTAAAGAACAAATGGCCGCAATTCCTAGTAGGATATCTTTTACTTCTGATTTATGGACATCTTGTACTACTGAGGGTTACATATGCTTGACTGCTCATTATGTTGATACAAATTGGAGGTTAAGTAGTAAAGTCCTTAACTTTTGTCACATGCCTCCCCCCCACACTGGTTTTGAATTATATAAGAAAGTGAATGAATTTTTGCATGATTGGGGAATAGAGAAGAAGGTTTTTAGTATCACTTTAGATAATGCTTCTGTCAACGATGTTATGCAACAAACTTTGAAAAGTCAACTTGTATTGCAAAAATTGTTGTTAAGTGATGGAGAATTCTTTCATGTGCGTTGTTCTGCTTTTAAATCTACTTGTGCAAGAAGGGCTGAAAGTAGCTACTGATGCTTTGCATAAAATTAGGGAGAGCATCAAATATGTGAGGGGTTCAGAGGGTAGAATGATAAAGTTCAAGCAATGCATTGAAAAAATTGGTGACATTGATGCATCAAGTGGGTTGATTCTAGATGTTCCTACAAGATGGAATTCAACTTATTTAATGCTTAAAAGTGCTCTTAAGTATGAGCGTGTCTTGAAAACTTACAATGGGATGATGAAAATTATAAGCTAAGTCCTTCAGATCAAGAGTGGAGAAGAGTGGAAAAAATGTATAAATTCTTGTTACCATTTTATGATATGACTAACTTGATTTCTGGCACTAGCTATCCTACTTCCAACATGTATTTTTTGCAAGTTTGGAAAATCCAATGTCTTTTAATTGAAAGTGCAAAAGACGAAGATGATGTTATCAAAAGTATGGCTGATGGGATGATGAAGAAATTTGAAAAGTATTGGAATGACTATAGTGTTGTGCTTGCATTTGGGGCTGTGTTAGACCCACGGATGAAGTTAGATTCATTGGGTTTTTGTTATGAAAAGATTAATCCTTGCACTTGGGAATTGAAGTTGGATGAAGTAAAGAAAAAATTGTATAAGCTTTTTGCACAATATTCTACCAATAGTTCTTGCTCCAATGCTTCAAAGAATATTCTAGCCTCTTCTAGTTCGCCAACTGAACCAAGCATATTTGATGTAAGTTAATTTAAGTTTTGAAAGCATGGTTAAAACTTAAAAATCAATTACTTTGCATTTTTCTTTTATCTATATTTGTAACTTGCTTTTTTTCATGTGTTTTATCTCTATTCATCATTTTAGGAATTAAAAGTGTGTAGGCATCATGCTGCTACTAAAACTGGAAAGAGTCAACTTGATCTTTATTTGGATGAGCCACCCTTGGATATTGAATATACAGAGGAAATGAATGTATTACAATGGTGGAGGAATAATATGCAACGGTTTTCAGATCTTTCAATAATGGCTCGAGACTTGTTAAGCATTCCTATTACAACTGTTGCATCTGAATCTTCATTTAGCATTGGTTCTCGGGTGCTTAACAAGTATAGAAATCGTCTCTTGTCCAAAAATGTGGAAGCATTGATTTGTACTCGCAATTGGTTGCATGCCTTTAATAATGGTAATTTATTTATTGTGAATACAACTTTTTACTATTCTTTACATTATTTTGATAACCATTTGTCACTTTAAATTATTAATTCTTCTTTTTTCAATCAAATGTGATGTAGATGGAATTGATGCTGATGACGATGATGGAAATGTGGAGCCGACTTTTTCCAAGAGTGCATCTAATGTTGTTGATGTGGAAGATGATGATTGATTTATGTTGTGGTGGTCTTGTGGGCTTATTGGTTTTTTGGACATGTTATGACATTTTGATTTTGACTTGTGTTCTAAACTTGTAATGTAGTGAATTTGTGTTAATGGTAGATAGATTAAATTGCGTTTATGGTTGATGGATGAAATTGCGTTTATGGTTGATGTATTAATTTTGTGGTTTATGGCGGTTATTAGTAACTTTCTTCAAATGATTTTTTTACTTCTTGTATTAAAAGCACTAGTTGTATTTATGTTGAATACTTTATGTATTTACTTGTAGCTAGTTAGAGAGGCTACATCTATTGTCAAAAAGCAAAAACAAAAAAAAGCTAGAGAAAGGCCGCATTTGCATGAAAAAAAGCATTACTTATTTTTATTTTTTTGACGGGCTAGCCCAAGCCTGCCCAACCCGTCATAAATCGGGTCGGGCTCCGCATCTCAACCCATAATCTCTTGTTGGGCCGGGTTGGGCTAGCCCGTTTTTATGCGAGCTCACGACGGGCCGGGCCGGGTTGGGCCGGGCGGCCCATTTTGCCATCCCTAGCTGCTGACGTACTAGCTGAAGTACCGACTCCACTACCGTCATGAGGTCGACACAGCTCATCCTGACGCTTGCGCGCCGACATAGTAGGTCTCGTCCGGTCATCAACAGGGGCTGATATCCGACCACCTGGTATCCGACCACCCCTAGCGGGTGCACGACCACCCCTAGCGGATCCACGACCCATCGTACGTGCCATAATCTCAGAAATAAATTCATAAATAAAATATAAATAAAAATCAAATTAAATAACTATCGCATTATTCGAACTTAGGACTCTTGAATTGGAACACTCCGCTTCAAGAGTCCTAAGTAGGAATTGAGTTTCATTCAACTTCCGGACTCTTGAAGCCGGAGTGTTCCGGATTCTAGAGTCCAGAAGTTCAGAATGACAGAAACTCCAATTCCTACTTCTGGACTCTTGAAGCCAGAGTGTTCCGGATTCTAGAGTCCGGAAGTTCAGAATGATTACAGTGCAATTTCTACGTCCGGACTCTTGAAGCCGGAGTGATCCGAATTCTAGAGTCCGGATTTACAGAGAAACCAGGGAAAAAAAATAACAGACGATGCTCGTATCTTGCGTAATCGAGTGATGATCCAAAGGAGAGGGAGAGAGACGATGCGAGACGGTGGAAATGTGGGGAGTGTGAGGGGCGAGAGTGAGATCGGGAGAGGGGACGGTGGAAATGAGGGAGGTGAGGCGAGGATCGGGAGAGGAGAGGGAGGTGAGGAACTGTGGGGGAGGGAGGTGATGAAATGAGGGGGGATTAGGGTTAAGTTGAGGGGTATTTAAGTCTTTTCATTAGGTTGGGGAGGTGGAAAAATTAAGTTGGGGAGGTGTTGAAATAAAAGCCCGTTGACGTGTCATGAGGTGTGTATTTTTTTTTTTTTGACATGCCATGAGGTGTGTGATTGGGTTGAGGTGTGTGGGTTAATTTTTTTGGGAAAAAGAAATGGGAACAGAGGCGCTGAGGTTGTGTGGATGGAAGTGAAATTTGTTAATTGATTTAATTAATTAAATTAAAACCAGAATTAATTAATTAGTTAATAACTAAATTAAAATAGTTAAAGATTTTAAATTAATAATTACTTAAATTAATTTAATTAATCAAATTACAAGAAAATTAAATTAAGTAATTTAATAAATTATTTAAATGAATTGAAATAAAAATTTAAATTAATTTTTATATGATATTAAGGGTATTTTAGTACTTTAAAAAATAATCGACATTTCTCTCTTCTCTATTTCTCTTCTCTTTTTCATAAACCAAACAATACCTCAAATCTATCATATTTCTCACCTCTTTATCTCTTCTCACAGTCTCTCTCACCTATTTCTCTCTTCACATCTTCTCTTCGCAACTAAATATATGCTTAGAGTAAGTGGATTCCCATCCTATTATGTGTGTGTGTATCAAAGACTGCCTGAATTAACTGATTCTAATTCGATTGTCCTTGTCCAGCCATAGCTGAGGTGGCCAAGCTTTCCCTAGCATTTATTCTCTTAGTTTCAAGTTCTCTAGCTTGTTGTACCTCATTATGCAATATAGGTTTTACTATATCAGCTAGCTTCCTTGACACTTCATACATTATGTCATGTATGCTCATGTCAATCTGTTGACGAATAAATGACATAGTCACTACCATCGACTGCTCAGTTGAATCAATTGTTGCAGTAGGTGTTGCCACAAAGACAGTTGTGGCATCCTGTGGTTGGACGGTTAATGTAGGCATTTCAAGAGTGGTTGTAGTCTCAGCAGACTTGCGTGAGTCATTCTTTTTTCAAGTTGAGGTAGGGTCCATGTTGAGACTCTTACCTGAACGCAAGTGCATACGCCAAAAGAAATCCTGGCCAGGAGAATCAATTTTCTGAATTTGATTACCTATTATATCCTACTAGGCGTGCCAATTTGTTGATGCGGGTGAATATTAGCCGATGAATCAACTAACTTATCAACAAATGATTCCATTTGAAATCAATCGATTACGTTGAGGAATGAACTCTATTCCTCAGTTATGAGTTTCTTAAATACTCCAAAGAGCGTTAAGTTAGGTGATCAAGCTAAATTATAACTAAGAAAGCATGAATAAAATAAAAGACATAAGTGCAATAAAAGGAATGAAAGGTAAGTGTAAAAACTGGTGTTTTGATTGATTGTATGTGTTTCTCATAGTTTGCACAATTGGTATTCATAGACGAAGCTAAGCACTACCTCTATTTACCACGTTCTCAAGTACAAGTGGCTAACATTTGCACTACATCAGCTAACGGTTACTCGACTAGTGGATAAGTCTCAGTAACCACGTTCCTAAGTTTTAGACGCATGTAACTCCTTTCAGCTTTGTCTGCTTAGTGTTGCGCCGCCCAACAACTCCTTTCTTAGCTTTGATCTTATCTTCAACCGGTTGCTCCTAAAATCATGACGTGCAGGATTTTCTTCACATTATCTTCAATTAATTATGAATAAACTCCTCGGCCCTCATATCTGTCATAACATCGCAACATTTGACTGTTACTAAAGCATTGGCTGAAGATTGTCGGAATTGGGGGATTGGGTTTTGGATAAAGGGTTGTTCTTCACAAGTTTTTGCCAAATGATGCTCATATAAGATCCAATGGGAGACTGAGTTGTTGTGACACATCTTCTTTGGAGGTCTCGGGTTTCATTGGTGGTGGACCAGTTTGATTTCAATGAAGATATCCTCAATAACATTTTTACTTCTTCCTTTTAGTCCAAGATTATGTATATCTTGCACCAAGACTAGCAATTGTGGGTGCATCTATCATCTCTATTGTGCTGTGCCTTCCACACCGAGCCCCCTTCTGCAAGCGATCATAAGCACATATCATATATTGCGAGAAACCAACCATTACATTGTAGAATAGTGCCTGCCCATTGTTCGCTCTCCCACACGTGCTCCGGCCACCGCACAAGCTCGAGCAGGATCGTTGTCGTCCCAACCATGCTCTGCCGCTAGTAGGACTCTTTGCTCATGCGGTTTTCAATTTCCAAGAAAGTTAACAATGACAATTAATACACAACTCATTCAGATCGGTCATAGCACGGTAACCCACTGTAGCTGGTAATTTGAGGAGGACCGGATCCATATTAAGGACCCCCTCAAAAATCATAAAATGTTTGGATATCTTTCTAGACATGTCGTATACGTTAATATATGAGTTACACTGACAGTATGATTTTATTTTATTTTATTTTATACATAGACATCATTTTTTATACATAAACGTCCAATCATATTTCACCCATTGAATTGTAATACTATTATTTAACGTGAACTTCGAACTTAATATAAAAGGTTTTATCTTCCTAATAGGATCCAAAAGAGCATAATGAAGAATTGTTGATCTTCATGCCTAAATGCTTGCACCTTGACTTTGATGTCTACGTCCTTCGGAACAATTCTCTCAAAAATTAAAAATAGAAAGAAAGCAAAAAATATATAATAACAATCATAAAAGCAATAAAGAGGGGGAACATTTTGCACAAAAATTAAAAAGGAAAAGAAAAGAAAAAGCCTTGTTCTTTTGAGGTTATTCCTCCTGGTCCTGAAGCAAGCAAAGCATGTCCTAAATTTGCATCGCAAAACCCTAATTCCAGATCTGAATTGTGATATAATTAGTGCCTGCAGAGGTTCCTCACAGCTCACAAATCTTGTGCCTTATACGTGTACAGGTATGTCATGTCACGTATCTGAATTATAAATGTATTACACATACATACATACATAATATTCATATATATATATATATATATATATATATATATATATATACGTATCCCTTCCTTGCATGGTCACGCCTATGGTGTTTCGCCTACCAGAATGATTGATAAAGTCACGGCATTGTTTTCGCTTTGTTGATAAACTAAAAATATTATCTCTAACGTTTTGGTGTATGTATTTATACACAATGATAATCAATTGTTGAATTTCCATACCGTTGCATTGTTAACATGTGGAGGATGACAGGCGAATCAATGTGGTAATAGAAATACCTTTCTTATTATGAACTTCATCTAAACAGGTAAATTGAAAGCCTTCTAGGAATTCTGTCATATCTGATCACATAATTTCTTTACCTTTTGATTGTATTAGCAATCCCATGAGCTTATGTTGTTTATTACTTGGAAACAGTAGTACATACAACATCTAACTAGGTAAATTGAAAGCCTTCTAGGAGTTCTGTCATACTTTTTTTTTCCTTTCTATTTCTAGTTCATATTTCTTTTCTCTTTACTTTTATATGGTAAACCTTGTGCAGCTTTAAACCATTTCTATAAGATATGCATGAATCATGTAATTTCTTTACCTTTTGATTGTATTAGCAATTCCAAGAGCTTATATTGTTTATTATTACTTGGAAACAGTAGTACATGTTATGGCCGGCGCAGGGGATCAAAAGAAATCTGAATGGATAGATAGAATTCGATCCGAAGGAGCCATTCCACTTCTTGATTCAGATAACTGTTCAAATGGTTGGGCGTCACCTCCTGGAGATGCATTCATGGTTAGAGGTCCTGAGTATTTTACAACAAAGGTTAAGATTCCAGCCGGCGATTACCTACTCAAGCCTCTTGGATTTGATTGGATTACAAGTTCAGTGAAAATTGGTGAGATATTGAACCATCCGAGTAGTAGAGTTAGGAAGGTTATTGATAATGAGTTTCCAGATGGTGATAATAGGCCTTTTGTGTGGGCCTTCAATCTTCAACTACCTACCAAGGATAACTATAGTGCTGTGGCATATTTCACAACAAAAGAACCTATACCTGAGGGTTCCCTAATGGACAAGTTCTTGAAAGGAGATGATGTTTATAGAAACTCAAGACTTAAGATGATTGCCAATATTGTTAGTGGTCCTTGGATTGTGAGAAAAGCGGTTGGGGAACAAGCGATATGCATAATTGGGCGGGCGCTTTCATGTAAATACAGTGTGGCAGCAAATTTCATAGAAGTAGATATTGATGTTGGCTCTTCAATGGTTGCAACTGCAATAGTTCATTTGGCATTTGGTTATGTGAAAACTTTGACTGTTGACCTGGCTTTTCTTATTGAGAGTCAAGATGAATCAGAGCTTCCAGAGAAACTCTTGGGTGCTTTCAGATTTTCTAACCTTGATCCTGCTTCAGCTAGATCAATTGAGCCATATTCTGTTTCTAGCACTGATAGTTTGCAAAAATCTTTGCCAACAAGATTGTGGAATTCAATTGGGCAGATTCTTCTTTCTGGTTCTCAAGATGATGGCTCTACTTCTGGCTCACAGAATTCTAAAAATATAGTTGATCACCACAGTGATAGTTCCACTGACTACAAGAAATGGTGAGTATTTGGAGTTGTGATCATCTTTTGATATCTTATAACAGCATGTGTTTGAAAACATGTTAGCACTCTTGCCAAAGCACTTCAATGGAAAAGCATGTGTCTATATGCTATATGCTTTTGAGCAAAATCTGTTTCAGAGGAAAACAATGTCAAAACAAACATGCAAAATCTGGATCACTTATTAGTTTGCTTGTATTTTAGTATATATTGTGATATTCCATTGTAGGCTTGTAACACAAACAATTAGCATTCTGTCTTTCTTACTAACTTATCTTGATTACAGCATTTTATCTTTCTTCCCTGTTGTTGTTTATTCCATCCCTGACTACTCTAAAGTGAATCGCATAAAAAGAGCTTGAGCATAATAAGTTATAGTGAAACGATATAGAAAAGGGGTCCCCAAATATAAATTTTAGGCTTCAAATGTATATTTAGAGTTACTTGTGTTCTGACTATATGTTCTAATCTTTTTTGTATCTTCTGTGATATGGTGTGGTCTACAGATATACCGGAGGAATTAATGAGCGTGGTTATATTTTTTTGATGAAAAATGGTAGCGAGTAAACTACCACTTTGAAGCTTAGAACAATATGGGTACGACTCATCTCTAAAGAGTTTATTTTTCACCAGGATTGGAGCTAAAGATTTCACATATTTCGAGAGCATCCGACGGACCTAACATGCTTTTATTCGGTCAACCCATTTGGCCATTTGGGGATATTTTAAACAATTTGTTTGAATGGCAGAGTTCTGAGCAACCGTTGCAAGCCTTTAATTCTTACGTATAATGTTATTTTATATGGCTGCAGAAAATTAAAATGGCCTCAAAATATTTTGTATAGTTGGTTATTATGTATATCTCTTTTAGTACTTACTTTTGTAAGTTTTATAGATGTATAGTTAACAAATTAGTCTTTGTATACACACTGAAATCATTACAGCAGTTTTCTGGTTATTCCGTGTTTATTGGAATTTAGAATTGCCTAAACTATTTTTTAGCTATATATTTTCTTATAACTGACTCCTATTAGATCTGAATTTAGCGAACATACACGTGTTTGGATACTATCAGGTAAAATTTATTTTGTGTACAAATCTGAGTTTGACTTGAAGTGATAAAGAATTTTTTTTTTTTTTTTATAAGGGGGAGGTGATAAAGAATAGTTTTTACGTTAAATTGAAAAAATTACATTAAGTTTTACATCAAACTTGTTTTCGGAGTGAAAACAATCAAACATAAATCACTTGCCTTAAAACTCAATTGTAAAAAAATTAATTTTACAAAATCTGGGGCGTGGGGATCCGGCATCTTCTTATATATACATGACTTGAAGTCATTTGAGCTATACAGCAGAGGATATATAAACGCAGAATTTTAATAATTGAATCATATAAAATTTTGGCTGGAAATGTTCAATCCCATGACATTGGTTCCAGTTTATAACAATTATGGGCAATCTTACACTATTGAAACTGCTACTACATTTTCGGGGAGTGGTAGGTAGATGGGGAAGAGGAATAACAGTGTTAACAGATAAATTTGCGCAAGGTCGGCTTAATAGTGTTCCAAATATTTGCTGCTTCTATTTTTTTTTTTTTTTTGGTTTCCCACGTGTACGTGAGCACCTTTCTTGACGAGAAATCGAAACTTGATTCGCCACATTGTAAGAGACTAGCCTTTTCCGCTAGACTCAACCCCATTGGTTGCTCCTATATTCCTCTCTTTCAGCATCTTTTATTTCACGCAATGCATTTTGAAACAATGCTTCAACAGCTAATTATAAAAGTAAGAAGGAAAAAAACGGATGCATTTATTTTTTTTTCATTTAATAATTTCTTTACAGGGTATTAAAAGAATCATCAAGAATTAAGAATATGTTTAAAAAATAACAAAACACAATAAGAATAATATAAGTACTAACACTTGACACTTCAATCGCATCTTCTATAACTGTTAGTTATTGGCCGACACTATTAGTTATTGATTTGAGCAGCAAAATAACTTCAGAAACTAAAGAAATAATTCTCAAAAAAAAAAAACTAGAGAAATAATCAATTACTGTTCTTTTACTAGTCTCCATGCTGGATTGATCTTTTCTTGAATGAGCCATTTTGAATAAACATTTTAATGTAAACATACAAAAAAATATTAAAATAAAAACTTACAATAACTATAAATTTTTTAAACAATAATTTTTCGTATAAATTAAAATTAGTTTCTACATCTCAATTTTTTTCCAGAAAGTATCACTCACCTTCTCCACAAATACCTATAATTTGATAAAGACTTTTTTGGTAAGTAAATACTCATTTTAATTGAGAAACTTCCGTAAGCTAGAAATTGATCCAAACAACACCAATGTCAAATCATACAAATGTAAAATTACTAAATTAGGGCTTTCCATAACTTAACCAAACTGCCAAGACAGCTCATTTTAACCATTCAAAATAGATTCAATGATCTGGTTTGGTTTTCAATGTAAATTTCAATAAAAAACCACTGCCCCAATATGCAAGACTGGTTAAGGCAGGTAAGATCATCATAGAAGCTGGATGTTTGTAAGTGAACAGAAATGCAATAACCAGTTAATCAACTTTATATAGCTGAGTATTAAATTCCCTAAACTACAAACTGCTCCCCCACCATTCTGGTTGAGTAGTTACAAGCAGCAGAAATCATGGAAAAACCAAACCAGATCATTCAGTGATCACACTCGGTAACATATCAGCAGAAATCAACTTCAATTCCATTAACTTAGTAACTGATTTCCATTTATCTGGCAACCGATTAGGAAATGATAAAAATATATCCTAACATGATCTTATCACCCATGAACACAACAAAAACGGATTCTAGCACACAAATTAAACAAGGAGCAAAAAGCAGCAACACATTTGCAATGAGCAGTATGTATCACTTTATCAAATTAATATACATCATATGAGAACATTGATTATCACATAACTAAATACGCAAACTCTGAAAAAAATAAAATTGAAGCATTGAACAAAATTTATACTGGAAAAATTGGAATCATATTGCTATAATATTGAGTGTGTCAAGGTAACATAACAATGATATATCAATTTAAGTAACATTAAACAAGTTCAACATTTCCATCTGGCAATGTACTCATCTGCAGGGTTCTGCCATTGCCAGATGCCAAAAACCGCACAGACGGTAAGGAAGGATCGGTAACAGATTCAATCTCAAGGAAGTTTAGGTCAAGTGCTCCAGATCTCTTCAAACTCAAAACAAAGACAAGAACAATCCAACCAAGTAAGGAAAGTGCCCAGTAATTGGTCATTCCATGAATCAAACCCCATGCTATAGCATATCCAACAACAATCCCAGATAAATGGCCAAGAAAACTTGCCTGAGGAACAATAATTGAAGTGAAAACAAGCGATTCGAAAGGCGCAAAACTAATAGGAAGCGAAAGAAATCCAAAGAGATCCAACTTGGAAGAAGGTTGCTTCACAGAAAGAATTGTCATCCATCCAAAAACAACACAGGAGTACCCAACAGCCGTCACTCGACGAAAATACTCAAGCTTGAATCTTTGAATCAACAAGTGATACATGGCTAAAACCAGCACTCCTGACAAAACAACCAACACAAGTGTATATTGCAAATAATACTCAACACCAAGGCCTACATGGTCTAGCTGCTCTACCACCCCAAGACTCCAAAGTGCACTCATGTTAAAAACAAGATGAATAACACTTATATGAGAAAATGCAGAGGTGATTATCCTCCAGTGTTGTCCTTCCATAGCAGCCTCATAACTAAGACCCACATGTGAATACCCGATATTTTTCTTCTGTATGTAGAACCAAATCGCACTGCATATTCCTATAAGACAACTCGTGGCTGGTTTTTCCAAGATCTCATAAAATAAAGGCTTCCCCATTTTCCCAAAATCAATTCTAATTTCTCACAGCTTCTAAGCCTGTGCTACTACACTTGTGCAATTGCAAAATCAAAACCTCAACAGGAAGGGTGACTGATTTTTCAATCAAACAAGACAACAAAGTCTATACAATATTGCAATCCAATCCTCCCAAATTCAAGGGTTTTTATTCCCTTATTTTTTTTTTCATGGAAATCTCAAAAATTGTTGAGACCCGTCAAACGAAAAATTTGCGAACCCTTCACCAAATCATAGAAACAGAAACCTCTGTCAAAAATGAAATTGGATTGCGCGAGAACAATACCAGAAAGGTTGTGTCTTTGTCTTCAGAGGAAGAAAAAACACTGAAGAACCTCAATTCTATGAAACAGTTATGGGGTTTTACTCAGATTCGGTATGGGAAAATGGGGGTTTTGTTCTGAGAAATGAAGAATCGGGTTGAGAAGAAAACTCACCTTGATTCAGCTACTAGACGGTTCCTTTTTGTTCTTCGATTGCCTACGCTTCCTGAAGCATGTGCATATTTAATTGCCAATCATTATCAATTTTTCGTGTATGTCTTCGTAATAATTTATTTATTGGAGTAAAATATAAAATTACAGAACTATACGATAGGATGAGCGTTTTTCTTTTTCTTTAAACCTACCCTAATTGGTCATTTAACCGAGTGAGTTCACTAGGGTATCTCCACAGTTTAGTCCTTCGAATCTATTGTGGGACTAATTCTTAGTTCGGTTTTTCTTTACTCCTCAGTTATTCTGCATATTAAAAAATATTGTTCATGCAACATTGCCCTTTTTATTTTAAATATAAGTAAAAAAATTGGGAACTGCAATTCGAATCTTCGTGGAGTCACCCCCATTGAGAGGCTGAGAAGGGAAAAGCCCTGTTCAATCAGCCAACGTGTAGATTAGTTCCATAGCGGGCCCGAATGATATAAGTTGTGGGGATACTCTGATAGACTCACTCAGTCGAAAGGACTAATTAGGGTGAGTTCCGAAAAAAAAATAGATAATGGGCTATCTTTTTATCTTTTTTTCCCTTTTATTTTTTTACTCCAGAATAATATAGCTTTTTTATTTGTTTTTTAAGAGTATGAATAAAGTATGATCGTTTACTTTCAGAAAGCGTTATCTGTTTTTCATTTTCTATTTTCACTTTTAGTTTCCTAACAATCTCTTATGTTCATTTCGTTTTTTGTTTTTAAATATTTGTACAGAAAATAATCAAAATAAAAAAATCATTGTTGTCCTGTACAGACTTTTTGAAAATAGGAAACAGTGTGAAAACAATGGGCAGCTTTGTAATTAAAATTGAATACACAAAATGATTTCGCAAAGTAAATAGAAAATGTTTTCTCAATCTCATTTTGTCAGGAATGGCAAAAAGGGGCATGATGGGTGGATGAACCAAATGACCCACCTAGGGATGATAATGGATGATGAACCAAATGACTACCCACAAAAAATGCTCATGATGGGTGGAGTAATTACCTGCTCAATTGATATGGATACAGGGGTAATTACTCACAAATTTTAATGTGTGCATTTTGAAAAATAAAATTAAGTTCAAAAACAAAATTAGTTAGAAGTTTCAAAATGATTTTAAAATCATGTATACATGATTAAAACTTAAGTTGAGCCACTTGAACTAAATCAAATTACCAAATTAGGATCCAAGAAGCTTAAAGTCAAACTTGTCTTCATCAAAACTTCAAAGTATATAGACTTGTCTTCATCAAGAAATATAATCAAAATTAAACTATATAACAAAAATAAAGAAAAAAGTACACTCATCAAGGCAATAATTGCCAGCCTCATCAACTTCCCCTATGCTTCGTGCCTTTTCTTTCAACTTAAAGTAGAGGTCTACTGGTGGACTAAATGATATTCTAAAGAATGTTAAAATCTAGAAAATAATTTGAAATTGCTAAATAGTCCCCATCAAAATGTAAATTTAGGTCTAAAGTTAGGGTTCAAGAGCAGCATTTGTGGAAGTGGCATTCTATCATTGCCCATTTGTCATCGAACGAGTTTCTATTGCTTCGATGGTACAACAGAAACCAAGGTACAAGCACGAAGACCAATTTTTGAGTCAACCCATATTGGCTTACTTCCCTATCTATATCCTGTTGCAGTATTATGCTGTAGCATTTCTAATAGTATTTTAAGCCTTAGTTTTACCTTAGTTTTATCTTATGCTTTTTACTTTATTTTAAGTCTTAGTTTTACTTTATGTCATTTTACCCATTTAGCCTTTGATGGTTGTATCGAGCAAGGCCTTATGCCTCATTTGGAATGAATCAACATTTCAGAAATTATCTTCTCCCCCTGCTCTCAACTCTCTCAACTTTATCACTACACTTACTCTTATGCACCATAACTCATTCTCTAATTGAGTTCTCTGCTGATTAGTATTGGGTTTTACCAGATTTATCTCTAAAATCCAAATTCCTGTCTCAATTGGTATCAAGGCATCGACCTAGTGCTTATCCATGGAGTCCAAACTCGATCTTCTCTCTGCGAAACAATAAGTTTATCTCTAACAAGACCCCTAGGATTTTGAATGCTTTGGAAGTGGTTGATAAGATGGATATGGGTTTATATATGTTATGTGATGAACCTTTTACTCTGGAACACCAATTGACGCATAAGACTATCCAGATCTTAGTGATGGAGATGGATGAGGAGGAGCCCGAGCACGAAGAAGCAGGTCAGCAGCAGAACTTTGGCCTCCCAACCACAGTTCCAATCGAAACCCCTTTCCCCAACGATTCAACTCCATTTTTCTTTGATCCACCACTAACCGGTGACGACGGCACAAAGAATTCACAGATTGAAGACCATTGCGCCGCCGATCCAGCTTCGGACATCAACAACGTTTTGGATCATCTCGACACTACCTCTTTCGTCTTCAGTGATCTTGTGGAATTGGTAACACTTATTGCGCCATGCTTTTCAAATCCTCGCGAATCGTTTGGCGAAATCAAGGAATCACTGAACATTGTCCTCCATGAGCAAGACGAAGCGCCTGAAGATGAACCGCCAGTAGCAGATGCAAATGCCGCTGAGGAAGGTCTGTTCGGCGATACTGATTACCCTCAAACTAGCAATGGCGATTTTGTTACCGAGGCGATCATGTCCCTGAGATCGTCAATGAACAGCTTGAAATGGCTCCGTTGGCCATTCAGGTACCAACTAATTTTGAAGTTTCCTTTCCCTGCTTCGGAATTCTTAACATTGCCATATTTTCACCCCATCGATTGAACGCCGATTCCTTCTATGGGTCGACGCTCCGCTTTAGTTTCATCTTTCTCGTATTAGATCATGTTTGTTGTTCTTATTAGGGATTCATCCCACTCATCAAAGCCTTGTCAAACTCTGTTCATTCTACTGAAAAAGAGACCTATTTCTTTTCGCCACTGGAACCACCAGATCGACAATTGCTTACGGCAGGCATGAAGACCCAACTCGCACGATACCTTCTACACCAAGCTGTAATGGGATTTTCTGTGGATGAGCGGTCCTTTTACAACAAGTTGGAAGAACATTCAACTTCTCAATCTAAAGCCTGTCTCGCCACAGAAATAGGGGATCAAATTCTGTCAAGATTCATTGAAAGAAATGATTCCAATCATGGTTGTTTTGCAAATTTGGACTGTGGAGGTAAAGGAGATTTCATAGTTGAAGGTGGGCTTACACAAACTCCTACTTATGGAGAAATTACCATAATTTCGGGGGTCAATAGGATAAAGCATTTCCTAAAGACAATATTATTGGATGGTAATGTTGATAGCAGCAATGCTTATTTTAATTTTGAAATTACTGTTGGAGCTACTCATTGTCATACTATTGTTCTATCTGATGTTAAAACTATAGAGGTAAGAGAGCGTATCTTTTTAGCTTCAAACCTTGCTATTAGTCAATTGAATGCATCTACTGGGCAACCATTCAAGCCTACATTTGAACCCTAGCAAGTCAATGGTTTAAATCATTGTCATGTTGCACTTGTCCCTACTGCTGTGGAACTTCAATTTCTTGGGGCAAATAAAGTGAAAGAGAATGATGCAATATTTAATTACAGTTTAATAGGGAACAGACAAGCTTCCAAATTTAGTAAACTGTTAAGCTGCCATCCACATGTAACTAGCCTAGATAATGCCAACAACAGGGTGGTGGTAGGTTCTATTTCTGTTGTAGGTTCTAAGGAGTCTCTGCTGCTCCTTCAACTTGTTAAACTGGTGGCTGTTTTGCATAGGAAGATGATAAACTGGGAAGCTGTTCTTGCTACTAAAATTCTGCTTAAATGGAAGGATTTACCTCTTAAACATGGTACCTGGGATTTTGCTAACATACAAACTCTTGGTTTATGTAATGAGAGATTTTCTGGCCAGATGATTGAGTTTGTTGTTAACATTGATATTTTTGTGGCTGTTAATACCATAGGTCTTGTCCAACAACAATTTAGTCATCAACTTATACCTGAAAAAGCCTTGGGTCCTTTGTGTGAATTACTGATTGCTGATCCTCCAGAAATCTTCAATAGCTTCCAGTCAGAATCAAGAGGTGAAAATGACAATACTTATAAGATCCATCTTACAAAAAGGTTGCACATCCCGGTGGAGTTCCCAACAGATCTAAATTTGAGCATTTATGTGATTGATGAGATGTGGGAGTACATGAAGCAAATTAACTTTGGTTGCTTAGAAATTTTCAGGACCGATGCTCAGAATGCTGCACCTGGATCTGCTTATGCTGAGTTTGCAATTACCAAGATCAGTGTATCAGTATTTGAGCTAAGAGAGAGCATGATGGCAATGATGTACCTTGATACATGGCATCTAAATTGCAAAATCAGCTACACAATGTTTGCAACTTCACTCTGTGGACATGCTGTTGACCATGCAGATTATAGAATAATATCTCTTCCAGCTTTGGGTGTTTTTGCAGCGTTGTTTGGGCCAAGTGGTTGTGATCATCGAGTTATATTCTCATGTGCTAGTATTGTTTGGGTAGATGCTGGAATCATGATGTCAGATCGGATTGCATCAGCTGAAAGTATTGCATGGGAGATTGCTATATCCTGTTCAAGTCATTTATTTCCTCTCATCCTTGAGGACAAGGATGCTTGAAGGAGAAGGTATTGTTACAGTATTATGATGTAGCATTTCTAATAGTATTTTAAGCCTTAGTTTTAAGTCTCATATACCTGAGCACTTGTAAAGACGATTATAGCATTCATCTAGCAAGTGCCAAGCTTTGATGATGTTTCTGATCTTTAGGGAGGTGCTATTTTTCTCTCTTGCTCAAATAGGTGAAAAAGTATTGCCCCATTTACCGTCTAGTTGCCCTAGAAACTTTGTGGTGGTTAGTAGCCCCTCCATTGCCAAGCATGTGCCCAAGAATTTGAGAAAATATGTCAAGAATCTCATTTCTAAGGTCTTAGAGTTCATCTTTATTTTGCAGTAGCTGAAGGTCCACTATGGACAATATTATTCAATTCTACAAGATTATTCCAATTGTGGTTTACAATTACTATTGAGGAGAGAGGATGAGGAATTTACTCGGTTATATTAGAGATCGAGATTATTTCCCAAATATGGTGTGTAAATTCTATGTGAACGCGTATCAACCAGAAGGGTCGTAGGAGAGAGTGTCTGTATATGTGCTCATGCTGACCACCAGCCACCAGGCCTTGATTTCTCGACTTTGCAAGAGAGAGAAAGTGTATGCATTAGTGGCTTGATGGCAATAACATACTCCATCCATCCAGGAATGAAATATAAGAAAAAATAACTAAATTCATGCTAATTAAGAATATTGGTTAACTTTATTTAATTTTCATTATCTAATGAAAATAATTGCATTTCTCAAAATGCCCTTTTCATTCATTTATTTTTTATGGGAACTTGTTTCATGAGAATAAAAAATTGATATTGAAAAATAAAATTGAATTAATTGAAGGGTATTTTGAGAATAATATCATTAAATTAAGTGAAATTAATTGAAATTTGTTTATATTTTGAACCACTAAATATGATTGTTTTTTTGCTTACATTTCATTGCAGAGGGAGTAATCTTGATTTTTGTGTCGTTATTCATTGCTTTATTGCATCAAATCACATATTTACATATTTTTACTCTATCATTTTATATGAAGTCGTAAAGAAATCGAGTCAGTTTATAACATTATTTTTAAGGCTAAATTATGCTTTTGGTCCCTTGTGTTTATTTTAGGTTTCAATTTGGTCCCCTATGTATTAAAAGTTTCATTTTGGTCTCTTACGTTTCAAAAGTTATAACACGTTTGTCCTTTCCGTAACAGACCCATATAATGATGTTTACTGTGTCTTACATGGCCAACGATTTGTCTATGTGGCAAGTCTTTAGGGTTTTTCATTGATTCATATAACGTTGTTTCCCCATCTTCCCCAAATTAAAATTAGGGTTCTTCTCCTCCATTGTTCTCCTCCATCCTGCATCTTCAAAAAATGTCAGCAAATGCTACACCTTCCCGGGGTTATGGAAGTGCGACCTCTCACGCTTCACATGGCAGTGCAACCATCAAACGGGCTCCAGAGTGTAATTGCCATGAAATCACAGTTGTTCGTACGGTAACTAAAGGTCCAAATCATGGGAGTCTGTTTTGGGTTTGCAAATCAACCTCATCCTTTGCAAATCATTTTTCTTAAACTTAAGGTTTCTTCCTGAATGTACAACATATGTTCTACTGGCTTCCTTGAAGTCCTCTTTTGAAACAAAATAAGTACCCAACTCCTATTTGTAGACAGTCATTTTGCTTGGCAATTTAAATGTGGGAAACTTGTGTTTAGAGTGACCATCATCATCCTCATCAGTCTCACCTCCACTTTGAAGCTCCTCCGAATTATAGTCACTGTCACTATGTCCCCTAACTCTCACTTGTGTTGTTTTATTACCCTTTTCAATCTCTTCATCACTTTCAGACTTGCCACTGAAATATTCATGATGTACCACTTTTGTAGGAGCCTTCCTGGGTATTCCCCTCCTCTTTTTTTGTTTTACTTTTCTATGCTTTGCCTTGAGTCCTCCCTCCTCTTCATGTCTCTGAATCACTAACTTGGGTCTCTGTGGGGTTAACAGGGAGTTTCTCAAACAGGTCTTGATCACCAATTTCTTCTTCTGAGTCATCAAAGTGGATATGTTTAGCATTATCCTCACTATCATACTCCTCATTATCATTATGCCCATTTTCATCAGGACCCCCACCTTGCACAAATTCATTAGCAGGCTCAGGCTCAACAGCATGTTCCCCTTGCACACCCTCCTCAGTATGCCCCTCTTCAGCAAGCCTAAATTCCTTATCTGGCCCATACCCTCACCTTGCACACCCTCCTCAGTATATCCCTTTTTAGCAGACCCAAATTCCTTATCTGGCCCAGACACCTCACCTTGCATCCCCTCCTCAGTATGTCCCTCTTTAGCAAGCCCAAGTTCCTTATCTGGCCTAGACACCTCACCTTACATACCATCATCTTCATCAAGCCCAACAGTCCTACAAGACCTCTCAGCAGACCCAAATTCCTCACCATGCACACCCCATTCATGCTCATGCTCCTGTGGGCCATTATCATCAATAATTACAACAGGCCCATTATTCTTTTCAGGCCTACTTGCTTCAAGCTTTACAATTATCTCAGGCTGTGACAATGGGTGCAACACAAATAGATGCACGTTGTTATGGACCCTTGCTATGTTGATCATCTTGAGGGCACCTTTATCATCATTAAACATCTTCAGCCCAACTCTTGGGCAATTGTACCACATGCTAACGACCTCTGGATAACCTATGTCCTTCATTATGTCAAGCACCTCAAAGTAAGACCACCTATCTGGATCACAACTCCAAGTTAAGACTTGACCAGTGTAATCCCATGGATTAACTGTACCCAATGGATCAATCTTACCAAAGTCTCCTCCATGGTGCAATACGCACTTAAAATAGTCCTCCATGGGAACACAAACAAACCCCACCTACAATCAAACAAACCAAAAAGGAACACAATCAAACAAACCAAAAAAAGGGGAAAAAGGAGGAAAAAATGGGGGGACCACACACAGGGGACCACACCCAAAACACCATTGTAATGCATAATAAACAAAATCCAACATACAGAAGCAGATAAAAAAGTCCCAAAACAAACACCAAACCCAAAAGAAAACCCACAAAACGATAAACAACCCACTATAAACAAAATCTAACATGATTGGCACCAACAGACACACTAAAACCTAACAAAAAAGCAAATAACTGAAACGAAAACTCAGAAACCTAGTAACGCAGAAAAGCTCAAACCCAGAAACCCAGAAAAAATAAAAACGATTTCCAACCAAAATACAAGAATAAAGTAATGGAATCAGTGTCTATACCTTCAATAGATGACTCGAAAGACTTGATTTTCTTCAATCCCTAAGCCCTAATTCATCCGGTTCATTTACATCTCCTCGTCGCCTCTCCTTGTCGTTTAGGGTTTCTTCTTCTGGGTTTTATTTGTTGTATTCTGAAGAACAATCTTCTACTTCTATACACGTCACCTGTCCCATTCACACTAATATTTGCCAAATCACACTAAAGACTTGCCACATAGACAAATCGTTGGCCACGTAAGACACAGTAAATGGTGTTATATGGGTTTGTTACGGAAAGGATGCACGTGCTATAACTTTTGAAACGTAAGGGTGTTATATGATTTAGGACTTTTCAGCAATTTTTAAAAAATATTGAATATATTTTTATTAAAGATTCTATTTTTAGAGAATATACTTGTAATCTACCTAGATCGATGTGCACTTTCACGATCTGTTTGTTTTAAGAGAGATACAAAATAGAGAAAGACCGACGACAGAAAGACTAAAGAGATATCATACTTTTGTCATTTGGAACAACAGAGAAATAGCAAAGAGAGACCAAATCGATGTGGGTCCTATATTCTTTTTCATCACTAAACTGCGAACAAAGGCAAGAAAAAGTTTCACTTTTTGGGTTTTTTCCATTTCTGCCCTTTTTTCTCTGAAAGCAGTGGAGCGAAGTGAGTGCAATGTCTAACAGGGAGTCGCCTTGCTGGTGGGTAACACATACTAGAGCCAAATCAATATTTAACAGGGAACCACCTTGCCTTGTATCGGTCTATATAAAGGAAGGTGAAAGTGATTGAGGTTGAGGAAAGGGGGAACGTGTGTAGGAACCCATGTTGAGGAAAGGTGGGGACTAAAAGGCGTGATTTTATTATCGTGTAGGTGGGAGAATGGAATTTGTGAGTTGATTTAATTAATTAACTTAAAACTAGAAATCAAATTAATAATTTTAGTTAATTTAAATTAGTAATTATTTAAATTAATCAGTCAAGTGAATTACTAGAAAATTAAATTAAATAATTAAATGAATTAATTAAATGAATTCAAATAAAAAATTAATTTAATTTTGATTGAAGGTTTTTTAATTCAGGGACATTTTAGCACTTTAAAAAATAATCGACATTTTTTTATTTCTATTTCTTACTTCTTTTTCTTATATCAAACAGTACATCAAATTTATTTTATATCTCACATGTTTCTCTCTTCTCACTTTCAAAACTAAACACCTTTTGGTTCTTGTTTAGTTTAACTATCAGGCCATGAAACAGGGGATGTTGGGCCGAATAAGACCACAATACTCCTTGGCCAACAGGGGTAACGCTAGTAACTAGCCATTACTTTTTTCTTTTGGCTCGAGGACTATAAAAAAAAATTCTTTTACGCAGTCATTCAGTCAAATCTTATTATAATATAACTTTGTTATATTATATTTTAAAATATTTAAACAAATATTCAGGCAGTGAGATTTGGTTAAATGACTGTGTAATTTTTTTGACATTGTTAATACATAATTTTTAAACTCTTTTTCTTTACAATGGAACTAGCCGGTAGACTCTTTATTACGTAAATATATTCACTCTTTAAATTTATCTTCTAAATGTTCAAAAGTGGGGGTTTTATATTTAGTACGAATTTTTTTCAAACACTTCAATAATTACATTACCCCCGTTGGGGTTCCTCAAACTTTTGTAACAACGAATTACGAAATATCCCCTGTTTCAGCCTTTTTTTTCTCACCAAAATGCTATCTCTGTCTCATCTATGGTGTTGAGTTTTTTTTTTTTTTTTGGGGAGGGGAGGGTGTTAAGTGGTTAACTGCATTAAGTTTCTACTCCATACAACGAACGGTTAACGGAGTAATTATGATCTGGCCATTCGATTTGTTTACACGTACTAGTACTGGTACTAATAGTCGGTGTTTTAAAAGTTTAAATTATTTAATGAAAACAAAAATGTTGAATATCATAGTACTAGTATTGACGTGTTTCACGTACCACCAATCACAATCAATATATAGTTAAATTATTTGACTTCTGGTATTTTTTTTATA
Source organism: Calophaca sinica (assembly GCA_037113605.1). Classification (NCBI taxonomy): domain Eukaryota; kingdom Viridiplantae; phylum Streptophyta; class Magnoliopsida; order Fabales; family Fabaceae; genus Calophaca; species Calophaca sinica. The sequence goes on from CM073734.1 coordinate 76,677,139, forward strand.
GCAAAAGTGGAGTGCAAAAGCATCATAATTGAAGAACAGATCCCAACTATGTTAGGCACTTCAGCCTCTAACAATCATCTGCAGCACACCACGATATATTATTAAAAAAAGGAATAAGATAGAACAAAATCATGGGGAGGCTACACCAAAACCCATGAGAGAAAAACAAACAATCATCTAAAGCGAAAAAAAAGGATGGCTAAATCTGTTACGATTAAAGTCCTCCAAGATAAATCTTGGTAGGAGATCCCACCAAGTAAAACATTGCGTAGAAACACCATAAGAAGCTAGCTTATCAGCACAAAAGTTTCCTTCGCGGTAAATATGGGACACATGAAATTGCATCTGTCTAGTGAGGAGCAAGCAATTCAGCCACCTACTTCTGAGATTCCAAGGGAATATTACAGCCAAATTCTTAAAAGCCTAAACAACCAGCAAAGAATCACATTCAAGCCAAAGACGAGGCCAATTCCTCCTATGAGCGAACTCAATAGACATTATGGCAACAATAATATCCGCATGAAAAGAGGACCCCACACTAAGAAAGTCGGCAAAACAACCAAGAATTACACCACTAAAGTCCCTAAAAATAGCACCACAAGCAGATAAACAAGGGTTTCCTCTAGAAGCATCGTCAGAGTTACATTTCACCCAAGCACAGGGAGGCTTGATCCAATCCACTTGAATGATGGTAGGAGCCTTCGAAGGGTGGCAAGGAACAAAGAAGGACTTTAAAATAGAGAACTCCTCAATAGAAGAAGATGAGCAACCCTTAGAAAGTCTGACAGAAAGAGATACCGAAGCCATTACCAAATGAACAGCTCTATAAAAAGAAAGACAGATGTTTTGGAGTTTGACTTGGTTCCGAGAGTGCCAGATAACCCAAACAATATGCATGATAGCCGAGAGCACAATACCCTTAAGATGAGGACTCCAATGAAGATCCAAGGTAGCCAAAACAGTAGAGATATTGGAATAATCAATAGGCTTCTTCAAAATGGAAGCAAGCCAGCTCCAAAGCTTAGTGGCAAATGAGCACTCAAAAAAGAGATGCTGGATGGTTTCCACCTCCGAGTAGCACAGGCCACACATAGACACTAAGGTACGTCCTCAAGATTGCAACTGGTCCTCTGAGGGGATTTTATTATGGAGGAGGCGCCAGAGGAAGAAAGATTTAGAGGGAGGGATCGTGGCACTCCAAATAAGTTTACCCCAACGGAAATGAGGACAGAGGGGCTGGAGGTGCTGGTAGGCATCCTTGAAGAGGAGAGTACCCTTGTCATTGTGCTTCCAAACTAACTGGTCTGTACTGGGGATTTTGGCAATAATAATCTGCTTCATATCCAAAGCAATATCCGGAAAACGAGTGCTAAAGGAGTCCGGAAGAGCCATTGACAATGAAATCTGAGACATGAGCTTTTAGGTTTTTGCTAATATTGGATGGAATGTGCAAACGCTCTACAATAGAGTACCCAAGCCAATTATCTGACCAGAACTGAATAGAGGTGCCATATGTAACACCTCTGTTTATTAAAAATTAATAAAGTATTTAAACTGAATTTTCGTAAAGTTTTTTTTTCGCAATTAATTTCTTTAAAAGTCACATGCGATATGACGTCAAAAGTCGTAGTTGATAATGTTTATAAACATCGAAAACTTTAGAGAGAGAAAGAAAAATATCTGGAAGATGTAAAAAGAACTCACTGGTCTTACATAGCCAGGAGCTAGTGTGGAAATATCATATAAGTAAATAGAGGTCTTACATATGCTTTACATCAGATGTCCAAGTCAAATGGGGCATAACCTGCACCCACTGACACCCTATATGGGATAAAGATACCAACGTACAAATCAAAAACAAATATAGGGAAATGCCTCAATGGGCCGATAACAAAAATACATCAAAATTCCCTAGCTCTATACATCACCAAAATATGAAACCAAAACATTCCCTCAAGCGGCATATATACAGTTCTCTCGCACGGTGAACACACCAACACGTCAGTCAAAACGCACTGGAGAATCAGACTCTCCTAGGTACTCCTCTGGATCACTCTCTATGGAATCCTCTTCTACCGACTCCTCTTCTTCAGCACCCCCATCCATGGGGTCCATCTCAGGGTCTGACTCTTCAAGCTCTGGCACAACCTGATCCTCAGTAACCAGTAAGCTGCGTGGGTCCACAGGAACCTCCATGCAGGTGTCAGATGATGATGGCGGTGAGGGAGGTGGAGATGGGTCGGGAGCATTCCACAAATCATCAGGCGGCAGATGCATAGACGCGCAGAAGAAGCGCGTAAAGTAAAACCATGGTAACCTCAGCACCTTCATACCGAAGGTGACTCGCCCCTCATAGGCGACAGTCCTCCTAATCCGGTCAATCGTCCAACCCAGAGGATTGGGGAAACGAATCTCCATCCTCAATAGATACCTCTGATGTCCCGGTCCCACCGGTGGTGCAGCCATCGAAGTCGTCTACTGAGTAATCTATTTGCATACACATAAATAGAGGAAACCAAAAGTGTGGAGGTCAGATTATGCACTAGGTTACATGGTAGAGTTGGGTACACTGACAAACAATAAATGTAGGCATACACAAATAAGTAAAATAATATGTACTTTTGGAGAAATTGTTTTCGATGCATGATGACCATCTAACTAACATTGCTCCTAGGAGTCTAGTGTTGTCGAGAGTTCCTTCGATATAGCGTCCAAATCACGTAGTTTTTAGTGATAGGCCCAACTTAGAAATTCCTCCGTGCAACTTTCATAAGAAGGGGCACTAAAAGTACTCTACATTGGACTTGATTTAGTTCGGTGGAATTTCAAGAAAGTTTGGCTGTCCAGTTCTCTGCTAGTACCAGTGTACAGTGATCATCTAGCAGGTCCCACGCCTCACGATCCCAAAGGTCTCCGTGGCCCCCACATTCCCCTAATCACTCGATCTTAGCCAAAAGGCCGAGAAAGGTATCTATAATCTCGGAACGACAACGACTATGATTTGGTTGGACTTGGTATTCGAAACATCCAATAGGCATAAGCCCCAGGACCACCGGTAATCAATTTGAAACAACTGTAAAGATACCGTTAAGAATTTACAAAATTAAGAAGTCATGAAAACTTTCAGACAAAAAGATTGATACCGGCATACGAAACCATTCCAACCCTCCCGGGTCGAAGCCCGGAAACAAATGCACTTATCAATCAAAGTCCTTAGGGGACTTAAACGATTGTAGCCTATAGGCAATTAATAGCGCCTACCTACATAACTCGAACATATGTCGAACGTTTCAGACCAATCACACAATCCACGTATTCAAACATAGGTAAGGTTCTTGTGATCGAACCTTACCTTGGAAAACAATTCGAGTCCGCATCAAACCAACACTCATGATCAGAGGAATCAATATAACTCAGATACATATCCAAAACAATAAATTGACAAATTAAGATAGTTCATAGAGTATGTCAAATAACCTAAACTACCCCATCATGCAATAATTCAGATATTCCTAATTACGCATGTTATAAATATAATTGCAGATATTTCTAATTACACATGTTATACAATTATTTCAGTTAATATACTAGACACATAATTCTACGCATACATCACTAAAACCAGGATTCCCAAACTACTCCTAGTGATTAATAAGCCCCCACCTAGAAAGACGGGTAACGTGGGTCCACACGAACCGTCGGACACGTCTCTGATATCTCTCAGTCTGCTTCCGTTTGAAATCCGAGTCGAGTCCACAAGTTGAACAAACCAGTTCCCATACATTGTCGATTCCAAGTAATTGATTAGAAATACCATCAATTAACTAAATTGAAATACAAATTAATTCAACTAAACAAAACTCCAGATCAAACATTGGTTTAAAGCTAACTTAAAAAAATATATATAACTTTTAAAAGTGCTACGTGTATATAAAAATAGTCTATGTATAAGATTATTGATTTACTAAAAATTAATTAAAACATAATCCTAAATTCTGAATATCAAACAAATCTATATTTACATAAAACTTAAGGATTTTCTTGATTATAAGGTTAGTGAATCGGCAACTGTAGAAAGGTAGTGCTGCAAATTCACATTTTGTAATATGTGTTTTGAACTTTCCAAATAGAAATAAGTTAGATAATTGAATAAAAAAAAAACCAATTACAAACTTCCATTAAAAGGTCAGATACAGGTAAGTGAGTAAGGCCACTTAAAAAAAATTTGAAATCCTAAAGAATCAAAACAACCCATGATAAATTTTCGGACAACTAAAGAAACACTCTAACTTCCATCAAAACTATGATACTCCATACTTCTTATAAGATGAAGTGATGTCTTAAAAAAAAAACTTAAAGAGGTGTGAGATTGTGCAGATAATTTGGTATGAAAAACCAAACTTTTATACGTGGGGTGGTTATAGTCGAATAGAAGAAACAAGAAGGAATAGGAAAGAAATGAAACAGAGAGCTCACCTGGATATACTGCACTGGAGAAAACGAAAGTACTGAAAAAAAAATGGTTCAAACGTGGGTCAACTATATATTTGATAAGGAAGAAAAAGGTTTAGTGTGTTAACAAAATAGATATTTTATAAAAATAGTGAGGTGTGTTTTTGCCATCCAAGAATTTTCCTGAAAGTGACGTGTGTGAATTTTTTGTCCATCATCAAATGACAGGTTGGGGTGCTGCACGTGAGGAAGAATTTGGGCTGGGCTATACAGTTTCTCTAACATATATACTAACATATATCCTAACTAGTACTACTAACCTGTTGTGGTAAAAAAAAAACTAGTACTAATAATAGAAATATTGTTATTATAATATATATTTATATATTTCGATAGAAAGGTGGCTTTTCACAGCTAGCATTAAAAGATCAACGGGAGAGAAACTTCTCCCGTGTTCTCCTATTCTACAGCACACACATATATATATATATTATACCCAAAAAAATAAAACACACATATATATACACTATTATAAATTACTAATATTATAATTGTGTGAAAGCATGCAAATATTGTTGTAACGCACCCAGTAATTCAAACAAGTACTCACATATTAGTAGAACATTCAAAATACTATTTTAGCACTAATATAAAAATCACGACGTTACACCATATCCTATACTGTAAATACTACCATCTAGGGCTCTCTGAAGAAAGGGACGCACCCCAGGCCAAATAGAAGACTTAGCATAATAAGCTACAGGCTTGTTGTGTCTAAGGAACCTGGCCTTCAGAAGAGATGCCCAAGGCTAAGTAGAAACAATCAGCTTCCAACAAAGTTTAAGCATAGCAGCTTGATTAATAGCTTTAAGAGATCTAATACCAAGGTCACCCTCCTCCACAAGGGAGCATACCTTGTGCCAAGCCGCTGTGACTAATTTCCTGCTATAAATATCTCCAGACCAAATGAAGTTCCGAATCTAAGAGTCCAAGGTGTTTAACAAAGCCGTGGGCCAAGTATAAACGTGGAAACTATAAACCAGCATACCATGGATGATGGATTTAACCAATTGAACACGCCCCATAATAGACAACAAAGAGCCCTTCTAGGAAGCCAGCTTACTTTTGATTTTGTCAACAATTGGTTGCAAATAAATAGACTTGGGTTTTCCTTGAAAGAGAGGAACACCCAAATAATTAAAGGGAAGGTCCCCAGGAGGAAAGCCCAAAAAGTTCTGAAGCTGTGCAATCCTAGCTGATGACATAGACCCAGTGTAAAATTTGCATTTCCCCAAGCTAAGGTGTTGGCCGGAGGCCTCCCCATACTGCTGAAAAAGAGACATAAGAGAAGCCAAGTTCTTTTTAGTACATTTATAGAAAACCATAATGTCATCAGCGTAGAGGACATAGGTGGGAGGCGAGCAAGCTCTAGGACCGGACATAGGTTTTAGCTTCCCAGAATTTACCAATAAAGAAATGCCTCTACTAAGGGCGTCCTCAGCAATGCAAAAAAGCAACGGAGAAAGGGGATCCCCCTATCTGACCCCCTTTTTACAGCCAAAGAAACCAGTAGGGAGACCATTCACTGAAATGGACAGCTTGGCAGATGCAAGAATGGTTTTAACCCAAGTACAGAAGGTGGAGTGTAAGCCAAAAGAGCGAAGGACGTTAAGCAAGAAAGACCAATCAAGGGTGTCAAAAGCCTTCCTGATGTCAAACTTTAAGGCAATATTGCCCCCGTAAGTTTTATAGCTCAGCATATTGACCACTTCTGAAGCTGTGCAAATACAATCTGAAATCCGTCTGCCTTGAATAAAACCCCTCCGTTGCTCAGAAATAATCTTAGGAGCTATCAAAGATAATCTGTCAGCCAACACCTTAGAGATGATCTTAAAGTGGAAATTTGCCAAAGCAATAGGCATATAATCCTCAATTCTGTTTGCCCCAGTAAATTTGGGAATTAAAGCAACCAAATTAGAATTCAGATTTGGAAGAAGCCAACCCTGAGAGAAGAATTGAGTGACTGCCTGGAAGACATCATGACTGACAATGTCCTAGTACGTCTAAAAAAACAACCGCCAAAACCATCAGGACCTGGAGCACCAGAGCCATTCATGGAAAAGACCGCAGCTTTGACCTCATCAAGCGATGGTAAAGAAATAAGGGTGTTATTATCTTCTGCAGTAACCATAGGAGGGATCACCTGATTCATGATGTCAAAACTAGAACAATTATTTTCAGATGCATAAAGACTCTCATAATAAGACAGGACGTGCTGCTCAATGTCCACTCGAGAATCAATCACAGTATCTCCATTTCTTAAAACTGTCATCTGACGAGTGGCATACCAACCTTGGCCAATTTATGAAAATAAGAAGTATTCCTGTCACCATCAGTAAAATAAATTGACCCTTGCCTTCTCTCTCCAAAAAGTTTCCTGGTAAGCTAGAGCATGTTGGAGGGATTTTTGGGCTTTAAGCTCCTTATCATGTAAATTATCAGAAAAGCCCAACTCAGAGAGTTGTTGCTGGATGAGATCAAGCTCAGTTTGGGCCAAATTAACAAGCCTATTAAATGCTGCTTTCATGAGCTTCAACTTCTTTGAAAGAATAAACAGGGGGCAACCAACTACCTCCGTTTTCCAGGTGTCTTGGACCAACCTTCTACAATCAGGATGCTGAGTCCACATACCAAGAAATTTAAAAGAAGAAGGAAAAGTGGGAGTACCTCTAGCTGTAACGACCCGATACAATAATGTAAAGCCCCGACTCTAATTGGAGAATTACTTGCTAATCTAACCGAAATTAAATAAAATGTAGAAATTTTTTCGCAATTACAGAATAATAATAAAAAATGAATCCTTTTTAAAATATTATACTTTGGCTAAATAAAATCCCTGAATGCATAGGGCTTCATACGAAAATATGCTACTAATAGTCCTTGGTTCAAATTACATTCTAATATTACTAGAGCTAGTAAACATTAATCAGAATTTGAAAAGCGGAATTTACTTTTAATAATTACAACCCTTTACAAAAATAACAATAAGATATAACAATTACAATCTATACATTATTTCCTAATTTTACAAGGACACAACGTAATATTTAGGACCCTAACTCGTGATCCAGTGACTCGAGGTCTCGCGGAAAGGCAAGACCGAGCATAATTCATACTCTAGACTTCTCCATTAAGCTTGTACCTGAAAACAAAGCCCCAAAATGTGAGTTTATAAAATGCAGTAACATAGACTTGAAATCTTAAATACTTTTACCGTTGTTTCTAGCCATACGTGGTGTGCTATGTATGGAAAAATCCTCCCAAACCAGCATAAACATAATTATGCAAGAATACTTTAATCTACTCTTACTCACTAACTTCAATCATTCAATCAAGTATCAATGTTGAAACATAAATTCGGTTCAGAAGCAATCACTCACAAAGTAACATAATTCTTAATAAATCCTCAAGCATATAACAAAATGCAATAAATTTCACATCAAGTTCGTAAAATGTACTCCCTTGGCCCTAAACTCAATTGAAATTGAGACAAGATTTCTTTACGATTAATCGACCAAGGGAGTCCCCGCCGATAAACGTTGAAACGATTCACAATCAACGGGTCTGTCGCCGAATCATCATCCGGTTAGACAAACATCAATGCACATGTAATGTTAAGCAATTATAATGCATGATCAATAAGATAACTCAATCCTAATTCACATTAACCAATAACAAGAGTTGAAACCCTTTAAACAGTGAGCCAAAGTCATAAGACAATGTATTAAACATAGGATTAAAAGCCATGAAGCAAAGCACTCAACAGAATCGAAACAACCGATAAATACTGCACAAGTAGCGCTTCAGGCAAGGTGCTTCCAAATAAGATACCAAGGCCCAAATAAGATTTTCTGCAGAGGTCTCGGTGAGACCACAAGCGCTAATGTATGCCCCAAATAAGACCTCTACAAAAAGTGTTTTTGCACAACTTCCAACCAAGATTCTACCTCAATCCAACCACAAGAAGACTTTAAACAAGCTTTAACATGTACATTAGGGGGGAATAAGGCATTCATCAAGACCGTCAAAACTTAAACATGAGATTAGATCTATCATGCATATCAAATTGACTCAAAATCATATGACTTAAAACCCATTTTAAAGGAATCTAGAGTCATAACAACTCATAAAATAGACTAGCTCGAATACCAAGCTACTCCAAAACTATTTCTTACATACTTAATAAACATGACTGAACAAAAGTCAAATATTCCGATTGGAGCTCAATGAAACTCACAATGGAACAAACATCATACAAATCATTTGTGGGGGGTTGGGGCAGCCATCCAACCCTATTTATACCAATCCCACTAAAATATCACAATAATTTACTCAATAGTAACTTAATTCAAGAATTAAAACAATAAATCCTAGCACACCCTAAGGGATGTTTTAATTTAGGGGATTCTATGTTACCTATTGATCCTTAAAAGCTTTAGGATGAAAACCCCCAAATCCTAGGGTTTTCCCTCCATTGAAGCTTGAATCAAAGCTTCCTCTTCAATCAATTTTCCTCCTTTGAGTCTTGTTTCTCCTTCCTCTTCCATTTTCCTTCTCTTTGAGTTTTATTTCTCTCAGCTTCGATCTCCATCTCTTCTTCTCTCTCTCTCGACCACATTCTCTATCTCTCTATCTCTCTCTCTTTCAGCCTTGAGCCTCGTTCTTCCCTCCTTATTCTCACCGGCATGCCACCGCGCCTCACCTCCATGGCCGCCGCGTAACAACTCATACTACTTTCAGGATTGCCGACTGTCTCCACAAACCAACACGGGTCTTTTCAGCGTGCTTTGTCCTCACTCACATGCTTTCTGAAAAACTTCCCAAAAGGTCACCCATCCCAAAAGTGCTCCAAGTCAAGCACGCTTAACTATGAAGTTCTTATGTTCTGGGCTCCCGAAAAGAAAATGCATCTTGTTGGTATTGGTAGTACAAATCAATTCTTTTAAGTCATCCTTCAACTATGCAGTCCCATACCTGCACAGCCTCAAGATCCCTCTCATTCCGGTGTAAATTCGGTTCATTCACATGTCTCCTAGCCTAGAAGCATGCCAGGAGCCGCTTCTTTGTCCGTGCTCAATGCACCGGCGATCACTCCTCGCCCTCGTCAGCCTCAAGTGTCACACGCCGCGCCATGCTTCTTCTTCTTTCTCCTTCATCGCGCCCTTCTTCCCTTTTTCTCTTCTTTCTTCTTTCCTTTCTTTCTTTTTCTGATTTTTCCCTTTCTTTTCTTTCTCAGATCGTGAAGGGAGGGAATAAAAGAGAGAGTGAGGGGCGCTAAGGTCGAAATAAGTGGAAAATGGTGTATGGTGGGTAATCGCATGTATATTACTAATATTGGACTTATAAATCTCCTTTTTATTCCATAATTCACCCTTTAGTCCCTAATAAAACATTGGGTAATTTAATCCATAAAAATTACACATGAATTATTAGTCCCACATTTCCTAAATCCTAGGATAAATTTACTATTTTTGTAACGACCCGTTTCCGGACCGCTACTAAACTAGAACCAAACCTATGTGCGGCGCACTTTTTAAAATAGTACTCTTGTGTCCTTTAGAAAATACGGTACATTTTTTTAAAAAACAACAATACCCGTAAGCACACTCAGAGTGGCCACAACGTTTAGAAACATGATACAATCTAGACACAAGACAAATGCACTGAAAATACACACACACACACACACACACACACACACACACACACACACACACACACACACACACACACACACACATATATATATATATATATATATATATATATATATATATATATATATATATATATATATAAACAAGGTAGTCATAAGTAGTGCATACAAAAGAAAATTAGTGCACAAATATGTACAAGAGAATACACCTAAAGTATGAGAATCCTCGCGATAATAATCATACCCCGGGGGTACTCTCAGCAGACACCCACGCAGGGGGCTGCTCCAAAAGTATACCACCAGTCTACCTTGCAGTACACAAAAGACATCCACTAAGCCCGACTGGTCACCAAACAAACTGTACACCATAAACAAATCCTACAGTCATCCAAAATATAAACAAGCAGTCAGACAATCACAACATCTACAGATAGCTATCCGGATCCTCAGACGGATCCTCCTCCTCCTCCTCCTTGTCCATTGGGTCCGCCGCATCCTCACCGGTCAAGTCAATGAAAGGTGTCGTAGCAGGTACACCCTCAAGCACGTCCTACTCTATCAACGCCTCATCCAGAAATCCTGCGCACTGCACCCAGCCTCACCGCACTCTCCGCAGACGGGTAAAAGGTGTCTCGGTGGGGTAGGGGTCCTAACTATCAACAGGGGAACCAGCTCTGTCTCAGGCTCAGATCCTGCCAAAGAACTCGGAATGGCTGCCGCTCAGGAGGTAGAAGCACCTGCAGTCCCACATCTGATCACTCTCTTTCGAGCGGTCCACCGAATCCTTGGTCCTCTGGCTCGGGAAGCAAAACGGGAAGCAGCATGCCTCAGAATGTTAAGAGGTTCCTCTGGTGAAGAAGATGATGCTGGCATCGTCTGCTCTCTCTGAATGCTGCGCCAAGCATCCACCACCTGCATCGTCTGGATCGGAAAGCTAACTGTACGTCTAGACGTCTCCTGTCTCACCACTAGTCCATCCACTTGAAAGCTCTGTACACCGTCCCCTGTATATACAGCACAGCGGGAGATGAGATCGAACTCCATCACCGAAGGTGCCTCGATGTCTAGAAAGTCAAACAAGATCTCCGACGATGTCACATCATCGGTATCACCAGTGTCTTCGCCATCGCCTGGGTTGCCATCATCAGTTGAAGGAACCACGGGAAAGGGTCAACTTCTCAAATAATCATAGAAACAGCAAAACATAGAATAAGAGATAACAAAATGCACAAATGCCCCATAATGCAACCAAGACTCTCTCCCAAAACATTCCCTGAATTTTTCGGAAAGTAACGCCGATCCATCCACTGAATACCAGCCGTAGCCTTGGGCTCTCGTCTCACCCTAGGACATTCAGCTCAAGTTCCTTGATGTTACGACGTCTAGCTCAGCTGTCGAAAAACCAGCCGGAGCTTTTTAGGGGATCCTAGCACCCTAGGTTAATCGGATCGAAGCTCAAAAATATCACGACAAACTCTCACAACCCCAATGAACAAATTGACGCATACGATGATTCAAAGAAGCAAACTCGAATAGTTATTCAACCTCATATTAAATGAATATTCACACAGAACTCATCACGACATAACACACTTCAGCAATTCATAGCAAGACAATGCAACCAAGTCATATCGCAACCAATCCGAATGCAATTCATCCTTCTGCAACTCAGTGGAGTTAACAAAGAGAAAAACAAACAAGTGTGGGGGGTTGGGGACAGCTGCCAACCTCTTACAGACAAGCCCACTAAATAATCATTATAGATATCAGACAATAAAACAAACGAAAGGGTTCGAGACCCTCACTTCGAACCCTGAGGTTCTCAGACTTCTTCGCTTAAAGACTTAAAATTAAATCCTATGTAATATCTAAAGTTGCCCTTACCAAAGTCGTCCGTTAGCGTGGTACCGCACGCCTCGATCCCGCGTCGCACGAACTCATAATTCACAAGTCCTATCACCACAAGACAAGCTTAGCACAATTCTAAAGACTTAACTCGAAACCTTAGGCTCTCGAACCTAACCCTTTTCCTCACCAACAATCACACTTAGAACATAATTTGAAATACTAGTTTTTAAATAATTACATACACTTGAAAAATTAAGAACTAATTCAAGAATCAAATTTTAAGGATTAAGAAATCATTTTCTTGAAAACTTAAAACATAAACATCATTATTATTATTCAACTCTTTTTCTCAAATATTAATGCCAAGGCTCCACTTGGTACCTTGGGTCTCAAGGAACCCAATTACCTCATGTGCTTCATTGCCTTAAAAATCTCAAAACAAGTCCAAATGCAATCAAACCTTTTCCTAAATTTTCCAAAGCCCACAAACAAAATCATACAACCATCATAAACAAGTTTGCAAAACAATTTTCCTTCCACATATCCTATATGGCTCGCGGCCATCATCAACAAAAATAGGAGACAAGTTGCAAAACTTCCAAACCAACTAAATAACATCCTTCCATAGTCCAAATTTTCACAAAACAACAATCTAACTCACAACTAAAACTCAAACAAAACTAAACTCAATTTAACCTCCTTTCAAGAATAGGTTTTTCATCAAAAATTACCCAAACAAAGCTTTAGTTCCAAAACTATAACTAAAACAACAACAATAACAACAACAACAACAATTATGCTAGAATTATCAATTAATTACATGCTTCATCAATTAAATTCTACCATTTCCCTCTTTCAAGAATAGGCTTTCCTCATAAAAATTATCCAACAACTTCCAATTCCAAAACTATGAGTTCAATACAACAATAACAACAACAACGTCAAAGAGCTTAAATAACCAACTAATTACTTGATTCACCAAGGATCACACATTTTCCCTCTTTTTTTCCCTTAGGGTTTCGCCCTAGGTTCCAAGAATTGGGAATGAAAGTGCTCATCTCCTCTTGATCACAATCAAGCACAAAACCAACACAAAACAAGCATGAAAATGAAAAAGAAAAAGAAAAGAGCAACCACCTCTCCTTCCTCCTAGAGCTCGCGGCCTATGGGTTGTTTATGGGGGGAGAAATGTGTTCCCTAAGTGCTTGATGATGAGCTAGATGGTAGTGGAAAGTAGAAGAAGAAACTAGCAAGAAGATTGAAGTAGAGAAATGGAGTAGCTCAAGGTATGATGAAGAGGACTTCCATGGAGGTTGAGAGCTTCTCTCACTAGAGATTGAAGAAGAAATAAAATGTGAGGGTAGTGAGAGGGTGGGGGCTCAGGTTTGGGGCTGAATAAAGGGGAGGGATTATTTCTTTTATGCTTAAAATAAACACTTGGTTAAAACTTAGTCTAATAAAGTGTTAAAAAAACTAATCACACATTAAGTGACACCTAACCATAAAGTAAAGATGCTAATCACATCAACTAATCTATCTCATCTAATCTCACATCTCTCATGATTACCCTCTAATTCTAGAGTCTAAGGTTGCTAAAACACGGCGTCAAGTAATCGTGTTACCAAATAATTTTCCGCCGATTAATTCGCGGAAATTAATTCACCGAGAAATTAATTCACTGCGTGGAATAAATTATCATACATAATAAAAACAATCCAAAACACTCACAAATAATCACAACAAGTCACGATTCGATTTTCATCGAAATCGGAGTTCGTTTAAAATTTTATCTGTGGCAAAACTGCCCAGCGATTCGAAACGCGACAAAACTTCGTTAGAATTTTTCGCATGAATTAATATAAAATATTAATTCCCAAATTCAATTTGATCTTGATTTAATTAAATCACTTGCTTGGCGAACAAGAAACTGCTTATTATAGCATAATTACAACAAAAATACTAAAATAACGCTAAATAACGTATCGTAAAAATACGGGTGTTACAATTTTACTCGATAGATCCAAATTTGTTTTAAAGTACTAATTTAAAGGAAATTTGGGATGTTACACTAGCCATGGTAAGAAGCAAAGGATAATGGTGTGATTGCCTGCGAGTAAGAGTGTAACACAACGTAGAGGACCAAAAAGAGAACCAATCATCATTGCATAAGGCTCTATCCAGACATCTCTCAGTATGAGCTTCAACACTCCTCCCATTAGACCAAGTAAATTCCGCCCTTCTAGTGGGCAGATGAGTGAGCATGCAAGTATCTGACCAAATTCTGAAATCTTCACAAGAAGTCGTGGAAGGAGAACCACCACCACGTTGCTCATGAGAGCCAAGAATAGCATTAAAATCTCCTACTAAAAGCTATGGACCAGAGTTGCACTGAATGAGGCTAGTTAGCTCCACCCAAAGATCCCGCCGCAATAAATAACTAGAAGAAGGATAAACAGCTGTGACATAGATCAACTGACTGTCCCAAATAATAGATAAAGTAACCTGTTGTCATGAACGAGCGATAACAATAGGATCTAACGAATCTGCACAAAGACCCCAAAGATTAGGAAACTGAGAATCTCTATGGTTAACCACAAACAGCTTAAGATGCATACTACGCCAATAAGAAAGAGGAATATGATCCATAGGTATCCAAGGTTCCGAAAGAGAAACAAATTCTGGCCTATAAGTAGAACATAATTTTCTGAGAACAAGTCTAGTATCAGGGTTGGCAAACCCTCTAGCATTCCAATATATAATCCTCATATCAAAAAGACATGGAATTAGAGTCAGCCCGATTTTGGGTATAGTAGTAGTCAGCTTTGTGTGCAACTTTAATCTTGCGTTTTTGTCTAAGTTTCCTCTTCTGCGACTTAGATAAAACAGGTTGGAAGCTGTCCCCATCATCACCATTGGCGACTTCTTTGCAAACCAACATCATCACTCCACAACCTTCCAACAATACGCAAGTCATGGTCAACCACCGAATTGACGGCTGGAGTGTTTGAAGTGGCAGAAGGAGGAGTGTTTGAAATTGGTGGATTTAGATTCTGCTGTGTGCAACGAATTAGTGCCAGAAATAGCAACCGTGGCATTACCCGAGTGCATCCAAGTGCCATCTTCATTTTGCTGGCTTTGCATGTCACACGTGGAAGAAGAGACCACTACATGAGACAGAGAAGGTGAGACATCTATAACTGACTCAGCAGGCTCCAAATCTTGAGCAGAATCGGCAACCACCAAGCTTGAACAACTCAAATTATCCGCATCAGAATTTTCTGACTCTAGAGCGCATGCAGAATCATGAATGAAGCCTAACAAAGGATTAGAGCCAACCTCATTCTCATTGAAGGGTGCATTATTGATACCCACAAAAGCATTTTTATCTTGGACATCAACCACACTGATCACCTTGATCGTGCCTTGTTTAGAAGTGTCTACGCCAATATCATGAGTGGCATGCACATCAACAGGATCCGCATTATTAATAGCAACAGCATTATCCGAAACAATTCCCTTACCTTTATCCACAGCCTCAACTGTTTCCCTGTTGGCATGCTTAGGAGACTTTGTGGCAACCTGGACAGCAGCCCCCTCCGCAGTCTTTGGGACATACTTCGTGCTCTTCTTCTTTTGAATATTACCCTCCTTCGGCATCAAATTCTCTCTCCCTGCAGCGGAGGAACCTGCACCCGATGACTTAATCTTTCTGCAACTAGCAACTGTGTGGCCAATTGTTTGACAACAATCACAAAAAGGGGGCAAATGCTCCTATTCAATACCCACATAAAAAGCATAATCCTCATGTTCTACCAGAAGCTGGTCCTGCAACTTTGATGTGAGATCAATATCAATTAAGAGCCGAGCAAAGTGGCCAAACGTCCGCTTCATCGTGGCTTCATCAAGAGCAATCGGAATCCCAATCTCACCACCGATCTCAAAGAGAATACGAGGTCTCCAATACTCCCGCGGAAGGCCATGGAGACGAACCCAACATTGAGCGTGGGTTTGGCGCAATGCATGGGGGTTGAAGTCCATGCTGTGACCGTGACACGCAACACACTAGGGTTGAGATTAGTGGTCCCAATCGTTCTGATGCTACGTTGATCATCCAAGGAAGAAAAGCTGAACTCATAGAATCCCTTCCCGAGTGAAACTACAGACCAAGGACCAATTGGTTTCCAAAGTTTCTCAAGCTTGGCTCTCAAGTCACCAACCTTAATTGGTGAATCACCCTTCGACAGAATAAGCCGACCGTGGAGCATGTTCCTGCAATCGGCAACACCGGCTCAATATTCATCCTCAGAGATTCTAATCGCCAAAGCATCACCTTTGAAGCAAGGTTTAGGAAATTGATCCAAAGGAATGTCAAAGGAGTTCAACAGGGCACGGGCAAAAGTCTTTTTCTGAGCAGAGGCAACCGGAGAAGAGAGTTGAGAGGGAATGGCGGTGGAAGAAGGAGGCTGCGACGACACAAATGGGGCCAGGAAGCCCCAGGGCACATCGGCTTATCAGCCATGCAATCACGCAAGCCCTAGCAGAGCCATGCGACAGCTAGGGTTGACTTAACGATTCTCTTGAAGATCCATCATCATTTGACTTCTGGTTAATGAATCTCCTATATATCTACTATCTATCTACTATCTACTTTATCTACTATATATCTACTATATTCTACTTCTACTATATATCTATCTATCTATCTACTATATATCTACTAATACAAACTATTACCAAAATTACAATTTTAGACATCTTATATTAATAACACATGTACTTTTCAAGGACAAAAATATCAATCTAAATAAAAATAAATTAAAACAAAAATTTAATTCACATAAAAAATTATTTTTTCTTTCCATTTTTTACATTTTTTTTCTCTTTCTCTTTGTTCTCTCTCATTCTTTTTTTTCTTTTCTCTTTTCTCTTTTTCTCTTTTTTTTTGGTGCATCTCTATTTTTTTATTAATATTTTAATTTCATTTTTTTATTAACATTTTTTTTATTTTTTAAGTTATTTATAAATGATTATTTTGTTTTTCAGTCCTAACGGGAGACATTACATGTCGGTATAATCACTTTTTATTTTTTTTATAAATGTATTTAATTTTTATAAATGATTATTTTAATTACATGTTGTCGGTATAATTTTATCGTCTTTGACACAGGTCAATTTTATAAATGTTTAAGTTATTTATAAATGATTATCTAACTTTTGAGTCCCAACAGAGTTTTGTTATATACTAGTATTAGTTATTATTTTTTTCATTTTTACCCCAAATTAATAATGTGTGCATTACTTTCAAGTCATTATACTCCACTAAGCATTTATGATAATGGTTAATAACCAATAGTTAATAAAGATAATTTTGAAAAATCGCTATACTATTTCATTCATTTATAGTTTTTTCTTAATCTATATAAAAAAACCTAGTACGACACTTATTATACTCTCTCCGTTCTTTTTTACTTGTCCATTTCTTAGAGAAATTTCGTTACTATTTATCTGTCATTCTTAAAATTTAATGTTACATTAATTATTTTTTTATCAATTACTCCCTCTGTCTTTTATTATAAGCAAAAAAAGTGCATGTATATAATAAAAGACGGAGGGAGTATACCCTTAACTATTTATTATAGAGAGAGAAATAAGTGTAATGGGTAATAAACAGTCAATGATATCATATTAAAAAAAACCAATAATTTTATCAAGAACAATAAAATTTATTAATTTTTTTAGTTTATATAAAACAACCTTAAACGACATCTAAAAAATAATCAAAGTAGTACCAGCGGAAGGAGTACCCCTAAGTTATCTACACTCTGATGAAGACTCCATAGGGAACCAGCAAAATAATTGTCAATTAAAGAAGAATTTATTCACATCAAACTTCAAGGTTTAGTTGATCTTGGGTACAACAAAACAACCAACCGCAACATCCTCGATTCCTCTATGGTTTAACCACTCACTTTATAGTATCAAAGCAATCAAAACAGCATGTTTATATATAAATAGCGCATCTTCACTCCCACATTTTCTTATCCCTTCCCAATGCGAAATACCAAAGTTCGACCCATCAAATTGTCCCATAGTTCTAATGTACATTCTGATGATAACTCCCTCCAAGTAACACCAAACTTGCAACTTGATCATGGAGCATGTTCTCTGCGCGGTCGCGAATTTTGGCACGCGAGGCGGGCATTTCTGAACAGTTACCATTTCAGTTTGGAAAGAGACAATGGCAGTTTCAAGGAGAAGCTGAAAAGGTCAGTGAAGGAGGTCAAGGAAGCTGCCATGAGAGTTGTTTTGGGCATGCGGCAAGGGATGCATAAGAGGAGGCTTGGGATCAGGGCTTATAGGGTCACAATGTCTTTACCATCTGTGTTTCTTGTTACCATGAGATGTTTTATGCCATGGTTGAATAAAAGGGGGATTATGTAACAACCTATCGTGTATATAAAGTGGACTTATGAATAATGTTTGCTTTTTACTAAGTAATTGGGAAGAATATATAATAAGTATCAACCTGTTTTGCAGATCATGAACTCCTTAATTAACTCATAAACTGCTGCTAGGAGAATTGTGAGATTACGGTTTTATCTACAGAATATATTCAATTTTTTTATTTATTACATCTTGCAACTCATAACATAGTTAGTTGGATAATTTTATGGACCTAGATTGTCTGCAGCCGTCAAAATTTTCTACGGTCAGGTAGTCTGGGAAATCTATGCCGTTCATACTAAATCGGACGACGTTGTAAATTTAACAAACTGATCTCTACCGTCCAAATTTTGTCAATGATCACCAATCCATTTCCACAATTTTATAAGATCATGTAAATCCAAGGTTGAATTATACTTATCGAAAAAAATATCCAAGGTTGAATTATACTTATCGAAAAAAAAATATCCAAGGTTGAATTATCCTTTTAAAGAAATCAAGGATTTATTAAGTCTGTTTATAGTTGGATAAATACACGATTTGTATTGGATATAGCTAGTTATTTCTTTAATTCAAAAAGCGTATTACTAGAATCCTGTATGCTAATGCAAGATACAGAACATGTATCTAGCACAAACCTTGGTCGTCCTTGTCTGCAACAAAATAGGATTGAATTATGATCTGTCATATTCAAAGGCAAATTTTCTGGTTACCGACATGAACTAATTAATGCTAAACGGTTGGTTAGGCGAAAAAGAATATCCCCTCTCTCATATTAAGTTTCATGCAATATTTCTCATTCTCAAATTATTTATTATTTTAGAATACTAAGACAATATTTATTATTTTGTTTCGATAATACTCTCATTTAAGTGAGACTAGTCACAATTGTAATGAGTTGATCATAAATAGGAGTATAAAAGTATTACCTTAAATGATGCTTATAATGAGACTGAGGAGTAGTTTTTGATAATTTGATCCATTGTGCTCCAATGTTTGTTTGGAGACATAGCTGGTGAAGGAAAGTTCAGTAAAGAGAAAACAAAGAGGAAGGAAAATAAAAATTGATATGAAGTTTACATTAAAAAAATCAATTTTTTTAAATTTTATTCGTCTATTTTAATCTCTTGTTTAGTAGAAAATTATTTGGTTTTTCTCATTTTCTCAAAGATGAAAAAGATGAGAAAGACTATTAGAGCACTTGTTTTACTTTTTTATACAACTAAATAAATAGTGAAAATCGAAAATAACATATACAAAATAATAGTAAAGACTCATTTTGGTCCCAAGAAAAAACACGCGACCCATTTCGGTTCCTGAGAAAAAATAAGTCCGGAAATAGTCTCTGACAATTTTGAAACAGGGAAATGTTAGTCCCTCCATCTATCCCCATCCAAAAATGTCAGTTAACATGCTGATATGTACTGTTAAATGCTGGCAAAATTTTGGCCCATTTTGGTCCTTGTCTCGTTTGGGACATATTTGTTCTTGGCCTCCATCTTTAAGTTTAGGTCATCTTCAACTTTCAAATCCTAACCTCCATTGGAGTACCTTCTCCCAATTCGTTAAGATTTTATCTCTGCATTGTGCATAAGATTTACCTATATTAAGCTTTGGTAGTGGAGTCAGACCTATTTTCTTTAGATTAAACAAGTTTGTAAGATAATTAATACTATAGAATTGGATGGCATGAAAGATATATGCCACGAATTTAACCTCAACTTGCAACACAAACTTGTCTTTCATGCCGCAGTAAGAAAATTAAATTGCTGAGGTAATATTCATATTCATGAAAAATCAGTTTAAGGCGAAGCTCAGGAAAGCGCTCACTCATAAGGTTGCTACTTGAAGTTGTTCAATTCTCGCATACTCCAACAATTTACCTTACATCAATTGGGAAAAAGGTCCATCTTTAACCTTCAAACCCTAATCTCCATTGGGAAAATGTGCTACAATGGAGGCTAGGGTTTGGGGAGGTTGAAGATGACCCAAATTTAAAGATGGAGGCCAGGGACTAATATATCTCAGACGATACAGGGACCAAAATGGCTCAAAATAGTTTTTGTATCTAGGGATCTGAAATAGGGACTAAAATGACCCAAAATAATGCCACGTGTTTACGAAATTACACGGTGAAAATATTTAACAAGCCACATCAACATTTAACAGTACACGTCAACACGTTAACTGATATTTTTTATGGATATAGACAGAAGGAGGGACTAACGTGTCCCTGTTTTGAAATTGTCAAGAACTATTTCTGGACTTATTTTTTTAGTAACCAAAATAGGTCGCATGTTTTTTCTCGAAGACCAAAATTAAAATTTTTATTTTCTCTCAATTTTTTTTTAATTTTCTTTCTGCATCAAGCGTAGAATTCGAGCTGTTGTTTTCGTTGAAGGTGCAAAGTCTTGTACCAAAAAGAAAAGTGCAAAGTGCAAACCACATAAACTACGAAACAGTGAAAACTCGAGGGTAGCCGAACAAAACGACTAATTTTTTCACCAACCAGCAACCACCATTCTATTCCATACATAGGTTTGATTTGCGGGACCAACTAACTTTTATTCAAGATTTATAATTTTTTTCCCTTTTTTACATTACTTTTGTTGATGTGCAAATAAAGTCCCACATAAGATAAATAAGAAGAAAAATATGAGTTTATAAGCAAGGAAATGTCTCATTGGTATGAAGCCTTTTAGAGAATGTTCAAAAGCAAAACCACGAGAGCTTAAAGCTCAAAATGGACAATATCATACTAATATGGAGACATGTAAAACCCCTTGTGTCGAAAGTCTTCCTAATGGTGTGGTGATCTGGCGGAGTCGATGGTACAAGTATAAACATTCTATTCCATACATAGGTTTGATTTGCGGGACCAACTAACTTTTATTCAAGATTTATAATTTTTTCCCTTTTTTACATTATTTTGTTGAGGTGCAAACAAAGTCCCACATATAATAAACAAGAAGAAAAACATGAGTTTATAAGCAAAGAAATGTCTAATTGATATGAGGCCTTTTAAAGAATGTCCAAAGGTAAAACTATGAGGGCTTAAAGATCAAAGTGGACAATATCATACCAACGTAGAAATATATAAAATCCCTCAATACCCTAACAACTTTTATATTTTTCTCCAATTTTTTTATGCCATCACCTTTTTTTTTTTAACAAAGTCCAAGTGAGTTGGATTCGGGGCTCACCGGTGTTAATTGTCCAAGATGTGATTTAGCTTCCGAGACAATCATCATGCATAATTTGAAAGACTGTGAGGAGGCTACTCATTTATGGAATTGGGTTATATGTCCTAAATATTGGAGTAAATGTTTTAGTCTGGGATTTGTACCTTGCTTAGAGTGGAACTTTCCAGTGAAGGCATTGGCAATGTTCCTTGGTCTTGGTTCACTTTTTACTAGTGAGATCACCGTCACTAAACTTTGGTAGGACAGAAACAATATGGTTTTTTCTCAAACTTCAAAGCTGGATAATGAGTTATGGTATGGTATCTCTACTCAAACTAGTATTGAGAATGAGATTGTTCAATCTCCTGAATTTACTGATAACAAAGGAGTTGTGCTCCAAGTTGGACGGAAACCTTCTCCTTTGAGATACTTCAAAGTGAGTGCAGTCTGTAGACGGTGCTCATAACAATCACAATGGTAATTCTGCTTGTGGGAGAATTGCTAGTGATGAGAATGACCACTTTGTGAATAATTAAAAGAGTTTAATCCCTCGGATGATTCATTTTAGTGAATAAATGAGTTCCCTTTGTTGTTATATAAAAAAACACGCTTACCGAAATACTTATATATTAATCACCAACGAGGTCTTCACACCAACAGAATTCGAACTCATATTCTTTTGGATATGAACCGTATCCTTGCCAACTAGACCACGTTGGTTATGCATTTATCACTTTCTCTCAACCAATTCTTATCTTTATTCTTTTTATATTCATTCTCGCAACATGAAATGTGAGACAATCATTTTTGTTTATTTTATGTTTGGGCTTTTATACGATTTCACTTGGGAGATTCTTCTTCAAATTGGTGGGTATTTTTTTTTTGATAAGCCAAATTGGTGGGTATTCTTCAATGAGGTTTGTATATGATTTTCAAAAAATTTATATAATATAGATAGTAAACAGTTTTTAAAACACGTACATTTTTTCTTTCATCTCACTTAGTTTTCTACACAATCAAATAAAAATAGAGAGAGAAAAAAAATTATATTCTTCTATTTTCGGACTTTCGTTCCAAAACCAAACATATGTTAGAGTTAATGTTAAGAGTACAAAGATGAAAAGTTTCTCTTGGGAAAAAAAATTATTGTATTTTTTATGTAATAATATTTTTTAATAAAAGCTTTTCAATTTTTCATTTTTTTAAAGTGCTGACATTAACATTTGCTTAAAAAATACAAATGTATAATTATTATATTTGTGTTTTATGATTCCAGAATCAAATCCAAATCTGCAAAAACAGAGTTATATTGTATAAAAAAAAAAAGTTATAACTCATTAATTAAAACTTCTTTTCTCGCAAAAATTAAACTTTTTTTATATGAAAATGACGAATTTGAAACGCGAAAATTAAACTATAACATAAAACAAAAGGGTGAATGACTCAGGATGAATCTCAAAAAAACATAAAACAGAGGATGAATCATGAAAAAAAATGTTACTTACATGCATCTAAAACTCTAATCACACATTCACACTACTACCTATTCCTTCCCACCCACCCCCACCCTCTCTACATTCACACCATCGGCTCCCTTTCCACTATTGTCTGGACTCTTGTCCTGCCATTTTATTTTCTGTGTGAATATTTTTTTTCTAGTCAAAGAGTAACATGGGATTCATACTTTACTAGTACTCGTGTTGAAACCTTCAAGTAAAAGAATAATTTTAATCACACGCTCACTCACATTTCATGGTTCTCACTCCCACGATCTTGTTGGACCTCCAATATTGATGTGAAAGAGCACAACACATCATGTGATGTTTGATAAATATCATTAACTGCGAGCAGTGTACCCAAAATTTATGAAGAAAAATATATTCTTTAGTTATCGTAACTACACCTCCTTAATCACCATACCGTCGTTCAATTGGTAATGAGTTTGATTCTTCTTAAGCCATAAGTCAGGGATGGATTCATAAGTCTTTCACGCGGAAGGCTGACTAAACTTTTCACACTACATCGCTAAAAAAATTGGGCAATGGAAAAAATCAAGAAAATGAAAGCATGAGCTATTGAAAAAGTAAAAAACTATAATAATCCTCAAATTAAACCTGAAGAATTTCTAATAAGTTTATAATATAATTTTTTCGATAAAAAAATTTATCTTTTGCTTTAATTTTACGAAATTGATCACTTAAACTAAAAAGTATGTGATAATTAATTATTTAGATAATTAAACATATCACTTTCACAATTTTATCTAAATCTCCAATGAAGAAAAATGCAAAGAACTGTGTCATCATTTACGTAATCACTTGTTAGTCACTATGTAGAAATTTTTCACTGGTAGGGAGGGAAGGGCTAGGACGCGTCTGTCCCTCCCTAGATTTGTCCTTACCTCAAGCAAGATATCAAGTTTGAGTCTTATGAATGAAAAAATAAACGCTAAAAAAGCTTTACCCCTTATATGGTTCATCAAGCTCCTATCGGATAACAAAAGCCTATTAAAAAAATACATTTTAATAATTCTTAAAAGCCCTTTTGGTATATCAAACTATGACCATGTAATTCCTATACTCCCTCAGGGAAAAACAAACTATCTTACACTTTTTAAGAAAATTAGTTAACCCTGTTTAATTTTGTCAAGATCATCAAAAAAATAAACTTCATTTCTTAAACTGCCCTTTATAAAAAATTGTTTCGTAGAAATAAAAAAGTTATTAAAAAACAATATTAAAATTAATTTAAAAAGTACTCCCTCTGATATAAAATATAAACAAAAAAATCTCTGAAATATAAGTAAAAAAATATCTATATATTTAGTCTAAATTTAAACCAAATATTGAAATTTTTCTTCTTATATTTATCTCCCAAGCTCTACATTGCCGCTTTTTAAAGAGCACATGATTCGGCATCAATAGGGATGAGGGACCACACACAATAAAATAAAAATCAATAAAAAATAGGGTCCACACCACCAGTTGTTGGGTCCCAGGTGGTGTCTCCACAGCCATGCAAATGGCAATCCGACCCTACTCTTATTCATATTGATACGCAACGCAACATCTAATAAAAATCCTTATCTTCGCATTCACACACTCGCCAACTCAACTCAACTCAACCGCTCTTCTCTCCTCCAGTCACTTCATTTTCCATGGTCCAAAGTTGGACACTCCCTTCCTACTACATTCATTAGCCTACAACCTTTCTCATTTTTCATTGTACTCCTCTTCAACCGCTTTTCTCACACTTTTTCCATTTTTGACTTGAAACCTCCTAAAGCGTTTTGGAATATTACCCAAGAATATCTGTTCACAAGAGTTTTTAGATCTGTGAAGTCCAAGGGAATAATAGAGAAGAGAAACCGCAAAGAAGAAGAAGAAGAAGAAGAAGAAGAAAATGAAAATTCAGTGTGATGTGTGTGAAAAGGCTCCGGCGACGGTGATTTGTTGTGCGGATGAAGCGGCTTTGTGTGCCAAATGTGATGTAGAGGTTCATGCTGCTAACAAGCTTGCAAGCAAGCACCAGAGGCTTCTTCTTCAATGTCTATCAAATAAGCTTCCCAGATGTGACATATGCCAAGTGAGTAGTACATCGTTTTTTAACAAATTCTTGAATTATTAGTATTTATCGCTATAAGTATCAGTATCTGTTTATTTTGAATTAGATGCAACTAGGAAATCTAGGGTTGTTTGTTGTTAATTACTTGTTATAACCTGGGATCCTATTTGAATATCAAACCTAGAGAGATGAAATACATGATGGTGCCAAAAGGAAAATACTAATGCTCACAACAAATTCAGATCAATTTGATCTGAATTTCATTATATATATTTTTTTTCAAATTAAAAAAATTGTTTTGAGTCTTATTCTAAGTGGTTTGAACATGTGAGGAGATGACCGGTAAAATCTTAAGAGACTAAATTTGACCAAGGATAATAGCTCATTTGTTAGAGAGATAGAAAGAGATCAGGCGAAAACATAGGATTAAGGATCTGGATTTAGATGGTGTGTCATTAAATATTATTTATGATAGGACAGTATGTTGTTAATTGATTAACGTAGCTGAGTCTATTTAGTGAGAAAGTCTGCGGTTGTTATTATTGTTATATTCTAAATTTATTCTCATGACATGTACGGTTATACTTTTAATGGACTAGAGAATTACGCTGATACCACTGAAGATTTTATCCTAAAGAGGGTGTTGAAGAAAACTTCACCGAAGTTCAGTTAAGGATAACATTGGATTCCATAATACATATATAATAGTGTTATTGGCCTAAACCATTGATATTTCTTTATGCTTCTGCGAATTTTGAAAGCCACAAGTTTCTGATGTACTAAAGCAAAGTTTATTAAAGTGCTAACCGATCATCATGTTAAGGAAGATATGTTAAGGATGCTATGTCGTTTTACCAAAACCTTATGGAATTCTAATTTTGTGCCATTGAAACATTTCTCTATAAATAAAGAAGAGTTTCTGCCTATTGACTGGTGATGATGTTGTTTGTCAAAAAATTGTGTAATTGATTGGTTTTTTTTTTTTACATGCTTGTGTAGGAATTTGAGCTGTATTGAAACCTGGATTAGTTTATTTAATGTTAAAATAAAGTGTAATAGTTGAAATCTCTATTGAACATGGAAGATTTTACTAACTTTCTCATTATTCTTTCCTTTCTCCGACATGTAACTATAGGATAAGGCAGCTTTCATATTTTGTGTTGAAGACAGAGCACTCTTCTGTAAGGACTGTGATGAACCAATTCATTCAGCTGGTAGCCTTTCTGCAAACCACCAGCGCTTCCTTGCTACTGGTATCCGCGTGGCTTTGGGTTCTAATTGCACCAAAGGCGACGAGAAAAGCCAAGTGGAACCTTCTAATCCAAAAGCTCAGGAGGTTCCTGCAAAAGTTCCTTCTCAGCAAGTGTCTAGCTTCACATCCTCTTGGGCTGTTGATGACTTATTGGAATTAACAGACTTTGAATCACCAGACAAAGTAAGACAGCTTTATTTCACTGTTATAGTTGCAACAATATTTGCTAATAAATTAGAGTGCTTCTGCTGATTGAACCTAGTACAATTAGGATGTACCATTTGTTTTGTTGCCCCATAAATTTTTATTTTTTTAGCTTTTCATATAGAACAATAGCATGTAATAGCCATTCGTTACAGTACACGTGAATCATAAATTGGGCTTAATATGGCTTGTTACATGGATCAATTGATGCTATAATACCCTGTCTGCCTGTCATGAATCATATCTATTAATAGATCATTTAACTCCAAACTTTTCTTAAGGGTTTGACCTATAATTTCTTTTGGTCTCTCCTACCTCTAACTATTGGATTATCATTCATATGGTTTACCCTCATATTTGCTTTCAGAGTCTTCTCCAAACTATATTAGATGAGACTCTATCATCTTTTCTGCATTGGGAGCTATTCATACTTTTTCTCTAATAATTTCATTCCTAATCCCATCTTGTCTTGTATGACCACTTATCCATTGTAACATTCTCATTTATACAACAATCAGCTTACTTTCTTGTTGGTTCTTTATTGCCCAGCATTCAGCTTTCTATGATTGTTTGACAAATAACGAATAGTCACACTTCATTTCGGTGCCCTATCGGTCTTACTTTTAAAGGTAAAGCCAACCCACCCCTCCTCCAAAACAAAAACCAAAGTTACCCTTATTGTTGAATTTCAAACAGTGATCAATCTGAGAAAGTGTTGCCTAATAAAGCAAAATGGCTATCCCTTTTTTGTGAAATGCATCAAAGAATCCAAGTTTAAGTTATATCTTCTGGCTCAAGTCCCGTAAGTGACTGCTCTCTCAACCGAGTGGTCTGATGCAAGCCATAAGAATGTGCACACATACTACTCTTTGTTTTGTTCATGCATGAAGACTGAATCACTGATTGAGAGATTATGATTTATGAGGGAGGGAATTGCAGTGATTAATATTGCAGTATAAATGTTTACTTGTACACAATCGTGTATTGATTTTTTATGGATAAAAGATCCGTGAAGGAAGAAGCTAGTTGACTCTTGTTTTTTTAATGTGATGATTAGCAGTAGCAGGTTAACTTCTTTTTAGTACACACTAGCATTTGATTCCTGTTTATATGATTTTTGAGGACTGGAATTAATACTTTGAATCGTGTTTGTACTGTATTCTGTTCAGAGCAATGGTAAGGAGATTGTTATCTTTGCCTTTATGAATTGTTAACTAGCCACATAATTATGATGATCCTCCTGTTATAATACTAAGAACTTTTTTTCCTTCCCTCTTTTCAGAAGCAATCCCTGGAGGAGTTTGGAGAGCTGGAATGGCTAGCAGACGCAGGTCTTTTCAGTGAACAGTTTCCCCAGGAAGGTTTAGCTGCAGCTGAAGTTCCTCAACTTCCAGCAACACACACTAGCAGTGTTACCTCATACAAAGCCCCTAAATCCTATATGTCTTATAAAAAGCCAAGGATTGAAGTCCGAGATGAAGATGACGATGAGCACTTCACTGTGCCTGATCTGATCTTGGTTAAAGCACAAGGCATCTTGACTGTTCCATGAATCTGTAGATTGATGGGTTTATATGCATTATGCATACTTCTCTAAAGATACTAAGTACTTAAGTATGTTAACTAGCTGTGTGGAGTTAATTAATATCACATTTCAGGAGCTTCAAAACAATTCGAAGTTTAGAAAAGCATAATAGAATTATACCTAACGGTATTAAATTTTCCATGGCGTTTGTGATCATGGTTTATATAACCTTGAGGTGCTCACTCACACCCTCGATGCAAAATTGAGTGATTAATATCATATGTATGGTTGTCCCGAATATCATTTTGGTCTAGTTGATAAACTGAGGGCGTGCGGTAGCATGTTACGCTTTCATAATAACTTGAACAAAATTCTGCATGTATTTGAAAGAGAAATTGCGAGCTAGAAGTGTGGTAATGTAAGTATGAAGAAGGCAAGTGTTTATTTTGATAAACTATACGTTATCTTTCCAATGACATGTTTCTTCATGTTTGAGTGCATGAAGTCTCTTGATGACGCAGTTTAGAATAAAAAATGAATTTTTTTGTTAAAAGAATTTCATGATTGTTTCAACAAGGATAATTTTAACCTTTCGAGAGAATTTAATTAGTTAAACTGAAATTGTCAAGAAATAATAGAAGTAGAGTTATTTTTTTTTGTTAGAATAATTATCCAGATGGACCATCATTTGACTCCTTTGTGAGATGCATTTAACAGGAGTGAGTTTGGATAATATATATGCACATTTCACTCCTTTTAATAAAATTAAAATATACCTTTTTTTTTTACTTAATATCGTGTTCTATTTTATTTTTCTGATCTAAGTTTGTTTTCCTGACACTAATTGTTATACATCACGAACCAATGATGTGAAATCAA
The DNA here is from genome assembly GCA_037113605.1 of Calophaca sinica. Lineage (NCBI taxonomy): Eukaryota > Viridiplantae > Streptophyta > Magnoliopsida > Fabales > Fabaceae > Calophaca > Calophaca sinica. The sequence continues at coordinate 76,706,205 of CM073734.1, forward strand.
TCACAAAAAAACGATACCTTGTATTCACATGCATGGCCCTTTACTCCTTTTGGTCGATAAACAGAATAAGATGGATCAAAACTAAACCATCCACACACATTCAGCATTCGGATTCATTTTATAAAAATCGTAGCATACATCCTTTTTTCTATTTTTTTTCCCAACCAGCAGTATACCCGTGCATACGCACGAGTACACCGCTTTGGTTGGTACGAATATTTCTAAACCATATTGTATGCATTAATTAAAATTGAATATTAATTATTATGTTTTTTGACCTAGTAAATATTTGAAGTGATCCCTATTTATAATATTAATTTTATATAATAGTAAGACCCAAAATTCTCTGTTATTATTTACAAACAAAGTTGTCTTTACTAAACCATTTTACGTTTCACTAAAAGTTAGAATTTACTCCGTTAATTGAAACTAATTAGAATAAAATTAAGTAAAGTTAAAAGGCCTAACTTGAGAACACAAATCGAAAATATAATGACTTACCTACAGAAAAAATCTTTGCAAAAATAAATCATAAAAAAAAAGTTAAATACAAAAAATATTTTAAAGATAATTCAGTAAAAACTCTAAATTGTATTTGTTAGAGTAATTTGCGGTTGTGCTATCTATATCCCTGAAAGAAGATAAAGAGGTGCAAGGGAAATAGATGAAAAATAAAAGGAAAAGGGGTTACGAATAACAATTCAGGGTGGTGCAATTAGCTATTTGATAATGAACAACTCACACCACTGGCAGCGTCTCCTCTCTTATGCTATTCGCACCACGTTTTTTTCTCTATGCTCCCCATCTCCTATTCAGCCCATGACCCATCATGGCCCAATACCCAAAACCAATCCAAATTTAACCTAATAAAACCTAAAATCTCACTACTCCCTCCTTATTTCTCAGCACCGCTGAGTTTCCCCTTCCTCAATTCTCTCCTTTTTTTTTTTAATTTCGAACCATAACCGAATCCACAGTCTAGATCTCTGGATCCTTCTTAACCCTCTAAGTCTTAGCTAAATTGCAAGAAAAACGAGAAAAAGGGGGTATTCGTTCTTGTTTTTCAACCTTGTTTTTAATTATTTTGTTTTATTCAGACTTATGTTGGTTTGTTTTTGTTTTTGCAAGTTATAAAAAGGAACACGAGGCAGAGATAAAGAGGAAGGGGGTTCGGATCTAAAAAAGAGAAAAGGTGGAGAGAAGCAAGAAGATGGTACCAAATCAGTGAGAAAGAGAGTTCCCAGAAAAAATAGAAAAAATAAAAAAGATCTTTAGATTTTATTTATTTTTGTAATCGGTTTTTTTTGAGACCCTGAAATCACTTGAGAATTCCCTATCAAGGTGCCACTTTCTCCCATTCCATGTATTCTCTTAATATCTTTGTGTTTCTGTGATGGGTTTGTAATATTAGGATTTTTTGGCTTATAATATCATCTCTCCCTTCATCTCGTTCGTGTTTATTCTCTGTGCTACTGTGTTTTCTTAATATTTTTTATTATTTTATTTTCGTTTTTCTTATTGCACTGCCTCTGTTGGATCCATCACGGATGGATCTGGGCAGCCTTGGTGAGATCGAGCTTCTCGGATTCGATGGTCATGAAATCACTGACGATGATGCAGTCGATAGCAGAAGGGTCTTCGGCGAAAGAATCAGGTTGGCAAAGCACTGTGGATGTGAAAGATGATAGAGAAACATGTAAAAAAAATGGCATTGAAACGGGCAAACGGCGAAGGAACTGTAACAAAAAAAAAAGCAAAGGAACTGAGCGCTAGAAATGGGTAAACAAAAATATGACACGTGTGCAAGGGGTAGACTTTTGTATAAGTAGGTAGATACACTGGATAAGCCCTCCGCAAATGTTTCAGAAATCAGACTAAATTTCAGTTGAAACAATGAGAGACATGCCTGTTCCACTATTTACTTCAACCAGTTAGATCAATGACCCAAAAACCTCGTTGATTCAATTTCCGATTGGATTTTTAAAGGGTATTGCTAACAAGTACCCTAAAAATATCCGTTAAAAAATTCAAATATAGAAGTTTTATATCGGAAAAAACATTTTAACTTCTAAAAAAATAAATACACAACTTCCAACACAATATTTTTATATTTAATTTTTTAACAGTGCTCTAATTTAAAAGCATCACAAACTAAAATTATGGGTCGCGCTGATCTGGACACAACTTTTTATTCAACAACTCTCAATTTGGAAGAAAACATTATTTGGCAAACCAGAAAGCCGAAATCATATGATCTTACCGAAAACGCAGAAAGGGAATTTAAAAAAAAAAACAAAAAAACGAAAAACCAAGAGACAAAATTCACCTTAAATTGATAGCAAGCAAGTCCAACGGAAAAATGTAAAGGTGAAAAAATATATATAAAAAGAAAACCAAAAGATACTAGTACTAAATTTCTATTCCCCTTTGATCAGGCTGAGGACATCAGCCTCTGTGGGAAGAGCAGGAATTGCTCCCTTTTTAATAGTTGTAATTGCTCCACATGCATTTGCAAACTTGAGTACTTCCCTTAACCTCGGTTCATCCTGCAATTTAGAACATGTAAAATAAATCAATCACTAAAATTATGAAAAATAGCGGGGATCTATATAAATCACTTTCAGATTTCACAAAAACACTTGTGTAAGATTAGAAAATCACTATTAAAACAATAATACACTTGAACATGTACAACAATAACTTCATTTTGGTAACATTTAATTAATACTAAGCTGAGCACTCACTTCAAGTATGGATTGATCATCAACAATCTTGCACAACAGAGCACCAACAAAGGAATCACCAGCGCCAGTTGTATCAACTGTATTGACATGGAAAGCCTCCACTGATCCATGGAAATTCTGGTATATGCAGAAAAGAAGAAAAATTATTACAAATTGACAGGGTAATCAGCCATTTAACATACTTTCTAGAAGATAATATTTTAATTTAGGCAATGTCACACACTCTCGTTTATCTATCTATCTATTATCTATAACTATCTATTTAAAAAACTTAACTACACTAATGTGATGTGATCAAAACTCATTCACACACTAAAAACTGTTTTCTCTCAAATTCTCAAGCCACTGTGCTTTTCTTTTTCAACAATCGTGCTTTCGCACGGGTTCACCACAAATAGTGACAAATAAAGTAAACTCTAGAGGCAGAAAAGGGTTTTAGGCAATTTTACCTTGGTATAGTATCTGGAACCATGTTCACCAAGAGTGACAAGGAGTAACTTCAAGTTGGGGTGCCACAGTGAGAGAGCAGAAGCATCATCAATTTTGTCACTCCCGGTTAGAAATTCCAGCTCAACATCACTGATCTTGATGACATCAGCTTTGTCCCATATGCTGAGTATTTGCTGACGGGCTTCCTCTGGCGAGGGCCACAAAGGTAGGCGGAGGTTTGGGTCATAAGAGAGCAGACACCCTGCCTCCTTGGCAACTTCCATTGCCTTCAGGTGTGCCGATCTGCATGGCTCCACGATCAAGCTTATCGATCCATAATGGAATACTTTTGCCTAATAAGTCAAGTCAAGTCAAGTTTAATTCAATTAAAAGTCCATCACCACCAAGACCAATTCAACTACTTCAAATTTTCAACCACATAAAGAGTTTAACAAGAATGGACCATGGATGTAAATTAGTTTTATACCGACATCAAAAGCATATTATTGCCACATCAGCTCACTTTGTAATGGCATTTAAAAAAAAAAACTACAGAACAGTAGGTTATTATTAGAGGTCAATATAAGTGTAAAACTGGTTCACCCATCTGTGAATGTCCCCTTTTCTAATAAAAAAATAGAAAAACCAAACTTTGTTCATGAATACATTGCTAAAGGTTGCAAATAATTCAACTTTTTAAAATATGCACGTGGTTGCTAAGCTGTAAAATGTAAATTGTGGTCCTTCATTTGCATGTATAGGTAAAGTAACAATTAAATTAAATAAATAAATAATGAACCCTCAACCCAACCACAACTCGCTGCAACTGCAAACATGAGATCCCCTGTCACCCTCCAGATTCAAGTTATTTTGGTGAATAAAAACAAAACAGGATATTTTGCTCACAAACAAATATTACACAACAAAAAAATACAAAAAATATTTTCTTTTTTGCTCTGAACACGGTGGATAAAAGCGCGTGAGAGAGCATGGTCAATGACATCATGTCCTGGCCCATGGGTGTTGGTTGTTGAGAGGAAGACACCAACCAAAAAAGGTCAAAGTTGATGACAACAGGAAGAGCTTCGTTACTGTTTCCACCCCAAGATCTAAGCCCAACCTCAGCCTAGCACGTGAATTACACGGGATTCACATAAAAAATAGACACAGTAGATCCACTATCAGGAAGTGGGGCTGTCCATTTCGATAACAATAATGCTATTTGTCGCGAGGAAAGCCTTTCCCAAAAATCACGAAAGTGGCAGCCATAGCCGGAACAGGAAAAACACGTGAGACACATCACGTGACAAAGACACCAGCCCTATCAGCTTTTCTGCTTTTGCGATCATATAATAATGCAAATAAAATTCAGTTTTTTTTAGAGTGTGATTGGTTCAATGGAAAAAATATGAATAAAAAAAATGTGAAAAGAGAGTATAAAAAAAGAGAAAAAAATGAGAAATTGAATAGATTTTGGGTATTAATTGGAATAAGTGAAAGAAAAGAGAAAAATAAAAGATATAAGTATTGGTTATTTTTTAAAAGACATTAGTGCCATTAACAAAAAAAAATTAAATAATTTGACATATAAGTAAAAAATAGAGGTATAATTTGCAAAAATAAAAAAAAAAACGCGAGCAGTCCGTTTTCTTCGCAATATTGCCAAGAAAATAAAAGGTGGTGGATCCACCCATTTTTTTTCTTTCTTCTTGTTTTCGATACATACCATCTCATTCTCGTCGCATTCTCTCTCCACTCATTCTTTCTACCACTGTTTTACCCCGAAACAATCATACACTTAATAAAAAATCAACTCCTCTTTTCTCATAAAAAAAATTCAACTTTAATAAAAAAAAAATCAACAGTGAGAAAGTTTTATTTATTTAAAAAAAATAGAATATTTAAGATCATTAATATATTCGGTATTAGGTAAACTCTAAAATCATAAAATAATTAAGATAAATACCGTTTTTAGTTCTTGTATTTTGAGTGAAATAAAATTTTTTATTTAAATTTTGTCTCTGTAATTTAAGATTTTTTTACTTTTAGTCTTTAAAATTTTTTTACTTTTAGTCTCTGCCGTCAAATTTCTATTAAAAAACGCTGACATGGCTAATTGAGAGATATGATGAGAATGACTAAATGTGAAAAAATCTTAAAATTACAGAGATAAAAAGTGAAATAATCTTAAAATTACATAAACAAAAACTCAATATTTTTAATATAGATTTGACAGTAGGGACTAAAAGTGAAAAAATTTTAAATTATAGGGACAAAATCTAAACAAAAAAAATTGTATAAGGACTAAAACTAAATTTCACTCAAATTATAGAGAATAAAACTGGTATTTACTGAATAATTAATGATTACAACACGAGGTTGAAAAAAAAAGGGAAAATGAAATTAATTTTAATTTTAAAAAATATTTGGTGCGTTATATTGGGGGTATCCTATCCTAGATCCACCCTTGGACCCCACAGCACAGAAGCTGACTCAGCAATATCCAATTCCGCACGCGCGTGAGACAGAAAATAACTACGGTCAAATTTTCCGGGAAAACGGGGAAGGAAAATTAAAATTTTAAATAAAATGGCAAGAAAATCGAGAGAGAAGGAGAATTGCATACAGATCTGATGAGTTCAAGATTGAGATCTTCGGGGGTAAGGAGCATATCGGCGCTGGGATTTCTGTAGAACATGAACTCACGCTCGCCGTCGGCGCGTAGGGTGACGAAGGCGAGAGCGGTGCGTGCGCCCTTATCGAAGTTGATGCCGTCGGCTCTGACGCTGTTCTCCTTCAAGATCCCGGCGAGCATGTGGCCGAACTCGTCATCGCCGAGTTTACCGACGAAGGCTGCCTTGCCGCCGAGCCTGGAGACGGCGATCGCGACGTTGGCGGGAGCGCCGCCGGGGGCCTTGACGAAGCCGGGAGCCTCGGCGAGGGAAACACCGGAGATGGTGGGGACGAAATCGATGAGCATCTCGCCGAAACTGACGATGAGTCCGTTACCGGTGGCGGGGAGGGCATTGTTAGAGGCCATGGCTTTTTTCTGCGTCGTGAGAGAGAGAGAGAGAAGAGAGTAATTTGAATTGCAGAGGAAGAAGAATATAGAAGAAGAGAGACTTAGGAGCTGATTAGGTGGAGTTTATATAGAAGGTGAAAAGGGATTAGGATTAAAAAATCAATCAATGGATTTACTGATCCTCAAATTTTGTTGATAATAAGTCATCGGTTTTGTTTTAATTTTTTTATCTATTTAATGCTCTTAGATAATACTAGCATTAAAAAACAAATGTTTAAAAAACTGAAAATATGAGCACATAAAGAAAAATGAAATATAAATATTTTTTAAAATATAAATATAAATTTGTTCAATATTTACTTTTAAGTAACTTAAATATGTAATCCTTTTTTTTTTTACTCATACTTAAATATGTAATCAAGTACAGTAAATGTTAATTCATATCATATATTACTGGTTAAGAGAATCTTTAAATGCAAATAACACTATAAAATGATAAAAATTATATCATATTAAAATATTTAATAAATTTTTTGAAGCATTTCATATAATACTTGTGTGTATATCCGTGCATTCGCACGGGTCGCGTTGTGCTGGTTATTACGAACGTATCTAAAACAAAAATTGAATAGGAATAGTATGTCTTTTAATCTAACAGCTATTTAAATATAATTATTCTTATTTGAAAATTAGTAGTTCTATTTGTAACTGGACTCAGATGTGCATTATTGTGAATGGGTGCCCTAAGATTGAATATAAATTTAAGGGATATGTACACATCACAAAACATGGTGGTGCAAAAAGTATAATGTGTAACAGTTATTAATATTGAAGGCTAATGAAGGCTATTGATTGGTAAACTAAGATAAAATACAATGTTAATAATTAAATAAAATGTATCCAAACATAGTTATTTTAATCTAACTGTTAAGTCAAGCTCAATGAGTGACTCATACCTCAACATTCAAGTACCGGAGTTCTTTCAACCAATGAATGATTCCTACGAAACAGAAATACCAGTTAATTATATGATGTAAATTGTGTCATTTTATTGATACTAAATTAAGGATATACTTACTTGTTAGAGGTTTTGGAAAACCTCTTTGAAGACAACATTTGTGGTAGTTATTAATGCCTTTCCTTCCTTATCATGGATCAAAATCTTCAATCATTGTTTGCTTTGTACCCTTGAAATTGCAACATACAGTTGACCATGACTAAACACAGGTCTAGGCAAGTACAATTTGACATTTGCTAGTGATTGACCTTGAGATTTATTGATTGTCATTGCGTAGGAGACAATTATTGGAAATTGTCTTCTAATAAGCTTGAAAGGCCAGGGTGAATCAGATGGAGACATATCCATTCGTGGAATATATGTAATGTTCCCAATGTTCTTTCAGAGCATAATTTTGGCTTCGAGGACATGACTTGCCAGTCTCGTTACAATCAATCTTGTATCATTACATAGACCTTCTGATTGATCCAAGTTTCTTAACAACATTATTGGACTTCCAACTTTGAGTTTGATTCGATGATTTGGGAGTCGGATGTTCTTAGGGTACTTAGAAATTCAGGAGTGAGAACCTCAAAAATTTCACTATCATTAGTTTCAGACTTATCAATACTGTCAGAACTCAGATATTCTGTTTCCTCCCCTAAATACATCAAATATCCATTATAATGAGATATGTATATAAACTAATAAATTTTGAAATTGGATGACATAATTAAGGATTTTATAAATATGTCGAAAATAGTACCTGGAATTAATTGTAGGACATAATCATTGATTTGATCCACAACTTCAATTGTTGATGCCAAAATAGCTCTGGATTGAAGAAATACCTCATTCTTGAATTCATGAAGCAAGTTTGGATATGTTGCTTGGACTATGGCATTTATCGGGTCATCAAAACTTGTGATTAAAAACTCATCTGGAATGTCTATCTCAGCAACACCATCATTTGGTTCTGCTATCTTTCCATCTCCCACCTTTAGAATCCATTGGGAGAAGTCATTGAGCTCCCTTGCAATTGTAGTTTGGAGATTATCTTTTAGACGCATGTTTTTGGTAAGAGTTAATACTTGACAGTGATCTCAAAGATATGATGCATTGATTGTTGCATGAACAATATCAGCTCGAGATCCTTGCAGAATAACTGGTAGTATTTGTCGAAAATCTCCACCGAATACAACTACTTTACCTCCAAACACTTGATCACCATTATTATGACCACTCATGATATCTCGAAGACTCTTATCTAATGCCTCAAAACAGTATTTATGTGCCATTGGAGCTTCGTCCCATATAATCAACTTTGTCATCTTGAGAAGCTCTGCAAGTTCAAATCCTTGGTGGATATTACAAATGGAATTTTCTAGCGTAGGAACAGGAATTTTAAATTTTGAGTGTGTTCCTCCTGGTAATAACAAAGATGCTATGCCACTGGAAGCTACATTCAATACAATATGTTTTTGAGAACGCAATGCAGAAGTGAAAGTTCTCCACATGAAAGTTTTTGCACAGCCACCAGCACCAGATAGAAAAAACATTCGTCCTTGTTGCGACTCTACAGCTTCCATGATTGTCTCAAAGATATTTCTCTGTTCATCTGTGATTATATTAAAGAAAATGATATAACAGACATGATGTAATTATAATTATAGTAAGATTACCATAATTAATTTGCTTAGAACCTCTAAATAACAAAAAATGTCATACCTGTAAGTGAATTATATAAATTATGGAAATCATTATGTAACTCAGTAGCATCATAATCAAGCTCTGCATGTATGAGTCTATTACCAAATTGACTTGTGATATGCCCCTTTGGAAATGTCATTGATGGATATTCCTTAAGACTCTTTCTATTGGCTTGCAATAACTTTTCAATCTCCAATAGAGTCAGATTTTGCAGTTCTTCATCGCTAAGTTGCAAGTCTAAAAAATGAAAGTTAGTGAAATGTATAATTGAAATACTTATGTTTAAGAACATATGTAAAATGCAAACGAAATAAATTGTGCCTTTCTAGATAGATACCTTGGTTATTGCAAATATTTCTTTGATCATAAAGAATGCCATCGGATAACCATTGCCATGATTTTTTCCAGACATGGTCGGGTCTATTAATGGAATTAGATATGAGCATAGTCACGAATAATTTCCTCAAGAAGTAACACGAACCCCAGTCCTTGGCTTCTCTTAAAGCTTCTATGTATTCTCTATCATCTCCAAGCAAGCCCATGGCAAAACATGCCTCCCTAAAAGTCGGATGAACAATATTTGAAACTGTTCTTATATCTTGATAGGTAGTTGGTCCCACTACAAAAAAAAACAGTCAATTTGCGGCGGTTTTTTTGTCATTTTGCGGGGGTTTTCGACCCCCGTAAATTGATTCGCGGGGGTTACGAAAACCGCTGCAGTTATGTGTGCCGCAACCTTTTTGCGGGGGTTTTTAGAAAACGCTGGTATCGTACTTATTTGAGGCGGTTATTTTGCGGAGGTTTTTAACCCCCACAGTTAGTAGCGGTTATATTGCGGGAGTTCTAAACCTCCTAAAATTTGAACTTATTTTGAGGGGGTTATTAACCTCCTCTAAACGTTCTGTAGAATTTCAAAGAGACTTTTTTTCTCCCTCATCTCATTGTTAACACTTTTATATACCTTACAATTTGGAATGATTTTGTTCTAAAATATTTCCATTTTTGGTTTTATATTTTCCTAATTTATGACAATTATAAAACATTCAATAAATTTAATTCAAATACTCAAAATTTCATTAAAAATATAACCATGATAACATAAATGTATTTCAAACATTTGTAGCTTCATCAAAAGAAACATTTGTAGTTCAAATATCTAATGTAATACAACTCAAAACTTATAATATCTTAAAAGAAGTCTTATACTAAAAGATCCTAAAAAAAACATCAAATGTTGCTGGCACCAGATGATCCTCTTGCATCCATAGGTGAATTAGGCTCACTTGTATCAACACTTGCCTGATATAACAAAAGAAAAATAATGACTTAATTGCAGCAAGTTGGTATTTATTTAGCATGCTATTTGAACAGGTTTCATTAAATGCTAAGCATTGAATTGAATCGAAAACAACTTACCATCTGCTTTAAAACACATGCATTCCCTTGTGTATGTGTTTGAAACAGCAACCGACCAATAGTTGACAAAACTGTAAAAAAGGAAATGATCAAAAAGCATGCTATATGAACTACTGCAAAATCAACCCAACAAAGGATTCCTTTTTATGGCAGCATTGCGAGATTGTTCATTAATAAGGATATGTACAAGGGCCCATTATCATAAAAGGAAGTACTAGTGCGATTGTGCAAGCAGTGAATTCTTGTGAAGATTTTAAAACCTTTGCAAGAGAAGTCCATTCTAATAGCAACACGATAGGAAGATAATGAATAATAGGCTTGTATTGAAATAATCATGCACAATCGCACAAGGGTATAATGTTAAGCATAATAAAAAAGCAGAGTTCAAATTGAAGTGCCAAAAATGTAAAAGTTAATCAGATGATCACAACTTTTTAATAAAAAAGACAGAAAAATTGAATATAGCACATAGCCAAGTAAATTAATAAGAACACTAATAATAATAATACAAACTCACAGTGGCACACATTAGGTATTTGTGTAGTGTTAAAGGAGGGTGAATCTTTCCATTCTTCCCATAACCAAATCAATCAACAACACCTTGTCCTGCAATGTAACCATATCTGACTATTATGATCCTTTAATGGTACGAAAATACTGCTATAAACAAAAAAAATGGAAACAACCAGATGAATTATATTTCAATAGAAAATAAAACTTTGAAATCTACGACAACCAAAGATTATAATATCGAAAAGGGAAAAAAGAGGAATCGAACCCAGCAATATGACAAATTTTTTGTAGTGTTACAATCGATCCCTTGTGTGATGTGATTATCACTCTCCATTGTAATAATATCATAATCATTTTTACAAGATAACAAGATTTGACTATCTTGGCCACACTTGTTCTCTCTGATACATAATAATGTATTATATTAAACAGGAATTCTCAATAAACCTTATCATTTTCTCAACTTGCTTAGCAACATTATACTCCAAATCCGCCTCTTTTTGCTTTGTGCGCCCATATTTTGCCATCTTCTTAAATTCTAATATTCGAGGTAGAACATACAGCTGATACTCCTCATGCAAAAGTATGTTGATTATTTCACAACTGATAGTATACATCAACCTCCATACCCCTGAATGGCTTAACAAAGCACTTGTTTGAACAAATCACAGTTAAGAAGGAGCAATGCCAAATGTTCAGACTTCATGTAAAATCATCAACCCCACCCAAATTAGCTCAGCTAACATTAACTAATATCAGAAAATTTCCAGAAATCCATTTCAGAATTTCAGCTAACACAACGTATTAAAAACACATAAATCCAACAGCTTCAGTAGTCCTAAAACAAAAAGGAGGCTTCCAAAAATGCAAAGTCAGTTTTTATTTATTCAAATAAATATACTAATTAAAGTATATTAGCATGAAAGAAAAGAACCATACAAGGTAGCTATAAGTAACAACTAACAAGTGAGATTTAAATGGAAGAGAAACAATATTAGCTATCAGTAACTATTAATGTGCTAAATCAATTGAACATGGAATGGACTACAAGTGCACATTCAACTTAGACCAAGACCAAGAATCCCTTCAAGGTGCTCAACTCAATAAACAACTTTACACAAACATTTTAGCGAGTAGGTGAGTGCATAACATATTATATGAAACAACCTCAATTAAAAATATGTCAGCTCATGTTGTTAAATATTTCTCAAAAGCAATCATGATTCAATGTCATTTAAAAAACAAATCAACACAAGAGGTAACGATTAATGGAGCTTTTAAAGGAATCGACAACAGACATTATCTACCTTACAAAGCAAGCAAATCAATTGACGCATGTAGCATCAAACTAGATCTTGATGGAAATTCAAAGAGCTTACCACTCGGAGTGCTTTGTAGGAGGAAATGGTGAGTTTCTGATCTGAGCTGTAGTCCTTGGTCAAAAGATCTAAGAGCAACAACAAATCAAAACTATTTGAGTCATTTTTTGTTTTAGCTTCAAGAAAAGTGTAATCGAATCATGACAGAGATTGAGAGAGATAGAGCGAAGATTAATAGAGGGTTAAATCTTAAACGTAAGAGAATCTTGGGTATATACTTGAAGAACTTCCTTTTCCAGTAAGGCCTTGCATAATCTGAATCGCACAGACTCTAACTTGATCTTACATTGCAATTGAACCTACATGTAAACACAAAGGTTGATACCCAAAGCAAAACAGGAATGAGAAAGAATTAAAGCAGCACTAAAAAATGAGTCCACCTCGGTAAGAAATGTCACCTTTTGAGCCTTCAAATTTTGAATCTCAAACTGCAACTGCTTGGTTGATTCATCTGATCTTTTCCTTTGAGTCAAAAATTGGGATTGAGAACCTAATTTTTTCTTCAACTCTGCAACCTGCAACAACATTGCACAAAAACACATCACGGTCTCATTACAAAAACAATTTTCACTCAACGAGTGCAAACAAATTTTTACCTGTTCTTCAAGTAAGTTCAGCTTCTAGAGATAATCCTTTTTAAGCTTTTCAACTCCATCATTAGAAGCCTTAGAATCATTCCCTTGTTGTTTCCTCAATTCTGCAATCTCCACCTGCTAAATTACACAGCAACCGAAGTAAGGAATAACTTCCTCATCTACGATTTAGGTTCCTCATAGAACAGCGCTCTAAATTAATATACTAAGGTAACAATTTCTTACCATAAATTGACTCAACTGGTACAAAAATTGTTAAAACTCGGCAAAACAATCATTTCATTAGGTTTACAACATTTTGGAATTAGCACTTCTGGTATCAGAAATCCATACATTGAGTATTCCGTTCCAAAATTCAAAACATTTCGGTACCAAATATATGAAACCTAATATGAAACCAAATGCAAACACAGATGTTAAGCTCAGTAAACATGTGAGAAATGAAAATATGAGAACTCATCCAGATCGCAAACAAACAACAGGTGATGAAATTCTAAACACTAAAAACTGACCTGATACGCTTTGTTTTCTCGCTTGCTAAAGATTGGGATGTGAAGCACAAGCATGTGTTTAGGGAGAGCAATATGGTAGCAGACTACTTGGCTAGTTTGGCGCAAGTGAAGACAAATTATAATTAAAAGTGAAGCCAAAAAATAATTATACAAAATATTTTAACAATTCAATCAAACTCGAAATTACAGACTTAGTGACAAAATCCATAAATAAAAAAGTAAATAATGATATAGCAATATCTGCTTCTGCTGATTTCTCATCGTATGTAATCAGTTTTGTTAATTTTGACACTTACTAAGCACACTAGCTTAGCTTTTTGTTTCTTTTTGGTCATGTTAGTTGTGGACTTGCTTTCTATTTTATCGTATTGATTGATTAGTATAATAATGCACATAGGAAACATCTCATTTAGTTGAGTTGATAATGTGTGCTGCTTTCACCCCATGAACTTGTTTCCCTTTGTGTGTATGCATATTTGTTGTGCACTCTGTTTTTATGGTATTGATAATGCACTCTGCTTTCACTCCAGCAAAACAAAGAAAGATGAATATACTCTTCACTCAAATCATGCTAAACATTCAATACATTAAGACTAACAGATGGAAGCGTGCTGCTCCACTGTTCAACTTCTTGAACAAAATAAAACAACAGGAATCAGTGCAATACAGCATCAACAATGACTTAATTCAGTTTCTTCACAAAAAAATATGAAATTATTTAGTTAATTAATTACACAGAACCTTCTAACTAACACCCATTTCACAAAGAGGTTGAATTCCTTGTTCAATTAAAAAGAACACAAGTATGAAGAAAGGTTAGGAAAGCCAACAAAAAAATAAAATTAAAAAGAAAACCTACCCTGGAGGGGCAAAGAAGGAGCCATAGGAGACAAGCACGTAGAGGGCATGATGTTTGTCGGTGGTCGATGCTCGCGATCTGGAGGGCGGCTTCGTCGATGGGCGATGCTCGTTGTTGGTGGTTGATTCAAGTTTTGCTTCGATACACCAGAAATTAACCCCTTTCTTCTCTTTTTTCTTCACCCAAAATCCCTCATCTGCGCCCCCAAATCTTCTATCTGCAACCTCAGAAAACTTTCTCCTCCACAACAGATTGTGTAGCGAGAAGGAGGTTGTTTGCCAGTTCGTCTTTCGCGCGCAGGAAGGAAGGAGGTTGATGGCGAGAGAAGGAGGTTACCTTGAAAGGGGACGATTCTTGGCGAGAGAAGGGTTTTGAAAGGAGAAGGGATTCTGAGAGAAAAAGAAATTGGGGTTCGTACGCGCGGGAGTGAGGAACAAAAGGAACAAAAGGGCGAGTCAATTAGAGGGGGTTTTTAACCCCCTCAATGTAACCGAATTTTTTACCCGTCAAACTACAAATGTGTCTTTTTAAAATTAATTTGGGGGGGGTTTACAAACCCCCTCAATAAAACTGCCCCTATTTCGCTGTTTTTTTGTAGTGTCCTTTTACCACAGTTAGCATCGTTCTCAAATAGAATAGTTCCCCAATAGAGGGAGGAACCCAAATTAGTCTACCAATTGTATAACCTCTCTTTCGTGGTTTCCAGCACCTGTTCCTCTTGACATAGACAAATTTTGAAACAAATTGAGTATAGGTCAAATTTATGCCTTGTGTGAAAGTTTTATTCGCCTCCATCCAAGACGTAAACATTGATTCAGAAACAGTTGGTTTTGAAAGCACATCGTCGATATCTTCATGATCATTAAAGTACACAGGCTGCTCACCTGGAAGGTGGAAATACAATCGCTTAACTGCTGGCTTTCTACCATGAATAGGGAATTTGAAAATCCTCCAACATGCTTCACTTGCTGACACATATCGACAATCAAGGTATTGTTTGATCTCATCAATGTTCTGCTGACTTCCTGATGGGTCATCTTCTGATGGAAGAATAACTGCCGTAATCCGATCATACCCCTTGTTTATGTACTTGAATAAGTATTTGATCGAAGTGCTTTGGTTACACCACTCCATATTGATATGTGCTTGGAATTTCATTAAGAGATTTGGATTGTACGGGACAACATGCCGATTGTCGAAAGAAATTCCATTCTTGATAATTGTGTTACCATTGTTTCTTCTTCGGTAAACTGGATACCCATCTTGGTCAACAACCGTACAGCTTTGATATTTCTTAGGATAATACTTAGAGCATTTCCCATCATTCATACATGGTGCTGATCTATTAGCCACACCACATGGGCCATGGAGCATGTGCGTTGTCACCAAGCTGTATAATTCTTTTTGACTGTCCTGATTTGGTATTTCAGCTGAAATAATCTTGTCAATATCTTCTGGATTTGGATACTTGTTAGATGGGTGCAAGAAGATAAGTATGTGTCCATGTGGCAACCCTCTTTTTTGGAACTCTATTGTGTACATATCTGTATGAAACCAATGAGATATTCATGTTAGTATATTAGCATTGTAATAAGAGTGAGTAACATGAGAAAAAAAATCAGACAGGATATAAGATTAGTATTGTACACACATGCAAGTACTTTCCCCAACAGACGCTTCTTGGTTAGATCTTTAAGCAACTCATCAAATTTGATTTTAAAAATCCTTGCAATGATGTCGGAGGCAGTCTTGCGGCTTCAAGTCAGAGGTCCAAGGAATCTTTGGATTTCTGGCCAGTTAGGATTGCAAGTAAATGTAACAAATAAATCAGGAAATCCAACAAAGCTACAAATTGTCATTCCATCAAAATATAATTGATCCATGTATCTGCGACTTCCTATATATGAGGAAGGTAGTATCACTCTTTTTCCTTTGTTTGCTCCTTGTATTTGAACATGTTGATTTCCATCATTCAAGTTGTTGTATTTATCAACTCTTAGTTTTTTTTGGTTTCTCCGGATAAAAGATAATCTATCCGACTCTAGCATACAATAACCATCAACCAAAAATTGTTGAAGGAGTCTTCTTGATCGGAGCAAAGTTTGTGCCTCGTCTTTTCTTGTTTGGATCCTAAAAGAAAGCCATTCTCTTATAGTAAGACGATTCCTTTTTTCTGATTTGAGTGTCATTTCTATCTCTATGACTTATATCATCCCTATAGCCATCTTCTCCATATGGAAATATTAGTGGGTACTGGTAAGCTAAATAGCTTGGATGTAACTCATCTATTCTCTTAAGTTCACCACTCTGATATTCCATAATAATATCTCTCTTGGATGCAGTATCAATATCGCCAACAATTAAGGCTGACCATACAAAGCGATGGTTGATAATATAATCTCCCATCTGTAGATCTCTGAGATATCAACCTTAGCTTTAGATTAGGCACATCTCTATCTTTCAGTCTCTGACTTGCCATCCTAAAGGACTTTGCATGCTCATTAAATTCATCTAGCATTGCTGATAACTTCAACACTATTTGCGTATCCTCATTGTTTTGATTTCTTTGAATCAATAACGACCAATAAATTGATTAGAAATCTTATTTAGATGAATACAACAATGCGTATCTAATCTAATCTAAATAATATACATACCTGATTCCTTGGATCCTATTTTGAATTTCATTTTGATTATCGTAGATGTAAAGTGTGCAAACTTTGGAGAATAATAGGGCATGGGTAACATACTACCAATCCTATGGCATATACGTCCTTGTATCCTAATACTTGGGGGTCCTCAACCATCATTAATTGACCTGTCAAGTTTTGCCCCCGGGGAAGTAAAGGCAAACATCATGTTGTAGAGTCTGATATTTGACTGAAAATTCTTGTTCTCTGCTGAAATATGATCAAATAGAAGATGTTGAAGTAGTGGAGGTGGTGGCTTCAATAATGGTAGCTGGACCCTTCCATTACCACAACAGAGTTCAAATTTAGGACTTGCTGTGTGGGTGAATTTACATGTTCTTTCTTGGTACCACATCAATGCTCCACAATGGTTACATTCAATCAGTGGATCTCCAATATCAAAAAAACCTATAAGGAAAATAACAAATTAGTAAACTTGTCAGTATTGTAGTTCATAAAATTCAAGGAAATCTATACATTATTATCATGTTAATAATAGAACATAGGAAATAACCTTCAATCAGATTTGCGGAATTATTTGTAGTGTCGTTAGTAAATATGTCTTCTCCTTCAAAATCTGATGTTGATTCAGAATTAAAACCTACTGCAGTCGAGGATCATATGTTTGTTGTTAACATTGAAATGTTAGAAAGTGTATGTATGATGCAATGAAATATAAAGTATGGATTAGTATTTTATATACTCCATACCTTCATGTAAAGTATCATGTATATGAGGGTCATTTTCTTCATTGCAAGATGAATCATATTCATGTTGTTCCCGCTGATGATGGTCTAAGCTGAAATGGCTAGAAATGGTAGGAATACCAATGTGACTTTGTGAGGAAGAAGATGCTACAGTGGAATGATTATTTCCATCATTGTGATTAGAATTGACAAATTTGGTCATTAAATTCACTCCCACTTTGAATTCCTATTAATCAATCTCCTTTTCCTTTGGTATGGTTCTGGTTAGCACTTGCTTGTGTATAGTTTCTTTGAAATAGACTTGAAATTGCTATTTAGCTTAGTACCATTTTGGTTTCTTGCATTAAGCACCTTTGGATGTAACATCCGAGAGTGGTGTTGAATTGCTTGATCTATGTTGCGGTTGTTGATTTTGCTTCCCGATATCTTGGTATACTGTGATCTTGAGTAATTCATTCCCTTTTAGTGCAAGACACTCTTTCTTTTTGGCGTGCCATCGAAGGTGGAGTTGTTTGCCTCATTTGATTATTATCCATGTATTCTTTACAAAATAAATGGGACGAGAATCGGATGATGTTCACTTCTATTCGATGCACTGAGGCAGTTCATTTTGTAAGTTAGAGATCAAGCGATACAACATGGTCAATTTATTTTAGGAAAAAACCAAGCGAAATAATGGCGGTGAAAAAGGCTGGAAAAGGACATAATTGGTGCTGTGATTTTATTATGGCTATGATCACTTACATGGAAGGCAGAATCAGCACTAAGTTATTGTTTTGGCACGTGCCACGTTTCATGAATGTGGATAATCTAAGAAAATGATTATCCATATGCCCCTTTTATATGCATTCTAGTATTTGGAAGCAATAAAATTATATGCATCAAATCAATGTTCAATGTAAAAATAGTGCCCCTGCCCTTTAATTGAATAAAGAAGTTTAAGGATCAATATTTGCTCTTGCCTTTCTTTGAAGCACTTCTTTGTTGAGTATTTTGTTGATCGTGCCTTTCTTTGATTACGCCCTATGGTGCCAGCGATCTTTGGATCTTTATAAACAATAATTTTGATTATTTTCCATTTTGATTCGATAATGATATTGAAAAAGAATAAGTGTATGCAATTCATCCGTGAATGTGCGATGAAGTGTATTCTTTGACATGTGATTGAAACGAGCAGTGAATCATGTATGATCATAAGATGTATTTCAATCATGAGATGATTTGGCTAAATGGTAATAGAACCAAACTTGAATCGACCAAACTTTTTAAGCAAAATCTTTTGTTTCTGCTCATTTTTCTTTAAAAAACAGATTTATAACAGCATACACAATATTTGATTCTTTTGGGTTCATGTCTAAAAACTGATTTGATATCTTTGTTTCATTTCTTATTTAAGTATGTAAAGTATGTAATAATAACTGTTTCTGCACAAATTCCATGGCCACTGTGGCTCATGTAACTGATGCTAAATTTTTTTATTTCTAAGTTTAGACAACTTCTATTTGCACCTAAATTAGACCAGCTTTTCTAATTCTTCTGTGAGTTGTCTTCCCCATGTGTTGACACTGTTAGCAAGACTTATAGGCATTTGTAGTCCACACTATTATTTTAAACATTCCATTAAACTGCCTTATGAGCGTAAGTGTTCAGTTAGTTAGGTAAATAAATGAGACATAGCTAGTTATATTTTGACTGCATTGTTTCAATTTTAGAATCAGTTCAAAGCTAGGTGTTTAGGTTTGCTAATCAAAATGCATTTCAATGTAGCATCAATATTTCCAATGATATCATGACATGTCAAGTACAAACTGATTATGAATAGAAGTGGTATACATACTCAACTTGCACAATCAAGCCTTTATCAGTAAGGGATAGCTTGCATTGCTGATCTTGCTAAAGTTTTCCTGTTCCTGTTCGATAGAAGAAGTATAAATTTGATTAATTTGTGTCTTTCAGATGTTCTCACTGTTGCATTGCTCAAAGAGTGTAAGACTATAATACTTTGCACCCACGGTTATTCTTTGATTTCCCCATTCATCAGAAAATATTTAACTTCTAGTTTTTTACATTATCAGTTTATACTTCCTATATTTCTGTTTTGCTTCTACCTTTGTTCCTATCTTGCACGGGTTACATTTTTTGGTAGTTTTTCTAGCATATTCTAGTGATACAATGTCTGGATTAAGATTTCATTGAATTGCCAAAATTTAAGAATTAGTTTTATGCTAGGTGTTATGGTTTGCTCACCAAAATCCAGTTAAATGTATTATTTATGTTTCAAATTATATCATCAGATGTCAAGTATAAACTGATTATTTATAGAAGAGGTATACATACTGCATTTGAATATTGAAGCCTTTGGTTGGATCCACTTTGATTGTTTGTTATTCAATCTGCTGGTGTTACTGCAGTGGAGGTTTCCACTGAACAATGCCACCTTTATCCCTGCTGTGCTTCAATGGCCATGCTAAAGGTTTTCTTCTTCTGTTCGGTTAAAGAGAGATATGGCAATAACCTATTTTTTCTTCAGAAGTTGAAACTGTTGCATTGCAGAGAGAGTAAGTATTACTTACTTTGGACCTTTGGTTAAGCAATTCGAATTCCTTAGTGTAAGGCAAATATTTTACTTATTTTTTTTAGCTTCTGGAACTTTACTATCGAAAATATTAGCCCTTTTTCCTATGGCACTTTGGTTTCATTGGTTTGGTAGCTTCTCTAGGATAGGATAGTCATAGACCGCAGCCTCTGATGCATAGGAAAGGTAATATTAGTATATTTTATTGGTTTTCTTCTGAAAATGTACTTGTGAATTGACATGTCTGCAAACCTACTCCCAATATCTCACTTTTGCATCATTTTTTATTGAGTTTTTATGGTAAAAAGGTGAAAGGGATTATCTAAATGCTTTTGGTGACATAATAAGACTAAATAATAGTGACATGCCTTTTGCTTGAGAGATTGACTTTTTTCCCAAAACCTGTACTTCAAAGTTGGTGAAAAAGTAAATTTGAAAAAGGGTGGAAGATTTGTGCCATTGGAAAATCAGTTGGTTCGACATTTTCTCTTTGCCAAAGCAAGTTTGCAACCTCACATTATGGTATTGTTGAGTCCACATGGTGGGAAAAAAATGAAAAAAGGTCATTAAAAAAATATAAGGAATGGATTGGAATTACTTTGTTAGTTTGTTCCTCATATTTTCTTAGCTATTCTCAGTAGATAAGGGTTGGATTACACTTTATGAAGAGTATGTTCCTCAGTACCACTTATGTTAACCATGTAGTATATGATACGTTACTTTTGGATCTTAATACTAACTCATTTTTTTTTCTGACACAATAATAACTTATCCTTCACAAATTAATATTTGTAAATGACTTTATATTGTATTTTACTATATTGTCATGACAAACTTATTACATTTGTGTTACATTTTGGATATTAGTAATTGCTCAATAGATGAAAATTATATTTGCAAATAACTTGTAACTCTTGCATTATGGTGTCTCCAAAACAGAATGTTCAACAGAAACCATGATATTGAATACATACCATAAAAGGCATTTAAGCATACGGCGGTGGATCTTATGCATTAGATTACAAAATATCATAACAGCAAAAGTACAGATGTCACAATTAGCAAATCCTTACAATATTGTAACAACAACAATAGTAATTAGTGGCAAATATTTCCTGCCTTACAAAAGAAGCAGTGGCAAAGAGTTTCTGCCTTACAAAAGTGTTCATGGCAGTCACTATATAGAATTGGCAATGGTCCTTAATTTTTGACCAACTCAAAAACATAATATTGGAAACAGACAATTTTGCATTCTCAAAAGAGTGGTGGAATTTCTACATAGGAACAACACATAATAACTCTAAATACAAAGTTTCATTCGATCTTGATGTGCTTTGTGATTTTTGTAGTTGAAAGCTGGGCGAGAAAGCGAGGTTTTGATTCCGGTTCATCAAATCCCAGTCCATCCGACACTCTCTTGGCGAGTAATGAGAACCAAGAAGATGCGGATCATAATCTCCGATTCTTGATAAAGATTCTTTGCAAAGGTTGGTACCAATTTGCAAAGTACAACCAATTAGAAACATAGACAACACACTAATTGAAAGCAACAAATGTCAATTAGACTTACAGTGTCAAATTGCATACAGCGATTAGCATCAAAGTTGGACTTATCAAGGTTTGTTGCATCTGATTGGAAAACCAAAAATATTTATTTACCACTACTAATAAAAATGGGGTAATGTATATTTGGTGTTAGAGTCGATTAATTGCTTACGGTGACATATTTACTTGACTTCATTAACATCAAGCTGCCCCTTATCAAGTTTGGATGTCTCTGTATAATTAACATTATCCTTCGATTAATATAACCATTGTAAAACAATATACACTTTCATATACCCTTAAAATTTATCTAATCAAGACAAATAATACGTGAAGGGGCATATAGTTTAAAATACATGTACCTCATCAGATAGAAGTTGGTCTACTATGGTTTGAATGTTTTGTTTGTCTGCAGAATACTTGATGACAGATGAATTGTGCCAAATTGGTTGCACCCTAACCTTAAGTGCTAAGGTCCTTGCCAAAACCCTATCAAGTGGTTCTGGATAAGCCATAGGATCATCTTCACCCGCCTAATTCGTTTACATCAGAAAAGTTTTGTTATTTTTAATGTGACGTTGAATTGAAATACCCTAATCAATCTATAAAAAGACAGTTCCAATCACTTCATACCTCAATCATTTTACTTCTAAGTTCAAGTGCTGACATCTCTATCATTTCAGCACAGTCACTGTCCCAGAATATAAATCTTCCACTGTCTTTTTTATGAACCACTTTAATATCCAACTTATACCTGTAGGCAAAAGGCAATAAGCAGTTAACATCTCTGTCTCTATTTCTGACATGTAAAATTAGGTTAGTGTCATTTTAAGGGTGGTGAAAACAACCTTGGAACCCATGTATCACTTAAGTGGCCGTCTTTGCATTTGTATTGACCATCCTCTTGAGCTTGACACTCTTAGTGCAACAGGGCATCCTTGTAATACCAACCATTTTCCAGGGACATGCATTGCGGTTGTCCCAGCGATGCTTCTTTGTTATTTCCTATTTAGATATTGAGGAGTAAGACATGTCTTCAAAGTAATACATATTCAATATAGGTCATATTAGCAAAAACAGGTTAAATCTTCTTTATTAGTAAATACCTTAGAGCTTGTAAGACCATTTATATCAGAAATACTCTTGATCTGTGCATTATGGAAAAACCTCTCCTGTTCCGAAAACTGAGAGCATGCCGACATTTGTGAGCATCTTAGGCAATTTGGAGTCATTGTTTGACTTGAAGATGCACAGAATTCAGTGACTTGGAAGCTGTGATAAAATAAAATCAGAAAAACTAATATTAACAGAACTATTTGACATAATATTGATCTATTGTCATCATAGAAAGAATTCCATGTACCTGGTTTTGAAGTTTTGTATGTCTACAACATCTTCATTAATCAGCAATTTCGAACCATTCCATGCATTTGATACCGTGGGCAGATAGTTTCCTGAGAAAACAAATGTGAAAGTTGCATTTCATATATAATTATTCTATAAATAGTGTAGCAGAATACTAAGCAATTTGTTTTTCTGTTATGATAAACAATGTTTTCACCTTGTGCTTCTTTGATCCTAGCATGTGTTAATATAATAACAATTGTTTCTCCAAGTTTTCTTTGGTTCCAATAAGTCATGAATTTGTCAGCATAGTCTTCCCAAAGAGTACATTGGATGACATGACCACTACAATGTCATGAAGCAAATGAACGATTAGATTAGTAGTAGTAAATGAATGTATTAAAATGGATGAACTGGAGTGAGGTTTTACCTAAGAGATTTGATGTTGAAAGCAGCTCGTTTTGGACTTGCACTTGGCTGTAAAGTTCCTATTTTATCAACTGCTCCAATGATATCTATACGAAGATAACATAACAATTGTTTGTTAAATTGTACTATTATAAAGAAATTTACACTAAGTTGCTAACAATGTCATGATTAAAGATATCTAGACTTTACCTACTAACAGATCTTTTAAAATTGCCCGTAGTATATCTTGAAATCCTTAAACTGGTATTGCATTGGAGGAATATCAGCAATCTCTTTTTGTTTAAGGGTAGTCCCAGATGTGAAATAGAGTCTGTAAGGGTGATCGCATTGCTTGAATTTAAGATCATTCCGCCCCATCTTAAAATTGTGAATGACATAAGTCTTCTGCTCTATTAACTTTTCATTCCACTTCACAAACTCCTCCTGTTTGACAGTCGCTTGTATCCTATCACCCTTGTTGGTGATCAAAACATAAGCAATAGTACACGATTAGAAAAGAAGACACAAAATTGTGAATGTAATAGAATTAGCATATAAGATTATAAACGATACCTTCATATCCATGAAAATCATTTCTAGATGTCCTGGATTTGGATACCAAAGGTCTATAACTCTAACAGCAATTTTCCACAGGTGCTTTTGATCACTTAGATCTTTGATCATGTCAAATGGACGTAGGACATCCATTGCCTAAAAAGTGCCACGGGTTTTAGTAAAATAGAGTGCCACAAAAATAGAGTGCCACAGGTTTTAGTAAATTTTATAATGGCCAATCTTTGGTTGGTTAACCGTTTGGCCAAAAAGGTTATTCATACAAAAGACAATGAAACATATAGTTCTACTCTAACAAAGAAAAGTTTCACAACTCAATACATAATGAAAGTAAAAAATCGAATGAGAAGCCTACCAAACATTGGGAGTTATGCAGGGGAAAAATGTCTTATGAGGAATAAAAGATTTGGTTGCTGACATGAGGCAAAAAAATTGAGACAAAAGTTAAATATTGGGAGTTATTGTTATGCAGAAATTTCAAACCATCAAGAAGTGTGATATGAATGAAAAAGAGAAGTTTCACAGCTCAGTACACAACGAAAGTAAAAATAACACATGTTGTGGAGGTAAATGAACTTGATTTTTCCAACTGTGGAATAATAAGAACTTCATAACAAACTACCATGTTGTGTAGGTAAAAGATACATATAGTTCTAGCAAAGTATAACAAAGTATAACTTGAAAATCAGAAGAAAAAGAGTTGTCACAGTGCAAAAACAAAGTACTACTTCACCAATTTCATTTGTAACAATCCCAAACACCGATATTTGGGAACATAAGGCAGTTGGGAAAAATGGAAGGAAGAAGCAGAATCTCGCAGTATGGTGTATACAATTCATAAACACATACCTCCAACTTATATTTAGGTAAACCCAAGTATGGCACCAGCAAACAATCGATTGGAAGGAAGTTCTATTGGGAGGAAGAAGAAAATAAAAATAAAAACCTTTGGTCATGCAGAACAAACAATCGATTGGAAGGAAGAAGAAGTTGGGAAAGCAAACCGTGTGGCTGGTTGAGAAGCAACACTTATTTGGAGAAGCAACAGTGTCTTGATTTCAGAAGAAGTGAGGCCCAGCGTAGCGAAGCAAGCGGAGAACAATGCGGCGAAGCGATGAAACTTCGCCACCAGGAAGCAAAAAGCTTCGGCCCCGAAGCGGCAAAAACTTCGCCACGGAAAAAAAGGAAAAAAATGAGCTGAGAAGAGATGACCAACTATGAGAGTTGGGGAAGAAGCTTCATCGCGTCAGAAGATGTGAGAGGTGAGAAGAAGATGGGAGTGGCTGACATTTTGGTTTCCGGTGTGTTAGAAGAGGTGGCTTCTGTCACACGTGAAATAGGCAGGCTTTTTTCCCAGTATGAAAGACCGGTTACTGACTCAAAATTTGAAATTGAGTAGTTTACAATTTTGTTATCCCGTAACAATTTAGTTATCCCGTAAATAAAAAAAACAGTGTGTATATGTTATGTAAATTTTCATTTTAGTCCCTTAATTGTACATGTGTCAAATATATAAGATGTCTATAATTGTCATTAAGCCACTATGTTGTTTTCTTAGTTATATAATAGATATTGAATTTTTTATGGTCGAAAAGAAACTTAGGGTGAGGGAATGGTCAGATACGAGAATCTGTCATGCTTCGAGTTATATATTAAATGTTCTTTAAACAATAATATAAATGCAATTGATCCACATTCATCATTTTATTTTGCATTTAAGAAAATAATCCCTACTTGTATATCCTATCTTGGTTTGCTTGTGTAACGAGTATTCGCCGTTTGGGACTAACCTTCTCCGAGAGATTTGAACGCAACTTTTGTTATGCTCGCAACTAATCAGGTTTCTTTTATACACAAGAGTCCATATTCGAATCTCTAACCACTTACTTAATGGAATTGAATCTATCACAACTCAACCACTTTTTTTTTTCTAAAACAAATCAACCACGTGTTGGTATCACTACTTGAATATTGAATATATAGAACAATTCACCGAATACAATATAAATTAAAAACATAAATATTGTATTATAATAATTGAATGAAAACTTATCTAATTGTTTTGTTGGTAATTTTTAAGATAAGTGCATTTTTTAGTTGTTAAGAAGGAGTAGAGATCCTCTCTATTTTTTAAAAGAAATGGAGAACTCCATTACTATAGTTTTAGGTAAATAAATATACACATTCCTAAAATAGGTGATATATATTTGGCATTTATGTGCTTTTATACACCCAAAACTATAATAATGGACCCTTTATTTATTTTGAGAAATAGAGATGATCTCAACTCGTTAAGAAGAACTTTATTTCTCTGCTATAAAATGTAGACTTTTCTTTTCAATATTTTTAGATGTGTTTAACATGCTACCTGATTTTAGCCTGAAACCTAATTTTATGTTATTTTATGAAAGAGATAATGAATAATTGTTTCGTTCTAGTCTAAAAGAGTGTCCAATTCGCACCACTCTAATGGTGTGTTTGGTTGTGAGAAGAAATTGAGAAGAGAGAACGTGGTGAGAAAGAGTGTGAGAAGAGAGAAATAAGTGAGAAATATTGTAGATCTGAGGTATTGTTTGGAATAAGAGAAAAAGAAGAGAAATATAAAAGAAAGAAGTGTTGACTATTTTTTAATGTACGAAAATATCCCTAGAAAAAATTTCATCAAAATTGATTTAATTTTTTATTTCAATTTAATTAATGGGTAATTCTGGAATATAGGGGAAAAAACACATCTCTTCCCTATTTCTTCGCTAAGTTGTGAAGAGGGCAAAAAGTGGGGAGGTCCACCATTATTCTTTCTCTCTTCGATATTTTTCAATTGAAACAAACGAGCGAAATTGCTAATTTCTTTGCTTATTCACTCGTTGCAATCCATCTCTTCTATAATTCACCTCAACCAATCACATGCTAAAGGAAAGAAACACAATTTACTCTATCCATGTTTCTTTAATGGTGTGATTGATTTGGATGAAATAGGTGAGAGAGAAGTTGCTGAGAGAGGTTGGAAAGAGAGACCAAACTTCTTGTGTTTGGTTTGAAGAGAAATGAGAAAGAGAGATAAAATCTATGTGGGGCCTATAGCTTTTCAATTTCTTCGCTGGGATTCAAAGAAATAACAGAGAAATGGGGCTCTTTTTTTTGGTTTTCCATCTCTGCCCTTGTCTGATTCATGGGTTCCACCTCCCAAAACCTCATACGAAACTCAAATCGCAGAGATGTTAACAAAAGGGTGCTCTTTGCCTCTGTAACAGGAACACACCGCATGCAACTCCGATGATGAGAGGTTGGGAAAGACGAAACGATGGCTATTTCTTAAAATCAAAAAATGGCTTTTTTTGGATGAGGTGTGTCGGTGCTTTTCAAAAGGTTTTTTGGCTATTCAACCATCCAACAACAATTAACGACAATTTTTATTTTTATTTTTTATGAACACTGCCGCATCACTTTCGTTGTTCTTACGCATCATTTCGCACATACAATAAATTAATAATTTAATTAATTAAAAGCAGTAATTTAATTATGTAGAGTAATGTAAATGATTTTTATAAGAAAACTAAATTAAGAAATTTAATTAATTAATTCAAATGAAAAAATAAATCAATTTTTAGCATAAGGATATTTTTGTCCTTTTAAAAATTAAACACACTTCTCTCTATTCTATTTTTTTCCCTCTTAAACCAATCAATACCCCAAATTTACTCTATTTCTCATCTTTTTCTCTCTTCTCACACTCTCTCACCTATTTCTCTCTTCACAATTTCTCCTCAAAACCAAACATAGGCTAAGTGAGCATGAGTTTGAGAGAATTCACTCTATAGTGGTATAGTTTTCACTCACCCAAATCATTTGTATAAAGAGGAGTTACACACTTCCTTGTGTATGTGTACTATTGCGCACAATTTCATTTACACTCTCCTCCACTCCCCTCGACTCCCTTACCTGTAAACATTCATCAACACTTCATCACCTCAACACATATTCTCTATTCTATAAATGGGCAATCTCTTCCTCATAAATACACACACTTCAACAATGTTCTGAAAAACGGACCGGTCACTGAACTACTAAATGCATTGGCTCAAGATTCAATGGTTCAACCGTGATTAAACCAAGGTTGAACCGCTAATAATTAAATATATATATTTCTAATATTATATGTATATTATATTAAGTGATAAACTTAAGATATAATCAATTTTTAAATTAAAATAAAATAATCATTATATATATTTCATTGGATAAAAAATTAATCAAAAAGGAAAAATGATAAAAACCTATGTATATGTATTTTTATAACTTGTTATTAAACTTTTATATGGCTAAAAAATAATTTTTTTTTCAGTTTAAAACAAAATTTGAAGAAAAAAATGAAACGTAAATTGATTGGTTCAACCCGGTTTCACACCACCGGTTTGACTGGTTCTGGAGCCAGTCGGTTTTCTTGCACGAATGGACCGGACATCTGACCGGTTCCCAGTTCAACCGGTCGAACCGACTAGTCACGTCTGGTTTTCAGAATAGTGCATTTCAGCACTCCCCCCCCTCTAATACACTTCAACACTTCATCTCATGCCTAGAAACACACATGCTCCATGGCTTTGTTATTTGTTCTGCAACAACTGGTGTTTTACAAGAAGAGTCAGATGTTGGACTCAGTATGCCCACCCAATGACGTGCACGACGTAATACACATCGACAACCCAACCTCAGTTGCCATGGAAGGTGAAGACCCATAGTAACCCCGCCACTCGTTTTCTTTCACGCCATCACAATAATGTCGAACTACCCCGACACTCATTTGCATTCATGCCATCACGACAAGACGTCGATCCGCGCCACCATTCATTTGCTTTTACATCAACTCAACAATATGCTCCTCAACATTGCGACACTCATCAACATTGTATCACTTCCAGCAATGGCAAATTTATGAGCAATTTGTTTGGTGTCAGCATGAATACACTAGACTCAATTCGTTATATACAACTTGTACTCATTTGACGTTTCATCGTTCCCCAATGAAGCAGTTGTTAGTTCTTCAATATCAGTGGATTAAGAGAAAGATTTGTCGCTGCCTCTTGCAAATCTTAATCTCAATGAGGTTGTGCAGCAGGATGACGAGCAACCTGCTACCACTAATGAAGAACAACCAAAAACATCCACGGCATTGGATTGTACACCACTTGAGATATTAAATTTTTATGTATTTGTAATTTGTTTTTTTAGTTAATTATAATGAATATTTTTAATTATTATGGTGAGTATTATTTTTTAATTAACTAAAATTGTTAACTAAATTAATTAATTAATAACCCTAAGAATATTAATAACCCTAATAAACTAATTAACTAAATTGATTAAAAAGGGAAAAAAATTTAAAAACCATGTTAATAAATCGGCCCGTCTAGGGGTGACTTCTCAACTAAAAAAAGGAAAAATTATGTGAGAAGTCGGGTTCCTCCTAGGGGTGGCAAAGTGGGCCTGGCCCGTTGGGCCGGCCCGCCAACCCGCCAAAATGGGGCGGGTTGGGTTGGGGTTTTGAACCCGCCAACCCACATAACCCGCCCCGCTTGGACCATCAACCCACCGGGCCAGAGGCGGGGCGGCCGCCACCCTTGGCCGTTTTTATCTATTACAATTTACAAGGCCCATATAACTCCACTGGAAAAAAAAGGCCCATATAACTCGACACCCACGTAACAGTGTAACACGTTCCTCGCTCTATCCTCTCTCCCTCTCATACGCCCATATAACTCAATTTTTATCAGAAAACGAGTTTCTCTCCCTCGCTCTATCCTCTCTCCCTCTCATCTGCGTCTCTCCTCGCCATGCGGCTGACAGCCGGCCGTGTGAAGTCAGGTCACGCCGCGCGTTTGCTCTGCCTCCTGCTACTTCTCTGTCTCCTCTGCAGCTGCTCCTTCTCTGTCTCACGGCTCGTTCTCTGTCTCCTCTGCAACTGCGCGCGCGGCCTTCTCCATCTCTGACCACCACGCCACGTGGTTGCCGATTTCCTGTTTTTGGTGAGTCTGTGATGCCTCTATTAATGTTTCCCCCTTGTCCGCCCTTCATATTTTCCCTAATTTTGAAACCGTAATTCCCCAATTTGTTCGTTACCACCCACGATTCCCTAATGCCTGAGATTCGAGACTGTTGCGGACCTTGCGGTGTTGCCTGATGCCTCTTCTTGGCCTTCACAGCTTCTTTTCCATCCACAACTTATGTTGCCTAATCCCTAATGGCTAATGCCTCTTCTTGGCCTTGTCCTACGACGACTACGGCTTGTTCTTGGCCTAATCTCTAATCCCTAATTGACTAATGCTTCTTCTACTACTTCTGTTCTAATAATTTTATTTGTTTTTCTTTTCAAGGATCTCCTCTGAGGATACCAGTTCACATTGTTTCGGCTTAATCACAAGTAAGTGAACTGCTGTGATGCACATTTGCAGCTTGCATGATTCTATCTTTCTAAGTGAACTGCTGTTTTTTGCATGAGGTGTCCACTCCCTAGAGAAGGGTGGTGGGTTAATTAATATGAGTCTTCTGATATTTACTGAATTGATGTTAATGTAGATTGAAGTAGTGATTGAGATTGTTATGTTTAACTGACTTACTAAATGAAATAGTTTTTCTAATTACATTTGGTTGTTGTGTTTTATGATTTAGTTTTGGAATGGATACAATTGATGAGAATTTAGTATTTGATGAGGATCTAGTGTTTGATTCAGCAATTGAACAAGACTCACAAGAGTGTCAATCCATTGAACCTAGTGAGAAAAGGGTTAAAAGAGCAACATCTGAAGTATGGAAATTTTTCACTAAGTTAGAGGGAAAAAAGGATAGAGTAAAGTGCAATGCCTGTATTGTTGAGTGTGCGGGTGGTGGTAAAACACATGGGACCTCGACTTTAAAACGTCACGTTAAGAAGTGTACGGAAATTAAATTTGAAGATGTGGGTCAAATGATGTTAGATATGCAAGGAAAATTGAAGTCTTTGAAGATAGAGCAAATGGTATCTCGTGAAAAGTGTGCTAAATTGATCATTAGGCGTGATTTACCCTTCAAATTTTGTGAGTTCGAGGAGCTTACGGATTGGCTACAGTACTTGAATCCTGAATACATTCCTATCACTAGAAACACTGCTAAGGCTGATGTCTTGAAAGTATTCATGAGGGAAAAGACAAAGCTTAAAGAAGAAATGGCTAACATTCCTAGTAGGATATCTTTAACTTCCGATTTATGGACATCTTGTAATACTGAGGGTTACATAAGCTTGACTGCTCATTTTGTGGATAAGAATTGGAAGTTAAATAGCAAAATCCTTAACTTTCGTCACATGCATCCCCCTCACAGTGGTTTTGAGTTGTCTAACAAAGCAATTGAATTTTTACATGATTGGGGAATAGAGAAGAAAATTTTTAGTATCACTTTGGATAATGCTTCTGCCAATGATGTCATGCAACAAACTATGAGGAGTCGATTTAAATTGCAAAATTGGTTGTTGTGTGATGGAGAATTCTTTCATGTGCGTTGTTGTGCACATATTTTGAATCTAATTGTGCAAGAAGGATTGAAAATAGCTACTGATGCTTTGCATAAAATTAGAGATAGCATCAAATATGTGAGGGGTTCAGAGAGTAGAATGATAAAATTTAAGCAATGCATTGAAAAAGTTGGCAACATTGATGCATCAAGTGGGTTAGTTGTAGATGTTCCCACAAGATGGAATTCAACTTATTTGATGCTTAAAAGTGCTCTTAAATATCAGCGTGTATTTGAAAACCTACATTGCTATGATGCAAATTATATATGTAATCCTTCAAAGGAAGAGTGGAGTAGAGCACAAAAATGAGTAGGTTCTTGTTGCCATTTTATGAAATTACCACCTTGATGTCTGCACAAGCTATCCTACTTCCAACCTCTACTTTTGCAAGTTTGGAAAATTCAGTGTCTTTTAATTGATAGCAAAAAGATGAAGATGAAGTTATAAAAAGCATGGCTGAAAATATGTTGTTGAAGTTTGAGAAGTATTGGGATGAGTATAGTGTTGTTCTTGCCTTTGGTGCAGTGTTAGACCCACGAATGAAGTTGGATTCATTGGGTTTTTGTTATGAAAAAATTGATCCATACACTTGGGAGTTGAAGGTGGAACAAATAAAAGAAAAGTTGTACAAGCTTTTCTCACAATATTCTACCAAAAGTGCTACTTCCAATGCTTCAAATACTATCCATGCCTCATCTAGCAAGTCAAGTGAACCAAGCCTATTTGATGTAAGTTGCTTCCAATGCTTCAAATACTATCCATGCTTCAATATTATGTGTATTTATAAGTTGCTTTCTTTATCATGCTCATCTAATCTTTTGTTATCATCATTTTAGGAATTAAAAGTGCGTAGGCATCTAGTTGCTAGTAAAACTGGAAAGAGTCAACTTGATATTTATTTGGACGAGTCGGTTTTGGATCTCGATTTTACGGATCAAATGGATGTATTACAATGGTGGAAGAATAATAGACATCGATTTCGAGCTTTCAATAATGGCTAGAGACTTGTTAAGCATTCCTATTACCACAGCTAAGTCTGAATCTTCATTTAGTATTGGTTCTCGAGTGCTTAACAAGTATAGAAATCGTCTTTGTCTGAAAATGTGGAAGCATTGCTTTGTTCTAAGAATTGGATGCATGCCTTTGCTGGTGGTAATTTATTTAATGCGAACGTGATATTTACTATTTATTTACATTATTTTGATAACCATTGAATTGATCACATTATTTTATAATGTAGATGGAAATGATGATGACAATGATGATACAAATGGGGATCCGACTTTTTTCAAGAGTGCATCTAATGTTCTTGATGTGGAAGATGATGCCCGATGATCTTTCTTAGTAATCTAATAGTTTAATGAATTGTTGACGAATTTCATGATGTTATTTTGGAAGTTGGGACTTATAATATTGGATGTGTATGTATTGTGCACTGAATGTGTGTTTTGTGTATTTGAGACTTTTGGTTGGACTTGGTGATATCTACATTATAATCAGGTGTTTGATATTTTGAGATGTCGAAAATACACGAGACTGTCAACGTGTCAGTAAAAATATGAAACATAGTTATTTGGAAAACTATTCGATGAGTATTTTTTTAGATAGCTATGGTGTACTGGATTTGATTTAAAAAAATATTTAGAATATAGAGTACATATGCTATTCAAATAAAAAATAGCTCAACAAATTAAATCACTCTAAAAAAATGGTACAAAAATTATTAGACTGGAGAATTATATGTTGAGTATTGGGCTTGCAATCAAAAGGGCAAAAAGCGATTTTTGCATATTGAATTTTTATACCCAACAATAAAAATGCCAAAATGTTTTTTTTGTTGGGTGGTGATCGGCCATTGACGCCGCCATTAGGCGGGGTGGGCCAAAAAGTTGAACCCGCCACCCATGGCGGGCCAGCCCGCCCCGCCCCGCTTTTTGGCGGGCTAAAGTGGGTTGGGGCGGGTTGGGGCGGGTTGGCCCGCTTTGCCTTCCCTAGTTCCTCCAAGACCGACTTCTCAAGGAATTAAAAAAAAAAAACTAGTTGAGAAGTCAGGTCCTCTAAAATTGACTTCTCAATTAGGAAAATCTGTAGTAGTTTGGCACTTAATATAAAAGGAGTGGTAGATTGGAAAATAAAAAAAATAGTGTTATTTAAAATAAAATAAAAAACTCATCATTGAAAGTTTGAAACATAGAAGGGAAACTGCACCACTGAAGAACCTTGAGAGAGAATAGCGAACGAAAGGATTTTATTGTTAACTAAGACTAAGATTGGCCATAGTGGATAATGCAATTAAGCACGCGTTTGATATATGTTTGTCATACGTGATTTTAAATGAATTTCATTTTATGAATTAATTTGGTTAAAAATAAATTTGAAATAAAGAGATTCACGTTTAAATTTTAACTACTTAAATGCAAGAGTAGATATAATTATGTTTAGGATAAAACTTGGGTGTTGTTATGTTATTCACCAAATATAATATGTCACGCAGATTATTTATTTATACTATTGAATACATAATTTGTGTGTTCAGTTGCGATTGAAAAACAATCCAAATAACACATAAAGAATTGCACCAAAGTTTGTTTTTTTTTTGTACTCGAGAGGAAAATTGCACCAAAGTTTTGTCAAAACTCCGTTTCATTTTCAAATTACAATTTAATAAATCAAACAAAAATATCTATAATTTTTTTTTTAAATTACAAAATTAAGTTTTGAGTATTGCCATGCCAACTTTGGATAGTACAAATGCAACCTAAATAACGTGCCTTTGAAGAAAAGGTGCACGTGATAGCTGCAGTTTTGTATCTGAAGATCTGAACCACCACCCTCCACTTTCATGACTAGGGTCCTAGCACTATTCATTGATCTAAACTTTCATCGTTCCACTTCCTTTCTCCCTCAAAGTGTCGTTGTGTTGTGGGTGTTAAAAAAAAAAAAGGTAGTGCCAAGACATCGTATTTTGTCATTTTGATACTGGACCTGTTTGTTTTAAATGAGTTAAAATTTAAAATTAAAACCAGCATTTATTTTAAATACAAAAGTGAGTTGAATATTATAATAATTATCTAATTTAAAATATAATTAAATTTCGTCAAAGTGGTTTACATATATCCACTTTTTTAATGAAAACAAAAGATTTTTCTAGCGAAATAAAAAAAAATAGATTAATTTATTGTTTATGATATTATTTTCACAATTTTTTATATTTAATCAATAATGAAATAAACATTAAAGTGGTGTATGTTTAGTATATTATGCAAATGTAGTTTCTTCACTGGTCCGAGGATAATGCTTTTCTCCTCACGATAGTCGGGTCCGCCATAGGCGATAGATGGATGGGGCTGGGTACCTAGATATCCGTAATAACTGCTTCGACGCTCAAGCCATTATTTGAATAAGATAGTGAGAAGATGAACAATGCACATACATTAAAGTGATGCATTTAAAAAGGACAATTTGCTGTCTACAATATATACTAGCGTTCTACAAGAGATAACATCAATACTCAATGCTACTGGTGCCATTTTAAGTCAACTTGTTGTGAAATCATCAGCAAGCAGATGCACCAAATACCATTCACCACAAATCCATTATATTAAGTGGCCACGAAATAGACCATAGCTTGCATCTAGAATTAGAATTATAGGTTTTACTTTACTTCAGCCTATGCGTCCCTTAGCACGCGTCTTAGACCCAAACACAAACAAGGTTCGTGCATGACCTGGTGATGTTACTCCGAGACCGTCTCAGTATTAAAAATAAAAATTAAAATAAAGTGAGAAACTATTAACAAGTGTCACGTTGCTTCTACTTTCTAAAAGATAACGAGAGACAAATTCCCCTTCTATAAACAATTTTGAAATTTCCTTCAAGGTATAATTTTATGTACTATTTGATTCACTCAAGGCAACTGTTAACAGTATATAAATAATTAATCTCTAATCTCTAGGGTTGGGAATTTGTTCGGATAACAAATATTGATTATCATAATGGTGCCTATGTTTAGACATTGATGATACACTTTGATTTTGCATTTTAGTAAAATATACTTCTCTTTCTTGATCATCATCGGAGTCCAACATGCTATCCTCTTCAGAATCTGATTCATTCAGTGACAAGTTTCCATTTTCAAAATTATCTTCAGTTTCTGATAGCTCCATCTCTGAGGAATCTGCTTCTGTCTCTGAAAGATAATAACAACTCGAATCAATGTTCTTTTCATCATGATTCCTCTTTTCCCTGGAATTTCCACTTGGACCGTCGAGCATGGACAAGGGATTGCGATTGTTAGGGTCGCCATAAAGTGCAATGTGCCTGTAATATAGCTCTAATTCTTTCTCAGCAATAGCAATGAAGCGCCTCACTGAATCAAGTGATTGTTCATACTTGGATTTTTCAAGTGCCTGCAAGAAAAAGATTTAAAAAGAAAATGTTATTTTACTAATCTCAGAGTTATACCAACAATAAACTCACGTATCATTGAAAAACATTTAGGGTGCGTTTGAAAGAGCTTATTTGAGCTTATCTTATGTTTTAAACATTTGTGCAAGTGTTTGAGAAAGCTTATGAAAATAGCTTAAGACATATCTATAAGTTGTTTTTAGTTTATTTCAATAAGCTCACTAGGATAACTCGTGAAAACAGCTAATAACTTATATAAAAACAATTTAACCTCAATAACTCTTCAATTATAGAAATAACTTATATATAAGCACTTATGTAATATACACTCGTTCAAAAACTAGTCCTTCCTAGAATAAATGGAACTTTACTCAACCAAGAGGAAAGTGCAATAAGGAATAGTGAAATACAATCTTTACAGAAACTGTTAAAAAACCATACTAAACTGCAAAATACTTTCTGTAAGCTACATAAACATATGTAAAGTTGCAACAAAAAAAAAAATAAACTACAGATTTTTGCCAGTGTATAAGTGGAAATATGTTACTGAGCATCTAAACCAGCTGCCGAATGTCCCAATTCAAGTATTATTTTTTTCCTTCTGAAGATTAAAAACAAAGATTAATTAAGGATCACTATATTAAGGATCACTCCAACACAAAGAAGCATGGCACAGAGAACTGTACCCTATAGGCCAAATGCTACATACTTAACACAAGACCAGCCTAGCTAAATCAATCCCTTAGATCCTTAGCCTCTCCCTCGTAATATTTTCATACTGCATTGTCCCACTTAATGGCTTGGCACGCCTTGGAACACTGTCCTACTCCTGCTTCCAACTTATTCTTTTTTCACTACTTGATTTCACAGTTTTCTAATATCAATCAAATATGTTTACAAAAAGACGCTGAAGAACAAGCAGAAAGAATGCCATTTAAGGAGATACGTTATGGAAAATGATGAATAAGAAAAAACAATTAGATCAGAGACTATTGTGTCAAGTTGATGGTACACAAAGCTTTACTATTTCTATGGTATTAAAGTTGACACAAAAGCCCAAATAATGGCTCAGTGAAGGTAGTAGGTCCAAAATAATGGCTTTTAAATGATGGTCAAAAACTAAACTAATGATGAGTTTCAGATTGAAAAAAAAAAAGAACCACAGAAACTCACCTTTTTCTTGGACAGTGTATCTATTGGTGACATAACCTCAGGCTGTACATAATTCTTTCCACGGTAAAATATTATAGTGTCATCTCCTATTATTTGAATTGGAATACCACCACTCAATCTGGCAAGTTCCTGCGCATACTCATGTACTTGACCAGGTTTGCAAGGTTTGCATATGCACTTAACTGTCTCATGTTTCTTCCAATGCATATGCATATTGAGAATAACCCCTCCAAATAATCCTCTCCTGCCAACTTGTAAATAATTAGAGCTCTTCTGAGCCATTTTCTTCAAATAAAACCGTTCCTCCCCTGTCAAGCCATCTGGTTTTGCAACAGGACCCTGAGCTTTAGGAACTTCATATCGTTTGAGTCTTTCAATGAGCAAAGCTTCTTTGATTCTGGCCTGAGGTTAAAACCAGAGCCATACAAAGCTTTAGTAGAATGTTCAGGGCAAACAAGCATTTCATGATTTTCATGATTACTTATGACAAATTCCATAGCCTCCTCATTTAAACACACTAGAAATACACAAAATCTTCATTAGAACAATGCTGAAAGGAAAGAAGAGATATATCAGGCCAACTAAAACAACATATAGCCGGGGATCATGTATCATAAAAAATGTAAAATTCAAGCATATATGCCTCCAGGCCCAATAAAGGATATTCATTTTGGTCAACATAACTGCTACTGTCAAGCTCTATGTCAATGGGCAGTATAACTAACAGAATAGAGAAACTCCGCCATTTGTTTAAAAATAAAATAAAGTATGCATCATCTAGAATCAAGTACTATAAAAGTAAAATCTTGTAACAGATCATGTTGATTCTTAGTTTTCCCTCAAAGGCAGGAATACACGGGCAAACAGATTTAATCTCTGGCTCCGGGTCTATCCAGTGGCCTAAAAGTGGGAGATTTAATCACTTATGAGATCGACATGTATCAAAACAAGTAAGGTTGTCAAACTCAAGAGTCAATGTAAATTCATGAAATCTCCATAGACTCGAATCGTAGAGTCGTAAGAGTTTATTTAATACAAAAGTAATGTTTAAAACATCTATCATAGTATCTAAACATACTTTAATACTATGTGTATATTAAATATTCAACATTCCAACTTAGTACTAAAGAAAATCAAAATATCAAAATATAAATATTGTGTAAGCAACCAATAAATTAAACTAAGATGGGCTCATAGCTCCATTCCAGACCAAATCAGATAGCATCACAATTCAAAATTGATGAACAAATTCACCAATCACAAGGTTCAAAATTACTAAAGAGAGAAGGGTGGTGGGATTAATTCCCCTCATTGGAGCTGGATTTAGCTTGGTAGAGATAGGTTTCAGCTAATTAGAGGTCGGGTTCATTCACCTCGTTGGTGTATTGGGTTCGTTGCAAACTTGCAACGATGAGTTTGTTTATGTTTTCTGGTTCGTGATTTCATTTATGCTAGGAGCTATGAGGTTAAGACTCAATACAACATCTTTCACCTCTTTTGCAAATGGATTCACATTGAGACGTTAGATGCAGCACTAGAGTTGAGTGCTACAATTGTGAAGTTAATGTTTTATGCACTATGAAGTCATATCATTCAGCTGTTGCATCATATGCTGTAGACTCATTCAATGTACTCAAACTCATGATTCTATGTGTCTACCTAGTTTACGCAAACATTTTTCTAAGCGAGATAACTCGCTTTTGATATCTTGAGTTACCATTCGATGATTTAACTCGAGTTTGACAACCATGGAAAAAGCAAACAAAAGACCATTAGAATGAAACAAATGAAGGAATGGTATGCTGCAAGAGTTAGCATTGAGATAAAACAAAAATAATCCAATAGTAGTGCTCACCTTTTCAATCTTGTACTTGATTCTCTCTTCCGCATTGGCAAACTTCTGCTTCTTCTTCTTCCCTTTGACACCGAGTCGACGGGGATCTCTCCTATTTGCCGCTTTCCTCTTCTCCTTGTCTCTCTTCCTCTGCATCTTCAGCCTCTTCTTGGTCTTCCACTTGTCTTTCCTAGGAGGCTCAGCCTCATGAGTCTCAAACTTTGTCTTCCCTCCCGTTATCACAAGATTAACCGTCCCAAAACTCAACTCTCTCAAACCCCACCAATAACCTTGCTTTGCAAACGGGACACAGTGCCTCAATGGACAACAAATAGAAAATAATTGGGTCCTCCCAACTGACCTAGAAACACAGGAATTTGAATAAAAATTATAAAATAGTACACATACATAAATGTCAATTCAAAGCCTTCAACTTTCAATAACCCAGAACCATCACCAAGGAAAAAGAGCTAACCCAAGTTAGGTAGTTGAATAAATTGTTCACAACAGTATTTCTGGGCAAAAAAAAATTGATTTTTTTGACTTATAAATATAAATTAACTATAAAGTATAAACAACAAAGCATGTTGTAGTGAGAGGGATGAGAGAGAACCTAGGAGAGACCGAAAACGAGGTAACATACGAAGATTTG
Organism: Calophaca sinica; assembly: GCA_037113605.1. Classification (NCBI taxonomy): domain Eukaryota; kingdom Viridiplantae; phylum Streptophyta; class Magnoliopsida; order Fabales; family Fabaceae; genus Calophaca; species Calophaca sinica. Next base: position 76,745,827 of record CM073734.1, read on the forward strand.
AGAACAGAGGAAGCTCTTCGAATAGTGCGGAACATTGAAGAAGTTGCCATGGTTAGAGAGATGAAGAAGAACTTGTGCAGTGTTTAACGTGTTGCTGTCGTTGTTCATCGTCAGGTGCACCACCGGTATTGGATCGGGTGGGTTATAGTCCGAGTGCTAATCATTTCATTAAACACGTGGCAAGCAAGTGTTGGATCATTATAAAATATTGACTTTTTAAGAGATAACAACCAATAGGTTTTGAACACGTAAGGGGAGCACTCGAGATCCATATATGCCCTACCTTACCTAAATCCCTTCCTCTGTATTCTGCTGCTTCTCTCTGCACTGCAGCACTGAACAGAGGATAAAAAATAATTAGGGGAATCACGGACGGTTTCTACGACAATCGAATTTTGAGTGAGTTTTTTTTTTTTACTGTTCTTTTCTATTTTTTTTTATTCTTGTCGGATGTGGAAATTCCATTGAAGATTTTGATTCAGGTTGAATTTTAGGGTTTTTTTTTTGGTGGTTTGGGGAATAACTGCATAACAAGCAGAATCGGAAGATACTGAATCATCTTTCTTTGTGTTTCTACGTAGAATTTCAAAGGGTATGGAACAAATAACTCAAAATTGTAGCTTGCCGTTGGTGTTGTCGTTTCTCCCCTCCTCCCACAACAAATACTAATATGTGACTCAGGTTTTGCATTTCAATTGAACTTTTGTGCTTGCAATTTCCTGATAAAGGCGAGGAATTTCCCGTTAATGCTCGGTTTTTTTCCTGGTAGAATTGAGAAATTAAACAATGTCATTTTTCATTTGTGGTTTTAATTAGGACAAAACTCTGCTAAAGATCTTTAATGTTTGTGGTGCTGTTTTATGATACAAATGTGTCATATATGTTATTTATATGTCATGTTTTTGTTTGAGAACAACACACTACAAGCATCGATAATACATTATCTAAGTTTTGTTCTGTTAATAAAGAAGGATATCTTGGACTAATCTTGACATGATCTGAGCTTGGGCCTTGCCTGGCCGATACATTTATTGCACAAATACATACCTTTTAGATTCATGCTATCCTTTAAGGAGCGTAATGTACTCGGCTCGGGTGCGAAGCTCCACTCTGAGGTTGATAATTGTTTTCTTTGATCAAAAGTTGATAATTGTTTTCAATTTCAATAGTGATGTAATAGCCAAAGATATCATTGGCTCTAGCACTTTTTATGATTCAATTCACAATAAGCTACAGAACATATAGAAACTTACAACAACAACAACAACAACAACAACAACAATCAACCCTTTTCTTACTAGGTGTGGTTGGCTACATGATCAATCGGCATCATAAGTCCTTGTCATATATTAGGTCTAAAGACAGACTAGCCTATAGTTTTTCTAGATCTCCTTCAACGTCTAATTACTGATGCTTCCACAGCTCTTCTCCATACACGCCCGAATCACTTAAACGATATTCTATCATTTTCTCTGCTATAAGAGTTACTTTAATTTTCTCTCTAATGATAGTATTTCTAATCCTATCGTGTCTTATGTAACCACTCATGTATTGTAACATTCTCATCTCCCTCACAATAAGTTTACTTCCTTGTTGGCTTTTTACTGCTCAACATTCAGTTTCGTACAATATCGCCGGTCTTATAATTGTGCGGTAAAATTTTCCTTTAAGCTTGAGATGTATTTATTCTATCGCATATCACACTTGAAGCATTTCTCCATTTCATCCATCCTTCTTGGATCCTATAGTTAACATCTCCCTCTATTTCCTTGTCACTTTGTTTGGATGATTGTTATTTGACAAATACTCGGTGGCTCTGTTTTGTTTTTCATTAGGAGTGTATATATTTATGGTTGTTGTGTTGTGAATTTCGTTGTCTTTGTTTTCTTTCAGACTTCTTGCAAACCATATTGTAGTCATTGCATTCCCCTCTGCTAGTAAGCTTTATTCTTATAATTAAAAATAAAATGACTCTTGGGACTGGGACAATATTTATTGCCATTTTCTTTCTTTATTTTTAATTTAAATGAAAGAGTTATTCATCAATTTTATAGCGTTCTGTAGAATATCACCTGAACACTGTAAATCTTATAGCAGATATTTTGTTGCTGCAGTGGAGGTTGAGATTGATGGCTCTATTAATGGCGAGCCAGTAGGAAATGCTGCCATGGGAGAGGTAGGTAGCATAGCTGATGAAAACACAGCAGGAGAAAGTTCTGCTGAACCAACTTATAGACAAGACCAAGATGATAATGTGACTCAAGATTCTTCTGGAGGGGTAGCTGTACCATCAGCAGTTCCCACAGTATCTGTTGCTTCTGTTGGTGAGCCCTATTTGGGTCAGGAGTTTGAGACGGAAGCAGCAGCACATGCATTTTATAATGCATATGCCACACAGGTTGGATTCATCATACGTGTAAGCAAACTCTCCCGATCAAGGCGTGACGGAACTGCTATTGGACGGGCTCTTGTTTGCAACAAAGAGGGTTACAGAATGCCTGACAAGCGTGAAAAGATTGTAAGGCAAAGGGCAGAGACGAGGGTTGGGTGCAGGGCAATGATTTTGGTGAGGAAAGTTAGTTCTGGTAAATGGGTTGTTACGAAGTTTGTAAAGGAGCACACACATCCCCTGAATCCTGGAAGAGGTAGAAAGGATTGCATTTATGAACAATATCCGGTCAGTTCCTGTGCTTTCACCGCCGAAGGGTTGTATATGTTATATTTAATCTGTTAATTGTTACTTTGTGCTTGATAAATTGGATATGAAGTCTAGGTCAGTTCATGATGCTACTATTCTGCTAAATATTAGAGAATTACAGGCTATTTCAGACTGAAGTTTTCAGGATAGTATTGCTTCTTTGACACATATTTACCTAAATTGTGGCTGAAGGTTCTGTCTTTTTCCCCCTTATATAATATATTATTCTGAGAATTTTTCTCTTCTCTTTTTCCTTTAATTTGCTTGTTGCTTTTTTGAGGGAGAAGGGAGAAGGGGAGGAGTTTATAATACATCTGCATCTTGATGCTCCTCATGTTTTGAAATTACAGCATTCTTCTTATGTTGGCCCCCTTATCCTTGCCCTTAGAGAAATTGCAACTTAGGAAGTGTGTAAATGGTACTTTCTTCATGTATGTAAAGAACTTGTGTGATTTGTTAGTATTTTATTCTGCACTATTTTTCAATTCCTTTTTGTCCTACTTACCTCTTTTGTTTTTATGTTAGTCTCAGAATGAACATGACAAAATTCGGGAACTGTCTCAGCAGCTGGCAATAGAGAAAAAGCGATCCGCGACTTATAAAAGACATCTTGAATTGGTGTTTGATTACATCGAGGAGCATAATGAGAGCCTTACAAAGAAAATACAGCCCATAGTAGACAGTGTGAAGGAGATGGAAACCAAAGAAGAACATAGTCATCGATAGGTTTAACTTTCAGTCATCTAATCTTCTAATTATTATTCACTGGATCAAACACAAATCAACTGTCGGTGTCCAAAAATGCTGCGAGATGGTATGTGCAATAATACCTGTTAACTGCTGACATAGGTATCTGCTTTGTTCCTGCTTTTGGCGGGTCTTGGTAGTTCAGTTTGATACAATGAGATTCATTGTATTGCTGTAATCTTTTAGTGGTAGAAGAAACTAGTTCAATCAATGTATATAGGTCATTTGTGTCCATTCATGTGAAATTGTTGCTAATTGTTGCTAACAATGTGATAAGTCATAAAAGGCATTCAAATGCCCTGATAGTTTAGTTATTCCATTGCTGATTTTGTAGAATTTGATCCGAGCTTGACTCCTTTGTATAGTTTCAAATATTGGTTAATAATTTAATAGTCTATTTTGTATTGGAATGAAACAGTTTGTCAATGCCATGTCTGGATGTTGATATTTTCTTCACCATCCAAATCCAAACTTCAATGGCTTCTCTTTATTGGTTGCTTGTAGTTATTATACACATATAATTCTTTTGCTGAAATGGGTATGGAGTTTTATGCAATAGATGAAGCCATAGACTTCAATTTTTACAATTATCATAGTTAAACTTTTATTAATGATTCAGCCAAACAAATGATCGGATAAAGAGCAGTCTAGTGCATGAGGCTCCCACCAGGTGAGTTTTGAGGAGTGTAGGTGAACCCAACCTTACCCCTATAAGCGGTGAGACATTTTTCTAAGATTTGAACTTGTGAACTTTCGTTCAAATGATTACATTGCCAGCCAAATTAAATCCAAAACAAGCAAACAATTTCAAATACAAATCTACAAAATAAATCATTTTAAAAATTTTCACCACCCAAATTACATCGTGCAACATAAAAACAATGAAATTGGAAATGAAATCACCAAATTAATCAAGTCTAACAGATTGAAAACAGAACCATCCCTCTCTTTTCCCAGACACAAAACAAAAAGAACACAAATCTCATCTTGTTACAATAGCCCTATTCACATTGCTTTCCTCCGTTAGCCTATCACCCCTCAAAAAAAATAGAAAATTTACCACTAAATATTAATACCGGGGCAAGGTTGACCTCTGTTTGTGTGTCTATATGTTATGTAGTACTGTACAAACAAAATGGGAATTGAATGAATTGAATTACCATTTAATTTTGCATGATGCATGCATGCATTACATAAATGCTAATTAACCAAGAGCACTAAATCCTCCCCCTTTCATCATTTGCTTAAACTCCTTATAATTAACCATCCCATCCCCATCAACATCCACCTTCATAATCATCTTCTTGCATTCCTCTACGGTTCTTCCCTGCTTGAGTCCGAGAGAGGACAAAACCGCTCTTAGCTCCTCAACGGTTATGAAACCGTCGCCATTTTGATCGAAGACGTTGAAAGCCTCCCTCATGTCTTCCTCTTCGTCGCGCTCGTCCATGATGGATTGGTACAACTCACCAAACTCGTCCAAGTCCACGCATCCGTCTCCGTTGACGTCGATTTTTTCGATCATCTGCGTTAATTCCTTGTCTGGGATGAAAATCCCCAAATTCTCCAATGAGTCCGTTAGCTCCTTCTTCGTTATTCTCCCGTCCCCGTTTCTGTCGAACATTTGAAATACCCGCTTCAGCTCATTCGGATCCATTATTTATTTTTATTTTTTTAATTTTTTTTTATTGTTGTTTGGGTGATGAAGTTGAAGAGGGAGGGGAGGAGGAGTGGGTGGTTTTGGTCTGCTGATTGGATTGGATTGGATTGGATGGGGGAGGGAAGGAGGGGTTTCTTTCAGCTTGTTGGGGAGCAGAGAGAAACGAGAAATGAATATACGATCGAGATTGTAAAGTAAACAAGGAAAATAGCTGGCATTTGTGGTGCTTGTTGCTTTTTTGCAATGATGACTCGGGGAGAGATTTTTGGATTCTAAATAAAGGAAATGCACAAGATAAGATAGAATTAAAGTAGTGGATAATTGGGAAAAACGGTTAGAGTTGTTGTACTTAAACTGCATGTTTTTTTTTTTTTGAGCGGCTTAAACTACATGTATAATAGATTACAAGATTAATTTTTTTAATTAATAATTATGGTTCTACGTTTTAGTTTTCAGAGTCCACTCTTATTTTTATTTTTTTAGTAAATTAGGGTAGGCAACTATAGAGTCTAATCCCACGAGGTACTGAGATTCATTTAAGAGGTTGACATCTCCTCTTGTGGTCGTGTCTTCATGGCTTTGTGCATTATGGGCAGCTATTCTTGGTTAACGGTTACTTGGGGGAGGTGGGGTCGTGACCCAGACTTGACTTAAACCCCTTTTTACTGGGCCTTGTACCGCTTTTGTCTCTTAAGGGCTGCCTGACATGTGTTTAGATTACTACTTTTGTCCCCCACCCCCACGTATCTTATTTTTTCCAATTTTAACCCTGTCCGAAAGGGCGCATTCGGACGGGGTTTGTCCGAAAAAACCAATCCGGACAAATCCCGGATCAAAATTAAAAAAAAAAAAAATCTCTTCTCCCTCATTTCTCCTTCCCCTCACTCAAAATCCACCAACTCCCTCATTTCTCTGTCACGAAATTCTCTTCATTTCTCCTTCTCAATACTCATTTCCCTTCATTTTCAACAAAATCACAAGGTATTTTCTCTCCCTCACTGTTTTTTACTTTCCCTTTTCGTTTCGTTTGCATTTTTTATGTTTTGAGGTTATTGGTATTGTCCGAATGCGTACATCTGAACAACATATAGAGTTATGTCTGGAAGCACGCATCTGGACACGCCCAGTATTTGCTAAACCTGTGTCCGGATGCAGGCATCCAGATTATGCCAATAATGGCTAAAACCTATGTCTGGATGCATGCTTCTGGATTATGACAGTATTGGCTTATGAGTTCTGATTGCTGATTGTTGATTAGTTATTGGCTTATGAAATCTCAATTTGTGTTTTGCAGCTATGGAGCAAGGCGAGGGTGCTGGTCACGGAGGCGGGGGGAGGCCCAACGCCATCGATCGGCCAAGAAGAAGAAGGCAAAGATGTGCAGGCAGAGCGAGGCACGACAAGCACAAGCACAAGCAAAGACTCCAACAGAGGTTGAGGCACATGCATATGAGGTGTTGGTGGCTGCACAAGTGGTACATGAGGAGCTGACCCAGGATATGTCACTTCTGACATCCTTTGTAGACCACTTTACAATCCCCGTATGGGTTGGAGAGGTAAACTTTAATTTAATTTTCGGTACAAATTTATGTTTTGTAGGGGCGTTCAGTGTTGAAGTGTATTAGCCACGGCCGGAAGGTATCAAATATTGCGGCAAGTGACGAGTATGAGTGATTGAGGCAGGCGATCGTCGAGTCTGGGCTAGAGCCCCTCATGCGTTCCAGCTTCACCATGATAGACCCTGGCCTCCCATCTGCATTTGTAGATAGGTGGCATAAGGAGACCGGCAGCTTCCACATTCCTATTGGTGAGATGACAATCACGCTGGACGACGTGTCCTGTCTATTTCATTTGCCCATCACTGGTAGTCTATTGGGGTACACTTTGCTCAATAGACCCGAGGGGGTACAGATGCTGGAGCAGCTCATTGGTAGTTGCCATGAGACTGCCAAATTGGAGTGTAAGAATACGAGAGGCGCACAGTTCAACTAGCTTGAAGAGGCCTACTTAGATCGGGTTGCCAACGTGAATGCCTTGAAAGTTGGCGGAAAGTAGCGCCCATGCGTTTAAGATAATAGGGGTTCTGGGCCTAATGGGTTATACCAAACAATTTCTTTATTTCATTATTTAAAAATACCAAAAAATAATATTAGACAATATGTGCACATAACAATCCCTTTCACTTGTGCGGGTATTTTTGTTTATTTGTGGACGGTTACAATTATATACTCCATATAGGATGATTATCATTGTGAATGATGCAACTTTTAGTTATTGTCTTTCAAAGCCGCGTTGATAAAGACATTGCATTACATTTCGTCTACTCAATATTTATCCGCTAAATTATATTTTTAGTTCCTTATTTTTATTTTAGGTTTCAGTTTTGTCTCTTATCTATTAAAAGTTTTGAATTAGTCCCTTATCTTTATTCTAAATTTTAGTTTGGTCCCTTATATATTAAAAGTCTCAAATTGGTCCCTTATGTTATAAATATTGTACCAATGTGGTCCCTTTTTTTTTGCATAAAAAAGAGATCACATTGATATAATAATTGTAACATAAGGGACCAATTCGAATAAAAAAAAGAGAGATCACATTTTACATATAAGGGACTAATTCAAAACTTTTAATAGATAAGGGACTAAACTGAAACTTAAAATAAAGATAAGATACTGTTAATGCACGAAATGGTGCAAGCTCCTCGACGAGTTCGTACCGCCGTTCTTCAGCGTGGTAGCTAGGTGATGAGCTTTGTGGTGAGTACTCCTCCTTTGGGCGTGATGTCCTTCCTCCTTAGGCCGGCAAGTGGGTACTAAAAGGTACTCCGATGCCTAAGTTAGATAGGGCTTTTTAGGGTTTAGAGAGAGTATGCAAACCTGGGGGGTCTAGCCCCCTTTATATAGCGAGTTGCGTGGAAGGAAGGAAACCTCTCAAGGCAGTAATCCCTCCACACAATTCGGGAATTAGTTGATCTCTTCCTCGATATTCCGCTCTCGGCCACGTGATCTTCAATCTTTAGGACGGCCCCTGGCGTGTTACCCAGGGCACGCCTCGGTTTCTAGAGGGTTCATGATACCTGAAGTTAGCTCGCCCTCCCCACCGACGCTATTATCTGGGAAAATTGTACCTGGAAGTCCCGTCCTGGCGGGTCTCGTGCCTGGTGGCAATTCGTCGAGCTCAAAAAAGGTGAACCGAAATGATTCGCACCGGTCGGCGAAGCGTATATTTAGGACTCGGCCGACCGGTCCATAACACAAGCCCCTAGACTCTTCGCATTTACGAAAAAGGCGAGGGTCTATCCAATGTCCTTGGGTCGATCCGAGGTCAGTCACCAAGGTCGGGGTGTGTCCCGTGGCTTGTTTATCCGAGGTCACGCCCACGGCCGCACCTTTACTCGGCGTTTCGCCACGGATGGGACTCGGGATGGACGTCGCTCAACCGTTCCTCTTCCCGCCGTCGATCATCCGATGCGCTGAACCGCTAGAACTATATCCGGGCTCGTAAATGTAGGGCTCCAGATTGGTTCTGGCCACCGATGATCCAGCTTAGAGCCCAGGCTGGTTTCGCCCGTAACACAAGCCCCTGGACTGCTAACTTGAAAAATTAAGAAGTCTATATTATTTGTTCTTTTTGACCCTATGAATGAGGCTATTGAATCGGGGAGGATCCGTTGTTGATTTTGAACCATAAGTCTCCGAGACTTGCTTGCCGAGTGGCGAGCAACTTTGTCGAGAGTAAGTAGGTCGAGGTTGCCGACCCATCTGGCGCTACAATCGATTACATGGGTTTCAAATCAATAATATAATGACCGGGTCGATGATCCGATCTGCAGGCATGATGTCTAAATGTCCGAGATGACCTATGAGGTCCGAAATGGTGAGAGAGGTACCGGACCTCGACCGATCGATCGCGTAGTCTTCCTTGGTTCATGTACATGTGTCAGGCATTAACCTTATTTCCTCGCCTTTACAAGGGGACGTAAGCCCCGATTGTTTAACGCGTCAAGGCCGCACTTATTCCAAAGATCCTCGCTTCCTCCAGGGATGGCTCTGGCCATGTAGTCGAGCTTATTCGATCTGGGTTCGGGCTGCGGGTTTGCCAGGTGCTGTAACCGAACTCAGGAGAGCTACGAGGCAACGGAGGACCAAAAAGAGTTGCAAAATGAGAGAGATCTCTTTGGCTTTCGACCTTGCGATTGAGAAGGAGAAATCTTCACCAATCGGGGCGGAGGAGTATAAGAGTTTTTGGTGCTTTCATACTCAAGGGGGCCTTTGATAATGCCTTTGCCCAAATCGTGGTGGTTGCCCCGATTTGGATATCTCAGAGCTTGACTTCACCAAGAATGCGAAGGATGCAAGATTGTGGAGGAGGAGGATGAAGTCGAAAAGACACTAACCAGGGTGATCCCATGAAGTGCGGAGAAGCGGTTCGCGAACATAGAGAATTATGCCGATGGTGGCCTAATCAGAGTCAAGGGGATACCCTTGAGTAGTTTGTATTTGCTTTCTTTATGCTTTGTGAGGTAGCTTAAGTGGAGCGGCTGTGAGATCTCGGCAGTCTTCGAAATGACTTGATGATTTAGACCATGAGGTGTTTCTTTAGGTCGAGTTATCACCTTCGAGCCGCTTTAGAGCTCGCCAGCCTCTTTCTGACACTGAAATCTTTGGAACCGCAGGGGTTAGTCTGGTTGTCTCACTGTGGTTTGAGCTCTCAGACGCCTTTATGCGACATGGTGTCTTTGAAACCACAATGGTCTTGCTTAGCTCGACAGCGACCTTAGCCGAGCCGCTTTAGAGCTTGTAGGCCTTTATGCGACCTGGTGTCTTCAAACCACAGGATGTTTAGGCCGACGGCGACCTTCCGAAACGCTTTTGAGCCAGCCTCTATGCGTCGACTGAATCTCTGGAACCGCAGGGTCGAGTCGAGTGAGCTCACCAAGCCTTTATGTCGACTTGGGTTTAGGACCACTGGGGTCGAGTCGAGCGAGCTCACTAAGCCTTTATGTCGACTTGGTTTAGGACTGCCTTTTATCTTTGCCGACTGGTTTAGACCACTGGGTCGAGCCGCGAGTGAGCCCACCTCAAGCCTTTATGGCCGACTTTGGTTTAGGGACCACGGGGTCGAGTCATGAGTGAGCCCCAAGCCTTTATGACTTGGGTTTAGGGACCACTGGGGTCGAGCCGCGAAGGTGAGCCCACCAAGCCTTTATCGACTGGGTTTAGGGACCAGGTCGAGCCGCGCTGAGCGAGCCCACCAAGCCTTTATGCCGACTTGGGTTTAGGACTACGGGGTCGAAGCCGCGAGGTGAGCCCACCAAGCCTTTATGTCGACTTGGGGTTTAGACCACGGGTCGTGGTCGCCGAGGTTCTTCCGACGCCAGTGCCGAGCCCGCGGGCGGGCTCGACCTTTGGTTTGGGGGCATCGCTCTCGCCAAAGTATAGACAATTTGCAACAACTTGATGTAAAAGTTAGCATTAATTTTTATGCCGAGTAAAGTGCTCGTAGTCGAGTTTTATACTTCCTCGTGAGAGTAGTTGATTTGGCCGCCCAAACGGCAATGTTGAGGTCATCAAGCAATCGAGGTCGCTGACGAGCCGAGCCGAAAGCCGTCAATATTGAAATTGTTGAGGAGGCCTGGTAGGCCGCCGAGCATCGGACTGGGTATCCACCGTTGGTTGTCCTGGTTTTGAGTGGACGTATCCGTGGTCGTCCGGAAGTTGATGGGGTCAAAGAATGGGTTGACGAGCTCCTCCAAATAACAGTCATGCGACTGAGTCGAAATCAACTCGGTTGTTGACGAGGTCGACTGCCGGTTGAGCTTTGTCAGGCGATATCTTGATTTCTTCCAAGATTTCAGGGTCGACCTGCGTTCCTTATTTTTAGGATACCCCACGATTTGATTTTGATCTCGCTTTCGAGATTTGTGTGGTCAATTCGACTCCGGTTCTTAGTGGTATCCAAAGATTTGATTTTTATCTTGATCTCTCGATTAGAAACACGTTCTTCCTGGAGTCTCGAACGCTTGAGGCCATAAGTTATTTTCGATCCCTTGCCGCTTTCGCTCTTTCGAGATCGGATGATATGTTCACCACGGTAAGGTCCCGTGTTCGGTGCTCTCGCTTTTGCCTTTCCAAAGTTGCTCGTCAATAGCCGCAGGGCCGATCCGCTTTGACGCTTTCTTTTGCCCGAGGTGCTCCAAGTTCGGATCTTTAGGTTGATACCATCCGCCGCGTGGTATCCTTGAGGCCCAGGCTGTTTTTTACACGCCCTACTTGCGGCCAATGTTAATGCACGAAATGGTGCAAGCTCTCGACGAGTTCGCATCACCGTTCTTTAGCGTGGGTAGCAGTGATGAGCTTTGTGGTGAGTACTCCTCCTCGGGGCGTGATGTCCTTCCTCCTTTAGACCGGCTGGTGGTACCCGCAAAGGCACTCGATGCCTGCAAGTTAGATAGTGGCTTTTAGGGTTTAGAGAGATGTAAACCTGGGGGTCTAGCCCTTTATATAGCAGTTGCGTGGAAGGAAGGAAACCTCTGCATAGCAGAATCCCTCCCACACCCGAATTAGTTGATCTCTTCCCGATATTCCGCTCTGTGTTTCCGCCACGTGATCTTCAATCTTAGACCACAAGACTCCAAGTGTTACCCCTCAGGCACGCCTCGTTTCAGAGGGTTCATGATACCTGAGTTAGCTAGCCTCCCACCGACGTTATCATCTGAAAATTTTACCTAAGCTCCAAGTTGGCGGGTCTCAGTGCCTGCAATTGTCGAGCTCGTAGCAAAGTTAACCGAGCCGATCTGCACCAAGTTGGAATGATTTCAGACTCGGCCAGGTCCCATAACAGATACCAAAAGTATAATTTAGCCATATTTATATTGGGAGAGGATTTCCTCCAATGACATGAGAGGGGAGTGAAGTCTGGACCTTAGAAAATAAAAGGTTGGAGGTTTTAAAATATAGAAAAAGGAGGGATTATTGTGTTTTAAGGATGAGGATTGTTCCACCAGAGAAAAAAATGAGAGAAACCCACCGTAGGAATCCTCTCCCATTTATATTAGTTAATACGTTCTAATATTAAAGTCAAATCAGTACCAACAAAACATATCGTGCCCCAATGTTGAATTTAGAAGCATGCATGTGACCGTTGAATTTAGAAGCATACCTGTGTATATGTGACCGTTGATGACGGATCTAACTAAACGGTGGTCGATGGACCCTGCCAAATAACGATGCCGGCATCAATTTTCTTTCAACTTGTCCGCGTCATTTTTTTTGGGTACAATGTCCGAGTCATTTTTATTCACTAGTAAATTGTTTACACGAGTAAATATCCAATTTCGTCCATGAAATTAAAGAACCATGTCAACTTAGTTCTTGATATTAACAATATTCTAAAACAATTTATGAAATTGTAAAAGTTAATCCAGTTCGTTGCTATGTCTGGATTTATTAGCAATTGTATTACTGACATTATTCATTTGTTTTTAATTTCATCTCTGACCTTACCAAATTAATGTCATTATAGTCCTTGTGAGTACCAATAGCAGAGGGACGAACCTGATTAATGTTTTACAATTTCAATGATTATTTTGAAATATTGATAATATAGTGGACTAAGTTGTTGTAATCCTACAATTTCAGGACCGAATTTGATTTTTACTTATTGTTTAATCTAATACCAAAAAATTCGTTTAATTTATTATTTATTTAAGAAACTTAACTACATTAAGGGCATTAAGAATATGTGACAAAAGCTTATTCATCCGCTTTCCCGCCAAAAACTATTTTTCTACAAAAAAAAACTTAACTATATTGTAAGTTACGTTTTTCTTTATCGCTCGTACTGAACACATGTTCTCTCAAATAGTTTAATATATAAAATATAAAACCTTGTATCAAGTTGGATATCTCAATGGCTATTTGAGTTACCAATGTTGGTTTCACTGAATTTTACAACACAGAGAAGACCCAATTGTTGTTCACTCACTTTTTATTTTTGACCTTTGTTAATCGGCATCTTATGCAACATTTAAACATCTAAGCAACTCAACTCTTTTGGGTTGCTTACCTCCTGTTAATAGAGTTCCACTTTGCCACATACTAGTAATATTGAAGCAACTCACTCATATTTTGCTCTAATAGTATACATGCAAGCAACCATTAAGCAAACCACATTTTTATACATTTTTTTATACTTACTTTTATTTCAGCTTAAAATATTAATTCGTTTTTTTAATTAGCTGATGGTCGCTCTCTCAAAAATTTTGCTCAGATTGCCACATACTAGTAATATTGAAGCAACTCACTCATATTTTGCTCTAATAGTATACATGCAAGCAACCATTAAGCAAACCACATTTTTATACATTTTTTTATACTTAATTTTATTTCAGCTTAAAATATTAATTCGTTTTTTTAATTAGCTGATGGTCGCTCTCTCAAAAAATTTGCTCAGAAGCATGATATAAAAAAAGAGTATTGAAATGCTCAATATTAAGATAATTTTATTTAATTTTAAAAATATAATAATTAGAATCTGGTAAAAAAAATGTGTTTGACCCAATTTCTTTTTTTTTTCTTCAAAAAACACAATTTCTTAACGGCAACAAACATCCGTAAAAATACAGCAACAAATAAAAAAAAATGAAATCGGCTCGAGCCCAATTATCAAAAAAACAAATAAAATATAAAAATAGAAGGAATAATTCATTCTGTCTCTCTCGTTTTTTCCTCCATTTACTTTAGAATTACCTTGTTCTCTCTCATCTTAACTAGAACTTCCGTTCTCCTTTTTTCTCACCCAGATCCCTCAAGCCCTTTCCCCCCAAACTCTCATCTCCCTCAATCGGTCACTTCCATCAAACCCTTTCTCCCTCGATCACTCAATCTCTAAAACCCCACTTTTCTCCCTCGATCTCCCAAACCTCAGCAGCACAGGCCATGCAGGAGGAGGCCAACAGGGATGGCCACATTAAAGGGTGACACAATTTCTTATAGGTCTACCATTTAACTGTAGTACGACTGCTGATTAATTAGATTATTAGCATGCAAAGAGTGATCAATTCCTAGCTCGAGATAAACGCAATAGAACAATATTAATTGGAATAAATGACGAAAATTCATACAAAACTAGAATGTAAAGGGGTTTCTCAAAATACATGGTCCACCTAAGATCCTAGAAGAGGATTTAGTTATCCATAGTCATATTGAAAACTAAAATCAACAAGGAGTTCATGAAATACATAGAGAAGAAAAACCCTAAAGTAGGAGAAATCCTCGCTCTGAGACTTCATAGGTTTCAAAACAGCCAATTGGAAACCCTTAACCAGTGTCTGACATGTCCACTTATAGAAAGGCTTCGAAATAACATTGCAGTGCATCGCAGCATGGCTGCGCTCGTCACAGTACGACTCATGCTCCTTCTGCTGTGATCGTGCTGACGAGCATGACCAATATTCACTAATGTTGTTTCCGAACCCTTGATAGGTCGTGCTCCTAAGTACATCTACTTTACGAAGCAGAGTTTTTGAAACCCTGTACATCTTGTGCTCTTTCTTGTAAGGTTGTGCTGAATTTGGGCATGAGCACGGTCGTGCTGAATGTAGCAGGGCGTGCTCCTCCAACAGATGCTCCAAAACTTGCTATTTTCCACTCAAAATCCACCAGCATTCACTTTTTTCACCTTTATCATTATTTTCCACCAATCTACATAAAACAGGGAAAATGTGTAAGTATCAAGCTTTAATAACAAAAAATGAGATGAACTAAACCCAAAAGTCCCTCTATAAAATGCACAAATTGGTGGTTTAGGGTCCCATTGGGACGGTGTTCTCGCCCAACTCAAAATTTACTTAGCTAAGGCTTAAGCTCACATGAAGTGAAATGCTGATAAAAAGCACAATGAGGTTGAGTTCAATATCGATGACTTAGTTTTTGTCAAATTATAGTTGTATTTCCAACTTTCTTTTTGGCTGCAATGACACCAAAAAATTTCCATGCGCTACTTTGGTCCCTTTAAAATCTTAGAGTGTGTTGGTGTTGTTGCTTATAAGTTAGAGCTCCCTTCAAAGGCCAACCTTCATCCAATCTTTCATGTTTCGTTGCTGAAATCGTGTAACGACAATCTCGTGTCTCAATATATTCCCTTACCATTGATCACAACGACAAAAGGACCTTAGCTTTTTCCTTTAGCAGTTCTGGATACTCACCAAATTTGTCTCCACAATACATGGGTTCCTCAGGTTTCGATAAATAAAGCTTCAGCCCTCACTGCTAAGTGCACCTGGGAATTTGTGTTGGAACCTAAACGATTGAGAAGTTCAGACCCTCATTAATTTTGATGATAACAAAGTACTTTCAAGTGAAAAAATTATCTTCTAATAAGTCTTGAAAATGTGCAGATATTAAAATTGTTTACGCTTAGTATATCACTCAAGCAAGAAGGAGAAATTCACAAGAAATTGAATACATTCCATGTGTGTTAGCATCCGGTTCACTCCAGCATCTTGTGTATAGCGAGTGTCCGGTAGTGTTATTCTTTGACACGTGGATTACTTAATTACTGCGAGCGTCCGTCCTTTGTTTTGAGCGAGCATCTGATCTTTTAATGAAGCACATGATGGTCACATTTATGCTCTCAGCTGTTATGGAATGGAATTCGAATTTGATTTTGTGCGCTCATTTTGATGTATGAGGTATCAAAGGTGACACCTTTGGTATATGACAAAATTCGTACAAGGCAATTGTGAAAAGCAGATAGTACAAAAACGATAATATATATTATTCTGATATTCTCTGGAAAGGAAGAAGATGACAACATTTCAAATTACCTCACTCAATGATATGGAGCTGAATTTACTGCAAAGGTAATATCCCTCAGAAACTCCTATAAATACCCCAAAGTATTTATTGAAGAAGGTTGCCAAAAACTGCTAGAAACTATATTCTAAAAGAGCTATTACTCAAGTGAACAATCAAGTTTCGTGCCAAGTTTGTGGACACCAAGAACTGAACATCATCGTCTGATATTCTTTCTTTTAGAAAGTTATTTGTTTTGTGCTTAATCTTTCCATCCTCTCTATGAGAGTTATTTGATTGTACTCAAAAGAAAATCACTTTGTGAATGTTGTATTGCCTAGTTAAGACTTTGTTCCTCAAAGGCTCGAACGTACTGAGTCGTTTTGAGAAGTTAAGAGTATTGTCAAGTTTGTGACAGTAGAATACTCTTAAGAAAATTTATAATCAGTTTATTATAGTGAAAAAATCCTTCAGGAACGAAGGGACTAGACGTAGCTACCAGGTTGGTGGTGAACTAGTATAAATCTCTGTGTCTCTTGCTTTACTGCTTTACACTTACTTTTATCTTGCGCATAAAAAACAAGTTTTCATAAACTTTATTTCCAGCATCTGGTCATACTCCAGCATTCGTTTTCAAACAGATTCAAAATCCAGTGTTCTAAAGTATTTTTAAGTTAAAGTTTGTGAAAAGTTTTCAATACAATTCAATCTCCCTTTTTGTGTCCGCGTTCAATTTGTATCTTATGTCCAATTACTTTACGTCGGGGTGGGTAATGTTGCGGTGAAGAATGTAGTTGGTAGCCCTTCAAAGGGACACGTGACACTGATCCAAGGAAAGAAGAAAGCATGCAAGGGGTTGCTAGGAGGAGCAACAATATTTCTAAGATGTCGTTAAGCATTAGGGACTGAGGGGTATTTGTTCTGGTGAAAGGAAGAGAATAGCCATGCTATTGTTACTAATAGTTCACTCCCTTTATGTTCATGAGCAATTGGTCCAACAGGAGCATCTTCTCGCTCAACTCAAAATTTATTTAGCTAGGGCTCAAGCTCACATGAAGCAGAATGCTGATAAAAAGCGCATTGAGGTTAAGTTCAATACCGATGACTTAATTTTTGTCAAACTATAGTTATATTGCCAACTTTCTATGTGGCTGCAACGACACCAGAAAATGTCCATGTGCTATTTTGGTCCCTTTAAAATCTTGAAGCATGTTGGTGTTGTTGCTTATAAGTTATAGCTCCCTTCAAAAGCCAACCTTCATCCTATCTTTCATGTTTCCTTGCTGAAATTATGTAACGACAATCCCGTGTCTCAATATATTCCCTCCCTTACTATTGATCACAACGCCCGAAGGACCTCAGCTTAAGCCTTTAGCAGTTCCAAATACTCGCCAAATTCGTCTCCACAATACATGGGTTCATGGGGTTTCAATAAATAAAGCTTCAACCTTCATTGCTAAGTGCTTATGGGAATTTGCATCTTATGTCCAATAACTTTTCGTTGGGGAGGGTAATGTTACGGTGAAGAATGTAATTGGTGGCCCTTCATAGGGACACATGGCAACTGATCCAGGGAAAGAAGAAAACGTGCAAGGGTCGTTAGGAGGAGCAACAATATTTCTAAGATGTCGTTAGGCTTTAGGGACTAAGAGGTATTTGTTATGGTGAAAGGGAGAGAATAGGAAGGCTGTTGTTACTGATAATTCCCTCTCAGATTGCTTATTTTTCCCTTGAGTACTTCTTTCCGACGCCATTCTAAGATTTCCCCCTCCCTTTTCTATGTAATTGTTGTTTAATTTACTTCACACTATATGTTGGGATCACTTAGAATTCGATTGTTTATCGTAAAGAATTCTATGATATCAGGTCATTTCCATTAGAAGTTATTGTCTGGCTTATTTTATTCCTTCGACTCTACTACAACCATTACAAAGAGTGTGTTTGGTTTCACCTTATAAAGTATTAGAATTGATGTTACTTCTTGTCAATCGTGGTTTTAATAAAAAAATTCAAATGCTTATCAAAAAAAAAATAAAAAAATTCAAATGTTTGGTTACTGATAGACAAGATAAATTTTGCTTTTAAACCTTGGTTTGAGTAGATGTGGTAAAAAATTGTTTTCATGTTAGATTATATTAAACTTGATTTCAGAGTAAAAGCATCCAGATATAAATTATCTTTCAAACTCAATTTTAAGTAAAATAAATTTCAGAGAAAAAACATTCAAATATAATCAATTTTACATACATGTAGTACCCTAATTTTGTCCGACCTTTATTTTATTTTATTATTTATTTTAATTTTTTTTAAATTAGTTGTAGTGGTAACAATAAATAAAATAATATTTTTGGTTTTTAAGAATAAAAGAGATTAAAAAAAAGGGAGAAAAGGAAAAGGATTTTCATTTGAGAAGGGGTGTGCAAAAGGGAAATATGGGCGGTGCAAATAGCAGCAAATCAGGCAGGTGGCCCAGCCCAATCCATTCACGCTGCAACCCACCCCCTTTACTCGCACACCCCCTTTTTTATTTTTCCAGCCTCCCCTGCGCATCCTCTACATGCCTCATTGCTTCTCGCACCACCCCTCATTTATACACACCCAGCCCAACTCGTTCTTCCAGCTCTTGGCCCATGCGGCCCAACCCATTTTAACCAAACCCTACTTTGATAACCCTAAATCCCGTATCTCCTTCATTCCAAAGACTTCTCCTCACGCTGACGCCTTCTCCCTAGCTCCCAAGCCGCGGCCACTCCTTCCCTCCCTCGTCCTCTTCCTCACCAAACCCTAATCTCCCACAATCATCCCCACCTTTCTCGGCTTTCCCTTTCCTTCCTCCTCACCCTAACCCTACTTCTCACCCTCGTTCTGCACTCCCTCACTCTCCCTCGATCCTTCTTCTCCGCGGCGCCCCTTCTCCCTCGCCTCAACCTCATCATCTTCCCTTCCTTCCCTCCTTCAATTCCTCCACCATTCACGGCGTCCCCATCTCCCCTTCCTTTCTTCATTCTTCCACCAAATTCCTAATCCAAAACCCTAGCGTAGAGAACACGATCCTCTTCCCCTCCTTTAAACCTAGCGCCGTCCTTTCTCCTTCCTTCATCTCATCCCCGCGTTCTTACCCTAGGCCAAACAGCGCTCCCTCGCCTCACCCATTCATCCCTTCCTTCTTCATCTTCACTAAAACCAAACCCTAATTCCTCTCGCGGCCGTAACCTACCTTTTCCCCACAATCCTTTCTTTCCTTTTTTTTCTTTTCTTCTCTATTTCCACAAAATCAAATCAAATCCTATCCACGATTTGGTCCGAATTCAAGATGCACATGAGGAAAGCGAATCAGGGAAATTTTTATCCCCTTTCTTTTCTTTAAATCTTCATTATTATTCTGATTTGATTTTATTTTTGTGACAGGGATCATGAGGCTATAAAAGCCAAGCTCGAGACCACGCAGAAAGGACAGAGAGAAAAAAACCAGAGAGAACAAGGAGGAGAGACTGAATCCAGAAATAGCACAAGGAGCAGGGCAGGCAGAGTAGAGAAGAAGAAGAAAGAACCCGTGAGACCACGCAAATAAAAAAAAAAACTTAAACACTCTCTAGTTCTAGGTTTTTTTCTCCATCCCCTGGTTGTAAATTTTCTGGGAAGCCATAAACCCAGGTTCCTCGTCCTCTTCATCTTTCTATTTTTCTGTTTTGTTTCTTTTTCCTTTTTTCTGCCATTGCTGTGTATTAAAGAATTATATTTTAAACTGGATGTTTGTTTTCTGGGTTGAATTACATACGGTGTAATCTTTCGTTGTATTTTTTACATTTTCAGTGGTTGTTGTTGTTTCTTAATTTGCTGAGGTTTGGCTGAATTGAGCTAAGGCTAGGGTTTGGCATTCCAACGGGGCCAAACCCTAGATGAGGGACTGAATTGCAAATATATGGTAAAAAGGGACTGAATTACAAATATATGATAAAAAGGGACTGAGTTGCAAATATATGGTAAAAAGGGGCCTGAAAGCAAAAAAAAAAGTTTTTTTTTCCTTCAAAATTTTGTTCCATAGGTACACGTTTTAGGGTTTGGTCTTCCAACGGGGCCAAATCCTAAATAGAGATTTATTTGCAATTTACTTTTTTTTATTATTTATTCCATAAATCGTCAGAATTGAATAAAGGATTGATGAGGGGCATAAAAGCAAAAAACGAAAAGTTTCCCTTCTTATCTATATGTTTTTTTCTATGTTAATATAATTAGCTTTTACTTTTTTAGCTTTTTCTTATATTTATTATTTTTGTTACATAAAAAAGAATAAATAATAATTTGTATATAATAGTTGAGTTTTCCTTTTACTAAGTTTCCTTTTATAACCTTTATAATATGGTGATTAATAAACTTGTATTTTTTTAGAAAATTCATTTGGGAATAATTCATTTAATGATAAGCAAGTATTTTCAAACAATTAAAAGGGTACCATTTTTTTATGGGCGTCTTAGGGGTGCTAACACCTTCCTTAAGCGTAAATAACTCCCGAGCTCAAAATCTGGTTCAAAGACTATTTTTTTTTTCAAATTATTCTCATAAAAAAAGTTTTTCCTATTGTTTTTCCTTAATAAACATTAGGTGGCGGCTCCATTTAATTTTGAGGGTGGTTGTCACAATACCCAAAAGCGTTTGGATGAAATAATGCAAGTTTCTTTCGGCTTAATTGATGATCTGGAGTTCGAATTCGAGCACTGAGAATGCAGCAATAGGAATGGCAAT
Source organism: Calophaca sinica (assembly GCA_037113605.1). Lineage (NCBI taxonomy): Eukaryota > Viridiplantae > Streptophyta > Magnoliopsida > Fabales > Fabaceae > Calophaca > Calophaca sinica. The sequence continues at coordinate 76,766,471 of CM073734.1, forward strand.
GGGTACCCTCTGGGCAGGGTACTATAGTGCCCGTCCCCATACCCGCATTTGAAAAAAGTGTCCGTACCCGAGCCCATACCCGCGTGGGCAGCAACTTTAGTGCCCATCCCCTTACGGGCTGGGTACCTAAGTGCCCGTACCCGCACCCGCTACCCGCACTTTAACCACGAAAAATCAATAAACAACGAAAAGAACATCATTACTTAATTAAAATATGATCCAAAAATTTTTCAAATCAATTCTAAAATATTACAAATCATAGTATTTAGCCAAATATTGGACCATCCTACATTTAGTCTATGCTTCTTACTATTGCTTCTTTGGGTTGTTCAATACAGATCAAAATAAAAAATTCAAATTCAACTAGCAATAGTCAATTGATGAAAAACTCCAATAATAGAAGACAATATATATACCATCCAGAAAAATATTACTACAAAAATTGCAACAAGAATTTTGTGGTTCTGTTGTTGAAGGTTTTATGTCTGCTGAAGTATCATTAAAATAAAGATAATATTATTAGACTTGAAATTTCAAGCATCCGCAGGTCATGAGATTCACAAAAAAAAAGGACAAAAAAAAAACACTTCCATAAAAAGCCAAACAGATCCTGAGATTCACAAATGTAGGCTTGCAAAACATGGATATACCTGAAAAGTGAGAAAAAGAGAGTGATAATCAAAGAAGCAGAAGAAGCGCGATCAGAAGAAGCGCGATCAGAAGAAACTCGTCAGAGGAACTCGCGACCAATGTGTAAGAACAGAAGAAGCAGCGCGATCAGAAGAAGCGGCAGCACGCAGTGCAGAGCAGAAGAAGCAACGATGCAGTGAGGGTCGATGGGGAAGGAACAAAGAAGCAACGACGCAGTGAGGGTTAGATTTTAGTAAATTTTTAGTTCTAGGTTTCGAAATATGGGTTTGGTTTTGGAATTGAAAGCAGCCCTAGGTTTAGAAATATATTAATTACTTAATATGACTATAAATATATATATATATATATATATATGTGTGTGTGTGTGTGTGTGTGTGTGTGTGTGTGTGTGCGGGCCGCGGGGCGGGCTGGGCACTAGAGTGTCCGTACCCACACCCATACTCACTCAAAATTGTGGGTAATTACCCAGGCCCAGACCTATAATGCGGGTAATTACCCTGCCCATTGCGAGTTTTTTTTGCGGGTACCCAGTGGGTCTGGGTCTAATTGTCATCCCTATGCAGCAATGATAAAACTCTTGAGGGAGAGTTTTGTCGACCATTTGATCATACCCAACTCGAGGGATTGGTCTATTTAAAAAAAACATAAATCAATTTTACAAATTTACAAATCAGTTTCACACGAACCAACTCCAATTCAATTGATGTTGGTGGATTTTTTCTTACACGTGGTGGCAAGGAAAGCGGTGTTTGTAATAAACCTGTCCGTACAGGAACATAACCCCCGTTGGTCATTGACGAAACTACCACTCGCACTCACTGGGTTTTCAAGTTTGAACTCCAAACTTCAACATCAAAACCCCCATCCTTAGACTAAGCCCTTTGCCTCTGCTGCTACTCAGTTTCGCGTTTCTCAGCAACATTTTTCCATTATTAGGTATCAGTCACTTTCTCTCTTTCTTTTTCCCATTTTCTCTCATCTCCCTCTTCTATCTTTGCTTTCCATTGCAATGTTGTCTAATAATACACAAACAGACATCTATCAGCTAATCTGATTTCGCACCTTCACTTCTATGTTATGTATCGGAGCCATTTCTATGTCTTTTGCAATGGGATGGTTAGAACTTAGAAATCATAGATTGTGATTGTCACTCATCTAATGCCACTCGAAAGATAGAATTTTGTAAATGATGGTGCTGCGAGGGTAAATTTTTTTCTTGATAAATGCACTTTAATAGTATAGCTGCACGATGCATAAGTATAATAGAGCACTTGAACAAGTGATAAGCTTTGCTCTAATCTACATAGAGGACACAGGGTCAGGTGATTGTGATTGCCAGGAATAAAGTTTATGGTTCTGGAACATTTTAAATGGTGTTATTTCTGTGCTATATAGATTTGTTGGCCCGGGGTTCAACCCTGCTTGCTACGAAAATTGGTTTATTACCTTTTATATATGCATCACGTTTCGATTTTATAATAAATTCTTGAAGCAATTTTTATTTTATACCAAGTGGTGGGTGGACTACTTTGCTTCTTTTGTACCTGCTAAATATTAATGGATTAGAGTGGTTATTGTCTTAAAGAGGAACATAGTACAAGATTCAGTCTTCCATGAATGGTTAAGTAATTGTTAGGAAGCTTAGAAGTATGCTCGGCTTCTACTTAAAATAAGTTCATAATATGGATTGCACAGAATGTGTTGCTCTTATACCAGACACATATATACATAAGGGAAATAGCAGGTGATCTGGATTTTGATTGTGTTTTTGTTTTCTCTATACAATCCTTAGGAACATGTCCCATGTAATCATGTTCGGCACATGCAGGAGGCTTTAGCTATGCAGTGTATCAAGGAGCTTTGAAGAAGAACAACTTCCCGGGAAGAAGCTTTGATATTCATTCAGGTGAAATGAGAGATAGCACGGTGTACCAAAATAATGGCAAAATTGTAGAAGCAGGTGCATCTTCGGTGGAGAAAGATATTGTTTCTTCAATAAAAGCAGCTAATGAAGTTCCCCGCTCCTCTTTTGAGTTCCATGTCTGGTCAGATGAGGGAGTTAGTCTTCATGTTGATTTAAATTCGTCTCCATCAGATTGGACCAACAGGTTTAGAAATGAGGTACGCATAAGTGAGAATGTGAATGGAAGCAAATGCCGGAGCCTTTGGCAAGATCTCAGTGGCTTGGGAGAGAATTCTACACGAGGAAAATTATCCTTCTTCTGGAATACAAAATCTAGTCAAATTGATGATCGTGATGGACTGGCCAAGTATTCCTCTAGTTTGAAATTGCCCAAAGATGGTGCTGCAGAGTTAGATCAACAAAATAAAGGTGACAGACCTTTAATATCTGGTTTGTTAACTCCATGCAGCATGACTGTAAAAGTGGCAAATAATTTACAGGAAAATCAATCCGTTGTCTCAGCGGAACTGACTGTAAATGCGGTAGACAATTTGATGCAAGGTCAATCACCTGTCTCAGCTGAAGTAAGTTATGGTGCACCGAACCATTTTATTTCTGGCGCTGAATCTTGTGCTAAAGATACGTCTAAGAAAATTGTTGCTTCAGATGCTACCAATACTCCATTCATTAAGTCACTTGGTGATTCCGTTGGCAACTCACTGTCAGATCCTGGCACACTGGAGCTTCAACGTTCAAATGCTGATAATGAATGTTCTGAGGATTGTGGTTTGCCAAATGGTTCTTGCAGTGTGAACCCTGGTGTGGTGTGTGCTGGAGCTTCATTAAGTAGTTCTGTGGAACTACAAAATTCGGAAGTTGCAAGTTGTCATAAATATGCATCAGCTTCACTTTGTGACAATGATGGATCCCTGGATTTAAGTGATCCAAAGAACACTTCTGACACGGAACAGGGCAGACTAGTCAACTCAAGTGAGATTAATTTCATTACTGATGGGAACAATTTCACATCACTAACTGAGGAATGGGTATAGTGCTTTTCTCTGGCCTTCGAGATGTATGCAACACTTTTTCATTTTTTTCTTTCTTTCCTTTTCATTTAGAAGAATTTTCATGTTTCCTTCTTTTTCTCTGGACATAAAAAAATACAGTAGATTCAATGTGGCTGAGTTGTTCCAGTGCCAGTTTATGATTTGGTGCTTGACATACTATTGTATTTTACAGATGGAATTTTGGTGACCCTTTACGAACATGAAATTGAGGTTATTGAGCTGGAAGTTGAAATAAAATTATATGTCTGTCATAGGTGGTGCCAATGTATTAAGCTTTGCATTATACTGCTTTGCACATGAACACCCCTAACTGAAATACGTATACTATCAACTATCGAAGAATTTGAAATCCACTAATGCTGAAAAATAAATGTTAATGATTCTCATCATCACTTGATTGATATTATAACTAAAAGCTGTTGCCTAAATGATTCTGCTTCTTGTCTTCTTGAATACTTCAGATTTTGAAACCTGTCATTAGATTTAAGGTTCTTATTAACTGAATTGGTATATATTTCATTGTAGTTTGATCAATATTTGTGTGCTGTTATATTATTGTCATTCTTGGTTGCTTGTTTACATAGGTAGATCTTCAAACTTTTGTGGTCCTTCATCTTTAGAATCATCCATTTTTTGAACCCGCTGTAACGCTCCCATGAAAACAATTTTTGACTTTTCATGTTTGTGATGTGTTGAAGATGATAAGAGATAGGGTTTACACAGGAAAAGAATACTGATTAGACGATCCTTTACAAGCTTCTTGATTTCTTGTTCTCATGTGCATAATATTTGCCTCTCTGTTTTTGGTGTAATCACTTATGTTAAGTACATAAAACATTCCATTATTTGCAGGAGGCTGCCAAGACTGTTAATGGAAGGGAGAGTTCAGAGTAATTACTCTTCTTAGCAACAATTTTCATTATTTTTTAACTTTTATGCAATTGATTTGTGCATTTTTTATACTTTGCTTTCAGATGCTCCCAATTTCATGACCCACTTAAGAAATCTAGCCTAGGTTCCGATGATCAGATGTCTGAAACAGAGCTTCGCAAAAAGAGGAAAAACAGAGAATCCGAGATTCAAGGTTCAAGTGACAAACCTGCTTCGAGAATTTTAAGAAGTATGATGAAGAAAAGTGCTGTTATGGTCCTTCCTAGAAGATCCATGAGGCTAATCTCCAAGGTGATTTGACGTTTCGTTTTGGCATAAAGTGAAGTTATATACAATGAATACAAAATCTGAAAAGTAAACAAACTTATTCAATTTGATTGCAGCATCCAATGTCTTAAATAACATGATCAAAACAGATTAACATCTACAAATTGGTAATTACAGTGTTAACCTGATATTCGAATGGGATGTAGATATTTGAATTGCCCTTCGTTATGCTTTTTATTTTTTGATATGTTGAAACCTCAGCTGAACTGCTTTGTAATTGATGTTACTGCTTAAACTCTTCTAATGCCACCAAACGAAGTCAAAGGATTCCACATTTTCGATACAAACTTACAACCTTTTTGGCATATCGATTTCGAGTCCAATTTCCTCTTTTCCTTTCTAGCTTTTATCTTTATTCACTGAAACCTGCAAAAGCTACTTCGTTCACCTTTTCCCTTGTAAACCTACAAAGAGTTAGGCTTGGCTACTGGCTTGCGTGCTGCATGATTTACTTTAGATGTTATTTTTGTTAAAAGATAACATCAATTGAGTTTGTTTTGTTTTTGTTGTCCAGTGAGTTCATGAAAAGATTTGTGCGCCATTTGAAGGCATTAGTTCCAGATTTTTCATTGAAATTATAATCCACTGTTCCAAAGTGGAAGCATGGCATGTAGTAGGTATGGACTACCCCTCATCCTATTTTTTGAGAAACACAGGAGAAATTGTGAGATGGCCAGATAGGTCATGAAATTGAACTTATACGTTGATATGACTGATTGGATAAATCAAATAACTGTTCTCCTGACTTACAATTCTTTGTTTTGTTTATAATATTAATGAAAGGATATCAAGTAAAGATAAAAACAAAAAGCAAACTACTCTTTTATTACAAAAAACAAACCACTAGTATTTTATTTGGGAAAACATTTTGTCCTGTTTTCACTAATAAATACAGTAATTTCATTTTGTTTTTGCTTTATTTTCTGGGTTTCAGATATTTTGTACAGAAGAATAGTGAAAAATTGAAAACATTACAAACTTCAAGGTTGGATGCGAGTGGTTAACGCACTCCATCTAAAAGGATGAACTTGGCTAGTACCCGAGTTCGATCATTGGCGATGAAATAACTTGGGGTCAGATTTTACTTACCTCCCGGCCGAACTCTGGATTAGTCAGGCCCTTTTTCCCCGGACACCGGAGTGGGGTCAAAGACCTCTAGACAAAAAAAAAGTTGAAAACATCATAAAACTAAGTGAAAATAAGGTGATATTTTTTTTAATTGTTAATGAAAATATAAGGGTCTTTTTAGTTTGGGAAAATATTTTCTGTTTTCGTTTTTTATTTTTAGTATTAGTTACTTATTAACTGTCACTTTATGTTACTTATGTTACTTTATTTTTAGTATTAGTTACTTATATAAAAAAAAAACTGTCACTTTGTTTTTGTACCAAAAAGAATGTTACTTTGTTTCCTGTTTTCTCAAATCAAATAGACTCTTAGTTTTCTGTATCGTGTATCTGACTATTATTGAGGCCCTTTAGCCCCAACTCGGCAGTTACTTCAATGACTCTGTTAATCATGTTGATTGGTTTAGTGTTATGATTCTCGCATTTGGTGCATGAGGTCACAAGTTTGATTCGCTTAACACTTCTCATAGGTGTTAAATTTATCACGTAATCAAACTGTTTGTGTGTTTGATTCAAACACACTTGATGAGAAAAAAGGCTTTTGTTATTGATGCTGCTGTCGCTAATTATGTTAATTGGTTGGTTGCAGGTCGCATCATTCATTTGAAAGAATTATACCCACAGTAGTAAAAAGCAAGGCAGTCTTTCAGGTAGATTTCAGTTAAAACAGTTAAAAAAAAAAAGAGGAGCCATATAGTTCTTTCTAATTATGGTATTTAGAAATTATAAACTTATTGTTTGTACTAATATGTATCTTTTAAGACACTAATTCTGATTGTATATCTATATGGATCATGTACTTAACAATGAATTTTTTTTAGCTTGATGTGCCAGCATTTGGGGCATAATAGAATTTGAGTATTGAAACAAGCAAGATAATCTTTATGTTGAATCCAGATGCAATAGTAATAGCTTGTACACATATTTTTATCTCTACTGTTGCGGTTGTGGAAACATGCACCCTGCCATTGTCCTTGTTTTTAATCATGCTTTTTGTTTAGCTGTCAAATTTCCTGTAAATTTATGAACTGTAGTTGGCTAATTCTGTTACTGAGGGAAGACCTACCGAGAAATAAGGAGAATGAATATAATTGACAATAACAAACAAAGAGCACGTGAACTGGTGGATCATCACGTGAAAATACCATCGTCTGATATTTTTTTAGAAAAAAACTTAGGTGTTGTTCAATTGATGTTGTTTGTATTGCTTACCAATTATAATATGTCTTGTGGATTAAATTGCTCACTTAAATTTAAATTTAAAATAATCCTATTTTTAGTAATGGATATATAATATAATTCATGTGTTGAATTGTGATTGGAGAAGAGTAAAAACTATATACAAGAAATTGTACTTAAGTTTTGTCCTTTTAAAAGTCCCCACAACCACGAGGCTTCTGAGTTTACTTTTTCAGCTTGAGATTTATGAAAATAAGTTATTTTCTACGAGTGTTTCGACTTGAGAAAGCAAGCGCGAGCCTATAAACTAATCAGGCAAGAAGGTTTACTTCACTCTTTATGCGGAGAGACAGTAGACACAAATAGAAGCCTTGTTGTGAATATATATGCAAGACGGATTGTCAAGATGGTTGGCATGCAGAACGTGTTGTTAGTGACTGCTGGTTCCTTTTCTTTTCCGTTTATAGCTGGGTGTCACTGGTTAGTTGAGCTTCCAAAGTTCAGGACACGCACTGCTCGTCATTAACTAACACATTTTCTATTATCCAAGTTCTGCCTCATACTTCAAAAGAGAGTGTTTGTACAATTTACAATGTTTTAAACTTTGAGTTTTCATATTTTAGTCTGTTCGATAAAATATTTTTTGTTGTTATTTATATTTGTTAAATTACTTCTTCTTTACTTCTTCTTTTCACTCTGTTTCCTATTTCAAAAAATTTGCACAGTTGTAATTCAATGGTTTGATTAATTTAATTTGAAATTCTATAAAAAATTATTAAGTATCATAAGTGTAAAAGTTTGACACTTACATTTATTGATCACAGACACCCCACACACACCACTATATCAAAAATAACATATTTTTTGTATCCTTTCTTAAGTGTGATTTTTTAATTCTTATATGTAGTTTCGCAAGTTTAAAGTAAAATTAATAATTATTTTATCAATTATGTTTGTATCTTCACTTGATTAATTAATAACAGAAAGAATTATAAAAAGAGATGAAGAACATATTAAAAAAATTGAATAACACCTTTATTATAAAGGAAAACATTAATTAAGCCGATTGAATGAGTGGTAAGCGAATAATTTGCATTACATTCTACTAGCATGGGAAAATTGCAGAATTGAAGAGCATGGGAAATGTTGGATGGGGCAGTGATGTTTTGAGAAGTCTAGAGGAAGAGATTGGACCTGCTTCTCTACAAGAGAGGCTGTTCTTGGAACACAACTTGTAACCATGTGAAGCTTGATGGAATCTCAGGTTTCAGTTTTCAGTTCTCATGTGATTGTTGACTTTTGATTTAGATACTTGGGGATGAAATTTGATGAAACTGACAACAAAAATTGTGAGGCAATTTTCCTCAACAGTTGCTGCTATGACAATATTGATCTTCTTCTTCTTTTTTTCCCCCTTCAATTGAGAGATGGATTATGGTCTAAGGTTAAATGACAAATTGGACTTTTTGGTTATTAGCAGTAACTTGTGATATTGACATCGCCAAAAAGGCAAAATAAAACAATTGGACTTTATGGAAGTTCAGCGCAGAAATAGGGAAGAAGCAAATTAAAAAAAAAAAAAAAAGCAAAATGCCCCCACGCAGGATCGAACTACGGACCTTCAGTTTACAAGACTGACGCTCTACCACTGAGCTATAGGGGCTACTCATTCTCAAGATCGATAAATCCATTAAATATTATACTGTTGCATGAATTATTGAATTATGTTTTCAGGCAAGGCAGAATTCCAAGACCGGAAGTGTAACAAGTTACCATATGATTTAAGAGACACCCTTGTTGTTACCCCAAAAAAAAAAAAAAAAGTGACACCCTCGAGTGACGACACTTGGTAAGAATTCGACACAGGGTATTCTTTTTTCATGCTCATTCGATCTTACCAATGGAGCCTCGGCCACCTCATGCACACAGTATTAATTGTTAGTTAACTTTGATTAATTTTTTTTTTTACAAGAATTCATTATAATCTCTTGAAAAATTACTCTACAAGGTTTTTTTTTTTTTGTCAACATTGCAATATTTCATTCATTCAACGGGCTACAGCCACAAAATATTACACAAAGTGTATACTTCCACCCTTAATGGGGTACATTACAAGCTTTTAATAAACTTACAAAAACTACCCAATTGACAAAGTGAAAACAATAAGTTACAAGACTAATATTAACCTTCTGCCTCCACCAGGCCTGCTTCGCAGCTTCTCTGGAGCGTCAGACCGTGCCTATTTACAGCTTCCAAGGCTGAGGTATACCGATAGAGGAAGGAAACACTGAAAACTGTACTCTACAAGGTTTTAAATCATCAGGTTTTGCAATAGTCATCCTTCCCTTTTCCCTTTCCCACTCCCTCTCACTTTCACTTAGTTTCGCTTTCCAAGATACTCCTATTCTTTACCTCCTTCCTCTCCTTTTATCCTCCCCCGCAACCTCAACCTCCACTTCCCTTTCCCTAGTCCCACTTCTAGGGGTAGGTCTGACCCAACCCAATCAAATATATATGGGTTGGGCTGGGTCGGTTTAGTCAAAAAAATTTACGAAACCCGAAGCAACCCAACCCAACCTCATATGGGTTGGTTTGGGTGGGTGAACAAGTTTATTATTAAAATATTCATTTTTAAGAGAAAATAAATAAAAAATTAAAAAAAAATCAAAGACAAATAGAAAAAATATTTATGAAGAAAAAAACCACTAGGCCTTAAACATAAATTTATCCAACATTCACATAGTTTGGGTAACAAAACAACAAATTCGTAACGCAATATTTCACATTTCATAATATATAACTTTTGTAGAGTGATATTATTTCATATTTCATAATATATTTCATAATTTATATTGTATATAAGTGATTCCAAATGCAAACACATAAAGCCTCAACAATTCTCAATTGAATGACCCACTGCCCCAACTTGGCATGTTGTGATGAGCAGCGTTTGTATCTTCTTCCATCTCTTGGCTCATACTGCGCGATGGTTGTTGAATGTTGAGGTTGCCAATCCTTCCGCTTATTATCCCTGCTTCCACTCTTTCCCCGACAATGATTAGTTCTGAGAAGCTTAAAGAGATATTTCCAATCATCATGTCATAGAAAGGTTGTTGAAATGTGTCAATGAACAAGGTAACCATCTCCTTTTTCGTGACAATGGAGGTTCCACTGGCTGCAATGCCCCTCCATCTTTGAGCATACTCTTTGAAGCTTTCGTCATCCCCACTTACCACGGTTTGCAACTGGGAGCGGTCAGGAGCCATGTCCATATTGTATTTATATTGTTTGATGAAAGCTTTAGCCAAATCATTCCATGAGTTGATTTTGCTCCGCTCTAACTGCATATACCAGTGTAGGGATGCCCCGGTAAGACTCTCTTGGAAGAAGTGGATTAGGAACTTATCATTACTATGTGATTTAGCATTCATTTAGGCTTATAGAAAATCACTTTGTATAATATACGCGACACGTTCACTTAATAAGTAATAAAAAGCTATATGTTAGTGGGTTGGGTTGGGTTGTTCGGGTTTGCAATATTTAGACCCGACACCCAACCCAACCCATAGGCTTTGGGTTTGCTTATTTTAAAACCGACTCAACCCAATGACCCAAACCAACCCGCATTTTCTAGATTGGGTTGGGTTGCATTGGATAGACCGGGTTCGTGGGTCGACCCATATCCATGCCCACCCCTACCCATTTCCATGCGACCGCCTTCTCCCCATTGCCCCTCCGCTATGCCGTATGCTCGTCTCCTTTATGTTTTTTTTTTTTTTAAATTAGTTTCTGAACGGCAAATTGTTTTGGCTGTTGGAAACTAGTTACCAGTTAATCTTAAAACCCCTCTAGCGTGGGAAAGGATGAAATTGGTTTATAGTTTGGTTGAATAAGAGGAAATAAAAGTAGCTTATGCCAAATTAAGGATGAAAGTTATTTTACAACTTTTGTCCGAACTAGAAAGAATAGGGAGAACAAAATTTTTTTGGCTTAGTTACACATTTGATTCTTTTAATTTGAGCTTTGTGCGATTTTAGTCGCTCTAGTTATTTTTGAGTAATTTTACTTCCTCCATTTTAAAAATTTAGCAAATTTGATCTCATTGTCATTTGTCAATTATCTTTCACCTAGACCCTTTAAAGTCTCATTTTTTATTAAATATTTAGGACTCGATAATGGATTTGAGATAGAAAATAATCTTAAAAGTTTAAAAGTAAACAATTTGATAAAATTTAAAGAATTTAGTACGATATGAGATTAGAGTTTCAAGAGAAGAAAATTTTGGATTTTTATTTTGGGTTAAATTTGAGTTTTAATTGGTGAATTTAAAGTGAAACAATGTTTAAAATAATTTAATCAATTCAATTTGTGAATTTTTTTTAATAAGTTATGAGAATTTGAGATTTTAAATAAATGAAAATGGGTTGAGAGACTTAATTGTAACAATTGAAATCACTCGGAAAAAAAAATTTGAGGGAACAAAATCACACATAGCCCAAACTTGAGGGATTAGAAATACAATTAAGCCAATAATATTTTTCAGTTTGGATAAAGAGAATTTGAAGAGAAAAGTAAGAGGTGTAATCTCCTTCAAAAAAAAAGCAGAGGTAATCCCTGTCAAAAAAAGTAAGAGAGGTAATTAAAAAAATCAAAAATTTTCAAGTTTTTTCTATTTATTTTAAGGGTCTTGCTAACAAGTGCCTAGACATGGCAACAAAACACGGACCCATGGGTACCCACCCGACCTGACCCGATTTTGACGGGGAAAACCCGCTTTGACCGGGGGTGGGACAGGGTTGGGGATGTCGATACCCAACCCGCCCGACTAAATATAAATTGTTAATTTTTATTTTGTTTTATGCATATATATTCATTCATTTTGTTTCATACATTTTGTTTATTTTTAATTTAATCTCTTTTCAATAGAACATTTTATTTTGATATTTTTTATTTTATTTTATCATTGTATAATAATTATGATTTTATTTTATTAATTATAATAAATATAACTTTTCGATTTTTCTATGTATTTAGAGCTATGTATTTAGAGCGAAGTTGGGGGCCCTCGGGGAAACCCGACCCTATCAGGACGGGGATGAAAAAGACAAAACTCGAACCCGTTAGAAATAAGGACGGGGATGGGGAGGCAAAACCCGCCCTCGACCCGGCCCGTTGTCATGCCTACAAGTGCTCTAAGGACACTAGTTAAGGAATCCAAAAATAGAAATTTTATATTAGAAAGAACTGCATTTAAACTTTCAAATAATTGAATGCACTATTTTCAATACAAAATTAAGGGCACTTGTTAGCATTTATCTTATTTTAAATATCAGTATTTTCTCTATCTATTTTTTTTATAAAAAAATTAGATGGTATAAAAAATAATCCGTATTTTTTTGCATGAAGGATTTGATTTTTCCAAAATAAGGGATACATTTTAGGTGATCAAGTGCAAAAATTAAAATCATATCCGTTGATTGAAAAATCAATAGTTAAAATTTCGACTTCATAATTTATTATACATATATTTTATTACAATTTAAACAATTGATTGAAAAAACAACTATTATCCTGACACTTACTCATTTAAAGTATACTAAGGGTTTGTTTGATTCAACGGAGGGGAGGAAAGGGGAGAGAAGAGGAGAGAAGAAATTTTAATTAAATATATGTTTGGTTCAAAAGAGGGGAGATGAGGGTTTTTAATTATATATGTTTGGTTCAAGAGGGAGGGGAGAGATTTTAAACCAATTTACTATTTTATCCTTGTAACATTTTATAAATAAAATTAAAACAATATAGGCTTCTATTAACGTTGAATTAAACAAAGAATAAAACTAAAATTAAAAGCTCTACATAATACGTCGTATTAAAAATAAAATTAAAACAATCGTAAAATTTCATTATAAAGAAAAATCAGTAGCTAAGCTTTGACATAGATAAAGAAACACCGCAAAATATCCAAGTTTACGACATAAATTACTAAAAATACTTAAGTTTAGATAATACGCAAAATGTTAATAAATTATTAAGCAAAATGACAACCGTTAAGCTCAAGTCTTCAATCAAATGCATTATCACTCCGAAGAGCCAAAGACCATTTGCACACACATGAGTTGAGCTATAGCTCTTCAGCGCAAGTCAAACTATCTATTGACGATAATTTTCCAATCTTTATTATCCATCTAAGACAATAAAAAAATTATAAAATTAAAATACTGTAGAACTTTTGAATGGTTCAAAGAAAATAACATGTAATTAAAATCCAATTGAAAGCAAAGCAAAAGCAAAGCAAATGTAGGGATAAAAAAAAAAGCAAACATACCTGGAAGCAAAAAAAAAAAAGCAAACGTAATAAAAAAAAATAAAGCAAAGGACTGATAAACGAATGACAAAGAATAAAAAAAGAAAGCAATAGAAAAGAAACAAAAAACAACAAAAGGATTGATAAACAAAAGACAGAGAGCGATGTACTTGGCGTACTTTGAAAGGTGTTGCAGACAGGAATTTGTAATTAGGACAAATTTGGATTTTAATGTAAAAGTAGAGATAATTTAGTCGATGTATTTAAAATTTTAATTATCCACTTTCTCTTCCCTCCAAAACCCCCCATTTTGGGAGGGAAGCAAAAATTGGGTTATGAGGGATTTTCCCCTCCTCCCCTTAAAAAAATTGAACCAAACAAGCATAATTTGAATAAATCCCTCTCCTTTCCTCCAAAACCCCCAACCAAACAGACGCTCCACAAAAAAATGTAATTGTAAACAAATCATTTGTTCTTTCTCTCCTTTTTACATTTTTTCTCCCTTCTGATTTATATGTTTCGCATATTCACTTTTTTCTCACTATTTTGTACCATTCTGTCTCGTATCAAATAGCAAGTTCCTTTTTTCCCCCCCTCGCATCCAAAGAAAGTTAAAAGCTAAACACCAGAATGGAATCAAAACATGAGGTTCCGCATCCAAATACCGAATGCAACGTAAAAAGATGGAAAATAAGAGAATATATTTTCAGTAGCTCATCAATACCCACCCGATCCGGTTAAAAGAATCAAAACAATCCAGAAACTATATACATATTTACATCATTCCAACTATGTACAAAAAAACCTAAAATAGAGAGAGAGAGAGAGAGAGAGAGTAAAATCAAATAAAGCTGCAAAATTGATGTACATGAATTATCTTCTATATTCTGGAAAATGGAGGCATCCTGTTGACAATCTGGTTCCTCTCAGAACCTATTTCAGCTGCTCAATTAAACATAATCGGTGATATTCGATATGAACCAAGAACGACTCCGTGATCTGTTAATGTTTGAAGGCGAAAAAGCTAAGCTTCATAGAACATCCGATCAAATCCAAATGGAGGGGTTTCTAAATTGTGTTGCCATGGCGTCCGATAGAAACTTCACTAGGCTACTTCTCTCAACATTTTTTCCCTTCTTAAGTTCAAGGTGTCGAACCTGGAGGCAATTTAAATCAGTTAATGTAAGTTGTAACACTGTCTTTGGATCAGATTGCATGCTATCATGTAGGCCATTTGCCCCACGTGAATAAGATTCTGTTCATGACAAATAATATTAGGACAAGAAAAGGGACCCCAACGAACACACAAATAAAGGTTCTTTCAAATGCTCCCTGCGAACTATTTATGTCTCTATCTAGGACAATAACCTAGTACAATTTGCAATATTAGTGCACTTACAATGTATCTGAGGTTTTACATGGAGTAGGATGTCATGTACCGAAATTCTTTTGATGCAACATTCCACATGGTTGTGGTATATGGTGTAAATTCAACATAGGACAATCAGATAATGGAATTGCAGAGCATTGTATATTACCTTAACAGAATCTGTCAGGGAGAAACCTGTATCTGTGATAATGACGAGACATTTGATATCATGTTCATTAGCATACTCGTACTGCTCTGTAAGACTTGGATCAGGGGTGGGAACAAATTCAGCCTGATGACACGAAAGATGAGTGAGCAGAGCCTTCAGTAATAATATTCAATTATGCAGATTAAAATTGTTCAGATATCACAACCTTAAAGTTCTCCTGCCATAATTCAGCAACTAGTTCCATGCGTTCCACCAACAGACCACCTCCTCCTCTTGAACAGACAAGAATGTTGGTGCTGGCTTCATTTCTGAAACAGTTGAGAAAGTCAAGTGTGTATGTATGTAGCCATCAGCAAGCAAGCCTGATCCAAGTGTTTGTGTGTTATTTGTAACACACACACACACACACAGATCCTATTAAGTGTTTGTGTGTTATGTGTAATACACGCACGTGTAATTGAAAAGACAGTAACCTAAGTGCCAAGGAATTTATAAAACATTAAAATAGCAAAACCAAGGAAAGTATGAGTTAAAAGACACTAACCTATTGGGCTTAAAATCTACAGGACAATTCTGAATTATTGTCTCTAGTGCAAGGCTAGTCCCCACGCCAGTGGGAGGATTTCCTTTCTGTATAACAGAGAAAAGAAGCAATGAGAAACAATATAAAATTCATGGACAAAAGAAGCTTTAAGTTATCTAAGACTGCTAGAAGCAGGAAGCAAGCTGATATAATCAGTTAAGATATTTGACACCAATATGTAGAGGCAAAGGTATCATAAAGTATTAAGAGAGCATGAAGGACAAACCTGCACCAGTACTTAATCATATCCATGCCAATAAGTTTAGACATGATTAGTTGATAACACAATTGATGATCCAAGCAAACAACAATCAAATTACATAATGATTAATACATAAAAATACATGATTTTGAACATTCTAGAAGCAAGCTCAACTATCAGAGAAATGCAGAGAGAAAAATTAGTATAGAAGTTATAAGCCATGTTAATGGCAATAGAAGAAATTAATTTTGTATGCATAACCTACATAGTCACTACTCCACAACTGATGAAGCAAATAGTCATATCGACCACCAACAGCTAGCAAGACTCCTTCAGAGAGTGATCCAGAACTGTTCTCCTTCCTTAAGTATACCTTCAAAGAAAAGTTCAACTTCATTAGAATCATCAAAACATACATATTCTAGGACTTGTGCTTCCTTGATATGCAATTCAAAGAACCATTAGGCAATATAAATATTTCAAATATTAAAATGTGCCTAGTTCATTATCAATTAATAATGCACAAATGGAACAGGGATAATTTTATTTTACAAGTATTACCTGAGTTGCCTAAAAATTATAATAACAATTTTAAAAGGTAGTAAAAGCACATAATAAAAAAACAAAAATCAGGTAAATTTAGAAATTCAGTGCATTTTCTATATCATATACTGCATCATGTCACATTGTCATCCAGATACTTTTTTCAATATGACAAATATGTTAAAAATTCCAGTAAGCACCTAGTGAGGATGCATATATAGTTGGAGAAGAAAAACATGGCTAGTAGACTGATGGATTCAAGTTCATTTTTCTTTCAAATAAAGCAATATAAAGGAGATGTAATTCTTCAAACTTTTCAGTCAGTGGCTCAGACTGATAATTACTAGCCAGCAAGTTTAGCTCTATAGTCTATACCAATAGTTTGGTCATTGATGTTAGTGTTTGATATGATAAATTATCTTTTATCCTAACTATTCCACTTCTTTTCCAATATAACTCCGTGGTGACCCTCGTTTATTTTTTTTATTTTTTTTGGGTACATGACCCTCGTTTATTAACTGACACAAATCTTTGCATATTTTTATTTGTCCTTGAGCAAATGGACCGTACCAAGATGGATATAATTCAATATCAATCTTTGTCAGCCACCATTTTTTTATAGAACATGCCTTTGACACACTTGAAGTGAAGCTTTTAAAAGCTGTCCATTCCTAAATTTATATCCTGTTGAAAAAACTATGCAGAAAAGAAGAGCATGGAAGAGTGACAGATGGATAAAGACATACAATGCTGAAAAATGCTGTAGGATTTGAACAAACCAGATGCAAGAGATTAATGTGTCTTGTATGTCTCACTCTTCGACCACTGTGTAATGTCAAGGAAAGTACAACATACAGATGTTTGCAAGTGATTCATATACTAACAATGTATAGTACCTCCAACCCCAAGTTTCAAATAGTTAAGTTATATTCACAAGTCACAACAGACAAATCATAAATAGTGAGTGAGGGGTGCTTGTTACAAAATAAAATAATGGAATTGATAACCACAAAGGCGTAATATTTTTTTTAAAAAATAAAAGACAAATTTATTGTACCTGAAAAAATAAATCTCTATGATAACTTTCATTTGGCGGCATTAATGCATCTATATATACATTTTTGTCAATCCTCCAAATTCTCAAGAGACTGACAAGCTCAGACAATTCATCAAGTGCCTTGAATGTACGTTTATCTGCATTGGTTGCCAGTAAGCATGAACTTCATTCTATAATATGCAATTGTATATTACAATCTCAGCCCGAGAATGGTACCAGATGGAAGAGCTCCTCTTAGTCTGGGAAGTGCCTGATCTGCAGATCCGCAGAATCTCAAACCTACTGTCTGCAACCTATTTACCATAGCTTCTACTAAATCCAGCTCCTGGAAAAGCATTAAAATAATAAATAAATTAACTCTGTTTGAGAATTGGTTTCTTTGAACATTGTAATTAATGAAATGAAACTATGACAACCTCAAAAACAACAACAATTACTGCAGCCAAACATCCAAGATTCCTTTATAAATTTTCTCACCTGCAAAAGCTGCCGCCTTATCACTACCCATTTTGATTTTCTTTCTGAGGATTGAGGACGCAAAGAACCCATCATTGAAAGAAGCTTCAAAAAAAATAAACACCGGTCAAGCTATATTCTTACAAAGTTAATGGTCCGGGTTTCTTGATTACAAAACTAACATACCTCTGCTACTTTAAGTCTGTGTTCTACCTTGACTCCAGTCCATGACCAAATTGCATCCAGGAGGTCGGCATGGTTTAGATGAATGTCACATGACTCTTCATGGAAAAAACAAGCGACTATGTCCCTCGTGACCTGTAATACAATTGGTAATTATGCTAGGTTTAGTACCACCAAATGATCAACATCTTTACATGACACCACCTGAAATATTTCGGAGACTCAAAATGAACGAAATACAGGTTAAGCAGTAAATACTCTGTCCCCCGTATTTTATTTTGAAAACAATATAAAAAAGTATTGATTTGTTGACCATGCTAATGAAATATAGTATTTGCCCTTTTATTGACAGAAGTTCTACAACTACCATGCAGCATAATACTACCTTGGATGCCTATTTATAACATGCTGAACTTAACAATTAAAAAGAAAATAAAACCAAAAGAAATTAGAAAAGCTAAAAGTATACAGTAGAAAATGGCACCTTTATGACCTCTGCCTCTGTCAATGCTGAGGTGCCACCTATAATGTCAAAATCTCCCTGTGGACAATGATTTTTGTATTAAATGGGTTTGAATAAGCAATAAAATTTGTTTGAAAGTTTCATGCAAACCATCACAAACCATTACAAAATCTTCAAAATCCAAAGTTATTCATGAAATGCAAGAGAAAATAGGGGTGATAATTTTATATTCCTCTTTCACCAAAAACCATCAATGGAGAATTATCAGTTATTTGTTTTGTTCCATCAGATTGATCCAAAAAAGAGAAGAAAAACCACAGAAAAAAATCGTAAGAAATAATAGTACCTGAAGGTAGCGGTTTGGTGATGAGTGTCCAACTGCTCTTCTGTAAACATATGATATCTCATATCGTTTGAATGAAGATTTCTACACATAATTTGTATTTTTGTCTCAGATTTCAATCTCCATGCCTTTCTGAAAGCCAGCTAATATAATAGAGAAGCAATGCAAAAACTGCCAAGGACATTTTCTTTCTTTTAGATACAGTTCAGAATTCAGATATAAAACACCTTTTCCTTATTGGCAAGACTATTGATAAGTCAAAGTTTTATCTTTCTAGAAAATTCTGGTTTTAACATTTTTAATTTAGCTCTTCTCTTTAACATCAGTATAGGTTGTGTTTGTAATTAACAAAAATAGAAAAAGTTGTGATTTGGTTTGATTTGATTTAGAAATTCAATCTCATATTTGGAACTCATTATAAAAAAATGAATTTGAATTGATTTGGAAATCAATCCTTATAATTGGAACGCAATCAACTCATTGAAAATGGCATTGATTTTTATTTCATTTTATTATTTTACAGTTTTACCCTTATGATATAATCTCTTATTTTGAAGCTAGATTATAAGGTATGAGAGGTAAAATTAAAAAGTTAGCAATGGTAACATAGTCTGTCTATTTAAAGTCAAATGAAATCCTAACAAACACCAGTTTACTTCTAAATCTAAAACATTAAATTCCAAGGGATTTTCAAATAATATTTTCTATTTTTTAAATATTACAAATGCAAAATCATATGTGGTAAGGATAGACTAGATGGAAGACAGTCCAAAAGTTAGAGATAGAGGGATATGAAAAACTATATGCAAAACCATTGAGAGAGATTTAGAGTTGAATCATCTATCATTAGTCCATATCCACGAGCAAGACATATGGCGTCGTTTGATCCATGTAACAATGAATCATTTCGTTTACTTTACATCTTAACTGATTTGCATTCAGGTAAGAAATCACTAAGTTATTCTCTTTGGAGGACCAACCCTAACACAGTTATTAGAATTATACAAGCACAAAGGCACATTGTATATAAGACCAAGCATGGTTCTGTGGGTATTAAGTTTTCTATAATCCCACTGACCAAATAATATCATCTAATCTACTATGAATAGTTCAAAAAGCAATTTTATGATGCAAAAGAATTTTATTATAGTGAATCTTGAAGAATGTTGTAATAGTATTGGTTTTCCAAATAGCATGGTGCATTATCTATATCCATAAATGCAATGTTACGAAGTACGGTTTTCTCTATTGATTAAAAGCATTATTGGAAAACTAATAAAAATAAACAAAGCATACTGCTAAAGAGAAAGTTTATATCTACAAATTTCCTTACTCCAATAGTATATCAATTATTGCAATATTGACCATATTATATGCCATTGCTCTCATATTTTAACATAATGAAATATAACCGAACAAAAAATGGAAAGAAATAAAATCAAGCTAATATCCAGTACCTGGTTAGATATAATCCAGTTCACAAAAGGCAAACGCAGCTCATGGCAAAGTTCAAGCATGTCGCCTCCATGGGTCAGAAGTCTAACTGCATTTCTACTCAATGAAAATCAAGACCAGTAATCTTTTATCTAAGCTGTCAAGTCCACAAATAACTACATCACAAAGTAGTAAAGAATTTAAATGAAGATATTGACCTGTTAAACTGTGGACAATCATCCAATAATTGTATTGGCGATATTTCAAGGTGTTTTGCACAATGCTGTCTGAAAATTTCCTTGTTGACATCTACAACATAATCTCGGACCTCAGTTACAAAATCTGTGTGCTGAATGGATGAAATGTTATCTCCAACTGACCCCAATCTACCAACCGGACGAATGGGTTTTGTGCTTAACATCTCTTCATCAAAGATAGCATTTAAAACTTTATCGTAGATGCTTGTATCCTCTGATTTCTGCATTGTTCGCAAGATATCTGAACACAGAGAACTAACACTAATTCAGGGTAATGCAAGAAACTTAACCAAAAGTCAAAATCAACTCCAAAGAAGGGCATATGATTCTTAGATGTTTACAGTCTGTACTAATATGCTTATTTTAATTGACATCTCAATTTTCATTATTAATTGTACATATCAAGATCATCGATTGTTTCTATTTTTATATACTCCTCAACAGTGGGCAATCAAAAAAAGTTTCATATTCACAAAGAGTAAGCATTGAACTTCAAGAGAGCAAATATGTACATTTCTAAGATGTTCTTTTTATAAAAATAAAATAAAAAATAAAAAATAAAAATCAGTAGCTGTAACAAATTACAGAGTTATTCAGCAGGAAAAGAAAAAACTCACACAGATGTACAGTTGTGGCATATCATGGACCAAGTCTAAAAGCTTAAGGTGTTAGGTGTTCATGAATTTTTTATATCTAATATCTAAGACACACCCACAACCACACCCATAAACCTTTGGCCCTGTCAAATTTTGGCCACTTGGCCAGAAGCTTTAATATCATGTCATGAACTAACTCTCCTAAAATCTTTTGTTGTTACGTGGAGACTTATGCATGGTTTTTATATCTAACAGCACACACATACATTGAGTGCAGCTGAACACATGTGACTAAGAATACACACACCCACACCCACATAAAGAATATACTAAGAAACATATGCAACTGTAGTGTAATTATGCTCTAATATGTGCATGACATTAAAAATAAAATTAGTAAATTTCATAAATATTCAGACTACTTCTGAACACAAAATAATGGGTATGCAATATGCATTGAGTTCGAGCATTGCAAAATGCGTGGGGGAGGGGGGGATTATGGTTTACACAAGACTCGGAAGTCGTGATTGATCTATAATTTTCCATTTTTCCCCTCTTGATAGATAGCCCAATGGCGTTGACATTATTTGGTCCATGTAACTGATCCCACCTAGTGAGATAAGGCCATGAATTCTTTTGGTGGATAACAACTTGTACCATGTAGGTTAAATACAAGAATACAGTAGCAGAATGGATGGACAACAAAGGTCATAATCACTTGCCATCCAATAATTCGGACTCCATTCGTGGAGGTAATGCATTCCGCAGAAGTTCTGTGGCAGAAGGGCGATCTGAAGGACCTGGAGACATTAACTGCCGCAGCAAGGATTCCTGTTCTGGAAACTCAGCGACCCAAGCAGGTGGAAGCTCCCCTTTCTGTTTCAGATCAGATAAAACAACATGTCTCTCCATTGCTGTCCCAAATGGGTGCCAAAGCTCAAAGAAAACCACTCCTAAGCTGTACATATCAGCCTGTTCATCAAGTAAGCCCAAGAACTACATAATTTTGCTTGAATCGGACATATTATATGGCTGCAGAAATGTGAACAACTATCAAGCATCTGGCTAGAAAAAAAATAATAATGAATGCTTTACACCTTTTCATCAATCTTGGGCCATCCTTGCTCAATTTCAGGAGCTGTATAGAAATATGTCCCAACTTGTCCAGTACCATCAATAGAAACTTCAGTTGTATCAGCAGGATGGCCTAGATCTTGATCCAGCTGCTCCAACTTCAAGAACTTGGCTGAAGGGGGAGAAAAAAAAAAAAAAAAAACTAGAAAATTTGATATTGCGTCCACAAACAACCGTTACTCCCTCCAGACTAGAAAGCTCAGACTTTAACTGGGCATTGTTTTATATGACTTTTTTAGATCGAATTCAAAAACAGGAAAACTACACTAAGAGGTACATAATGTTACTGCACACACAGATGGAGCAACAACCCAGGAAAATGTGCGTATATGTGCAGGCATTTGCCAGTGACCTTAGCTGTAATATAAAAATGCAATACATAGACAAATGAACATTGCACACACAAACCAAAATGCAATTGGAAATCTTGCCGGCCTACAGATTTCTAGGCCTATCACATATTCTGATAAATTCATGAACATCATTGACACATATTGAAGTTATCCATTGTTACAATAAGCTAGATAGAGAAAATATTGGAAACATACATCGAAGGAAAGAAAAACAAGTAACTAATGGATTCAGGATCTTACCAAGACCAAAATCGCCAATTTTAATATCATTGCGAGCATCAAAGAATATGTTACTTGGTGTTAAGTCCCGATGAATTATTCCTTGCCCATGTATGTGTGCCAAACCTTCCACTATTTGGCGAAACAAATGCCATGCCAGTTCTTTGTCAAAATGATTATATGATTCAAACATCTGGCGAAGAGTCCTTTGAACCGAACAATAATGATATGTAGTGAATACAACATAATGGACAATAATGAGTGTACTTGTGAACTTTTGTTTCCGTGTGTTGAGGAAAAAATAGAAAAATACATGATGGAATTCATGTGTCTGAATTAAACCGTCGAGGATATTATATGAACTAAGAGTCATAAATAAAAGAATCAACCCAATTATTGTAATACAACACAAAATCAACACATAAGTACCCTGTTTACATTGGTTCTAACACACACCCTCAAGCTAGAGCATATAAATCATAAAGACCAAGTTTGTTACATATATAACTGATTTGAGGACCACTCAATGACTTTGTGAAGACATCTGCCGGTTGATAAACTAGTGGCAATTTTTCCAAATAAGATCTTCTCTCTAATGAAAAGACAATCTATCTCTGTGTTTGGTTCTTTCATGAAACACCGGATTTGAGACAATATGCACGACAGCCTGATGTTAAAAATGTAGGGGTGGTCATAGATCTAGATCAACCCATTGACCGGATCACCCTAAACCTATCCAATGTGAAAAAATTGGATCGGTTCGGATCATTGGTTTGGCTTAGTTTGCATTTTCTAAACCCAATGTGTTTGGTTTGGATATCGGATTGGAGAAAATGAAACCCAGACCAACCCCAATGTTGTGAAGAATTCTAATTTTTGTTATGAGCTTAATGGAAATGGTATTCTATGAAGTCATGAGAGTAGGAGTTCTAAGGTTTTGAGGACAAAACATAATTTTACGTTGTGTACTATATTGTGTACTTTTGAGACAAGACCCAATATTTTGCTTCTACACTTGATCTTGCAACATTATTTTTCTTGCTTTTCTAGGAGATCAAGTTATCACCAATAATAACTAGTACCCATTAGTGGGTATCCTGTCAATATGAGAGTTTGCCCAATCTGCTTCAAAATATCCCACAATTCGTGGATGACCTTTGCCATCTTACAAGAGACCTTTTCCTAGAGTTCCCTTGATATATTTCAGAATGTGGGTTACTGCATCCAAATGTTCTTCACAGGGAGAGTTAAGAAACTAACTTACCACTCTAACTACAAAGGAGATATCTAGGCAATTGATAGTGAGATGATTCAGTTTCCCAACCAATATATTATACCTCTCTAGGTCTAAAAGTGGTTTCCCCTTGACTTGGTAGAAGTTTTGCATTGGGATCCATAGGAGTGTCAATAAGCTTAACATTCATCAACCCTATTTCATCTAAAATACACATTGCATACTTCCTCCAAGAAATCACAATACATTATTAGATTTTGCCACCTCTATCCCAATAAGTAACAATGTCTACTACGATCTTTCGTCTGAAAATGGTGAAAAGGATGTTGCTTTACCTATGTGATCCCATGATGATTACTGCCTATAATAATAATGTCATCAACATACACAATCAAGTAGATGCACCCTATAGCTGAATGGCGATGCACACTACATGGTAGTAAGCATGGTCCCACAAATAAAGCTGCACGTGCAGAGCATAACTCACTGAAAATCTTACTTGGGACAGTACTCCATTTGTATATAAAGGTACGTCGATTCAAGCTGATTCTCATGCCCAATGGCATCATTGGAGCTTGCAGCTTTATAGCTAAAAGTAGAGCTCAATGGAGTCCTTGAACCCCAAGCAGGATCACCGTAAGAATCTGCAACTCCAGTTTCAAACCATGCCTGAAAGTTTTACAGGTATTAAAATCATCATATAAGCACATAATATTGTGGAAAAAGGAAAGATTTTATTTGCGTTTTACTCATAGACTCTTTCAGAAACAGTGTCCCTCTTGGAATATAATCAAAGCAGTATTCACTAAAAGACAAATATCCAAAAGACTAGAGTGGATGTTCAACAAATAGAAAACACAATTAACGCAGAAACAAAAGGAAATTAAAATCCGATACAAGAAACATAAAAGATTTCAATAATAAGCAAATTTGTGCATAAAATAATAAAGTGTGTACCTGATAATACCGAACCACATGTTGATGCTGTAAACGAGAAAGTGTAGCTACTTCCCTGATTTTCTCACCATAGACAGATGGATAAAAAGTAAGTTATGGCAATAAAATATACGGGAAAATAAGAAGAAAAGATAGGATAATGGACACAGCTGGCAGTAATCAAATTATGACATTATTTTCTTTCATAATTTTCAAACATGAAAAAGAATCGAGATGTGGAGGCCAACATAAAGGAAAATGTATTACATCAAAACATGAGATGAGACAATAAACAAGATAATTGAACTTGGCTTTATACCATGAAATCGAATTGACCCAGAAAGAGAAGGTATATCACACTGGACCCTAGCAAACATAATTGTTTACAAGTCATACTTGCTCTCCCCTTTGTTCTATTTGAATTCTCCTCCGCAAGTCATTAATTTTTTTTAAAATTCTCTTATAAATATGTCTCCATTTTCCATCATGTATCCTATCTTCTGGCTTTATGATCTACATCAGATATCAGCTCTTTTTTTATCATCAACATATATATCAACACCAAATTATATCTTGATTTGTTTAATATTGTTGAAGTCCCACATTGACTAGTGATATGGCCAAATCAGTGCTTATAAGGTTTGGGTAGTCCTCACCTTACAAGACGGTTTTGTGGGGTTGAGTTAAGCCCTAAGCCCAAATTCTAAGATAGTATCAAAGCTTATCTTAGATCTGTTATTGGGTCACCCGTTGTTATTGGGCTACCCGCATTTGTCCACGATCCAGATGTCCAGTCTTGGCGTGTGTTTGTTATTGGGTTGCCATGTTTGTCCATGCTCCAGAAGTCCTGCCCTAGATGTGAGGGGGTGTTTAAGTCCCACATTGACTAGTTATATGACCTAATTAATGTATATAAGGCTTGAGCAATCCTCATCCTACAAGCTAGCTTTTGTGGTTGAGTTAGGCCAAAAGCCCAAATTCTAAAAATTATAATTTAACATACAAATACAAGACATACTAGTTGATGCAGCTGTACGCGGTTTCAGTAAGCTTGAGAACACTGAGATACAAAATTTAATAAATTCAGGTTAAGCAGTATTACAGCATTAGTAAAACTGAAGGAAGGAAGAAATGTTTTGTATTAATGGGCAACAGATAACTGATACAAATATTCTCAGTATCTTGGATCAATAATTTAAAGTGACAATGAGAACGAAGAAGATGGACCTCAGAATCTAAGACTGGCATATGAAATGCAAAATTATGCCAAGTCTCATTGAAATAACAGTTGAAGCTAGTTGGCTCAACCACACATCCCACAATACATTATGGTGACAAAAGAATGGTGGGATGTAAAGAAATGAATGAATGAAAATGCTGACAACTTGGCATGATTAGTTTACTGAGACATCTTCAAAACTCGCAATCACACTTCCCGAAGGATCAATACAACTTATTTCATGTCAAAGAACAAAATAATCCTGGGCTTCTAATGAGGGTTAAGTTTCAACTACGATTATAATTACTGCTTCAAAATATGGTTTCATTACGCCAAAATTCATCATAAACTGCAGCATGCAGGAGCTGGATCAGAAAGTGCATATGAACAATACAATACAACCATTTTGTAATAAGAAATTGAAGATTTGCAACAACTAGATACGGTAAATTTATGACTGCAATGCATGGGCTATAATTACATAATAATGCACAGAACTATTGATATTAGTGAGAAAAATTACACATTAAAACAGGTTCCTTCCTAGCTCATTTAAATTCACCTTAATATTCGGTCAGGCATGCTTTTGTCCTTGAGGCGAATTTTCTTCATTGCATACTGCCTTCCATCGAGTTTATTTTTGCACAGCACAACATGACCAAAACCACCATGACCTATTTCCAATGCCAAGAAAAATCTTTTAGTAAAAGATCAGAAAAATGAGAAAACCCGGTTAATTATCTTAAACCCCACCATGGTATACATCTAGGAATATGACATCAAAGAATTATACATATAATAAATATATATAACTCAAAACAGAAATTCATTAAGTTCCTTTACCAAGTGGGCGTAGCTCCTCAAAATCATTCAAATATCGAGAACTATGGGGAACTGTATTAGAGCCTCCAAGATCAGACGAAGGTTTCCAAAATTGAGATATTCCGGATGATGCCTAGATGAATAAATAAATAAATAAATAAACAAACAAACAAATAACAAATTTAGTGGTAAGAAAGAGAATATATGTCCCCATGGATTTGCCAACCAGGTGTTTCTGGAAGATATGATCAAAGGTTTTGTTAAAAAGGGAGGGTGGTTTTGATGCCATATCACGTGCCAAGTCAGAGAAGATCTGGGAATATAACTCAAAGGATTAGGATCATTGTAGAACCAGACATTATTTGAAAATGAAAATAATATCTTATTTTTGGTAAGATAGTAATCTTTTTTATACCCCTAAATTGTACAGCTCTGTTGCTAATTGTGGCAAAGAGTCAGCCAATGTTCCTTTAGAAGCACAAACAAGGCGAAGCATGTGAACCTAATGCAAAAGGCAGAAAAACTAAATTAATGTTGAGCAGAATTCTATAGTGAAAACTGATAGTGATAAATTTGGAGTTTTACCATTATTAGATCCTTTTCTAGTGTTTGAGATGCTTGGTGATGAGGCAAGGAAGCAAAAGACAAAGACTCCGAAGACTCGCTGTCAAACATACCTCTGTTATCTTCTGTCGTATACTCATCAACTATAAAATACTGCATGTGCAAAGATAGAAATTATAGGAATTGGAATAAACAGATGTCTCAACCAGATGCAAGCTAGTTAAATGGTACCAAAAACAGTATTATAGAATTTCTGAATTTCAATGAAACATGAATAATTTTCCATCTGTCATAAGAATGGAGGCACATTGCATCAATTCAAGGAATTTCCTTATAAATTCCCATCTTGAGTTATCTTTATTCTGTTCATTAGAACAAACCTGGGCCTCCCTGATAAACAGTATGAGCCTAACAATCCAGGTAAGTCTAGGTTAAAAAAAGACCATCTAGGTAAGGCTTTTCCTATCAAGACCGGTGGTTAAATTTGTAACAAATTTTGACATAGGGTGACATACACAGACATATAATATTATACTTTCTTAACATTTTTCTGTTTTTAATTCTCATTTTTTGCTCCATGATTTCAAATATCAAACCTACAAATCCACCCAACAACAAAGATTGATAACTTCCAAAGTACATGATCTGCATTGTTCATCTCCCTGTGCTGAATTAAAATTCAATGGTCTAATGTATTAAACCTTTCAGGAATCTTATATCGCACATTATGTACCATCCACTCAAATTGCTCAACTTTTTTTCCTTCAGAATCAATGACCTTTATCATAACCATTTTTTCCTTCAGGATGAAAGCAAGTATCAAAAGTCCAAAAATCATTGAAAGACTCATCAATTGCAACATAATTCTGGCCTGCTATAAATAATGAATTCTGGCCTGCTATAAATAATGCATGACTTTAACAAGAATACTTCTTAAAACTACTGTCCTAATTGAGACATTAACGTAGAATATATAGGAAAAAAATAAGAAAAAAAATAGACTGATGTGAGTGATGTCAAACAAACAAACAAACAAACAGACAGTAAGAGACACTTAAAAACAAACAAACAGTAAGAGACACTTACAACAAGTAAATCAAGTCCTTATATTACCTCTTTCTCACCTTCATTGTCATTCCCTACACAATCCTCCACCAGAGACCTACTTGAATGAGTCAAAGATAAGCTATTGTTGCTGTCTTCGCTAACTTCTACAACGGTATCTAATTTGGCAGGAAGTTCTTGCATTATGAACGGTTTTTCCTTACTATCAGATTTCTTTTCCCGGGCTTCGAAATGTGGCTTGGAAGCATCTAACTTGGAGGAAGCAAGAGAAGAAATTTTTCCAGCAGTTTCATCCATTCCAAAACTCCAATTCCAGGACTCTCCATAGCCACTGAAAAGGTCAATGAAACCATAAACAAAAGATCTACTCTTATTTGTAGATGCCATATCCTTGGGACACAATTCTTCATTGCCTTCTGTACTTGAGTGCAGAAGCTTCTACAATTGGAGGATAGAAACATATCACCGTCAGTTTAAGTACCAAAATAACTTGTTCTTAGAATTAAATGATCGATCAAACATCAATATCTATATAAGAAATTAAAAAACATCAAACATTTACTAATTAGCAGCAATAAAGTCAGAAATGTTCCCATCAAATACTGAAGTTAAAGAACATCAACATGGACTTCTTCAATCTTATTTTCTATTAATGATAGCTCAACAGAAAATATTAAATAGTAAGCTCACAGATTCAGTTGGTTTGGCAATAGGCTCAATTACAGACAGAAATTCTTGAGCAGCCTCGACTAAATTAAAGATCATTACTCGTCCCTCCCTAGCATTTAAATTGGCCTGAAAAGGGAAAGAACAAAATATAAGTACATTTCACTCACACAAAGAATATATCACCAGTTAACAAGACGAGATTATTCTCATATAACAGACAGGCACCTGATCAAGGAGGAGAGACAAGAGTTTATTTGCATCAGTTTCTGACAAACCCTCCTCAGGAGTAATCTGCAACTTGGGGCACTTGAAGGGATAGCCAGGCAAGCGCCTAGCAAAAAAAAAAAAAAAAAAAAAAAAAAAAAAAAAGAGTGAAAGACAGTGATTGGCTTCGCAGCAACAAAAATGCCCTTGAGAAACAAAAAAGAAAAGGGACACAAATCACAATCACTGAATCACATACCTGACAACAAGAACAGCAGAAACATCCACGTCCTCATAACCCATGTCCTTCGAGTAGGGCCTGCTCAATTTCAAACAGATAAGAGATCGATAACAACGATACGATATCATCATTGTGAAGATAAACAAACCTGAGCTTAATAACTATTTGAGGAGGCGATCCGGGAAGAATTTTGCAATCCTCTTGGAAAATTGCACATCTAATCAAAGTTATGAAACAACACGGAAATGCTTGTGAATTAGTAACATTAATTGCATTTGTATTGAATAAGTGTTATTACTAATGAACGAATGAGTTGAAGTTGAGTAGAAACGTTACAGTGCGGTAATCTCCTCGGAAAGTTGCTCGTTATCATCGTCGCCGAATTGAGAAGCGTGGTCTTTGGAAGGTGTTCTTCCCTTGCTTCTTCGTCCGCCACCACCGCGCTTCTTCTTATTCGAACTGTGCCCCATTGATTTCTCAACTCAATCCAAATGATAAACAATCAGCACCGCTGGTTTTCGAATTCGAAACTGTCTGCGAACAACACGAAGCAGCAAGCGAGTGAGTGAATGGAGGATGGAGCTCGCGATATTTTGACGAGAAATTGGAGATACGGTGAGTTGGAGAATGAGAAAGTAGTGAGAGAGATAGAGAGGCTAGATGAGGTAGAGTGAAATACGAGAGAGTCAGAGAAGGGGGCGCTTCATTCCATCTTTACCGTCGATACCATATTGCATCATGCTACTCAGGAAGCGAAAATGCTCGTAACAGAGTTTCACATTACCTTTTTTATTCAAAAAATCACTGTGGGCAAAATATTCTCATTAAATAACCTAGCCTCGTGCAACAATAGTATATTAAATACTACCCGTTACTTTTTATAAGCTCCTTCAAACCAAAAAATGCATAATAAAAAAATAGTTAATATAATTAAATTATCTATAATGTATATATTTTTTTAAATTTATTCTTTAATCATATTTTTAATTAATTTATATATGTCTTCGATTTTTAAACACTATAAAGTTAATTAGGGGTACTTTTAGAAAAAAATAATTAATATATTTTATAATTTGAAAAAGGGCTTATAACTAGTTAATAATTTTTTTTTCTAAAAATGACTTATAAAAAGTAACGGAGGGAATAATAAATAAGATAAGATTAGTATAAAGTTTTCTTTATTTATTTTTTAAGTAAAATTGACGTGCAAAATCATCATAATTGGTTTAGAGATCTCAACTATATTAATTTCTCAGACTTTATCAATAATCTGCAACACAACAAAAATTTATTAGAAAAAATAGACGAAGAAAAAATAGAGACATGAACCAAAACTCATGTGAAGCCTAAACCTAAGGTGGGTTGCCTAATTTTGTGTGTGATACTTAAGCCTAACTTTTGGTGGAAGATTTGAGCATCATGAAATAAATTGTCCTAGACATGTTATATAGTATAAGGTTTTATTTATTAATAAAGAATATTAGAAAATATACTATTAGCAGTTTTCCATAATGTATTAAAAAAAATAAGGAGACATTCCCTTCACAATAAATAATAAAAACAAACAATTTATGCGGTCTAATAGATATTTTATAGATTTTTTTTAATTAGGACAAAAAATTTTAAGATCTCATATTGTTGTCAAAGTAACTACTTTTTTTTGGATACAATGTCAAAGTAATTACTATAACTAAATATATGATGCACCTCAATGTTGAATACTAAATATATTCATATGATTGTCTTTTTTTTACAAACAAGACAAGACAAGCGAACCAACTACCTATGAAGATCACCACCCGAATCATTATATTCATATTCATATGATTGTAATTGATCCATGATACAAGCACCAACGTACATACATGAATTGCTAGTTATAGTCTATCATTGCGGATTTGGATTCTCTCAATTCGTACGGACGACAAATTCACGCATTTGGTCACTTTTTGACCGCCCGATCAAGATCGGACGACCCATAATACACAGTTGTTTGTGAAAGAGCTACCGGGCCCAGTAACATTTAGCAATACCGCATGCGCTTTAGTGTAATTGCGTGAATGTGTGCTTCTCTGACTGTAGAGAATCCAGATCCCTATCATTGCCTACTCATTGGGCTAGGTCCATCTCAATCATAACTTAGTTCGAGCACCATCCTTTCCTCTCTAGGGTAGGTGACTCGTCGCAAATCGGTCATTCATCACAAAGTCATCATGGTCACAATCAACCTCAAAGTGTTAATCTTAAGTACTTATCACTTTATTCTTATTCTATTGATCCTTCTCTTAGCATTTTATCCTCAATTTTTAGACTTCTAATCAAACCATTAAAAACCTAACGCATAACTACACCTAAGCACCTTAAAGATACCTTTTTTTGTTGTTGAGGAAAGCACCTTAAAGATACTTAAGATAAGGTAAAAGTATAAGTCTAGAGTTGTGAGTCGAAGTCCTATGAACAATTAGGATTCTATTATTCCAATCATCATTCTCCAACATCTAAGAATATCCAAACATTACTTCAGTCATTAAGCCTATATCTCATAAATTGCAACTCATCCTTGTTTACTAACAATGTCCAGTAATCCATAATTCATCATTTATGCTCTTAACCAAGTAACCTCAACATAACTCAATATACACCTCTTATAAGACCAATAACCACAAGTATTCTTTATTTAATTCTAAACCATTGTCCATCATCGATTTTTCCTAAAACTACACTAAGTCATTTGTTATATTTTTCCTTATCCTTCTTTTAATCAAATAACTAAAAATTGATCAATACCTATAACTAGCAATCATTCCCCCTTATAACAACACCACAAACAATACCCAAATTCAAAGTAACTCATCAATGTTGGTTTCCCAATTTCACCACATCTCATCAAATCAAATTCACAAGTCAACATTTCAATTCGATAAATGTACCCATTAAGGTACCAATCCATGATTTAACATGTGATTCACAATAAACAATCATTCAAATATATGTGCTTTGGGGTGTTCTTAACCCGTCCAAGAAAAATAAAAGCATGACGTTCCATATCACAATTTAATATACAATTAGTTACTATTGATCAAATGCATAGAAAATGTGTTAAGCATGTCAAATGGGCACCAATGTTACACTCATTCACCTACTCAACTCTCATGCCGATAATTGCGATAATCCCCCACTTACCTCTAAGGAAATTGCGTCTCGCACTAATAGAAATAATGGAATATTTTGGTTTCGGCTTCGCTCTCCGGAAGTTGAATCACTAAAAGACATGGTTCAACCATTGGAACCATTAGAATCATGAACAAACTCAAAATCACATGATTACAAGATGGAAGCTCATAGTTTAGAACCTTACCCAACGAGAAGAACACGAGATGATCAATCCTATAGCAAAAGAGAGCAAAGCTTGATGAGACTGTGATCAAAGATATCCTTGGGTGAAGAAAATCACCAATGAAAAGGTTGGTTCTCTCGAAAAAGATGAAGAGAAACCCTAGCATAGTTATAAGAGAGTGTTTAGGAGGTTTGAGAGAAGTGGAGAGTGGTTTTAGTGATGGTTTAGTTGTGGGTATAAGAATGAAAGGGTTTAAAAATATGTTAATGGCCAAAAAATTATAAAAGGTCCATGACTAGTTTTTCTACAAAACGTATTGCCTTGATTAAAGGCTTCAGATCTTCTCAAAAATTTTAAATCACTGCGACCTAATCAATTAAGTTGTTTTTGCTTTGCAAAAACTGAAAAATTCACGCAATCTAACTACTTAAGGGATCCACATAATCACTTAAGGCTACATCATCATGCATCTAATCGGTTATGGGCTAGTCCTAGCTGACTACCGGCTTTCCATTAAACTTGAATTTCACTAAAACACAAATTAATAGGCTAAGACCTATGGTCTAATCCATTAAATACCTATTCGAAGTCTTCCAAATCACACACATAAGGCTTAATCGCTTAAGAGGACAGTCTAATTGGTTAAGCTTATACTCAAACTCAAAAAAATAACACTTCAAAATATTACAATCATGAGAAATTCATTCACCCACAAGTTAAATCACAAACACACAAAATTCAGGGTGTTGCAAACTGAGCATCACAAGCTTTTATAGGCAAGACAAGGGTCCCCTTCATGAAGTGAGAATTGTAATTGTCCCTATATTGGATCCTCTATTAAGAGTCAGTAATTCTAGATTTGTAGAAGTTGTTGCCCTCTTGAATTTGCAACAACTCCCAGATTAAAGTCCGCACATTGTCAATATGTGAGCCACATACATGCTGAATTCTAACATTCTCTCACTTGGCTCACATATTAACAACGATAATTCTTATTTTGACAATTAAATATGGCCACAATTGTCAACTTAAACTTGATATAATCTCTTAGAAATTATCACACGCGAACCATGGCAATTATGTCTTAAAATAAACATTTCTTTTCATGTATTATAATGCACAACTTTTTTCTAAGTAAATAATAAACTTTATTGATTCAAATCAAATCCTTACATGACAACCTTTAATATGGACAAAGTCACATAATACAAAAGACAAATAGTAATGTAAACTAGTAAAACCCATATGAATTCCATGATTTTGAAAAACCTTAGCCGGCAATCCTTTAGTTAGTGGATCGGCAACCATGGATTATGCGTCTAGGTACTCTATGGAGACTAATCGGCAACCATGGATTATGCGTCTAGGTACTCTATGGAGACTAACTCCCTTTTGATCTCTTCTCTTACCGCCAAAAACTTAATATCAATATACTTACTTTGGCTTCCACTTTTATCACACAATATCTTTAATGATCTCTCAATGAAGTTTACAACCTTAAGACCGTAGACAAAGTTCTTCAACCATGTTATTTGTGATGAAATTTGTAGCAACCAATAAATTCTGCTTCTACAGTGGATGATGCAACAATTGTTTTTTATAAAAAAAAATTAGAAACTAAAAACAAAATTCGTTAATTTTCTAAAGACCGAAAACATATTAAGTTTCATCAATGACCATGCATTTTCAGAAGAGTTAGAATTAGAAAAGTATCCCAATTTTTCCAAAAGAAAAGAGAAAAGAACTAAAAGTATCCAAACAACACGCCAACACATTATGTTAACTTTCATTTAATAATATTTTATAGCAAAAGACCATGAAAGTGTTAAAAAAGGGTACAGGTAAGGAAACGTTAATAAATCAAATAAATGTGAAATAGAAAAGACATGGCATAACAACATGTAAAAGCCATTACTTTATTTTCTTCAGAGTGATGTTCCTCATAACACAAGACACCAACGTACAAAGCATAATCATTCCATAATTTAAATTATGATTCGGAGTTGTAATGGCAACCCTAACTTCAAGATTT
Source organism: Calophaca sinica (assembly GCA_037113605.1). NCBI lineage: Eukaryota > Viridiplantae > Streptophyta > Magnoliopsida > Fabales > Fabaceae > Calophaca > Calophaca sinica. Next base: position 76,801,607 of record CM073734.1, read on the forward strand.
TTGGAGTACCACCACCATATTGCAACTTCATGAATCAGGATTATCCACAATTTTTTTGTAATATTAAAAAGCAGGATATAATTGTATTGCATTTAACTAACATAAAGTGAGTAGCAAGTAAAATAAGTAATCCTAACTATTAATGAGAAAATATAAGGATGTACATGTAATATCAACCATTGATTTATTCATCAATGAATAACAATTGATATTGCTTGCTTTACATTCTAAAGTGAGTTACTCACTTTAGAGGAGTCGATCCGATTGTAATAGCAATTTGAAATCTTCATAGTTTCGATTAGTCATTCCATAAACGGGTGCCTTTTACAATAGGTACCAAACCAACCGGAAATCTAAACTATGACGACGAGGCAGGGCGGTAAAGGAGTATAGGCAGTCGACCTCAGGGTGGGACAGTTGAGGATCATGCCAGTCGAGGTGTGGATCGATTGGACGAGGGCGTTCAGAGTGGACTTAGATGGGGTGGGAAGGGTTTGGGGAAAATAGGGGAGGAATTGTGTGTTAGATTAATTATTCTAATTAATAAATATTATGAATTAACATTAATTAAATTTTGGGAACTACACTTAATATGATAATTATGATAGATATTACAACACTTTATCAATATGATGAATTGTATTGGTCTTTCGTTTTGAATGAATCCTGACGGGTTAAGCCATTTAATTGGTGCTCGATGAGAAATCACAGCCCTCATCTGTTAGACTATTAAATTGTTGTCCCATTAGACGGTTAACACAGTCTAAAAACTAATCAGATAGAGGAGAATCTTCTCTCATCATTGTTATCTACAAAGATGGAATCTTTCATTGACAGATACACACATCTAAATCAATTATCCATGTGTATGATTGTAGAACATGTTATAATCTCGTATCTAATTGATCTTGTTAATTGAGGCTTATAGAATTTCATCATGGTAGAGGGAGGTGGTGCAATGGCGGCGCGGGGCGACAAAGCAGTATAGGAGTGGGGCAAGGTGGCAAGAAAATTAGGTGGGCGGTGGTGACACCGGAATGGGGCAATAGCAACACAAATCAATGATTTTTTACCGGTACACGAGTATTTTTTTTTTTATACAAAACCGATACACATTGATTTTTTATTTTTATGGCATCAACTATACATAGTTAAGTGGCTCCTCCATAAACTATACACATATTTTAATTTCTATGCGATAGACGTAAACTATACATCTAGAAATTAGGGGAAATGGATTGGGTGCAGTCAATATACCATGCAGTCGCTACAGTCGCATGTAATTTTGGAATTTGGGAAAATCGGATACCGCATGCGGTAAGTGTGTCACACACACCTACACTGACTGCACCAAAATTTGACTGCGCACAGGTCAGGTCCGAAATTAAGACACACCGGGACGGCAGCGTTGTACATAAAACAGAATAATGAGTGTGCGTGGTATGTTCAAGAAGTGACCAAAACTAAAGGAGGGAGGAAAAAACAAATCCATTTTATTTATACTTTTCTTAATATTTTATACATCCATTTACCCTTTTGATTGGCTTCATTTGACTTAGTAGCACAAACACAAACACAAAGGAAAAATTTGCCATAAAGGATATAGCTTTCTGCCATATTGGTTGATTCTAAAAAAAGGAAAAAAGAAGTCTATTTCATGGGGTAAAGAAATTAGTTGTGTAGAGAGAGAGAGAGAGAGAGAGAGAGAGAGGTGGGGGCAGATTGGGTGTGATCCAACCTCACCCGATTTCAGCCAATCACAAACTCGTATTATATTACTTTTGATTTTGATGAGCTCTTCACATCACAGTCCCTCCCTCCCCACATATTCCTTATCTCCTACTCCTACCAAGCACTCGAGCAACGTTGCACGCACTACTACTACTACTCCCTCCCCCCATATCAAAGCCTTCAAATTCATCACATCACATTCATCCATCTTCCTCTCCTTCGCTGTAATTTCCTTCTACCCTTTCAACAACAACCTTTCTCCTCCTTTCATCTCCTAAACTGATTATAGATTGAACTAAATGGCAACAACTAATTCTCTCCATTCCATTCAATACCATTCTCTCATCAAACGCCACTCCCCCTCTGAGTCTCCTCCTTCCACTCTTTCAACCTCACTCTTCCTCAAACCCACCACCAACACCAACATCACTCTTTCCCACTCTTCATTATTCTCTTCTTCTTTTAACTCCTCTATCACCTTCTCTCTCTCCCAAGCAACTTCCTCCACCCCATCCACATCTCAAGCCATCTCCTATGACCTCCTCCGCCAGCTCCTCTCAGCCAAAAACTACCAACAAGCCGACGAAGAGACACGACGCCTTCTCATCGTGCTTGCAGGCGAAGCAGCTCAAAAGCGTGGCTATGTGTTCTTCTCAGAGGTCCAGTTCATCTCAGAAACTGACCTCAAAACCATTGATCAGCTCTGGAGGGAGCACAGCGACAACAAGTTTGGGTACAGTGTTCAAAAGAGAATATTTGGTAAGGTTAAAGGCGATTTCACCAAGTTCTTCATCAAGGTTGGTTGGATGAAGAAGCTTGACACTGAGATGGAACAATACAACTATAGGTCTTTTCCTACTGAGTTCAATTGGGAGCTCAATGATGATACCCCAGAGGGTCATTTGCCTTTGACAAATGCACTGAGAGGGACACAGTTGCTTAATAACATTTTTAACCATCCTGCTTTTGATGCAGTCCAAGAAGAAGAAGGTGAAGTTTCATTTGGTGACAATAAGGGTGCTGAGGAAAATGGGGCACTCAAAGGGTTAAAAGGTAATAGCTCATCATCATCATCATCTAAGCCATTGGCTCAGAAGATCTTCAAACCAGACTATAGCTTCTGAGTTCAGACAAGTTTGCATTACAACACCCCAGCTGAGTGCATAGAGAATGTAACTTAATTTGGGTTTTGAATTTTAAGTATATACATAGTAATCATTAATTTATCATCAACAGATGAAAGTAGTTGCTTTGCTTTGAATTATAATTTATCATCAGCAATTTGGCCGATGCCCTTTTACATCCTTCACTGGAGCTTGTTTAGTTTTTTTTTTTTTTACTTGATGACGCTAGCTGCTTTTTACGAACTCTTAAACTGAAGGTTCATTTGTTGCTTGTCATAATTCATAAGGGGTGAAGTGGTAACAAAAATGTTGTGCAAATCCTTGTGCACATAATGGACAAAATAATAAGGCCTGGATTCTTGCTTATTCCGTCCGTTTCTATCATGACAAACAGGCTCTTAATTCACTCAACTTGCACCGGAAATCTACCCCAAAGACAAAAATTGACTGCTGCAACTTGCGCATTTTCAATAACTTTTTACTTCTCTAGAGTCTCTGTCTCCGTCTATCTCATATTTTACCTCCATGGCTCCATTTCCTTTTTTAGACCGACACCCCCCCCCCCAAAAAAAAAACTTACATAACATCACCGGTCTCCTCTACGGTTATTCAAGACACTGTATATTCAGATTGTAAGAACAAGTCGGAGCATCATTTTATTGAGTAAAGATCCACTTAATTTCTGAAAAGAAAAGAAGAGCTCTATACTAAAGTTTTAGTTATATAAAGGTTTAATATATGTCATCGTTTAAGAAATATGTGGTCTTTATATACCCTAAAGAGCTCTCTATTTCTTGAGAAATAGAGAGAATCTCTAGGTTTTATTAGATGTACCCGCGCAAAATTCAATAGAACAAAACAAGCACTTCTCAGACCCAAAAAAAAAGAGTACAAACACTTACAGCATGTTTGATTACCCTTTTTAAAACAGTTTTCTGTTTTTTAAAACTTTAACAAGAACAAATTTTGTTCTTTGTCTCTTTTTTAAAACAGAAAAACTGTTTTTAAAAAGTGTATCAAACAGGCACTTAGTTTTTTTCAATCAAGAATAATGCTAGTGCACAACTTTTAAGGTACACACAACACTGAGGTAGCGATGAGAAAAAATAAAGAAAAAAAAAGTAAAACCAACTGTAAAAAGACAGTGAAAATTACAAATATAAGAAAATGTATATGCAAGTCACATAAAACATGAGGAAAGTAACCCTTTTTTCCATTTAGCCTATTCTCTATCTCATTCTCTCTAAAACTTCCAAATGCAGCCTAAAGTAGTGTTCTTTCCATATTGTGAAAGGAATAGCTAATGAACTAAATTTTACAACACAAAGGCGAATGGATGAAATATTAAATTTCAAAGGGTTGATGCTTTGCACGAGTTGCCTCCTCCTTCCATAACATCAAAACAAGAGTTGCCTCTTTGACGCCAGCCCTTCCAGTGCTACAAAATCTAGTACATCAAATGTTTCTTTTTTTTTAAATAAATAAAAGAAACAACGCAAAGTTTGTATTGCAACACATAAATTAGATACTTTCCACCTCAAGAAAATTAGCCACCCAACTCAGCATTACAAAAGAGAAAACTCATGCTTGACTTTAGTTTCACAAAATTCTTTTACAAACTGATAAAGAAAGCTATTTTAATTTCTGACATCATGTAGACAAAATTTAACAATGTTAAAAGGGACCACAAACTTACCAGGCAAACACTATGCACAGGGGCAAAGTCTCCTTGTGTGCTGATGTGAACCATCACAAGAAAGTATAGATTGTGTTTGAGTGAATAAACATGATCCTGGATTCTGAAAATAACGCAAAGAAAATTTAATTAAAATGTCCTTGGTATAAGTTTCATCAGCTCTGCAGAATTTCGAAGTCAAACTAACTGAATATTTCAGCCATAAACATTCTGGTCATTTAATTGGAATGTGGTCATTTAATTGGAATGCCCATGTTTCCTGACAACAGATTTCTACAAAATTAAAAGGCCAAGAACCTCTGATTTCCTTTGAAGAACGATTCAAAGAAAGACTGTTGAAAAAATTTATGGACACTGTATGATGACTACATAATAAGCATGAATTCACTTCAATATAGATGTGGAAGAAGTGAGAACATCTAAATTCAAAGCATTCCCAGCCTGGCACTGCTGCAATGGCATTGGAGTGGAAGAGAAAATGAAAAAACAACAAACCACTAGAACCATTTTCATAGCTTTTCTATAACCAACCACCACCAGACACCACCTCCAACATGGAGTGTTGAAATTAAAGCCGCCAATTCATAATGGTTCTGTCAGGGTGCGAGGCATGAAAGCATGTTTTTAAAGAGCTAAGTATACAGGGCAGCGAATTTAAATTACATTTGCAATTTTGAAGGACCCATTAAATGTATGAATGCTATGATACCATATCATCTTATTCCAATTTATATAGGGGAAAAACTACCTATTAGTTAACCACTATTAATCAGTTTCAGAAATCTAATGTTTATTATTTTCTTAAACCATAACACAACTATTACCAGATGCTTGGGGGCATCATAAACAACTTCAGCAGGTTGATCTGTTCCTACACTTGCCAAGCAAGCTCCCTTGCAGCTCATGTATTTCTGGATGCTGCCCACATAATCAAGATCAATTGATAAGATCAGTACATTAAAAGAAAAGAAACAATGTATCTACATGCATGCATGAAATTCCTTTCTCACTCAATATTGCTTTCCGTACCAACACATTATCCATGAAATGCATGTTAGCACCAAGCATCAATAAAATGTTTTCTAAATTATTTTTCCAAAGGATAAACACAAAAAAAGGGCAATCCAAAAAAGACTTTAAATACGCCTTGTAAAGATGAAACCATTCAAGTTAATAAAATTATGTGTAGTGCACAGTATGGATAAATCACACAAATTAAAGAGTACGCATGACATATATCAGCAACAGAATTTAGAATGCATTACTTACATGTCACAATGATTAAGCACCACGAGTTTATTTGGGACACATGATTGTCCTCTTGATTTGCAAACTGAATTACATGATTCGCCTTGCCTGTCAAACAAGTGATAAGAACTTCAACTGCTATGCTACAGCAAGAAAATGCAAACATTAACCTCAACTAAAAAGGAGTAATACGAATAATAATTTACCTCCCAACAACAACATTGATGCCATTCAGTCTTGCTTCTGTGAGAGTACTATTTGCCCCTCCTTCAATACATGAAAAAGAACAGTTTTCATCTAAATAAAATAAAATAGCTATAAATAGGCCAAAATCAGAAGAAAATCTGAAATATTTTTAACAAAAGACCTACAACTACAACCCATCCATATCAAGGACATGAATGTAATGTACGTATCCAAATATATTTTTTGAATATAAAGTACAATGTCATTTGAATGGATTATAGCCAGGTAGTTAACTAGCCACTGTTATTTCACTGCCAATCTCTTTCTGTCTGGGCAAAACCAGTATACTAGGATTAGAAGAGGCTATCTGTATCACTAACTGATGGGGTTTTAGAATCTGCACCTTGATCGGTCAAATTAGAATTAGGAACTGAACAAAATTACAAAGCATTCACTAATATAACAAATTTCTTCTGCAAACTTACCAGAAGAATTTGATGGTAGAGAAAAGCAGTGGTGGAAATCACTAAGATAAGCATTTTCATGAACCTGAAACATTAAACACCAAGATAGAAACATTGGCCACTTATCGTAAACAGGGTTTTCAAACTCTTGAGCTAACTCTTAGACTCTAACAAGTTTATAATCCTAGGTTACAAATATAAGTTAACTCTCATGCAAACTCTTTTTGTCAAACTCACAAGAGTTTAAGTAAACTCTCCATTCTACTAACAAGTTAATGAGTCTGAATTTAGATTTAGACATAGTTTTGGCCTCAAAAAGCGATGTTTGGTTGATTTTGTTGGGTACTTGATTTGAGATGCCTCCATTGTGCAATATGTATTGGGTTTATGAACTTAATAATATTTTGTTCTGTTTCGTCAAACACTACAAAATAATGTCAGGGGAGCCAGGTATAGTACTATAGTTGGGTCAAGTATTGTGTTATGTTTTTGGCTCATTTCTTTTATTTGCTTTATTTTAAGTTGGAATTTTCAATATTAATTATGAATATACTGTTTAATATATTTGGTTGTTAAATTTTTTTTAATAAAATGTTTTTAAAATTTCTAAAGTATGTAATTTCTTACAAGTTTACAATTGGAGCTTACTAGGGCTCCATAAGTTTACCTAAACTCCCAAATTTAACAGCGTTGATTGTAAATGTGAATAGTAAGAAAATATAAAGATAATGGACACCAAGATATCTGCAAGACTACTTATTAGACCTATGTTACAAAATAGGCAAGAGAGTCTGTTCAGGGTGGCATATTGTTCTTCGTACACCTAAAAATCACGTGAGGCTCCTATTACTCTTGCATATATCTGAAATAGTAAGTTAGTAACCACTATCTGACTCCATTTTAGCATGTCTAAAAGGAAAAAGTTGTACAGGGTAAACTCATGCACAACAGATTAAAAGGGGACATAGTCATATAACATTACAGCCTAGTAATTTGAGATAAAATCAAAGAACAAAAAATATGCTCCAAATAAATTGTTATGCTGATTGTGAGATAAAAGTGCAAGAGCATACAGTCAACTCCTTCCCCATAAATTCCTAGAGCTAGACTACTATGCAAAGCTTCCTCTGACAAGAAGATAAGTTGCCATGAAAAGAGTTTTATGAATAGAATAAGCAACCTGGTTAATGTGGGGAGTGTATGGTATTCAAGGTATTAACCTTATAAGAAAATTTCTAAAACAAAGATACAATTTCAAGAACAATAACATAGCAGGAACGCAGGAGTTTACTCACCACACTCTCAGAACTATGACGACATCTCCCAGCACAGTAGTCAAAAACACTTTCATAAGTCCCTGCCAAAAATCAATATGATGTGTGTTTGAAACTAATAAATCAAACTGACCTTATCTATATAACTCTAACATGCACAAGAGACTTTTAGTCACATAAAACCAGTTAGCAGCTAGACATCCTAGCTGAAGAGGAAAGGGAAAAAAAGGGTTTTGGGAAGGGGGAATCTCTTTGTTTATGCTTATCAAATCCTTCCTTTTTACATGCCACGCTATTGATTAGAAACATATATATCTATTTTATCATCTATTTAAGAAACTTAACTACACTAAGGACACGTGGTAAAAACTCATTCATCTGTTTTCGCGCCAAAAACCATTTTTACACCAGAAACTTAACTACGCTATAGGTTCAGTTTTTCTTTGACATCTGTGCTAGCACGGGTGATTCTCTCGCCTAGTTTCTATACAAGAAACTTAACTACACTAAGAACATGTGGCAAAAACTAATTCATATATTTTCGCACCAAAACCCATTTTCTCACAAAAAAAAAAACTTAACTATACTCTAAAAACTTTTAAATACACTGTAGATTCCATTTTTCTTTGCCACTGAGCACGAGTTCTCTCGGCTAGTATCTATGAAGTGAGAACTCTAGGCTAGTTAATTGAAGGCTCTAAACACAAGTTCAAACTTCAAACCAAACAAAATTGCAAAGTAATAAGACAAAAAAATTACTTGCAGTAGTAGGTTTGGCAATCTTCGTCTTCAGCACTTGTTCCTTGCTTGTCTGTTTAATTAAGCCCATGAACACTTAACCCTTGGCATCGGCGAAAGAGAGAAGAAAAGCAAATCGCAGGTAAGAGATTACCAGTGCAGGATTGAGACAGCACGAAACACAATATTCATAAGAGTTGCAACATTGTGAAAGAAGATTGCATCCACTGCAAATAGCAACAACAAAAAAAAAAATCACAGAGTGAGATGGCATAGTGGGCAACTGTTTGTTCCCCTCAATTTCAAAGTAAGATTGAAGGAGTTAGTTAGGAAACAAACTCACTGACAAGAGAATTTCTCCCCAGTTTGAGGGCAGCAGCGAGACTTCGAACTAACGGAAAGAGTACTACATACATAACCTACCAAAATGCAAATATAAAGCCAACATTTTAATATCCAATTAAAAAAAGAAAAAGAAAAACATTGTAAATAAATATACCGTTATCGTCGGAAAGAAGGTATCTCCCTTGAACGGTGTTTTTGCAGAAAGGAATGATTTGAAAGCCAATATCCTTCCTGATAGCGGATGAAAAGTGGAAGAGAAATGGAAGGAAGAATAGTAATGTTATGGTGGTCCTGGATGCGGAGACTCCCATCGTAAAACCATGTGCTTCGATTCAATTGCCGGTCTCAAACCTCGACCTTCACCGTTCCCAGATTCCCAAGGGACGGGTACGCAGTGCTGATTGATCCTTTTTTCTAGCGGACCCCACGCACGATGCCCAATAACACCTTCTTCATGAATTTGGGTTTAGCTATAATGGGCCTGATTTAGGCTTTTATTTTCAAACCTCCCCCACTTAATTTTTCCACCTCCCCTTTTATTTGAAAGGTCAATAATGCTCCTCCTCTTTTTCTCCCCACTCCCTCCTCTTTTTCTTCCTTCTTCCTCGGTTCACCTCCCCACCTCCCCCTACTCCCTCTTTTTATTCCCCATTCTCAGCTCACCCTCCCACTCTCTCTCACGATTCCTCTCTCAATCAATCTATCTCCCAACCCCAACCTCAGCGTCGCATTGTCCCGTCGCAACTGTCACGGGCATCCCGGCCACCGTCAATACAGGTGCGTTCATCCTCTTTTTTTTTCTGCGATTTCAAACTTTCCGGAATCTTGTTTCCGGACACTTCCGGCAACAGGAATCCGGACGTTATTTATTTTCAAAACATCCGGATTCATATTTCCGATACGTTCCAGAAACAAGATTCCAGAGTTAAGTCAGTTTTGAATTTATTCTTGAAAGCTTTTGTGAGTGTTTGTGATTTTCAGCGTAAACAGAAAGGTCAATCTCTTGGACATGGATTGTTCAAAATACTTCGTCACCGCACTTCATGCTAATAGGGTAAGTTTGGTTTTTACAGCATCGTTTCGTTTTCGTTGATTAGTCATTAATGCTTAACAATCTCGCACCGCTCCTTTAACAGTTTTTTTTTGTGTTTAATAGGATTATATGTCAATTCCCTGTTGGTTTTACCAGCGCCGGATGCATGGTCGTCAAACCAACAACGTGACTATGGAAGACTCCGTGGGAAACACCTTTTGCGTGTTACGTAGAGGTGGTTGACGGTCGGCCATTCTTAGTCACCGAAGCAAATCGTATACGAAGTCTTTACCTCATCTCAAATGGTGCTTTGATAGAAATGAGATACATTAAACGTTCTCATTTTAAGTTTAACATTCCTATGTCTGGTGAACCACTTGTAGAAGACGAAGTTGCTGAACCACTTGTGGAAGACAAAGGTCCTGATTCGGGTTCAGTTGTAGCAGAATAACATGATGATGCAGTTTCTTACATTGATGAAAAATTTAAATATGTAGTTTCTGATGATAATGATGATGGAGACGCTGTAGACAGTGGGCTAGGTGGTAACTAAATGTCAATTAATTTATGATTACTAGCAGTGGGCTTTACTTGGGCTTTTTGTGTTGTCGCTGGACTAAGATTACCAATGCATCTTTTTTTTTTCTTTCTTTCTTTGTTGGTTGGTTATGTAATTAATAAATCCTAGAAAATGTTATGTGCAACTGCAACCTACTATGTCAATGAACAATGTTATCTTCATCCTGAAAGTAGAACCCTTCTGTTATTCACATATAACATTTTCTTAAGTACTTCGAATGCTTAAAAAAATGAAGATCTAGGTTTCAACCATTGCTTCCACGAGGAATTTAGTTTTTGGAATTAAGTCAGTTTTGATACTTGTGTTTGAACTTTTAATTTAACTGAAATTTAGTTTGGAATGAAGAGGAATAGAGATTGGAAGAAATTGGAAGGGAAGCAAATTATGCCTCTGCAAGAATCTGAAAATAAAGGTTCCGGAACACATGTTGCCATAATCTCCCGGCAACAAGATTTCAGATATTTTCAAATTTTATAACTACCGGATTCTTGTTGTCGAGTAGTTCCGGCAACATGTTTCCGAAAATACATATTCAAGATTTTCAACGTCCGGATTCTTGTTGTTAGGGATTTTCAGAAATAAGTTTCTGGAAAAAGTAAATTCGCAGAAAAAAATAAACCAGACAAGCATCGATATGGGGACGATGGAAGAGGGAGTAGCAGCGAAGATGGACGGTGGGATGTGGCGGAGGGAACGGGGGAAGATGGACGCTGGGAGGTGGCGGAGGGAACGAGGAGGGAAGATGGACGGTGGGAGGTGGACGGTGGTCTCGAGGGAGAGGAAAAAGATAAGGGAGGGGAAGTTTAGGGACAAGGGTACTTTGGTCTTTTTGGGGAGAGGGGAGGTGTGAAAATCAAAATGGGGAGGTGGGAAAATCATGGGCCCCTGATTTATCTGTTTAGGGTACAACGACTTTGGACCGACTCATGTTGGCCATAAAAAAATTAAATAAAAGAAAGGGAGCAGTTTTAAAAATAAAAAATTGGAGAGATATTCATTTAAGGGTGGACATTGTGCAATATGAGGGAACATGAGAGAAATAGACATGAGAGAATCTGTTCCCCCAAACTATACCTTCTGACACGAAAAACTATTGGCGTAAGTGAACATAGAGTGTAGAGGAAAAATGGGGAAGTTATAGCGAGAGAAAGTATAATTAAGTGAGAGATAGAGATGATGTAAGAGGTGTAGAGAAAAGTTGACACGAGAGGATCCAGATCCGTGCTACGAAGATTTTGGATCTAGTTCCTCTTAAGTGAGCAACTCAATAAAGTGTAAATTAAGTACTCTCAACATATTGACAAAAAAATAATAATCTCAACCATCGATAAAAAATCAGTGATTAATATTTCATATACACGCATAACAAATCATTTTTTATTTTTTATTAATGATTAAAATTATTTACTTTACTCTCTATTCACTTTAGGGAAGACGAATTCTAAGATTTTTATGCGTAAACTTGTTACTAGGGATGGCAATTGAACCTAGGTCCACTGGGCACCCGCAAAAAAACCCTGCAATGGCAGGATAAATACCCGCTTTATGGGTCTGGGTCTGGCCTGGGCCTGGATAATTACCCATAAATCTGAGTGAGTATGAGTGCAGATACAGACACTCTAGTGTCTAGCCCGCCCCGCAGCCAGCATATTAATGAATAATAACAACGTTCGATAAATAATAATAATTTTTCTTTTCCAGAGACGTGGTTACAAAAATGGGATACGATAGAATTGGAATTGCGAAACAAGATGGTCCTTAATAAGCACTATAAATTTATAATTGGTACAATAATTTACAGTGCTGTTAATTGAACACAGTACTCGACAACAATACGCGACACCACCTCGTCCGTACTGTACGGACCACGTGTCCGTACTGTACGGACCAAGTGTCCACAGTACAGACCCCACTTTTTTTTAATAAAAAAAAAATCCAAATTTTTTTATCTGGTTAACGAAGTTCATTTATCTGGTTAATGGTTCTCATTATCTGGTAAATGCCAACACTGAAACTTAACATATTTCATTTATTTATCTGGTTAACGAAGTTCACTTATCTGGTTAATGGTTCACATTATTTGGTGAATGTCAAACTCACGTTTCATTTTATTTATCTGGTTAACGAAGTTCACTTATCTGGTTAATGGTTCTCATTATCTGTTGAATGCTAATCCTGGAACTTAACACATTCCATTTATTTATCTGGTTAACGAAGTTCACTTATCTGGTTAATGGTTCACATTATCTGGTGAATGACAAACTCACATTCCATTTATTTATCTGGTTAATCAAGTTCAAATATCTGGTTAATGCAGTTCATTATCTGGTTAATGTCAAACATTTTTTTAACAAGTTAAAAAAATCTAAAAAAATAATAAAAACTTTTTTTTGAAAAAAAAACTTTGTCCGTACTGTACGGACCGTATACACGTACAGTAAAACCGTATGCTATACGGTGTCTGTGTCAAATATTGTGTTTAAAAATCATTTCTCATCATTTAAGCTGGTTTTCATCCTTCAACTTAGTATCATTACCCCTTTTTACTAGGATAATTAGAATTAGATTACTAACCAAGTTTGCAACTATTTCTTTATCAGAACAAATAATATTTTTTCTTTTTTAAAATTTAAAATTATCAAAATTATAATTTTATATTAAATTATCAAAATATTAAATAGAATTAATTAATTTATCTATCTATTTTTTTTTTACCGGAATCTATCTAATTAATCTATCTACTTTTTCTTAACAGAATCTACTCATTGTAATACATACTTGTTTTCATATTTTGGATTTTTTATTTGGCTAAATACTATGATTTGTAATATTTTAGAGTTGATTTGAAAGATTTTTGGATCGTATATGATGTTCTTTTCATTATTTATTGTCTTTTTTATGGTTAAGTGCGGGTGGCAGGTGCGGGTACTAGCACTTAGGTACCCAACGAGTATTGGGACGGGCACTAAACTTTTTACTCACGCGGGTATAGGTTCGGGTACGGACACTTTTTTTAAATGTGGGTATGAAAATGGGTACTATACTACCCTGGCCTGAGAGTGCCCATTACCATTCCTACCGGTTACCCACTAAAATATTTTTTTTCAAATACCCTCATCACTTCTACCTTTGTTTTGCGTCCCTCCGCCCACCACTACCGCTTTCGGTGGCGACCCCCTCAACAACCACTACCAATATTGCAACAAAGATCTTTGCTCCGTAACAACTGTCGTCTTCTTCGCATGTACAATGCGTCTATTTTTCTCTGTATTGCAAGTTTCCGAATATCCAATTTTCGGACGAATATGTGGAACACAAGATTTGGACACTCAGATTTCGGAATAAATATTTTTCTTTTGGTTCTGTAAGATCAATCTTCATGTGTGTTTAGGGCAGTAAATATATATATTATATGAATATTGAAGAATAATACATGATGTATCACGAAGTGTACAAACCAACTACACACATTATGGATTGTATTGATGCAACCTTTTTTGTTTGCTTATAGGGTTGAGGAATAACTCATTGCCACTATCGCCATGGTAGAAGGCCCTTCAAATGGTCCTTGAGAGAACACAAAATTTGAAATCCACTTGCTTCCTTTTCCTTTCTATTTTTCGGAACACCAAAAAAAGCCCTATTCAGTACAAGCGGTGACAACAAACCTATACCAAGAGCCTGCTGCTAAAACCTATCTCTCTTAACATCAAGACCGATCATTGTGCCCTTTATCTTTGAGATGCAATTCATAGAAACAGGTGAAAGAAAATGGGTGGCTGCCATAGCGCTTGGGATAGACTTCACGAAGATCAAACCATGCGACAAAAGAAAGGGAAGTGCCACAAATAGCGGCGCCGTGACATGAGGAGACTCGCACTGTGGAGGCATAAAAGACCGCGGTGAGGTCACACGGTTAAGAGCTCATATGTGGAGAAGCAAGCATGCTTTAAGATAACGAAACAGTGAAAAAAAATTAATGAAACGAAAGAATGAGGGAATTAATGAAAAGAGAGAAATTTTACTATATACCCTATCAGTGGATGGCAAAATGGAACTCAAAAAGTGGACTTTGAAGCTGTGAAGTTTAGAGAGAGAAAGAGGGTTGGGTCACCGTTTGCTGAAGATTCTCTGACGTTGGCAGATGGGAGAAAGAGACGCAAAGACATGATCCACCGTGGAGGATGCATCATAAGATCCAATAGAGATGTTCGATCCAACGGTTCTTAGTCATAGTCTAGGGCTGGTCTTTAGATTTTGTGTGCCTGGACGAACTAAAAAAATGATGCCATTGTAATTATTTGAATATTATACTTCTTGCATTTTTTCTTGCAAAATCATTAATAATCCGTTCATAATCAAGGTTCTTTAAAAGTCATTTTCAATAGAAATCAAAGCAAGAATATTTAATTTATTTTGTTAAATAGTAGATGGCAAATAAATTTTTACAATTTCAATTTTGAAAAACTTCTTTCAGCAAATGCAACAGTAACATGAATAGTTAATATTATTTTATAAGTTGTGCATGCATTAGGAAAACAATTAAATGTCTTCAAAGAATTCAATATCATATAGTTTGATTTTGATTCAACTTAAAACCCCTCTAATGACTTTCAATTCTTCAAATAGAATTTCACAATGTTTTAGGTAAGTCTCAAGATGTTTGCAACATGATTTCAAGTTCTTATCAGAGAATGATCTAAGACTTTCAATACTAAATATAAATCCAAAAATCTCCTCATACGTGCTATACTACTCAAATCTTTTAGTAAGTGAGTCAATTGATTGATCTACAATATATAAAAAATAATGAATCCAAAAAGACTCATCAGCAGACTCAATGTTCGGTTGTGTGCATTCAAAGGAATTTTCATCATAATGTTTTTTCCCTACGAATTTGACATTTTTGAGCAAAAACACATTCAATCTCAATTTCATTCGCAATTTTACGGCACTAACAATAGCATTTACATATCCAAGTTCTCTATATTTTTCTAAGTAGCTAATCAAACTTTTTACTAATTCTATAGCCACATCAATATGCAAATATGCATGTCTTTTTTCTACAAATTTTTGTTAACTTTATATAATATATATAATTTTAAAAATATAACATTTTTATTTAAATATTTGTATGAGTAATGCTATATGTAGCGAAAAACATTTTCGCGAATCTCACAAGAACTCAGAGGCATAACAAATTGAAATCTCAAGCCGACCCACACACAAATAAAAGCTACAGTAACACGGGGAGAACAAGACCTTTGGTATGGTCCTCATCAATGTGAGAGAAGCCCAATAGCTGATGTGACATCAAAGACTAATAGGAACATCATTTGCTACGTATACAACTACTGTAGGAACATAGAAAAATGTAGTTTTTATTTATGACAAAGATGAAAAACAAAGTGGGGTTGAAATGTTGAATATGTTAGTACAGAGAGGCTTAGAATTTGTAGCTGTTAACAAGCTTTGAAGTTTTTTTTTCCATTGTCCTAAAAGGTTCGTGAGATTCGAGACCATTTTTTTCCGTGACATATAGTATTATTCATTTGTATATACTACTAAGTAAAAAAAAATTGGTGCCCCAAAAAAATGGGGCCCTGGGCGGTCGCCCATCCCGCCTATACTCAGGGCTACCACTGTCATAATCCATAATTAAATGTTGGTTCACCGTAGACGCCACCCATTGTGAAATCTCACTCAAACATATCTCTCTTGTTCATTGTTCATGCCATCACGACGCATGTAAAACGCGGTGGGACTCAATATACTGATCCATATTTTACTATTAAAAAATTACCTTCCTTCCGTATACAGCATTTTTCAAGTGATTTAGCATGATTTGTCATTTGTAAAAAAAAAAAAGCATGATTTGTCATTTAATGAAAGTAAAAGTGAAAAGAACACTTTGTTAAAAATATCATAGCGCGTGGCATCTTGAATTCCTTTCGCCGTAAAAAAGTATATAAAATAATTGCTGGTGGATTACCTAGCTACCAATAGGCTTAATATATGTTCATGTAATCAATGAAAGAACTCTTGGGTTGTGATTTCTTTAAAAATTAAATTAACAAATGAGATTTATAATAGTATCAAAAGGAGGAAGATTAAACAAATGGATCCATATGCTCATGCCCTTGCTTCATCATTTGAAGATATATAACGAGGGATCAAACAAGACGAATATCAAAGCTAGAGCCAAAATAAGTTGGCTTGTCGTTTTTGGTTCCTTTCCATCATTATTGCCGTCTCAAATAACAATATTGTATTATATGAATTTTGATATATGACATTCACATTCATATATAAAATTCATATGCTTCCACAATAACATTGCAAGTTACTTAACAACGTAGCTAGGCAGTAGCATGGCTTACAAGCTGTAACATGCAAGTCAAAAAGAGAAAGACAAGAAAGAGAACTTTCCTTTTCATAATCCAATCATATTTCGGACCGTTGGGCCTTTTCGGTGGTGTAATAATTATAATTATTACTAAGGACAATAATATAACAAAATAATACTCAAATTTTAATGTAAAAAATATTTTTAACAAATTTGATTCATTAAGAATACTTTAAAAAAATTAAAATTATCAAGTCATAAATTTTATTTACTATATACACTAGCCCTTCAAATTGAAGCATGGATTTTATTTTTGTCTATAAAAACGTTAGAAACATTGATTTTTGTCAACAAAAAAAAAATAGAAACATTTTATGGTTGTTAAACTAAGAAATGATATAAATTGAGGAAATGGTTAACCACACTTGCCATTTGGCTTGGCTCGACGCTGAGTGGTTTGCGCGTTCATTAATGATCACATTGCGCAATCGAGTCATCGTGCTGTCAACTTCCCGATCACACCTACGGTGACGTTAGCGTTTTATTTTCCTTTTAATATTTGTTCCTTTCTTTCTTAGCAAAATTGTTGTTTCAGCTTCATTTCGCAGTTCAATAGTTATTAGTAGTAACACCAGAAAACATGTCGTTGCTGGAATGAAAACGTTATTTTCCAACGACGTTGATATCCAACCGTAAACCACACAAATTGTCGGGGGAGAATTGAATTGAACCCATGACCCCATTGCCATTACCATTATCATAATTATAATTATTATTCTAAGGTGCTATTTTTATTTACCTCGTTTAATTCCTTTAAATTTGATCCTAAGCTTTAATTTCTGAAATCTGTGTCTGGTTTATCAGATCGCGTTCGGAGACACTTGAATCTGCAACGAAGTAGAGTTTCTTTGTTTGGATTTTGGGTAAGTCAATGTAGCTTAGTTTCCATCATCTGTTTGATTCTAAAATCCCGAGGCTGTAATTCTCTTTCTTCTTTTGAGCTCAGAAAACTATGATTGAGTTTTAGTTTTAATTTTTAATCTTATTTCTTGCTTCTAAGTTGTAAGTTGCGATAGTAAGCATGATGAATTGTAATTATTCTAGTGAATTTAAGTTGTCATTACTGGAATGTGTGAATTGTGGTTGGTGGCTGCTTTGTTTGTGAGGAGATTATTGAGGGGAGGAGGGTTTGTGATTCAGTAGCAAAATGGGGGTTATGTCCAGGCGGGTTGTGCCTGTCTGTGGCAACCTCTGTTGCATTTGTCCTGCTCTGCGTGCTAGCTCGAGACAACCGGTGAAACGCTACAAGAAGTTGCTAGCTGATATTTTCCCTCGTAATCAGGTGACTTTTTCAGCTTATGTTATGCCATTTCATTTCAGATATCAGCTTCCCTTGTTAGTTGTTACTTATGTGAGTTACCAACTTACTATGGTTTGCATAGCAGTCAGTTACTTGATGAGTTGTTTAACATTTAGCCATTACTGGTTCCAAACATTTATTCTGAAAACCAGTGACTATAAAAACAATATATGTTTGACTCTATTCATCAAGGTACCGGTATCTGGAAAAAAAACACGGGTACTGCAAGAAGTTTGATGTTGCAATTACTTGTGAATATGTGCATGAGATGGTTTTTAAGTTTTCTGAAGGTTGGGGCTTTATTGTTTAAAAATGCCACTCCGTTATAACTTAATAATGTGTTTTTAAATCTAGGTTTTGCACTTAGTTTACCGTATTTTAGCTTTTTTTTTTTTTTTTTTTTTTAACTCTTACTAGTAACTAGTAATTACTCCCCTCGTCTCATACTATTTGTCATTTAGATAAATATTTTAAATGCCTTGGACCCTTTGTCTCTCCCCTCCATCTGATGTGCATGATGTTTACTGTGTTTGGCAGGAGGCTGAACCTAATGATAGAAAAATTGGAAAGCTATGTGACTATGCTTCTAAGAATCCATTGAGAATTCCTAAGGTAATACTATTCTTGAAAGTCTTTGATTTTTTTTTTGTCACTTCTGTTCTGGTTCGGTTGCGTCATGTGATTAAGACAAACTATGATGTGGTGGAGACAATTAAAATAACATTTCTCTTGGGAAACTATTCAATTTGATTAATGTGATATTATGGTAAAGCTATTTCTTGGATCATTATCCAAATCCAAAGTTATCTTTGTTGGGGTTTAAAATCATATTGGCTTCCAGCTAAGTTTTTCTGGTGTTTTATCTTTGCAGATTACTGATAACTTGGAGCAAATATGTTACAAAGATTTGCGTAATGAAGTCTTTGGTTCAGTGAAAGTTGTCTTGTGCATATACAGGAAATTCTTATCGTCATGTAAGGAGCAGATGTAAGTTTTATAACATATACATAGATTGTCATCAATTCTGGCAAACGTCACTTCCACTGAGTTGTTTTAGTTTGCCATAACAAAACTGAACACTTTAAAGTACATTTTTGTGCGTAAAATTTCACTCTGAAAACTTCCAGTCACTGTTTCTGTAAACATAATACGCTCTTGATATCTAATCCAATGAGAAACCTTTTTCTTTTAACTTCTGCATCCATCTTAAGTCACTGAATACATCTAATGCGTGATCCTTTGACGTTATTTTTATTTATTTACGATAATCTGTACAGTGAGTTGAATATGAGTTGTGTTAAATACGTTTCAAGGAGTATAAAAAATAAAAAGGTATAAAATATGATGCCAATGAAAACTTCTATTTCATATAATATCAACAACTTTATATTTTGATGCAATATAAGACAGTGCCATTTTTTCTTGTACAATAAAGTTGTGGTTCCTTTGTTTTCTATTGTTGGATTGCCACTTCTTTTTATTGCAAATATGTGATGGTATTCAACTAATACTTCTTGATCTTGCAGGCCGCTTTTTGCCGGTAGTATATTAGAGATAATTCGGACTCTTCTAGAACAAACCCGAATTGATGAAATCAGGATCTTAGGCTGCAACACTCTTTTTGATTTCATAGATTGCCAGGTATTTGGTTATTAAACCTTTCTGATTTGTTGAAGTTAATATCGCTGTGTGGTTGGCTTCTGTAGATGTTGTGTAGTAAGAGATCTGCCACCTGTTTTAAAAATTCATTTACTTAAATTTAACTTTCTGGACTCTGGGTGGAAGTTGATGGTGGTAGTAAAATTGGATACCCCCGAGCTCAAAAACCATGGTGGCTTATTGGTGCTAACTGCATTATATCTCTTGCTACTTGCTATATATTGCATTTAGTAGACCATGACCAATAATATTTTCTTCCACATTTTTTGTTTCTGTGAATGGGAAAAGTTTTTTTTTTGTGATCCTGACTTTTTAAGTTAAAAATAGACAGATGGTACATTCATGTTCAACTTGGAGGGTTTTATTCCTAAACTATGTCAATTGGCTCAAGAAATTGGGGAAGATGAGCGAGCTCTGCGTCTCCGTTCAGCTGGACTACAAACTCTATCCTATATGGTACTGTTACATACGTTCCTGTAACGATTAAGGACTGCTCTTTTTTATATTGATCAAATACACACAAGAAACTAGACAACGTAACTATTTTTTATGAATGTAAACTCTCTGCAGAGGAATAGAATGCAACTCTGCGGATTAGGATAAACTTATGGTCCTTACCAGTTCTAGTGATTACTTGTGAAATGGCAGTTTATATAATAATAATAATAGTATGTAGAGAACAAGGGAAGAAAATACTTTCTTGTATTACTCAGCAGACTAAGGCTGTTTATATAGAAAAAAATACATTAATGATTTCCTAAAATAGAAGATACTAATTAATAATAAAATACAATCAAATCTGACGAAATAAATATAAAATAAAATCTAAGAGAATATTATCGGGATTGGGCCTGATTCTCCAACACCCCCCTCAAGTTGGTGCATAGATATCTGTCATGCCCAACTTGCCTATTAACCGCTCAAAATTGAGTCTGGCCAAGCTCTTGGTCAGAATGTCCGCAGTTTGCTGATTAGAAGTCACAAAAGGCAAACAGATAATTCCAACATTCAGTTTTTCTTTTATGAAATGGCGGTCAATCTCAATATGATTGGTCCTATCATGCTGAACAGGATTATGAGTTATACTTATTGCGGCCTTACTGTCACAATAGAGCTTCAAAGGTAGATCAACTGTCGCTCTAAGTTCCTTTAAGACTCTGTAAATCCATAAGCCTTCACAAATACCTTGAGCCATTGCTCTAAACTCGGCTTCTGCACTGCTTCTAGCAACAACTCCTTGTTTCTTACTTCTCCAAGTAACCAGATTTCCCCACACATTGGTACAATATCCAGTTGTGAATTTCCTGTCGATAATCGAATCCAAATTTAATCAGATCTCAGAAGATGGCAACATTCTTCTCATCGCTTTTCTTAAAATACAAGCCCTTCCGGGTTGGTCTTTAAGTATCTTAAGATCACAGATATCGCCTCAAGATGTTCTTCATAGAGAGAGTGCATGAACTGACTTACAACACTCACAGAGAATGCAATATCAGGCCTGGTGTGGGATAGGTAAATTAGTTTACCAACTAGCCTCTGGTATCTGCCAATATCAACCGGAACACTACCCTTCTCCCACAGCTTCATATTAGGATCCATGGGAGTGTCTGCTGGCCTACATCCACTCATCCCAGTTTCCTCCAAGAGATCCAGAATGTACTTTCTTTGGGAGACTACAATTCCCTTCTTTGAGCGAGCAACCTCCATGCCAAGGAAATATTTCAATGCTCCCAAATCCTTGATCTCAAATTCTGCTGCTAAGTTTCTCTTTAATCTCTCCATTTCTACCGTATCATTTTCGGTGAGGATGATGTCATCTACATAGACTATCAAAACAGCGATTTTTCCATTAGGAGAAAATTTTGTGAACAATGTGTGATCTGCTTGTCCTTGAGTGTATCCCTGTCTTTTTACTGACTGGGTGAACCTTTCAAACCAAGCTCTTGGAGATTGTTTAAGGCCATAGAGTGATTTCTCCAACTTACACACCTTTGACGCAAATTTTCTTTCAAAGCAGGAGGACAGTCCATGTATACTTCTTCCTCTAAGTCACCATTGAGAAAGACATTCTTCATATCAAGTTGATTCAGTGGCCAGTCTAAGTTGGCAGCAAGAGATAGAAGAATTCTGACAGTGTTTAACTTTGCAACAGGGGCAAAAGTCTCTAAGTAGTCTATGCCATAAGTCTGGGTGAAGCCTTTAGCCACCAACCGAGCCTTGTACCTTTCAATTGAATTATCTGAGTTGTACTTCACAATGAAAACCCACTTACAACCCACAGTCTTCTTTCCTTTTGGTAACGTCACAACTCTCCAAGTTTTGTTCTTCTCAAGGGCTCTCATCTCCTCAAACACAGCTTCCTTCCACTTTGGAACTTTTAGAGCTTCCTGTACATTTTTTGGAATTTCTACAGCAGATAACTGAGAGGTAAATGCAGCAAAAGAGGATGACAAATTTGAATATGACACATACTTGGATAGAGGATGCTTAGTACAAGATCTAATACCTTTCCTAAGCGCTATAGGGAGATCTATTGCAGAAGATTCATCATGACCTATAGGTTCGAAGAAGACTTACAGTGTCGGAGTTCACTAGGTGAATTTTCTCTTGGTTCGGACTCTTGGCAGTGCTGGAGAGTGAGTTCCTTATTTCCTTTCTTATGGTTTTTCTTCTCGAAGACCTTTCCCTTCCAAGTTTTGTCACCATCATTGAACCTATTTCTTGTCTCTTTATGGGAATCATTTTGTTGTGGCATTACGGTTGATTCATCACCAGTTTCACAGGCTTGTTGGTCATGCTTTTGATTTAAAGATGTCGCCTCAGAATCAATGAAAACCTCTTCCATAGTGGGAATGGGTTCAGGTAAGGATTCATGGGCATTTTCTTTTGGTGCAACACAATTAGTACAAGATCTAATACCTTTCCTAAGCGCTATAGGGAGATCTATTGCAGAAGATTCATCATGACCTATAGGTTCAGAAGAAGACTTACCTGTGTCAGGTTCACTAGGTGAATTTTCTCTTGGTTCGGACTCTTGGCAGTGCTGGAGAGTGAGTTCCTTATTTCCTTTCTTATGGTTTTTCTTCTCGAAGACCTTTCCCTTCCAAGTTTTGTCACCATCATTGAACCTATTTCTTGTCTCTTTATGGGAATCATTTTGTTGTGGCATTACGGTTGATTCATCACCAGTTTCACAGGCTTGTTGGTCATGCTTTTGATTTAAAGATGTCGCCTCAGAATCAATGAAAACCTCTTCCATAGTGGGAATGGGTTCAGGTAAGGATTCATGGGCATTTTCTTTTGGTGCAACACAATCAGTCTCAGACTCTTGTAACAAATAAACATTATCCAAAAAATGGTGTTTTCAAACGAATCTTTTTCAAATGAATCTTCTTTTGGATTCCTCCCCAAAGATGAATGTCATTGAAATAAGGTTGTTTTTCAAAAAATGTGGCATCCATAGTCACAAAAACCTTTTTGGATTTTGGATCAAAACACTTATAACCTTTTTGGGTAGGGGAGTAACCAATGAAAACACATTTTATAGCTCGTGGTTCTAATTTTCCTAGATGCTTATGGTCATGAACAAAAGTAGTACACCCAAAGATTTTCAATGGCAAATCAGCTGAAACACGAGCCATGGGAAAACAATTTTTGAAAACATTGAGAGGAGTTTGAAATTGTAAGACTTTGGATGGCATACGGTTAATTAAATATGCAGCAGTCAAAACAGCCTCACCCCATAGGTATTTTGGCACCTTATTTTCAAAGAGTAAGGCACGAGCCACCTCAAGAAGGTGTCTATTCTTCCTTTCCGCAATCCCATTTTGTTGGGGTGTATTAGTACAAGAACTATGATGCACAACACCATTTTCAAGAAAAAAATCTCCTAAAATCATGTTGAAATATTCTTTCCCGTTGTCACTTCTAAAGACTTGAATATTAGTTTGGAATTGAGTTTGCACCATTTTGTAGAAGTTTTTGACAGCTTGTCCAACTTCAGATTTTTCTTTTAACAAGTATACCCAACAAAGTCTAGTGTGGTCATCTATAAAAGTTATAAACCACTTTTTGTTAGAAAAAGTATTTATTCTATTTGGACCCCAAACATCACCGTGAATAATCGCAAAAGGTTTAGATTCTTTATAAGGTTGAATAGGAAATGAAGAACGATGATGTTTTGCAAACTCGCAGGTTTCACAATGAAATAAAGATGGGTCTTTATCATTAAACAATTTTGGAAAAAGATGTTTCAAATAACAGAAACTTGGATGTCCCAATCGTAAATGCCATAATATAATGTCATCATTACTACTAGAAACAAAAATAGATTCAAAACAGGAACTTATAGATTGAACTTGTGGTCTGGAGTTGATTCCATCTTCAAGGTAGTAGAGTCCCCCACTCTCTTTAGCAGTGCCAATCGTCTTCCCCGATTGCAAACTCGCAGGTTTCACAATGAAATAAAGATGGGTCTTTATCATTAAACAATTTTGGAAAAAGATGTTTCAAATAACAGAAACTTGGATGTCCCAATCGTAAATGCCATAATATAATGTCATCATTACTACTAGAAACAAAAATAGATTCAAAACAGGAACTTATAGATTGAACTTGTGGTCTGGAGTTGATTCCATCTTCAAGGTAGTAGAGTCCCCCACTCTCTTTAGCAGTGCCAATCGTCTTCCCCGAGTTCAAATCCTTAAAAACACAATAAAAATGAAGAAAGTTAGCTTGACAGTTACTATCTCGAGTTAATTTAGTAATTGACAAAAGATTACAAGACAAGTTAGGGACATGTAGGACATCCTTAAGAGTTAATAAGGGTGATAGAACTATGGAACCTTTTCCCGCAATGGCTGAAAGAGAGCCATCTGCAATTTTAACTTTCTGGTTACCTCGCAGGGGACTATATGAAGAAAACAGACTCGACTCTCCAAATATATGATCGGTAGCACTGAATCAATGATCCAAGCATGACCGAACTCGACACTAAGGAGGCGATTTAGAAAATTACCTCTCTGAGCTATTGCACAAGAAGGATTTTGAGATTCAAAAAGCTTGTACAGTTGGTCTAATTGTTCCTTGGTGAATGGAAATGAGCTTGAAGGAGACTGCTTCCCTGAGTTGTTGTTTTTCGTCATGAGGAAGGAGAAAGAGTAATCCCTCGATCGAAATATCGCCGCATTTTAATGAACAAAGTGCCGTGCATTTTAATAAACAAAGCTTGCGTGAACAAGTACTCACCGAATGAACAAGACTACTGTATGGAATGAACAGCACCCACTAGGGTTTTACGCGGAAGTGAGACCCTCAAGATCGAGAGCTCTTGATACCATGTAGAGAACAAGGGAAGAAAATACTTTCTTGTATTACTCAGCAGACTAAGGCTGCTTATATAGAAAAAAATACATTAATGATTTCCTAAAATAGAAGATACTAATTAATAATAAAATACAATCAAATCTGACGAAATAAATATAAAATAAAATCTAAGAGAATATTATCGAGATTGGGTCTGGTTCTCCAACACAAAGTAATAACAATAGTAGTAGTAGTAGCTGCAGCAGTAGGAGCAGTAGGAGTAGCAGTAGCAGTACTAAAGCTTTGATTTTGCTTATGATTGTAAAAGCGAGACATCTAAATGATTAGAGCTGGTTAGTGATTACCTACCACGGTATCCTTTTGGTAGTTATGTTTTAGGTTTCATACCTTCTCTTGTTGATACCTTTTTCTCTTTGCCCCTATGTTTTCTGTGGCTAGGTGCGTTTCATGGGTGAGCACTCACATCTTTCCATGGATTTGGATGAAGTGAGTACTGTTTCCATACTCATACAGTCATACTCTTTTAGTTATGTTCAGTGATATAAGAAAGGGGTGCATTTATATTGAGGTTTGGTTTGTTATGTATATATTTATGTTGTTAAATTTTGAGATCAGCTTGCACTTGTAGCAATGGACAATTTTTATTTTTATTTTTATTTTTTTTCCAAATCTAATTATTTCCTTTCGTTTCTTGTTTGGGACTCTGGGTGGGTGGGCTCTATAATAGATCATACTAGTTACTTTGGAGAATTACATGGGTCTCCAATCTAACTCCAATCCTTCCAAGGAACATATACTGAATTCAGAGTCCTTGGACCAGTTGGTACAACAATTTCCCAAAGAAGAGGACTGCTCTTTACCGGATATCACTAAGAAGGATCCTTTGTTGCTGAAAGTTGTGGCAGGGACTGAGATAGACCCTGTCTTGTATGTCTTACCTTACTCTTCTCCACCACCATTTATTATGAAGCCAGTGCTCATGATTTGAAATAGCCCTTATGTGTTTACAACTTTTACAGGGATACTGCTAAAGATCCTGCATATTGGTCAAAGGTGTGCTTGTATAATATGGTCAAATTGGCAAGGGAAGCTACAACTCTGCGGCGTGTCCTTGAACCTCTTTTTCATAATTTTGATACTCAAAATCAATGGTCTTCTGAAAAAGGAGTGGCTGGTCGTATTTTGATTTATCTACAATCTCTTTTAGTAGAATCAGGTACCGCAATATTTAGTGACAAAATTTTCCTAAAAAAGGATATTTCTCCAATTTCAGTATGTTGATTGTCTCTTTTGCACACCAGGAGATAACTCCCATCTTCTGTTGTCCCTTTTGGTCAAGCACTTGGATCATAAGAATGTTGCCAAGCAGCCTATCCTTCAGATTAGTATTATTAACACCACAACACAACTTGCGCAAAACGTGAAGCAACAGACTTCAGTTGCAATAATTGGTGCAATATCTGACCTCATTAAACACTTACGGAAATGCCTCCAAAATTCAGCTGAAGCTTCCAGTGTTGGGAATGATGGGTATAAGTTGAATACCGAACTTCAATCTGCCTTAGAAATGTGTATATTAGAGCTTTCAAACAAGGTATGCATGACATTTTGTTTGTGTTTTGAACTTTATACTGCTTCTGCTATAACGTTTTGAGAATAACAGGTTGGGGATGTAGGACCTATTCTTGATTTGATGGCTGTGGTGTTGGAGAATATCTCGACTACAACCATTGTAGCAAGAACAACAATGTCTGCTGTTTATCAAACTGCAAAATTAATTACGTCCATCCCTAATGTGTCATATTACAAGAAGGCAATTATTCTTACTTTGACTGGAAATGGGCTTTTCTTTATACTGAGCTCTAGTAAAACAGTACAAACTTTTGTGTAATGTCTTGTCCTTTCCACTTCCAGGCTTTCCCTGATGCCTTGTTTCATCAACTGCTCCTGGCAATGGCTCATCCTGACCGTGAAACACGAATTGGGGCACATAATGTCCTTTCTATGGTGCTTATGCCATCTCTGTTTTCTCCCCAGTTAGACCAGAAAACAATGATAGATCAGAAGGTACCAAGCGAAAGCTTCTCCTTAGGAGCAGCACACATCAATGGGAAACCTGTGGAAGGAGGGGCAGTAGTTGGTGTCAGTAGGAAATATACAGTTCATCCATATTGTGGTTACAGCTTTTCCGGTGCTTTAACTGATGGAAAAAATGTATGAAATTTTTTACTTAACATTTTTGACTCTATAATATTAATTTATCATTTTTATACGATATATATTGATCTAAGTTGTATTACTAACATTAGTAAGTGGTTCAGTTAGTTTGAATTTTTATTTTTCCCATAACACGGACCTTAGATAAATCTTTTCGCTGTAATTACTATTCAAATATTGAATAACTAATATTTCAGGAGCTAAGTTCCTTTCGGTTAAGTAGTCACCAAGTGAGTCTCTTGCTTTCTTCAATCTGGATTCAGGCAACATCTATGGACAGTGGCCCTGAAAATTTTGAGGCGATGGCTCACACTTATAGCATTGCTTTATTGTTTACTCGTTCGAAGGTTAGATTGGTATAATGCAAATGCATGGGCTATTGGGCTTTTATATTTATAATCAGTAAAGACAAAAATAATGTTTGTTCATTTTCTATAGTTGTCAATTTTTTAAAACAGTTTACACATTTAATTACCAGTTTACATGTATAACAGTACTACCATTTCTTACTCTTATGTGAATTAATATAAAGCAGCATAGGTCCTATTCTTATGAGTGCAATTTGGACAATTTTGTGGTATTAATTCCAACATATTATGTTTGTTTTATTGGACTGTAATTTTTACCAGGGTTGCCTACTACAACTAAGTTATTCTTGTATGATAACAGCTAAAAACAACGAGTATTTCAATTTGGTATGAAATCGTCACCAGTATTTAGTAGCGGCGGCTAGTATTTTGACTGTTTTACTTGTAGCCTTCCCAAATTGAAGAAGAACCATATTTTCATAATATCTTTTATTAATCTCTATAACTTGTCTAAATTCATGATGATGAAATTGCTTTCCAGACATCTAGTTACATGGCTTTAGTAAGATGTTTCCAACTGGCATTCTCCCTCATGAGCATCTCTTTGGACCAAGAAGGTATGTTGAACATATAAGTGGTCTTTTATCTTGTCATCTTGATGTGCTGCCATATTGTTTCCTATTCTTTTCTACATCAACTTGATTTGGAATTATCATCAATCACCTATTTTAAGGTTTAATTTTTTATGACCAAGTATCAAACCATTAGAGATAAAATTGGAGTAGCTGCCATAGTAGAGAATATGGTAGAATCTCATATTAGGTGGACTGGGCATATATGGAGAAGACCTACAGAAGCACCAGTAAGGAGAGTAAACCAGATGGAGGAAAACTATAGGTCAAACCATTAAAAAGGATTTAGACGCAAATTGTCTATCGTTGGACCTAATACATGACAGGATTGTATGGTGTCGACTGATCATGTAGCTGACCCATCTAGTGGAAAAGGCTTGGTTGTTGTTGTAAGCCTCAAACCACTGCCTGGCATCTGATCTTCTTAGCTTAGGAGCCTGTTAAGCACCTCCTCATATTCTCGAGCAATTGCATATTCTTGTACATGGTGAATTCTATAATTTTTTTGAATTTTATCCTATTAGTATACAAGTAATACTGTAGAAAACAAGTAGAATGTGTGGTTCTAATAAAGTATTATCAATTTTCCACAATTCCAAGTGGCATAGTTATTGGCCTTTTGGAAAAAAATTGTCGACTTTGTTTGACTTTAGAAAACATGTACAAACCCACATTCTTGATTTACGGAATTCCCTGGCTTGTTATTCTAAAATGGTATACTTACGTTTACGTATGCATGCTATAAAAATTTTATTATGTCTTAAACTTATTGGCATAAATATTTTTTCTGTTGCAAAGCTTCTGACATGATCATTCTTTAAATGCCTGTTAAAGGAGGTTTACAACCATCTCGCAGGAGGTCTCTTTTTACCTTGGCATCGTACATGCTTATATTCTCTGCCAGGGCAGGCAATATCCCTGAGCTAATTCCGAAAGTTAAAGCATCCCTGATAGAGACAACCGTTAGTTTCTTCCCCTAACCCCCTTTGATCCCCATTTCATGTCCTTGTCATTCAGCTTCCTTTTGAGAATTGATTGTTATCATCTGTTTTTTTTTTTTAATTACGATATGGTAAATTAATTAGTGTTATAATTCACAGGTTGATCCTTTTCTTGAGTTGGTCGATGATGTCAGGCTGCAGGCTGTTAATATAGAATCAGAGAAGATGATTTATGGATCTCAAGAAGATGATGTTGCTGCTATGGAGTCACTTTCAGGAGTAGAATTGGATGACAAGCAGTTGAAAGAAACTGTAATATCATACTTCCTGACTAAATTTTCTAAGTTATCAGAGGTAATGTGAATTTATTTCCCTTTTTGTTTGGATTCAAGATTGGTATCTAGCTGCGGTTAGTTGGGAGTACTATAAAGTAGACACTGCTGTGTTTCAGTTTTTCCACTGTTTTAGCACATCAACCAGTAAAAATCACATTAAAGTTGGTTTAAAATATGAAACTTATGCTCACGCTCAACTGATAATAGATGGTTCAGTTGCCTCTTTGGAAGTGGAAATGTCAATATTATCACCCTACTTTTGATTCAAGGATAGAATAACAACTAGCTATATGCATCTTACCATAGATTATGAAGATGCCACTGCCTTATCCCAAATTGAAAAGCTCATGTATAAGGTTTACTTATGGCTGTAAAAGAATAGTGTGAGATGTTCTTCAGTAATAATTGAATTTAAACAGCTATTGGTTGCTTATAAAAAACAGCTATTGGTTGCTTTTGGTTTAAGTTTCTACATCTGAATTTGTACCCTGTATGTGTACTGTACATACACACCTTTATTCTGGAAACTATGTATTAAGCCAATCATTTCCTTGTGGATGAAGATACTTGTACTATTAGGTGTATGCAGAATCTGGAATGTTACAAAAAAAAATTGCAGTGGATTTGCTTGTGAACTTGTACTACTAGGTGTATGCAGAATCTGGAATGTTACAAAAAAAAATTGCAGTGGATTTGCTTGTGAAGTAATGTGAGTAATGGGTAAGTGTAAATAACATGACATTTTTCATATTAATCAGGATGAATTGTCAAGCATAAAGAAACAACTTGTGCAGGGGTTTTCCCCTGATGACGCTTATCCATTGGGACCTCCATTGTTTATGGAGACACCAAGGCCATCTTCTCCACTTGCTCAGATTGAATTCCCAGATTTTGACGAGGTAAAATACCTCATAACTGTATCTGCATTTAAGAGGCTCTTGAAAACCTTTCTGTTTTACTAGTTCTGTGTTTCCAGATTGTGGGTCCAGTAGCTTTGATGGATGAAGAGACTGGGCCTGAACCAAGTGGAAGTCAGTCAGATCGCAAATCATCACTATCTATCAATAGCCTGGCCATTTTAAGTGTCAATCAACTCCTAGAATCGGTAAAATGTGATATGCTTTTATTTTTATATGGTTCTAGATGACTGACTATCTGATTGTATTTTAAAATCAATTTTTCATACTTTGTGCTGGTGAGTGGAGACTATGTTTCTTCTTCAGTTAAAGTTACTATGGGGATTATTGTATTGATAGGTTTTGGAAACCGCACGACAAGTGGCTAGTTTCCCTATTTCCTCAACTCCTGTGCCTTATGACCAAATGAAGAACCAGTGTGAGGCACTTGTATCGGGGAAACAACAAAAGATGTCAGTTCTTCACAGTTTCAAGCACCAGCAGGAGACTAAAGCAATAGTTCTTTCAAGTGAAAATGAAGCAAAAGTTTCCCCTCTACCAATTAAGGTTAGTAGTTTTTTACCATGGAAGTTTAATTTTTCAGCAAAAGAAAAATATATTGTGAAAGAATAATGTTTTCTTCAGGAAGAACTTTGGTTATACTGGTCAAATGATTTTATTTATTTATTATTGACTGTCCTGGTTAAGTGTTTAGGCGGTTTGAGAATTGAATGTTGATCAAACTATCATTCTTAAAAAAACAAAAAATGAAAAGATGAAAGCCACCCCAGACCTGAATGATATGCTCATTTGTCAGAATTTAGTGAAGAAAATTTCTGCTTGTAGCCTATTTGCTGAGTTATCAGTATTGGTGTTAAGTATTTTTTTTAAATTTTTAAATCTTCAGCAAATGATATTCTTAATCCCTCGGTATGTTTTGAATCTTAGCAACCAGTTTTATTTTCAAAAAAAATTGATCACTAGCTTAATTGATGTATTTGGAGAGCCTTTGAAGATATACTGTAGGCATAGAATTCAGTTAGCTGTTTATTGCTACATTTTACTTTTATATTGCTACAGTTTTACTTTATATTTGCTACATTTTGCTTTATACATTCAGTTAGCTGTAATCACCCTTTAAAAAAAAAAGTTAGCTGTAATCACACACATCTTTGCCTGTGCCACTGTGCAGACACTGGAGTATCCAGAAAGTGATCTGAAGTTGGTGAGTCAGGAGCAATTACAAGCACAGTATCAAGTACGCCCATGTTCATATGACTATAGACAGCAGCATTCTTTGAGACTACCACCTGCGAGTCCCTATGATAAATTCTTGAAAGCTGCTGGATGCTAATGAAACTAGATTGCCATAATAGATGTGTATGTAACTATTTATATAGAGATGAACCCCTACCTACCTTTTTTTTTCCTTCTTTTTTATATTAATGTGCTATTGTTATTTGTTGGTTGTCTTGTTGTCTCATCCCCAATTAGTTGGCCATTTTTTTTCATTCATTGCGTTGATGGTAAACTGGTTGTTGCTTTAGCTGCTTTGTACCCCTTTATGCACAAAGTGAGAAAAATGTGCGGCCTGTTGTTGTCTCTTCTTTTTCTCTCTCTTGGGGGATGATATGTTTCTTTCCAACAAATGTATGATCTATCGGCTACTATTGACACTTCCCATTTTTGCTAACCTCCTATAGCGTATTTTCGTATTTTTTCCCCCCAAAAAGTCTCTGTCCCAAAATTTGACACTTATTTTTTTTTTGTTTCTTAAATTTTGCACTTAATTTTTTTGCTATATTTTTTTTTTGCGCGCATTGGCTTTTTTGGTTTGTTATTATTATTATTATTATTTTTGAAAAAATTGTCACTTATTGTTTAAAAGGCAAAAGGTTATAGGCAACGTAGTATGTGTACATAAAAATAAGAAAAATGTTAGTAACACACTCTAACACTCTCTTTTCAACACTTTTTTTTTTATTGGTTGAAATTTATTAGTTCCATCAAATTTATGTGGGACTCACATGATTTAGTGGAGCTCATTTGAATTTCAACCAATAAAAAAGTGAGTGTTGGGAATAGAGTGCTAGAGAGTTGTTGACTGCCTTTGGGGTAGCCTCTCTGGGTGGGTTTCCCTCAGTCGGCGGTAGTAGGTACAAATGTTAAATCCACACAAACCACTGTAGGTATTCCTCAATGCTATCCCACGACTGCGTGACTCGCTCAGCTCGGACGACTTCATCCACCAGATGCTCCTCCCAGTGCAGGCATGCAACAACCATCTCCCTTGGGGACGTAATTGGTCAAGCAACCTCACTAGGATCCCGCGGGATGCCCTAGACGTATTCAAACTAGTGCATAACTCGCTCCAGAAGGTGTGGATGCATCATCCCGTCGCACCTAATCCACCAAGAGTATTAGGATATCTGCTAAAAGCAAGGATGGATCCAGAAATCTGTCAAAGGGGGGCTAAAAAAATTTAGTAGTCCCTTCGTTCCTTTTTATAAAGAACAAAATGGCGATTTTTCTTAGTCCTAATTATAAGAAACATCAATTTTCAAGTGTATTAAATGCCTAATTTTCCCTTATACCCTTATTTATAGTGAGACTTACATTAATGAGATATACATATTTCCTATGCAAATGGGTTGGTTTAGAAAAGGGCTATTTTTGCAATAAATAAATAAATTTTAAGAGTATTAATTAAAAAAAAACTATTTCCAATTTTTTTTTTGTCTGTGTGAATTAGGTTTTTTTTTATTACCATGTTATTGGTGCGTAGTATCCACCAGCTTCGCCGGTGACTAATCTACGCCGGGGAACTTGGCTAGCCAGTTTTTTTTTTTACTCGGCTTTGTCGGTCCGTGTGGTTCTCTCCTCCCAACAAAATTTTTGCCACACCCAAGACTCGACCTCGAGACTTTGG
This sequence comes from Calophaca sinica, assembly GCA_037113605.1. Classification (NCBI taxonomy): domain Eukaryota; kingdom Viridiplantae; phylum Streptophyta; class Magnoliopsida; order Fabales; family Fabaceae; genus Calophaca; species Calophaca sinica. The sequence continues at coordinate 76,834,974 of CM073734.1, forward strand.
GATGAGATCCGAGCTCAGTTACCACTCGGACCAACCCTTGTGGTTATGTGAATTAAGGTTTTATTCCTTATAATAAGAACCAGAGGGAGTAATAAATATTGAGTAATAGAAAATTGTTTTAAAAATAATTTGTCACTCATTAATTTATTTTTTCTTTACTTTTGACCCTTAAAATTAAATTAGCAAATATTTGACGCATTAATATAAAATAGCTTTAGAATAATTAGAAGTCAGTGTTATATATCAAGTATTTCTTAACAAAAAGGCATGTCAAATTAATATAAATAAACATTACAAAGAAAACATGATGAATAATATTCAGCTAAACTTTTTTAGGGAGGGAGGGGCTATGGCTATGGCTCATGGTTGTCCTCCCTTACATCCGTCACTAGCTGAAAGAGACAATTCTCGACTTGCCCCGCCACACTTCTACAAGCGGAGGCCATAGCCTCCGACGTGGTTCATCATGCTCGCCTTTGGTGTTTGCCATACCTGTACATACTAAAATAGAGCTAGTCAATTTTTTTCAAAGTTCTTCAACTTTCGGGAGAGAATATGAAAAACCTTAAATGTGTGATTGATTCACGAGAGAAATTGTGAAGGGAGAAATTGTGAAGAAAGAGTATAAAAAGAGAGAAAAATGTGAGAAATTGGGTAGATTTGGGGTATTGATTGGAATAAGAGAAAGAGAAGAGAAAAAGAGAAGAGAAAAGTGTTGATTATTTTTTAAAAGACATTAATACCTTTGACTAAAAATTTAAATAATTTGAGATATAAAGAGAGAATAGGTGTAGAAGTGTAAAAAGAAAATAAAAAAGGTGTCTGACCCATTTTCTCGCCATCTTTGCGGAGAAAAAAATTTTGCGTGGGTCCCACCTTTTTTTTTTTTCTCTCTCTCTTCCCATTTTCTACCGCCACCAATCAGGAGAAAATGCAATACTCTCGTCATTCTCGCTCGCTGCATTCTCTCTCTCAGCATTTTCACGCCGAACAGTCAGAGCATACGAGATGAGGAGAGAATAAAGAAGATGAAGAAGTGATAGGGAAGAGAGGGGTGCACGTGTTTTAAAAAATAAAATTCCAATGGGTAAATTTGTGGGAAAAACAAGAAATGAGGCGCAGGGGGTTTGTTAGCAAAAACGGGGGTACTAATAGTAGCTCCCTTTCCTAACTGGGCGGGTCATGTCGTGCATAATGGATCCAATCCGGCTATTTACGGATCCGGGTTCCACAGTAGAAAAAAATTGGACGTTTGGTTTGGGGTGTGTGAATGAAGAAGAGAAAATAAACAAAAGCAACAGAGAAGAGAAATACAGAACAGAAAGGGTTTTGGACTCTGAAACTCAAAAGTGACGCGTTTGGTTCCTTATGCCTCTATCCCTGCAAGCTTTGGTGAAACCCTAACCTCATGCATTCATCCATTCCTCGCGATCAGGTTCGTTCTTGATTTTCTCATCGCTCGTTCTTTTCTGTTTTCAATCCTCACATCACCAACGCCAACACCACTCTTGTGCTTTTTAAACTGAACTTCACTGATTAGCGTTCTATTTTCAATGGACTTTGTGTTCTCTAGTTCCTTATTGTTGGCTTCATTCGCTTCACTCTTCCTATTGCAAATCCTTTTTTTTCCCTTATTTTTTTCTTATTTTATTTTATTATTTATTTTTATGATAAATGTGGTGTTTAGTTTTGGGTTGGTTTGAGGTTTGCATGTTATAATCTGCCACCTGCTGCTATGCTGAATGTTGCATCTCAATTTGAACTTGATATTCGTAACTTCCTTGTCCCCTCATGGCTGCAAACATTCTGTGTTGATAAGATAAAATAAAATAAAATTGTTTTTAATTTCATGTTTATATACTTTCAGCACATAAATCATCCTGACCATACGTTGGACTTATAATAGGTTCCAGAGAACATGACTAAGTCATGATTTTAGGGCAAATGTTTAAAATTGAATTCTACTCTGTAAGTGGGAAAAGGCTTTTGCCATGTCGCCATTGTTGTCATTGTCGTCTTTGTCGATATTGTTTCACTAAATAGTGTGAGTTTCTAAAGGTTTTATATGAACATGTGGTGAACTCTCCAATTGTTTCATGCTCATGACATCAATGTGCTTTAATAAAAAAGAAAATATTCAAGAACTACTTTCCTGTTGGTATTTATTATGCAGTTAAGCTTGAGCTTGTTGAGAAATATATGATACCCTTGGTTTGGTGTTTTTGTCAAAGCTTGTGCTATTTTTCGGTACTTAAGTTATATGACTTGTGAAAAATTTAAGTGCTGTAGACTTTGCTGATTTCTGCAGGTGTAACCGACTGAGATATGCTGATCATGCGATTTTTTTAATCACAAAAATTAGCCTTTCATGTATCCCAAACGGTCTAGCCAAGATGGCCCTGTTTCCAGGCCTGTGCGCACAAGTGATAGGATCAAGACAAGGCCAACTGGTTTTGGCCGGTCATTCTTGTATTACGGCCCAAACCTTATGCGCACCAGGAAAAGCAAGATCAAGACAAGGACAGCAGCTTCGCAGATTGCTAAGATGTTGAGTCCTGGGAATCGGAAAGCACAAGATTTAAATACTAATGTAAGTGCCTGCATCTTAAACAAGTTCAAGAAGAATAATTGCTAAGGATTGTTATCTTATTTATTAAATTGCATTGTTCTATATATGAATCACTTGGACTATCAGGCATGACATCATGTCATGCATTTCCCCCTTAAGTCACTTTGTAGATGTATGGATATCCATGGAATTATTAATCATTTACAATTCGTCAAAACTGGAGTTTTTTTTTTAAAAAAAAACTTGTTTATTTTCCTTTTGTCAATTAAATTTTGTTTCATTATAAGATGCCAAGTGGGTTGAGTCTGTCAGGAAATAACTGTATCTTAAAGAACTATACCTAGTGGTGGACTTCCTGTTGGTCCCTTTGTTTCAAATCAAATTTTTAGCCAATGTAAAACTTTGTCAAATCTTTTATGGCATGGATCAACAACTAGGTTTCCATATCTCTTAAAATTCTCCTTTTTTTTTGTAAACCCTAATGATAGAGGAGCTGATGGACCTGCTTTTATTAGATAGCTTTGGTTCTTTCCATTGTTCTCATTTGCTTGACTACTGGTGGTGATCTTTGGATCCATCTGCTTCTTTTACATGTAAATCCTTATTCCATTTTGCTGATTCATTGCCCTCCAGTTCAGAATGTGTCTCTATCTTCCTCATTCTTTCAAACCCGCTAACTCTACTATCAATACTTATATTTGGGAAATGTACTTGATAGAACTTTATCAGCACAAATGATCCGCCTACATATTTTTATGTTTCTTAATGATAATGATCCTTCTCTTTTAGGTTATTTCAGAGTTTGGGGACAAATACCAATCTTTTCTTACTTCATGAAGTTGCTTTTCAACTTTGCACAATTGTGCCTCAATAACTGGGTTCAAATCCCATCCCACTCAAAATTTTTGTTTGTCCCCACCTAGTGGAGTGAGTTTAAGTTGTCTTGGTTTCTGTGTCTGTGTATTGAAACGAACTATATCTAAACATACAAATTTTTATCTCTTCAGTGTGCTGGAAAACGTGTTTTGGATATTATGATTGTCTGCATATGACACATAACCGAATTATGAAGTTATTTATGTTTTCTGACTACCGACTGGCATAAAGATCATCAACCTCTGCTTTACTGGATAACAGTAGTTCTCTCATCATTTCTTTGTTTTGTCCTCTGTTGATCTCTTTGATGGATGCAACTAATTGTTTTTGATGAATTGATATAATTTATTGATAAGACTGAAGAAAGCGAGCTTACTAAGTAATGTTGGATTTAAATATTTTTCTTTGCACTTCTGTGTGTATTTCTTTTTCTTATTGGTTAGAGTCACTTCATTTGCTGAAGTTGATCAAATGACAACATTAATTCTTTCAGTTTTATTATGTGGGACATTTTAATTCCCTGAGCTGTGTTATCTGTGCTTCTATTCACAGTCTGGCTCTGCCAACCTTCGGCGTTCAACTAGGAAAAGAAGGGCCAATGTAAATCTTGTACAGTTCACAGACAGCTCTGGAGCCGAGGATGCAGACTTAATGGTGAGGTTTTGTACTCTATTAAATATAAAATATTGGGTAATAAAGCTTTAATTATCTGTAATTTTGGCTAAGGTATGTGGCCATGTTTCAGAGACCCACATATCGACCATTGAGAAACCGGATTAACAATAGTGTCAGCCGGGATGATGTAATGTCTTCTAAGCGCAAAAGAGCAGTGGAGACTAAATCGACACCTCGACGCGAAGGTCTACGACCTCGTCGTTCAAAGGCTGCTGGAAGAGAACAATTAATTTCAGAATCGGATGATGATCAAGACCTTTCAGGGGAGAAGGCTGAACAAGATGAAACAGAAAATGGAGATGATGTTGAGGAAAATGATGCAGATGATGGTCATAATGAGATGGAGGGGGATGCTGAGGGTGAAGATGAAGGTGAGGATGAAGGTGATGAAGATGGTGATGACGAAGAGGGTGAAGAAGAGCAGGATGGAAGAAGGCGCTATGATCTTCGAAATCGTGCAGATGTCCGCAGGTTCTCCATGGAGGAAGGGAAGGCCCGGCCAAGGTCTCCTCGAAGAGTGCTACATCAAGGAATGGGAACTAAGGTCAGCAGGGATGTAAGGAAGGGTGGATCACGAGTTCACAAGCGTCATCGCTTAACAAGGCCTGAAGATTCTGATGATTCCCTTCTTGTGGATGAGTTGGACCAAGGCCCTGCAATTCCATGGGGGCGAGGTGGCAGCAGATCTGGCCCACCTTGGCTTTTTGGGGGCTTAGACACGCATGGAACAACAGCTTGGGGATTAAACCTTGCTGCATCAGGTTGGGGTCATCAGGGTGATGCTATGGCTACTCTAACTTCCGGGATTCAAACTGCTGGTCCAAGCTCTAAGGGAGGGGCAGATATCCAACCCTTACAGGTTGATGATAGTGTTAGTTTTGATGATATCGGTGGGCTTTCTGAATACGTTGATGCTCTAAAGGAAATGGTTTTCTTTCCATTATTGTATCCAGATTTTTTTGCAAGTTACCACATAACTCCACCTAGGGGGGTGTTGTTATGTGGGCCCCCTGGCACGGGGAAAACATTAATTGCAAGAGCTTTGGCTTGTGCTGCTTCAAAAGCTGGCCAAAAGGTTAGCTTTTACATGCGCAAAGGAGCAGATGTGCTAAGCAAGTGGGTTGGCGAGGCTGAAAGACAACTGAAACTACTTTTTGAGGAAGCACAAAGGAATCAACCTTCTATTATCTTCTTTGATGAAATAGATGGACTTGCACCTGTGAGATCTAGCAAGCAAGAACAAATTCATAATTCCATTGTGTCCACTTTGCTTGCTTTGATGGATGGCCTTGATTCTCGTGGACAAGTTGTTTTAATTGGAGCTACCAACAGGATTGATGCTATTGATGGAGCCTTGCGACGTCCTGGTAGATTTGATCGTGAATTTAACTTTCCCTTGCCTGGTTGTGAGGCACGTGCTGAAATATTAGACATTCATACTCGTAAGTGGAAGCATCCTCCTCCTGAGGAACTGAAAAAGGAACTTGCAGCTAGTTGTGTAGGTTATTGTGGTGCTGACCTAAAGGCTCTCTGTACTGAAGCTGCCATTCGCGCTTTCCGTGAAAAATATCCACAGGTGTATACAAGTGATGACAAATTTCTCATTGATGTCGATTCTGTCAAGGTAGAAAAGTATCATTTTATTGAAGCAATGTCTACAATTACTCCTGCTGCTCATAGGGGAGCTATTGTGCACTCTAGGCCATTGTCTCTAGTAGTTCAACCATGTCTTCAGAGACATCTAGAGAAAACCATGAGTATTATATCTGATATTTTCCCTCCAGTATCGGTTGCATCAGAATTGACCAAACTTTCAATGCTTTCCTACGGCTCTGCAATCCCGCTTGTATATCGACCTAGGCTTCTACTTTGTGGTGGTGAAGGTACAGGGCTGGTAATTATCTTGGAACCTTTTAATATTATTGAAAGTCATGCTTTACAACTGAATACTGAATATACTTACTGCTCTAGTGTAACAGGATCATCTTGGGCCTGCGGTTTTACATGAGCTGGAAAAATTTCCTGTACATTCATTAGGACTTCCATCTCTTCTGTCAGATCCTAGTGCAAAGACACCAGAGGAGGCGTTGGTACATATATTTGGTGAAGCTAGAAGAACGACACCATCCATTCTCTATTTACCACAGTTTGATGTTTGGTGGGAAAATGTGAGTACATATCTTAGTTATTTGTAAATGTGCCTGCTAAATGAACTGAGCTGCATGCCCAAAATTTATATCTCATTCAAATGGGTTTCCTATTGTATTGCTTCTTTATTGTGGCCTGAGTTGAATTGGTTAACTATTCTTGCAGGCTCACGAACAGCTCAGAGCTGTTCTCCTGACCCTGCTAGAAGAATTGCCGTCAGACTTACCTATCTTACTTCTCGGGACATCCTCAGTTGCACTTTCTGAAGTTGAGGAAGTTCCCACTTCAGTTTTCCCTCATCGCTCAGTGTATGGTTAATCTAAATTACAGGAAATCCTTGATTTGAGTTCCAAGGCAAAGTTATTTCTTCTTTATAGCAGCACTCTGGCTGTATACAATTATTTTTTCTAAATGGATGGCCGTGTATGGTGGAAACCAGTAATGGAATTCCACAAGAAAACATGTTTTTTTATATAGAAAAGAAAACCTTTAAGCTTGCTGATAGTAGATGTTTTGAGAATCTTTTTTGTCAAAGTTCCTTAGTAATTATCCTCAAAATCTTAATTTATTGAAGAATAGACCAGAAATCTCCATTATCATTGCTGTTCATAGATCACTACTATGAAATGTTTTTCAGATGATTAAGGAAGAGAAAATCTCGGCATTGCTAATGCTTCTTAGTATTCTGTGTCATCTTTCTTTACCTAAGTTCTATAGATGGTTATGTCCACAAGTATTTGAATAACTGTAGGCTCAAAAGTTAAGGTTGAAAGACTATTAGTTGATTCTTCTTTAAATCTGAAAAGTATTCGTGCCTGGGCTTTTGTTTCTGGTTATATATGTTCACCCTCTCCCTTTTGAACAGTTATCAAGTGAACATGCCATCTACCAAAGATAGGACCTTGTTTTTCGATCGTTTGATAGAAGCTGCTATGTCAATATTGTTGGAGCGAATCAGCAAGAAATCCCAGGATACAAGATGCCTTTCTGAACTTCCCAAGGCACCAAAATTGGCGAGTGGTCCAAAGGCATCTGAGCTAAAAGCAAAGGTGGAAGCTGAGCAACATGCACTTCGTAGATTGCGAATGTGCCTTAGAGATGTTTGCAACCGGTATGTTAACCTATGCTTGATGTACAATTGTTGGCTTCACTTGGCTTATTGACACAATTAAATGCATGCAGCCCCCCCCCCCTCTCTCTCTCTGAGTATGTTTTGTGTCCCCACTGCAGGATATTATATGACAAACGATTTAATGCCTTCCACTATCCAGTCTCGGATGAAGATGCACCTAATTATCGCTCAATTATACAGAACCCAATGGACATGGCTACCGTCCTTCAGCATGTTGATAACGGCCACTATATTACATGTGCTGCATTCCTGCAGGACGTTGATCTTATTGTTTCCAATGCAAAGGCATGCATCTTGCGCCTTGAATTTTATTTTTAGTCGGGTTGGGTTGGGTCTTGTGTGTTCCTGTGCGGGTAATGGAGAATGCATGATCATTGTTATTGTTTTAACCAAGTAAAATCAGTGCTAAACCAAATTGGTTGAAAATGCTTCATACAATAATTTCAATGTTTAAAGCATGTCCCTAGTTTGATCCTTCTTGCTGCAACTCAGGCTTACAATGGAGAGGACTACAATGGTGCTAGGATTGTCAGTAGAGCTTGTGAGCTCCGTGATGCGGTACTTGGACTTTCTCTTAAGTTTTACATTGCAGTTTTTGATTTTGACTATTGTCTGGAAATGCTCTCCATCTTACTCTTTTCTTTCATTACTTTTTTCAGGTGCATGGGATGCTCTCACAGATGGATCCAGCACTGGTTGCATATTGTGACAAGATTGCTAGCCAAGGTGGCCCGGTACATTTGCCTGATGAATTAGGGGATTCTACATTCCCTGCTACTCCTGTTGTACAGCTGGGTACTGCTACTAGAATGAGTGCGCGTCTTCGTCATGTCCAACCACAGGTTAATATGGACCAGGGGTATGAAGTATTGAAGCGGTCTAAGAAGACTAGTGATGTTATGCATGCAGGTATAAATGCCTTTGCAGTATGAATTCGTTCTCAATGTTAAACAGTTGTAATGCAAATGGTTTGTGTCATTCATGTACGCAACTGTTATTGCTGTTTTGCTATAATGATTCTGAAACATTTGGAAGATATCCTACATTCCCGACTAGGAATAGCAATAACAGACGATAGGTTTGAACAATTTAACCCAAACTGTTATGTTGGTCATAACCATGGTCCATGGATTTAGGCATGATAATCTTCTGCATTAGTGAGGCATCTCTGAAAATTGTGGATTCTCCATATTTCAAGTCGTTGCATATAATGGTTCTTAGAATGTGGGCTAGGCCTAACTCAACCCCGAAAATTAGATCAAGAGGTGAGGATTGCCCAAGCCTTACAAGGGCTACTTTGACCATATCTCTGGTCAATGTGGGGAATTCAACACACTCCTTTACACCTAGAACTGGACATATAGAGTGGAAACAAATGTGGGTGGCCCAATAATAGATCTAAGATAGGTTATGATACTATTTTAGAATTTGGGTTAGGCTTAACTCAACTTCAAAAACTAGCTCAAGAGGTGAGGATCACAAGCCTACTTTGGTCTTCTCTCTGGTCGATGTGGGATCTTAACAATGATATTGGTGTTGCTTTATGCTGGTTATACTTGGAAACACACTGATATTTGTTATGCTTTACTTGCTTGATTATCCTTATAAGCCCAATGATGTTTGATTTCCAATGATTAATTTCTTGTTCGCTTTTTCCCATTTACTTGGCAACTTCCTTTTCTAATGCTTATTTTAATGTTTTTACAAAATCGGGTTTTATAGCAGAAGACAAATCACAAGATTCAATACCGTCAAAGTCCTCCCAAGAGCATCATCACGATGAGAATTCTGAAAGGCTGGAACCTGTAGAAATCGATGGAAATTTGCATGGAACTTGTACAAACAGTGTTGCTGATGGTAACAGCCTTCATGATATCACAATGCTAGATGGTGAATTTTCTAGACAAGTGGAGTCTGTCAAGCAGCATTTTGTTAAGCGTAGTGAAAATTACAGCATTCCACAACTTGAAAGGCTTTACACGAGAATTATGAAGGGCGTGTTTGAAACCAAAGATAAAGGAACAAATGATGAACTTAAGACTTCGGTTTTGGGGTTTTTGTTGAAATTTGTAAAGGATGATGCAAATTTCTGATAACCGGGTTTTACCTTCGATGATTTAGAAAAAGGAAAGATTTTTTTTTTCTGTAAAGTCGGGATTTTTTAATTTCAATGTTATTTAATTGAGCACAGGAGTTCCTCTCTTTTTCCCTGATGTATAGCTGAGAACAATTTATTCTTTCTATATTCCGAGATTGTAATTTCAGGATATCAGGATTAGATGTTTTATGCCCACACACGAAGGCTAAAGGTAGCTAGAGCTTGAATGAAAATGTCAGCCAGAGTGAAAGAACCCCTTTTTATTGCCGTCAATCACTAGCTTGCCCTACCATAAAGAAATTAAACAAACTAGTATATGCTACATTTTCTTGAATGTTAATTATCAGTCGTTTGATAATTTTATAAATGTAAAATTTTACATTGCTAACATGAAGACAAAGTAGTGCGGTTTCTTTCATCGTGTTGTATTCTATTAAAGTTTAAATAGTCTTAAACATACCTTAATATTCTTTTTTTTTGTTCTTGAATATGATGCCTATCAAGCATTCTTTTTAGTTCTGTCAAAAAAGGAAAAAAAAAAAGCATTCTTTAGTGTTACTAATTTGAATTTGAGTTGAAGACATTGATCTTTTGATACAATTATTTGACAATGTTATTCCTGAGTTTTTATTGCTTTCCCTATTGGTAGATGCTTCCTTTTGGTTTCCTCATGGGTTTTTAATTGAGTTGTGGGACTTTGCCCTTATCTTTCAAAAGAAAATAAATTACTTGACAATGTTTTCTCCCCTTTTGCACCAAATGCACCGTTCATTATGTTCGATGACCCCCCCCCCCTCTCTCCCAATGTTTGATGACCCAAACAAAAAATGAGAGTGATGTTTGATCACCTTTAAAACAAGAAAATAAGCCAAACCCTAACAATAGATAGTGGTTATATGAGGTTAATTATTTCTAGGAATGACAAATTCCTGTTTCTGCATTTCTATGCTTCCAACATTACTTTGTTAATTTTGCCATACTTCTAAAGTTAGTCAACATCTGAGCAGCAGCTGATTCACTTGCTTCACGAGGAGTGGAACACACGTTACCCCTGTGCGAAAACTGAAACTTGTCTCCACTAACAGTTACATTAGCTTGGAATCCACCTTCAAAAGAAACATCGGTTAAATGATGATGCAGATCAGGCTACTCAACATAGACATAAGTAACTGCTGGTCATTTAAGTATCATAAGGTAGTGCAACAATCAGTGGAATGATAAAATCTCAACTGTATCTCGTTAAATATAAATATGATTAAAAGGTATGCTGTTAATAATGTATTGATCTATGAAGTGTATTTATGCTGCTTGTGGATTCTACATCTGGGTTAAAGAATCATACAAATATAAGGTTGATTACAACAGATACACTTTTGATCGAAATAGTTTTAGCAATTCCAATTTTTTTTTTTTTTGGAACCTTGCTTCAATTGGATTCTTTCGATTTCTCTATAAAAAATATACTTACTAGATAGTCTTACCATTTGATTGAGATATATGATAAGTTGGAGGGACCCAATTGTTTTCCTGACATACACCATCTAGCTCCTGCAAGATTAAGAGTTCTAAGTACTTGTTTTCGATGAAGTTAAAGGGGATGATTGTCATGTACTGTTAAGTCAAGTTGTAGCATGTTTCTTAAGACAATAATAATAGATCATTCCCAGATATATAATTGAAAAATGTCATAACAGAAGTCAGTAAGTAATATGTCAAACTGAGGTGCTTCACAAGAATGTATACAGCATAAACTGAAAATGTTAACCTCCCGCGAAGCAGTATATGGAAGTAGCTTTGCTCATATTTGGAGACTTGCATGGATTAATAACCTCTCCACCATTAATAAGATTTTGTTACTACGTGCATTTGTAAAGATGAAACCAAGCACCCATATATATAAATGATGCTATTTGAGTGGCATTGTTGAAATAATGTAGAATAATTCTTAAACAAATCTTTCCGTTGGTAAACACCCCCGCCCCCTCCCATATAAAGAATCTTATAATTTATAATACCTATATTAAAATGGCTTGATACTTTAAGACTTCAATAAAAGTTAGCTTTAGTTGTCTGGTGTGAATAGGAATCAATGTGAATTGTTGGTAAAGCTTTCATCTCCATATTTCCCCTTTAAGTTTCATATAAATTTTTAAGACTTCATATAATCTAATGCATTGTTTCTTCTTGATTATTAACCAATGCATGGTTCCACACCCAATAAAATTATTTTTAAAATTGACGTATGTTTCAGTATTGTATCATACTCGTGTCTAAGCTTTTTTTTTTTTTTTTAAGGGACGGGGAGAAGAGGATATATTATTATTTCAGTGGTACTAATGGCCATATTACAACTGTCATCGAGGAGATTTGAACTATGTCCCTTGGGATTACAAGGTCAAGCTCATACCACTGGGCTAGAAACAATGCTTCCAAGAAGTTAGCAACAACCATTTAATCCTGTGTGTACAGAACTAAATAGAATAATAAAGCATCATATATGTGGCAAAACATTTTCTCCTCATATTCAAATACAAGAAATCACTCGGTGTTTGTTTTAATGAATCACAGTGACACACAACCATAGACCTATTGTATAGGACATGTGATAACGCAACAAAACATTTCTCAGGTTTAGTTTAGTCATAAAAAGTCAACTATATTATATAAAAAAGGAGTTTTCATTTTCCCTCCAAAACATATTTTATTTATTTATTTATTATATTATAGTTATTATTTTAATACAATCATTATTAAAATATCTTAATTGATACTAATTATTATAAAATTTCAAAATTTTCCTAAAATAAATTCTCAATTTTCAACTATCAATCGTTCAATTAATGTATGTTAGTATAGTAGAAAAGAGAACGTGAAATGCAATAAAAGTTAGATATTAACATATTATTTATAGAAATGTACAATTTTGATTTTTAATATACCATTTTTTTCTTTAAAAATTAGAAATATATCTTTGATATGTTTTCTATCTTTTAAAAAATATTTTTATCTATTCAAATATTTTAAGTGACTTAATAAATTTTGAATCTCACCCGTGCGACACGGGTTAGTATACTGGTTCAAATGTAAAAACTAGTACGTAAACAGAATATGTCTTGCCTGGCATGGACTTTGCATGGTAAAGACAGCCTCTGATAAACTTTTCCTCTTAAGAGGGAAGCTTTGCTGTCCAGACATCCTTTCTCGATTCCTTGCCCATATATCATTACAGCCTTCTATAATGGATTCTATCTTCAATTCAAAGTCATCTTCCCCATCTACTTTTGGTCAACAGGATACAAAATCAAATCAATGGTTGTTCATCTTTCACTTGGACAAAGACTAAATATAGGAAAGGAATAAATCATAGTTTATGTAAGTCAATTATTTTCTCAGGCTTTAATTCTGGTAGCAAAAAAATAATCAGGATTTTACATCATAGGATTGAAAAGATAGCATATAACTGGTGCTATGCAGTTGTGGATCTTCTGATGCAAAGGCAAAAGAGCCACTGATGTTTAATACATAATTTTCACAATACAGATCTGAGATCTCAAACCATCTCAGTTGTTTGAATTATAGGGATTTTAAATAAGGAGGGAGGAATGAATAAAGACTAAGCGTTAACCTTTATTTATGCTAATACTATAATCTTAATCCTAATTAAATAAGGATACAAATCATGAAATATAAAAGTACGGAAACCAAGCTAAAACTTACCCCAAATAACTATAAGAAACAACATAAACATTGTGAGATAATTTTCATATATCCAAATACCCACCGCGCTAAAACTTACTTAGCTTTAAGTTTGTTACAAACAAACCCTTAAAAAGGAAAGTGTAATGGAGTTATACGGTTGGCTTGGTGTTGGGGTGGGGGAGTTAAAGAGTGGAGTGATAAGGAGAGGGGGGGTTCAAACCCCACCCACCGACAAAATACTAACATTAACACTACAATTTGCCATTCAAAAAAAAGGAAAGTATAATATGCACTCCACAAAACATGGCTAAAAAGGCAACTCAAGGATGTTGGAGACGTCAAAGGGATGGGCATTATTGGAAAGACAACTTAGCAAGACGGCTGGAATGATCATCAACCTGAAGAGCTGGTTGGGATGTTGCATAACCAAGAAAGAAGAGACTCGCTAGAATGATCATCAACGAGAATTTCCTAGCTGGTTGGAATGTTGCACAACCAAGGAAGAAGATATTTTCTAGAATGATCATCAATTTCCTGGCAAGTAATTATACACAAGAACTAAAACTTATCTAAATCCATCAAGAAAGAACAATATTTGGAAGATTTAAACCACAAGAAAATTTAGGATACCCAAAAAAATTGAAACTGAAACTGAGGCTGGTGTGCATCACAGCCATGGACAATTCATCATGACATGACTCATCATTGAGATAGTAGAAATCATCATTGGTATGATTCACATTGGAAGGCTGGTATGAAGAGATAAAGGGTGGCTAAACGATTGGCATAATGCCCTAACATGTATCAAGTCCAAAGATCATTTAGATCTAAATCTCTCTTAATGGTTTGACTTAGTCTTTTTTGTTCTTCCTAGCACTTTCATGGGTCTCCCAAAACCCTTTCTCCAAAACCTTTCTTCAAAGAGCCTTTGTTTTTCACCCTTTAATTGACACCACCCATATTCCCTAGAAAGAAAATTATGCTAGTTGAATTCATGAGATCCCAACCCCACAAATTGTCCATAAAAACTGCAATGTCAGATTTATTGAACCAAATGTTTTACATTACCACACAATCACACAGCTAGTTTTAATTACTCTTAAATTTGGGATTTAGGCCTGACTCAACCCCACAAAACCGGCTTGTAAGGTGAGGATTGCCTAAGCCTTATAAGCACCACTCAGGCCATATCTCTACTCGATGTGGGACTTTCAACACACCCCCTCACACTCAGGACTGGACATCTGTAGCATGGACTAATGTGGGTGGAATAATAGCGATCTCAACACACCCCTTCACGCCCAGGCCCGGATATCTGTAGCGTGGACAAATACGAGTGGAATAATAGAGATCATGACCCAATAATAGATCTAGGATAGGCTCTGATACCATCTTGAATTTTGGATTTAGGCCTAACTCAACCCCACAAAATCGGCTTGTAAGGTGAGGATTGCCTAAGCCTTATAAACACCACTCAGGCCATTGTTGAAAGAGAGAAAAGAGAGAGACATATGATTGTGAAACCGTGTGTTTCAACTACACATCTGAGTCGATTTTATATAGGCTTAAAGCAATAAATACAAATAAATACAGGATATCATACTCTTAATTGGACAATATTCTACTCCTAATTATACGATCCTATACAATAAATACACGATCATACTTTATTTTCAACACTCTCCCTCAAGCTGGGGCATATAAATCATATGCACCGAGCTTGTTACATATATAACTGATTCGAGGACCTCTTAGAGATTTAGTGAAGACATCCGCTAATTGGTCGTTGGAATTGACAAAGCTAGTGGTGATGTCTCCTGATTCGATCTTCTCTCTCGTATAATGACAATCCACCTCAATATGCTTAGTCCTCTCATGAAAAACGGGATTGGAGGCAATATACAATACCGCTTGATTATCACATATTACTGTCATTGGCATAGCCTCTCCAAACTTAAGTTCTTTGAGTAGTGATTGCAGCCACATGAGCTCGAGTCACTCTCTGTATTCAGCCTCAGCACTAGATCTTGCTACCACATTCTGCTTCATGCTTTTCCAGGATATCAAGTTTCCTCCAACTAGTACACAATACCCAGTAGTGGATCGCCTATCAATGGGTGAGCTTGCCCAATCGGAATCTGAGTAACCAACTACTCGAATATGACCTATATCCTCATAAATGAGACATTTTTCTGGAGCACTTTTAATATACTTCAAGATCCGTATCACAGCATCCCAATGATCCTGACAAGGAGAATTTAAGAATTGACTTACCACACTAACTGCAAAGGAAATATCTGGACGGGTGACTGTGAGATAGTTTAATTTACCAACCAATCTCCTGTATCTCCCTGGGTCTGAAAGGGGCTCCTCCTGATTAGGCAAAAGTTTGACATTTGGGTCCATAGGATTATCAACTGGCTTGGCATTCAATAAATCTGTTTCCTCAAGAATATCCATAGCATATTTCCTCTGTGAAATCACTAGACCATCCTTGGATTGGGTTACCTCTATACCAAAAAAATAACGGAGTTTACCAAGATCCTTAGTTTGAAACTTGTGAGAGAGATACTGCTTCAACTGGATTATGCCCTGCTGATCACTACCAGTTATCACAATATCATCCACATACTCAACCAGATAAACACATCCTCGAGCTGAATGGCGATAGAAAACAAAGTGATCAGCGTTACTACGAATCATATCAAACTGCTGCACTATAGAACTGAATCTGCCAAACCAAGCTCGTGGAGACTGCTTGAGACCATAGAGAGATCTGTGGAGCCTGCAAACCATGTTAGAGGACTCCCCCTGAGCAACAAACCCAAGTGGTTGCTCCATATAGACTTCCTCTTTGAGATCACCATGCAAAAATCATTTTTAATATCAAGTTGGTGAAGAGGCCAGTGTCGGATAGCTGCAATAGAGAGGAGGAGTCTAACAGAGGCCATCTTGGCCACAGGTGAGAAAGTGTCACTGTAATCCAGCCCAAATATCTGAGTGTATCCTTTGGCCACCAAACGGGCCTTAAATCGATCAATCTTACCATCAGGCCCAACCTTAACCGTATAAAGCCAACGACAGCCAACCAAAGACTTCCCAGGAGGTAGAGGAACCAGTTCCCAAGTACCACTGCTTTGAAGAGCACACATCTCGTCAATCATTGCTTGCCTCCACTCGGGATGAGATAAAGCTTCACCTGGAGAGTTAGGAATAGAGACAGAAGACAAAGAGGAAAGACAAGTGTAATGCATAGGAGAAAGAAGATGATAACTCAAAGCAATATAATGAGGGGATGGGTTACGAGTATAGCGTATACCTTTACGAAGGGCAATAGGAAGGTCAGATTCAGGTGGTGGGACCGGATCCGGTAAAGGAGGTGGTGTCGGTGGAGAGTTTTGCATGGCCTCAGCAGCAGGAATAGGGGCAAGGATATGCACCACAGATGGGGGCTGACGACGATGATATGTCTGTAGTGGCCGCACAACTGGTTGGTCCACAGGTGGGGTCTCTGGTGTGACAAACTCATGAGGAACAATCGCAGAAGGTATAGGGATGACTGCAGAAAGTGGCTCAGGAGGCAAGTGGGTCGACTCAAAGTAAGGGACTGACTCGAAAAAGGCAACGTCAGCCGATATAAGGTAACGTTGAAGAGTAGGGAAAAAACAACGATAGCCTTTTTGGGACCGATGATAACCAAGAAAGACACACTTGAGTGAACGAGCTGAGAGTTTGTCAATACCAGGAGAGAGGTTGTGGACAAAACATGTGGACCTGAAGACACGTGGTAGAAGTGAGTGAAGAGGGGTATGGGGAAAAAGGACGGAGTGGGGTACTTGGTCATCAAGGACAGAAGAGGGCATGCAATTTATAAGATAGCACCCGTTAAAACAACATCCCCCCAGAACCGATATGGGACATTACTATGAAGAAGAAGGGTCCGAGTAGTTTCAATGAGATGCCGATTCTTGCGTTCGGCAACCCCATGCTGGTTATGTTCTCAAAAGGTTTCTTGGACAACCTTTGGTTAAGACATCTGCTAACTGTTCTGCAGTAGAAATATAAGTCATACATATCTGTCCTCTTTCTATTTTTTCCTTGATGAAGTGCTTGTCAACTTCCACATATTTGGTCTTGTCATGTAGGACTGGGTTGTGTGCAATAGATATTGCAGACTTATTGTCACAGTACAGCTTTATAGGTGGAGAATTGTAAGCCTTCAATTCTTTTAGAAGCTTTTCCACCCACAATCCCTCACAAATTCCATGAGCCATCGCTCAATTCAGCCGTGACTACTCCTTGCTACAACACTCTGTTTCTTGCTTCTCCAACTAACTAGATTTCCCCCAACAAAGGTGCAATAGCCTGATATTGATCTTCGATCAGTTATACTTCCAGCCCAATATGCATCAGTGTAGGCTTCTACTTGAAGGTGTCCACGGTTTCTATAGAGTAGTCCCTTTCCCAGGCGACCCTTTCAAGTATCGTAAAATCCTAAAAACAGCCTCTTGATGTTCTGGTCCTGGTGCATGCATAAATTGGCTTACCATGCTCACAGCAAAAGCTATGTCTAAACGCGTGTGAGATAGGTATATTAGCCTTCCCACCAGTCGTTGATACCTTCCTTTATCCACTGTACCTTCAGTTTCAGCTGGTTGCAATTTTATATTGGGCTCCATGGGTGTCTTGGCAGCTTTACATCCAAGTAATCCTGTTTCTTTTAAAAGATCCAGAATGTACTTCCGCTGATTCATAAAAATGCCTTCCTTTGATCTTGCAAATTCAATTCCAAAGAAGTATTTTAAGGGGCCGAATTCCTTGATTTCAAAGACTTTGGCAAGCCTCTCCTTCAAGCTTTTGAGTTCCAAACTATCATCACCTGTTAATATAATGCCATCCACATATACAATCAAGATAGCAATTTTGTTAGTTGCGGAATGCTTATAAAACAGTGTATGATCATCTTGACTTTGGATATAACCAAGCCCTTTTACTACGGTTCCAAACCTCTCAAACCATGCTCTAGGGGATTGTTTCAACCCATATAGTGACTTCTTTAGTCTACACACCTTATTTCTTCCAAGTTCTTCCTCAAATCCAGGGGGAAGACTCATAAATACTTCTTCCTCTAGTTCCCCATTCAGAAATGCATTCTTCATATCCAATTGATGTAAAGGCCAATTGAAATTGGCAGCAAGGGATAAGAGAATCCGTACAGAATTAAGCTTAGCCACCAGAGCAGAAGTCTCCTGATAATCTACACCGTAAGTTTGAGTGAATCCCTTTGCTACCAATCTAGCCTTATACCTCTCCACACTTCCATCTGCCTTGCACTTGACGGTAAAGACCCACTTACACCCCACCTTCCTTTTATCATGAGGCAGGTTTACAATTTCCCAGGTTTTATTATTCTTAAGTGCATTGAACTCATCTAGGACTGCTAATTTCCAGTTGGGATCATCTAGTGCTTCCTCAATGTTTCTAGGAACAAACAAATTAGTAATTTTAGAGGTAAAGGCTCGGTGATTTTGGGAAAGGTTTTGGTAGCATCAGATCTGATGAGTGTTTGATTGATACCCAAAAAAAAACTATCATAAAAAACAAGGAGAGGATAAACCCCAAGAAACACAATAAAGGAAGAAAAAAATGTAATGATATAATAATGCATCAGAGAAGCAAAACAAAGAACACAGTGAAAGGAAAACATACCAGTTAACATTCTCTCAATTTTTTTATCACAAATAGCAATCTCATCCTCTATCTTGCGCTGCTGAAGGGCCTGAATGAAGTAAATAAGTCTAAGATGAGTGCAAATATAGTTTTCTGAGCATTCAAAAGTAGCAGTAAGAAGGTATTCCCAAAATTAAGTTAAACCAGTAAAGTAGGTATGACTAAGGGAGGAGCATTCAATGGAAAAAAGAGGCAGAATACTACTATAATGGTCCAAAAACAATTGTTTATAATAACAGTACAACATTTGGCACACATCACAAGGGAGTGTAAATTGTGAACTATGTGCTACTCATTATTCTTAAATGTAAAAATTAGGTATTAAGTAAGCCATAAATGGTGGAAATAAGCAACTTATGTCACTTGCAGAGTGGATTCAGCCAAGCTATTTGTTGTAAATATAGCATATATTTTCTAATTAGTAGTGTTTTTCTATAAGGCCCATTAGTCAGGCCCATTGGGTTTCTTCTAGTTTATTTAAGTGTATTAGTGTTTGTAAATGAGACACAATTGAAATAATATTCAGAATATTCAATTTCTACATGGTATCACGAGCTCTCGTTCTTGAGGGCCTCGCTTCCGCATAAACCCTAGCTGTCACCTTCGTCGTGGTTGTTTTTCTTGCTGCCTTCATTGCAGCCATTGTTTCTATTCCTGCCTCAGTTGCGTTTTACTTTGTCCCTCTGTTCGCAGCCAACTTCTTCACTGTTTTGTTTCAGAGTTTTTTTTCTTCCCAGCACTGTTTCGACCCAAACACCACTGCCTGTCGTTCATCTTGCACCGGAGACCGCACCATTGGCCTCGCCTTGAAAAAACCGGTCAGAACCCAAAACCACGCAGCCAACAGCCGTCGGACACACTCTCACGCGCCACCACACCGTCTGCCACCTTCCGGCGCATGAAACCCACGCGCCGCCTTAGAGGCCGCCGTTCGCCGTCGTACTTTCCCAGATTGTAGATCGGCATCTCCTCTTTCTGTTTTGGGGGTCCAATCTCCGATCCGAGCACCTTTATTTGTGGGTCATTTGAAGCCCACGCGTTTTTTGCTCGTTTTTCTGGTTCTCTACCACTATTATTGTGTTACAAGTTTGGTGGATTAAGTTTCTGGTGATTCAACTTCACCGGACATAGACTGATTTTTGCATTGTTTGAAGTCCTCTCAATTTAGGAGCTTTTCCTACTATTTTACAGATGTTAGCAGATAAATTTGTGGCTATTTCATCCTTGAGTTCTCTTAAGGTTACTGGTAGTATGAGTGAAGATATTTGGATACTTGATTCCGGTGCGACCGATCATATGACTCCGTGTTCCTCATATTTCTCATCCTACTCCACACTACCCGAAAAGCAACAAGTTACCGTTGCTAATGGATCTTGTACTCCTGTTATTGGATGCGGCAATATTCAACTGCGCCCTTCATTGCACTTGAATAATGTCATACATGTTCCCAGGCTCTCTAGTAACCTTGTTTCTATACACAAATTTACACAGGACTTGAAGTGTTCAGTAACATTTTTTCACTCTCATTGTGCTTTTCAAGATCTTGCCACAGGAAAGACGATTGCAGTTGCTAAGGAACGGGGAGGGTTGTACTACCTTGTTGGTAAAAGAAGTGATGAACCTCCTGGTCCGAAGGTACTATCTTCCTGTCTTCAGTCCGAGTCTAACTCTCCTACCTCTCAGGTTTGGCTTCAACACAAACGTCTTGGTCATCCCCCATTTCCATTAATGAAGTCTATGTTTCCATCTTTGTTTTTGCAACAGTCTGTTGAGTCATTTAAATGTGATATTTGTCAGTTTGCTAAGCACCATCGTGCTACTTTTCCTTCTAGTTTCACTAAAAGTGTCGAACCATTTGATCTTATTCATTCTGATGTTTGGGGGTCTGCCCCTGTTTCTAATATTTCTGGTGCAAGATGGTTTGTCTCTTTTATCGATGATTTTACTCGAGTAACTTAGTTGTTCTTGATGAAAGATAAATCCGAGGTATCTCAATTGTTTGTTCAATTTTATAATATGATACAGACTCAATTTGGAAGAGACATTAAAAGAATTCGTTCTGGCAATGGAAAAGAATATGTCAATCATAACCTTTCTAGTTTTCTCATTTAACAGGGCATCATTCATGAACTTACTTGGGTCGACACCCCGCAACAAAATGGGGTTGCTGAAAGGAAAAATCGTCACCTTCTTGAAGTTGCACGCGCTCTTCTCTTCCAAATGAATGTTCCAAAATCATACTAGGGAGAAGCAGTTTTGGTTGCTACCTATCTGATTAATCGGATACCTTCGCGTGTTCTAGGTAATGTTAGTCTAGTTCAGATTATGGTCTCACAATTTCCTTCTGTTCCTATCATGCAGAGTCTTGAGTCTCGGATATTTGGGTGTGTGGTTTTTGCCCATGTTCATCCACAAATCGAAATAAGTTGGATTTTCGTGCCGTCCGATGTGTCTTTCTAGGCTATGCCCCAAACAAAAGGGGGTACAAGTGTTACTATCCACCGAGTAGTAAGTTCTTTGTTTCTATGGATGTCACGTTCCATGAGCATGTCTCCTATTTCACTCGTCCTCAGCTTCAGGGGGAGAGTAGTGATTCTAATTCTAATTTGGAATCAGAGTCCGAGCTCGAGTTTCTCTTCCTTAGTCCTTGGCTGGGTGAGTCACCTCTTGTTTCACCTTCTGTTTCAGACTCTTTATCTCCAGGTCCTGATCCTCCTGGTCCTGTTCCTAGTACTTTTGTTCCTCCTGTGTCCCCTCTGTCTTCTGTTTTGCAGGAATCAGCACCTTCGGCACCAGTGAAGAATAAGGCTAGTGAGCCTACATTGACTTACCAGAGGAGAGGAAAACCCGACCTGGTCCAGAAACAACTTCAACCGTCTGAACCAGAGGTAAGTACTAGAAATGATCCCTCCACTTCTGATTCTCAGATTTCTGATACTCTTGACCCTGATCCAGATGACTTACCTATTGCTTTGAGAAAAGGGAAAAGGACTTGTGCCAAATACCCTATTTCTCAATTTGTTTCCTCTAAACATCTTTCCTTGCAGCATCAGAGTTTTATTACACCTGTTGACTCTGTGAGAAACCCAACATTTGTGCAAAAGGCACTAAAGGATGTAAATTGGGTCAAAGCAATGGCTGAAGAGATGAAGGCACTTGAAAAGAATAGAACTTGGGAGGTTGTTGAGAGGCCAAGAGGCAAGAAGATTGTTGGTTGCAGGTGGATCTATACAGTCAAGCACAAATCAGATGGTACTCTTGATCGGTACAAGGCTAGATTAGTGGCAAAGGGATATACTCAGACTTATGTCATTGATTATGAGGAGACATTTGCTCCTGTCGCAAAGATGAACACTGTCCGGATTTTACTCTCTCTTGCCGCCCACTCTGGGTGGGAACTACAGTAATTTGATGTCAAAAATGCATTCCTGCATGAAAACTTAGAAAAGGAAGTGTATATGGAGATTCCTCCTGAATTTGGACCCACTAGTGGAACAAACAAAGTGTTCTGACTGAGAAAAGCTTTGTATGGGCTGAAACAGTCTCCTCGAGCCTGGTTTGGAAGATTCACGAAGGCTATGGTGTGCCTAGACTACAAGCAAAGCCAAGGCGATCACACTCTGTTCTTCAAACATTCACAGGGAGGAAAGCTGACAGTACTTCTTGTTTATGTTGATCATATTATTGTTACAGGAGATGATCCAGTTGAGAGACAACTATTCAAAGAGAAATTATCTGCTGAATTTGAGATGAAGAACCTTGGAAAACTCAAGTACTTCTTGAGAATTGAAGTGGCCTACTCTAAGCAAGACATTTTCATTTCTCAAATGAAGTATGTGTTTGATCTTTTACAAGAAACAGACAAACTTGGATGTAAACCTGCAGGTGATCCCATCGAGCAAAATCACAAAATGGGCATTGAAGAGTAGAGTGCTAAAGTTGACAAGGTCCAATATCAGAGACTAATGGGGAAGTTAATTTACTTGGCACACACTAGGCCAGACATAGTATATGCAGTCAGTGTGGTTAGCCAATTTACGCATGATCCAAGGGTGAGACACTTACAGGCTGTGGACCGTATTCTGCAATATCTCAAGGCCACTCCAGGGAGAGGCCTCTTATTCAAAAGAGGTGAAAGATTGACTTTGGAGGCTTATACCGATGCAGACTATGCTGGTTCAGTGAGTGATAGAAAGTCCACTACAGGTTATTGCACATTTCTATGTGGGAACCTTGTTACTTGGAGAAGTAAGAAGCAAAATGTAGTGGCTCGATCAAGTGCTGAGGCAAAGTTCAGTGCTATGGCACATGGAATTTGTGAGCTACTATGGATGAAGATTGTTCTTGATGACTTGAAGATAAAATATGAGGGTCCTATGAAGTTATTTTGTGACAACAAATCAGCTATCAGCATTGCTCGTAATCCTGTTCAGCATGACAGGACAAAACATATTGAGATAAACCGACACTTTATCAAGGAGAAGTTAGATAGTGGTGTGATAACAACAGCCTACATTCCCTCTGGGAACCAGCTAGCAGATGTGTTAACAAAGGTCTTGCCAACAGAACGATTCGGCCAACTTACTTGTAAGCTGGGAATGATAGATATCTGTTGTCAATATTGTAAATATGTAGCTATTTCATAATTATTAGCATTCATTGTAATAAGCCCATTTGTCGGGCCCGTTAGGAATAACTTAGTCTATATATACAATATTAGTAAAGTAATGAGACACAATTGAAATAATATTCAGAATTATTTCTTTCTACATGGTATCACGAGCTGTCGATCTTGACGGTCGCTTCCGCATAAACCTTAGCCACCTTCATTGTGGTCCTATTTGCTGCCTTCATTGCAACTTCTTCACTGTTTTTGGTCACTGTTTTTCAGAGTTTTTTTTTCCTACCACTGTCCTTCACTGTTTCGAGCCAAACACCCCTATTTTTTGACCATCTGATCTCACCACCCACACCATCAGCCTCACCTTGAAAAACCGAGCCAGACCCAAAAAACCGCGCCGCCAACAGCCACCGGACGCGCTCTCACGCACCACCACACCGTCCGCCACCTTCCAGCGCGTGTAGCCCACGCGCCGCCTTAGAAGCCGCCATTCGCCACCGTACTTTGCCAGACTGCAGATCGACACCTCCTCTTCCTGTTCTGGGGGGTTCACTTTCCGATTTGAGCACTTTCATTTTTGGGTCATTTGGACGCCCACACTTGTTCGTCTTTTTCTGCCACTGTTATTACATTCCAGCTTGCAAGGGGATTCTTTACTGCTGTTTGCAGGCTATTTTTTGTTCTCTTGAGCAAGACACAGTCGCAGGACATCAATCAATATGTCAGACAATAGATCTATAGATGTTTTAGCCTTGAATTCTCTTAATGTTACTGATACTATCACTCAGAGTTTGTGGATTCTTGACTCTGGTGCCACTCATTACATGACCTCTCATTCTCAACTGTTTTAGACTTATATTTCTCGATCCAGCATTCCTTATATAACTGCTGCAGATGGTTCGCATACTCGTGTTGATGGTTGTGGGGACACTGACCTTCAATTTTTTAAATTGAAAAATGTGCTTCATGTTCCCGGTCTTTCGAATAACCTTATCTCTATTCGTAAGCTTACCCAGGACAATAACTATACAGTGATGTTTTTTCATTCTCATTGTGTTTTTCAGGATCTTACAACGGGGAAGACGATTGGAGTTGCCAAGGAACAGGGAGGGTTGTACTATCTATCTGATAAACGAGCTGGTCAGAAGGTGTTGCCTTTCGCACTCCGGTCTCAATCGGAGTCTCATTCTGCTGCCTCACAAATCTGGCTTCAGCACAAGCGCGTTGGTCATCCTCCATTTTCTTTAATGAGGTCTATGTTTCCATCTTTGTTTTTGCAACAGTCTGTTGAGTCATTTAAATGTGATATTTGTCAGTTTGCTAAGCACCATCGTGCTACTTTTCCTTCTAGTTTCACTAAAAGTGTCGAACCCTTTGATCTTATTCATTCTGATGTTTGGGGGTCTACCCCTGTTTCTAATATTTCTGGTGCAAGATGGTTTGTCTGTTTTATCGATGATTGTACTCGAGTAACTTGGTTGTTTTTGATGAAAGATAAATCCGAGGTATCTCAATTGTTTGTTCAATTTTATAATATGATACAGACTCAATTTGGAAGAGGCATTAAAAGAATTCGTTCTGACAATGGAAAAGAATATGTCAATCATAACCTTTCTAGTTTTCTCATTTAACAGGGCATCATTCATGAACTTACTTGTGTCGACACCCCGCAACAAAATGGGGTTATCAAAAGGAAAAATCGTCACTTACTTGAAGTTGCTTGAGCCCTTCTCTTCCAAATGTCCGTCCCAAAGTCATACTAGGGTGAAGCAGTATTAACTGCTGCCTATCTGATTAATCGTGTGTCGTCTCGTGTTTTAGGTAATGTAAGTTCTGTTCAGTTTATGATCTCACAGTTTCCTTCTGTTCCTATCATGCAGAGTCTTGAGTCTCAGGTATTTGGCTGTGTGGCTTTTGTCCATGTTCATCCACAATACCGAAATAAGTTGGATTCTCGTGCCATCTGGTGTGTCTTCTTGGGATATGCCCCAAACAAAAGGGGGTACAAGTGTTATCATCCACCAAGTCGTAAGTTCTTTGTTTCTTGGATGTCACATTCCACAAGCATGTCTCATATTTCACTCGTCCTCAGCTTCAGGGAGAGAGTAGTGATTCTAATTCTAATTTGGAATCTGAGTCCGAGCTCGAGTTTCTCTTCCTTGGTCCTTGGCTAGGTGACTCACCTCCTGTTTCAGACTCTTTGTCTCCAGTTCCTGATCCTTCTGATCCTCCTGTTTCAGACTCTTTGTCTCCAGGTCCTGATCCTCTTGGTGGTCCTGTTCCTAGTCTTTCTGTTCCTCTTGTGTCCTCTATGTCTTCTGTTTTGCAGGAAACAACACCTTTGGCACCAGTGAAGAACAAGGCTAGTGAGCCTATGTTGACTTATCAGAGGAAATGAAAGCCCAACTTGGTCTAGAAACAACTCCAACCGTCTGAACCGGAGGTAAGTACTGAAAATGATCCTTCTACTTCTGATTCTCAGATTTCTGATACCCTTGACTATGATCCAGATGACTTACCTATTGCCTTGAGAAAAGGGAAAAGGTCTTGTGCCCAGTACCCTATTTCTCAATTTGTTTCTTCTAAACATCTTTCCCTGTAGCATCAGAGTTTTATTGCAGCCGTTGACTCTGTGAGAATCCCAGCATCTGTGCAAGAGGCACTAAAGGATAAAAATTGGGTCCAAGCTATGGATGAGGAGATGAAAGCACTTGAAAAGAATGAAACCTGAGAGTAGGGCTGGAAATGAGTCGAGCTGAGTCGAACTTGGTTCAGCTCGACTCGACTCGACTCAATTTGGTTCAGCTCATAGCTCGACTCGAGTTCGATATGAACCACTTTTTTTAGCTCGAACTCGACTCGACTCGAGCTCGCCAATGACTTCAGTTCATTTCGTGAGCTCGAATCACAAAAATCAATAAAACAAAAACCATTCGGACGGAGAGGAGAATCGAGGAATCAGAAGCTAATGACAATAATAACATACATGATGAAACGGTTGTGAATCAAACTGAAAATTTGTCTAAAAAATTTTTCGGAACAGAGAAAAACAACCCAGAACAAATTAATATACACAAGCCCAGACAAATGAAAACGTAATGAAGTTTTTCAGTAGCCTCTACTCTAAAGCGTTTGTCCCAGCATCATACAGAATAGTTGAAAAAGCTCAACGAATAAAAAAAAACATCATTCATACAACAAACTCAAAAAACTCAACTTTAGATGCTGAAATGATTTTTCTTCCTCTGTCGTTGTCTCCCCTGTTCCTCTGATAATCTCTTCTTCTTTATTGAAGCAAAGTTTGCACCTTAGACAGATCTGAAGAAAAGCTCACACCTTGGGGTAGATCTGAAGCAAAGGTCGCACCTTTTCTTCTTTGTTGAAACAAACGTCGCAGTGGATGGGGAGCTTGCGTGAGGCGAGTGCGCTGGACGGCGATGCTCGTGGTTAAGCGGTGATGGAGCTTAGATGACTCGCAAAGATAGGAGTCGAGAAGTTGAGATGAGGACACCGCGAGGCGGCTAAGGTTTCAGGACTAGAGGCGAGAGAGGTTTGGGGCGAGAGAGAAGGAGAGGCAATTTTAGGGTTACTGGTTGGAGCCTTGGAGGTAATGGAAGAAGATGGGGAAGGAGAGAAAAGAGAAAGAGGAGAGAGAATTGATAAAAGCAGAGAGAATGAGAAGAGGAAATGAGATCGGAGGGAGGGATCATGCACGGTCCAGCGAGAAGAAGAAGGAACGAGAGAAAAGAGAGGGTAGAGAGAAGTATTTGGGGAGAAGAAGAGGAAATGAGGGGAATAGGGAAGTTAGCGTAGTTTTTTAGGGTTTGAGGCGGGCTGGAGGAGAAAGCAAGATTGGGCCTGGGGTATCCACTAGCAGATTGCTAGTGGCACCCCCAATTTCATTATTTACATCCCATCTTGAAACCAAAATATTATTATTGCTTTTTATTTTATTTTTTATCTATTACTATTTATTTATTTATTTATTACTATATATATAATCGAGCTGGTTCGTGAACCAAACGAGTCGAGCTATACATAGCTCAAGATCAGCTCATTTATTTAACGAGCTCAATTTTCAGTTCAAGTTCAGCTCATTTGGTTCATGAACCAAGTGCAACGAGCTAATTATCGAGTCGAGTTTCGGACTTGGTTCGAGCAGCTCAACTCATTTCCAGCCCTACCTGAGAGATTGTTAACAAACCTAGGGGCAAGAAGCCCGTTGGTTGCAGGTGGATCTATACAGTCAAGCACAAATCAGATGGTACTCTTGATCGGTACAAGGCAAGATTAGTGGCAAAGGGATATACTCAGACTTATGGCATCGATTATGAGGAGATATTTGCTCCTGTGGCAAAGATGAACACTGTCTGAATTTTACTCTCTCTTGCCGCCCACTCTGGGTGGGAACTACAGCAATTTGATGTCAAAAATGCATTCTTGCATGGAAACTTAGAAGAGGAAGTGTATATGGAGATTCCTCCTGGATTTGGACCCACTAGTGGAACAAACAAAGTGTGCAGACTGAGAAAAGCTTTGTATGGGCTGAAACAGTCTCCTCGAGCCTGGTTTGGAAGATTCAAGAAGGCTATGGTGTGCCTAGGCTACAAGCAAAGCCAAGGCGATCACACATTATTCTTTAAACATTCACAGGGAGGAAAGCTGACAGTACTTCTTGTTTATGTTGATGATATTATTGTTACAGGAGATGATCCAGTTGAGAGACAACTGCTCAAAGAGAAACTATCTGCTGAATTTGAGATGAAGGACCTTGGAAAACTCAAGTACTTCTTGGGAATTGAAGTGGTCTACTCTAAGCAAGGCATTTTCATTTCTCAAAGGAAGTATGTGCTTGATCTTTTACAAGAAACAGGCAAACTTGGATGTAAGCCTGCAAGTGTTCCCATCGAGCAAAATCACAAAAGAGAAATGATTGGTTGACACCAAAATTTGACAACAAATCGACAACTGGTTAATGACGTGCAAAAGTTTGGTTAATTCAGTTCAGTAGTTGGTTAATGGTGAATCGCATACATTAACCAAACTTTTGCCCGTTATTAACCATTAACCATTAACCAACTACTCAACTGAATTAACCAAACTTTTGCACGTCATTAACTAAACATTTGCACGTCATTAACTATTAACTATTAACCAACTACTCAACTAAATTAACCAAACTTTTGCATGTCATTAACCAGGTGTCGATTTGTTGTCGATTTTTGGTGTCCACGTAACACAGCTGATCACAAAATGAGTTTTGAAGAGGAGAGTGCTAAAGTTGACAAGGTCCAATATCAAAGACTAGTAGGGAAAGTTGATTTATTTGGCACACACTAGGCCAGATTTGGCATATGTAGTGAGTGTTGTGAGTCAATTTATGCATGTCCCAGGGTGAGACACTTGCAAGCTGTAGATCGTGTTTTACAGTATCTCAAAGCTACTCCAGGTAGAGGACTCTTGTTCAAAAGAGGTGGAAGCTTGACTATGGAGGCTTATACTGATACAGATATGCAGGTTCAGTGATTGATAGAAGATCCACCTCAGGCTATTGCACATTCTTGTGTGGAAACCTTGTCACTTAGAGAAGTAAGAAGCAAAATGTTGTAGCCAGATCTAGTGCTGAAGCAGAATTCCGATATATGGCACATGAAATCTATGAGTTATTGTGGATGAAAATTGTGCTTGATGACTTAAAGATAAATGTTGAGGGTCCTATTAAGTTATTTTGTGATAATAAATCAGCTATCAGTATTGCTCATAATCCTGTTCAGCATGACAGGACAAAACACATTGAGATAGATCGACATTTCATAAAGGAAAAGTTGGATAATGGATTGATAATAACGGCCTACATTCCCTCTATGCACCAACTGGCAGATGTACTAACAAAGGGCTTATCAACAGAGCGATTTAGTCAACTTACTTGTAAGCTGGGAATGATAGATATCCATTCACCAGCTTGAGGGGGAGTGTTGTAAATATTGTAAATATGTAGTTATTTCATAATTATTAGCATTCATTGTAATAAGCCCATTTGTCGGGCCCATTAGGAATAGCTTAGTCTATATATACAATATTAGTGCTTGAAATGAGACACAATTGAAATAATATTCAGAATTATTTCTTTCTACAATATCCATTCACCAGCTTGAGGGGGAGTGTTGTAAATATAGCATATATTTTGTAATTAGTAGTGTTTTTCTATAAGACCCATTAGTCAGGCCCATTAGGTTTCTTCTATTCTATTTAAGTGTATTAGTGTTTGTAAATGAGACACAATTGAAATAATATTCAGAATATTCAATTTCTACACTATTAATACACAAACATACATAAACATATATGTTTTAGGATAACGTGTATACATGTTCTAGGATAACAAGTATGTTAGGAGTAGGACCCACCCAGTAAGGTTAGGACTTGTAAAGTGTACACACGCCAGAATAAAAGGAGTTAGTGCACTTAGTAAAATATGGGATCCACTGTAACTAAGAGGTATCCTTCATTTAGAAAGATCAAATAAGAGCACTAGCTCGGTAGTAGGGAAAACTTTCGAGGGAGACTATCCTTGTTCGTCACCTTTTCTCAATGATGTACAGACTCCACCCTCTCACTCAATTTTCTCTATTCTGCATTTGTATCTCATTATCTGACTGTATTTCCGAGTTTTCACAACAAAGTATAC
This sequence comes from Calophaca sinica, assembly GCA_037113605.1. Taxonomy (NCBI): domain Eukaryota; kingdom Viridiplantae; phylum Streptophyta; class Magnoliopsida; order Fabales; family Fabaceae; genus Calophaca; species Calophaca sinica. The sequence goes on from CM073734.1 coordinate 76,865,210, forward strand.
ATGTTTTTAGGTGCCCAAACATAGCTACTAAAAATGGGTATAAAGTATAAACATTATTGTCAATAGAGGTAAAAAAAAACAATGAAAAAGTTTTACCAGCTCATTCCTCTTTCGTATTAGAGCAGATAGGGCAGTTTGCGACAGTATCTTTTTTGAATCTAGAAGAATTTGGAGCTTCTCTGTATCTAAGTTAGAATGACCTGCACTTTGAGTACAGGCATCTATTGTGTCATTTTTACACGAGGTATTGGGCTTATTGGCACAAAGCTTGCTGCAAGAAGCAATATTGTTGATTCCACCTTCCTTGATGACCATCCTTGTTGAATCAACCTTCATGGCCTGCCAAACCAATGACATTCAGCTAGACGAGAGATAATAAATAAGTGAATCAAGCTGAAGAACCATGATAGCAGTAAGAGGCAGCTCATTTAGAAACATCATTATGATGAGAGATAATAAACATTGGAATGCAGCTCATTTAGAAAATTATTTCTTGATCAGCAACATAATTAAGATAATATTTATTTTACAACAGTATAATAGTACTAAATATTTCACAAATATACCACATGACTATTTGACAACTTTACAAAGGTTAAATTAACTAAAATTGATAATAGAATATGAAATTTATTGCTAAATGTTTCAATTAAGGTATAGGAAACCAATATGAAGTTCAATCTGAAGGGGATAGCAATGCTTAACAAATGAACTTTTTGGGTACACTGCATACAAAGGGCAACCTGGTGTTATAAAGCTCCTGCCATGGTGGGGTCAAAGGAAGGGTCAATTTATTGTGGATCTACTGTAGGCAGTTTTTACCTTGCGTTTGCAAGAGGCTGATTTCACAACTCGATCCCGTGACCAACTAGTCACGCAGGAACTTCTTAAAATTGAATTTAATGAAACATTTTGATTAATTTTAGTAGTATAACCAGATCATATTTTGATTTTTATAGTTGTGTTATCCTCTTCAGTAATTTAACACAATTTCAACTGCAGACATGCGCTTTTCTGTTCTCATGGACAGATACCATCTTCAACTTACAAAATCTTCATTACAGTTTTCAATTTTTTGCAAAATGCAACTCTTAGTTCAATTTGTGCAGGAGTAAATAAACTAGTGTCAATGAAGATAGTAGATATATTGACTAGTTGATCCAGAACTAGATGGTTAGGAAAACGGTGATTTTGTAAGTAAATATGATTGCTATCCAGACATTTACTCATATATACCATGTAGAGAACAAGGGAAGAAAATACTTTCTTGTATTACTCAGCAGACTAAAGTTGCTTATATAACAAAAATACATTAATGATTTCCTAAAATAGAAGATACTAATTAATAATAAAATACAATCAAATCTGACGAAATAAATATAAAATAAAATCTAGGAGAATATTATCGGGATTGGGCCTGATTCTCCAACACCCCCCTCAAGTTAGTGCATAGATATCTGTCATGCCCAACTTGCCTATTAACCGCTCAAAATTGGGCCTGGCCAAGCTCTTGGTCAGAATGTCCGCAGTTTGCTGATTAGAAGTCACAAAAGGCAAACAGATAATTCCAACATCCAGTTTTTCTTTTATGAAATGGCGGTCAATCTCAATATGCTTGGTCCTATCATAATCTTGAAACGGGATTATGAGCTATACTTATTGCGGCCTTACTGTCACAATAGAGCTTCAAAGGTAGATCAACTGTCGCTCTAAGTTCCTTTAAGACTCTGTAAATCCATAAGCCTTCACAAATACCTTGAGCCATTGCTCTAAACTTGGCTTCTGCACTGCTTCTAGCAACAACTCCTTGTTTCTTACTTCTCCAAGTAACCAGATTTTCCCACACATAGGTACAATATCCAGTTGTGGATTTCCTGTCGATAACTGAACCAGCCCAATCTGTATCTATAAAGATGGCAACATTCTTCTCATCAGTTTTCTTAAAATACAAGCCCTTCCCCGGGTTGGTCTTTAAGTATCTTAAGATCCTGTATACTGCCTCAAGATGTTCCTCATAGGGAGAGTGCATGAACTGACTTACAACACTCACAGAGAATGCAATATCAGGCCTGGTGTGAGATAGGTAAATTAGTTTACCAACTAGCCTCTGGTATCTGCCAATATCAACCGGAACACTACCCTTCTCCCACAGCTTCATATTAGGATCCATGGGAGTGTCTGCTGGCCTACATCCACTTATCCCAGTTTCCTCCAAGAGATCCAGAATGTACTTTCTTTGGGAGACTACAATTCCCTTCTTTGAGCGAGCAACCTCCATGCCAAGGAAATATTTCAATGCTCCCAAATCCTTGATCTCGAATTATGCTGCCAAGTTTCTCTTTAATCTCTCCATTTCTACCGTATCATTTCCGGTAAGGATGATGTCATCTACATAGACTATCAAAACAGCGATTTTTCCATTAGGAGAAAATTTTGTGAACAATGTGTGATCTGCTTGTCCTTGAGTGTATCCCTGTCTTTTCTTGTTGGGTGAACCTTTCAACCCAAGCTCTTGGAGATTGTTTAAGGCCATAGAGTGATTTCTCCAACTTACACACCTTTGACGCAAATTTTCTTTCAAAGCCAGGAGGACAGTCCATGTATACTTCTTCCTCTAAGTCACCATTAAGGAAGGCATTCTTCACATCAAGTTGATTGATGGCGATCTAAGTTGGCGTGAAGAGATAGAAGAATTACGGCGGTGTTTAACTTTGCAACAGGGGCAAAAGTCTCTGAGTAGTCTATGCCATAAGTCTGAGTGAAGCCTTTAGCTACCAACCGAGCCTTGTACCTTTCAATTGAATTATCTGAGTTGTGCTTCACAGTGAAAACCCACTTACAATCCACAGTCTTCTTTCCTTTTGGTAACGTCACAACTCTCCAAGTTTTGTTCTTCTCAAGGGCTCTCATCTCCTCAAACACAGCTTCCTTCCACTTTGGAACTTTTAGAGCTTCCTGTACATTTTTTGGAATTTCTACTGAGATAATCGAGAGGTAAATGCAAAGAAAAGAGGATGACAAATTTGAATATGACACATACTTGGATAGAGGATGCTTAGTACAAGATCTAATACCTTTCCTAAGCGCTATAGGAGATCTATTGCAGAAGATTCATCATGACCTATAGGTTGAAGAAGACTTACCGTGTCGGGTTCACTAGGTGAATTTTCTCTTGGTTGGACTCTTGGCAGTCTTTGGAGAGTGAGTTCCTTATTTCCTTTCTTATGGTTTTTCTTCTCGAAGACCTTTCCCTTCCAAGTTTTGTCACCATCATTGAACCTATTTCTTGTCTCTTTATGGGAATCATTTTGTTGTGGCATTACGGTTGATTCATCACCAGTTTCACAGGCTTGTTGGTCATGCTTTTGATTTAAAGATGTCGCCTCAGAATCAATGAGAACCTCTTCCATAGTGGGAATGGGTTCAGGTAAGGATTCATGGACATTTTCTTTTGGTGCAACACAATCAGTCTCAGGCTCTTGTAACAAATAAACATTATCCAAAAAAATGGTGTTTTCAAACGAATCTTTTTCAAATGAATCTTCTTTTAGATTCCCCCCCCTGAAGATGAATGTCACTGAAATAAGGTTGTGTTTCAAAAAATGTGACATCCATAGTCACAAAAACCTTTTTGGATTTTGGATCAAAACACTTGTAACCTTTTTGGGTAGGGGAGTAACCAATGAAAACACATTTTATAGCTCGTGGTTCTAATTTTCCTAGATGCTTATGGTCATGAACAAAAGTAGTACACCCAAAGATTTTCAATGGCAAATTAGCCGAAACACGAGCCAAGGGAAAACAATTTTTGAAAACATTGAGAAGAGTTTGAAATTGTAAGACTTTGGATGGCATACGGTTAATTAAATATGCAGCAGTCAAAACAGCCTCACCCCATAGGTATTTTGGCACCTTATTTTCAAAGAGTAAGGCACGAGCCACCTCAAGGAGGTGTCTATTCTTCCTTTCTGTAATCCCATTTTGTTGGAGTGTATTAGTACAAGAACTATGATGCACAACACCATTTTCAAGAAAAAAATCTCCTAAAATCATGTTGAATATTAGTTTGGAATTGAGTTTGCACCATTTTGAAGAAGTTTTTGACAGCTTGTCCAACTTCAGATTTTTCTTTTAACAAGTATACCCAACAAAGTCTAGTGTGGTCATCTATAAAAGTTATAAACCACTTTTTGTTAGAAAAAGTATTTATTCTATTTGGACCCCAAACATCACTGTGAATAACTGCAAAAGGTTTAGATTCTTTATAAGGTTGAATAGGAAATGAAGAACGATGATGTTTTGCAAACTCGCAGGTTTCACAATGAAATAAAGATGGGTCTTTATCATTAAACAATTTTGGAAAAAGATGTTTCAAATAACGGAAACTTGAATGTCTCAATCGTAAATGTCATAACATAATGTCATCATTACTACTAGAAACAAAAATAGATTCAAAACAGGAACTTATAGATTGAACTTGTGGTCTAGAGTCGATTCCATCTTCAAGGTAGTAGAGTCCCCCACTTTCTTTAGCACTGTCAATCGTCTTCCTCGAGTTCAAATCCTTAAAAAACGCAATAAGAATGAAGAAAGTTAGCTTGACAGTTACTATCTCGAGTTAATTTAGTAATTGACAAAAGATTACAAGACAAGTTAGGGACATGTAGGACATCCTTAAGAGTTAATAAGGGTGATAGAACTATGGAACCTTTTCCCGCAATGGCTGAAAGAGAGCCATCTGCAATTTTAACTTTCTGGTTACCTGCACAGGGACTATATGAAGAAAACAGACTCATTTCTCCGATCGTATGATCGGTAGCACCTGAATCAATGATCCAAGCATGACTGGGACTGACACTAAGGAGGGCAGTATTTAGAAAATTACCTCTCTGAGCTATTGCACAAGAAGGATTTTGAGATTCAAGAAGCTTGTACAGTTGGTCTAATTGTTCCTTAGTGAATGGAAATGAGCTTGAAGGAGACTGCTTCCCTTGATCAGAAGTACTAGCCTGAAGAGCACGACCTTCATTCCCCCCTTTCTTCTTCAAGTTAGGAGGCTTACCACGAAGTTTCCAACATGTCTCTCGTGTATGATAGGGACGTTTGCAGTGACCACACCATGGTTTTTTCCCGTCTTTCTTCCCTTCTTCATTGGAATTCCTACTAACAAGTGCAGATCCTTCCACCTCAGCCATAGGAGTTGTCTTTCCCATCATGACACTGCCTCAGCCTCCTTCGCCTTACTTACGAGAATGTTTGGGATTGTTGGCAGCGGGATCTTCCTGCAATTCTACCTCTGACTTCATCGAGGTCTTTGTTAAGGCCGGCTAGGAAGACAAAGACACGATCATTCTCCTGTCTCTTAAGGAACAACACACTGTCCTCAGTACATTTCCAGTGATCATCATAGAAAAGATCGAGTTCCTGCCACAAAGTCATCAATTCATTGTAATAAGTAGTGATATCCTTGTCACCTTGTTTGGCATGCCATGACTTTGATTTGAGATCAAAGATCTGAGAAGAATTCTGAATGTCAGAATAAGTGTGTTTGACGGCCTCCCAAACATCTTTAGCAGTTGGCAAGAACACGAAGGGCTTTTCAATTGTTGGCTCCATGGAATTAATTAGCCAAGCAATGATTAGGGAGTTTTCAGACTTCCAAGCCCTAAAGCTTGGATCTACTTCTGCAGGTCTGGGTACATCTCCTGTAAGAAACCCAAATTTTCCTTTGCCATTCAGCACTAATCTCACAGTTTGAGACCATTCTGTGTAGTTTTTCCCATTGAGACGTTGAACATCAACCTTAAGGGAGTTGGAGGATCCCTCATAATTGTTGAAAGGATTATGGGTTGAATGTCCATAGGGAAAAACTCCTTGAAAGCCGAAGCCACCTCCTGGGCCGCTGCCAGCACCTCCAGTGCCGTTGTCGCCGCCTCCTGAGCTGACGCCACCGCCGCCCGCACCTGGGCCGCCGCCTCCGAGGCCTGGGCCGCCGCCACTTGCGCTGTCATGCGCAATGCCTGGGCCGCCACTTCCGCCACCGGTGCCTGGGCCGCCGTCAGTGATGATGGATCCATCACTGTTACTGCTCCCTGTAAGAGTCTGCTTCCATGAGTTGTTGTTTTTCGTCATGAGGAAGGAGAAAGAGTAATCCTCGATCAAAATGCGTCGTGCGGAATGAGCAGTCTGGCCGTCTGCGGAATGCGGTCGCGTGAAACGATTACCTCCGGAATGAGCGAAGAATGGCCGTACGGAATGAACAGCACCCACTAGGGTTTTACGCGGAAGTGAGACCCTCAAGATCGAGGGAAGAAAATACTTTCTTGTATTACTCAGCAGACTAAGGCTGCTTATATAGAAAAAAATACATTAATGATTTCCTAAAATAGAAGATACTAATTAATAATAAAATACAATCAAATTTGACGAAATAAATATAAAATAAAATCTAGGAGAATATTATCGGGATTGGGCCTGATTCTCCAACATGCCAAAACAATATTCCAGATTTTGCCGAAAATATGGCAGCTACCGTATGATTTTTTATTGTCGCATCTAGGATTCTCATATGGCATCTTATTGGAGAGTAGAAAATAGGTTGTCTAAAAGAACACAAACCTCAGAAGAATTGGTAGAAGGGGGTCTGCGTGATGGAGGTTGGCAGAAGTGAGGTGTCTCATTCTGGATATGACAAGTGTCCTTTGACGAAAGAGCTAGGCTTGTGCGCAAGTGGTGCAGTGCAGAAGAGAAAGAAAAAGAGAGGTAAGTAAAAGGGGTATCAGCATGGTTTAAGATGAGGATGGGAGTTGTTATCATCTAGTCAGGGGTATCTGTCCAAAAAATATCTCTGAGCAGCTTCATCATGTTTTGAAAAAGGTTCTTTTTCAGAAGCACAAGAATCTAGCTAGGAAAAAATGACAAAAAATGGCAAAAAAAGCTCAGTCAAAACACAGTTATATACATACAAAAGTTTCAAACCTGAACAGCACTGACAGAGCCATTTGAGTTATACTGCACTGATGGATTGCTTTTTCCTTTATCTTCACCAATTTGTTTAGTATTGGAGATATTATGGCATTTTTCTTTATTTTGGGATGGACAAATTGAAGATTTGTTCACATTAATTTCATATAGTTCCTTGATAGAATCAGATAGTCCAAGTGTACAGATTCCATTTTTCTCTTTCTGCGCCAGTGATTCAATATCATCCTTGCTTGGACTACCATTGAGACCAGTAAACATGTCCTTACTTACATAGGACTCTCTCATTTCAGGGCTGTCGACCATCATATCTTGCAAACTATTTGAGAATGCTTCTCTGTGAAGGTAAAATATAACACAAATAGTCAGCCACAGTATATTACACAAATAGTTGTGAAAGAAAATATAAAATGGACATGAATCGATGACTAGAGGAACATTATGTCATTGCTTTGAAATGGCCAATAAACAGATGAGCTTGGAATCTATTTCTGCATACCATCCAACCATGTAAGGTAGACTCTAGGAGCAACAGGTTTCCTCGATAATTCAGTATTTGGAACTCTCTTATATTAACCTTCCTTTATTGCTTGCAGCAGATAGTAAATCTAAGCAAAAATTGAATGTTAACACTTCTTAGGTTTTGGGCCTAAATCAACCCCACAAAACCGGCATGTAGGGTGACAGGTGCCCATTCTTTATAAACTATTTTCGGGTCTTATCTCTAGTGTATGTGGGACTTGAGTTTTTCCCAATAACACTAAAGAATCTCTTTAAATGCTGTAGGGATCAAAGCTTGAGAATGCAAGAACCAAAAAGCTTTTTGAATAATTCAGGCAGTTAGCAAATCCCACAATATGTATTTAAGAATGTATAAGCATCAAGACTCATTCCAAAGGTGCCACTGAAACTAGTATTTTAGATATGCTTATAATGGTCCATGCTCAATCGTGGTCCCTATATTAGTGGTACTTTTTTGTTTACTCAAAGGTTGCCAAATATATGGTCTTCTGTCAAGAAGTATACTTGATGAAGTCATGAAGCATAAACTAAATTAGCATCACTTATGGAACATCATATGCTTATCAAAAAAAACTTATGGAACATTATACGCAAAATACTGCTAAATCAATATAAATGAAGTTTTTTGAAAGGGAAAACCATATCAACCTGGAAAACCACTTTGAGATTATCTCAGAATAAGGAAGCACATGGAAATATTCAACAACTGGAGTGATCGTCCAACTGCTAGAACTCTTCTTGACCAAAGGACCCTGCAAGCTATGCAAAAAGAAGACGTAAATGTTATTTGGAAGCATATGGAAAGTTTATAACGATCAGTTTTATTTCTTTGTGATGATCATTTCAAAGTATAGGGACAAAAATCTAAGAATTAAATCCAAATAACCAACTAATAATTCAGGGTAAATAGAATGTTTAGCCCTAATTACAACAGACATCATTCTCTGATGTTCTATTACATACACTCTCAGAATAAGATTGTAACATTCTGGCTAACAAGTTAGCCATCCTGTCTATCCAAAAACATTTGTGCAAAATTATTAAAAAAAATCAAAATGAAAGGTTAATGTGACAGTTAATTCAGAAAGATTTATAAACGTTAAACTAGTTCATAACTTGATTCAGTAGTGAGTATATCACTGTGTAGTGTGAACAGGACTACACGAGTATATTTGATTTTGCAGTTGTGTTATTTGTACAACCAAATGGGACACAAAAAATCGACAACTATTTTGCTGGTTAACGAATTTCACACACGTGGTTAATGGAGTGTTGAACTTGGTTAATAGATATACTAAAGTGTCGCGACTCATTAACCATCAATTGAACTTTATTAATCACAATTTTGAACGTCATGAACTACGATTTTTAGGTGTTCCAAATCGTGTTATTTTGAACACCTAAAAATCGTGGTTAATGACGTTAAAAAATGTGGTTAATGAAGTTCAGTTGATGGTTAATGAGTTGTAACACCATGTCTATCCATTAACAAAGTTCAATACTTCATTAACCACGCGTGTGCATTGCGTTAACCAGCAAAATAATTGTCGATTTTTGTGTCCCATTTGGTTGTACAAATATCATTTTTGTTGATTTTACAGCCAAAAAACAAACACAGATGACTCCGCCTGAATGCCTGACAGAAACAGGCCCCATTATCTTATCAACGGGAAAACTGGTGAAAGCAATGCCATTCACCCTTGAGACCTAAGTTATTAACCAATAGCATAAAGATAGCAATTAGAAACGAACCTTTCAATTACATCTTTGAGGGGAACTTGGATAACCTCCTGATCAATGGACTGGGAACACTGCATTATATAAAAGCGAGAAGCTTCCTTCTCTTTACTTTGAGAATAGACAGTATGGCTTTCCAAAAGCATAATATCAGCATTATTGATACCTGTGCCACAGTACAAGAATCATATTCAACTATCCACGCATCAGAAAGTACCTCTCAAAACTAAAATTAGGAGATAATGACACATTGATTAACAGGTGCAATATGATATGATATTTTAGAATAGAAAATAAAGTTTTCTCACACAGAAAAGAAAGAAGGACAGAACAAAGTGTTGAAACAATAATAACCTCAAAAAGATAGAAACAGCAATCCAATCATGATGCATGGACTATTGCACCCTCGTCATATTGACATCATCACTTAGTTAAATAAATTGGAAAGTGGAAAATCCTTATAAATATGAATGTTCTTTGATCTGTGATGCCCACTCATGCATAAAGATGAACTTAAAATTAAACTACCATGGTTGAAAACAATAGCCAGGCAATCTTTTCCTATAACAAGGATGATTACCTGTGGCTTCCTTTACAGCAGAATATCCAACTTGCAGAACTCCAGCTTCATCGACTTTTAATTCATCTTTTGTAGGCTTCCTAATGACTCTTTTCCTTTTGTATGTATATTTTGTTTCTGATGTAACTTCAGAACTTTGGCTGGAGGTATCTAGACTTTTTTCAACCACAGACCATACCCCCCAAGTGATGGAATCAAACAGCAAAAAGCAGTACTCCTTCTTACTGTCGATCAAAAGGATGGCAACTTTCGAAATGGGCCATCCTTCTGTACTAGGAACATTTTTTGATGCATCTAAACATTTACAGACATCACATGCATCCATAATCATTTTTTCTGTTAACGATAGCTGCTTCTCCACATCAATGAGCTCTACTTCATTTAACTTTTGCATGAATTGCAAATATGCCAATAAAGCTGGCCTCAGAACCACAATCAACTTACAAAATTCATTGAATGGCAGATATTCTAGTTCTGGATGCTGTTTCCTGTGGTAGTAGTTGTACAGTAAGACAACAGAATGCACCTACAACCAGCAGCCTCAAAAACAGAAAAATCAGTAACTAGAGAAGATGGCTACAAATATTCCTATATATCTATAAGCATATATTTGTTTGACTTGTAATTTGTGAATCATAATGCAATGAGAACTTGACTTTTTTCTTTTCATTTTTAATTAGTTGCACAGGACAAACTAATTGTAGGCAGCCATTGTGCAAAGACTCCCCTTCTCGTAGAGGCTGATTCCACAACTTGAACTCGTGACCTTTAGTCACAAGCAACAACTCCAGCCATTGTGCAAAGACTCCCCTTCTCGTAGAGGAACTCTCCAAAGTGAAATAAAAGAACATTATAGTTATCAAAGTGGAAGATACATTCGAGTAAAGAAAGTCTTAAATATAGAAGAATAATGCAATTCCGCTTATTTATTTAATAAAATCTAAAAGGCAAGTAAAATATCCTATTAGCGGAGTATTGGATGGGATGTGATCTAATCATGATAGCATTTCAAAAGCTCATCAGCTCTTTGTTATGTACTATCATTATGATTATTAAGAATGAATACCAAATAAATATTTATTACTTAAAGTACCAAGGTTCAATTTTAAAGGGTGATGGTTAATGGAAGGAACGGTGTTACTCCGTCAACTAAATCAAATGATGTTTAAACAGAGACTCTCTTGAGCTAAGCACGTAAAATATCATTAGACGCAAGTTGCTTGAAGAGTTGAAAACATTATGTATAACTAATCGATCTCATTTTATTAGGGGAAACAATTATATCATGCTTTCTATGCTCCTAGCAAGCAAAACATACAAGTAAAGTAAATAACCTGTACAGTAAGGAAAACCATAAAAGTGAAAAGAAAATCTCTAATATGCTGCATAATTATTAGAAAAACATTTCCAATAATCCTCCAAACAAGGAATAAAACTAACCAAAAAGAGAAACAACATAACTTAAACCAATGTGAATGTCCAAATAAATCACAGGGTAATCTTCGGATTGTTATAAAAGAAGAAAAGACACCTGTTTGGCAATTGATTGCTGTTGAAGTGGTGTGGGATTATCTCGGACAGAAGATTTTGCTGGCAGCAATGGGTCAACCAAATGTTCTAGGAATACCTGAACTGCGTCCTCAGTTGGACACGCATCTGATGGAGCCATGTTCTATCAAGTGATTTTCGAGGCCAGTCACCCTTCTGCTGTCAGTTGCGACATAGAAACACCTATTATTGTTTGACAGAACAGGCTTGCAAAACAAGTGCATGAGTCCCTTTGTGTCCTTGCACAAGTGTGTGCAAAGAGGGAAACACAAACCATCAACATTTCTCAAAAGCAATTTGAAACTAAAAATGATAAACCAAGAGGAAAAAAAACACAAATTGTATCCAAATAGAATTCGCATGATCAGCAAAATTAACATTTTCTTAAGCACACAAAAATTTATAAAGACCGATGGAGACATATAGGATGGGAAAAAAAAAAAAATACCTACACATGATTTTCATTGATTTGGAAATAACATATGATAGAGTACCTAGAGAGGTTTTCTTAAAAGGCTACAGAGAAGAAAGGTGTTCAGATTGCGTATATTTAAGAAGATATGTATGAAGGGTCATGACTAATATGAGAACACAAAATGGGGATACAACAGACTTTTGTATAACTATAGTCGTGCACCAAGGGCCAACTTTGAGTCTTATCTTTTTTTATCTTGGTTCTAAACTTCTAGAGTACTCACTAAACATATCCAAGAGACTACATCACCATGCATATATTTTTGACGGATGATATAATCATAATTGGAGAGTTGAGAGAAGAAATAAATGGAAAGTTAGAGATACGAAGACAAGTCTTGGAAACACACGACTCTCACCTAAGTAGAAGCAAAACAGGATGTACAAAATGCAAGTTTAACAAGAGACACACAAATCATAGCTTAGAGGTGAAAATTAGAAACATAAAACACCATAAGTCCCACGCCAAAGTACCTTAATACCATCATCCAAAATGACTAAGAGATATAGGGAGATGTCAACCAAACTACGTGGATGAAATGGATGATCTCTAGAGAGGCACCGCTCAAGCTTACAACAACAACAACAACAACCAAGCCTTATCCCACTAGGTGGGATCGGCAACATGGATCACTCGATGTCATAGTGGTCTATCATAAATCATGTCTACAGTGAAACCACTGACCTCTAAGTCTTTCTTAAAGCACCACTCAAGCTTAAGGCATTGATCGGAATCCGCGAGTTTGAGACAAAAGAGTTTGGCGAGAAATGAAGAAGTTCTCCAGTTTGATTTATCAGCGAAATACGTGAGATAGAAAAAAACAGGTGGATCCCATGTCATTTTCTTTTCTTCGCTCATGTGCGAAGAAAACCTGCAAAGAGAGACGCTTCTTTTCTTTTTCCATGATTAACCTTATCACACTATCACTTTCAGCGACATTATTACTTTTTTTATTAAGGGTATTAATGTCTTTTAAAAAATAATCAACATCTCTCTTTTCCCTATTTCTCTTCTTTTTCACTTGTTCCAATCAATACCCCAAATCTACCCTATTTCTTACATTTTTCTCTCTTCTTAATTTCTCTCTTTATAATTTCTCTCGTGAACCAATCACACCCTAAATGAAAATTGTATCACACCACAATAAGAATTACAATGTAGTGCGGGTTTGAATGCTAAATGGCAAAAAAACCAACAAGAAAGTATACATAGTGTTGTTGGGGAAATGAGAATGTTACAATAGATGAGTGATTACAAAAGACGAGATAAGACTAAATACAGTTAATAGAGAGAATGTTAGGATAGCTCTCATCGTATAAAAAATGGTAGTCTCACTTCACTCTTTCAAGAACCAGACTTTTAAGAGGCATGGATTTCAGAAATGTGTATGATCCCAAAAACCAAACTTTTAAGAGGCATTACCTTCTTTGCCCCGAAAAAGTGACAGAAATAAGGCTTTACCTGACAATTTAAGAGTTGAAGCAACGCTACCCTGTCTTGTTTGAGTGAAAAGGCGCCACCTTTTCACTTTTGCTTGAACGAACCAGTTAAAACCGAATGCATGTTCTGTTGAACTTCATTAGAATCTGAAAGCAAAACGCGACAAATATATAAAATAAAAATCGGGAATAAATAATTTGTTCAGCTTTCAAAAACGATACATAGCCGCAGCCAGAACTGGAGTGTCGAAAATGGAGAAGGTAATTCGGGAGAGAAAGGGAGCTTACAGCTGCTGGAGAAAGAGTCAAAATCGTCAAGTCAAGTCAAATAAAATCCTCATTGCTTTTTCGTTCCTATAACAATAACAAATGGGAGGCAAAATTTTGTTATTCAGCAAATAATGTTTGTATTTTGGGGAAAATGCATGAACCCTCAAACTCTTATCACAGGTAACACGTATGTAAAACTTTGTGGGTTTGAAAAGAAAGTGAGAGGAAAGAAAGGTAAGCGAGAGAAAAAAAAATAGAGTAGAAAATGAGATATTATTTAATTTTTTTTAAAGAGGGTGGGAAAAGATGATATATTATTATTTCAGTGTCACTAATGGTCATGTTACAACTGTCTCCGAGGGAATCTGAATCATGTCCCTTGGGGTTATAAGGCCAAGCTCCTACTATTGAGCTGATACCTCATGGACGAGATATTATTTAATTGTTTGGTAAAAGAGAAAATAGAAAGAAAGAAAGATAAAAGTTTGAAAGTTTGTGTTCCCTTCTTTTCCCTTGTAATTTTGAAAACCCTCACTCCCTTTTCATTCCCTTTCCGCACAAATTGGGAAGATTGGTTTTTGTGTGGGTCTGATCCGTTTCTTTCTTTCCTTTCCCGTATCAACTAGCGTATTTACCTGTGTTTGCACGGGTTATTCATATGAGTTGTAAACGTATCCAACATGTAAGAATAAATTAGAAGTTTTTTTTTCAACAAAAGTATTAGCAGATTTGAATTTTTCAAGAATATTATAGATAATTCATTATGAAGTAGAGAATATATATATTTATACGTATACTCCAATTTTAAAATATAATAAATAAACAGAAAATATTGGTTCTGTTTCCTTATATTCAGACATGGTTTTTCAACTATGATTTTCAACAACAAAAAAATATAAAATACAAAATTGAATGATTATCTAAATTATAGTAAGATAACTTCAAAATAAGTAACATGAAAAGTGATAATCAATTATCTATGTTGGACAACAAATTAATCTTAGAATAAATTATGGTTTCTATCGTGTATAATATCCAAACTTTAAGAAGAAAAAGATAAAAATACTTATTGATTTAGCATTTATTATAATTAAACATAAACAATTATTTGAACGATGGAATGCTGGGAATATTTATACTCTAATGTAATGTTGGAAATGTAAAATTTTAATAAAATGTAAGAGATAAAATATACAAATTATGAAAACAAAATTATAAAAATTAAAATTTAACATTATATAATTATGATTTTTCTATTAAATTTTATGATGTGCATAGTAAAATAAATTAGTTATGAAACTTTATAAAATTAAAAGTAATCAAATTTATGTGGTAAAATAATGATTAATAGCGATTAATAATTGATATAATTAATAAATAAAAATATGTAAGTCATTCAAGAGAATATATTAATGATTTGTAGTTTTTTTTTATAAATAAAAAGAATAATAGAAGAACAACGACACAAACCTAGGAGTAGCACACCTAATTACATGAGAACGTAAAGCAAGACCGAGAGAGAGGAAAGAGACATCTACAAAGTCTATGTAAAATTAACTTGATGATCCATATTGGATAAAATATCTGCGCAATAATTCGCTTATTTGTTATTAGTGATCTACACTACGAAATTATTGTTTGATATGAGGTAACAATAGTTGATATAATTAAAACAATAACTAAAAAAATTAAATTGATTTAGGCAAAAAGATTATCTATTCTTATGTTATCACATGATTTAAATAATATTTTGATTAAATGACAATTGTCTAGATATGATAATTAAATGATTGATATGCTTTAATTTATTACATTTTGAATTTAAATTTAATTTAATTTAAATATGATTGAATGATAAAAATTTAGATATGAGCGTTAAGTGATTGATAATCCTTAATTAATGAAATATCGTGAATTAAAAAATAAAAAATAAATTATTTTTAATTTTGACGAAAAAAAATGAATGTGGAGCTTCCACGTGACAAAACTCTATTTTATATAATACCGTAGATAACGTTTCTTTCTTATATTTTTTTTTGCGATGTTTCACTGCTACCAAACAATGTGTAACAATTTGTTAAACTACTAAGAATTCGTCATACTATACTATATTAAATTATTCAATACTCGAACCCAAAATCTTCACCAACAACGATCAAACTTGTTCTGAACAGAACTTCAGAGGATGACCGGAGGGAAGCGGTGCGGTTGTGCTCGCGACGGAGGACGACGGCGTGTTGGGTGGTGTACCTGCAAACACTCCGACGCTCAAGTCAGTGTGTGTCGAGGTGAGTAAGAGGTGGTAGAAAGATGATTACCTCGACCGTTCGACGCGGTCTTCTTTAAATATGAGTCGAGGGCCAGATTCGCCGATGTGTAACCGTCCGTGAAACCCTAAGTCGGCATTAAATCCCATTAATGCACAAAGCCGCTGGTCGGCCACGTTGAGGAAGGCGGAGAGGCATGCGGACGACGTGGTATTAAGGGAAGCCGTTGGGCTGTGAATGTTGGATCTCCGGTTGGGCCTCGGCCCGATCGGGCGATTACCCAAGTCGCTAGCTCGAATTTCGAGGTGGTGACTTCTTTGTCGGTTCGTTGATGTCGACGTTCGACGCCCTTGTTCGTATGAACCGCAAGTGTCGTCATGTCGTGCTTGTTCATTAGTTCGTTCGGGACCTTCGTGTTCCACGTCTGCTGAGACAGTTCTCGACACGAGGCTTGATGTGCTTATGCAAGACACAAGGCTTTATCATGAGTTCGTGCACGTGGTCTCGGCATGAGGTCGACAAGGCTTTATCATGAGCTCGTGCACGCGGTCTCGGCATGAGGTCGATCTCAGGTGCTTGTGCCAACGCACAAGGCTTTATCACGAGCTCGTGCACGCGGTCTCGGCACGAGGTCGATCTCAGGTGCTTGTGCCAACGCACAAGGCTTCATCACGAGCTCGTGCACGCGCCTCTCGACGAGGTCGATCTCAGGTGCTTGTGCTAACGCGCAAGGCTTTATCACGAGCTCATGCACGCGATCTCAGACGAGGTCGATTCATCAGTGCTTGTGCTAACGCGACAAGGCTTTATCCCGAGCTCGCGGCGCTACGGTCTCCGACGAGGTCGATCTCTTCATCAGTGCTTGCGCTAACGCACAAGGCTTTATCACGGGCTCGCACGCGGTCTCGTGACGAGGTCGATCTCTTCATCAGTGCTTGCGCTAACGCATAAGGCTTTATCCCGAAGCTGCGTGCGCTACGGTCTCAGACGCAGGTCGATCTCTTCATCAGGTGCTTGCGCCAACGCACAAGGCTTTATCACGGGCTCGTGCACGTGGTCTCGGCACGAGGTCGATCTCAGGTGCTTGTGCCAACGCACAAGGCTTTATCACGAGATCGTGCACGCGGTCTCGGCACGAGGTCGATCTCAGGTGCTTGTGCCAACGCACAAGGCTTTATCACGAGCTCGTGCACGCGGTCTCGACGAGGTCGATTCATCAGTGCTTGTGCCCAGCGCGACAAGGCTTTATCCCGAAGCTCAGGCGCTGATCTCAGACGAGGTCGATATCTTCATCAGGTGCTTGCGCCAACGCACAAGGCTTTATCACGGGCTCGTGCACGCGGTCTCGGCACGAGGTCGATCTCTTCATCAGGTAGCTCGTGCACGCGGTCTCGGCACGAGGTCGATCTCTTCATCAGGTGCTTGTGCCAACGCACAAGGCTTTAACATGAGCTCGTGCACGCGGTCTCGGCACGAGGTCGATCTCTACATCAGGTGCTTGCGCCAACGCACAAGGCTTTGATAATAAATAAATGCTGGTTGCGTATTTCTCCAATCATACTTCATTGCTTCACATTTATGTGTTTAGAATACATTTGTTTCAACTATAATATTTCTTCATCTTTGCTGCGTTCCAAGTTCTTGGAATTTGCTGTCCTTGCAGTGTCTCGAGGATGTAGGCGCCGGTACCTGTCTTTGCGACAATTCTGTACGGGCCTTCCCAATTGGGTGCAAGTTTCCCTTGTGTGGCGTTCTTCAGGCCAACATCAGCTCGTCGAAGAACTAAGTCTCCAGGCATGAATTCCCTAGGTACAACACTTCGGTTGTATCTTGCTGCGATTTTCTGTTTTACTGCGACCTCGCTGAGTGCTGCAAGCTCTCTGCATTCGTCAAGGAGGTCGAGTTCTTCTCGTATACTCTGACAGTTGTCAATGCTACTCTGGGGATGTGAGGTTCTCCAACTAAGTTCCCCAATCTCGACAGGAATGATGGCCTCTGTCCCATATGTGAGACGAAAAGGAGATTCTCCTGTCGTTGAATGTGGAGTAGTTCGATACGCCCAGAGTACTCGGGGAGGCTCGTCTGCCCAGTTTCCCTTGCCCTCATCCAATCTTCGTCTCACACCTCGTAACATAACTGCTCGCGGCCTCGGCTTGGCCGCTCGTCTGGGGTGTTCTACCGAGGTGAAGTCTTTGTTTGATGTCGAGATCTTCCAAGGTTTTTGAATCCGCGATCTGTGAATTGCGTTCCGTTGTCGGTGACGACCACCCTGGGAATCTCGAACCTTGTGAGAATATATCTTTTGAAGAACTTAATCAAGGTCTTTGCAGTTATCTTCGCCAGGGCTCGCCAACCCATTTGGTGAAGTAATCTCCATCAACGACCAGGTATTTCACCTGTCCGGGAGCCATTGGAAAAGGTCCAAGTATATCAATGCCTCACCAAGCAAAGGGCCATGGTGATGTCAGGGATGTTAACTCTGTAGGAGGAGCTAAGTGTAGATCGCCATGTCTCTGGCATTTGTCGCATTTCTTCACGAACGATATCGCGTCCGCGTTCAGGGTCGGCCAGTAGTACCCTGCGCGGAGGATTTTCTTTGCCAAGGAACGTCCTCCAAGGTGTTACCCACATATGCCTTCATGCACTTCAAAGAAGTGCATATTGCGCCGGTATCGCCGACGCATTTCAACAGGGGTGGAGAACCTCTTCGATATAAGATACCGTCGATCATAGAATACGAAGATGCCTTTTTCGGATTTTTGGCGCCTTCTCATCATCGTAGCCGATCAATTGAATAAATTCTTGAATCGGTGTCATCCAACCGTCGGGCTCATCGGGCGGATCATCGACGCTTGCCTCGGGAAATCGCAGCGTAATTTGGAAGTTTCCTCAAGACCTCATCATAAGTGGTATCAACCACGGCAGTAATGCCGGGCTTGGCTGTTTCTTGTATTACCGACCGTTGTTTCCTGAGCTTCTCGTGCTGGGCGAGTTTGACAGAATGTCAGCTCTGACGTTTTGTTCTCTCGGAACGTGTACGATCTCCACGGAGGTGAAGTCGCTCATTTTCTTCTTTACCAGGGCGAGGTATTTTTGAAGAAGTGGATCTTTAGCCTGGTATTCTCCACTTATCTGGGACACAACTAGCTGAGAATCAGTTCTGAGCTTTACCTCTTCAGCGCCGAAGTCTCGAGCCAGTGTGAGGCCAGCTAAACACGCTTCATACTCTGCCTGGTTGTTGGAGGTGGGAAAGGAGAATCCCAATGAAAATTCGACGACCAGCCGTCGTCGTTCTCGAGCAACAAACCAGCGCCACTCGTTGGAATTCGACGATCCGTGGACATGGAGCGTCCATTTGGAACACTGTTCTGTAGCTCCAGGAGTCATCTCGGCAATGAAATCCGCCAAGCACTGGGCTTTGATAGTTTGTCTCGGCTCAAAGTAACTCCGGTCGGACAACTCGACCGACCACTTGATCATACGCCTGCCAGGTCGCCTGTGTAGAATCTGTTTGATTGGGGTCGATTCGGACCACTATGGGATGTGCTAAGAAGTATTGTCTCAAGCGCCGAGCCGCGATTATCAAGGCGAGTGCAACTTTCTCGATTTACGGTATCTCGGCTCACGGGCCCTGAAGTGCTTTGCTTATAAAATAGATCGGTTTACGTCCTCGTGCGCCTCGCGAATGAGGACGGCACTCGTGAGCTTCGCTCGACACCGCCAAGTAGAGATAAAGGACCTCCCCGAGCGGCCTCGTCAACACTGGCGGTTGGGATAGTATGCGTTTTACCTGTGTTAAGGCTTCTTTGCACGCGGGTGACCATTCGTGCTGAATTCCCTTCTTGCGAAACCGGAAGAAAGGCAGTGCATGTTCTGCAGAGTTTGGGAGAAACCTCGTCCAGGAGGCTAGCATTCAGTGAGTCAGCCGGATGTTTTTCTTTGACGATGGTTGTCGCATCTCTATTACGGCCGACATTTGCCTGGTTGGCCTCGATTCCCTCGGTTAGGTAGAAACCGAGAAATTTTCGATTCGAACTCCGAAAGTGCACTTTTCGGATTGAGCCTCATATTATGTCTTCGCATTTCAAAGAAAGACTTCTCTAAGATCGACGACGTGGTCGACTTCTTTCGTTGTTTTTACTATCATATCATCCATATATACCTCCAAAGATTCTACCGATCCGGTTGGCGAAGACTTTGTTCATCATGCGCCGATATGTCGCTCCAGCGTTCTTAAGGCCAAAAGGCATTACGTTATAGCAAAGAATTACCTTTATCCGTCATGAACGGTTTTTTCTTGATCAACATGATGCATCTAATCTGGTTGTACCTGCAGTATGCGTCCATGAAAGACAACAATTGAAAACCAGAGGAATTGTCGAGTAGTTTGTCGATATTATAGAGGGGGTAGGCGTATTTGGGGCACGCCTTGTTAAGATCGGTGTAATCAACACACATTCGCCACTTTCCATTAGATTTCTTAACCAATACAACATTTGATGACCAAGTAGTATATTTGACCTCCCTAATGAATTCAAATTTAATTAAGTCTTCGACGACTTTGGCAATGGCCGCTTTTTCAGAGCTTGCTTACGCGCGCTTTGAGCTACCCAAATGAGCTTTGGGGTCGAGCGAGTTGGTGGCGTGCAATATCGGAGAAATACCTGGCATGTCGCCAAATGGCCCAAGCGAAGAGGTCGGCATTGGACTTCAGGCACTCTGTTATTTGCAATTTGACCTGCTCAGGAGATCAACACCAAGCTTCACCGTCTTCCCGGGTCTTCTCCTAGTTGAACTCGGATGAATTCTCCATCAGTCGGGTCTTTTAATCTTTGGTGGAGCTCGCGTCGAGGTCGTCTTCCTGTATCTCATCCTCGAGCTCACTCTGGCGTCGAAATCGGTGAGATTGACGTCTGCAGCAGCCTTCGCAGGATCAAGTTTCTTGGTCAAGGGAGTTGTTCCTCTTCCTTTTGCTCTTGGCCTTCAAAGACAAAATATAACATCTCCTCGCAGCCTTCTTGGTCGGCCGATGGTGACGACTTTGTCTTCGTCATCATGAAAACACATTTTCAGGTGAACTGCCGAGGTTCTGACTCCTAACTCACCCGATGTCGGGCGTCGGCGATGCGATTGTAAACAGATTTGCATGGTAACACGATGAATTGGACCTTCACGCTTTGGAGATTGGTTGCTCTCCAAAGTCACCATCAACTCCACATAGCCCAACGCTTTGTTTTGAACCGTTGAAACGGTCAGTCGGACCAGATGCGATGACGAGATCTTTTTCTGGTAGTTTCAAGGTTTTAAACAGCTCGTAGAACATGATATCCGCCGAGCTCCCTTAGTCTATCAAGATTCTTCTGACGTCAAAGTTAGCCATATAGGCTTTCACCAACAGGGGAATCAAATAGTTCGGCCTTCCATTTACCAAGTCTTCGTCAGAAAAGGCTAGGGGTGGTCTTCCCTTATGCCGACTTGATGAAGGAGAAACAGTAGAAATGATCATCGCTTCTCTCAACTTTCGTTTTGCTGAATTGATGCTCGCCCCTCCCTTATCGGAGAACCCTCCGGAAATGACCATGGCGACAGGAGGAGGACGAGGTCTCTCCTCGGATGCACGAATCGCTCCTTCGTGCCGCTGCGTCCCCGTAAGTCGAGTCCCTCGCTTTGAGGTCGAGGTGATCTAGATCTAGACCTTCTATCTCCAAATCTCGGTTTCCTTTCACATATTTGGTCAACTCCGCCTTTTGGATCGGTTGTTCTATGACGCCCTTCAAGTGAAAACATTCATCTGCCTCGTGCGACACACTTGTGAAAGTGGCAAGACCTCGACTTATCAAGATTCGGCTTCTCTTTTCCCTTCGGGAAATTTAATTCCACATCACGAATTCGGTGTTCGCGCACTCATTCAAGATGCGCTAGGGTAGTGTTCAAAGGGTATATTCGTCGTATCTCTTTCTTTGGACCCGACTTTCCTTCTCCTACGCGACTGTCTTCGCGTTGTCCACCGCCTTCCTCCGGGTTTTACCTTTGGCTTTGATGCCATCAACTTCTCTTCGTAATTCATGAATTTTGAGCTCGCCAGGAACTTCGGTCATGGACCTCGGTTTGTCGACACCAATGTCGACAATCGAATAGGCTTCCTTCGACCAGGCCTTGCTCTAGCAAGTATAATTTCATCTCGTCGAGCATTTTTTCACCAAAATGGCTTCTTTGTTGAAACGCCGACATAGTCTCCGAGGATTCTCCTTTCCTCTCTTGAATCGCGGCTAGTGCTTTGCCGACTTAGGTTGCACTTTAGATGCGGTGAAATGTGTGGAGAACTGGTCGACGAACTCGACCCACGATCCAATGGAATTTCTCTTAAGAGTCCGGAACCAAGACAAGGCCGACTTCTTCAGAGTGAGGAAAGATCATGCACTTTACCGGCCTGGGCGCCTTATAGTCCATGGCGGTGTCAGCGACCAACATGTTCGTTTGGTCGGTGGTCCCGTAGGAGTCCAACGAGGGCGGTTTCTGAAGATGCTTCAGAATCGGGAATCTCATAATCTTAGACGTAAAAGGACCAAAGGCCTTGCACGTGTCATCTGTGTCATCGCTCTGAGAAGGGGTTGATGAGATAGAATGAGCACGGCGGCGGTGAGAGGTGCGGCCAGGAGATTTTACTCGCCGCCTAGAGGCTGAGGCGGCTCTTCTTGGGGGAGTGTCGCTGCTCGTGGTGGTACCTTCGCGATGAGACGCAGCGTCGAAGCGGCGATGGCGCTGATGGAGAGTGTGGCATATCGGATTCAGGAGAAAGACTTACGGAAAAAACTCTTCCGCGGTGTGTTTGCTCATGTCTTCCGCTTTGAGGCAAAGCGGACCTCGGATCTGTGACGGCGAGGTGGAGTACGATCATCAAGTGTTACTGGCTTGCTCTATGCCCAAAGCGGTGTTGAGTCGTGCCTCGGTGGTGGTGATGAAACAGACCTGAGATTTTCGAATTCCTTCGATCTGCGAGGAGAACGAAACACGATCTTCTCTGTTGTCGACCGTGTGGCAACGCGAACGGAATTTCCTTCACGATTCTCCATTCGATCGAGACGTTGATTTCCGAGCCTGCATCGCTCGGCCCGGATGAATTCGCGGAACTTCGCGAATGAGGATGGCGGTGGTCTCCGTTCGGCATCGGTTCGAGCAAAGAACGACGGAATCTGGCCATGCCGAGAAGTGGTTCGCTTGAGCTATCTACCGGTTTGGTTGTTCAAGATCTGCGTCGCATGAGTGGAATCGCTAGTCGCGACCGACGCTCGATCGATCATCGCCGAGTGAAGAAGGAGACTTCGACAAAGAAGATGGAATCGTAAACGATTCCCACAGACGGCGCCAATGTTACGATGTAACTTGAGAGGATGACCGGAGGGAAGCGGTGCGGTTGTGCTCGCGACGGAGGACGGCGGCGTGTTGGGTGGTGTACCGCAAACACCCGACGCCAAGTCAAGGTGTGTCGAGGTGAGTAAGAGGTGGTAGAAAGATGATTACCTCGACCGTTCGACGCGGTCTTCTTTAAATATGAGTCGAGGACGGTTACTGTCGATGTGTAACCGTCCCGTGAAACCCGGAAGTCGGCATTAAATCCCATTAATGCACAAAGCCGTTGGGTCGGCCACGTTGAGGGAAAGCGGAGAGGCATGCGGACGACGTGGTATTGAGGGAAGCCGTTGGGCCTGTGAATGTTGGATCTCCGGATTGGGCCTCGGCCCAGTCCGGAACAAAACTCCTTGTTAAATTAATATTCATGTCATATCATCAATTCATATCACTTTTAAATTATTCAATATTAGTTGTGTTAAATTAAATTATACCTATGAAAAAATTTGTTTTTTAACAATGTGAGTGATAATTCAGATTAGAGTGCATCCGGATGATAATGCTTTGCTTATGAGTGACTTCTCTAAGGAGGAGTTAAGAACTGCCCTCTTTCATATGTACCTCGATAAGTTCTCTAGTCCTGATGGTTTAAATCCCACTTTTTATCAAAGGTTTTGGGAGCTTTGTGGTGATGATCTGTTCTCAGCAAGTAGGAAGTGGTTTGAGGAGGTGGCGTTTCCAGCAAAATTAAATGATACAAACATTATTCTTTTTCCTAAGGTTGACTCCCCAACCTCTATGGCTGACTTGAGGCCAATTTCTTTGTGCAATGTGTTGTATAAGATCTTGTCTAAGATCTTGCAAATAGACTAAAAAGAGTTCTCTCTAAGTGTATCTCGGAGAAGCAGTCGGCATTTGTGGAGGGCCGCTCCATCCTTGATAATGCTCTTATGGCTATTAAGGTCATCCATTATATGAAGTGTAAGAGGAAAGGTAAGAAAGGGGATGTGGCGTTGAAGATTGATTTTAGTAAAGCCAATGATCATGTTGATTGGAATTTTATTAAGGAGATAATGATAAGGATGGGTTTTGACCCGGTGTTTGTGAGGTGGGTCATGTTGTGTGTCACCTCAGTTTCACACTCCGTCTAGGTTAACAATGATAGAGTGGGTCTTATCATCCTAGGGAGGGGCCTTAGGCAAAGAGATCATTTGTCCCCCTACATCTTTATTCTGGTGGTGGAGGCCCTCTCCTCTCTTATCCATAGAGTGGAATCCCATAATGATATTCATGGGATTAAGATCTGCAAGAATGCCCCAATTCTAACTCATTTGCTTTTTGCAGATGATTGTTTCCTTTTTTGCAGGGCCAAAGAGGAGGAGATGAGGAAGGTTATGAGTATCTTGAAGATTTTTGGTGATGCCTCAGGTATGGAGATTAATTTGGCAAAGTCGGAAGTTTTCTATAGTTGCAATCTTTCGGTGGAAGACCAGTAGCTCCTAGGCAATATCAGTGGCATATCTTCAAATTTGGGCACCAGCAAATATTTGGGCCTTCCTTCCATGGTGGGTCGTAGTAGGAGGGCCACTTTTGCTTATATCAAAGATAGAGTGTGGAAGAAATTAAATTCGTGGAGTGGTCGTGCTTTGTCTAAGGCGGGGAGAGAAGTGCTTATTAAGTCAGTAATCCAAGTTATTCCGTCATATGCTATGAGTATCTTTTTTATCCCTCCTTCTATGGGGAATGAGATTGAGAAAATGATGAATTCCTTTTGGTGGGGCTCCGGAAAAGGTAGCTCTAAGGGTGTAAGGTGGATGTCTTGGGACCGCCTTGTGTGTAGAAAGAGGGATGGAGGTATGGGTTTTAGACATCTTGATGCTTTTAATTTGGCAATGTTGGGAAAACAAGGGTGGAAGCTTATTTCTAACCCCAATGCTATGGTATCTTGTTTACTCAAAGCTAAATATTTCCCGAAGGAGTCCTTTTTGGAGGCAAAGCTAGGTCATAATCCTAGTTATTCTTGGCGTAGCATTTGGAGTTCTCGATCATTGCTTAATGAAGGATGTAGATGGATTATCGGAGATGGAAAAAACATTAAGATACCTCATGATCCTTGGTTACTAAAGGATCGGCTTCCCCCTATTTCTAGAAGTACGGGTGTGGATGTTTCGAGCCTAAGTGTTCATGATCTTTTAAGGCCCAATGTGAAGGCTTGGAATGTGGGCCTGTTGGAACTATTTTTCTGTCCAGAGGATGTTGCTAGTATCCTCGAGGTACCTCTGGTGGATACCGTGACCCGTGACACTATTACTTGGAAACACAATGCAAGAGGTTATTATACTGTCAAGTCAGCTTATGGTCATCTCCTTGACTCAGCGTTGCAGGATGGTGATTGGAAGGATGAAGGCAGTTGGAATTTAATATGGCATATATAGGTACCTTCACGTGTCCAGCATCTCTTGTGGAGGGTAGGGAGGAATGTGTTGCCAACTAGAGCTCGATTGCGTGACAAGGGGGTTGTGTGCTCGATATATGTCCTTTCTGCGATAAGGGTATGGAGAATGTTTGGCACCTCTTGTTTGACTGCGAACTGAGTAAAACATGTTGGCAGAAGGTGGGTTTGTGGCACATAATCAATCCCATGCTGAATCTGGCGTAGAATGCTAAGGAGTTGATACTCGGTTTATGTGCAGAAGTTGTTCAGCATAGTGCTCATCTCATTGGTATGTTAATACGGAGCCTCTAGAAGGCTCGAAACAACAAAATATGGGACCAAGTTAGTGACACAGACAATACTATTGTGTGCAAAGCCTTGCATTACTGGGAGGAGTGGTCTGATGTGGTTAAAGGAGATAGCTCGGTGTCACCACAAGCTGTTGGTGGGGGTTTTGTATCGTGGAAGAAGCCGGATGAAGGACTGCTAAAAATCAATGTAGATGCTGGTGTCCACAAACATCAAAATATCTCTAGTTTTGGGCTTTGTGTTCGTGATGATGTTGGAGCTTTTCAAGGAGCTCGTACAGGTTGGTTCCAACCGGTAATGGATGCTCAAGTAGTGGAAGCACTTGCGTTAAAGGCAGCAATTGATTGGGCCATGGACATTGAAGCTGTTATTTTTGAGCTTGATGCCCAATTGGTTGTGAATGCGGTGAAAGGAAGCCATCATGATATTTCAATTTTTGGTTCTATCATTCACTACTGCAGGGATACCTTGTTAATGTGTTCAAATTATTCAGTTTCTTTTGTGAGGAGAAGAGCAAATGTGGTTGCCCATACTTTAGCTAGGATGGCCACATCTTGGGCTCCTTCCCAAGACTTTGATGTAGTGTCTGCTTGTATTGATGCAATTATTGCTAATGAAATGATATGAGTTCGATTTCGTCAAAAAAAAAACAATGTGAGTTTTGCGACATACTATTGTAATTTTGGGTTGCTAACCTTTTTAAATTTAAATTCTATCGTAATTCTTGCCTATTTTGATTTTTTTTATTATAAAAGTGACCTCGAACATGACACCACCAACATATTAAGATTGCCAGCAGAGGCCCAACCCAAATGCGTGATTTTTACCATGCATAGGCCCATTAAATTATACCTACCAATTTTTTTTTTTAAAAATAATGTGAGTATGCGACATACTATTATAGAGTTTATACCCTTCGAAGTTTAAATTTTGTTGTAATTCATATTTTCTTTGGTAATAAATGTGGTAGTTATGGGAGACACTCCATGTTGACAAGTGACTCCAAACACAAGAGGGGGGTGAATTGTGTGTGAACGGTGCTTTCAAAAACTTTTGGAGAAATAAGTGCTAATTATGAGTTGCGGAAATATTAATGTGAAATAGATAAATCACTTGAAGAATAAATTGCAAACGAGTTAAAAATAAAGTAAATAGTAAGATATAAATAACAATAAAATAAAGTACAGAAATTTAATTGACTGAAAAGTAGATAGATAAGGAGTAAAAAAGCACACAACAAATTATCCAGGTTCGGCCACCTAACACCCCTGTGGCCTCCGCCCCGACCCCAAAGCAAACCACTATGAGATTTTCACTAAGACACTAGCTTTTAAATCAGGTTCACTAGAAACCTTTACAACTCTAAACTGAGCAATACGTTCAAGAGATATCACCTCTCTATGAACACCTTGGGATTCCTACCCAAAAATAAATGATTTTCACAAATAAAATGAGACGAGAAAGATACACTCAATAGTGCAGATATAACAAATTGAAGCTCAAATAATACAACTCAAATTATGTAGAATAAAAAGACTCTCAGAAAATTGTGCTCAAATAAGTGTGAGTGATGAAAAAATATTTGACAGAGTTTTTGGCACAAAAATTAAGCACTACGTTGTTGTATTGTCGTGTTTACAAGGCTCACGAGCTGTGTTTATATAGGCAATGGAGGAGCGTCACTTTAAGAAGATTTGTCCGTTGAGGATTTGCCCGTTGCGGCAGGGATCTGTCCGTTGGAATTTGTCCGTTGCGTTGAACATGAAAGAATTGAAAACACGGAGACGGCTCGGCATAGACAGCTCGGCAGACGACCTCTGAAGACAGCTCGGCAGACGACCTCGCCACACAGCTCGGCAAAAAGACAAGAGCTCATCACGCGACCTCGGTACGCGACCTCATAAGCTTGACAATCGACCTCCTCCTCAGTTCGACATACGACTTCCTCAGAGCTCAACATCCGACTTCCTCCTCAGCTCGACATCCGATTTCCTCAGAGCTCGACACGCGACTTCCTCCTCAGCTCGACATCCGACTTCCTCAGCTCGACATCCGACACGAGATATGCATGTCAAAATATTTTGTGCGTGTGTGATTTAATTTTAATTGAGAGTTTTTTATTACTACTTACAAATTGTCTTAATAAAGATAAATAAATACCCAGAACCCAAAGACTTGAGAAACAATCATTCTTGATACATGTCTTGGTATTCTTTTCCACTTTTTGCACGGTTGACTATTTGCAAGACTCCTTTTTGTCAATCATCAAAATCATCCTGTCAAGGCATGTATTCACAGACTCCCCCTTTTTGATGATGACAAACATCTCATGGAGGGAATTTAGTAAAATATAATCATGATATGGCAATGAGATATAAGCAAGGTTTTTCAATAAAAGATATCAGAGTTTAAGCACGTATTTTAGAAAAACTCCCCCTCACAATATTAAAAAGATATCGAGTTTAGGCATTTTGGCATTTTGGTGAAGAACTCCCCCTCACAATATGCATGGAATAAACCACTCCCCCTGAATCATATAACTCTTCCCCTTTTGGCAACATCAAAAAGCGGAAAAGATAAAGGGAAAGGCATGTAAAACGTATGCATATACGTGTAACTAGATGGCGAAAAATAATAGAGTATCAAGGGTTCAATGAAGCATAATTGTTTGCAGTTAACATAACCTGCACAAACTTTTATTTTAGCGATTACAGGAAGGACGGTTGCATTTCTCCACTTTTAGTCTTGGTAACGGAACCTGCATAAAAATGTTAGCACACTCCAACGCCCAAGTTATAAAATGCACTCACACGCAGTCATTCAATGCATGATTGATCTAAAATTCCTAACTCGGTTCTTATAAAAAAGAAGTTTTCTTTAGGCAAAGGTTTAGTAAAAATATCTGCAAGTTGTTTAGATGTTTCCACAAACTCAATCACACAATCTCCTTTTTGAACATGATCTCTAATAAAATGGTGCCTAATCTCTATGTGTTTAGTCCGAGAGTGATAAACCGGATTTTTAGTGAGGTTTATGGAACTAGTATTGTCGCACTTAATTGGAACAGTTTTCAGATTGATTCCATAATCATTCAACTGTTGTTTCATCCAAATGATCTGTGCACAACAACTACCTGCTGCAACGTATTCCGCTTCAGCAGTGGACAAAGCCACACTGGCTTGTTTCTTACTATGCCATGAAACCAAGGCATTCCCAAGTAAGTGACATGTCCCACTAGTGCTTTTTCGGTCCATTTTGCAACCCGCAAAATCCGAATCCGAGTACCCAATAAGTGTGCAGTCAGCACCTTTGGGGTACCATAAACCCGTGTTTTGTGTGCCAATGAGGTATCTCATAATGCGTTTTACAGCAGAGAGATGTGATTCCTTAGGACTAGCTTGAAAACGTGCACACATACAAACACTAAACATAATATCAGGACGACTAGCAGTGAGATAGAGAAGAGATCCTATCATACCTCTATACTTACTTACTTCGACCGACTTACCACCTTCATCTTTGTCAAGATAGCATGAAGTGCTCATTGGAGTTGAGATTTCTTTTGCATCGGTCATTCCAAATTTCTTGAGTAAATCCTTGCAATATTTGGATTGATTGATGAATATTCCTTCCTTTGTTTGTTTGATTTGAAGTCCAAGGAAGTAATTTAGCTCTCCCATCATTGACATTTCAAATTTACTTTGCATGATATCAGAAAATTCCTTACACAAGGATTCATTAGTAGCACCAAATATTATATCATCGACATAAATTTGAACAAGTAAAATGTCATGCTTCTTATGTTTGATGAAAAGAGTAGTATCAACTTTTCCTCTTTCAAAACCTTTTTCAAGTAAGTATTTGCTCAACCTATCATACCAAGCTCTAGGAGCTTGTTTCAAACCATACAGAGCCTTTTTCAATTTAAAAACATGATTTGGAAATTCAAAATTTTCAAAACCAGGAGGTTGATCAACAAATACTTCTTCTTGAATATAACCATTTAGAAAAGCACTCTTTACATCCATTTGAAAAAGTTTAAAATCCATGACACATGCAAATGCTAGAAGCATACGAATGGCTTCTAATCTAGCCACGGGTGCATAGGTTTCATCGAAATCTATGCCCTCTTGTTGGTTGTAGCCTTTTGCAACAAGTCTAGCTTTGTTTCTAACAATGATACCGTTTTCATCAAGCTTGTTGCGAAAGACCCATTTGGTCCCAATGACTATATGATCTTTAGGTTTAGGAACTAGTTCCCAAACATTGTTTCTTTCAAATTGATTTAATTCCTCTTGCATAGCAAGGGTCCAATGTTCATCAATAATGGCTTCATTGATGTCCTTTGGTTCAACTTGAGAAACAAAAGCCATGAAAAGACATGCATGATTAAGAGAGTTTCGAGTTGTTACCCCTTTAGAGATATCGCCAATTATATTGTCAAGTGGATGATGTTTTGAGACTCTCCATTCTTTTTGGTAAATTTGAATGAGGGATTCCTTAGAAGATTGTGGCAAAGGATTTTCATCTTCATCTTTGGACTCGTTTGAATCTTCTAAGTGACTATTTCCCAATATTTACTGCAAGATCATCAACACTATCTTCTACCAAAGATTTTGGGTTAGACTCATCAAAAGAAACATGCAGATTCTTCAACACCCAAGTTCTTTTATTAAAAATTCAAAAGCTTTACTAGAAGTGGAATATCCAAGAAATAAACCTTCATCGCCTTTAGCATCAAATTTACCAAGGTTATTCTTACC
Source organism: Calophaca sinica (assembly GCA_037113605.1). NCBI lineage: Eukaryota > Viridiplantae > Streptophyta > Magnoliopsida > Fabales > Fabaceae > Calophaca > Calophaca sinica. Next base: position 76,895,885 of record CM073734.1, read on the forward strand.
ATTGTTTAGGACAAAACACTTGTATCCAAAACGTGAAGGTGGGAAATGTTGGGCTTCCTTCCTTTGTAGAGTTCATACGGTGTTTGCTTAAGGATCGGCCTTATAAGAACTCGATTCATCACATAGCAAGCGGTGCTCACGGCTCGCCCAAAAGTACTTAGGAAGGTTAGTCTCATTGAGCATCGTCCTTCGCTAGCTCTTCAAGAGACCGATTTTTCCTTTCAACCACTCCATTTTGTTGCGGTGTCCTTGGAGCAGAAAAGTTGTGATCAATGCCATTTCGTGCAAAATGCTTCAAATGCTTCATTCTCAAATTCCCCACCATGATCACTTCGAATGGAAGCAATGTTAAGTCCCTTCTCATTTTGTATAACCTTTGCAAGTTTTCGAAAAGCATTAAAAGCATCATTTTTGTGAGAAATAAATAAAGTCCATGTATAGCGAGAATAGTCATCCACAATAACAAGAGCATAGTAATTGCCACCAAAACTCATGGTTCTAGAATGGCCAAATAAATCCATATGTAAAAGTTGTAAAGGCCGGTTTGTAGAAACAATATTTTTAGATTTGAAAGATGCCTTTACTTGTTTTCCTTTTTGACACGCATCACAAAGTTTATCTTTTTCAAAACGAATCTTTGGTAAGCCAATTACTAAGTTCTTTCGAACCAATTTATTAAGATGATCCATGTGAATATGAGCCATTCTTCTATGCCATAGCCAAGATTCATCCTCTTTACTAATAAGACAACATGCATCATTTGAAGGTATTTTATCTAAATCAAGCATATAGATATTTCCAATTCTAGGTCCAATTACAATAACATTTTCATTTATAGAATCCATGACCATGCATTTTGAAGAATTGAAAACCACTTTGTTTCCTTTATCACAAAGTTGACTAATGCTTAGCAAATTATGCTTCAAACCATCCACATACAAAACATTTTCAATAGTGGGATTAGGACTCTTACCAATAGAACCAATCCCAAGAATTTTACCTTTGTTGTTGTCACCATACCGGACATAACCACTATTCTTAGGTACCAATGAGGAGAACTTGCTTTTGTCTCTGTCATGTGCTTTGAGCAGTACCGCTATCAAGATACCAATTTAAGTCCTTGGCTTTCAAGCACACCTACAACAACAGATAAATTTTTAACCTTTGGTACCCAAACTAAGTTGGGTCCAGATGAGTTAGTTTTTGGCAAAGTACCCTTTGGAATCCATATCTTTTTGCCAACCACATTCTTGTTTTTCCTAATATTGCAAATGGAAGCAGTGTGACCTTTTCTACCACAGTGAAAACATTTAATGAAAGGACTACTTGAGGGTTTGTTGTGATTGAAGAGTTTAAAAGATTTTTCATGAATTTTTGGATGATAACCTAAACTTGACTTTTCCAAAAGTACCTTTTTGGTTTCCTAACATAATGTTTAGATTATCTCTTCCCATCGTAAATTTTGCAAGAGTGTTATTTAGATCCTTAACCTTATTTTTCAAAACACTACACTCATTGCATTTTAAAACTTCATCCTTTTTATTTTCACAAGATATGGGAGGAGAAGTTTCAATCACAGCAACTTGTTTTTCTTTAAGAATCACTATCTCTTTGTTTAAAATTTCAATTTTTGATTCAAGAGAAGAGATGGTTTTCTTAGAAGAAAGAACAATTTTTCCAAGTTTAATCGTTTCATTATTTAATTCTTCACAAGCACTAAGCGACTCATCATAAGTAACAGGAGATTCGAGTTCAGCAGCATCTACCTCATCCCCCTCGTGTTTTGCCATGAGACATAAGTTGGCCTCGGTAGTACCTTCATGGGTCAATAGAAGGGTGTCCCACATTTCTTTAGCTTGATCTTGCACTTTGAGACTCTATAGAACTCATCGTAGCTTAAAGCAGAAGTGATGATGTTCTTAGCTTTCAAATTGTATTGGACCTTTTTCTTATCATCTTCGGTCCAAAGTGATCTTGGTTTGTCTACCACTGCATCATTAATTGATTGAGTGGGGGCAAATGGGCCATTTTCCACAAAGATCCCAAATATCAAGATCAACACCCTCAAGAAAGATTTGCATTCTATCCTTCCAATAACCATACCCCTCACCATTGAAAAATGGGGGTCTGTTCATGGAGGTTCCCTCGTTATTGTTTGAAGTCATTCTCTTGAGACGGTTAAGTCCTTTATACAAGAGTCTAGCTCTGATGCCACTTGTTGACAAGTGACTCCAAACACAAGAGGGGGGTGAATTGTGTGTGAACGATGCTTTCAAAAACTTTTGGAGAAATAAGTGCTAATGATGAGTCATTGAAATATTAATGTGAAATAGATAAATCACTTGAAGAATAAATTGCAAACGAGTTAAAAATAAAGTAAATAGTAAGATATAAATAACAATAAAATAAAGTACGTAAATTTAATTGGTGAAAAGTAGATAGATAAGGAGTAAAAAAGCACACAACAAATTATCCAGATTCGGCCACCTAACACCCCTGTGGCCTACGTCCTGTCCCCAAAGCAAACCACTATGGGATTTTCACTAAGACACTAGCTTTTAAATCAGGTTCAGCTAGAAACCTTTACAACTCTAAACCAGAGCAATACGTTCAAGAGATATCACCTCTCTATGAACACCTTGGGATTCCTACCCAAAAATAAATGATTTTCACAAATAAAATGAGACGAGAAAGATACACTCAATAGTGCAGATATAACAAATTGAAGCTCAAATAATACAACTCAAATTATGTAGAATAAAAAGACTCTCAGAAAATTGTGCTCAAATAAGTGTGAGTGATGAAAAAATATTTGACAGAGTTTTTGGCACAAAAATTAAGCACTACGTTGTTGTATTGTCGTGTTTACAAGGCTCACGAGCTGTGTTTATATAGGCAATGGAGGAGCGTCACTTTAAGAAGATTTGTCCGTTGAGGATTTGCCCGTCTGGCAGGATCTGTCCGTTGGAATTTGTCCGCTATGCGTTGAACATGAAAGAATTGAAAACACGGAGGCGGCTCGGCATACGACCTCAAGAAGGCGGCTCGGCCAGGCGACCTCAAGAGCGGCTCACCAGACGACCTCGCCACACAGCTCGGCAAAAAGACAAGAGCTCATCACGCGACCTCGGTACGCGACCTCATAAGCTTGACAATCGACCTCCTCCTCAGTTCGACATACGACTTCCTCAGAGCTCAACATCCGACTTCCTCCTCACCGACATCCGACTTCCTCAGCTCGACATCCGACACGAGATATGCATGTCAAAATATTTTGTGCGTGTGTGATTTAATTTTAATTGAGAGCTTTTTATTACTACTTACAAATTGTCTTAATAAAGATAAATAAATACCCAGAACCCAAAGACTTGAGAAACAATCATTCTTGATACGCGTCTTGGTATTCTTTTTCACTTTTTGCACGGTTGACTATTTACAAGACTCCCTTTTGTCAATCATCAAAATCATCCTGTCAAGACATGTATTCACACTCCATGTTGCCATTGGGCATGAAACCAATGGCATATAAGGGTGGCAATAGAAGCCCAACCCAAAGGTGTCATTTTTATTCTACACGTGCTCATGCTGCAAACAGTAGTAGTCCAGTCGCCTCGAGTTGTTGGGAATATCGTCGAGTAGAGTTGCCGACAAACAAGGGATTTGGTGGCTTCAGGGGGAATCAAACCCTCACATATGGGGGAATGTTAGAGTTAACCCCTAAATCCATTAGTGTATTTTTTTTTTTTTTTACATTATTAGCGTATAATCATTAAATTCTAAAAGAAAAAAAAATTGAACAGGCCTTAATTTATATATATATATAACAACATTTCTGTCCCTTGTTTTTTGAGAGGTAAGGACAAAATACCTTTGAGAAAGCTATGCAACCTAAATAATAAAAGAATTAACATCAGTAATTGTTATTATTCCATATGTGTTCGACAACTAAGACTCAAGTCCAATTTTTGTTACTATGTTATTATCAGGTACACTTGTCTATGAAGAAATAATTTGTAATTAGGTCTCTGCTTATTGACAAGTTCAGGGACTCAATAACAAATTATTTAAAAGTTTAGAGACCTAATTACGTATTATTTAAAAGTCTAGGGACTCATTTCAATTACAAAGACCCTATTACAAATCATTTGAAATTTTAGGGGCATAATTACAATTTTTTTAGTCCAGGACCTATTCAAAAATTCTCAAATAATTCAGAGACTATAGAGTAATAAAAAAATTTAGGGTTATGTTTTTGGTCCATGTAAAATATGCGAGTTTTAGTTTTAGTCTTTGTAAAAAAAATTCTTTGGTTTTCATCCCTCTAAAATGTGGAAGTATTATTTATGGTCTTTGCCGTCATGTGACGTCTGTTAAGTACTTATGCGTCTTACGAAAGGTTACGTGGCCATCCTAGGTGACACCCAATGACGTATATGATGTTATGTTAGCATGTAATTACCTAAATTTTTTTTCTTACCCCCAAAATGAATTTTGTTTATGTGCCCTTAAATAAATAACAGAGACAAAAAACGGTGATTTCAGGTTTTAAATGGATGAAAATCAAATACAAATATTTTACAGTGACCAAAATCAAAATTCGTCCATTTTACAAGGACAAAAAACAATACATTGTACAAGGACCAAAATCAAAATTAGTCTATTTTATAGGGACCAAAAACATATTTAACCCAACATTTTAATATCACATGAGATGTTCTACATAAGAGTCTCATTTGCTAATAACTACTCCTTCGGTCTTGAATTTTAGCGAAAAAAAAAGCACACAAATTAAGAAGAGTGAAGCGCAGTGCCACAAGCTGCTTCTTTTACTTTTTTTGAGATACTGTTCACGTACTTTCACTCCTTTCAAGACCAAAAAGTGGTTTTTAATAAGGGTATTTTATGAATATTAGTGTAAAATTAGTTAAATTTGCTTATATTTGAGACAAAAAAATATGAAATTTTTGTTGCTTATAATTGAGACCAGAGGGAGTATTACTTTATAAAAAGTATTAACCATTTTAGTTATTTTTTCTCAAAATAACTGATACTTTATAACATTTTTTTTAGTTATTTACTACTAGCAATATTAAAAAGTATTTGTAGATGGCTAACCTCCGTCGGAGATCCCTTAAGCAAGGTTTCAGATTCGAGCTTTGTAAATGGAAAAAGTGGTTGGGAGGGGAGATCCCACTAAAAGTGGCTAGCCAAGTTTTATGCCGGAGATTAGTCATAGACAAAGTCGGTGGATAATGATAAAAAAAAGTATTAACCATTTTATATTTATTACTCCATCTGGTTCTATATATAAGAGACAAATGTATTTTCTAGGTTCATTGAATAACTGATGTATCTGGTCTCCAGATACATCACTTATTCAATGAATCAGATACATCAGTTATTCAATAAACAAACCAGATACATCAGTTATTTAATAAACCTAAAAAGTGTATTTGTCTTATATATGGATGAGGGAGTATTATTTCTTTATATTCCTATTACCCGAAATCAAAATAATAATAATAATAATAATGCTTCCTATACAACTCTTCAAAATCAAATGTTGATCGTTTACGATACTCCTCCTTGGTTTGTTTTGGGGAGGAGAATCAAAGCGTTGATCATGTCTGAGACACCACGCTGCATTCACAAAGCCCCTCTCTCCAATTCCAACCCACCCGCTTCGGTCGTCGAAGGCTCCGGCTTCGGCTCCGGCTCCGACTCCACGTACGGCGCTTCAGTGTCCCAAGTTCGCGTCTTTGTGAGGAGAAATAAGAGAGCCAGAGGAATTACCGCGGAACTTCAAGAAAAGGAGCATCTACCCCCAGCCGAACACCGCAAAGTAAGAACCTTTTTCCTCATTGGTTGCTCGTTTTGGCATTAACAGAAATATGCACAACATAGTTTTTTTTTTGTTTTTGTTTTTTTTTGTTTTTTTATAACTCAATCTCTCTCTTTAGGAATTTAAAATAGCATTCCCATTGGTTACCATAAAGTTTTTAACTTGAAATGTAATTTTTTTTTTTTAAACTGTGACTTGCATTGAATAGCTTCTGATGTTATATGAGTTTCCGTGTACACAGAAGTTTGGTCTGCCGGAAATTGAAGACTTTGCATACAGTGGTGCAAAGAAATTGACTCAGTGTAGTGAGTATCTCTTTCCTTAAGTTTGCAGTGCTGGTATTCCCTATTTCCACTAATGACATGTTGAACCATTTATATAAGATGCAATCTTTTATCTTCTAGTCTAGCATATTTAAATTCACAATAGCTGGCATGATCCCTCCTGGGGAGTGTAATGAATTGTTACATGAATTACTATAGTGATCCGCGGGTAAGTTAATCCTGTTTATGGTTAATATGTAAAGATGGAAAATTAGGAGATTACCAGAAAAAGAAAAGGAATAGGAACAGAAGAATGGGTTTGGAAAGGTATAATAAGCTACCATCAATGCTTTTGCTTGTTTTATTAGCTGCTTTGTAATAGCTCTTAAATAATTAAAAAATATGGATGTGCTCCTAGGGGAGAAGGTAAGTGCTGGCTATTGTTATTTGTTGGTGTTACCTCAACTAGAGTTAGAAGTATGTATGCATGCATGTGTGAGAGACGTGCCCACCTAGTCACTCACTGCACATACCAAACACTCATGTTCACCTATTCTGATTATAAAAGTATGTTTCCTTTCAAGGAAATTCAGAAATGGGCTCAGATGTTACTCCAGCTGAAAGTGAAGTTGCTTCTACAACACACAGCGGTAAGTACAAAGAACTAGCGATACAGTACGTAGTTGCAAAATGCAATTGCTTCAGGTGTTTTTAAAACCTTTTCTTTTCTTACAAAAGTTTCTCTCTCCTCTTTTGGTATTATAAAATGCTTTGAGAGCTGTTAAATCAGGAGGCCTAGCTAACAATTAATGTAGCAAAGCAGGCCTTCACCCACTAATTTAACAATCTCTGCTATTTAATCATTTGTTACATTAAAAAATGTGTATTTAGCGAACATGATCAATTCAAAAAAAGAGATTTAGCTGAACTTTGCAATTTTTGTTTTGTCGAGTTTCATCTCTTCTGGTGTATATATTCGTGTACTATGTGCGTGTGTTGGTTAAATTCAATGGCATTTTCTCAGAAAAGTATAATTTTATTCAATTTGTCACCTGTATCAATTGATATATTCATTCAGTCATTTCACGACCACATTAATTTCAAACTAAGATACTTCCCACTTCCCAGCTGTTTTGTCTGATAGCATGGCAGCACCTTTTGTCTAGAAAGCTTAAATTATTTAGTTCATATGTGATATAGGTGAATCACCTGCTCACTGGGAAGAGATGCTTGAGGGTATTCGCAAAATGAGGTGTTCTGCAGATGCACCGGTAGACACTATGGGATGTGAGAAAGCTGGTGCTACTCTACCTCCTAAGGTCTGACTCTGTATTATACTGCTATCAATTTGATATATGAGGTCTGACTCTGTATTATACTGCTATCAATTTGATATATGGGAAAAGATAAGCATTTATATGTTGATTCTGTCTTGGTGCTTTTAGAAAAAGTGATACGAACATGTGATCAGAATATGGCTTGCCACACAACCTTTTCGTGACAGAAAAAGACAACACTGTAAATGCTGTTGATTTGATAAACCAATAGTCATTCATTTACCAGGATAGCCATTACTCATTCGATTGGTTGATGTTGATGATCAAACTAGTCAACCCTCTGTGTAATCTTGTACTAAATTGATTGGTTGGCTTGGCATAGGTTTTTTAGTTGGATAAATTTCTTTTTATTTAATTATTCTTTATGAAGCATAATGTGAATAAACTTACCCTTATAAAAAATCCTATGTGTATAATTAGGAAAGAAGATTTGCTGTCCTGGTATCTTCCCTTTTATCAAGCCAAACCAAGGATCATGTTAATCATGGTGAGTACATACGCCTTCTGAAGTTTATAGTAAATAAAAGTTGGTAATTTTCCTGGCTTTTGTACATATGCACTCAGAGAAAATAAGGCTGTTTTTTTTTAAGATCAAATACCTAGTGGCTCACTGCTGCCTCATGGAAGTATGAACGTAGCAGTGTTAAGCTGCAATAAGGAAACATTTTATCTTGGAGTATCAGAAGTTGTCTTATATTGACTTATTGAGATGGTAAATGAAGAAAAACTGAAAACATTGATTGTCATATGAGTTTATTAGTGTCTAGGCAGTGATGATTTATCGTGATTTGTCTCGATTTGAATTGAGGGAGTCTTGGACTTGTTGACTTATTGAGATGGTAAATGAAGAAAAACTGAAAACATTGATTGTCATATGAGTTTATTGGTGTCTAGGCAGTGATGATTTATCGTGGTTTGTCTCGATTTGAATTGAGGGAGTCTTGGACTTAGGTAATAATGCTGAAACTTACTAAGATAACATGCCAGTGTTTTAAGTTCTGAATGAACTTGAGAAATTAGTAGGTTTGCCAGTGTGATAAAACCCATTTACCAACATCTCAATGTTGTTGAAAGTGGATTCATAAGTTATTTGCGAACAGGCCTTTTCCACATTTGAAGTAATTTAAATAAACATTGACAAAGCATTTCTTGTCATTGTAGAAGGGTGTTTACCCGCCACCTAAAGAAAGCAAAGCATTAGAAGAAGAATGAAGAAAAAGAATGCTGGAAAATTGGGATGTCAAACATGTCTTCATATAAAATATGACATAACAACAAGAAATAGTAGAAGGAAGTAATTAAGGGAGGAAGCATAAGGAAAAATGGATAAAATCTATATTTCTTGATATAGATGACTGAATTCTGAAAACGAATATATCCAAGTTAATTGCTAATTTAACAAAAAAAATATTCAGCCATTTTACTTTTGGCCTCAAGATTTTGTTGATTTTCTGTCTTGATGTATGTGATTCTGTTAGGATAAGAGATTAGGAGTTTGTTAGGATAAGGGTTAATAGTTTGTTAGGATAAGGGTTAAGGGGTTGTTAGGATATGAGATAAGAAGTTTGTTAGTTAATTGATTAGTAGAGGCTTATTTCTTGTATAAATAGGGGTTAGAGGCTAAGAGGGAGGAATTATTCAGATTATTATTCATTTGTAAACCTAGAGCAGTGGCTCAAAGGTGTGAAAGGGGAAACCCTTTGGAGGAGAGTTCTCTCTCCTATTCTCTCTTGTTCTCTCAAAATTCTCTTATTTCTTCAATAAAATTGTTCTTTCTTTTCTATTAGATTTTCTAGTTCCTAACAATTGGTCCGACTTGCCGGATCGTCGAGAGGAAGCCAGTGTTACCAAAGATGGCAGAATTGAACCATTATTTCAAGAGGGAAGGTCTGCCAGAATTTGTGGGTGAAGACCCCATCGGATGGATCCTTACTACAAAAAGGTTTTTTGAGGAACAACAAATCCATTCATCTGATAAGGTGCAATGGGCCTTCATGAAGATGGAGGATGGTGAGGCTTTACATTGGTTCATCTCTTGGTACCAAGAATATCCAGATTCAAACTGGGAGTCTTTTTGCCAGGCTCTGATCAAAAGATTCAGAGACGAGGCTCTGAAAGAGATGAAGAAGGACGAAGAAAACTCAGATGGCATTGGGTTTGAGGATCTTTTTGATGAAGAATCCAAATCTTGTTCAAAAAAGATGAGTGTGTCTCATAAAATTCATCAGGAGTCATACCTGCTGCAGAACGACGTCAATTCCATCAAAGACATCTTGCTGAAACTGAAACCCAGAATCAAGACGCGACTAGAGGAAGAAGAACCGTCGGTGAACAAGAAAACACCAACGGTAGAAGAAGAATTCCAGGGGCCCGAAACAGAGGAAGAAGAATTACTCCGTTCTTGGTCGCTGAAGAGCACGACCCGCGGTGTGCCGTCGTCGGAATCGTCATATCGGAAGTTGCGAGCGGCAGAGATCCAAGCTGCGGGAGAATCGATGAACAAGGAACCGGGTTTGGGCCAAAGAAGAAAAAAGCAAGTGGTTTGGGCTGAGCCACGGCCACCGCCTGAACCGCCGGACACCGGGGCATTCGCGGCAACCCTTCCACGGCTGGTATCACCACCCAAGCCACCGGACCGGGTCGCTCCTAACCCAAGTGTGGCGGATATAGTGTGTTATCAACCAGGGAACCACCGAAACCGTGGAAATCGCCGGAGCTGCCACTACCCGTGCCACCCGAGCCACCGGATTCGAGCCCCCCTATGCGGCAGCTACTGGGTCCTTTGTAGCGAAACCATCCCTTGTGCACACCAAAAAGTTGCTGATTTGTGCAATTAGGGTTAGGAATTTTCTGGAGAAGATTAGGGCTGAAGGGGTAATCCGTGGGAGGGGCCCCATTCTGGACCAATTGGGCTTGACCCAATTTAAGTGTAATGGGCCGAGCCCAAAAATGTTCAAATCCAGCACAAGTATGTTTGCTATATTACTGTGCGATGTGGGATATGTACAGCTATGCAACAAGTTGGATCCAGTTCTGGAATTAATGGGCCAACCTTTGGGTCATGTTGCTCTCTTAATGGGCCACCCTTTGGGTCATGTTGCTTTCTTAATGGGCCAAGCCCAAATTTCTTTAAATAGTCTTGGTTTTGGTAAAGGAGAGGCAAGGCCACACCTGAAGCAGTATCACGGGCCGGTGAAAAAAACTGAATTTTTGGCCCAAAGTCCATTTCTCCTAATGTTTGGACTTTGGGCCTAATGAATGGTGGGCCAAATCCTAATGTTTCAAATGATTTGGAGACCGGAAATGGAATCAACAGGAAATGGAATCACATGGGCCTAATGAATGATTATGCTTCCAGTGAGCTTGTTTTTCTCTCAGCTCGAGCCTCTCGGAAGTTGGAAGAGAATAACTGCAGGTTGTCACCCAAATTTAGCAGGAATGAATCTGTGCAGTGGTCTCGATCGTTTGAAGCTGACTTATCTAGCTTCCAACAATGGAATCTGCAGTTGGCTGAAGCTGAAGTTGGCTCATCAAGCTCCAAACAGTGGGATCCAGGAGGAGAGAATTTTGTTTCAGCAATATTTCTTTTGTTTTCTATTTCAAACCTTGAGGACAAGGTTGTTTTGGGGTAGGGTGTATTGTTAGAATAAGAGATTAGGAGTTTGTTAGGATAAGGGTTAATAGTTTGTTAGGATAAGGGTTAAGAGGTTGTTAGGATATGAGATAAGAAGTTTGTTAGTTAATTGATTAGTAGATGCTTATTTCTTGTATAAATAGGGGTTAGAGGCTTAGAGGGAGGAATTATTCAGATTATTATTTATTTGTAAACCTAGAGCAGTGGCTCAAAGGTGTGAAAGGGGAAACCCTTTGGAGGAGAGTTCTCTATCCTATTCTCTCTTGTTCTCTCAAAATTCTCTTATTTCTTCAATAAAATTGTTCTTTCTTCTCTATTGGATTTTCTGGTTCCTAACAGATTCATACCTAGTAGTTGCTAAAAAATGGCTGTCATATTTCAATTTAAGAAATGGCTCTAGTTACAAGTGTTTTTAAGAATAGGGGCAATCCAACGTCTTCTTCAAAATGGTCTGCTTACTGCTGATGCAATCAACAATGCTGATGAAGAAACCATCAAAAAGTTGATTTACCCTGTATGTTCCTTGTTTCTTTTAAAAATATTACCTCTTCCATGGTTCAAATAATCTGGATTTAGTGGCAAGTAAAGGAAGATACTTATGAAGATTCAAGTTTTTCCTCAGCTTGCATGTTTGTGTGTCAATTTTTTAAGGTTATGTTTGTTTACTGCTGTATTAATTGGCAATCTTCTTTCCAGGTCGGGTTTTATACAAGAAAAGCCACTAACTTAAAAAAAATTGCAAATATTTGTCTCATGAAGTATGGTGGAGATATACCTAGCACAATTGAGCAACTACTCTTACTTCCAGGCATAGGTCCTAAGATGGCTCATTTGGTATGTGTAATAACTTCTATTATTTCTATTATTTATTTAAGAAACTTAACTACACTAAAGATATGTGGCAGAAGCTTATTCATCCGTTTTCTCGTCAAAACTATTTTCCCATAAAAAACTTAACTATACTATAGGTTCCATTTTTTTTTTTTGGCCACCCGTGAGCCGTGTTGAGCACAAGTTCTCTCAGCTAGTTTCTAACTCAAACTGTTTGTTTCATTAGTTTTCTGAAGCTGATTTTGTTAGTGACACAATAGGTTATGAATGTTGCATGGAACAATGTCCAAGGGATATGTGTAGATACTCATGTCCACCGCATTTGCAATCGGCTTGGGTGGGTGTCAAGATTGGGCACACGCACAAAACAGGTTCCTTTTATGTTTGGTGGCATCGCATTTTATGTTTGAGGCATTATCACCTAATTTACATGTTCTCACAACATCTTGGTGCTGGTGCAGATATTTAATGACTAATGAGCTTCAATATATTTGCTGCTTTCAGTTAAAAAAAAAATGCAAATTATTTTCTGTTGTTACCAATGAATGTATACATTTTGTTTCTGATAGACTTTATCATAGCATCCTTTTTTTTCTTTTTTTTTCCTATTCATGTTACATCATCGAATCATACCACTTTTATAGCACCTCAGAAATCACTCAATGCTTGTCAGCTATAACAAACAGCTCTTTCAAGTGGATTGGATTTGGTTTCTTCTGTCTGTGTGGTTCTAAAGGTGACAATTGAAAGTTACTATTACTAATCCTTTTCACTTTGCTAGAAAACTTCGACACCTGAAGAGACAAGAGAGGCACTGCAAAGGTGGCTTCCAAAGGAAGAATGGGTTCCAATAAATCCTCTATTGGTATGGCAAACTCATTGTCCAAATCCTACCTGAACAATTTTTATTATATATTTTGCCATCAAAGTTTGGCTTCATTAGTTAGTATACATGGCGAATTAGTGTAACTTAGTGATTTAAACATTTTACAGTGCCCACACAAGAAACTTTTATTTTGGTATCTTATTTCCTACAACATCGTAGCATATCCTTGACATCCTCTTTTGTGGCTTGAATATGAATAGGTAGGATTTGGACAGACAATTTGTACACCTCTAAGACCTCGTTGTGGAGAATGTGGTATAAGTGAGTTGTGTCCATCAGCGTTCAAGGAGGCCTCAAACTCAAGCCCATCTTCCATGTCCACAAAGTCCCGACTGAACAAGAAGCTTTAACAATGACCAAGAAAAAAAAACAAGAAGCTTTAACAAATTATTTCTTTTGGATTTGGGTTCTATTTCCCCCCTTGGTTAACCTAAGTCATCATTCTGTCTTTTCGTTTTTTTTTTTTTTTGAAGTTCATCATTCTGTATTTTCACATATATGCGGCAGTATCTAAATATTACTAGGCTCACATTGTACACAGCCGCACATCTAAAGATTTATATTTTGTAGAAGAAAATGCAACTTGGATGCTAAGAGGACCTAAAACCTGGTTTTACTTATGGATACTTTGGATCTTTTTATTTTCTTATCTTTATTTTATTTATTTGTTTTTTTATATAAGAAAATTTAGGGTGAGGCGATGGTATCTCAGTCCAAAGTAGGGAAAACCTTTGGGTTCTAAGAGCACTTACAAAAGGATTTACGTTAATCTCCTTTAAGGAGATTAATGGGGACTCGAACCTGCGATCTGTCAGATACCAGTTTTGCTTCACTAAATCAATCCCTTGAAGGTTTATTTATTTGTTTTCTCGTTTTGACTGATTCCACGTTCACTAATTATTTAGGAGATTCTAGTTCTAGAAATAAATAGAAGGATATGCATGTTAACGATTTTTATGTGAATAAAGTCATTTGATAAAGCAAGACTATGAGCTAATGAATGTTGGTTTAATTGGTAAAGATACAACTCATATTTTACAAGAACGTGAGTTTGAATTGCGTTGTCGATGTAAGGATCTTGTTGGAGAATAATATGTATGTACCTCTATAAGTATTGAGGCTTTCCCTGGCCTTGGTAAGTCCCAAGATCCAACTCATCTAATTTTTTTTTTTTTAAAAAAAAAAGATAAAACAAGACTGAGAAAACATGCAAGTTCCTTTATTTGTTTGAAAAAAAATAGTGTAAAGCTCTGGGATGTGCAAGTCTTTGCTCTATTCAATAAAAATAAGCTATCAGTTAGCTAATAGTTGATAAGCTAGCTAATAACTTATAACTTAAAGCTAGCCGGTTTAAATTGAAGTATTTGGTAAATTTTGGTAGGTGAACTAACTGATAAATATAAATGACATAAAAAGATATGCTTATTTGATTTTTATATAAATTCTATTAATATAAATAAATTATTTATTTAAAAATAATTGTTTTTAATATTTTAATTTATTTAAAATCATTTATCTTCTACTAACATTACGTTGGTCTGAGTGGAACTGATCTCAGTCCATTTAAATATGGTCTCTGATTTGAGTCTTGTGAACATAAAATATGTTATTAAGAGGGGAGACTTCACTAAAAGTAGCCAATCAGGTTCCCTAGCAGAGATTAGTCATCCAGTGAATACTTCTCACCTATGATATGAAAACAAAAAAATCATTTGTCATCTTAAAAGTTGGAATATTATTTTTTAAAATTTTATTTTAAAACTTTTAATTAAAATAAAAAATGTAAATAAAATGACACATTCATAATATTTAATATAATTTTTTGTATTATAAATACAAAATTTATTCTATACTAAGACAGGGTAAAAGAGTAATAAAATCAAAATATTAAGAATAAAAGTTAGAGAAAATATTATAATCTATAAGCTATAAGCTCAAACGTTACTTGGAGTAGCTTCTCAATAAAAACTATAAACTACTGAAATAAACTCTTTTACTAAACATCTCTAGTTTTGTCAACAATTCATAAACTAGTCAAATAAGCTACAAGGTAGCTTATTGAACTCACCCTATGTTACGTATAGAAACGAGTCATCCATTCGTCCAGTTTAATTTGGTGCAAAGTTACCATTAAATAATTTCTTTTATGATATTGAAGGCTGACTTTATTTGATTATTCATTTAAATCCAACGTTACATTGCATTGAGCTATCCTTGATATAATTAGGAGTTTGGATCATCTTCAACGTTGCACCTTTTACAACACTAAAAACAAGTGCAAGAGTAGATAGAAGAGATATGATTGCTACATAAACAGTAGAGAGTGTTTGCAGGAGAGGATCTGGATCCTACAATTAGTCATTTATTAACTAATTAATTGTGCTCTACTTAATGACTTAATTAAGGACTCAAGTGACATATATTTAGCAAGACTTCTGTTTAAAAATTCAACCGAGGTTGGTATGGTTGGATAAAAATAAAATTAGAACCAGCATACCTAATAGGTTTGAGTCAATTGGCAACACACGTTGAACTTGTGGGTGAGATTTAGTAGGACCAATGTTTGATACCCACAAAACACACATTTGGAGATGGGCAACGAGCTTTAAATGTGACTAATCCCCGAACTGATGATTAGTCTCATAGCAGCCGGCCTAAAGAGTCGAAGCTGTGGAAATACTCAAGATTCTCACCGGAAAGCCAAAAGACCCTAATTATAGAGTTAGCATGTTAATGAAGCAGGACAGTGTTTTGGGCGGGTAGGATATGGGCTTTTCTGTTCTTCAGATAGCCCAACACATTCCTCGGCGTTCGTTTTCTTGTGGTCCAATAAAGTACAGCTGGGCTTACATAACCGACCCGGACCAATAATTCGGATCGGAAGATCCATACCGTAACTTCGTCTTCATGTTTTTGTTTTCAGTCTTTAGTGGAGGAGCTGAGCAGAAAACGAGTCTCCGAAGTGTTTGGTTCTTTCTCATTCTAGAGAGAGTGTGAGAGATAATTGCAATGACGGTAGCAGCAGGAATCGGGTACGCGCTGGTAGCGCTAGGACCATCTCTCTCCCTCTTTGTTTCCGTAATTTCCAAAAAGCCCTTCTTGATCCTCACTGTTCTCTCCAGGTACGTCGCTCCGATCTCATTTAAACACAAACGTAATTCACACCTCATAGACCCTCACAATGCCACTACTTCTCTGATTTGTTTTATCAATTAATTTGCAGTGCAAGTTAGGGTTTTCTAATTACTATGCTATAATGACTTCGAATTACGCTCTTCTGGTTTGTTTATTTGCTTAAGATCTTATGGAATTTTTGTTTTTCCGTTTCAATTTGTTGATGCAGTACACTGTTGTGGCTTATAAGCTTGATAGTGTTGTCTGGAATATGGAGGGGTTTTCTGCCACTGAATACAACGGCATGGTGGCCTTACGGAATACTCATATTATCATCTGTCGCTTTCCAAGAAGGGCTCAGGCTTTTCTTCTGGAAAATATTTAAGTAAGCTTAAAATTGTTGCATTCGTTTCCTGCTATTATGTTTGCAACTGAAGTTTTAATCCATTATTGCTATTATGGTTGGATGATTTTAGAAACTCCATTAAACTATGATGAGAAAATTTATGACTATTTTTATTGAAACTGTTTTGTAATGTTATGGTGGTAATACTTATGCTGCTTTTGTCTCTGGATTAATGGTTTTTTTTCTTTTTTCTCCTTTTCCCCTTGGTATTGTGTAGAAGGTTAGAAGACATTTTAGATGCTTTTGCTGACAGAGTATCAAAACCACATCTTTTCCTGACAGATAAGATGCTCATTGCTCTGGGTAAGAAAAATGGAGGCGTTTGGGCCTATTTTCCAATCCTTAATTTGCATTTGTTTCTCAAGTATTTGCTTGACCGGCTTTGGATAAGTTTATTAACTATTTGATTACTATTTCATCCCTATTATTTTCCTTTTCTTTTGGTATTTAACCTGATCCTTGATTGAATTTAATTTCGCGATAAAATGAATCCTTTGTTAAGATGCTATCGAGAAACGATATGTCTTATTGAAATGTGGTCTGTATATCATAAACTAGCCGGTTTTACCCGTGTGAAAAGCATGGGTCGGCACAACACACAGTCCCAGAAAAAAAGGGGGCTGGAAAACATTTGAGTGGAAAAAAAATCTTGGTGAATGAGGCATTGCCACGTGTCTATTATTGTTGTTAACTTTTTTAAATAGATAATAGAAGATAATAATGTGTGTTAATGAAATGTCTTTTGTATATTTTTCACAGCTGGTGGTTTAGGTCATGGTGTGGCGCATGCTGTGTTCTTCTGCATCAGCCTGTTAACTCCTGCATTTGGTCCAGCTACATATTTCATTGATAGGTGTTCACAGGTTCCATTTTTCCTTCTTTCTGGTGAGAGTTTCTCCACTGCTGGTTCTCATATTCATGTAAATGGATGCATACGGTTCTGCAGCTTCAAAACTTTTGGAAATTTTTGTAACTGATGCTTAAATGCATATTTATTTCATTAATTTGAATCTATAGAGATGGATTAGAGTTGGGTTAAGAGAATCTTGAAGTGGACTTTCTTATTAAACCTCAGTTTTTGTGCATAAAAAACAGTAACTGGGATTTTTGAATTTATATAGAGAAATCGTGTTTTTATTATTTCATTTCTTTCCTCCTTATTGTTCACCCTTTTTGATATACATTGCAGCAATTATTGCTCTTGCATTTGTCACGATCCACACTTTTTCAATGGTCATTGCATTTAATGGGTATGCCGAGGGGAACAAAGTGGATCGTTATTTTGTTCCCATTGTTCACGTTGTTGCAGGAATGGTGGTAAAGTCTCACACTTTGCAAATATATTTCTTCCCTATAATTTATAACAGTAACTTATAACTAGACATCTCTCTCTCTCTCTCTCTCTCTCTCTCTCTCTCTCTATTACCAAAATCATATTAGCTATTATGTATCTAATAGTTACAACATAGGGCCAGTGCCTGAGCAATGATGCAAAGTTATACCATAGCCTATATTGTGCAACTAATGGACTCTTGAATAAATAATTTATTGGAAAAATCAATTGTGTCCAGTTTGTTTTATGGCATAGTTTATTAATAATTTTGGAGCTTGTTATTTGGATTGCCTGAAAATTTAGAACCTAATTCATGCCTTGAATATTAAAAATCATACGACTAAGATTAGAAATACACAGAACAGTGATGCGGAATGAATTTCTCTTGTACTCCAGCATAGGTGAATAACTTAAAATATCATAATCTCCAATTTAGAATTTAAAAAAAAAAAGAAAAAAAAAGAAATGCTTCATGGCCCGATTAATGACTCTGCCACGAAATTACTTTGATGTTGCATTTGTTTTTTAGTTTGCTGGGTCCCACAGTTTTCTTGGCATTGCTTTAACTTTTTGCTGCCAATTTGCCATGTATTTTTTGTTATCGGATGGTGTTATGGCTTGTTGGGCTATCATACAGCAGTTTTCTTACACTAAGAATAGCATCTGGCAAACTTTAATAAAAACAACATAGAAAAAGCAGCTCACTGCTGTCAGAGTAGTTTTTAGTGAGTGTAGCTTTAGTTAAGATTTGCAAGGTTGGCAAGATGATTAACACAACTACTGTGGGATGTAGGAATAGGATATAAATAAAGTATTCACTGTCTTAACGAAGCCATGCATTGACCATGGGAAAAGCTGTTATCTATGTCATTGTAGTTATAAAATGAGCATCATGAATGCTTATAGCGAGTCAACCTTGAATAGCTTGCTAATGACTAGACTTCTTTACACTGCAATTTGTTATGTTGATAACACAGCATCCTGTGGTATCTATCTGCTTGAATTTGGTCAAGTTTCAGAAAAACATTGAATCTATAACGGAAAAAGACACACTGATCATGCTTAATAAGTATTGTCTTGTGATTTTGTTTTTCTCTTTCAATTAATGCTTAAAATTATATTGGTTGACTTGCTGTTTCCTTATTCAGACAATGGTAAATTTGGCACCCGGGGGTTGCGCTGTTGGCATTCCTCTCCTTTATTTCGTTGCGACTTTGACCTTGATTCATTGTGGGAGGATGGTTTGGAGAAGATTGACAGAAAACCCAATCAGGCCGGGTCACCTGTCATAAGTTATAATCTTTTGTAAAAAGGTCTTGTCAATGACTGCTTCTGTTCTCACCATTCCGGTTAGAATCTTTGAAGATACCAGTATTTGTCTTGCATAGAAAGTGTTTCCTTGACGCTATGCCCCCGTTTCTTATTAACATGGGTAGGGTAACTGTGGGGCATCAAGTCAACTTCATTTTGTATTTTCTAGTTTCATTTATGGTCATTGGGATCAATTTACCGAAGTCTTTGGTTGCAGAAGCGGGTTTATGGAAGCCTTTATGGCAGAAGCGGATTTGCTGAAGTCCTTAGACGTTTTATGTCGAGGAAAAAAAAAAATAGTAGATATATTAGTATAAAGATTCACGAGTAAATTGGGCTTTTCACGCCCCACTAGTTGAAAAATTTCACTTTACGTCGGACGTTTTTGTTTGAATTTTAAAATTTATAATTTAAGTGTATATGTATGTTGTCACCTTGAAATGAAAACCATCTTTTAAGTTACACAATGTACCTGTAAATAAACTCTGCATTTCAAATTAAGCTCAATATAAGCCAGGCATGAAATTTTCAAGCTGAAAAGGAGTTAAAATGATACACGTACAAGAAGTATATATTGCTATTGCATTAATATTACGTTTGATTTACAATTCGAATGAGATTTCCTTGATTTGATCTTTCAAATTGTTATTATTACTCAGCCATAAGAAAAAAGTTAAATTTCACCTATGAAGATTAAAGAATGATTGCCATGTAGATTTTACTAGTATATTTAGTTTCTGTTGGAAGTTCTCGTGGTAAATTTAATTTCTGAATTTTTGCTTAGGGCTATATTATTAGCACCTCTTCCAATTCATTTTGTCACCTCCCATATTAACAGTAAAAAGATACAAATACCCATAAAATTTGTTAAAAGACCAAATTGCTCTTAATTATTTCCCCTTACCTACCCCACCTCCCTCCCCACCCATTTTTCTTTCTCAGCACTTTCTCCCATTCACGAACCCACTTTCACACCCCTCTGTTTACCATATCCTTCTCTCCCACACCCATTCATACCTCCCCACACCCATTCTTTGCTCCGATAACCGAAAAGGGAAGATAGGGTCGCTCCGCTGCGGTCTGCAACAAATTAGCCATTTGCGTCGAGCTATTTTTTTCCTGTGATTTCGAACTCTCTGAAAAATAATTTTTGGAACCGTATGGGTATTTGTTTACAGGTGTTATGTATGCACCTGCAACACCATAGCATCTGGAAACTAATTTCCGACAGAATCCGTAAATTAGTTTGTGGATGTTGTGTTTGTGTGTGCATATCGACACAAATTCCAGCCGGAAACAATTCATGTAATTTTGGCTTTTAATTCGGGCACCCCGAGTACCCTAGATTCTTGTTTCCAGACGTCACCAGATTCTCGTTAGCTAGCGATGTAAAAGTATATGTTCCAACTGAAAATTTATAACACCTGGAATTCTTATTATGTGTCCGTGGATTGTACTCGTGTATTCACTACTATGCGAGTACTTAGTAAATTCATTTTTGTTAATTCATGAGTTTCAATCTTTTGGTAAATCATTTGATTTTATGTGTTTAGGTATTTCCTACTCGAGATGATCTACTGTCTTGGGCACGCAGTGTCGGGAAATCGATTGGATCTATTGTTATTTTAAGATGAGACAACGACAGGCAGGAAACCATTTGTAACATTGGCCTGAGAACGAGGTGATAACTATAAACCTAACAAGCTTACAACAATAATGGATGCTAGTACGAGAAAATGTCAGTGCCTATTCAAATTAAAAGGAAGACCAAATAAAGGTGATGAAAGATGAGTTTTGAAGGTAATGTGTGGTAATGACAACCACGAGTTAGCTGAAAACTTGGAAGGTCATCCATATGTTTGATCGGCTAACTCCAGAAGAGATGTCTTTGTTTGGTGACATGACAAAGAACATGGTCAAACCGAGAAGTGTTTTGCAAACATTAAAAGAGAAGAACGCTAAGAGTCACCCAAGAGTTAGGCAAACTTACAATACACACCAGAAACTTCGGTCCACTTAAAGATAGGGCAGAACTGAGTTACAATATTTGATGAATTTGATACACCATGATCATTATGTGCACTACACATAAGGGTTGAGGGTTATGATGTTGTTAGAGATATATTCTCGGTACATACAGAATCCATCACGCAGGTAAATGATTGCAACCAACATTCTGGATCCAATTTCAACATTTCTCCACCACCAGATGTGCACCCATAACCTTGTCGTGCAGATGGATTCACAGATTCTTCTTCACCTATTCGTGTTGATGTTGCCTTTGCACTTGCGATTAAGGATCTTCCACATTCTGAGATTAGCGAGAGTGCAAATAGGAATGTTAATGGCAGGCTGGTGAGGGATTCGATGGCAGAAACTACATCTGATGCGCCCAACCCAATCGCTCTCACCAATTATACTTCAAAGGTATTGTTCCCTTCCGTTTTACATCTTCACTCCTCTACAGCAGCATTACCTCGCAATCACAGCACCCAGGGCCTTCTTCACAAGCTCACCGTCAGACCTCAAACGACCTCGGCAGCCTAGCACTCGATTCACCACCTTCTCCAACCGCGAATGTGCCAATCCTCAAGAACCACCCTTTCGATCCAAGACCACTCAAGTCACCAACCCCAACCACCGAAGCAAATCTATCCAGGTATGCACCACAAAGCATATTTTCTGTTTCTGGGTACTGTTACTGTTTGCGACAATGTCTTTCTTGAGACTAGTCTTATTGACATATTTTGTCAAAAGGGGTATTGGGAAAAATCCAAGTTCCACGTAGACTAGAGGTAAGGTTTCAAAAGAGTTTATAAGTAAGTGACATCCCTCACCTTACAAACCGGTTTTGTAAGGATTAGTTAGGCCCAAAATCTTAATATGGTATCAGAGCCTATTCTAGATCCACTGGGCCACTCACTGCATTATATATACGCACTAAGCCCAATAGTGTTGGGCGTGAGGGGGTGTATTGGGAAAAACCCAAGTCCCACATAGAATAGAGGTAAGGTCTTAAAAGAGTTTATAAGTAAGTGGCATCCATCACCTTATAAGCTGGTTTTGTAAGGATGAGTTAGGCTCAAAATCCTAATAGGGGGCTTGGATAGTGCAAGAAAAATGTTTGATAAAATGCCAATGAAAGATTTTGCTTCTTGCCATGCATTGATTTTAGGCTTATCTCAGAGCTCTCATTCTTAGGAGGCCCTTGAGTTGTGTCAGACTGTGCAAATGGAGGGTGTGGAGCCTCACTCTTTGAGCATCCTAAACCTAGCACCAGATGTTTTGAAATTAGAGAACGTTGCTTCTTGCAAGTCTATGCATGGTTCTGTGGTCGCGAGATGTAACTGTGATGTGGTTCCAAACTCATTGACTGTTTTGTACTCTAAATACAGTGAGGTAAATTTGGATCGTTGTATTTTTTACTGGATGCGGGTTAAGTATGATGTCTCATGGATAACAATGATGGTTGGGTATGTATAACATCGTTGTTATTTTGTTGTTCTTCGATTACTTGATACAGTGAGGCATAACAATTTTCAGATGAATAAGGTCTCAATTATTTTGCGACTTTCATCAGAACAGTAGCCAGAATGCGCAGTAGCCTTGCTTTGCCTTTTATCTAATCACAATAATGAGTGTCAATGGACAATTGCTTTGTTGATGGTATACCTCCACTTGTTCAAATTTTGGAGACCGGATCTGCAGAAGCAAGAAGTGTTCAAATAGAGGCTAGTCATATAACAATGGAAGCTACTATCCACCACGACTATTCTTGCATTCTCTTCTGAGAAACAAATACTGCATTTGTTCATAGCTGCCATGGATAGCCTCAAGAAGGATAACATTAAGCAATCTTGGATTTTAGGTTCCATATTGTTTGTCTCATACAAGATGCATTTGGCACTAAGTTCCTTTCCAAATTCACGCTTCTGTTTGAACCAAATTCTTGATGCTCCAAATGTTACGAGAAAGAATTACAGAGTACATTATCTCTTAGGGCCAATGTTTGGTCCTATTCCTTTATAAGTATAATTGGTGACAGCAAAAAGTTTGATGATGTTCGACGAAGGCAAAAAAATGATTGAAGTGGCAGTTGTGATTAAAATTAATTAGGCTAAATTATAGTTTTAGTACCCCTATTTTCACTAATTTACGATTTTATTCTCCTATTTCTAAATTCGGACATTTGGTCCCCTAATTTTAAAAAATTCAGACATTTTGCCCAACTGGGAACTTGGCTCTCAATTTTGATGACGTGGAGCTGACGTGGATCTGATGTGGTGTTTATTAATCTAAGTGGCAACTGACTAGGACACACATGTGGTTGCAAAGTCAGCTGCCATGTCACAAATTCGTTTTAATTAAAAAACAACAATTGAAAACTAAAAATACAAACTACAATTTCTGCAAAATTAGAAATGCAGAAAGGAGTTTCACCAAAAAAAAAAAAATGCAAAAAGGAAAGATGTAGAAGAAGCAGAAGAAGAGAAGAAACCCGCCACCACCAGCAACATTCTCCCTTCCTCCTCCCACCACCACCACTCCTCACCCTGTCCCCTCCCTCCTTCAACCCAAACGTCACCACCCTATCCTCTGCCCTCCCCATCCAAAAACAAATCCTTCTTCCAGCAAAGCACTCAACGAAAACAGGAAAAAAATAGAAGGGAGAAGAAAGCAGTAGCAACAGTAAAGGAACCCCAAGCTCCGACCACGTTACCGCCACAATCTCAGCCACAATAACCACCACCTTCTCTCGCTCCATCTACCTCATCAACCCTTCCCGTCTCAGCACCACCCCATCCTTCCCCAAACCCAAACCCTAACCCAATCCAAAACGCAATCCCCAAACCCTCCACTCCAACTCCTCCTCAACCTCAACCCCACACTTCTCGTCGCTCCCACCTTCCTCCGTACCTCCTCCGGCGTCACACAAAATCAACCATCTCAAACCCCTATTTTCACCATCGTGAACCCTAAACCCTTTTCTTTATCTCTCTCGCTCAATCTCTATGGTCAATCTCCCATTTCCCTCTTATTTTCGGTCTCCCCATCCTTCTCCAGCGCGAAAGTTGGGCTTGTTTTTTTGAAGAGGGGATCAGATCGAGGAGGGGTGGTGAACGAGGCAGAGGGATTTTTACGTCATCAATGAGGTTTCCATGAGACGCACCCTCTCTCGTCTCTGTGTGGAGGAGAAGACCAGTGGTTCCGGTTCTTATTTTCGAAAGGTGGAAGAAGATGGGCGGCCGAAGAAGCCGTGGAAGACGCTGTGATTGTGGTTGGAGTTGGAGGGGGTGAGGAGGTGGAGGAGGGTGGGGGAGACGATGACAGAGAAGGAGAGGGGAAGGAGGAAGATGACGGTGAAATTGAAATTAGGGTTCTCAATTTCTGATTTTATAAATTTAATATTTTTTTAATAATTCTGATATTAATAAAACCAATTTTGTGACATGTAATCCCCTAAATAATGACATGGTGTAATTAAATGATGTGTCGTGTGCCACATAAGCTTAAGAGATGGCACGTCACTGACTCTGGTTGGTCAATTTAACATTTGGGCAAAATGTTTGAATTTTTGAAAATTGGGGGACTAAATGTCTAAATTTAGAAATAGGGGGATCAAAATCGTAAATTGGGCAAAATAGGGGGACCAAAACTATAATTAAGCCAAATAATTACACATTGTTTTAAAGACAATTCTGAAGCAGTTGTTTCTTACATGCCACTCTCAAAGAATGATTCGTATGTTTTGGCTGCTATTGTTGGGTCATTATTTACCATTCTACCGGCAATTTGGCTTGGCCTTCAGCACTCTAAGAAATGGGATCCGGGCGGCGATTTTTTTTTTATCTATAAAAGTATCCTTGCAATTCAAGTTGTGGGATTCAGGGGTATCTTATTTTGTCTGGGAAGTTTGGTTAAGTTGGAGGCCACGTGCCGCTAAGTATTGTTGAAATTTTTTCTCTCCAATTTCAACCTTGAAGGTGAGATAAGTTAGAATTTGATATCAGATTAGAAAATTGAAAGTTGGAACTCAATTGATTCATTGATCAGATTACAAATGTATATATATAGCTTTTGTTACTCTACAATTTGGTTCAAAATAAGATAAGATACAAGAACTAAATGATATGACAGCTCAACATTCTAATTAAGTTAGAAGCATTTGAATCTGTTTCTTGGTGTTGTGATCTCGGATGAGATAAGCTCATTTGCTTAACTAGGTGGATTTGGAGCCGTGGAGTAATGATACGCATCTGAATTCAAATACAATTTCACCAGAGACAATTACATTTTTTCCTTCCTGTTATCAGAGTTGTTTCTGTTAGGCATCATTGTGATGACCCCACAACACATGACACTAGATCTGCAAATATAGGTAGCAAAGTTGGCTATAAGAATGTGTGTAATCAAAGGAAATGGGCATAGAAGAATTTTTAATTTCACTCATTCCAAAATTTCATTTCTAAGAACCTGTTTCTTCCTCGATCCTAACAAATATCCAACTCAGAAAACTCCTGATTCACTTTGAAAAAAGTACAACCGAAGCTATATTAGATTTCTTTTTAAATATATCATTTGGATGATTTGTTTCTCATCGGTGGAATTTTGATATATTTTAGAATTTCAAGAAAGTATTAATTTTTTTAATAACGACTTTTATCTATTTACAATATCTTTTTATTTATCCAACTACTGCAATAAAAACATTTTTCTTAAAAAAAACTACTGCAATAAGAACATTTTAGTCAAAATAATTTATTTTATCATCATAATTAGTATAATTAATAATTTTCTTAATATATGTACATTAAAAGCAATGTAATATGGAAGGAGTATGATGTGATGTGATGAGAATCAGAAGAAAATTAACGCATGTATAAAAAAAAGAAATGAATGAAATTGAAATAATGAATGGACCATGAATTCACCAACAGAGCTCAAGAAGGTTAATGATATATCAACATGGTGAGTGAGTTTGCAAAAATCCAACATTTGGTTAATGATTAATTAATATCTTCTTACTTTTTGAAATGATAAATAATTTAAAATAATTTATAATTTTCAAACCACAATATTATTTCATTACGGAGAGTGAAAACTATAAGTATTCATTGTAAAAAAATCAACAAAATAGTAAGGGTCATGCATGGAGTGTTGCAAGAGGAATTAACTTATTCATGTTGAAATTTAATATTATTTTATCATGCAAACCTTTTGTATTTAACACTCTAAATGAGAGAGATTTTATTAAAATTTGTAAGTATTTATGAAGAAATAGCGTAGACACAAAAGTTTCAGGTGACATGGTAATGTGAAATTTTTATATGATCCCACTCACTTATTACTTCTTTTTTTTTTTTTTTTTTGACAATCACTCACTTATTACTCCCTCCTTCTCATTTTACTTGTCCTATTTGAAATATTTTATTGTCTCAAATTACTTGTCATTTTAAAAAATCAATGAGTATTAATTACTTGTTTTTTCTTCAAATATACTCCATCCGATCTCAATTATAAGCAACAAAAACTTCATATTCTTTGGTCTCAAATATAATCAAATTTAACCAACTTTACACTAACATTCATAAAATACCCTTATTAAAACTATTTTTTGATCTTGAAAGGCGTAAAAAGCAGAAAGAAGCAGAAAAAAAGGCAGAAAGAAGCACACTGCTCTCTCACAAAAAAACAGAAAGAAGCAGCAAGAAGCAGTGTGCCTTAAATATTGTGTTTTTTTGTTGTTGGTTAAATTCAAGACCAGAGGGAGTACCCTTTGTCTCAACCAACATCTATTATGGTGAGTAATTACAGCTGTCCAATTTAAATAGGGGTATTTTAGTCCAACGATGTCATTTTATTATAGAAGTCAGTAAATCTAATCATTTTCTTAAAAATCGTGAAAAAGTAAAAGAGACTACTAAAATAAGACGAAGGGAGTACTTATGAAGAGAGTAATAAACACAATTTTGATGGGTCATGTGAAATTTGATAGGACCCAACTCATTCATTACTTAAGAAGAGATAAACAAAAACACTACTTGTCACCCATTATGTGAAATCTTAATATGTAATAATAAGCTTTTTCCAAAAATAAGTAGTTACGAATTGTTTATGAATTCCTAACTAATTAATGGGTATGTTGTTATTTTGTATTTATCCTCTCGACCAAACCTGCACCCAAATTAAACTGGAATAAATGAAGGGGGGAAAAACAAAGAACAATTACAAGGATACCTTTTGCTGTGAAATTCACTCAAAGAAAGTGTTGACTTTTGGGTTAGCATTAGATGGCTTAGGACTTTCAGTTAGTAGTTTTGGGAGTTAATAAGGGTAGTTAGAGTTGGTTACATTATGTTATGGCTAATAACAGAATTAGTTGTTGTTTAGATGGATGTGAAGCTTGTATATAAGTAATGCATTGTACATTCTATTCAATTCAATGAAACACATATTCATTCCCAATTCTTCTTTTATTTTCTCTTCTCTCAAACTCAATCTTCATAGCTCGATTTACAACAAGTGGTATCAGTAGCAAAGGTCGGTTAGTCTTGGGAGGATTCATCGTGAAAGAGAAAATGAGTTCAATGAAGTTCGACATTGAAAAGTTCACAGGCAAGAATGATTTCAGCTTATGGAGGTTGAAGATGAGGGCTTTCTTGATTCAACAAGGGATTGAGGAAGCCCTAGTTGGTGAAGCGAAATTGCCAGCCACGCTTTCTGCCAAGGAGAATAAGGACATGCTCGATAAAGCTCACAGCGCCTTAATTCTATCTCTGGGTGACAAGGTTTTCAGAGAAGTTTTGAAGGAGAAGACTGTAACTGTTGTTTGGCTCAAATTGGAGAACTAGTACATGACCAAATCTTTGGCCAACAGATTGTATTTGAAGCATAAGCTGTACACTATCAAGATGTCAAGATGTCACCAGGAAAGACATTGGAGGATCATTTGGACGATTTCAACAAGGTCATTCTTGATCTCGAAAATATCGAAATCAAGATTGATGATGAAGACCAGGCCCTGTTGTTGCTCAGGTCACTACCAAGTGAATATGATACACTCATCTATGGCAGGGACACACTGTCATTAGAGGAAGTTCAGAATATATGCTTTATTCTCAAAAGAATTAAAGAGGAAATCTGAAGGGAGAGAAGATCCAAGTGCTGGGGTATTGAACATCAGAGGAAGGTCGGAGAAAAAGGAGTTCAAGAACAAAAAGGGATCAAGATCCAAGTCAAAAGATGGCAAGAAAAAACGATGTTTCATCTGCGGGAGTGAGGAGCATTTTAAGAAAGATTGCCCTGATAACAAGAAAAAGAAGAAATTTGGGGAAAAACCAAATCAAGTGGTGATGCTGATGTATTTTTAGAAGGTTATGAAAGTGCTGAGTTAATGTGTGTTTCAGAAGGAACATTACAAAATGAATGGGTTCTTGATTCTGGTTGCACTTTCCACATGTGCCCAATCAAGGATTGGTTCATCTCTTATAAAGAAAGCCATGGAGGAAAGGTGTTGTTGGGAAAAGACAAAGCCTGCAGAGTGACTGGAATT
Organism: Calophaca sinica; assembly: GCA_037113605.1. NCBI lineage: Eukaryota > Viridiplantae > Streptophyta > Magnoliopsida > Fabales > Fabaceae > Calophaca > Calophaca sinica. The sequence goes on from CM073734.1 coordinate 76,924,395, forward strand.
GGGGCCATTAAACTGAAGCTTGCAGATGGTTCATTGAGAATCTTGCAAGGGGTTAGGCATGTTCCAGAATTGAAGAGAAATTTAATTTCTCTTGGGATGCTTGATACACAGGGTTTTGTGTGCAAGGCTGAAGGTGGAGTTTTAAAGATCACAAAGGGTTCCATGGTGACAATGAAGGGAAAACTAAAATCTGGTCTATACAGGCTTCAAGGAAGTGTTCTGTTGGGCAATGTCAATTCTGTCTCTGAAGCTGGAAAGTCAAAGGAAACACTTTGGCACATGAGGTTGGCACATATCAGTGAAGGGAGATTAAAAGAATTAAGCAATCAGAAGTTGTTGGGTAGGGACAACATCAAATCACTTGTTTTCTGTGAACATTGCATCTTTGGCAAGGCTAGGAGGCTGAAATTCACCACTGCTGTGCATGGAACAAAAGGAATTCTGGATTATATACACAGTGATCTCTGGGGGCCAGCCATAGTAAGTTCTCATAGTGGAGCTTGATATTTTCTCTCCCTCATTGATGACTTCTCTAGAAAGGTATGGGTTTATATTCTTAAATCTAAGGATGAGACCTTTATGAAGTTTAAGGAGTGGAGTGTTTTAGTTGAAAACCAAACTGGAAAGACGATAAAGAGATTAAGAACCGATAATGGGCTAGAATTTTGTTATGAGGAATTCAATCAATTTTGCAAAAGTAAAGGGATTGCTAGGCATAAAACAGCAAGGGGGACCCCTCAGCAAAATGGTCTTGCTGAGAGAATGAATAGGACAATCATGGAGAGGGTTAGATGCTTGTTGTCTAGTGCAAACTTGTCTTTACATTTCTGGGCTAAAGCAATACTTACAACTGCACATATAATTAATAGAAGTCACTCAAATGCAATTGAGAAAAAGACCCCTGAGGAGGTGTGGACCGGTCACCCTCTAAATCTGGAAAATCTGAGTGTGTTTGGTTGTGTGGCATATGCACATATTAAACAAGGAAAGCTTGATCCAAGAGCTTTGAAGTGTATGTTCTTGGGGTATCCAGAAGGAGTAAAGGGCTTTAAATTGTGGTGTATGGAGAAGGGACAACATAGAGTATTGATTAGCAGGGATGTGGTGTTCAGGGAGAGTGAGATGTATCACCAAAAATAGAATTCAAGTCAGCAGCTTGTAGGGAAACATAAGAGCAGTGAGAATATTTAGTTTGAGGTGGAGCCATCAAAGGTGTCAATAAACATGGAAATTAACTCAGAACCTGAACAAGAAACCAACACTGAATCAGTAACTCAAGAAGTCAATGAAGAATTGAGTGATGAGGAGGACCTGGAAGACTATCTACAGGCTAGGGATAGAAACAGGAGGGTCATCAAAGCCCCTAACGGACTTGGTTTTGCAGTTATGGTTACCTTTGCTCTTACTGCAGCTGAGGAGATTGATAGTGAAGAGCCTAGAACCTACCTTGAAGTTGTGAACTGTGATAAGTCTCAACACTGGATGGCAGCCATGAATGATGAGTTAGATTCTTTGCATAAGAATTGTACTTGGGTGTTGGCTGATAAACCAAAAGGTAAGAAGCTTGTTAGTTGCAAGTCGATATACAAGATCAAGGAGGGAATTCCAGGAGTAGAAAAGGCTAAGTTCAAAGCTAGATTGGTGGCTAGAGGCTTCACACAAAGAAAGGGGATTGATTACAATGAGGTGTTCTCACCTGTGGTGAAGCATAAATCAATAAGGATGATTCTATCCTTGGTTGCTCAAGAGGACTTGGAGTTGGAACAGCTGGATGTTAGGGCAACATTCCTCCATGGAGAGCTTGAGGAAGAAATTTTCATGACTCAACCTGAAGGGTTTGTAAGAAAGGGTAATGAAGACAAGGTATGCTTGTTGAAGAGATCACTTTATGGCTTAAAACAGTCCCCTAGACAATGGTATAAGAGGTTTGATAGCTTCATGATCAAGATTGACTTCAACAGAAATGAGTATGATAGCTGTGTGTACTGAGGAAAACAGAAATTGGAGAACTTGTCTATCTCCTCTTGTATGTAGATGACATGTTGGTTGCTTGTAAAAGCAAAGAAGAAATCAAAAGGGTAAAGGTAATGCTTGAAAGTGAGTTTGAAATGAAGGACATGTGGGTTACAAACAAAATTCTGGGTATACAGATTCTGAGAAACAGGACAGCAGGAACTTTGTTCATATCTCAAAAGAGTTACATTGAGAAGGTGTCGAGTAGGTTCAGTATGAATCTCTCAAAGGATGTAATGACACCTATGGCATATCATTTCAAGCTCTCAAAGCAGCATGCACCAAAGACTGAGGAGGAGGTCTCTTATATGAAGAAAATTCCATATGCCAATGCAATGGACAGCCTTATGTATATGATGTTTTGTACTCGGCCTGACTTGGCTTATGCTGTTAGTTTGGTAAGTCGATACATGGGAAATCCTGGGAAGCTACATTGGGAAGCCCTGAAATGGATATTCAGGTATTTGAGAGGAACTTCAACAGTTGGTTTGAAGTATAACAGGCATGAAAACAACAAGTTTGAAGTGACTGGTTTTGTAGATTTAGATTATGCTGGCTGTTTGGACACAAAGAGATCCTTAACAGGATATGTGTTCAAGTTTTGTGGCAACACAGTGAGCTGGAAATGCAATCTCCAACATGTGGTTTCCTTGTCCACAACCGAGGCCGAATATATTGCTGTAACAGAGGCAATAAAGGAGGCCATTTGGATGAGAGGAATGGTTAAAGTTTGGAGGCAAAAGCAGGTGGTTACCAAAGTGTTTTGTGACAATCAAAGTGGTATTCACTTGGCAAGAAATCAAGTATACCATGAAAGAACAAAGCATATAGATTTCAAGCTACATTTTGTGAGGGAAGTCATTGCAAAAGGGAAGATAGGCTTGGAGAAGATATGCACTGGTGACAATCCAGCTGATATGCTGACTAAGGCGCTGCCTGGGCTGAAATTCAAACATTGTTTGGGGATTTTGCAGGTTGTGTGAGTGAAAGCTAAGCCAAGGTGGAGAATGTTGACTTTTGGGTTAGCATTAGATGACTTAGGACTTTCTGTTAGTAGTTTTGGGAGTTAATAAGGGTAGTTAGAGTTGGTTACATTCTGTTATGGCTAATAACATAATTAGTTGTTGTTTAGATGGATATGAAGCTTGTATATAAGTAATGCATTGTACATTCAATTCAATTCAATGAAACACATATTCATTCCCAATTCTTCTGAGTTCTTTTATTTTCTCTTCTCTCAAACTCAATCTTCATAGCTCGATTTACAACAGAAAGGGGAAAAAACGCAAGGATTTATGATTTTCAATTTCTCCAAAATAGATAAAAAAAGAAAAAAAAATAAGCGGGGAACACAGATCCTTACCTATATGTTGCTTTTGATGTCGAACACGAACAGAAAATTAGACTGAGTCGCGGTCTGTGTCGTTCTCTTTAAGACATTGCACGGCTATGTCAATGTACGGCTTCATCGTCCCCAGAATAAAAAGGCCTTCCAAACTAAGTAAGGAAACTCCCTGCATAAAAATGAACCCAACAAACCAACACTCTAGAAATTGAAAACTACTCGGAAACAAAAAGAAAACGAAATTTTTCTCGTGAAGAAACTCTTTCTTACGTATTCTATTTTTTTCTCGTATGGTTTATATGCTTAAACCACATAACCAAAACTTGAATGGAGTTAAACTCATTAAAAGAAAATTAAAGCAGCCGATACTATTTTCAAATTGAAACAGCTCAACAAATGTGTCATTTTTCTTGGTTCAAATTATAAGAAACAAACATCAATTTTATAATGCATTAATTGCTAATTTCTATTTTTACCCCGTATTTAATGTGATACTTATATTAACGAGGTGTACCTACTACCTATACATTAATTATATATCATTTAATAGAATGGGTAGTTTTGGAAGAAAACTCAACTTTTAGAAGTATTAATTAGGAAAAACAAGTTTCAATACAATTCTTTAGTCTGTTGAATTATGATTTTGTTTCTTATAATATGGACCGGAGGTAGTACTATTCAACGTTTAAAAGAAAAAAACTAAAATGTATAGACTAATTTAATAAAATATTAATTTTTTAACAAATCATTTCACAATCACCTACTTGATTAAGGCAATATAACATAAATTGAACACAAGCAATGACGTTTGTAGACTTGAATTATTACATAGTGAAAATATTCCAGATTATACTAGAGTGACACGTAGTCTTGAACTCTATTTCTAGCAATATTAAACACTCAACTTTTTAGGGTATAGTCTAAAAGTTCTTGCATTACGGCTATACACCTATATTCCAGCATAGCGAATGCTATAGAAAATATTGTCGAAAATTCCATAGGCCTCACTTCCACATTTACAAAAGTGAGTCTATAAAGAGTACTCCTGTAGCTAGGTACCTCACTCCATATAGAGTATAAAACTTATTAAGAAATTAATTCAGCCTTTCAACACTACATGATATCATGCTCTAAATATATGATTTTTAAGTAATATTGTAGAAAATGAGTGCATGTGAAAAGGGTTACAAAAGGAGGAGAAAGTGATTTTTATAGAGTTATCCGAGATATATTTAAATTGGAGTATCATGGAATGCCTTACAAAGTAACCCTATTTTATTATCAATAGTTTGATCCAACCAAAAATACGAGCACACAAGTTCATTCACATTGTAATATTGAAGAAATTTATATGAGAGAACCATATAATCATTTTGATCCATTCAAGATTGCATAAAATGCTAAATAAGTAAATTATGTACCCGATCTAGAAATACAAATAGAAAAACGTGATTGTTGTGTAGCAATAAAAACAAAACCTAGGAGTCATATGGAAGTTAACCACCTTGACGATGAAGTGACTTATCAAGATGAAAGCGATGTCACGCGGCGGGTTTTAGAAATAACAAAAGTTACGAACAAATAGTTACAAACAACTACTAATCAAAATGCCACTATTTCTCCATTCATTTTCTTATAATATCCCATCTTAAAGACCAATCCCAATCTCAATCTCAATAAATGATTTTTCACAACAATTAATGAAATAAAAATTGAATAAATAAAGTTAACAGAGATCACTATATGACAAGAGATCCTCACACTTTCTCCTGATGAGGCTTGTTTTCCATTTACACTCAAGAAGTAATTAAACCCAACTGTACACAACTCAAAACAATACAACATGCTGATGAATTAATGGTACAGTGCTCTCCATCATATCATATCATATCATATCATGAGTATTTGACCCTTTTCAGGAGGTGTGAACTGAGAACTTGGGCTACCGTGCACCCACAGGGAATTTAGTTAGTTACTCCCCCAGATTTGTCTTTAAACATCCTGAAGCTTAATGCATTTAGCAGTGCTCTTGAATACTGGCGAGAAGCCATTTTCCAGTCTCCTCCTGTCTTCATCATTGCCTTAAACTCCTCAAAACTGATTCGACCATCCTTTAACAAAACAACTAGATGTTAAAACTGAACAATATAGAGACAACATTTGAGTTTATATATGTAAGAAAATTTTGAATCTTACCTTATCCAAGTCAACATCGTTTAGGATGTCTCTGATCACCTGGTCGTCGCGTGAGTCACCGTCATCTGATAAGGCATCTTTCAACTCCTCAAACTCGACATACCCGCTCTGATTCTTGTCGAAGTAATTGAATGCATCAGTGAGATGCTCATCATTTCCTATCCTCCTCAGATGAACACTCATTGTGATGAACTCTTCACAATTGAGTGTGCCGTTTCCATCAATATCTGCCTGTTGTCATCAACAACCAAGCTCATTTTTTCATTTATCTATTAGCTGTTTAAAAAACTTAACTACACTAAGGAAACTTGACAAAAATTTATTTATCCGTTTTTTCGCCAAAAGTCATTTTCCCATAAAAAATTTAACTATACGATTCTGTTTTTCTTTACCACTTGTGTTAAGCACGACTTGTCTCAGCTAGTAGTAACATAAAATAATGATTGATATAGACAAAGATCAAAGAATTTGTTAAAGCTAATGAATTTTGAAAGAGTTTTTAAGCTTCCTTCCGAGAATGATTGAAGTCAGCCAAAACTTTTCTTGCCACCTATACCAGTATATTTGGTTAGTGATTTTTTTTTTGATAAGCATATTTGGTTAGTGATCAATTGTTGTAATCAAACATAGTGTTCTTTTATATCATTAATTATTTTGCATGAGCGTCGCAGAGCCGTTGGATCTAACAGCTCTACAGCAGCTGCACCGTGTGCCACAGTGCAGAGTATATTAATCTAGATCATGTTTATACTAGTATAAGGAGCTTACAGCATCCATTAACATCTGAACGTCAGGATCAGGAATAGCGTGTCCAATCATTGAAAAGCCTTCTTTGAGCTCTTCAAATGTTAAGCTTCCATTGTTGTCCTTGTCCATCATAGCGAACAGTTGTCTAAACCCATCAATTTGTTCCACTGGCAAGTTATCGGCCACCACCTAATAAAGAGAGAACCGAATTTAGGAGTGTACTCTCTTTTAAAAATAGCAATCCCTGACTTGACCTATCAAATTAAAAGAGATTCTGAAACTTACTCTAAGAACTTTCTTTTTGAATCTGTTCATCAAGGAGAACTGCTTGATCCTCATTCTCACTTGGTCTCCAAGAGAAACATTTCGTCCATGCTCCCTATGTTGTATCCAGGTATGATCTTCACACACCAAGAAAATAATTATTAGCACAGGCTTTTCATTTAATTGAAATTTAATTTATCAATCTTAAAGTAAACACGTCAATGTTTATGGACAACTTGTAAGTTTAAGTAATTATTTTTACCAAGCCAAATTAATTACTCCAACATAAATAACAATTTATTTAAATTCTTAACAACAGATTTTAGTCCAGCATGTTTTATATATTCAAGTTAGAGTGTATTTGAATAAACAGCTTAATTAAGCACTTTTTGATTAAGTGCTTTTGATATAAGCGCTTAAGTATAAGCTATTTTTATAATAAAAAAGAAAATATAGTTGAACTGTTTTCATATAAGTTGTAAACTGTTTTCATAAATAGCTTATTGAAATAAGTTGAAAACAGTTTATAGACATTTCATAAGTTATTTTTATAAGTTATGCCGGTAGATAAGTTCAAATACGATATATCTTGAAATTAATCAAATAGTAGTATGTATATTTTACTTTTTTGAAATCTATCTAGAAAAGTACTCACTTACCAAGAACTTCTTGAACTGTGATTCGGGTGTATGGATTTGGATCAAGCATACGCTTAACAAGGTATTTTGCTTCATCTGAAACTTTAGGCCAAGGATCTCTTGTGAAATCTACATTACCACGGATTATCGCCTGTGCTATCGCTTCTTCAGTTTCTGTACTAGTTATAATCAATCCCATTGTTAGAAGAAGCAACTCAATGAAACAAACTTTTACTTGAATTTTTCTTCACACGCATATTATTTATATATATAAGAGATTAATTAATTAATTAGCAATTAAAAGCGACGTACGAACCTGCCCAAAAAGGTGGAACTCCACAAAGTAAAATATAAAGAATTACGCCAGTGCTCCATATATCAACTTCTTGTCCGTAGTTACGTCTTAAAACCTCGGGAGCCATGTAATAGGGACTTCCAACAATTTCACTGAACCTTTCGCCTGCAGTTACCACATTATATATTGTAATTAATTAATTAATGTCTCATTTATTTATTTATTTATTTTTCCTAATTTTACAGTGAAAAAAACATGCCCTCCAGCAATACTAGTAATGATACATAAAACTTTACCAGTTACATAGAAAGTGGAAAGGCCAAAATCAATGGCCTTTAGTGAAGCTGTCTCACTTCCATCCGCAAATAAGAAATTTTCAGGTTTTAAGTCCCTATGTATCACACCGTGTTCATGGCAAACCTGCAAAATGTACATAATAGAGTTCAAACAAATTAAATGAGCGAAAATAAATAAATAAATAAATATAAGATCATGAGTTATTGTAGTTTAGATTCAAAGAGGAAAAAACACAAAGCAATCAACCTAAGAAAGAAATTAAAAAAAATAAAATAAAAACCTGCAGTAGTTCACTTTAAGAAATTATGGCCTTCTCACAATCACATTAATTCAACTACTATATTATTTGCTCATAATGAACTAGGTGTGTTTGATTTCACGTTGGATTGTATCCTAATTCATTTTGCCTTATATCAAATGTGATTTTAATAAAAATATAGGCGTTAGGTGATTGGTTTTTGTCGGACAAAATTGATTTTGCCTCCAAATATCAGTTCGACTATAAGTGATAAAAAGTAACTTTTACGCAACAATTTTTACATCAAAATTTTCAGAGAAAAAATATCCAAATATAAATCACTTAATTTTAAACTCAACTTTAATCAATTCAGTTTTACAAAATCAATTCTATTTAAAACCACATTTGTCAAATGCTTACTAAGTACTTTTCATTTTTAGCTTCATTGTTTAGATTTTTTTTAGCTTCATTGTTTAGGTTTTAGAAGGATAGGTTACCTTAAATATGATAATATGATAAAAGTGATCACAATCATCAGGCAAAGAAGGGTGTCTTTCTTTTGTCCTAAGTTCCCTCCTTACCTAACCTAAAATAATATCCTAGGCTTTTAACTTATAAACCTTTGATATTTCAATATATTTTGATTTGCACTAATATAAAAGGATAGTGTTATAGCACGACAGTTTATGAATTCCGGACCGGTACACAATCGGCCAAAAACAAAGCTTAGGGCGGCGGGGGATGGAAAGCAGACTTATTCGGTCGATCTCGGGGTAGGGCAATTAAGGGTGGTGCTGGTCGAGGCACGGACTGACCAGAGGAAGGTGAAAATCATGGACTTTACAGAAACATGAAGGGATTAACATAAACAGGGAGGAATGGTGGTGGTGGGTGGTGCGTCGAGGGCGAGATGCAACAAAAGTGCCCATTAGCAAGGTTGGGCGACATAAGGTCTATAGGGCAGCGAAAGCGGCAGCGAAAGTGAAGCAATGACAACAAAAATAACCTATATTGATAACCCGTTTTGCCTTCCTGACCTTCACCAGAGCCTTATTTTATCCGTTTACAGTTTGTTGAACAAAATAAACACATAACCATGACACATCATCTAACATCTACCATGACAAAAAAAAAGAATTAAAAAAAAAAGAATTAGGGAAGCACATTACATTACCTTGCAAACTTCAAGTATGGTTTTGGCAACATTAGCAGCAGCCCTCTCGGTGTAATGACCCTTGGCAACAATCCTATCAAACAACTCACCACCTTCACAAAGTTCCATAACAAGATACACGGCATCTCTATCTTCAAAAGCTTCTCTAAACGAAACAATGTTAGGGTGTTGAGGCAAATGCCTCATAATTTGCACCTCTCTCCTCACATCCTGAATATCAATCTCCGTTCTCAGCTTCGTCTTCGCTATCTTCTTACACGCAAATGCCTCACCCGTCTTCATATCAACACAACGGTGCGTCACCCCAAACTCTCCTCTCCCCAACTCCTTCCCCAACTCATACTTGTCGAAAATATTCCCAGGACTCGGATTCGCCACCACGTTGAGCGGCCGCACGGTCACGCTAGACCTTCTCGCGGTTGGTGTTCCACCCCCGTGATGGTGGTGTGCCTCGCTCTTGTGCTTGTTAAGATCCTTTGATCTCTTTCGTCCCCCATTTTTCCCTTGCGTTGATACGCAGCTTCCCATGGATATATACCTTCAATTCAACTCAACTCAAATATTGTGTTTTTATGTTAATAATAATTTTGGATTATATATGTTGTTGTTGTTGTTGTTTTTTATTTGGGTGCTTATATATATATAATCCAATATCGATTTCGGAGTTACCCAATCTCCATGGGAAGAAGAAGGAATGGAGAAAGGTGGGGGAGAATGGGAACACTAAAAAGTTGTGGAGATAGAGAGAATGAGAATGAGGATGGATGCTATATTTGGTTTAGGAGATTACCGTGTTGAGCTGGAACATTGCCAACACTTAGTTGGTCCCGCCATTTTCTTAGGACTGATCCGTTAATGTTTTTTTTTCTTTTAGTTCATAGCCTTTGGTCAAGAAAACTTTTTAAAGACATTTTGTAAAATTGGTGGCTTGGTGGATTTGTGATACGATCATGCTGTATTGTTGTTATATAAGCTGTTATTGTGTACGTATTTGAAATTCGTTTAGTTCATTAGATATTTATATTTCTTCACTAAAAATAAGTAAACGAATAAAAGAAAAGATTTACGTACTGCAGTGTTCTATGTGAACTTGAAGTTATGCTAATTAATTGGAAAAAAAATAAATGAAGTGAAAAATAAAATAGAAAATTTAATGAAATAAATAAAGAAGCAATTACTTGACAACAATTATGAGTTGACATCCAATTTATTAATGGAACTTATTAGGGTTAGTGAGAGGATGTTTTAATTGGATTTAATTTCCAACACCTTTTCTTTTCTTCCATTAATCAAGCCTATGCTTTTTTCAGGCTTTTTCATTCACCATAAACTTTTTTCCCATTAAACACACCGCCCCTCAAAATATCTTGCTTTGATGAGATTCACAACCGTGGTTTTCCTTGTTTGAGAGTAATAATAGGGTAATAATGGGTAACTGGCTTCATTCGTTGTTCTTCATTTCCAATTTTATTCCATGTATACTCTTTTTTACTGTCGTCTATCATAGTATGCATCTCTCACCAGGTTGCACTAGGTGAAATTGGGAGAACCATATTTGGTCATAAAATTAAATTTAGGCTAGAATAAATATCACACCAAAAACAAACACAACGGCTTACAGTTTTTCCAGCTTTTGCACTCGTTTGAGTTGATGGTCTCTTCTTCACTTTACTATATGATTTCCCCCAAGTAAAACTAGAGGTACTAATGCATTTTCCAGTGAAGATGAGAGCTTTGATCTTTCTTTTTATTCATTTGTATAACACGAATGTGTTGATAAAGAAAGAACATGGTATTATAGAGCTTCCACCACAACATCTAAAATATATTGGCTGCTGCTTTTTTGTTTTTGGACAAAGCTAATGTGCTAGATTTCAACCAAACCTACTACTAGGGGTGTTCAAGTGATGGATTGTGACAAATTAAGTAACAACAGCAGCAGCTTCGACCTTATTAGGCCTCATAGACTTAGTTTGGACTCGAAGGCACCCATCACGAAATAACCCGGCCTTGTTATCAAGCCAGCCAAGCTCACAAAGGTGTTAAATATCTCAATTGATATGTTATCGCATTCATTTAATTCCCTTACAATGGTTTCTAAAAAAGTAATCAACACGAGTTTATTTATACACATGACTATCTCGAGGTTTCTCAGAAGCCGCCAAGAGACTAATTGAAAGAAAACAGGACAGAAACAAGCATATTTGTGTTCATCTCCAGCATCTGTTGTGTTGTGTTATGATATTCAGTTACAAAAGCCTGTAACATCAAATTGGGTTGTATAGAACAGAGTGCAAGGAGGGCATTTATGCCAGGCCTTCCTTACTCCCTTCATCCTGTTCACATATTTAATAACCTCACAAAATGGAGCCAATATATAATGTATGAGGTAAGAGTAGTAACTCCATCTCAGCCTTTGGTGCAGTGGCCAAGGGCAGGAACAAGTGTTCCTAATGGAGAACCCAAATTTTCATCGACGTTGATTGCAAATCTGGCATGCGGTGGCGGATTTGACATTTGCATAGGTACAATGCTCGCAGCACCAATGACTATCATCAGACATTCTGCTCGTCATGCTGGTTCGGAAAGTTCCCTTTCCTTTCCCAGCTCTTCCCTTGCTGCTCCCTGCGGCATTTTTTGAGCTTGTTGCTTTGCTGAAGGCAGCTCCATTACTACCCACATCAGATAGACCATTCTCTAATGCCCTCACTAAGTTCTCAAAGTAGTTTTTAGTCACACTGCCAAAACGTGTGTATGGGGAAATCATAATTAATATATGAATAAAACAAGAGCGTAAGGCAAATATTCAACAAATCAGGAGCAATATATACCTAGTCAATCCAGCTAGCTTTGTACGGAAGTCATTGAAGTCTCTACATGGGCCATCAGCACTGAGGAATTGCTGTAGTTCTTTTTCCGCACATTGATGAAGTCTCTCCAGACCAGATTCCGCTTCACCTGAGAACAAATTATAGTTGAGTACTATTTACAGGGGAACCACCAAAAACACAATACGTTTCTAATTAAACTCAAGTTTGAAAGTAAAACCTTGCAAATACTCAAAGAACTGTTTTTTTGCACGCTCATGCTCAGGTAAATAGTACCCATATGCATACGTCCATTTCAGCACTCTCCTACACTCGACTATCTGGGGGAAAAAAGAAATATTGATTAGGAGCCTTCTATTTCACCTTGAAATGAACTTTTTAAGCAATTGTGCTGCTGTGATTAAAATTCCCTACAGTTATAAATATATAATAATGAAAACCATCATAAAGATTATTAACACTAAAAAGCTCTCATGAAATGACCAGCTTCAGGATATAGTTCAATGAATAGCAGCAGCATTAGCAACTATCCCCAGGAGGAGAAGAACTGGTCTGCTCTTACAGCCAAAAAAAGAATGTCAAAACTTCTTAATTAAAGCAAACCGAACAAAACCATTTTAAAAATTCATTTACCTGCAGCCAGGCCTCGGTTATGAACTTAAGCTGAGACTCAGGCTGGCACTGTGTGTCACTAAGCTTCTCAATCTGCCCCCCAAAAAGGGGAAAAAAAAAAAAAGACATAGAAAGAGGAGGATTAACGAGCAATTATATTATCCCTTGTACTCAAAAAGCATAAACAATAGACTAAGCAAGAAGCAAAAACTAACAAAAAAATTCTAGCTACTTACAAGGGACGATAAGCCACTATTTTAGAAATGGCATATCCTGAACAACGCAAAACATGCTTGAAAAATAGATATTACAATTGCAAAAAAAATGTTTTCTCAATTGTCAAAAGTTACAAGCTACAAAACAAAATTGAGAGAGAGAGATCGCTGAACACAACAAATGTACATGCAACTTACATGAACAGTTTGCATCTGATGTAGATCTGCAAGAGCTTTCTGCCTTGACTGCGAGACAAGAAAAAGTATATTGCACGTTATATCAGTAAAGAATATAATCACAAAAGAAATATGCTTAAAACAGAATACTCGAGAGTCAAGATAATTAGGTAGATGCTGGCTTGAATGCATATACATGGACAAGACAATAGTAACATGGAATACAGTTTAAAATATATAATCAAGAAGGACAAATCACAGTCCACCAAGAAAGAAATCACTAAAAACTAGCCAGTTAGCCTTCCATGTAGTAGGCATTTTTAAAATAATGAAAATAAGCATATAAAAAATTCCTCATTAGTTCAAGCATTCAACATTGTCAAGGACCAACACACCATTTATGTGCTTTCACCAAGCTAAAAGCTTAAGCTTTTGGGGGAGTCGGTCCTTGACATTGTATTGAAATTCAACTTCTTATCAGAGGAATGAGAGCAACAAGAATCAAACTTCAGACCACTTGCTGATGCAGAACAGATATAGGATTATATTATTTTTTAGTTTATAAATTTGATGATAAATTGATAATTATGTTATTTAGGATATTGATATCAATCCTTATATTGAATATCTAGTTTAAGAAAATTTAAATTTGATAGAGATTATATATGAATTTGGATAAAACCTAATACTAGTGAGGAGAATCAAAATTATTCATACTACAAAACAATCTGAGAATCTAAGGTAAAAGAAGCATTAAAGAGGATAGCAAATGGTAAGGCAGTTTGATTAGATAAGGGGCCAAGAGAGAAAGGTATAAGACGGCTCACAAATTTGTAGAATGGTATTTTGAGGACTATCAGCATGCCAAATGAATGGAGGAGGAGTACATTAACACTCATTATTAGGGAACCCCGCCCAATTAGTTGTTACTCGATTAGTTAGTTAGTAAGTTAAAAGGTTAGGTTTATGTATATAAATGGGATGAAAGGGAGTAGAGGGAAGGTATCTTGTCGATTGAAAGAGAGTCAAGAGTCATACTATGGAGGCATTTGAAAAAACTTATTTAGAGCTTATTTAAGCTTATCTCATGACATAAGCACTTCTGTGAGTGTTTAAAAGAGCTTATAAAAATAACTTATGAAACAACTTATTTAAGTAAGCTCTCCAAGATGACTTATGAAAACATATGTGGAGCTTACCCTCCGTCCCCTCTTCAATTCCTATCCATCCCAAAATTTTATTTTTACAATGAAAACAAATATTGAGAATGCAAATAGCTTTTCAATGTGCATATTCAAATGCAAATAGTTTATTGAATTTAAGTGCTTATGACATAAGCTCTCACATGATAAGTGTTTACTGAATAAGCGCTTAATTAAATTGTTTACCTAAAAAACGGCTATGAAGCTTAGGAGAGTAATTGAGCATAAGTTAAAAGAGATTCACATCATAGAAAAATCAATTTGGTTTTATGCTGGGGAAATCGACCATGGAAGCTATAAACATACAACAAAGATTGATGGAGATATATCACGGAAATCAAAAAGACATACATGATTTTTATTTGATTTGAAAGGGAAAAAAAGTGTACACTAAGAAAGGTGTTATGGAAGGCTTTTAAAAAAGGAGTTCAAATCATGTATATTCGACCAAATAAAGATATGTATAACGGGCCAAAGCTAGAAAATATGGAAATATGGAAGACTTCTTTAAAACTATAGGTCTGTACCAAAGGTCATTAAAGCGCCCTTATCTTTTTATCTTGGTTTTAGACGTGCTGAACATATACAAGAGACAATGCCATGGTGTATGCTTTTTGCAGACAATATAGTTTTAGTTGAAGAGTTGAGAGAAGAAACAAATGGAAAGTTAGAAATATGGAGACAAGCCTTAGAAACACATAGGGATAGCAAAGCGAGCGGCCCGCCCTGCCATGAGCCAGCCAAAAAAAGGGGCCGGGCGGGCCGGCCCGCCAATTGGTAGTGGGTTCAGAATATGAGCCTAGCCCGCCCCGCGGCGGGTTGGCGGGCCGACGGGTTGGCCCGCCTAAAAATTAAAAAATTAAAAAACGGAAGAAAAAAAAAACAAAATTTGGCCTAAAAAATGGCGGGTTGGCAAGTTGGCCCGCCTAAACCCGCCATAAAACGGGCCAAAATGGCGGGAAAAACTACAAAAATTAGTTAATATATATATATATAGGCCCGGTGGGCTCGCCCCGCCCCGCCCGTGGCCCGGCGGGTTGGTGGGCTAGGCGGGGCGGGTTATGTGGGTTGGCGGGCTAAAATATCCAACCCAACCCGCCCCATTTTGGCAGGCCTGGCCCATTTATTGCCATCCTAACACGAGTGAAATAGACTATATGGAATACGAATTTAGCGAGAGAGATACAAATCATGGCTTAGAGGTGAAAATTGGAGAACACACAATACCAAAAGTTGCACATTTTAAGTACTTAGAGTCCATAGAAAATGACAAGGAGATAGAGGGATGTTAACCACAAAATCCATGTAGGGTGGTTGAAAGTAATGATTTCGATGTAATTGGCAATAGAAAGGTACCACTCAAGTTTAAAGGAAAATTCTATTACACAGCTATAAAATTTTGCTGCAGAGGAAAGAATATTAAATAGATGAGTGATCACAGAAGACAAGATAGGATTGGGAATGAAGTCATTAGACAGAGAGAAAAATGAGAGTCATGTCTTAGGCAGTTTAAGTATGTGCGGAGAATACCTACAGAAGCACCTCTAAGGAGGGTATACGGGATGAAGGATAGTCAAATAGTTAAATTATGAAAGATCAAAGAAAACTATAGGCCAAACTGTTGGGGGAAATCTAAAATTGAATGATCTATTTGTGAGTTGGAAAAGAACTCTGCACCAACGAGTACTATAGGTTTATCAGAGGAGTGCCTTGCCGGAGGAGTATTGTTGGAGTTCCCGATCTATATCACTTGGTCATAAGGGTTTAGATAGACCAACTTTCATAAAAGCTCTAGTTGTTATGCGAAGGTACATCACATGAAGCACATAAGTACGAAGATTATGACTAAAAATACCATGAAACGAAATAATATACTTAGAATTAGCCATTTAGCTATCAAAATGTTAAAAATACTAGCAAAAAATTAACTATTGAAGAAAGAATTCAGAAATTATAGCAGAAGACAAATTACTAAAACATGATTACTGAACCAGTAAGTAGAGAGTGATGCATACAGATTGGTTGCTGGCCCACCGCTCATAATAATGTGTGTATCTCTCCAACGAATTCTTTGCCATTTCTCTTCTTCTTTCAGTATCATCATACTACATGCAACAAAATTTAGTTCATAAGCATATATCATTATTTGATGTGGACAGAATAGTAAGCTAATAATTGTAGCCTGAAAACTGAATCTAGAAAAGTTCAAAGTTCAGTATGTGTCCCTTACCACTCCCTCTTGCTTAGCAGCTTCATAACGATTGCAAGCATAAAAACCACCAGTTCTTTCACCATGGTCGGACCATGCACCAAGGCATAGCCTATGTAGATAAAATGTATTAAATTCATGAGCTCAAACTGTTTTAACACAAGGTTATACATGTTAAAGTGCCCCCCCCCCCCCAAAAAAAAAAATCATAGTACAAACTTCCTCCCCAGGAAAGAAAATAAGCCCACTTTTTGCATGATACAACCTTCAACAAAATGATAATGGGGAAAAGAAAAGCAAATCATGCAACCTATCAAGTATGGGTACTTGTGAGTAGTACAAATACCAGGTACGTATTCAATACCAGTAAACGCTGGGTACATCTAGGTACATGCCTGGTACATATCAAAAACTATTTTTAAAAAATAAAAAATGGGTTCTTGACTTGGGCACTATTGGACACTTCTTGGGTATAATTGGGTATGGCCTCAGTACTAAATAAATCATTTTCTTTAAAACAGTGCCATTTTTTAGTAAAAACTAGATTCCCACCCCCCCTTCCTTTTCTCTATTTCTCATCTCTCTCTTTGCCCAATCAAACCCATTTAAATTTAATAAGTTTTTTTTATTCTTTAATTTTCTGAGTTTGATTCATACAACAGGATTCGAATTTCTTATATTATAATTTTTTTTACGACAATCTATAAATATCTTACTCCTTTTGTATGATATGTTCTGCTATAAAATTTATATATTTTTTTAAAATCTTTCGTGTAATTTCTATTGATTTATTATATGAACTTTTGAAATTAATTTCTTTTTTTAAATTTATTTTAGCATAGCTGTACCTACAATTTTTGAAAATTGTCATATGGCATACTCATATCCATACCGGGTACAGGTCCTGTACCCGTGTTCATGTAACATAGCATGCAACATAATTTCATCATTTTCATGTGAAGGCGAAAAGGAAAGTAAAATGCATACCAGCAAAATTCAAATTTACAGGGTGGAGTGCACGTTATGTGCATGCACCCTTGATTTTTTTCAATTGGTCGCTTGCACTTGGGACATGGCTTTGAGTTAGCGAGTATCCTGAAAGTCATAAAATTAACAGTAAGATCAGGTTCTCAAGTCTCAACTATCCAAAAAAGCCGCAATTTATCCATGACTGCTTAGAGAAATGCAGAGAAACGCAACACATGGAGGCAACTCAAGAATCATGAAGGAGACCAAGAGAATGTAGAATCCTAATATTATATGGAACTAGACTATGATTTGATCTGGCAAAATGATAAAGGAAATTCAAACATTAAGTACATCACTGTTCTCTGTGTTTTATTTCCATCATTCTTCCAAATGAAGTAAGGATTCACACCCCTTTAACCAACATTCAATTTGATTCAAGCATTAAAATCTGGATAATTTTCACCCCTCAAATACTCTCTGTTTAAAGTATCCATCTTAAACATTAGATACCTGCAACTCTTGAGAGTACCACATTACTTTATCTTTCTACTAAAAGAAATATGTATATGAGCAAAACTCTTCCAGAAATCTGTACCAGTTCATGTTTTCAGACTCTGCACTGTTTTTCAAAATCCACTTTGCCACAGTGCCACAGTCAACTGGACGATGAGCCTCCTCAGTGCACTGTAGATTCACAGTCACATCAGTCGGCAGAACAAACAAAAAGATTCTAAAATCCAATACTGTAATAATTAGAAACAATCCTTACACAACTTACATTCCAACAGAAGCTATAAGAACAGAGACAAGAGACGTCATAATTTCCGCTACCAGCATCAAAAGTAACTGCATATTCACAACCAGGAGCAGGACACCACTTCGACTAGACAAAACAAAATAAGTCAAAAAATAAGATTATTACAACAATCATAGAGTGAGACATAAATACTAATAATGATTTAGAAAGGCAGAGAAGGTTATCAATCACATAATCTAGGAATTTATATTCCAGTTTACTAGTTTAGCTTTGGCCAGGAATGGATATTTTGTGAATATGTCTAACGATTGATTCAATATGTAAAGAGTAATGAATGCATGATGAAAATGAAACATGGACAACATATAGCCACATGGGTTTCAATTGGCAGTATAAAGAAGTAAAAATTGCCTTCACAGCTTCACTACATAATAAATGTCATAATTCGATATCTAATGCATACCTTTTTATTGTCTTCAATATAAGATCTAAGAAGGTAACGGGCATACTTTTGTTTATCTTCATCAGATGCTATTAGATTAATCATATCTTGACCAACAGCAGCACCACAAGTGGGTTCAGGACATCTCAACGTCAAACATCCAGGACCATCATTAATGGATGTACTGATATATCCTAGCATGCCGAAAAAGACAGAAGAATATGATTTAAAAGAAAAAAGAAAAAAGAAAAAACTGAAGGAAAGTACACTAAACAATACATATTACATCTAAAGCAAGTAACCTAAGCTATATCTACCAAAGAGTTAAAGATGGGCAAAAGAAACATGCACCAAAACCAAAATGCATATTCTATCACCCAAAACAAAAAAAGGCCATACATTTAGCTTTATGTCCAAATTATATCTAAGTAACAAAAGAACAGAGCAATAGCACACAAGACATACCTTCCCAGCATGAGAAACAGTAGGGATGGCCACAAGAAGCCATTTCAATCCCAGAGCGAGGATAGTTTTCAAAACAGATGCCGCATGTAAGCTGGCCACAGAAGAAACAAAGAACAAAAAATGAAATACAAATATAACCCCAGCAGCAGGAGAAAGTAATATGCAGCATCATTATAAACCAGTTTTTTAAACCCAACCATCCGTGTCTCACCTCTCTAGCATTAGGATACTGGGCAACTGGCTTTTCCAACAAGCCAACTGCTTTCCGGATTCTATCTTCATCGGCAAACCATGCATCATGCACTTTACTGACGCTCCTGCAACATCAATTCATCTCTTACACGAGTATACAATAAGCAGCACCAATCCATCTCTTACATGAGTATACAATAAGCAGCGAAATCTGACAGATCATGCAGATGAAAAGAATGTTTTGAAAGTTGAAATACCGAAGTTGGTATGATCAGTGTCATACTGAGACACAGAAATGAGATAAATCGAAACGAATAAAGTTTTAAAGACTAAAAGTATCTTCGATACCTGATAATATGATATTTTTTAAAATTAGTCCTTATTTGAATTGTATTCATTTTTAGTCCCTATATTTAGTAAAGTACGGTGTTTTTAGTACTTTATGAGGACCAAAAACATATGTTTTTACATTTTAGGGACTAAAACACACTATTTTTATTAAATGTCCAGATTAAAAGTGAATAAAATTCAATTAGGGATTAGGGACTAACTAAGGAAAAAAATCTTATTTTCCAGGATGAAAAATATATATAAGCCAGGTTTAAAAAACTGAACTTACCAATTGTGGTGACGAAGTAGTATGCTTGCAATAACTTTTGATACGGAAAGAACAGCTGCTACTCTAGCTATGTCATCTTCCTGTCTCATTAAGATATCGGATTCCTTCAAGATGGTAAAATTTTGCTGAAATTCAAACAGGTATCCATAAGTTACAGGGAAATTTGTACATGATTGCTGAAACAAATGAAGCAACTTGAAATTGTAGAACTCACGCAAAACCAAGAAGAAGAAGGGAAAAAAAAAAAAAGGAAAAACTATATTTTCATAACATTGATGAAAAAATAATAACAATAATGGTTATAAAAAGAAATGATCCGACCATTGAAACCCACCTCCTCTCTCAAATATAGCAAGAGAGGGGATTACTGCAATGAAGCTCATCAGAGCACCATTAATCACTAAAGCAATTTTTTAAGGGAAAATAACTAAGGTTTTGTTTGCTTTCAGAAAACATCTTATGAAACCAGGAAGCGAAATGAATTAAACGGAAAATGGAAAAATGTGATCTGAAACCAAGCACTTCCTAAATTTTGTGACATGTAAGTGATTTCGAGGAACCAATTTCACAAAGGCAACATTCCCACACCACATTGAATAAAAGTAAACAAATAAATAAATCGGAAAAGGAAGAAAAGTGAAAATTTAAGGGAGATACCTCCGGGCGACGAGATTCAATCCTGTCGGCATCGTCGAAGTAATCACCGGCGTCGTCATCGTAGTCGCTGTAGTAGTCCATGGTAGCATCATCCGTCTCGCCACTGTAGAAATCGTCATCGTCGAGAGACTCCACGTCGTTGGCGTCGTGCATATCATCCTCGGAGTCCATGGAAGAAAGAACCCTCTACAGGAAAGGGGAAATTCAGGAACCGAGGATCCAAAAGCGGCGAGGCGAGAGAAAGGAGAAAATCTAGGGCAGAGAAATTTGGGAAACGGAAAGAAGAGAATGTGTGAGTGATGGTACTGTTTCTAGGGTTCCTTTGATTTTTCTTATTTTGTTGTTGTCCCAGAAAAAACTAGAGGTTTGGGAACTCCAAAAAAAAAAAAGGATGATAATGTTGATTTGACAGTTGTATAGAGAGATTGAAGGAGGAATTGTGAGTACGCAAAGAATAGAATAGAATAGAAGCAAAGGTAAAGATGGATGGTAATAGAGAGAGAAAGGAAGAGAGGGACAAAGCAAAGAAGATAGACAAGTTGGAAGTTGAAACTGGGAAGACAAGCACCAAACGCGAACTGAGCTACGAGTTGATAAGTCAGCAACACAAGAGAAAACTAACCAAAGCGTACCAATTCTCATCTGGTCATAAATCGACATCATAAAATGCAATTATTCTGCAAACTGGAGTAGTTTTTTTTTTTTTTTTTACCGGAACAAAGTTACGTGATTTCATTTACAATTTAATAATTAGATTAGATAAAGGTAATTAAACAAGTAAGAATAAATAATACTTTTGGTCCCTTGACTTTGTTTTAGTTTTTGTTTTGATCCCTTAATTATTATATTTTTTATTTTGGTCTCTTAAGTTACAAAAATACACCGCTTTCGTCCATTCTGTCTGTAATCCTTTTATTTTATGTGTATAGGTCATTGAAACTCTTTTTTTTTGCTCCATTACCTTTTATCATGTTACTTCATTAATAAGAACTCTGATAGGAGTATGATTTTGACTTTATTATTTAAAAAAATTACAGACGAAAGGGACGAATTTGGCATAATTTTCGTAACTTAAGGGACGAACGTGGCGTATTTTCGTAACTTAAGGGACGTAAATGAAAAAAAAATAGTTAGGGGACGAAAGTGTAGTATTTTTGTAACTTAAGGGACCAAAATGAAAAATATAATAATTAAGGGACCAAAAGTGCTATTTAGCCAATAAGTAAAGATATATTTATTTTTAATTTAAAATATATTTTGAATATTAAGAAGCGTGAATCTTTAGATTTAGACATTTAAGCTGAATAATGAGCATAATTTTCACTCCTCATGAGAATAGGTATTTCTATCTCTCATCGAGGAGAAGTTGTTCTGTTGGATTTGTATCATCAAAAGTGTAGAAATAGAGATTAATCTCAATGGCCTAACTCTAGCTAACGAAGAGGAGGAAGGCTTATTTTTTTATTGTAAGCGAAGAAGGTGGTCTGAGTAACTTGCAGTTGTGTCTTATGGGTCGCTTCCTTGCTGTTAGACCCTTTAGATCTCATGATGAAGAAGCGTATGGCTGGTATTTGGGGTCTGGTGAGAGGAGTATTGATTAAGGAGGCTTCACCTGGAATTTTCTCGTTTCAATTCTACAATAGAATGGATATGAATCATGTTCTACAGGGCAGCCCATGGTTCTTTGATAACCATACTCTGGTGATCAATCAGATGCAAGTGGGAGTGCCCCTCCATACAATCCCCTTAAATCATGTCGATTAGTAGGTCCAGGTTCACAACCTTCCAGTTGAATTCATGTCAGAGGTGGTAACAATAGGTTTAGCTAGATTCATTGGGGAATTTGTCGAGTATGATGCTGCAAATAATTCTGGTATGTGGCGAAATTATATGTGTTAAGGGTTCACATTGATGTCAGATAGCCTCTGAAGAAGAAGTGGAAAGTTAGGAAGCAAGGGGGAAGGATGGATGGTCTTTTTAAATATGAGAGACTTAATGCCTTCTGCCTCATGTGTGGTCGACTCGGGCACACGGAGAAGATGTGTGACGTGCTTTTTTCCAAGGAGATAGATGATGGACACAGAGGGTGGGGACCTGAGTTGAGGGCAGAGACGCGGCGGATTAAAGGTCCAGTGGGTGATAGATGGCTGGAGGAGGATAAGGGAGCAAAGGCCAACCCTACCGTACATACAGGTGGCTATGAAGTTTTAAATTCAAAACAACAATGAATGCTTGTAATCCCGTGTCTTCTGGCCGGAATATGGCAAGGGAAACAAATAGTTCTTCGGCTATTAATTTTGGCCAATCAATTCTCGTAACTGATGTTGGAAGGAACATTCTTTTTATCTTTAATACTCATATTCCAAGTAACGGAAAGTCCATCTTTTCTTCTTCAATAGGTGGGCCCATTATTATTGATGAGGGAAAAGGTAAAGTTACGCAACCGACAAGAGCCAAAAGTGATGCAACAAAAAAGGCTATTATTGAGTCAGTTAATCATTTCCAATTAATTTTCCCATTCAATGGTGACAATTTGGTACATGATGGGCAGAAAATTATGCATAAGGAAAAGAAAAAAAATGGCGGGATGAGCCTATGCATAATCAGGAGTTTCCAGTCATTGCCTACCACAATCAGTCCAACCCTTCAACCTCGGCCAGTTCTAGCCAATATGTTGGGCATTTTTTATTTGCAGGTCCTGTTTCCCATGCCTGCTAGGACCAATGATCATCATCAGTTGGAACTGCCGAGGCCTGGGTAACCCGAGTGCAGTTTCTACTCTTAAGAACCTTGTTTTGAGTCACAAATCGGGTGTGCTTTTTATTATTATTTGAGACTTTATTTCATATTAGTATAATGGAGGAGCTAAAAAGGCGAATTGGGTTTGATAATTGTTTTTTGGTGGACAGAGAGGGTAGAGGAGGAAGTGTCATTATTATGTGCAATAATTCTCTTAGATACCCTATTACCATATTATCTCTAAATTTTATCAATATGGAGTTAGAAGATGAGACTCATGTCCCTTGGTGTTTCATTGGATTCTATGGGTAACCTAATAGTGGTAGACATAAAGACTCGTGGAACTTATTGAGGTACCTAGCAAATCTCTCAACTCTTCTCTAGTGCATTTTGGGGGATTTCAGTGATATTTTGAATTTTGAAGACAAAAAGGTCCTTGTAGTCAACCTGGTTGGCGATTAAATGGTTTTAGATCAGCAGTAGCAGATGCGAATCTAGTTGACAATCATCTGGAGGGTTATCCTTTTACTTGGTGGTAGAGTAGAGGGTCTAATAGAGAAGTGGAGATTAGATTAGACATAGCTATGGCTACCTAGGAATGGTTAAATTTGTTTGCTCAAATGAGAACTTAAAAATCTTATTGCTCCTGTCTCTGATCATTCTCCAATTCTTTTGAGATGTACCCCACAAGTTCGGATTGTAGCTCGCATGAAATTCAGATTTGAGAACTCTTGGCTTTTAGAATAAGAGTTGGACTCTATTGTTCGTAATTCTTGGTCAGATAATATTGATGGAGATTTTGTTGATAGAATTCTTGCTTGTTTTGAGGCTCTTCAATGTCGAGGCAATAAGATCGTGTTGAGATTTAAGGATGATAATTATAAATATAGAAAGCACCTGGAGGATGCTAGGAGTCAAGGTGGGGAGTATGAAGGTACTCGTTATAATGTTGTCAAGGAGGCTCTTATAAAAATTTTAATAGAGGATTAGAGCAAAAGATCCAAAGTCACGTGGCTTAAAGAGCTGACAAAATACCTTTTTTTTTCATGCATCGGCCACACTTAGGAAGAAAATAAATAAGCTTTCAAAGATTAAAGATGTCAATGGTGATATTATAACTGACCCAACAATTATTTGTGAGTCAGCAAAGGCCTATTTTGAGACTTTGCTCCAACCAACGTCTAGTTCTTATGACCCTGTCCTTGATACAGTGCAATGCCATATTGGGCCTTAAAAAATGAGGGCTCACAACCCCTTTATCCAATGATGAGTTGAATGTGTTGGATCAAACACATCCCAGGAAAACACATGGGCCAGATGGTATGAATTCAAATTTTATGCTCGTTTTTGGGATATTTATGGTCTAGTAGTGTATAAAGCTAGTTGTGGTTAGTTAACATGTGGTTCTTTTTTCTCTTCGATTAATGACACTGAGATTGTCTTAATTCCAACAAAGGATAGTCTTTCCTTTATGCAAGATTGGTGTTCTGTCTCCTTGTGTAATATGGTCTATAAGCTTTTGTCAAAGGCTATCCTAAATTGCCTCAAGGTAGTGCTTCCCATATGTGTTTTAGAAAATCAATCCGCTTTTATCTAAGGTAGATCAATTATTGATAATGCTTTGATTGCTTTTGAACTTTATTCATTATATGAAGGGTAAGGTGACAGATAAAGTGAGGAAAGTAGCTTTAAAATTGACGTCAGCAAAGCCTAGGATCGCATTGATTGGGGTTATCTCAAGGGGTGTTAAAGAAGATAGGTTTTGATAAGACTTGGATTATTTGGGTGATGATGTGCGTGGAATCAGTCTCTTATTCAGTGTTGGTTAATCAGGAGCCGGTTGGTCCTATCAAACCGGATAGAGGTCTTAGACAGGGGATCCATTGTCCCCCTACCTCTTTATCTTATGTGTTGAGGGGCTTACTAATCGTATTGATCAAGCAGAGAGAAGAGAAGACCTACATGGGACAAAAATATGTCGCAGTGCCCCTATTATTACTCACATACTTTTTAGAGATGATTGTTTTTTTATTTTTTAGGGCATCGAAGCAAAAAGCTAGAGTGATGAAATCCATTCCCAAGACTTATGAGGAGGCATCTAGTCAAATGATAAATTATCAAAAGTTAGAAGTCTTCTTTAGTAAAAATGTTACCCAGTATTGCAGGACGGATGTTGCTTCTATTTTGGAAGTTCAGGTATGCTTGGGAACAGGAAAATATGTTGGGCTTCCTCCTCTGATTGGGAGGAGTAAGGAGCACTTTAAAATTCATCAAGGATAGAGTTTGGAGGAAAATCAATTATCAGAACGAAAGATCCTTCTCTAGGGCAGGTAGGGATGTGCTTATCAAACCAATCCTCCAGGACATTCCTTCCTATATTACAAGTGTCTTTTTTATTCCAGAATCTTTTGGTGATGAAATCCAAAGAATGACGAATTCCCTTTGGTGGGCTCTTCAGGTAGGGAAAAAGTATTAATTGGCTATCGTGGGAAAAATTATTTGTGAGTAAAGAGCATGAAGGGATGGGTTTTTGTAACCTTTATTCCTTTAATCTTGCCATGTTAGCAAACCATGGTCGGAGGTTGGTCAAAAATCTTGACTCCCTTACTTCTATAATCCTCAAAGTAAAATATTATCCCACGGGAGACTTTGTCAATGCCCGTCTAGGAAGTAATCCTAGTTACTCATAGAGAAGTATATGGAACACTCAGGCTTTATTGAATGAAGGCTATAGGTGGTGTATTAGTAAAGGAGGTAAAATTTGATTTTTCATAACCCAGGGCATAGAGATGGCTCTTCTCTTATTCCAATGGGTCTCCTAATTGCAAATATTGATAATCTCATGGTCCAGGACCTCATCCTTCTTGACCTGAAGTGTTGGAACAAGTCTTTGATGCGGTCTATTTTACCTAGTGATAGTGTTGATGATGCACTTCAAGTGCCTATGTTTAGTGTTGTTGATGAAGATTCTATAGTTTAGTGACCATATAACAAATATAGGGTTAGAAGTGCTTATTTCCCTTTAGTTGATAAGCTTGTTGATTCCTCTCATCTGTAATTCACAATGATTGGAAACTACTGTGGAAACTCCAAGTTCCATCCTGGATCAAATCCTTTTTATGGCAACTGTCTAAAAACTGTCTCTCGCTATGGTGGAAGTTACAGGCTAAAGGTATTGCTTGTCCAACCAATTGTGTGATTTGTGGTAAGGATGTGGAACACCCGCTGCATACTTTTGTTATCTATGAGTTTAGTAAGAAGCTTTGGATTAATGAGCATAAATGCAGCACATTGATCCATTTTTAGCAGCTGCTGCAAATTTTCGGGAGTTAATGTGGGAAGCTCTTAAAACTCTGGATGAACCAAGAAAGCCGGCTTGGTGTATGAATCTATGGAGCCTTTGGAGGAGCAGAAATCTTAAATCATGGGATAATATCACAGAGACACACGACCAAGTTCAGATGCGAGCAACATTTTTTTTAAACTAAGGGCAGCAGGCTGGTGTTTCTCCAAGTCCATAAGTTGTTGTAGATCAAGCTAGACCTCTTGTTAGATGGCTGAGACTGCCTCAATGTTATGTCAAGTGTAACATAGATTCTTCTCTCAGGTTCATGAAGGGAAGGCATTGGGTCTTCTCTACGCCATAAATGGATGAGGGAGCTCAGAATTGATGAAGTTGTTTGAGCTTGATACTAAATATGTCGTGGATAGCTTTAATAATCCAATGGAAGATTTATCTGAGTTTGGGGCTATTATGTCTAATTGTAGGAATCTCTTTGCCTCTCTTTTTCAAAACATTAAGTGTTGGTGTAAACCCTAGAGGCCAATGTTTTCTTTTTGAACTTAGAATTTGTATCATGCTATTATTTATGATATGAGGCATTTCAGTTATTATGTTTATTTTAACGTAATAAAGTCCTCGAGTAAAAGTTCAATTTTAATAGAACATCGAGTGGACAACTCGGTTGTGAGATACTATAGAACTTTACTCTTAAACATCCGTAGTCGAGTATTATTATTATTATTATTATTATTATTATTATTATTATTAAGGGCAATAATAATACATCAAGACTATTATGTGTGTGGACTGATGACCACATCTCATAGGTTATAGATATGAGATATCAAGTCACCGCATAATACACATTAGGGTAATTGTGTACTGAATTGACCCGCCATGAGAATACTACATAGTGTGTTATGTAAGTGTCATAAGTTATTCTCATAGTGATAGTGGTGTATGTCATCCTTCGACCTGAAACCACTATGGTCCCTACATGAGGAGTTGAGTGTTTTATTGCCGTCAAACGTTGTCTGTAACAGGACAATTATAAAGTCGGTTACTGGGCACTCCACGAGTTATGCAGAGGGACATGAGTGACCTAGATGAGATTTGCCCCTACTACATAGCGGGAGTAATATCTATGGGTCCCTTGATAGAGTATGACTGTAAAATACATGGCCATGTTGAAATGAGTCAATATGAGATATTGATCTTATTTGTTGTTACTAAGTCTGCTTGGGCATCAAGGAATATAATGTTGAGCTATATAAGGGTGACACATACTATGTCTTGTGTTCAATATAGATATATGGGCAAAAGGGTAATTATACACATGATCATTGATCACAGAAAGGTTACGTCAAATCAATGACATTCCCGTTACTTGGGTAGCAATGATGTATTGCTAGACACCGCTCTCTGTTTATAATATTAAATAGTGATTTAATATTATTGCCAACGTTGCGGGAACCTACAAGGTCACACACGTGAGAACATATTAATGAGATATGAAAGATAAATGAGTAAGACTCATTTTATTCAGTGGTACGCTCTTATAACGCACTAGCATAAGTCAAGAAACGCAGCACACAGTAAGGTACGGTGCACTAGGTCAATTATAGGTGGTTCTATAAATAGAACCCTTAAGCTGAAGTCTGAGACATGGAAGTTATACCCTAGCCGAACGTGAACAACCTGTGTGTGCATCGAGACTACCAGTTCCGTTCGTCAACTAGCACTGTGGATGGTAGTCGCTCCCATTCGAAGTCTGTTCGTGTGGACTACGTAGAGACGTTTCAGCCGTACAATGTTCGTGATCACCTCTAGCTTTCGTTTGCATTGGTCTGCGTTACAAGAGGTAAATCACATAATCCCTGAATCATGCTCATTCGCAAGGATCCTTGGAAGGAAAATTTTAATTTTTTTCGCTGCGTTTTATTTGGTGTTTATGCTCGATTTCCCTACATTAAGGTAGAGTTTGCTAGGAGGGATGCTAATGTAGTTGTTCATACCTTGGCATGGGTGGCTACATATATGCATCAAAGTTGAGGTTAAGTTAAACTTATTATCCTCAAATGGATGACCAGTCTAAACAAACCATACAATCTTTAGAAGACTTGTTGAGAGCTTGTGTTAGAACACAGGAAGTTAGGATGATTTCTTACCGTTAATTGAGTTTACGTACAACAATAGCTTTGACTCGAGAATCGACATGGCGCCTTATGAACCATTGTATAGATGACGGTGGAGAACACCTTTGTGTTGGTACCAGACTAATGAACAACAAATTTCTGGACTAGATGTTGTTTAGCAAACCATGGAAATCATTAACAAGATTCAAGAGAAGATGAAAACGACAAAAGATAGGCAAAAGAACTATAGAGACAAAAAGAGGTGAGTTCTCGAATTTGAAGAGGGTGATGACGTTTTCTCAAGTTACTCTGAGAACTGGACTTGGCAAGGAAATCAAATAAAAAAAAATGCTTACTCCTGGATTCATTGAGTCATTTCAATTTTTTTCGTTGAATTGGCTCTATAGTCTATCAAATTGATTCACCACCACACATATCTTACCATCATGATTTCTTTCATATTTTCCAACATTGAAAGTATTATTCTGGTCCTATCCATGTGATCAGCCCGAGTCAGTACAGTTAAGAGAAAACATATAATACGAGGCAATGTCTATTAGTATTGAGGATGGAAGGATAAAATATCTCCGCAGAAAACACATTTCATTAGTGAAAGTTATTTAGGAGGCGATGCAACATGGGAACTAAAAGATCAAATGCAACAACAATATCCACATATGTTTTAAGGTATGCCAAATTTCGAGGATAAAATTTCTTTTAAGGGGGTGATAATACAACATCCTATTTTTCAAAATCTTAATTGCCTAATTGTATGTTTGATTAAACATTTGGAATAATGATTAGTTAGCAGTTAAACAAAAAAGAGTTAGGGTTTTGGCTAGCACGCTTAAGCGTGAGAAGGGGCAGTGTCTAAGCGTGCCAACACTTTAGTGTGGAGATGGACAACATTCAAGCGTGGAGGTCGGTGTTAATTAGCAGATGTGGAAGAGGTTTTCCACAATGATGACAAATGAGGTTGGGAGACTTATGCTCCTTCACGATTGTATATATGGGAACAATTAGCATATATTATATGTTTGGTTCCTTACCTAGGTGTAGTCATGTTGGAGACTATCGAGTGGTACTTCGACTTCCATTTAACAAGATATGGCGATCCCCATGGGAACGCCATCAAGACCCTCTTTCACCTTGATCTTCTCAAGTGACCAATCGAGTGGGGTTCATTTTGAGAGGCGCTTGTGTGCGAGTTGCAGATGCACTATGTCGTGAGGCATCATATTGTTCTATCTAGGAGCCTTGTCCTGTGAGGACTAGGGTCTATGAGAGGAGGGGAAGGGTTAGAGAGGAGGTGGGTGGCTCTAGGAGGCATTAGTGAGTCTCTTTTGGCGTGATAGTATTTTGACGCCAGATGAATGTCTTTTGGTTTTGATGTATTTAGAGATATAATTTGGGTATTAGGAATGGCCATGTTGTGTACTTTACTACTTTGACTTCCGCACTATGACTTATATGTATGTTTTTTTTTAAGTTTTAAATTTACCCTTATTTCTATCACATGCATTAATGATATTAATATTAATAATTGTGATTAGGGTTATTTAAGTAAGGTTAGGTTAAGGTGACACTAAAAAGTGTTAAAATCGGAGCCGAAGTTGTGGGGTTTATAGATATTATCGAATCAAGAACGAGAATGACGAGTAGGCGGTGTCGTGAGTGTTAAGGATTTCGGCAAGTGTACCGAATCGTACAAGTAATAAAGTGAAAGTAGAGTATCGTCTCCACGATGATTGTGATCAATTAATTAACTTAACAAAGTTCGTATTTACTTTGAATGAGAACAAATTCTTGGTGTTTGAAATTTGGAATATTTGTAACGATAGCAATAACAATAACAAAGTATTTAAATTCGAATAATTAAAAACGACTAGGGGTTGAATCCTCTTGTATCCACTCTCATGCAATTAGTTCAACATCAACTCAAGCAATTTCATACAATTTGAAGTTCGAATCAACTAAATTAGTTTAAGGACAATCCCTTGCCTCATAAACCCTTCACTCTAACTAAAACCCCTAATCCCTTAGGTGATTTATAGTTAGGTTAAGCAATAAGAATAGTGATTCATAAGAACAAATAATCACAAAGTTATATTCCTATACTCATGATGATTATGACTAATAATCTCAGTTCAAGTCATTCACCCAACTTCTCAATCATCATGAAAAACCCCAAATCAATTCAATAGTGGCCAAGTGTCGAAAAGCATTAAGCGTAGAGATTGGAAGCTCAATTGAAATGAAATAAACTTGCATTAATGAAATAGAATTAACTACATAAGAGTTTCAAACAAGATTCATCTAACCCTAGTCTAAAAGAGCTTAGTTACTCATAAAGAACAAGGAACCAAACCAGAAAAATGAATAAAGGATAGAAAACCACTCTATTGAAGACTCAAATCCTTGTTCCCAAGCTTGAATCCTATTTGGAGATGGAGGAAAGTGAAACTCTAGCACCCCTTGACAAGCCCCCCGACGTTTTAGGTCTTTGGAATGATTAAGAATGCATTCAAATTGTGAAAATCGCGTTTTTAAATGATTACAGCGTAACAGACGCGCTTTAGCGCTCCCAAAACGTGCGCCAGCACTGACAGACAGAAACGAAGTGCGCCAAAAGTGCTTGAGGCGCACCTCTGCACATGAATTTTTGGCTCCTGCTGCATTTTTCACCTCTGTAAAGTCTGAATTAGCTCAAAGTGCTTCATGAAAGTTGAAGCTATGGGTCTTAGCTTTCCAATAGCACCAGTTTCATCTCATTTGGACACCTAAAACTCCAGATATGATTAAAACATCGAACACGGTCAGGATGGGGCAGCATCACCTTATCAATTTATAGCACAAATTACGCCAATTTAGAGATTGATTTAGGTCTCAATTTCTTCATCAAAGTTGTAGATAATTCCTCTATCTTTCCAACAAGACCAAGATCATCTCATTCGGATTAGCGTGGCTCAAGATATAGCTTTTAGAATCTTCTTTGTCAGGAAACAGCGCTTCCAGACGCGCTTCCAAGTCAATCCTTTAGCTATGCTCTCATTCCTGTGCACTTAGAGATAAACAATCATAGAAAACACTAATGCACAAAGGTTAGAACGGGATCAAGTGAATACATTAAATCATACAATTTAAGCATAAAATCACTTTCAATTCTCTTCATTCACCAAGCAAATATCCAATTTAACACTATAAATCTACATGTGATGAAGATTTATCAGTGAGCGAGGTGATCGTGGGTCCTTAAAGAGAAACAATCAATGAACTCTATGTTTCTCTCTCATCGTCTATCTCAGACCTGCATTTTCTCTTTCTCGCTCTCTTATTTGTGTGTTGGGATCATAGGAGATGTAGAATCATTTGGATGTGAGGGTGAGCGATTTTGACATTAGTTAGATAGCCATGGCGAAGGTTTCCAGCAATAGGGGAGTAAATGTGATGTCAGCGTCGTTGATGATGTTGGGATCGTTCAAGGAAGGGAAGATTCGAGCGTTCCAAATGATTATGCCATGCCAAATGTCGGTGACCACCATGGATGAGTACTGGGTGACCACCAAGTCAAGTTTCGCAGAGTAATCCAAGCATAGATGATGGATGAGTTTTTTTTTTTTAAATATCAAAAGTTTATTAATAACGATAGAGTACAACAGGTACTCAACCCGATACAAAATGTGTTACAATCACTACATCCCCAACTCAAGAGTACTCCAAGCTTTGATGATGGATGAGTGCAGTTGACTATCAACGGTCGTGGATATCCAATTTATAAACCCAATTTTAACAAACCATATAACCAAATTACTAATTTAAAAATAAAATGGATAGGTTAAAAAGCTATTTTTAATAAACCAATTTTTTTGTTATAAGATGAATTTGAATTGGCCTACTATTTTCTTCAAAAGAAAATGACAAATTAAAAGTATAGGATTGGTTCATACATTGTATTGCAAAGAACAATGCATTACTTTTTGTCACTAACATATTAATTTAATTGAGAATGTTATTTATTAACATTTTATGATGAATTCTCTCGTTTAAATTCAAAGGTTAGTATAGAAAGGGTGAACGATCAGTGGCGATATTTTTGCTTCTGTTTTTGACAAGGTTTGCTATGTTTTATTTTTGTAGTTATAGCCATACAAGGAGAAGTATAGGTGATGTCGGAGGTGAGCCAATTAAGGAGAATCCACATTGAAGTTGCATGTTGCTGCTGAAAGTTTACGTCAGAACTTCAAATCAGCTATGCAGAAACATAAAAGGCTGGAGCATATCAAACTGGAGGCAGATCATGAAATCCAACAGAAACAGTAACTGGCAAAAAGCCAAGCAAAGCAATTGACAGTGCCTGTTCTACAGAATATCAATATTGCAAATGAAGTACAAGGAGGGATCACTTCCTACTTTTGGGAACAATAAATGGATGTGTCTTACTCTTGCTTGTAATGATTTATTTGTCTCTCTTGTGTAGTGCTTTTGTGTTACTCTTCTTTGCAGTGGTATGTTTTGTTGCAGACAAGTGGAAAAGAATTGGTTAAAGGGTGAGTTATGTAAAGGGTGAATTTTGTGAAGGA
The DNA here is from genome assembly GCA_037113605.1 of Calophaca sinica. NCBI lineage: Eukaryota > Viridiplantae > Streptophyta > Magnoliopsida > Fabales > Fabaceae > Calophaca > Calophaca sinica. Next base: position 76,957,683 of record CM073734.1, read on the forward strand.
TGAATTCTCAGCTAGGCACAGGTTTAGTCACATAGGGGCAGCTTGAAGAATTATGTAAGGGGGTGATAAACGGATTGTTTGGCTTGTGATCCTTGTACTGGTTTTGAACCTCTAGTCTCTAGTAAATGGTAGTGTGAGATTCTTCAACCCTATAGAAGGTGGGAAGAACTCCACGGTGATGCTAAGACTGAGTTTATCAATAAAATGACTTAATTATCGAGAAAAAAAATGTTAATAACTAGTAAGGAACAATAGTTGAACTGGGATCAGGCTATATAGTTAATTAGTTGAAATTATTTTAAATAGTTTACAAGGAATTACATCCTTAAACTTGTGGGTCGTGACTGTACAAAAACATCAAAATTTATCTCATAATTCATAAACTACTACGTAGTCATTGTCATGGTCATGGTCTACCGTGTGGAATTAAAATATGCGTGGTAACTGGTAGGCCTACCCTGCCAAATAGAGGATGAAGAACAATACAAATATTAAGAATGTTGGTGCATGTATGCCGTGTCAGCTAATCGACTATCTTTAATTTGTTGATTTTTTTTAAAGGAGGGAAGAGCTACTATTTTCTTTTGAAGAAGATATGTAATAAGTATTTAAGTTATAAGTATTTCAACTCCCACGGCCTGGAGGCGATATTTTAATCATTTAACCACTACAAGAATATGCATGTGTACCTACGAATATTACCGAGGGCCTCAAAATGATAGGTAAAAGCTTTTATTACCGTGGGCCTAGGCCCTAGGAAATAAAAAGATTAGACTTACCGTGGGTCTAGGCACTCAGTACGTTTAATTTGGCTGTTACGTACGTATTAGCGTGGGTCCTTAGCCGTCGGTAATTAATAATTTCAAAAAGACCGGTACGCATTAGCGACAGCCTATAACCGTTGGTAAGCTAATGACCGCTGGAGATAGCGAGGGCCTAAGGCCCTCGGTAAGCACACGAATTTGACCGTTGCAGCGTGGGTATATATATATATATATATAACAATATATAAAGGGGATATCCTTTTTTGGTGTAGACTTTTTTCTTACAATTTTACCCTTCATTTTGGATAGTTATTTCAAGTTTCCAACGCACCATTTTCTGAGTAACCGGTAACTGCCAAGCAATACGTTTACGTGGGCATCATTTCTCAATCACGCACAGGCAAAAAAGAACGCGAGGTGGTGCACCGTCAGAGAAAGAAAATAAAAGGGAGTAAGGGATGAGGGATTGTCGAGAAGTTACTGCGATGGAGGGAGAAAGGGATGACTGTCTCAAACTGTGAAACTGGGGGAGGAGTTTTAGAGAGAGAAAGAGGGAAATCAGGAGAGGGATAAAGAAGAAGGGGAGAAAGAAAAGGGAGAAGGAGGAAGGGGGAGAAGGAACCAACATCGGGAAAAGACCAGCCACGCGGGCAGCGAAGTCGACCACTAGCAACGGGCTATACTGGCCGGCCGCGGCGGCGCAACGTTCGCAAATGGGGGGACCGCAATGTAGGAGCCGCCGACACGACGATAAGAAGGCAACTGTAGTCAGGTTCTTCGATTTTTCTCTCTGTCTGACACACTTCCCTTCTCTGTCTTCGTTTCTCTTTTTCATTTTCCATATTTCTGATATCGATGGTTGGTTTTAACTTTGAATCTGTTTACGCAGAAATGATAAAACCCAAACACCACTTCTAGATGGATGGATCCGTTAATTCATTTCACACTATACAGAGACTTCATTATCCTTCTCCCCTTAATCACCCTTTCCAGACCCAATCCGAGATCCATCTCTTCATGTCTAACATGTAATTTTATTTCCCTTTAAAAAATTGAGTTCAATGTTTATTTTCTAAATTTTTATGTTTTGCTCTTATATAATTAGAAATTTTAAGATTAGGTTTCCTTTTTGATTGCTAAATAGAGGGATGATGTTTGACTAAAATACAAATGAGTAAAAGTTAATAGATTCAGAACTATTTATCATCGAATCTCATGACATACTTATATTTGGCAAAAAGAAGAGCTTTGGAGTAAGAAAGAACATGACATTTAAGCAGATTTACGGACTACCAAATGTTGTCTAATTTCTATTTTTTTCCTTCTATGATTTTCTTGGTTTTCCTTTGACCACCAATGACTACATTGATTGGTTACATCTTCCAGAGGTTGAAGAGTAACAGGATTAGAATTAAATTGGCTTTTTGTTGATCGAAATTCTTTTCATTCTTTGAAATTGAACAAAATTGGTGTTTACTCCTTTTTGTACTTGGTTTTCTTTTATTACGTAATATAAAATGAAATTCACTGAATTGTTCTTCTTTTTTTTTGCTACAATACTTGGTCACACATTTCAGCGATTTCCATGTGGCATGTTTAGGAAGTTTCTTACTACTGTTTTATCACTTTTATTCAATTTCTAACCGATGCTTATTGCAGTGATATGTTGGCATGTTACATACCTATCTAATGCATTCTTTGATTTCAGGCCATGTTAAGATGCATCCAATCTATTCCTGCTTTATCTTCAAAATGGTGGTTCAGTATTTGCTTACTCGGTATGCCCTGTAATCCATTCTGCACATTGGTAAGTTTCAGTGGTAATTTCTTTTCATGTTTTATAATATACCCGTGGAAGTGATTTAGGGGGGTGACAAACACCAGAACATGTGGGTCTCTTATGTCTCCTATTCTTTTCAATTCTCTTTCTTTTTCTATGTTTTTGATAAATCCTACCTCTTGGGACCCTAAATCCTACAAACTATGAAAAAAATGAATTCCCAATACAAATAAAAAAGTTGTATTGGCCAAAACATAAAATTAGAAAAAAGAAAGCTAGCAATAAAATGATAAGATAAAACCTACTATGTTTTATAGCATTTAAAAAAATGAATAATCAGGATAGAAATAAAAAAACCAAAAAGAGGCTCGTATAGTTATTAAAATGCAAAAGAAATTAGTAGTGGATATCAAAACATATTGTCAAATAATGCATATAAATATTAAAAATAATCCTGTGCACATGCAACTTCCAGTGTCATTGTTATTGTCATAATTTTATAGCCTTTACAAAAACAAGCTATGGTCTATTAAATCTTGGTGATTCTTGCATTATTGTGTGTATAATTGTTTGGATAAATACATAAATATGTCTTCAATTCCATGAACTCTAAATTGCTTTCTTAGTATTTTGAACTTTATTTTTTTCGAATCTCAATCATGATATAGGTAAAATGTATGCTTACTGTTCTAGCTAATACACCCCAAATGTTATCATGGTAGTTGAGAAAGAAGTTGCTATACTGATAAATATACCAAATAAGTATAGGCTCTATTCAGGATATGGATTTGTTTGTGTTAAATGGAAATGACGATGAGGATTTTTCGGCACCACTACCTCCTAAGTCCCTCCAGATGTTAAATCAGTTAAGAAAGAATATGAGCTTTCCCAGATCCTCTTGCAAAAAAAGGCCTTTTGGGGGTTCAAATGGTCTCTCTGACTTCTTTTATATTGAGGCACACGATATTGTGGATTTTATCAGTTTGAATAACTTATAATAGTTTTTTCATTTTTCTATGAAGACTTGCAGTTGCATGTTGTTATCTTTTAGCTTGGAGTGGTGAATGATTAGAACCTGCCAATTATATTTTTTTTATTATTTCCAAAAATTAAACATTGCAGGCTTAGCAAAGGGGGAACTGTGATCGTAACCCAAAAAATGTGTGAGCTATGACTCAGGTGAAGGCCTTCACTATGGTAAACACAATGTAATATAGGTTTGGATTACTTCTTTTTTCTGGGCTTAGTGGCAGCTATGACTCAGGTGAAGGCCTTTATAATTGTTTTTAACTAATTCCCTTTGAGTTTGACCAATTGTTTTAGGCATTAAGTGTCGGGGAAATAAGGCTAGCACATATACCACTAGAGAGAAATGCACAGATGCTTGGGATATGACTCGATACTCTACAACTCCACTACTCCTTTCCTTTTCTTCTATTTTATTTTTTTTTATTTTTTGTGAATTCCATGATTGCATGTGAAATTTGGTTTTAAAATATTTCCATTGAATCATTATCTTTTGTTTTTTCATCCATCTGCAAAGATAATTGTTGTGAAGATAGTCGTGGATATGAATTTTCAGAATTAGGATTGTTTAGTATTTGTGTCTAGATGATTGTCCAAAACCAATAAACATAAGGAGTAAGAAAAACATGTTTTGATCTACCCTATTCCAATAATTGTTTAATATCATTGATATGTTTTTTTTTACTGTCGATTATGTATGTTTGTCCTATTTTGGCTATTTGAGTAAAACATGTAAATTTAATTTGTTATTTTGGAGCAATAAAATATATATGCACGTTAGCGCAATGGAAAATGAGCATGGATTAGATATGAAATTATGAGCTTTCATTGAGAACATGTTGTCCGTTGAAGATGCATCGCATCCATCAAAGCCCCATCATTTGTAGCACATGACACACAGGTTGGTCGCATTGCAGAAGGCTTTTTATGAATGGGACATCCTCAGGACAAACTCCATACTTATATTTTTGTGAAGGATTCTACTTACTCTTACACTGAGTCATGTTTGAATGACAATGTAGAGGCACTTGATGACACTGAACTGATTGTTTTTTACTTCCTTGATTTTATTGGTAACAAGGTCATTCAAGAATTTAGAGGTGGTGGGGTTGAGGCAATTGATGAGAATGAGATATGGGAAGATCAACATTGTAACTGATAAACTAGGATTTTGGTTTATGAAGATGTTGAGGACTTTTTTGAAGACTTTTCCAGGAACAAGGAACTTAGGGAATTTGATGGTTGTTTACTTGAAGACTTTTCCAGGAACAAAGAATTTAGGGAATTTACCGACGTCAGTAATGAAGAAAATTATTTTGCAGTACCAAAATTTTTTGTAAGAGTTACATTACACAAAATATTATGACTGATTAATTGAAGGTTAAAGAGGATAGGTACGGACTTCTCTAACAAATATTTCATAAAATATCATTCGTACTAATCTCTTAACAAAATAAGTTACAATATTTTATATCAGTCACTTCAAAACAAACATTAAACAACAAAACACGATAAAATAATACATATTGTAGCGCAATAGAAATGCGGAAAGACGGGCACGGGAGTGCCTGTCTTGCCGCTAGTATATATAAGGGGTAAAGAATAGCTTCGCTGAAATTAATTAATGTTTTTTTCCTTGTTGGCTTTCCACCATTCAAACTTGGTTACTTCCTACGCTATTCGCTGGCATTGAACTATTCTCAAGTCTCTGTCTCTCTCTCTCTCTCTTTTTCTCTCATGAAAAATTTACACTAGTGTATTTCTAATTTTTTGATAGTAGATCCGGAACCACATTTCGCAAGACTCATCACCGACGAAATAGCACCTCTTCGGACTCACCGCACCACCGAAATCACTCACTCACAGGTTGGTAATATTTATTAATTACATATATATGTGATGTTTATTATATATATATAGTTGTTTTTTATCAAATATTTTATTTTATTATTTTAATGTTTGTAAAATATACTTTAGGATAATATTATTTATGTTTAATTGTATATATATTTGTTTTTTAATGAATATGTTAGGAAATATACGTTTAATTGAAAAATACATGTTAAGAAAAATGTATATTAGTTTTAATTTATGTTAATTTTGGATAATAATACCTTTACGATTAGATATTTTTTGTTTGAAGGGAAGCATATATTTTTAATATATAGTTTTAATTAATATATGTTATTATACATTTTTTTATATGTTTGTAGTAATATGAATTTATTAATTATATATATAATTTGTATTATAAAGTTGTTTTTTTATCAACTATTTCTTTTAATATTTTTGGATTTATGAAATATATTTTAGGATAATATTTTATATGTTTAATTGTATATATTTTTGTTTTTTAATTAATATGTTAGGAAATATATGTTTAATTGAAAAATACATGTTAAGAAAAATGTATGTTAGTTTTAATTAATATATGTTAATTTTGGATAATATATACCTTTAGGATAAGAGAATTTTTGTTTAAAGGGAAACATATATTTTTAATATATAGTTTTAATTAATATATTTTTTTTTCAACAAATAGTTTTAATTAATATATTTTAGTACATATTTTTTAATTGTTTATTAAATTAGTTTTTTCTTATGTTAATTGTTAATAGTTATTAGGATTATAGTACATTATATGTTAGGGAAAATGTATGTTAAGTTATAATGTGATTAATTAGTCATAGCAATATTTTTTATTGTTATAATAATTGATAGTTTTGCATTAGCGCGTTATACCGACGGGATTAGATCCTGTCGGGGACCACAATTTAATTTTTAACCTTAGTTTTAATTCCCGCTTGAGGTTCACTATATATATATATATTTATTTATTTATTGAATCTTGAATATATATCGCGTTAACCTATATCAATCTGCGTCTCTGTACGTACGTAATATGCAGTAAATAGATCGTAGTTTGATGTATGATAGGAATTTTTCTGGAAAAGGGGTTTGAAACGAGCTTTTGTAAAAGGGGTTGATCAGTTTGTCCGTCACACAAAGCGCTAGGATAGTTACCGTATTGAAGATGGGATTAGATGTCCGTGCCAGAAATGTAAGTGCCAAGGTGTGTTGACTGAGGAAGAGGTTATATTGCACTTGTATCAGCATGGGTTCAAGCCTAATTATTGGATTTAAACTAGTCATGGCGAAGTTGTTCCCACTATTGATCTACATGTTGAAGAGAATTTCACGGGTGCCTCAAGCAGTGGCCCACTAAATATGCAATATGAGCAGTTTGATGTGATGCAGGGGATGATTGCTGATGCTCTAGGGGTGAATGTGTCGTTCGAGGAGGAGCAATATGATGACATGGAAGAACTTCCGAATAAGGAAGCACAAAGATTCTATAATCTTTTGACAGAGTCAAACAATCCATTGTTTGAAGGGTCTGATCAATCTAAGTTATCAATGTCTGTGAGGCTTTTAGGTCTCAGATCAACCTTCAATTGTGCTGAAAGTGCATGGATTATACGGCCCAAATTATGTTGGACGCAACACCTGTTAAAGTTGGTTTGTCACAGAGTTATTATGATGCTAAAAGGTTGGTGTCCAAGCTGGGTTTAGGCGTTAAAAGGATCGATTGTTGTGTGAACGGTTGCATGTTGTATTACGATAATGAATTTGGCACAAATGACAATGCGTTGGTTGAATGTAAATTTTGTCAACAGCCTAGGTATCGTGTCCGCGAAACGGGGACGAGTAGGAGTAAATCAGTTCCAAGGAAGACCATGTTTTATCTGCCTATTGTATCAAGGCTGCAAAGATTGTTTGCATCGATGCAGACTGCATGTAAAATGATGTGGCACTATGACAATAGAAGAACTTCAGGTGAGTTATGCCATCCGCCTGATGGTGAGGTATGGAAGCACTTTGATCAAGTACATCCTGATTTTGCAGCGGATCCACGCAATGTCCAACTTGGGTTATGCTCTAATGGGTTTACACCGTATATCCAGTCATCGACCAAACCATATTCTTGCTGGCCAGTTATTGTCATCCCGTACAATCTTGATATGTGCATGTCTAAACCCTACATGTTCTTGGTTTGTGTAATTTCAGGCCCAAATTCACCTACAGCTGGTATTGATATATATATATATATTTGCAACCTCTGATTGATGATTTGAAGAGGTTGTGGACTGGTATTATTCTGTATGATATTACTCGAAAGAAAAACTTTGTGATGAGAGCAGCCTTGATGTGGACCATTAATGACTTTCATGCTTATGGCATATTATCTGGGTGGGGAACTCATGGTAAATTGGCATGTCTGATATGCATGGAGGACACGAAGGCATTCACCTTGCATTACGAGAGGAAGGCTTCTTGGTTTGACTCGCACCGTAGGTTCTTACTAAGCGATCATCCATTTAGGACGAATAAGAATGCCTTGGTCAGGGGGGAAGTTGAAAATGAAGACCCACCACGTAGGTTGACATCGGAAGAGGTATGGAGAAGAGTTAAGGATCTGCCAAAAGTAAAAGTTATAAATGGTGTTATTGAACGACCGGAGGGTTATGGACAGTGGCATAATTGGACAAAAAGAAGTATTTTTTGGAAAGACCAGTTATTGAGACACAATCCCGATATTATGATGAATGTGAAGGGCAAAACCAAAGACAATGAGAAAGCAAGGAGGGACTTAGCTATTTACTATAGGCGAAATGCCTTGTTGTTAGTGGATGACCAGACTACTGGGAAGACCTTAAAACCGGAAGCCAATTACACTTTATCCTTTGAAAAAGTAAAAGCAGTTTATCAGTGGATAGGGGAACTCAAGATGCCTGCTGGTTATTCTTCCAATATAGCAAGATGCGCCAATGAGGACGGCGGTAATATGCAAGGAATGAAGAATCATGATTGTCTTGTATTCATGGAGTGTTGGAGTGTTTACTTCCTATCGCCTTTAGTACGTTGCCAGCACATGTTTTGAACCCACTAATTGAAATTAGTCAATATTTTAAGAATTTGTGTTCCGCAACATTGAGGAATGATGATCTTATCAAGATGGAGCAAGATATTCCACTGATTATATGTAAGTTGGAGAGAATATTTCCCCTGGTTTCTTTGATTCTATGGAGTATTTCCCAGTGCACCTTGCATACGAGGCTAGACTTGGTGGACCTGTTCAGTATAGATGGATGTATCCATTTGAAAGGTATATATATATATAACATATTTCCTTAAATTTCAAATATATGTATCCATTCTAGTCAAATTTACCAATTCAATTAACCTTTTATATAGGTTCATGTGTGATTCAAAACGATCGGGGAAAAATAAGGCTAGGGTTGAAGGATCAATCTGTTCGTCTTACTTACGTTGCGAAACAACCCATTTTTGTTCATATTATTTCAACAACACAACATTGACTCCGCGAATTAGAAGGAATAAGGTAGTGCCTACGTGTGAAAGACACCCACTAGCGTCATCAGTGTTTTGTCTGCCCGGTCGTCATGCTGGTAGAGAATCAATTCACTGGTTGACAGATGAAGAGTACAATGCAGCGCATGTTCATGTACTGATCAATTGCGTCGAAGTCAAACCCTACCTAGAGTATGTATATAGTTAATTTTCTTGTGTTTGCCAGACATTATACATTGTTAATTTATTGTCCAATTTCATCAGGGAATTCTTGTCATCCGAGCAAATAGTTGAACATGAATCTACTGCTCATATTCATTCACGATTTCCAATTTGGTTTAAGCAACAGGTGCAAACGTCTTCTCAATATTTGATCTACTATCTGTAAATTGTATGCAAATCATATATATATATATATATATATATATATATATATATATATATATATATATATATATATATATATATATATCTTGTTTGTATGCATGCGTAGGTTTATGGGCACGAGCCTACTCCTCTCAATCAACACCTGAGGAACTTATCTAATGGTCCTCGTAAATGTGTTAAAGAATGACACACATTTTTTGTAAACGGGTACAAATTTCACACTCAATCATGGACGGAGGGCAAAGAAACTACAAATAGTGGTGTTTACGTCAAAGGTGACACCGGGGGAGGTGAAAATGACTTCTACGGCGTCATTCAACACATGTATGAACTAGCTTACACCATTTTAGACTGCAGTAAAAATGTGGTGTTATTTTATTATAACTAGTTTGATCCATCACATAGAGGCACCAAATTGAATCCAATATCTAATACGGTGGACATTAGAGTGAACAGAAGATATCCAATGTTTGATCCGTTCATCATGGCACAAAATGTCAGACAAGTATATTATGTCCCTTATCCATCAACAAGAACAGACAAACGAGATTGGTGTGTTGCAATTAAGACGAAGCCAAGGAGTCGCATTGAAGCAGATGATCCAGTGGAAAAAGTGTCTTATCAGGTGGATAAGATGTCTGATGTAAATGCAGTGATTGAAGTTGAACACATTAGTTGCTTAAGTGATGGCTTGCCAAACACTGGTGAACAAGTGGATAGAGAAGAAATACTGGAGGCAGCAAACGAAGAACGAGTCAGGGAGGATGAGATTGAATCCGAAGGCGATTTTGATGAAGAATGGGACAAATAGCTAATGGCATATAAATTATGTACCAAATATTTCACATGTATCATTTTATTTAACATTCAGTATGTATATTAATTGTTATGGCATGATATATATTAGTATCGGCAATGTATTCTTCTATGGGTTTTGACCTAGTCTCCCTATTTGTATTTTAATTTTTTTATTAATAAAATAGAGGGAGTACTCTTTTTCCTTCTAGATTTTTTTTCCTAAGGAGGGTTTTGCATCAGAATGTTTTAACGAAACTCTTTTCCTTCATTTGCTTTAAAAATTTACTAGCACGATGTAGTATCAAATATGCCTCATTGTCAATTCGTCAAATATTTTGCTCGTGACCATCTGTTATGGATATTGTACTTACCTACACTTTAATTAATTAAATTGCATGAAACTATGTGTAGATATGGCATCAGGAGGTCGAGGTGACCCAACACATCCTACTAGTAGAAAAGGGAAGGAGAAGGTTGTTCATACTCAGCGTCGCAGGGTGTCAACTCGCATTCTTGTGGATGTGGGTAGATTTTTGCCCATGGACACTACCAGCAGTCCATCTATTCATGTGATGAATTTCATTTTTATTTTTTTGGGTTGGTATTTTCTGGGGGAAGGACTCTGGGTTGGGGGATGAAATTCACACATGAATCTGGAATCCAAAATTCATGTGATGAATTTCATTTTTAATTTTTTTTTAAAATTCATTACAGTTGCCGAGGGTCATGTCCCTCAGTAATGTTAACAGAAAATACACTTCTTAGCAAGGGCTTTTGCCCTCGATAATTACCTGGGGTCATGGGCCCTCAGTAATTACCTGCGGCTTTAAAGCTCTCAGTAATTATCTGCGACTTTGTGCCCTCAATAATTACATGTGTCTTTTTTATGGAGACCCTCAGTATATGTTTCCTACCAAGGAATAACCTACGGCCGGGTGACCCTCGTTTGGCCCTCGGTAATGATAGACTTAGCGACGATTTTTGGACCTTAGCGAGGACTTAAAGCCTTTGGTAATGCTTGTTTTTTTTGTAGTGAACATTTCTTAGCTGACTAGATTAATTTTGAAAATTTCTGAAACAAATAAATATGAATTCGACATTTTATGTTATTCTGATCGCATGGTGATTTTCAAAAATAATCCTCTCTACTCTAGTATTATGATTTCCTTGATTTTATTCACAAATGACAAATTCCATAACTTTCTTCTGAATTAATTACGTTATTTACGCAAGTATCTTTCATACTTTTTCAAAGATACTAGTATCTCGATTTTTCTAATGTGTGCAACTTTGCACAAGTTAATATTTATTAATTAATTATTTTTTTCTTATTAATTAATCACTTTTTTATTTGATGGGAAGAGATATTACATACATTAAATAAATAGAAAGTGACTAACTAAAAAGAAAAAAAGTAATTAATTAATGAGTCTTAACTTGTGTAAGGTTGTACACGTTAGAAAAACCGTATCTCTTGATAAAGTGGTTAGGAAATTTATGCATTAATTGTACGGTACTTTTAATTATAAATCAAAAGATTTTTTTTAAGAAATAAAATATTAAAATTACGAAAGAAATATATGTAAATTTAAAGTGAAGAAAATATTTAAAATTAATATACAAAATTTTAAAATATATTAAATAATTAATAGTAAATAACGAATTACTTAGCATAGAATAAGTCATGTGATTCATTGAGAGGAAAAATGGATTAGAATAAACTCTTATTCTTTCAAGTGAGAATTTAAATTTAATATATAAATTGATAAAAGTAAACATATTAAATATTAATCGTTAACTATATAGGAGTGGCTACCAAAACCAACTAACTCAAACCTACCAACAATAACTGGTTAAGGTTGAGCACTTTTTTTATTATTACCAATTGTCGTTGATATCAGCGGCACGTATCAACGATATGGGGACACCGGAGGTTGCCGTTTAGACGTGTGTGTATTTGTTGTTTACTATTTCTATTTATTGAATAAAAAAATATTAAGAAGAAAAACAGTTACATGGTTTGAAAGATTTTTTTTTTGATGAAAAGTTTGAAAGATTTCTATTCTTAGTTACTACTAGATGATAAATAGCATTTTTTTTTAAGACAACGTGATCCTAAGTCACCATAATTTAATAAGTCGCCAAAATTTAATAAAAAAAAGAAAAAGAAAAGACAACAAAATCATGGGGGGCTTAAACCAAAACTCATGCAAAGAAAACAAGAGTCATTTATATCTAATATTACGTTTTCTATGCTTTCTCAAATTATACTTCTGAGACTTAGACATAACCACCTTGAAATCAGAATCAACTTTAGCGGTATTATTATTATCTAACTGCTCTATTGAGAGAGAGTCATTCTCTGGGTCATTCTCGTCTCTGAATAATTAGCATCTTTAAATTAAGTATATTTTTAATTATTTTCAGTATAAATTATGCGCATTTCTTAGTATAACTTTAACAACCTAACAATAATTAGTCACATTAGATAAGCAAACGATCTAAGCAAATTTTGTCTATCACCTAATTCAAGCAAACTTCACCTAATTATCACCCGAGTTCAGTAAACTGTTACTCAAGTAAATATGTACTTGGCTTTCGGTATTCAATTCACTCCATTCGATTCAAGTAAATCATTTTCTCTCTTATGGCTTTAGTTTTTCTGGTTCTCTCGTAACTTAGACTAAAGTAAATCATTTTCTCTCGTAACTTCTGGTTCTCAAGTAAATCATTTTCTCTCTTATTTTATTAGCCACAGCTAAACATATTATACTGACTTGAGTATCAGAATGTCATTGCATGTACTCACTCCCATCGTGTTCAACTATATAAGATTAGAGGAAGCCTCGTTCTGAGCTGTTGGAGGAAGACCCAACACAATCACCGACCCACCGGAGAATTGGGATAGAACAACTATAAAAAATATGAAAAAAATCAAAAAATAAAATAAAATCCAGCTGTAGTAAATTTAATAGTTGTCGTTGATAAATGGGGCGTATGACCAAACCAAGTCATGAAGAGCATACAATTAATACTTCATCGTAAAACCATAATCAAAATTAAAAGTCATTTCTAAATTAAGTTGAGAACTTACAACTATGGCAAATAAAAATCGCCGCCGAGTAGTTTCCATCTTGCCTGGAATATAGAAAGAAATAAACACTCAAGGTCAAGGGTATCAGAAAAATTAAGTCAAAGGGAGCAAATTAAATTTTAATTAAAAATTTTCTACTTCGAATGTTAGGATGCTGTTTCTCTTTGTCCCAGCAAATAATATTATAATCTTATTAGCTAGCTAGTTTTCCTATATATATGTGTGTATAAGAACCCAGGCATTGGCACCAAAACATAAAACAATTAAACATAATTATCACTTCATAGCAAAAGCAGAGTCATCAGATATGGCATGCAACGGCTTTTACCTTCTCGGCCTCATGGCTTTTGTACTTGTGATTCACAAATCAAATGTGAATTGCACGGAAACTGCTGAAGTTGAGCCCCTTCTTGATGTTGCTTCGTTGAATCGGCACAGTTTTCCTCCAGGCTTTATCTTTGGGGCTGGATCCTCATCGTACCAGGTTTATATATACTCACTTAACTTATTATTAAACATTTTATGTTGATTGATTATGTTGTGTTTCTGACATGTATATATGTATGATTAGTTCGAAGGTGCAGCAAGGGAAGGTGGTAGAGAACCAAGTATTTGGGATACCTTCACCCATAGATATCCAGGTATATATGCAGCAGAGCACTATCTCTCTGTTTTTTCTTTCAATTCTCTTTGGGTCATTTATTTTATTTTCAATTTTTTTTTTCGTATTTTCTATTTGATACACATGCTGGTAGGCACATAATCAAAGAAGACATGATATTTAAGGTGAAAATTAATGTTGCAGGTAGTAGTAGCATTTTTTGAAATAGTAAAAACAATTTTTTATTATTTTTACTATTTTTAAAAATGTTATTAATGCCTACACCACTAATCCTCACTTTGAATATCATTATTTTAACTGTGTGTGTACTAATTCGTGTGTCAACTAGAAAATGAAAAATTGAAAACAAACTATGCGAACCAATTTTTTTTTTCCTCTTTTTATTCTCTTTTCTTTCAAGTTTCCTCTTTCTTGTACCACTCTCACACCCAATAAGAAATGTTAGAAAATCATTATTCGATTAATAAAATGGCATTGGTAGGTAATACTTATCTAATTGGCACAAAAACCGCTAATAGTAGTTGCCTTACAATAAACTTTTATTTTATATCTTGGTGAGCATAATTAACAATTTGTACACCTTGATTGACATTGACATGCAGAGAAGATCAAGGATAGAAGCAATGGAGATGTAGCCATTGACACGTATCACCACTACAAGGTATGTCTACTTCAAAGTATTTGTATTTTCTTAATTAAAAAAATAATATGGAATTCATAATTTTAAGACACAAGTAATCGAATAATAAATTATGGATTAAATTGTTTATTTTTCATTTCTAAAACTGATTATTACGTACGTACACTTATATAAAAAACTAATACTTTTGTTTTATATTAATGGGCAGTAAAAATATAAAGTAAGTAATAAAGCAAACTGATCACTGATTACTTGAATAGAGAATAAGATTATATGGACCTGACATTAAAAAAAAAATCAATTATAACTGAAAGTATAATAAGTAAAAATTAAATAGACTCATGGGAGTAGTTTTTTTATTTTGATTTTGAGTTTTGGTGTAATAAAAAATTAATATATTGTTGTCCATATATTTTTATAGGAAGATGTTGGGATAATGAAGGATATGAACTTGGATTCATACAGATTCTCCATATCATGGTCTAGAGTATTGCCAAGTAAGTCAAATGTTGATCAATAACTATTTTCGACTAAAATTTAATCTTATTAAATGTTTCACTTAATTTAACTGTTTAATTTGATGTTTTTATAAATCGTTTGTCTACAACAGAAGGAAAGCTCAGTGGTGGTATAAATCAAGAAGGAATCAACTATTACAACATAATTATAATTAATTAAACATAATTAATTATCAAGAAGGAATCACTTTGATTTCTGCCATATCTTTTTGTTGATAATCATAATTAATTAAACATCAACAAATATAGGTATACAACCATTTGTGACTCTTTTCCATTGGGATCTCCCCCAACCTTTAGAAGATGAGTATGGTGGCTTCTTAAGCCCTCTCATAGTGTGAGTTTTTGAAACATAGCTTATTGTTAGTTTATATATATATATATATATATATATATATATATATATATATAATTTTAATTTGTTAAATATTTATTTCAATTTCCAGAAAAGATTTTCGAGACTATGCAGAAATTTGCTTCAAAGAATTTGGTGATAGGGTGAAGTATTGGGTTACTTTGAATGAGCCATGGAGCTACAGTCAAAATGGCTATGCAAATGGACGAATGGCACCAGGTCGTTGTTCTAGTTGGTTGAACCCAAATTGCACTGGTGGTGATTCAGCGATAGAGCCTTATTTGGTTACACACTACCAACTTCTTGCTCATGCAACAGTCGTCCATATGTACAAGACAAAGTATCAGGTTTGTTACTTAATTTGTTGAGAACCTCATAGCTCAAAGGGTTGTTAAACTCTACTATATTAATTTTTAGCAAGTTAGCATGGTTCCAAGAATTAGCAAAAGAATTATTACTAAGTGTTGCTTTACATTTTTGTTTTAGAAATTGAATAGTAATAATATATTAAAATATTTAAATATTGTGTATGCAGACATCTCAAAAAGGTTTAATAGGCATAACCTTAGTAGCTAACTGGTACCTGCCACTATCAGATTCCAAATCAGACCAAAAAGCTGCTGAAAGAGCAATTGACTTCATGTATGGATGGTAAGAGATCTTGTTCCCCTTTCTTATTTCATTATGGTTCATCTTCAAATAGCACATGCATGTGAACATGAAAAACAAAAACAAAAAATCTTATGTCTATGGTTTACAAAAGAAAGGACCATGGCATGATATTAGGATTTATTATCATTGCTTTTCAACGACTTGTAAACATTTCTCCTTCACATTGAGGGCATATATATTTAGGCCAAATATTTTTTGTGATGAGGGTTGATGAATTTGTGAGCAAAAAATTTGAATTGAAAGTTAACTAATTTCAGGTTTATGGATCCACTAACATTAGGAGACTATCCCAAAAGTATGAGATCCCTCGTTGGAGCACGGTTACCAAAATTTAGTACAAAGCAGACTAGGCTACTCATTGGTTCATTTGATTTTATTGGTCTAAACTATTACTCTTCAACCTATGCCTCTGATGCACCTCAACTAAGAAATGCTAAACCTTGCTACTTAACAGATTCTTTGGTCAGTCCTGCATGTAAGGAACCAATTTGCTACCATTTTATCAATTCTATAATTTGCTTATATATTGAATTTAATCATGGTTGACAATGGTGTGTCTTTTATAATCATGTTTAATTGCAGTTGAGCGCAATGGGAAACCCATAGGCATAAAGGTACATATCTATATATACACCTAAGCATCTATCAACTTTGTAAGCTTAATTCATTTTTAAAATTTGTAACAAACGTCTTTCAATAACTGTGCAGATTGCTTCTGATTGGTTGTATGTTTATCCAAAAGGAATCCGTGACCTTTTGTTATACACCAAGGAAAAGTACAATAATCCTTTGATTTACATCACTGAAAATGGTAATAAGACTTATCTTCATTTCAATTTTGGTTTCCTTGAATGTAATAACATACTTCATTGTATACGATTTTTAAAAATTTGTCGGATCAAAGGTATGTGACAATTTGTCTTGAATATCAATTAGCCGCAGATCGGCTAACTTTCAAAACGGTGATTCCCTTTTCTTCAAGCGATTACGCCAAGGAAGGAACTCTGTTCCTTAGCTATGGGTCCCGTAACTCACTCCAGAAAGGTTTAAGTCGATGAACTAAGATAAAAACTGGGACATAAAGGCAAACTAAAATGCGGATAAAAGCTTGAGCGAAAATTATAAGTTGTTTGTTTGATTGATTGATTGATTCTTAAATGTATGTACAACTTGGGTATTTATAGTAGCAACTAAGAACTACTCCTATCTGCCACGTTCAGTTGGCTAACACTGATACATTCCTAGTTGGCAGTTATTCGGCTGAGTCGTGCCATGCTCCACTAACCACGATCCTAAAAACTAGGCGCATTAGTACATTATGGCCACGTCACTTCAACCAACGGTCCTCTTTATGCAAATATCTCCTCGATTCCTCGCCACTCCTAAAACCATGGAGAACAATCTTGACCGGTTTTCCCTTGGATATTTATTTAATTCAAAATTACTTCCACGTCATTCGGCTCGTGGAGCAAGAATCTGATCCCATACGTGACTCCATGCTATCCCCATGGGCCTAAATATCTTCCTTGAAGCCCAATAAGTCCAAGGCCCATGTATAGCTTCCGGTTTCTTGCTTTCGACTCTATCAGCTGCCATGCCATATCGACTGGTAAGCACATCGGCTGACGTCCAATCGGCTATTCGATCTATTCGACTGGGACTAGCTTCGGCTGGTTCTGATGAATATTTTGGGTGTAAACAATTACCCCCCTACGCTGTCTTAGCCATAACACCCTAGGTTTAGGCTGGGGCGGCGTAATGATTTAAGTCAAATCACCCTTTTGAATCATGAATGCGAGGTCATCCATTAACAACAACTTTTGAATAGTGTAATGGCTAATCCTCATCCATCCGATTTATTCGCCTTTAAACCCCACTATCAGTGATTTACTTTTCCTTTCAACATATATTGTTTGCTTACTCAATCAGCTAACCATTGTTTTCCATAGGACCCCCAATCACAAGCCGAAGAGACTGGCTATGAAGCTCCCCAGATGCCTTCGCCTCCTACAGCCTCGCATGATGCCTATTTCGTAAGAAGAGCCGATTTAAGTATTTCACCTCATCGACCTCTTCTCGCTGGTCTCTCTCCTACTTCCAATCATCTGGAGAGAGTTGATGCAGCCCTAATGGGGGAAATACCAACCAGCAGGGAGCAGGTTGCCCATCTGAGAACTTCTTTATTTAACCTGTCTAATTCTACCGACATCCTCGCGCTAGCCAAGAGGTGTACAATACCTTGGCTCTTCAACTGAACAACCTGTCTCACCAATACGGGCGCTCCAAGGAGGTTCATGACGTGACATCTCATGATCTCAAAAGACTGAAGGACCTTCAGGAACAAAAGGCTCAGTTCCAAACCTCTTTCCTATTGTTGGAGAAGGAGCGTCAGGAAGCCCTAAGCCAGCGCCAGAACAAAGATGATCGGCTAGCCGTTCTATCGGCTGAGCTGGAGAGGATCAAGAAGGAGATAGCAGAGTTGACCCCTCAATCGGCTGCTTTAATTGAGAAACTCCGCTCCAACTCTCAACAACGTTATGATTTGTTCAAGCAATCTTCCTATTTGGATCGTGATTTGGCGGTACTAAGCGCTCAGAAGACAGGCCTAGAAAAAGATCTTGAAACTAGCAACGCTGGGTTTGCTGAGGCCAATCAAGCCTGGCACTCCTTCAAGCATCAACTAGAGGAGGTTAGGAAACAGGAAGCTGTCGTAACAGCCGATCCTTCAACCAGTCAGCAAGGCGATCTTGAAGGTGCTGTTGTTTCCCCAGTGGAGGCATTAGCTGAAGTGCCAGCAGCAGAACCTACCCCAGATATAGCTGTAGCTTCGGCTACGACTGATGCTCTTGCATCGTCAGCCGATCCAGGTCCTGCCCAGGTTGAAGAAAAATCAAGTGATGCACCTGAGGCTGCAGCTCCCTAGTTTCACATTTAAGCTTTTGTAATCTTGGCTAGGTGGCCAGCCTGTGGTCACCACAAACAATTTTACTTTTATGCTAATGCACTTGCTTTTAATCCTCCAATATGCCTTCCCACATAGTGGGGTAATATCTCTTAAGATGTTTTCCATTGATGCTTCTATTTAGTTCTTCGCCTTGTATGTTGGCTAGCCGATAAGCACCACCATGATAAGCTTTGCTAACAATGAATGGCCCTTCCCAATTTGGTGACCATTTCCCAAACTTAGGATCCTTGATCCCAATAGGTAGTATGGTTTTCCAAACAAGGTCTCCTTCAACAAACCTTTTTGGCTTCACATGTTTGTTGTAAGCCCTAGCCATTTTTTGCTTGCTATGCTCAATTTGATATAAGGCCATGAGTCGATCTTCGTTAACCGAATCTAACTCCATTAACATGGCCTGTTGATATTCATCCAAGCTTAGCAGGTTTTGCTTTGCTCTTAGTGAAGTAACATTTATTTCTAAGGGTAACACTACATCTTGGCCATATGTTAGCCGATACGGAGTAAATCCAGTCGCACTACACTTGGAATTCCTCACGGCCCACAATGCCTCATTCAGTGTTTCATGCCATTTCCTTGGCTTATCCTCAATGTTCTTCTTGATTATGTCAATAAGAACTTTGTTGGTTGCCTCGACCGCCCATTGGCTTGAGCATAATAAGGGATGAGTGAATTAACTTAATCCCAAATTGTTGAAGGCCACCACTTTCTCCCGGTGAACATAGTGCCTTGATATGTGGTGATGGTTTGGTATTCCAAATCTATAGATGATTTGGCATTGTATAAACCTAATCACCTCCTCCTGAGTCACATTCACCATCGGCTGGGCTTCTACCCACTTGGTGAAGTAGTCAGTCGCTACTATGATAAACGCATGCCTCTTGGACGAAGGTGGATAGATTTTGCCTATTAAATCCATTGCCCATCCCCTGAATGTCCAAGGTTTTATCACTGGGTGGAGGTTTTCACGAACCCTTTGAATTGGACCATGCGGCTGACACGCCTCACATCCTTTGGCATATTGATAACAATCAGCCGTAATGGTAGGCCAATAATATCCATGTCTGTATATTAGCCATTTCATTGTGGGTTCAGCCCTGTGAGATCCACAGATTCCTTCATGTACTTCCCCCATGACCTTCATGGATTCCTCTTTATCAATACACTTAAGTAGCACTCCATTGATGGCTCTCCTGTAAACTTCATTGTCTACCAATACGTACTTGAGTGCTCTCTGCTTGAGCTTGAAGTCAGTACTGCTTGAAGGATCTTTAAGATAGTCGATTAACTCTTGTTTCCAAGAGTCGATCGCTCCTATTGGTGCACATTCCCAGATTGGGTACTCTTCATGTTTTACTTCGACTATCATGTCTTTGTACCCTGAGGCCTGTTGAGCCAAATCATTAGCCTCTTCATTCTCTTCCCTAGGGATGTGTTTGTACATCTTGCATCAAAGAAACAAGCGCAGTAGCTTGCTAGCCATTTCATAGCACTCTTTTAAGTTAGGGTTATTACATCTATATTCCCCAGTTAGCTGTTTTATCACCAACTGTGAATCTCCTATAATTTGAACATAATTTGCTTTCATGGCTGCCAAGATCTTAAGCCCCAAAATCAAGGCTTCGTATTCTGCCTGATTATTAGAATTCCCAAGATCCAGCTGACACATGAATTTCCAATTTTTCCCTGCTGGGTCCGTAATGGTGATGCCAGCACCTACCCCCTTTTGCGTTCTTGACCCGTCAAACGTCAGCACCTAAGGTTTCAAGTTTATACATGCAACGTGTTCGGCTAATGGGTCATTGACTTCGACACAAGGGTGTTGAGCCAGAAAATCGGCTACTGCCTGGCCTTTCATTGCTCTCAATGGAACGTATTTTAACGCGAAAACATTTAACTTAATGGCCCACTTCATCAGTCGACCCTGTAAGACAGGCCTATTAAGTAAATACCTAATAATATCAATTTTGCACAAAACCAATATTTCCTTAGGTAACAAATAATATTCGAGTTTTGTACAAGCATAGAACAATGATAAACATAATTTCTCAATAGGGGTGTATCTGGTTTCTGCATTATTCAAGGTGCGGCTGAGATAGTATACAGCTCTTTCAGTCCCATCCTCGGCATCCTGCGCGAGCAGGCAGCCGATTGACTCTTCTTCTGCAGCTATATACAATTTGAGTGGCCTTCCTGACACCGGAGGTGTTAGCACAGGAGGTCTGGCCAACCCTTGCTTAATTTGATCAAAGGCCTGTTGTTGCTCCTTCCCCCATACCATATCATCCGTATCCTTTAATTTCAGTAGAGGGGAAAAAGCCTTCATTTTCCCAGCCGAATTGGCTATGAACCTCCTTAGGAAATTGATCTTGCCAATCAAACTTTGCAATTCCTTCTTGTTCCTAGGCGGTCTGGCTTCCAAGATAGCTTTCACCTTGTTCTTGTCTACTTCTATTCCTTGATAATGGACCAAAAATCCTAGGAAATTACCAGCTGCCACTCCAAAAGCACATTTGGCCGGATTCATTTTCAGCCCATGGGCTCGCATCCTCTTTAGGGCCTGCTCTAGATCAACTAGGTGGCTTTCAAAACCCTCAGACTTGACCACCACGTCATCTATGTATACTTCCATGGTTTTGCCGATCAAGTCATGAAAAATGGAGTTCATGGCCCTTTGATAAGTGGCTCCTGTGTTCTTGAGCCCGAAAGGCATGACCACACATTCATAGATCCCCAATGCTCCTGGGCACCTGAAGGCTGTCTTGTGAGTATCTTCTTTCGCTAGAAAGATCTGGTTATACCCTGAGTATCCATCCATAAAGGTGAGAATACCATGTGTGGCTGCCGCATCGACTAACATGTCGACCCACAGGCATAGCATACTCATCCTTTGGGTGGCCAAGTTCAAGTTCACGTAGTCTATACATACTCTTATCGGCCATTCTTCTTGACAACGAGGACTATATTAGATAACCATTCAACATACCTGGCCGTTCTTATAAAGCCCGCCTTGATAGTCTTTCAATTTTGACTTTAATTTGAGGCATCGGTTGGGGATTGAACTGCGAGGCGCTGCTTGAGCGGTTTGTATCCTGCTTTGATAGGCAACTTTGTGTTCCACCAACCTTCTCGCCAAACCAGGCATTTCGAAGTAATTCCAGGCAAAGCAATCTTTGTACCGCTGGATTAATTCGACTATCCTGCCCCGCTTGTCTTCCTCAAGCAACCCACTCACCTTCACGATTCTGGGTTGTTCTGGCGTACCCAAATTGATCTCAATTAAAGGATCCTCTGCCTCAAATGCAGGAGCCGTCTTGTGAAGAGGGGAGTCCAATTCCATAGGCTCGGCTGCACACACCTTATCAGGCTTAGTTGCCGCACCTTCCTCCCTGGAGAGTAGTACCTCCTCTTCCTCTGCAGTGTCATAATCTTCCATCATGGCATCCATCTATTTGGACTCGGCCTTAAATATTTCTAGCCGACCCAAAAGGTCTTCGAGTACCTGAGATGCCCTAATCATTAGTTACCTGCGCATTGGGCCGTGGTTCGGCCTGAGATCTTAGCTTGAATCCCTCATTAGTAAGGTTGCATGCTTTCCATACCCCTTCCTCATAATCCTCGGGGATGGCAATAGGACCTAGGTGTGGGGAATAGAACAGGGCTTCCAACATTTTTACTTCAGCCGAAAAGGGGTTCTTATCTGCTTCGACTGTCTCCACGTTGTCTCCAACCCAAAACATAAGCTTCTGATGAAGAATGGAGGGGACACACTGACTTGTATGAATCCAATCCCTTCCCAGGATCACGCTATAGGAAGGTTTGCCATCAACTACAAAGAAAGCTGCTTTGATAGTCTTGGGGCCTACTGTGATTTCGGCTATCAAGACTCCAAGTGCCCTGGAAGGTTCCCCCAGGAAGTTGGACATTTTCATGTTGGTGGGAACTAGGTCCTCAAGACTCTTCCCCAGTTTTCTCATGGTTGTCACAGGCATGACGTTTAGCACAGCCCCTTCATCCACGAAGACCCTTCCAAAAATCTTCCCGTTGATATAGGCTTTGATATAAAGGGGCTTCAGATGTTTCATCATTTCTTCTGTAGGTTTCTCAAACACTACCTTGGTGACCTCATCAGCCGGTGTATCGGCTAACGCAGCCCATTCTGTCTCCTCAAGAAACACGTCCCCCTCCAAACCTCCTGGTGTGGGTTGTTTGCCCGAATTTCTCGGGAATAAGTCGATAGCCTCTATCTCACCACCGGCCATCACCTCTCTTCATTGAACAGGAGATCCAACAAGGAGTCTTCCATGATATCATCTTGTTCCCGGTGCATCTGCGGGATCATCGAACCTTCTATAGTGATCGCTTCTTCATCTACATCGATTGCGGCGATCGACCCTCGCCAGGAGCGTGTTCCTGCTCAAGAATTGGCTCTACTTTTTGGGCACTTCTTCTTCCACCTCTTCACCTCTAACTTCGGAAAGCCTTATCCAATGCTTCATTAACGCTTTTAAAGGAATCTCCCTCTTCTCACTATTCTTTACATCGGCTATCATCTGCAGAGTTTGTTTCATCCTCTGGATAGACCTCATTCTCTCAGATCCTTCTCTTTTGGGTTCTTGACAAAGACTACCGGTATCGCTTTTTGTCCGTGGCATACTTATTCAAGAACCAAAGTGTCTTTCTGCGACATTAGCCGGGGTTTCACATTCTCTGTGTCTTTAACTTCTCATCATTCCTCATTGTTATCTTTAGGGAGGACATTCCTCCTTCTACATTGAACTCGGCTACCCTTCTCTTATCCTTGGGAATAGGCTCCTCATCAATCCTGGGTAAAGATAGCCTACCACTTTCTCTAATGGTTAGCCGATCTTGCCCCCGCTTTTTGTGATAGGTGCCTTGCCTTTCTCTTTGTCGAGCTTCCTGTTAGGGACCGCCATGTGTAATGTATTGCTTCACTAATTCTGGGTGAGCCTACCTGGTTTGGGTGGCTTGCCCGCACTGTGTCCTACCTCTGGTTGGGGCTTTCCCAACCTGTCAAAGACAGAAGCCCTGGCAGCCTGAGGTCTCAGTCGATCAATATGGGTTGAATCGGCTGATCCCTTTTTTGGCCTCCAGACTTGTTGCACAGATATTCTGTGCTTGTGGCTGGGCCCTTCGTCATTAAGCCCCGAGAATGAGACCATACCTATCCCAAGGGCAGGGAAAGGATCAGTATCCACTGTCATTTCCGCGATTCCTTTGTCTGCAAGCTTGAACCTCCCCTCCTTTATCCCCTTCTGAATGGCCTTCCTGAAAACCATGCAATTTAGAGTTGCGTGATTATAAGAGTTGTGCCACTTGCGGTATTTCTGTCCTTTAACTCCTCGGCGGTGGGATTTTATGCCCATCCAAAGAAATTGAATTTGCTTATCCTTAAGCAAGTAGTCAAAGATCCGGTCTGCCTTGGAGATATCAAAGGAGTATTCTGTCCTGCCATCTCCTGAACTTGGCTCTTTTCCTTTGGCAGCTCTTAGGGCAGGGCAACTATAGCCTTTACCCTTCACTATTTCGGCTACCATGATGTCTGCCGTGGAATCGGCTGAATCATCATCAGAGTCTTCAGCTTCTACAATGGATGCCAACTGAGGGCCTCTCCCCCTACTGGCTCGCTTCTTTTCCTTCTCCTGGATAAATTGCTCAATGCGCATAGCTCTTGAGACCAACTGGTTGAGGTCAATGCAAGCTTGGCCTACTAGTTTTTCCTTGAGTTGAGGATGCATGCTGCTAATAGCCATGGCTGCATATTCGCCTCGTGGAATCCATCAACATTTCCCACCCATTTTCCCGAACCTTTCCCCAAAATCGCCAGCCGATTCATCTCCCTGTTGTCTCAGGTTCCTGAGATCAGCCGCAGTGACTTCGGGTTGGGGCCAGTAGAATCTGTAATGGAAGCACCTCTCCATGTCTGACCATGTTTGTATAGAATTAGGTGGTAAAGAGGAATACCATGTAAATCTTTGTCATTAAGTGACAAGGGGAACAAGCGCAATTTGTGGTATTCATTCTGGTTCCCTTCACCACATTGGGCGATAAACCCGCCTACATGCTCCATAGTCGATTTGCCATCTTCCAGGAGAAAGTAGCGAAATCTGAGTCTTATATCCCCTAGGCGGAGGTACCAATCTATCCACCCACTTAGGGTATGGTTTCTGTAGATTGGGCGATCCAAAGGCTTCATTGCACACCAAAGTATTTCTTGATGGTGTACGCAATGACGGCCGGAGTCTAGCATTGTGAACCCACTGGCCTCACTTCTCCCAAAGTGGGAGCGGCCGATGCGTGGTTCTTTGTCTCCAAGTTGGGGATGTGCCTGAGATGCTTGTTACGGAGGATTGGGGTAGCCTGGTTGATTAAACAATGGAGGTGGATAAACCCCCATGGTCGCTCCATGTTCCTTCACCAGGTGCCTGTATTGAGTTCCAGGCACACTTGTGTTAAATGGTAGAGGTGGGATTTGTCCCCATGACTGCTCTGCCATCAAACCAGGTGCCCTTGGAGGAGTTGACCCCATTTGAGCGCCTGCAGATACTTCAGGATAGGATGGGTAGAATGGAAGGTTAGCCGATACAGGTGGAACATAGTTCCATGGCTGCTGACTTGCATATCCCCCAGGTGGTCTTATACCACCCAATCCTGTACCAAGAGTTTGCCCCCAGGTGTCTTTGTGGGTTAGTCGCTGCAATGCCAGAACCATAAAGCTGAGCACATGGCATAGCTTGCGGCATACCAATTGGTCCCACTGCATCCGGTGGCCTCCTAGCCATCTGCACCTGTCCAAAATGAAGATTAGCCTGGTTGTTCGCGTCATTCACCACCTGTTTCCCTCCAGCGTTCAACGTAGCAAAAGCACCATGCTGGGAATTAATTGGATTAGAAGGTACATGTCCTATATTCGGTTGAACCTGAGTAGGTCCGGCCTGAATGTAGGTAGACTGAACTTGCTGTGCACCTGCCTGAGTCATGTTAGGCTGAACCTGAATTGGTCCCGCCGGGGCTGCACTCGGCTGGATGACGAGTCCTGCCTGGGTAGGGTACCCCACTTGCGTTGGGATAGCAGAATTGATAGAGCCTTCACTTGTGTGAGCCCTCCTGGCCTCTATCTCCCTGGCTTGCTGCACTTCGTTATGTACCATAGGTTTCACAATATCGGCCAATTGTTGTGACACTTGGTACATGATATCATTGATTCCCAAATCAAGTTGTTGGCGTATAAACGAAGTGGTCATCACCACCGGGGTCTCATTGAGCTCGTTGGGTTGAGTTTCAGCCTCTATTTCCGCTTGTACTTGCTCTGCTGGTGGAACATTGCTTCCACGGGATGGGCTTCCCTCAATCGGTTTTCTGGGATTGCTCTTTGCCGTCATATTGCTCAAACTCTTGCCCGAACGCAAGTGCATACGCCACTGGTAATCCTGACCTGGGGATTCGAACGTGTTGATTCGTTCACCTTTGGTCCCACTGGGCGTGCCAATTTTGTTGTCTTGAATATCAATTAGCCGCAGATCGGCTAACTTTCAAAACGGTGATTCCCTTTTCTTCAAGCGATTACGCCAAGGAAGGAACTCTGTTCCTTAGCTATGGGTCCCTTAACTCACTCCAGAAAGGTTTAAGTCGATGAACTAAGATAAAAACTGGGACATAAAGGCAAACTAAAATGCGGATAAAAGCTTGAGCGAAAATCATAAGTTTTTTGATTGATTGATTGATTCTTAAATGTATGTACAACTTGGGTATTTATAGTAGCAACTAAGAACTACTCGTATCTGCCACGTTCAGTTGGCTAACACTGATACATTCCTAGTTGGCAGTTATTCGGCTGAGTCGTGCCATGCTCCACTAACCACGATCCTAAAAACTAGGCGCATTAGTACATTATGGCCACGTCACTTCAACCAACGGTCCTCTTTATGCAAATATCTCCTCAGATTCCCTCGCTCAGCTCCTAAAACCATGGAGAACAATCTTGACCGGTTTTCCCTTGGATATTTATTTAATTCAAAATTACTTCCACGTCATTCGGCTCGTGGAGCAAGAATCTGATCCCATACGTGACTCCATGCTATCCCCATGGGCCTAAATATCTTCCTTGAAGCCCAATAAGTCCAAGGCCCATGTATAGCTTCCGGTTTCCTGCTTTCGACTCTATCAGCTGCCATGCCATATCGACTGGTAAGCACATCGGCTGACGTCCAATCGGCTATTCGATCTATTCGACTGCGACTAGCTTCGGCTGGTTCTGATGAATATTTTGGGTGTAAACAGGGGCAATAAATTTTTTTACTTTGTGGGGTGAATTGCCCCCAATCCACTATGAGTGGATCCACCACTGCTTAGTATTTTTGTGTCAACATTAATTAGTGGCTTCAATTGTTAAGTATGTCGATGAAACAAAAAGGGGGTATATTGGGTAACGGGTAGGAACCACTACTAATCTCACTTTGGTTTGATGTTCCGCATTGGAACCGCTCTAGTGTTCAACCTATAGTAGTAGTTTATTCTTCAAAACCACTACTAGTGGGTATCATAGTGTATCAATTCCATACTAGGGAACCCCGACACAAAGTGAGTTTCTTTATAAAAAATAACACACTATAATTTACTCAATTGGTTTTATATCATGTACTTGTATGAATAAACGTTCATATAAAGCTTTATTAATTCAAATACATGAAGCACGCTATAGTTGGTTAACATGTTCTACCTAGACTTGTAAGGCCTTGCGTAGCAGGTCTTGCAAATCTTGGTGCAACATGTTATTCCAATAGTCTACACCAGGTGTCTATGTCATAAAGCTTGATAGGATACATTGTAATAAGTTGTTTAAACAAAATTTGTACAATAATAGGGCATATATACCTACAAGTAACTAATAGAGATACTATTCAGGAGCTGAGGAAAAAAATACAACAAAAAAATTTTAAAAAACACACACGACACTTCTTGTTTGCTTCAAGTTTCCTCTATTGCAGGTTGAACTATGCAAATATTCTCAATTTTTGTAGTAGTCAAATTTCCAGCATTTGACCCATGCAATTTGCAAAAGAACCCTCCACATTTTTGCAATATCCACACATGTTAGATGCTCGAAGCTTTCGTGCAGAAACAGAGGTTTGGGTCTTTAAGGAGGAAATATGGGGAACCGCATATAAGTACCATCTTTCATTTTCAAAAAACCCTAGCAAAAAAAGAGTTAGGGTTTCACAAAAACGAAGAACGTAATAGAAACAAAAAATTAAGGTTTGAGAGAAACAAAGAACTTAAAGGAAACAAACCAAAAGAAAGAACTAATTTAGGGTTTGAGGAAAACAAAGAACTTACAAAGACACAAACCTAAGCAAAGAAACAATTTAGGGCACGTTACAAATGATAACGAAGATGCAGACAACCTATTATGATGGTTGAGTGTTTCTAAACAAAGATGCAGAAGTCACAGTACATGCATTCATAATTGTGCAAAATTTATGTTAACTTTTAAAATTATTTATTTTTAAGCTTTAAAGGAGTTATCCCTTGCTCCTACGTATCTCTGGTGCGATGGAGAACCCAAAGCTTACATAGTTTTTGGGTAAAAAATGATTGTATGTTGATCAATTTTTTTTAGTTTAAAAGAGTAGGTTTTCTGGATAACCAAACATGAAACATATCCCAATTAAGTAATTATCACTAACAACCTATTTTTATGATTGAAAATTCATGGGTGCTCACATCGTCCAAATAGAAAGCAGATCTCGTGTGGACATCACTAACAACCTAATTTTATATTTGAAAGTTTAAGAGTGCTTTCAATGACCAAACGAAAACTAGATCCCAAGTGGTCATACTAACAACGTATTTTATATGTTTTGAAACTTAAATAATTATTTTTTAATGAAATAAACTTAAAAAATTATTGAAGTAATTGGGTTTCGATTTGTTTGATACGGTAATAACATTTGTTTCAAATTGATTTTATATTTCTAAAGTTAAAACCAACTCTCATAACTATTGCAACAATAAAAACACGTACAAAGTTGTTTCAAAAAAAAAAACACGTACAAAGTTTGAAATATTATTTATTGTTTCTGCTTCATATTTATTACTTTTTATTTTGATTTGAGTTCATTTTAAATATTAAAAAAAAACTTATAGTGTCATAAAAAAAAACTTACTGTCAGGTCAGTTTACCCTGATCCAGTCGTACACAACAATATACAGAAAATGGAAACTGATTTTGCAGTGGACAAAATTGAAACAAGGGAAAAATGTGATTTTGGTCCCTGTAATTTGACCGAAAATCAGTTTTGGTCCCTGTATTTTTTTTTTCCAAACTTGTCCTTGTAATTTGATTTTCCGTCACTTTTCATCCCTGACGTCATTGGTCCGTTTAAAAAATTTGAAGTGGCAAATGGCAGACACACATGGCACCACGTGGACACACGTGGCAAGTCACACAGCCAATGTCCTTCCACCTGCTATTGTTTTTTAATTAAAAAAATCAGAAAATAGGTTTATCAGAAATTGGTTTTTGGTGTTCGACATTTTTCGTCCCTGACTTTAGCTCTGCGACACTGCGAGATTCTTCATGCGATCGGGACCACCATTGCATGTTGTCTCCGCGATTCGAAGGCCATCAACAGTGGAGAATACAACGTGAGGGTCAATTGCTTCTTGAGGTATGTGTTTTTTGTCCGATTACGCCTTCCCAGCATGTGTAGGGAATATTTTAGGGTTTTTGACAATTGATTTTGTGAGGACGAAAGCAGGGTTTCTGACACATGTATTTACTGTACCGTTTAACAGGATGAGCTTCAACGTCGTTTTTCCCCACGTGGTCAATTTGCGAGGGACAAAAATGTGTTTTACAGGGGTGGGTCTGTTACTGTGGTGTCTAATGTTGATTTAGACAAATGGAGTTACTTTGAAGCTGTTGGGTACTTGAAAGAATCGGGGAATGACAAGTGTTTTAGATTGTGGAAGAAAATCGATGGTATAGATGGGGATTTCAAAAGAATTCAGGTTGATTCAGAAGCAATGGAGCTAGCTTTATATTGTGTGAGCAACAACTATGAGTGTCACTTATATGCTGAGCTCGATGTGAGTGACATTTTTCCAAGGTTATCAAAACCGGACCGGACACTGACCGGTGTAGGCACTGGTTCAAGGTTCAAAGGTTGGACCGGGGTCGAACCGGGGTCGGACCGGATATGAATTAAATTAAATTTTTAAAATTTTTAATATAACATATAAAACACTAATAAACAAAAAATAACATAATATTCATAACATCACGACATAAAAAATTAAACTCCGCTTAAAATGTTATACGTCAACATATAACATGCAAAAATTACATATTAAACTAAAACAAATATGTTATTATAACATTCTAATATTCAATAATCACAAATACTGTAATGTAAGTACTCTTATAATAATATTATATATAAATTAATTTTAAATTTTACTATAATATTTAATTTAATCCATCAACGTGAAAAAATGGATAAAAAATCTCTTATGTGTCAAAAATAATGTTATTTACCATTTTTTAAATTTTTTTTTCTGAACCGTCCGGTTCCTGGTTTTGGCCAGTTTTTTTTACCGGTTTTCTGATTTTTAGGTCGGTTCTTGTGCAATCTGGTTTTGAGGTTCAATCGGACCGAACAGGGTGTTCGGTTCTCGGTTCAACCGGTCGAACCGGCCAGTCCGATCCGGTTTTGACAACTATGCATTTTTCAGACTGTAGCTAATCTTGTATGTACTGATTTGGGTGTGAATGATGAGTATGAACCAGAGTATGAGAGCAGTAGTGATGATGGTGCTAAAGGTGTTACATTTGGTGACAGTGAGGAAGAGTGGTTGAGGGATGAAGATGATGGGTTTGGTGTAGGGGATTTGCCAGAAATTGATCAAGGAATTGGCAAAGTGAAGAGACTTGAAAAGTTGGTTCCCTGTAAAAAGAAGAATGAACTCATAGCAAGTGAGGAACCAAGTGGTAAAAGTCAGTTTGATGAAGAAATAGAAGATGAATATGTTAGTGATGAATTAGGCAGCAGTGATCCTGATGAATCTGATGATGAATATAGACCAAGGTATGAAAAGTTTAGAAGGGAGCAGCTGAACAAAGACTATCAGTTTAAAGTATGTATGGAGTTCAATTCTCTTACTAAATTTAAGGATGCAATCATAGAATGGTCAGTATTGAATGAGAGGGAAATTAAATTTGTAAAAAATGACAAAGTCAGAGTAAGGGTAGTGTGTAAGGTCAAATGTGGGTTTTTGGCCCTGACCAGCAAAGTGGGGGATAGACACACGTATCAAATGAAAAGATGGGTGGGTACTCACACGTGTGCTAGGGTTCTTAATAATAGGTCAGCAAAATCCAAGTGGGTGGCCAAATCTGTGGCTAATAAATTGTACACATGTGAGAAGGTAAAGGTGGCTGAGATAATAAGTGACATGAGAAGGATTTATGCTGTAGGGATCACAACAGGCAGAGCATGGAAGGCAAAACAAATGGCAAAACAGATCGTGGAAGGGGATGCAGCCAGGCAATATTTAATGTTATGAAGGTATGCTGCTGAGATGAAAAGGGTTTGTGCTAGGAATACTATCAAGATCAATGTAGAGAGACCCACACTAAGTATTCAACCAAGGTTTGGTAGCTTTTACTTTTCTTTTGATGGATGAAAAACGGGATTCATAGCAGCATGTAGGCCATTTATTGGAGTAGATGGCTGCCATCTTAAGACAAGGTATGGAGGGCATCTTCTCATAGCAGTAGGGAGAGACCCTAATGACCAATATTTTCCATTGGCCTTTGGGGTGGTTGAAACCGAGACTAAAGAGTCTTGGAGATGGTTTCTGACCTTGCTGCTAGAGGACATAGGTGTTGATAAAAGATGGGTTTTTATATCTGGAAAGAGGTCTACACAGTGATAGATTTAGGATTGATGTATTTTGGCTTTAGTTTGTTTATGTACTTAAAGTGCTATGCACTTTGGCTTTAGTTTATGTACTTAAAAGTGCTATGCACTTTGGATTTGGTTTATGTACTTAAAGTGCTATGTACTTTTGGATTTAGTTTTTTGCTTATGCCTTCTGTATGCACATTATGCACATTCAAGGTGCACATTTTGGAAATGAAAGTTCTGTTTGGTTTGTTTATTCACATCCAAGTTCAGTTTTACTCCCATTGGATTTAACCAAAATCATTGCATGAGAAACAAGTCTCAAATTCAGGTTCATTCCCACTGACAGAAACATTGCATTTAACTAAAATTGGTGTTACATTGATAGTACTAACTTGGTGTTACATAGCATACCCTAAACAAACATACCCTCCAAACAAACATCCCTAAACAAATTTCTTTCACATAACATCCCTAAATCCCTAAACATTACCAAACTTGATCAACCAAAGCCCCTCTCAATCCCTTATAGTTACCATAATTTAAGTAAAACAGAAAAAACAACACAACAAATCATCATGGCAGCCACGAGCCGATTATTTCTGCTCATCGCACAATCCAGCTTCTTCTTCAACTTGTCCACCTTCTTTGACACACATTCCTTGCCAAACTCCTTTGCAAAATCCTTAGCAAATTGCTTAGTAAATTCATCAGCAAAATCTTTAGCAAATTCCTTAGAAAAATCCTTAGCATGGTCCATAGCAAAATCCCTAGCAAACTCCCTATTGTAATCCTTGAAATCCTTTAACAAATCCTTCATTTTGCCAGAACAGCTACAGCGACCAGCAATGTTGTTGGAAGAATTAGGCACTTCATTGTAAATCTCCAACTCATCATCCCAGACAAAGAGCTTGCAACATTCATCAGCCTACAAAAAGTTTGCAACATTCATCAGCCTACAACAACAACCCCAGAACGAGCAAATTTGTGGGTTCTCCAAAATTTACAAAAAACCCAAAACGCAAACAAAGAAGAAAGAAAAATGATAAATGAGAAAGGGTAAATAGCATAGATACTCAAACATAGTTGATGCACCTCCAAAATTTCGTCTTAGGGTTTTCACTGGTGTTGGCAACCCACAAACGCATCACCTCCTTACAGCCACACATTGGCAAGTTTCTTACACTTGATGTTGCAAACGATGAAGCTTTGCTGCCTCCCATCGTATTCTGCAACGCAGTGAGCTCGAAGAAGATGACAATGGCGAAGGAGAGAAGACGAGGAGAGAAGACATAGGGTTTTTCGAATTGGGATCGAACCCTTCATTTCTTCGTTTCGATAAACCGAATTTTTATTTTTTTAATTAAAAAAAATAACACGTGGATCCGTCTGGTTGTGTGACTTGCCACGTGTGCCCACGTGGTGCCACGTGTATCTGACGTTTGCCACGTCAAATTTTTAAACGGACCAATGACGTCAGGGATGAAAAGTGACGGAAAATCAAATTACAAGGACAAGTTTGAAAAAAAAATTACAGAGACCAAAACTGATTTTCGGTCAAATTACAGGGGCCAAAAACACATTTATGCCTTGAAACAAAAAGCACACGCCAACAACAATTGGCCCAACACATACAGATCAAGCATCAACAAAATACAACAGGAAAAAGAGAGAGAGAGAGATGGGACTAGCCCATTTGAAACAATTTGGAAGCGGACACGTAAAGCAAGTGGGTCAACGTCCAAGTATTAATGCTAGTATAAAAAAGTCTAAGTATTAATGTAATTTAAGGTAATTAAGTATTGATGTAATTTAATCCATCCTCTTGTTATATGAGGAGATATGAAATTATTCCAACATATTACTACGACTCTTTAGTACTTTCAATAAGTTTAGATATAACTTGAGGTTTGTCGATCCAACCATTGAATAATAACTATTTATTACATTTATTATTTGTATCAAATATCATAAGATTTAAAAGTGATAAGTTTATAATCAAAATGGTTCTTATTTTTATATATTTCAAAAATGTATATGACGTTAATCTTGATACATCTCAATGACATATTAAATAATTTTATATTGATATAAATGTTTATAGATATGATTTATATAATAGTGACTGTAATCTAATAGTGAATCTTGGAATGCAATTGACGGATAAAAAATATTACACTGATATAATTTGATCCCTTTTTCTACTAATATATATATATATAATAACATCTTACCAGATAAATATTTTCAAAATCAACCGTTGGATTGAAAGTTACTATCATATAAATCATATTTATAAATTTTAATAAAAATATATAATTATTTGTTATGTCATCAAGATGCATCAAGATTAACATCAACAGTGTAATTGCAAATAATGTTAATCTTGACGTATCTTGATGACATAACAAATGATTATATATTTTTATTAAAATTTATAGATATGATTTATATGATAGTAACTTTCAATCATACGATTAATTTTGAAAAATATTTATCCGGTAAGATGTTATGGAATCAAATAGATCAGTTAACTCCTTCCAAACATCCAATCTCTGATAAGAGCTAGGACTTGCATACACTCGGAGGGCATCCATTCCTCCACAAACACCACAAGCCACTAGAAAAACGTTGAGCATCAACCTTAACACAATTAGGAAAGTCAATTCTTTTAATCAATTTCTCAGCAGTGGCACCATTGATTCTAGGTTCAAGGATAGCAACAAAATCACCGTTGTAAATTATCTCGAATGTAAGCGGGAAATTCTTTACCCCCAGCCCCCTGCAATTCCAAACTTAACAATTCATTGGGACATATTATCAAGTGGGTGAGAGACAATCTCACTAGTGCCTTGTTTCAACTCGATTAGCACCGACGATTCAACCTCCATATTAGTATCAATAACTGGAACAAGATGAGCTTCACCAGTAGGCATAGGTGTATCTGTTGTCTTTATGAAATCGCTGTCATCAACATTCCCTTTGACATTCGCTGGTCCCGGGTCATCAACCAAACTGGTGTTCTTCGCCAATTGACTGAGGGTTTGTATTCGCCCCAAATACCATGGTTTGCTCATTCATGCCTAATTTCAACTTAGATGAAGTAGCGTCGTTCCCTTTCATCTAGCGTTGCTTTTCCACAAAAGCTAGCGTTTCTGCATCAACTTCAACCATTGCCTCCTTCAGTGGTTGATTCCAATTGAAGCAAGCACGTAAGGTATCAGATTGTTGTCTCTGCAGGATTCTAATTCGTTCCAGTTCTAAGTTCGGATTTGTCGATGCCTCCTTCGCCCTATCAGGATTCGACGCTGGGTGATGGTGGTTCGACGGTGATTTTGGTGTAACCATAACGAAGGACGCCCTATTTTTCTCAGTGGTAGCTGCTTGCTTTCCCTTATTACCCTTAGTCTTTGTCCCATTCTACGATTTTTTACCCCCATGCGGATGTTTGACCCGTTGAACATGGACCTGCTTATTTGGGCCGCTAGATGGACCCATTGTCTCCTTCTCACTCTCCTCACTTGGATTTGATTTAGGGTCCAAAATAGTGAACTGTGACCGAGGGAAAATATTTGCCGCATCCAGATTTAATTTAGCACCAATCTTGGGCCCACTTTTGCCACTAGCCTTAAAATCATCCTTTCCCATTATAGAGGATTTGACATTTTCCATTTGATTTTGTTTTCACCACAGTAGAAGAATATCCCTGATTCCGTGCTCTAGAAAACTGTTGGACATAATTCCATAGGCCCAGCTTTAATGTTGTATCATCCTCTTTATTATTTAGGACATTTTTTTGCATGATTGGTGGGGAGTTAATCCCATGCACTACGTCTGTCATTGCACCCGTTGTTTCCGTAATTGTAGTCTCTGCCATTGACGCCTTGCTTTCCATCTCCTTTGCAAGCTCTTCTATAGCCAAGGGTGTATTACCTCCAACTGGAACTTGATCAGTAAATATACCAGGCTCATTAGACTCCAACATCTATTGATATTTATCTGCTTTGTGACCATAGAGACCACACCTAAAACAAATAAGATGTAGACCTTCATATTCAAGTAACAGGTTATAACCACGAATAACCATGTGAGATTCTAATGGCTTAACAAGGTCTATTAATTTTCAATGTTGTACCCAGGTTTGATCCAATGCGCCAAAGGAATTGAGCATTATATAACTCAAATGGAAGTTTGGGAATCCTAATCCAAACTATGACTTTACTGGATGTCTCCACACTCTGAAGAAAAAATGGATGCCATCTTTGAACTATCAAGTAATGATCGGCAATCATCCACGATCCCTCAAAAACGCCAAATTATAATCTTCCTCCATTGAAAAATAAATCAAGTAGTAACCTTCTGCCATATCCACTAACTTAATGGATCCTCTCTTAGCCCATTTCCTCTGTAAGTAGTTCTCTAGAGTCTTGAAGCTCACCTTCTTCCCTAAAAGTTTTGAGACCAGTGTCTTCTTCCACGGTGCAGACCACTCGACCCACTCTTCATCTGATAGTGCAATCTCCAAACCCGTTGTCTTGGGTTTGTTGCCTTTTGGTTCCTGTTGCATCGTAGAGCCATCGATATCGAACCTCTCCTTCATAGCTTTAGCATCAAGTTTTTCTAGTATCTCTTCACCAAATAAGATCAGTAATTTCTCTTTATACGAACTATTTTGGTTTGGAGATATGTTGCATGTTGGTTTTTCCACCGTAGTATCAGTCCCATTCTCTTCCGAAGATTGGACTTTCTTCTTGCTACGTTTGAAAAGATCCTCTTCTTTGCTACTTTTGCCATCAAGAGCCTTAGGGATACCAGGAACCCTAGCAGCCATCGTTCTCTTTTTTAACCAATTTCCCATTCCTTAACACTTGTTACTATTCTACTTTCACATGGACTGGACACAAAAAACTTATTAACTAATATAAAAAACTTATTGCTTACAAAAGGAGATGAGCTACTGGATTCTTCAGTGCGATGAGTAACGACGAAGGCTTCAATTTAGACTCCAGTGCCTTTATCGGGCCGGGCAAAAAATGCCCACTTTTATTTGGGCTCAGATTTTGCTACCCAAACCCTATCATTTATCGAGCTTTTTCGAGTCGGGCCGGCCCGACCGGCCCTGCCCATTTTGCCAGCTCTAGGATCTACACGTACTTGACCAATAACACTATTAGCAATAATGAATGATTCTAATTTAGTGTGATATTGTGAGACAGCTGAGGTTGTACAAGCATGGATACCATCAAATTTCTTTATCTGCCATTTACCGCACCTCTTGTTATACGATGTTCTAATTCACCACTAGCATCCATCACCAAACTTTACGCACTTACCAACGTACCTATCTGGGCGTGACTCTTCCACTTGATAGTTAAATGAATTTTTAATATGGTATTGTTTAGTGGTATTGACTATTGCTTGCTTTGATTCAAACGTCATTCCCATGGCAAGATCATTGTCGAACCATACAATGCTGCCTCTTTGTCTATAATCCACACCACCCACCAGATCTTCGGTTTCCTAACTATAAATATTGGTAAAAAATGGAGACGGTAGTCCTAAATTAGATGGTCCAGCATCGTCAGTAATACATGTACAACCTTCATTGAATATCTCCGAGTTTTCAACTTCACTAAAATCAGTCACGTTGTCTCTGATAATTGGATCATTAAAAATTCTAGATGACATGGGAATATTAGACATCTAAAGACAAATTAAAATGAAATGATTAGTCATATCTATATAACTAATAATTTAATTTACTTTTAAAAAAATAATACCTTCGTAATCAGATGAGTGTAAGTGTTACTGATGGGAGTGAAAGTAAAAGTGTTACTATTGAGAGTCTCAAATGAGTGAACTGAAAGTGTTACTTTTAAAAAATTAATACATTCACATGCTTTTCCTAACACGTAAATACCTTACTATATATAGCGTTTGGTTTTTCACATGTGTTCATGTTCACGGGTGAGGGACATGTTTGTGAAGAAAAGAATAATGCATTGGAATCTCATAATTGTACAAGATATTATATGGATACGTCAGAAGAGAGAAAACAAAAGTCATCAATATTTCATCATGTTTAACGCATGGTTGATGCATATTTTGGCATCTAGCTTATATATATATATATATATATATATATACACACACACACACACACACACACACAGAAATGATTAAATGTCTCCAGGAGTAACTCTTGTCTGAGTTACTTCACTTAATATCTCTCTATAGACATTGAATTTCATCAATCAAACCATTGAGTATCTTCATATTATACTAATGATCATGCATACAAATTTTTAGATAAATTGGACATCCGTAACTATGTAATCAAATGGTTAATTTTTTTTATAAGCAAAAATATATTAAAGAGGAGTACAAGGGGTACTCCGAACCCATATGTACAAGATGAAACGGGGGAAGACAGTGCCTCGTTAAAAATATATTAAAGAGGAGTACAAGGGGTACTCCGAACCCATATGTACAAGATGAAACGGGGGAAGACAGTGCCTCGTTAAAACCTTTCAAGGCCAAAACCCAGTGGGAAAAAGACCAAGAAAGGAAAAAGAGTACAGCTACCAACCCCAAATCTAAACATTACAAATGATCATTACAAATGAAACACACCACCCCCCCACTATTTAAACCTCCCCTGCCGTCTGTAAGCACCCCGTTGGATTCACACACCAATCAAAAAATTTCCAAGAACACCTTTTGCCTGCTCTAGCCGAAAGCCAATACCAAGAGGTTTGTTTAATTTGAGCGACCAAACCAGAAAATTCTACTGAACCATTATTAAAGAGGGTTTTGTTTCTCAGCCCCCACAGACACCAGACCACAGCACACCAAATCAAATGTTTTGTCTTCTTAAATCTCTTTCCCCAGAAACCAAAACCAAACTGCAAAAAATTGTCAATGGGGTTCCAATGCTGCACCCCACTCCATCCGATCCACCCGTAGATTCCAAATATTATGGTCAAAAGGACAGGTGAAAAACAAATGACACATCGTTTCATCCTCACCTGAGCACATGACACAGCAGGAGCTATGATTACCTGAAAGGACACCCCGACGAATAAGCAAATCTTTTGTTGCAACTCTATCTCGCATTAGTCTCCACACCAAAAAACTAACCTTCGAAGGAATAGCTGACCTCCATAAACACCTGTAAGCCTTCGAGAGATTTTCCCCCAGAGCATTTGTCATTCCGCCCCTATCCCTTAGTAAATTACAATAAGCATTACGTACCGAGAAGCCGTTAAGAGTATCAGGCTGCCATCCCCAAGTATCAGGCACATTAGGTAGTGGCGACCAGCCACATAATAAAGCTTTAAGTTTCGTTACCTGTTCTTCTTCCCTTGCCAACAATCTTCTACGCCAATCCATCCGCCATTCCCAACTATCCCCGGCCCAGTCACCAAATGAAACCACCGAAGCCTCCTTATGGACATACAAATGGAACAATCTAGGAAAAAGTTCTTTAAGATTACCTGGGCCCAGCCATCTTTCTTCCCGGAATCTAGCCATGTTTCCATCACCTATTTTTATGCCCACGGCACTACGGAACCAGTCTTGTTTAACCGACATGATATCCCTCCACCAAATAGAGTGAATTTGCGAGATCTCCCCATCATCAAGCAAAGCATGTGAAAGCCTACCATACTTCCGCGTTAGAAGATCAAACCAAACTGCAGTCGTGTCCACCAGGCATCTCCACTTCCATTTTGCCAATAAACTCAAGTTGAAAGTCTCAAGATTCTTTATACCCAATCCACCATCCTCCTTGGGTTTACACACATCAGCCCAGCTGACCCAACACAACTTTCTGGAGTCAAGCTTACCACCCCAAAGAAAATTTCTCTGAATTGAGCACAAGGCCTGTAACACTTTTTTGGGGGCTTTAAAGAATGAAAAAAAGTACAATGGTAAGCTTGAAAGTACAGAATTAATAATAGTCACCCTACCACCGAAGGAAAGATGCGATTTCTTCCAGGAGTTTAACTTATCCCGCATACGCTTGATCACTGGTTCCCAAGTGGAACACTTTCTGGGGTTCGCACCTACCGGAATGCCAAGGAATTTGAAAAGGATAGATCCCACAGTACAAAAAAGGAATCGAGAGGCAGCCCTCATGAAATCATCATCCACATTAATACCGTGCAAGT
This sequence comes from Calophaca sinica, assembly GCA_037113605.1. NCBI lineage: Eukaryota > Viridiplantae > Streptophyta > Magnoliopsida > Fabales > Fabaceae > Calophaca > Calophaca sinica. The sequence continues at coordinate 76,997,774 of CM073734.1, forward strand.
TACTTTTACCAAAATTAACTTTGAGTCCGGAGCATAACTCAAAACCGCGCAGTATTGATTTAATGCACCACAGATTATCCCAGGTAGGTTCACATACCAGAATAGTATCATCAGCATATTGCAGAATGGGAAACGAGATATCCGGAAACGCCTTATAAGGAACCAGTTCACCAAATTCCGCCGCTCTGTTGACCAAACCAGCCAAACCTTCAGCAGCAATTAAGAAGAGGAAAGGTGCTAACGGGTCCCCCTGTCGAAGACCACGTTGCATAGGAAACTCACGGGTTGGGCTACCATTGACCAGTACTGACATATGGCTTGAGGCGATACACGCCATTATCCACCTCCTCCAAGTAAAACAGAACCCCATCCTGGTCATTATATATTCCAAGTAGGACCAGTCCACGGAATCATAGGCCTTCTCGAAATCCACCTTAAGTACCAAATGGTTAATCGTAGGCTTTCTCTCTATTAATCAAATAGTTAATATTTTACTTGTATTTTAAAAAGTATATTATACGTTGAATTGAATTTATTTGATTAAGTACTAAATATTTTTAAAATTTTATGAAGTATCAAAACTTTTAATTTGACGGTTTGATTGATGAAATTCAATGTTTATAGAGAGATATTAAGCGGAGTAACTCAGACAAGAGTTACTCCTGGAGTCATTTATATATATATATATATATATATGATATCTTCAATAGTATTTTTTGTTCCATGAACTCACTTATCTTATTTTTCTTCATCATATAATTGCACAGGTTGTAAATCACATAGGTCATGCATATCCATTGTTCCATCAATTCACTTTTCTTATTTTTCTTCATCACATATCCACTTTTTTGCATTGGTAGGGAGGCTATGCATAGGAGAATCACGTAGGCATGCAAGGGGTGAGTAAAGAAATACTTATGTGGTCGCTTTTTTTTTCCTTCAAAAAAAGGATCACATTAGTATAATACTTGTAACATAAGGGACTACTTTAAAAAAAAGGTCACATTGATGTAAACTTTACACATAAGAAACCAATTTAGAACTTTTAATACATAAATGGCCAAATCAAAACCTAAAATAAATATAAGGGACCAAAAGTATAATTTAGACAAAAATAAAAAAAAATCGTGAAAAACACGTAATAAATAAATAAATTGTAAAAAAAAATAATTACTTTAAATAATAAAATTAATATTACACATGAAAATAAAAAAAAATAACACATTATATTATAAAAATTAAAACACACATATTAAACAACCTGTCTATGAATACCATAAGCTTTTTTAACCACCCCTTTTATCTTAGTTTTATAACACAACGTAAATTTCACCCTAATTTTTTTTTCAACACATAATTTACGCATTTTTTTATCTTAGTTTTACAAGTTTTTACCCTCATTGTTGAAGGGACACAACGCTTAATCATGCAAAGCATGACTAGACGCATCACACTTGCTTCACATTTTAACAAGAGTCTTGTTGCAGTTGAATTCACGGGTTGGATAAATAATATTTGTGCAGTGGAATCTCTCTTGTTCAAGGCAGTAAGAAATATCATGATTACAGTTGTGTGTGGTTCGACAATGTTAATAATTTAAACATCTTAATAATAGTTGTGTATTAATATCATTATTACTGTCATTGTGTTGCAGTTTAAATGTGGATGCCTTACACCTATGAAGAAATAACGCGGTCGTTTACTGATGACGTTCTGCCGGTCCCTGTGGTTGCACGTGTTGTGGTGCTCTTGATATGTTTTGCCATTGTGGAGTGACATCCGGTTGACAGAGTTATGCGACTGTTTGGATTTAATCAGCCTATTCCAGATGACCCTTTTAATCTTGACGAAGTGCACAAAGTCGATATAAGAGGCAAAACAAATGTTGTATGGTCGCACCGTCATCGTAGATGGATTGCCATGTGGAACAACCGAAATAATCAATTAATCCATGGGCATCCTTACACCGGTCTTTTACCGGAGAACTCTGGGTATATGCAATGGTATATACGTCTTACTTGAAGATATATTTCTCGCGATGATTGCTTTACTGGTTGTTTAGTGAGTTTGATATATTATTATTACTATTATTATTATTATTATTATTATTATTATTATTATTATTATTATTATTATTACGATAATCTAATATCAACATTTTTTGCAGTATACAGTATTTCATTATCTTAAGAGACTTATTCACTCACCCAGCACAAGAGCTAATAAGGACCAGCTCATAAACACCTTTGATAATGTCGTCCATGATATGTTGAATTTTTAGGACGAGATCTATCCATCAGCTTACACAATGCACTACGAGGAAGCTCCACCAACTCAACATTTTACATTCTCAACTGAGTCTCCTCCACGAGCGGAACAACACGAGCCACCTCCACCAGAACCACAAGATTTCGCAGGATATGTGCCCCCTGCCCCACCACCGCCACAACCCCAAGATTTCTCCAGATATGTGCCTTATTTCTCACCACCGTAGCAACCCCAAGATTTCTCGCGATATGTGCCTCATTTCTCACCTACACCGCAACCCCAAGACATCTTGAGATATGCGCCAAATTACTTATCGGCACCACAGCTACGAGGATTCAAAGAATATGTACCGAGGTTTTCTTTCCAACAACGCAGCTCATCTAATATTTTTGAATCCACTTTGTCAGAGTTTGCTACAAATTATTATACACCACTGTCTGCGTACTATCGTCCCACCTTACCTGCTGAATGAAGGGACATGAATGTTGGCAACGATGCTAACAAATATGATAATGACAATGATGGTGACAATATTGATCTTAATGAAGATCTAAACCAGCAACCACAAAGACGACATGGAAGAAGAGGTGGCGAGGAACAAGTGGAACAACCTTGAAGGGTTTTACCACAACGTCAAAGAAGAAGACCTCATTGTGGCACTTCATCCCACCATTAGTTTATTGTCTTTTTAAATGATGGATGTTATTTTTTTAATGTAATTTATCTTTATCTTAATGAAGATCTTTATGCATCTTATGTAATTGCTATTAGGGTTTGCCTTAAATTAGGGTTTTATAGTAAATTAGGGTTTAAGTGAAAGATAATAAAAAAAATAAAAAAGAAGATGGAGTGTCGTGAATACCATTCATGATTTATATAAAAATAAAAATAAATAAATAAATAAATAAAAGGGTGTGTCATGATTTCAATTCACGACTTATGTAAAAAAATAAAAATAAAAAAGTCTAACTTGTAATTTGGAATCATGACTTATATAAAAATAAAAAGAAAAAACTTAAATCGTGGTTGCTAACTATGACTTATTTAAAAAAAATAAAAAAAGTAACTCGGGGATGGTAACCACGACTTACACCAAACACGTAAATAAAAATTAACTTACCCCAAAAGCGTAATTTTGGGGTCAAACTATACTATTGGGGTAAATTTTCTAAACTTGAGCTTTAGAATTAAATACAAATTTATTTTATTCCATGAGTTACAATCTTTTTTTTTTTTTTTTATAAATAAAAGTTTAGATTGGGGGAGGCTCACCCCAGTGCAGGGTCAGGGAGAACCACCAACTTGAGCCAGGATTTACGGTGGAATTTACGTATCGCCCACCAATGCAGCCACCTGAAATCGAACCCAAGTCGCAGCTTGTGCGAGCAGAAGGCCGAACCAGTTAAGCCAAGCTATGTTGGCATGAGTTACAATCTTTCAACTACTCTATTAAATATTAGTTGTATTAACTACTAAATATGGAATTTTTTAGACATTCTATTAAATATTAAAATTGCTTAATGGTAATGCTAATTATTAATTATAATTTGAAAAAACTAAAAGTAAAATTAAGTTACACTATAAATTATTAAATATAAAATATAGTGTTATTTATTAAAATTAGTTGATGGCAATACTAAGTGCTATTTTCTACTTAAAAATTGTTTTAAAAATAATTGAATGATATTTATAATTATCACATATTAAAATGACTAAAAATGAATTTTAAAGGATAAGTAAAAGGTTTTTGACTTAAAATTTTAATGTGATTAGTATGTTAAAACAAAATCTTTATTATCACCGAAGGTTATATCAATTAACTTTTTTTTCTCGTTTCTGAGAAGAGCTGGGTTTCTCTCTCAATGTTTTAGAAGATTTGTGTTATTCATTGGTAAGTTGTTCTCATGGAGGATGAGTCAGATGGACTTTCATTGATCGTGGATGACGATGTGGGGTTGAAACGTGGAGGGAAGAGGAAAAGTGCATAAGGAACTTCAACTATGTTTGGTTGGGAGGTTCTTAACCGATAGGGACATTAGGCCATCTTTATCGCTGGAAGTTTACAAGCGTTAGTAGACTGACAACGTTGGCCCACTATTTTCCGAAGCACCAACATCTCTCTCTGTATCTCTCATATCACATTGTGCTGCATCTCTCCTCTGTCAGTTAATTACCGATAGCAATACAAATGTTTTGACCCATAAATTAGCAACTTTCACTAAATGCAACCCATCCACGTCAGCAAGGTTTTTGCTTCGGAAATAAGAAACGCGCGATGCAACCGCGCTAAAGTTGCTCTTAGAGTCCGCATAATGAAGAAGCGCATGGCGGAGGTCTGGCGGCCGGGAAAAGGTGTCTCCATCATAGAAGCATCATCGGGGCTTTTTCTCTTCCAGTTTTATCACAAACTGGATCTTGAAAGAATCGTTCAGGGAGGGCCTTGATCTTTCGATGATAACCTGTTGATTCTAGGAAGAGTCAGTGTGGGGGTGCAGTTGTCAAATATTATGTCAGATAGTTGGCAAGCATATCGGTAACTTCATAGGTGAATTTGTAGAATATGACTCAACGAACAATGTTAGGCCATGTCGAGCATACATGCGCATCAAGGTTCGTATTGATATTCGTTTGCCTTTGAAAAAGGAGTGGAAGATAAAGACACCAGGTGGAGTTTGGACCACTGTTAAGTTCAGGTACGAAAAGCTGGGGAAGTTTTGTTTCTTGTGTGGCAGAATTGGACACACAGATAATCGTTGTGAACTCCTTTATGTGAAGAAAGTTGATGATGGAAACCAGGGAGCGGAGTATAAACCTAAGGGTTGAGATAAGGAGTACAGGAGGACGAAGAAGGAGGAGCCAATGGCTCAGAGGTGACCGGAGCGGGTGGCAGGGAACAATTATGGAAGGTGGTGAGAGTTTAATGCGTAATTCAATGTCAAATAATTACAATGGTGAAACGGTTATGGAATTCAACTCTGCACACGTAAACGGTTATGAGCGACACACAAATTCAATGCGTAATGAAACGGTTATCGAAGATTTTGCGGTCATAAAGGCATATTCAAATATGCAAGCATGAAGAGAATCAAGAGGTGGATTTATCGCCAATCAAGGGAGTTACAGAAAGAACAATTCACGTGAGTTGTTCCCTGGGTCAATTGCCGTGAATAAGGTTTACAAAGTGATATATATTCATCCAACTTTAATGGTTGGTGATGTGTCACGAATCTTGGGCGTTGATAAATCAATTAATGAGCTCGATAGCCACAACGAGAAAAAGCGAAGATGTAACGAGGGAACAGCAGTAGGTGGAGACATTCTCATGCTGGAATGCAGAGTAATTTTCAATCTGTTCGCCGTAAACAATACCGCTCATGAGGATGCGTATTTTTTATTGGCGAGTCTAGTTCCCAAGCCTACCAGGACCTTTAAGTATTTTAAGTTGGAACTCTCGAGGTCTGAATAACCTAGGAGCAGTTTCTTTTCTCAACTACCTTGTTTGGTGTTACGTGCTGAACACGCTTATGCTTTTTCTTTTTGAAATTTTAGTTAATTTAAACTAGCGGCAAGCGTCTTTCTGCATTTCTACTGCGCTACAGTATGTATTATTTTATCGTGTTTTAATGTTTAATAGTTGAGACATTTTTTTCTTTTGTAAATTCAAAACCACTCTATGTAGTTTTTTTTTCAGTAACCGTATAATATTGGACGGGAGTTATGGGTAAAACTGGGAAAAAATATTAACCAACTCTTTGCTGTGGTTTGAGAGTGGTTAATATGAAGGGTATTTTCGAGAAGAAAAAGTCCACACCAAAACTCTTGTATCTCCTTTATTATATGTTATAGATAAAGTAGAAGAAATTTGTAGGCAGTGCATTGAGCCTTTTTTGCAAGTTGTTTGTAATTTCGTTGATTTGCTCTTGGGGGTTATTAGTATCGACATCTCCTTTGATTAGAAAATTGCAATCGGTATTGACTCGTTTTACGTGATAAGAGAAGACAATCTTTCAAATCTAAATCTTATTGGCACTCTCTCAGACTCCAGCTGTACGAAGGGGAAGCACTAGGCCTCCTATATACTATTCATAGGGCAATTGAGCTCAGTTTAACCATAATGGTTTTTGAGTTGGATTCAAAGTTTTACATGGGAAAAATTCAGGAGGACCAAGTTGAATATAGGGTTGTTATTTCATATTGTAGGAGTCTTTTATCTTTTTTTTAACAACTCTTTGGTGGAGTTTTCTAGAAAGGAAGCTCGTGTAGCTGCTTTCACCTTGGTATGGGTGGCTACATATAATGCTACCTTTCAAAATTGTGATAATGTTACCATATGTACTACGGTTATGATTATTAATAAATTGGCGTAACCTTTCTTTAGTAAAAAAAAAGAGGTTATATCAATTGAAGGTCAATTATAATATTATATTGACTATAAAAATTAAAACAATTAATATTACATTAGAAATGTCAATTATGCTATAAAACTTAAATTTTACTATATTTACAAAAACAAATATTAATTATGATCCTTAGAAACATTAATATTACATTGGGAATGTATAATGAAATAAAACTGCTTATTGTAAGAGATTAAATAATCCAAATAAAGATTATTACAAAAGGTGACACCGATGAAAAATAATTATATTTTATAAATAATTTCAATGAAAAATTACTCCAAATGACATTTTATTTATAGAATAAAATAACATCTAATAGTTAGGTTCTATATGGCGATAATAAGCAAAAGTCAATAATAATTGCTAAATTATGTGAGATTATATTTGATAAAATCTATATTTTATCATGGACAATTACATATCTCATTGTCATCAATAATATGACCCTAAAGATTGAAATTATTTGCTGATGATCAAGACAAGAAATATGCATGCATATGAAAAAATATAATACCATAACGTGATTAGTAAACTTATTTGATAGATTTATCTTTTGATATATTAAAGTTTCAATTATAATCTTACTAAAAAATCGATAATTTTAATTATTAAACATGATAACAAATATTATATAAAAAATAATAATTTACAAATAAGTGAGTGACTATACTTAATTATTATATTTTTTGGTGGGATACTTAATTATTATATGTTATTCTATAATTAATAAAATTTTACTTATTTTCATTTTTTTTTGTAGTAAGAAAGGCTTAAGGACCAACGGAAAAAAACCGAAACCTAATCCTTCAATATGAGAATATCCCTATCAAGTCGGTCAACAAAAACTAAAAACATGCTAAAAGATGACTATGCATCAAGTGAATACTAATCTGTTGCGAGATTTGTATAAAATATTTTTATATATTTAAATTATATATCTTTCACACTTTTTTAAATATATTTTATATAAAATATAAAAAAACCCATGCAACGTACGGGGTTTCATCTAGTGTGTGTGTGTCTATATATATATATATATATATAAAACGAGAGATCAAATGATATTGGTGTGATACTTCGACACCGTTACATCAATAACAACTTCAGATATGATGCGATTTTTGTCGTTGAAAAATAATAATTTAGTACATTGATTATTTGTTTCAAATATAATTAGGTTTAAAAAAACAATAAGTGCATATTTGGATTTATGTTGCAAACGTACATTTAGATCTAAAAATAGGTTTGCCCTAAATAAATTCTATGAATAGAGAAGAAACTTTTTGCTTTTAAATCTAATTCAGTAGCAATGTTTACAACAATTACAATCCAAAGGCAGATAAATAATTGATCTTTACATCAATACCCATGAATCCTTGGCACTTCTTGAAGCACTTGAAGCATGTTTTAAATTTAAAACCTCTTTCACCATCTCCTTCATGTATTTCAAGTCTCTTTTGGGAACAAGTTCTAAAAATCTTAAGGCTCCGTTTGGGAGGTAGGAGGAGAGGGAAGGGGAGGACTTTGGAAGGAGGGGAGGAGAGAGAAATATTTGAGAGAGTGTTTTTGTAGAGAAAGAAAAAGAAATGTTTATGACTAATAAATTTTTAATTTTGAGAGTAATATAAAAAGATGGAAGGGATTTTAAGAATTTTTTTAAGCCCTCCAAAACCCTCTTCCAATACATTTTTTGAGTTCCCTCAAATTATGGGGTTTTAGACTTTAGTATTATGAAGAAAAATAAATCTCTCATTCAAAGTGAGAGACTACCCATTCTTCGACTTCCCTTTTCTCCTTCCTTTTTCTCTAAGCCTTCCCCTTCCCTCCCCTCTTAAACTCTCAAACAGAGCCTAAAAGTATCATAGTTTATTTCCAAATTATTTAATTCTAACAAAAAAATAAAATAAAAAATATTAGGGTTTCACTGAAATAAAATAGAAACGAAGTAAGGGTTTGAGAGAAAATATAAACATAATAGATATCATAATCTAATTTTGTCCGGCCAGTTCAAAATATTCAAAAAAAAAATCCTAAAATTGTTAATTTTATCATCTTTTTGTGTGCATCTTGCTTGGTCTCATTTTAGACATTTCTTATTCTAAACAAAAACACAAAAAGAGCACACTAAGTGATATCAGGTCCGCAATTTGATCCATTAAGCCCACTTTAATCAATCCATTGCTATTTTAATACTTAAGTACCACAAATGTGTAAAAAAATATTATTTTCCTCTTGGAACCTACTCCCGGCGGCTGATTTAATTTTCTTTTCTTTTTTTCTTGAGAAATGAAATTTTTAATTTTTTTTTTCTAGTCCCTAGATCGATGCCACGCATGTACTAATTTAGTACTTTTTTTCTTTTCTAATTAACTGTCGTCTTTGATAAATAAATTTTTTTCTTAATAACTTTTGTTTTATTCTTTCAATGTAACATTAATTTTTTTCTCCCAATTTTGTTCTTAAATAAATACTATGTGCATTAATCTCAAGCCATTATACTTCATTATGCATTTATGTCAATGATTTCCATGGTCAAGTAGTTTACTTCCTTACTCACCTTCCTCATCATATTTACACCATATGCACCTCTGCTTCTCTGCAAAGTAGACAAGGCTCTGATACCACGCTGGCCGAGAGCCTCACATATCATGAAACTAGTCATAATTACATAGTCTAGCGAGACACAAACAAGCTACCACAGGCATTCAAGAGTCTCAAGCACAGACTTGCAATCAACACTATCGTCTCATGATAGAGAGGACCGTAGCATGGATCAATAGTCTGATGCGTTCTGATACACAGGATCCTCATTTCTGAGGCAAGTGCAGAGCATACTTGCATCTCTGTAGAGGTGTCTATGGTATAAACACGATAACTCTGGTTTTCAGGAAGAATAAAGAGAGTTTAGAAACACATACTGATAAAACACACAAGTTTTATTTATCGTTGTTCCCTTCTGGTTCTGAGTTACAAGTAGCTCTCCTTATATAGGGAAGGAGATGAGCCAAGGACAAGACATCACCATCAGTGACTCAGCACACTATTTATTAAAAAAGACAAACATAGTAATGACTCAGCCTATAATTATTACAAGAAGGCGAAACCTAGTGGTGACTTAGCACCCTATTTATTACAAAAGACAAAATATGTCACATCTGCCTATTTATGTCTCGGGACACTTCACCAGGCATGTGTTTATGATCTTGGACACCTCAGGAGACATTTCAAATCGATTTATTTATGGTAATGACACGTAACTCTCAGCTTTAATTATACATCATATCACATCACATCAGACTTTAACTAGGTTTCTGCCTCCATGACACGTCTCAGTACGTGTCTCAGTACTTTTTGATGGGCGAATGGCTTGGAGACAGGTTCTGATAAGACTAAGGCCTCTTTGGAATATTGTATTATCTAAAATTATTTTTTTTTGGAAAATAAAAAAGTATTAATTACTTGTTTTCTAACAATACCCTTGTATGTCAACCAACTATATTAATGAGTTTTTCTATCTAATTACTCAACTATTCCAATTTTAGTCAAGGAGTGTCATTTTATCATGAAAATTTATAAATTTAATAAATTTTTAAGAGGTGTATAATTGTACATAACCTAAGAGGAGAAGTAAAACGAGATGGAGGGAGTACTTTAATATGAAACTAGTACGATATGCATTCAACTATTCCAATTTTCGTCAAGGAGTGTCATTTTATCACGAAAATTTATAAATTTAATAATTTTTTAAGAGGTGTATAATTGTACATAACCTAAGAGGAGAAGTAAAACGAGATGGAGGGAGTACTTTAATATGAAAACTAGTACGATACCCATGCATTCGCATGGGACGCGCATTGTTTGTTACGATTAATGTTTTAAGACGGTAATTGTTTATGGTAAATGATATTTTTGATTCAATGTATTAAAAATTAACTAATTTTATAGTGAATGTGAAAGAAATATTAAATGTGTATCAAATATTACTATTTATGCAATTGTGTGACTTGTGTACTATATATGACTAAGATGAAATAAACATGGTTAGGTTTTTTTGATTAGATAGATAGATAATCATTTATAAATAACTTAAATATTTATAAAATTGATCTATGTCAAAGACGATAAAATTATACCGATAACATATAATGTTTCCCCGTAAAGACTTAAAAGTAAAATAATCATTTATAAATAATAAAAATATTTATAAAAATCGTTATGTGCTCAAAGATAACGATATTATAGCGACAACATGTTATTTTCTCCCGTCAGGACTCAAAAGCAAAATAATCATTTATAAAAAATAATTGTATTCATAAAAACAAAATATATTATACTGACAACATACAATGTGTCATTAGAATAGGAGGTCTAAAATTAGTATGTAATGTTTCCCACCGTTAAGAGTCAAAAGTAAAATAATTATCTATAAATAATATATAATAAAGATATTTATAAAATTTGATATATTCTAAAAGACGATGAAATTATACCGATAATATTTTATGTTTCTCCGTCTGGACCCAAAAAAATAATCATTTATACTGATAGTATGTAATGTTTCCCCGTTAAGAATCAAAAGTAAAATAATAATCTATAAATAATATATAATAAAGATATTTATAAATTTTGATACCCGATGAAAGACGATAAAATTATATTTGAGAATTTAAACAAAAATAATTATTTGTAAATAAAAAAATATAATCATAAAATATAAAAATATAAAAAAATAGAAAGAAGAAAGAGACAGAAAGAAATATATCAAAGAAAAAAGAGAAAGAAAGAAAGAGAGAGTGACGTAAGAGAAAGAGAAGGAAAAGAAGAGAGAAAAAAAATGAAAGATAAGAGAGAAAAAATTAAAAGTATGTAAGAAAAATTAATTTTTATTTTAATTTATTTTTATTTAAATTAACATATTTAACCCTTTAAAATGATAAGTGACAAAAATATAATAGTCTAATTTCATCTTTTTATCGAATCTTTTTATTTTTATATTGATAATAGAGAAGGGAGTAGCAACTAGCAAGACAAGACAATCCCGTGAATTAGTATTATTGAATTAAGTAAAGTGGCGTATCCCGGTAACAGTGGTTTTACTCTTGATTATAGTGCCGATCATTATGGATATCACGTTATCTTTTTATTTTTTGTTGTTGATCGAAGCACGTTATCTTTTTCATTGTTTAAATTTAAATTAATTATTTATTTATTTTTGATCTCAAAAAATATAGAGAGTTTTGATTTTAGTCTCTGTAAAATAAATTATTTTATTTTTTTCTACTAAATATTTTATTTTTATTTTGGTCCTTGAGACCAAAATTCATAGCAAAATATGTAGAAAATATTTCATTTTCCTACTAAATTTATTGTGAATTTTGATCTGAAGAACTAAAAATCATCATGTCAACCAAAATTCATAGCCAAATCCGCAGAAAACACTTTATTTTCCTGTTGATTTTCATGTGAATTTTGGTCAAAAGGACCATAATCAAAATAAAATAATTTTTAAGGACCAAAAACAAATAAAATTTTTAACAGAGACTAAAATCAAAATACATTATATTTATAGGGACTAAAACATATTTAAGTATTTCTTTCTTATGAACAATTAATTATTTCTTTTATGCTAATCCATTTGAAGTTCGAAAATAAGCAACAATATTACTAAGGATAAAACATAGGTATAATGTTATAAACTCTGTTCTTGCTATTCTCTACTAAAAATGGCATTACTCACACAAATATTTTGAAGGGGTGTAAAAAAAACTACTACTTTAACAAAATAAACTGTTTTTTTTATGAGAGAAAGAGTAAAAATATCTATAGTTCTGTATCTAAGTTTAGTACAATTATTAAATTAAATGCAAGGGGGCCTTTTTTTGGGGTAAACAAACCCAAGGGGGACGCTAAGTGGTGAGCAAGTACAAAAAAAAATAATAATAATAAGGCAAGAGGTCCGTTACGCTCGCGGACAAAAGTTGTCTCCACTTGTGCCAATTGGACGACAAATGTATCATTTGACAAGTAAAAAATCTTTCTATTTTGAATCGTGAAATGCATGGGTAAGAAGAGGCAATAAGAAATACTACTCCCTTCAATGTCATTTTCTTTAGTCTTAATTATAAAATATAAATATCAATTTTCTAATATATTAATTACTAATTTCTATTTTTTATCCTCTTATTTAAAGTGAGATTTATATTAACAAGATGTACCCATTTTCTATGCATTAATTATATACTATTTCATAAAATAGGTAGTTTTAGAAGAAAAACTCAATTTTTAGAAGTATTAATTAGGAAACAAAAGATTTCAATACAATTTCTTGATTTATATGAATTAATGTTTTGTTTCTTATAATATAGGCAGGAAAGAGCATGATTTGAATTAACTATTCTCAGCATGTGGTTGACTAATTCGAGATTCTAATGCTTGCTTTGTTATTGGATTTTACTGCAATTTGGGTATGGAGAATGCTACTTGGGCCGAGTTGCGAACTTTGCTTCATGGCATTAAATTAGCTAAAAGTCTTAACCTCGAGGAGGTTGTTTTTGAATCAAATTTTGTTGTTGCAGTTCACCTTATTCAATAGGGTTCTTCTTCCAACGTATATTTTAAATCTCTAATTGATGAGATTACTTCTCTGCTTCATGATAATAGTTGGTATACTTCGATTCAACATATTCATCGTTAGGCTAATGCATGTGAGGATCTTCTGGCTAGTAGAGGATTTAATGCTAATTTCTCTGTTTAAATAGTTAATTATGTTGATCTTGTGTCAGGTGTCTATGTCCAGAACGATTGCAGAGAGGTTTGCTTCCCTTGTTTGATTCTTTAGTGATTTCTTCCTTTATTTATAAAAAACAAGGTATGATTTGAATAATTGTGATTTTGCGTAATAGTATGAGTTAGACACTGTGCTCTTCAAGAAATGATATGTTTTTTTGGCATTGAAAAGTGATACATTTATTAAGGGATTTTAGTCAAAGTGGTCTCAATTAATTATTTCTTAACATGTGTGCCAAAACCTTAAATAACTAAAGTTTTGGGATACTTTTAAGTTTCTTGTATCTTGACATGCAATTGTAAGTTTTTTAAAATAGGGAAGATGGACGTGAACTCGAATATTGTGAAATTTAATTTCTTTCATTCAAATTCAAGTTTATTCCATGTTGTTTGAGCAATCTTGAGTGTGTGTAATATTACTTTTCTTTTTTGACCATCACTGAACCGATTTAAAGTTTTGCTTCATAATTCAAAAACTGGTAGCAGAACTAAATGTGAGATTGAGAGTTTAATTTATATGCACTAACGGTTTAAATTTTTTTAAATCATCATCCAATCATATCTCACCATCTAGATGTTTGTTGAGATATTTTAGGAAATTATATAACAATATGGCACAATAGTAAGATGTGATTGAATAATGGTTTAAAACTTTTTTAAACTGTCGGTGCATATAAATTAAACTCGTGAGATTAATTGTCATATTGATTATAATGATCTCATGGGTCGGACTTTATAATCTTGTGTTCGTTTGATTTCTTGAATCCAATGCTTAGATAGATTAAGAGCAATTAAGGGATTAGGGACGTTCTTGACTTAGTCAAATGCGATTAATACTCAAAGAGTTGAGATTAATCTTGAAATTCCAAGATAAATTATGTTGTGTTCTCTAGTTTCTAATCTTATTAGATGGTGTGATTTAATTTTATATTCAAGTTTTTTTATAGGCAAATGTTAGTGGTTAGTTTGTTAGAGGGGAGGGGGATTTTGTTAGTGACAAGGATCTGAGCCTTACACATCCTGCTTGCAACTCCTTCATGTCCCTTAGCTCAACCACCGAGTCATCTACATGTTTGATCATTATTTTGATCATTATTTTGTCAAGTTCAACTATAAATTATTTGTGCGCGGTTGTAATTGTTTATAATATTTGTGGTGTGAGCTTGAACTTATAATTCCAAGAGACAGAGTTCAAATCCTCTCGGAGACAATTATAATATGATTATTAGTGCCACTAAAATAATAATAATAATAATAATAATAATAATAATAATAATAATAATAATATATTCCCTTATATATATATACTCACTATTTTATTACTAATACAACTACGTCAAAAAAACACTTGAATGTCATTTATTATTGGCTTAACATGTGCTGCAACGTTATGCACGCCAACATCATTTGATGCGCACGTAACTGTAGATAATACTTAGAAAGCATTATCGGAGTCGCACAAAAAATATGAACAAATTTTCTAAATGACACATCTGATAACGCTTACTTAAGCATGTCACTCAAATAACATTTTATTGGGAAAATGTTATCTGGTTGTGACATTCTGATAACACATGCTCAAACAAACGTTATTAGAAGATCCCTCATATAACACATGTTCAGGCAAGCGTTATCCAAGTGATTTTTTTTTAAAATATTTTTTCTACTTTCGCATTTCTCCATTACACGCACAAGCAAAGATCATTCACTCATTACATTTTCATCATCGAGCACACCTGTTTGCATTTCTTCATTTTGAAATGTTAAAATGTTACGACGTTGTCTAATTTTTCAGCAACTTCCTCGAGAAGCTAAATAAAATGGGAAACACCAGACTCATCATTTCCTCACTGTTTATACCTGTACAACCAACCTCTCTAGCACCCTACAGAAGTTCCATCTCCTCTCTAAATCCCTTAAGCAAAACTTCACCTTCCTAATCTCATGAGCAATGACAACCAACAAAGAAACCTTGTTACACATAAACCCAATATGCAGTTTAACCGTTCTTATGGAATATGTTATCAATTTATCTGAATGGCTCTGTATGGTGTTGACCTCTCAGAATAAATTGATTAAGTATGGTGGATGAACCATTTCAATATGGATGAGTTTGTCTTTCCTGGACTCATTCAAGAATTCTGGAGTAATGCAAGGGTTTTCAAGAAGCATAGGAGAAGTACCGTGAGTACCAGTAAGAGTGGCCAGGAAGACTATAGCCCATGCGACAAACTGTAAAAATAAAGGAAAAAACTTTAATATTAGCAATCAACCTTTTCCTCTTCAAAAAGAGTGTAGGAAACAATCCTATGGAAACAAGCATGCTGGAATATAGGGTTCTACACCAAATCATTTTGAAAACCATCTTGCTAAACTCAGGGAGTGAAGACGAAGTAAGTGAATCTCACCTTTTTTTTTTCCTGTTTATATAACATGGTTGTTCATATAGAAGTGAACTTGTCAAAGTTAATTTTCAAGCATTTTAGGAAGACCATTAAGAAAAAAATAAATTGTTCTCACATTATCTATTCTTTGTTATTAACCTCTATTTTTGAACAACAATGGGAATGTTATTGAAAATTTTGATAATCTAACCATGTCACAAAGAATTCCCTACGGGAAAATGAAGAGGAATGAGAGCCCCTCCAAGAAAAGACCCAAGCTTGAAGAATAGAACGATTGAAAGGAAACACTTGAGAACTTAAAGCAACAAATGAATCAAATTATGATTCTTCTTCAAGAGTTAAATGAAAATGTTAAGAGTCTTGTTGCTCTTAAGTCTAATTTGAATGGTGTATATGTATTTTTGGGCTTTAAACAATAGTTTTTGGTATTCAGGACTTATGTAATTTTTTTGCAGCAAATTAAATAGTTATTGGTCTCTACTATTTGCCTCTTATAGTACATTTGAAATTTTCTTTGCAAAAAATTTGTGTTTTAGAAAACTAGCCAATAATGTTACAACTTAATCTAAAACTAGTCAATCAACTATAAATTCATATGATAAATCGCTTGTAAGAAGTTGATAAATCAAAGCCAATCAACTGATAAATCACAGTAGCACATATGTAGAAATCAAAAATACAATGAAATACATACCACAATAATTATCTTCACATACAGAAAAAATGCAACCAGAGCGCACCTAAGTTAGGGTTGGCTACTTGCATTGTCCTCAACGGCGACGACTAGGGAGGGAAAGTACATAGGTTAGGGTTGGTTGTGAGAAAAATGAAGTAGAAAATAATGAAGGGCAGAGAGAACACAAATTAACTTGGTTCGCCAGCGACAACGATGAGGTCGCAGGTGAGCAGAGAGTGATGTTTTGTGTGAATGCCTAGAAGTGAGCGATGACAACTAGGAGGAAGACATTCTGAGTTGCGATGGAGAAAGTACTACATGGGAGACATTTTCCGGTGGGTCTTTAATATTTTTTAAACTTATGATAACATATGCTCAAAAAAACATCATCTCAACGCTTTAGTTTTTTTAACTAGAAATAAAACAAAAACACAGAGTTTTCAGATGACGTTTGTCTGTTAGGAAAACATCATCTGATGGTTTACTTTTGAAAAATCGGTGTTTAACTTTGTTTTATTTCTAGTTAGAAAAATGAAGCGTTGAAATGATGTTTGCTTGGTCAAATGTCATCTGACGGTTTCCTTTTACAAACTTAGCGTTATGCTTTACGCCATAAAGGCGTTATAGCTTCATATTTTTGGCGAAGTGTACCGTAGAGATACTTGTCGTGTTCGTTCAACAAGAAAGGGTGATGATGTATAAAACAAAAGCATCATTCTTATATTTTATTTAGGCTAAATTACAAAATTAGTCCTATATGTTTATTTTAGGTTTCAATTTGGTCCTCTATGTTTTATTTGTTTCGTTTTGGTCCCTTACGTTTTAAAAGTTACAACAGGTTGGTCATTTCCATCACTAAAAGCCAATTATCCGTAGCTAAAAGCAAAATAACATTTTAGAAAATGGACTTCTAGCTACGGACAATTGACTTTTAGTAACGAAATGACCAAATTGAAAACTAAAATAAAACGTAGAGGACCAAAACGAAACAAATAAAACGTAGAGGACCAAATTGAAACCTAAAATAAACTTAGAGCACTAATTTTGTAATTTAGCCTTTTATTTATTATCCATATTATATATTGTCTTTTTACGAGAAAAGTACATACAATAAAAGAAGAAAATAAAAGAATAAATTACTATTAAAGTAATTCAAAGTTTCTCTAGTTGTGTTTTTATTGAATAAAAAATATAAAACACATTTATATTTTTAAATTCTTAATTGAACTTATATTTAATTAATACTTGTTTAATAAATATTCTAGAAGGATATATAACATCAGTACACTACTACTAGCGATGACTACATTATGACAGTGCGATGCACGGGTGAAATGTGCTTTGCAAATATTATTTTATCTTTTAAAGAAAAAGAATCTATAAGTATTAATAAAATCCGTCAAAAAAATTTTTATAAAAATTGCATAACTAACGTTTATATCACCATGTAAGGATGGTAAAGCGGGTTGGGCCCGATAGGCCGACCCACCAATCCGCCTAAAATGAGACGAGTTGGGCTACGACATGTCAGCCCACTAACCCATTTAGCCCAACCTGCTTAACCTGTCAACCCATCGGGCCACAAGCGGGTCGGGCCGAGCCAACCCATTGGTTTCAACACAATTATTTTAGTACTGCAATTAAGTATCTGTTATTGCATCTTTCAAATGTCATTCCTTTCCCTTTGTATCATCATGACAATTGTACATATTTAATTTTTTTACTCGAAATTAAATCATACAATCTTCTTTTATTGCTGTTAAATCATACAATCTGGAACAATGAAAGAATGAACATCGGATATGTAAAATTTAGGCATTTACTAGGAGGGATACAAGTAAAATTTTTATGCTTTAGTGAAATTTTTACCGTTAAAATATAAGGATGGAACATAATTGTTGGAGGATAAATTTGTCATTTTAAATAATATTTTAATTTTACGGTTAATTTTAATAATAAAATTAAATTAGGGGTAAAGTGCTTTAAGTAACATTAAATTAAGGGTTAAAATGTTTAATTTTAAAAATCTGGGTGGAAAGTGCAACTACACTTATAAATTAGAGGGTAAAGTACTTTTAACCCTATTTATTTATTTTCTAACAATTTTTTTTTTTACATATTTCGGGTAGGCCAGCTGCCATTTTGGTCCATTTTAGCCCAAATTTCATTCTTTATAATTATTTTCTGTTTTTTGACTTTTTAACGGGCTGACCCGCCAACCTACCAGCCCGTGACGGGACGGGTTGGGTTTAATATATCAACCCACCACCCTTGACGGGCCGGGTTAGGTCAGCCCGTTTTTAATGGGCTAATGGCGAGTTGGGTCGGGCCAGGCCGGGGTGGCCGTTTTGCCATCCCTATCACCAAGCATATGTTATATTCCTGTCAAATACGCAACTCCTTAAAACTCAAATGTATAATTAAATTGGTCTCCCCTGTACAAATTTCGCTCCAAAAAAAAAATCACAAATGACAACTTTTAAAGAAATAAATCCTAAGAAATTTTAAAAATATTAAGACATGTATTATATTAAACCGATTGCAGTTATGTTATCTCCTTGTTGAAGAAAAATTAGTAAGCAACTTTGATGAACTCAAATATAGAGTCAAATTGGCCTCACCTGCACAAAGTTTCACACGAAAAATAATTAAAGCATAACTTTAAAGAAATGAATCATAAGAAATTTTTAAAATGTATTGACATGTATTGGGTTAAAACGATTGCAACTATATTTTCTCCCCGTTGTAACAAACATAGGAAGCAACTCCTCAGAAGCCAAATGTTGAGTTGAAATGGTCTCATTTGCACAAAATTTCACACAAAAATAAATCACATTACACAACTTTCAAAAATATGATTATCTAAAAAATTTAAAAAAATTATGACATGTATTAGATTAAAATAATTGCAATTTTACAAAACAAACATAGGAAGCAACTCTTCAGAATCCAAATTTTGAGTGGAATTGGCCTCACCTGTACAAAATTTCACACAAAATAATCACAAAACACAACTTTTAAAAAAATAGTCCTGAGAATTTTTTAAAATATTATAACTTGTATTAGATTAAATCGATGACAGTTATGTTATCTCCCTATCGAAGCAAATGTTTTGGAGTGAAAATTGTATCTTAAAAATAGTAAGACTATTAAACAGAGTTCATGAATAAATATCAAGGTAGCACAAAACCACAAAATGTAAAACCCTTAATTAAGGTATCACGAACACAGTACACCCATGTACCCGTCGCACAAATAAAGTATTTGTTCGGTTATTTATTCTTTATATACAAAATGTATACAGTAAAAAGTTTAAAAATAAGAGCAACAATTAATTATTTTAACTACAATTAAAATATCATTTATTCGAAAAAAAATCTATTTATTATTATTGTTATTACAAATGAAATAAGTTATTTATAATAAAATAATTTAAATAAAATATAAGTCTGAATCAATGCGCCCTGGCTGAGGCTTTTGTATTCATCCCAATCCATGCGTACAATATATAAAAAAATACAATGTATAATGAATGAAAGTCTCACTCAAAGCTTACAATATATGAAAATACAATAAAAAAGACAACATACAATACACAACTTTTAAAGAAATGACTCATAAAAAATTTTAAAAATATTATGAAATTTATTAGTTTAAACTGATTACAGCCTTACTATCTACTCATCGAGGCAAACATAGGCATAGGAAACACCTCCTCATAAACCAAATGTAGAATCAAATAATTAGTCTCATCTACACAAAATTTCACACAAAAAAATAAATCACAAAACATAAAATTTAAAGAAAAATTTATGATATGTAGAGTAAACCAAGTTGTTTTGACAGGGAGATTTAAATCAATTGTAGCTGTGTTATCTCTCTATTGAACCAAACATAGGAAACAATTCTTCAAATACTAATACTAAATATAGTATAAAATTGGCCTAAAAAAGATGACCTGAGAAATTTTTAAAAAAGGGTTAAATATATTTTTGATCCCTATAAAATTGATAAAATTTGATTTAAGTTCCTACGAAAAGTTATTCATTTTTAGTCCCAAAAAATAAAAATAAAAATCATGTTTCTTGGTAAGATACTTATGATGAACTAAAAACACATTAATTTTGTTTAGTGTAGGGATTAAAAATGGATAATTTTTTTTGTAAGGATCTTAATCAAATATTGTCAATATTATAAGGATCAAAAACATATATAACCCGCATAAATATCATACAGTATCTCCTCATCGAAGCAAACATAAGAAATCAACTACTCAAAATCAAACTATAGAATCAAAATGACAGCATCCACACAAAATTTCTTACAAAAAATAAATCACCATACACAATTTTTAAAAAAAAGGAGTTTTCATTATATTATTGACATGATATAATGAAATCTAAAGGTTTGTTGCATATATAGGACCTGAAATAAATGGCACAATGCAAAGAATAAATATTTTATATTGTCATACAATTTGAGCTAAATATATACAAGAAAACCTTAATCCTGACGGTAGTTCATTAAAAACCATCGACGCTGAATATTGAGGACGATTCATATGGCGGGTTTTAGCAACCGTCGCTGGTGAATCAATTAATTTGAAAAAAGAATTGAAATGAAACACTCTAAGATACTGCGTGAGTTGATTTCGGTACCTGCTTTTCCCATTCAACCCTAGTCCTTTTTTCCCAAGCACTCGAAACTTCTGCTCTCCCAAAAACCCCAAAGTGGTGGTATGCCATTGATGATGGTCATATTCATTACAAAACCCACTCCCACACCACATGAAGCTCCGCAAAGAGCCATCCTCCATCAACGCTCCTCTAACCGCAAATTGGCGCACCTCCGTGTGTTCATAGCTCTGTGTGGTGGAGTCTCCCTTTTGCCACCTTGGCCTACTGACACCTCTCTTCCTTCCTCCTTGTCGACTGCCACTGGTCTCCTCTACACCTCCATCTATTTCTCGTGCCACCATGGCTTCGACCTTCCTTCACCCATCGTCGACTAAGGATTGTGTCACCGCAGTGAATTTATCCCAAACGCTGTTGGCACCTACTTCCCAACCTGTCCCCACAAGTTCTCTCTCACATTCCGTCATTACACTCTGCCCCTTTTTCTTTCGGCAAAGTGGTATGTATGCATCTATAACTTTAGGGTTTTTTTCCCTTCAAAATTGGTTTCATTTGTTCACTGTGGAAAAGTTAACCAAGTCTAGGTTTGAAACGTTTCTAGTGGTTACTGAGTAGTGCTGATTCTTTGGAAAACTCTGAT
Organism: Calophaca sinica; assembly: GCA_037113605.1. Taxonomy (NCBI): domain Eukaryota; kingdom Viridiplantae; phylum Streptophyta; class Magnoliopsida; order Fabales; family Fabaceae; genus Calophaca; species Calophaca sinica. The sequence continues at coordinate 77,019,583 of CM073734.1, forward strand.
CCTAATAACTCGAACTGTAGCTTGAGGAGATGTTCATGAAGTAATCTTTTCTGTTCTATGAATTAATATTTTTTTGTAGATAGTTGATGATTCTTGCTCTTGTTTCAGCATTGCTGAAGTTTTATATGCCTTTGCATCTTTGTGTGAACATTACATTGCATGTTCTTCAATATTTTTGTGGGCTCTCCATTGGTTTTAATTAAACTTGTGGTCAAGGTTCTTTTGCTCTTGAGTTTAAAATTTTACGCTTTCACTATAATGTCTTCGTAGTTTGAGATGCTTATTGCATAATGATATCTGAATCAAGTATGGATCCTGTGTGTTAAAATGTCTTGATTTTTATAATTCGTCAAGAGTTTGATAGTTCAATATCATGTATATTGCTTTAATCTAAAACTAGCTATGTGTACCCGAATCAATAAAAGAGCATATTAATCATGATTTACAATGTATTATAAATCGTCCAGTTAATCTTTCTAATTCCATGATCTACAGGTCAGTGGAGAAGTTGAGCATGAAGGCTAATTACCCTCATGATTCTTACTTTCTTAGTCAGCTAACTTTTGTTATATTGGTCTTTGTGCCTCCCAGGGAAATCAGAATCATTTTTTGTTGACTACTTTTACTCTTTGCTTAGCCTGACTAATTCTACTCTTTGCAACTAACTTTTCCAATCATAGATTAACATGACATCTGCTTTATACATTATGGTTTAGTATCATTTGAATCCATTGCAGGATGCTTCTAAAAGCAATTCCCTCCCTTACCTATGTTGGAATTAAGTCCCACATCGGTGGGAACTTAATTTGGGTGCTCCCTTGGAGCCTATATAAGGAGACCCAAGTGAAATTTTTATATCATCCCAAACATTCTCTTTTTCCTCTTTTATTATTTCTTATACTCAACAAGAGTATTGTGAGAGTATTTGTGAGGTATTTTGTGAGAGGTATTCTTGTAATATTTTCCCACATAGTGAAATTCTTACGGTCTTGCCAGTGGTTTTTCCCTTATTTGTTGAGGGTTTTCCACGTAAATTTTGTGTGTTTATTTCTTTATTTTCTCGTCTCTTATTTTAGTTGTGTGACACCATTACGATACTCGGTACCTAACGGTGGTATCGAGCTCCAAGGTTGGTGATACTATTCATTGCGTCACTTTAGGAAGGTGTTGGTTCTTAGTATGCTCTGTGGTTGTAGCATTATGCGATCTGCCACATCGAGAAAAGAATTGTTCTGGAAATAGTGTGGTAGTATAAAAGTGTATGTCTAGTAAAGTTACGGCTAAGGAAAGACAAGGTTTTTAAAATGCGCTTAGCGACACCTCTCTTTCTGGGAATTTACTTGGTGCACTCTTTACAGACTCTGATCACTTTTTCGGTATATAGTACTATTCACGGACACGGTTACTATTCACACGTGTGGTTGTATACTTTTCTGGTAATTGTTAACATATACTTGGATTTGTTACGGTATACGGGATACGTGCAATCTTTGTTCACGATTATCTTTGTGCTATTCACGGTGAAATAGTGTAATCAGGTTCGGTTCGTGTACAACCATGGCGACAAAATTTGAGATAGAGAAGTTCAATGGGAGTAATTTCTCCTGTGGAAATTGAAGGTAGCGGCGATTACGAGGAAGGATAATTTCTTTGAAGCAATTGAAGGCAGACCCACAGATATGACTGATGAAAAGTGGAAAGAGAAGGATGACAATGCTGTTGCCAATTTGCACCTAGCAATGGCGGATTTAGTTTTGTCAAGTGTTGCAGAAAAAAAGACTGCAAGGGAGATTTGGGATGTACTTAACAAATTGTACGAGGTTAAGTCACTTCACACAAGAATATTCTTGAAGAGGAAACTCTACACTCTTCGAATGAGTGAATCCACATTAATGACGGATCACATTAACACCCTGAACACGCTATTGGCTTAGCTCACAGCATCTGATTTCAAAATAGCAGAAAATGAACGTGCAGAACTTTTACTTCAGAGTTTACCAGATTCGTATGATCAACTCATCATCAACATTACAAACAACAATGTTGCTGACACTCTTCACTTTGATGATGTTGCCGGTGCAATCCTTGAAGAAGAATCCAGGCGCAAGAATAAGGAGGAAAGGTCAGAAAGTTCGAAGCAAGCAGAAGCTTTAACAATGACGAGAGGCAGATCAACAGAACGTGGCCCCAGTGAGAGCCAAGATCGTGGTAGATCAAAATCTCGAAGAAGAAAGAATCTCACATGCTACAACTGTGGCATGAGAGGGCACTTGAAGAAGGAGTGTTGGAACAAGAAGAATGGAGAGAAGACCTCGTAAGCATCAACCTCGCAAGGTTGTGTTGCAAGTACCTCAGATGATGGAGAAATCTGTATAGCGGAGCAACAAGTTCTAAAGGTGGAAGGAAGCTCAATGATGTGCGGATAGTGGATTCGGTGCGACATGGCACATGACTTCACACCGAGATTGGTTTTGTACTTATGAGCTTTGTCTCGGTAGGATCCGTGTTTATGGGAAATGATCACACCTTAGAAATCGTTGGAATCGATCTTGTCGAATAAAGATGCAAGATGGTGCGTTACTTAAGATACAAAGTGCGACATGTGAAGGGCTTAAAAAGGAATCTATTGTCCACTGGGCAATTAGATGACCTCGGGTGCAAGATCCATATTGAAGGTGGAATCTTGAAAGTAGTGAAGGGCAATCTTGTGGTGATGAAAGCAGAAAAGATCACAAGCAATCTATACATGCTTTTGGGAGATACGTTACAAGAGGCGGATGCATCAATTGCATCAGCGAGCCATGAAGAATCAACGATGATGTGGCATCGCAGGCTAGGCCATATGTCAGAGCATGGCTTAAAAGTCCTTGCGAACGCGATCTCTTTACCGGGCTCAAGGCGGTAACTTTACCCTTCGTGAGTCCTGTGTGACAAGTAAGCAACATAGATTGAAATTTGCAAAAGTAACTACCAGAAGCAAACACATACTAGACTTGATACATTCTGATGTGTGGGAGTCGCCGGAAACATCCATGGGGGGAGCAAAGTATTTTGTATCATTCATTGATGACTACTCCAGGAGATTGTGGGCATACCCGATCAAGAAGAAGTCAGATGTGTTTCCAGTATTCAAGGAGTTCAAAGCACAAGTAGAGCTTGGCGGGAAGAAAATCAAGTGCTTGAGACGGACAATGGAGGAGAATATGTAGATGGTAACTTTCTATCATTCTACAAGCAAGAGAGGTATTACGAGACAATTCAGCATTGCACATACACCTCGCCAGAATGGTGTAGCGAGCGGATGAACAGGACTCTCCTAGAAAGAACAAGAGCTATCTTTGAGAACGGCGAGATTGGCCAAATCTTTTTGGGCGAAGCGATCAAAGCGCACATTACGTGATAAATCGATCGTCATCAACAGCGATTGGTTTGAAGTCACCAATGGAGATATGGAAAGGAAAGCCGGTAGATTATTCTTCTTTACATGTGTTCGGATGTCCTGCGTACGTAATGTCCAACTCCCAAGAAAGAACAAAGTTGGATCCAAAATCCAGAAAATGTATATTCTTGGGTTATGCTGACAATGTCAAGGGGTATCGCTTGTGGGACCCCACTGCCCGCAAGCTTGTTGTTAGCAGAGATGTAGTCTTTGCAAAAAATGAATTACAAAGTGAGCAGAAAAATGACAGCACTTCTAAAGAGACTGCTATACTGCAGTTGGAGAGAAAGACTCAAGAAGATGATTCTTCTGAAGCAGAACCAGAACACATAGTGTGAATACATGCCTTGACAGGATGGTTTTGATGATTGACAAAAGGGAGCTTTACAAATAGTCAACCGTGCAAAAAGTGGAAAAGAATACCAAGACGCGTATCAAGAATGATAGTTTTTCAAGTCTTTGGGTTCTGGGTATTTATTTATCTTTATTAAGACAATTTGTAAGTAGTAATAAAAAGCTCTCAATTAAAATTAAATCACACACGCACAAAATATTTTGACATGCATATCTCGTGCTCGGATGTCGGTGAGGAAGTCGGATGTCGGTGAGGAGGAAGTCGGTGTCGAGCTACGAGGAAGTCGTATGTCGAGCGAGGAGGAGGTCGCGTGTCAGCTTATGAGTTCGTGCAGGAGGTCGCGTGATGAGCTCTTGTCGTGGTGCCGAGTGATGATCCGTGTGTCGAAATGATGAGGAGGTCGTATCGATTTGTGCCGAGGTCTTTGCCGAGCGCTAGAGGCCGTATCGGTGTGTCGAGGTCGTCTGTCGAGCCGTGTGGCGAGGTCGCCTGGCCGATTTGTCTTGAGGTCGCCTGCCGAGCTGTCTTGAGGTCGTATGCCGAGCCGTCTCGTGTTTTCAATTCTTTCATGTTCAACGCAACGGACAAATTCCAGCAGACGGATCGGCTATAGCGGGCAAATCCTCAACGGACAAATCTTCTTAAAGTGACGCTCCTCCATTGCGTATATACACACAGCTCGTGAGCCTTGTAAAAATACAACAACGCAGTGCTTAATTTTTGTGCCAAAAACTGTCAAATATTTTTCATCACTCACACTTATTTGAGCACAATTTTTGAGAGCCTTTTATTCTACATAATTTGAGTTGTATTATTTGAGCTTCAATTTGTTATATCCGCACTATTGAGTGTATCTTTTTAGTCTCATTTTATTTGTGAAAATCATTTATTTTTGGGTAGGAATCCCAAGGTGTTCATAGAGAGGTGATATCTCTTGAACGTATTGCTCTGGTTTAGAGTTGTAAAGGTTTCTAGCTGAACTCGATTTAAAAGCTAGTGTCTTAGTGAAAATCCCATAGTGGTTTGCTTTGGGGACGGGACGTAGGCCACAGCGGTGTTAGGTGGCCGAACCTGGATAATTTGTTGTGTGTTTTTACTCCTTATCTCTCTACTTTTCACCAATTAAATTTACGTACTTTATTTTATTGTTATTTATATCTTACTATTTACTTTATTTTTAACTCGTTTGCAATTTATTCTTCAAGTGATTTATCTATTTCACATTAATATTTCCGCAACTCATAATTAGCACTTATTTCTCCAAAAGTTTTTGAAAGCACTGCTCACACAATTCACCCCCTTTGTGTTTGGAGTCACTTGTCAACAAGTGGCATCGAGCTAGACTCTTGTATAAAGGACTTAACTAGTCTCAAGAGAATGACTTCAAACAATAACGAGGAACCTCCATGAACAGGCCCCATTTTTCAATGGTGAGGGTATGGTTATTGGAAGGATAGAATGCAAATCTTTCTTGAGGGTGTTGATCTTGATATTTGGGATCTTTGTGGAAAATGGTCCATTTGTCCCCACTCAATCAATTAATGATGCAGGTGGTAGACAAACCAAGATCACTTTGGACCGAAGATGATAAGAAAAAGGTCCAATACAATTTGAAAGCTAAGAACATCATCACTTCTGCTTTAAGCTACGATGAGTTCTATAGGGTCTCAAATTGCAAGACTGCTAAAGAAATGTGGGACACCCTTCTATTGACCCATGAAGGTACTACCGAGGCCAACTTATGTCTCATGGCAAAACACGAGGAGGATGAGGTAAATGCTCTTGAACTCGAATCTCCTTTAACTTATGATGAGTTGCTTATTGCTTGTGAAGAATTAAATAATGAAACGATTAAACTTGGAAAAATTGTTCTTTCTTCTAAGAAAACCATCTCTTATCTTGAATCAAAAATTGAAATTTTAAACAAAGAGATAGTGATTCTTAAAGAAAAACAAGTTGCTGTCATTGAAACTTCTGCTCCCATATCTTGTGAAAATAAAAAAGATGAAGTTTTAAAATGCAATGAGTGTAGTGTTTTGAAAAATAAGGTTGAGGATTTAAATAACACTCTTGCAAAATTTATAATGGGAAGAGATAATCTAAACATTATTTTAGGAAACCAAAAAGGTACTTTTAGAAAAGCTGGTTTAGGTTATCATCCAAAAATTCATGAAAAATCTTTTAAACTCTTCAATCACAACAAACCCTCAAGTAGTCCTTTCATTAAATGCTTTCACTGTGGTAGAAATGGTCACACTGCCTCTATTTGCAATATTAGAAAGAATAAAAATGTAGTTGGCAAAAAGATGTGGATTCCAAAGGGCACCTTGCCCCAAGACTAACTCATATGGACCCAAGATGGTTTGGGTACCAAAGGTTAAAATATGATTTGTTGTTGTAGGTGTGCTTGAAAGCCAAGGACTTAAATTGGTATCTTGATAGCGGCTGTTCAAAGCACATGACAGGAGACAAAAGCAAGTTCTCCTCATTGGTACCTAAGAATAGTGGTTATGTCCGGTATGGTGACAACAACAAAGGTAAAATTCTTGGGATTGGTTCTATTGGTAAGAGTCCTAATCCCACTATTGAAAATGTTTTGTATGTGGATGGTTTGAAGCATAATTTGCTAAGCATTAGTCAACTTTGTGATAAAGGAAACAAAGTGGTTTCGATTCTTCAAAATGCATGGTCATGGATTCTATAAATGAAAATGTTATTGTAATTGGACCTAGAATTGGAAATATCTATATGCTTGATTTAGATAAAATACCTTCAAATGATGCATGTTGTCTTATTAGTAAAGAGGATGAATCTTGGCTATGGCATAGGAGAATGGCTCATATTCACATGGATCATCTTAATAAGTTAGTTCGAAAGGACTTAGTAATTGGCTTACCAAAGCCGCTTTTGAAAAAGATAAACTTTGTGATCCATGTCAAAAAGGAAAACAAGTAAAGACATCTTTCAAATCTAAAAATATTGTTTCTACAAACCGCCTTTACAACTTTTACATATGGATTTATTTGGCCCTTCTAGAACTAAAAGCTTTGGTGGCAATTACTATGCTCTTGTTATTGTGGACTGACTATTCTCGCTATACATGGACTTTATTTATTTCTCACAAAAATGATGCTTTTAATGCTTTCGAAAACTTGCAAAGGTTATACAAAATGAGAAGGGACTTAACATTGCTTCAATTCGAAGTGATCATGGTGGGGAATTTGAGAATGAAGCATTTGAAGCATTTTGCACGTAAAATGGCATCGATCACAACTTTTACGCTCCAAGGACACCGCAACAAAATGGAGTGGTTGAAAGGAAAAATCGGTCTCTTGAAGAGCTAGCGAGGACGATGCTCAATGAGACTAACCTTCCTAAGTACTTTTGGGCAGACGCCGTGAGCACCGCTTGCTATGTGATGAATCGAGTTCTTATAAGGCCGATCCTTAAACAAACACCGTATGAACTCTACAAAGGAAGGAAGCCCAACATTTCCCACCTTCACGTTTTCGGATGCAAGTGTTTTGTCCTAAACAATGGTAAGAATAACCTTGGAAAATTTGATGCTAAAGCTGATGATGGTATATTTCTTGGATATTCTATTTCTAGTAAAGCTTTTAGAATTTATAATAAGAGAACTTGGACTGTTGAAGAATCTGTGCATGTTTCTTTTGATGAATCTAACCCAAAATCTTCAGTAGAAGAAAGTGTTGATGATCTTGCAGAAGTATTTGGAGATACCTATTTAGAGGAACAAGAGAGATCAAAAGTTCAAAAGGAGGATCAAGAGTCCTTGCCTCAACCCTCTCAAGAACTCTCTCACTCAAATCTTACAAAGGAATGGAGAGTCTCAAAGAACCATCCTCTTGACAACATAATAGGTGATATCTCAAAAGGGGTAACGACTCGAAACTCTCTTAATCATGCATGTCATCATATGGCCTTTGTCTCTCAAATTGAACCAAATAGCGTCAATGAAGCCATCTTTGATGAGTATTGGACCCTTGCTATGCAAGAGGAATTAAATCAATTTGAGAGAAATGATGTTTGGGAACTTTTCCCTAGGCCTAAAGATCACCTAGTCATTGGGACCAAATGGGTCTTTCGCAACAAGCTTGATGAAAACGGTATCATTGTTAGAAATAAAGCTAGACTTGTTGCAAAAGGCTATAACCAACAAGAGGGCATAGATTTCGATGAAACCTATGCACCCGTGGCTAGATTAGAAGCTATTCGCATGCTTCGCATTTGCATGCATCATGGATTTCAAACTTTTTCAAATGGATGTTAAAAGTGCATTTCTTAATGGCTTTATTCAAGAAGAAGTATATGTTGATCAACCTCCGGTTTTGAAAATTTTGAATTTCCAAATCATGTTTTCAAATTGAAAAAGGCTTTATATGGTTTAAAACAAGCTCAGAGAGCTTGGTACGAGAGTTGAGCAAATATTTACTTGAAAAAGGTTTTGAAAGAGGAAAAGTTGATACCACTCTTTTCATTAAACACAAAAAGCATGACATTTTACTTGTTCAAATTTATGTCGATGATATAATATTTGGTGCTACTAATGAATCCTTGTGTAAGGAATTTTCGATATCATGCAAAGTGAATTTGAAATGTCAATGATGGGAGAGCTAAATTACTTCCTTGGACTTCAAATCAAACAAACAAAAGAAGGAATTTTTATAAATCAATCCAAATATTGCAAGGAGTTGCTTAAAAGATTTGGAATGAGCAACGCCAAAGAAATCTCAACTCCCATGAGCACATCATGCTATCTTGACAAAGATGAAGGTGGTAAGTCGGTCGAAGTAAGTAAGTATAGAGGTATGATAGGATCTCTTCTCTATCTCACTGCTAGTCGTCCGGATATTATGTCTAGTGTTTGTATGTGTGCACGTTTTCAAGCAAATCCTAAGGAATCACATCTCTTAGCGGTAAAAGGCATCATGAGATATCTCACTGGCACACAAACCAAGGGTTTATGGTACCCCAAAGGTCTTGTTGCACACTTATTGGGTACTCGGATTCTGATTTTGCGGGTTGCAGAAGGGACCGAAAAAGCACTAGTGGGACATGTCACTTACTTGGGAAGGCCTGGGTCTCATGGCATAAGAAGAAACAAGCGGTGTGGCTTTGTCCACTTCTTTGAAGCGGAATACGTTCTGTGGCGGGTTGTTGTGCACAAATTATTTGGATGAAACAACAGTTGAATGATTATGGGATTAATCTGAAAACTGTTCCAATTAAGTGCGACAATACTAGTGCCATAAACCTCACGAAAAACCCGGTTTATCACTCCCGGACCAAACACATAGAAATTAGGCACCATTTTATTAGAGATCATGTTCAAAAAGGAGATTGTGTGATTGAGTTTGTGGAAACATCTAAACAACTTGCGAGATATTTTTACTAAACCTTTGCCTAAAGAAAGCTTTTTTTTATAAGAACCGAGTTAGGAATTTTAGATCAATCATGCATTGAATGACTGCGTGTGAGTGCATTTTATTATGAATAAGTTCTAACTTGGGCGTTGGAGTGTGCTAACATTTTTATGCAGGTTCCGTTACCAAGACTAAAAGTGGAGAAATGCAACCGTCCTTCCTGTAATCGCTAAAATAAAAGTTTGTGCAGGTTATGTTAACTGCAAACAATTATGCTTCATTGAACCCTTGATACTCTATTATTCATTGAACCCTTGAACCCTTGATACGTTTTACATGCCTTTCCCTTTATCTTTTCCGCTTTTTGATGTTGCCAAAAGGGGGAGAGTTATATGATTCAGGGGGAGTGGTTTATTCCATGCATATTGTGAGGGGGAGTTCTTCACCAAAATGCCAAAATGCCTAAACTCGATATCTTTTTAATATTGTGAGGGAGTTTTTCTAAAATCGTGCTTAAACTCGATATCTTTTATTGAAAAACCATGCTTATATCTCATTGCTATATCATGATTATATTTTACTAAGTTCCTCCATGAGATGTTTGTCATCATCAAAAGGAGTCTGTGAATACATGCCTTGTGAGGATGGTTTTGATGATTGACAAAGGGAGCTTTACAAATAGTCAACCGTGCAAAAAGTGGAAAAAGAATACCAAGGCGCGTATCAAGAATGATAGTTTTCAAGTCTTTGGGTTACGGGTATTTATTTATCTTTATTAAGACAATTTGTAAGTAGTAATAAAAAGCTCTCAATTAAAATTAAATCACACACGCACAAAATATTTTGACATGCATATCTCGTGTCGGATGTCGGTGAGGAAGTCGGATGTCGGTGAGGAGGAAGTCGGCGTGTCGAGCTACGAGGAAGTCGTATGTCGAGGCGAGGAGGAGGTCGGCGTGCCAAGCTTATGAGGTCGCGTGCATCGAGGTCGCGTGATGAGCTCTTGTCGTGTCTTGGTGATGACCCGTGTCGAGTGATGAGGAGGTCGTAGCCTGTGCCGAGGTCTTTTCTTAGCCGTTCAGAGGCCGTATGCCGAGCCGTGTCGAGGTCGTCTGCCGAGGCGTGTGGCGAGGTCGTCTGGGTGTCTTGAGAGGTCGTCTGTAGAGCCGTCTTCAGAGGTCGTCTGCCGAGCCGTCTCCATGTTTTCAATTCTTTCATGTTCAACGCATAGCGGACAAATTCCAACGGACGGATCGGCCGCCAGCGGGCAAATCCTCAGCGGACAAATCTTCTTAAAGTGACGCTCCTCCATTGCATATATAAACAGCTTTCGTGAGCCTTGTAAAAATACAACAACGCAGTGCTTAATTTTGTGCCAAAAACTCATCAAATATTTTTCATCACTCACACTTATTTGAGCACAATTTACGAGAGCCTTTTATTCTACATAATTTGAGTTGTATTATTTGAGCTTCAATTTGTTATATCTGCACTATTGAGTGTATCTTTTTAGTCTCATTTTATTTGTGAAAATCATTTATTTTTGGGTAGGAATCCCAAGGTGTTCATAGAGAGGTGATATCTCTTGAGCGTATTGCTCTGGTTTAGAGTTGTAAAGGTTTCTAGCTGAACTGATTTAAAAGCTAGTGTCTTAGTGAAAATCCCATAGTGGTTTTGCTTTGGGGGACGGGGCGTAGGCCACAGGGGTGTTAGGTGGCGAACCTGGATAATTTGTTGTGTGCTTTTTTACTCCTTATCTCTCTACTTTTCAGTCAATTAAATTTCTGTACTTTATTTTATTGTTATTTATATCTTACTATTTACTTTATTTTTAACTCGTTTGCAATTTATTCTTCAAGTGATTTATCTATTTCACATTAATATTTCCGCAACTCATAATTAGCACTTATTTCTCCAAAAGTTTTTGAAAGCACCGTTCACACACAATTCACCCCCCTCTTGTGTTTGGAGTCACTTGTCAACACATAGAACAAGAACCAGATGAGGTCAATGATGAAGAAGTTCGACGATCAACACGTCAGATAACGGCACCATCGTGGCACTCAGACTATGTTATGGCCTGCCATGATGCATACTGTCTTTTGACCGAAGAAGGTGAACCATCAGCTTTTCAAGAAGCGTTGAACAGTTCAGATGCTTCTCAATGGATGACAGCAATGCGGGAAGAAATGGAAGCCCTACATAGAAATAAGACTTGGGAACTTGTTGAACTTCCAAAGGGTCGGAAAGCCATCGGGAACAAATGGGTGTTCAAAATCAAACGAGACGGCAATGATCAAGTGGAACGGTATCGTGCCAAGCTTGTAGTCAAAGGATATGCTCAGAAAGAAGGGATAGACTTTGACGAGATATTTTCTCCTGTTGTCAGACTTACTACTATCAGGGTAGTGTTGGCAATGTGTGCTGCATTTGATTTACATCTTGAACAGTTGGATGTAAAGACTGCTTTTCTTCATGGAGAGCTTGAAGAAGAAATTTATATGCTCCAACCAGAAGGCTTTAAAGAACAAGGAAAAGAAAACTTGGTTTGTAGGTTGACCAAATCTCTGTACGGTCTAAAGCAGGCGCCCAGATGTTGGTACAAGAGATTTGATTCCTTCATAATTAGCCTTGGTTACAACGGTGAGTTGAGACCATTATGCGTACTACAAGAGGTTTGATGATAATGATTTCATCATTTCTTTGTTGTATGTGGATGACATGTTGGTGGTAGGCTGACAAAGATCGAATCCAGGAATTGAAGGCACTGATTGGCTAGGAAGTTTGATATGAAGGACTTGGGACCCGCAAATAATATTTTAGGGATGCAAATTCACCGAGACAGAAATGATAGGAAGATTTGGCTTTCTCAAGCGAATTATCTAAGGAAGGTCTTGCGGCTTCAACATGCAAGATTGTAAGCCAATTTCTACCCGTTTCTGTCAATTTTAAATTATCCTCGGTATGAGTCCTAGCAATGAAGCGGAGAGGATGGAAATGTCTCAAACCGTATGCATCAGCGGTGGGAAGCCTTATGTATGCCATGATATGTACAAGACCAGACATTGCACAAGCGATGGGAGCGGTTTGTCGGTTTATGGCAAATCCAGGTAGAGAGCATTGGAATCTTTGTTAAGAGGATCCTTAGATACATCAAAGGAACCTCGGATGTTGCATTATGTTACGGAGGATCGGAATTCATTGTCGGGGTTATGTTGATTCAGATTTTGCGGGTGATCTTGATAAAAGGAAATCCACTACCGGGTATGTATTCACCGATTGCAGGGAGCGGTGAGTGGTTATCTAAATTCTGGTGTTGTAGCTTTGTCTACTACAGAGACTGAGTACATGGCAGCTACCCAGGCTTGCAAGGAAGCTATCTGGATTAAAGGTTTAATGGAGGAACTCGAGCACAAGCAACAGATGATTACTGTGTATTGTGACAGTCAGAGTGCCTTGCACATTGCAAGGAATCCAGCTTTTCATTCCAGGACAAAGCATATAGATACCCAGTATCACTTTGTTCGTGAAGTGGTAGAGAAAGGAACCGTGGATATGCAAAAGATTCACACTAAAGATAACCTAGCAGATGTGATGACGAAGCCAATCAATGCTGACAAGTTTATTTGGTGTCGATCCTCCTATGGCCTATCAGAAACGTAAGCGACATGGAATGACAAGCCAGAAAGAGTGGTGTGAAGATATGATTGACTCAATCAAAATCTTCAAGTGGGAGAATTGTTGGAATTAAGTCCCACATCGGTGGGAACTTAATTTGGGTGTTCCCTTGGAGCCTATATAAGGAGGCCCAAGTGAAATTTTTATATCATCCCAAACATTCTCTTCTTCCTCTTTTATTATTTCTTATACTCAACAAGAGTATTGTGAGAGTATTTGTGAGGTATTTTGTGAGAGGTATTCTTGTAATATTTTCCCATATAGTGAAATTCTTCTGGTCTTGCCCCGTGGTTTTTCCCTTATTTGTTGAGGGTTTTCCACGTAAATTTTGTGTGTTTATTTCTTTATTTTCTCGTCTCTTATTTTAGTTGTGTGACACCATTCTGATACTCTGGTACCTAACAACCTCTCTACGTCTCCCATCCAAAGCTAGAGGGAGTGTTGAAAGATCTCATCCTATTATAATTTGTCTATCTTAAAGGATAGCTTTTTTTTTTATAATTTTAATTTAAGTTTGTTAGTTTAGGACTCTCAGTATCTAAGCATACAAAATTTGAAGCTTTAAGTAACTTCTTTGCATAGTTTACATTCTACACAACGTAAGGAGCAAGGTTGATATATGTTTTGAAGTTATAATTAGTGTTAGGACAACTCCAAAGTAGAGTCAATGTCCATCACTGGTATGCATATAGGTACAAATGTCGTATTGGGTATCCAGTTTGTTATCTGAGTTGAAGTTTTTGTTTGAATGGAGGTGCTAATGTAAGTGAGCTTGTGAGTTCAATGCAACAATGACATCTGGATAAGGTGGACCAGAGTCTTCTTTACCAGGTGAAGCCAAGTGAAAATTCAAGCAAATCCAAGAAGCCTATTAAGATATGATTTTTGAAAATTTTGTGTTTCAATACTTGTTGGTTTTTGTTTCGATCCTAGTATTTTTCTATTTTTATTGATTTCACTTTTGTGGGGAATGCTGTAAATAAACTTTGTTTCTCTGTGTTGTCTTCCAAATTGAGAATGAAAGAATTAAGGATGTTTTGAAGCTTCATTAATTTTTGAGAAGAAATATATTAATACATAGTCTAACATAGAATCAATGATTTAAGTGAGATTTTCTGTTACAATGTTAGAGGATAACATGTCTATTTTGTTACTGGAGAATATTTTTGATGGGTATTGTGAATACATGCCTTGACAGGATAATTTTGATGATTGACAAAAGGGAGTCTTGCAAATAGTCAACCGTACAAAAAGTGGAAAAGAATACCAAGACGCGTATCAAGAATGATTGTTTCTCAAGTCTTTGGGTTCTGGGTATTTATTTATCTTTATTAAGACAATTTGTAAGTAGTAATAAAAAGCTCTCAATTAAAATTAAATCACACACGCACAAAATATTTTGACATGCATATCTCGTGTCGGATGTCGAGCTGAGGAAGTCGGATGTCTAGCTGAGGAGGAAGTCGGCGTGGTCGAGCTCGAGGAAGTCGTATGTCGAATCGAGGAGGAAGTCGCGTGTCGGTGATGAGGTCACGCATCGAGGTCGCGTGATGTGCTCTTGTCGCGTCTTGGTGATGATCCGTGTCGGTCGATGAGGTCGCGCATCGAGGTCTTTACCGAGCCGCTCGAGAGATCGTATGCCGAGCGGTCGAGGTCGTCTGTTTAGCATGTGTGGCGCAGGTCGCTCTGCCGATCCGTCTTGAGGTCGCCTGGCCGAGCTGTCTTGAGGTCGTATGCCGAGCCGTCTCGTGTTTTCAATTCTTTCATGTTCAGCATAGCGGACAAATTCCAACGGACAGATCCTCGCCAGAACGGGCAAATCCTCAGCGGACAAATCTTCTTAAAGTGACGCTCCTCCATTGCCTATATAAACACGGCTCGTGAGTCTTGTAAAAACAACAACGCAGTTGCTTAATTTTTGCCAAAATCTTTGTCAAATTCTTTTCATCACTCACACTTATTTGAGCACAATTTTCTGAGAGTCTTTTATTCTACATAATTTGAGTTGTATTATTTGAGCTTCAATTTGTTATATCTGCACTATTGAGTGTATCTTTCTCGTCTCATTTTATTTGTGAAAATCATTTATTTTTGGGTAGGAATCCCAAGGTGTTCATAGAGAGGTGATATCTCTTGAGCGTATTGCTCTAGTTTAGAGTTGTAAAGGTTTCTAGCTGAACCTGATTTAAAAGCTAGTGTCTTAGTGAAAATCCCATAGTGGTTTGCTTTGGGGACGGGGCGTAGGCCACAGGGGTGTTAGGTGGTGAACCTGGATAATTTGTTGTGTGCTTTTTACTCCTTATCTCTCTACTTTTCACCAATTAAATTTCTGTACTTTATTTTATTGTTATTTATATCTTACTATTTACTTTATTTTTAACTCGTTTGCAATTTATTCTTCAATTGATTTATCTATTTCACATTAATATTTCCGCAACTCATAATTAGCACTTATTTCTCCAAAAGTTTTTGAAAGCACCGTTCACACACAATTCACCCCCCTCTTGTGTTTGGAGTCACTTGTCAACAAGTGGTATCAGAGCTAGACTCTTGTATAAAGGACTTAACCGTCTCAAGAGAATGACTCCAAACAATAACGAGGGAACTTCCATGAACAGACCCCCATTTTTCAATGGTGAGGGGTATGGTTATTGGAAGGATAGAATGCAAATCTTTCTTGAGGGTGTTGATCTTGATATTTGGGATGCTGTGGAAAATGGTCCATTTGTCCCCACTCAATCAATTAATGATGCAGTGGTAGACAAACCAAGATCACTTTGGACCGAAGATGATAAGAAAAAGGTCCAATACAATTTGAAGGCTAAGACCATCATCACTTTTGCTTTAAGCTACGATGAGTTCTATAGGGTCTCAAATTGCAAGACTGCTAAAGAAATGTGGGACACCCTTCTATTGACCCATGAAGGTACTACCGAGGTCAAGAGGGCTCGAATGAACACATTAACCCATGAGTATGAGTTATTTAGGATGAAACCAAGTGAAAACATACAAGATATGCAAAAAAGGTTCATCCATATAATAAACCATCTCAGAGCTCTTGGGAAAGTCTTGATAATGAAGATTTGATTAACAAAGTTCTTAGATGTCTAAACAGGAATTGGCAACCCAAGGTCTTGCTATAGCTGAATCTAGAGACTTATCTTCTATGACCTTGGCTACTTTGTTTGGAAAATTGCAGGAACATGAAATTGAACTAAATCGTCTCATGGAAAGCGAAGAAGGCGATAAGAAAAAGAAAGGGCTCGCCTCAAAGCAAGCATTGAGAAACTGACGATGACGAATGTGATTTCCTTGAAGATGAAAATAATGAGGAAAACATGAGTCTAATGGTTCAAATTCAAAAGGTTCATGAGACTCGAAACAAAGGTAAGTTCCCAAGCTCTCAAAGAAAAGTGATGAAACAACTTCTTTTAATCCTACACTGCTACAAGTGTGGAAAGAAAGGTCACATAAAACCCGATTGTCCTCAAAACCAAGCGAGGAATGAGAAATTTGAAAAGAAACCACCAAAGGATTGAAGGGAAGAAGAGCTTACATTGCCTGGGATGATAATGATATGGATTCTTGATGAATCTGAAAATGAAGAGGCTCACCTTAGTCTAATGGCAAAACACGAGGAGGATGAGGTAAATGCTCTTGAACTTCGAATCTCCTTTAACTTATGATGAGCTGCTTATTGCTTGTGAAGAATTAAATAATGAAACGATTAAACTTGGAAAAATTGTTCTTTCTTCTAAGAAAACCATCTCTTCTCTTGAATCAAAAATTGAAATTTTAAACAAAGAGATAGTGATTCTTAAAGAAAAACAAGTTCTTTGTGATTGAAACTTCTCCTCCCATATCTTGTGAAAATAAAAAGATGAAGTTTTAAAATGCAATGAGTGTAGTGTTTTGAAAAATAAGGTTGAGGATTTAAATAACACTCTTGCAAAATTTACAATGGGAAGAGATAATCTAAACATTATTTTAGGAAACCAAAAAGGTACTTTTAGAAAAGGCTGGTTTAGGTTATCATCCAAAAATTCATGAAAAATCTTTTAAACTCTTCAATCACAACAAACCCTCAAGTAGTCCTTTCATTAAATGCTTTCACTTTGTGGTAGAAATGGTCACACCGCCTCTATTTGCAATATTAGAAAGAATAAAAATGTAGTTGGCAAAAAGATGTGGATTCCAAAGGGCACCTTGCCCA
Source organism: Calophaca sinica (assembly GCA_037113605.1). Taxonomy (NCBI): domain Eukaryota; kingdom Viridiplantae; phylum Streptophyta; class Magnoliopsida; order Fabales; family Fabaceae; genus Calophaca; species Calophaca sinica. Next base: position 77,036,652 of record CM073734.1, read on the forward strand.
AGACTAACTCATATGGACCCAAGATGGTTTGGGTACCAAAGGTTAAAATATGATTTGTTGTTGTAGGTGTGCTTGAAAGCCAAGGACTTAAATTGGTATCTTGATAGCGGCTGTTCAAAGCACATGACAGGAGACAAAAGCAAGTTCTCCTCATTGGTACCTAAGAATAGTGGTTATGTCCGGTATGGTGACAACAACAAAGGTAAAATTCTTGGGATTGGTTCTATTGGTAAGAGTCCTAATCCCACTATTGAAAATGTTTTGTATGTGGATGGTTTGAAGCATAATTTGCTAAGCATTAGTCAACTTTGTGATAAAGGAAACAAAGTGGTTTTCGATTATTCAAAATGCATGGTCATGGATTCTATAAATGAAAATGTTATTGTAATTGGACCTAGAATTGGAAATAACTATATGCTTGATTTAGATAAAATACCTTCAAATGATGCATGTTGTCTTATTAGTAAAGAGGATGAATCTTGGCTATGGCATAGGAGAATGGCTCATATTCACATGGATCATCTTAATAAGTTAGTTCGAAAGGACTTAGTAATTGGCTTACCACACAGTCGTTTTGTAAAAGATAAACTTTGTGATGCATGTCAAAAAGGAAAACAAGTAAAGGCATCTTTCAAATCTAAAAATATTGTTTCTACAAACCGGCCTTTACAACTTTTACATATGGATTTATTTGGCCCTTCTAGAATTAAAAGCTTTGGTGGCAATTACTATGCTCTTGTTATTGTGGGCGACTATTCTCGCTATACATGGACTTTATTTATTTCTCACAAAAATGATGCTTTTAATGCTTTTGAAAACTTGCAAGGTTATACAAAATGAGAAGGGACTTAACATTGCTTCCATTCAAGTGATCATGGTGGGGAATTTGAGAATGAAGCATTTGAAGCATTTTGCCTGAAAATGGCATTGATCACAACTTTTACGCTCCAAGGACACCGCAACAAAATGGAGTGGTTGAAAGGAAAAATCGGTCTCTTGAAGGGCTAGCGAGGGCGATGCTCAATGAGACTAACCTTCCTAAGTACTTTTGAGGCGGCAGTGAGCAAGCTTGCTATGTGATGAATCGAGTTCTTATAAGGCCGATCCTTAAGCAAACACCGTATGAACTCTACAAAGGAAGGAAGCCCAACATTTCCCACCTTCACGTTTTGGATGCAAGTGTTTTGTCCTAAACAATGGTAAGAATAACCTTGGTAAATTTGATGCTAAAGGCGATGAAGGTTTATTTCTTGGATATTCCACTTCTAGTAAAGCTTTTGAATTTTTAATAAAAGAACTTGGGTGTTGAAGAATGCATGCATGTTTCTTTTGATGAATCTAACCCCAAATCTTGATAGAAGAAAGTGTTGATGATCTTGCAGAAGTATTTAGAGATACCTATTTAGAGGAACAAGAGAGATCAAAAGTTCAAAAGGAGGATCAAGAGTCCTTGCCTCAACCCTCTCAAGAACTCTCTCACTCAAATCTTCCAAAGGAATGGAGAGTCTCAAAGAACCATCCTCTTGACAACATAATAGGTGATATCTCAAAAGGGTAACGACTGAAACTCTCTTAATCATGCATGTCATCATATGGCCTTTGTCTTTCAAATTGAACCAAATAGCGTCAATGAAGCCATCTTTGATGAGTATTGGACCCTTGCTATGCAAGAGGAATTAAATCAATTTGAGAGAAATGATGTTTGGGAACTTTTCCCTAGGCCTAAAGATCACCTAGTCATTGGGACCAAATGGGTCTTTCGCAACAAGCTTGATGAAAACGGTATCATTGTTAGAAATAAAGCTAGACTTGTTGCAAAAGGCTATAATCAACAAGAGGGCATAGATTTCGATGAAACCTATGCACCCGTGGCTAGATTAGAAGCTATTCGCATGCTTCTCGCATTTGCATGCATGATGGATTTCAAACTTTTTCAAATGGATGTTAAAAGTGCATTTCTTAATGGCTTTATTCAAGAAGAAGTATATGTTGATCAACCTCCCGGTTTTGAAAATTTTGAATTTCCAAATCATGTTTTCAAATTGAAAAAGGCTTTATATGGTTTAAAACAAGCTCAGAGAGCTTAGTACGAAGGTTGAGCAAATATTTACTTGAAAAAGGTTTTGAAAGAGGAAAAGTTGATCCCACTCTTTTCATTAAACACAAAAAGCATGACATTTTACTTGTTCAAATTTATGTCGATGATATAATATTTGGTGCTACTAATGAATCCTTGTGTAAGGAATTTTACGATATCATGCAAAGTGAATTTGAAATGTCAATGATGGGAGAGCTAAATTACTTCCTTGGACTTCAAATCAAACAAACAAAAGAAGGAATTTTTATAAATCAATCCAAATATTGCAAGGAGTTGCTTAAAAGATTTGGAATGAGCAACGCCAAAGAAATCTCAACTCCCATGAGCACATCATGCTATCTTGACAAAGATGAAGGTGGTAAGTCGGTCGAAGTAAGTAAGTATAGAGGTATGATAGGATCTCTTCTCTATCTCACCGCTAGTCGATCACGATATTATGTTTAGTGTTTGTATGTGTGCGTTTTCAAGCTAGTCCTAAGGAATCACATCTCTCTTTGTAAAAGCATTATGAGATACCTCATTGGCACACAAAACACGGGTTTATGGTACCCCAAAGGTCTTGTTGCACACTTATTGGGTACTTTCGGATTGATTTTGCGGGTTGCAAAATGGACTGAAAAAGCACTAGTGGGACATGTCACTTACTTGGGAATGCCTTGGTTTCATGGCATAGTAAGAAACAAGCGGTGTGGCTTTGTCCCTTCTTTGAAGCGGAATACGTTGCAGCAGGTAGTTGTTGTGCACAGATCATTTGGATGAAACAACAGTTGAATGATTATGGAATCAATCTGAAAACTGTTCCAATTAAGTGCGACAATACTAGTGCCATAAACCTCACTAAAAATCTTGTTTATTACTCTCGGACTAAACACATAGAGATTAGGCACCATTTTATTAGAGATCATGTTCAAAAAGGTGATTGCATGATTGAGTTTGTGGAAACATCTAGACAACTTGCAGATATTTTTACTAAACCTTTACCTAAGGAAACTTTCTTTTTTATTAGAACTGAATTGGGAATTTTAGACCAATCATGCATTGAGTGACTGCCTGTGATTGCATTTTCTTTTTGAATAAATTCTAACTTGGGCGTTTGAGTGTGCTAATGAGTTTATGCAGGTCTTTTCCCCTTCCATTTTCTTTAAATGCGGAATAATGAGTGGGTGGCGCATTTGTCTTATGCAACTAGCTAATCATGTCCAACGGCTCATCTGTCACACACCAAGCTTGGTATCACGTAACTATCAAAATATGCTTGTTTAATCCTGAATATATGCCTTGCTTTATTTGTCTTTCCCACTTTTGATGTTGCCAAAGGGGAGAGTTACATGAATGCATGATTCAAGGGGAGTGATCTTTTAAGTATTGCCTATTGTAAGGGGGAGTTTTTCTAAATATTGTGCTTAAACTCTGATATCTTTTATTGAAAAACCTTGCTTATATCTCATTGCTATATCATGATTAGATTTTTACTAAAAACCTCCATGAGATGTTTGTCATCATCAAAAGGAGTCTGTGAATACATGCCTTGACAGGATGATTTTGATGATTGACAAAGGAGTCTTGCAAATAGTCAACCGTGCAAAAAGTGGAAAAAGAATACCAAGACGCGTATCAAGAATGATTGTTTCTCAAGTCTTTGGGTTACGGGTATTTATTTATCTTTATTAAGACAATTTGTAAGTAGTAATAAAAAGCTCTCAATTAAAATTAAATCACACACGCACAAAATATTTTGACATGCATATCTCGTGTCGGATGTCGGTGAGGAAGTCGGATGTCTGGCGAGGAGGAAGTCGCGTGTCGAGCTACGAGGAAGTCGTATGTCGAATCGAGGAGGAAGTCGGCGTGTCGAGTGATGAGGTCACGCATCGAGGTCGGCGTGTCGGCGTATGAGGTCGCGTGATGTGCTCTTGTCGGCGTCTTGGTGATGATCCGTGTCGGTGATGAGGTCGGCGTGCGAGGTCGTGGTACCGAGGTCTTTTGCCGAGCTGTTCAGAGGTCGCTGGCCGAGCCGTGTCGAGGTTGTCCGTCGACCTGTCTTCGTGAGGTCGTCACGAGAGCCTGTCTTGAGGTCGTATGCCGAGCCGTCTCCGTGTTTTCAATTCTTTCATGTTCAACGCATAGCGGACAAATTCCAACGGACAGATCCTGCCATAGCGGACAAATCCTCAACGGACAAATCTTCTTAAAGTGGCGCTCCTCCATTGCCTATATAAACACGGCTCGTGAGCCTTGTAAAAAAACAACAACGCAGTTGCTTAATTTTGTACCAAAAACTCACAAATATTTTTCATCACTCACACTTATTTGAGCACAATTTTCTGAGAGTCTTTTTATTCTACATAATTTGAGTTGTATTATTTGAGCTTCAATTTGTTATATCTGCACTATTGAGTGTATCTTTCTCGTCTCATTTTATTTGTGAAAATCATTTATTTTGGGTAGGAATCCCAAGGTGTTCATAGAGAGGTGATATCTCTTGAACGTATTGCTCTGGTTTAGAGTTGTAAAGGTTTCTAGCTGAACCTGATTTAAAAGCTAGTGTCTTAGTGAAAATCCCATAGTGGTTTGCTTTGGGGACAGGACGTAGGCCACAGGGGTGTTAGGTGGCCGAACCTGGATAATTTGTTGTGTGTTTTTTTACTCCTTATCTCTCTACTTTTCAGTCAATTAAATTTCTGTACTTTATTTTATTGTTATTTATATCTTACTATTTACTTTATTTTTAACTCGTTTGCAATTTATTCTTCAAGTGATTTATCTATTTCACATTAATATTTCCGCAACTCATAATTAGCACTTATTTCTCCAAAAGTTTTTGAAAGCACCGTTCACACACAATTCACCCCTCTCTTGTGTTTGGAGTCACTTGTCAACAGGTATCTTTTTTTGTGTAACTGGTTGCTTGTCATGGGTAATATTTGATCAGTTGATGGGTATTCTTCTGTGCATTTATTTTTAAGTGAATAATTTATGTTAAGGGTGACTTATTGGTTATGTCATGAAATTAAACAAGTCCTGCCTTGTGTGCTATTTTCTTATTTTATCATGCCAATGATTCAGTCTAACTGGTGGCAGAATTAATTTGAACACAAATGTGTTTCATATTATTCAAAATGTTTTAAAGTTGAGATTGTTTTATATGATTGGTTTCTTATGTCATTATGGTTTACAGGTGGTGACATTGGAGTCAATCTTCCAACATTCTTGAATGCCATAGTAGCTGAACTACCAGATGTGCAAGAACTTCAAAATTATTGACAAGATTATGGATAATGATGTGCTAAATAATTTAATTTTTATAAGTAATGCTAAATGATTTATTGATTATTCTGAATGTCTCAGGCAACGAATCGGGATTAGCATTATTTTATTTATAATTTATAATATACTCCAGTAGAAACCAGGCTGCTGTTTTTTATTTAGAAAAATCGTAATTTGCGGCGGTTTAAACTGCCACTATATTTTTTTTTAAATATATTGTGCGTTTTACGACGGCTTTAAACCACCGCTATATGTCTTTTGCTGTTGTGGCAGTTTGTGCGATGGTTATCAGAACCGCCGCAAATTAGTCTCTCTATGCCTAAAATTGCGACTGTTGCAAAACTACCGTAAATGTACTTGTTCTGAACAGAACTTCAGAGGATGACCGGAGGGAAGCGGTGCGGTTGCGCTCGCGACGGAGGACGACGGCGGGTTGGGTGGTGTACCTGCAAACACTCCGACGCTCAAGTCAGTGTGTGTCGAGGTGAGTAAGAGGTGGTAGAAAGATGATTACCTCGACCAGATTCGGCGGTCTTCTTTAAATATGAGTCGAGGGCGGTTCTTTGTCCGATGTGTAACCGTCCCGTGAAACCCGGAAGTCGGCATTAAATCCCATTAATGCACAAAGCCGTTGGGTCGTACGTTGAGGGAAGCGGAGAGGCACGCCGGACGACGTGGCATTGAGGAAGCCGTTGGGCTGTGAATGTTGGATCTCGGATTGGGCCTCGGCCCGATCCGGAAACGATTGCCCGAAAGTCGCTAGCTCGAATGTCGAGGTGGTGACTTCTTTGTCGGTTCGTTGATGTCGCCGTTCGGACGTCCTTGTTCGTAGGGATCTGCAAGTGTCGTCATGTCGTGCTTGATCATTAGTTTGTTCGGGACCTTCGTGTTCCACGTCTGCTGAGGCAGTTCTCGACACGAGGCTTGATGTGCTTATGCTAGGCACAAGGCGTGAGCATGAGGTCGAGAACGTGGTCGCGGCATGAGGTCGATAACGCTTTATCATGAGCTCGTGTGCGCGGTCTCAGACGCAGGTCGATCTCTTCATCGGTAGCTTCGTGCGCGGTCTCGACGAGGTCGATCTCTTCATCGGTGCTTGTGCCCAGCGCACAAGGCTTTATCACGAGCTCGTGCGCACGCGGTCTCGACGCAGTCGATTCATCAGTGCTTGTGCCCAGCGCGACAAGGCTTTATCACGAGCCTCGTGGCACGCCGGTCTCGTGACGAGGTCGATTCATCAGTGCTTGTGCGCTAACGCGACAAGGCTTTATCACGAGCTCGCGCGCGCGGTCTCGACGAGGTCGCCAGGTGCTTCGCGCTAACGCGCAAGGCTTTATCACGAGCTCGTGCGCGGTCTCGACGCGAGGTCGATTCATCGGTGCTTGTGCCAGCGCGACAAGGCTTTATCCCGAGCTCGCGCGCGCGGTCTCGCAGACGAGGTCGATCGATTCATCGGTGCTTGCTTAACGCACAAGGCTTTATCACGAGCTCGTGGCACGCGGTCTCGACGCAGGTCGATTCATCGGTGCTTGTGCGCTAACGCACAAGGCTTTATCCCGAGCTCGTGCGCGGTCTCGACGCAGGTCGATCTCTACATCGGATGCTTGTGCCAATGCACAAGGCTTTGATAATAAATAAATGCTGGTTGCGTATTTCTCCAATCATACTTCATTGCTTCACATTTATGTGTTTAGGATACATTTGTTTCAACTATAATATTTCTTCATCTTTGCTTTGCGTTCCAAGTTCTTGGAATTTCTTTGTCCTTGCGATGTCTCGAGGGTGTAGGCGCCGTACTGTCTTTGCGACAATTACATGCGGGCCTTCCCGATTGGGTGCAAGTTTCCCTTGTGTGGCGTTCTTCAGGCCAACATCGGCTCGTCGAAGAACTAAGTCTCCAGGCATGAATTTCTAGGTACAACGCCCGGTTGTATCTTGCTGCGATTTACTGTTTCACTGCGACCTCATTGAGTCTGCAAGCTCCTGCGATTCGTCGAGGAGGTCGAGTTCTTCTCGTATACTCGGCGGTTGTCAATGCTACTCTGGGGATGCGAGGTTCTCCAACTTAGTTCCCAATCTCGGCGGGAATGATGGCCTCTGTCCCATATGTGAGCCGAAAAGGAGATTCTCCTGTCGTCGAATGTGGAGTAGTTCGATCCGCCCAGAGTACTCGGGGGAGCTCTTCTGCCCAGTTTCCCTTGGCCTCATCCAATCTTCGTCTCAGACCTCGTAAGATAACTCTGTTCGCGGCCCGGCTTGGCGTTAAATGCAGGGGGTGTTCTCACCGAGGTGAAGTGTTGTTTGATGTCGAGATCTTCCAAGGTCTTTCGAATCCGCGATCGGAATTGCGTTCGGTTGTCGGTGGCGACCACCACCTGGGAATCCCGAACCTTGTCGAATATATCTTTTGAAGAACTTAATCAAGTTCTTTGCGATTATCTTCGCCAGGGCTCGCCTCAACCCATTTGGTGAAGTAATCTACCGCAGCGACCAGGTATTTCACTGTCAGGAGCCATTGGAAAAGGTCCAAGTATATCAATGCCCCACCAAGCAAAGGGCCATAGTGATGTCGGGGATGTTAACTCTGTAGGAGGAGCTAAGTGTAGATCGCCATGTCTCTGGCATTTGTCGCATTTCTTCACGAGCGATATCGGCGTCGCGTTGAGTGGTCGGCGATGGTACCTGCGCGGAGGATTTTCTTTGCCAAGGAACGCCTCCAAGGTGTTGCCCACATATGCCTTCATGCACTTCAGCAAGTGCATATTGCGCCAGGTATCGTCGGCGCATTTCAACAAGGGGGTGGAGAACCCTCTTCGATATAAGATCTTGTCGATCATAGAATACGAAGATGCCTTTTGGGATTTTTGCGGCTTCCTTCTCATCATCGTAGCCAATCGAATTGAATAAATTCTTGAATCGGTGTCATCCAGCTGTCGGGCTCATCGGGCGAATCATCGACGCTTGCACGGGAAATCGCAAGCGAATTTGGAAGTTTCCTCGATACCTGCGTCATAAGTGGTATCAACCACGCAGCGGTAATGCTAGGCTTGGCGGTGTTTCTTGTATTACCGATCTGTTGTTTCTGAGCTTCGTCTTTGGCGAGTTTGGATGAGAATGTCGACTCGGCGTTTTGTTCTCTACGAGCGTGTCACGATCTCCACGGAGGTGAAGTCGCTCATTTTCTTCTTTACCAGGCGAGTATTTTTGAAGAAGTGGATCTTTAGCCTGGTATTCTCCACTTATCCGGGACACAACTAGTGAGAATCGATTCGAGCTTTACCTCTTGGTAGAAGTCTCGAGCGGTGTGAGGCCGGCTAAACACGCCGTACTCTGCCTGGTTGTTGGAGGTGGGAAAGGAGAATCCCAATGAAAGTCGGCGACCAGCCGTCGTCGTTCTCGAGCAACAAACCAGCGCCATCGCGCCTTGGATTTCGGCGATCCGTCGACATGGAGCGTCCATTTGGAACAGCGTTACGTAGCTCCGAGTCATCTCGGCAATGAAATCCGCCAAGCATTGGGCTTTGATAGTTTGTCTCGGCTCGAAAGTAACTCGGTCCGGCTAACTCGGCCGACCACTTGATCATACGCCCGCCAGGTCAGGCTGTGTAGGATCTGTTTGATTAATTTGGTCGATTCGGACCTTATGGGATGTGCTAAGAAGTATTGTCTCAGCGTCGAGCGCGATTATCGGTCTGAGTGCGACTTTCTCGATTTTCTGGTATCTCGACTCACGGGCCCTGAAGTGCTTTGCTTATAAAATAGGCGGGTTTACGGTCCTCAAATGCGCCTTTCGCGCGAATGAGGGCGGCACTTTCGGAGCTTCGTTCGACCTTTGCCAAGTAGAGATAAAGGACCTCCCACAGAGCGGCCTCGTCAACAGGCGGTTGGGATAGTATGCGTTTTACTGTGTTAAGGCTTCTTCGCTTTCGGGTGACCATTGGGCGAATTCCTTCTTGAGTAAGCGGAAGAAAGGCAATGCATGTTCTGCAGATTTTGAGATAAACCTCGTCAAGGAGGCTAGCATTCCGTGAGTTCTTTGGATGTTTTTCTTTGGCGATGGTTCTTTGCATCTCTATTCTGACCCGAGCATTTGTCGGGTTGGCCTCGATTCCCTCTCGGTTAAGTAGAAACCGAGAAATTTTCGATTCGAACTCAGAAAGTGCACTTTTAGGATTGAGCCTCATATTATGTCTTCGTACTTCAGCAAAGACTTCTCTAAGATCGACGGCGTGGTCGACTTCTTTCGTTGTTTTTACTATCATATCATCCATATATACCTCCAGCATTCTACCGATCTGGTTGGCGAAGACTTTGTTCATCATGCGATATGTCGCTCCGGCGTTCTTAAGGCCAAAGGCATTACGTTATAGCGATAATTACCTTTATCTGTCATGAACGCGGTTTTTTCTTGATCAGCATGATGCATCGGAATCTGGTTGTACCCAGAGTATGCATCCATGAAAGACAACAATTGAAAACCAGAGGAATTGTCGACGAGTTTATCGATATTAGGGAGGGTAAGCGTCTTTGGGGCACGCCTTGTTAAGATCGGTGTAATCAACACACATTCGCCACTTTCCATTAGATTTCTTAACCAATACAACATTTGTGACCAAGTAGTATATTTGACCTCCCTAATGAATTGACCTTAATTAAGTCTTCGGCTGACTTTGGCGGCCCGGCTTTTAGGGAGCTTGCTTACGGCGCCTTTGAGCTACCAATGAGCTTTGGGGTCGAGGCGAGTTGGTGGCGGGCAATATCGGGAGAAATACGGCATGTCGGCGGTGTCAAGCGAAGAGGTCGGCATTGGACTTGAGCACTCTGTTATTTGCAATTTGACCTGTTCGGGAGATCAACACCAAGCTTCACTTGTCTTCCTGGGTCTTCTCCTAGTTGAACTCGGATGAATTCTCCATCAGTCTTGGTCTTTTAATCTTTTGGTGGAGCTCGCGCGGGCCAGGAGGTCGTCTTCTGTATCTCATCCTCGAGCTCGGTCTGGCGTCGAAATCGGTGAGATTGACGTCTGCGGCAGCCAGCGAGGATCAAGTTTCTTGGTCGAGGAGTTGTTCCTCTTCCTTTTGCTCTTGACCTTTAAAGACAAAATATAACATCTCCTCATGACTTCTTGGTCGGCCGATGGTGGCGACTTTGTCTTCATCATCATGAAAACGCATTTTCAGGTGAAGCTGTCGAGGTTCTGACTCTAACTCACCCGGTGTCGGGCGTCCGACGATGCGATTAATAACAGATTTGCATGGTAACACGATGAATTGGACCTTCACGGTTTTGGAGATTGGTTGCTCTCCAAAAGTCACCATCAACTCCACATAGCCCAGCGGCTTTGTTTTGAACCGATTGAAACGGTCAGTCGGACCGGAGTGCGATGCGAGATCTTTTACGGTAGTTTCAAGGTTTTAAGCGGCTCGTAGAACATGATATCCGCCGAGCTCCTTGGTCTATCAAGATTCTTACGGCGTCAAAGTTAGCCATATAGGCTTTCACCAACAGGGAATCAAATAGTTCGACCTTCCATTCACCAAGTCTTCGTCGAGAAAAGGCTAGGGGTGGTCTTCCACTTATCTTGAGCTTGATGAAGGAGAAAGCGATAGAAATGATCATCGCTTCTCTCAACTTTCGTTTCTTTGAATTGATGCTCGCCCCTCCTTATCGGAGAATCCTCAGGAAATGACCATGGCGGCGGGGAGGAGGGCGAGGTCTCTCCTCGGATGCACGAACTATTCTTTCGTCTTTGCGTCCCGTGAGTCTCTCCTTTGAGGTCGAGGTGATCTAGATCTAGACCTTCTATCTCCAAATCTCGGTTTTCCTTTCACATATTTGGTCAACACGCCTTTTGGATCGGTTGTTCTATGGCGTCCTTCAAGTGAAAACATTCATCGGTCTTGTGCGAGCACACTTGTGAAAGTGGCGATTACCTCGACTTATCGGCATTCGGCTTCTCTTTTCCTTACGGGAAATTTAATTCCAACATCACGAATTCGGTGTTCGCGCACTCATTCGATTATGCGCTTAGGGGTAGTGTTCAAAGGGGTATATTCGTCGTATCTCTTTCTTTGGACCCCGACTTTCCTTCTCCCTACGCGACTGTCTTGGCGTTGTCCACCACTTCCTCCTGGGTTTTACCTTTGGCTTTCGATGCCATCAACTTCTCTTCGTAATTCATGAATTTTTGAGCTCGCCAGGGAACTTCGGTCGGGGACCTCGGTTTATCGACACCAATGTCGACCTTGAATAAACTTCGCCGACCAGGCCTTGCTCTAGCAAGTATAATTTCATCTCGTCGAGCATTTTTTCACCAAAATGGCTTCTTTGTTGAAAGCGCTCAACATAGTCTCACGAGGATTCTCCTTTCCTCTATTTGAATCGCGGCTAGAAATTTGCGTCGACTTAGGTTGGACTTTAGATGCGGTGAAATGTGCGAGGGCGGTCGACGAGCCAGTCCACGATCCAATGGAATTTCTCTTAAGAGTGCGGAACCAAGACAAGGCCGACTTCTTGAGTGAGGGAAAGATCACGCACTTTCAGGCCCTTGGCGCCTTATAGTCCATGATAGTGTCGAAGCGACCAACATGTTCGTCGGGTCGGTGGTCGTCGTAGGAGTCCAACGAGGCGGTTTACGAAGATGCTTGAATCGGAATCTCATAATCTTAGGCGTAAAGGACGAAAGGCCTTGCACGTGCCATCTGTGTCATCGCCCGAGAAGGGGTTGATGAGGCAGAATGAGCAGCGGCGGTGAGAGGTGCGGCCAGGAGATTTTACTCGCCGCTAGAGGTGGCGGCTCTTCTTGGGAGTGTCATTTGCTCGTGGTGGTACCTTCAGCGATGAGGCAGCCCAGCGTCGAGAAGCGGCGATGGCGTGATGGAGAGTGTGGCATATCGGATTCGGAGAAAGACTTACGGAAGAAACTCTTCTGCGGTGTGTTTGCTCATGTCTTCCGTTTTGAGGCAAGCGGACCTCGGATCTGTGGCGGCGAGGTGGAGTGCGATCTCTGAAGTGTTCGGCGGCTTGCTCTATGCCCAGGCGGTGTTGAGTCGTGCCTCGGTGGTGGTGATGAAACGGACCTGAGATTTTGGATTCAGCCGATCTACGAGGAGAGCGAAACCACGATCTTCTCTGTTGTCGATCTGTGGCAACGAGCGAACGGAATTTCTTCTGGCGATTCTCCATTCGATCGAGACGTTGATTACGAGCTGCATCAGCCGGCGTAGCCGGATGGTCGCGGAACTTCGCGAATGAGGATGGCGGTGGTCTCCGTTCGACATCGGTTTGGCGGCACGATCGAAGCGGCGTCATCTTTGGAGAAGTGGTTCTGTCGAGCTATCGGTGGTTAGGTTGTTCAAGATCTGCGTTCGCATGAGTGGAGCGCTAGTCGCGACCTGACGGCGATCCGATCATCGTCGAGTGAAGAAGGAGACTTGACAAAGAAGATGGAATCGAAGCGATCCCCACAGGCGGCGCCAATGTTACGAGCGAACTTGAGAGGATGGCCGGAGGAAGCGGTGCTTGATTGCGCTTCGCGGCGGAGGACGGCCGGGTTGGGTGGTGTACTGCAAACACTCGGCCTTTCGAAGTCGGTGTGTGTCGAGGTGAGTAAGAGGTGGTAGAAAGATGATTACCTCGGCCAGATTCAACGCGGTCTTCTTTAAATATAGTCGAGGGCGGTTCTTGTCGATGTGTAACCGTCAGTGAAACCCGGTCGGCATTAAATCCCATTAATGCACAAAGCCGTTAGGTCGGCCACGTTGAGGAAAGCGGAGAGGCACGCGGACGGCGTGGCATTGAGGAAGCCGTTGGGCTGTGAATGTTGGATCTCGGATTGGGCCTCGGCGTCCGGGCTCGATACTAACGGCGGTTTGAGCGGCTCTAAAAAAACATACAAAGTGCCGTTTATGTTGTAGTATAATAATACAAAAAATAATGTGTAGTAATTATATTATTTTTATATATTTAATGATATAAAAGTGACAAAATATTTTTAATTACCCATGCGATGTACGGGGCATGTGTTGCAGTTGTGGGTGTACTCATATGAATTAAGAAATAAGAAATATAAATATACTTGTGTTTCTATGTGATTGATCAAAATTCTGAAAAGTCGTGAGTGTATTCATATGAATTACTAGTAGGAAAAGAAATATAAATATACTTGTGTTTCTACGTGATTGATCAAAATTCTGAAAGTTAGGATCAAATAATGTGTCTTGTCTTTTTAGTGGTAAACCAATAAATAAAAGTGTGCGAGTCGGTGGGAGGGGAACGTTCAACGTAGTCATGATGAAATTTGCTACTGTACTTCGCTTGGCCCCATTTAGGATTTTATAACTGACGAGGATCGAGCTGAAGGACAAATATCTTGGGTCACTAGGGGTAACTTGTCTAATACTGTTATCACTTTCTCGTTATGTCAATTTACCCATTAAGGCACTAAAAACATATGTATAAATTCTACTTCCTTCGTCTCAAATTATAAAAAGTTTTTGGTAAAATCTCTCCCACAAAAAAATATAATTAATGTAATTAAAAATAATAAATTTGTCTATAAATTTTATTGCTTTACCTAAACTACCCTTAAATTCATTGAAAATGTAAATTAGATTACACTTTATTTAACTTACTCCCTCCAATAGGCAAAAAAACTATTTCACACTTATTAAGAAAATTGGTTATTTTCATTTAATATTCTTAAAGTTATCAAAAAAATAATTTTATTTCCTGAAGTACCATTGCTTTAAAGTAAAAAGTTTTATCAGAAAAGACAATCCCAATAAATTTAAGGGTACTTTTTGGAGCAACATCATTGAATAGAGTAAAAGTAATTAACATTTGCCTATAATTTAGACCATGAATAGTATTGTTTGCTTATATTTCAGACTGGAATGAGTATTGATTAAAATAAAGGTAAATTAAATAAGTATAATAAAGGAAAAAATAATTAATACTACATACAAACTTTAAAATGATCTATAAAATAGAACAAATAAAAAAGCCAATTTTTTTTATAATTTGGGACAGAGAGAGTAAGTTATAGTAATTACAAGCAATAATTCAGAAAGTGGCGTTTCTATCTGCGCTTACAATAGAAAGTGGCGTTTTTGGGTAGAAAGTACAAACCTCCTTTCTAATATATATTTTTTTGGTTAAATTACATTATCTTCAATCAGCATTAAATTCGTATTTCAGCTATTATTGCTAATTGTACATTCTAATCCCTAACATTAAATTATAATGACCAAATTAGCCCCAAAATTGATGGACTTTTTCCCTCCTAATGTTGCTCTAGTGTTCATTTCTTTTATATATAAAAGATGAGGAGTAACACTCTTTTCTCAATACTCACTATTTTATTGGTTGAAATTCAAATGAGTCTCACTAAATCACATGGGTTCCACATAAATTTGGTGAAACCCATATAAATTTTAACCAATAAAAAAGAGTGGTTGAAAAAAGTGTGTTAGAAAGTGTGTGTTTCTCATAAAAGATTATATTATTTGTTATATCAAACTAGCATATCGGGTAAAGTCTTCCTTCATGTATTATAAAAAGGGAGGCATGCACTAGCACAAAAAAGAGAAGCAGTAAAGCAACCAAATATGGCATTAAACGGCTATTTCTTAGTGACCATGCTTGCTCTTCTTCTTAGCTCATTCACAGTTACTTTCACAGATGCAGTTGCAGTTTCGCCTGTTTTCGCCATCGGTTCGCTGAATCGGAGCAGTTTCCCAGCTGGCTTCCTCTTTGGGGCCGGATCCTCAGCCTACCAAGTATGTATATATAGCTCTTCCAATATTTTACGTACACAACAGTTCCCCCCCCCCCCCAAAAAAGTTTATCTCACATTATTTGTTTAATTAGCATATATAAGATCGATTTTTCTTATGGGATAGATTTTCCCACGTCCTATATGTAAGCGTAAAAGAGACGCGTAGCCGAAGAACTGAGAAATTTCGTATAGGCAGCTACCTGCACATGTTATTCGCGAAGAAAAGACAGCGAGCGGTTCTTCACTTAGTAGAGCTACCGGCCGCCGGTTACTTTATGAGGGGCTCCGCAGAGTTAGCCGAAATCGGATAAGGGGGACCGCATCCTAATCCTAACCCTAAACTTAATATTTTGACTGAAAGTACAGTTCATTCTCACAAAAAATTATAATTCGGGATTTTTTAGATTTAGCTTTAATTTATTAAAACTTTTTATTTAGAATAACTATAAGATTTTCACTTATATAAACTTATTAATATTTATAAAAAAAATTAAATAAGAGTTTTTAATAGAAAAAAATATGTGAAAGATAATTTTTAATTTAGACGAGAAACCATATAAAATTCTTTTAACATTACTTAATTTTCACACAACGTTTCTTGCACTACTTACTTTATTGCATTATTTTGTTGTGTTTCTGAAATACAAGTACTGCATATGTATGTATATATAGTTCGAAGGTGCAGTAAGAGAAGGCGGTAGAGGACCAAGTATTTGGGATACCTTCACCCATAAACATCCAGGTATGTATAGTATCTCTCTCTCTCTAGATCTCTCTCTCTCTCTCTCTCATGTCTAACATACAAGCAAAGCAAAAGGAAGAGATGGAAAGCTGAGATCAGTCAATAATTTAAAAAAAAAATACTTTTTGTTTTAGAAATGTATACGTACGAACTTTATTTTATTGATTTTATTCAATTAATTAATTCATGATCGTACGAAAAAAGAAACTAAGCTCATTATTCATCCTCACATGCAAGCGTAACCCACTTGCAGTATAAAATGTTTTTTCAACATTGAGATCGAACACCACTCTATTTTAAGATTAGGTTATTCTGCAAGTAAAGTTTTTAATTGCAAGCCTGCTTGGAAAGGTCGTAAATGAAAAAAAAACACGTGACTTTTAGAAATTTTAAAAAAAATGTACTAGTATAAGTCTACTCTTTATGTTTAAAGCGAGGAAATTCACTTTAGACAGAGTTAATTTGACTCTTCCAATGAGAATTGTCGGTTTGGAGTGTAAACTAGGATATTTGGCTCATTCATGAGAGAATCAATTGTCGATGACATATCCCACACATTTATGATTTGTCATGTATATTGCACGTATATCAATCGTTGATGACTTATTAATCAACAGTTAATATATTACCGGTAGTCCCTAATATAAGAAAAAAAAAATAAAAATCACCAAGACTAAAAGAAGATTATTTAATATTATAAGATTGAAACATTATCTTAAATATACTCTTAGCATTAAATATTTTATACCAACCATGTAAGTTTTTAGTAAACAAATATCTCACATTAAATCGGGATATAAAAAAAATTTTAGCAATTAATACACCTTGAAATATATTTATTTTTTTTATAATTAGAACCAACAAATACATCAAAAAATTTTCTTATAATAGAGACCCGATGTAGTATTACCTAATTCACCTCATAAAGGTTTAACTTATTTAAGTGAGTAATTCACTTTAAAGGTAAAATAAGAAATTTTAACTTTTGAAAAATAAATCAACGCTTGATGTTACGTGTACATACAAATTTTGTTATAATAAATATCTTTCATTTCATTACACATACTTTATACTTTTATTTTTTAACCAGCGTCTTAAAGATATTCATTAGTATTTTTAATTAATTTGTATGAAAGTTATAATAGGACAAGCAATATTTTTTTTTTTTGACGAAGACAAGCAATGTTATTTAACGCATATATCTACCCTGCCAAAAAAATTAAATATATTTTATAGCATATTTGAATTTTTTATTTTAGAAAATAATTATTCTTGGTGAGAACTCCCATACCCAAGAATTTAATTGGGTATGAATACCCAATAACTAATTATGTGATGCCATATTATTTTTTAGCTTTTCTAAAGTGAAATTAAATACTTAGTTTTTATGCATGTAGTTAGTGTAAGTGTATAGGATAAATTTCCTGAAAAAATTTCTATATTTGTTAATAAATTTTGACTTTTTTTAAGGAGTCTTTTTATTCTTTTTCTATTTTTTATAAAAAAATTTCTCTGTTTTTGTTATTTGGATCACTGCTTAAATAATATTCTAATATTTATGTAAGTTATTTAATTTCACTCCTAACTTTTTCTTCTTTTCTTATTTCATTCCTAAAAATAAAATTATATTTATGTTAATTTCTTCTATTGTTTTACTTATTTCATACACGATTTCAATTTCTTTTGATATTTCAATTTATTTTTTTATTTCGAGTTTGTTTTGTAGGTTTTATTTGTTTTGTTATTTATAATTTATATTTGAATTATAGTTTTTTTATTTTTATTGATATTATTTTTGTTTGTTTAACGGATGAGTATCGATACCCACTTTTCTTCCTGGGTATGGAAGAATTTACCATTATTCTTTTACATATTTGAGAGATTTTTGAAAAATTGATTATTTTGTCCAAAACTAAACATATATACCATATTAATATGTGTAAATGTTAAGTTATAATCATTTTAATGTACTGTGAGTATAAAAGATTTGTCTACGACTTTCTAATTATACATTATGACATTATTAAATAAACTTGATTTTGATTCTGAAATTTCAAAAAATAAATTGGTAAAGTATGATATCAGCATGTAACTGATTACAATAATAATAATATAAAAATTATATAGTAAATCAAAATTAAACTAGTTTAACAGACGTAATATATAAATACTTTCAACTATATTCTATAAGCTATTGATTTGAAGTTCAACAGAACTTAACAGTGTGTTTTTTTCCTTCCTTGGTTTTAAATTATGTACATGTATATGTATAATTTATAATATATTTATGCACATATGATTTAACATGCAGAAAAAATAAGGGATGGAAGCAATGGAGACGTCGCTGTTGACCAATATCACCGCTACAAGGTAGTATGGTTAATTAGTCCAAAATTAAAAAAAAAATATAATTGACTTCTTACAGGGGGTTGGGATTTAGGAGTTCATTATTGTCGCTGAAGCTGATACCGATGCTTAGAATAAATGCAGGGGGTGGTCATCTAAATTGACTAATGGAGTGGTTGTGTCTCTATGTGTCTCAGTTTTGTTGATCAGTTAGGATAATGTCAAAGCGTGCTACCAGATTGTTTAATTAGTCTTTTGGCGTGAAGCCTCTGTTTAGGTTACCTGGTTATGTATTCCTAGAACCTTAGGTGTGCAAAAAGAAAAGGATTCCATGTATTAAATGTGATCTTTGTAAGAGGTTTTGCTCTAGCTTTCCAACATACAATAGTGTGTGCACTCTGCAACCCTTCTTAGAAAGTGGGTAGAGTTTGAACACGTTAATACTGTAGCTAGACTTTTATCAATAAATTTTTAATTATCAAAAAAAAAAAAAATCGACTTCTTACCGTGGTTTCGTAGTATTTCATTTTGATTTAATTTGATTTTTTTGTACAATATAATAATATACGATTGTCCGTATATAATATAGGAAGATGTTGGGATCATGAAAGATATGAATATGGATTCGTACAGATTCTCAATATCTTGGCCCAGAATACTCCCAAGTAAGCCAGGCGTTGATCAATTGCGCGCTTTCTTAAGTTGATTTTTTTTTTTTTTTACCTAGTTATGTTTGATGCTTTTGCACCAAAAATATTTTAATATTAATTTTTTAATTACCGTGTACCAACAGAAGGAAAACTAAGTGGAGGCATAAATCAAGAAGGAATCAAATATTACAACAACCTCATCAACGAGCTATTGGCTAATGGTCACAACTCACTGTCCAAACCATTTATTATATTTTGTATTTAACCATGTTAACGAGCTAGTTGATAACGAAAATTAATTAAATATTTATTATTTTGATAAAATTGCAGGTTTACAACCATTTGTAACTCTTTTTCATTGGGATCTTCCCCAAACCTTAGAAGATGAGTATGGAGGTTTCTTAAGCTCACGCATAGTGTGAGTCTCCATTTTAAATCTTATATATAGCTTATAGTTTGCCATGCGAATTCAATTGGTAGGCATGACCGTAATTTGTTGAACCTGTGTTAATTTTTCAGAAATGATTTTCGAGACTATGCGGATCTTTGTTTCAAGTTATTTGGAGACAAAGTGAAGTTTTGGACTACCTTGAATGAGCCATGGTTGTTTAGCAATGGTGGCTATGCAACAGGGATGACGGCACCAGGTCGATGTTCTGGTTCAGGATGCCTCGGCGGTAATTCCGGCACGGAGCCTTATACAGTTACACACAACCAAATTCTTGCTCATGCAGAGGCTGTACATGTGTACAAGACCAAATATCAGGTTCATTACTTAATTTTATTTATTGACAACAAGCCATCTAGCTCTAAAATTTATTAGACTTTAACATATTAATTGTTTTGAAGTAATTAGCGTAAGTCAAGTTTAAGTAAAGAGGAAAATTATTGATAGGTTTTAGGTTTTTAATTTTTTTTTATTAAAAGCACTTATAATTACAAATCTAATTATTTTGAATAAAAATGAATTTCAATTTTTGAAAGAAAAAAAAAGCTTTCAATATCTATGTTGTTGTACAAATTAAATGATCTTTTTAAAGTATATGTTTAGTAATTTAAAAGATAAATAACTAATTTTCTAATTAGTTTGTCTTCAAATACCGATATAAAACCTTAACACTTTTACCTCATTAATAATTTTGTCCCCAAGGTGTAGCTCAAGTGGTTGAGCTGAGACATTTGAAGAAGTTGGAAGAAGGAGGTCCATGGTTCAAACCCTGGCTACTAACATAACTCACTAACAACTAACATTTGCTTATAAAAAAAAAAACCTCATTAATAATTTTAGTTAGAATAAAATTTTTCTCCATCCAACAATTGAGTTATCATTGTTCATCACTTTGATTATTTGTACCAATTTCTGTTAAAGTTGAACAATAACATATGATTAAATAATTTTTTTTTATTTTTATATATTTCAAAGGTATATATAAAGTTAATCTTGAACTATATCAATGCATACTAAACGACTTATTGATGTGTTGTGATAATAGCTTTCAATCCAATGGTAGATTTTGAAATAATTAAAATTATCTAACAAAATATATTAAACTGTGTAGTCTTGCTTGTAAGTTAATTTCTTCTCTGTATTATTTTATTATTATTAACATACTCCATTATTTTAAAGATAATTAATACACGTTAACATGCGCAGGCACATCAAAAGGGTGAGATAGGCATCACATTGGTAAGTAACTGGGTCATACCACTCCAAGACAATAGCACAACCGATCAAAAGGCTGCGAGGCGATCACTTGACTTCCAATATGGATGGTAACTATATAAGTCCTCCCCATTCTCTACAATAAAATGCGTAACAAATTAATTAGTAACCAATACTAATTCGTCATACGTCACATGAGAGATTAATAACAAATTATTTGATACACTCTAAATCTATTTAATGTAACTCATACGAAATATAGCAAATAATAAAAGGTGTATTAGAAAAATGGATTTAGTTAGTTTACACGACAGTATAAAAAAAAATTTATACTGTCAACTAATTACAAATGGCCACGTCATTAAAATGTTTGACTTTATCATATTATCTTTTTTTCAAATTATAACTACTTTAAAAGTCATATATAAAATGATTTGTGATTGGTTGACAGTATAAAATTTTTTTTAACTTAAAACTCTTAAAAATTGTGTTCTATCAAAAAATAAAAATAAAAAAATTGTGTCAGAATTTTTATTTTTGGTCAGGAAAAAACGTCAAGCGGAGGAATCTGAGTCTATATCAGCCTGAGCAATAAAAGCCATGGCCTGTTAAAAAAAACATGGACTGTTGCTCTCATTGAAAAAATGTGTTAGAAGCGTTTTTCTAACATACATCGTCAAGAGAAGGAATCTTTTTTTCTTTTTTTTTTGGTCAGGAAAAAAACGTCAAGCGAAGAAATCTGAGTCTATATCAGCCTGAGCAATAAAAGCCATGGCCTGTTAAAAAAAAATGGACTGCTGTTCTCATTGAATGGGCCTATTTTGGGCCACAAAAAAATAAACTATGAAATGCGTACGCAATTAACTAAAATCCACGATCCCTGAGATTTTGACAGCAAAGCTGAAAAGAGAAGATAATTGAATAGGTAGGAATCACAAATATTTGTTTTGTCCTTAGTACAGATGGTTGGGGATGGGGGGATGGAGATGGGAAAGTGGAGCGTTGCAGGTTTGAACCTGCGCTCCTAATGTCTCGCAACACTTTACCACTCTGCTGCCTATTTTAGGACTATATATATGTTTTAAATACGTATATGTTTTGGATAAATACTTCCAATAAAATTCTAAGTTATATTTTAATTTTCTTATTTTTTAAAATTTCTATATTGACATAAATAAGAATACTATAATAATTAAATAAATTCTTATTATGATAACTCAGGCTAACTATTGAAACGTTAGTTATGTCTTTTTATTTGATATATATTTACATATTAATTGATTCTGATTGCAGGTTTATGGGACCACTAACAACTGGAGACTATCCTAAAAACATGCGAGCCATCGTGAAAAACCGATTGCCTACGTTCACTAAATGGCAATCCAAGCTAATCAATGGTTCATTTGATTTTATTGGTCTAAACTATTACTCTTCTAGTTATGTTTCTCATGCACCCCCTCAAATGAATGCCCCACCCAGTTACTCAACAGATCCTATGGCCAATGCTTCATGTAAGGACACCTATCTACCTATCACTTCATTAAATATTGCAATAAAAATACGTTGACATTTTTTTTTTGGTAAAAGAAAAAAAAATACGTTGAATTTGATAATGACCTGTCTTTATTTTCGCAGTTGAACGCAATGGGAGACCCTTAGGTCTTAGGGTATGTGTGTAGCAACCTAAAATTATAGCCGTGTTACAATTTGAATTCTTTTGATAACAATGTAATAAAAAATATCTACTACTTATAATTGTATGCAGGCTGCTTCAGTTTGGATATACTTTTATCCAAAGGGACTTCGAGATCTTTTGTTATACACCAAACACAAATACAACAATCCTGTGATTTACATCACTGAAAATGGTAAATGCACAAATACATCATATTTATTCTCCTTGAATGCCATTGTAGTTGTAATTTAAATATAGACAAAATGAGCAAGAATATTTTATTAAACAACCATATTATATAAATTTTGTCAAAACAAATCATATTATATAAATGCATGCTTATATTTATTTTTTCTTATCCTAACCTTTTTAAAAGAGTATGTATGATATTTTTTATTTTTTTTCAAAAAAATGTATGATATTTATACATCATTTAACATACAGGTATGAATGAATTCAATGATCCTACACTCTCAGTGGAAGAAGCCCTTTTGGATACTTACAGAATTGATTACTATTATCGCCATTTCTACTATCTTCGATCTGCAATTGAGTAAGTTGTTATTGATACATACATAGAATAGTTCTAAATACTTTTCAAGTATTTGCTTTTTTATGTTTTTAAAATATCAAATGTAATTTTTTCATTTTATATTTTTTATAAAGTAATAAGAAGATTATTATTATTGGAATGTTTAGGAGGATATATGTGCGAACAATTTATGAATTTTGATTTATATATGGCTTTTTATTTTAATTTTAATATAAAAATATGCAGGGCTGGCGTGAACGTAAAGGGATTCTTCGCATGGTCATTTTTGGACTGTAATGAATGGTTTGCGGGCTTTACTGTTCGGTTTGGATTAAACTTTGTAGATTACAACGATGGCTTGAAAAGGTACCCAAAGCTTTCGGCCCAATGGTACAAGAACTTTCTGAAAAGAAATTAGTATTAATGCTATCGTTTGAAGTTGGTGCACCTCCAACAATTCAGCACCTGAAAATGGCTATTATAGTAACGCCTGTAGTTTCATACAGTGTGCAAGTTATTAGGTTGTTATTTCTGTTATATTTCATGCTATGCACACTTGTAGTAATAAGTGCCTTGTACCAGCAGCTATAATCATGTGCAAGTTATTAGGTTGTTATTTCTGTTATATTTCATGCTATGCACGCCTGTAGTAATAAGTGCCTTGTACCAGCAGCTATAATCATATGTTGCTGATCCTTCATGTATCGGTTTGATTTTTAGACTAATTTGAATTAAAACTCTCTTTCTGTTTCCATAATTAGAATATGTGAATGATTAACACGCGTTCATGTAAAATTATGACATATTTTTATATTTCAACAATGGAAAACTCCGTAGTCCTAGGTAGGTGGCTCAGTGGTTGAGCCAAGGGACATAAAGAAGTTGTAAATAGGAGGTGCAGGGCTCAGATCCTTGCCACTAACAAAATCTCCCCCCTCTAACAAAACTAACCACCAACATTTGCCTATAAAAAAAATGGAAAACTCCATAATTTAATTAGTAGTTCATAAATACGTGTTTTTATTACTAATAAGCACACTGATAGGTTTTACCACACAACTTAGAACTTGTTAATTTGGTTTACATTAAGGTCAATGTAAAAGCTTCCCAATGCAATTTTGGAAAAAGGATCTATATATATTCACCCCAAGATTGGCTTCTATAGAAATTAAGGAGTTAAAATTAATTTAACTATCTTTCACCATAAAAGTTCATAGTATCTTACCATTAAACTTGCACACACACACAATCATCACTTTTGTTTACGACATTACAACAAATAAAGAAATATGTCTTAACCTCACTTGTTGTATACTCTTTCTGTTTTTTATAAGCAAAAAAGTACATGTATTTGTTTTAAAATACATGTATTTTTTTTTGCTTATAAAAAAACGGAGGGAGTATGTGTGATTAATATATATGGTTGCATGGGTGAGGGTTGGGTATATCTCTCTGGCATACCCGAGCCCCACACCTTTTGCACGGTGCTCTTGAACTTTCAAGGCTTTGGCCAGGATAACGACTTTAATTAACTTGTTCCATTGTTTGGAATTGCAAAAATGCCTCCTAAAATGTATTAAAAAAATAGGGAAAAGAAATAATCATTGCTTATAATGAAGGTGAAATAAATAAAATACATTCAGTTTACTTACACACTCCTCAACAACTTAGTGAATATGCTCATTCTCGATATCCCCCTTTTTGTTCTTGTAGTTCCTCTGTTTTCTGATTCAAGGGCAGTGCTGGTTAATTTTCTTTTGCTCAAATCATTATGGTCAAATTTAAGTGCAATAAGTTTTTTATAATGCTGTTTATGGTATTAGACATTTCTTATTTGTTGTCATATATGTTGTCACTTTATGACTATTTCGAGACCTTATTTCTGATCTCTTGGTGTTACACGGTGAAAATACTGGAATCGAGAGAGAGAGTTGTGAAATGCATTTTCTGTATATTCAGAATGAAATGTTTTGTTGCTTACAAGAGGCTACAAAAGTATTATATACACAACTTATCAACATCTAACTAACTGAAACAGTAAAACAACTAACTAAAGCTAATTGTAGTTAATGCTAACATAATTAACTAACTCTAGTTAATTTATATAACTAATACCCCCCTCAAGTGGGACGTTGGGGACTATGAACATCAACAAGTCCCAACTTCTGCAAGATAGAATTAAATGAGGTGGAATGAAGAGGCTTGGTGAAGATGTCGGCAAGTTGAGAAGTGGAAGGAACTGGAAGGAGATGGATGAGTTTGGATTTGATCTTTTCTCTCACAACATTGCAATCCAACTCAATGTGTTTACTGCGCTCGTGGAATGTGGGGATGTGAGCAAGGTAGATAGCAGACTTATTGTCACAACAGACCGAGGCAGGATGAGAGAAATGTACTTGAAGATCATCAAAGAGATATTTCAACCATTGGATTTCACAAGTCAAGTATGCAAGAGCCCTATATTCGGCTTCAGTTGATGATCGCGAAACAGTGCCTTGCTTCTTAGATTTCCAAGATATTAGAGATGAGCCAAGTAAAATGCAATACACAAAAATAGATCTCCTGGTATCCGGGCAGTAAGCCCAATCTGAATCAGCAAATCCATGTAACCTAAGAGGGCTGGACGAAGAGAAGAAGATACCCTTAGCTGGAGTAGCTTTGAGATACTTCAATATTCGTTAGGCTGCTTGATAATGGGGCAGCAGAGGCTTGGACAAAAACTGGCTCAAGTGCTGTACCGAAAAAGAAATATCAGGCTTGGTATTAGTAAGATATAACAGCCTCCCTATCAACCTCATGTATGATGATGCATCTAAGAAAGGAGAACCTTCAGTGGCTGAAAGTTTTGTTGTTGGATTGAAAGGAGTAGCAGCCGGTTTTGAAGCCAAGGAACCGACATCTTGTAATAGTTCCAGAGTATATTTTCTTTGATTAAGTAAGATACCAGACTTAGATCTAGCAATTTCCAGGCCTAAGAAATATCTCAGCTGTCCCAAATCCTTGATGCAGAATTTATTTTCCAAAAACTGCTTAACAAACAGAATTTCAGGGAAAAAATTTCCAGCAAGCACCATGTTGTCAACATACACCAATAGTGCTGTGAAGTTAACCAGAGGACTTCACAAAAAGAGAGTGGTCAGCTTGAGATTGCACATAACCAATGGAAATAAGAGCAGAAGACAGCTTAAAATACCATTGTCGGCTGGCTTGTTTTAAGCCATAAAGGGATTTATTGAGCTTGCATACTTGAGAAGGATTGGAAGCATGAAATCCAGGAGGAAGAGACATATACACTTCTTCATGTAGATCTCCATGTAAGAAAGCATTATTGACATCTAATTGTTCAAGATGCCATCCTCTAATGGCTGCCAAGGAAAGCAAAACTCTACCAGTTGTGAGTTTGGCAACAGGCAAAAAAGTGTTAAAATAATTAATCCCTTCCATTTGAGTATAACCTTTGGCTACTAACCTAGCCTTATACCTTTCAATAGAGCCATTAGCATGATATTTGACTTTATAGACCCACTTGCAACCAATGGAAACTTTACCGGGTGGTAAGTCAACAATAGACCAAGTATGGTTTCTATCAAGAGCTTGTATCTCAGCCTCCATTGCTTTGTTCCAACAATCAAATTTAGAAGCTTGACCAAAGGTTTTGGGTTCAGTGATAGTAGATATAGTGCAACAAAAATGTTTATAATTTGGTGAACAATTATCATAAGAGAGATGAGAAGAAATGGGATAAGTGGGACTACCTGAGAAAGCATTGGCACAGCTGCTTGAAGTGAGATAACAATGATAATCATTGAGATAGCTTGGTTGTGTCTTTACTCTAGTGGATTGCCGAGTGGAAACAAGAAGAGGTTGAGAAATTTCTGCAGTAGGTGACTGAGAAATTTCTGCAGCAGAAGAAACAGAATTTGGAGAGCCACTGATAGAATTAGGAGAATCTGGAACAGAATTGGGAGAACCAGAAACATAATTAGGGGAATTCTGAATCTGATCAAAAGCAGGACTAGATGAAGCAAGCTGAGACACAGAATCAGAAGCAGAAACAGGTGTGAAAGGAAAAGCAGTATCAGAAACAGAACCAGACAGGATTGGAGCAGGATCATCAAATGGAAAAGAAGTAGTAGGAGTAGTTGAAACAGAACCAGAATTGGTAACATTGGAAGAAAAAAGAGGAAAATGTGTTTCATAGAAAATCACATTTCTAAAAATAAAGAGTTCATTGGAGTTGAGATCATAAAGTATATATCCTTTAGTACCTTCTTTGAAGCCAAGGAAAACAGCCTTCCTTGCTCTAGGACTAAATTTTGTTCTATGTGCTTGCAAATAGATGCATAGCTTAAACAACCAAAGACTCTAAGATGAACTAAAGATGGTGGTTTCTGATACAACAACTCAAAAGGACATTTGTGTTTTAAAATGGGAGTAGGTAGCCTATTAATGAGGTGAACAACATGTTGTATGCTAAAATTCCACTTTGTAAGAGGAATGTGAGACTGAAAAGATAGGGCTCGGGCAACATTTAATATGTGTTGATGCTTTCGCTCAATCACCCCATTTTGTTGAGGTGTTACACAAGTTTTGTGATGAATGATCCCATTAGAAGAAAAAAATCAGCCATGGCAATGGACTCAGTGCCATTATCAGTTCTTAGGCATTTTAAAGTAGTATGAAATTGTGTTTCTATAAAAGCACAAAACCTTTGAAGATGTGTTTTGGTTAACCCAAGTGAATCTTGAAAAATCATCCACAAGAGTAAGAAAGTACTTGTGACCAAGAAATTAAGGAGTGGAGTATGGTCCCCACAAATCAGCATGCAGTAAATCAAAAGATGCAGCAGATTTTGTCAAACTTTGAGTAAAAGGTAATTTCTTTTGTTTAGCATAATGGCATGCATCACAAGATGTTACAATGTGTGTAGATGGAATAAAAGGAAATTGCCTAGAAACTATTTGTAAGCTAGAATAAGACAAGTGGCCTAATCTTAAATGCCAAAGGTGAGAAGAATCATTAGTAAACCACATCAGATGGAATGACACAATTAAACCGCTCATTATGTACTTGACTGATGGTAGTGAGGTTGTCCTCACTGCGATGTTTCAGTGTTAGTAGAAAGCTTCCTGGCTTTACATTGTTCTTTGTCATATCATGAACAATTTTTTTTCTCGTTTTAGCTTAAACGACCAACAATGAATGACCCGTCATGCTTTCAGGTATCCGATGGTTGTGAATTCCACAAAGGACCCTAAGTATCCATCCTTCACTCGTTGACAAAAGTCTTCATTTAAGCGCGAATGGACACTTACACTTATGAGATGCAATTGACTTTGAAGAACTTGCATCCTTGGCTGGTCTATACTTTCCACCTCTTTCACAACCCATAATGATTTTTGTTTTCCTTTCTCTTTGTCTTGTTTCTGTGTCTGTTCTTGTAATAACAACAACAATATTGGTTTGCTTCCCAACCTCTCTAGATCAATACAAAAGATCATCTCGTGTAGGAAATATCTGGAAAAAAAAATTTAACTTAATGTTTTGATGATAAAAATACGATATATTCACAATATCAAACAATAATTAAATTACCTGCATAGTAATGAATGTGTCATTACAATTGACAGGTTATGAAACGTTGGTAGACTTGTCAGCTTCATCAGAATTGAAGGTATTATAATCTTCTATTTCCATACGATGTCTGGGGATGAGGACATCTCGCTGGACGCTAGGTTTGCTGAGTACATTGCCCAGGCACTACAGATAGCAGAGGGTGGGACGGAGGCATCCACATCCGGGACTAGAAAGAAGGCTCGTCCACATCCGGGACGCTAGGATTTTTTTTTTGTTTTCATTTTATTGTATTTCTTATGGTTTTTGTTATGTCATGTAGCACTGCACATGTTTTTAGTTTTTAATCGTTGTTTAAGCAATTATTTCGTTGTTGCTACCATGCTGTGACCAAGCATTAAAAACAAACTTAATAAACATGACTATTTATTAAACGCAACTACTCGTTCAACAACAACAACACAACATTACATGATCACCAAATGCAACTACAAAACCCAACCACAAAACTAACCCCAACTATTTATTAAATGCAACTACTCATTCAACAACAACACAACATTACATGACCTACTCATCAGTTCTGATCGTTAGCTATTGTTGACGACAAGCAGCAATGATCTCATCAACTGTTCTTCGCGCACGCAAATTTTCAATGATCTCGTCGGTCGATCTACCAAGCACAACATACAACTCTATTGGGCCATGGCTAGAATGATCACCGACTGCGTCCTGCATACGTTGTAGCCATCTTTTAAAAGTGTCATATTCATACACTGAACACACCCACTACCTACCGAAACAGGGTATCGATAATAGATCTCTGCCACTACACGTGATCCAATTCTGAGCTTTCGCCGAATCTTTTGCTTCAATTCTTCAATGGTAATCGATGTCTTCTGTGACACCCCGCCTTGACAGGGCATTACTTTATTTTCAAATAATGGCAGCCCACACATATAAAGCAACAACACTTATTATTAATCATCAGAGTACGCAAAGCATGGCACGTAGACACATATAGATATATACATGTGACAAAAAGACATATTGGCCGTGATACAACTGTATTCCAAACATCTGAACACTACTTCTAGGCAGCTTTATTGTTGCGGTCACCTCCACTAGGTCCTGCTCCCAAAGAATAAGCTCTAAGCACAGGCTGCTCCTGTCCGTCTGCTATTCATCATGATATAATATAGAAATACACAAGAAAAGAAGGGGTAAGAAATCCATCAATCGCCAATGAGTAGGAAAACAGAATAGCAGAGTCACTGTCACCATGCAAAGCACAAAGATAACAATCATCAATATAACTGATGAATACTGATAACACAGATACCACATACGGACCCCTGAGCACACGGTTACAGACCACATCACACCCTGGTACCACATATTGACACAGACCACTGAACATACTGGCTAATCACCGACCCTTCACACCCTAGATTGATCACCAGTCTCAGGGCACAAGAGGAATGACACATAAGTTGGTTGTCCCGGAGACATATCCTGATACGCTATCATCTTTGATCACTGGAGTAAGGTACCGTCCCCGTATATAAGGACGACATTCCCAATACGGGGAATGACCAAGATTACCCCCTCATCGGACGTGGAGTCCTGCAGCCTCGTCGGGATGACCGAGCCTCACTCTGTCTATCCCCAAGGCCAACGACCTGCTCCAAACCACTCCGTACGTTCGGTCCGAACACCAGTCCTCAGGTACTCTAACCTCGAGTACACCGACCTGGCTATCACTACTGATAAACAGAGTATCAACAGTAATACTCGCTATTACCATCTAGGGATTCGTAATCTTCTGATGAGAGGGCGTCGCCCTTAATACTAAGACCATACATCAATCATCACACTCACAGGTATCATATTTTTTTTCAATCAACACGTTATAGATATCAACACATTAATCATAATATCAACAGTCACAAGAAATCAACGTATAGACTATTTTTAGTGTCACGAATGCGACTGTCAACTAATCATGTTATCAATCAAGTAGACACGTAAGTCAAGCAAGCACACAAATCACATCAAGCAAAACCTACGCTGGTTGATAGGTCTACGGTGACTATCCTTTGCCACCGCATACCGTAGCCCCTCTCCTAAAGTGTTGCTGATATCAACCCCTAGTAGGGTTTGAGGTTCCCTACACATGCTAACAGTACTATTCTGCTACATGTTTTTCCTAGTAATTGAGGTATCTTCCCCTCACCTGGCACTCATGGCTAAGCTCCTATTAGAAAGCCTTGATCCTCGACCGTTATCCGCGTTCCTGCCTTGGGCTACTCTTCTAAGCCTTACTCTTCTCTCAGACTTGAGGATTTCCAACTAAGAGTTTTCTGATGCACAGGATCCCCACTCGAGACAAGTGTAGAGCATACTTACTCCTTAGAGGAGGTTCCTAGAGAGCAGAGGGTTTGGTACGAGGAATGAAGGGAGGGCGAGTATCTATTTATAGGCAAACTTCAGTTCCATTGTGTCATGATATACCCTCTCATAAACTCCGTCGCGTCGCGACGGTACTTCTAGAGACTTCCACCTTTACAAGTGTCACGGTTGGAATGGAGATGATCATCGCGTTGCGAGGGTTCCCTCTCACAGGCACCATCGCGCCGCGATGGTACTTTTAGGAAAATATCTTGTTTCTTTCCTTCTGGAGGATTCTATGGAATTCCACGCTTTTCTAGGGTATTTTCATCCTTTTTTAAGATTTCTAGCCCTTTTCTAAGGTTTCTAGATCTTTCCTAGGGTTTTTAGGCTATCCAGGTTTTCCCAAAATCTTATTCTTAGTCCACACATAAGCACACACCCAATTAAACAAAGATCCAAGAAATTGGAATGTCACAATCTTCATCCTAAATATTTTTGGTTCCTCGCATTCAAAACCACGCCATCTGCACTTGTTATGATTATGTCATCGTAATAGACAATGACAATGCTCGAATCCATCGAGAACAGGGTTGACTAAGTGAGTGACATGGCTCACAAGCAGGCTAAGGGATGAAATTGATTTAGGGTTTACGCAAATTTGGGTGTGTGAAAATGTTTCTATTTATAGAATGCTTGATACGATCTGAACCGTTAAAACTGTCAGTCGCATCTCGTCCGTTGGTTTTTTTCAACATAAAGGACGAAAAGGAATTGATTCCTTCTGGCGGACACACAGTAGCAAAAGACAAGATCATAAATAAAAAGCACACATAGTAAAAAAATAATAAAGTTCATTTCAGATCACTACAATGTAATAAATCGTTGCCCAAGTTTATAGGGTCATTTGGATCCTGTGGTGGATACTGACGTGGAGGTGGAAATAATGTAACCCATTCTTGCAATCGAGCAATATACAATATTGCTCATGAATGAGCCTCAGGACGACAATGTTGACGCCAACTAGGAGCGACAGTAGGCAATGGACATCCGGGCTTCAAAACTAATTGAAAGAATGTGTGGGTAATTAGACAGAGATTACCTAAAAGAACTTAAATTTAAGTTAAAAAGAAATCATTGTTGTAAAAAAATTACCAGTACTCAGTGATCACGGTTGACAAACACAATGCAAATAGAGTGTTACTTGGCTGGGTTGGCTGACACATGTCCCTAAGAGGGAAAAATATCCAACACGTTGAACTACACTCATTCAAAGAGACCAGAATCAATTTATATTTTGATGCTATTACGTAAACCATGCCTGGTAAGGACATCCAATTCTTGATATCGATTTCCAAAAAGCCGGCCATATAAATCAGGATGCATTCTGATCTATTTATCCAAGTCTTGACGGACTATAGACCATCCATCCTCAGATTTACTAAGTAATGCTGCAATCGAACGATATCCGCAGTTTCCATCATCTCTCACGTCCACTATATCCTCAATATATGGATGAAACTGTGGAGGAAATTGACCCAGGTATGACAATCATTTCTTTTTCCTTATGGGTACATTAGATGAGGCCTTTGATGTATCCCTAGATGGTAAGTCAGAATACATCTTGTCCATATGCTCAAAATATGATGAGTCGCGTCTAACATCATATCCATCCATTGCTGGCGCCTTACCTTTACCCTTTTTCGGTGCTCCCTTGGTGTTCACCTTTTCAGGAGGTGGACACATTGAGGTTGTGTCTGGAAATACAAGTTCATGTGCACTTTGGAAAACAGTGTTCTCTTGCCAATAACATCAAGTGACCGAAATCTTCTTACCAATGCATCCCACTGAAGCGCAAGCTCTTCTTCTGACACCCCGTCTTCTGTCTGATATTGATGTTGTTGCTCTTGTTGCTCACCAAAATGTAGTCTCCTCCAATGCAAGTGAACTGCCTCCAATGGAATAGATACACACAGCCTCCTGTAACTCGCTGACTCATAGGCACAGGGTAACCCATGTGTCGTTCTGATTGTGCAGCCACGTACGGATTTATCAATACCCATGCTATTCACTCTACTGTACTCAGCAGCAATATGTTGTAGTGCAGTCCTTGAAACAAATCCATGCAATATGATAAACATACGGGTGTTGTGCCTGTGCTCCACTACGTTTATACTTCTCTCAAATGATGTCTTTATCTCGTTGTGTTGTAGTGCAAACATATTGTTCATAGCTTCCCAACAACTACACAGGTGCCCTGCTGTTTTGCAGATTCCTCTTCAATGCCTAATGTGCAGACTCAACCCTAATAACAAACAAAAATTAAACCACATCAGATGCAATGACACAATTAAACCTCTCATTATATACTTGACTGATGGTAGTGAGGTTGTCCTCACTGCGCTGTTTCAGTGTCAATAGAAAGCTTCCTGGCTTTACATTGTTCTTGTCATATCATGAACAATTTCTTTCTCGTTTTAGCTTAAACGACCAACAAATGAATGACCCGTCATGCTTTCAGGTATCCGATGGTTGTGAATTCTATAAAGGACCCTAAGTATCCAGCCTTCACCCGTTGACAAAGGTCTTCATTTAAGCGCGAATGGACACTCACACTTATGAGATGTAGTTGACTTTGAAGAACTTGCATCCTTGGCTGGTCTATACTTCCCACCTCTTTCACAACCCATAATGATTTTTGTTTTCCTTCCTCTTTGTCTTGTTTCTGTGTCTGATCTTGTAATAACAACAACAATATTGTTTTGCTTCCCAACCTCTCTAGATCAATACAAAAGATCATCTTGTGTAGGAAATATCTGGAAAATTTTTTTTTTTTAACTTAATGTTTTGATGATAAAAATACGATATATTCACAATATCAAACAATAATTAAATTACCTACGTAGTAGTGAATGCGTCATTACAATTGACAGGTTGAGAAACATTGGTAAGCTTGTCAGCTTCATCAGAATTGAAGGTATTATAATCTTCTATTTCCTATAAAACTAAAATAAAACAAACAAACAAAAAATCATTAATAAAACATATACAAATAAAATATTAAAAATTATTATGTGGAAAAAAGAAAAAGAAAATGTACCGTAAATTCCTTATTTACGTTACATTAGATAATTTCAAAACGTATCATAAATAAGGAATTTACGGTATACAATTTTGTACCGTAAATTCATATTTACGGTACGTATTGAAATTGTATTACGTACAGTAAATAATGAATTTACGGTATAAATTATTTATACCGTAAATTCCTTATTTACGGTATGTTTGTTAATCACAAAAAAATATACACCGTAAATACGAATTTATGGTACAAAATTGTATACCGTAAATTCGTATTTACGGTACGTATCTATTTACCATTACCGTAAATTCCAATTTACGGGACTTTCTTCGTTTTGCTGAAAAAATAGGGAAAAGAATGTGGAAGTGGGGTAGGAGTTGAAAAATAAAGGGGTATTTTGGTCAATTTGTTGGAGGGGGTGTGGAAAACAGGTGGGGGTGTGGGTAATATGGGCCTTATATTTATAGTGTTTAATAAATTTGGTGGTTTTGCTTATAAAAAAACATACAGTCTTTATTAATCGAATCCGGGTTCTTTTCACGAAGTAAAGTTGTGTTACCAACTCTCCCAAAACCATGTTGGTAAAAATATTCGTCCAATCTATTATCTATTAATTTAAGAAACTTAACTACACTTATGTCACATAGCAAAAACTCATTCATCCACTCAAAATTATTTTATTGCCAAAAACTGTTTTCCCTAAAGAAATTCAATTCTCTCAAATTCTCA
The DNA here is from genome assembly GCA_037113605.1 of Calophaca sinica. Taxonomy (NCBI): domain Eukaryota; kingdom Viridiplantae; phylum Streptophyta; class Magnoliopsida; order Fabales; family Fabaceae; genus Calophaca; species Calophaca sinica. Next base: position 77,071,179 of record CM073734.1, read on the forward strand.
TGCCACGGTGTTTTTTCAAGACTTATGATTTTGCACGGGTTCACGGCTACTGGTTATCTATAAGATACAATGTTTGCTAATTTTATTTATATTAAATATGAAATAAACAATTATCGGTTTGTTAATAGTGCGGTGCTGTAATCGTAATGAGTCAATGAGAAAGGGTATTATTATTATTATTATTATTATTATTATTATTATTATTATTATTAAAAAAGACTAAATTATGTTTTTGGTCCTTTATATTTATTTTAGGTTTCATTTTAGTCTTTTATATATTAAAAATTTCGACATGGTCCCTTATATATTAAATGTGGTTCCTCGTTTTTTTTTGTTCGAATTGGTCTCTTATATTATGAATATTATACCAATGTGATCCTTTTTTTTGTAAAAGAACCACATTAGTATAATATTCGCAATATAAATGACTAATTTAAAACTTTTAATATATGAAGGACTAAACTGAATTCTAAAATAAAAATAAGTGATTAATTTAAATTTTTTAATAGATAATAGATCAAACAGAAACTTAAAATAAAATAAAGGAACAAAATCATGATTAAACTTAAAAGAAAAGAATGAGTCAATAAGCATATTGTGATATAGACAACCGAAGGTTGGTTCCCTGGCATTATTAATACATCCATATTATATTATGGTGATTGATTGGTGTACCAACTTCTAATATGATAGATACTGACTCTGTGCTTAGGCTGCCAAGATTGGCCGAGAGATAGATAAAATATCCTTTCAGTTTTCCTTCATTTTTCACGTGCACTTGCACCCATTCGTTCGACCTACTTGCATTCCACATTTACGGTACGAACTCTTTTTATTCCCCTCTCTCTCCCCCCTTTTTTCTACACCTCCCAGACCACTTACAATGACAGTACGAGAGAATCACTTTTCCGATGTTTTCGTGTAATAATAGAGAAAAACCGAACATGATATAGTATAGTATTTTTTTGGATAAACACTTTGACAATTCATGGATGCTTAAGTTAAATGGATTAGATAGAACAGCAAAGACCAACCGCATGCATAACGATCAATGTCGGTTGGTGAGCTATGACCGGTGTTCAGCAAACATCGCTTAAAACTTGGGTAATTATAAGATACTTAAATAGATAAGAATTGACTAGTTGAATAAATTTGTTACGCATGAATATTATAGGATACTTAATCCATCCGGAATTGAATATAATAAAAAATAAATAATTTCATATTGATTAAATAAGTTAATTAAGTTTATTTAATTTTTTTTGATGTAATAAAAAAAACTAATTGTATTATCCAAACTACCCTTTATTTTCATTTAATTTTCTATGGATGCTTGTGTCACGATAATATTAAATGAATTAATGGTATTTTTGGAAAGATAATAATATTAAATAAAGTGAAATTTGTTAGAATTTGCTTATATTTTAGACCACTAAACCTAACTACTTTTTTCCTTATAATCGAGTTCAGAGAGAGTATTCAATTAGCCTAACATTGCTATGTAAATAAAAAAAATAAAATAGCCAGTTTTCACACGAAAATTTGGTGAAGTTTGATTTGCAGGAAGACTTAGAGAAGGTTATGGGTGGTGGCCCATGGATGGTGTTCGATCACTACTTGGCTGTCTCCACTTGGAGTCCGGATTTCGTGTCAGAGAGGGCTGTGATCACCAAGACTCTAGTGTGGATCCGCTTCCCATGCATGAATCTTGTGTACTACGACGAGAACTTACTTCTAGCTATGGCTTCAGTGGTAGGCACACCGATTAAAGTTGACAGGTATACGTCGTCAGTGGAACGTGGGCGGTTTGCCAGGGTTTGTGTTGAGATTGATCTCAATAAACCAGTAGTGGGAAAGGTTTGGGTGCAAGGAGTATGGCATAAAATTCAATATGAGGGTCTTCATGTGATCTGTAGCCGCTGCGGATGTTATGGGCATGTTACTCGAAACTGTACCATGCCGGAAAAGCCGCCTGAGCTGATAGTGCCCGCCGTCGGCAACGGTGAGCCTCAGGCCGATGGCAGTGCACAACCGAAACCTAGTTTTATTCTTGATAGTAATCCTGCAGATGGTGCACAGAGTGATCCCAAATCGCATGATTCTCTCTCAGGTGCAATAAAAGCGGATCACACACTTGAGGAGGCCCCACATGGGGATTGGCTAACTGTCTCTAATAGGAAGAAATCTTTGGTTGGGGTCCAAATAAAGAATGGGGTGAAGCAGTTTGACAAGCCCAAGCAGAGAGCAAATAAATTTGTTGTCTTGGCCACAGGGGAGAGTGTGAACACGAAGCTGGTCCCAGTGCATAATATAGGCAATCACGTCCACATTCATGCGAGCGAAGGAACATCAGGAAGTCAGGGGGCCCACGCTGTGAAGAAATGGGACAAGAAACGACCAAGACTGATGCAAGCCAATAAATCCATGCAGAATACCCCAAAGGCAACTCCCTCACGTAATGATAGGCAGAGCCATACTGGGAAAGGAAAAGGGATTGTTATCCATGCGAATAAAACGGCGCCCAATCAAAATTTTTCCTTCATCAATGGAGTTAAATTTTTTGACTTGGGTAACGGCGCCAAGTCAACCGTTAACATGACCCATATTGAAGGTAATCGATACAGATTCAACGACGAAATGGAATCCAACGTAGAAACAAACCCACCAATCAATGTTAGACAGGATGTTGGACCAGGTGGGCCAGGTGTGTCCATAATTAATACACTCTCAGATGGCCGAGCTGATGAGTGCATGGTGGACCTTAGTCAATGTGGGCCGAAACATGGTGCAAGCCAAAACCATGCGAAGGAATGTGAGGACATGCTACAGGACACCACGTGAGACCAAAAGAATGTTAGGCCTTCTTCATCAACTTGTTTTAATGTTAGACGACTTTAGCATTTTGAGCTGGAACCTTAGGGGAGCCATAAACAAGGAGGGGAAGAGCCACACTCGCAATGTTATCCGTAAGTACAAGCCTACTCTAGTCTGTATTATGGAGACTCATTACCCTTTCACCAAAGCTGCTCGTTTTTGGGATCACCTCGGTTATGCAAAATGTGCTATTTCTGAAGCATCTGGACATGCAAGCGGTATATGGATTTTGAAGTTGAAAGGTACCCCTTTAAATATCATGGTGGTGGATATCTACTACCAGGCGGTTACCATTTCCTTGACCCATGAGAATAAGATTTGGTATTGTACTGCTGTTTATGCTAGTCCCCAAATTGTGAACAGAGTGCATCTTTGGGAATATTTTAAAGGACTTCGCCCTTCTCTTAATGGCCCCTGGATGCTCATAGGGGACTTTCTTGAGATTCTTCTCCCATCTGAGGTGCGGGGTGGTAAGTTTACTGAGAATAGAGCTTTTGCCTTTGCGGATTGCATGGAGGAGTGTGGTTTGATTGACTTGGGGTTCACAGGAGGGGCCTTTACTTGGTTTCGGAAAATTGCAGGTGCTCAGAGAGTGGCGAAGAGATTAGATAGAGCTTTGGGGGACTGTGCTTGTCGTGTTATGTTCCCTGAGGCTTACGTTGAGAATCTCACTTGCTCCTACTCCGACCACTGTCCCATTATCCTTAGGTGGAAGGGTTTTATTTCTCAGAGACACAATCGTCCTTTCCGCTTCCAAGCCGCCTGGCTCACCCATAAGGAGTTCCCGACTGTGGTCCATAATGCTTGGGAGAGAGGGAATCACGTGGTGCCCATCAGTCTTGATCAGGTCAGAATAGATGCCACAACGTTTAATGAGAAGGTGTTTAGTAATATTTTCCAGAAGAAGCATGATATTGAGGAGCAATTGAAAGCCATTTAGCGACGCCTTGAGCATGTGGATTCTGCTAGACTTACTATCAGAGAAGCAGAGTTACAGAAAGAATATAGTGACATCCTTAAACAGGAAGAGCTTCTTTGGTTTCAGAAGTCGAGGGAGAGATGGGTGAAACTTGGGGATCGCAACACTAAGTTCTTTCACACTCAGGCGGTGATCTGGAGAAAGAGAAATAAGATTCAGGTCTTATTTGGAGAATGGGGGTTGGTGCATTGATGATGAGACTCTTCAGTTGGCAGCAATCTCCTTTTACCAGCAGCGGTTCACAACGGACCACACTACCTCCCCTGATAGCCTATCAGTCACTACATTACCTGAGTTGAGTGACTTTGCTAGATCTACTCTCATTGCCACTATTCTTAAAGAAGAGGTGAGAACTGCTGTCTTCAGTATGAAATCCTACAAAGCCCTAGGTCCAGATGGTTTTCAACCAGTTTTCTTTAAACACTTTTAGGGGAAAGTAGGTGATAATCTCTGGCGTCTAGTTAGTAATGCTTTCATTTATGGTTTTATTGATGAGGCTATTGCAGAGACTTTAATAGTCCTTATTCCTAAAAAAGATAGGCCCACTAGCTTGAAGAAGTTCCGCCCTATCAGCCTGTGCAATGTGATCTTTAAGGTTGTCACAAAGGTCTTGGTGAATCACCTACGCCCCCATTTGGATAACTTAGTTAGCCCTCTCCAAAGCAGCTTCATCCTAAAGAGGGGTACCTTTGATAATGCTATCTTGGCACAAAAGGTTGTCCACTACATGCATCACTCTCGGGTGAAGAAAGGTACTCTTGTTTTTAAAGTTGATTTTGAAAAAGCCTATGATAGTTGAATTGGGAGTTCCTTGAGAGGACCCTCGTTGATTTTGGCTTCCCTCCGCCCATAATCAATCCTATCATGAGCTGTGTGAGGTCCAACAACCTTTCTTTATTGTGGAATGGTCTAAAACGACGAGCTTTAAACCCTCTAGAGGCCTTCACCAAGGGGACCATCTATCCCCATATGTTTTTGTTCTTTGCATGGAGAAGCTCTCTCTTTGTATCCAAGAGAAGCTAACCTCGGGGACGTGGCGGCCTATCCATGTTTCTAAGGGTGGCCCAGGCATCTCCCATTTACTCTTTGCTGATGATGTCCTACTTTTTCGTGAAGCTTCTAACCAACAGGTTCAGGTAGTGCACGATACTTTGAATTCCTTCTGTAAGGCGTCAGGTTTGAAAGTGAATATGCAAAAATCCAAGGCCATGTGCTCTAGATTGGTCTCTAGTGAGAGAAAGCGTGCCTTCAAGGAGATTTTCCCCATCCCTTTTGTGGCGGACCTTGGGCACTACCTAGGTTTTCCTTTAATCCAGGGTCGTGTTAAGAAAGAGACTTACAACCATCTATTTAAGAAGATGCAAAGAAGACTCGCAGCTTGGAAAGGGAATCTGTTGAATAAAGCAGGGAGAGCATGTCTTGCTAAATCTGTCATCACTTCAATCCCAGTTTACACTATGCAAACTCACCTTCTCCCAGTGAGCGTTTGTAATCGCCTGGATAGAATTACTAGAAGTTTTATTTGGGGTGGTAATGGAGAATCTCGTGGTTGGAGCCTTATTAATTGGGACACAATGACATCTCCAAAAATCTATGGCGGACTTGGCATTCGTGATATGAGACTAGCCAATCAAGCTCTTATTGGCAAGCTAATTTGGAGTTTATTACATGATAGACACAAGTTATGGGTTCAGGTGCTCACAAGTACCTTGGCAAGAACACAATTTGGGCTGGGAAAAAATGGTCCAAACCCTCACTCATTTGGTGAGGAATTATTAATTGTGTTGAGGTTCTCAAGGATGGATTTCAATTTAAAATTGGCAGTGGTCTTACTTCCCTATGGTTTGATGATTGGACGAAGCATGGGCCGCTTTGCAACTTTGTGGATTACGTGCACATCTCTGATTCACAATTACAGATTAAAGATGTTTATGGTACTGGGTTGGGCCAGTGGGATTTGGCCCGCCTTTATACACCCATTAACCAGGCGGTGGTGTCTCTCATCACGTCAAACCTTATCCATGCGTTCCTAAATAACGTGATTCCAGATACTTGGGTGTGGGAAGGTGCAAACGATGGGCGATATAGTTGCGCCTCCCCCCTATGATTGGTTGCTTAAGCGGAACAAGAACTTCAATCCGACTACAGATTGGAGATGGGTGTGGAAAATCGGTGCACCAGCAAAGGTCCAGCACCTAATTTGGCTTTCTCTCCATGGTTGTATCCCGACGAACCAGCTGCGTTTTCAGACAAATATGACTCAATCGCCCCTTTGCTCGAGGTGTTCTGGTGGGGAAGAGAGCTTGATGCATTGTTTGCGAGACTGTCCTCACTCTTGTGAGGTTTGGCTCCGGGTCGGGCTTTGATCCAAACCGGGGTTTGTAGCTCACTCAAGCACGTTTCAATGGATTCGTGATTCGGCCCTAGGTGAGGATTCTGCTCTGTTCATGGCGGGGCTTTGGTAATTGGTGGGTTTGGTGCTGGAGGAATAATACAATCTTTGGCAAGGAGAGATGGGATATCCGAGTTGTGGTCAATCGTGTGCTCTCATCGCACGATGAGTTTGTTACTCATTTCTCCCCTGACTCATCCTCTGTGAGACGTTTGTTAGCCCACTGGGCTGCCCCAACTTCAGGGGCGGTCAAGCTCAATACTGATGGCAGCTGGTCGCAATCTAATGGCCTTATGGGGACTAGCGGCTTAATCTGGAATGAAGAAGGGAAATGGTTGATAGGGTTCACAAGTTTTGTGCCACAGTGATGTCCTCTTGGCCGAGCTTCTGGGTATTCTTCATGGGTTGCAATTGGCCTTTGATTTGGGGTACCCTGTTGTGGAGTGTGAAACTGATTCTTTAGACGCTGTTAATCTCATCTAGGGACAGCTGACCACGGTTTGCTCCACCATGCAGCAGCCCTGGCCCAGATTAAGAGCTGTCTTCAGCGAGATTGGACTGTAACCGTCTCACATGTGTTTCGTGAGGCCAATCGGTGCGCTGACTTCCTTGCTAAGGATGGGGCTTCTTCCCTTGCCCTCCTCTGTACTTGGGTGACCCCCCTGTGGGGTTAGGCTCGTTGATTCTGGGGGATGTGCTAGCTATTGATCCCGGATAGTTTTGTTCCCCTTTGTTTTTGCTTTTCCTTTTCTATACTTCACCAAAAAAAAAACACGACAATTATATTTTGATAAAAGGAAACTCAAGACCAATAAATATCGGAATCGTCACCGTAAAGTTACAAAATAACTGCATGTTTGGGAGAGCTAAAAGCGATTTCAGAGACATAAAATTGATTTTGACATGTTTGAGTGTTCTCGAGTAGAATTGATTTTACCTCTAGAATAGATTCTAAGTTTCAGATTTGTAACTTTTGCTTCAAAACGTGATTTTTACACTCAAATTTATTGTTCAACTCATTTTTACGTAAATGTATCCAAATATAAATCAATTTACATTCAACTCACTTTTAACCAAAATCAATTTTAAAAAAGTCATTCATTCAAAAGCAAATTTTGTTACTGTAGAACCAAACACACAATAAGTTGTCTAAGGCACGTAATTAAGCATGAATAAATACTTATTTCGTTGGTCTCCTGTAATATATTAACTTTTTAACTAATTCACGAGAATTAATAAAAGTATTTAGTTTAGTTAGTGACATTAAATTTTTACCCATGTAATTTGTATTATTTTTTTAAAATTATCCTTAAAATTATTAAGTCTCGTAAGAAGTTTATTGAACTAGTCAATTCTTATATATAAATTTATTGACACTATTTTGGGATAGAGAGAGTAAGTGTTTATATATAAATTATTTCTATGATCAAAAAGAAAATGTGGTTAAACTATTTTTATATATTGTAAGCTATTTTTTGTAAGCAATTTTGGAAAGCTTATTGAAATAACCCGAAAATATTTTTTTTTTATATAAAAATAACCCAAAAATATCTTATAAATATGTCATAAGTTATTTTTATAAGCTATTTTTATAATTTCTCTCAAACAATTACACATGCATTTAATTACGTCATAAGTTGAGTCCCAGAAAAACGGTAAATAAGCTCTTAGAAACACGTCCTTATTTTTTATATTTTCCATATATAGCGTGTTTTGCACTCCTTCATTTGGCATCTCTTACCCCTACGCGAGTTTATTGATTTAGGGCATATCCTTTGACGATGTACCGATCAAATCAAAGATAAATGTTAGACCAAATTCCAAGTCAGAATGACATTTCGGTTATTTGGGCACGAAGAAATAGTTATGCAACGACACATATATATTATATGGACATTCGTTAGAGAGGTTGGGACTAAATTCCTGCTAATGATCTAACAATTAATTTCAGAAGATTGAACCAATATTTAGGAGGAAATAGATAAAGGTTGACCAAACTCCTAATCAGCAGAATAACTATTCAACCAGTTTTTATCTCATAAACTACGGATTCACACAAGGAGTACAAGGTCATGGTCCTTTTTTTACTCTCCTTTTTTTTTTGTTGGAGAAAATAAGCAGCTGATTAGAATTTTTTTTCCTCCCTACGTACCTTTCTTCTGATAAATACTATAAGGGTTGTGTAATTTAATACATATTCTCTCCCTAGCTATATTGCATTACTAAGAATCAGCAACATTCATCATACATTATACTTTTCTTTTATAGACTTCAAATTTTACACACTTCTACATTAATAACGTGTGGGCAAGCTGCCTATCAAAAAAAAAAGTGTGGGGAAGCTAATTTATACGCTAGTTTTTTTATTTTTTATTTTATTTTTAAACAAATTGGCATACAAAAGCATTACAATAGCAAAGATAATTCCAACTATATTTGGCACCACCAAAGTTACCTATCATCTACAGCACACTAAAATAATATTAAAAATAGAAAAATAGCAAAGTACAAAAAAACATGGGGGACATAGACCTAACCCATGGAAAATCAATCGAAACGAAAATTAGGAAGACCAAATCTATTCATAAAGTCTTCCCTAATAAAATTCGGGATCAAATCCCACCAAACGAAGCTACTAATGTTAATACCATAAGCAGCAAGTTTATCAGCACAATGATTACTTTTCCTATAGATGTGAGAAACAACAAATTTCATGTTCTTAGTGATGAGCAAACAATTTTCCCACCTATTTCTAAGTTTCCACAGAACAAGCTTGCTATTAATGAAAGCAGAAATCACTAGTTGCGAATCACACCCTAGCCAAAGACATGTCCAACCTTTTCGAAAAGCTATTTCAATAGCTATCATAGCACCATATAACTCCACTAGCTTGAAAAGCATTCTTAAGACCATGATTAGCACAAAAGCATCCCAAAATTGCGGCACTCCAGTCTCTGAACAGACCACCACAAGCAGCTGGACCCAGGGCACCTTTGGCTACCCCATCAGAATTGCACTTAATCATATTACAGTGAGGAGGGTGCCACTCCACCTAGCTTGTTTGTAAGCGCACTACAAAAAAAAAGTTAAAATAACTATGGAAATTTAGAGACGAAAAATGACAAAATATGTCTCAAATTTCGTCGTTAAGTATTAGTGATACCAAATTTGGAAACCAATTTTATTTTTTGTCTCAAATTTCTATCGTTATTTCAAATTTTTCTAATAGTGAAAAAAATAAGGCGATAACTACGGTACTCTGGAGTTTCATTGGGTATGATACTATAATGTCAAATTATTTGATGCTATGTTATTTTTTTATGTTTAATTATTTTTTAAATGAAACGAGTTTTAAGTTATTTTTGTCTTATGGGTATCGATACCCACCTTTTGAAGGGACACGTTAAACTTTTTTTTTCCCAAAAAATAATGAACTAAATATATAGGTCCAAGACCTACACAAGATATAATTTATTTAAGATTATGTAATTGAAATTCCAATAACAAAATAGTAGCTAGGGAAAACTAAAATGCATGTCAGTGGCGTTAAACAAAAGTCAAAAGTCACAATGACGACAAAGTTAGCAGTCCCTCCGGTCTTAATTATAAGTAAAAAAATATATGTATTTAGACCAAATACATGTATGTACTAAATATATGTATGTATTTTTTTACTTATAATTAAGACCAGAAGGAGCACGAATAACTTAACTACCGTAACTTGAGCACATAAGAGGAGGACAAGGACAAATGAGATATAATCCGAAAGATTAAAAGTGTCGGCAACCAAAAAGAGGGAATAATTGGTGTTTAAGATGAATCCATGCACCCAGTCAAAAAAAAAGATAAATCAATGCATAGAAAATGGGTTTGTTGTCTAGCATGGATTATATGTATGTAGTGATCGATCATGAAATTTCATAGCAAATTAATTAGCGAAAGATTTTAGCTTATTTAATCCGTAGTTTTTTTTGAAAGGATTTAATCCGTAGTTAATTTGCGGTTAAAATCTTTATCCGATTTGTAGTTAAACTTTTCGTAACGAATTAACTATGAATTTAATATGTCTATGATTTATTTTATAATTAGCAAAATACTAGTATTAAAAAAAATAGAGTAAATGTATTGTAAAAATATTTGAATAAAAGTGGTACTCTAACTCATATACAAGAATAATAAACTCAAACAACGTAATAACATTTTTTTGGTGAGCAGATAGCATATGGCAATGGGGCTCCACGAGTGCAGGTAGTAGCCACCTGCCACTCGCCCCACAGAATGGAAATCCGTCCCGTGCCCGCCCGTAACCCGCACGGGTATCCGTTTAGTGGAAATCCGTGAATTTTATGAATCTACGGGTATCCACGGATGTCCATAGATATTAAATTTATGCATATTAAACTTGGAAGTAACATAATTTCTATTTAAAAATTTGCATCAAATTCCAAAATTCAAACAAAAAACGTAAACAAAAGTTTACATCCAATTCCAAAATTCAAACAAAACACCTAACATAACTAAAAGTTTACATCCAGTTTACATCCAATTCCAAAATTCAAACAAAACACCTAACTGAAAGTTTACATCTAATTCCAAAATTCAAACAAAACACCTAACATAACCAAAAGTTTACATCCAATTCAAAATTCAAACAAAACACCAAAGGCTTGTCATCAACATTTAAGTTCCTCATAGCCATCTTTAGTTGTTTTTTTCCTCCTCCACACATGATTCCTGAAAAATAAAATCAAACAAAATCACTAATAGACAAAATTATTATTATTGAGTTTAAAATGAAATACTAAAAAAATACTAACATCATCACAATCTGCATCTTCTAAAATTGTGTTAAGTACCATGTCCATGTTCAATTTTGAAGAGCCTGAAAAAGAAAAGAAAAATTATAACAAATTTTTAACAACTATATATATATATATAAAGGGATCAACTCCGTTTATATTTACCTTTCATGTCTATCCATAGCCAATCTTGAACACATATTAATGCCTCTAAAGTACTTGGACGTAACTTACTACGATGATGAGTAACAAATCGACCGGTAGTACTAAAAGAAGACTCTGAAGCAACAGTCGATATAGGAATTGCTAGAAAATCTCTTGCAATCATTTGCATGGTTGGGTATTTTAACCCATTATACTTCCACCAAGCTAAGATGTCAAATTCTTCATTTGAATCAGGCAATGTATCCTCCTCTAAATATCTATCAAATTCTGACTTAAGATTTGATGTGACATTTTTTCTGGAACTCTTATGCTTTGCAAAATCTGACTTCCAAGCTTCTTTTTTTCCCACACACACATGTGACTTCGAAGCTTCTACATTTGAGTTTGGACTTGAAGATGAAGAAACCAAATCCTTACCCTTGAATTTCATATCATACTCTCTTAGCAAATCTTGGCAAGCAGTTTTTACCCTTTCAATTTCCTTATCAGAGTTCTCTCCATATATTTGAGGGAAAAAATAATCTAATAAGTCAACTTTATACCTAGGGTCTAACACAGTACCTATAGCCATTAATCCATTGATCACACCCCAATACTTGTCAAATTTGGTAATCATGTTTGAAGCCATCTGATGAATAATAAGATTTGGACAACAAAACCAATCAAGCAAAGCCAACTTAATTTCACATATTTTTGGGAACAAAACATTTGAAGTTGGATACATAGTACCCGAAAACAAGAGTGTGAGATCATAAAACAATTCTAACTTCTCACAAATTTCATTTGCTATCTTCCAATCATCTTCACTTGGCAAGGATTTATATTGATTCTCCCGCTTTGATAATCGATCAAACACATCTTTGTATTGAATGGCAACTCGAAGCATTAAAAATGTAGAATTCCACCTAGTTTTGCAATCAAGAACCAACTTTTTCCCAAATGGAATGTTTACTTGGCCACATGTCTCTACAAATTTCTCCTCTCATTTAAGTGTTGCTGTCCAAAAACTAACACTATCTCTAACCTTTTCAATTGCACCAGAGATTATGGACAAAACATCTTTCATAATTAGATTCAATATGTGGCACAACAATGCATGTGAAACAGCTTACCACCCAAAATAAGTGACTTAGGTAAAATCTTACCTAGAATGCGTTCAATCATAGCATCATTTGTGGTGCAATTATCAATAGTCAAAGTGGACATCTTTCTATCTAAGTTCCAATCCATCAAACATTGAAGCAAGACATCAGCTAGAACTTTCCCAGTATTAGGTGCAGGCACATAGATAAACCTAATATTAAAACAAAAATTTCAAAAATAATATCACCTACTAAACATTAATAATTGCAATCAGCATACTTTAATTTTATTATCTCACATGTCGACTTTGTAGGTTCCATGAATCATCAACAAAGTGAGCTGTCACGGTCATGTAGCCTTTGTTTTGATGACTTGCAGTCCACATATCAGTAGTGATTGCAATTCGGCTTTGATTCTTTGACAACAACTTCATTGTGTTCTCTTTTGCTTCTTTATAAATCTTCATAATGTCACTCTTGACAGTGTTTCGAGAAATTCCCTTGAATAAAGGTTGCAAAGTAGCGCAAAAGTCTTTAAAGCCCATATGATCAACGATAGACATCGGATACTCATGAAGAATTATCATCCTAGCAAGTGCACGCCTTGCTGATTCTTGATTAAATGCATAATTTCCAACAACTACTGTTTCACCCCCTATCTTCTCAATTTTGATAAATGCTTGCCTTATATCTCGAGTAGTTTGAAGTTTGCAGCACTTGAAATGGTTAGTCAAGTGTGATGTCCCTTGCCTTGGGTCGTCCAAAAGTTTTCGGCCACAATAGTTGCAAATCGCTTTCCATGACAGCCTCAGTACTTGGAATTGCATTGTCATTTGTGGCTTAAGTAGAATCAATTTCAATATTCATAGGAGCAGGATTCACATTTGGTGCTTCAGCTTCATCGCCTACATTTGGTTCACCAACAGTAGGTGGCACAATCTGAATTTGTGCTTCCAAATTTTGCACATCAGCCATAGGAGGGGTAACGACTTGTTCAGGAGACATTATTCTACAAATAAGAAAAAGAAATAGAAACCCTAAATAGAATTAGAAATTGAAATCTGGTTCAAGCAGATTGCATCAGAAATAGAAATAGAAATTCTACAAATAAGAATAAGAAAAAGAAATAGAAACCCTATATAGAAATCGAAATCGAAAGCAGACACATTGCAGCAGAAATAGAAATAAAAATAGGGAGCAGAAATAGAAATAATTGGAGTCACGAACTGTGCTTATAAATCGAAATAGAAATAATGGAGTTACAGAAATAGAAATAATGGAGTCACAGAAATAGAAATAAATCAAAGTTAGTTCAGGCACAGAAATAGCAAGGTTTTCACAGAAATAGAAACCATTCATACCGACAGAGGCAACTGACGACAGAAGCAGAAGAAGCAGTCGCGATTCACGAACAGCTGCAAATGACGATGAAAGAAGAAGAAGAAGAAGCAGTTGCGAACAACGTAGGCAGTGGAGAACAGAGTCGGAGCACGGAGGACGAATGAGATGATGCGTGATGAAGAAGAGGCAGACGCTTGACTGCGTGAGGAAGAAGAAGAACAGAAGCAGACGCGAGCGTGAGGAAGAAGAAGAACAGAGGAGGAGCGCCTTCCTCTTTGCTCCTGGCCTGCTGCTGCGGCTGTGTTTAGAAAATTAGGGTAAGTTACTAAGTTAAGTTGTATTTATATGGGAAATTAGGGTAAGTTGAATTTATATAGGTGAGAGTATTTATGTAATTTCATATTTACGGGTACCCGCGGGGCGGATAGTATGAAACCCGCACCCACCCCGTTAATACACGGGTAGGAAAAAACCCGCCCCGTTACACCCGCGGGTACCCATTTAAAATCCGTGGCGGATTTTACCCGCGGGTGTAGATTTTTTTGCCATCCCTAAGCATAAAAACAAGCTACATGATCAATTCACCAATAAAAAAAAAAGAACACTAAACACTATTTTGGCATCAAGCCATAACCACACAGTAAGATTTATCAAATTCAGCACACCAAGAAAATTAATCCCCTGAAAAACAACTTTATTACGCGTAGTCCAAATAAACCAAACCAGAGCATGCCAAAGCACGTGATGAAACGAGCACATCTTTGTTCCTCTAAAAAGATAGCTAAATTGACTAAAATGAGCATAAATATCATTAGGCATAACCTTATAGAAAGAATCCAAGCATAAACTGCATACCAAATCTAGAGGACACTAGCAAATTATTATTATCATCTTGCAAAGAAAAGCATCACACACAAGAAACAACATGCATTTGAGATAATAATCCTCTCCTGCATAAATTTTCTCTAGTTGGCAATCTGTCTAAAATGACCCTCGACGATAATTCAAGCACTTTAAGAGAGACGTAACAATTCTAAAAATACTTAAAGATAACATAATGAAGAGCATCAGACCCCCTGGTTACTTTTGAGACTGTGAAAAATCATATGTTGATTATTTGTCGTAAAAGACAAGAAGGATCCTCCTTCCATTCCCATAAATCTGGTACACCTCTACAAATAGAAAAAGAGCCCAACACATTTATCAAATCTTCTACCAACCCCTCTCCCCACACATAAAGTCCCCTCCTCCATCTCCAAATCCACATCGAATTTCAGCTACATAAGGATACTTATCAAGTGAGATATGATACAACCGCAAAAAAGAATGTTTCAAAGGCTTATCTCCAATCCAAACATCATGCCAGAAACTTATTGTTTCTCCATTTCTGACCTTTCTTTTAACACAATGAGACAATCCAAGGGGTGGAACATGAGTAACTTTGTCTATCAGACAATCCCTCAAGCAAATTGAAGTAGAGGAGGCTGCCAGTAGTACAATGTAGAAAACTAGATGTTGCCACCATAGAGTAATCTTCCACATTAATACCAAACAAAGTCCTTTTACAGAAATTTATCTTAAGGTCAGATACAAGTTCAAACCCTATAGAGTAGCCTCTAAGGGCCACAAGTTTTCTGTAATAAAGTCCCTAATCAGCAAGGTATCATCTACATACTGTGACAAAGAAATATTGATCTCCTCATTAAAAAAAATCGGAAAACTTCCCATAAGAAGTAGCATTTCCCATTAAGCCACACAAACCTTCAGCTACAATCAGAAAAATGAATGGAGAAAGGGGATTCCATTGTCTTAACCCCTTAAACACAGGTATCTTCTCTTTTGTACAACCATTAACATTAACAAGAACAAAAACAGCCCCATGAACAACGCATGCCTTAATCCAAGATCTCCACCTCTCGTAAAATCTCAATCTAATCAACATATAATCTGAAAAAGTCCAATTCACATAATCATATTCCTTTTCAAAATCAACCTTAAAAATAATGCACTTCCTCCTACTTCTTTTAATTAAGTCTACCAACTCATTAACCAAAAGATCACCATCCAAAATCTTACGGTTTGGCAAAAAAGCCGTTGGCAAGAGGAAATCACTGAACCCAAGACTTTCTTCAAGGAATAGTCAAGATTTTTTTAAAATAATTTTATAAATACTCACAATCAAATATATAGGCCTAAACTCAGAAATAATCTATGGGTTATCCTTCTTAGGCACGAATGCAATAAATGAAGGTAACATACCCTTAGGAAGCTTAGCATATAAATAAAATTCATGAACTATATCACATACATCATCCTTAAGAAAATATCAGCATCTTTGATAGAAAGTGAAATCAAAACCATCGAGCCCTAGGTTCAAACTCCCTTCACTACTCCAGACAGCTTTTTTGATCTCATCACTGAAGAAGAAGCCGTAAGAAACTCATT
The DNA here is from genome assembly GCA_037113605.1 of Calophaca sinica. Taxonomy (NCBI): domain Eukaryota; kingdom Viridiplantae; phylum Streptophyta; class Magnoliopsida; order Fabales; family Fabaceae; genus Calophaca; species Calophaca sinica. The sequence goes on from CM073734.1 coordinate 77,087,256, forward strand.
ATCTGCCTGAGTGATCTGTTTAAATTGTACTCTATCTAAAGTAGGATGATTTAATAGTGGCTTAGTATATAGCTTTTGGAAGTGCTCCTTAATTACACCTCTAATATCTTCTACCTCTTCAATCCAATTATTATATGATTTCAGTGCCACTATTTGATTCGGACAATGCCTATACTTAATATATGAGTGAAAATAAGTGATGCCTATACTTAATATAATAGCAACCATTTTACGCTCCATCTCTAAAGCTGATAGACTCCATGTAGCTTGTATTGACCCGAATTGGTTTCAGGATTACCTACTGTCCCCACAAACTAACATGGGTTTTTTCAACGTGCTTTGTCCCCGCTCACATGCATTATGGGAAACTTTCCAAAAGGTCACCCATCTCAGTGCTCCGATTCATGCACACTTAACTATGGAGTTTGTATATTATGGGCTCCTAAAAAGAAGATGCATGTTGTTGATATCAGTAGTATCAATCAATTCTTTTAAGCCTTCAATTAACTGTACAGTTTGATACCTGTACAGCCTCAAGATCCTTCTCATTCTAGTATGAATTCAGTTCATTCATGCGTCCTTTTGCTTATCTGTGTCATGTGCACCAGCGGTCACTCGTCGTTGTCGTTTGCCTCAAGCGCACATGCCCACCAACTTTCATCTCGTTCGTCTCCGAACTACACCTTACTGGGAGAGGTTCGCTTTAATACCATTTGTAACGATCCAGGCTGCTTTTAGGATTGATGACAGTCCCCACAAACCAACGCAAGTCTTTTCAGTGTGATTTATCCTCACTTACACGCATTATGGGAAACTTTCCAAAAGGTCATGCATCTCGATGCCCAAAGTCAAACACACTTAACTATGAAGTTCTTATGTTACGGGCTTCCGAAAAGAAAATGCATATTGTTGGTATCGATAGTATCGATAAATTCTTCTTTAAGCCTTCCTTCTAATGTATGGTCCTATACCTGCACAACATCAGGATCTCTCTCATTTCAGTGTGAATTCAGTTCATTCAAGTGTCATTTTGCTTGTCTGTGCCATGTGCCCCAACGGTTACGCCCCATCGTCGTCAGCCTAAAACGTCACATAGCTGTCATAGAATCCAATAAACTAAGATCCTCTACTGCACCCTGTAATTTGATATTAACATCACTGAAGCACTCATTATTCCACATTTTTGAATGATCTTTCAATGATATTAGCTTCTCCTTCAAAGCATTAATCCTCCAACCATCCATCTTAAGAGCACCCCAAGTACTTGATATAAAGGAATAAAAATCCCTGTGTTGCAACCAATAGTTATTAAAACAAAAAGGCTTTGGACCCCAATCACAAATACCACAACTTAACACTACCAAGAAATGATAAGAAATATCCCTGTTACCCACTCACTCAACTGATACCTTCCATATATAAATCTATCAATTCCTCTAAAACCAAGAATTTGTCCAATCCACCTATATAAGAACCATCAGGGCCTAAATTAAGTATACTTCTTCCCTAACACAAGTCTGTTAACTAAGATCCTTTCTGCTCAGGGATAGAAAAAAGCCTTAGGAACACCTCATGACTCAAAGGAGAGAGACCTAATGATACATTAGACCAAAATGAAACAGTAGCCCAATTTCCCACCTTTTTTACCACTTGCTGTTAGAACCATTTCTCCACCAGAGCTCCTATAGATACCCACCAGACAAATATCCCTCTATCAGGCTGAAGAACGGAGAGGAACCCTAAGACTTCCTAAGTTGTGGTTATTCATCACTCCCTCCCCATACTTAGCAACCAACACTTCCACCAGACACCTAACTCACCAAGTAAGAGGCGCCATCGCCATTTACCTAACAGACTTAGGTTCATCAACTCGAGATCCTTTACCCCATGCCCCCTTCACTTTTTGGCTTACAGACAACCGACGACCAGTTAACCCAGGAAATTTTATTGCCCCCTCTTAGATCCCCCTCAAAGAAACCTCCTTTGGATTTTCACAACCTCTCTCCATAGCTTGGCAAGAGTCTTAAGAAAGGAAAGATAGAAAATAGAAATACTACTTTACACAAAATTAATGAGGACAACTCTCCCTCAGATACTGACATACTTGTTCCTCCATGAACCAAGCCTATTGAGCAATGCATCAACCATCGGCTTCCAAGTAGCTATCCTCTGAGGGTCAGTGCCAACTGGAAGCCAAGGTATTTGAATGACACCAACCCAAGTTTACAGTTCAAAAATTCAGACACCCAAGAAGGGAAAATGATACATTGACATTTAGGTGGCTACTTTTGTGGAAGTTAATCTTTAAGCTCAACACTAGCTCGAAGCACCGAAGGATGGACTTCATAGCCCGTAAATTTTGGACAAAGGCTTCCTCAATCAACAAAGTATCATTTGCGCACTAGACATGAGAAACAACCACATTCGACCTTCCCACCCTAAACTAACCCAACTGTCCCACTTGCCCCATAAGCTCTCCCAACCCCTTAACAACCAGTAGGATTAGAAAAGGAGTGAGTGGATCCTATTGTTTAAGGTCTCTCTAAATTTTGACCTCCTCTGTAGAACTGTCATTAACTAAAATCGAGAGGTTACCTAAGAAAACACAGTGTTGCATGCAAGACCTCCACTTCACATCGAAGTCAAATCTACCCAAAATATAATCCAGGAACTCCCAGTTAATAGAAATTCGTTGATTCTTAGACATAACTGTTGCTAGTTATAAATTAATTACTTTTGAGTAACCCAAGTATGATCAATAAGGTAAGAAATTAATTCTTGATTAAAATTAATTAGAGATTTTATTATGAGTAATTGAGTTTGGCTTGAGTGGAAAATTGAAGTAAATTGGAAGACATGAGTGAAATCAAAATCGCCCAATATTTTTTTTACCTTATCAAAACTAAGGGTGTGTTTAGGAGTTTAGAGGGGAGGGAAAAGGAGGGAGGTGTTTATGACTAATAAATTAATAGTGATATGGAGAATAATTATCCTAAAAAACCTATCAAAGTCCCCTCCTGGATAATTTTTTGAGTTCCCCCAAATTTGAAGGATTTTAGGAGAACTCATAAAATGAAGTAGAAGATACTTTGGAGGAGAACTTTTCTCCAAAATACTACTAAGTTATTAGTAATAAGCCCTTCGCCCCAAACTCCCAAACACACCCTAGAAAGGAGAAATAATTTATTTTTACTAGTTGAAGTTATTGTTTAAATTCTTATCTAATTTTTACAAGATCATATCATTAGATTTTCGTCCATTTATTATTCTATTTTCCAAAAAAACTAACACACAAAAATTAAAACTAGAAAATTAATTTTATTATATTACTTGTGCGATGATCAATACGGTTGGGTCTGAAAATAAAAGTTTTGCGAGAAAAGAGAGATGACTCTCTGTGGTGGGTTGATGGAAGAATGTCACAACCAGTGGTGGCCAACAGAACAACGCTAATTGCAATCCGTGTGAGGTTGCTTCTTCTGTGCTTCTTTTGTCCTGGCTTGTGATGTACGCTAACGAGATTGGCCTATTTTGTTATGAGTCTCGTGAGCTCCGACCCAGTCCAAAACAATTACACTTGTTGAAATATCTTTATCATTACTCAACAAAAAATTATTTCAAATGAGGGGCCGGTTGAGATGGAATGTATCATGACAATAACAATTGTTCCAGATACACCAAAAAATTCTACATTGCTAGGGAATTAAGGCCAATGAGAGTTTATAAACATCCACATGTCTTAACCCACCGAGGCGTCTTTTGAGGACAAAACCATGAGGGCCCACATCACATGTGGCCCAAAGTGGACAATACCTAAAAAAATGATGTCAGGACTTGAGGTTGGAACAATAACCACCTTTGGGACTTTTTGGTGTATCTGGAACAATAGCTCCCCAGTCAAGGCCAGGGGGCTAAAGGCCGTGGGCTCCCTACTTGGCGTGCCATTGTTCTAACCTCAAGTCCCGACATTGTTTTTCGTGGTAGATTTCATTTTCATTTTCAAAAAGATATAATAAGATTTCATGTATAGCAAAAAAAAAAAAACACAAAGGCAAAAAATATTATGATTTTCAAAAGAAAATTATGTTACTAGATTTCTTTTTTCATGTAAAGAAGAAAAAAAGAAAAGGGACAGATAATTCAAATCTAATAAGATTTCATGTATATCCAATATAAAAGAAAATCAAAATTATTTTTTTTGTATGTCGAATTTAGGGAGGCGAATTTACGTACGTTATACTATAGCAACCGGTCAACAGCCGTCGTATTGACTTTTTTTTAATTTGACTGGAAAAAAAAACACTATTACGGTATGCGAAAAAGCGTGAAGCTACAGGAGCTAACATTTTTCTTATATAAATAGGCACGCATCCGTGCATATTGCATATCCTAAAAAATCTCGAAAAGCGATTAAGCAGATATGGCATTGAGCGGATACCTCCTATTTTCTCTCCTCGCTCTACTTTCTTCATTGATTACTTTTACAGAAGGTGTTCTACCTACTCCGGAAATAGCTTCACTGAATAGGAATAGTTTCCCTGCCGGCTTCATCTTTGGTACAGCATCTTCGGCATACCAGGTATATATACATAGCTGTTACGATGCACTTTAATTTGATAGTACAATTTAAGGACTTAATTAGTTTTTTTTTTATAAAATAAAATTTATTTTGTGTTTATATGCATACAGTACGAAGGTGCAGCAAGCGAAGGTGGTAGAGGACCAAGTATATGGGATACCTTCACTCATAAATATCCAGGTATGTTGAGGGTTGATTCTTTCCGTTTCTCTCGTTATTTGGGAATGATATTTTTTATTCCCATAATTTATACATTTGTTTTTTTTTTTTTTTTGCAAATTTGGATATGCAGAAAAAATAAAGGATCATAACAGTGGAGATGTAGCCATTGACTCCTATCATCGCTATAAGGTATGCATGTTTTTTATTTTTTTTTCATATATAAAAGTTTGGGTGATCGTTGAGTCTCATAGGCTCACTAAGAAAGTCCTGATTCAAAGTATTTGTGCATTGTTAAAAAAGTATAATTATAGCCAAAATTAATAATTTAATTAAGAAATTAATCAATTAGATTTGCATGGATATTCAACTGAGAGACATTTTAAACGGTAACCGGAAAGAAAAATGATAACTCATATTTTTTGCATTAGTACTTTTTCTATTTCTTTCTAATAAGCAAAAATAGTATCCTTTTTGAATTTTCTCTGTTTTTATGTAAAATAATGACGTGTTGTTGTATGTTTTATTACAGGAAGATATTGGGATGATGAAGGATATGAATTTGGATGCTTACAGATTTTCCATATCTTGGTCTAGAATACTCCCGAGTAAGTCAAATTTAGATCGACGACTGCATAAAAACTTTACCAAATTGGATGTTTCATTTCATGTTAACCATTTTTTTTATTATTAATTGTATATATATCTGCAGAAGGAAAATTGAGTGGAGGAGTAAATCAAGAAGGAATCGACTATTACAACAACCTCATCAATGAACTGATGGCAAATGGTTAGAATACGAACTTCATTCATTGATTTTATTTTAATTGTGCTTTTCCATTTTTTAATTAGCATTTTCTCATATTTTAATATCTGCAGGCCTACAACCATTTGTGACTCTTTTTCATTGGGATCTTCCCCAATCGCTAGAAGACGAGTATGGCGGCTTCTTAAGCCCTCGCATCATGTGGGTGATATATACAATTTAAAATTTTCACTTGAAAACTTAGTTATAATATTTATGGAGATGTTTATTAATTAAAGATCTTACATATCTTGAAAACAGAAAAGACTTCCGGGACTATGCAGAACTTTGCTTCAAACTATTTGGAGACAGGGTAAAGCATTGGATAACTATGAATGAGCCATGGAGTTACAGTCAAAACGGCTATGCAATAGGGGAAATGGCACCGGGTCGATGCTCTTCTTGGTTGAATCCAAATTGCACCGGTGGTGATTCTGCAACAGAACCTTATTTAGTTTCACACCATCAACTTCTAGCTCATGCAACAGCTGTTAATGTGTATAAGACAAAGTATCAGGTTTGTTACTATAGTTGTAACTCTGAAGTTTCTTAGATTATATTAATTGTTTTGGAATAAATTAATGTATGTTGGGGCATTAAGGCTCAAGGAATGAAAATGGGGAAATTATTGATTAACTGTAGTTTATTTGTTTTCTTAATTTAATTTTTGAATAGTTATTAATGAACAATAAAATGTGGGTGCATGCAGATCTCTCAAAATGGTTTGATAGGCATAACATTGTTATCTAACTGGTTTGTGCCGCTCTTGGATAACAAACTTAATCAAAAGGCAGCTGAACGAGCTATTGACTTTCAGTATGGATGGTTAGTGTTTCTATATTTGTCTCTCTACATACATAAATATCCCTTTATTTAACATTTTATTTAAAGAAAATAAAAATAAAAAAACTAAAATTGGATCTGCCGAGTTTCAATACTACGACATCCTTTGGACTCCTAAAACAGGGTCTATATTAGAAACACCTTTGTTAACAAGTGTTGTATTTTGGGCACATTTGCCTTTTGTATTTTATTGATTATACTCCTTCAATGGTGGAAAAATAGATATCTGGAGACACACACAAACATAAAATCAGCTTAACCAATATCCAAATACAACTAGATATATAATAATTGATTCTATTTATTTGATTGGTTGTAGGTTTATGGACCCTCTAACAACTGGAGATTATCCCAAAAGCATGCGATCCTTGGTCGGATCACGGTTACCAAAGTTTACTAAAGAGCAAACCAGGCTAGTCAGTGGTTCATTTGATTTCATTGGCATAAACTACTACTCTTCTTGTTATGTCTCTGATGCGCCTCAACTAAGTAATGCCAATAGCAGCTACCTAACAGATTCTCTTGCTGGTTTTTCATGTAAGCACGCTTGTCTGCTATCTTTTTATTGATTATATATGTAAGTGATTTGACCAATGTAAATAATGGCATGCCTTTTACTTTTGTGATTGCAGACGTGCGTGATGGAAAACCCATTGGTCTAAACGTATGTGTTTGACTCCTCAAAAATTGCAATTGTTTTACAAGTTTTGTATGCTTTTGTTAATAACAAAATAAGAAACTTGTGTTGTAATTACTTGCAGATTGCTTCGGATTGGTTATATGTTTATCCAAGAGGAATTCGAGACCTTTTGATATACACTAAAGAAAAATACAACAACCCTTTAATTTATATCACTGAAAATGGTACGTGTAAACCTACTATACATATCAAATTTTTTCTCCTCAAGTTAGTTTGAGATAAAGTTAAACATAATATACTAAAAAAAAATTATATATGCATTATGTACATATACACATGCCAAAATGAGTCTTTATTTTCCATTAATTACCTTTTGAATATACATAAGATAATTCACATTTTCCATGTTTTCCTAATATGCAGGTATAAATGAGTACGACGATTCATCGTTATCACTAGAGGAATCTCTTCTCGATACTTATAGAATTGATTATTATTATCGTCATCTCTTTTATCTTCGATATGCTATCAAGTAAGTAATTTATTCATATTTCTAAAGATTATTCATTTCCTTACATGGAATTTAGCACTAACTTAACTTATTTCCTTTTCTTCCTATGCAAACACAGGGCTGGTGTGAATGTAAAGGGATATTTTGCATGGTCTTTGTTTGACAATTTTGAATGGCACAATGGCTATACTGTGCGATTTGGAATGACTTTTGTAGACTACAAAAACGGTTTGAAAAGATACCAAAAGCTCTCGGCATTGTGGTTCAAGGATTTCCTCAAACCAGAAATCAAGCTTTACAAAAATTCTATTTAATAGTACTACGAAATTCTTTATAAACATTGTATAGAAAATGTATTTGTTTGATTTATTTGTTTAGAATAACACATTTAACATGTGTTAAATGTTTTTAATGTGTGCTGACTAGATGCTTAGTCATCTGTAATTATTAGGAGATATTCTTGTAATCAATATTCATTATAAATAAAGCTTATGTGTGATCATCATTCACACAACATTCCTTCTCAACTTTTTTTACATGGTATCAAAGTAGGTTTTGATTATGTAACCTTCCTCTGTGACCACGTTGCCACCGCCGGCAGCGCTACCTTTCAGTTTTTCGGCACCATCTGGTGCCTTTTTTTCCCACCGGCGACCATTCCAGTGGCGTCTTCTCTTCCCACCGACAACCATTCCAGTGGTGCCTTCTCCTCCCAGTGATGACTATTACGGTGGTATCTTTTATTCTCACCGACGACCATTCCGGTGGTGTCTTCTCTTCCCATCAATGATCATTTTGGTGGTGCCTTATATTGATTATGAATCATACTAGCCTGCTGGCCTAGTCACTGAAGCAGTTATCGGATTTCGTTTCAAGTTTTGCGGGGAAATGCAATTTTCTTGTAACAAACTTAAAGCTTAGCAAGATTTAGCTTGAGGGAGAGTGTTAGAATAACACATTTACCATGTGTTAAATGTTTTTAGTGTGTGCTGACTAGATGCTTAGTCATCTGTAATTATTAGGAGATATTCTTGTAATTAATGCTCATTATAAATAGAGGTCATTTGTGATCGTCATTCACACAACATTCATTCTCAACTTTCTTTACAATTAGCATTGTTTATTATTATTTTTTAGACTGAATATAGGCTACGCCATTTCATTAATAATCAAATCGAAAATACATGTTGGAATCTCAATGAAAGTGTGAGGACTCGCTAAACATGTTGTAACGCCCCGATTCTAATCAGAGCATTACCTACTAATCTAACCTTGAATCTGGGTTAACCGTAGTAAAATTTTCACTTAGTAACCAATCAGGAGAAAATAAAACATTTTAACTACAATGCCTTGACTACATAAAATTTTTGAATGCATAAAGGTATTACAACCAAATCCTCTAATAAAAGACTTTTATCAAATATTACAATCTAGTGCAATATAAAACAAAAGACTCGTAATAATGACGACCCGACTCGTGATCTGGTACTCAAGGTCTCGTGTGGCGGCAAGACCGAGCACAACTTCATGCTCTAAACTTTCCAATAAGCTGGTACCTGAAAACAACGCCCCAACATAGTGAGTTTACAAAACTCACTGACGTAGTACTAACATAAATCATTTTACCGTTGTTTTCAGCCATACTTGGTGTGCGAAGTATGGAAAACTCCTCTATACATAGATAACACTTGCCACAATCACAATAATATGCAAACACAAGCATTAAAGCAACATGACAATCTCATACATCTTTTATAACAGTCGAGGATTTACCACCGGGTATAACTTGACCGCTGGGCTTGATCCCGCCCTGAACAACTATTTGCACAACCAAGGATTTACCACGAGGTATAAATTGACCACTAGGCTTGACCCCGCATGATACAACTACTTTACAACAGCCGAAGATTTACCCCTGGGTATAAACTGATCACTGGGCTTTACCCCGCACCGTACAACTACTTTACAACAGCCGAAGATTTACCGCTGGGTATAAATTGACCACTGGGCTTTACCTCACACTGTGCAACTACTCTATTAGAACCATTATAAATTTAGTGGTCCTCTTGCCATATCTCTAAACTTTCAAACAAACTTATGTTTTAATAACTTTTCTAAGAGATTCCTAAGAACCCTTCTTAGTCCCATAAATGAGCCTTATCATGCTATCATTTCCTTTCATAAGAAATCTTACTCTAAAACTTTCAATTTTCTTACCCATAGACTTTTACATTTCATTGCCTTTACTATGTACAAGAATATAGCAAGCAAAAATGCTTATTCATAAGCAAACATGTATCAATCCCATTTCATGCTTCTCGACAATTCATGCTCAGAAATCAAGGACACACATAATCATGGCATTTGAAGGATTCCTAATATAAACTCCTCTTTTGGAACATATCTCAAACATCATGCATACAATTTAATTCTACCAAATTCCCTCATAACATCATGTCCCATTTTAAAGAGACATAAAGCCATCCATTAATTCAAGGAAATCATGGCAACTCATAAAATAGGCTAGATCGAACACCGAGCCATTTTAAAATTAATTCTTACATATTTGATCAACGAGACCAAACTAAAACCAAACATTCCAATTGGAGCTCTGTGGAACTCGCAATGGGACAAGCATCACACAAATGTTTGTGGGGGGTTGGAGGCAGCCATCCAACCCTTAACCAATCCCACTAAAATATCACAATTTCTACTCATTAAACATTCAACATCAAGAATTTGAATAATAACCTAAGTACACCCTAATAAGAGGTTTTTGGGAGGAATCCTGTGTTACCTTTGGCCTCCATGAAATTGGAGATAAAATCCCCAAATTTTTGAGCTTGTACCCTAGCCCATCTTCCATGGAAGCTTGAATCAAGCTTCAATTCTTGCTTCTCCTTCCCTTGATCTTCAATCTCTTCTTGATTGGAGCTTGGACCTTCCTTCTCCTTCCATTTCCCTCTCCTTCGAGCTCTCACTCTCTTTGTCCTCCTCTCTCTCTCGTTCACGATCTCTCTCTGTCTCTCCTCTCTCGGTCTCGTCCTTCCTCTTTTCCTCCGACATGCCACCGTGCCACCGCACTTCCAGGGTCGTCGCACCACCCTTCTTCCTCCTCCCTTCCTCGTCGTGCCCTCTTCTTTCTTCTTTCTTTTCTTTTCTCCCTTTTTCTTCTTTCTTTTCCGTTTTTCCTCTTTTCTTATTTTTTCTTCTGCTTTTCTTTTACGCAGGGAGGGAGTAAAAGAGAGAATGGGAGGGTGCTAATGTGGGAGTAGAGGAATTGTGGTGTATGGTGGAGTATATGCATAGATTTAATAAAAATAGACCGATTAACCCTTATTTAAATATCATAATTTACTCTTTGGTCCTCACAGAAACCTCAGGTAAATTAATCAATTAAATACTACACACGAATAAGTAGTCCCACATTTCCTTAATTATTGGGTAGAATTACTATTTTATCCCTAAGACTTAACTTTTTTTAAATTACTAGATTAAATGTTATTAACTTCATTAATCCTTAGTGATTAAATCCCCTTTTTCACTTAGTATTTTTATTTTCCAAGCTTTAGAAAGTTGGGGTGTTACACATGTGGCCACCCTTGCCAAGGCATGAGCAACCCCATTCGCTTGTCCCTAGTAAACTTAACACGAGAGTTTGGGAAAAAAGAGGATTGGATCGTATGCCTACAATCTAGAAGAATATCACCAGTACAAGAGGCATCCACCCTTCAAGAGTTAAATTTACCCACCACTGTCTTAGAATCCATCTCGAAATCCACATTCTGAAAGCCAAGGTCTCTAACCCACTTCAACGCAACGAGTAAACCAAGGGCTTCACCTTCCTTAACCGAAGTAATCACTTGTATTATGGCTAGGATAACAAGGGAAAAAAATTTAAAAGTAATCACTTGTATTATATTATTTATGACTGACTGTTTTTTCTTCTATCATCCTACAATCTTATTTTACATCTCGCTAAAAATGAGAGGAAAATAACAAAGTTATTTTGTTCTCACCGTATTGCTGGATAATCGAAACTATAGTTTTGGAACCTCAAACTATATATATGTTTCATGTTTGGCTATCTTTGTTTTGTTCGTAATCAAACATATATGTTTTAAAAAAAGGTTTAAATATATGTTTAGTTCCTGTAAATATAGAGTTTTTTGGTTTTGGTCCCTGTAAATTTTTTTTTTTAGATTCTCTCCCTATAAAAACATGAGTCATCATTTTTTGTCCTTGACGTTACCCTAAACGTTTTGCCATTTGGCCATACTGATGTGTATCATTTAATCCCGTTGGCATCTAAATCACCTTCTTTGTGTCGTCGTCTTCCTCTCTTTTTTTCTACTTTTTTTGTTCCTTGCCAAGTCTGATAACCCCACCCCCACACCCTGGAAACCCCCATAGCCACCCCACCTCTCCCCTACCCATCCGCCACCCCACACCCCACCCTATCTCTCGCTGAATCAGAATCGAAGAAAGGGGTCAATCCACATAAACTGAACCTACAGGACCAACAACTTCGTGTCGCCTTTGTGTCATTTTTCCCCTAACTTCATGTCGCCTTCGTGTCTTCCCTACCCATTCACCACCCCACACCCCACCCTATATCTGAAACCCTTGTTCATCAATCCTTCATCCAAAAAATCAAGTCTCTGGTCTTCTCATAAGGCAAAAAATCTCCAAAGGCAAGAACAAATAAAGAGGAAGCAACTGGTTCTCAAACCCTCACAACAATCCCACCAACACTGCAGGTTCTGCTCTAGAGTGTTAGGATCAAGAATAAACTGAATGTCTTCTCTAGTTTATTGATGAATAACCAAAGAGATTATATACAGATTACAAGAGGATTAACTAGCTAAAAACGGTTAAAACAGAAAACTAACAAAGAAAGACTAAACATGGGCCTAATACACAAGCAGCCCAAGCACAATACAAATACACAAAGTAAAAGGCCCAAAACATCTAACAAAATCCTCCCTTAATACTGATTGTCTCAAACAAGCAATCAGTTTAATTCTTCTATGTTACAAACTCCAAGCTCAGCTCGCAGCTTCTGAAAACTCTCAAGTTTCAGAGCCTTGGTCATTATATCTGAAATCTGATCTTGTGAATTGCAGTGTTTCAGCTCAATCACTCCTTCTCTTACTAGATCACGCAAGAAATGAAAACAGACATCAATATGTTTGCTCCTACCGTGGAGATTGGATAACTTGATTGTAGAGCTGTTATCACAGTAAATGATGGTGGTCTCATGCTGTTTGTGATTCAGTCTTTCCAGAATTCTTCTTAGCCATATTGCCTGATAGGCACAAATGGCTGCAGCAATAAACTCTGCTTCGGTTGTGGATAGAGTCACAACTGGCTGCTTCTTAGAGGACCATGAAATGGCAGCTGATCCAAGTTTAAACACATAGCCAGAGGTACTTTTGCGATCATCAACATCACCTGCATAATCACTGTCTGTATAACCTTTTAATTCCAGTTTTCCTGCCCTGCTGAACATGATTCCATGCTGAATTGTTCCTCTTATGTACCTTAGAACCTTCTTTGCTGCTTGTAAGTGCATCATTGTAGGTTACTCCATGTATCTACTAATCAAACTCACCACAAACATCAAGTCAGGCCGAGTAGCAGTCAAATACATCAAGCAGCCTACTATTTGTTTATAATGTGTGGCATCCACTGTTTCCCCATTTCCTTCCTTTGAAAGCTTTGTTCCTGGTACAATTGGACTTTTTACAGCATTTGCATTCATCATATCAAGTCTTTCAAGAATTTCTTTAGCATACTTGGCTTGTGAAATAAAAATTCCCCCAGGTTTTTGAACCACTTCAACACCTAAGAAATAACCCATTCTTCCTAAGTCTGTCATATCAAACATTTGCTTCATGGATGCCTTGAATTCAGAGGACATGGCTGCATCATTACCAGTGAAGATCAAGTCATCTACATAGAGGCTTACCGCCAATAAGCTGCTGCCAGAACCGTGTTTTACAAACAGTGTATGCTCATAAGGGCATTTTTCAAACCCTTCCTTGTGAAAATATCCCTCTATTTTGCTATACCAAGCTCTTGAAGCTTGCTTTAAACCATACAAGGCTTTCTTCAGCCTATACACCTTATTCTCTTCCCCTTTTTTCACATAACCTGGTGGTTGATCAATGAAAATTGTTTCCCTTATTTCTCCATGTAGAAAAGCACTCTTGACATCTAATTGGTAGAGTGTCCATCCCTTGAGAGCAGCAAAACTAACAATAGTTCTAATAGTATCCCATCTTGCAACTGGTGCAAAGACTTCACTATAATCAATACCATGCTTTTGAGTATACCCCTTGGCAACAAGCCTTGCCTTATATTTTTCAACTTCTCCTTTTTCATTGTATTTTGTTTTGAAAATCCATTTGACTCCAATTGTTTTTGCCCCTACTGGTAGAGTAGTAAGCTCCCATGTCCCATTCTTCTCTATAGCTTCAATCTCAGCATCCATGGCCTTCTTCCACTTACTGCACTTCACTGCCTCAGCAAAGGAAATAGGATCCTCTGTTTGAGTAAGCAAAGCTAAGTCATGCTGTTCTTCATTCTCTTCTAGCTCTAAAGTCATCATATAATCATCATGCCATACTGGTTTTGACTTCTTCCTCCCTTGATCTTGTACCTCTGCTTCCTCTTCCACTGAATCATCATTAGAAACTATTGTTGCATCTGCTGCAGACTCTGGTACGTGCACTTCTCTGTCTACAGGAATCTGTCCTGCACTTCTGTTTTCTTCACTGTTTGTTCTTGCATTTCCAGCCTCCTCATCACTTCTATCTCCCATGTCTATTAAGCCACAATCTTTACTTTCTGGTGCTTTCTTCCAGTCCCATTTCTCAGTTTCATCAGAGACAACATCCCTACTAATCACAATCTTTTTGGAGATTGGATCATAGAGCTTATATCCTTTTGATTCTTCACTATGAGATTGGATCATAGAGCTTATATCCTTTTGATTATTCACTAACACCCAATAGCACACATTTTTTGCTTTTGTCATCTAATTTCCTCCTTTGAGAATCAGGAACATGAGCATAGCCTATGCACCCAAATACTCTAAAGAAGTGGACTGTGGGTTTACAACCACTCCAAGCTTCCTCAGGAGTTAAGTTCTGGACAGCCACAGTAGGACTCCTGTTTTGAATGTATACAGACCAATTTACAGCTTCATGCCAAAATTCCTTGGGCATATCTTTCTCAAACAACATGCTTCTAACCATATTCATAATACTTCTATTCTTTCTTTCGGCCACACCATTTTGTTAGGGAGAGTAGGCTACTGTCAATTGTCTTTTAATTCCATTTGAGTTACAAAATTCATCAAACTCAGTGGAATTAAATTTTCCTCCTCTATCAGTTCTAAGGCTATTTATAAGACATCAACTTTCTTTTTCAACCATAGCTTTGAAATGCTTAAAACTTTTCAAGGCAGCAGTTTTTTCAGACAGAAAATATACCCAAGTCCTTCTACTATAGTCATCTATGAAGGTTAAGAAATACCTTTTGTGGCTGTTAGATTCTGGTTTGATGGGCCCGCAAATATCCGCATGAATCAGTTACAGTTTTTGTGTTGCTCTCCAAGTGCTTTTGGTTGGAAAGCTCTCCCTGTGCTGCTTTCCAATTAGACAATTACTGCATACCTTTGATGATTCTTCAAGTTTAGGTAATCCCCTCACCATTCCTTTCCGAACCAGAATCTTCAATCCTTTGTAGCTGAGATGCCCAAATCTGCAATGCCAAAGGTAAGTAGGATCTTCAATCATGGCTTTGAAGCAAGTTGGTGGAAGGATATTGGTCATCACCACAAACATCCGATTTGAAGACATTTGTGATTGAATGATCAAACCCTTGGTGGGATGAAAGATCTTGCACCAATTTTGTTTAAAGATCACAGTAAGATCCTTTTCTTGAAGCAGCCCGATGCTTAGAAGATTGTTCTTCAAGCCTGGAATATAATACACACCAGTGATGATTTGAATTGAACCATCTATTTCCATTTTTACATTGCCCTTTCCCATCACCTCCATTTTCGAGTCATCTCCCAATTTCACAGCTACCCTGAAATGTTCATCAAAACTGGAAAACCATTCCTTATTTCCACACATGTGGTTGCTGCACCCTGAGTCAAGAAACCACATTCTTTGGCTCAAAGACTCCTTCAATTCTGTGTGTGCCATCAACAACAGTTGTTCTTCTTTATCAAATTCGGCAAAGTTTGCTTTTTCCTCCCAACTAGGGCACTCATATTGGAAATGCCCCAGTTTGTGACAATTGTAGCATTCCACCAGTTCCTTGTTGAATTGCCTTCCACTGTCGCAACCACATCTAGCACCTCCACGACCCCTTCCTCTGGATCTGCCTGCATTTGACACTTTCAGGGCCTGGTCTTCATCTTTATGCCCCTTCATTCTTTGTTCATGCATAAGAAGACTGCTCTACAACTCATCTACAGTCAGGGTGGTGACATTATTGGATTCCTCTATGGAACAAACAACATAGTTGAACTTTGCGGTCATTGATCGCAAAATCTTCTCCACCACAGTGGTTTCTGCAACCTTCTCACCATGATTCTTCATTTTGTTTACAATTGCAAGGGTTCTTGCAAATTAGTCATCTACCAATTCACCTTCTTTCATGCCAAGAAGTTCAAATTCCCTTCTCAAAGTTTGCAACTGAGCCCTCTTCACCTTCATCGAGCCCTGATACTTTTTTCGCATTGAGTCCCAATTCTCCTTTGCTATATCTTTGCTGAGAATTGTTTCCAAGATACTCCTATTAATCGATTGGAATAGGTAGTTCTTGGCCTTCAAGTCCCTCAATTTGCTGCCTTTGCCTTTCTTGATTTGTTCTGGATTTGCCCCTTCAGGAGGCGCGTATACTCCATCTTCAACTAGAGTCCAATACTCTTTCGATCGAAGGAGATTTTCCATCAGCATAGACCAATGGTCATAATGACCATCAAATCTGGGAATCAAGGGTTGCAAGAAATTGTTTCCTTCCGCCATTGAAGGACCTAGGTCACGAACTTCTCTCTTTGTGTTTGATTGGCGTTTTTCTTTTCCTCACACACTCAGGAAACTGCAGTTTCGTATCAGGCCCCAGTTGGAGCTCTGATACCAGCTGTTAGAATCAAGAATAAACTGAATGTCTTCTCTAGTTTATTGATGAATAACCAAAGAGATTATATACATATTACAAGAGGATTAACTAGCTAAAAATGGTTAAAACAGAAAACTAACAAAGACAGACTAAACATAGGCCTAATACACAAGTAGCCCAAGCACAATACAAATACACAAAGTAAAAGGCCCAAAACATCTAACATAGAGAACATAGGGTCTCATTTGCATCCGTAGCCTTTCCTTTTAAGCCTTCTTAGATGCCCAAAAAAAACCAAAAGAAAGAAGTAATAAGCAACAAGACAGAGAAATAAAAACCATAATCAAAGAAAAGGGCCTAGGAATAGGGGCAGAGAAGCCCACTCGCCGGCGGCGATGTCCACTGCACGAATCTGCCTCCCACGACATCCTTTTTTCCCCTGTTCCGATCGACATTCTTCTCCCTTAGATCTCCCCTCTGCTTCCCCTTTTTCTCTGCTCGTGATGGAAATACCCCACACCCTGAGGCCTTGTCATGAAACACTTATTGTTCCTCAGCTTGTTTGTTGCCTTTCGCTCATTTCCACGTTCCTTCCCTGAGCCATTGACAAAGAAAGAATCATTTTTTCACGTGGAAGAAAAATATGTGAGTGTAGAGAAAGAAGGGGTTTTGTTTAACGAGATGGGGTTGTCTGACAAAGGGGTTGACGAGATATGAGTGTAGTGATTAAATTATTGATTAAAATGAAAAATAATGAGCCATTAAGTGATTTAGATGCCAACTGGATTAAATGATACACATTAGCATGGCCAAATGGTAAAATGCTTGCCACGAAAGCTTTTTTTTAACGGAGGATAACGCCAGGGACCAAAAATGATGACTCATGATTTTACAGGGAGGGAATCTAAAAAAAAATTACAGGGACCAAAATCAAAAAATTCTATATTTGTAGGGACTAAACATATATTTAAACCTTAAAAAACATATAACAATTAGATGTGAAAAATATGAAAATTTTTAAAAGTTATTTTAATAGTTTTATCAGAAATATCAGAAGTTATAAATATTAATAATTTCTAAAAAATATCATAAAAGTAATTATTATCATCCACAACCTAATTTGTTTTAAAAGAATTAGGCCCAATATAATATACCAAACTATCTTTTTTTAAGGCAAAAGGTATATTAATTATTAGTAAAAGAGAAGGAATACAAGGAGTACTCCAATCCATTACAATCATCAACCACATTAGATCACCTAATCCAACAAGAAAAGGTGCCTTAAGAACCATAAAAATTTAAAAATTTCACCTAGACACTTATACAAATTTTTTTGACCCCACTTAATTTAAATTTTTGCATATCCTGACTCATATACTTTCATTTCTCAACCCTCTCACTCAGATAGCGTTTGGTTGAACATGAATAGAGGGAAGGTGAGGGGTTATTTTAATTTTTTTTACGTTTGGTTTAATTTTTAGGAGGGGAGGAGTGCAAAATCTCTCCTAACTCAATTTTTACTCTCATTCAATGTTAGGTTTTTTTTTGGAAATTAGGAGGGGAGGAGAACTTAAATCATTTAAAATAAAATTAAATGACTAAATAACCTTATATAATATATAATATAAATGAATATAAGGATATAAGTAATAAAAATGATGAATTTGTTTTTTAAGACACGCAACACAAAGTTGTAATCTAATACAATTTTGCATAGCTTAATCATCTAGGAATGTCCTTATGGTTTACTTTTAGTTACCGTTGCCAGTATCCCTTAATTTTTTAGCAATAATGACGTATAATTTTAAAATTTTTGCACCCCCTGGCCTAGGGTCTTGGGTCCGCCACTGCAAAGAACAATCACCAACCACAACAAACATGAAGGACCAGCTACCTATTAATACAACCAAATGGATCCACAAACCACTCACAGGAAAGACATACACTAGGCTTACCTATAGTTAGGAGCCATCTCGAAGATAATACCTCGGATCAATGATACTAGTTAATACAATATTAAAAAAATCATCCGCTTTTCATAAGAATATACAAATAAAATAAATAATAATACTTAAACTTTTGTTGAAGATAGAAAATGAAATATTAGGTCATCACTTAATAGTACCTGGACATTTAAAACTAGTATTTTAACATAATATCAAAGTCTTTATGCATTTGTTAACTTCTTCAGAATTCATTCATTATCATCCCTAATTACAAAATAGAACATTTTGATACATTGCTTATGATTGAAGTTGTATAAAAAGTTGTAAGGCTGTTGGTGTTTTGATTATTGAGAAAGGGAGAGGATCAGTTAGAAATCATTTTATATTGATATAAGATTTAAAAACTCTTTTATCATTTATAATTTTAGGGGTGTTTGATGACCAGGATAGGATATGAACGGATAGGATAAGAGAGTTGGATAAAAAAATGCTAGGATAAGAATATGATAAGCTCTTATCATATCATGTGTTTGATGCACACCTGATAAAAAACTTGATAACATTCTGTTATCTTATCATGTGTTTGAAATGAACCAAATAATAGTATAATAGGATTTAAATTATATAAAATGATAAATTACCTATTTGACAAAGTTAAATATAATTTTTTAAATTTATTTATAGTATTTTTTATTAATTTTATAATTTTTAAAATGAATATTTAAATTTTAGTTTTTATTTTAAATATTCTTATATTTTATCAGATTTTTGATAATTTCTAATTTTTATATTTTTATATTTTTTAAATCATCTGAGGATAAAATTAACCTTGTAACAAAATTACATTAAATATTTTTAATTTTATTAGATTTTTATATATTTTAGTTTTTAAAAATAATATAAAATGACAAAGTTACCCTTGTGAAAAATTGCACATGATTTTTAAAAATAATTATTAATTTAAATTTATTTTATATTTGAACTTGTAATTTCTAGTTTTTATTTTAAATATTTTTAAAATTAAAATTTATTATTTTATTTTATAATTTATAATAATAATGTTTTGTCATTTTTTATTTTAATATTTTTATGTTTCGTTAGATTTAAAATTATGTTTCCAGTGGTAAACTAGAATTTTTTTTTTTCTTATCCTATTCTGTTGATTTCTAACCCAGCCCTCACTCGAGAATAAGATTTACGCTAGAGAGACAAGATAGGATAGAGTGACAAGATTGACTTATCCTATTCTGTTGGCTCATTAAACATTGGATTAAGACATAATATGATAGCTTATCCTACACTCTCTCACTTATCTTGGTCATCAAACATATCCTGTATAGAATATAACTTTTTGTGTGTGATGTGTTTAGTGAGAATTTTTTTATGAGAGTAATGAGAGTAAATCTTGGTCATATATATATATATATATATATATATATATATATATATATATATATATATTTATTTATAGTCAAGATTGAAAGTTATTTAATAGTTATGTGACCACTTAAAAAGTCGTGAGTTGTGACTTTATGTTTTAGTATTGGCCATTTATGGTTAGATTTAAATATTAAAAGTTACTCCTCTCATTCTCACATAAAAAAGTCACTTTCACTTTATATGTCATTTGTGTGTATGTGTAAAGTAATCCTCTCAATGATTCAATGGTTAGGATCTA
Organism: Calophaca sinica; assembly: GCA_037113605.1. Lineage (NCBI taxonomy): Eukaryota > Viridiplantae > Streptophyta > Magnoliopsida > Fabales > Fabaceae > Calophaca > Calophaca sinica. Next base: position 77,107,558 of record CM073734.1, read on the forward strand.
TTAACACCGCTTACAAGTTTTGAGATATTTATGACTATCGTTTGGTCATGGAATTTGAGTGATCAATCATTGTGATTTGGCTAACATCCAACTTGGTCAATTCCTCTTTGTTATTAGATGATTGCATGAGGAAGGGACTTAGCTCCTCTACATGGGTTTCTATAATTATCCAAAAAGCTCTTATAGTCAATAGCTAAAAAGTTTACTAAACTACAACCAGATCTAATCGAATGCGAACTAATATAGGTGATAAGGGATCAAGAATGTCAAATTCGAGAGTCTATGTAAACTCGTGGAGTTTATGTAGACTCGACTCGTAGACTCGTAAGAGTTTACCTAATATGAAATAAACCTATAAATGACATATCTACATAAAATAAAACAATTTAATACAACTATAACTCAATATTTCGACTCCATAATAAAGTAAAGTAGCAAACCACAATAATAAAGTGTGCTAGTACAGTAGTACTAGATAAAATCATATTACTTTAATGACCAAATCATACATAAATTCATAAAAACATAAGTTACTAAAGTGAAAAAATTTCATAAAACAAGAGCTAATTTGACCTAGCACTCATAATTTTTAGTCAAACACTTTACTTTCTAGTTGAATAAAACAAAACAAAAATAACACTAAAAACGTAAAATTAACTTTATAAATCTAATATATATTGCAGCACATAGGTAATTCCACCCAAGTAGCAAACAATATTGACCGATAATTTACATATTAAGGCCAAGTCAATATAAAATTATAGACTGGTGAACTCGCTAGTAAAATCGAGAGTTTACCGATTTTATCAGAGTTTACTTAAACTCGTACGAGTTTATGAAAAAGTGAGTTAACATGCGAGTTAACTCGTTTTTGTGATCTAGAATCGTAAACTCGTAAGAGTTTAAGAGTTAACTCGAGAGTTTAACAACCATGTAAGGGATGAATATAAAGATTTAATACCAAATAAATGTTGTAAATAAAAGGGACAAAGTTTTTTTTTTTTTGAAGCATCAAAGAAGGATATATAAATATGAGGTACAAGGAGTACCCAATCCATATACATAAAGAAGACAATTAAAATGACAAAAAAGATAGAGACCCACATGCAAAACCTTCAAACCCACCAAACCAACTGAACTATTTTCTAAAGATACAATCCAAAGGATCAACACACAATTCATAAAATAAGCATGGACAACACTTCGACCTAGCCAAAAATCATTTACAGACAGTACCTTAATATGCTCCACAGCCGCCGATATCAAGCAATGTATTACAGAAAATGCATCCATTTCTCAGCTTCCAGAGAACCTAGAGCATTAAGTGTCATATAAATGCTAAACCTTTAATCCTTACCATCCTAGGTCCCAAGGAGACAAAGACTGAAAATAGATGAAAGAGGCCACCAGGCATGACAAACACCACTCCTAGCCACCTACGCACCTTATACCAAACATCAAAAGAAAAATTATGCCTAGTAAACAAATGAAGCTCAGATTCTGAATGCTTCAAGAACAATACACACACCGTAGAATGAAATACCCCACAATATTCCATTAATCTTATCCTATTTAACTATACTTGAACGTGTAATTAGTGTTAATACGATCAATTAAGTAATCTGAAAATACCTACAATTTAAAACTTTCTAAAAACAACATACACACATACATACATACAATTTTTCATCATATGCATAAGATAATTGCATTATATATATATATATATATATATATATATATATATATATATATATATATATATGTAGTAGGAATAAACGATCATAACTATAACATGTTTACAAACCCGAGCATGGTACTCCTACACCACCCCAACTAACCTAAAATACGTATATAAAGCAAAAAGAGGAATATATCTACTGGCCAGCCTACTCATAACCTATCTCTAGGTATATGCAACTCACAATTCTTCCCAAAAGTCACCCATGTTGCCAAGTGACTTCAAACACAAGAGGGGGTGAATTGTGATAGCGGTGCTTATATAAAAATTACAGATAAATTACTGAATTAAAGAAAAACTTGAAAGAAATAAATTAAGTAAAAGATAAATAACTTGAAGAATAAATTGCAGAATTAAATTGCAATAAAATAAATGACAGAAAATAAATGACCTAAAAATAAATAAAGAACAAAAATAAATAAAGTGCTTGAATGATAAAGAGATAGAGAGCAAAGAAGAGCACTAAACAAATTATACAAAGTTCGCCACCAAACACCCATGTGGCCTACGCCCCGCCCCCAAAGCAAAGCACTATGGGATTTACACTAAATCACTAGCTTTTAAATCAAAGTTCAATAGAAACCTTTACAACTCTATACTAGAGCAATACTGCCCAAGAGATATCACCTCCGTGAACGACTTGGGATTCCAACCCAAAAGAAATGATTTTTACAAATAAAATGAGATGAAAAAGAAACACTCAAAAAGTGTATATAACAAATTGAAGCTCAAATGATACAACTCAAATTATATAGAATAAAAGGCTCTCAAAAGAATTGTGCTCAAATGAATGTGAGTTATGAAAATTTGTTTGAACAGCTTTGGCAAAGCAATAGCGTAAGAACTCCTTATTTTGTCACTTACCTGAGCATGTCCTTCTATAGAGAAAAGGAAAACGCGTGAGGTTTGACCCACTATGCGCTAATCCGGGATTTCGATCGTTATCTAATCGACATAGAGGTATGTAATCGATTATATATTTAAAAAGACACATGATGACATTTAAAGGGTAATCGATTATATGAAGGTTGTAATCGATTATGAAGAATTGAAAACACGAGATACATAAGATTTAAATAATCGATTATATAAAGTTGTGTAATCGATTATCAAGTGATCAAAAGACACTGAGAAGAGGGAGCACGCCATAAACGATTATGAATATCCTTATAAACGCTTTAAACAGATTCTGCTTTCTTTGCAACAACTTGCCAAAAGAAAACTTGAAATATTTTTTAAAAAAAAATTTGAGCACAACTTAAGAATTTTTCAAAAATACTTTGTGCCTAAAAATAATTTAGGAAAATTATCATAAAATCAATTTTAGAATAAAAATCATTTTGTGTGTGTGTGTGATTTAATTAGTTGAGAGCATTTTATTACTACTTACAAATAGTCCTAAAATAAAATAAATACTCAAAACCCTTTGATCCTTGGTAGGCGCCTTGGTGTATTTTTCCGCTTTTTGCACATGACTATTCGTGGAACTCCTTTGTCAATCATCAAAACAAATCTCGTCAAGGCATGAAATCACAGACTTCTTTTGATGATGACAAACATCTCAAAGAGGGAAGTTAGTGAAGTACATTGATAATCCGACAATGATATATACGCATAATTATTTCAAAGGGAGATATCGTAATTTAGGCATTTTGGTGAAGAACTCCTCACAATATGCATGACATAAACCACTTCTGAATCATATAACTCTCCCCTTTTGGCAACATCAAAAAGCGGGAAGGGCATGGATAATACAACAGGTTTCACACTACAAGCATCAAAGTACTAAGTCATATGTATACTGCATTAAAGTTGCACATCCCAAAGATTGCACCAAAAAATATCACATCCCAAAGAAGGTATCAAGCATCAAGATGATTTTACAAACATACCAAGCATGATAACCATCGATATGCATATGTCAAGGATGCTATGGTAAATTATATATGTGAAAAGGCATTGGTTCAAATTAGAGAAACAAAACAGAAACCACAGTATTCATGAATAGAGTGCAAAAAAGGAAGAAAAACAGAACGAGGTTTACTAATCCTCATCCGACCCATCATGATCAAAGATCATTATCAAGAGCGTCCTCATCATCGCTTCGGATGCACTAGGAGAAAGCGTAAGAAGAACTCGTGGTCCGATGTTGGCGATCAGTAGTGTCATTAATAATGATTTGCTTATCACAAGAAAGTAGTTTTCTTTATCCACTTTCACATGCGCAAAGTGTATCGACACTTTGGCCAGTGTTCTTTTGTTCATCGAGAATATGTTTTTGTTCACGAGAACGGCCTCAAGGAGTGCCGTGAGTTCCGAATACCTAATGCAGATGGAGTGAGGCACGGCTACCGAGAGGAAGAGGCAGCAAAGCAGCAAATTGCTCGTTTGGCGAGAGGACGGTGGCTCTTTCTCGGGTTTCACTCCCATCGACCAAAGATGAAACACTAAGCCAATCTTGTTAATAGATCCTTGATTGAAAGAGGCATAATATTGATCATGGAATATTTAAGCTCTCAAAGAAGAGGTACTTGAGCATGAACCAAGAATCGAGTGACTAGGTGACCATATGGCAGAGGCTCCGGAGTTCTCGTTGTCATACATGTCTGCATAACCAAAGCCAGCCCAATCTACTTGTTTTTTTCATTTGTAGCACCCACATGACAGGTAAATCAGATTCGAGCAAAATGAGATGTATTACTTCTTCTAGAAATAATAACCTAGCAAACCACATAACAAAGAATCTACCATCAGGGGTCAAATAACCAAAGAAGAAGTGACACCTACATCCTTAGGATTACACAGTAAATCCTTAAGTGATGTTGTTCGCTATTGAACTCATCACCAAGGGTACGCAGAGCATCATCGATATTAAGGACCACCAGCAGTAAACCAACTATTCTACCAAAACTAGCGAGTCAAGGCGAATTGGCTTATGGCATACCGTAGAGTATGATTCCATTTGATGTGCGTAGGTTGCGAGAAGACTTTTACCAATTCCCGGGTAGATATCCTCAGAGGTGGTGAGAAAATGGATGAGATCGGCATGTTCCAGAAGCCCATGAGTTCAATTTGTTCTCAAAGAGAAGAAAGCAAGATCCGCACTTTTGGCTTTGAATTTCTCTGTTGAAGAAGGACTTTCCATACTCAAAGAACTTGTTCACAGAGGAGAAATATTTTTCTTGAAGTTCCTCGCTCCTTACACTCACAAGTGAGAGTTCTTGCCTTTTTGGTGGCATGGTTAGAAAAAGAGAAAAATAACAGGAGAGGAGAGGCGCGTTTCCGGTTTGGGAGAGAAGAATGCGGTGGTTGAAAAGAATGCAGAAACTACAGACATTGTGGGTAAAATAAACGCTTAGACCTTTATACCAGTCCCCATAATCGATTACTTGCCATCAGAATCGATTATGGCTATTATGCGGATCTGATTGGCAGAGAATGCCACCCATAAACGACATATGGGATTCTCATAATCGATTATAGTCACACTGGTGAGCTCCGCTCAGAATCGCTTAGGTATCGATTAAGTAATCGCTACATAAACGATTATGAAGTAGGTCAAGCGAGATCCTTGGTAATCGATTAGATAACGATTTAAACTCTTCAAACGACATCATAAACGCTAAGAGGTCTCTGCTTTTTCTCGCTGCTTGTCCTTAAGGCGATGAAATTTGAGACTGCATAAAATTGTTAGCACACTCCAACGCCCCAAGAGAATTTGTAAAAGATAAATGCACTCACACGCAATCATTCAATGTACGATTGATCTAAAATTCCTAATTCAGTTCTTATGAAAAGAAATTTTCTTTAGGCAAAGGTTTAGTAAAAATGTCCGCAAGTTGCTTAGATGTTTCACAAACTCAATCACACAATCTCCTTTGTACATGATCTCTAATAAATGGTGTCTAATTTCTATGTGTTTGGTCCTGGAGTGATAAACCGATTTTTTGTGAGGTTTATGGCACTAGTATTGTCGTGACTTAATTAGAAATAGCTTTCAGATTGATCCCATAATCATTCAACGTTGTTTCATCCAAATGATTTGTGCATGAAACAACCACCGTCAGAACGATTTCCGCTTCAGCAAAGGATGATGAGCCACACCGGCTTGTTTCTATGCCATGAAACTAAGGCATTCCCAAGTAAGTTGACATGTCCCACTAGTGTTTTTCTGGTCCATTTTGCAACCCGCAAAATCCGAATCCGAGTACCCAATAAGTGTACAACAAGACTCGTGGGGTACCATAAACCCGTGATTTTCAGTGTGCCGTTGAGATATCTCATGATGCTTACCGCTAAGAGATGTGATTCCTTAGGATTTGCTTGAAAACATGCACACATACAAACACTAGACATAATATCCTGACGACTAGCATGAGATAGAGAAGAGATCCTATCATACCTCGACATTTACTTACTTCGACTGACTTACCGCCTTCATCTTTGTCAAGATGGCACGATGTGCTCATTGGAGTTGAGATTTCTTTGCGTTGCTCATTCCAAATCTTTTAAGCAACTCCTTGCAATATTTGGATTGGCTTTATGAAAATTCCTTCCTTTGTTTGTTTGATTTGGAGACCAAGGAAGTAGTTGAGCCTCCCATCATGGACATTTCAAACTCACTTTGCATGATGTTAGAAAACTCTTCACATAAAGACTCATTAGTGGCACCAAATATTATATCGCTTACATAAATTTGAACAAGTAAAATGTCATGATTTTTGTGTTTAATGAAAAGAGTGGTATCAACTTTTCCTCTTTCAAAACCTTTTTCAAGTAAGTACTTGCTCAACTTTCTCATACCAAGCTCTAGGAGCTTGCTTTTAAACCATATAAAGCCTTTTTTCAATTTAAAAACATGATTTGGAAATTCAAAATTTTCAAAACCGGGAGGTTGATCAACATATACTTCTTCTTGAATAAAGCCATTAAGAAATGCACTTTTAACATCCATTTGAAAAAGTTTGAAATCCATGATGCATGCAAATGCGGTATATGCGAATAGCTTCTAATCTAGCTACTGGTGCATAGGTTTCATCAAATCTATGCCCTCTTGTTGGTTATAGCCTTTGCAACAAGTCTAGCTTTATTTCTAACAATGATACTGCTTTTCATCAAGCTTGTTGCAAAGACCCATTTGGTCCCAATGACTAGGTGATCTTTTAGGCTCAGTGGACAAGTTCCCAAACATCATTTCTCTCAAATTGATTTAATTCCTCTTGCATAGCAAGGGTCCAATGCTCATCAAAGATGGCTTCATTGACGCCATTTCGTTCAATTTGAGAGACAAAGGCCATATGATGACATGCATGATTAAGAGAGTTTTGAGTCGCTACATTCTTTTGGAGATATCACCTATTATGTTGTCAAGAGGATGGTTCTGAGACTCTCCATTCCTTTGGAAGATTTGAGGAAAGAGTTCTTGAGAGGGTTGAGGCGAGGACTCTTGATCCTCCTTTCAACTTTTGATCTCTTGTTCCTCTAAATAGGTATCTCCAAGCACTTCGCAAGATCATCAACACTTTTCATCAAGATTTGGGGTTAGATTCATCAAAAGTTAAACATGCACCGATTCTTCAATGCAAAGCACGCTTATTAAAAATTCGGAAGGCTTTACTAGAAGTGGAATATCCAAGAAATAAACCTTCATCAGCCTTTAGCATCAAATTTACTAAGGTTATCTTTACCGTTATTTAGAACAAAGCACTTACATCCAAATACGTGAAGGTGAGAAATATTTGGGCTTCCTTTCCTTGTAAATTTCATAGGGCGCTTTGTTTTAGAATAGGTCTTATGAGGACTCTATTCATTACATAGCATGCGTGCTTACCGCCATTCGCCTAAATACTTAGGAAGGTTGGTCTCATCGAGCATCGCCCTGCAAGCTCTTTCAAGAGACCAATTTTTCCTTTCCACCACTCCATTCTGTGGGTGTTCTAGGTGCGGAAAAATTATGCTCAATTCCATTTTCAGTACAAAGGCCTCAAATGCCTCATTTTTTGGAATTCTCCACCGTGATCACTTCGGATGGATACTATGTTCATTCCTTTTTCATTTTGGATAACTTTAGCAAGTTTACGAAAGGCAGCAAAAAGCTATTTTTATGAGAAATAAATAAAGTCCATGTATAGCGAGAATAGTCATCCACAATAACAAGGGCATAGTAATTTCCACCAAAGCTTTTAGTTCTAGATGATCCAAATAAGTCCATGTGTAAAAGTTGTAAAAGGCCGGTTGCTCAGGGAAACAATATTTTTTATTTGAAAGAGGCATTTACTTGTTTTCCTTTTTGACAAGCATCACATAATTTATCTTTTTCAAAAACGAAGCTTTGGTAAGCCAATTACTAAGTCCTTTTTGAACCCACTTATTAAGATGATCCATGTGAATATGAGCCATTCTCCTATGTCATAGCCAAGATTCATCCTCTTTACTAATAAGACAACATGCATCATTCAAGGTATTCTATCTAAATCAACCATGTAGATATTTCCAATTCTAGGTCCAATAAGAACAACATTTTCAAGCATGTAGTTCATAACCATGCATTTTGAAGAATCAAACCACTTTGTTCCCTTTATCACAAAGTTGACTAATACTTAGCAAATTGTGCTTCAAACCATCCACATACAAAACATTCTCAACAAAGGGGATTAAGACTCTTACCAACAGCAATCCCTAGAATTTTACCTTTGTTGTTGTCACCATACCGACATAACCATTATTTTTAGGTCCCAACGAGGAGAACTTACTTTTCTCCCCGCCATGTGCTTTGAACAACCGCCAAGATACCAATTTGAGTCCCTCGCCAAGCACACCTACAACAACAGACATTAATTTTAACCTTGGTACCCAAACCAAGTCGGGTCCAGATTAGTTTTTGGCAAAGTGCTCTTTGGAATCCATATCTTTTGCCAACCACATTTTGTTCTTTCTAATATTGCAAATGGAGGCAAGTGTGACCATTTCTACCAAGTTGAAAGCATTTAATGAAAAATGCCAAAGTGTTGTTGTGATTAACAAGTTTAAGGATTTTTCATGCGTTTGTGGATTATAACCCAAACCGGCTTTTCCAAAAGTACCCTTTGTTTTCCCAATAGAATGTTTAAGTTATCCCTTCCCATGGTAAATTTGGCAAGGGTGTTTTCCAAATCTTCAATCTTGTTTTTCAAAACATTGCATTCATCACACTTGAAAGTATCAATCTTTTGGTTTTCACAAAGGTGCAAGTAAACTTCCAACAACAACTTGTTTTTCCTTAAAAACTTCCATCTCTTGGTTTAAGAAAATAATTTTAGATTCAAGAGAAGAGATGGTTTTCTTAGAAGAAGAAATAATCTTTCAAGTCTAGTCGTTTTCATTATTTAATTCTTCACAAGCAATAAGCAGCTCATCATAAGTTAAAGGAGATTCGAGTTCAAGAGCATTTACCTCATCCTCCTCGTGTTTGCCATGAGACATAAGTTGGCCTCCTCATTTTCTCTGATTCATCGACGAGTCCATATCATTGTCATCCCAGTGCAATGTAGGCTCTTCTTCCTTTGATTCCTTTTGTGGTCTTCTATCAAATTTTTCTGCTTTTCTTCCGAATTACGAGGGCAATCGGGTTTTATATGTCCCTTTGACCACACTCAGAGCAAGTTGGATTAAAAGAAGTTCCTTCCTCATTTTTCTTTTGAGGATTTTGTACCTTGCCCGTTCTCCCCTTTTGCCTCATGAACCTTTTGAACCTTCGAACCATCAGACTTATGTCTTCCTCATTCTCATCCAGACTATCATTGTTGTCAGATTCCTCTTTTTCATTTACGATTGCTTTGAGAGCAATTCCTTTCTTTTTCTTATCACTTTCTTCACGAGTCTAGCTCTGATGCCACTTGTTGCCAAGTGACTTCAAACACAAAAGGGGGGTGAATTGTGATAGCGGTGTTTATATAAAAATTACAGATAAATTACTGAATTAAAGAAAAACTTGAAAGAAATAAATTGCGAAAAGAAAAATAACTTGAAGAATAAATTGCAGGAATTAAAATGCAATAAAATAAATGACAGAAAATAAATGACCGAAAAATAAATAAAGAACAAAAATAAATAAAGTGCTTGAATGATAAAGAGATAGAGAGCAAAGAAGAGCACGCAGAATTATACTGTGTTCGCCACCAAACACCCCTGCGGGCCTACGCCCCCGTCTCCCAAAGCAAAGCACTATGGGATTTACACTAAATCACTAGCTTTTAAATCAAAGTTCACTAGAAACCTTTACAACTCTATACTGAGAGCAACACGCTCAAGAGATATTACCTTCTGCGGAACGGCTTGGGATTCCAACCCAAAAGAAATGATTTTTACAAATAAAATGAGATGAAAAGAAACACTCAAAAGTGCAGATATAACATATTGAAGCTCAAAATGATACAACTCAAATTATATAGAATAAAAGGCTCTCAAGAATTGTACTCAAATGAATGTGAGTTATGAAAATTTGTTTGAACAAATGCTTTGGCAAAGCAATAGCGTAAGAATCCTTATTTTGTCACGGTTCGAGCATGTCCTTTTATAGAGAAAAGGAAAACGCTGTGAGGTTTGACCCGGCGTCTAATCCGGATTTCGATCGTTATTCTAATCGATTATAGAGGTATGTAATCGATTATATATTTAAAAAAGACACAGATGACATTTAAAAGGGGTGTAATCGATTATATGAAGGTTGTAATCGATTATGAAGAATTGAAAACACTAGAGATTAAAGATTTCTTTAAATAATCGATTATATAAAGTTGTGTAATCGATTATCAAGTGATCAAAAGACACGGAGAAGAGGAGCACGCCATAAACGACATTATGAATATCCTTATAAACGCTTAAACGCATTCTCGCTTCTTGCAACAACTTGCCAAAAGAAAACTTGAAATATTTTTTTTAAAAAATTTGAGCACAACTTAAGAATTTTTCAAAAATACTTTGTGCCTAAAAATAATTTAGGAAAAATTATCATAAAATCAATTTTAGAATAAAAATCATTTTGTGTGTGTGTGTGATTTAATTAGTTGAGAGCATTTTATTACTACTTACAAATAGTCCTAAAAATAAAATAAATACTCAAAAACCCTTTGATCCTTGGTAGGCGTCTTGGTGTATTTTTCCGCTTTTTGCACATGACTATTCGTGGAACTCCTTTTGTCAATCATCAAAACAAATCCTGTCAAGGCATGAAATCACAACCCACCTCCTCCCTAGGTTTACCCTCCTCTCGTAAACCTATGGTATTGGTGTACTGGGTCTTGCTCTTTCACTTCAATCAACCCTAGATATATGGGCTCCCAACTTAATTAACTCCTCAAAAAAATCACTGATAACAGCCTACACTACTTTCAAGATTGTTGATAGTCTCTATAAATCAACACGGGTCTTTTCAGCGTGCCTTGTCCTCACTCACACGCTTTTGAGAAAACTTCCCAAAAGGTCACCCATCTCACAAGTGCTTCAAGTCAAGCACGCTTAACTATGGAGTTCTTATGTTGTGGGCTCTCAAAAAGAAGATGCAAATTGTTGGTATAGGTAGTACCAATCAATTTTTATAAGCCTTCCTTCAACTGTATAACTCCATAACTGCACAGCCTCAGGATCAGTTTCATTTCAATGTGAATTTAGTTCATTCACGGTTCCTTTTGCCTATAAGTATGACAGGAGCCGCTCTTTGTATGTGCCTTATGCCTCGACGATCCATATCCACCCTCGTCATCCTTAGGAGCCACTTCACTCATATACAACTTTGTGCGTTCGAAGAGGGCTCGGGGAGATCAAGACAATCACACCACATCTCCTCGAAAGGTAGTCTCAGGACAACTTGGTTGGAACATACACGAGTCCTCGTAGGATCATCTCTTAGAATGTAGTGACATGTAACTAGGATCGTCTCCTCAATTAGGTTATCACTATCTAGAGTGTGTCATCTTCTTTAGTGTTCTTATCTACTATATCTTTTCTATTTTGTTATTCCATTTCTCTTGTTTAATATATGTTGTGCACTATTTACCTAATTGTTTTTAAAGTTTGCGCTAACCTTCGATGTTCCGCTACCTTGCTTCTTGTTTTGTTTCTTCTCTATCTTGATTTCAATATAATCAAATCCAAGAATTAAGATCTGAAAAACAATATGGCCCTAACATGGATCATATCACCATCAGTAATCACAGACGGCTTAGCCTTCAATAATTACCTTTTTTCGTTATTGAGGGCCTAGCTGCGAGTAATTGTTTTCATTACTGGGGGATAAGTTGTCAGTAAAACTTACAGAGGGTCTGCCCGTCGGCAACATGAATGAAAACAAAATGTACTTGTATCGACGACTTGGCCGTCGGAAATAGAAAACTTATTGATGGCTTAATGCCCCACGATAATATTTCATCTGAAATAGGCCTGGTTCTTGTGGTGTGGACTGTGATTCATTTCACTAGTTTCTTGTAACACCATGTAGTTTTGTCTAATAAAAAAATCGTTCCCCTGCCTTGTATTTGAATTTTATTCGGTGGCCTAAGATAGTTGAATTGATATTTTCGAGTCAATTTTGTTCTACGAAAAAGGCAGCCTTGTTGATTCCATAAAAGAAGAAATTACACAAAGGAATAAACCACCTTAGATAGCATTTCTTTGAATAAATGTTATCTATGATATGTTTTTTTTGTAGTTTACAATTTCGATAAAGCTTTTTCAAGAAAGCGTTATCTAATTTGCGTCTTAGAAAGTGCTTTCTTGAAAAAGTGTTATCTCGTGCAACATGTTATACCTGGAATAGGCTACACATTAGATAGTGCAATAGGGATGGAGTACTATTTTTCCTTCTAGATTTTTTTTGTTAAGGAGGGTTTTGCATCAGAAGGTTTAAACGATGCTCCTTTCCTTTTATTTGCTTAAAAAAATTAGATAGCGCAACAGGAATGGCAATGAGTAATAAATCCTATGGGTACCCACAAAAATTACTCACAACAGATAGGATTTATGTGTACGAGTGTGGGTGTGGGTAATTACCCACGAATACCATACCAGAAATGGGAATATAAAACGCTAACGTTTAACTATAGATTGCTCTTAAAAGCGCTATATATATGCACATTATCTAAAGTTTACTGCGAAATTTAATATGGGAAAAGTGAAATTCAATGATCGAGCATATATTAGCAATAATAGCACTGATAGTAAGGTGACCGTTTTTTACGGATAGTGATGGAGATCGAAGCTCAAATGGAGGTCCAATGGATTCAAGACCCAATGATGCTATACAAGAACTTGGAGGCCCAATGACAAAGTCAAAGACTAAGAAGGCTAAAAAGACTTTGGACAAAGAAGTCAACTATTTTCTACCTCTCAAGCCAACCCGAAGGCCCAACTCTCAAAGTAGTTCAAATGATCCAAGTTGATGAAGAACCCAATGTGGGAGCATGATATCATCTTATCCGTTTTTTTAATTTATTTAAATTAAGTATTTGAACATTTTTAAATTTTAGATTTGATTGTATTTTCTGTTTGGGATAATTTCTGTAATAAAATCTTACTTGTTTTGGGCTAACTAAGCACATAGGACCTTAGGAAGTGTTGCAGCTTTTCTAATTGGGCTTGACCCATATCTTTGGGTTAGGTTTAGGCTTGGGGAGCACTATCTTGCTGCCTCCTCCAAGTGGGTTTAGCCGCAACACTATATTAGGAAAGGGGGGAATTCATGACCATTATGGCTATAAATAGCCTTTGTACTCTCCTTATTTGGGATTTTCGAAATCAGAATTTTGTTTTCACTCCATTGTGAGTCGGTGAGAGCTAGTCCTCTTAGGTTCTTGGATGAACCATCTCTGATTCTTATCAAGAGTTTTCTTTCTCTTGTGGCAAATCTACATCGGATTTATCACTCTCTTGAGAGTGTGACGTCTTCTTCCATTTTCTTTCTTCTTTCCATCTTTTTATTTTATTCTAGTTATTATATTCTTATTGCTTATGCGCCATTCTCTTAAAGTTTACACCTTTAGCACTTCAATCATCTTGTTTTCCTTTTTATATTATTATGCGCCATTGTTAAATTAAGAACAAAGCTTGTATTTGTTCTTTCTTCTTCGATAGAAGTCACGCAAGTTTGAGGATTAAGCATTACATTCCTAAAGTTCTCATTTTTATTCATTCTTAATCCTTATAACAAGAGTCGATTCGAGGACGATCCGTTAAAAACAAAATGAATCCTACCCAGGATCATATCAGATAGTTAGTGCCAAATATTAAAATATCCACAAACGGTATGGTTGTTGTATCAATGTTGAATAAAGGCTACTATATCATTGCTATGGAAGCAATTTCGCACATTATGAGTTTAGTTCACTGGAGAGAGGAGAGGCCGATAAAAGTAGCGAGAAGTTTCTATTTTTAAGAAATTAGATATTGCTTTGTCAAAAAAAATATTATCTACAGTTTTAGTTTAGTTAGTAGTTTTTTTTTAAAGAAGTGCTATTAAATATCTCCGCACATTTTTACAAAGCTTTTTTTTTCCAGAAAAACGTTATCTAAAACCTCCATGTTTGAAATAGTGTTTTTAAAAGAAAATGTTGTCTTAGTTGCGCTATAATTAATATCCCAAATCTAGTGTAGCGAATATTTAATGGGTATGAGTGCGGGTACGTGTATCTTAGTACCCACCCCACCTCATACTTGCATTATGTATTTTTTTGATATACTACCCGTATTATATTACTTACTTACTTCTTTTATATATAATTATCATTATAATATTAAGTTTAAAAATAAGATTAATCTAAATTTATTATTAATATGAACTTAAATATAACTTTGCCTGAAAATTTATAGTAACATGTACCCCTTACTCAAATGTAATATTATGTGTTATAATCAATAACCTTATTACATTGTATTTTAATTTAGTTAAATAGTTTTGTTTGTAATATTTTATATACAATTTGGTTTGAAAGATTTTTGAACAATTTTACAGTTGAGTTATTTTTTTTACAGGACTTTTATAGCTGAGTTACAGTTGTATTTTTAATCAACGTTTACTTTTTATTTTATTTTTCATAGTTAGTTTTTTTTTGTGACCAATTTTCATAGTTAGTTAAGGTGCCGATAATGGGTATACGAGTACGGGTACTTAGGTATCCAATGGGTAGGGTAGCGAGACATGATTCATAGTAATGCAAATAAAAAAAATAGTGTATTCAAGTGTTAATAACTTAATGTTGAAGGTATATTGTTTAAATTTCATTAAAAACAAAAAAAAAATCATTACAAACATGTGAAATAAGATTTTATACTAAACAAGCAAGATATCCTAAAGTGAAGTTTTATTAGGTCTCTGCCTTCCAAAAAAATATTCTAATGTGATCTTTAATATTGACTAAAAACTTAATTTAAGTTTTATAATAGCAACATCAAAGCCGTGTACCACGTTTTTTTTTTTTAATCTTTAACCTCGTGGTCGTAAAACTGAGTTTAGCTAAGTAGAAGCATTAAACTCTGAAATTTTCAAATATATATTACTAAATATACAAAGTCAGTCCAAAATTTCTCATTGCTAATTAATATAAATACTTGGGGGAAGGGGATATTCGGGCTACCTTTTGTACACAAAGTCTTAATTTCATAAAAGGAAGGTTATCTTATTTTTTTTAAAGGTGTTTCTAACGTGTGCGACCTTGCACGCGATAAGGATAATTAATTGCTCACATTTTTTTCCTTATTAATTAACTAGTTTCCTATTTTGTGGGTAGAGAGAGATTACATAAATGTGAATCTATAGAATACAAAGAAAAGTAAATAATTAATAAGAAAAAAAGTGAACAATTAATGATTCTTATCGTGTGCAAGGTTGTCATGTTAGAAAAACCATTTTTTTTAAAATTATCCTTTTGTTACTTGACCTCGATTAATTAATGATCTTTGAATGTAAACGAGCGACTATACCTAGTCAAAATTAAAAAGATTTGTCCCCAGTCAAAGATAAAAATGTTATATGCTTGTCTACCGCTAAATTAATTCATTAATGTGGTTAGACAATATTAGTGGTAGGTTTTGTCATGTCTGTTTTGTTTTGTTTATGATCATTGATCAATGCCGAACCTCCTCATACATTCCATCATGTGATTTTTATAATGAAATACTTCTTCCCTGTACAGAAAACATGAAAAAACAGTAATTTGAATAAAAAGAAAGAAGAATATAAAAATGACTAATGAAATGTATTTTTTCAAATGGGTTGGTGGATTGGGACCGGGTGCTAGAGAGGATTAGGGTGTTCTCATGGAGATAGTTATTGGCTAGGGAAAAACCTGACATTTACCTTTTTTATGAGTGGTTTACCGATCATTTTGGGTGCATCTATAGTAGTCACGTGAGGGGCAGACTGCTCATATGAGTGGGGTTCTTTGTGAATTCTGCTTTTGTTTTGGTGTTCGGTGGTAGTTCCTTACGGAACTCCCGTTGTATATTATGCTTCACTATTGGGGTTGGAGTATCCCTTATACTCCCCATAATTGAATATATTTTGCTAATAAAAAAAACATATTACAATAAATAGAAATACATTCATGACCAAACATTAGAATGAACAATGTGAAAAAGAAAGGGTTACGGTAGTTTTTTTTATTATAAAAATTGTTTAGTTGTTTCAACTTGTTTGCCATTAGTCCTTCACTTCTGGTCCGAGTGGTAAATTCCAACGGATTTCAGTAACATAGGGACATTTGGTGTACCCCAGATTCGAACCCGGGAGAGTGCCTTTGGTGTGCGTGTTTGAGGCGTGACACTTGCCACTTCGCCCACGAGACCCAAAAATAAACAACTTGTTTTCCATTAATTCACGATGATAGAGTTCTTCCAATTTGGTGAATTTCTGACAAGAATAATGCTAAATGTCAAGAATCAAGTTTCGTGATAAATCGCACGAAGACATGGCTGCCTGTCTAATTTAGAAGCAATGTAACTTCGGTGCTCTCTCTCTCCCATTTCTCTTTCTTAATCTCTCTAATTTTTTTAGAGTAAATACAATATTGGCCTCTGATAAAATTACGGAAACCAATTTAGTCTTTGATAAATGAAAAATATTAGTTTTATCCTTAAAAACTAAAACATGGGTCAAATTAATCCTTTTTAAGATAATTTTTAGAGACAACTTTTGTCCATATTAGGTACTAATTTGATTCACAATTGAGATTCTTAAAAAACCAAATTGATATTTTTTATTTTTCAGGGACTAAATTGGTCTCCATAATTTTTATTGAGGTCAATTTGGATATTTACTTTTTTTTTTCAAAAAAAGAGTACCCAAATTGGTCCATGACAAAAATAACGGATACCAATTTAGTTCCTAAGAAATGAAAAACACCAATTTGATCGTTAAGAATCTCAAATGTTCATCAAATTAGTCATTGATATGGACTAAGATGTCCCTGAAAATTATCCTAAAAATGACTCATATTTAAGATTCTTAAAGACTAAATTGATATTTTTTATTTTTTAAAGACAAAATTGATCTCCGTAATTTTTGTCAGGACTAGTTTGAGTATTTTAAAGTAACAGTGATATCGGATATTTTTATATATTTTATATCTTTTTTAAAAAAAAAAAACCAAGCCAGTAAGAAACACATCCTAATTAAGTTAGGCGCAGCACATAGGCATAATATTTCGCTTTCTTGACATTCGTGATCTAATGTCCTCGTGTTATATAGCACTGCTCTTCTGACAATGATGTTACCGACTCCGCACCTACATTACCATCGTTTGGGCCGCGAGGGTTGCTTGCATCCATCAACTAATAATTAGTAGTAATTAATAGTCTTTTCATTTATCATGTGCATGAATTTTTATCTACCTACATGCCTTCATCCCATGAATGAATCATTCATTCTGAAGCGGTGCCGGATGTACAGGGTCTTGTTGAGAGGATTAAGTTCCAATCTTGGAGATCATGGTTATTAGAGAACTCATAGTCAGTTAACTATAGTTCATATTAGTAGTTAGTTAACTAAGAACTTAACCATGTTGGTTAGTTAGCGGTTATCATTATCTCCCTTGTATATAAACACTTTTTAACCAATTCTATTCTTTAATGAATACACACTTCATTCATTCTCATCGATTTTCTTATCATTAGAATGGTTCTTAGGGAGGTTAAAGGGGCACTATCTTTGGTATGAATGGTGTTGATTGTACTAATAGGGTGTCGTGATGTTATTGGGTTTTGAGCGTGTACTTCTTGGGTTATTGGCTGTTGTGTGGTTCTATCTTTGGGACTCTTCTTGTATATATATGATGGGTTAGGAGTACCTGTTTGTGTGTGTATGTATATATACATATCACTTATTGCTTCTAAAAAAAACAGTGAAAGACGATGCAATTCTACCCTTCAAAACCAAACATGATACGAACGGCTAAAAGAAAAAAAAAGGGAAAAAAAAACAGTGACTATTAAACCAATTTGTCCCATAGTAGTATTGAAGTTGCATTTGAGTCTCACGTTGCCAAGATTCTCGGGTTTTGCAATGTATATATATGTGGTTGGACACTTTCATCCTACAAGTAATACTATGTAGTTGTTGGGCTTTTATTTTTGGACTAAGTGCCTGTTTAGATTACATTTTGGAGAGCCAAAATGCCGTTTGCGATAGAAAAAATGGAGTTTAAATACTTCATGTCAGTTTGATTAAGATTCTCGGTAGAAAAAAAGGAGTTTGACCAACTGAAACTCCATTTTAGTGACAGCATGCAACGTGAGAGTTGCTTTTCCATTTGGCAAACTCCATTTTGTGTCCCCTGTGTGTTGCCCATGTTGTACATGTTGGGCCCCACCCATATAACTCTAACTTAAAATAAAATATAATATTTATTAATATATGTGTATTCTTTTAGGTAATTTTAACACAAAAAGTGATTCTATTTTATCAACCAAACCACTATAACAGAATGTGTAAAAGATAGCGTCACAATAAACAACGCTTCCTATATAAAGCGCTGATTTTGGCCCTAAAAATTTTGTCCTAAACAATAAACAGCGCTTCATATAGAAAGCGCTGATTTTGGTCCTAAAAATTTAATCCTAAACAATAAATAGCGCTTCTCATATGAAGCGCTGATTTTGGTCTATAACAATAACCAGCGCTTATAGCTTTTAAGCGTTGTTTTTTTGTCCAAAAACATTAAACAGCGTCTAAAGCAATCAAGCGCTGCTTTAGGTTCACTTCTCACGCGATTCCTTTTATAATTATTCGGCCATTTCACGCTCCTCACCTCTCAAACCCTCTCTCACCTCACCCAAACCATCGCTCACCTCACCTCTCAAACCCTCGCTCTTCTCTTCTCATCGCAAGCCATCGCAAACAGAGAGAATGACGGTGATGGTTCTCCTTATTCCGTTCTTCTCATCGCAAGCCATGGTTTTCCTTATTCCGTTCTCTCTCATCTCCCTCTACCATTCCCAATCCCCAAACCCTAATCGCTTCTCCAACCCAAAGTTCATGGTTAACCCACCGAGTGGACTCATTCTCAAGCCTCAGTCGCATCTCCCTCGCTCCTAACCCCGATCCCCCTCCGACCGTTTCCTCGCCCGCTTCCACTCACCCTGATTCCATCAACTCATGGTTCGCCTCATGCCCTTTCGGTTTCTCCACTCACGACCTCAAACTCAAAGTCGCCTTCGTTGGTCCCCTCCTCCTGCACGACGCCGTTTCTCGCGCCGATTTAGACACCCAGACGACGAAGAAGCAGAGAATAAGCAGATCCGAACGACGAAGAAGCAGAGAAGCAGATCCGAACGACGAAGAAGCAGAGAAGAACGATGAAGAAGCATAGATCCGAATGATTTTTTTATTTTTTCTGATTTTTATGTTGTTAGATTTGTTTTTGATTCGAAAATCTGTTTGTTTGTTTGTGAGATATATTTTTCTGATATCTGAGATCTGTTTGTTTGATCTGGAGTTATGAGATCCATCATCTTCTTCTCTTCTTCTGTACACGAATATCTGTGTGCGTGTACAACGTATTCTTTTAGTCTCTGTTCGTGTACACGAGTATCTGTTTATGAGATCTTTGGGTTGCGATTTGTTGAATGCAAACGCTGAAAAAAAATTATGGGAATAAACAGCGCTTCTTTAAGGGAAGCGCTGCTTATCGATGATAAAAAATGACAATAAACAGCGCTTTTTTAAGGAAAACGCTGTCTATTGATACTGAAAATTGACAATAAACAGCGCTTCTTTAAGGAAGCGCTGTTTATTGTCAGTTTTTATCAGCGCTTCAAAAACGCTGTTTTTTTGAATAACAATCAGCAGCGGCTAAATAAGCAGCGCTTTTTAAGCGCTGTTTAAGGCCAAAATAAGTGTTGTTTATTGCCTATTTTTGTTGTAGTGAACACAAATCAATTCTTCTGAACTCACTTTTAAACAATCATTACCAAACACAAATCAATTTTTTTTTAACTCAATTTTTTAAAATCAGTTTTTCTAAACAAGATTTTTCACAATCTAGTCTATCAGAATCTAAAACAAACGGACCATAAATTGACGTGTGAGTACCACTTTTTAGCAACCTGCTGTTCTTGAATGTAACTACCTTTTTTTTGTGTGTACTGAGCGTAACTACCTTACATGAGAAAATATAGTAGTACTAAATATATAATATAATTTGGCCTTATTCACATGAAAATGTATGAGAAGTACGCATATATGCAACCTAATACTGTCAGACTATGGGATTTTTACTAGAAAGCCCTTGCCCAATTTAAGAAGCAAAACTACACATTGTAGTAGATGATTAAAATGCAAATTAGTTTAACAAGAAAATTAAAATATATGTCCACGTAAACAACGAAACAGTTTCATAAAAGAATTTAGATGGATAAATTGTTATAAACGCAAACACTTTTACACTATTTTTCGTATTCATGAAAGTGAAGGGAAAGAAAGTGGGGAAAAAAAACACTATAAGAAAATATGGGATTATCGACGGCTTTTATCGGAATAGTAAATTTACCGACGGATTACCGACGGGCTCGTGGCCGTCGGTAAAACGGTCGTCACAAACAATGGCGGAGCTAGCCCCTTTTTTACGAGGGGGCCAAATATAAAGAGTAATTTTTTTTATAGAAAAATGAACTACTAATTTTTTTTAAGTAATAAACTACTACTCAAGTTTGAAATATAATAAAAAAAGTGTCTAAAATATAAGCAATTTGAGTATTTTTTTAGTGTAAGTACTTTATCTGATAAACATGTTCTATTACTACACTGGGGTAACGACCTGAGTATTTTTTTGGGTAGCAAAATTTCATATTACAACACTCGTCTTTAGTAAAAAAAATTTTGGTAGCAATGGTTACCCCATTGCAACACAAGGCTTTGCCCCTGGTCGCAAACAATTACCGTCGGGTTTTTTTTTTAGGTCCGTCGGTAAAAGACCGTCTGTAGTTTTCGACGGTCGTGTCCGTCGGTAATCGAGACGGTGACTACCAACGGCTTTACCCGTCGGTATTGTTATTTTTTATTTTAATTAATTAATTAATTAATTTAATTGATTAATTTAATTAAATTAACTAATTTCTTTAATTTATTTATTTATTTAATTACTAATTTAATTTAATTTAATTTAATTAATTATTAATTTAATTAATTATTAATTTAATTGATTAATTTAATTATTAATTAATTATTTATTTAGTTATTTAATTATTAATTTATTCCACATTAAGAAAAGTGATAACGTAAACCAAAAAGCAAAGTAAAAAAGAAACGTAATATAAATTTAAATAATATCCTCAAAATATCAAAATATAAAAAAAATAAGTCAAAGCAACACTAATAATATTAATAATCCTGATCATGCAAGAGATGCTCTAAACCATCCGCGTCATCGACATCATCAGTACTAGGAGGCGGAGGCGGAGGAGGCAGCTGATGATGAAGCTGATGCTGCTGGCGCTAGCAACTCGTACATGTGCTCTTGTCGCTCCAACACCTTAGCAGAAATTGCGTTCGTCTGATAGGTCTCCTCCTCGGAAGCGACCAGTCTTTGCTTCACCTCGGCTAACTTCTGCTCATCCGCGGTAGAGCGACGATTGGCACCACTATTTGATGATTCTCCGATGTGGAGGCGGCCGGTCCTTTTCTTGTAGTTGCTGGCAAGGTCTCCAGCACCATATAGGTGACCCTTCTTCTTGCTGCCAACAACATCTGCCCAAACCTTGAGCGGTACAGATGGATCCTCAAGACTCTGAGACGGGGAACATGATGATGTCAGAGATCTAATCTGAGACATCCTCGTCTCAAACTTCTCCTGTCATGCATAAACAAATAAGTCAAAAAAATTTTTGTAAAAAAAAAATATAAACATTATTAAAAAAATATTCATTGTATTTTATAATTACTTGGGTCCGCCTCGACAGATCATTAACGAAATCACTAGTACTCCTACTAATATGAGTTGCACGATGGAGCTCGTGCAACTGTACCTCTCTACCCAACCTCTTCAACTGTAATTAATTAATAAAAAACATAAATAATAATAATAATAATAATAATAATAATAATAATAATAATATAACATGTACAAGTCGAGCTGTGTGCTGCGCCTGACTGATGGAACCTCTGGCGTGCAAGTTCCCACCCTTCTCAGAGGCTCTGTTCTTCTTGGCCTTCTCGCGGATCAATTTGTACTCAGGGGTTCTCCAGTGCTATACCAGCCTCTGCAATATATGATCCCCTATCCAGTGGGATTGTCCCCTGAGGCGGGCATCTCTAAACATATCAAAGAGGCGGTGGGAGGCTTTCATATGAAAGTTCTTCTCGATCCGCTCCTCATCCTCTTCCCTCCAAGCACATCTCTCTTGTATCAATATAAGACATTATTAAACATAATTTAAATTTATGAAATAAAAAAATAATATGCAATAAAATAAAAATTGCAACTTACTCCGAAAGATGCAAACATATGATCCCGCTCCTTGTCCTTTAACGTCCCCCAGGTGGGCTAATACGTCGAATAATTCTCCTCAATTATTGTTGTGATAGCCTTCGCAGCTGGCTTTGAGGGAAGGAACCTGAACAATAAAAACATGTCAAACAAAAATATATATATATATATATATACATGTAAATTATTAATAACTCGACAAAAAAATGTAAATACTTACCCTTTACCAGCCGGCCTGATAATAACTCGATCATCATGCAGCTTCTCAAGATCCTCAACCTCCTTCTACTCATCCTCGTCCTGCTCAACCTCAGTCTGATCAGGCGTATAGCCCGTGCTATAGTCATCCTCGGACTGATGAGCATCGGGCACCGTCTCAGGCACAAGTGCACAACATGGGAACTAGAAGTGCCATGTGTCTGCTGGAACCCTGGGTTGGGGATCATGTAAATGATAGGCAAAGGGGGTATCGGTGCAGAAGGTGCTGGAGACTATGTAGGTGTCGAACGTGCCGGAGGCTGTGTAAGTGTCGAACGTACTGGAGGCTGTGTAGGCGTAGATGTACACAGACGTTGTGTAGATGACAACGTGTAAAACCCAGTAGGGTCACGCCTAATAATGTTCGGCCTCCGATGAGGGGGGTCGATGGCGATGGCCTTCCAATTCCCTTTATCACCAGTGGGTGGTCTGGGGGGGTCGGATCCTAATCCTGATGCCACATATGTCTATGGAGCAATTCAATAATAACAGTTATGAAATATTATATTTAAACATAACAATATTATAAATGAATTCCATAAAAATAAACAACAAGAGTTATGAAAATAACTGACAAATTAAAATATATTGTTAGACATTTCTCTAATTGTAAAAAGTTAAACAATTTCATTCTGCCCATTCTGCCCACTCTAATTTGGCATCGTCTTCAGATCTTGATGGTTTTGCCATTTCTTCATTTAATTCCTCATCTCTATCTACTTCTTCATATGTGATTGGATTGTCACGTAGTTGAGAAATGGGTTCCACTTCATTTACTACGTTGTCATGAGACATCTTATCCACTTGATAAGCCATTTCTTCTTGTGGATCATCTGCTTCAATGCGACCCATTGGTTTTGTCTTTATTGCGACACACCGACCTTGTTTGTCCCTTCGAGTTGATGGATAAGGAACATAGTACACTTGTCATACATTTTGTGCCATGATAAACAGATCAAATATTTGGTATCTTCTGCTCATGCAAATCTCTACAGTATTATATTTTCGATCCACTTTTGTGCCTCTATTTGACGGATCAAACCAATTACAATAAAATAGCACTATTCTTTTAGTATAGTCTAAAGTATTGTACGCCAGTTCATATATATGTTGAATCACGCCGTAGAAGTCGTCTTCACCTCCATCTGTGGCACCTTTTACATAAACTCCGCTGTTAATTATTTTTTTCCCCTCTGTTTTTGACTGAGTTTGAAATTTGTATCCGTTTACGAAAAACATGTGTCATTCTTTTACACGTGAAGGAGGACCATGAAATAAGTTTCTCAAGTGTTGGATTTTAGGGGATTCTGTCTCACTGTACACCTACGTATATACCATATGCAAACAAATTATGGTTCTTTTTTTCAAACAATCTTTTGTATTTTAAAACAATAAATAGTTCAAATAGGACTAAAAATACATACCTGGTTCATAAACCACATTGGGAAATATTCATGAATATAGGCAGAAGAGTCTTGTTCGCTTGTGGGCTTAGTTAACAAGAATGCCCTGATCAAGTCATTATCAAACAAATGATCATGAGTAGTTGTGGATAAAAGAAATTGAAAGTGGTCAGAATGATACATACGCAAGATATGGTGATACTTCGGTACAGTTGATCACCACGTGAACGTGGGCTGACTTGAACTTTTCTCCCATTAACTAGTGAGTCAACTCATTTCCAGCATGACGGCCGGGAAGGCCAAATACTGATAAGGCTTGCGGGTGTCTTTCAATTTCAATTTCTATTTCATTCATATTATTTGTTGGTGTCAACATGAAGTTCGTAAAATAATGGGAACATAAATGGATTGTTTCACGGTGTAAATAAGTTGCACAAATAGATCCTTCAACCTTGGCCTTATTTTTCACCGATCGTTTTGAGTCACCCCTAAATTTATAAAATATCAAGGTTGATCAAAATTGATACATTTAACCCTTCAGATGAATATTTATATTAAATAATATTTTATTATATTGTCTTTCAATTGGATGCATCCATCTATATTGAACTGGTCCACTAAGCCTAGTTTCATGTGCAAGATGTACTGGGAGATGTTCCATAGAATCAAAGAAAGCAGGGGGAAATATTCTCTCCAACTTACAAAGAATGATTTGTATGTTCTGCTCCATCTTTATAAGATCATCCTTTCTCAATATTGTAGAACACAAATCTTTAAAAAATTGGCTGAGTTTAGTAAGTGGATTTAAAACATTTGACGGCAAGAAACTGAATGCAATAGGAAGTAAACACTCCATGAATACATGATAATCATGACTTTTCATCCCAATCATGGTTCCTTTGTTCACATCGGCACATCTTGCCAAATTAGAAGAATAACTGTCTGGCATCTGAAGTTCTTTTATCCATCGACAAACTGACTTAGCTTCCTCAATAGTTAAAGAGTAACAGGCTTAGGGTTTTCCCATCCGACCGAGTCGTCAACTGCAAGTCTTTTCGCCTACAGTAAAGTGGTAAGTCTAGTATGGCCTTATCATTGTCTTTTGTTTTTCCTCTGACGTTCATCACTGTGAGAAAAATATTGTCAAAAAAAATTCTTCTCAATGTGCATAACATCAAGGTTGTGTCTCAATAAATTATCTTTCCAATATGGCAGATCCTAAAAAATACTTCTTTTTGTCCAATTATGCCATTGTCCATATCCTTCAAATCGATCCAATTTACCATAATATGTGATTTTTGGCAGTTCCATAACTCTATTCCAATCTGTTCTGATGTCAACCTTGGGGGCGGGCCATCTAGTTCAACTTCCCCCCTTCTTGAAGACGTTCTTATTCCGTCTAAATAGATGATCACCTAGTAAAAATCTACGATGTGAGTCAAACTAAGAACTCTTTCCCCCGAATTTCAAGGTAAAGGCCTTTGTATGCTCCTTGCAATGCGGACATGCCATTTTACCATGAGTACCTGAACCAGACAACATGCCATATGCAGGGAAGTCATTCATGGTCCACATCGGAGCTGTCCTCATTGTAAAATTATTCTTTCGTGTAATATCATACGTCAAAACACCATTCCACAAGCTTTTGAGATCGTCAATAAGAGGCTGTAAATAGATGTCAATACCATCTTTAGGATTAGCTGGACCCGGTATAATACAAGTCAAGAACATATATGGTTTAGACATGCACATTTCAGGAGAAAGATTGTATGGGGTAACAATAACTGGCCAGGAAGAATAAGGTTTTGCCGTGGATTGAACATACGGGGTAAAACCATCAGAGCATAAGCCAAATCGTACATTACGTGGATCTGCTGCAAATTCGGGATGCACATGATCAAAGTGCTTCCAAGCTTAACCATCAGATGGGTGGCACAATATACATGAAGTGCTTCTATTCTCATAGTGCCACGTCATTTTGCCTGCAGTCTATGTTAATGCAAACATTCTCTGCAGCCTTGGAATAATTGGCAAATAAAACATTGCCTTCACTGGAACTGGTTTTTGTGTACTCTTCCCATTATCAGTGTGTGAAATATACCTTGGTTCACTCCAAAATTTGCATTTAACGAGCGCGCCATCGTTTTTACTGAATTCATTATCGTAATATAACATACACTCTTTCACACAACAATAAATCCTTTTAGCTTCCATCCCCAACTTGGACACTAAGCTTTTAGCCTCATAATAACTTTTTGGCAAACCATCTCTGATAGGTGACGAGTCCAACATTATTTTTGTTACGAGATCCAAGCACACATCGGTAGCACCACAGTTGGACTTAAGAGCTAAAAGCCTCACACACATTGATAATTTAGAGTCTGCAGACCCTTCAAATAATGGTTTATTTGTTTATAACAAGAGATTATAAAATTTTTGTGCTGTCTCATTTGGAAGTTCATATGTGTCATCATATTGTTGCTCCTCGAATGATACGTTAACTCCCAAGGCATGGCAAACCATATCTTGCATCAATTCAATCTATTCACCATATCCCATATCTACGCAACTGCTTGAAGCACCTGTGCAATTATCGTCAACCCCTAAATCAACCTGAGGCAACTCTTCACCATGTTTAGTTTTAAAATCCAATAATTAGGCCTAAATCCAACTGAATATGGGTGATGCATGATCTCACGTGGGCTCTTAATCCTTCTACAATCGCAATTAAGGCACGAACATCTAATCCCTCCATTAGTTATGAAGTCTTCATGTGTCATTGCGGCTTTGACAAAGTCATCAAACCCAGCGCAAAAAGATTGTTTCAAACCCCCTCTCCCTGGATACAACCTATCGTACATCCAACTACGATTCGAAGGAAAAAATTCCATCTTCTGCATGTTAAAAAAATGACAATTTCAGCAGCACGACATTATTAGAACCGCTCTCTTTCATTAAATGGTATGACCCTATCCCATTCGAGAAAAAACTTTTTCAGAACTCGTATAATAGTCTTTCCTTAATTCTCATCTCTTATACTTGATAAAATTTCGGCAACATTTCTCATTAGTCTCTGAGTACACTAAATGATCACAGTTATGAATACCGCGATCAAGTATGCACCCAGAGAACAAAAGGAAATGAATCGAACCGAAATTTCATCAAATATAAAGATACGAGAACTAAGCAACAACTATTATACGAGTAAAGAAAAAGTATTTTCCCAAACTATCCCATTTGGACAATTCAAAGTTCAATATACAATGAACACGTGGTACCCTAGAAGAGTACATGCACTCAATAATATATTGAACCTCAAACGGGAAGCTAAGGCATTTTTTTGATATTAATAATTACTCTTAAAAAAATTCAGTAATCTAATACATTTACTAACATTTAATATCGGTTTTACACTGATATTAATAACAAATAATATATTTAATACCGGTTTTTCTCCTATATTAATAATTTTTAATATATTTAATATATCTAACATATTTAATATATCTAATAATAACAAATTTAAAATACAACTTATTAATTAAAAATACAACCTAATTAATTTAAAATATATCCTAATTAATTAAAAATACAACCTAATGAACTTAAAATATACCTTAATTAAATAATTGAAAAAATATCCTAATTAATTAACAATACAACCTAATTAACTTAAAATATACCCTAATTATTTAATTTAAAATATATTCTAATTAAATACAACCTTAATCATACAAAATTCAGATCCAAATAAACAAAATTACATAACAGTCACTAATCATACAGTCTCTAATTATACAAAATTCAGTCTTAACTATACAAATTTACATAACAGTCACAAATCATATAGTCTCTAATTATAATTACAGTCCCTAATCACACAAAATCCAGTCCTAAATATACAAAATTACATAATATTCACAAATCATACAGTCTTTAATCATAATTACTATCCCTAATCATACAAAATTTCAACTAAACTACGGTCTCTAATCATACAAAATTTCAATTAAACTACGGTTCTTAATCATACAAAATTACTAGCACGATAAAAACTCATAACGAACCAACCTTGATCGCAGAGTAGTGGTAGAGGCATGGACAATGGTGGTGGTGATGGCCGC
Organism: Calophaca sinica; assembly: GCA_037113605.1. Taxonomy (NCBI): domain Eukaryota; kingdom Viridiplantae; phylum Streptophyta; class Magnoliopsida; order Fabales; family Fabaceae; genus Calophaca; species Calophaca sinica. The sequence continues at coordinate 77,136,032 of CM073734.1, forward strand.
GGCAATGGTGGTGTCGCGGTGGGGGCAGTGGTTTCGGTGGTGGGGCAGTGGCGCGATGAGACGGGCAGTGGAGTGGTGGGTGTGGCCGCGGCAGTGGTCGTGTCGCGGTGGGGGCAGTGGCGCGATGGCGCGATGGTGAGGCAGTGGCGCGGTAGGTGTGGCGCAGTGGTGTGGTGGGGCGTCGCCGGAGAAGAAGAAAGGGAAGAAAGGGAATAGAGAAGAGAAGAGAAGAAGAAGAAAGGGAAAGTGAGGGGGAAGGGTCGGCTTCTGCTTCTAAACGTCGCATACCGACGACTTTTTTAACGATACTGACGGGCGGCGCCGTCGGTAACAAAAACACGACGTTATCAACGGCTATTTTTTAAATACCGACTGACAAGGCCGTCGAGAATTTCTACCCGTTGTCGTCTCAAGATTATCGACAGTTAGGGCCTTTGGAAATTGACGACATTTTCCGACGGGCAAGCCCGTCGGTATTTGAAAACTGGGAGGGAATCCAAAAGGTGGGAAAATTTCTGACTGCCTAAACCTTCGGTAACCATTACCGGCAGCCTAGGCCGTCGGAAATGGCCTAATTTTGCGACGGTTGGTTGGCCGTCGGTAAAAGGCCATCAATAAGGCCGATTTTTCTTATAGTGAAAGTTTATTGGTTAAAGTGTAAAATTGTAAATATATCACACTATAATTGACCTATTACACTTATCTATACAGATATTTCACGTTTTTCAAAAAACTTTTCATCCTCCTTCCTTTCTTTCCTTTGTTCCAAAGCGTTAGAGACATATAACAACCTTAATAATAAACATAGCTGTCGTCAGAAAGTGGTTTGGTGAGCTTCATTTTCTGCACTTTTTAACCGTTGTCCTTCACATTAAACAAACTTTTAATGTTGTTTGAAATTAGTAAGTTTTTCTTTCAGTTTATAAATTTTAAATTATATATTCCTAATCTAGTTGAAAAATTACCTCTTCGAAACGTTATTTTAGTGTTTTTTTTCCTCATGTCATTTTAGTGTTTGTTACTCCCATCTTTCCTAATAAGTGTCATTTTTGTAAACAAAATATATCTTAAAATAAGTATTGTTTTATTTTGGACAAAGCTTAAGTGATATTTGTGTTGTTCACTAATTATAAGTTAACATGACATGTGGATTAAATTTTTCAATTAAATTCAATTTTAAAATAGTTCTATTAATATTATTGGATATATAGTCCATATATTGAATTATGATTGAACAACAGTAAAAACACTATACAAGAAATTGCACTTAAGTTTCTTATTTTTTCAATGTAACATTAAATATTTTATTCCAATTTTACCTCAAAGTTAATACCGTGTGCATCACTTCCATTTTGTATTTATGACAACAGTTAATAAAGATAATTTTGTAAAAAAAAAAAAACCTTAAACGACACTTACTCCTTCCAGACTTAAATATAAGCAAAAATAATTAAATTCACCCTAACTAAAAATATTAGTTAATTTTATTTAATTTTCTTGATATAATAAAAAACTAATAATATATTCCCTAAAGTGTTCTTTATTTTTTATTTAATTTTATATAAGAACTTATTTCATGGGAATAAAATGGGTTATTTGAAAAATAAAATATGATTTAATTAAAGATTATTTTATAAATTATATCATTAAATATAATAAAATTAGTTAGAAATTGCTTATATTTTGCACTAACAAATATGAAGTTTTTTTTCCGTTTATATTTGAGATTGGAGTACTATTTATTTTATACAATGGTTTGGTGAGAACAAAAATCTGAGTTTTTTTGTGCTGTTTTTCCCCTTATTGTGTGCTGTCTCAACCTTTTTTGAATCAAGCATTGAAGAATATATTTCTCACCAAATAAAAAAAATGCGTAATTAAGAAAAAATAAATAATCAATAAGAGTTAACTTGTACAACTTCCCACACAATTGAAAAATATTATTAATCCTGGCCTTTTCCAATTTGAAATGATTGCCATTACTATAGTAGGCATGTTTGACCAGGCAAACCCCACGAAGACTACTGTACATCATAAAAGACAGCCGCCATAATTGTTTTTTCAATTTTGACTAGTCAACACTCAATAGAGATAGAGATCACATTTTAATTTTATTATTCTTTATCCAATCCAACTTTGAATATATACAGTAACAGTGGTTTACGTTCTGTGTCTCTACATCTCCGCAAATAATAATATAATAATCTTACTAGCTGGCCAGATTTCCTTTATAAAAGGGCAACGCATTTGCCCCAAAACGAATAATCATCGTTGAACATAATCATCATCGTTGACATCGAAAAGAAATAAACACTAAAGAAATAAAGACTAAGCAGAGTCATCAGATAATAGATATGGCATACAACGGCTTTTACCTCCTCAGCCTCATTTCTATTGTAATTGTGATTAGCAAATCGAATGTGAATTGCACAGAAACTCTTGAAGTTGAGCCCCTTCTTGATGTTGCTTCGTTGAATCGGAACAGTTTCCCTCCTGGCTTCTTATTTGGGGCAGGATCCTCATCGTACCAGGTATATATATATATATATACTCACTTAACTTATTATTAAACATATGATGTTGATTGATTATGTTGTGTTTCTGACATGTATATATGTATGATTAGTTTGAAGGTGCAGCAAGGGAAGGTGGTAGAGAACCAAGTATTTGGGATTCCTTCACCCATAGATATCCAGGTATGCAGAGGACATGTCTCTGTTTTTCTCATCACAAAAAACCACTAATAATATTATAAAAAGAAACTTTTAATTTATATCTTCATTAGCATAATTTACAATTAGTACACCTTTAATTGATGTGCAGAAAAGATCAAGGATGGAAGCAATGGAGATGTAGCCATTGACACGTATCACCACTACAAGGTATGCCTGCTTCAAAGTATTCGTATTCTCTTATTTAACAAAAAAAAAATTAAATTAAATGTGGAAATTATAAATTTAAAACTAAGTGATATTGAGTAATAAATTATGAATTAAAATGTATGTTTTTTATTTTTAAAATTGATTATTACTACGTACACTTCTATCATAGATAATACTTTTATTTTATTTATGGGCTGTAAAATTATAAAGTAATAAAGCAAATTGATCACTTACGCATTGTTTGGATCCATATATATTACAGGAAGATGTTGGGATCATGAAGGATATGAACTTGGATTCATACAGATTTTCTATATCGTGGTCTAGAATATTGCCAAGTAAGTTAAATGTTGATCAACTATTCTCAATTAAATTTCTTCTTCTTGGATGTTTCTCCTAATTTAACCATTTAAATTGATTTTTTATAAATTGTTTATCCACAACAGAAGGAAAACTTAGCGGTGGTATAAATCAAGAAGGAATCAACTATTACAACAACCTCATCAATGAACTAGTGGCCAATGGTGAGATCTAGATCCCCACGATCAATTTATTCAAATTTTCATTGTATTTTGGCTTTTACCATATTTTTTTATTGATAATCATAATTAATTAAATATCAACAATTGTAGGTATACAACCATTTGTGACACTTTTCCATTGGGATCTTCCCCAAACTTTAGAAGAAGAGTATGGTGGCTTCTTGAGCCCTCTCATCATGTGAGTTTCAATTCAAAAAGATAGCTTCTTATCTGCTTAGCAATTATTATGATTGTAAGTTGATAAATATTTGTAATCATTTTCAGAAAAGATTTTCAAGACTATGCAGAACTTTGCTTCAAGGAATTTGGTGATAGAGTAAAGTATTGGGTTACATTAAATGAACCATGGAGTTACAGCCAAAATGGCTATGCAAATGGACGAATGGCACCAGGTCGTTGTTCTAGTTGGTTGAACCCAAATTGCACTGGTGGTGATTCTGCAATAGAGCCCTATTTGGTTACCCACTACCAACTTCTTGCTCATGCAGCAGCCGTCCATGTGTACAAGACCAAGTATCAGGTATGTTACTTTGTTGAGAACACCTTAACTCAAATTTGTTTGTGAGTTAGCCTGGAAGAATTAATAAAAAAAAATTATCGATAAGTGTTGTTTACATTTCGATTTTAAAAATGAAATAATAATAATAAACTAACATATTTAAATATTATGTGCATAGGCTTCTCAAAAGGGTGTGATAGGCATCACCTTGGTAGCAAATTGGTTCCTACCACTCTCAGATTCCAAATCCGACCAAAAGGCTGCTGAAAGAGCAATTGACTTCATGTATGGGTGGTAAGATCCTCTCTCTCTCTCTCTCTATATATATATATATATATATATATATATATATTAAATCATCTTTAGAATGCATATTATTTCATGTTTTAAACCCAAAAAACATACAAAAGGACATGGATATATAGGTTATAAAAGAAAGAACCATGCCATCAAATTAGGATTCGTGACCATTGGTTTTCAAAGGCCTATAAACATTCCTCCTTCTTATTGAGATCATATAAAGAGTAATTAGTCCAGCTATTTATGGTGATAAGAGTTGATTTATTTCTAAACAAAAAGTTTAATTGATAGCTGATTGATTTCAGGTTTATGGATCCATTGACATCAGGAGACTATCCCAAAAGTATGAGATCCCTCGTCGGAGCACGATTGCCAAAATTCAATACAAAGCAATCTAGGCTACTCATTGATTCATTTGATTTTATTGGTCTAAACTATTACTCTTCAACCTATGCCTCTGATGCACCTTTTCTAAGCAATGCTAGACCTAGCTACTTAACAGATTCTTTGGTCAATCCTGCATGTAAGGAACCAATTTTCTACCAGTATATCAATATCAATTCTCTAAATTGCTTATATGCATTGAATTTGATCATGGCTGACAATGGCTTGTCTTTTATATTTGTGATTAATTGCAGTTGAGCGCAATGGGAAACCCATAGGTATTAAGGTACGTTTATATACACCTAAACTTTGAACAACTTTGCAAGTTTAGTTGATATTTCTAAAATATAAAACAAATGTCTTTCAATAACTTTGCAGATTGCTTCTGATTGGTTGTACGTCTATCCAAGAGGAATTCGTGACCTTTTGTTATACACTAAGGAAAAGTACAATAACCCTTTGATTTACATCACTGAAAATGGTAACAACACCTATCTATATATCATACTTAGTTTCTTTAAATTCAATATCATACTTCATTATCTGTTTTTTTTTTTGGTACAAATTATCTGTTATTTTTTAACTTATTGAATCAAAGGTGTATGACAATTTTTTATTGTGCATGCTTTTCTTAACTTATAGGTATAAATGAATATGATGATGCATCGCTATCGGTTGAAGAAGCCCTCATGGATACCTTTCGAATTGATTACCATTATCGTCATTTGTTTTATCTTCGATCTGCGATTATGTAAGTAGTCTTTTACGTCACTAAAAGATTTCTCTAGTTTTCATCTTACAATTTGATTATTTATTAATTTATTTCCTCAATGATATATGACAGGCAAGGTGCAAATGTCAGGGGATATTATGTATGGTCCTTGTTCGACAATTTTGAATGGTCCTCAGGTTATACTGTGAGATTTGGAATGACCTTTGTTGATTACAAAAATGGCATGAAAAGATACATGAAGATTTCTGGACTGTGGTTTAAGAATTTCCTTAAAAAAGAAACTAGACTTTATGTTTCTAGCTAGTAAGTAAGGTTATGAGATTTTTTTTAGAGAATTAGGAGATTCTTTCATTAAACAATTATATTTGTAAATATTTATTTATTATTTATTCTTTTATTTATTCCAAAGAGGTCCTATTCGACCGAAAAGGAAATGAAAAATAGATAGATGTATTGATCTTATATTCGATTACAATGATCTTGTATTAAAATGAAAGAAAAGTATAGTTGTCTTAATAAATATATCAATTACATTTGATCATATTTAGTTAATTTTTTGTCTTGTTTTTCCTCACTTTTGTGCAAGTTAATCGAAATAAAAGCCAACTCTATCCACATCATTTTTTTTCCTGATGGCCCAACGGCCTACAACACACTCCTAAGAGCGCTGAATGGGGGCGTAGCGGGTTCGAACTTGCGCCCAAGCGTCCAAGCAGCAAATACTTTGTCAGTTATGCTAAGTACCACAGATTTTTATCCTCATCATGTGACTGTAGATAATAATAATAATAATAATAATAATAATAATAATAATAATAATAATAATAACGTGTGCAGCCTTGCACAGGTTAAAACTTATTAATTACTCTTTTTTCCTTATTAATTATTTACTTTCTTATTTATTTTATGTATATAATCTCTCTTTTCTCACCAAATGAAAAATAGATTAATTAATAAGGAAAAAGGGCGAGTAATTAATGATTCTTAATATGTGCAATATTGTAATGTTAGAAAAACCATCATCATAATAATAATAATAATAGCAGTAGCAAGGAACAACAAGTATTATAAAGGAACCACCCAATACCAAAAGTGTGTTTGTGGGAATGAGAGGACTTAGCTAGTTTGGTGAAATATACATAAATGCCTTAAATTTATACATAATTATAGAAACTTTGCTGTCACAAAATATATTCAAACAAAAAATGTGATAACTTAAAACACTAATAAAAAATTGCGTAACAATTTTTACAAAACAAATGACATTGTCACGCACACTCGCTCTCTTTTTAAAAAAAAATATATTATAAGTGATCATGTTATTGAGTTTAAAGTATTCAAAACTTGTTAGGATGAAAGTTGTAACATCTCAAAAAATATGATGAGGTATTTTATAATTATCTTTTTTAAACATTTATTTTTATATTTTTAAAGTTAGATTATTGAGTTTGAAAATGTTCGAATAATGGAATATTGGAATAAATTGGTTTGTCAGTTATAATCCATAACAAAATAATTATTTAACTATCAATTGGAAAATAATTGAGATTGATTGAAATAAGCAACAATTTATGATATAGACACTAATTTATTTGAGTTTGAGGTATGAAAGAAATTCAATGAGAACATATATATAGTAATAATAACACAATATATGGTATATGTGTCAAAATAAAGAGCGGATGAATAAGAATAAGGGGGAGAAGAAGAATTACTTCTCCCTAAAGCCGTCATCTTTGTTCAAAACTAAAAGCGAGGGAAGAGGATAAAATGCGCACACACTAAAGGCCAAGAGAGATAGCAAGTATAAGGAGGAAAACAGGCACAAGTCGCATCTGCAAATAGGGGAGCAAAAGAAAATCAGAAACGAAGTCAAATAATTTGTAAGGAATACCAAAATTAACCCCAACTTAGACAAAGCATTAGCTAGTTGGTTTGCTTTCCCTAGGACATGCACTACAAAGAAAAAGACAAACTACGGCGGTTCTGAGGACAATTTGCGGCGGTTATAACTGCCATTAAATGCTTCTCGCAGCAATTTACCATCCGCTGCAGTTATCACCATCGGGAGGTTATTCTATGGCGGTTTTGAAAACCGTTGGAATAACTGTTGCAAATTTTCGGCGACAGTTTGGAACCGCAACAAAATGCCCATGACCTTTACTGTTTTGTGTTTAGTGGCGGTTTTGAACCGCCGCAAGTTGCAAAAAATAAATTTAATTTAAATAAAATTTTGTTCACTTGCTAATTCTATTTTATAGAATACCTTATTATTAAATTATAAAAACATAAAAAAATAATAAAAATAAGCACATCCATTACTTTCAAAATGAAATAGTACACAAAGAACATTTTCAAATATAAATTTATAATAAATACAAATGTATCATTCATATGCTTAATGTTAGACTGTGGGTCAATGAATCCTAACTAAAAAACTAAATTGAAGATAATGATATTTGATCTTGGGGTTTGTGATTTGCAGAGGAAGAACACCTCATTGCTAGTGAGCCAAAATATGTGACCAGAAAATACACAATAAAAAAATTAAAAAAAAATATCTTTTAAGCATGATACACAAGTCATAACTATTAGGAATGTTAAGTCTCCTTTAATATGCATCAGATTTTAGTCAAGCATTGTATGCATGCAAATAGAAGCAATAGCCATTATTGATCAAAATTGTAAAATCTTAAAAAAGAATTAAACATACCAACAAATATAAAGAAGGCCACAAATGCAAATGCAAAATTATGTTTTGAATTGAATTGAGCCAAGTATCTTAATAAAACATTAAACAACTACACAAATACCAGAGTATTGTTGGAAGAAGCCTTTTGCTCCTAATCAATAATTAAGGATGACATTTCCTTTAATCTTTTGCCTCTCTGAAAATAGAGTTCCAGATATGTTGTTAACATCCTCATAGGCCCCACCAAGCTCTTGTGTGCTACACCTCTCACATCCTTTAATATCTCAGTGTCTGAAAGAGAAAGGATAACTTAAAGCTAAATAAATGTGTTGGGAAATCGCAGTACCTATTCCCTCCTCTGTGAACGCAAAATGGGCACTATGCGGAAGCGTAAAAATAAAAGGAGTAGAGAAGAAGAAGAACACCAGAATTTTTACGTGGAAAACCCTCTCGGGAAAAACCACGGGACCTAGTCCAGATAAAATACCTCTACTATAAAAGTAGGATTACAAAGTGTTTCTCTCAATCTCTGAGGATCTCTCTATGAATCTCACCCTCTCGGATGGTATACAAATTTATCTCTATGGAACTCTCTCTTTTTCTCAAAGAGGAATACAAAAGCTCTCTAACTCTCTTAGGATTTCTTCACTTTGAATGTGATATTCCAACTCTTCACAAGTTCTCCTATTTATAGGAGAGGAATGTGGCTTCTCCAAAAAGAGTGATTAATGGAGGCTAATAAATCTCCACAATTCCAATGAGGTCTAGAAACTTCAAAATACATTCTTCAAAGTTGAATGTGCATGTCTCAAGGTCAAAGAGATAAATTCCACGACCTTGGAATATTCATCCCCCTTTCCCATGCATTGTGACTTGTGCACTAACTACAATCAAGGAGGGAATTCCAACAAATCTCCCCTTCGACTAATTGGGGGCACCACTACACCTACTGGGCAACAATCTTCAACCTTCTTGATTGGCATTGACTTAGTCATCATATCGCACCAATTCAAATCAGATGGATTTTCTCTATCTTCAATTTCTTCTCATCCAACACTTCTCGTATCTAATGATACCTGATATCAATGTGTTTTGCTTAGAATGGAACATGGGGTTCTTGGCCGATGGATGGTACTTTGATTATCACACCACACATAATCATCTTGATCATGTCCTAACTCTCTTAGAAAGTTCTTCATCCATAACATCTCCTCGAGGCTTGTGATCGCTACATACTGCCTGGCCAGTAGATAATGTCACACATTTTTGAAGTTTTGATTGCCAAGAAACAAATTCCTACAAACGTAATCAGTAACTCCGATGTTGACTTCCTTGAATCCACATCACCTCGCCATATCTAAGTCTCAATATCCAATGAGCATTAGATTCCCATTACAAAGCACAAGCTTTTTTGGCGCTTCCTCTTAGATACCTTAGTATCCATTTAATGTTTTCCCAATGCTCCTTTCCTGGGTTTGATAGGAATCCGCCACAACTCCCCACTAAGGCATATCCAATATCCGGTCTTGTACAAACCATTGCATACATAAGGCTACCCACAAAGAAGAATAAGGCACCTTGTTCATTTCTTCTTTTCCTCTTCATTCTTTGGACATTGAGATTTGTCCGAGCTCAAATGCCCAGAATAGGAACACGCCGCAGTTTGGCATTGTGCATGTTGAACTTTCCGAGAATCTTCTCAATGTAATCTTCTTGAGATACCCACAACATTCTTTGGAACGATTTCTAGAAATTTTCATTCCAAGAATCCTTTCATCGCACCCGGATCTTTCATAGCAAAAGACTTACTCAATGCTTTCGAGTATTAGCTATTTTTACCTTATCTTTCCCCACAATTAACATATCATCAACATACAAGAGAAGTATGATGGACTCACCATTTTCATAGTTCTTCACAAACACACAATGGTCTCATGGAGGTCTTCTTAAAATTATGTTGGGACATAAAGGAGTTAAACTTCGTACCATTGCCTTGAGCTTGCTTGTAATTCATGTAGACTTTTCTTCGAACAAGACACCAAGTGTTCTTTTCCTGGTTCTTCAAAACCCTCTGGCTGCTCCATGTAAATTTCCTCCTCTAGGTCTCCATGTAAGAATGCTGTTTTGACATCCAGTTGTTCAATCTCCAAGTCCAGTTTTGCTGCCAGACCGAGAATTGCTCTAATAGATGTCATCTTTACCACTGGTGAGAATATTTCATCAAAGTCTATTCCTTTCTTTTGGTTGCACCCCTTCACGACAATTCTTGCCTTGTACCTTGGGTTTGGGTTGTTCTCTTCATTCTTGAGCTTGAACACCCATTTGTTTCGTGAACGCTCTTCTTCCGCTTGGCAATTCTACCGATCATACGCTTGATTCTCCTTTAAGGACTGAATCTCTTCTTCCATGGCTTGCAACCATTTGTCCTTATCTTCCATCTCAATGGCTTCGCAAAACTTTGAGCTTCACCTTCAATGCGAAGATTGACATATTCATCCGAGAAGTACCTTTTTGACGATTGCCTCTCCTGGTTGATCGCCTCAATCGGGGTTCCTGTTGAACATTCTCACTAGCTTGATCTTCTAGTGCCTGGTCAAGTTGTTCTTGTCCGGATGAGGTTCTTCACCATCTCATCAAGTTGTATTTGTTGATCCGCCTGCTTTGAGGAGTCTCCTCCTGTATTGTTCACCAAGAGGACTTTGATCATAACTCACCTTGAGTGTTGGTTTTTTCCATTTTCTTGATGTCTTGGATTGTCTCGATCTTCAAAGAACACTACATCTCTACTTGAACAATCTTCTTGTTTGTAGGATCCCATAATCTGAAACCAAGTTCATCTCTCGAGAACCAAGGTATACACATTCTTCGCCTTTAGCGTCAAGCTTTGCCCTTTCATCTTTTGGAATGTGAAATGCATGCCTTACATCCAAATACTCTCAAGTCAGTGATATGAGGCTTTCTTACCAGTCCATACTTCTTCCGGGTATCTTTCCATTTAAAGGTCTCTGAGGGTGATAAGTTAATCAAATCAGTCAGCAGAGCCACCGGCTCCCGTAATGACTTAGGAAGTTTCACATGAGACAACATGCTTCTAACCTTCCTGAAATAGTTCTATTGAACCTTTCAATACACCATTCATTTGAGGTGTCTTTGAGGTACCTTCTCACGTCCTGATCCTACGAGTCTTACAATAGTGCTCGAGCGGACCTCCGTGCATTTCCAATCGCTATCTCTTCTCAAACATTTCAACTTTTTACCGCCGTTCTCGCTTCTCAAGCGTGAAACTCCTTGAAGGCTCGAAGCTGACTTCATCTTTTCTCTTCAATGGATATACCCACAACTTTCTAGAGTGGTCACAATGAAGGTAACAAAATATTGAGCACCACCAAGGATCTTTCCGATGTTGAACAAACATCTGAATGCACAAGATCTAGAATATGTTTTCTTCTTCCACTATCGATCTATGGAAGGATACTCAAGCGCTTACGCTAAGCAATCTTCACATAATTGAAGTGGTTGTCCTTTTATGCTTTGGAGATGATCTTTCGCAAGGATCTCTAAACCCTTCTCACTCATGTGGCCCAATCTTTTATGCCACCTGCCTCCTTACTTTCTTCTTGAGCAACATTTGTCTCCCTTTGCATATCTTTCCTGCATGATGTACTGAGAGCCTTCCTTCTTACCTCGAGCAACAATCATGCTTCCTCGGCTAAGTTTCCATTTTCCACCACCAACCGGTTGTTCATTCCAAAGATCATCTAGCTTACCCTGAGAAGGTTTAGACGATCTCAGTAATGGTCTTACCTCCTTTAGCACGAGTTTGTTTCCATTTTCTCGTCATCGAGACACTTCTCCAATGCCCACAATATTGCTTGTGACATGATTGCCCATCTTCACTGCTCCAAAATATCCTTTTTGATAAGATGAAAGAATCCTTCATGAGGAGTAACATGAAAAGATGCTCCAGATCAACTATCCAAGTGCAATCATCAAAAGCAACATTTAGATAATTTACCTCACCAATAAGGAACACGCTCGCTGCCTGAGGCAACCGGCTGTGGTTTTCTCTTCCAACTTCTTTTGGGATCTATCACATCGGGATGACTGCTCCGCTTTCCGATCTCTCTTCAAGAATCTGACTCGGGCTTACATGGCCATCTTTTCCACAATAGAAACATGTCAAACTCAAGGCTAGACTTGATCTTCCTCGTGACTTCCCACGGCTTCCTTTACTTATATAATCACTCCTTCCTCTATTCTCAACAACATTAGCTTCGAGTGACTACTCATGCCTCTTTCTTTCCTTCGACTCTTCATTTAGCAAACTATTCAGAATATATCCGGACTTAGCTTGTCGCCTGAGTTGAGTTGGCGAGAGTGACAAACCAATGTCGCTTTTCAGAAGAGAACTAAGGAGTAGAAGAGTTTGTAATTCATCATCAATCTTCATATCCGCTTTTGTTAATTGATTCACAATACCTTTGAAGGTGTTCGGATGCTCGATCATATTCTCGCCGAGTACCCAATTTCACCAATCTTCCGACAAGATGAGCTTTGTTTCTGGGAGTTTTCTTTGAATCATAGATTCAAGCTTTGTCCACAACTCATCCGCATTAGTATAAGTCGATACACATGCTCAAACAAGCTTTTGTCGATGTACTCAATCATGGCAACGACTTTCCGATTCGTAATCTCCCACTCTTTCTCGGCTCTTCCCTGTTGGAATCTCCTTATTTGTGATTGGCTCATACAAATCCTTGCAAAGAAAGATGGTCTTCCATCATCGGCTTCCAATAGGAATAGTTATTCCAGTAGTTTGAACATGTCTCCATCATGAGCAAATGTTCCTTCCATCTCAGTTACAGACAATGACTTTTCTAACCAACAACTCGATACCATCGCTGGGGAAATCGCGTACCTATTCCCTCCTCTGTGAACGCAAAATGGGCACTATGCGGAAGCGTAAAAATAAAAGGAGTAGAGAAGAAGAAGAACACCAGAATTTTTACGTGGAAAACCCTCTCGGGAAAAACCACGGGACCTAATCCAGATAAAATACCTCCACTATAAAAGTAGGATTACAAAGTGTTTCTCTCAATCTCTGAAGATCTCTCTATGAATCTCACCCTCTCGGATGGTATACAAATTTATCTCTATGGAACTCTCTCTTTTTCTCAAAGAGGAATACAAAAGCTCTCTAACTCTCTTAGGATTTCTTCACTTTGAATGTGATATTCTAACTCTTCACAAGTTCTCCTATTTATAGGAGAGGAATGTGCCTTCTCCAAAAAGAGTGATTAATGGAGGCTAATAAATCTCCACAATTCCAATGAGGTCTAAAAACTTCAAAATACATTCTTCAAAGTTGAATGTGCATGTCTCAAGGTCAAAGAGATAAATTCCAAGACCTTGGAATATTCATCCCCCTTTCCCATGCATTGTGACTTGTGTACCACAATTGAAGGAGGGAATTCGAACAAAATGTAACGCCAATTTTAGGGATTTAATAATAAGACTTCTAAACACACTAAAAAACAAAAACAAAACACCATTCACACAATAAGGGTTGGTTAGCTGATAGCTTAATAAGATAAACCAAGCATAGAGAAGCAAAACAGACACCCCGATTTGAACATTGTCAACTAGAGTAATGAGAGGAAGAAGGCGCAAGTATCTGTCAAGTTCACAAGATATTAAGATGCACACATCAGTTACGATGGTTTAGCTCATTCTAAACATGCATTACCTCTACTGTCATTGAGTCACTGAGACGTTGCCCAGAGTTCTATTCTCCTTGTTCTCTTGTATCACTTTCAATTGAAATATTAGTGTTATATTAATTGTTACGCAAACTAACATGAGTTTTGGCCACTATATTTCAACAATCATGAAACCAGATCTTTTACAACAGTGCAAAAAAATATATCAAAACCTGAAGTAACATCAGTTGACCAACAATATACCAAATAATGTTTGTCTATAAGAAAGTGAGGGAAATTATGTAAATTCTTACAAAACATTGGACAACAGGAAGTCGATGTTACTAAATAGACAATGTAAAAATACACAATGCGTATCATACTACAGCTTCCTTCTACAAAATCCAAAACAGTTTTGTAGTAAACTTACGAGTCTTCTGGTCTTTCATGAGCGTAAGCAGGTCCTAAATTCCCACTGATGTAGAACAGTGTCTTTTGCTTTTCATGGGGCCTGAAAACAAATCACACCAAGGTTGCATTATTTGATTTCAAGGACATATAATTCAAATAAAAAAACTCAAGCATGAGCAAGAAAAAGTAAAGTAAATACAGAGGTAACAATTAAATTCTAATACTGAACCCAAAGTTTTTAAGTCAACACATTAGCATCAGAAACTTTCTAAGCAGGAAGCACGAGATCTTTGTCAGGGTCAAAGCATGGATGAATGCCTCTTCTATCAAAAGAAATGTTATCCCAGGCAGTTATCATCCCACTAGGCTGTGGTTGAATGAAATAAATTAGTGTTATATTTAATATTAGCAATTTGCAAGACTGCAGTATAGGAACCACTATAACAATTCCCTTTTATCATGTTTTGCCCATCACTAACTAACTTAAACAAATTGGTGGCAATTATCACTGCCATTCTTATAGCACATTGCAACAATATCTTACTTACTCTTTTTTGACAAGCAATGAACCAGAATAATCTCCTTATCCTTTTCACATTGCTCTGCAAAACAAGTGTGCAATATTGGTTTCATTATAATGTGTAAATAGAAGAAACATAAGTAAAAAGAATTATCAATTTCAACAATGGAACAATGAACCTAACCACTAATTTTAATTAGCCTAGCCAAATGTTGAATAAAGGAAATAACAACGTAGAAAGTGAGTTACATATATTTAATATTGTGGTAATGTTGTCAATGTTTCAGACTGATTATATTCTGCAAGACAACTATAAGCAATACAAAATACAAATTCGTTTGAAAAAGAGTAAAAGACACTTGGTTAAAGTCACGAGAGATGCCAAAATTCCTTTGAAAAGCACAATGGATTAAATGAAAATCCTAAAACAAAAAGAAGGAGATGTGAAATTCACTAGGAGGTAGTGAAGATGATGGCGTCAAGCCAGATCCACCAGCCATCGCTGAAGACGTCCACGCTGCTGGTCCCATGAAATGAAACCATCAACACGGCTGAACCCATCAGACTCCAACGCTCACCTGCAATCCCCGTGAAACCCTCACCCGCGACCACCATAGATCGCACCGCTTCCACCCATCCACTACAAGAAAACGCGGGCGTACCGACGGCCAAAAGCCGTCGGTAACGCCGAAAAGCCATCAGAAACGTAAAACTACCGACGGCTTACCGACGGCCGCTAGATCGTTGGTAAAACGGGCGTCGCAAATGACTACCGACGAGATTTTTTTAACCGTTGGTATTACCGACGGGCGAAACCGTCGGTCAAAATCCAGCGGATAAAGCCGTCGGTAATTTCCCCACAGCCTCGGCCGTCGGTAATGCCAGACTTTTTTTCCGACGGCCGTACCCGTCGGTATGCTTAAAATTTTTCCCGAAATTTAATTATATAATTAATAAATTAATTGATTAATTTTTATATTTAATTTAATTAATTGATTAATTTTTTAATTTTTAAATTAATTAATTTCTTTATTTAATTTAATTAACTATTAATTTAATTTAATTAAATTGATTACTTTTAATTATTCATTAATTATTTATTTACTTATTTAATTATTAATTTATTCTATATTAAAAAATGTGATAACGTAAACCAAAAAATAAATTAAAAAAGAAACGTAATAAATAAATAAATAATCCGAACAAATATCAGTAATTAAAAAAATATCCGAACAATATAAAAAATATCAAAAAAAATCAGTACAAACATCACTGATAATCCTGGTAGTCCTGATCATGATCGAGATGCTCTACACCATCTGCGTCATCGACATGATCAGTACTAGGAGGCGGAGGAGGCTACTGGCGAGCTAGTATCTGATACATCTCTTCCTGTCGCTACAACACCTGAGCCAAAATGGCGTTTGTCCGACGGGTGTCCTCCTGCTGCTCGGCCAGTCTCCGCTTCACCTCGACTAATTTCTGCTCATCTGCGGCAGAGCGACGACTGGCACCACCACTACTCGATGACTCTCCGATGTGGAGGCGGCTGGTCCATTTCCTATAGTTGCTGGCAAGGTCTCCAACACCATATAGGCGACCCTTCTTCTTGCCGCCAACAACATCTGTCCAAACCCTGAGCGGTGCAGATGGATCCTCAGGGCTTTGAGACGGGGAACATGATGATATCTGAGATATAATCTGAGACATCATCGCCTCAAACTCCTCCTGTCAAACATAAACAAATAAGTCAATTTTTTTTGTAAGGAATACAAATATAGGTAAGGAATACAAAAGTACTCACTCATGTATATTTGTTAGCCAAAACATACATCACTTCAAAATTCCCTCTGTGGAGAGAACTATGAAGGAAATCAAAGAAATATGTCGGTGTGGGGGTCAACAACCAACCCTTTTCCACCCCAAAAGAACCGACATTTCAAGCATCAAAGCATGATAGAAAAATATTCAATAATACTGCTATTTAAAGCACGAAATCACTAACAACAAAATAATCCTATATCAATACAATTTAAAACACGAAATCACTAACCACAAAATATGTCAATGAGAGAGAAAGAGAGAGACGTCATGGTGTTGCAGCGGTGGATGGTCCAATGGAGGAGTAGTGGAGGCGCAGGCGGCGGTGGCAGCTGTGGTGGCAATTGGGATAAAAATTAGCACACATAAATTAGCAAGATGGCTGTGAGTGTGTGTGTATAAAAGAGAAACTCAGGCAGAAACTATGTCTATAAAAAATTACACACATTAAGATAAATTACACACATTAAAACTGGGTTCTATGGATTTAGTTATAAGCAAAACACTGAACCTATATCTATAAAAAATTACACACATTAAGATAAATTATGACAGTTTTCAGTCAAAGACTATTATGAATTAGCATTCAAATAAAATTGGTTTCACTCGAAAACGATATTCCTAGCAGAAATTAGAAGGATTTCAAGTAATCTGGTTTAGATATGGTTTCAAACTTGTTAACACATTTCAAAAATCTTAAAATCAGATTTCTATACCCATTTTATGCAAAGAGATGTTTCAATTTGTTATTCATATCAACCACCACAATTTCTATATTTCAAGATACACCTCACACATGCATTAACAAATTCAAACCCCACATGCAACCAAAGATTCCACTCCAATACATAATTCTAATTTACTCAATCAATTCAACAAGCATCTAACATGCAGAATTTTTAACATCCACTTTCTCTAACATTAATTGGTATATTACTTAGCCCCAAAATTCACATATTATACACAATACATACAAGCAATTTCACTACACAAAGGGAAATAGATTAATCATCAAACGCAAGACTAGCTAGTTTTGCAAGAGAGAGTAATTACCTCAGTTATGGGCTCCTTCAAAGCCTTCCGCGGTGTGACTCGAAATCAAATCCCCAATTTCTCAACAAAGTTGTAACCGTCACGGAGCTCCTCAAAGCTATATCAGGTTACCACAGTTCACAAGAAAGCATCATGTGCCAAAGAAAAACTTTAATGTCAATTAAGAGACAATGCAGAAAGAGAATCTAAGGACACTAATTCCCTGAAGCAAATTAAAACCGTTTGAACAACAATCCACCAACAAATCAATGAAACTCCATTTTAAGCAAGGAACCGAAGATATAAATAGAAACTACACCGGCAAATAATATAGTGCCAACACAAAAACAAAATCCACAATATTGCTAATGTCATTTTAATTTCACAGAAAAATTAGAAATTAAGTGAAAGTAACCTTCCTTAATTGAAAATATTATTTTCTAAAATAAAATAGCGGATATTAAATTGAACATGTTACCATATTTGGACTACCAAATGGTCTCATATCGAAACGAAATTCTAGGGACCACTAAAGGACGTGTATATGAACACAAATCAACCAGATTCTACATCAATTTCATTCTGGTAAAATTATAGATAACTCAAAGAGAAATGAAAGCGACATAGAGTATCAAAAAAGCACCATTTAACATCCTTTTAATACATGCATGCATCATTTTATTTCTGTTGGTCCAGCCCTCCTTATAAACTCAGTTTTAATATATATAAGTTCAATCAAACCAGCATCTCATCACTAGTAACTTTAAAATTTTGAAATCAAAATACATGACAACAACAAGCATCACCAAACATGTAAGAACAAGAACCAAATTAATGTAAATTTGAAGCTAACAGCACCCTTATTTTACCCCAAATTAATGTAAAAACATGTATCTCAATTAAATCTAACAGCACCCTTATTTTACCCCTATCAGAACATTACCATCCTTGTTCATATTCAACATACACTAAACTAGACACCCAACTTATTTTACCCCTGTCAGAACATCACCATTCTTTGAGAAAATTAAAGAACGAATAAAAGAAGTCGAATGGAATGGGGAAATCGAAGACGAAATCAAAGAACGGAAACTCACCGATTCGATTCAGATATTCCGAAAATCTCAAAGAAACAAGGAGGTGCTGCACAATGAGAGAGTGAGAGAAATTTGTTTTTCACCCGCGTGACAGTCCTGTGGAGGGTCTCACTGGCGCGGCGAAGTAACGGTGCTGCACAGAGAGTGAGGAAGGTTGAACGCTACGATGTGGGAGGTTGAACGCTGCGATGTTCCTCGGAAATACAAGTTCCTTCAGAAATAGATGTTCACCGTGAAGTTGTAGGAGGAGACGAACGAGACGAAGGCATATGACTTGGGCTCGTAAGAGGATACTCCTCGAGAGCGAGAAGCAGGGGAAAGGGAGGACGACGTGGTGGTGGCAGACAGATCTGCACGGTGGAGGACGGCGTGGTGGTGGCGAGCGGCGCTTCAAGGGGAGACGGAGGACGGAAGAGGGAGAGAGGAGAGAAGGGAAGACTGATCGCAAAACTGGGAATGGGGAAGAAAGGTTATCCTCTGGTCGTATAAGGAGGTTACCGACGGCCTAATTTACATTACCGACGGGCGGAACACGTCGGTAAACTCAACGGTCTGACGAGGCGTTACCGACGACATTGTTTCAAATACCGACAGCCGTAGACCGTCGGTAAACTCGTTGACTCAGTTGACCGTTGTGATTACCGACGGGCTAGCCCGTCGAACTTGAAAAATAAGCGGGAAATTCAGCATAAGACAAGTCATGTTTACCAACGGCTTAAGCCATCGAAAAAGCCTGGTTTTTGGCTACGGGTTGTGGCTGTCGGTAAGAGGCCGTCAGTATGCCCGCATTTTCTTGTAGTGATCACTGCGAAGCACCGCATCCACCCATCACCACGAAGCACCGCACAACAACCATTGAGAAACAACGAAACCAATCGATAGGAATGACAGCGACAAATCGAGGCAGTCTCCACGGTCCTGTCGACGATGGAGCCACTGTGCCAAGAGGAGGAACAAAATTAGTGTCTCAAGGGTTAGCGATGATGGCGAAAAGTTGGGGTTAGGGAAACAAAGGTTGGAGAAAAGAGAAATGTGGGGAAAATAAAAGGAAACACGAGGTTTAGGAAGGAATAAAAAAAAATTTGGAGAGTTTGCACCTATAAGACAATTTTCGACAAACTCGCTGCAGGTGAACATAAAACCGTTGTTATGTTCCTTAAACTTGCAGCCATTAACGGTACTGTTGCCTGAACCGCTGCAGGATCTTTAATAGAGGTGATTTTTCTTTACCCGCTACTCATTAACCGCCTTTTGTGTCTTGATTTCTTGTAGTGATGAACCCAAATTGGTGTAGTCTTGTTCCTGTGGATGTTGTGAATCCTTTCCACCAAGCTATGACAAGGATGTCTTCTTAGGCACCCTCTCATCAATAAGTGCCACTACCACCATGGAATTTGATACCACTCTGATCCTTCTAAATCCCCCCTTCAAAGCTAATTTGAGGCCATGGTAAATATCCTAAAGCTCAACTTGAATGACAGTACATGATCCCAATTTACAAGCAAAAACCACAATGATGTTCCCTATCTTAGTTGAGGGAAACAAACCTAGGGGGTGGTAGACTCCATGCTATCGAGAAACCATCATGAATATTTTGAAAGTTATCTCACAACATACTGCTCCTCTACTTGGCCTCTCGGAGAAAAACCATATTTCTACGCACTTGCTCAAAATTAGACTTGCTATTGTGTCTATTATTAGAAAACACCAACTCATTACGAGCCTTCCACAGATAGTCTAAGGCAAACCCAAAAATCAGGCCTCAGCCTTCCTCAACCCTACCTCTTCACTGAGATTGAAAAGCAACCAATAATCCCAATATGTTACAAAGAAAAATGCGTCATATGGGTTATGATGGAGCTACACCTAAACCTTAAGGGAGACTTTACAATCTCTAAAGACATGAAATAACGCTTCATCATGATTCACATAGCTCGGGCACACGGGAGATTGCGCGATGTGCTGACGTACTCTTTGAACATTGGTTAGCAAGGAAGAATAAGAAGCCTTCCACAGGAGACATCCCACTCTTTCCTCTGGGTTTTCAATAGTTTGAAAATGATCAAGAGGCCCCAAACCATGAATCCAACAGTCTTTCCAGAAATTCTGCATATCATATTCTTTTGGACATTTTCCCAATTTTGACAAATACTTTGCCATAAATTAGAACCTAAATGTCTCATATTAACGTAGGGGATGACATTGTCCCATCCACCATACTTGCATCTCATGATTCTACTAAAGATAATTTGGTTGGTTACAGAAGCGCCATCCAACCTCATCATAAACGTTGAATTAACCATCTCATACTTCTAAGGCCAAGACCTCCTTCAGACTTGGGGGCACACACTTGTTTCCAATAAGTGAGATAGATTTTGCAATGAATCTCAGTTTACCCCATATAAAAGCTCTACAATATTTATCTATATATAGCATCACAAATGGGCTTGAGTAGCAAGGAGGATTGCATAGCATTTTTAGAGATTGCTTGAATCACATATGTGACTAGAGTAACTCTACATGCGAACAACAAGTTCCTAGCCTTCCAAGTGCTAAGCCTTTGGTTCACCTTTTTCCATAATGAAGTTGAAGCTATGTTTGGATACTCTTTTATGGAGGACAAGGACATCCAAGTACATACCTAGGTCTTTTGTTGCTTGGTAACACAAGATCTCACAAATCTAGTTCCTAGTCTGCTCATTAACATTTTTCGAGAAGTACACCCTTGTCTTATCCAGGTTAACCTTTTACCTCGGGCACTAGCAAAAAAGATCCAATATATTATTTAAGATATTATTTATAATGCTTTCTTGGACCACAAACGCAACAACAACAAGAGTAAGGTCATCTGCAAATGCAAGGTGAGAAAGTAAAGTTCCTCCACCTTTCAAAATACGTTTATAGGCCTCTGCATTTTATTTTTATTGCTTTATGGATTTTTGTTGCTAACTAGTAACATACCCGTGCATACACACGGGTCGCGCGATATTTGTATAATTGTTATGGAAGAGTGCGTCACCTATCATCTTAAGGTTCGAATTTAGAAATATATTTGATTGAGAATAACCAAAGTCTGAGTGGAATTATAACAGTAAGAAAATGTGCTGAGATATTGAATTGGAATTAAGAATAGTAAGGTCATTATAGGTATTTCATACTAATACAAAAATATTATTTTTATTATAGGATATTATAGGGAGGTTCTATACCACTATGACCCGTGATGCGCACGGGACGTGTTGCGTTGCTTGCTACAAAATTTTTTAATAAAAAGGTATAAACAATAAAATGTTGTCTACAATTTGTATCCATATTGCTTCAAGTAGATAAATCGGCAATATTAAACAATAATAGAAACAACATAAGTGGTATAGGTTTTTTTATGTGAATAGATATATCTCAAAGACAATGCAACTATACTGACAAACTTATTAATTAGTAAAACTCTTCAAACGTCCTCTTTGTAAACTTTATTATGTTATATACAAATAAGTTTGTAGTACGTCATTACATGTTTTCCCGTCAGAACTCACACTTATGTTAATTTTAATGAGTTAAAGGCAACCACACTTATTTATAATGCTCCCATATTTACTTCATATTTAACAAAATATTCCACTCCTCTTTTCTCCCATATTTATAATGCCCCCAACTTCAATGTTGAAAATCAAACAATTGGGAGATATGCCTCTATAGCAATGTTAACCTACAAATCGTAATCTATTGCTCTAGGAACAAAAATGAATATTGCTTGATAAAGAAAACACCAATCTCACATACACATCCATCAATGCACTACATATAAGTGCAAAAGAAATCGATGAGCTTCAATCCAGTACATGAGAAGTGATTGCAAAAAAATAAATATAATATAAGGTAGGAGGAGAAGGGTCCGTGTCTGAAAAGTAAAATAGAAACAATTATCAATAAAGACTAAGACTAAATAAATATAATGAGAATCAAGTGTATAATATCCTCATGGTTGCTCTATTTTGCACCCAATCAGCAGCTCAGCACAGACCCACCATGAAATAGGTATTGGAAATGCTTTCCAATCTTAATCGGGATATTCACATCATATTTGTTCTGGACTAGGTCGAAGCCCAATCCGACGATTCGCGCGCTCAAGGCCCATCTCCGCACATAGTTTGCTTCACCACTTCGGAGACTGGTCGACGTGGCTTATCCAACGGTCCTCAACATTCCACCCCCAGCTCATCACAGCCTGGTAAGGATCTGACGGCACCCCGGATCTCGCGGGAGTGGTTATCTCTCAGTAACCGTCCTCGAACCATATAAAACGGATCTCCTTCACAAATCCAGGTACGATTTCATTCATCCCTGCAATTCCTCTCCCCTACCTAAACTGACTCAGGCATCAGAGTCCTTGCAGGTACATCACCCCGCGCGCCGTCGTCAACCGCTGCGAACAACGTCGCACTGCTTCTCTCCGGCCATCCTCTGCAGTTCTGTTCAGAACATTGGCGCCGTCTGTGGGAATCATCTTTGATTTCATCTTTATTTTCTGAAGTTTCTCTTCGTCATTCATGATGACTGGATGGAAGCGCACCGTCGCTACTCGCAGCTCGTTCTGCGCAGATCTGAATCCACCAAATCCTCTGATCGCTCCGGTAGATCAACCTCTACCTGAACTTGTTCACTTCAATGTCGAATATGAAAGGCCGAGGAATGTTCCTCTGCCTCAGATCGATGTTGTTCCATTCGTTTCCGCGGCGGCTACAACAGAAACAGGCGAGACCGCTCCGGCAACCGCCACTTTCCTCTTCCGTGAATTTCGAGAGTTCATACGAAGTCATACTGAAGTGATGCAGGTCCAGAATCAACTCCTGGATCGCATGGAGAATCAGCAGAAAGACATCTCCGTTCGCGTCGCAACACAGATTGAGAACAGAGCAGACCAGATCCTTCAGTCACCTCGGAGGTCCAGAGATTCTGTAACTCATAAATATGTTCATCGTTGCCACCGTGATGCAACTCCATGCCACTCTCCACATGCTACACACCGCCGTAGTCGGTCTTTGGATCGCCCTTCGCCTCACCGCCGTAGATCTCTGATCCGCTCTCCTTGGAGTGGAAGAAGAAATGAGAAAACGGGGTGCGAAAGAGTTTCGCCTGATAGCCTATCGTCAGGGTTTGAGGCGAGGCACTCTCCGCTGCGTCGCCGCCGTTCTCCTGATCACTCTCCCCGTCGCAGAGGTGCGACCATAAGTAGTGATACACCGCCTCGACGAACCACTACTCCCTTTCGCCGTCGTACAAAGTCACCTGATCGCCCCTCTTGCCACCGCCGTGCTCACTCCCTTTCGTCCACCTCCCTGCAGAGTGACACAGAGAACGACACATGCGAGGCCTTTAGTCCTTTCACTTCTAGGATCATGAAATTCCGGATCCCGAAGCATCTTCAGAAGCCACCATCCTTAGATTCATATGATGGCACAGCCGATCCAGATGAGCACATCGGTTGTTTCGACATGGTCATGGGCTACCGAGGTGCCCAGGGACCAGTCAAGTGCAGGGTCTTTCCCCTGACTCTGAAGAAGGCGGCCTTATCGTGGTTCCAGGCCCTGAAGAAAAATTCTGTGGACTCATGGTCCGAGCTCACTGATCAATTCTTTGCCCACTTCACTGCGTCCAAGGTCCAACCAAAATCCACGGCGGCGTTGGCCGCAATTCAGCAGAGGAAAGACGAATCTATCAGAGACTATGTCAAACGTTTTAACAAAGAAACAATTTCTGTGAAAAAGTGTTCCGACGAGATGAAGTTGTATTTACTGGAGCAAGGTTTGGTTGAAGGCAGTTTGTTCAGCATCAACATTGGTGTCGACAAGCCAAAGACCTTAAACGACTTCCTTAAACGAGCCCAGAAGTACATGAATTATGAAGAGAAGTTGATGGCGTCAAAGGTCAAAGGCAAAACCCAGGAGAAGACTGGCGAAAAGCGCGAGGACAGGTCGTGCAGAGATAAAGAGAACCAACCTCCGTCAAAGAGATATGACGAATATACTCCCTTGAATACCACGCCAAAGCGTATTTTGAACGAATGCGCAAACACCGAGTTCCGAGACGCTGGAATCAAATTCCCCCATAAAGGGAAGGAGAAACCCAATGCCGATAAGTCCAAGTATTGTCACTTTCACAAGTGCGCTGGGCATGAGACTGATGACTGTTTTCACTTAAAAGACGTGATAGAACAGCTGATCCAAAAGGGGAGGTTATCGAAGTATGTGAAAACAAAACGAGATCTGGCGATAGAAGTTCGAGGTCCAGATCACCTCGACCTGCGAGAAAGGAATTTGCTTCTGTAGCACAACTCAACGAGGCAGCTCGAGCATCCGAAGAGAACAAAGAAAGACCTCAACCTCCCCCAGTCGCCCTTGTCATCTCTGGGGGGGTTCTCCGACAAGGGAGGTGCGAGTATAAACTCAGCAAAGCGAAAGCTTAGAGAAACGATGTCAGTTTCCACTGTTTTTACTTCATCTAGCAGGCATAAAGGAAGACCACCCCTCGCCTTTTACGACGAGGACTTGGTGAATGGAAAGCCGAATTTTTGATTCCCCTATTGGTCAAAGCTTACATGACCAACTTTGATGTTAGAAGAATATTGATAGATCAGGGGAGCTCGGCGGATATTATTTTCCACGAGTTGTTCAAAACCTTGAAGCTACCAGAGAAAGACCTCGTACCATATCCGGGGTCCGATCTGATCGGTTTCAATGGCTTGAAAACAAAGCCGTTGGGCTACATGGAATTGATGGTGACCTTTGGAGAACCACCTGCCTCCAAGACTGTTAAAGTCCAGTTCATAGTACTTCCATGCAAATCTGTATATAACTGCATCATTGGGCGCCCAACTCTGGGAGAGCTCGGGGCCGTGACCTCGACGGTCCACTTGAAGATGTGTTTCCATAGTGATGATGACAAAGTCATCACTATCGAAGCCGATCAAGAAGCTGCTAAGAGATGCTACATCGTGTCCCTGAAGGTCGACGAGTCAGGTGAAGAGAAGCGACCTCCCTCTGCTAAGAAGCAAGCTCTTACCAAAGCCGCTTCAGAAGTCAAACTTGCTGATTTCGATGCCAGAATCAAGTTCAAAGATGAAGTCCAAGAGGACGACCCCCTGGCCCGCGAACTCCAGCAAAAGATTAAGAGGCCAGTGCCTGATGGCGAGTTTATCCGAGTTCAGCTGGGGGTTGATCCCGAAAAGACTGTGAAGCTCGGTGCAGACCTTCCCGAACAGGTTAAGCTACAGCTGATTGAGTGCCTGAAGTCCAATGCTGACCTCTTCGCTTGGACTACTGCTGACATGCCAGGCATCTCTTCTGACATCGCCTGCCATCAGCTTGCTCTCGACCCTAAAGCCCGCTGGGTAGCTCAGCGACGTCGCAAGCAAGCCCCTGAGAAAGCTAAAGCTGCAGCCAAAGAAGTTGATGATCTTGTTAAGGCTGAGTTTATTAGGCAGGTTAAATACACTACATGGCTTTCTAACGTTGTACTAGTTAAAAAAGAAAATGAACAATTTCTCTACAATCGGTAGAATGCTGGAGGTGTATATGGACGATATGATCGTGAAAACAGCGAAGGAAATCGACCACGTCGTCGACCTAAAAGAAGTTTTCGCCGAAGTCCGACGACATAATATGAGGCTCAACCCTGAAAAATGTACTTTCGGAGTGCGAGCTGGGAAATTTCTCGGTTTCTACCTAACCGAGAGAGGGATTGAGGCAAACCCTGATAAATGTCGTGTTGTCACCGAAATGCAACAGCCATCATCAAAGAAAAACATCCAGCAACTCACTGGAATGCTCACCTCGCTGATGAGGTTTATCTCGAAGTCAGCACAACACGCGTTGCCTTTTTTCCGTCTACTCAAGAAGGGAATTCAGTTCGAATGGTCCCCCGAGTGCGAAGAAGCTTTGGCGCAGGTAAAGCGCATCCTGTCTCAACCACCAGTCTTGACGAGACCATCCCCTGGGGAAGTAATTTACCTCTATCTGGCGGTAGCCAATGAAGCTCTGAGTGCCGTCCTCATCCGCGAAACAGATGAGGGCCAGAAACCTGTCTACTTCGTAAGCAAAGCACTTCAAGGCCCTGAGCTAAGATACCAAAAAATTGAGAAGGTCGCGCTAGCGTTGATCGCGGCTCGACGGTTGAGACAGTACTTCTTAGTGCATCCCATAGTAGTTCGGACAAACCAACCAATCAAGCAGATCCTACACAGGCCTGACTTGGTAGGACGTATGATCAAGTGGTCGGTTGATTTGTCCGAATTCGGGGTTACATACGAGGCAAGACAAGCCATCAAAGCCCAATGCTTGGCAGATTTCATTATCGAGATGACTCCGGGAGCTGTAGAGCATTGCTCCAAATGGACGGTTCACGTCGACAGATCGTCCAACACAAAGGGCGGTGGCGCTGGGTTGTTGCTCGAGAACGACGACGGGGTGATCGTCGAGTTCTCCCTGGGATTTTCATTCCCCACTTCAAACAACCAAGCAGAGTATGAAGCATGTTTAGCAGGGCTCACATTAGCTCGAGACTTCGGTGCTGAAGAAGTTAAACTCAGAACCGATTCTCAGTTGGTTGTGTCCCAAATAAACGGAGAGTACCAGGCTAAAGACCCACTCCTCCAGAAATACCTCGCCTTGGTGAAAAAGAAAATGAACGATTTCTCTACAATCGAGATTACACACGTCCCAAGAGAACAGAACACCCGAGCGGATATTCTGTCCAAACTCGCCAGCACAAGAACCTCGGGGAACAACAGATCTGTGATACAGGAAACATTGGCCAAACCCAGTATAACTTCGCTGGTCGACATCACCTCTGTCGAAATACCAGAGACTCTTCCAAAATTTTGCTTGGCAATCTCCCAGGCAAGCATTGATGACGTGGCTACTAACCCAAACGATTGGATGACGCCCATTCGGAAGTTCATTCAACTCGGAGAGCTCCCCAATGAGGAAAAGAAGGCTGCCAAAATTTGAAAGAAAGCGTGTTCTTACTCCATAATCGACGCCAAAGCCCAATACGCATTGGCCGAAGTGCATGAAGAAATATGTGGGCAACACCTGGGAGGACATTCCCTTGCGAAGAAAGTCCTTCGTGCAGGTTATTATTGGCCGTCATTGGACGCAGACGCGAGGTTATTCGTTAAAAAATGTGACAAATGCCAGAGACATGGCGACATCCACTTGGATCCTCTAACAGAGCTAACGTCCCTTTCGGCGCCGTGGCCCTTCGCCTGGTGGGGCATTGACATACTTGGACCATTTCCAATGGCTCCTGGACAGGTGAAATATCTAGCTGTCGCAGTAGATTACTTCACCAAATGGGTGGAGGCAGAAGCACTGGCAAAGATAACTGTGAAGAATTTGATTAAGTTCTTCAAAAGATACATCTTGACGAGGTTCGGGATACCCAAGGTCATCGTTACCGACAATGGAACACAGTTTGCAGACTGTGGTTTCCGAAAGACTTTGGAGGACCTCAACATCAAATAATGTGTCACCTCCGTAGAACACCCCAAGACGAACGGTCAAGCTGAGGCCGCAAACCGGGTTATTCTGCGAGGTCTGAAACGAAGGATAGATGAAGCAAAAGGGAACTGGGCGGAAGAACTTTCCCGAGTACTTTGGGCATATCGCACAACTCCACACTCAACGACAGGAGAATCCCCCTTTCGTCTCACATATGGGACAGAGGCCGTTATTCCTATCGAGATTGGAGAACTTAGTTGGAGAACTTCATATCCCCAACAAAGTGTCAATAACTATCAAAACTTGCGAGAAGAACTCGGCCTCCTCGACGAATGCAGAGAGCTTGCAGCGCTCAATGAGGTCGCAGTCAAGCAGAAAATCGCAGCAAGGTACAACCGAAGCGTGGTACCTAGAGAGTTCATGCCTGGCGACCTCGTCCTTCGACGAGCTGACATTGGTTTAAAGAATGCCCCGCAAGGGAAACTCGCACCCAATTGGGAAGGCCCTTACCGAGTCATCACAAAGACTAGTACTGGCGCTTACACCCTTGAGACACTGCAATGCCAACGAGTTCCGAGGACTTGGAATGCAGCGAAGTTGAAGAAGTACTATAGCTGAAATTAAATGTATCCGAAACATACAAATGTGAAGCAATAAAGCACATTCGAAGAAAAACGAGTATGAAGAACTTGCTTTGTCAAACAAGCCTCGTGCCCAAGTGCGCGAGCACCCTTGAACAAGCCTCGTGCCCGAGAGCACGGGCACGTTCTGAAAAGCCTCGTGCCCAAGTGCGCGAGCACCCTTGAACAAGCCTCGTGCCCGAGAGCATGATCACGTTCTGAAAAGCCTCGTGCCCGAGTGCGCGAGCCCCCTTTGAATAAGCCTCGTGCCCGAGAGCACGAGCACGTTCTAAAAAGCCACGTGCCCGAGTGTGTGAGCCCCCTTTTTTAACAAGCCTCATGCCCGAGAGCACGAACACGTTTTGAAATGACCTCGAGCAGAGAGCACGTCCCTGGCTAAACGATGTCACTTTCTATCCGGCCAACAGATTAGTGAACATCAACAACTGGATAAACCCTCTCGAGAGCAGAGGTCTCGAACGAACGACAAGCAAAGCAAACAAGGTAAATATTTTGCCAATTATTTGGTTAAATATCATTACAAACGTTTTGTTCAATACAAGACAGCGAAAGCAAACAAGAAACGACAAATACGAGCAACAAAATCCTAAGACATGGGAGGCACAGCCACTCCCGAAGTCGACGGAACTACTACTTCGGAATTCGAAGGGGGGACCACCTCGGAGGCCAGGGGAATAGCCACTTCAGGAGACGGAGTGGGCCCGATGAGAATGACCTCCTTTGTTTGGCCATCCACAATTTTGTTCCCCTCAACTATCCCATCAGGGGTCATTCCCGTTGTGTTGAAGGCAAGGTCAGGGTTGAGAACCCGAATCTGGTCGACGGCATTGGCGAATGACTCGTCGCCAGCCTTCAGGATCAAGGCCACCATCTCTGCATTCTCGGCCTCTAACTTTTTGACCTTCTCAGAGAGCAATGAAACTTCTTGATTTTCCTTCGAAAGGAGCTCAACCTCCGTACTTAATCCCTCCATCTTGCGTTGGGATTCAAAGGCCTCCAACTTCAGACTCTCCTCTGACTTTGAAGATCCTGGATCCTCTGCAAGAGCTGTCTGCGTTCCTCAATCAGATTTTTCTTCTCGGAAGAAAGATTTTCGATCTGCCTTGATGCCTCGACCACCTCACCCTTGAACTTGGCCAGCTGAGTTTGTAGCTTGACTTTAAGACCTTCAAGGGACTTAATTTCTGCATCCAGCCCCGAATTACTCTTTTGAAGACCGTCGAGCTCAACCTCCAAGTGCCTGTTCTTTTCGAAAAGCCACTAGCAAGTCCCGCAGCTTATGAGTCATATTTTCAAAAAACATATTCTCCTTGGCATTTTTGAAGAGTTCATTGAAGAAAGCCTTGTCGAAAGGAGGAATTAACCCCCCAATCTCTTCAACACTTACTGTCTCGCCACGAGACCAAACTGGTGGGAGCTCGCCGTGAAGCTGGACCGTATCTTTTCCCTTGCCAGGCTTCTCCCCGATCTTCAAAGCGAGAGTGGGAGTCGAGGTCTTGGGTTGAGGAGGTTTCCTTTTCTTGGCAGCAGGCTCCTCGACAGCCTGGGCGGAAATTCGTTTGCTTCCCGAAGGCACCTCTTCAACCACTTTCGCTACCACGGTTGAAACGTCGACACTTCGAGCAGGTGAGGCTCCAGAAGACGGAGTGAGAACAGAAGCGGTGTGGCTGGAACATTCTCCAACTCCTGGAGAAGGAGTCTTTTAGGCAGAAGCCTTCCTCTTCAAGCTTGCCAAAAACGCCGAAGTAGCCATTGAATCTGCGAAGATAAAAATGAGTTAGAATGATAAGAGGGGAACTATGAACAAGTAGATTTCTACAAATTTACCTAAGCATGCATTGGCTTCCTTTTGAGTCTTGCATTTCAGAAGGCGACGAGTGTCGACATATCCTTTCTCAGAGACCAACTCTCCCTTTTTATTCGTATGTTGTCGAGGTTTGAGCATCTCAACAAACTTGCGAATTTGTTTCAAACTGTATCGAGCATTATCGTCGAGCTCATCGAGTTTGTATGAGAATTCGCTCTTCTCGAATTGGAAATGTTTCGCACTCCAACACAGCGGGAACCTGTCACGCCAATCAGTCGTCACCTGCCCGTTCTTGTCATGCACCTCCACAGGAGCACAAAAATTTTCCATAGCAGTATTGCTGATGGCCTCGACAATGAAATATTTCGATTTAAACCCACGATGAGATTCCGAGAACAACTCAAAAACTTTCCCGTTCTGTTTCAATGAAACCCAACCTTGGCGTTTCGCTGGATCCGCTTCCGTCCACAAAGGGAAAAATGGAGAAGAACGTTTCAACTAAAGAATCGACATTTAAATAGGGGCACAGTAGCTGGAATCCCCTGACAAACGTCTAAGCATTCAGATGTAATTATGAAGGAGCGACCTCTAAATGATGTAAAACCGCTACTTCAAAGTCAGAAAAAGGCAACTTAAAACCCAAATCCTTGAAAAGGACCCCGTACATGAACATCAAAATACACTCAGAATGCGAACAGATTCAAGCATCAAGATGGGGTCGACAAGTCTTCCAGTTTTCGAAGTTGCGGACACCATCTGCGACGTCCATAGACTTCAACATCAGTAGAAAATTCTCTTTTGATGAGTAAACGGAGTGAGTACAAAGAGCATCTTCTGCAACCCAATCGAAGTTTTCAGCATTTGGGGGAAAAATGATGTCATCCCTCTGAAGCAATTTTTTACCCATATCCAATCTCGCCAAAGCACTGTCATGGAAAAAAGGTCGATGTTTATCTATATTGATCAACCACTCTCCTACTTCCCTGTCTGAGAAAGTTTGTCTGAAAAACTTCTGTAATTTTAAAAGAAGACTCTGGATTTCGACCGGATCAACGAGGGACACCTTCTTACCCTCATAATCCCCAACGAAAAGTCCCGGAGGATAATAGATTTCAGGGGAAGAACACTTTTCCCCAGAGTCCACCGAAACAAAACTACCGTCAGGCGATAAGGAACCGCCATCGGTGTTAACACTCGGTCCCTCCGACGGGCCACCAGAGGAAGAGGAACTAGAGAAACTAGATATGGAGGAAGACGAGGACGAATCTCTTGGAAGAGACCTAATATTGCTACCCATTTCGAAACTACGAAAAGAAAAGCAGAGATGAGGAAAGGAAATTTACGTGTAAACAAGAAAGTTTGCAAGGTGAGACCGAAGAAACAAAACACGAGCAAGCACGAACGGTCGGAAATGACCCACCGGGAAAGGAAACCACCGAATCAAGTAGGCGTTCAGAATCGCCGGAAAAGAAGAAAAGGAATGAGACGAAGATTTCTCAGAAATTTGAAAGAGAAGCGAAAGTGAGACAGGGAAAGTGGAATGATGATTTATAACCCCCAAGTTTTAAGCCAAACGACATGACCTTCTTCTCCTTTCTCTCCTCGCCGTTGATCTTGTATGAACGACGTGACCTTTCTTCTCCCTACCATTGATCAATGATGCGTCACACCTATTTGACCTAGGGGCGTAGTGTAATAATGACTCGCCTCGAAACAACGCGACAATCCGAATCCCAAAGGCGGCTGACGTGACATTTTGAAATTCAAAAATAACGCTCACGCGCCTAGGGTTTGGTAGCATTTCAGATTTCTTTTATCTCAAAGCGACGACAAACATTTACGCTTCCTTTCAAATAATATCGAATGTCGACATCATCAAACTTCTATCACTACAACAAGTCACCACCTCGACACTCGAGCTACCGACTTGGGGGGCAACTGTTCCAGACTGGGCCGAAGCCCAATTCGACGATTCGCGCGCTCAAGGCCCATCTCCGCACATAGTTTGCTTCACCACTTCAGAGCCTGGTCGACGTGGCTTATCCAACGGTCCTCAGCATTTCACCCCCAGCTCATCACAGCCTGGAAAGGATCTGACGGCACCCCGGATCTCGCGGGAGCGGTTATCTCTCAGTAACCGTCCTCGAATCATATAAAACGGATCTTCTTCATAGATCCAGGTACGATTTCATTCATCCCTGCAATTCCTCTCCCCTTACCTAAATTGACTTAGGCATCAGAGTCCTTGCAGGTACATCACCCGCGCGCCGTTGTCAACCGCTGCGAACAATGTCACACTGCTTCTCTCCGGCCATCCTCTGAGGTTTTGTTCAGAACAATATTGATCCAAAAACTGCTCCGTCTCTGACTTCAACCTCATATACGTATTCAAAGGAACCATTCCATCATAAAGATGGACGTTAGAGATAACAAAATTGTAAGAAGAGTTCTCTTACTTTAACAATTAGCTGGACTGTATTGTCTAGAACCTCCAAAGTCAGTACCATAAAAGTAATAACCAATTCAAACAATTGGATATGTTGGACAGTGATAGCGATACAGCTAGCATGAAGGATATTGTGCAATCAGGGAAGTCACTACTGAGGCCGAAGATAATCATTTAGATCAAACAACAGGTAAAATCTGCATCAATAAAAAATTAAAAGGACTGAGTTGGAATTGAAGACAGAGGAAAGCAACAAAAAAATAATTACTGACTCAACTATACTAACAAATCTATTATTAACACTGAAAATAGTTTTATCCAATTCTACACATAGAAATGCATAGATATTCTTTTATCCATTGTTTGACTTACATATCTAGCCCTATATTTAGTTTTTAGCATTACAAAATTTTCTTTTTTCACTAATATCTTTCTGCAGCATTTCATGACATACAACATGTTTTCAAGGTACTATAATTACATAATAGCACATATGTGCATGCAATGATTATAATTCATGAAATCCAATCATAAAAAAGAAGGAAACCAAGAAAATAAGTCTCACCATGAGAAAAATAAAAGCAGAAAAGAAGTCTAATAAAGAAAAGGAACAAACCCATGTAGAAAAGAAGCATGTCCTTAGAGCATCCACAATGGGGGGATGTTGGTGAGCATCTATCCTATGTGGACCGAGTATCTAAAATTTTTACCATTGGAGAGAGTCTAGTTGGCAAGGAGAGTATCTAAAATTTTAGCTCCAGCATCCATCTATAGCTCCCGTGTGTTATTGTTAAAAAATCATTGTTTCTCTCTCTTCACCATCGTTGATCCAACAGAACGCTGAGAAATTGGTTGATTCAACAGACAGATACCAAATAGATTTAACATTTCACAGAAACACAAAAGTTCAAAACAGATTTACAACGTGATTCAAAACAGATTCAAAACAGAAAAACAAAAAAACCTTAAAATTTTTTTTTTTAAAAAAGAGAAGATCTGGTGTTGCCTTGACCGGAGGTGGTGCCTTGACTGAAGATGGAGGCGAGATCTGGTGCGATTGGGCAAGATGAGGATGAGATCTAAAGAAATGAAGGCGAGATCTGCGCATATCCCTGTCTCTTTACCCATGCTCTAAGACGCGAGGCTGAGACGAGAGAGAGATGAGCCGCCGTGGCCGCGTCGTGGTGAGGCAGTGGAACAGTGAGACGAGATGGTTTTAGGGGAGACGAGAGACAGAGACGAGAGATAGAGACAGGGAAACGAAGGCGTTTTGGGGGAGATGAGAGACAGACGAGAAACGAGAGATAGAGACATGGAAACGAGGGTGTGGGTGTGACACAAATGATACAAGGTAGGGTTTTGGGCGAGACACAAATTTTGGGCAAAACGCAAATTTTTGGGCTGACACAAAATGTTTCCGTTTGTGTCATTGTGTCATTTTGGGCTGACACAAAATGCTCAAGGCAAGGCAGTGTTAAATCCAAAATGTTACCGTTTGATCAGTGTTGTAAATTGTTACCGTTGCCAATAGCTATATTTTTTATTTTTAGATGACTTATAAATAATGCTCTACCAATTCAATTTAGATTGCACAAAATTTCTCAAACCCACAATTCTATTCTTGTTGTTACCAAACCACATTCTTGTGTTTTTTTCTTTGTAAAATGGATCCCAATCAATGGGGTTATGAGTCTTATATAAATCTTTTACAAAACAAATCACCCCCACTCAATGGCCCTATCGGTGATAGTTCTCAAAATCCTAATTACATGATGTATCCACCACATCCATACATTGGCCATAGTGGTGTTAGTTCTCAAAATCCTAATTTTTTTATGCATCCAACCAATCCCAATATGTGGTTTAGGCCTCCTCCAATAGGTACCACCAACCATGTAGAGTCCCCTAACGATGTGTCTCAAATGCCACAATTCTCAACTCAAGGTGGCCTAGACACGATTGCCGTTAATGAAGAAGGAGGCCCTCCCACTCCCACGATGGAAAAAAATCGCAACGGATTCACAATGGAAGAAGATATACTTCTTATTCAGTCATGGCTAAACGTCTCAAAGGATGCAATCGTTGGAGTTGACCAAAGTGCAGAAGGCTTTTGGTCTAGAATCAGAGAGAACTACAATAGCTATCGCGGGAAATATCCTGAGAGGAGATTTAATGCACTTAAATCTCGATGGTTTCGGATGAATGGTGCGGTTCAAAAATTTGTTGGTTGCTACAATGATGTTGCTCGTCTTAAGAGAAGCGGTCACTCAGAGAACGACATCATGATTGATGCGCTTGCCATGTATGCTCAAGATAATATGAATAAAAAATTCAAATTTGAGCATGCATGGCGGTTGTTGAAAGAAGAACCAAAGTGGAAGGGTGAAGCAATGCCAAGCTATTCAAGGAGATCAGGGGGTTCTACTACTGAAGCACACACACCATCGTCTAACCCGGGGACGCCAATTGACTGTTCAGAGTATGATTCAGCACAACCCTCTGCCCGCCCAATGGGACAAAAGGCGGCTAAAAGAAAGGCCAGTTCAAAAGAAGGTGAATCGTCTTCTAACAACGTCCATCTGTCTGCCATGGAAACCTATCTGAAGGAAAAAAATGCTATAATAGCACAAGTAGCCGAGGCAAAGAAGAGGGAGACCAACGTCCAGTTTTATGAAATCCTTATGAAGGACACATCTGAGATATCCGAGGAACAAAAAGCAAATCATAACTTCTATTGTGATTATATTAAGCGTCAATTGTACTAATTTCCATTATGTAATAGCTCAGTATTTTAATATTATCATTATGTACCATCTCAATGTTGCAATATTAAAAACTAGCCGTTATAAAAAAACTAGCCGTTGTAAAAAACTAGCCGTTGTAAAAGTAGCCGTTATAAAAAGAGTCGTTGTAAAAAAACTAGCCGTTGTAAAAAAAGAGCCAATGTTATGTTTTTTTATTATTCTTTTTAATTTATTATGTTAAATATTATTTTAAAAAAATTCTACATTTTTTAAATATTTAATAATTTTATATATATTAATTAAAATAATTGATTTAATATTTAAATTTAAATCAAAATTGGGTTCAAATAAAATAATATAAATATGTGGGGTCCATTGTGGGACCCAACAAAAAAAAATAAGATACCACCATTGGAGCAAAAACTAAAAGAATGTCTTATGGGTGTCTTAAATCCTACGTCACATTTTGGGCCCACAAAATAGTATTAAGATGCTCAAGTTAAGCTCCTCCCATTGTGGATGCTCTTATCTCGTGCACTTCAACGATCCATCCCAAATGCCACAAACCTA
Source organism: Calophaca sinica (assembly GCA_037113605.1). Classification (NCBI taxonomy): domain Eukaryota; kingdom Viridiplantae; phylum Streptophyta; class Magnoliopsida; order Fabales; family Fabaceae; genus Calophaca; species Calophaca sinica. Next base: position 77,172,349 of record CM073734.1, read on the forward strand.
ATCCAAATTCTCCTTATGACAAATAAAACTCAGTAAGCAAATAAGCCTAGGACTCAAACATCATTGAAGATACCAAAAGAATAAAAAATAATAATAACAGTTATAGAACAAAAATACCTTTAATGACATTTTTTCCTATTGCCTACACCATTAGCATAAAGAATGGCATAACAGAGCCAGGTTGAGATAAGAATCTTCCATGTCTAACTATTGCACCTGAATGGTTGATGTAGTACCTTCAAGGACATTATTAATTTCTGAAAGGTAATGCCACAACACTGCAACAGTTGCTTTATGCCCGTTTTTCATTAGGCATTCATTAGGATCTACCAATGCTTTAGCTTCTTGACATAAATATCATTATTAAAGCAGTGACTTACATTTCATCTTCAACATTTTCTCATCATTAAAACAGTGACCTAAATATCATCTTCTTGACATGAAACCACTAACATTGTCAACTTTCAATATTATATTAGCAATTTTTCTGCATAAATATAGAAAATACAATCTGCTAATGAAATATAAAGATGATAATTTTGTCGTACTTAAATTTGTTATGCAAATTCTTATATATTAGCAACATTTTTCCATAAAAGTATTATTAAAATAGTATATGCAAAGGTGTTCTAGCTAGTTCTACCCTGTTGGCTTGAGTAGGAAATAACAACAAACATTTAGCTGGCAAATGAAATAAAACATCAATTGTAGCAGCTCTGTTTGATCTTACACATGGCAGATTTATCTATCACTCTTTGCGATTGCATTGAAGGGAAGAATGGATCTTCTTCTTCCGTCACTTCCCATGGTTGAATAAAAATGAAAATGAATAAATTTTTTAAAGAGAAAGAACAGTGGAGGAGAAATAGTAAACCCCATTTATTGAACCCATCGATCCATAACAAATCTAATTTATTGCTGAGTGTCCTTATTAGCCCCATTTGAGTATTTGAGTACAAAATATTAAATTTCAACAAATAGAGGGAAAGAAAGAAAGGGGAATTAAAGAAAGTCTACCTTGGCCAACTGTTTAACTAAAATCCCGGTTAAACTGACAAATTTAGGAAAAAATGTGTTAGATATCAGGTGCAGCAACAAACAAATAAATGCAAAGAAACACAAACAGAAAGACAAATCAACTACAATAGAATAACAAATCAACCATAACTTGTAACCTTTGGAGGATTTGCAGCCATAGAGACCCTCACTGCAGCTTCTGCGAGCTCTTCTCACAAACCCATCAATGACCCTTCAACATCTTCCCCGTCAAAATAGAAAATGTAAGAACAAAAAAAAAATAAAAATAAAGACAAGCCACAAAATAGACAAAAGGAACAGCAATGGAAAGACTAAGTACGAATGATTTAGGGTTTCCTAAAAAGAACACACACAACAGAGAATGCTCCTCACCTATCAGAAACACAGATGCATGATGCTTCTCCTAATCGAAAAACGCAGCAGCACCACCACAGGACAGATCGCCGCCGCAAAAAAAAACGTATCGAACAATGTGCCAGTGAAAGAACCGATTCCCTGAAAAATGAAGAAGAAAAATGAAATCAAATAAAATCGAGAGAGATGGAGATGAAGAGGGAAAACGAAATATAGGGAGATGGAGAGAGGAAAAAACGGAGGAGGATGAAGAAGAGAGAAGTAAGAAGAAGAAGGAGGATGTTCTCCGTTGAAGAAAGAAGAAATGGATAGAGAGAAAGAAGAAGAAACGCATGAGAGAGATGAGAGGAGAAAGAAGAAGAAAATCTTCTCAGTTAGATAACTTGTGTCAGTCCCTTTGCAGAGTAGCAGAAAGCAAATTAAACAGTGGGCTGGATGGGTGTTTTCGCGGGTCATTGAAAGAAAAAGAAGACCAAATTTTAAAATTGAGAAGTTGACAATTTTATCCTCATTTTTGATAACGTGTCGAAAATTTAAGATAGGGTAAAGAAGGGAAATTATATATGGTTTGTATTCTTAGATTAATTAGCAAAATACCTGTGCTACGCACGAGACGGGACGCGTTGTGTTATGTTATGTTGAAGTAGTTCTAGCTGTCAATTATAAGTATCCTCTTTCAAAGAATGAGTGTGAAACATGTAAATGAATTTTTTGTGTTTGAAATACAATTTTTCCACTCATAATAGCAATAAACAGAATAGCCAATAGTTATAAAGCAAAATAGTTAATGTACAAAGTTGAAGTGCAGAATAACTAATTTAAGTGGTTGAGTTGCCGCATTTATGTTCAAATCTGCATCTTTCATGAAAGCTGCACTTGAAACAAACCAATCACATGCATCTGAAGGTACACTTCCAGAATGCATATGAACAAAAAAAATGCTGCAAAGAAGAAGACATCCATATGTTAGTAACTTTGGTTGGTGACAAATGAGTTATCAAAGTGGATTAGAAGACAGAATTGCTACTAAGTTTGAATTGTATCAAATTATGCAATTGATAATTATGATAGAGTTCAATGAATATAGTTTGATACCTATTGCTAAGTACTTACATATTTATGTTGAAGTCCTTTTAAAGCAAATGTGTGGTTTTCACAAAAGAGCAATAGTTGCAGTCAAGTTCTTAGCTGCAAATGAAATACAATTTAGTAAGATAAAAAAAATCGTACCGGTCATAGTTATAGAGTAGAAGAGTCAAATATGATTGGGTATTATAAGTATATAAAATACTTACTTGCTAGAGGTTTTGGAAAACCTCTTTAAAGACAACATTAGTAGTTGTTTTTAATGGTCTTCCTTCATTATCATGTATTAATATCTTTAAACCTTGCACTTCGAACTCTTGAGATTGCAACATACAATTGGCCATGGTGAAAAGCGGTCGAGGCAAATATAGTCCAACAGTTGATAGAGATTGCCCTTGAGATTTGTTTATAGTCATGGCATATGAGACAATAATAGGAAAGCTGTTTCCTAATAAGCTTAAAAGGCCACGGTGATCGAGACGGAGACATAGACATTCGAGGAATGTAAATTGTGTTTCAGTGTTCTTCCACGACATTATTTTTGCTCCAATAACATGATCGACCAATCTTGTCACAATCAATCTAGTCCCATTGCACAAACCCTCGATTGATCTAAATTTCTTAATAGCATTATTGGAGTGCCAACCTTAAGTTTGATTCTATGATTTGGAAGACCTGAGGTTACGAGTGATGATAGAAATTACGGTGTTAGGACTTCATATGGTTGGTCGCCATTAGCTTCGACTTATCAAGAGAGTGCTGAGCTAAGAAATTCCTTTTCATCACCTAAGTTATGAAAAAACATTATAATTTTGTGTAAAATTATAGACTTATCTTGCATGATGATAAGAAAGCATAAAACCAAATAGTAGTTACGGAATTAAAGTCAAAACATATTCATTGATTTGATCTACAGTTTCAATTGTAGAAGCTAGAATAGCTCTTGCTTGCAAAAATTCCTCATTTTTGTATTGTTGTCCCAAATTTGGATATGTGCTTTGGACTATAGCATGAATTGGATCATTGAAATCTGTAATTAAAAAATCTTCTGGAATTTCAATTTCTGCATATCCATCATTTGGCTCAGACAATTTACCATCTCCTATTTTCAAAATCCACTTTGAGAAATCCTCAAGTTCTGTAGTACTTGAATTATTCAAACCATGTTGCAAACGCATGTTTTTGGTGAGAGTTAATACTTGACAATTATCCCAAATATATGAAGCATTGATTGTTGCATGTACAATGTCAGTACGGCTCCCTCTTGGAACTCTTTGGTAGAATTTGTGCAAGTCTCCCTCAAATACAACTACTTTACCTCCAAAAGCATTGTCATTACCCATGATGTCCTTTAAACTTTTATCCAATGCCTCGAAACAAAATTTATGTGCCATTGGAGCTTCATCCCATATTATTAATGTTGCTATCTTTACTTATTTCAGCTAGTTACATTCCTTGGAATATATTGCAAGTAGAGTTCTCTAAAGTAGGAACAAGAATTTTGAATTTTGAGTGTCTTTGTCCTTCCACCTGGTAACAAAAGAGATGCAATACCACTTTGGATGCCACAGTTAATACAATATGACCTTGAGAGCATAATGCGAAGCTAATGTCTTCCACATGAAAGTTTTCTGTACTCACCATAACCATATAGGAAAAAATGCCACCTTGTTGGTGGTTATCGCTTGCATTATTGTGTCAAATATAGATCTTTGTTCATCTGTACAAATAATTAACAATATATGTCCATCAAAACAATTAATTTAAGAAGGTAAATTAATAATTTTTTGAATGACCAATAGATAGCTTTTCCTGTGATGGGTCTTGATGCTCGAATAGAAGTCTTCAAGCTGTCGAGATCAAGCTCAACCTGCCGAGATCAAGCTCAACTTGTCGACATCAGGATTGACTTCGACAGCTTGAGGACCAACACCTTGAGTTTGATCTCGACTGGTTGAGCTTGATCTCTGTTGAGCTTGATGTCGACAGCTATTGTTGGTCCTCAAGCTCTCGAAGTCAATCTTGATACAGACAGGTTGAGCTTGATCTCGTCAGGTTGAGCTTGATCTCGACAGCTATTAACATGATTTATTTCGACAGCTTGATTGTGATGGGTCTTGATGCTCCAATAGATAGTTGTCTTCAAGTTGTCGAGTTCAAGCTCAACCTGCCGAGATCTTATGAGCAGTAGATGATTTACTTCGACAGCTTGAGGACCAACAGCTTGAGTTTGATGTTGACAGTGTGAGTTTGATCTCGGTTATCAAGCTCAACCGAGATCAAGCTCAACCTCTCGAGATGAAACTGAAGCTGTTGGTCCTCAAGCTGTGGAAGTCAATCCTGGTCTCGACTGGCTGACAATGATCTCGGGAGTTTGAGCTTACGCAACCTGTCGAGATCAAACTCAAGCTGTTGGTCCTCAAGCTGTCGAAATAATTCCTGATCTCGACAGGTTGAGCTTGATCTCGGCAGGTTGAGCTTGAACTCGACAGGTTGAAGACAACTATGTATTGGAGCATCAAGACCCATCACAATCAAGTGTGTCGAAATAAATCATGTCAATACCTGTCGAGATCAAGCTCAATGTCGAGATGAAGGTCAACAGCTTGCGGAGCAACAGATTGAGTTTGATCTCGACATGTTGAGCTTGATGTCGGTTGAGCTTGATCTAGACAGCTATTCACATGATTTATTTCGACAGCTTGATTGTGATGGGTGTTGATGCTCCAATAGATAGTTGTCTTCAAGCTGTCGAGTTAAAGCTCAACCTGCCGAGATCAAGCTCATCCTGTCGAGATCAGGATTGACCTCGACTGCTTGAGGACCAATAGCTTGAGTTTGATGCTGATAGGCTGAGTTTAATCTCGGTTGTCAAGCTCAACCGAGATCAAACTCAACCTGTCGAGATCAAACCGAAGCTGTTGGTCCTCAAGCTGTGGAAGTCAATCCTGATCTCGACAGGCTGAGCTTGATCTCGACAGCTTGTAGACTAAACTATCTATTGGAGCATCAAGAGCCATCACAATCAAGCTGTCGAAATTAATCAGGTGAATAGATGTCGAGATCAAGCTCAACCTGTCGAGATCAAACACAAGTTGTTGGTCCTCAAGCTGTCGAAGTCAATCCTCATCTCGAGAGGCTGAGATTGCTCTCGTCAGATTGAGCTTACTCAACCTGTCGAGATCAAACACAAGCTGTTGGTCCTCAAGCTGTCGAAGTCAATCCTGATATCGACAGTTTGAGCTTGAAGTCAACAGGTTGAGTTTGATCTAGACAGCTTGAAGACAACTATGTATTGGAGCATCAAGACCCATCACAATCAAGCTGTCCAAATAAATCATGTGAATAGCTGTCGAGTCAAGCTCAATGTCGAGATCAAGCTCAACAGCTTTAGGAGCAACAGATTTAGTTTGATCTCGACAGGTTGACCTTGATCTCGATAGCTATTCACATGATTTATTTCGACAGCTTGATTGTGATGGGTCTTGATGCTCCAATAGATAGTTGTCTTCAAGCTGTCGAGTTCAAGCTCAACCTGCCGAGATCAAGCTCAATATGTCGAGATCAGGAATAACTTCGACAGCTTGAGGACCAACAGCTTGAGTTTGATGTTGACAGTGTGAGTTTCATCTCGGTTATCAAGCTCAACCGAGATCAAGCTCAACCTCTCGAGATGAAACTGAAGCTGTTGGTCCTCAAGCTGTGGAAGGCAATCCTGGTCTCGACTGGCTGACAATGATCTCGGCAGTTTGAGCTTTCTCAACCTGTCGAGATCAAGCTCAAGCTGTTGGTCCTCAAGCTGTCGAAATCATTCCTGATCTCGACAGGCTGAGCTTGATTTCATCAGGTTGAGCTTGAACTCGACAGGTTGAAGACAACTATCTATTGGAGCATCAAGACCCATCACAATCAAGTGTGTCGAAATAAATCATGTCAATAATCGCCGAGATCAAGCTCAATGTCGAGATGAAGGTCAGCGACTTGAGCAACAGCGGCGAGTTTGATCTCGACATGTTGAGCTTGATCTCGGTTGAGCTTGATCTAGGCGACTATTCACATGATTTATTTCGACTTGATTGTGATGGGTCTTGATGCTCCAATAGATAGTTGTCTTCAATTTGTCGAGTTAAAGCTCAACCTGCCGAGATCAAGCTCATCCTGTCGAGATCAGGATTGACTTCGACAGCTTGAGGACCAATAGCTTGAGTTTGATGCTGATAGGCTGAGTTTAATCTCGGTTGTCAAGCTCAACCGAGATCAAACTCAACCTGTCGAGATCAAACCGCCGCTGGTCCTCATGCTGTGGAAGTCAATCCTGATCTCGACAGGCTGAGCTTGATCTCCACAGCTTGAAGACTAAACTATCTATTGGAGCATCAAGAGCCATCACAATCAAGCTGTGGAAATAAATCAGGTGAATAGTTGTTGAGATCAAGCTCAACCTGTCGAGATCAAACACAAGCTGTTGGTCCTCAAGCTGTCGAAGTCAATCCTCATCTCGAGAGGCTGAGCTTGCTCTCGGCAGATTGAGCTTACTCAACCTGTCGAGATCAAACACAAGCTGTTGGTCCTCAAGCTGTCGAAGTCAATCCTGATATCGACAGTTTGAGCTTGAAGTCAGCAGGTTGAGCTTGATCTAGACAGCTTGAAGACAACTATGTATTGGAGCATCAAGACCCATCACAATCAAGCTGTCCAAATAAATCATGTGAATAGCTGTCGAGATCAAGCTCAATGTCGAGATCAAGCTCAACAGCTTGAGGAGCAACAGATTTAGTTTGATCTCGACAGGTTGACCTTGATCTCGACAGCTATTCACATGATTTATTTCGACAGCTTGATTGTGATGGGTGTTGATGCTCCAATAGATAGTTTAGTCTTCAAGCTGTCGAGATGAAGCTCAACCTGTCGAGATCAAGCTCAGCCTGTCGAGATCAGGAATGATTTCGACAGCTTGAGGACCAACAGCTTGAGCTTGATCTCGACAGGTTGAGCTTGATCTCGGTTGAGCTTAAATTAATAATTTTTTGAATGACCGAGTAAGGATTTTACCAGTAAGTGAATCAAACAAACATTGAAATTCATGATGTAATTCTGCTGTATCATAATCACGCTCTTCATAGATGAGTACATTTCCTAGATTTCTTGTAACATAACCTTTAGGATATGGAATTGAAGGGAATTCCTTTAGAGTTCTTCGGTTTGCTTGCAGTAATTTCTCAATCTCTAAAAGAGTTAGATTTCGGATTTCTTCATTGCTAAGCTCCAGATCTAGATTGGTAAGAAAAGTAGTAGAAAATATAATCAACTATTATGTAGTTTTTAATAGCTATAATACTAATTATAAATCTCTCTTTGATTAAATGTGATTTTCAGGTTCAAACCTTTTTTATTTGACAATCTTCTCTGATCATATAGAATTCCATCTGATAACCATTGCCAAGTTTGATACCATACTTCCTGCAGTGCATTAATGGTACTTGTTAAAAGCATTGTGACAAATAGGTTTCTCAAATAGTATCCTGATCCCCAATCTTTTGCTTCTTTAATAGCTTGAATGTATTCTCTATCATCTTCAAGCAACCCCATAGCAAAACACGCTTCTCTAAAAGTTGAATGTTGGATACCACCCACAGTTCTAACATCTTCATAGCTAGTTGGTCCCTTTACAACAGTGAGCATCATCCGTAAGTAAAATAGTTCACCTGTACACGGAGGTACCCAAATTAGCCTGCCAATAGTATATCCACCTTTACGTGGCTTCCAAGTTCTTCTTGCCTTAACATAGACAAATTTTGAAGCAAATTGAGCATAAGTCAAATTTTTTGCTTGAAGAAAAGTCTGATTTGTTTGTAACCAAGATGTAAACATTGACTCCTTAACAGTTGGTTTTGAAAGAATGTCATCAATGTCTTGCCAATCGTTAAAGTATACAGACTGTTCACCAGGAAGGTGAAAAAACAACCTTTCAACTGCTGGCTTTCTAGCATGAATTGGAAATTTAAAAATCCTCCAACATGCTTCAGAAGGTGATATATATCGACAGTCAAGGTATTGTTTGATCTCGTCAATATTTTGATGGTTTGCCGGAGCTTGATCTTCTGAAGGTTCAATAACAGCAGTAATCCGATCATATCCTTTATTTATGTACTTGAATAAATATTTGATCGAAGTACTCTGGTTACACCATTCCATGTTAATATGAGCTTGGTACTTCAATAATAAATATGGATTGTAAGGCACAACACTACGGTTGTCAAGACAAATACCATTTCTCATAACTATTGTGGTACCATTGTCTCTTCTCCTGTACACTGGATAGCCTTCTTGGTCTACTATAGTTGTGTTTTGGTACTTCTTAGGATAAAACTTTGAGCATTTACCATCTTTCATGCAAGGTAATGATCTATTAGCTGTACCACATGGACCGTGGATCATGTGAGTTTTCACCAAGTCATATAAGTCTTTTTGATTCTCCTTATCTGGTATTTCTGCTGAAATGATCTTATCAATATCATTAGGAGTAGGGTACTTGCTAGAAGGATGAAGGAATATAAGAAGGTGTGCATGTGGCAATCCTCTCTTTTGAAACTCAATTGTGTACATATCTAAAATAGAAGTGCAAAATACATAGTGTTAGTTAATGTACTATAAAGCAAATAGTAAGGATTAGCAGAAAGTAGTTAGCATGAAAACCTGAAACTTATATGCCAGAACTTTTCCTAGCACACTCTTCTTCCTCAAATCTGATAACATTTCATCAAACTTCATCTTGAATATCCTTGAAATGATATCAGGCCGATCTTGTGGTTTCAAATTTATTGGACCAAGTAACCTCTGAATTTCTGGCCAATTAGGATTGCATGTAAATGTTATAAACAAATCAGGAAATCCAACATAGCTACAAATAGCCATTCCATCAAAGTATAGCTGATCCATGTATCTACGACTGCCCACGTATGTGGAAGGTAGTATTACTCTTTTGCCTTTGTTTGAACCTTGAGTTTGGACATCACTTTCATTTTCATTTAAACTGCTGTATTTATCAACCCTTAATTTGGTTTGATTTCTCCTAATGAAAGATAATCTTTCTGATTCCACCATACTATATGCATCGACCAAAAATTGTTGGAAGAGTCTCTTTGATCGTAACAAAGTTTGTGCCTCTTCTCTCCTTGTCTGGATTCTAAAAGAAATCCATTCTCTGACAGTCAGTCGATTCCTCTTTCTTTCATTATTATCTCTAGATCTATGAGATATGTCGTGTCTGTAGCCATCCTCAGCATAAGGGAATAATAGTGGATATTGGTAACTCAAATAACTTGCATGCAATTCATCTATTCTCTGCAGTTCACCATCCTGTTTCTCCATAATGATATCTCTTTTTGAAGCAGAATCAACATCACCAACAATAAGAGCTGCTACTTCTGACACTGATGGTAAATTATATACTCGACCATCTGTAGATCTTTCAGATATCAACTTCAGTTTTAGATTAGGGACAGCAGCATTGCTCAATCGTTCTCTTGCCATCCTAAAGGACTTTGCATGATTATTATATTGATCTAGCATTGCTGACAATTTAGCCACAATTTGTGGATCAATATTGTTCTGATACCTGTAAATCAATAAAGATAAATAGGACTTAAATAGACACGTACAAATATTGAAGTCTCCTTGGAACTAAAGATTTTATGTCGAATGTGTACATACCTTAATCCATGAATTCTATTTTTGATTTCATTTTCAGTGTCATAAATATAAAGTTGTGCAAACTTTGGAGTTTGACCTGGCATAGGTAACATGCTGCCAATTCTGTGGCATGGTTGACCTTGTATTCTAATATTTGGTGGTCCTCTACCATCATTAATTGATCTATCAAGCTTTGCACCGGGTGATGTGAAAGCAAACATCATGTTATATATGCGTATATGGTCTTGATAATTTTTGCTGTCTGCAGAGTTATTATCAAAAAGTAGATGCTGCAGTAATGGAGGAGGTGTTGTCAAGAATGGAAGTTGAACCCTTCCTTTACCACAACAAAGTTCAAACTTAGGGATTGTGGTATCTCTGTGTTTCCTTACTCTTTCCTTATACCACATATATGCTCCACAGAACTCACATTCAATTAGTGGATCACCAATATCAGAGTATCCTGTATAGCAAACACAAAGTCAATAGCATTTCCTTATTATCATTCACAATGGAAATTAAGCATTAATAATCAGAACCTTGGTTTAAATTTGCGGAGTTCAACATTGTTGGCATTGAATTGATCTTCTTAAATCGAACTTGAGTTACTGTTAGAATCGAATTCTTTTAAAGAACAATTTGAAACCATTGTTAGGAATTGCTTATGAAGATGGTTAGATATAAATTTATCATCAATTGTATAGGTAATTATTGTTAATAGTACCTTCGGCTGTACGAACTCCAATTGTAGCAACATCTTCATCTTCAGAAGAATCATCTGCATCTCCTCTATACAAATGATGATTTTCGGTTAGTTGAGTTGAGCTGGAAGTCCCTGCGAAATTAGTATTTGATGAAGAGGCTGCCATATTATAGGATCTGTTTGCATCTCTGTGATCCACAGAATTTGGATTAATGTTAGCAAACTTGCTCATAAGATTGACACCCAATCCACCAATATGAATGGATCTTCTTTGTCTTTGGAATGGTTGTTGGCTTGTACTTGGCTGAGTATACTGACAGTTAATTTGGCTATTGACATTTAAACTCCTATTTGTGATATCTGAAAGTGGAGAAAAGTTTGTTGGCCTCTGTGGAAGATTGTTGTGTTGCATGTTCTGTTGAATTCTTTGTCGATTCATTGCTCTAGGGAATGTTACTCCTTTATCACGTAGCAGACTCTTTCTCTTTAATCTTGTATTCTTTGCATCATCCTTCATTCTATTTTGATCTCTATCCATGACTTGAAATTAAATTGTGTCTAAGGGTATAAAAATTGGCATTAGTTACTGCAGCAATCAACTACAAATATACTACTCTAAATTATGCAGATATATTACTCTAAAACCGCATCAATGAATTGCAATAATAACTCAAAATAGATAAGCATATAATCTTCCTAATGCAGCTCACTATATGTTTCCTGTTACATTGAAGGTCAAACACAACAGCCAATACTAAATGAAAAGTTGCAACTTGCATGCCTAGCCAATTTGAGATCAACATGAAGCAATAAGCAGTAAGCAGAAAAATGGTACAAAAAGCAGCAAAAAATAACAGTTTAAGCATACCTAATGTCTTTCTGCTCTTTTTGTTGATGTTCACCTCTTCTGCATCATCCAGAACCAAATTCATGTTTTCATGAAAACCCTGTTTAAAAACAATAAAATCACAAAATTGTTAGATTAGATTATAAATTGAAAACTGAATAGTGTGATTGTTCAACCTAAAAAAAAATATTTGAAAACTGATTCACTTTGTTGAGTACAAATATTTGATGATCATGTTAATGAAATCCAGAAATGCAACTTGAAATCATAAAATAAGTATTTAATACCATTAAGAGCTCCAAAACAGAGAATAAGGTAACTGTAGAGAAATAAGTATTATAATATCATGAATGTCTCAAATATATATATATATATATATATATATATATACACACACACACACACACATACTAAATCAATTGATAAGAGCTTCAAATTATAACAATGTAGAGGAGATGATAAAATGTTGGTCTATGAGTACATGTCAAATAGAAGTTGGACTTAATATAGCTTGGTTGGTCTCTCAGCCATTTCACAATCAAATCTACTCATCCATAAAGATATAACAATGAGAACACTCAGCAAGGCAAAGTACAAAAGATAACATTTCTTTGGATTAAAAAGTAGGAACTATTGAAATTACAGTTGATATTTAATGCTTTGAAATTGAAGCAATCGATTTTGTACTTTGTAAAGCTTGATCAACACCCATGTGATTGAAATTGTTGCACTAATTTTATCACTCTTAAGGAGTTCATGTCAAAGCCATAGAATTATCTCAAAGATCTGAGAACTATAGTAACTATAAGGATTTTCTAAAAGATTATTACTTCTTTGAAGTGAACCTTTGCAAGAATTCTCGCCACTACATTTTCATGTACACGACATCGAAGCAGCTGCAAGCATCAATCGTTCCTTGAATAAGCATTTATAAATCTTCTTCTTTGCCACCTTCATAATATCGAGGATCTCATTAACACTAATAAAAACTATATTTCCACCATACATATGAGACTGAGAAGGAGAAAAATAAAATTTCCTTGTACCTTTCAATAAGCAATCAGATTCTTATCCTTTGCAATTGGTGCTCAAAGAAGCAAAACTATTTCTCCCAGTTCAGCTGCCAATAAAGAGAAGAAGAACCTTATAATCAACAGCAAAGGTTACATCTTATTACTCAAGCAATAAATTATCAGGATCTCATTAACACTAATAAAAACTATATTTCCACCATACATATGAGACTGAGAAGGAGAAAAATAAAATTTCCTTCTACCTTTCAATAAGCAATCTGATTGTTATCCTTTGCAATTGGTGCTCCAAGAAGCAAAACTATTTCTCCCAATTCAGCTGCCAATAAAGAGAAGAAGAACCTTATAATCAACAGCAAAGGTTACATCTTATTACTCAAGCAATAAATCATTACGTTGTAGCCCTTGAGTAGACTTGTTTTTAGTATCTTTTATAATTATCAGTAAATTATAATTAGCATCTGAGCCTTGCTTCAATTTAATGGAGCAAAGTAAATCATACAATACCTTATCTTTGAACTAACCTATTGAAGTTGAGAGTGAAGCATTCTTGAATAACTATTGAAGGATGTCTGTCAATGAAGCCTTTGATCGCAATGTTAACTTTGAAAGAATACAGAAGCATTGTGTGTTTTTTCCATTGAAGAAGCTCCAATACTGATTTGCTATCAAAATAGAAAAAAGTTGTAATTTAAAAAAGATAACTATAAAATAACCAATGGAACAGGATGTAGTTAGCTGAAATTTTTTTATTACCATTACAGTGTCACCTTACTTTTGTTATAAAATTGTTAGGTTGTTTTGGTTCCATGTACTCAACTTAGTTGACCTATACAAAGGTCAAGTTTGTAATTTTATTTGCTATGTAAAATTTGTTTCTTTTATTTATCTGATATGTAATTTGATTTTTATTTTTATCACCTAGATTATGATTATGATGTAACAAATGGTTTACCATGCACAACTTTTGATGGTTTGCCTGTCATCCTTTCAATTTTAGACGTCTCTCCACACCAACTCTCAAGAAATGTACTTTATTACTATTTTTAGCAAGAATAGAAGCAGTTTGTAGCATGAATAGAAGCTGGCTTCCTGGTTCTCGGCTGATAATTTCAGATTTCCTGCTTCTCAGCTGCTCCATGCTACTTATGTAAGTCAATGCCTATAAAGGTAGGGTGGCCCATTTTGTGTTCAGTCTGCCTTCATCTTTTCAACTTCAAGCGGCATATCTTGCTTTTTAAAGAGTGATGTAGGCAATTTTGAGCAATTAAATAACTTGGCTTTTGAAATTGGCTCGATTCAGTGTTAATTTCGTTTTCAACCAAATTATAATTATAATTTAAATCTCGCTATCTCAGAAATTTGTTTTACTCCTATTAAAAATTGACAGCACAATATTATAGTTTCAAGTATATATGTACATGTATCCAGGTGGACTTTTGTAAAAATAAATGGAAAGTAGGAAAATGATATTATTTAGTCTGTTACAGGTGTGCAGAGTCTGGGCATTTCGCATTTCGCAAGCGGCGCTCGTTGAAGGTCTCTGTCTTGTGAGGAAAGTGTGGGGTGGGTAGGTTTTTGAATGGTTTATGTTTTCTGGGTCGCTTTTTTATTTTAATTTCAAGGATCTGTTTTGCAATAGTTATAGGGTTTATTATGCTGGATCTCTATATTCGTGTTAACTCTGGGTTATTATAATCACATATGTGGTGTTATTTAAAAAAAAAAGATATTATTTGTGTGTCATTGCCCTGGAAGATCTTTATTTCTGTGAGCATGGTATTTATAGGACGTTTTATAGGTTATAACATTGTTTTCTTGATATATTGAAATCTATTGTTGCAGATGCCATTCCCTCGCGTAGAGCCATCCTCTTGCCAATATATGTTGCGATGTAATCCATGCCTTGGTACAGTTTGCTTCCAACTATTTCTGAGCACCTGACAGAAATTGGCTGGACAAAGTCTTTTCCCAGAATATATCATGTTGGAAACAAACTATCGAGATCAAGCTCAAGCTGTCGAGATCAAGCTGTCGAGATCAAGATCAAGCCGTCGAGATCATGTCGAGATCAAGCTCAAGCTATCGAGAGCAAGCTGTCGAGATCATGTCGAGATCAAGATCAAGCCGTCGAGATCATGTCGAGATCAAGCTCAAGTTATCGAGAGCAAGCTGTCGAGATCATGTCGAGATCAAGCTGTTGGTCAAGATCAAGCTGTCGATATCATGTCGAGATCAAGCTGCCGAGATCATGTCGAGATCAAGCTGTAGAGACAAATTAAGTAGCTTCATATTCTACTAAGTTGTAAAGTGCAAATAACTTCCTTCATATTCCACTAAGTCGTGAAAGCTACAGTTCACATACACATACATTCACCAATGTGATTGCAAAATATGTGCCCAATTGAAAGGACATTAGTTAATGTTGTGTCTTACACATTGTTGCTACAGACAAAGCAGCAAATGATACAAAACATAGCAAAACATTGAATAAAACTATCACAAGTCATTCATTTTTTTATATGCTTCGCAATCTTGGTAGATGATAGTTGCGCAGGGTCATGATCTGTTTGCTGGGTCCCAAATTCAGAAGAGCCTCTCTTTGCTGGAGTAACAGATCCTAGAAGCTCAGGGTCATGATCTGCTGTGGCAGATATGGTCTGCTGCATTGATCAAACTAAAGCAAGTAAATTTCCTTAATAAAAACATATTAAACTATATAATTGACTCAACAAAAGTACTGCTGCATTTTTCAAAACTTTTAATTATGTACAGAGTAATAAAGTAGAAAACAGATTTTCACTTACTGAATCCAAGTGAGCAGATCCATTAATTTCAGATATTGATCGTATTCGGAATTTGAATATCCTGAATTCAATGATGGTAAGGTGTTAATTCAGATTATATTGCATGACGATTAGTTTGCACATGAGCAAGTAACGAAAAATAACAATAAGTGTAAAGGCATGCTAACACTTTCATATTGAATTGATTGACTTTGTTCGTCATTTTCTTTTTCAACCCCTGATGTACCCTGCAGTTGAAAACAATAGTATATTAAAATTGAAATGAAAAATAACATATAGAGTTATCATTTGTATAGTATAGAATCAGTTGACCTCTTGAGCATGAATCAATTCCTGTATGTGTTGAATCAATTCCAGATTGTCAGAAAAGTTTTGTAAAGAGTAGGTTTTGTATCCAGGCTGCACTTTGAACTTCAGTGCTAAGGTTGTTGCCAACATCTTATCAAGTACCTCTGGATAAACTTTCGGGTCATCTTCTCCCACCTAAATAAGTTTAATTCACTGAATGTAGTTAATTTGAAAATAACAAAGTTAAAAAAACATCAAATTGGTGTGTGTATACCTCAAGCATTTGATTTCTTAGAGCAAGTGCTGATGTTCCTACCATGTCAGCACAGTGACGATCCCAGAAAATAAATGTTGCCCGACTTTTTTTATCAACAACACCGATTTCCAACTTATACCTGTTAAAATTATGATGCTAACTGATTCTTGAGTCTAATAAAAAATGCATGGGTATTTGAATCGAAAGTTACGCACCTCGGTACAGACTTCTGATTTTCACATGTACATGTCTTTTTAGAGCAGCCTGAACATCCTTCATAGAACCAACCATTTTTCCCAACCATATGTATTGCAGTTGTCCCAACAGTTACACAAGTGATTTCCTATGAACATTTCAAAACTTAACATCAATTTATGATTAAAATTAAATTGAACATACAATTATGAATATTGAGATAATCACCTGTAAGGTTGAAAAGTCATTCAATTGTGATATGCTTTTCACTTGTGCTTTATACATAAATCTATCAATTTCAGAAAACTGGGAGTATGGAGTCAATTGAGACAGTGTCTGGCTTGATAGTTGTAGTCCTTCAATTGAAGCAAAGCTAAAGAAAAGAATTCTTCATATTATTTACAAATTGAATTGTTAGACAATATAAATGTGTTACAGATCACAAAAAGAAAAATTGCATTTACTTGTTTTTAAAATCTTGTATCTCTACAATGTCTTCATTAATCAACAACCTAGTACTATTCCATGAGTTTGAAACTGAAACCGGATATTTTCCTGCGATACACATAAGTTAAAGTCAAAACTAATTGAGAATATTGTTACAGTAGAAGTTTTAAAAAAATAAGTATATTTTTGTCACCCTCTGGTTCCTTGATTCTTGCGCGGATCAGCACAATTACGATTAATCCAGCTCCAGAGTTCTGTTTATTGTATTCAATAAACTGCTTTGCATACAGATTCCAAAGGGTACAATTGATAACTTGACCACTACAACATTATCAAACCAGCTTTTTTATGAGCTATGGGTAATGACATAGTTTAAAATGTTTGGTTACAACCAAAGAATAAGATTGAAAATATTCTAATTGTTGAAATACATCCTATCCAGCATATTACCTGAGATCTTTCAAAGTAAAAGAAGCCTTTTGCAGATTATCCTTTGGCTGCAATTTTGGAGTTCCATCAACAGCTCCAATGAGATCTAGTTTCAAAGAGAGAAAAAAAACAGTGCTGACTATAGCTTGACAATATTTTACTGACAATAATGTATATGCTACAACAATACATGTAAGTCTACTTTAATTCTACAAAATTGTGGGAACATTACCTACTAAGAGATCAGGACGAAACTTCCCAGCAAGTATATCAGAATAACTCTTAAATTGGTATTGAAACTGTGGAATGTCAACTACTTCTTTTTCTCTCAGTGTAGTAGCAACTGTGAAGTACATTCTATATGGATGATCACATGGTTTAAATTGAAGGTCATTGCAGACTACACTAAAATTGTGCATCACATAAGTACTGTTTACTTTCAACTTTTCATTCCACTCCAGAAACATATCCCCTTTAAGAGTCACTTGTATTTTATCACCCTAAATATGAAAACAATAATTAAGTGAGTTATCAATTTAGTTCACGATTAATAAAAGCATACAAAAATGTAGTCTATTAAATAATAACATGCCTTTGAATCCATTATAATCATTTCCAGATGGCCTCCCTTTGGTGTTTTCTGAATACACCACAAATCTACAATTCTGACACAAATCTTCTCTGAAACTTTGTGCCATTTAGATCTTTAATATCATCAAAAGGACGAACTGCCATGTGATATGTAAAACATATGAAGCAACATATCAACCAAGTAAAAGAAAAGGAAAAACACATGCAGAATTGATTCTGCCTAAAAAAATCCAGAATCAGTAACTTTGACACAAATACTCCACAAAAACTTTGTGCCATTTAGATCTTTAATATCATCAAATGGACGTAGAGCCATGTGATCTCTAACACATGTGAAGAAACATATCAATTAAAATATGTGTCATATGAAACAACACAAAGGAAAAAGTAAGCATTTGGACATAAAAGAAGCAACATATCAAACATAATATGCAGCATAAATGAAGCAACCTCTGAAACAGAACAAAGGAGAAAGTAAGGATTTACACATAAATGAAGAGGTGTGATAAATAAACATCACGATTTCAACCACCGTATCCCACACCGTATTCCACACACACACATGCCGACCTCGTCCCGCATGCCCGAGCTGAATAAAAATGGGCCGAGCTGAATAAAAAAGGGTGGAGGTCGTATTTTTATACGATGTCGAGAATTATTTCTCTAAATGAGGTGTGATAAATAAACATGACGATTTCAACCACCGTATCCCACACCGTATTCCACACACACACATGCCGACCTCGTCCCGCGTGCCGAGCTGAATAAAAAAGGGCCGAGCTGAATAAAAAAGGGGGGAGGTCGTATTTTTATACGATGTCGGACACCAAAAGTGGTGTCCGAGAATCATTTCTCTAAATAAAGCAACATATGAAACTTAGCAAAGGAGAAAGTAAAGTAACTAACCAAGTAACTAAGTAAAGGAAAAGCAAAATCACATGCAAAAACTCATCCCATTAGTTCAGAATTTTTGTGACCATAACCAAGAAACTAAGCAAGGTAAAAGTAATGAAAAATGAAAGTTTAAAACTAACTATAACGAAAAATCAAATCAAAGCTTGAGTATAGTTTTTCCAAAAGTTATGAAGTTGTAAAGTTTTAAACTTTAATGCATACTGAGGTAACAAAGAGGAGAAAGACACAAAATTAGTAAAGTCAACAAAAAAAATCCTGAAACCTTAAAACCAAACAGAGGAAAGCTCACGCTGAAACGTGAGCTTGTTCATTTAATGAGGAATTAGTCTTCAAACAAAAAATAAAAATGGAGAGGAAAGAATACCAAATGGAGCTATCCCTAAGCAGCACCGTGAATGGTTCTTTCTTATTTCCTGCAAAAACCAAACAAAGATTATAAAGACTGTGCTTTCGTTAGATGAGAGTTCCTCGGTGTCTAGAATGAAGAGGAAATCAGAGAATAAGGTAACATTAAGGAAAAAGATGGAGAAAGAGATGGACCAGGGGAGAAGAGAGAGACCGAGTGCGAAGATGCAAAATGAAAGAAGGAAGGGATGGGGCAGAGGAGAAGAGAGATACCTATGTTCACAGTAGTAGGTTGTGTCAGGAAGGAAGCACAGAGGAGAAGAAAGCACAGCAGTAATCGCGTTTTTTCAAAATAGAGAGAGCAGTACTTTAGCTTGTCCATAAAAGACTGAAGTCTCCTTAATTGTACACGTGTCAGTAATATGAGAAGTCTATTTTGGTTATTTAGTGAGCCCATTGGGTGCTAAGATTGATAATAGAAGGGGAAGGGGATGATGTTGTTCAATTCAACATCAAGATTCTAATGATTTCAAGTAATAATGTAAAATACACGTGACATTTTATAGCAATAAACTAAAAATTTAAGCCATAAGATTGGAGTAAATGGTAAAGGATTTAGATAATATGCATATGTTTTTAGGTTCAAACCTCATTGTTCTCTTTGTACAATTTTTTTTGATACAATGATGTTTCATTCATTTAATTAATCCCATGAGGAACATCAGTCAGAATTTAAAGATTTCTTTTAAAATCCTTAAGTTTATTGTGTGTCTCAACAAAACAAAAAAATCTATCTTGAATAACGTTGTTTATTTTTGTTAAGGAGAAAATTGAGGTGCAGTTGCTTACATAATGTTTTTACTGTTCTATACACAAAATGTATATCCACATCACTTTCAAACAAGGTAACTGATATTGCTGATGTATAAGAGAGAGAAAAAAAAGTAAAAAACAGCACTAACATGATATAAGCAACTACACATAGGTTTTATCCTTTTGTTAATTATCTACCTTTCAAATACAAGGCTTATTCAATTAGCTTAACTTTATTTAATTGCTATTTTATTTTCAACACAGAAAAACTCAACACTAAAGACCGTTTCAAATATTCTTTAGATTCTGCTCAAAAAGAAATCTTCTTTAGATTTACATTGCCCAAACAAACCCTTGCTATGTCAAAGCTTAGTTCCTGCGACCGGTAGCAAACGCAAGTTCCGGGAACGGTAGGCAACACTCATCCACAAGTTCTCTTGCACTACTTGTTAACCATCGCCTTTTTCCCATTGTGATTACGTTACGATTATTAAAATTGAGAAAAATTATGAATAAATAAATGCCGCTGATGCGATTTATGTAGTAATTGGGATCGCTATGCAATTGTGTACATCTCTAACATTTTAATATTGCGGACCAGAACACCATTTTCAAAGGCAGCCCTTCTTCCCATTTTTTTGGCACCTAGAGTTTTAAATATTTTTTTTTTGCCATCACCAAGATTACAATAATTTGTATTCAGCATAATGTAAATATTTTTGTTAGAGTTCCTTGTATTAATTTATATTTCTAGTTGATTATATCTTTGGTGTGAAGATATTAAGTGTTTGGCCATGGGCAACTTTGCATTTAAAAGGTCAATTGCGAGTGACTCAAATTTTCAGCAAGGAATTAGCGTGTGGAGAGAGATCGTGAATTGAGTGCATTTCACGTTAAAACAAACACAAAAGCGTGAAGAAATTAAGATTTGGGTTGCTGACGATAACTCGGAAAAATAAAAACAATGAAAGAGCTGTGTACATATGCCCGGTTCATTCTTGCATGGTCATAGTTATGGTCATAGTCTTTTGCTTGGGTTGAATAGAATAAACTAAGTTTAATTCATCTGTCAGTTCTTGAACTCTAAACTAAATTTTTTTGAAATTGAGTCTATAAACTTATCAATAATTTGTATTTAGGTCTCTAAATTTATAATTAAATATTTGAACTTTTAAATAAATTATAATCTGGTCTCCACACTTGTCAATAAGCATGAACCTAATTACAAATTATTTAAAAGTTTAGAGATCTGATTAAAATTCAGAGACCAATTACAAATTATTAACAAGTTTACAAATTCAATAATAAACATTTTTAGTTCAGAAAGAAATTACAAATAGTTTAGAGACTCTCAGATAAAACCAACAAACGACTTATGTCATCTCTGTAGTTTGAAAAGAAATAAACTATTGATTTCTTCTTGTTGTTTGGTCTGTGTGTATATCGGTATGAGGTGTTGATAAAAATTATAAATAAAAGAAATGAACATGTTTTTTCATTTATACTATCTCATCATTTTATTTTAAAACTTAAATAATTATTTCAGATGATAAATATATTAAAATAAAAAACATAAATAAAATAAAATTTATATGAAAAATGTACAAACATGTATTTTTCTGTTATTTTATATATATTTATCATGAACTCAATAACTAGTTTTACTAAACAATCGATTAGTTCGTTCATTGTCAACTCATTCATTTGTTATTTTTACCCAATAAAACCTACAAGTAAAAATCTTATTTCTCTTAAAAGTAAAACAAAAAAGTCAACACGTAAATAAAAATAAGAACTTGTTAGAACACTAACAGTATAGAAGAAATAAGGAAACGAAAAACACAAAAAGGACACGATATTTGGTCACGCTGTTCGGCCAATGGTTGCCTACTCAACAATCTCCACCTTGGCGAATATCAAACCCCTATGACGATTCACTGCATGACAATCACATCCTTGGCACTGGGGGGTAGAGCTCCTGCTTGATCACTGAGTAATGTGTAACAAGTCCAAGCAATGCTTGAACTTGTCACTGGTGACTGACTTGGTCAACATATCAGCTGCATTCTCTGAAGTATGAACCTTCTCAAGTAGTATCTGTCCAGATGCAAGTAGCTATCTGATCTTGTGAAATTTCACATCAATATGCTTGGTCCTGGCGTGATACACCTGATTCTTTGCCAAGTAAATGGCGCTCTGACTATCACAATGCAATCGAACTCCACCTTGCTCAACACCTAATTCCTTCACTAATCCTGTAAGCCATACGGCTTCTTTTGCAGCTTCTGCTACTGCCATGTACTCTGCTTCAGTTGTCGACATGGCCACTATAGGTTGAACTGATGACTTCCAACAAATGAGTCCACCTGCAAGAGTATAGACATATCCCGTTGTAGACCTCCTATTATCCATATCACCCGCATAGTCTGAATCAACATATCCTATAACTGTAGGATCACCCTTTTCACTGCCAAACATGATACCATGACCTGCTGTACCTCTTAAGTAGCTCAAAATCCACTTGACTGCTTCCCAATGATGCTTCCCTGGTTTGGACATAAACTTGCAAACTTGACTTACAGCTTGTACCAAATCCGGCCTTGTGCAGACCATAGCATACATTAAACAACCAACAACACTGGCATAAGGAACCTTTGACATATACTCGCCGTGATCTGTCTTTGGACACTGATCCAACGAGAGCTTAAAGTGATTCGCCAATGGAGTACTCACAGCCTTCGAATTACTCATGTCAAATCTGTCTAGCACCTTTTCAACATAGCTTTTCTGAGAGAGCCATAATTTTCTAGCACTCCTATCCCTGTGAATTTCCATCCCAAGAATCTTCTTAGCAGCCCCTAAGTCCTTCATGTCAAACTCCTTACCCAACATGATTTTCAGATCATTTACATCATGTAGATGATTAGCAGCGATCAACATGTCATCCACATACAGTAACAGGAAAATAAAAGAGCCATCATCAAGGCTCCTAACATAAACACAACAATCATACTCACACCTTCTGTAGCCAATCTGAAGCATGTATGAATCAAAGCGCTTGTACCACTGCCTTGGAGACTGCTTTAAACCATACAAAGACCTCTTCAATTTGCAAACAAGTCTGCCCTTGCCAGTGTCACTAAAACCCTCTGCCTGCTGCATGTAAATTTGCTCATCTAGATTACCGTGAAGAAATGATGTCTTCACATCCATCTGCTCTAAATGCATGTCTTGACTGGCTACCAAGGCTAACACTGCCCTGATAGAGGTATGTCTGACGACCGGAGAGAAAATCTCATCATAGTCAATCCCTTACATTGTGAGTACCCACTTTGCTACAAGACGAGCCTTGAACTTTTCCCCTTCTTTTTCTGTTACTGCTGGTTTTCGCTTGTACACCCACTTGCAACCGATAGCCCTTTTGCCCTTAGGAAGCTGAACAAGCTCCCATGTCTCATTTTTCTGCAAGGACTCCATTTCCTCCACCATAGCATCCATCCACTTATCTTTCTCCTGGCTAGCTATAGCCTCTCGAAAAGTGGACGTATCTCCAGAACTAGTAAGAAGTGCATATGCTACCAAGTCTTCAAACCCATATCTCTCTGGTGGCTTGATCTGCCGTCGCTCTCTGTCACGTATCAGAGAATTGTCATGTACTTCACCTGAATCTTCAGGTCCATGGTATGGCTCAGTGGGAGAGCCTGATTCGTCTAATGTTTCCGGTTCTGTCTACACATTGCTAACTGGGGACGGCTCAATATGCACCTGAATCACCTCATTGTTGGAAGTTTCCCCTTCAGAGACTGTCACATCTGTTGCAACTGACTTCTTCAACATGTACTGCTCATCAAAAACAACATCTCTGCTGGTAACCACCTTCTTTGAAACTGGATCCCATAACTTGAACCCCTTTACACCTTTTGAGTATCCTACGAAGACACACTTCTTCGACTTTGGATCAAGTTTGGATCGATCTTCACTGGATATATGCACATAAGCTGGACACCCAAAAATCCTTAAATTGGTAAGATCAATGGGATTGCCTGTCCATACCTCCTCTGCAACTTTCCCCTCCAGAGAAGCCCGCGGTGACCTGTTGTGGAGATAACATGCCATGTTAATTGCCTCTTCCCAGAAACCCTTTGACAGTCCAGCATTCAACCGGAGACATCTTGCCCTTTCAGTTAGAGACCTGTTCATTCTCTCTGCCACACCATTTCTTTGTGGTGTCTTGGCGAAAAAATGCCTCACGAATACCATGTTCTTCATGAATTTCTTGAAATTGAATTAGTGTACTCTCTCCCATTATCTCGACCGCAAATACTTGATTTTTACGCCCGTTTGATTCTCTACTTGACTTTCCACACTTGAACTCGTAAAGACTTGATTTATCTTTGCAAAAATACACCCAAACCTTACGAGAAAAATCATCAATAAAAGTCACAAAATACCTGGAACCACCCATGGAGGGCTGTTTGGTAGGCCCCCACACATCCGAATGGACATAGTCTAAGATTCCCTCTGTTTTGTGCTTCCCGGTCTGAAACCGAACACGACACTGTTTCCCGAGTACACAATACTCGCACAGATCCATCTTGCAAGTGCGAACGCCTTTTAACAGATTTTTCTTATGAAGTTCCATCATCCCACGCTCACTGAGATGACCCAGACGCATATGCCAGAGCTTAGTTGCATCTTTATCTGACTCAACTGACGCAACATCACCTACAACTGTAGCGCCCAACAGTTTATAGATGTTACCTGTAGTCCTCTTTGCTCTCATCACTGTCAAGGCACCCTTGCTGACCTTCATGATGTCCCTATCTCCATCAGACCTGTAGGAAAAACCATTTGCCTGTAGAGTACCTAAGGAAATCAGATTCTTTTTCAATTCTGGAATATATCTGACATCATTCAACGTTAAATGACGCCACCATCGTCCATAGCAATTTTGATTTGTCCCATTCCTTGGATAGCACAAGCTTTATCATTACCCAAATAAACAAACCCAAAACTGCCTGACCTGAATGTAGTGAACCATTCCCGGTGCGGCGTCATGTGGTAAGAACAACCAGAATCAAGAATCCACGCCTCTGTGCACTTGCTGTCTGAAATGCAAAGCATATCTCCTTCACTACCAGAATCATCGGTTTGGACCACATTTGCAGAACTGGATGAGCCCTGCTTTCTGTTTGGACAGTCCCGCTTCCAATGCCCAGTCTGTTTGCAAATGTAACACTCTGTTTTCTTGTTCTTGGATTTATACCTCTTCTTTCCAGAACCTCCTTTACCCTTGTTCCGCCCACGATCTTGACCCCCCTTCACATACAGACCCTCGCCTCCTTGACTTCCTTCCTCTGCGCTCTGTCTCCTTTGAGAATGAGACACGAGTGCAGCAGTAATATCATCTAGGCTAATAGTGTCTTTCCTGTAGGTAAGAGTAGTCACTAAGTGATCGAACGAACCTGGTAACGAGCACAGAAGAATGATTGCCTTGTCTTCATCATCTACCTTAACCCCAAGCTTTGCCAGATCCGTGATTATGGTGTTGAAGGTATTGACGTGCTGTTGCAAATCGGATCCTTCCTGCATCCTAAGGCTGTACAGTCGTTGCTTTGCAAACAGTTTGTTCATCAGCGTCTTTGACTGATACTGACTCTCCAATTTATCCCAAACCTCCTTCGGAGTCGTTAGGTCCAGGATATGATACATCACCTCGTCTGAAACACATAGACGTATCAATCCTGCGGCCTTCTCCTTCATCTCGACCCAATCGACGTCCGCCAAATCTGCCGGTTTCGTCTCACGCAGCGCCTTCTGTAAACTTTGCTGAGCCAACAGATCCTTAACCCTTCTTTGCCATAATCCGAAGTTGCCCGTCCCGTCGAACCTTGCCACATCGAATTTCGCACCCGAGTTAAACGTCATCTGATACCAATTGTTAGAACAGCAACAGTATAGAAGAAATAAGGAAACGAAAAACGTAAAAGGGACACGATATTTGGTCACGCTGTTCGGCCAATGGTTGCCTACGTCAGCGACTACAGAGCAGCTGTAGTTCTGTTTTATTTCTCAGTGAAGATTAGGGTTCAATGTTACAAGCAGTATATATAATATTACGCAACGGATTACAACAATACCTCTGAACCGTACCGCGGGGGGCTTTGCCCCCCCGCACCACCCAGTGCACCCCCGAAACAGATTTGGGCCAAGCCCCACGGGCTGGGGGGGCGAAGGGAGCTTCGCTACGCTCCGCTAGCTCAGCTCCCCCGCCCCCAGCCTTTTTGATACTGCATCATATGAGTCATACTCAACAGAACTTATAATGAAATGGATGATTTATATAAGAACAATAAAAATTTGCCGTCTAGGATGATAAAAAAACAAATAAAAAATTGCCGCCATATTTGCTCTTCACTTTTTTTTTTTCCTGACTAGATTTGTTCTTCCCTTTGGACTGGTCAACACTCAAAAGTGACAACGTTTTAATATATCTTTTCCAGTTTGAACATACACATTACATTCTGATTCCCCACATCTCCGCAAATAATATTATTAATCTGACTACATGGCTAGTTTCTTATATAAGAAGGCACGCAATTGCCCCAAAACGTAAAGCGAAGCGATTAAGCACATTAATCACCGTTGAAAGCGAAAAGAAAGAAAGATTAAGCAAAGTCATCAGATATGGCATACAACGGCTTTTACATTCTCAGTCTCATTGCTTTTGTAATTGTGATTAGCAAATCGAATGTGAATTGCACAGAAACTCTTGAAGTTGAGCCCCTTCTTGATGTTGCTTCGTTGAATCGGAACAGTTTTCCTCCAGGCTTTATCTTTGGGGCTGGATCCTCATCGTACCAGGTTTATATATATATACTCACTGAACTAATTATTAAACATATGATGTTGATTATGTTGTGTTTCTGACATGTATATATGTATGATTAGTTTGAAGGTGCTGCAAGGGAAGGTGGTAGAGAACCAAGTATTTGGGATACCTTCACCCATAGATATCCAGGTATATATATATATATATGCAGCAGAGCACTATCTCTCTGCTTTTCTCATTCCACCAAAAAATATCACTCTGTTTTTCTCATCAAAAAAAACCACTTAATAGTACTTGTTTTATTACTATGGGCCTTATTACAAAAAGAAACTTAATTATATATTATATGTTGGTGAGCATAATTAACAATTTGTACACCTTGAATTGATATGCAGAAAAGATAATGGATAGAAGCAATGGAGATGTAGCCATTGACACGTATCACCACTACAAGGTAGATCTGCTTCAAAGTATTTGTATTTTCTTAATTAGAAAATTTGGAATTCATAATTTTAAAACTTAAGTAATTGAATAATATTATGGATTAAAAATGTAAATCTTTTTTAATTTCTAAACTGTATATCTTAAAAATATAATTGAATAATACTTCTATTTATTTATGGAGCTGTAAAATTACCAACGGGGGTTGGGTCTAGCGGAAGGGGCTAGTCCCCACAACATGGTGAGCCAAAGTTCGAATGCCCGTTAGGAGAGGTTCTCACATTTAGTGTCTGATGCGCTTCGAACAGGATTGTCTCCGTTAGAGGAGACCTGTTGGGAAAAAAAATGCAAACTGATTACTTGAAGAGCGAATTAGACCCATGGACCCGACAACAAATTTTGAATTCTAACTAAAAGTATAATAAATAAAAATTAAATAGACTTATGAGAGTAGTTTTTTATTTTGAATTTTAGTTTTGGTGTAATAATAAAATAATTAATATATTGTTGTCCATATATTTTATAGGATGATGTTCGGATCATGAAGGATATGAACTTGGATTCATACAGATTCTCCATATCATGGTCCAGAATATTGCCAAGTAAGTCAAATGTTGATCGATGACTATTTTCGACTAAATTTTAATATACTATTGAATGTTTCAATTAATTTAACCATTTAATATTATCTTTTTATAAATCGGTTGTTATCCACAACAGAGGGAAAGCTTAGTGGTGGCATAAATCAAGAAGGAATCAATTATTACAACAACCTCATCAACGAGCTAGTGGCTAATGGTCAGATCCCGAAACTCAATTGATTCAACTTTTTATTTCACTTTGATTTTTACCGTATTTTGTTGTTGATAATCAGAATTAATTAAATATCAACAATTGTAGGTATACAACCATTTGTGACTCTTTTCCATTGGGATCTCCCCCAACCATTAGAAGATGAGTATGGTGGCTTCTTGAGCCCTCTCATAGTGTGAGTTTTCGAAACACAACTTACTGTTAGTTTATCAAATACAATGTATAGCTAGATCTGATTGTAATTTGTTAAATATTTATTTCAACTTTCAGAAAAGATTTTCAAGACTATGCAGAACTTTGTTTCAAAGAATTTGGTGATAAGGTGAAGTATTGGGTTACTTTGAATGAGCCATGGAGCTACAGCCAAAATGGCTATGCAAATGGGCGAATGGCACCAGGTCGTTGTTCTAGTTGGTTGAATCCAAATTGCACTGGTGGTGATTCAGCGATAGAGCCTTATTTGGTTACACACTACCAACTTCTTGCTCATGCAGCAGCCGTCCATGTGTACAAGACAAAATATCAGGTTTGTTGCTTTGTTGAGAACCTTATAGCTCAAACAATTGTTAAACTTTATCATATTAATTGTTAATTAGTTAGCTATCATGGAGCCAAGAATTCGTAGAAGAATCGTCAATAAGTGCTGCTTTACATTTTTATTTTAGAAATTGAATAGTAGTAAAATATATAAATATTGTGTATGCAGGCATCTCAAAAGGGTTTAATAGGCATAACCTTGGTAGCTAACTGGTACCTACCACTCTCAGATTCCAAGTCAGACCAAAAAGCTGCTGAAAGAGCAATTGACTTCATGTATGGATGGTAAGAGATCCCCCTCCTTTTTATTTTTACCCGTCTTCAAATTGCACATGCATATGTGGAACCCGAAAAAAAAAAACTCATGGATATGGTTTTCATAAGAATGGACCATGACATGATATTAGGATTTGTTATCATTGGTTTTCAAAGGGCTATAAACATTTATCCTTCGTATGAAGCCATAAACATTTAGGCTAGATATTTTTTCTGACAAGAGTTAATGAATTTGTGATCAAAAAGTTGAATTGAAAGTTAATTGATTTCAGGTTTATGGATCCACTAACATCAGGAGACTATCCCAAAAGCATGAGATCCCTCGTTGGAGCACGACTACCCAAATTTAGTACAAAGCAAGCTAGACTACTCATTGGTTCATTTGATTTTATTGGTCTAAACTATTATTCTTCAACCTATGCCTCTGATGCTCCTCAACTAAGGAATGCCAGACCTAACTACTTAACTGATTCTTTGGTCAATCCTGCATGTAAGGAACCAATTTGCTATCATTTTACCAATCCTATAATTTTCTTTTATATATTGAATTTAATCACCGTTAATAATGTCTTGTCTTTTATTTTGTGTTTAATTACAGTTGAGCGCAATGGGAAACCCATAGGTATAAAGGTACATATCTATACACCTAGGCATCTTTCAACTTTGTAATTTAATTAATTTTTAAAATTTATAACAAACATCTTTCAATAATTATGCAGATTGCTTCTGATTGGTTGTACGTTTATCCAAAAGGAATTTGTGACCTTTTGTTATACACCAAGGAAAAGTACAATAACCCTCTGATTTACATCACTGAAAATGGTAATAACACTTATCTATATATCATTTTTAGTTTCCTTGAATGTAATACCATACTTCATTATATATGTTTTTTTTTTTAACTTGTTGGATCAAAGGTGTGTGACAATTTTCATTATGCATATTGCACTTAACTTATAGGTATAAATGAATACGATGATCCAACACTATCAATCGAAGAATCCCTCATGGATACTTTTCGAATAGATTACCATTATCGTCATTTGTTTTATCTTCGATCTGCAATTAGGTAAGTTGCTTTTTACATCGTTAGAATTTTTCTTTGTTTATCATCATACAATTTAACAATTTTCTAAATTAATTTCCTTTTAATTATATGTGACAGGCAAGGTGCGAATGTTAGAGGATATTATGTATGGTCCTTATTCGATAATTTCGAATGGTCCTCGGGTTATACTGTGAGATTTGGAATGACCTTTGTAGACTACAAAAATGGCCTGAAAAGATACCAAAAACTTTCTGCATTGTGGTTCAAGAATTTTCTCAGAAAAGAAACTAAACTTATGTTTCTAGTGAGAAAGGTTATGAGATTCATTCATTAAGCAATTATATTTGTAAATAATTATTTATTATTTATTTTGTTGTAAAGAGGGCAAATTCGACCGAAAATGAAATGAATGAAAAATGGATATTTAGATGTATCGATCTTAATTATATGTAATTACTATTGATCCTATTTTAAATCGAAGGAAACGTATATATAGTTATTATGATAAATATATCAATTACTATTAATCATATTTCGTCGATTTATTATCTTAAGTATTATTTTCCCATTTTCACGAAAGTTAATGAAAATATAGCTTATTATGTCCTCATCACGTGATTGGAAAAAAAAAAATACAAGGAACTACAAGTACTATAAATGAATCACACAATATAGAAAAAGTAACATAATTGTGTACTATTTCGTCCTTGACTATACAAATTATGACCATGAAGACGACATTATAATCTCATCACATATTTCCATGAAAAAAAGAAAAAAAAAATCGTATAAAAAAGTGGCCGTCTTTTTTGATATCCAACGGCCAAAGAAACGTGGAAAAAGGCAACAATAATCCAATATAGACCAAAACAGTAAGCAAAGCGTTGGGATGTACCGGAAAAGCATAGAAAGGGAGCTGAACCATAACTTTAGGTCAGCATTCCAAATCAGTATTTTTTTTTTACAGTAAATTAAATCATCAGTATTATATTACTATCAAATCTAGTAACTAATAATCAAAATCATAGTATAGTATTAGACAAAAAGAGGCAGACATTCGCATACAGGTAACGTCAAGCGATTAAGCTAATTACCTTTGAATTTATGCATTATCCCCATGAAAACAAGCACAATATGACTTTTGCCGTCAAATTTAGTAATTAAAGTTTAATAGACTATCCATAAAATGATCAAGCAGTTTTAATTTCCTGTATACAAATAAGAATCTTATATATATGCATTTTTTTTAGGGAATATGCAATTTTTTATGAACATATACGTATTACATCGGAATCTTAAAAACATGTGATACATAAACCAAAAACTTAGAAATAAAATAAATACTAAAGAATTAGCTTAATTAATGTAATAAAAATTTGTAAAAAAAATTAATTTAATTTGTCATAAATTTTTTAAAATACATGTGTCACAAATGTGAAAAACACATGATTACTTTAAAAAAAGAAAATATGTACAAATTATCTTATTCTTAGTAATAAAAACTCAAATTTATTATTATGAGAACGTGTGGATAAATTCAATAGGCCATTAATTTTTTTGAGTTAATCAAAGGGGCTAAAAGCACAGCAACAAAAATCTAAAAGCATCTTGGAAAGGAAATAAGAGCTAAGTCATCTAGCAAACTCAAAAGACAAGATTGAAGGAGGAAAATCAAAAATCATAACAGTATTATCCATTGATAGACCATGCCTGGCTACCGAATCTGCCACTTGATTGGCCTCGCTCAAAATGTGGAACTACAAGATGTTACCACCAAGTTGTAAGAACTTCCGAATTTGAAAAACTATGGGATAGCAAGGGTAAGACTGGGATAGCAATTCTCTGTGAGGAGCTTAAGTGTTATCTGAGAATCCGATTCAAGGATAATTTTTCAAAATCTTCCAGGCTAATTGAATACCATGTAGAAGGGCCCAAAGTTCTGCCAGTAAAATAGAACAGACTCATATGCATCAGCAAAAGCACCTAAAAACACTCCAAATTGGTTTCTCATGATATGACACCCCCACAGGAGGCTTTACCCGATGACCCTGAAACTATGACCCAGTCCCCTGTTGGAGGGCCACCAACGAATATCATCACCAAGCTTGAGGTTAGGACTCAGATTCAAAGTAATCATGCTTTCCTCCATGGCTCTATGGATGTCAACAACCATAACCTTAATGCGAATAACGGACTCACCATGAGAGGGGCTTTCCTAATGAAAGATAAACTCATTTCTCATGCGCCAAAGATGATCCAAGGTAACAACAAAGGTCACTTCATCTCAGAGTAAAAACCTTGCTAATCAAAAGATTTTTATGCAGTCAATCATCCTTTGCATATCTGAAAAAAGATGTGCCAAATGTTAGGTACCAGAGTATCGGAATGGTGTCACACAACTAAAATAAGAGACGAGAAAATAAGGAAATGAACACACAAAATTTACGTGGAAAACCCTCAACAAATAAGGGAAAAACCACGGGACAAGACCAGAAGAATTTCACTATGTGGGAAAATATTACAAGAATACCTCTCACAAAATACCTCACAAATACTCTCACAATACTCTTGTTGAGTATAAGAAATAATAAAAGAGGAAGAAGAGAAATGTTTGGGATGATTTAAAACATCACACCTTGACCTCCTTTTATACACTACAAAGGGGCCAACCAAACAAAATCCCACCGATGTGGGACTTGAGGTTCAACAATTCTCCCACTTGAAGATTTTGATTGAGTCAATCATATCTTCACACCACTCTTTCTGTCTTGTCATTCCATGTAAACTACGTTTACGATAGGCCATAGGAGGATCGACACCAAATAAACTTGTCGGCATTGATTGGCTTCGTCATCACATCCGCTAGGTTATCTTTGGTGTGAATCTTTGCATATCCACGGTTCCTTTCTCTACCACTTCACGAACAAAGTGATACTGGGTATCTATATGCTTTGTCCTGGAATGAAAAATTTGGATTCCTTGCAATGTGCAAGGCACTCAGGTCACAATACGATGTAATCATCATTGCTTGTGCCCAAGTTCCTCCATTAAACCTTTAATCCAGATAGCTTCCTTGCAAGCCTGGTAGCTGCCATGTACTCGGCCTGTAGTAGACAAAGCTACAGCGATCAGTAACTTAGATAACTTGACTCACCGCTCCACTGCAATCGTGAATACATACCCGATGGTGGATTTCCTTTTATCAAGATCACCGCAAAATCTGAATCAACATAACCCACGACAATGAATTCGATCCTCCGTAACATAATGCAACATCCGAGGTTCCTTTGATGTATCTAAGGATCCTCTTAATGATTCCAATGCTCTCTACCTGGATTTGCCATAAACCGACAAACCGCTCCCCTTTGCTTGTGCAATGTCTGGTCTTGTACATATCATGGCATACATAAGGCTTCCCACCGCTGATGCATACGGTACTCGAGACATTTCCATCCTCTCCGCTTCATTGCTAGGACTCATACCTGAGGATAATTTAAAATTGACAGGAAGTGGGGTAGAAATTGGCTTACAGTCTTGCATGTTGAAGCGCCGCAAGACCTTCCTTAGATAATTCTTTTGAGAAAGCCAAATCTTCCTATCATTTCTGTCTCGGTGAATTTGCATCCCTAAAATCTTGTTTGCGGGTCCCAAGTCCTTCATATCAAACTCCCTAGCCAACTGTGCCTTCAATTTCTGGATTCGATCTTTGTTGGGGCCTACCACTAACATGTCATCCACATACAACAGCAAAATGATGAAATCATTATCATCAAACCTCTTGTAGTACGTACAATGGTCTGAACTCAGTCTGTTGTAACCAAGGCTAATTATGAAGGAATCAAATCTCTTGTACCAACATCTGGGCGCTTTGCTTTAGACCGTCTGAGATTTGGTCAACTTACAAACCAAGTTTTCTTTTCCTTGTTCTTTAAAGCCTTCTGGTTGGAGCATATAAATTTCTTCTTCAAGCTCTCCATGAAGAAAAGCAGTCTTTACATCCAACTGTTCAAGATGTAAATCAAATGCAACACACATTGCCAACACTACCCTGATAGTAGTAAGTCTGACAACTGGAGAAAATATCTCGTCAAAATCTATCCCTTCTTTCTGAGCATAACCTTTGACTACAAGTCTGGCACGATACCGTTCCACTTGATCATTGCCGTCTCGTTTGATTTTGAACACCCATTTGCTCCCGATGGCTTTCCGACCCTTTGGAAGTTCAACAAGTTCCCAAGTCTTATTTCTATGTAGGGCTTCCATTTCTTCCCACATTGCTGTCATCCATTGAGAAGCATCTGAACTATTCAACGCTTCTTGAAAAGCTGATGGTTCACCTTCTTCTGGCCAAAAGACGGTATGCATCATGGCGAGCCATAACATAGTCACGAGTGCCACGATGGTGCCGTTATCGGACGTGTTGATCGTCGAACTTCTTCATCATTGACCTCATCCGGTTCTTGTTCTATGTGTTCTGGTTCTACTTGAAGAATCATCTTCTTGAGTCTTTCTCTCCAAGCGAGATAGCGATCTCTTTAGAAGTCTTTGTCATTTTACGCTCACTTTGTAATTCATTTTCTCGCAAAGACTACATCTCTCGCTAACAACAAGCTTGCGGGCGTTGGGGTCCCACAAGCGATACCCCTTGACATTGTCAAAGATAACCCAAGAATATACATTTTACGGATTTTGGATCCAACTTTGTTCTTTCTTGGGAGTTGTACATTACGTCGCAGGACATCCGAACACATGTAAAGAAGAATAATCTACGGTTTTCCTTTCCACATCTCCATTGGTGATTTCAAACCAATCATTGATGGCGATCGATTTATCACGTAATGTGCGCGATTTGATCGCCGCCCAAAAAGATTTGGCTAATCCTGCTGTTCTCAAAGATAGCTCTTGTTCTTTCTAGGAGAGTCCTGTTCATCCGCTCTGCTACACCATTCTTTGAGGTGTATGTGCAACATGCTGAATTGTCTCGTAATACCCTCTTGCTTGCGAATGATAGAAAGTTACCATCTACATATTCTCCTCCATTGTCTGCGTCCTCAAGCACTTGATTTTCTTCCCGATTTCAAGCTCTACTTGTGCTTTGAACTCCTTGAATACCGGAAACACATCCGACTTCTTCTTGATCCAGTACACCCACAATCTCCTGGAGTAATCATCAATGAATGATACAAAATACTTTGCTCCCCCACGGATGTTTACTGGTGACTCCACACATCGAGAATGTATCGAGTCTAGTATGTGTTTGCTTACGGTAGTTACTTTTGCAAATTTCAATCTATGCCGCTTACTTGTCACGGTACTCACGAGAAGGGTAAAGTTACCGCGTCTTGAGCGGGTAAGAAGCTGCGTTACGTAAGGACTTTTAAGCCACGTTCGACATATGGCCTAACTGCGATGCCACATCATCGCTGATTCTTCATGGCTCATTGATGCAAGCGATGCATCGGCCTCTTGTAACGTATCTCCCAAAAGCATGTATAGATTGCTTGTGATCTTTTCGCTTTCATCACCACAAGATTGCCCTTCACTACTTTCAAGATTCCACCTTCAATATGGATCTTGCAGAGGTCATCCAATTGCCCGATGGACAATAGATTCCTTTTCAAGCCCTTCACATGTCGTACCCCTTGTATCTTGCGAACAGTACCATCTTGCATCTTTATTCTAACAGTACTGATTCCAACGATTTCTAAGGCGTGATCATTTCCCATAAACACGGATCCTACCGAGACAGGCTCATAAGGACAAAACCAATCTCGGTGTGAATTCATGTGCCATGTCGCACTTTGAATCATTGTCGGACATCATTGAGCTTCCTTCCACCTTTAGAACTTGTTGCTCGCTATCTGAGGATTTCTCCATCATCTGAGGTACTTGCAACACAACCTTGCGAGGTTGATGCTTCTGAGGTCTTCTCTCCATTCTTCTTGTTCCAACACTCCTTCTTCAAGTGCCCTCTCATGCCACAGTTGTAGCATTTGAGATTCTTTCTTCTTCGAGATTTTGATCTACCATGATCTTGGCTCTCACTGGGGCCACGTTCTGTTGATCTGCTTCTCGTCATCGTTAAAGCTTCTGCTTGCTTCGAACTTTCTGACCTTTCCTCCTTATTCTTGTGCCTGGATTCTTCTTCAAGGATTGCACCGGCAACATCATCAAAGTGAAGAGTGTCAGCAACATTGTTGTTTGTAATGTTGATGATGAGTTGATCATACGAATCTGGTAAACTCTGAAGTAAAAGTTCTGCACGTTCATTTTCTGCTATTTTGAAATCAGATCTTTGTGGTTGAGCCAATAAGCGTGTTCAGGGTGTTAATGTGATCCGTCATTAATGTGGATTCACTCATTCGAAGAGTGTAGAGTTTCCTCTTCAAGAATATTCTTGTGTGAAGTGACTTAACCTCGTACAATTTGTTAAGTACATCCCAAATCTCCCTTGCAGTCTTTTTTCTGCAACACTTGACAAAACTGAATCCGCCATTGCTAGGTGCAAATTGGCAACAGCATTGTCATCATTCTCTTTCCACTTTTCATCAGTCATATCTGTGGGTCTACCTTCGATTGCTTCAAAGCAATTATCCTTCCTCAGAACTGCCGCTACTTTCAATTTCCATAGGGAGAAATTACTCCCATTGAACTTCTCTATCTCAAATTTTGCTGCCATGGTTGTACACGAACCGAACCGGATTACACTATTTCACCGCGTGAATGACAAGATATCGTGAAACGATGTATGCATTATCCGTATACGAGAACAAATCCATGTATATGTTAACAATTCTTTGTAAAGTATACACCTCCACGTGTGAATAGTAACTGTGTCTATGAATAGTACTATATACCGAAAAAGTGACTGTAGCCCGTAAAGAGTGCACCAAGTAAATTCCCAGGAAAGAGAGGTGTCGCTAAGCGTACTTAAAAACCTTGTCTTTTCTTAGCCAGAACTTTACTAGACATACACTTTTATACTACCACACTATTTCTGGCAACAATTCTTTTCTGATGTGGCAGATCAGACAATGCTGCAACCACAGAGCTGTTGGAATCAAGTGGATTCAGAAACAATAACCCTTAATTGTTTTGATGATAACAAAAGATTAAGAGAACAATTTATTCTCTAACATGGTTATAAGTGTGCAGAAAGTATTTATACTCAGATAAATTTGCTTCAGAAGACTTAGTGAAATCTTGAACTTCACTCATCAAAGTCCGGCTCTGGCTCTGATTCTTGGCACATACAATCTGGTTGGTCAACTCTCTGGTGCAAGTCAACAATACAACAGATTCCACTAAGTGCACTCCATGAAGACTTATTGTGCTTCAACAAGAATCTGCTATGTGATAGCCCTCTCAGCTCTGTATTGAAGAATACTTGATTCTGGTGAACAGTGAAGTCTTTGAACGAAGAGCTCTGATAGTGAAATTGAAGTACATTGTTATACGAGTTATCATTAGACAAGAAGAATGTCAAAGGATAAAATCATCAAGGAAACTTGTGCTTGAAGTGTCTACATTTTGAAAAGCTCACTAAGGACAAAGTTACTGACATTGCGTATAATACTCAGTATGCTTATCTCAGTCTTGAAAGTGACGTAACCTGCAAAAGCCAAAGTTCCAGGATCTGAAGCTTTGACCTCGGACAAAAAGAGACGTTGTGTCACAACGGCACTTTTTCAATCCTAGCTATATATCCTACCTCATACACTGAAGTGATTTTTTTTTTGGAGAACATAAAACGATTTTCAACATAGTTGTACGCAAGCTAGCAACTTGAATATTTTTCTGAGTAGTGAGAGCATCAACATCTATCTTCTCAAACACTACCCAATCAAGAGACAGTGAGCAATCAAGAATTCATCTAAGTCTCTGAGATCTTTGAACAAGGCACTTACTGTTTTATTCTTTCTTTAAGAAAGTTATTTTGTGCTAAAAGTATTTTCATTGTAAATCCTCTCTGAAGAGAGTTATCTCTATATTGTTTCAAAACTCTTATTTGAATCTGTACTTAGCTTGATGGTAGTTTGTATACCTTAGAGGCTCAACTGTACTGAGTCGTTCTAATAAGTTGTGAGTATAGCCAGTTGGTAGAAATATACTTTCAAGTGTAATCAGTTGATTATAGTGGAGAAAGCCTTCAGGGGAATGAAGGGACTAGACGGAGCGATCAGGGGATAGGGAACTAGTATAAAGTTCTGTCTCTCTTTCTTCTCTCTACTCTTTAGTCCTTGCTCAGTTCATTCAATAGTTTTATTTCATAAACGTTTGGATTTGCGAAAAGGTTTTTAAAACCCAATTCAAACCCCACTTTCTTGTGTTTTGCCACGTTGATTGGTACCGAGCTCGGCCTCTTGGTTGAGCACTTAACAGTGTGAGAGGAAAAGATCCTATACTATCCTATGGCAAGCAACGAACCCGGTGGTCACGTTAACCGTCCCCTTTGTTCACTTTGGATCTAACTATGACTCTTTGGAAAGATAAAGTGAAAAACTTTGAATCTCAACAGTTTGAACTTTGGGATATGGTTTGAAGCGATACAGAACGATTGACTCCAAAGAAATCCTATTCCTAGGAGTCTTGGGTGATGATCATAAAAGGAATATACCTTGCACCAAAAAGCAAGATACTTTCTTGTATGTGCTATCTACGAAAAAGAGTTTGAGAAATGTGGTATTAACAAAGACCTTAGAAGAAATTTGGGACTCACTTGGCTTTAGCCTATGAGGTACTTCCCAAGTACAAGAAACCAAGGCTAATATCTTGGTTAGACAATATGAACTCTTCAAGATGGAAGAGGATGAAAGCATCGAAACTATGTTTGGAAGATTTCAAACATTAGTTCATGGCTTGAAGGTTCTCAAGAAAAGCTATACTCTGCTGACCATGTTAAGAAAATCTTGAGATATGCACAAAGAGATGGAGACCCAAAGTCACGGCTATTCAAGAAGCCAAGGACTTGAATGAATTACGACTTG
Organism: Calophaca sinica; assembly: GCA_037113605.1. Taxonomy (NCBI): domain Eukaryota; kingdom Viridiplantae; phylum Streptophyta; class Magnoliopsida; order Fabales; family Fabaceae; genus Calophaca; species Calophaca sinica. The sequence continues at coordinate 77,211,120 of CM073734.1, forward strand.
AAGATCTTTTGAGTTCACTAAGAGCTCACGAGCTTGAGCTTGATGAAGAAGAACCTCCCAAGAAAACTAAGACCATTGCTTTAAAATCCTCACACAAAGCATCTACTTCTAAAGATCTCCCAAGTGAACTTGACGACAAAGATTCATCTGAAGAGAGTAGTGAAGATACTGACGATGAAATTTCCTTAATATCAAGGAAGATTCAACGCATGATGAAAAGCAAAGGAAGGTTTAGAAGAAAGTTCCCTAAGAAGGACTCAAGGGAAAAACACGACTCAAAAGAAAAGAAGTGTTACCAATTGACTTCAAACACAAGAGGGGGGGTGAATTGTGATAGCGGTGCTTATATAAAAAATTACAGAAAATAAATGACCGAATAATAAATAAAGAACAAAAATAAATAAAGTGCTTGAATGATAAAGAGACAGAGAGCAAAGAAGAGCACGCAGCAATTTATACAGGTTCGGCCACCAAACACCCCTGTGGCCTACGTCCTGTCCCCAAAGCAAACCACTATGGGATTTTCACTAAAACACTAGCTTTTAAATCGAGTTCAGCTAGAAACCTTTACAACTCTATACGAGCAATACGTTCAAGAGATATCACCTCTCTATGAACACCTTGGGATTCCTACCCAAAAGAAATGATTTTCACAAATAAAATGAGATGAGAAAGATACACTCAATAGTGCGGATATAACAAATTGAAGCTCAAATAATACAACTCAAATAATGTAGAATAAAAAGGCTCTCAAAAATTGTGCTCAAATAAGTGTGAGTGATGAAAAATATTTGTGAGTTTTAGCACAAAGAATTAAGCCTTGCGTTGTATTGTCGTGTTGTAAGAAAGAGCAGCGTTGTTTATTTATAGACCGATCGAGGAGCGTCTCACGCACTTAAAAAAATGTCCGTTGAGGATTTGCCGTTGAAGATTTGCGTTCGTTGATTATTAAAAGGATTTGTCGTTGCGGGAAAATCTGCCCGTTGCGTTTGAAATAAAGAAATTGAAAACACGGAGCGGCTCGGATACGACCTCAAGACGGCTCGGCCAGACGACCTCTGAAGACGGCTCGTGAGCGACCTCTGAAGGCTCGGCAGACGACCTCGCCACACAGCTCGACAGACGACCTCGACAAAGCTCGGCATACGACCTCTGAACAGCTCGGCAAAAGACCTCGGCACACGACCTCGGAACACAGCTCGGCATACGACCTCCTCATCAGCTCGGTTCTCATAGCTCGGCATGCGACCTCATCAGCTCGACACGCGCCCTCGGTACGCGACCTCATCAGCTCGACACGGATCATCAGCACGGCACGCGACAAGAGCTCGACAAGCGACCTCCTCAGCTCGACACGGAACCTCAGCTCGTCATTTATGAATATCATAAAATCACTTTTAGAATAAAATTCATTTTGTGTGTGTGTGTGATTTAATTTTAATTGAGAGCTTTTTATTACTACTTACAAATAGTCTTAATAAAAATAAATAAATACCCAAAAACCAAAGACTTGAGAAACTATCATTCTTGATACGCGTCTTGGTATTCTTTTCCACTTTTTGCACGGTTGACTATTTGCAAAGCTCCCTTTTGTCAATCATCAAAACCATCCTGTCAAGGCATGTATTCACAAGAAGGACTTCAAGGACAAAAGCCAAGTTACTTGCTATGAATGCAAGAAACCTGGCCACTACAAGTCAGAATGTCCACAACTTGAGAAATCAAGGAAAGGTGGCTTTAAGGGTAAGAAGAAGAAGAGTCTCATGGCTACATGGGATGATTCTGAGTCATCATCTGATGATGATGATGAAGAACAGGCCAACATGGCTCTTATGGCCAATATAGAGTCAGACAGTGAAGAAGAAGAACAAGAAGAGGTAGATTCTAACATTTCTTCTAATATTCAATTAGCCTTTGATGAACTGTTAGACGAGTCTTCCAAACTCAACAATGAGTATAAATCCTTGAAAAAGAGATTTTCAAATCTTCAAAAACAATTTCAAATACTCACTGAGGAGAATGAAAAACTCAAAACTGAAAACCACCGATTGGTGAGTAACAGTTCCAGCAGTAAGGAATCAGTAGAATGCAACTCTTCAAAATATGAAGAGGGATTTCAAAAATTTCTTGCTGAATGTGTCACACGTAGTAAACAAGCATCTATGATTTGGGGCGTAAGCCAAAATGGTAAAAAGGGTCTTGGTAACAAACCAGAAGACCCCACTTTTCAAAATATCCATCTGGAAACAAAGGATACTAATAATCATAGTATTTGTTTGCTTTGTACTTTCTGCAATCAGAAGGGACACATTAGAAGTGCATGTTATGAACTAAAAATGAGAAGGACAAGTCTCCTTCTAGAACTAACAAAGAGGACCCAAAAAGATTTGGGTACCTAAGGACAAGATTATCTATGTTGCAGATTTGCTTAGCAGTGAGTTAAGACACCGATCCTGGTTCTTAGGCAGTGGGTGCTCACGACACATGGCGGGAGAAAGGCGTATGTTCCAAGATCTTCAACTTAAAGAAGGTGGAAATGTTGGTTTTGGAGGAAACCAAAAGGTAAAATCATTGGTTGTGGAAGAATTGGTAAGAAATTTCTACCTCTATTGATAATGTTTTATTGGTTGTGGCTGAACCATAACTTCTTGAGTATAAGTCAATTATGCGATAGTGGTTATGATGTTGCCTTTAACAATAATGAATGTATAGCCAAAAGCAAAAGGATGGATCCATTTTCTTTAGAGCAAAGAGAAAGAACAATATTTATAAAATCAAACTTTACGAGTTGGTGATCAAAATGTAAAATGCTTTTGTCAATTGATGAAGAGCAATGGATCGGCACAAGAGACTTGGTCATGCTAGCTTGAGGTTAATCTCAAAGCTTAACAAGAAAGGACTTGTTAAAGGCTTACCAAATCTCAAGTACAAATCTGATGCTCTTTGTGAAGCATGTCAAAAAGGAAACAAACGAAATCTTCTTTTAATTCCAAAAATATTGTTTCCACCTCAAGGCCCCTTGAGCTTTTACATTTAGATTTATTTGGACCAACCGTAATCGCCTCTCTGCCTGGAAAGAAATATGGTCTAGTCATTGTCGATGACTATACTAGATGGACATGGGTAAAATTCTTAACCCACAAGGATGAATCTTTACGGTGTTTTACGTATTACGCAAACAAGTACAAAATGAAAAAGGTTTTTGTATTACTACTATTAGAAGTGATCATGGTGGTGAATTTGAAAATGAATCCTTTCAAAACTTCGTGAAGAAAATGGTATTTTTCATAACTTTTCATCCCTAGAACACCACAACAAAATGGTGTTGTAGAAAGGAAAAATAGATCTTTGCAAGAAATGGCGAACCATGATTCACGAAACAAATATTGCTAAGTACTTTTGGCGAAGCGGTAAACACTTGCATGTTACATTCAAAATAGAATCTATATTAGACCTATCTTGAATAAGACTCCTTATGAATTGTGGAAAGGAAGAAAACCCAACATTTCATATTTTCATCAATTTGGGTGTGACTGCTTTGTTCTCAATACAAAGGACAGTCTAGGAAAATTTGACTCTAAATCACATAGAGCTATCTTTTTGGGATATTCAAGGCAGCTCTAAAGCATACAGAATATACAACAAAGAAACATTAGTTGTTGATGAATCTATGCATGTAAGATTTGATGATAAAAAGCCCGACAATGATACGTCGAGCTAGATGAAGTTTTTGTAGATTTCTGAGATAAACAAGGAAACAAGAGTTGATATCACAAGTCTTTGACTACGGTGATGTTTACGGTGTGATCTCTGGTGAAGTCTCTGGTGCTGATTACGGTGATAAGGAAATAATCATATCGGTGGAAGTTCAAACCACATCACCCAAAGGACCAAATCATTGGTGAACCTAGTGATAAAGTCGAGAACAAGATCCTCTGCGAGAGAACACTCGACCTGGCCTTACTCTACGAGATAGAGCCAAAAACAATTGATGAAGCCCTTTACCGATGATGGTTGGATCATTGCTATGCAAGAAGAGCTAAATCAATTTCAAAGGAACGATGTGTGGAAGCTTGTGCATCCTCCAGGAGGACAAGTTAGCCATTGGAACCAAGTGGGTTTTGAAACAAACTTGATGAAGATGGCAAAGTGGTAAGGAACAAGGCTAGACTTGTTGCACAAGGTTACTTACAAGAGGAAGGTATTGATTATCTTTGAAACCTTTGCTCCTGTAGCTAGACTTGAAGCTATTAGAATATTACTCTCTTATCTTTGCACATCATGGCATTACTTTGTACCAAATGGATGTAAAAAGTGCATTTTTAAATGGTTTCATAAATGAGGAAGTGTTTGTGAAACAACCACCTGGTTTTGAAGATCCTGAGTTTCCTGAACATGTTTCCAAACTTAAAAAGGCACTTTATGGTCTTAAACAAGCTCCAAGAGCCTGGTATGACAGATTGAGTTCCTTTTTAATGTCAAATGGTTTTGAAAGAGGACAGTGGATACAACCTCTTTAGAAAATCATCTAAAAAGCATTTCATTGTAGTTCAAATTTATGTAGATGATATTATCTTTGGTGCTACTAATGAGTCTCTTTGCAAAGAATTCTCTAAGCTTATGCAGAATGAATTTGAGATGAGTATGATGGCAGTAACTAAAATTCTTCCTTGGCATTCAAATAAAACAATGTCAAGATGGAACTTATATCCATCGACTAAGTATGTGAAAGAACTCAAGAAGTTCAAGCTAGAGGAAACCAAACCTATGAGCACACCAATGCATCCAACATGTGCTCTTGGCAAAGATGAATCAAGTAAAAAGGTAGACCAAAAGGTATATAGAGGTATGATTGGCTCACTCCTCTATCTTACTGACCTCAAGGCACGATATTATGTTTAGTGTGTGCTTATGTGCAAGATTTCAATCGATCCTAGAGAATCTCACTTAATCTGCGGTTAAAAGGATATTTAGGTATCTTAAATGAACTACTAATCTTGCTTTGCTTTATAAGAACTCAGATGATTACAAGTTAGTAGGTTTACGTGATGTCGACTTTCTCGGAGGCATTGAAAGGAAAAGCACAAGTGGTGGTCGCCAATTTCTTGGAGCAAATCTTGTCTCTTGGTCCAAAGAAAAGACAAAGCACAATTGCACTATCAACAAAGCAGGTCGAGTACATATCTCGCCGCAAGTTGTAGCTCACAACTACTTTGGATGAAGTATCAACTTGAGGACTATCAGTTAAAGAGAGTAAAATCCCTATATCTTTGTGATAATACTCGCTATATGCTTGACTAAAAACCCTATTTTGCATTCTCGAGCCAAACATATTGAAATTAAACATCATTTTATTAGAGACTATGTTCGTAAAGGGATTCTTGAAATTAAATTTATTGATCTGCGACCATCAATAGGCGATATCTTTACAAAACCCCTTGCTGAAGATAGATTCAACTTTATAAGAAAGAACTTGAATTTCCTTCTTATAAAGGAATAGGTGTTTAATCTGAATATAGTTGACTCTGTTTGACTAAGATGACTCTGTTTGACAAGTTGACTCTGCGTGAATAAAGTTGACTATGTTTGACTAAGTTGACTCTGTTTGACTAAGTTGACTCTGTTTGACTAAGATGACTCTGTTTGACAGGTTGACTCTGCGTGAATAAAGTTGACTCTGTTTGACTAATTGATTCTGTTTGACTTGTTTGACTTGTTGACTCTGCTTGAGTGTGTTGGCTCTGTCGTAGTTAAATCTGTTGATATTCTTTTCATTAACTGCTCGTATGTTCATTACATATTGTCTCTGGAATCTTAAGTACACGTGTCTCTCGAGACTGGTTGATGCGTTAGTGATTGACATTTGCTTTTCTTGAGTCATAATTGCTTTTATCAAGAATGACAGCTTTCTTGCGCCTCTTTAACTTTGTGATTACACGTTTGAAAAAGACAAATTTATTTTCAAAAATTCATTTCAAAAATGGCGATAATGCTTAAACTTCTCAAACACGTTTATAACCCACTCACTCACTCACATCACCCACTACCCACTCTATCTCTCAAAGAGAAGTCTACACATTTACGAACCCTAAACCCCTTTCATCTTCGCACTGTGTTTCTCCGATTTCTACAATGGCTGCTCCACAACAACAACTACAAGTTCAAGTTCACGAAGAAGAGTGTGAAATGCTTATTTGGAAAATCTTCAACCCTCGACCTCAAAGTGTTGGTGGAACACGAAGTAAGGTTTGAGGATATGGCAAATGAAGGATACGACTTGAGCGGACTTCATTGACATGGGGATAATGGATTTCTTCTACATGACCAACTCGCCTATGAGAATCTGGTGAAGGAGTTCTGGACTTATGCTTGGAGTAAAGATAAGACCATTCTGAGTCATGTTCAAGGCAGGCGCATTGTGGTCACTCAGGACCTAATTGCTGAGGTCACCCATTGCCCTAATGATGGAGCGGTTGAAACCCCTGGTTAGGAAAAGGATGCTGGTGGCTGGGATGTTGTAAATGAGACTATTTATGAGAAGCCTGGAGGGATCAAGGCCGTGGACATGAAGAAACGAGGTTTCGAGCACTTTTCGAATCATCATGAATTGCTTGGTGCCAAATCGGCTCTGTGGATACTGTCAAGAAGACCCACAAGTTCATAATGTGGAATTATCAACCCAAAGCTAAGATCAACCTTCCACAGATGATTTTTGAACATCTGCGAAGAGACTTAATGTACTCCGTAAAAGGGAAAAATGTGAATATCCCTTATGGAAAGTCATTGTCGCGAATCATGCGAGAACCAAGGGCTTATAAATCTTCTTCAAGGTCTCAACACCTTGGAAGCGAGTGGCTTGCCCTGAAAAGCGATGGTGATTCCTATTCTCTCTTGAGACAATCTAAGGAGAATGGGACTCCTTTCCAAGAAGGCTATTCTGCAATTCAACAAGGTGAAGAAGGAGCAAGGAAGAAAGTTGTGAAGAAGGGAAGAAGATTGTGGTTGACTACGGTGTCTCTCTTGGACCAACCGGAAGGGTCACTCGAAGCACAGGCATTCACATTGCCTCGTAACCCCTCACCACTCTCCCGGTGAGACTGCATGCATGCCCTCTATGCTTACAGAGGAACAAGAAGAGAAGAAAATGGAGATTGATCAAATGATAAGGGAAAGGTTAGAGGAAACACGACTGTATCATGAAGCAAGCTTGGCTGCAGGCCTTGTCCAGCGTGAGACCTTTGCACCTCCAGTTCGTGCTCCTACCTCGACCACTAGAGTGGCTATTCTCGCCGAGCTCACCTCGATGTCTCCGAGGTTGCTACAAGGACCACAACTACAACAACAAGGACCACCTCTGTTGATCCCGCTTAGAAACCACCTTGAAAAGGATACACAAGGTTGAAGATGCCCTCGCCGCAAAAAGGAAGAAGGTAATTGATAAGGTAATTGATTTATTTGATACTACTTATCAACTGGTCTGTTCTCGCCGCTTCTATCGTTGTTGAACCCCTCCATCTCGACCCATTAATCCTATTCATGCACCCCACTTACACCACAACCGCCAAACCTCAATCCACAACCCTTGCCCAATCCAACACCCCAACTGTTTGCACCTAAACCAACACCTACTCCAAAACCCACACCACAACGAAACAACCACATATACCTACCAAAAGCCCTTGCCTACTTTACCCTCGGACTCTCTTCATCCGATGAAGATGATGTTGCTCCCTCGAGGACTAGACAAAGACCTCGACCACAAGTTCAAATTCCTATATTGAACCTTTAGCCTCTTTACCCCCAAATTCCACTATACCTCAAACTGAAACTACACCTCCATCATCTCCTCTACAAACCCAAACACCTTCACCACCTAAATCACCACCCAAACCAGCTTCTCCACCTAGACCCGCTTCACCCCCTCACCAACAACCAGACCTCAACATACCCTGTGAGACTGAGCCCATTTCTGAGGAACCTGAATCTGAGTCCAGGGTTCAAGAGTCTTCATCTCTTGAATCTGGCAATATGGTTATGTGTGAAGCTCAACCTCTTCGCATTTTGCAACCTCTCCCTGACTCCTCTTTCAGACTTCCCATAATGGTACCCTTCATGTCTCAACTGTTCTATCCTCCAAATTCTCCTCTCCAAGGAGAACCAGAATCTGTTGCAGAACCTGTAACACCTGAGGACGAGATCGACATCGTATTAGGACGACGTATCGAGACCTCGACCAAGACCTTGTGTCGAGATCCCGTGACTAGATCGTTTGCCGAGATCTTTTGTCGAGCTGATGAGACCACGTACACTAGTCACCGAAATGAGGAGGTCGGGAGTCGAGTTGATGAAGTCGCTGCATCGAGCTGATGAGGACGCAAGTCGAAATGAGGAGACCGCGTTCACGAACTCGTGTTAGAACTTTGTACATTTGCACGAGTACTCTTGTCGACATCGTGTCGAGATGACACCTCGTATTATTTCAACGTTACTCGGCGTTATTATTATATTGTTTGTAATTATTACATTGTCGCTTGTCGTTGACCAAGCGAGTAGAGGGTAATCATGAGAGGAACGAGTTAACGGGTAGATGATTATTGGGATTGGCATCTTATAGCTGGAGTTACGCTTTTACCCCTTTCTCGCCACCAGATACCACGCCAGTTTCACTCATTTCTCTTTTCTTCTTTCTTCTTCCTCCTTCTCGCTCTGTGTTTCGTTGTTTCCTTAAAAATCTTCATCGACGAAACCGTGAGTTCAATGAGATTCTGCACAAGATTTCTTCATCAATTTTGTTCATCATCAACTTCGACCCATATCTCGTCTGATCGACCATCACCGTTGAGGTATGAAGAACAGATTTTCTTTCATCCGTACTCTTGTTTAGCGCTAAATCTTCTTCCATTTTTAATCAGTTTATGCTTCCAAATCATATCAAATTGATGGGTTTTCTTCTTCACAATATTACCTATCTTTAACCGATTAATTGGGCTTGTAAAACAAAATTTCTTTCTCTCGCTTTTTCTGCAATCAGCAATGCCCGTAAACCCCATTTTTGGTTCGTTTCGATTTTCTGGTTTTTCGCTCGTTGCTTCGAATATTGTTGTTGTCGATCTTTACGTGAAGCATCGATAACTTTTCATGAATTACGATCGAAATCCCTAACTTTGTGTTGGAGGAAAAATATCTTTCAGTTCTTGAGTTTTATATATTTTCCGGTCAGGTTGAGTTTGGGGAAGAGAGAGCTAGATGTATTAGAACCATAGATCGATCCGAGTTGTGTTTGTTTTAGGAAGTCCGATTCCGAGACCGAGTGAATTCAATCGAGGTGTGCGGAAAGCGAATCCAAGGACGCGAAGCAGAATCGAGCGAGGATCAGACGTGTCGAGGTCGATCGAGAAGCGACGTATCGAAGTCGTTGTCGAAGTTCGTTGAAGACAGCCGTGTCGAGATCGAGTAAGAGAAGTCGTTGTCGAAGTTCTTTGAAGACACCGTGTCGAGGTCGTTGTCGAGCAGCATTTAACTTGGAGTTCGGTAAGGGCTACTTCTAGATATCTCTAAGGCTTTATTGTATAAGTCCTTAAGTAAGCGGCATTTCATATTCTATGTGGTTATGTTATTGTGTATGGAATTACCGATTTGTGTCGAGATGAAATGTTGTGATATGATTTAGTTTTGCATGTATTTAATATGTGATTGAATATATGTCGTGAAGTGTGTATTGCATGTTGAATTGCGTTTCTTCATGTCGAGCTTGCTCTTTTATTTGACATGCGGTTGAATATTTTGTGTTTAACTCCTGAATATCGTGATGCGGAATTGTTCATCGAGTGAGCGAGCTAGGTGAGTCGTATGACGCTTTTGAGCCGTGACCGGATAATCGAGGGTGCTAGGTCCCCTTTGTTTACGGGAGATTGACTAGACGTCGCCACGCTCACGGACCTGAGTTGATCGTCCTAGGGAGAGCGAGGATCCCAAGGCTGTTTGGACTTTCCGACATCTGATGCGGCGTGTGCATTCCGGAAAATTGTCGAGTCGAGAGAAAATGGAATTGTGAGTTGTGTCGAGTTTAGAGTGAGATGGTCGAGTCACGTCGGTGATTGTTATACTTTCTTGTTGCTTATATTTTTATGTCGAGCTTATCTTAACTTGTTGAGAAGTTGACCCTTTCAGTGGTGCCTTCAATCCATGACGGTTACCCAGGCGATGTCGAGGGCGCAGTAACTCGGCGATGAGACGATGCCGAGGAGGAGGTCGACGAGGACCCGAGTGACGACCTCTACCTGCCGTGATTGTTTATTTATTGGATGTTGGTTTTTCCGAGGACTGTTCTTGTAATTCTTTTATGTTCGAGGTCGTGACCAGTTTGGGCGATGTTATTTTTGTTGCTCTGAGGTAGACTGGTGGTCTTACTTTTGGAGCAGCCCTGCGGAGTTCAGGAAAGTACCCCAGGGGTATAATGGCTATTTTGAAGTTGTCGTACCTTAGGTGTATTTTCTTTGCACATTTGCTACTGTATTTTGTATACATTCTTATTTCGAGTGATATATATGTGTATGTTATACATGTATGTTTTATTTGAATTTAAGTCTTGTGTCTTAGTTGCACCATGTTTGAAAAGTTGTAATTACTCGATGTGCACGAGTTGGTTTTATATGAAAAATATATATCGCATTTTTAAAAGGCACAAGAGTTTTGTTTTTAAAACATATCTCATATAGGTTTTGTTGAGCTTGTTGTGTTGAGCTCGGTAACTCGAGCTCGGTATATTGAGCTCGGTAGCGGTCCGGAAACGGGTCGTTCTGTTGCAGAACCCGTGGGGGATGATACTATTGATCTCTCTGCTGATATGGCCCATGAAGCGGTTGTAATCTTTATTACGAATCGACTCGATGTAGAGATCATTGAGCCACCGCCACTTCTCCTCACCGCACCTGGACCCTCCGAGCCTGGTCTTGGGAACCAAGAATTGTGCCCAACGCTTTTCCAAATTTAATTGATAGCATTGAGTACTTCAAAGTCGCAAGATGCTGAGGAATATCGTTTCGGGGTTTCCTTGGAGAAGACAGATTGATGAAGTAGTCAATGATCTTCTTGAAGAAGATCGGTATGAGAACTGGGTGTCTGTGGAACACTTGGTTTGACAAGCACAGGCAAGAACAAGAAGAAAGAAATAGGAGATGGCATCTTTGCCCTGAAATGGAGAGTTCCTCCAAGAGAAGAGGTCAATGTTGTTTGGGAACCCGAACCTCCTCCTCCTCCTCGCCCTCTTACTCCTCCAAGAGAACCTGTAACACCTCCTCCCGATCCTCTTGCAATGGTTGTTCAACCATCCTCATCCGCTCTGCCTCTACAAGCCAATCAAGAGTGATACAGAAGGAAGTGTATGACAAACTTGTGGATGATAGCAACAAATTCAACAGGTTTATGGAAGCCTCTCAACAACACTCTGAATCCATCGATCGTAGGCTTGACTTGACTACTTTACTACAAAGAAGTTTTGGAGAAGATGGACAAGCCCTAGAAAACCTTAGGCTTTTTACCTTTTAGTTTTCTCCTTTTGATAGATTTGCTTTGAGTTTGTTTTTGTTTATTTGCTCACTCTGCTTTTATTTCTAATGAAATTTATTTATGACACTTAAAGTTTTCTCTTTATCTTTCTTTATCTTTGTTTATTTGTGATGTTCTTTATTTCTGTCTTAACCTTTTTGTCGATGACAAAAGGGGAGAAGAATATAGAGAGAATATAGAGAGTATAAAGCAATTGATGAACCTAGTGTATCAACCAAGTGTCATCATGCATACATTATGTGTTCCGATTAATATATTCTGTATGCTCTGAAACTTATATCTTTGTAATATCTTATGCTCTGTTACACTTAGAAATATTTATATATGCTTAATTCAGGGGAGCCTCTGAAATCATCTGAATAAATATTTTTATAAAGAAAAATTGTTCATCAATATATGTATTTGTCATCATCAAAAAGGGGAGATTGTTGGAATCAAGTGGATTCGAAACAATAACCCTAATTGTTTTGATGATAATCGCTCAACGTAACTTGAGAGGATGACCGGAGGAAGCAATGCGGTTGTGTTCGCGACGGATGGCGGCGGCGTGTTGGGTGGTGTACTGCAAACACCCGACGCCAAGTCGGTGTGCCGAGGTGAGTAAGAGGTGGTAGAAAGAAGATTACCTCGACCGTTCGACGCGGTCTTCTTTTAATATGAGTTGAGGACGGTTACTGTCGATGTGTAACCGTCCCGTGAAACCCGGAAGTCGGCATTAAATTCCTTTAATGCACAAAGCCGTTGGGTCGGCCACGGTGAGGGGAGGCGGAGAGGCACGCGGACGAGGTGGCAGCGAGGAAGGTGGATCGATGGCGAAAGAGATGCGTGAGTCTGGGTCTTGGATTGGGCCTCGGCCCGGTCACGAAACGATTACCCCAAGTCGCTAGCTCGAATGTCGAGGTGGAGACTTGTTGAGTTCGTTGATGTCGACGTTCGACGTCTTTGTTCGTAAGGAACTGCAAACGTCGTCGGGTCGTGCTTTGTTTATCAGTTCATTTGGGACCTTCGTGTTCCACCTCTACGGAGGCAGTTATCGACACGAGGCTTGACGTGCACGCGGTCTCGGCGCGAGGTCGATCTCTTCGAGCTCATGCACGCGGTCTTCGGCATGAGGTCGATCTCTTTATCAGGTGCTTGTGCCAACGCACAAGGCTTTATCACGGGCTCGTGTACGCGGTCTCGGGACGAGGTCGACAAGGCTTTATCACGAGCTCGTGCACGCGGTCTCAGCACGAGGTCGATCTCTTCATCAGGTGCTTGTGCCAACGCACAAGGCTTTATCACGAGCTCGTGCACGCGGTCTCGGCACGAGGTCGATCACAGGTGCTTGTGCCAACGCACAAGGCTTTATCACGGGCTCGTGTACGCGGTCTCGGGACGAGGTCGACAAGGCTTTATCACGAGCTCGTGCACGCGGTCTCGGCACGAGGTCGATCACTTCATCAGGTGCTTGTGCCAACGCACAAGGCTTTATCACGGGCCTGCACGCGCGGTCTCGGCAAGAGGTCGACAAGGCTTTATCACGAGCCTGCACGGTCTCAGACGAGGTCGATCTCTTCATCAGGTGCTTGCGCTAACGCGCAAGACTTTATCACGAGCCTGCACGCCGCCTCGTGACGCAGGTCGATCTCTTCATCAGTGCTTGCGCCTAACGCCAAGGCTTTATCACGAGCTCGTGCACGCGGTCTCAGACGAGGTCGATCTCTTCATCGGTGCTTGCGCCTAACGCACAAGGCTTTATCACGGGCTGCGCACGGTCTCGACGCAGGTCAATCACTTCATCGGTGCTTGTGCCAACGCACAAGGCTTTATCACGGGCTCGTGCATGCGGTCTCGTGACGAGGTCGACAAGGCTTTATCACGAGCTCGTGCACGCCGATCTCGACGCAGGTCGATCTCTTCATCGGTGCTTGCGCCTAACGCCGCAAGGCTTTATCACGAGCTCGTGCACGCGGTCTCGGCACGAGGTCGATCTCTTCATCAGGTGCTTGCGGCAACGCGCAAGGCTTTATCACGAGCTCGTGCACGCGGTCTCGGCACGAGGTCGATCACAGGTGCTTGTGCCAACGCACAAGGCTTTAACATGAGTTCGTGCACGTGGTCTCGTCATGAGGTCGATCTCTACATCAGATGCTTGTGCCAATGCACAAGGCTTTGATAATAAATAAATGCTGGTTGCGTATTTCTCTAATCATACTTCATTGCTTCACATTTATGTGTTTAGGATACATTTGTTTCAACTATAATATTTCTTCATCTTTGCTGCGTTCCAAGTTCTTGGAATTTCTTTGTCCTTGCGATGTCTCGAGGGTGTAGGCGTCGGTACTGTCTTTGCGACAATCTGCATGCTGCCTTCCCAATTGGGTGCAAGTTTCCCTTGTGTGGCGTTCTTCAGGCCAACATCACTCGTCAAGAACTAAGTCCCAGGCATGAATTCCTAGGTACAACACTTCGCTTGTATCTTGCCGCGATTTTCTGCTTTATCGCGACGACCGAGTGCCGCAAGCTCCTGCGATTCGCCAAGGAGGTCGAGTTCTTCTCGTATGCTCTGACAGTTGTCAATGCTACTCTGGGGATGCGAGGTTCTCCAACTAAGTTCCCCAATCTCGACAGGAATGATGGCTTCTGTCCCATATGTGAGACGAAAAGGAGATTCTCCTGTCGTCGAATGTGGAGTAGTTCGATACGCCCAGAGCACTCGGGGAAGCTCTTCTGCCCAGTTTCCCTTGGCCTCATCCAATCTTCGTTTCAGACCTCGTAAGATAACTCTGTTCGCGGCCTCAGCTTGGCCGTTCGTCTGGGGGTGTTCTACCGAGGTGAAGTGCTGTTTGATGTCGAGATCTTCCAAGGTCTTTCGGAATCCGCGATCTGTGAATTGCGTTCCGTTGTCGGTGACGACCACCCTGGGAATCCCGAACCTTGTCAGAATATATCTTTTGAAGAACTTAATCAAGTTCTTTGCAGTTATCTTCGCCAGGGGCTCTGCCTCAACCCATTTGGTGAAGTAATCTACCGCAACGACCAGGTATTTCACCTGTCCGGGAGCCATTGGAAAAGGTCCAAGTATATCAATGCCCCACCAAGCAAAGGGCCATGGTGATGTCAGGGATGTTAACTCTGTAGGAGGAGCTAAGTGTAGATCACCATGTCTCTGGCATTTGTCACATTTCTTCACGAACGATATCGCGTCCGCGTTCAGGGTCGGCCAGTAGTACCCTGCGCGGAGGATTTTCTTTGCCAAGGAACGTCCTCCAAGGTGTTGCCCACATATGCCTTCATGCACTTCAGCAAGTGCATATTGCGCTCGAGTATCGGCGACGCATTTCAACAGGGGGGTGGAGAACCCTCTTCGATATAAGATACCGTCGATCATAGAATACGAAGATGCCTTTTTTCGGATTTTTACGGCTTCCTTCTCATCATCAGGTAGCCGACCGAATTGAATAAATTCTTGAATCGGTGTCATCCAACTGTCGGGCTCATCGGGCGGATCATCAACGCTTGCCTGGGAAATCGCAAAGCAGAATTTCGGAAGTTTCCTCAGTACCTCGTCATAAGTGGGATCAACCACGGCAGTAATGCTAGGCTTGGCCAGTGTTTCTTGTATTACCGATCTGTTGTTTCCTGAGCTTCGTCTTTGGCGAAGTTTGGACAGAATGTCGCCTCGACGTTTTGTTCTCTCGAAGCGTGTACGATCTCCACTGAGGTGAAGTCGCCATTTTCTTCTTTACCAGGGCGAGGTATTTTTGAAGAAGTAGATCTTTAGCCTGGTATTCTCCACTTATCCGGGACACAACTAGGCGAGAATCGATTGAAGCTTTACCTCTTCGGCCAAGTCTCGAGCGGTGTGAGGCCGCTAAACACGCCGTACTCTGCCTGGTTGTTGGAGGTGGGAAAGGAGAATCCCAATGAAAATTCGACGACCAGCTGCCGTCGTTCTCGAGCAACAAACCGCCGCCATCGCTTGGAATTGACGATCCGTCGACATGGAGCGTCCCATTTGGAACAATGTTCGTAGCTCGAGGAGTCATCTCGCAATGAAATCCGCCAAGCACTGGGCTTTGATAGTTTGTCTCGGCCGAAAGTAACTCCGTCGGACAACTCAACCGACCACTTGATCATACGCCTGCCAGGTCAGGCTGTGTAGAATCTGTTTGATTGGTGGGTCGATTCGGACCACTATGGGATGTGCTAAGAAGTATTGTCTCAGCCGCCGAGCGCGGTTGCTATCGATGCGGCGCGACTTTCTCGATTTTACGGTATCTCACTTGGGCCCTGAAGTGCTTTGCTTATAAAATAGACCGGTTTACGGTCCTCGTCGCTTCGCGAATGAGGATGGCACTCGAGCTTCGTTCGACATCGCCAAGTAGAGATAAAGGACCTCCCTGGAGACGGCCTCGTCAACACCGGGCGGTTGGGATAGTATGCTTTACCTGTTAAGGCTTCTTCGCACTCGGGTGACCATTCGAACTGAATTCCTTCTTGAGTAAGCGGAAGAAAGGCAATGCATGTTCTGCAGATTTTGAGATAAACCTCGTCAAGGAGGCTAGCATTCCCGTGAGTCTGGATGTTTTTCTTTGACGATGGTTCTTTGATCTCTATTACTGCCCGACATTTATCGGGTTGGCCTCGATTCCCTCTCGGTTAGGTAGAAGCAGAAATTTTCGATTCGAACTCGAAAGTGCACTTTTCCTGGATTGAGCCTCATATTATGTCTTCGCATTTCAAAGAAAGACTTCTAAGATCGACGGCGTGGTCGACTTCTTCGTTGTTTTTACTATCATATCATCCAAATATACCTCCAAAGATTCTACCGATCCGTTGGCGAAGACTTTGTTCATCATGCGCCGATATGTCGCTCCAGCCGTTCTTAAGGCCAAAAGGCATTACGTTATAGCAGTAATTACCTTTATCCGTCATGAACGCGGTTTTTTCTTGATCAGCATGATGCATCGGAATCTGGTTGTACCCAGAGTATGCGTCCATGAAAGACAACAATTGAAAACCAGAGGAATTGTCGTCGAGTTTGTCGATATTAGAGAGGGGTAGGCGTCTTTGGGGCACGCCTTGTTAAGATCAGTGTAATCAACACACATTCGCCACTTTCCATTAGATTTCTTAACCAATACAACATTTGACAGCCAAGTAGTATATTTGACCTCCCTAATGAATTCAGCCTTAATTAAGTCTTCGACAGCTTTGGCAGCGGCTTCGGCTTTTTCAGGAGCTTGCTTACGGCGCCTTTGAGCTACCCAGCGAGCTTTGGGGTCGAGAGCGAGTTGGTGGCAGGCAATATCAGGAGAAATACCTGGCATGTCAGCAGCTGTCCAAGCGAAGAGGTCGGCATTGGACTTCAGGCACTCTGTTATTTGCAATTTGACCTGTTCAGGGAGATCGACACCAAGCTTCACTGTCTTCCCTGGGTCTTCTCCTAGTTGAACTCGGATGAATTCTCCATCAGGTACTGGTCTTTTAATCTTTTGGTGGAGCTCGCGGGCCAGGAGGTCGTCTTCCTGTATCTCATCCTCGAGCTCAATCCTGGCGTCGAAATCGGTGAGATTGGCGTCTGCGGCGACCTTTGCAGGATCAAGTTTCTTGGTCGAGGGAGTTGTTTCTCTTCCTTTTGCTCTTGACCTTCAAAGACAAAATATAACATCTCCTCGCAGCCTTCTTGGTCGGCCGATGGTGGCGACTTTGTCTTCGTCATCATGAAAACGCATTTTCAGGTGAACCGCCGAGGTTCTGACTCCTAACTCACCCGGTGTCGGGCGTCCGACGATGCGATTGTAAGCAGACTTGCATGGTAACACGATGAATTGGACCTTCACGGTTTGGAGATTGGTTGCTCTCCAAAAGTCACCATCAACTCCACATAGCCCAACGACTTTGTTTTCGAACCGTTGAAAGCGGTCAGTCGGACCGCACAGTGCGACGAGATCTTTTTCTGGTAGTTTCAAGGTTTTAAGCGGCTCGTAGAACATGATATCCGCCGAGCTCCTTGGTCTATCAAGATTCTTCGACGTCAAAGTTAGCCATATAGGCTTTCACCAACAGGGAATCAAATAGTTCGCCTTCCATTCACCAAGTCTTCGTCGTAAAAGGCTAGGGGTGGTCTTCCCTTATGCCGACTTGATGAAGGAAAACAAGAGAAATGGTCATCGCTTCTCTCAACTTTCGTTTCTTGAATTGATGCTCGCCTCTCCTTATCGGAGAATCCTCAGGAAATGACCATGGCGGCGGGAGGAGGACGGTGTCTCTCCTCGGATGCACGAATCGTTCGCCGTCTTTGCGTCCCAGAGCTGAGCCCTCCTTTGAGGTCGAGGTGATCTAGATCTAGACCTTCTATCTCCAAATCTCGGTTTCCTTTCACATATTTGGTCAACTCGCCTTTTGGATCGGTTGTTCTATGGCGTCCTTCAGGTGAAAACATTCATCGGCCTCGTGTCCGACACACTTGTGAAAGTGGCGATTACCTCGACTTATCAAAGCATTCGGCTTCTCTTTTCCCTTCTGGGAAATTTAATTCCAAAGCATCACGAATTCGGTGTTCGCAAGCACTCATTCAAGATGCGCTTAGGGGTAGTGTTCAAAGGGGTATATTCGTCGTATCTCTTTGGACCCCGACTTTCCTTCTCCCTACGCGACTGTCTTGGCGTTGTCCACCGCCTTCCTCCTGGTTTTACCTTTGGCTTTTGATGCCATCAACTTCTCTTCGTAATTCATGAATTTCGAGCTAAGCCAGGAACTTCGGTCAGGACCTCGGTTTATCGACACCAATGTCGACATGAATAAACTTCCTTCGACCAGGCCTTGCTCTAGCAAGTATAGTTTCATCTCGTCGAGCATTTTTTCACCAAAATGGCTTCTTTGTTGAAACGCTTCGACATAGTCTACGATAGACTCACCTTTCCTCTCTTTGAATCGCGGCTAGGATCGCTGTCGACTTGGGTTGGACTTTAGATGCGGTGAAATGTGCGAGAACTCGGTCGGCGAACTCACCCACGATCCAATGGAATTTCTCTTAAGAGTGCGGAACCAAGACAAGGCCGACTTCTTGAGTGAGGAAAGATCCTGCACTTTATCGGCCTGGGCGCCTTATAGTCCATGCGGATGTCAAAGCGACCAACATGTTCGTTTGGGTCGGTGGTCCCGTCAGAGGAGTCCAACGAGGGCGTTTCGAAGATGCCGGAATCGGGAATCTCATAATCTTAGACGTAAAAGGACCAAAGGCCTTGCACGTGTCATTTGTGTCATCGCTCTGAGAAGGGGTTGATGAGACAGAATGAGCACGGCGGCGGTGAGAGGTGCGGCCAGGAGATTTTACTCGCCGCCTAGAGTGGCCGAGGCTCTTCTTGGGGAGTGTCGCCGCTCGTGGTGGTACCTTCGCGATGAGGCAGCGCGTCGAGAAGCGGCGATGGCGCTGATGGAGAGTGTGGCATATCGGATTCAGGAGAAAGACTTACGGAAGAAACTCTTCTGCGGTGTGTTTGCTCATGTCTTCCGTTTTGAGGCAAACGGTCTCAGATCTGTGGCGCGAGGTGGAGTACGATCCATGCGAAGTGTTACGACGGCTTGCTCTATGCCCAGAGCGGTGTTGAGTCGTGCCTCGGTGGTGGTGATGAAACGGACCTGAGATTTTCGGATTCCTTCGATCTCCGAGGAGAACGAAACACGATCTTCTCTGTTGTCGATCTGTGGCAACGCTGAACGGAATTTCCTTCGCTGATTCTCCATTCGATCGAGACGTTGATTACGAGCCTGCATCGGCGGCATGGCCCAATGAATTCGCGGAACTTCGCGAATGAGAACGGCGGCGATCTTCGTTCGACATCGGTTTGAGTAGCAACGATCGGAACGGCGTCATGCTGATGTGGAGGTGGAAGGTTATTCCTCTGTCCCTCGTACTCATCGATAAAATCAACAGGTTCATGGTGAGGTGGTTCGAGATCTGCGTTTGCAGGAGGGGAACTGCTAGTCGCGACTTGATGCTTCAACCGGTCATCGCCGAGTGAAGGCGGAGACTTCGACAAAGAAAATGAAATCAGAAACGATTCCCCATAGACGGCGCCAATGTTCTGAACAGAACTTCAGAGGATGACCGGAGGGAAGCAATGCGATTGTGTTCGCGACGGATGACGACGGCGTGTTGGGTGGTGTACCTGCAAACACTCCGACGCTCAAGTCAGTGTGTGTCGAGGTGAGTAAGAGGTGGTAGAAAGAAGATTACCTCGACCGTTCGGCGCGGTCTTCTTTAAATATGAGTTGAGGACGGTTACTGTCGATGTGTAACCGTCCCGTGAAACCCGGAAGTCGGCATTAAATTCCTTTAATGCACAAAGCCGTTGGGTCGGCCACGTTGAGGGAAGGCGGAGAGGCACGCGGACGACGTGGCATCGAGGGAAGGTGGATCGACGAGCAGAAAGGGCCTGTGAGTGCTGGGTCTTCGGATTGGGCCTCGGCCCAGTCCGGAACAATAACAAAAGATTAAGAGAACAATTTATTCTCTAACATGGTTATAAGTGTGCAGAAAGTATTTATACTCAGAGAAATTTGCTTCAGAAGACTTAGTGAAATCTTGAACTTCACTCATCAAAGTCCAGCTCTGGCTCTGATTCTTGGCACATACAATCTGGTTGGTCAACTCTCTGGTGCAAGTCAACAATACAACAGATTCCACTAAGTGCACTCCATGAAGACTTATTGTGCTTCAACAAGAATCTGCTATGTGATAGCCCTCTCAGCTCTGTATTGAAGAATACTTGATTCTGGTGAACGGTGAAGTCTTTGAACGAAGAGCTCTGATAGTGAAATTGAAGTACATTGTTATACGAGTTATCATTAGACAAGAAGAATGTCAAAGGATAAAATCATCAAGGAAACTTGTGTCAAGTGTCTACATTTTGAAAAGCTCACTAAGGACAAAGTTACTGACATTGCGTATAATACTCAGTATGCTTATCTCAGTCTTGAAAGCGACGTAACCTGCAAAAGCCAAAGTTCCAGGATCTGAAGCTTTGACCTCGGACAAAAAGAGACGTTGTGTCACAACGACACTTTTTCAATCCTAGCTATATATCCTACCTCATACACTGAAGTAATTTTTTTTTAGAGAACATAAAACGATTTTCAACATAGTTGTACGCAAGCTAGCAACTTGAATATTTTTCTGAGTAGTGAGAGCATCAACATCTATCTTCTCAAACACTACCCAATCAAGAGACAGTGAGCAATCAAGAATTCATCCAAGTCTCTGAGATATTTGAACAAGACACTTACTGTTTTATTCTTTCTTTAAGAAAGTTATTTTGTGCTAAAAGTATTTTCATTGTAAATCCTCTCTGAAGAGAGTTATCTATATATTGTTTCAAAACTCTTATTTGAATCTGTACTTAGCCCAAGAAGGGTCAGATACCTTAGAGGCTCAACTGCATCTGAGTCGTTTCTAATAAGTTGTGAGTATAGCCGGTTGGCGTAAATATACTCTCAAGTGTAATCGATTGATTATAGTGGAGAAATCCTTCAAGTGAGTGAAGGGACTAGACGTAGCTATCGTGTGATAGTGAACTAGTATAAATCTGTGTCTCTTTCTTCTCTCTACTCTTTATTCCTTGCACAGTTCATTCAATAGTTATTTTTCATAAACATTTGTATTTGCGAAAAGGTTTTTTAAAAACCCAATTCAAACCCCCCCTTTCTTGTGTTTTTGCCACGTTCAAGAGCATACTAAGAACCAACACCTTCCTAAAGTGACGCAGCGGAATAGTATCACCAACCTTGGAGCTCTGATACCACTGTTAGGTACCAGAGTATCGGAATGGTGTCGCACAACTAAAATAAGAGACGAGAAAATAAGGAAATGAACACACAAAATTTACGTGGAAAACCCTCAACAAATAAGGGAAAAACCACGGGGCAAGACCAGAAGAATTTCACTATGTGGGAAAATATTACAAGAATACCTCTCACAAAATACCTCACAAATACTCTCACAATACTCTTGTTGAGTATAAGAAATAATAAAAGAGGAAGAAGAGAAATGTTTGGGATGATTTAAAACATCACACCTTGACCTCCTTTTATACACTACAAAGGGGCCAACCAAACAAAATCCCACCGATGTGGGACTTGAGGTTCAACACCAAACGCATAGGATGTTCGTTCCAAATACTAGTAACCAAATAATCGTCCCTCAAACAGTGCAAAATGTCTTCCACTGGTGGGAGCATAGACTGCAACTAGCATTTTCAGAGAAGTCTCTTCTAAATCTTTCATGATTTGTGAGGAGGGAACCACATCGAGGAAGGTCTTGATCCATTTAGGACCCTTCAAACCCCAAACCACCTGGAATAAATGGGCTTAAGAGTTTAGACTGACTGCAAGAGGTGACAAGCGAAGAGTAGGCAGAGGAAACTGAGAAAGATCCATCAATATTGGTTCCTTTCCCGGCCAACACATCATCAAAATTCCCTCTAAAAGGAGGTTGTAAGGTTCTCAACCGATTACAGAATTGAGGGAGCTCCCTGTAGTTAAGGCGTGAGATGTAGTCACGTAATTGAGACATTCACTTTGCGAAATGGACAGTTTCGTTTTGCAAATAGGTATGTATCCAAAACCTCATTTTCACATCCTCTTCACTTGTAGACCTCTTCTAAGCCTTAATATTTTAAACACATACTTAGGTTCAGAAAATATGGGATGTGACAACACCCATTGAGTTCTAAAGGTTATTATTTAATACTGACATTTCTCACAATAACACACTCCTCTGCATGATATGTCCTCTATATATGTGTGTGTGTCACCTGCTATAATAATTCTAGTGTTCTTTTTTTTATTTACTTTTATATTCTTAGAAAATTCATCATAACTCTAATTGTTTTTATTAATAAGTACTAATTTAAGTTTAAATATTTTTATTTTACTTGTAATAAATAGTTAAATATAACTATTCTAAAATTTGAGCTCTAGGTGCTATATTTTTTTATTAACGAACTACATAAAATTCCTATGATGATCAATAAATTAGCAAATTAATTTTTTTAATCCAAAATAATATTTAAAAACTTAAGGGCGTTATAGTCCTATTCATTAAAATCCATCTGCTCCCCTCATGAACCAAAGGTTATCTGAGTTCACTTTCCGAATTACAACAATGTCGGCATTGGATTTCAACGTAATTCTGCTGCTCTGCCATTTGTCTCTTATTTTTACCTCATCCACTACCATTACTCGTATCGAGGCCGTTACACCTTTTCTCGACGTTTCTTATCTCAATCGGAGCAGTTTCCCGCCAGGCTTTGTATTCGGGGCAGCATCCTCGGCATACCAGGCATCAATCATCTTTCAACTCCATTACTGCTTATTTCAATTAGCGTTATATATGTACGTACAATGTAGAAGCCAAGAGATTTAATTTTGTGTACTGAGTTTTAGGTTTCACGTTTTTTGAATTTGTAGTATGAAGGTGCAGCAAGGGAAGGTGGAAGAGGACCGAGTATATGGGATACTTTCACTCAGAAATATCCAGGTTCTTATGAGTACTACTGGTTCCATTCACTTTAGTGCAACTTGCTAGCATTTCCCCCAATGATGTATTTAGTTCTGCAACATAAAGTAGTTGTTGATTTGCTATAGACTTGTAGAATTTTGGGTCTCCAGAGTGTAATTTTGGCCCCTGATTACACTGGGCCAAATAAGCTGTGGCTTGCTTTAACTATAAATTGCCTAGTTACATGACATGTATAATTTCCTCATATTATCAATCAAATGGTATGCAGAGAAAATAAAAGATGGAAGTAATGGAGATATAGCTGACGACTCATATCATCGGTATAAGGTATGCTCCAAATTTTAGTACTACAAAGGTAACTTTTATATAAATTAAAAAATATATGTAACATATGTGTAAAGCTGTGATAGACTGGTCTACATATTTTAGGATGATATTGGAATCATGAAGTATATGAATTTGGATGCTTATAGATTCTCCATTTCTTGGTCTAGAGTACTTCCAAGTAAGTCATATTTTTTGTTAATATTCCAGTGCTGATAATTTATTTTCTTGGTTCGTGTTTCACAGTAACCATTGTCAATTTCCTATCAACTATTTGCAGAAGGAAAGCTTAGTGCAGGTGTAAACCCTGAAGGAATAAACTACTACAACAACCTCATCAACGAGCTAGTGGCTAATGGTCATAATTCATCAATAATTTATTTAACTCTTTACATTGTATTAGCATCATATCTATGCGGTTGTTAATCATAGATAATCATCGAGAATAATGCAGGTATGGAACCATATGTGACCATTTTCCATTGGGACCTTCCCCAAGCCCTAGAGGATGAGTATGGTGGTTTTTTAAGCCCTCGCATTGTGTGAGTAACACCAATTTTCTATCTAGAGCTATTTCTGTTACTATAAGACTGTTGAGCGAAATTTTAGTGAATCTAATTAATTGATGAACATATATAATTCGTGATCTTGCAGAGATGATTTTAGGGACTATGCTGAACTTTGCTTCAAGAAATTTGGTGATAGGGTGAAACATTGGATTACTTTGAATGAACCAAGGAGTGTAAGTAAGAATGGCTATGCAAATGGAAGGTTTGCTCCAGGTCGATGTTCTGATTGGCTAAAACTGAATTGCACAGGCGGTGATTCAGGGACAGAGCCATATTTGACTTCGCACTACCAACTTCTTGCTCATGCTGCTGCTGCCAAACTGTACAAGACCAAGTATCAGGTCCTCTGTATTCTCAAACTGTTTTAAATTACAAAATGCTTTTTCAATTCGGCAGTGAATCTTGAAGTCCTGAAATTTAAATAACATGAGACTTGAACATCTCTAATAGAAGGGTCAAATAGTACAAAACCATGAGCAATTGCTTTTTGGTGGCGGACCATGCTTTTTTAAAATGTGAACTTATTGAACCTGTTACTAACTAAACAACCAAAATTTTGAAATTGTGTATGCAGGCATCTCAAAAGGGTTTGATAGGGATTACCTTAAACTCTGACTGGTTTGTGCCAGTTTCTAAGGAGAAATCAGATCGTGACGCTGCACGACGAGCCCTTGATTTCATATTTGGATGGTAAAGGTTAAACTTAACTATTCGTACCTCAATTATAACAGAGAGATTATATTAATTTTTGAGAATATGATCATAACATGATTAATGATGTACCATTCCACTTAGTAAGAAGACTGTGGACCAACTACATCATATACATGTGCAGTTATCTGATTTAGTTGTGACTGTGAAGCAAAGCATTCCCCATTATTGACCACTATTAGTGGATATACCACTAAGATTGGTGTGCTGGTACTCATTTTAATGTGGGGTGATTTGTGTTGTTTACATAAACTATATGTCTTCTCAGGAACCTGTATAAAATTGAAGGTAAACTTCATAACCTTCATATGATTTCGGCTCACTCTATTTTTCGAATTTAAAAGAAATATAGTCAGGTATGATTAGCTGAATTCAAATGCAGCTATGTGCCATTTATGCAAAGTATTAGGAAATCAGATAAGAGTATTTCAATACTTTTATTGCATCTGCATCTTAAATTTTGCATTTTGATTAGGTATATGGAGCCACTCACAAAAGGTGAGTATCCAAAAAGCATGCGATCTATGGTGGGAAAACGTCTACCAGAGTTCTCCAAAGAAGAATCCAAGCAACTTAAGGGGTCTTTCGATTTTCTGGGCCTAAACTACTACTCTTCCTTTTATGCTGCTGATGCACCTCACCTACGTGGTGCCAGACCAGCCTTACAAACTGATGCTCTTGTTAATGTTACAAGTAATTATCAAATGATTCAAATTGATTACATGCTTGCACCAGTTAATTCAGTTCTAATGTATGGCCGAACAGAATTGGAAGAAAACATATTGTACTTGCTGTGAACTTTATATGAAAGTATGATTTATTTATTTTTTTTCAATGACAGATCAGCATGACGGCAAGCCCCTTGGTCCAATGGTATGTATGTATTTCATCATTTCATTGGCAGCTAACAGTTACATATCAATGCTTTTCATTTGCAACTTTTTTTTTTGGCTCCAAAAGATTATATCGAAAATATAAAGATAAGTTTATTTATAATTTATATGCAGGCTGCTTCTAACTGGTTATGCATTTATCCGCGAGGATTTCGACAACTGTTGCTTTTCATCAAAAAGCAGTACAACAACCCCGTAATTTACATTACTGAAAATGGTAATAGATCTATTATATTTCGAATGTTTTAAGATATTAGGTGCACACTGTAATATTAACAAAGCTAATGAAAATATAACAAAATTAATTGATAGGTTATGACGAGTTCAACGATCCAACACTATTACTAAAAGAATCCCTTATAGATACTTACAGAGTTGATTACTTTTATCGTCATCTCTATTATCTTCAAACTGCAATCAGGTAAGTAATGCTTTATCAGAAGAGCCTCTAAGCCTCTAATTATTGATCTGTAGGTTTTGTGCATATTGATTCACAGTTATTTTATTCCTATGCATGTTTTCTACCCTTCCTTTTTACATTTACCTTTTATGCGAAAAAAGGAGAAAGAAAATGGGAGGATGATTTCTTTCTCTTTTCAAGTGTAAAAGGAAAGTGTAGAAAACATGAATAGGGGTGACATTTTCTTTTGTTAATTCTTTTGCTTTTATTGACCTTTATGTATGGAAGGGATGGTGTGAATGTAAAGGGATATTTTGCATGGTCATTGTTGGATAACATGGAATGGGACTCTGGCTACACTGTGCGATTTGGACTCGTCTTTGTGGATTTCAAAGATGGTTTGAAAAGATATCCAAAACTCTCGGCGCATTGGTTCAAGAATTTCCTCAATAAATCTTAGACATATATTCGGCATGGTTCCAAGAAAAACTGGTACGATTATATCAACTTAGGATTAGAAAGAAAAGACATGAAAATAGATCTACTGGAAAATAGAGGAATTCAGATTTAGTAGAGCACTTCTTTTTCACCGTCTTTTACCCCAATGAAATTATACTTGGTGCAACTGTCAAACATGCATAAGAAGAGTATGTGAATTTTAGCCTATGGAGTCACAGTGGAAGTGTCTTCAGTGCAGAAGCCAACACTTGTAGCTTCAAGATAACCGTGAGTTTACAGGTTTTCTACCGTGATTCCAAACACCCTAAACTTTGCAACACATTCCGCTCCTATCTTTATAGCCTTTCCCTTTTCTGGGGGTTTCTCAAGCTGTGTTTCAGTAGCGATCCTCTCTTTGATCCAAAAGATGCGACATTCTCTGTTTTCCATATATGATGGTTGTTGCCTCGTTGGTCAATTATATTAGATGGTTTGCCCGTGCTTCGCAAGTACAATATATTAATATGGTAAATACTAATCAAGTAATTTGGTTAAGAAATTAACTTTTTAAAATTATAATTTTTGAGATTAATGTATTCAATGTTATAATTTTCAAAAAACTCTATATTTGTTTTCTTAGAACACTTGTTCTTAACACCTTGATAGTTTGTATCAAAATCTATATTTATAGTGCTTCACACAACTAATTAGTTACTCCCTCCGGTCTCATATATAAGAGACAAATACACTTTCTAGGTTCATTAAATAACTGATGTATCTGGTCTATATTAGACCAGATACATCAGTTATTTAATGAACCTAGAAAGTACATTTGTCTCTTATATATGGACCGAAGAGAGTATTAACTAATTAACTAACTCCCTTTTAACTAATATGTACTAACTAACTCTTTTTGAATTAACCCTAACATTATGTTCAATTCAATATTCAATAGTTTTCGATACAAACGGTAAGGAATCATAAATTCATATATCAAAAAATATTGACAATTGAGTCCTCACCATTCTAAAAAATAATCTTAAACTATCTTTTTGGTCTCTTATCTTTATTTTAGGTTTTAGTTTAGTACACTCTTTTATTTTTTTTGTTTCGCAATGGTCTCTTGCCTTACAAAAGTTTTGTCAAACTAGTTATTCCGTTAGTTTCGTTACTAACGCAGTTAGCTTGGCTTATTTTTTGTCCCATGTTATCTTTATTTTTGTTCAAAAATGGTTCTTATTTTTTATCTTTTTGTTCTGAAATGGTGTCTTATATTTATTTTTTGTTTCGATTTAGTCCAAACATACTGCCAGATAAGTTAACGTTAAAGACATTGGTAATATTACCAACGAAAATGATTATTTTGTTATAACTTTTATAAGATAAGAGACTATTTTGGAACAAAAAATAAAATTCAAATTCAAATTGAAACCTAAAATAAAGATAAGACATCATAAATATAGTTTAGCCAAACAAAAAAAAATCATTCATTCATGAAACAAAAGGATCATATTTTGACTACTTATGTTGATGCACATATTTTTTGTTATTTGTATTATTTATTTAATATTATTAATTATTAAAAATTGTTTTGTTCAAAAAAAAAAACTTCAATGGAAAGCTATAATTTCCTCAACAAAAAGAAATGGAAAGCTATAATTCCTAAACACATGATCAGTGTTTGAAAACTCGTTACTATATTAAATGATCAGTAATGTGCAAGATCCTGGGCCAGGAAGGCAGGAATGTCCCTTTCCCTTCCTTTATTATTATACACTCAATGTAGACTTAATTATAAGCAAAAATACCTATTTTTACATTTATTAATATAGTAGTTAAGTACATTTAATTTTTTTGATTTCATGTAAAAAAAAGAAGAAAATACATTTACTAAACTACCCTTAATTAAAATGATTATCTTCTCACAATATTAATGAATTAAATTAATAAAATTTTTGGAATAATAATATTAAATATGGGTAGATTAGTTGACATTTGCTTATATTTGAGTCCATCAAACATAAACATTTTTTTGCTTATAATTGAGCTCGGAGGGAGTACTAAACTAGACATGAGACCTGTGCTAAGCACAGGCTTGAAAATCTTGAAATTTTAAATATTTTACAATTTATAATTACAATAGTTTTGCTTCGTAATCTCAATACATTTGTAATAAAATTTACAAAAGATATACCTCTATATTAAAGGATCATATTTTTTTTTGAAATTTAACGAGGCCTAAGCCCAAAAGAGATTACACGGAAATTAAACGGGGAGTAGCAACTCCCAACAAATTAGCAACAACAATATGCTTCAAACTATCTGACGGCTCCACAAACAATTGAAGACCAAAATCTACTTGACAACACAAACTAGCAAGGTAATTTGCAACCTTATTAGCCTCTCAATAAACATGCTCCACTTTAACCTGTCAATCCTCAGAAAGGAGAGCTTGAATCCTTCGAACTAGCCCCCAAGCCTGCCCACTTCTTGAAGCACCATTCTTCAGACATTGCACAGCAATAGATGCATCCATGTGAAGCTCAACTTTGGCAAAATCTCTCTGCTTGGCAATCTCTAGACCAGTAAAAGCACCCCATAACTCAGCAATATGAGCATTAGTGGCACCAAGAAATCTAGAAAAACCACACACCCAATGCCCATCCTTATTCCTTATGACACCTCCACAACCAGCGCTACCAAAATTCTCCTTTGCCGCCCCATCTGTATTGATTCTGAACCACCCATCAGGAGGCAGAACCCACCGAACCAAGAGCTCAGCCTTGCTGCCCAAAACACGATGCACATTCAAACTTTGCCCATGCAAATAATATCCCACGAGTTGCATGATGACACTAGAGGGGTGAGTGGGTCGCACATACTCAGCATCATGCACCTCCTTATTCCTCCAAAACCATAAGAAATAGCAAGCAGTGATCCAAATACAGCTCCAATTTTCACCACTCATAAGATGAACCTTTGAACTCATGTTAAACAACACCCATTGCTGAAAATCTGTTGCAAAAAAAAAAAATCAGCTCGGTACTCCAAAGGAAGGAGATGAGTCCACAAAAATACAGCCTTCGAACAATCTCTAAGCACATGGGGAATGGTTTCTGCAACTCCTTGACAATGATGACAACTAGTTTGACCATGGTTCCATTTCCTACACATCACCTTGGTCGGGACTCTACCATGCAGGAGCTGCCACGTGAAACACCGAATCCTCTCCGACACCACCAACTTCCACACTTGCTTCCAAATAGCATCAGCTTCCAAATCATCAAAGCCACTCAACATATGATAAGCACTAGCCACCGAAAAATGGCCATTACTCTCCCCCGACCAACACACAATATCAGGATCGCAATGCCTAGAAGGAGTGGGGATAACAAGCATTCGATCTAGGAGGTCATGGGAAACAAAATTTTGCAATAACGTAAAATTCCACTCACCTTCTGCGTTAACAAGGTCAGCGACCCGCCAATCCAACATGTGACTAGGAATACTATCAGTATCATATTTTGACTACTTATGTTGATGCACATATTTTTTTGTTATTTTTATTATTTATTTAATATTATTAATTATTAAAAATTGAATATTTTTCAAAATTTATTTTTTATTTTATACAAAATTTTGGTGTAAATAAATATATATAAAAAATCAAATAGTTATAGTAAAAACTTTAATTTTAATAACATCGAGAGGGATCTGGATTCTGTAAATTTGCATTCCCTGCATTTAGGCAAAGTGGAAGGGTGTTTAAATCTTTATCATTACTCATCAACTTCCTCTTCAAATTTTCTCTCATCTGAATTTAGCCTAACTCTAAGGATTGGAATTTAGAGATTCTGAAATGCAGGGATCCAAATCCCACTGAGAGAGTACAACAAAGATGACAAGTGAGTGAATTCCAAAAAAAAAAAAAAGAGTCAAGTGAGAGAACATCTTTAAACAACAACAAAAATCTTCATTTCAAAGGAAAAAAATTATTAACCAGCTCATTGTGCACTCTAAAATGTTCTAGATGAAGGAAAAAAGGTTAAATTTTTAAATTTAAAAAAAACTGACTTTATATTATAAAAAATATATCAACCAACGTGATAAAAAAAATACATAAACCATCAATCCCAATGGGTTGGCCCAGTGGATCATGACATGACTTGTATCCGATATGTCGCGGGTTCTAGTCTCAACTAGTCACTTTAGGGTGAGATAAATATAATTATCTTCGTAAGTGCTCAAAGAGTCAGGAGGTCTTCCCTACCTTGGATTAGCGCGCCACCCTCTCACCCTAAATTTTTTATATGAAAAAAAAAAACATAAATCACCTCTCCTTAGGATCTTAATAACCCATAAATGTTTCCCTAAAAAAAAACATAAATGTTGATGGACGCATGGAATGAAGAGAATTGCAAGAGTGCATAGGCATTTCCGTGGTGCATACAAAATACAGGAACCCGCTGATGTTAAATTTTTTAGAAAATGCTAATGAGTGTCCTAAGGGTACTGGTTAAGAAAACAGATATAGAAATATTGTGTTGAAAAGTGAAATAGTAAATTTTTTGGAAGTTTAAAATTTGTTTTTTCCAACATAAAACTTCTATTTTTTTGCTTCTTTAACTAATATTCTTAGGGTACTTGTTACCCAGACCCAAATTTTTAAATCTAAAAATTTAACAAAGACTGACATTTCAGTCAAAAGTAAAACAAAGACCGGCCTTATTATTATTATTATTATTATTATTATTTTGAACGCAGACTGGCGACTGGCCTTATTATTATAATAAAATATAGAATATTATATATTGGACCACCGTTCGTCGATTATTGATGGAACAGTAACATAGGTACTGTGGCGCATTGTAGCAACTATAGTATCGCAACTTACGAGAATTTTATAATCAACTATATTATATAAAATAAAGTTTTATTTAGTGAGATTATGCCACGTATTATTTTCATATATTCATCTATTTTTTCTCCTAAAATAAAATTTAATTTTTAATTATTATTATTTTAAGATAGTCATTATTAGATTATCTCAATTAATTATAATTAACAATCAGAAATATATTTTCTTAAATGACTACTTATTTTAAATTATATATCATTCATTTTTATTAATCATCATTTATATTTAGAACTAATAATGAAATAATTATTAACTTGTCTTACAAAGTTAATAATTATTATATATTGTATCACAATAATTATTTTTTGTGCATTATTACTTAATTTAATTAATTGGTACCCGTGTAAGGCACGGGTAATTTCACTAGTATATAATTATATACTAGTATAGAATATGGGGAGAGATCAACTTACATCGGTATAATACTTGGGTACTGTTACACCGTCCAATAACTTTGTAAAGAAAGTTTGTATTTCAAAACTCACTGTTGGATTGAAAGATAATATCACATAAATCATGTCTACAAAATTTTATATTAATCTAAAATCATTTGATATATCATTGAAATATATCAAGATTAACGTCTTATTTACTTTTATTAAATAACATTAATTTTGATGTATCTCAATGACATATCAAATTATTTTAGATTAATGTAAAATTTTATAGACATAATATATATGATATTGTCTTTCAATTCAACAATAAATTTTGTAATACAAGTTTTCGTTATAAAATTATTAAACGATATAATAATATTCAAATATTACATCAGTATAATTTGATGCCTTGGTGATGACAGTAATGTCCGTTTCCTTTATTACTATAGCATCAGCGGAGCAAAACACGTTACTAAACTTAGAAAGATGCTTTACTCTGATAAGTTTTTTTAAATTATTTAATGCCAGCATGTAACAGTAAATGTCCCAACATTTTCATATTCAAGTAATTTTTTTTCCCAAGGTTCACAATAACGGAGAGCAGAGAAGTAAACTATATTAACTTTCTACTCCTTCCGTCCAATAATATATATCACATTTACAAAAAAAAAAATTATCCTAAAATATATATCACACTTTATTTTTAATGTACTCATTACATATTTTGTACCAATTTTACCCCTCATTATGTTTTTAGAATAATTGTTCTCTCTCTTTCATTTATTGCTTTGGAGGTATCATATGGTAAAATAGTTGTTATCTCTTTCATTTATTGTTTTTTCTTAAACTGTGTTGATGTTGCTGTCAACGCAGGCTCAAATTCAGTGAGCGTTAGTTGCTATCCCAGGGATGCAAATGGTGTTTTTGTGAAGGCGATGACCTCCTGGCTTCTTGCTACTTTGACTCCAGCAGAAGCAGAAACATGGGGGCTGATGCTGGCAATCCATTGGATGGAAGAGCTCAATTTACATGATGTCATATTTGAGATGGATTGCCAACAAGTGGTGTTAGACGTGCTCAAAGACAAATCCGCTAGGAATGAATATGACTGTATCATATCAAACTGTAAAACCCGTTTAGTTCTACACAACGACTTCAAAGTTGTTTTTGTGAAGCGACAAACGAATAGTAGTGCTCATGTTCTGGCAAATGTAGCTATTAGTTATGCTACTCGCACTATTTTACTTTCTATACCTTATTGTATTCACTCAATTATTATGAATGAATTGTCATAGTTTGACTCCTTTCAAAAAAATAAAAAAAAAATAAAAAAAAATCAAGTGCACTCAAACACGAATTATACTTGAAATTAATATTCAAATTTTAAAAAGCTTACTTTACTGCAAGGCGTGGGCACAAACAAACAAGCATACTTAAATTTTCAATTCTCTTTCTCAATCTTATCTCTATATGTAATAATGTCTCTTCTGATGTACAAGCCGTGGTTTTCCTATCTATCCCTTTCGTCTTGAAATATAACCAAGTCCCATATATTCATTATCACCATTGTAATTGAGCAGAATCGCACAACTATAATGGCATTCAATGGCTGTCTATTTCTCCTCTACCTTGGTATCTTAACTCTTGTTATTACCTCGGTTGCAGTAATTACCGAAGCTGTTACGCGGACACTTGTTGATGTTGCTTCTCTAAACAGAAGCAGTTTCCCCGCAGGTTTCATTTTTGGTACCGCCTCCTCCTCCTACCAGGTCCGTGCTAAGATAGTATAAGTGTATATATATATATGTCTAAGGAAATAGGGGTTACTTTTTTATTTTTACGATATAATTTTGTGTGTTTAAATATAGTATGAAGGTGCTGCAAATGAAAGTGGAAAAGGACCAAGTACCTGGGATTACGATACTCATAAACACCCGGGTATGTTACTTTCTTTAATTTTACCCTTATCTCAGTTTGGTGAATAATTTGAATGATAAAAAAAGATGCTTGATTTACATGTTCTGTTTTTATAATTTATAATCATACTGACACCGCAAAACTACTTGTAGTTATTGATGATTAATTAAATTCAGTAATTCAAATAGCTTAACAGGTTTTGTCAAAAAAAAAAAAAAAAAAACAAGAGGTCAACTGGTGGTTAGAGAAATGTGCTTTATGCCTCAACGCAATAAGTGAAAATCACTGGACCATACCGCTTGAACTCGCAATATAAAACAATTTCTAATCTGAATGGAACATACAGAATAGAGCCCCTCTTTTGTGTGTAAAATTGGACATGTTCTATATTTGTAACAAACAGAAGCTTCAATTAATATATTTGATTTGATGACCGTAATCCCACAGCCTGTGAGTAATGGCAGTAGTCATTTTTTCTTCATAATGTAGTAATATATTGGTGTTAATTGCATACAGAAAGAATATTGGATAGAAGCAATGGAGATGTAGCTGTTGATCAGTATCATCGCTATAAGGTACAATCCAGTTCGATATTTTGATAATAGGAGAGTGGAATCAAAGTGTATAATGTAAAATCGTTCCTGAATCCAAATTAATTACATGATTCAAATAGTATCGCATTTGTACGTTTTTGGTTTTTATATGATATCAATTTACAAGGCACCAACATAAAGCGTCAATCATGGGAATGACTTTTATAGAGCTCTAACTTTTTTTTTTCCCTCTCAATTTTTTATAGAGCTCTTATATATATATATATATATATATATATATATATATATATATATATATATATATATATGTTCACCCTTTTTACATCTTAATTAATAGGAAGATGTTGAGATCATGAAGTATATGAATACGGATGCCTACAGGTTCTCCATCTCTTGGCCAAGGATATTGCCAAGTAAGCTAGTGTTGAAATTAGTTACATATTACCTCTAGTTGAATCTTTCATTTACATTAACAGCTCTAACAAAAATGCAGAGGGAAAAATCAGTGGGGGTATAAACCAAGAAGGAATCAAATATTACAACAACCTGATCAATGAGTTACTGGCTAACGGTAATAAATATATAATCCATTCTTTATTGAATACTATCATAATATTCATGATGTTCATAATCATATAAATTGATATAATCCAGGTCTGGTACCATTTGTGACCCTTTTCCATTGGGATCTTCCCCTAGCCTTACATGATGAGTACAACGGTTTCCTGAGCCCTGACATTATGTAAGTGACGTGGCACAATTTTTTCATTCAATCTAGCTAGCTACAATTAATGTTGCCAATGATAAATCAATGCCTGCGTATAGAGTTTATTGAATTTAAATTAATTAGCAGTGTTGAACGCACATTAATGTCTACTTGTGCAGAAATGATTTCCGGGACTATGCAGAGCTATGCTTCAAGGAATTTGGGGATAGAGTGAAGCATTGGATTACTCTTAATGAGCCATACGGTGTCAGTATGGGTCCAGAGCCCTACGTGGCAGCATACCACCAACTCCTTGCTCATGCAGCTGCTGTCAAAATTTATAGAACCAAGTATCAGGTGCAACTAGCACCAATTTCATGATCAAATTTTATTAGTTATAAAAATAAAATTCTGTTTTTGTTATGAATGTGCAAAACATTAACTTGAATGGGAGCAGGAATCTCAAAATGGTTCAATAGACATCACCTTAAATTGTCACTGGTTTTTGCCGTTCTCAAATGACACATTAGATCATCATGCTGCCAAACGTGCTGTTGATTTCATGTTTGGATGGTAAAGTTTATATTTTATTCCGAGAAATTCCAGCAACACATTCTTTAATACTCCATTTCTAGGAAATTAATATGGGCTTCACCAAATTTGCGTGGAACCCGCAATGATTTAGTGAGATGCATTCCCAAAAAATTGAGATTCATTTGAATTTCAACCAATAAAAAAGTATGTGTTGGAAAAAGAGTGTTAGAGATTGTGTTGCAGACACTCTTCTTTGATGCTGTGTGTGTGTGTGTGTGTGTGTGTTTGTGTGATGCTTCATGTTTCTTAGTTGATTTGTTTTCAGGTTTATGGAGCCACTGACAAGAGGGAAGTATCCAGAAACCATGGTGGCTTTGGTGGGAAACAGATTACCAAATTTCACTGAAGAGCAATCCAAGCTGCTTAATGGCTCATTTGATTTTATTGGAATAAATTATTACACCTCTATTTACGCTGCCAATATACCCCATTCAAGTAATGACACGAGCAATCCTAGCTTTGACAAGGATTCTCATGTCAACTTAACAAGTAACAACACCGGCTTGATTACAACTCTTAATGAAGAATCATGCATTTTATGCCCTTTTTTTCTTTTTTTTCTTTTAGGGGAATGCAAAACAGGGGAAATCTAATTTATGACCAGGATTTCAAGAGTTATATAAAATGAATATGCATTAATTGATTAAATTGAAATAAAGCATTGATAGGAAAATCAACCTATGATACTGCCTTTGTTTGATGAAAAATGTTTCTTGTTATGACTTCATGACAGCTGAGCGTAATGGGAGACCAATTGGACCAAGGGTGAGTAAGAATCTCCTTCAATTAATGTTATATCTCAAATGTGAATGCGTGTGCGCGCGCGCGCACTACATGTATACAATCAGATGCTTCGTTTCTATGATTTATTTGTTTGATAAATAACAAAGAAACGCCAATTCTATACAGGCTGCTTCACCTTGGCTTTATGTTTATCCAAAGGGGATTCTGGAACTATTGTTGTACACAAAGACAAAGTATAACAACCCTTTGATTTACATAACAGAAAATGGTAATACTATCATTACATTCTTTTAATTTTCCATATACGTTACTTTTTTAACATAAAATTGAAGACAATAATGTAGCAAAGTTTTCCATCTCAGTTAATTGAATAAACATCTGCTGTCCCAAAAATTGGTGTCTCCCTGTCTCCCACTAATCAAAGGCTGAGGATATGCATATGTGTTAATAAGTTATAATTTTATTTTATTATGTGACAAATTGTCATTTGTAAGAGAACATAGAATGTGACTGGAAAGTGAGACAAGGGATTTTCATCCCAGTTATTTGTACATTGTACAATTCTTGTCTTCTATCTAATCAAATTAACATTTTTTTTTTGAGCAAATCAAATCTGGTGTCTATTAAACTAACTTTTTTAAATTTTAATTAAATTATAGGTATGGATGAATACAATGATCCAACACTATCACTTGAAGAGGCGCTCATGGATACTTACAGAATTGATTACTTTTATCGTCATCTTTATTATATTTCAACTGCAATCAAGTAAGTAGCACCTTCTCTCTACTTATTTCTAATGAATTATCTTATTTTCACAATCTATCCTTTTAGAATTTCCTATTTTTCTCCCATGTTTTCTTACACTAACATCACTCATCGCTTTTTCTTTCTTGTCCCTCTCTTTCGTATGAGATGTCAAACTATCTTTTTCCTATCAAGTTTAATTCTATGCATTCTTAACTCTTATTAATATTTGTTGGCTTTCGGTGCGAAGGCATGGTGTGAAAGTACAAGGCTATTTTGCTTGGTCACTTTTGGACAACTTTGAATGGGGGGCTGGCTACACCCTGCGTTTTGGAATTAACTTCGTCGATTACAAAGATAATCTCAAAAGACACCAAAAGCTCTCTGCCCATTGGTTTAGGAATTTTCTTCAAAAAGATTAGACTTATAACATCATGTCATGATGATCCCCAATAATATGATCCGAACTTTGTCACTAAACCACAGCAACTTCAATTTTGAATTATTTTCGCAGTTTATAAGTATCTCGTTTATCTATGTTTTAATTGTTATGATTTCTAATGGTGTTCTGGTTGAGGCTTCGTTCAATTGTGTATGCACGAGTATACTTCTAGTTTACTTTAAAACACATACACCGTTTGTTGTATAATTGTATTCAAGATCAAGCAAATAACATAAATTTAATACTATAAGATGTGTCCGAAACATGTAACATGAGTCCCATACATGTTATCAATTTGCCAGTTTAAATAGAAATACTACATGGAACCCCCATTCCAGTCACACCTGGTTTTGACGAAGGCTTCAAAAGCTCATATGGAACAATGCCAGCTCCATTTCTATTCTTCAACTCAGTATTCTCATTCCTTTCATCAATAAGTTTTTCAAGTTTCTTCAATCTTTCTCTAAACCTTTCAAAGGCAGCATTTATGACAGGATCTTCAGCCCATGAAGGTTCCATCTTCTCCCCTATGTACTCCTCATCTGGGGAATGAGTTGACAGTATATCCAACACAGCCATGACTCTAGTTGCCTGAAGTTGTGAGGGAAAACACTTCAAAAGTGCTCTTTCTGGTTTAGCAATGAACTTCTTCCACTCTTCTCCTGTAGGGTCCTCTGAGGGCATTTTGGTTCTAGCAATTGTAGGCCTATTTGGGAAATAACCTCCATAAATATATTGCCCAAAGTTCACAGCAGCATGGTGACCAGAAGTTACCCATATGATTGTACTGAGGATTCCAATGAGGTCTTTTGGGGTTTTAAGAACTGGCCACCATGGTTCATCCTTTTTATCAGCATGACCACGTGTTCGAATCTCCGTCCACCATGCTTGCAGCTCTTCATCTAACTCCACAAGTCTTGGATCTGAGTAATAATGGTTGACATAGTCAGTGACCCATAGCTTTATAGTGTCCCATAGAATGAGTCCATCATTGGCAAAGGGATAGTCTTGAATGGTTAGCCTTAACCCATGTGGAGCAAATGGATCTTCCACAGCCATTCCCCTATCATTTAAGGAACATTTGTCAATCTCAAATGTTGTAAAGAGTTAAGTGCATGTTTGTTTTCACGGTGGTATCTTGTCCCGAGGATTCCCACCGTGAAAGCTATCTCACATAGCTTCAGCACTGACGTGCGGTGAAGCATTATTTATGTGTGGGAGCGAGAGGAGTAAATCTTAACCATATGATCATACATAAATGGTCAAGATTAAAAGTTTTTAACGGCCATATGATCATTTAAAAAGTCAATTTAATTGTTGTTTTAATCTTGACTATTTATGGTTAAATCTAATGATTAAAATTCGATATTCTCACTATCTCACTATATTTGTGTGTGAAGTTATGAGACTACCTTCTAATTAGGTCGGCAGGTAGACTCTGTGTGTCAAACCGCCATTCGAGATCATATGCAGCTGAGCTAAGCTCGATCGAGTACTTTCCTGGCGAGAATGAGCTCTCAATTGTGCCATCAGCATTAATAAGTGCTTCCCGTGCCAGAGCATTAATCTCAATAGTGTAACGAAAATGAGGGTGTAGCAATCTATATATGGGGTGCATCACACTAAGTTGCCTGTTGGTGGCAATAACATAGGGCTCTGTTACACAGTGAGTTCTTAACCTACCAAACAAGACAGAAAATCAGTGTTATATATAATTCGTACCTTATTTACAAAGATCAGTAAAAATATGAACAAAACACAATTCTAATTAAAAGGGAGAAAATTAAATGAAATTTAGATGCAATGATAAAGTGTTGTAGTTGGTGAGGTATTATATATTACGTACCAATGACTAACAAGTTGGTGATATCCAGAGTCATGTGCAAGAACATGAGCCTTGGCAATCCTCCAAAGCCAAACACTGGTTGAGTGCCAAGAAGGTGTGAAAACTTGCTTCCATTGGCCCTTTCCATCCATTGGTGGTCTAGTCAGCTCAATGGCAAGAGGTCTCAGTGTCCCCTCTGGGGTTAGAAAGAACAAAGTCCTTGACCCATAGAGTGTTTTCCCCTTGAGTTTGCGTACTTTGCTAACATAAGGTAAAAGTAAGTCATGGTAGTCTAGCATGAACAGCTTCTTTTCTTCAACCGCCTGCAACAGCATTCACATTTTCATATTAAAATTACATGTACACTCCTACACATAGTTCGAGAATGAAGAGTTAGTTCATTAGAAAGGTTATGGTGTACGTGACCTTAAAACATAAGTCACACGTTGTGCAACGCCCGTTGAGACAAAAAAACAAACTCTAGAGTGAGACCTAAAAACATTTTTAGATAGCCCTTTTTTTATTGGGTCACAACCATAAAGTCAAGAACATTATGTTATATCATTTGAGCCATTAAGAGCATCTTTAACGATCTTAAATTTTTAGTTCACTCCTTTGTCTACGTGGCTGTACACGTTGCACCCACCGTCAACTAATTTTTGTTGATCGTCATTTCTGCAGAGAACATGCAACTAAAATGTACGTAGGGTCCATATGAGAGAGAGAAAGAGAGACTCAATGAAATGTACATAGGGTCCCATATGTCAGTAAAAGAAAACTTCCTATGAAAGAGAAAATGTTAACAGCCAGCAGTTGAATGCTTTTTGACTTTTTTTTTTTTTTTTTACTTTTAAGCAACACAACAGCGACAACTTAACGAAACCCTATTGTGGGTGCTCTAAGACTTATTGTAAGCCCTTGACCAAAAAAAAAAAAAAAGACTTGTCGTAAGCCAATGGAATTTGATCATTGATACCAAGTGAAAATAAAAAATTTGACGCCCCTTTTTGGTAAAAAATTTTGAGGCCTAATGTCCTTGCCTTAGTGGCTTGGGCCTTGGACCGACCTTGAGTACAAGTCACAGTTTGTTATAAAAATATGTATATAAATGAATGAGTTTATTTTTACTCATCTTGTGGTTCTGATATTTGTGATTTATAATCCAAATCCTTGATAATTAAATGAGCTTATGCACAAATAATCATATCACATCATTGGACTAATTCAATAGGTAAGTTCGATTAAAAGATTTAAACCTGTTCTACAGAAAGCATGCCTCCAATCTCTTTGTTGATAATTTCCGAGGTAATTGCTGATTCTGCTTGACCATATATATTTGGGTCAAGTTTACTCCTCAGTGGCCATTCCTGTCCAAGATATATCATCAAAAAAAAAAAAAAAATCGCCAACTAGTATATAGTATGGAGGAGAAAAGTGTACTTTGACTTTCAATGGGTTAATTTTTAAAAGCTACAAAGATACACTGCTTACTGTGACCAATTTAATGCTACATGGGTTGAGACCAGCAATAGTCTGTCTAGCAAATTCCTCATCCCTAAACCAGAAAAACCTGTCCCCTGCAAATCAATCACTTGTGCTATATAATTATAAGGGTTTAATTTGATCCACTTTATAATCAGGTTGAATTTAAATAAACGTATAGTAGTGTAAATAAAACAAAATAAAAGAATTGATGTCTCACTGCTCATTGTCTCAGGGCTCTCAAAGCGAAGCACATGTGTCCTATCGCCAGAAATGGATTTGACGAGCCTAGGCATGATGGTCCCTAGTAGTCCCTTCTGGGTTTCATCTTCAGGAGGCAAGTCAAGTCCAATGCTGA
This sequence comes from Calophaca sinica, assembly GCA_037113605.1. Taxonomy (NCBI): domain Eukaryota; kingdom Viridiplantae; phylum Streptophyta; class Magnoliopsida; order Fabales; family Fabaceae; genus Calophaca; species Calophaca sinica. The sequence continues at coordinate 77,252,199 of CM073734.1, forward strand.
AAAGTGAATCTATGTCGTGGAAGTATGAAAACGGAAGTTCCTTTTCTTTGATAATTTTACCCAAAGTTGGAAGCAATATTAGCAACACTGAATGTAAGGTCTTGGTTGAGAATGTTAGCTCCTTCACCTCTGAGAAGCACTCATCCCTTGGTACGTAAAATTTTCTGCATCTTTTTTCAGACAATGAATCTGCAGCATCATGCGTGACATAAACAGTTAGTAATATAATATTTGTTACTAAAAAATGAAATTACTGACAAAAATGAGAAAGAGTAAATAGCCGTTCCCTAAACATGTGAGACGTTGTCATTATAGTCAATAAATATGTCGAAATTTCAAAATCATCCCTGAGTGTGTTTTCTGTTAGTAATTTTAGGGACAAAACTGACTAACAAAAAAATATTAATTTAAGGACTAAATTGACTAACGAAAGACACATTTGAAAACTAAACTGACTGATAAAAGACCAAATTAATCTAAGCTTTTGACACGTGATATAAATATACTTAACTTTATTAAATAGATAATAGATGGATATTAGCTATAATCAATTAAAAGAATTTCGACTTATTCAGCTTTGATGTATTTAATAATGTTTTAATATATTTTAAATTTTGATTGAAAAAAATGGAGGAATTACCTGCTTCACTATGTGGACGGCCAGTTCGGCAACGTCTAGGATAAGGTCGTTCTTTGCCTCCTAAAGGAGGTCTTTGAAGATCAAGGCTTTTATCAGGATCACCAATGTCATCGTAAATATCATAATCATATATTCTTTCAAAGCTCTTGCGTTCTCCTTCTCCATTGCCTCGCAGATTACTCAATTCTTCTCCTCTTAGTCTTCTTAAACCACTTGGTGTGTCTGACGGCAAGTAACACTACACAAATCAAATTACATATGTGTATAAACATCATCTAATATTTATTAATGAGGTGCTAATAATTAACTTAAGGACGGTAATTGTAATTATTATGTAGTACGTTTATGTACCTTGTTGGTGAAGAACACCCTCTTGGTGGGACTATCAAACTTAGAGTGAACCCAAGAGTAACAATCAAAATGAATAGGACCCTCTGGGAAGCCATCCAGGAGGATGGTTTCAAGGAACATCTCCTTGTGATGCTCATTCTCAACCAGAACAGCACCAATATCCCCAAAATCATTTGGAACTTCAAAATCGGCTTCATACTTAACCGACTCCTCACCTTGTCTTGCTTTGTGTGCATATGCTTTTATCGTCTCCTTCTCTCCTTCTGTCTCTAAATCCATAAGCTCATTTAATTAACATTTATCAAAACAAAACATGTGTAATCGGGCCGCTCGGCCAGGCCCAGCCCATCGGGATAAATTGCATAAATGGGACCGGGCCAACCTGAGTTTTTTGGCGATGAATTTTGTAGCTTAGGCTAACCCACAATGCGTCGCACATGGCCGAACTGGGCCGGGCCAAAATGATTCAGTTTTTGGGTCTGTATATATAGAGCCCAGCCCAGTCTAGCCTAAAACAATAGTCATCGAGTCGTAGCAAAATTAACAGCTCTAGTAAAAATCCAACAGAAGATTAAAAAATTTATAACATTGTATAAGAAAAACTGAGAAAAAACCGTTCAGGTCACTATTGAGGCAATTATATTCGTTTTTCCTTGTTTTTTATCGAACTGACATCGATCAAATCACCATTGAGAACTGTGAGGATGTGGAGGACCGTGACCTTCTACTTACGGGGGTGGCGTCGGTCATCGTTGGAGTTTCAAACGATTTTCAAGCGTTGGTCCACTGTAAACCATTTGTTACATTGGACCACCCTAGCCAGGGACGGAGCCAGACTTAAAGGGCTATTGGGGCCAATTATAAAAAATATAATAAAAAAGTAAAAAAAAATTAAATAAAATGTAACCCAGCTTAAAAATAAATAAAAATCTCAACTTTAATAAACAAAATTTTAGCGGAATCTCATTCTGTCATTTATTTTTATTATTGTGATTTTATAAAACAATTACTCAATTAGCTAGTAATATCAAACCCAATAGTAGATATACACGCACGACCAACACCTTACACCAGAAGTGTACAAGACAATAGCAACAAGTGTTATATTGACATTAATATTTATTTATTATTTATTTAATGTCAGAATATTATTTTTTTATTTACTTTTTAAAGTCTGTTGTTTTATTATTTTGACTGCGTCTTGCTTCACTTTTGCTCTGGTGAGTTTGTTTCAGAGATATTTTCTTATCTAGTTGAGACTTTAGTGGGTCATTTTGTTGGTTAATTACTCCCTCATGCTTTTTGGTCTAAGCCTCACCTGCACACTTGTTTCATATATCTCTCACTCCTCTCTTTAAAAATAATGAGCTTCGCATATTGTTTTTGACAATCACAAGAAATGTTGTTTTTCCTTCTACTGCTGTACTACGTACCACTACTAATTAAAAATACAAACCAGGGGCAAGGCCCTTGGAAGAGCACACGTGGGTCCGTCCTGACCCTAGCCATCGCCATGTATCTTTAGTAGAAAATCATTTTTTTCCTGTATACTTTATTTAATGTCAAGGATATATTTAAATAATATTTTACTTTTATATCATTAAATTAGCTTTATATTTATCACTAACAACACGTCAGAATCTTTAGTTAGCTATATTCAGTTATTGGCTTTTCAAACTTGTCAATGTTAAGTTCAAGAAAAAGACAGATATTTTTATGTTTAACTTGGAAGTTGGTTCGCACAACACAAAATTAAAAATAGATTAATAAATGTATGTTGTCCTTTTCATATCGAGATGTTAAGTATTGAGTTGAGTTTGTGGTGGATATATGTTACTACTACTGTATGTTTCCATTTTGCTAGCTTTTGCTGTCTGTGTTTGGGACCATGCATGGTCTTTGTCACCTTTTAATTTGAGACTTTTCTGAGGGAGCGAGCTTTTCAGTATGTCTCTCTCATCATATTTGTCCCCACTCCCCAGTAGTGCACATTATATGGTGATTTTTTTTTATTGATAAAAAAAAAAATGGTGATTTTTTTTAATTATATGGTGATTTCATAAGCATAAACTTAGCAACATAAGCAAAGGCATGGGCTTAATTTATACAATTTTTTTTAATAAGCAAAACAATTTTATTAGAAACAATATGGTTCAAAGGCATGGGGTGCTAATTTAGTGGTAGGAGCTTGGCCTTGTAATCTTAAGGGACATGGTTCAAATCCTCTCGGGAACAGTTGTAACATGACCATTAGTGCCACTGAAATAATATTATATCCCCTTTCCCACCCCCTTTAAAAAAAAGTTTAAAAAAAAAAGTTTATTAGAAACAATATGAACAGGCTCAAGAAAAGCCAATTCACCAATGGGAAGTGGTGACACACATGAGTCTCCCTTGCTCTAATTTATACAAATATTGGAAAGATAAATTACCAAATATTACATGTACTATATATTGTTTGTTTGTTTTCGATCAAAAAAATATATATATTGTTTGTTTGTGTGTGTGAAAAACAAAATTCAACGTAGATATATTAATTTTCTGAAAACAAGATTACTTGTGAATGCTATACTTGTCTTGTTATCTACGAGTCTATCTTTAATTTATTAGATTTTTTTATCAACAAAAAATTGTGAAACATGAGTTAAATTTATGATATATTTTTGCCCCTCTCTTAGGTGTGGTTGTACACAAAGCAAATATTTACATCAATCATAATATTTTTCTTTAAAAATATAAAAATGACAATAAAAATAAATTTTAAATATAATATAATAATTTTATAAAAATACTTTTATTAATTTTTAAAAGGTCTCACTCAAAATTCGCTTTAGGCATCAAATGTAAGTTGGGTTGGCCTGTTTCAAATAAAAATGTGTTAGAACCTTAGTTTAGGATTTAGATATTTATATGTTTATCTTATTTGTTATTAATATGGAATAATCCTTCTATCTGATTTTTTTGGGTCACACCCTCGAATCTCATATATTATACTCTAATCAACATTATTGTCTGAAATATGATTAGAATTCGGTATAAAAAAGAAATTAATAACTAATAGAGTGTTGATCAAGTGGAAGCAACTCGCCCCTATAAGGAGAACTTGGAAAACCCAGGTCTGAATCATTGTGGGGTCACTCCCATAGGGAGACAGAAAAAGGAGTAAAATTATGTTCAAATCAACCAAATCGATCGGGGATTAATCTCATATATATAGCCGGTCCAAAGGATCAAAGTTGTGGAGACACCCGGTGGACTCACATGGGGTGTTAAAGTCCCTAATTACGGTGGGTTTTGAATATAAAAAGAAATTGATAGGTAGACTCAGAAATTAAATTCCAAACAAATTTTAATAAAACGTTTAATGTTATAATTACGAAGATATATATATTAGGACTTTTAATTTGAAAAGCTGAAGCTAAATTAAACAAATCAAAATAATTTCACAAATTTTACCCAAAACTAGCTACGAAATCATTATTCGATCAGATATAACTAGTTAGAAAACAATCTAATTTAATTACTAAGTACCATATATTATATATATAAATTAACATAATTAAATTAAATAAGCACTTTAATTTGTATACTTACTAGGATCAAGCTGGGAGCTAACTAGCTCCAAGAGGAGAGATTTCCCAAGCAAATCTGTTATATCATCAATTCGTCGGTCTAACCTCAGACTGGAGAAAAAACCAGCCGTAGTTATTTTTACCTTAACAACGGCTTTAAGGTTCACTGTACTCTTCTCTGTGGTCTTTTCTGTATCTGTTGCAGTTGATGAAGTAGTAGTAGTAGTAGTAGTAGTAGTAGAGTTGTTAGTTTGAACGTTGCGAGGAACAAGGAGGAGCGGCTTAACCTTTTGCCTCTGCACTTGCTTCCATGACCATAGTGGAAGAGATGCAGTAGTAGTGGTAGCAGTGCCAGTTATACCATGGACGAATGGCCGCTGCAGAAACAAGAGTGTTTGGTTGGTGTTCTGTGACTGATGATACTGTTGAGGCTTTATCATCTTTCTCTTCCGTTTGTGTTTTTATGGTCCAAAATAATCAATCTTCGATCTTATAATTTGCTATATACTCGTGTTACCAGCTCTTGTCTCTGTCTTTATGCTTGGCACACAGTTCACACTTCGTACGTTAATTTTGGTCCCCCCGAAATGGCATGCTAACAGCTAAATAATCACACATGAAATAAAGTGATATATATTTATTAGAAATTTAGAGATATCATTATCTTTATCTTTATTATATACAAATGTAAATAATTTAAAAAAGGAAGTTTAACATATGTCACTTTCTAATGAAATGTTTAGAGCTAGCTAATCAGTTTTTTAAAGACATGGACAACAATGTGGACAAAAATTATAATACGTGGGGAAAAAAACATGGCATTAAGAATGCACTAAAACTGGGAAAAAAACATATAGAATACTCTAAAAAAATTACACAGTTTCCTAATTCAGATCGAGGAGGGATATAGTTACTCCAGGAGTAACTTTTGTCAGAGTTATTCCGCTTAATAACTCTCTATAAACATTGAATTTAATCAATCGAACCGTTGAATCATAATTTCTTATTGAGTAGATCAACTCCATAAAATTTCATGAAATTTTAAAATTATTTGATACGTAATCGAATAACTCCAATTCAACGTATGCTATACTTTTTAAAATACAAGTAAAATGTTAATCATCTGATCGCATAGCTAAGAATATCCAATTTATCTAAAATTTGGTGTGCATGATCTTTAGTATCACATGACGATATTCAACGGTTTGAATGATGAAATTCAATGTCTATAGAGAGTTATTGAGCGGAGTAACTCTGACAATAGTTACTCTTGGAGTAAATATATCCCTCCTCATTAAGATAAATTGCCTAATTAGAGTAGTCAACTAATCAATCAAACATCAATTTGGTAATCCAATAAATGTGTTTAAATACGGCTGTTATTTCTTTTGACAAATAAAATCAAATCATCAATGATTACAAATCAATGCAACAACTTATTTTTGGAATGAATTTTTAAAATAGTTACTACTTATTAATCAAATTTAATCAAATCAAATTACAGTGAACAATCAAAAGAATAAGCATAGAAGTTAACAAATTTGAAAGAATAGAAATTATTTAAAATTTGAATCTATACTAATCAAAGAAAATAAAAGCACTCTGCTATTGACATTTATGCGTGAATCAGCGCTTGGTTCCATTTGTGAGATGCAAAAGTTTGAATGTTCTGCTTTTGGAATTAAATTTATTTGTTATTTCCTATTAAATCACCCCAATGAAAATTGTTATGTCAATTGATATGTATCTCTATTCTTATTCTTTTGATTTCCCTGATCACTCGAAGATGAATGGGTCGTCTTCCATGTATACATTTGTTCTGAACAGAACTTCAGAGGATGACCGGAGGGAAGCAGTGCGGTTGTGCTCGTGACGGATGACGACGGCGTGTTGGGTGGTGTACTTGCAAACACTCCGACGCTCAAGTCAGTGTGTGTCGAGGTGAGTGAAGAGGTGGTAGAAAAATCATTACCTCGACTGTTCGACGCGGTCTTCTTTAAATATGAGTTGAGGGCGATTCATCGATGAGTAACCGATTCAGTGAAACTCGGAAGTCGGCATTAAATTCCTTTAATGCCGAACCGCTGGTCGGCCGCGTTGAGGAAAGCGGAGAAGCGGCGAAAATGGGCCTTGAGAACGTTGGATCTCCGGATTGGGTCTCGGCCCAGTCCGGAACAGTTGCCCCCCAAGTCGCTAGCTCGAATGTCGAGGTGGTGACTTGTTGTTGAAGTTCATTGATGTTGACGTCCGACGTTTTTGTTCGTAAGGAACGGCAAGCGTCGTCGGGTCGTGCTTTGTTCATCAGTTCGTTCGGGACCTTCGTGTTCCACCTCTGCTGAGGTAGTTCTCGACACGAGGCTTGACGTGCTTGTGCAAGGTACGAGGCTTTATCACGAGTTAGTGCACGCGGTCTCGGCACGAGGTCGACAAGGCTTTGTCACGAGCTCGTGCACGCGGTCTCGGCACGAGGTCGATCTCTTCATCAGGTGCTTGTGCCAACGCACAAGGCTTTATCACGAGCTCGTGCACGCGGTCTCGGCACGAGGTCGATCACAGGTGCTTGTGCAAACGCACAAGGCTTTATCATGAGCTCGTGCACGCGGTCTCGGCACGAGGTCGATCTCTTCATCAGGTGCTTGTGCAAGGCACAAGGCTTTGTCACGAGCTCCACGCGGTCTCGGCACGAGGTCGATCTCTTCATCAGGTTCTTGTGCCAACGCACAAGGCTTTACCACGAGCTTGTGCACGCGGTCTCGGCACGAGGTCAATCTCTTCATTCATCAGGTGCTTGTGCCAACGCACAAGGCTTTATCACGAGCTCGTGCACGCGGTCTCGGCACGAGGTCGATCTCTTCATCAGGTGCTTGTGCCAACGCACAAGGCTTTATCAGGAACTCGTGCGCGTGGTCTCGGCGCGAGGTTGATCTCTTGATTCATCAGGTGCTTGTGCCAACGCATAAGGCTTTATCACTCTGTTCCTGTCAAAGTATAGACAATTTGCAACAACTTGATGTAATAAAGTTAGCATTAATTTTTATGCTGAGTAAAGTGCTCGTAGTCGAGTTTTATACTTCCCTGTGAGAGTAGTTGATCTGGCTGTCCAAGCGGCAAGGTTGAGGTCATCAAATAATCAAGGTCAACGACGTAGCCGAGTTTAAAGCCGTCTGAATATTGAAATTGCAGAGGTGGGCCTGGTAGGTCGCCCGAGTACTGAACTGCGTATCCACCTGTTGCAGAGGTGCTTGTGCAAGCGCACAAGGCTTTATCACGAGCTCGTGCACGCGGTCTCGGCACGAGGCTTGATCTCTTCATCAAGTGCTTGTGCAACGCACAAGGCTTTATCACTAGCTCGTGCACGCGGTCTCGGCACGAGGTCGATCTCTTCATCAGGTGCTTGTGCCAACGCACAAGGCTTTATCACGAGCTCGTGCACGCGGTCACGGCACGAGGCTCGATCTCTTCATCAAGTGCTTGTGCAACGCACAAGGCTTTATCACGAGCTCGTGCACGAGGTCGATCTCTTCATCAGGTGCTTGTGCCAACGCACAAGGCTTTATCACGAGCTCGTGCACGCGGTCACGGCACGAGGTTCCATCAGAGGTGCAAGGTTTTGATAGTAAATAAATGCTGATTGCGTATTTCTTCAATCATACTTCACTGCTTCACATTTATGTGTTTAGGATACATTTGTTTTAACTATAATATTTCTTCATCTTTGCTTGTCAGTGTTACTCTGGGGATTTGTCTTTGGCTTTTGATGCCATCAACTTCTCTTCGTAATTCATAAATTTCTGAGCTCGCTTCAGGAACTCGTTCAGGGTCTTCGGTTTGTCGACACCAACGTCGAGGTTGAATAGATTTACTTCGATCAGGCCTCGCTCTAGCAAGTACAGCTTCATCTCGTCAGAGCATTTCTTCACCAAAATGGCTTCTTTATTGAAGCGCTCGACGTAGTCTCTGATAGACTCATCTTTCTTCTGCTGAATTGCGGCCAGTGCCGCTGTCGACTTGGGTTGGACTTTAGACGCAGTGAAATGCGCGGGCCGGTCGACGAGCTCGATCCAGGAACCAATGGAATTTTTCTTAAGAGTGCGGAACCAAGACAACGCCGCTTTCTTCAGAGTGAGGGGAAAGATGCGCACTTCACCGCCCTTGGGCGCCTCGATAGCCCATAGCGATATCAAAGCAACCAACATGCTCGTCGGGTCGGTGGTGCCGTCGTATGAGTCAAAAGCGGGTGGTTTACGAAGATGCGGAATCGGGAATTTCATGATCTCGGATGTAAAAGGACCAAAGGCCCCGCTCGAGTCACTCGTGTCATTGCTCCGAGAAGGAGTTGATGAAACAGAATGAGCACGGTGGAGTGCTCTATGCCCAGAGCGGTGTGGATTCGTGCCACGGTGGTGGCGATGAACAGATCTGAGACTTTCAGACTCTTCGATCTCAGGAGAACGAGACTCGATCTTTTACGTTTCGACCGTGTGGCAACGTGAGCGGAGAGTTCGCCTGGCGATTCTCCATTCGATCGAGGCGTTGATTACGAGCTGCATCGCCGGCATGGCTTCGAATGAATTCGCGGAACTCGCGAATGAGAACGGCGGCGGTCTCTATTCCGGCATCGGTTTGAGTAGCAACGATCGGAACGGCGTCATGCTGATGCGGAGGCGGAAGGTTATTCCTCTGTCCCTCGTACTCACCGATAAAATTAACAGGTTCATGGTGAGATGGTTCGAGATCTGCGTTCGCAGGAGTGGAGCGCTAGTGGCGACTGATGCTTCAACCCGCCATCATCGCCGAGTGAAGAAGGGAGACTTCGACAAAGAAGATGAAATCAGAAACGATTCCCCACAGACGGCGCCAATGTTCTGAACAGAACTTCAGAGGATGACCGGAGGGAAGCAGTGCGGTTGTGCTCGCGACGGATGATGACGGCGTGTTGGGTGGTGTACCTGCAAACACTCCGACGCTCAAGTCAGTGTGTGTCGAGGTGAGTGAAGAGGTGGTAGAAAAATCATTACCTCGACCGTTCGACGCGGTCTTCTTTAAATATTACCTCGACCGTTCGACCCGGAAGTCGGCATTAAATTCCTTTAATGCTGAGAACCGTTGGGTCGGCCGCGTTGAGGGAAGGCGGAGAGGCGAGCGGAAATGGGCCTTGAGAACGTTGGATCTCCGGATTGGGCCTCGGCCCAGTCCGGAACAACATTGAACTGCACTAGAGCAGAGTCATTATAGTCTTGGAGAACCCATTCGTCTCTCGCTCTCTCAAAAGGAAGTCTTCCTTTTCATTGTTCGCAGTGACACCTTTATTACTCTTCACTCAAACACCTAAAAACTCTATATTTGTGTTCATGGAAAAGCATTCATGGTATTTGTGGTATATAGTTTTTTAACAATTTTTGTTAATTAATTTCCTTCTTTAAGTTTTTTCCAGTAGTGTTTTCCAAGAACACCTGTATCTTATACAGGTTCACAAAATTGAAATTTCGGGACTTTTCTGGGCATTTCCTAGTCACCTGTCTATAGTTTAAACTATGAAACAAACAAAGAAGCATTAGTTCATGTAGTTTATTCTTCTTTTTTTCTCCTTTGCATGCAGAATGACGTATAGCTAGCGGCAGTGTTCTATCTTCAATTGGAAAATTCTAAAGTTTGATGATAGTGGCTATAAGGAAAGTAATGCTATTGACAAATGTGATGAATGTTGAATCCATGAAAGTATAAGATCTTTTTTTGATTATTTTTCTTTCCCTTTTACCTAATGCATATTTTGATTCATTGAGGAATCCCATTTTCAGTCATCCAGAAGGAGGAGAAATGGAAGAAGGGGAAGCACCTAGTCATCTTTGCTTTTGCAGATGGTCGATCGACAATGGTGGTTAATGGTTTGGCATCATGGGCTAATTAGTTTTTTTATTCCTACGTGTAAAACCTCTTGATCTATTTACTGAAGAATGGGATTATTAATTTTTTAATTAATTCCACAATTGGTGTTCGTTTTCTCACTCCTTATTTTTTTTTGGTTTCAAGTATCAAATTTTTGGTTTAACAAACTACAGGTTATGCAAGGATGCTTCCAAAGGCCATTACAAATACCTGCCAATAAGGCAACAATATCTTACAATTTTTTTGGGTGAAAAGCTTACAGTTAAAACTATACTATAATAGAATTTAATATTAGTTTATGTTTGGTTATCATTTTAGTTTATTTTCTGATGTAGAAAACCATATCCTATTCAGTTGAAGACAGAGGACATTGTGATCAATATAATACCATCCTTTGTCTGTGAGTGGCACGAAAGATTTGTAGATGTTTTTGTCAGGTAAGCCATCCAACTAATATATGCTTCTTCTTGCATAACTATGTCGTCATTGTGCCAAAATTAAAAAATGCTTTCTAGACCCACTCTTTATTCATTCATGCTTTCCACAGCAGAAATATATATTGTTAGTTGTTACTCATGGTTTTTCTGCTAATGATTTATCACGGAACTCAGCTTTCTCCAAACCATGATGGTTCAACAAGCGATTTTCCTATGTTTTCACCAAGAGTCAGACTCAAACATGGGTGGTACCTGGCTGACGCTGACAGAGGCGTGTCCAAGCCTGAATTTCCCAAACCTTAAGTAATAACATTAGTTTCTCTTTCCCAAAAAATCTAAACATGCTATGTTGGATCTAAATTTTATTAGCATATAATACTATAGAAACAAAATCTCCACCAGTTGTACTATTCTATTGGCATAAGAAATACTAGCACACAAACAAGATTGCGATAACATTTTTGTACCAAATATCACTAAATGAATAAAAATATTTTGAATTTTTTCAATAATATCCTACAAATGATTTTTTTAAATTAATTTAACAAACAGTTTTTCTATAATTAATAAAGTAAAATTAAAATAAAATTCTATGACTAATAAAGTAAAATTATAATAAAATTAATTTTTAACTATGTCGTGTTAAAATAACTGGTATATGTCTGAAATTTTTTAAATAAAACGATCCTCTCTCATGTATTTCTAAGATATGATCAAATCAAAACTAAAGCTTATAAAACAAATCAATGAACTTTTTTTTTGACAAGATTGCAGCAAATTAAAGAAATAAAAAGGCAACAATTAGACAAAATATTAAAGAAATATAATTTCGAATTATTTTTTTTAGCTCATCTATAATTTCTATCCAAATCGATTTTAATATGATTTCAAAATGCTTAAAACATATATGAACCATGTTGAAACATCCATAAAAAGAAAATAAAATAGTTAAACAATGGCTAATTAAGAAAGATAGTTTGATGGATCGGTGTTTCAACTATTTTAATCATATCAGTGGGTAGTTATGACATATAAAACAAGGTAATAAAAAAATAACGCATTAATTTAATATTGTACACGGGCCATCATACTACAAATATGATGTATTATTATTTAGTGTAATATAAACTATTGAAGTGTTTTTCTAATGTGTGCAACCATGCACACGATAAAAATTATTAATTACCCACTTTTTTCCTTATTAATTACCTAATTTCCTATTTTGTGGGTAGAGAGAGATTACATAAATGTAAATCTATAATCTAAATAGGAAAGTTGATAATTAATAACAACAAAAGTGAACAATTAATGATCCTTAATGTATGCAAGGTTACACACGTTAGACAAACTGATTATTGAATATGGCTATTATTTTAAATTATTTTAATTTTTAATCTTAATTCCTAGAAAGACACAGTAACGTCTAAATCATGGAAGTAAATATAAATAAAACATGATAACCTAAGAGTAAAAATATATCTCACATAGATGAATATTTTATGTATAAAAAGAGACAAATATTTTACATGATAATAAATTAATATTTCCATACAAATCAATTGATACTTTAATTATACGATTTATTACATGGATATTGAACATTTTACATGAAAGAACGCTATTATTTTATTTACTATGAAGACATATTTTAATAGAAGAACACATCAAAAAAATTTATCTAAAAAACATAAATTTTCTTTTAATATAATATATAAAGCATAAGACGCAGGATGAACATTTTACAAGAAAATACATAGAGAAAATTACATTCAACACGACATTTTACATGAAAATTTTGTTCATTGTTACTCTATATAATTATATTTAACTCCAATTGTTTTAATTGTTTATATCTACAATTAATAAACCATGTTCAATATAATAATTTATTTTTCACGTCAATTATCCGTATTCTACTAACGTCAATTACCCCGTGCATGACATTTCAATGGTCGTACTTTAGATATATTGTAAAAAATGAGGATGAACATTTTACAAGAAAACTTTATATTTTTTATTTCACATGGCACGAGTTCACAAGAAAACACGAACACATTATGCATTAAATAAAATTACATACTTACATTATATAAAGTTTTGTTTTCATGATAACTTTACATAAGTGTTGATTAAAATTTTATAATTGTAAACTAATTCATTCAACTAAGTTTCTAAACAATTTTTTGAATTTACAATGTTTCATTAATTCATAATCTAAATTGTGAATAAACTTTGTAAAACACTATAATTTGTAGAATATATAATTTATATATTATCTCACAAATTATTGGTGGTATGCACTATTAGACTAATCGAGGTGGTATGCACCATGATTGATATTAGTTTTGTTACTTATCGGACGTTAGACACCTAATAATTACACATAATAGTAAGTGTTGTTTTATAAAATTATTAAAAATTAATAATTACTAATATAATATTTCTTATATGATATTATTGGATTGAAATAATTTTTATAACAAAAAAAATAATGTTCCCCGTGCATGGCACGGGTTCCATACTAGTTAACTACAAATTGAAAACTTCAAGGAAACAAAATCCACATAATTAAAAAAAATCTAATTTTCAATTATAATTACAATTTTTCTTACCTGAGACGGTATGTCTTTTTTCATGACAAAACTTAGATACAGTTTCTTGTTTATTGTTTTCACTATGCCAGAAAATGACATATATAGCGCATTTTTTAAACAAAGTGTAACGCTTAAAAACGTTATATATATCGACGCTATTTAAAGTATATAAATAACATATTTTTATGTGTTATATAAGATATACACGTTCTACATAAATTATGTTGTCCGTGATCACTTACATACTGTATTGGCGAAAAAAACGCTAACTATTCTCTACTTTATGATAGAGAAGATGAACTTAGAGAAATAAAGATCCATTAACTGATCTCAGAAACTGAACAATGAAATTAGTTACAAAACTAACTGAGCTTTGAGTATTTTATACAAGAGGGAAAACTGTTAACCACCATAACTGCCTGATAACTACCTAACTGCCTTATTGCCATGCTGGCATACAACTCTTAAACTAACTTCAGTTCATTTACTCTAATACTTTAAATAGCACATTAATTACTAAAAAAACGTTATCTATACGAGACCTAAGATAACACTTTATCAAAAAAGCGCTATCTTTTGATTGTGCTTTTTTTATTTTATTTTACAAAAATTTACATATATGTTCTCTCTTTTGTCTATTAAACCAAATTCAAACATAATCTCGAGCCATAATACAAACTAATGATCAAAACAAACTTTGTATTCAAAAGGACAAGGAGCAGATACATTATATGATGTTGACAGTAATGCAAAAAATATCTTTTAAATCAGTTAAAATGACCATTTTAAATCAGTTATGAAACTGATTTCTATACTGTCGTGATAATATGAGGACATTTTTTAAATTGAATTTTGAACCGATGTAAAAAAGTTTTTTAAATCGGTTAGAAAACCGATTTAAAATGTCATTTCTAAAAGCTTTCCCTTTTGTAAAAAATTGACTTTTTAAATCGGTTATACGAAAAACCGATTTAAAAAGTTGTCTTTTAAATCGGTTATTTGAATAACCGATTTAAAAGGTCCCTTTTTCTATTTTATTTTTTTGATTTTTTTCGTTTGCCAACCTACAGAACCATTCGAGACAACTTAAATACCATTCAACAGAGAACTATTCAACAGAGAACCATTCAACTAGCTCACAAAACTAACATCAAATACCATAACTTCAAATATTACATATAGTTCCACAAATCATCAAGTTAAGATACATTAATTTAAAAAACAAACCATTCAACAGAGAATCTACATTTATTTATGTTTTTATGGAAAAAGTCATATATAATTGCATTAAAGAGTAAGAGTTATTGAATAAATTCCTATGACTGAAAAACAAAGAATGGATGGTTAATTACATTCTTCTCCCCAATAATGGCTTCATTGAGTGCTTCTCTCCCAACAAGAAGCATAGGAACTTGTTGCACGATTCTCATATGCATTCCTTCATAATAGACTCTGATGGCATGATAAAGAGGCTGACATTCACCAGTATCTGTTATAGCATATTCCATGTACTCAAAGCATAAAATTCGTCCATCATCCAATATAAAGTATCTTTCATCTCGAGATTTCAAGGAGAAGATAATTAAAAATATATATTTCAGAAAAGAGGAGAAACGTATATAGCAAAATATTATTTTCCTATTCTAAAAATAGAAATAACAAAACAATCCGGGGTACCAGTTAAAATAGTACCTCTAATCTTTCACAACTACAACAGCGAGCTGTTATTCATGAGATGGACAATACTTTTGGTTCCAATAGGGGTGGCATCTATACTCAATCAAACCGGTAGAATTTACGGGTATCTGAAAGCAAAATAAAATATCACAAGTGTTAATATTGATTTTCAGCAACTGTAAAGATTATAGGCCAATAGTAATAGACACAAAGGAAATTATCTTTTTTACTAGGCTAGTCTTCTGATAAATCAATAGAAAGCTCTGATGCCACTACCACATGATTAATTAATGATTGTCTTTAATTTAAACATATTTCTAATGTCATTAGAAGACTATTTGGTTCCAGCATCATAACTAGTGCAATGGTCACTTATAAGGTATATGCAACTCACTGAAAATTAATGACCTTAGTTATTGAAGAAAAGTACTAATAACCAAGCAGAACAATGTGAAAAAGCAAATGCAACTTACATAGTGATGGCAAACTTCACATTTAGGATGGGTCAATCCTTTAAAACATGACTTGTGATATGGATGCTTTCCTGACAAAAAAAAACTTGGTTTAATAGAAACAAAAGGCAGTAAGAGATGGATAAAAGAGGAGTGCAAGCGAACATTAATCATATAGTTATGAACTATTTTATTGCCACATCAGGGGAAGTGAATCCAATGACATTACACTCTACATGGCCTTGATTTTCCACAGTAAGGAGCTAGTCCACCTGCTGGAGGTTCCCCAAATACCGATTCCATTTCCTGAAATGTAATAAGCATTTTAACATGGATTACAGTAATTTTACCAACATTTCTTAGTACAGTTTGGCCATTACTAAACCTTAATAGTAGATGTGAACCAGATAGGCGTTCAAACGGATTTATGATAGATGAACAAGGATATGAACATCTAGCAAGTGGATTCAATCTCTTTGCATTATGCCAGACTATTAGGTCAATAAGTTCTCTGTATTTACTATGGCGTGTACTGAATTAGTATTTTGCCCAAAACTGAAAAGACATTGTATTTACCTTAGTAGCAGAAAAAAGCAAATAAGGGCTCAACCTTATTGAGTTCTTGAATAGCACTTGCATAGTCATGGCTAACAGAAGAACTGAACATCTTTTTCGATTGAGGACATGCAGCCACAATTCTTCGAAGAAACATTTTAAGCTGGTCGTGCTACTTATGCTACAGCTGCAAGAAAAAGAAAAATGAATTAAAATATATTTGCTGACAGGCATACAAAGAAAAGGAATCTCAACATTATGTAATTGCCACAGGACACAACCTCGGGTGAGTTCTTCAACTCCAACACAGTTTCTACTACGTAAGAGTTAAAGCTTTTGCCATAAGAAAGCAGCAAATAAGTGTGGCAAAATAAGCCCTTTGGGGCAATTGGTTAGAAAGGAATGCTCACATCTCCAAATCTCAACTTAATATGAGATGATATTGTCTTGTTGGTCTTCTACCAACTTCTACTTGTTTGTTCCGATAGACACAACTAAATTCTAGGATAATGATATTAGATATCAAAAGCCCCCCAATTGTTTTTACATGACGCAATATATTTTATATGTAAATATCATTATTCTTTTTCAAAATTCTCCTTGCAATTGCAATCTATCTTCTATACTAGAAGTAAATTTCTGCTTCTGTCGAAGAGAAGAAGCAACGAGTACAAAAGCCAAAGACTCAACGAGGAGTTTAGGCAAACAGAACTGACAGAAATGTTAGAGAATATATGAAAATATATTTTAACAAGAATGTTGAGCAAGTCATAAACAAATTTTCAATAAGTTGAAATCTTTTTCAGCAAAGAAACAATCTTGCCACTGAAAAACATAGTTTCAGATCAGAAATCAGACGGAATTAAATCATCGGATGAATAGCCCATGAAATAAAAAACATGTTTCTCAAAAGCTAATATGAATGAGTTGGTATCCTGAGTCACGAGTTGGTGTCACTTCAATAGGATTAAAAAAAATTCCCGATTCCATTCAAATCCACTCACACATCTAAGCATCACAAACAATACAATCTAACAAAATATAGAAACACACACAAGAAGGTAGTAACAGGAACCCTAGCCACCACTAAACCTTTGAAATCTTCAACCGTGGGCCACTTGAAGAGGACAAACAAAGAGCAAGAGGACAAACAATTCCAGAAGCAAAAAGAAGAGGATAGAAATCAGGAAGAAAATAGGTACAGAAACAGAAAAAGAATAATAGTAGGAAGAAGAAGGAGAAGAAGAAGAAAGAATCGATTGGAACGGTGTCCTCGTCATCACCGGCGACATATTCCTTTTCCTCTTCCCGGTGCTCGAGATTGGCGCTCACATCTTCTAGTGTGAGGATGAGAAAGAGATCGTGCGTTTTTGTGTGTAGTGTCGCTAGGGTTTAGAATGTGTGGGGAGGTAGTGAGGCACGAAGGAGGTTGGAGAGCGTGGTGAAGAAATAAGTAAAACCTTTTAAATCGGTTGTTTAAACAACCGATTTAAAAAGTTTCACTTATTTACAAAAATACCACCGCGTTTACATTTTAAATCGGTTGTTTGGGGAACCGATTTAAAAGCCTCTTTTTTTTATCTCGTTTATGTTCACTTATTTACAAAAATACCACCGCGTCTATATTTTAAATCGGTTGTCTGGAGAACCAATTTAAAAGCCTCTTTTTTTATCTCGTTTTTGCACTAGTGTGAATCTCAATTCAAAGAAAAATAAGATATACATACTCATCAAATTTTCAACACTAGTGTGATATGATACAAGGATGGCTTTTGCCATTGGCAAGTGCCTTAATTTGTCTATCATGGTAAAATACACATCTAG
This sequence comes from Calophaca sinica, assembly GCA_037113605.1. Lineage (NCBI taxonomy): Eukaryota > Viridiplantae > Streptophyta > Magnoliopsida > Fabales > Fabaceae > Calophaca > Calophaca sinica. The sequence goes on from CM073734.1 coordinate 77,270,187, forward strand.
CCATAGAAATAAATGATTAAAAAACTTAGTGACTGAGATTTTTCAAGGGCAACCCGACGGTGTACATAGCTGAAACTCTAAAAATTATTTGTGATATGGGAATTGTAGAATGCTGGATTTCTCGTGCGTGTGTGAATTAATAATGAATTTGAATTGAGAATAGTGTGAAAGATGTGACCATTCTTCTTTCCTTGCGTAAAATAATATCAGAGCTTTAAGTCATGAAAAATATTGAAATGGAATTTACGCACAAGCCAATACTCTTGTCACATTTCCTAAAATAAAAAAAATAAAAAATAAAAAAAACTCTTGTCACATTTATAGGTTGATATTTGTTGTCAAAAAAACAAGAGGCTGGTCTTTCAATCGCTAAATATCACGTGATTTTTAAATAATTTACTTTTTATATTTTTTATTCATTTTAAATATGACTTCATAAATTTTGATCTATTCGGAGATCTGAAGTAGGCCGGAGTCACTGATGAACTGTCATGGGTATTACCCAACTAGTTTGTTGATTTAACTTTATGTTTAACCTTAGTTAATGGTTAGAGTTAGTTAGAGTTTATTAACTACTTTAGTTAAGTTAGTTACTGACAGTGTTTGTTATCACTGTTGTATATACTCATTTTCGTGCTTTCTTCTTCTGTAAGAAGCAATACACAGAAATGAGAATCATCTTCTCACCACTCTTCTTCTTCCCTAATGCGATTTCTCCAATTATCATGGTATCAGATTAACGCTTCGCTCCACTCTGTGTTTGCTTTCTTCTTCGATTCTTCGATTTGATCAGTCTACCAGGTTATCTCTGTTTCTTCAATTTTCGAATCTGTTTTCTTCAATTTCATTGTTAATGGCGACCTCGATTTATTCTGATTTTGCTTCAAACCCTACCAATCCTTACTATTTGCATCCGAATGAAAATCCTGATGTTGTGCTTGTTACTCCATTGTTAGATGCAAAGAATTATCATTCATGGCTGCGGTCCATGAAAATTGCCTTACTTTCTAAAAATAAGATGAAATTTGTTGACGGTACTCTTGCACAACCTCGAGTTTCTGATCCTTTGTATGATCCTTGGATTCGATGCAATAGTATGGTTCTCTCTTGGATTCAACATTCAATTTCTCCTGATATTGCGAAATCTATAATTTGGTTCGATCGCGCCTCTGCTATTTGGCAAGATCTTGAGTTTAGGTTTTCTCATGGAGATATGTTCAAGATTTCTGATCTTCAAGAGGAAATGTTTCGGTTACATCAAGGTAGCCTTGATATTTCATCATATTACACTCAATTGAAATCACTCTGGGAAGAAACTGAACTCTTTTGTCCGACTAGAGATTGCACCTGTGCAATTCCCTATTCTTGTGGTGTTGTGGCTGACATGAAGAAGTACCGCGAGCAAGACTGTGTTCTCAAATTCCTCAAAGGTTTGAATGAGCAGTACTCTCATGTTCATTCTCAAATCATGATGATGGAACCTTTTCCTCTATTACACAAGGCTTTTTCTCAGGTATTACAACAAGAACGCAACCTTCCTACTGCTGTTAATAGCCAAAGTGAACAAGGTGCATTGGCTATGCAAATTCAACAGTCTGGCTCTACTTCTCAGCCCTCTAAGAATTTCAATTCCAGAAATTCCAATGGAGGAAGAGGCAGGGGTCGTGATAATTTCGGTAGAGGTCAATATTCTAGTTCTGGTAATGGTAGAGGCCAGAATACATCTAGGTATTGTACACAGTGAGGCAGGTACAATCATACAATTGACACATGTTATATGAAGCATGGTTTTCCTCCAGGGTATCAATTCAAAGGAACTCTCTCTGGCAGTGGAAAATCAGTTAATTCGGCTTCTACTGAATCAGATAATATCACTGCTTCCATGCAAGATTCTTCTACTACACCAAATTCAGCTATGCAATCATCTTTGAATGAGCTTCAAGGCCAATTCCAACAATTTTTAAAGCTTTTCCAATAGCAATCTGCTGCACCATCCACCCCAACCGCATCTGCCAATTCCATCATTACCAACCTTATGGCTTTAAATGCCATTTCCTCTCCAACTTATGGTAAGCATTTTGTTCCTTAGGTATTAGACTCGGGTGCAACTGACCATATTACCTATTCTACTCACCATTTCATTTCCTATCATCATATAAAACCAGTCCCTATTGGCTTACCAAATGGCAACAAGTTTTGTGCTAACATTGCTGGAAGTGTTCAATTGTCCCCAAACATTATCATTCATAATATTTTTTTTGTTTCTCATTTCAATATCAATTTAATTTATGTTCCAAGACTTGCTACATCCCTTGATTGCCATTGCATTTTCTATCCTAATTATTGTTCCATTTTGCAGAATTCAAGCCAGAAGATGATTGGTGAGCTGAAAAGAAGGGAGGATTGTATGTTTTGGAAAGTCCTGCTGCTAGTGTTTCCACTGTTTCTGGTTTTACTGCAAACATTTCTTGTAATAATTCTGTTTCACCTAATGTTTCTGCTTCTATTTTGCCTACTGCTGGTACTTTGCCTACTGCTGCTGGTATTTCTCCTGTTTTGCCTACTGATAATGCTGTTATATCGGTTTGTAATGCTGATAATTCATCTATGCTTTGGCACAATAGGCTTGGACATGTATCTGACATGATATAAATCAATTTCTGCACAATTTCCTTTTGTATCCTATAAATGTCATTCTACGCCTTGTGATGTTTGTTATTATGCTAAACAGAAAATACTTCCTTATCCAAGTAGTAGTTCACACACTTCTCAAATTTTTGATTTACTCCATGCTGATATATAGGGTCCTAATGGCATAACCTCAGTTTTTGGCCATAGATATTTTTTAATACTTGTTAATGATTTTAGTCGTTTTACATGGATTATCCTCATGAAAACTAAATCTGAAACCAGGGGTCATATTACCAATTTTGTCAATTATGTTGAAACTCAATTTCAAACTAAGTTGAAATCTTTGAGAAGTGATAATGGAAGTGAGTTTCTCATGCAAGATTTTTTTCTTGCTAAAGGGATTGTTCACCAAAGGTCTTGTGTTGAGTCTCCTCAACAAAATGGAATTGTTGAGAGAAAACATCAACATGTTCTCAATGTAGCCCGTGCACTTTCTTTTCAAGCCTCATTACCCTCTAATTTTTGGCACCTTTCTGTTTTACATGTTGTCCACCTTATAAACAGAATTCCTACTCCCATTTCACAGCATAAAACACTTAATGAAATAATGTTTAAACAACCTCCAACTCTCATTCATCTTCGCACCTTTGGTTGTCTTGCCTTTGCTTCAACTTTACACAGTCATAGAACAAAATTCATGCCTAGAGCAAGAAAAACTATTTTTCTTGGATATAGAGATGGTACTAAAGGTTTCTTGTTGTATGACATTTCTAATAATTCATTCTTGGTTTCTAGAAATGTAGTCTTCTATGAGGATGTCTTCCCCTTTGCCAATTCTCAAATAACATCCTCACATTCAAGTCCTTCTTCCATCATAAATTCAGATACTCATACACTTCCAATTGTTCCTCCTAATTTTCCATCTCATTGTCCAAGTTCAGATAACTCTCAGTCTCCAATGATTCCTTCCAATTCTTCTTCTCCAGCAGGCTCCTCTAATCTGTCTTCTGACTCTGGAAATAGTTCTGGTCATAGTTTTGGAGATCATTCTGTCCCTGATAGACACAATTTAATTCCTGCTCCAATTTCTGCTTCAGATTCTGGAAATCTTCTAATTCCTGCAAAACACAACAATTCTGTCTCTACTCGGGCATCAACCAGAATCAGGAAAACACCAAGCTATCTCAAGGATTTCCACTGCAGTCTTCTCCCATCTTCACAAACCCAATCATTTTCAGGTAATGATTCTTCTTATCCAATTTCTTCTACTTTGTCATATGCAAAATGTGCTTCCTCTTACAAGAATTTTTGCCTTTCAATTTCCTCCAACATTGAACCTAAAACCTTTAAACAAGCATGCAAATTTGATTGTTGGAAAGAGTCCTATTGGTTGTAAGTGGGTCTACAAAATTAAGCATCATGCTGATGGATCAATTGAGACGTATAAAGCAAGATTAGTTGCAAGAGGATATACTCAATTAGAGGGAGTAGATTACTTTGATACATTTTCTCCAGTGGCAAAGCTTACCACTGTCAAAACACTGCTTGCCTTGGCTGCTATTAAAGGATGGTTCTTGGAACAATTGGATGTAAATAATGCGTTTCTTCATGGGGATCTTAATGAAGAAGTTTACATGTCATTACCACCTGGTGTTGTTATCCCAAATTCAAGTTCCACCCTTTCTAAGGTATGCAAATTGCACAAATCTCTTTATGGGCTCAAGCAAGCAAGTAGACAATGGTATTCTAAATTGTCCTCAGCCCTGATATCTCTGGGTTATCATCAATCCGTAGCTGAACACTCACTGTTTCTCAAGACTGCTGGTTCCTCATTCACTGCTCTTTTGGTCTATGTCGATGATATAGTCCTAGCAGGAAATGATTCCATGGAAATCTCCTATGTTAAGTCATTTTTAGACAAAACTTTCAGAATCAAAGATCTTGGTAATCTCAGATTTTCTCTGGGACTAGAGATTGCTCGATCAAAGAGTGGTATTCTGCTGAATCAAAGGAAGTATACACTGGAATTGTTGGAAGACAGTGGCAATTTGGCTGCCAAACCTTCTTCTACTCCCTATGATCCTTCTCTGAAGTTGCATCATTCTGATTCTCCTTCTTGCTGACCCTTCTGCCTATAGAAGACTCATAGGTCGCTTGCTATACCTCACTACTACTCGGCCTGATATTGCATTCACAGTTCAGCAGCTCAGTTAGTTTGTAGCTAGTCCACATGAAGTTCATTATCAGGCTGCTACTAGAATTCTGCGTTATCTCAAAACTTCTCCAGCCAAAGGTCTATTCTTTTCCTCTGAATCTCCTCTCAAATTGTCAGGTTTTGCTGACTCGGATTGGGCAAGCTGTGCCACTACCCGAATATCTGTCACAGGATATTGTGTCTTCCTTGGCACTTCTTTGATTTCATGGAAATCAAAGAAACAATCAACGGTATCTCGCTCTAGTTCAGAAGCTGAGTATAGGGCATTAGCAAGTCTCTCTTGTGAAATTCAATGGTTGCATTATTTGTTCACAGATTTGGGAATCAAGTTTGAGAATCTAGCCATGGTTTATTGTGATAATAAATCGGCTATATACCTTGCACACAATCCTTCCTTCCATGAAAGGACAAAGCATATAGAGATTGATTGCCATGTGGTTAGAGAAAGAATCCAAAATGGTCTAATTCATCTTTTGCCAGTTCCTTCTGCTGCTCAGCTCGCTGATGTACTGACCAAACAATTAGATTCTCCTGTATTTTCTGGATTAATTTCCAAGCTTGGCCTTATGGACATCCATAGTCTAGCTTGAGGGGGAATATTACCTAACTAGTTTGTTGGTTTAACTTTATGTTTAACCTTAGTTAATGGTTAGAGTTAGTTAGAGTTTATTAACTGCTTTAGTTAAGTTAGTTACTAACATTGTTTGTTATCACTGTTGTATATATTCATTTTCGTGCTTTCTTCTTCTGTAAGAAACAATACACAGAAATGAGAATCATCTTCTCACTACTCTTCTTCTTCCCTAATGCGATTTCTCCAATTATCAATGGGGAAGAATTCTGGTGGCGGAGTAAGGTGGTGGTGTACCTACAAAGCCACTCCGACGCTCAAGTCAGTGAGTGAAACATGTGAGGAAAGCGTGATGTAAGAATGCGTACCTGATTCTCTGGTGGGTCCCTTTTTATATTATTCTCACGAGATTTGGGTCTTGCGAAGGCGGTTACTGAGTTCATTCCACCTGGCGTGTCGATCATCGTCGATTTGATCTGACAGTTCTACTTCGGTAGCGTACGAGATACGTGGAATAGAGGTCGTTGATGACATCAGACAGTCCAGATCGGATCGTTGTTATGTGGCTGTGATCTTCTGGTACATTGGGCCAGTTCCAAACTCGGCCCATTATTGATGCGGATTAGGCCTAAGCCCAGTCCAAAACAAATTTAATTAATCATATATATATATATATATATATATATATATATATATAGTCTCTATAAAATCACGATCATTCAACTTTAGTCCTTATAAAAAATGTATTTTTAGTCCCTGTGAAATACAAAAACAACATGTTTTTAGTCTCCATCGAGGGATAAAAAAAACACACAATTTTTGCATTTTACAGGAACTAAAAATGAATAAAATTTGGCTTAAATATGTTTTTCGTCCCTGCAAATATGAGATATTTTGAATTTAGTCCCTGTAAAAAAAATGGTTATTCATCCCTTTAAAATCTTTTTGTTTTTCGTCCATCTCCGTTAAAAAAACACTGAGTTGGCAAATAGAAGTCTATGTAGCAAAACTGACTATGATTAATGAGCACACGTGGGATGCACACTCAGTTTCTTATTGTTGAATCATATTAATTTTTTAAAATAAAATTAAAAAAACTAGGGTATCCAGTTCCCTTCCTTTTTCCCTCTGCCTTCATCAACCCCTATCATCTTCTTCCAAACCCAACACTGATATCTTCTCTCTCCCTTTGGGCAAAACAAAGAGACCCACTTTCTATGATCAAAGCGAGAGGCAATCAGCATGGTCAAAACAACAATTGGAAGGTGAAAATTGATGTGGGTATGATGGCAAAAAGAAAGACTGAATTTTTATTTTAAAAAATAGCAGAAAAGAGAGAGAGAGAGAGAAAAAGAGAGGAATCTACAAGTGAGAAATTGGGGAGAGTAGAATCAGTAGGTAGATGTTTGGAGAGTCATATGCAAAAGAATAGGAGTAGAAATTTTGGATTTTTCGGAGTGGAGTTTTTTCTTTTTGTTTTAGCATCATCTTCTTTCATTTCTCACCCACCATATTCCAGCATCCAACTTCTTCCATCCATCTTTCTCCTCATTTATTCTTCTTTATTTTTGGGTTCCGCGAACCAAGAGCAAACCTTACATTTTTCTCTCCCCCTTGATGAACAAGCTGCTTATTCATCAGAAATGCCCAACTGTTCAACTTCAAATCCTTCTTCATAATATTGTCAATGAACAGTGTGGGTATCCCACTACGAGAGGCCTAATTTCAAATCCTTGTGTAATATTGACAGTGCCCACAGGTCAAACAAGGCTTCACTGATGTAGTTGGGAATAGAAAGCGGGAGAATGGCAGGAAGAAGGATTAAACCCTAATTAGAGTTTTAATTTAACATAATAATAATAAGAATACTAATAATAATTACACAGTCAGCAAGTATTAATACATGATTTTATAACTTATGTGATGTCACTACAAAAAAAGGTGAGAGTGAAGGTCTATTTGCCAACTCAATGTTTTTTTAACAGAGATAGACGGAGAGGAATTAATAAAAAACAAAAAGATAAAATTTGTAGGGACGGATAACAAATTATTTTTTTGTAGGGACTAAATTCAAAACATTTCATATTTACAGGGACGAAAAACATATTTAAGCTATATAATTTTTATAAGAACTAAAGTTGAATAACCGTGATTTAATAGGAACGAACATCATATTTAACCCTATAGTAAGGTTAATGTTCAAATTCAAATAATATATAAGCTTTATATACATACATACATATATATATATATATATATACACACACGCTATAAATTTATAGTTATTAATTAAATTTTGACACACAATATTGAATAATACATAAGTAATGATATATTTTAATTTACATTAACAAATTATATTTTTAATAATGTAAAATGTTTCATTAGGTTTACACATGCCTATTATATAATTTTAAATGTTTTTTGCTTAACTATCTTTTAATATTATTTTAAAATTCTTTTTTATCATATTAAATGTTTTTTTTTGTTCCTAAAATTCTAAACCATCTTTTTATTTTTTGATAAGCAAAGAAGACTTTTATTAAGAGAGTACAAGGGGTACTCCAACCTGAAACAATATGAGAATGCCTCATTAAAACCTCTCAAGGCCAAAACCCAATGGGAAAAAGACCAGGGGAGGAAAAAAAGTACAAACACCATGGATACATATATAAAAAAGGGCGTTATGCAGTATAAAATCTAGCCTCAGAAACAAACCAGCTGAAACAGTTGAGAATTATTGCAATATATTTGCAGCCACGCAAACAGCGAGGAATTTCAACTCAGTTCCACCATTCCATGTCCTCTACCAACCCATCATAACAGAACCACCTTCTTACATGTCAGCCACGAAATCGCCTAGCACACACATACAATCATGACAACAGCCTATCAAAAAATGACAACAAGCAGCACACCATTTCACACTTATATACACAGAAGAATTTAGAGCTTCAAAACACCCCAAAGTGGCGGGTTTTTTTTCAATTTGCGGGGTTTTCGACCTCCGCTAAATTATTTGTGGCTGTTTTTAAAATGCCCCAGTTACGTTCGCCGTAATCTATTTGCGGGGGTTTTTAGGAACTGCCGATATGCCCCTTATTTTACGGCGGTTTTATTGCGGAGGTTGTTAACATCCGTAGTTGTGCAATTATTTTGTGGGGGCTTTTAATCTCCTCTAACTGCCAATCATTGATTCTAAAGCTTCCCTTTCATATTGTCATTTGTCATCATAACTTTTGTTTTAAATGTATTACTCGTTAATTTTTTTGGCGGAGATACTTACTAATATTTTACATATTAAATGATGACAACTGTGAAATATTTAACAAATTTAACCATAATACTCAAAATTTTCAATAAAAAAATCTTAGTAACATAAAATGAAAGTATTGCACATGTTCCTCTATACAAGAAGATTTACATATAGTGAGTAAACAATCACTCATGATACCACCTAATAAGTCCCTAATAAAAAATCAACAACACGAGACATTATAGCCAACTCCCAAACTGCACCCATAGCAATTGCAAGCCTCTTGAACCAGTCCATCAATTCCGCACACTTATCCGCATGTAAAAACATCACCCGAGCTCTCATTCTTCATGTATTCATACACCGACATTATGAAGTCATCAGCACTGCAACAAAACAGTTTCATACTATTAGTATATCTCATTCTACCCATATACATCATCAATAACACTAGAAGGCAGGAAGGAACAATATTACATCTCAAAATGATCCTCCATATTTCAATCAATATGCTGAAATCATAACTGCCTGCAAACTACAAAAATTAAAACCACTAGGCATGAGATATTACCTAACTTCGGCTAATAGTATCAACTTTTTCTGCTTCACAGCCTGCAATTTCGTGAACATAATATAAATATCATAAGAACAAATTCTCCCAAAATCTCATGGATTGATTGGCAAAAATTAAAAATCAACATCATAATACAAAGAAAGCAGTGACTACTTATAAGTGGCACACCATCGAGTAGAGCATCAACTTATAATCCTTCAAGTACTAATAACCTGGCATAACATTATTCTTAAAAAAGCATAAGAAAGCTAGCTATATAATTATACCAGAATGGATGCTACAAACTTAATTTAGTCATGGGGTACTTTGAATGGAGATATATACAATTGTATCAGTCTGCTACTAAAGTAATTTAACTTAATTTTAGCATTTGGTGACTTTGAATTAAAAGGTGTAGTTCTTTGTTCTGTTACCTCCATATTTTGCTTTGCTCTTTCTATTAAAGAGGTGGTTGTGAAGTAATCCATTTAGTATATTTCGTCCAGTATTTAATTAGATGGGTAAGAAATAGAAAATTATTGGTTAGCTCATTACATGAAACAATCAAGTAGCACAATGTACGAAAGATAAGAAAAGGAAAGATAAGAAGAATCACAAAGGCGGCATGCCAAATTCCTCAAGCTCATCATCAGTGTTTCAATTATAGTCAATCTAAGAACTAAAACCTGTTGAAACCTGCATAATTTTCAACCAAAGAAACGTTGATTAGTAATTTAAACTCAGTAATTAATAACTCTAGTCAGTGAATATTCAAAAAAACCAAGCTGAACAAGAGAGAAAAAATAACTAATCACTAGATGTTTCTGGTTCCCAGGTTCAGTGATCATTTAGGTTCAAGAGTCCATATCTCGAACTAAACATTGTAAAAGAGGTAAATGAGAGAGAGAAAGAGAGTAAATAAAGGAATTTGGAAACTCCATATTCGTGCTTCCTCGATGGGAAGCATTACTAAAAAAACATTGAAACAGAGGAAATCTTGTGAAGCTGCCAACACACAACAAAACTCTATCCCTGCGAGAACAACACAAGCAAAACAAGCAAAGAAAATCCAAAACTAGAAACCATGCTCCCTCAATCTCCTTCACACTCAAACTCTCACGTGATACTGATTCCAAAATCGAATATGAAAATGTGATTGCAATTTACAATAGAATGTCATTATAGGAAAACACGTCATATGAACATAAGCAATAGAAAAATTAAAATGGTCAAGAAATTACAACTTCTAGTCTTCATCAATTTGCAATGATGAAGTGCAAAGAAACATCATTCAATCGCAAAAGTGAGAAATCAAAGCATCTTGGAAAGTTAGGGAGTCAGAGGAAAACCTTCATTTTCGAATGTGGACTTCGATCTGTAGGTTTTCGTTCACGCCGTGGAGTTGTGCTCGATGATCTTGGGAAAAAGGAAGAGAGATCTGCAATAGAGTGAGTGAGTGATAGATTAGGGGAGGGTGTATAGTATGTATACCGTTTTGATGTATGTATGTTATGTTATGTATATGGGATGAGGGCATGTCTTCTTTTATTTATGAATATATAGCCATGATGGATTAGGGGAGGGTGTATAGTATGTATACCAAGCAAAGCAACCACACCAGGGGTGTCAATTCCAATGGCACCAAACTTGTCAAGAACAGCATAAATGGACTCCTTGTGGTCTGGGAGGTACTCCTCCAATACATCTACTCTGCTCTTTCTACCATCCCTTCTGCCAGTTTTAAGAGAAATATAAGCACCTCCAAGCTGCAACAAAGTAATAAAGTTTAACACTCTTAGAGGCTTGCATCAAATGATCATAATTTCTCATTTGCTCCCCCAAGTAATGGATCAAAGACTATTAATTCGGTAGTCAAACACAAGTCAAAACAAATCTGGACTGGATAAGGATAAGCCTCCAACTACTCTCCTCAAAGTAATAATAATATGCAAAATAACATAGCAAAAAGACCAGCTTTGCGTATAATAGAAATAAAGACTATACGAGTAAAACTCGTACACAGATCTATTAGCACTTAATTGTTACCAACTTATCATCCCCGGCCTCAATATTAAGTTATTTACAAGAGTTTGTTCTTGTATAACCCATATTTTGATATATGCACATGATAAATAAGCAACCTTCACCTATCAAAACGATATGTCTTTAGAAGTATGAAAAAAAAATTAATAATAAAGAAGTATCTAATTATCCGGGAGAGGAAAGTGAGAGATAGAACAAAAAGAGAAAGAGGAGGAGAGTATTACCGAAACAATACCATCTCTGGTAGAAAGAACAAGGATATCAGCACATGAAACAACTCCAGGGAAATCTCTCTCCATGGCTTCTTTGATGGTGTCAACGTACCTGAAATTCCTCAACCCAAAACTCCTGTCATACTCCTACTCAGACAAATTTCTTCTTGTGGATGGCAGCAGCAACGAAGCATCACAGCTCTAATTAACCCAAGTAACAAAACAACAATGAAAAAAAAATATTTTAGAAGTCTTTGAAACAAAAAAGCCAAAACCTTGCAAGCAAAAAAGCAAACAGAAACTAATTAATGGAATGGAAAGGTTATACTAATATATATACCTGAACAGCACAATCATGGAAAATGTTTCTAAGACAGAAGAAAGCAGTGTTCTTGTGGCGCTTGTAAAGAAGCAGTGTTCTCTTGCCACCGCCCGCCTCCACTTATGAAGGATTACAAAGCCGATCGCCGGCACAACGACGCAAACCACCGTGACGAGGACCAAACTCGAAAACCCTAGATCCACCGTAACACGCATTTATCCAGCGAAATCGACAAAAACCCTAGAATCCACCGCAGGACAGCGGCGACGGTGGCGATCACGATAAGGATTCCTCGGCGATTGGACGGTGAGATTAGGAAGGAACTGCGAGTTTGAAAGTGAGAATGAGAGATTCATGTGATGTAGCTCGCACGCGCAAAACTTGAGACTGAAAACATGCGAGTGTTCAGAATTACCACAAAGGAGAAGATGATGTTGATGATGGTGATGAAACACTCTTTAGCTTCTTCTTGCGGCTGTGTGTCTAGGTTTCGTGAGTTATTCTGCGATTTAGAGAAAGGGTTTGCAAAAGGGAAAAAGGGTTTTGAGTGGGGAAGTGATCGCGTCACGGAAAAAGTAGAGGAAAATAACCTCATAATTAGAGGGGGTTTTCAACCCCTTTAAATTAAATAAAAATTTCAACACTCCCGACTGATTCTTTGATTTATTTGAGGGGTGTTCAAAAACCTCCTCAAATAACCCCCCCCCCCCGGTTTAGCCGCTTTTTTGTAGCACCATTCAGAAAAATTCAATCCCAGCCTGCGACCTTCCCTGTACATAAACTAATTCCATGATACTTACTTTACCTGTGCTAAAGTAGCAGTATATTCAGCGACCCCGCCTTGAAACATAATCTTATTTCTTAACAACCATAGAGACCAAAACACCATTCCCCAAATTAAATACCTCACCTTCCTCACAGCTTTTCCATTAAGTAACCCACCAAATTGTAAAAAAATTTCCACAGGATCCAGGTGCCGAACACCAACACAGCTCAACCAACCAAAAACCGAGGTCCAAATATTATAAGAGAATGGACAAGAAAAGAAGAGGTGACTCACCGAATCATCTTCACGGAAACATAGCACGCAACATGTGTTATGATTACCATCCAGTACTCCACAGTTCAAAAGCGCGTCACGCGTGGGGACTCGTCCGAGCAACACCCTCCAAATCACAAACGAGACTTTAGAAGGGATAGCCGTACGCCATAAACCTTTAAAAGCTTTGGACAAGTTGTCATCCAATAGATCTTCGTTAGCACCAGCCTGTGACAATAAATGAGCGTACACAGACCTAACAATAAACAACTTTGAGCAATCTTGCAACCAAATCCATCTATCATCAGATAAAGATATTGGAGATAGTCCAATCAGCAATGTTTTTAACTCCCCAACTTGTTCTTCTTCCCACACATGTAGACTCCTTCTCCACTCCAACTTCCAATCCCAAGAGCCACCAATCCATTCCCCACTTGCAGCAACCGAAATCTCCTTATTTGTGGATAGTTGATACAATCTTGGAAAAAATTCCTTGAATTTGGAGGTGCCAACCCATTTATCTTCCCAGAACTTGGCACTATTTCTGTTGCCCAATATCAACCGAATAGCATTGAGAAACCAGTGGGGCTGCAAATCAGTAACAACATCCCTCCACCAAATGGAGGAATTTCTTGGTATAGGACCTCCCTCTAAAATTGCATTCGACAAAGACCCGTATTTGTGCGAAAGGAAATTAAACCAAACAGCCTCATTGTCATTTAAGCATCGCCACTTCCATTTGGCCAGCAAGCTAATATTAAAAAGCTCCAAATTTTTTATATCCAGCCCGCCCTCCTCTTTGGGCCGGCAAACCTTGCTCCAACTCACCCAACACGTTTTCCTGCTTTCGCTGTTCTTGGCCCACAGGAAATTACGTTGAATGCAGGTGAGAGTATGCAAAACCTTTTTTGGAGCTTTGAAGAAAGAGAAGAAGTATATAGGCAGGCTTGACACCACTGAGTTAATAAAAGTCACCCTTCCTCCGTAAGACACGTGGGATATTTTCCACGAGGCCAATCTTTTTTGAAACAAATCCACCACCGGATTCCAAGTGGAAACTTTCCTGGGGTTAGCTCCAATCGGAACCCCTAAAAAGTTGAAAGGGAAGTTGCCCATAGAGCATAATAGAAAACTTGAAGCCGCCCTCATAAAGTGGTCGTCCACATTGACTCCATACAAATTACTTTTGCAAAATTAACTTTGAGCCCCGATGCCAGTTCAAAACCCCTTAAAATCGCCTTGAGAGACCAAAGGTTCTCCCAAGTAGGCTCACAGATCATAATAGTATCGTCGGCATATTGTAGAATCGGAAAGGAGATGTCTGGGAAGGCATTGTATCCAGTTAACTGCCCCAGACGTACTGCATTATTAACCAAGCCAGTCAAACCCTCAGCCGCAATAAGGAATAAGAAAGGGGCCAAAGGATCCCCCTGTTTTAACCCCTACCGACGGGGAATTCTTCCGTTGGACTCCCGTTAACAATAACCGACATATTACCAGATGCAAATCACGCCTTAATCCATCGTCTCCAGTTAAAACAAAAACCCAGTCTGATCAACATATAATCCAAATATGACCAGTCGACCGAGTCATACGCCTTCTCAAAATCTACTTTCAAGAATAAACAACGATCCTTTCTTCTTTTCACTAAGTCAATGGTCTCGTTAGCTATGAGAACTCCATCCAAGATATGTCTCCCCGAGAGGAACGCGGATTGACACCCAAAAATAATTCTGCTAAGAACGATCTTGAGTCTTAAAACTAGGAGCTTAGCAATTATTTTGTAAAGACAACCAACCAAGGAAATGGGACGATACTCCTAAAGGGACTGAGGGTTGTCAGTCTTAGGAATAAGTGCCAGAAAAGACGAAGTAATAGCACACGGCAAACATGCATTAAGCTGAAACTCACGGACAAACTCCACCAAGTCCCCTTTCATCAACTCTCAATTAGCCTTAATGAAATTGAAATTAAAGCCGCCAGGTCCAGAACTTTTATTTCCATCACAACTCCAAACAATTTCTTTTAAATCGTCCTCAGTAACCGAGCCCGTAAGGAAATTATTTTCTTCTTTAGTCACCTGTTTAAACTCAATACCATCAAGTGTTAGACGTAGGAAATCTATTGCAGCTGAGAAATGTTCGGAGAAGAACCTTTTCACCTCATTTTTCACCTCAACCATGGACTCTAACCCAGAATCGTTCACTTTCAACGCAACCAGCTGATTCTTTCGCCTCCTTCCTTGAATGCACGAGTGAAAGTACCTTGTGTTAGCATCACCTTCCATTATCCACCTAGCCCTTGATTTTTGTAACAATAGACTTTCCTTTTCATCTAATTGTTTCCAAAAAAGACTATTCAATGTTCTGCTCTGCTCAACGTCCACATCACCCCCGCTAGCTGCCACATCATCCATTAAATTCAGATCAGCCACAACCTGTTCAATACGCAGATCAACCACACCGAACACTTCTTTATTCTACACTCTTAATTTCTGTTTTAGAGTCTTGAGTTTTTCCTTCAAGACGAATCCCTTCCAGCCTGTCACCTGGCACCCTTCCCAGCATTCTTTAACGAGAGCTTGGAAATTTTTATGTTCTAGCCAACAATTGTTAAAGCGAAACGGTTTAGGTCCCCAATCCACCTCACCGCCCTTGAGCCACACTGGACAGCGATCAGAGATGTCTCTATTTCCTATCCACTGAGCAGATATATTCCATCCCCTCAGAATACCCTCTGAAACCAGAATTCTATCCAATCTGCTCATTGCAGATCTGCTCGAACTAAACCACGAAAACTGTTTCCCCAGAACTGGAAAATCAATTACATTCATATTAGCAGCAAAAGCTCTTAATTCCATCATTTCATTTTGATTAAATTGCTCGTTTCTACCTTTCCTTTCACTTCTATTTAACACTGCATTGAAATCCCCTGCAATACACCATTCACCTACCACCAAATTCCTCTTAAGCATACATAGATCATCCCACAATTTCCTTTTCCCATCAATTGAACATGGCGATACACGTTTACCACATAGATCAGTTTAGGAGAGTTTGTAACTGTCATACATATACCCAGAAAACCAACACCTGAGAACTGAAAATCGACATTAATCCTATCCGTTTTCCACATTGAAATTAAACCACCAGACCTCCCCTCAGAAGCCAACGCACACCATTCAATACCATCCCTCCCCCAGAGACTATTCACAAGATTATCATCAACAGAGCCACATTTTGATTCTTGTAAGAAACAAATTTCAAAATTACCTGAGTTAATAAATGACCGGACCCTCCTTCTTTTAGCCCGATCGCACAGCCCTCTAGTATTGAAAGTAACAATCTTCATTCAGGTCCCTTTTTAGCCTCCCTCTTAGCTTGTGCAACTTGGTCCCTTGATTCAATTCAGCGATCTTACCTACGTACACCCCATCCACCTCCTTCCCGACCAGTCCACAAATTTGCACCTTTTCCCAAATTTTATCTGCCTTAGAAGCATCATAACGTCTTCAAAATTTGACCTGACCACGAGCAAAGTCAGCCGTTGATAATGACTCGCAACATAGAACAGAGCCACCTGAGAATCGTTCTTCAACCGATGAGTGTGAAGAAGATGATGCATGTCTCCCTATAAGCCTCCTACGTCGCACTGTGATGTTAGGGTTCACATGACCAATGCCTTGAGGACCTGTAGACGAACGCGTAGGGCTACAAGACATGATGGGTTGCTGGGTCGTAGCAACGGGTGACCCATTTTATTGGCCCGATTCATCATGCGACGCCCTGACAATATTAGAGACGACCTCATTTTCAAATTGGACCCCTCCGCCCATCGCAACCAGGCCCCCCAATACTTCTGGGTCTATGTTGGTGTATTGGGCCATATCCTCTGGGCCCAAACCCACGTTTGAATTACACATGCTTCCACCCTCCACACATAAATTCGCCGCGGCTCCAGATTTTGATCTCGCTGTCTCACCAATAAATGTTACCAACGCATGATTAGCGCCATTATTGTTGTTTCCTGCACCCAAGTTATTGGTGCATAGAATGTAGCCTGCTTCTGTGCTCTGCCTTAGAGAATTACAGTTATTCGTTGCATAATTATCAGCCACCACATTGTCACCATTAATGCCCTCATAATTGTAAGAATTCGGAACGACTTCGTCATCTGGCACTTCCTGATCCTCAGACCCGACCAGAAAATCCATGTCGATGTCGCATGAATCATCGCCAAAAACGCTCTCCGGCGACACTCTAACATCCGGAGTGAACCATTGCATGGGACCATACCAATCCTCCACCATCTTTATAGAGAAAACAAGATCATTTATTCTCACTGATACCACCTTGTTCATGATGGAATGGCAATTGGTTCTGAATAAAACCCTCGCCACATCCATAGTCTTCCTTCTCCTTGTGTTTTCATCTATATCCACGAAGGTTCCAATTGGAGAAACAAGGAACTCAAAGAAATCAGTGGACCAAACATGGGCCGCGACACCATAGCATCTAATCAAAGTAAGTCTCTCATTGTCAATCTCCCTGGGGCTCCAAGGCCTAACCTCATCGAACCACTCCAATAACCAGTCCTTACCATCCTTGATAAGCGCATCCATGTCGGCAGCGTCATCAGACTCAAGCAAAGCTAGGTTTGCACCCAGCGGAATGACTCTCACGGCAAAGTATCTCTGTCTATAGCACTCTTCTTGGAGACTATATGTGATACCAGGGTTGCTAACTTTTCCCAGGTATGCCTTATTTAGCCTATTTATCTGAGCAGCATTGACATTAAACTCAACATTCGCTTGTTCGGTCTTCCTCATGAGGCATTGTTTCCTCCTCTGTTAGTTGCCCTTCGCCATAGCTTTAAGATCATTATCGCCTTTGACTGCATTCGCATATGTCACCCCATTCACCCTCCTAGTTCTGTTCTGCATGTGTGCACCCTGCTGTCCACTATTGCGAGCCTGTGGTGGTTTCAACCCATTCCCGACACCTTGTCCCCCGAAATAATGTTTCTCACGTTCAAACCTTGGAAGGTTCACATGTATTTTCTTGCAACCAATAATGATGTTGTCTAGTTTAGTAGCAAAAAATTCAACATCCCTTACGTTAGAGAACCTAGCAAACCCGAATCTACGTCCATTTTTGTCACATTTTGGAGGAATCACCACCTCCTCCACCGGGCCATATATTTTAAACGTCTTGAACATCTCTTCAGCGCCGAAATTATCCGGGAATTCTATAAAGAAATAGGAGGTTAGACCACAAGGTGTTCTTCTTCTGCCCTCCATGCCTGCAACGTCAGTCCTTCTTGACCTCCATGTTCCTTTTGCCTCCGGCCTTTTCCTCTTCCTGTTCTTGACCTCCTCCCACTCCATTTTTTACTTTTGCAATCTATCAAAATTCTAAACCATCTAATTACACGGTTAGTTATAGTGAATATGTAATTTTGGTTTCTTAATAGTTTTTTGAGCAATTTTAATTCTCTGTTTTTAATTGCATCAATATAATCACTCCATCACTTTTATTCTATGAAAACTTTTAAATTCTTATTTTTATTTAAAATATTCATAAATGGAATCAATTAAATATTTCTAATCTTTCTTCTGCTCAACACTCGGCAATCATAATATTAAATGTCGCTTAAAATTAAAAAATTCTAATTTTTTTCCTGTTTAAACCCTAATATTACATCTTATGAGATCATTCAAAGTTTATCAAATTCTTACTCATTAAGTTTCTAAATTATAAATTTTTAAAATTATTTTACATCTCAAATGAATCATAAACCCCCAAATGAGAATTTAATGACCCTAACGAATAAGAGATTAACTTTAAGATCATATTTTCTTAATTTTAGAAATTAAGGGGCTTGATTGGCTTAAAAAACTTAAGGAACAAAAATTGCACATAATTCAAACTAAAGGAAATAAACACAACTAAACCAACCTCAAGGAGTTGACTTAATGGGGGGGAACAAAGTTTGCATTCGAAAGATTATGGGTTTAAATTCCCACTGGTTTTTTTAGGTTGAGATAAGTGTACAAATTCCTTTATAAGTGTTCTTAGTGCCAATAGCATCCCCCAATCAAAATTGCTCTGGTCTCCTTTACTCATTTCTCGCGGTTGCTTTGTTTCTAGTTTCAGTACTGCTATATATTATGAAAGAAATGGCTCACGAACGTGAATATTACGGGTATATGTGCAGCTTAAGGCTTTTTTTAAATATAAAATAAATAAAAAATTCCAATATCATGTTCCTCCAAAATAACAACCACTCGTGCAAACTCGTATCTCCCATTAAGCTTGTTCAAGATAGTCGCCTCTGCGTCCTGCAGATGCCTCAACTATTTTGCAAATCGCTGTCGTAAGTCAGCAACTATCACCGTAGCGTCGGGGACGTTATTGAAGCCACCTCACCTCCACAAATTGTGAATTCAGCCACCACCCTAACCCCTCTCCAACCTACTGCCCCAACTACCACTGTCAGACGAAGAGCAGGGTGATGTGTTTGTTAATTGTTTGTGATTTCGCGTACAGTTAAGTGAGTATCTTGTCTATTTATTGTTTTTTTTTTCATGTCATAAGAGAGTAATCATCTTGCCCATGGAATTGAGAAAGTTGTTGGGAACAACTGATAAAGCAATAATAGCAGTAGCAGTAATGTGGTAGTGGAGGAAAAGGAAGAAAAGAGGAGATCGAGGCTTTTATGAAGCGCTCAACATTTATTTAGCCTAAAAAAGAAGGAATTCTGGATCGATTTTTTTGTTGTGAGTGTGTCCTTTTATGAAGCGCTGTTTATTGTTTCTATGATAAAAAACAGCACTTTATGTTTGAAGCGCTGATTAATGTGCCAGTTCGTTTTTTATTATTTAAAGATAAAACAATTTAAGGGTAATGCTTATTATTATATGAACTAAACAGTAGCGCTTAATTAGTAAACGCTGTTTATTGTTTACGTATGACATAAAGTAGCGTTTTTTATTTTAAGCGCTGCTTAAAGGAGCGCCATCTTTTTTAGAATTTGTTGTAGTGCCATTCTCGTCATCCATTTTTTTTAAAATTAGAGAGGATTAAAGAAGAGAGAGAGGGCTGACCGATATTGCTTCCACATTAGATGGTCACGTCATTCGTGTGGTTTATCACGAAATCTATTTCTTGACCTTTAGCATTTTGCTTTTAGTTTCTACTTTCTAGTATCATCCAAGAGGAAACTCGACTGGTCCGACTACATGCATGGGACCATGGATTTATGAAACAAATATGTGTTAGTAAAGAACCAAACTTAGGTACAATTCATGTGTGCTGTAGGTGCTGTTTTGCAATCATAACATAACATGTATTTAAAAAAAAAATAACTAAATGGTAATGGATAACATAATTAAATAGTCCATGTTGTCGTGTGGTGATTATAAAAGAGTACCAACAACACCTAAGAAATTGTGTCCAAATGCGGCGGTCCAAGTGGTGGACTGAGGACATTTAAGGAGGAAATTAACAAGGAGACCGGGGTTCAAACCCCACTTACATCACTAATAAGAAGAAATACTAACTCACTAATATTTATTATTAGAAAAAAAAACACATAAGAAATTGTACCTAGGTTTTTCCCTTTAGTAACATGCACTATTCTTTCTCTTATTCAGAAGTTCTCCATTAGTAAGCTTGTTTCTTTTCTAATATGGTGATTTTAAAGTTGAGTTTAATTCATATGTACTGACAGTGTAAAAATAATTTACACCGTCATCTAATCATATCTCACCATGTAGATGTTTGTTGAGATATTTAAGAAAATGATATGACAAAGTGGCATAATGATGAGATATTATTGGGTGACGGTAAAAAAAAATTTACAATGTCAGTGTAAGTCAATAAAACTTTTTAAAGTTTTGGGTAAAACAAAAAAAAAAGTTTCGGGTAAAACAATATATTTACTAAAAAAAAAGGGTGTAAAGAGAATAATGAAGGATGCTCTCATTCTCAAGAGTAAAGAGTTTAATTTATTAGTATATATAAAAAAAAGGCTTTAATTTATTTTTTGATCTGGAGACTTTAATTTATTGGATAGAAGTTGATTAAGGAAATGGAAATTTTTAAATTGCCGGAAAATTATGAAAATAAATTATGCAAACCAAAACACATAATTACAAGTGTTTATTAATAAGGTGTATTAGAATTAAAACTTATAGATTTCAAACTTATAGCTGTGAAAAATATTGCTATATATAATTGAAGAAATTGGTATTGCAACTACATAATATTAGAGAAATGTAAGTTATATATATATATATATATATATATATATATATATACACACTCTCACAATATACTATATTATATAAAATAGAGTTTTGCAATGTAGACTTATGCCACGTGGCAGCTCCACATTCATTCTTATCCCGCCAAAATGAAAAATAATTTATTTTTTATTTTTTAATTCACGATATTTCATTAATTAAGGCATATCAATCACTTAATACTCATATCTAGACTTTTATCATTCAATCAAATTTGAATTAAGTTAAATTAAATTCAAATTCAAATTTAAATTCAAAATGTAATAAATTAAAACATATCAATCAATTAATTATCATATCTAGACAATTGTCATTCAATCAAAATATTATCTAAGTCGTTTGATAACATAAGAATCATTAATCTTTTTGCCTAAAACAATTTTTTTTTTAGTTATTGTTTTAATTATATCAACAATTATTACCTCATGTCAAACATTAATTTCGTAGTGTAAATCATTAATAACAGAGAAGCAAATTCTTTTGCAGATATTTTACTATGCATATCATAAAATTTAATAGAAAAATCATAACTATATAATGTTAAATTTTAATTTTTATAATTTTTTCATAATTTATATATTTTATCTCTTACATATTATTAAATTTTTAAATTTTCAACATTCCATTGAAGTATAAATATTCTCATCATTACAGCGTTCACATGATTGTTTATGTTTAAATATAATAAATGTTAAATCAATATGTATTTTTAGTTTTTCGTTCTTAAAGCTTGGGTATTATACACGATAGAAACCATAATTTATTCTAAGATTAATTTGTTGTCCAACATAGATAATTGATTATCTTTTTTTCATGTTACTTATTTTGAAGTTATCTTATTGTAATTTAGATAAATCATTCAGTTTTTTTCTTTATATTTTTTTGTTGAAAATCATAGTTGAGAAACCATATCCAAATATAAGAAAAATAGAACCGATATTTTTTGTTTATATATTATATTTTAAAATTAGAGTATACGTATAAATACATATATTATCTACTTCATAATTAATTGTCTATAATATTTTTTGATAAATTCAAATCTGCTAATATTTTTGTTGAAAAAAAGTATTCAAATTTATTCTTACAAGTGGATACGTTTACAACCCATACGAATAACCTGTGCGAACACGGGTAAATACACTAGTATATTGAAAAACAAGATTTGACGTAAAAAAAGATGTGATATTGCTTATTAAGGACAAAAATATAGTCTCTTATAAAAAAAAAACAGAACAAAAATAAATTAAAAAGAGGGGTACTTTCTAAAAACTTGTTTATTTATCTATAAAAAAAAGCTTGTTTATTTAAGTGTTGAAAAAAATATTATTCAATGCAGCTTTGCTTTAGAGCTTTGTTCATAAGTTACTTTATTTAGATTTTTTTAAAATTTTAATTGTTTTGAAAATCTTATATAATTATTAATAATTTAAAAATAAATTTTATTAAAAAGTTCTTTTTGAAAAATAAAAACAAAAGACCTTTAATATGTAAAAAAATATGAGATTTTTTTATTTTAAAAACAACAAGCACAGTAGCTTCTATTTTTTATTTTTATTTTTGACAAAAGAAAAACTAATCTATTTCATTCATGATCAAAACCACAAGACATCTGGTAACTTCCTCAGAAACTTGAAGACTAGCGATATATGCAGCTATCCCAATCAAAGTGTGAGAGACTACACGAACTTGCCTCCTAATAAACTCTACCAAAATGTTGTAAGATAAATTACTCCTACAATTTGATAAAGCAGCCCCATATTCATTTTGGGCTTGCCCTTCATACACAAGGAGTCTTGGAAGTAACAGTAAGATTTAGCTTTGAAGAACTGTCCTCTCTTATCACGTAAATTGGCTAAAATTAAAACCATAATCAAAACAGAACATCCACAGAACATAAACAAAACAGAACATAAAATTAAAACAACAAGCACAATAGTTTCTATTTGACAGGAAAGAACAGTAGCATTATTCGTCATGTTTGCAATTCTTTTGTCCATAACCAAGAATCCGTTGTCATGTTGAATATGAGTAAATATTAAATATAAATCTTCTATATCAATCTTAAAAAACAAATTACTAATAAAAATACTAAACTACTCTTTTTTAAAATTTTGACATCTCATCAATTTTAAGGGTAGAATAGTCAATTTAACTTCACATCTTCCCTTCATTTCTCCTATCTCTTCTCTCTTCTCAAATTTCAAACATTTTTATCTCTCTCTTCCCTCCACTTTTTAAGTTCACTTTTTTCTCTCTCTTCTTTTTTAAATTTTCATTTTTTCATTTTTTCATTTCCGATTTTTTTAATTCTTTTATTTTTTTATTTCCTTATTTATATTTTAATTTTTATATTCTGATTTTATTTTTTTTTTTTACTTTTTAATTTTTCTTAAATTTTATTTTTTTATTTTTTATATATTATCGTTATAATTTTTTTTACTATTTATAAATGATTATTTTATTTTTAAGTCTCAATAGAGAATATTACATATTGTCGGTATCATTTTTGTCTTTGCTCACATATCAAAATTTATAAATGTCTTTATTATTTTTTATGTATAGATGATTATTTTACTTTTAATTCTCAACAGGGGAAACGTTACATGCTGTTAATATAAATGATTACTTTTCTTTTGCGTCTAGGTGGAGAAACATAACATGTTATCGATATAATTTTATCGTCTTTGAGCATGTATTAAATTTTATAAATGTTTTACTATTTTATAAATGACTATTTTATTTATGAGTTGCTATAGAGATTTGTTTTTTACATTTTAAATGTCGGTATATTTTTATCGTCTTTGGACATTACTATTTTTTGTGGTTTTTACTTTTTTTACTTTTTTATTTTTCTTATATTTATATTTTTTATAATTGATTATTTTACTTTTGAGTCCCTACGGGATAACATTATTTGTTATCGGTATAATTTTGTTGTCTTTGAGCACATATCAAATTTATAAATCACTTTATTATTAATAAATGATTATTTGCTTTTGAGTTTTGAAGGGGAAACAATATATGTTATCGGTATAATTTTGTTGTCCTGTAGCATATAACAATCTTATAAATATCTTTATTATTTATAAATAATTATTTTATTTTTGAGTAATGACGTGGAAATATTACATGTTATCGGTATAATTTCATTGTCTTTGAGCACATAATAATTTTATAAATCTCTTTATTATTTATAAATAGTTATTTTGCTTTTGAGTCCTGAATGGAAATATTACATGTTATCGGTATAATTTCATTGTCTTTCAGCATATATCAATTTTATAATATTTTTTATTTATAAATAATTATTTTATTTTTTGAGTCCCGACGGGGAAACATTAGATGTTATTAGTATAATTTCATTGTCTTTGAGCATATAACAATTTTAAAAATCTCTTTATTACTTATAAATGATTATTTTTCTTTTAAGTCCCGATAGAGAAACATTATTTTTATCGGTATAATTTTATTGTCTTTCAACATATATCAATTTTATAATTTTTTAAATTATTTATAAATTATTTTTTTCTTTTGTAAATTCTGACAGGAAAATATTACATGTTAGTATAATTTTATTGTCTTTGAGCCAATGTTATTAAACCCGGACCGGTCATCAACTCGGTCAGAGCATTGAGTCAGTGGGTCACTAGTCGGACCGGTGAGTCACTAGTTGACACGCATGATCCGGTCACTATTTAAAAATACAAAAAATTCATGACATGACACACCTGTAAAGATTTATATAAAACTAAAGATTTAGAAAATAAAAATTATAGGACATGACACGCCAGTAATACAACACGTAGAATTAGCAAAAGAAAAAAACAAATCTTTTTTTTTTGAGGGGAAAAAACATGGATTCAGTGTTTTATACATACTAGTGCTTATACTCATGCGATACACGGTACAAATTATGTTTGTGAAATAATATTTTTTATTATTTTAATAAATAATTTATGTTTAAAATATAAAAATGATGGCAAAATAAAATTATTAACAATTCATTATTTTTGTTATCTTTCAAGCAAAAAGTATTGAAAATAATATTTATTTATATGATCACTTATATAAATAAGTTGTTATGTATTAGTCTATTTATATACTTTAGTGCGTTGATATGTGCATCGCATGAAAAGTTTAAGGATTAAATATGTTTTTAGTCCCTAGCAAGTAGTTTTGTAATTTATAGGGACTAAAAATTGGGTACATGGACTAAAAACAAAATTCGAGATAATTATTTGGAATAAAAACATATTTAAACGCGGGGAATTTTATTTTGTATTGGTGTACGAATAATTTTTGAAAAGTAAAAACTTTAATTTAAAACCTAGAAAATAAAATTATCAGATTTTGTATTTAATTAACAACTACTTACTTTATTTGATTTTACATCGGCTTAACATAAATAATTCTTCATATAATTAATTAATTACATGCATACATCCATTATAGGTGATTGTTAAAACATAAAGATTCAATATCGAAAACTTGAACTGAAACCAAATAAAATCAACCAATGAAGGAAAAGGAATACCATTTTTTATTATTATATTTTGGACATATATGTGTCAAGAATTGTGTGTATAAATGGCAAAGAAATAATAAGGAATAAATCATAATTAATAAAATGTGTCAAGAATTTTTTATTCATTTTAATTAAAATGAATAAAAAATAAAAAATGATCTAAGAACATACTCTAAATATACCTACAATATGATGGCCCATACTCCGCATGGTATCCGGTGAACGTTTACATGTTTGCCTAAAAAACTAAACTTCATAATTCACAATTCAGAAATGGTTCGTTTCACCATTAAAATTTATTTATAAAATTTATTTATTTTAAATAAGATTTTGTATTTTCTTATGAAATTACATTAATTTTTGTTTGAATTTTAGTTACTTTTAATATACATATTAACTTAAACTATAAATGTGTTAACAATACACGATGCTAAATGCGTAAAAAAAAATAATGAGCCATTATTATTGAATATCAACTATAAATATCAAAACACTCTCAAAGTCACAATTATTAAAACAAATATTATCTATTTTTTTTACAATAGATATTATATATTTTAAATAATGAGTGATAGTAATACTAGATAGATAATGTACACACACAAAAAAGCAATAAAGAAAGGAAAAAAAAAGTTGCATCCCTCCATAAAGCAATAACAAAATCAAAGGAATTCACTTTATACAACACTCCGTTAGTCAACATAGTTTTTTTTGTTATAAAAGGAATTAGGCAACTTAGTTAAGAAATATCAAAGAGCATCTTATGAAGTAAAAGTAGAGACTAATGTTAAAAAAAGTTATCCGTTCTGGTTCAAATAAAAGTGGCTATAAAGATTGATTTGGACTTGCAATATTGATTTATAAAATACAATATTTTTTATATATTTGTCACCAATCTTATTTATTTTTTATCCCATAAAAAATATATGATTTACTTTCCATAATTTGTTTATATTTTCTCCTATTAATATTATATATTTCCCAAGTAGTCTCATATTTGATAGGAGGAAAAATATATTTTAACCAATATCAATTGAAATCACCCTGCAAATAAAACCTTTTAGAATAAATAATAGAATAAAATCAAAGTCAGTCATTGTGGCAATGTTAATTGACATTTGTTATGGACCTATGGTTATTAATTAACATTTGTTGCATTTGATGTTAATTTGGTGGACATTATGATAGATGCCCATTAAATATGCATGTTTAAGGGAATCAAACATAATTGATATGAAATGACCTGTCAGAAAAAATATGAAATAGAAAATATTTTATTACTGATTATTGTTACTCAGTAATGATGATTGATAGACTAATTGAATTAAGTGAAATACTCTAATTATGACTGCCACAAAACAATAATATAAATAACAAAGTAAAATAATAAAATAATTTTAAGCAGGAAATTGATCTACTCCATATATTTTTCAAATATGAAATTCAAAATCTATTAAAAAATGAGAAAATATATTTAGACATGAAAATTTATTTGAAAAATAAATCCCCCCAATGAAGAGTCGAGATAAAAGAAAAGAGGAAGAAGAAGAAGAAAGCGTGTGAAAAAAAAAGATGAGACATAAATGACTGAAAATAGGCAAGTTATTAAAAGAAAATATATTTATGATTTGTTTATTATTTTTAATTGAGGTGGTATAATAATGGTTGACATAATAACAATAAGAAGAACATTAAATGCAGACATTTAGGTGGAATCTGTTTTTCTCATCAAAGTTTAAAGTGTTTAATAATACCCTCAAATTTGACGGACAGATTAGGAGGGATAAACTCTTCAATGGTATAACCTTCATTTGAGATTTTATCCTCCAATAACAGAAACTATGAACTAATAATAACCATTAGTATATATGAAAAAAATATAAAACCATTAGCATTGATCTCTAACGCAACAACACCCTCATCAACTTGAAAAAATTAAAACAAATTAGAGATGCAATTTACAAAAAGAGAAAAAGAAAGAGAAAATATAGATGGTTGCAAATTATCCATTATATACATGAGAGAAAAGATGGCCACCTATATTCTAAAAAGAAAAAAAAATACTTGAAACAAAAAAATATTAAGAATGAGTTAAAACTTTGAAGAATGATAGAAGAAGAGTTAAAAGAAAGGGAACAAAAACAATGAAAACATGTTAGAGAAAGAAGATTTAAAGAGTCGATAATAATGATATGAATTTTTTAGATTGAGATAGTAATGATTTGTTAAATGTCAAGATTTGATGTGATATTTATAGAATGCTAAAATTTATACATATATAAAATAAGCAAGTTATTGATAGAAAATATATTTATGATTTGTTTATTATTTTTAATTGAGGTGGTATAATAATGGCTGATATAATAACAATAAAAAGTACATTAAATGTAGACATTTAGGCGGATTTTTTATCAAAGTTTAAAGTGTCTAATAGACTATTATACCCTTAATTTTGGCGGACAAATTAAGAGGAAAAAACTTCCTATTTTTTACCAACTTTTATATATAAGATATATTATTATACTCGTCATTTACACAAATCTTGAATTCAGTGTTTTTTACGCTACAATATAT
The DNA here is from genome assembly GCA_037113605.1 of Calophaca sinica. NCBI lineage: Eukaryota > Viridiplantae > Streptophyta > Magnoliopsida > Fabales > Fabaceae > Calophaca > Calophaca sinica. The sequence goes on from CM073734.1 coordinate 77,298,436, forward strand.
ACATGTAATGCGAACCACATAACCTGGCCTAGTGGTAAGGCGCTCCTCTGGTGGGTAAAGGGAGCTGGGTTCGATCCTTGCTTTGGAATTTTGCTTTTCATTTTTCTGTAATTTGCGTGCGTGATAGCAGGCGCTTGGAGTACCGAACCGGTCCAAGTTTTGAGGAGCCGAGTCAAGTGGTTGGACCTGGTTTGCAACTGAGTTGATGAGGTCAACACTGGGTTAAAGACATGTCCGATCGAACAAGCTAACCAGACCGGTCATGGGTCCGGTTCCTGATTGAACCGACCGGCTCGGTCGAGTTTTACAACACTGCTTTGAGCACGTAACAATTTTGTAAATTTCTTTATTATTTATAAATAATTATTTTAGTTTTAAATCTCGACGGGAAAACATTACATGTTGTCGATATAATTATTTTCTCTGTTTGAATACTCTCAATCTTTCTGTGTTTTTTAAAAACTAAAACTACTAAATATGTTTGTCACAATTTAAAAACTTATTTTTACAAACAAGTATATTTTAAAAATGCGTGAAAATAGAGTGACTTGTGCGAATGCACGTGTATCTTGCTAGTTCGTATATAAAAAAGTCTCATGTCTCAAAAAACGCTTACAAAAATATTTATGCTATGTTTGGTAAGGCCAAAACACTAACTTATAGCGGATAGCTTATAGCGAATAAGCTTGTAGCAGGTATTTGGTAACTACTAGCTTTTAACTTCTAGATGCTACTTGAAGTAGCGTTTGAGCTTATAGCTTATAGCGTATCGTTTTTTCTCTCGCTTTTACTCTTATTATTTTAATTAAATTCCTCATTTAATTAAATGAAGTAATTGGTAACCTCTATTAAATGAAGAAAAAAATATTAATCATTACTGTCTTTCTCTCATTTATTAAAATGTTCATTTATGTCATTTTGTATTTATCTGTTAGTTCAACCGCTAATTTTACTAAACACTTTAAACTCAATCTGTTGATTTATCTGCTACAAGCTCATCCACTATCTGCTAGCTTATCCGCTATCAGCTAGCTTATTCACTATCAGCTACTTTTTACAAAACTATTTGGTAAAGCAAAAACGCTAGCTCATAGCGGATAAGCTCGTAGCAGGTGTTTAGTAACCACTAGCTTATAGCGTTTTTCTACATGCTACTTGAAGTAGCATTTGAGTTTAAAGCATATAGCGTATCATTTTTTCTCTCATTTTTATCCTTATGATTTTAATTAAATTCCTCATTTATCCGTTATTAAATGAAATAAAAAATTATTAATCCTTACAGTCTCTCTCATTTATTAAAATGTCATTTCATATCATTTTGTATTTATCAGTCATTTCAACCGATAATTTTACTAAACACTTTAAATTTAATTTGCTAGCTTATTCGCTATAAGCTCATTCGTTAGTCGCTAATTTATCCGCTATCAGCTAACTTATCTATTATCTACTACTTTTTATCAAATAGAGTCTTACATATTACATATTAACAAAGTCCTCACATCGGTTACAGGATTCGAGTAGACGTTCTTATATCAAGTCGTATTTTTACCAACGGCCAATATTTAGTGACTTCTAAATGCATATATTCTTTTGTGGCAGTGCTCTTTTATAAAATTGTAACGTACGAAGCACAAAAGATTAGCTTTTGACTTTTTTTTTTGTTGATAAAAAAAGAATTAATTAATTTGATTGAATTTATAAGTCTCTTTACAGCAACAACGAGTCAGCAACAACACTGGCCGGAAATTCCATGAGATATGACAACTAGTGCAATAACAATGTAATATATTATAAAAAAAAATGAAATATATGAAACCCAAATTGCAATGCTTGGTGTATGAATTTGGACTTATAATTCTAACTTATATTTTTGCCAATTTGGGATTCTTCTTATCTAGCTATTTGTCACCTTTCCTATATCAAATTTAATAGAGAAATAAATTAGATTTTAAAAGTAACTTGTGAGAATTTTGTGTATTATGTGGATAATTGAAATTTAAGAATAATAAAATATTATAAATTATTGATAAGATATGTAATTAATTCAAAAAAATAAGTGTAAATATATAAATAAAAAAAATTGATATTTGGGAAAAATAAGTAAATTTTAATGTCAAAATAAAAGTTCGAAAGTGATCCAAAGTGGATCTCGGAAGTGGCCGGAGTAGGGTCACAAACGGTGGGGCACGGCGGAGCACGACGGTAAGGGGTATACCTGCACACACTCTCATGCCTAAGTCAGTATCGGAATAAGGTGAGGTAAGAAAATAAACAGTGCGTACCTTTATTGATCAGGTTATGGACCTTTTATAGCTAAGGTCAGGTCACTGACGTGTGGATATCCTTAAGTAACCCTAGATCGATTATCAGCCGTTGGATGTATCCGACAATCGATGTTGATTTTAGGGTTATGTGCGGATAAAGTTACCTTTAGGGCTAGTGCAGCAATGCTTGTACTCTAGGGTTTCGCGCCGTGGCGATTTGATCCCTAGGGTTTGTTGTCCCGAGGACGGAACTCCTGGGTCGGGTCGGTTGAGCGAAGTGGGCCTTGGGCCTGTTCGGGTTGGTATTGTTTTGGGGCGAATCTCCCTTGTTAGGTCGGATCGGTCTGGTGCGGAGTGGGCCTTTTTGGCCACTCCGAATTAGTTGCCCCCTAGCCGATGTCGTCAATTATGGACGGCTTTGTATACTGTAGGGCATTGTTCGTCGAGCATTGTTTTCGCCTTTTGAGTCTTGAGTTCGTTACTTTGGTCGCACAACTGAGTATTGAGGTTCGTGGAGACTTTATAGGTCGGTTACGTTTGCCACGTCTCGTTTGATGAGGGTTTTCAATCGAGGCGGTTCGTTTTCAAATTCGAGGTTTTGGCGGTGGATATTAAAAACTACGTTCTAGAATTTGATGATTGCAGAAGGGATTAGAAAACAAAAAAATTGAAACTAGGTGATGAAAAGATAGAGAAAGGTACCTACCTAGAGCAAGAAGGGTGGTGTCTCGATGGTTGGAAGAAGAAGGATTAGGAAGGGTTTAGTTCTGACCCATGATAAAGGCAAGACGACCGAAAGGGGCAGAGAATCGAAACTCAATTGCGACAAATGATGCAATATTGCGCATAAAAAATTATGTTCTCGGCACCCTCAATCCTCCACACTGGACTGCGCCGGTGCGTTGTGAAGACTGTCACTGCCGTGAGTCATGAAAAGCAACGTGGGGGGTTTCACCGGGAAAAAAAAAAAGGAAAAAGGGAAGATTATTTTTTTGGAAATTTTTCGGTGTGGTGGTGTGTACCGGAGTTAAGTGATCTAATGGTTACTAATCATGGTTCACGCATGAGTCATTTGACATATATCTCCACCCTAGAAGCCACCTTAGATTATGAAAAAAATTGTTAAAGCAACTTATTTGAGATTTTTTTTTTGTTTCGAAAAACTTATATAATTCTGATGAATTTCTATAAAAAATGATCTTTTAAAAATACAAACAAAAAGACATTTAATATACAAGAATTGAAGAATACCAAGTTATCAAAGAAGTTTGGTTTTGCAATTCCATGTTTCGTTTTCGCTATATCATTTGGATTTCAACTATAAATAAATACCAAGGCAATTTTGCAAATCCAACACCACTCCTTAGCTAGTTGATCGAAATTGAGCACCACCATTCCTCACACCTACAAAGCAACAAACAACAACTCCTCCTCCCACTCAGCCAGCCATGAATATCCATATTTTCATTTTTGACATGTTTTTTCTTTTTACCCTTTAGCATGGCTTATCAATTTTTCAAACTAGCAGAACAATGGCCGCCGACTTATTGTAGTAATAATTCTTGTACCGTAACACCACCACCAACCATGTTTACAATACATGGTTTGTGGCCTGCTAACTACTACGGGTTTTAGCCTGGTAACTGCTTGAACGGAAGAGTGCCAGGAGCACAGCTAAACCCGACAATGGTGAGTTTATATTTTTTTAGTAGTTATTATTATTATTATTAGACTAAATTATAAAATTAGTTCTCTAAGTTTATTTTAGGTTTCAATTTGGTCCATTACGTTTTATTTGTTTCGTTTTGGTCCTCTACGTTTTATTTTAGTTTTGATTTGGTCATTTCAGTTCTTAAAATTGATTGTCAGTAGCTAGAAGTCCATTTTCCAAAATGTTATTTGGCTTTTAGCTACTGACAATCGGGCTTTAAATGATTTAAATGATCAACCTGTTGTAACTTTTAAAACGTAAGGGACAAAAACGAAACAAATAAAACATAGAGGACCAAATTGAAACCTAAAATAAACATAGAGGACTAATTTTGTAATTTAGCCTTATTATTATTATCTCTCAACTAAAATTTATTTTTTTTATTTTATCAGCTTTCTAGGAAACATGGTGACCTCAATTTTTCTTGGCCAAATTTAAGGGGACCAAATATTGGTTTTTGGAAATTTGAGTGGACAAGACATGGAACTTGTCCATTCTATAGATTCAACCAAATTCAGTATTTCCAGCTGGCATATAATATTTGGATTACGTTTAATCTTACTGATATACTTGGACAAGCTCATATCGCCCCGGATCCAAATGCCACCTATAGTTAAAAAAGCATCCTTAAAGCCATTAGGGAAGGATTTGGCGCTAGGCCTGAACTTCATTGTACGCCTGATTTGGCTCAAATAAGGTTGTGTTATAATGAATGAATGGGGAAATCGATCCATGCGTTGTACTCATGCAGGAAATTGTGGAACGGATATCCATTGGCGGCCATGAAATGATGTACTTATGTACAAAATATAAATTGGTAAAGAAAGACCAGGTATTTATCAAAAAATTAAAAATAAAAGGAAAGGTGATTTATATCATTTTATTTAGTTATTGTTGTTATTTATACTTTTTCTTTACCCTTCTTTTTTATTTCAGTCTAAAGGTTTACCATCAGAGAGACCCGTGCTTAAGGTATAAAGAAACATTTTAATAAATTTAACTTAAATATTAAAATAGTAAAAGAATACTATAAAAACTTATTATTAATTAAAAAGGTCAACGCATAAGATATTTCATTCAGTCTGGTAAGTTCGGTTGTTGGTTGCTACAAGAAACAAAATGTTCCAACATAGAAGATGACTTAATTGGTAAATTATACTTTTAGTCTTTTATATTTATTTTAGGTTTTAGTTTGGTCTCTTATGTATTATTTGTTTCGAATTTGTCTCTTATGTCTAAAGATTACATCAATATGGTCCATTTATTTCAAAGTGGTCCCTTATATTACAAAAATTATACCAGTGTGATCTATATTTTTGCAAAATAAGGGACAAAAATAGACCATATTGGTATAATTTTTGTAATATAAGAAACTATTTCGGAACAAAAAAAAGAGGGACCACAATTAACACATAAGGGACCAATTCGAAACTTTTAACACATAAGGGACCAAATTGAAACCTAAAATAAACATAAGAGACCAAACATATAATTTAGCCTATGTTAATTGAAAATATTTGGGGGGAGTGATGATTTCGAGTGGTTGGCAAGACCCGCCGAAAGATTTTCAGGTGGTCATCTTCTTATAGGTGGCCCTTAATAATATGGACCATATTTTAGGAGTCCAAAGGTGGTCCATGTGTTGAAACCGAATATATCGATCTGATTTTTTTTTTTAATTTTATTTGGTAAACTATTTAAAATCTAGTGTTGGAATAGATTATTATTAAAAATTTGGTAAAATAGAGAGGTCTACTATTAGACCAGATCCATATCAGGGGCCACCCTTATTATATGGCGCTCAGGTTTGCTTAGCTCCATTTGGGAGTTTAAGAGGGGAAGGCTTGAGAAAAAGGATGGAGAAAAGGGGGGTGGATGGATAGTCTCCCACCTTGAATGATGAGTTTATTTTTCTTCATAATACTAAAACCTCCTAATTTGGGGGAACTCAAAAATGTATTGGAGTAGGATTTTGGAGAGTTTAGAAAAATTCTTCAAATCCTTTCCATTTTTTTATAATACTCTCAAAATAAAAAAATATATTAGTCATAAGCATTCCCTTTTCCTCTACAAAAACACTCTCTCAAATAAGGTAGAGATTTTACCTATCTTTTCCTCTCCTCCTCTCCCCCAAAAACCCTCCCCTTCCCTCCCCTCTTAACTCCTAAACGGAGTCTTATGCTATGTTTGGCAGTCGAGAAAGTGGGGAGAAAGAAAGTTTATTAATTAAAGTGTAAAATTACTGATGTGTCACATTATAATTGGTCTGTCACATTTATCCATGTTCACTTTTCACATTTACCAAAAATGTTTCCCTTCCCCCACTTTCTTTCCTTAAAAACAAACATATCCTTAGTGTTTTGTTTAGCTTCTCTGGGAATGGCTATATAGGTGTGTGTACAGATTGGCAACATACTGACCTTCAGATGCTTTATTGTCAATGTTTATAATTCTTCTTGTAATGTCGAGGGTACACTACTGCAGATTAGTCTTTTAACATCGGTTAAAAATGACTTTTAACATCGGTTTTGGTTTCGTTATTGATTCAAGCGATATTAAAAGTGGGACCTTTTCACATCGGTTTTTGAACTGATGTTAAAAGCGACCTTTTCACATCGGTTTTTAATTATAACCGATGTTAAAAGCGATATTTTCACATCGGTTTTTCAATATAAACGATGTTAAAAGGGAACATTTTTATATCGGTTTTTGATACAACCGATGTTAAAACAAAACTTTTAATATCGGTTTTTAAAATAACCGATGTTAAAAACAAAACTTTTAACATCGGTTATTCTCATAACCGATGTAAAAAGTCATTTTTTTAAATAAAAAAAACTGCATTTATTTGTATCATTCCTCCTGTATAAATTGGCAACAAAAGCCAAAAGGCACACGATTGTAATAGACAAAATCTTATAATAATAACTGTATGAAGAGGTGCAAGGGTGAAGCCTTCTTCAAACTAAATGACATGAATGAAACGTACACAAGGAACTCGATTCCCATCATTCATCAAACTCTGAAACAATCCTATAAGTTGAAAGAAGTTGCCTGGCACGTATGCTTCAATGAATTTCCATTGCGGCATTATTGTCCCCTCCCTTGCTAGAATGTAAATATAAAACCATTCATGTGCTTGAGTCTTGATGTCGGCTTGAGCTATTTGTTTATGACATGCGCTATATTTGTAGGTTACATTACATCACTCATATAAGGAAAAAGAAAGAAATTTGTACAATTTGACACCGCAAATAACATTCTTAACTCTAAAGGCACACCATCAATACAACAAATTAACAACGGGAGCGTAGCCTTCGCATTTCGGTACTCCCACAATCTTACGTGCCAAAATTTGGATTAGTAGCATTTTCCACCTGACCAGGAAAAAATATCAAATAGAAAGAAACGAGCAAGCGAGTCGGGAGAGAACCAAAAGAGGAGCTATCTGTTTGAACATTATAGTTTTAAAAAAGGTAAAACTACATTATGTCAGAATCTCAAAGGCATGCTTACGGCTCCATTATAAATCAAATTATACGATGCGACGGACTACGGACTACTGAAACATCTACGACTTGTTTCATTGAAATCTGCAGACTGACGATAAGGTACCACTTGCATTGTATCATTGCAAGTTGTTATCTGAGATAACAAGCATGAGTATGCCTAAAAAGAATAGAGCAAAAGTATTCTCACGAAGCCTTTATGACATAACATTTCTGCTTCATGGTTTTAAGGAATGAGATTATTTGCTTTCGATTCCGAAGTGGTAACAAGCTGTCTTTGATCGAGTTAAACTTTGCCAAGGTGAAAAGGTAATGGCAACGTGCAATAAGGTAATTATAAATGCAACATATGCATTTGTTATTGCACATAGAGAAAAATAGTAAGATAGCCCTTTGCATGATTCTTGACATCTTGAGGCACCGTAAATTTGCAAGGTCACGCTAAATACCTTGAGATGATCAACTACTAAAATCATCAAAATACCTCGACCATACAGCGATTATCGAAATTAGAATCCTTTGAGCAAACGCCAAGCACAAAATCACCTTGCGCAAAATTACTTAAATATTAAATTTCTTCTTGCCCATATTACCTTTGGTTGTGATCAATTTCTTGGCGAATTACCACGTGATGAAATTTGCATAAACCCGAAACCTAGTAAGTGACCAATTTAATTCACCAAGTGTCAGCTGACACCAAACCTACGCCCGATGAACTTGTGACCATTTTGAGGTTGATACATTAAGAAGACATTCAATTGACTACACAAAGGACATTTAGGAATACTCCCCTACTGTCTCTCATAAGTTGTGATTATGCTTGACAATCCCTATTTCAAACCTATAAAACAAAGGATCGCCATTAAAGGTTGAAGAGAAGGTGGACCCGAGATATTAAAAAAATGAAAATAGAAGAAATGTGAAAGGAGGACCAGATCACCCCTTTGCCGCGTTCTCCCTCTCTTGCTCTCTTTCTGCTTTGCCTTCTCCGTCTTGCTCTCCCTCACTCGGCTCCTCTCTGTCTCGCGTTCCTCTCTCTTGCTCTCGATCTCTCTCGGACTAAGTAAATCGATCTCTCTAGATCTCTCGCTTCTCGATCGCTCTCGATCTCTCTGCAAGCAGGTTCAAAAAATCAAAGAAAGTAGAGGTTAATGAGAGAAACACACATAGTAGAGTTAGATGAACTTCCGCTTCCTCAGTCCGCAGTAGTCCCGATCCCTCACTGCACCGCCCCACGAGGTTCAGCGGTGCCCGCAACTCTCTGTTTCCATCCTCCCTCTCGATCTTTCCCTGCCTCCTCTTTCTCGACTTCAATCTCTGCTCTTACTCTCGGATCTCGATCTCTCATTCTCCCTATCTCGATCTCTCTGCACCTTGCTTTCTCCCTCTCGGTCACTTTCTCCCTCTCTCTCAAAGAGAAGCCAGTAGAACATAAGCGAAGGCAGCGCCTCTCTTTCTACAGGTTGAGTTGGCCAAAATATATATCCCAGATGTGGGAAAGCGTTTTTTTAACATCAGATCTATAAACAAAGCCCGACATGAAAACCCTTTTTAACATCGGTGTTTTAATAACCGATGTTAAACTTTTATTTTATTTACAAAAATGCCACCGCCTTGTTTTTTACATCTGTTGTGAAATAAACGATGTTAAAATTCGATATAAAAGCCTATTTCTGTAGTAGTGGTAAACATAAGTTGTGGGATGAAATTCTGTGGTCAAAGGTTACCTATGGTAGAGGGCTTTGATGTGTCGTCGGAGACTCCAACGCAATCGCTGTTAGATCAGAGAGGAAAGGATTGTCCAGTTACGGAGTACATGTTATTTAATTATCTTTTGGCCATACCATCTCTATTATTATGGGTTGGACAAAGTACATGTTATTCAAGTTATTATTGTCAATTACAGACTGAGCACAAAACGGGAACATTCCAAGATCAAAACGACACATACATGATACATCCATATTCCATAAATAGTGTGCGTTTAAATAGAGATGCTATATGGAACACCCTTTCCCGTAACTCCTGCCTCTGAAGTTGGCTTCAGAAGCTCATACGGCAAAATCCCAGCACCATTTCTGTTCCTAAGTGTCCTATCTGCATTCCTCCGTTCAATTACCCCTTCAAGCTCCAACAACTTCCCCTTGAACTTCTCAAACGCGCCTTTGATCATTGGATCCTCTGCCCACGCCGGCTCTATGGTTTGCCCAAGATATTCCTCATCAGGCGAGTGACTCGACAAAATGTCCAACACCGTCATCACGGTTGTGGCCTGAATTTGAGACGGAAAACACTTCAATAACGTCACTTCTGGTTTATCCAAAAACAATTCCCATTCCGGATCTGATGGATCCTCCGTTGGCATGTTATTTCTTGCAATAGTGGGCCTGTTAGGGAAATAGCCTCCATAAGTGTATTGACCAAAGTTCACAGCAGCATGGTGCCCTGATGTTATCCACACAATGGTTGTAACAATTTCAACAAGGTCTTCATTGGTTTTCAAAACAGGCCACCAAGGTTCATCTTTTTTGTCACCATGACCAACGGTTCTGATCTCTTCCCACCAAGCTTGTAGTTCTTTATCTGATTCAACTAGATTTGCGTCTTGGTAGTAGTGGTTTACATAATCAGTGACCCACCCTTTGATGGTATCCCAAAGAATGAGGCCGTCGTTGGCATAAGGGTAGTCTTCTATGGTTAATTTTAAGCCGTGAGGGGCATTTGGGTCTTTTACTGCCATTCCTCTGTGGATGAGGTCAGCTGGGAGTGCTTGCAAGTTGAATTGCCAGTGCTGGTCGTATGCGACTGAACTTAGGAGGATGGAAAGCTCTTTTGGAGTGAAACTGCTCTCTATTATTCCACCTGCGTTTATCAGTGCTTGACGTGCAAGAGCATTGATCTCCATTGTGTACCTAAAATGTGGAAGTAATAGCCTGTAGATTGGATGCATTGCACTCAGTTGCCTGTTTGTTGCGATGATGTATGGTTCTGTACAACAATGAGTTCGCAGCCTGAAGAAATATATTTGTTATTTACTGATCTGTTTGCGTTGAATTGAAAAATACTAACTATATATATATGTTTTTTCTCTCACATTTTTTAAATTGCAAAACCAGAACAAAGGTTTGTAAAAAAATGAAACAAAACCAATTATGATCAGATAGTAAAAGGAGTTCAGTGATATCATGTGTGTACTATTGATTAGCAAAACATATATTAATAAATCAAATAAAAAAGTTATATATGCCAACTAATCAGGGTATATTGATTTTGACTTGGGTTGTTCGGTGGTCAATATACATTGTAGTCACCGCAGTCAGAGATCTCGATCGATGGATAGATCAAGATCGTATAACTCATGTTTCGAGTTCACTAAATCAGATTTCAAATCAAACTTGATATACGAACTGTCTAATCTTGATCCAACAGCCGAGATGTGCCGATTGCAGTGATTGTAAGGTATTTTGTCTGCATCTAACTAATCCAAATCCCTATTGATTACCATGTTATACTTGCTATTACCCTTCTATATATAAAATAAAGTCCTCATCCCAACTACTTGAATCTTGAAACATGAAGTTAATTCATCTCAAAAGTGAAAAAGCCTATTATTAAAAAGTTATTTGTTTCATACCAGTGAGTAACAAGTTGGTGGTAACCAGCGTCGTGGGCAAGGACATGAGCTTTGGCAAGCCTCCAAAGCCAAACACCAGTTGAGTGCCAGGAAGGTGCGAAGACTTGCCTCCAATGCGGCTTTCCATCCATCGGTGGCCGAGTTAGCTCAATAGCCAGCGGCCTCAATGTGCCATCAAGAGTCAAGAAGAACAATGTCCTTGATCCATATAGTGTTGTGCCTTCAAGTTTTCTAACTTGTTCTACAAATGGTAATAAGAAATCGTGGTAGTCCAGAATAAACAACTTCTTCTGTTTTATGGCCTGTAATGTTCAATTCAACAGTCAGGTATAAAAAGAAAGAGAATGATTTATCTTTAGGTTATCTATTGAGTTAAAACCTAGGTATAATCTATTAAAACAAAGGTAAAAAGACATTAACTTAATTACTTATTTCAGATAAAGAGTGATTTTAAAAAAAATTGTTTTTTCAAAATAAAATATCTTCTTATTATCACTTGAATAATGTTCTTGCAATAAGCTTATATGGAACTAATAGGTAATTGCATATTTCTTTTTCATCTTGGATTGTTTCACCTATAAAAATGAAAATATGATTATTAGTATCCTTAAATCAAAACATACCTCTTCAACAGTAGTGAATCCTCTGATTTCTCGCTCAATTATTTCGGTAGTTATTGCTGATTCCGCAGGACCATAAATGTCAGGGTCAAGTTTGCTTTTCAATGGCCATTCCTACATGACACATAATTTTTTTTTCCTAACTATCAATAATCAATCGATAATTGATAAAAAAAAAAAACAAAGGTATTATCGATCATCTTGCCTATTGGTTTCTGTGTATTTTGTTTTTGAGTTATAAACTCCCAATTTCATCCTTGACGTTACACTTATGCTCCTTCCTTCGACCCTCAAATAATTAAAAATAATGAGTCTATGACGTTTTGTCACAATTGTCTTGTTAGTCCCTACTGTTATATATTGCCAAAATGTTTGGGACTAACGAGATAGATTTGACTAAACACTAGAGATTAATGAGACAAGAGACAAAACATCAAGGAATAATTATTATTTTTATTTACTTGAATAACGAAGCAAGGAAATGACTGTAACTTCAACTTCAAAAATAAATTGGGGTTCACTCATTGTTTTTTGGGTTTTACTAATAAGTGTTCCTAGAATATTGGTTAAGGAATCAAAAAATAGAAGTTTATTATTGGAAAGAACAACTTTTACACTTTCAAAGAATTAAATGGACAACTTTCAATACAATATTTCTATATTTAGTTCCTTAATGAATCTCCTTAAGACAATTGTTAGTCTTTGCCTTGTTTTTTTTTTTTTTGTTATAAACAAAAGGGCGGTATGGGCCAGTACCGTGACCAATTGGATGCAGCATGGGTTAAGACCTGCTATAGTCTGTCTTCCAAATTCTTCGTCCCTAAACCAAAAGAACCTGTCCCCTGCCATGCATATTCAAATCACATGCTTGAATATTAGTAACATCAAATTAATACATATGATCATAAGCAATTAATGAAATTAATTTAGCAAAGGAGGGAGCTAGGCTAGCAGAGAGAGATCAATTAAATTTTGTATATGGTGTCTCTTACTGTCCATTGTGGCGGGAGTCTCAAAACGGAGAATGTCATCCCTGGTTTCTTTGACCAACCTAACCAGTCTTGGCAACACGGCATTAAGAATCCCTTTGGCTTTTGAAGGAGGCAAGCTAAGCCCTTCATTGAAAAGGTCATCTATGGCTGAGAACACAGGAAACCCAAGATTTTTGTCTACTATCGCTGTACTTAGAGCCGGTAAGAGCGCATGCAACCCCGAATACAAGGTATTTGTCGAAAACGTCATTTGCTTTACTTCTGAGAAGCATTCATCCCTTGGAACATACACGCTGCTACTTCTTTTCTCAGACAACGGATCTGTGTAGTTCATGCAATCAAATTAAATTACTAGTAATATTCAGCAATTATATTGTCATATACTTAAAATTATTATGATCTCTAATGACAGTTAATTTAATTAGTTTCACTCAAATGTACGTTGCCAATTATGGTGGCAAAAAACAGTCCAAATTTTATGATAGTGATATTAAATGCCACGGTGAATTGTAGGTATTTGTTGTGTGACCACCGTGAAAGTACTCAATTTTTGTACACTTACCACATTGCATAATTTTTATTAAACATTTTTTAAAACTCAAAAAAAAATTAATAATATAATATTGTAAATATTTTCAACACAGTTTTTATAAGGGACATAATTTTGAAATTTAATACATTTTTCCTATCAATTAAATATTTTTTAAAACTATTATTTTTTAAGAAATACTCCCTCCGTCCCATTTTGTTTGTCGTTTAAGGTTTTACACAGGAATTAAGAAGTACAATTAATGCTTTATATCTAATAAAAAGTATTATATGATTTCCTAATATACCTTTTATCTTTTTATTATTTACGAGAGCCCAAAAAAAACACGTTGATCAAAAAATACATTAATAATGTCTAAAGGTATAATAAAAAGATATTTAATACTTCATCGATATTATAAGATGACAATTAAAATGAGACAAAGCTATTTTACTAAAACGACAAACAAAATAGAACGGAGGGAGTAACTAATTTTTAAAAAAAAATACTAATTAATCTTGAAAAATACATTAAAAAAATGTTCCAAATAATGTGTCGAATTTTTTAAAATTGAAGAATTTCTCAATTGGTTTCATATGGTCAATGATAATATCTTATCTCATTTTTTTTGTCACATTTTTTATTCTCCCATCAATAATAATTTATCACATAATAAAATAAAATTATAACTTATTACTCCCTCCGTCACTATTTATAAGCCCATTTAGAAAAAAATTGTAACTAATTATAAGCTTCTTTTCAAATTACAAAATACAGTAATTACTTTTTTTGCAAAAGTATCCATAATTAATTGTATAGTGTTTAAAAATCCAAAACATACATTAATTATGATTGAAGAATAAATTTGTAAAAATATACTCCTACACATTATAAACAAATTTAATTATACTAACTTTTTTTTAATTTTTTAATATGTGTGTGTGTTTTTTTTTTTTTGTCTAAAGATTTTATAAATACTGACGGAGGGAGGGACACATAATCACATGCATATATCCGACTTTGATTGGTGGGAGAGTAACGATAGAAACTGACTTTGTCACAGTCTATGGGACAGGCCAGCCAGCCATTCAATCATGAAGCGACGCCCGTACAGATGACCAGCTGGCGTGCAATAATTCATCTTTCTGTCAGCATGTGTACCTTCGAACTCAACAAACTAGATTCAAAACACAAATTCAAACGTGACTCGCGTGATTTACTGATTTCCATGCACTCCTACATTTTTTTTTTTTGACGAAAACATTTTTATTGATCTATATACATATATATTTTTATAATGTTTGGGGTCCTAACTTCCCTCCTAATTAGGGTTATTTTTGTCATTAAAATAGCCATTTCAAATTTCAAATCTACATATCTATGGCTATTTTTTTGTTATATTTTTCTTTTATTATTTGTTGGAAAATGAGCTGATTTAATGTAATGGGTCATCGGTAATGTGTCCATTTATGACGCCGCTTAGCTATTCCTCTCATCGAAAAGGAAGTGACTCAATTTTGAGACAAATGAGAAAAATATGTATGACACATTGGCAATGGCAACGCCTCTTCAATCTGAAAAGGAACGGCTAAAGGTATTACTGGTATGAGACTTCTCTAAAATCCAACAACTCTTTGTTTCTGCTTTATGTCTCATTGTCTCAAACTCTTTGATTTCATCTGTTCTGAAAGTACCGTGAGTTCATTTATCGAGTAATCTAAGTGTGACCGTCTCCCACTCTTCGCTATCATCTTCTGCCGAAACTAGGAATATCTTTGTCTGTGGTTATGATATTAAAATGGTGTTGAATACTTGTTGTAAATATAAATTTTCGTTGGCATGAGCAGAAGCAATGCATATGTCAAAGTTCAGCAAGACATATTTTACTGAATCTCTGGATAACGCTTGAGCGGGATAAAAAATAAACGAGATAGCAGCCCATTCTTTTCTTCCCCTTGGTCAGCATGATTATAAAAATAGAACTTGCTCCTTTCTCACTTGGTATCTAGCACCTAAAATGATATAGAAAATTTATGCTATTTGCTGTCTTAAGGAGTATAGACAATGAGGTGGTTGAACAAGTTACAAAGAAATTAAGGAATATCTAAGCAGCTGGTGTTTGTTTCTCGACTGTGAAAGAGGCAAGGATATCATTTAAATACTTGCTGGAATAAGGAGAAACCATTGTAAAATAAGACTGACTAGGTGTCCCCCTTATAGTTATAGCAAGGTATTGTGCAAATATTACCATAATGGTGAAGCATTTCCTATGCCTATGAACATGGAATGTAAGAAGTGATGCTCAATTGCTGCACCTTTTTATTTGCGCAAAATCTGCATATATAGGTGCATGGATTCAAGGGACTTAAAGGAAGAGGTGTCGTTATTTCAGTTAAAATAAAAATAAACAACAATTGAACTATGATTTTACATTGTTAAATATTTGAAAAAGTATTAATTTTTTAAAAGATTTTATGCTTCAATTATAATATTAATATATATTTATTAGCCTTTCTGTTATTTTTTTAGTTTTAAATTTGAAAAATATCTTATAAAATAATATAAAATATTACTACCCAACTAATTTACCCATGCTTCGCACTGGTCAAATGTCTAGTTACATTAACTTCATTCATTTTTAATTATAGCGAATCTGTTTTAACACGTGCACAATTGTCAAAATCCGTTCATTGTTTGGTTTGGGAATGCAATGGAGGGAAAGGGAAAGTTGCTCCTGTGCCACACAAACATTCAATCCTTCAATTTTCCTTGGAGAGGGCTCTCACGAGAGATTGGCTTCATAAAATTACAGTTCAGTCCCTTCGAATGAAAACAACCATTTTTTATTTTTGTTTTATTTTAATAAATACAAAAAATCTTTTAAAAATTTAGTACTCCCTCTGTCCCTTAATATAAGGCACACATACACTTTCTAGGTTCATTGAATAACTGATGTATCTGGTCTATAATAATTTTGACTGAATGTTTAATTTTTTACATTAGTGAAAATATATTTTATATTTTTATGCTCATTGCCACAATTCATTTTTATTTAAGGGTATTTATGTTGTTTTACAAATATATATTTTTTAGATGAACAGTTTAACAAATATATTATTTTCTTTTCTCTCACTTTCTTTTCATTTTCTTTCTTACCAAACAACTAAAATATTATTTTTTTATGTTGTTTTCTTTCTTTCTTTCTTTCTTTCTTTCTTTTCACTTTCTTTCCTCTCACTTTCTTTCCCAAAACCAAACAAAACAGTAACTTGTTTGCTTCCCAAAATGATCTTTTTTTTTTTTTACTTTTGACAAAATGTTTTTCTCAATACGTTTGCAAGTTGAGTTAAATTTTTTGGAGTAAATTTAAAATTTATTAAATTAACTTAACAATATATATCATACTTTTTTATATAAGATATTATCATACGTATGTAAAGAACTTAATTTTTTATGTATTGTTTGTAATACAATAATATATCATTATAAGGTAATGTAAATTTCTTTTTTGGGATTATAATGTAATGTAAAATTATTGCTCATGAAACGACGTAAATTTCTTCTTCTAAAAAAAACTAAGTGAAAATAGAGATGCCGCTGAATAAAAGAGATGAAAATGTATGCAATTATATATATACCGGCAATGGTATATTTGTGAGTAATAATATCATGATACGAAAATGGTAACATATGAATTGGTGAACCCTCACACATATATATACCTGTATGGCAGCGAGGTCTTCCGGTTCTGCAACGCCTAGGATATGGATGTTCACTGCCACCAAGAACAGGTCTCTTGAGTTCAGGGTTGTCGTCTGGATTTCCAAGGTCATTATACACATCGTAATCGTATATCCGCTCAAAGCTCTTGCGTTCGTCTTGCCCATTGCCCCGTAAATGTACCAACTCCTCTTCTCTTAACCTTTTCAATCCTTCTGGTGTTTGAGATGGCAAATATGACTGCTCCCACACATAATAATAATATAAACAAGTAAATAAGTATATTCTTTATCGAACTCAAAACTCTAAATGGGTGTTAAACAATTATCTTGCTCTCCACTGAAGTCTGAAGGAGGGATTATAGTGTTTTCTATTAGGATAAAACTTAGGTAAAATTCTGTAGGTCCTGTTGGTGTTAGTCTTCTCACAAAATGTGATAAAAATTGTTTTTAAAGTAGCAGTTATGAGAGACAAGAGATAGTGTAAATAGATAGAGAAAAAAAATTATCCATTTTGTGAGAGAAACAAGACCAACAGAATTTAGAGAACTTGACATGAGTTTTCTCATATTTATTACCAGAGGATTAGAGTGTTCAACTTACTTTTTTTTATCAATCAAATCAATTTAATTTATTTGATCATTTATCCAATTAATTTATTTTACAAATGCCCAATTATATTTTTGATAGTCTGTACTATGTGCGATTGTGGTCTATCTAATTCTTTTGTTTCTTAGTGGTCTCTTCAATTTTTTTCGAGCGATACACTCCTTTAAGTTTTCAATTGTTTAAGTTCATCCATTCTTTTCTATTTATTTAAAACTCTCAAATTCTCTTAATTTATTAAAAAATTTCACTAATTTAATTGATTAAATTTGTTTTAAACATTATTTCACTTAAAAATAAACGATTAAAATATCAAATTTAATTAAAAAAATCTCAAATTTTCTTCTTTTGAAACCCTAATTTCAAATCCTACAAAATTCTTCAAATTTTATCAATTTCTTATATTTAAAATTATTTTATATTTTTAATCCATCATCGAGTCCCAAATATTATTATAAGAAATGAGACTTTAAGTGGTTTAGGTGATAGAAAATTAACTGTACGACTATATTTGCTTAATTTTTAAAATCGAGGACTAAAATCGCTCGAAAAAATTACTTGAGTGATCAAAATCACAGATAGCTAAAATTAGAAGGACCAAAAATGAAATTGAGTTTTTTATAAAATACCATGCAAGATAAATAATCACTATCACAAATATTTGTGCACACTCATTGTTATTTAAATTTTAGGCTTAATTGCACTTTTGGTCCCCCTGGTTTGAACTACGTGCGATTTTGGTCCCTCTAATTTTTTTGAAGCGATTTTAGTCACTCAAGTTTTCAATTGTTACAATTAAGTCCCTCAATCCATTTCTATTAATTTAAAACTCTCAAATTCTCATAATCTATTAAAAAATTTCACAAATTGAATTGAATTGATTAGATTGTTTTAAACATCATTTCACTTGAAACTCACCAACTAACATATCAAATTTAACTCAAAATATAAAAATCTCAAATTTTCTCCTCTTGAACCCCCTAATTCCACTTCTTACAAAATTCTATCAATTTTTTGACTTTCAAACTTTCATAATTATTTTATATCTCAAATTCATCATCAAGCCTCAAATATTTTGATAAAAAAAAAATTAGACTTTGAAGGACTTAGGTGTAAAATAAAATAAAAAATTGGCTGTCTGACTATATGTACTATGGAGTACTATTGGGGTGATGATCAAACCTTGTTGGCGAAAAAGACCCTCTTAGCAGGGTTGTCAAACTTGGAATGAACCCATGATTCACAAGAAAAATTAATGGGACCAGTGAGGAAGCCATCAAGAACAACTTCCTTGACAAACATCTCCCTGCGATGCTCATTTTCCACAAGAATGGCACCAATCTCTCCAAAACTTCCTGGCACTTCAAAATCAGCCTCATACTTAACCTCTTGTGCTGATCGATGCGTCAAGTGGACGTAACCTTTGATAGCTTCCTTCTCTAATGTCGTCTCTTTTTTAAGCAAAAAAACAAGGAGAAGAAAAAAAGATTAACACGCAATAATAATGTTAACAAGTATTTTAACGAAATCAAGCAGCGGTTTGAACTTTTAAAAGTTATGGTTGAAAAGGGAATATAACGTCAAATTTTTCTAAAAATAGAAAATTATCATAATTTTGTCTTGGTATTTTAATTCCGTAATACAAACAAGGGGGTGAGATGCTCAGAAAGCTAGTCTATGATAAATTGCTTAACGAATTTTTTTAGCGTAAATTTTACACATTTCAATTTTTGCATAAGAATTTGTCTAACACTTGCTTAAGAAATTCGTTTGGTGGGTGATTTCTATACAGAAACTGCTAGTATAAGAGAATGGAAGTTAAAACAACAACAACAATAGAAATCTAATTTTAATTAAAATAGGGGTTTCTATTACGAGAAGGAACTGAAGTGACTAGTGGCGGACCTAGGATCATGAGTCAGCGGATGCATAAAATTTTAAAATCACCAAAATTATAATAAGAGCATAAGTAAATTTAAAAAAAAATAACAATAGCAAATATTTACTCTTCTTGCAAAATAACAAAAGTATGATTTTTGATAACACAAAATAGGTTTTCAGATTTGAAAAAATAGAAAGGTTTTGGAATTAAAAAAATTACAAGAGAAAATAACAAAACAACATAGACTCAATTAACAGAGATCCAATTATAACAGAAAAAAATACAAAATAAAATTAACAAAGGGATCAGATTATGGGACATTAATTTGAACCTAGTAAAAGGAGAAATAGAGACCGAAAATAACACTCACCAACAGGAGGGAGGATGGGTCGAGGTGTGAGACAGTGAGAGAAATTGTATTTTGAGTTTTGAGTTTTGAGAGAGAGAAAGAGAGAGAGAGAGATGACTGGTCTAATTGAATGAGATAAAAAAGATGACTAAGTCCGCCTCCGCAAGTGACTCCAATCACTAAACGCATCAAGTTGAAAATTTATTTCATTGTCAATAAATATTGTTTCAGGTTCAACTCCCTACTAATCCTCCTGTGGTGAGGTAAATATAATTTTTTTCGTAAATGTTCACTAAAGCCGAAGGTTTTCTCTGTCTTGTACTAGGGTGTCATCCCCTCACTTTAAATTTTAATTATAAAAAAAAAATTCTATAATGACTCGAACTAAATTTTGATAGGTCTTGTAAAAATTATTTGTTATAGAATGCAACTTTTACTTATTAAATAATTTTGAATTTAAGCACGAGTACTAAACAATGATAAAACTTAGATCATGTTCTATGCATCAAGTTCTTAATGTTCTGGACACAAAAACAAAAAAAAACAGTTTTTTTTAATAAAAAGATAGTTTTAAATGCGTTTTTTGGTGACAATCTGTGAAAGTTGGCTTGTTTTTTCGGTGAGAGACAACACCACCAAGAGAGTTGGAACTGCGTATAAGTCTCATCCTACTAGATATTGCCAGTTTGGTTATTATCGTTCCAACTTGCAAATGACTATGCAATATATTTATTGTGCATGCTTTTTTATTAGAATTTACTATATTTTTTTAGTTAAATTACATATCACACTTTTAAGTTATATTTTTTCTTTCATTAGTTTTTCATAGTTAAATTTGATATTAAAGTAGCAATATTTTTATTTTTACTAATCTTTGTTTTTTTTTTTTGAGCAATTATTTTTCCTAATCTTTCAAGAAGAAAGGATATTTCCTTTATCAAAAAAAATAAAGAAAGGATATTTCTCAGTTAACTAAAATTTAGATTTGAGCATTGTCTTTTATCATCAAAAAATAAAATAAAATTTAGATTTGAGCACACAGGTATATGATAATATGAACACTAAAGTTTCCATCTATGTGAGTTTAATTAGATCTAGATAATAGGAGTATATATTTTCTTTAAATGCAAATATGGACATGACATGAAGATCACTTAAGCTCTATTAATTTGTTTTAGATTGCATATATCCGACTTAAACGGAACATTAATAATGTGCTTACTGGGATCTAGCTCGGCGCTGACAAGCTCCAAGAGAAGTGATTTACCCAGTACATCCGTTATGTCATCAAGCCCTCGTTCTAAAGCCATTTCTGAGAAAACCCCTGCAACGGTTGGCTGAACAGTTACAGAGGCTTTGACTTTTACTATTTTGTTTTCTGCTTCACTCGCAGTCACAGCCACAGCTTTGATTTTGCTGCACCCATTCCTTAAACCCCTTTGCTTCTTTTGGTTTGGGAACCTCCCAACCTGAAAAGAAGGATTGAGGTTACTCCAATGGAGGCATGGCTTCTGCAAGATGAGACAGTTTGGCCTTGAATTTGATACATAAATTTGCTGCATAAGCATGTTTCCTGCTTTTCTAGTCTCTCCCTTATCTCTTCTTTGTGTTTTGAATTTGAACGAGTAGAGTGAGAAAAGAAAAATTATAACATAATAAATTGAGGAATATTGAAAGTTGAAGTTACAGAAGGTAGTATTAATTTGCTAATCCAGTGGGCTTGGGTGGGTGAGCTTTCTTCTCAGATTTTAATTATAGGACTATAGGAGCTAGGGAGAAGCTGAGGCTATGGGATGGATGGACAATACATTCTCTCGAGTCAGATATTTATACACTCAAACGTGTCAGAAAGAAATAAAAGGAATTTAGCACGATTTCATCTGTCTTCGATTATATATTCCATTCTCAATAATTGATAAATTCAAAACAATCTAGCACGATTTCATCTGAGCCGGATTTTTTTAAGTAAATATAGCATATATTCAAATTAATTTAACATAAGTTATTACTAAAATATAATAAATGATTAATCAAATTTATGTTTTTTTGGGGGCGGTTGATAGATACGGTACGGTGCAAAATATAAGAGTAGAAGGAGAGAGAAGATAATTAAAAAATAGGGAGATAATGAAGAGAGATATTAAGATTAATAGAAAGATAAAGAGAAATGGAGGGAGAGTGAAGAAGAATATCCAATTCCGTCTATTATTTTATATTTGTATAGTTTTATTAATAAATGTATATTATTAATCTTTTTTTAGCAGAATTAATTTCTGATACAGTTCATGTTAAAAGTTTTTTATTTAAAAAATATGGTTAAAAAGATATGGATTTGTATTTCGAAATGATAAATTAAAAATAAATTTAAAAGAATTAAATTTATTTAAGTGATACAGGAAACTTATTTTTAAAATATAAACATGAATTAAATTCAATTACTTTTGCAAATATATATATATATATATATATATATATATATATATATATATAAACATGAATAATTTTGTGATTTTCACCTTAAAATTAGTTTTACTTGGAAAAATAAAAATATTTACTTCTTTTAAAATCTTCAGCTTATAATGAACTTGATATTTTTAATTTGGCTTAAATATGAAATAGGTCTTCCGAAAATTCGTGAAGTTTGTTTTTAGTCCTAAAAAAAATTAAAAGTTTTTAGTCCCCTAAACTTGAAATTATTTTTCCATTAGTTCATGTTGCTGATGCCGTTATGATTTTAGTCCCTCAAAAATTCTAAAAGCTCGTTTTTAGTCCTCACCACATAAGCGCCACAAAACAGAAGATTAAAACCATTTTTAAATTTTTAAACATAAGCGCCACATAACGACACGGACTAACAAAAAAACATTTTTAAATTTAGAGACTAAAAAATTTCAAATTATTTATTTTAGGAGATTAAAACCAAACTTTGTAAATTTTTGATAACCAATTTCATATTTAAACCTTTTAATTTTAATTTTAACTTAAACTCTATCAAAACAAAGTACAACACTCGATGCCCACGTGCTTTTATTTCACACCAACCATTTTTTGCAATCTAATCAGTAACAGGTACTAGATTCATTACCATATGTTTCACCAGTCTGGATGTAGTTTCGTATTTACGTCCAATGCAATGGACCCACGTTGACGTGACGTTTGAGTATGGCTGCAGACTATACACGTTGACGTGACGTTTCATATTTAAAGTGAGATTTAGATTAACGATATATTTATTTATTTATTTATTTTTTATAAAAGTGAAATAATTTATTAATTATTATATTATTTTATAAAAAGAGTAATTTTAAAAATAAATTTAATTTTTAAAAATGTTAATTAAAAAAACTAGATTTTAATACAATTATTTAGTTTGTGTGAATTGAGTTTTATTCTTTATAATAAAAAGGCAAGAAATATTCAGTAGAGTGAGCACACCCCACCTTAAATTGGTTACAGGAAATAAAAGGGTTTGTGTATTGGAAGCGTGGAAATCCGTCAAGTAGATGAGTGTGTACGGTAATAATAATTAAGCTAAAATGTAGTTTTAAATCAATTGAAAATTTACTATTATTTTAACAACTCTCAAAGTAATTGAATGTAATTAATTATATTCAGTTATATAATTAGCTTTATAAACCAAAAGTAAGTATATCCAATTTACGTGAGGATTTTTCTTGTACTTTTTTTTTACGGGTAGAGTTTTCTTATTTTATACTACCTCTCGTCCTTGTTAGATAATATAATATATTAGTACTAACGGTAGTTTAGTCTTTTATATTTTTAGTATTTATATCTTTTTATTGTCTTGTATTGTGATGACTTTGAGTATTCTAAATCTATTGGAACTCTAATTTCTTTTCTCCTTTCCTCTTCTCCTCTTCTATTCTCTATGGATTCATATTGCTAATATGGTATCAGAACAAAGTTAATCCTGTTAGAAAATCTACAAAAAAATCGTTTAGTGACTCCGCAAATCCGTTGACCATTGGGCACAAGTTATTTCTTTGATTTGATTTGGTAGAAGTATTTAATTTGGTGGAAGCAAGTGGCTGCACATATTGTAATTTCGTTGTGTCATTGACTCATTTCTTTTGGTGGGGGCTGCATCTATTGATGAGTACTGGACACACCTATTCAATTTTTTTGAACTATTTCAATCAGAGGCAGCATATATGAAGTTATGGGAAAATCATGCACAAGCATAGGAATTTGAGATGCTCAGCACCTGTTTGCGTTATTTCCGCTTTCGGTTTCGTCTTTTCTTTTGTTGAAATCCATTTTGCGGATTATTATTTTTTGACTCATTGCATTACTATTCAATTTGGAATTTGCAATTCCGGTCACACATAGAATAAAGCCTACTAGGTGGGGCGCAAGTTGAGGGCCAATGTGTGCATTGTTGGCAGACCAAAATATTTTTTAAAGAGAGGCAAATAGATTGGGCAGAAGCAAATCTTTTGTCGTGAGCAAGTAGCAAGTATCTGAAGTAGTCGACTTGGCAGTAATCCATTTGCAGTAGTTGGGGTTCATCTCTGTTTAACAGATTGGTATTTGATTCTCTTCTCTCTTCATTGTTTGTTAGTCTCTTGGATACGTGATAATAATAGCAATGATGGGTGAAAAAGGTTATTCTCTTCAATCTCTTAGTGTGCAACTGAATGAGCAGATTCATAAGTTTCTCACTATGCAACCACATGCTACATCTGCCTCCTCAAATATAGGTTTGCATTCTTCTAGTTTATCAGGTATATCTTGCTCCATATGGATTCTTGACTCTGGAGCCTCTTATCATATGTCATCACATTTTACATCATTTTTATCTATGCTTCTCGACTCATCTCTGTCAGTTATGACTGCCGATGGCACTCCTATGCCATTAGTAGACAATGGATCTGTTTGTACATCTCATCTTTTACTTTCAAATGTTTACTTCTAACTCCTGTTATGTGCAGGATTCGCAATCCAGGAGGCTGATTGGGACAAGGCGTAGGCAGGGGGACTTTATATTTTGGATGAGTTGAAAGTTCTAGATATTGCAGCTTCTAGTGTTGACATGACATCTTTTCGGTTGAGTTCATCTTCTTCTGATTTTTATTTATGACACTCTCGTCTTGGACATGTTTCTTCATCTGGATTAAAGTACTTAGCCTCTACTGAAGCTTTAAGAAATTTGCAAACCCATGATATTTCTGATTGTTGTGGTTGCAAACTTGCTAAATTTTCTGCTTTGCCTTTTAGTAAAAGTGTTTCCATTTCTAATGCACCATTTGACTTAATTTATTCTGATGTATGGGTCCATCACCGATTCTTACCAAAGGTGGATCTAGATATTATGTGTAGTACCCTAATTTTGTCCGGGCTTTATTTATTTATTTAATTAGTTTTGCTTGCTTATTAAATTAGTAATAATAATGATATCTTGGTCTCAATAAATAAAAAGAAGAAAGAGTAAAAAAAGAAAAAAAGAGATAAAAGAATAAAAGAAAGTAAAGAAAAAGGGAAGAAAAGGGTTGCGAATAGCATATTTGAGGGGTGCAATTAGCAAACTGCACCCCATTTCCTAAAAACCAACCCAGCCCAATACTCCTCACCTAGCAGCCCACACATGCACCCCCTCTCTTCTCTATTTGCACTCCCTGCGCGCCTCAGGTCTCCCTCTCACTACCTGCACCTCTCTTTTTCCCTTCGCACACCGCCTAACCCACATTCTTTCACATGCGGCTCATAAGCCCAAACCATCACCTGATAACCTAAAAAAACTCACGCTTTCACTCACCCTCATTTCCTTCACTCCACAACGCCGCTCCATCCCCCAAACCCTCATTCTCTCTTTCTCTCCCACGATCCTCTCCTACATTTCCGCCTCCACCTCCTCCTCTTTCACCTCACTTTCTTCTTCCTTCTCCCCAAAACCTAATTCTTTCATCCTCTTATCTCCCCTAATTTCTCTCCGCCATTCTCGCCCTCACCCCTCTTCTTCCATTATCTCGCTTCCATTTTCTCATCAACCCCAACCCTAAAAACCCTATTGGCGCAGCGGCCTCCACCTCTCCTTCTTTCCTTCCTCTCTTTTCTTCACCAAAACTAACCCTAATCTCCAAACCAAGCTGCGGCACCTCCTTCCCTTCAATCCTCTCCTTCCTTTTTCTCCACCAAATCCGAACTAAATCACATCCATTCCGCATGATTCGGTCGAGATCTTCGAGATTTTCGTGCGAGAAAAGGAGAAGATCATGCAGATCCAGTTTCAGATGCAAAAAAGGGGGATTTTTTTTCGTTCCTTTCTTATCTTTTATTTGATCTGTTTACTTGATTTTTGAACTGATTTGTTTGTTGATTTTTCGCAGACGCTGTGCCTATAAAAGGAAGCACGCAAAGAGATTGAAGGGGGCGAACCGAGAGGAAGTCCAGAAGCAGGAGCAAGGTCGCAGCCAAACAACCCAGTGAGATCACCAAAAAAGACAAACCAAACACCATTAGTTTTAGGCTATTTTATGTTTACTTCTTTGTAAATTTTCTGGGTCCAAAGCTGTAAACCGAGGTTCCTTCCCTCCTACTTCTCTTTCCTTTATTTTCATTCTTGTTTCTTTTGCATGTAATCTGAACGAACGGTGAATAAATTCATCTTCTTCTTTCTCTGTGTTTCATTTATTTTGTTTTTATTGTTTGGACTGAGTGCAAAAAAATGAAAGAGAACTCGTGGTTCACTTGATCCAGACGGTGTTGGCGGAATAGGATTCTGGCGCACCCGCCACCGTGACCACCATCACTGCCACCATCGGGTTAGGGTTTCGGTCCCTAATCCCCAGCCAGGGTTTCAAAACATTCATCCATTTAATTTCTTCTTTATTTTTAATCTTTTTTTCGTAAATAAAATGTCATTTTTTTTTACTGAGCTTAATACTAAAATATGAAATTAGAATATTATTGTTGTTTATTTTCGGTAAAGAAAAGTAGAAATAAAATGTTAAAATTGACATATTAATTGTTTTATAAATATCATTTTTTATTAAAAATAATAGGATAATAAACTAATTTTATAAGGGAATTAACAATTTTAGGCAACCATTTTTTTAAACAATTAAAGGTACCATTTTTATGGGTGTTTTAGGGGTGTTAGTACTTTTCCTATGCGTAACCAACTCCCGGGCTCAAAATCTGGTTCAAAGACTTTTTTCATTGTTAAATTCAAAAATATTCAAAAAATAGGTTTTCCAATGTTTCCTATAAAAATAAAACATAGGTGGCGGCTCCATTGAATTTTTAGGGTGGTTGTCACAGCTGGCGACTCCACTGGGGACTTTAGAGAGTTAGGCCTTAAAATTGTTTGTATTGATTTGTTTGCCTTACATGATTTATTTCCCTTTTATTTTTTTATTCCTATTTGTTCATTATATATATTTTTCTCATACGTTTGTATATTTGAACCCTAGGGTAGAAGACATTTGTAAATATTATGTTTCGATTTGTTTTGCAGCGGGTAGTATTTTAGGTAATTGCTCCTTCACACACGTTTCACTTACACACTTTGTCACATACTATGAGTGGAACCCTATACCCGGGTTTGAAAAAGGAAAAAAACTTTAAGTTAGGAGAGGCTGTGTAGTGAGCACCTGCTGGACGTACGGCCAGTTGGGTCCTTGCGAAGGCCTCACCTAGAGTTTGGCCCTATTTGAGAAAAAACTCCTTTTAATAGTTTACCTATTATTGGCGGTAACATTCAAAAATAGGACTTTTGGCTCTAGGAACCTTTTTAGATTAGTACCTCAATCCACCCAATGGAAAGATACTTAGGTGGACCATAGACCCGTTCTAAGGAACTACCAGCCCATATCACTAAAGGAGCAAACCCGATCTGTCTCGTTTTCTATGTGATCAAAGTCGTAGAACCTAAAGTCTTAGGAATTACTGGTCTACCTCACAAGGGGCACTTGGCCCGTTTTTATCTTCATCCACTTAAATTCCGTTATTTCTCAAAAATCCTTTTTTTTTTAAAAAAACAAAAGAATATTTTCTCTTTTCCATCGCATCCTTTTTGCATGAAAAAAGCAATATATTGAAAAAAATGTAATAGAAAAATATCTTTTCATTCTCCATCATATTATTTTGCATAAAATGTACATAAAAAAAAAAATTCATGGCATGCATAATCATGGCATCCTCATAACGTAACTCATTTTTCCCCTTCAACAGAAAAATAGATACAAATAAGCTTTCCCTGCATCCCTATCGGACTCGAGCCCAATCTAGACTCATGGACTTGTTGGAACAGAATTAACAAGTGATGAGAGAAGAACTCGACCAAATCAAGGGTAAGATAGACAAGATATTGGACCTCTTGCAGAATTTAGGTGCAAAATTGACCCTTGATGAGAACCATTCCATCAACACCAATGAGTATCGAGGTGCTTTCAATGGCCCATCAGGAGACCCCCTAGATCAAGAGAGACTCCAAATTGTGGAAGATAGGTTGAAAGCAATTGAGGGGGAAAATCATATTGGTTTTAAAGCTTCAGAAGTATGTTTGGTCTTAGACGTGGTAATTCCTCCAAAATTCAAAGTTCCTGAGTTCGTCAAGTATGAAGGTTTAACTTGTCCAAAAAGCCACCTTATCATGTACTGTCGGAAGATGGCCTCCTGCTCCAGTAATGATAAGCTCTTAATCCATTTCTTCCAAGAAAGTCTTACCGGGGCATCCTTACGCTGGTATATGCAGTTAGAGCAGAGCAAAATCAACTCATGGAATGATTTGGCTAAAGCTTTCATCAAACAGTATAAATACAATATGGACATGGCTCCTGGCCGCTCCCAGTTGCAAACCATGGTAAAAGGGGGCAACGAAAGCTTCAAAGAGTATGTCCAAAGATGGAGAGAGATTGCAGCCCAAGTGGAACCTCCGCTATCTGATAAAGAGATGGTTACCACGTTCACTGACACACTTCAACAACCTTCTATGATCTGATGATGGGAAATGTCTCTTCAAGCTTCTCAGACCTAGTTGTTGTCGGAGAAAGAGTGGAAGCCGGGATAACAAGCGGAAGGATTGGCAACCTCGAAGCTCAACAACCATTGCGCAGTATAGGTCAAGAGCAGGAAGAAGATACAAACGATGATACAAATGATGCTCATCACGACATGCACTGGGGCAGTGGGCCACTCCATTGAGAGTTGTTGGGCTCTGATCAACACCAAGTGGTAAAACTTCAAGGAATAGCCCTGTTTAAACAACCTTCATTTGTTTTTATGCTTTGCCCGAAGCCTTGGGGCATATCTTGTAAAGGGGCCACTTTGTCCCCATCTTTGCAATACATCAATGGAAATGCAATTTGAATTTTAACTTCCCTTCTTGATACATGGTCAATCCGGGATAAAAAAAGTAGTTAAAGAAAAATATAAAATAAAATGGTAAAACAAATGCACAATTATCAAAAGTTAATTTTTGTGAAAATTTGAGCAATAAGATTTTGAGATGAAGTTTGACAGTTTTTCTCTATCCAAAAAATATAAAAATATTTATCCCTTGCTATCCCTTTTGAGCCTAAAAAAAAAATTCTTTCAAGTACCCTAAACAAGGATCACCCATACATTGAAGGCTAGCACAATAGTTCATTAAATTTTGTATGTTAAAAAAAACAAGCAAGCAAATATCAAATGCAACGTATCAAGACGCTTGCAAAGAAAAAATGAATAAAAAATACAAAAGCAAAACAAGACAATCGTGCTAGCAACCATCAAAATACATCTTGGCACTAAGGATCTTTGTTTTCATAAACCCTTAAATACTTTTTGAGCCTGAAATATCCTTTTTTTCGTAGCCCTTGACCCTTGGCCACGTTACAACCCTAATAAAGTACATTCTGATCAAAGTCCAATTGCTCATATTTTCTCAAAACTTGATTTTTGTAAGAGGAAATCCATATAAACTCCTCGGAGTAGTAGCTTTACCAAAAAAAAAAAGAGTATAAAAGCAAAGCTCGCTAGACTGAAAACCCAAAAGGGCAGGTCTAGGCAAAAGTTAGAGCGACCCGCTAGGTTGAAAACTCGCAAAGAACGGCCTAGGCAAAAGTTAGGGTCAAATTTACAAACATGTCAACCCAGATTGGACCTCACAAATCTAAACATAAACCAAGAAACTGGGGGCAAAAGCTGAGCCCATTGTCTACAAGCTTTGCATTCAAGATTTCGTTCCAGTTTCAAAACTACACAAGGGGATCTGCGTCTCTACATAGATCTTTCCTCACATGGCTGGACGAAGGCCCAAGGGACACTGAAAAGTCTTTATGGATCAAAGTTGTCAATCTAATCCTCCCAAGGACATTTAAAGCATGAAGCTGAAAATTTGAGGATCCATAAAATGATTTATCAAGGGGCAAATATGCAAACTTGGTGCAGTACAAAGTCAACCATTCGGACAAGCAATCCGACAGAAAGTTATCATCCCACGAGTCTAGGGGCAGCGTCCTCAAAAGGAATTCAGGGAAATCAAAAATCTTTCAAAGCAAATAATACTCATGCATGGCATACCATTCATTGCATCTTGCATAATCATCAATACTTTTGGGTCCACGACCCACCTTAAAAAAACATTTCTCTAAAAATAAAAAATTTTCATTTCATGCATGGCATACCATTCATTGCATCCTGCATGACCATCAAAGTTTTTGGGTCCATTGACCCACCCTCTCAAATATTACATATGATTGATGCATTTGTTACTCAGTAAGAACTAGTACTCAGCCTATTCAATCTATTAGCATGAGTTAGGAATCTGTCCTACACCTTGTTGGGAATCTGACCCATCACCTTGGGAATCTGACCCAAGCCTTTAGTCGGGAACCTGAACCACGTCTCGGATCTTCCTCAATTATGGAAATCGATCCACACCTTTTAACAAGAGTTAGGAATCTGATCTACACCTTGTCGGGAATCTGACCCGAACTGTTTCGAGTGACAGAGAAGCTCGTACACTGGACGTTCACCTGCAATAGGAAAACCCGTCCATACTTTAGCAAGAGTTAGATTCTGACCTACATCTTGCCGGGAATCTGACCCGAACCTATACTGAGTGACAGAGAAACTCATATCACGGACATTCCTTAAAGTAAGGTAGTCAATCTGTACCTTTTAGCAAAGGTTAAGAACCTGACTTACCCTTGTTGGGAATCTGACCCAAACTTATGTCGAGTGACGAAGAAGCTCGAACCCCAGACTTACCCTAAGTAGGGAAGTAATCAATACCAAAGATGTGAGGGTTAGGAGCCAGACCTATGCCTTACAAGAAATTCGCTAGGAAACCGAACCTGGAATCTCCCACCAATTTTTGTAAGAGCTAGTCATACCTACGCCTTACAGGGAATTCGAAGGGAACCAGCCCCGGAATCTCCGACCAGCTTTGTAAGAGTTAGGAAATACCTATGCCTTACTGGGAATTCACTAGGATACCGACCCTAGAATCTCCCACCAAAGTCGGGAACCAATCCCGTAATCTCGAACCACTTGTTTCAGACAAAATTAGAGTCATTTATCCTTAATTACCTTTTACCACGAATTCACGAAGACCTTCAAGTAAAATGTAATTAAGGAGGGGCAGCTGTAGTACCCTAATTTTGTCCGGGCTTTATTTATTTATTTAATTAGTTTTGCTTGCTTATTAAATTAGTAATAATAATGATATCTTGGTCTCAATAAATAAAAAAAAGAAAGAGTAAAAAAAAAAGAGAAAAAAGAATAAAAGAAAGTAAAGAAAAAGGGAAGAAAAGGGTTGCGAATAGCATATTTGAGGGGTGCAATTAGCAAACTGCACCCCATTTCCTAAAAACCAACCCAGCCCAATACTCCTCACCTAGCAGCCCACACATGCACCCCCTCTCTTCTCTATTTGCACTCCCTGCGCGCCTCAGGTCTCCCTCTCGCTACCTGCACCTCTCATTTTCCCTTCGCACACCCCCTAACCCGCATTCTTTCACATGCGGCCCATAAGCCCAAACCATCACCTGATAACCTAAAAAAACTCACGCTTTCACTCACCCTCATTTCCTTCACTCCACAGCACCGCTCCATCCCCCAAACCCTCATTCTCTCTTTCTCTTCCACGATCCTCTCCTTCATTTCTGCCTCCACCTCCTCCTCTTTCTCCTCACTTTCTTCTTCCTTCTCCCAAAAACCTAATTCTTTCATCATCTTATCTCCAACCCTA
The DNA here is from genome assembly GCA_037113605.1 of Calophaca sinica. Lineage (NCBI taxonomy): Eukaryota > Viridiplantae > Streptophyta > Magnoliopsida > Fabales > Fabaceae > Calophaca > Calophaca sinica. Next base: position 77,330,447 of record CM073734.1, read on the forward strand.
ACCCTAATTTTTCTCTGCCATTCTCGCCTCACCTCTTCTTCCATCATCTCGCTTCCATTTTCTCATCAACCCCAACCCTAAAAACCTAATGGCGCAGCGGCCTCCACCTCTCCTTCCTTCATCTCTTTTCTTCACCAAAACTAACCCTAATCTCCAAACCAAGCCGCGACACCTCCTTCCCTTCAATCCTCTCCTTCCTTTTTCTACACCAAATCCGAACTAAATCACATCCATTCCGCATGATTCGGTCGAGATCTTCGAGATTTTCGTGCGAGAAAAGGAGAAGATCATGCAGATCCAGTTTCAGATGCAAAAAAGGGGGATTTTTTTTCGTTCCTTTCTTATCTTTTATTTGATCTGTTTACTTGATTTTTGAACTGATTTGTTTGTTGATTTTTCGCAGACGCTGTGCCTATAAAAGGAAGCACGCAAAGAGATTGAAGGGGGGTGAACCGAGAGGAAGTCCAGAAGAAGCAGGCAAGGTCTCGCAGCCAAACAACCTAGTGAGATCACCAAAAAAGACAAACCAAACACCATTAGTTTTAGGCTATTTTATGTTTACTTCTTTGTAAATTTTCTGGGTCCAAAGCTGTAAACCGAGGTTCCTTCCCTCCTACTTCGTTTTCCTTTATTTTCTTTCTTGTTTCTTTTGCATGTAATCTGAGCAGGCGTGAATAAATTCATCTTCTTCTTTCTCTGTGTTTCATTTATTTTGTTTTTATTGTTTGGACTGATTGCAAAAAAATGAAAGAGAACTCGTGGTTCACTTGATCCGTACGGGTGTTGGCCGGAATAGGATTCCTGGCCGCACCCCGCCACCGTGACCACCATCACTGCCACCATCGGGTTAGGGTTTCGGTCCCTAATCCCCAGCCAGGGTTTCAAAACATTCATCCATTTAATTTCTTCTTTATTTTTAATCTTTTTTTCGTAAATAAAATGTCATTTTTTTTACTGAGCTTAATACTAAAATATGAAATTAGAATATTATTGTTGTTTATTTTCGGTAAAGAAAAGTAGAAATAAAATGTTAAAATTGACATATTAATTGTTTTATAAATATCATTTTTTATTAAAAATAATAGGATAATAAACTAATTTTATAAGGGAATTAACAATTTTAGGCAACCATTTTTTAAACAATTAAAGGTACCATTTTTATGGGCGTTTTAGGGGTGTTAGTACTTTTCCTATGCGTAACCAACTCCCGGGCTCAAAATCTGGTTCAAAGACCTTTTTCATTGTTAAATTCAAAAATATTCAAAAAATAGGTTTTCTAATGTTTCCTATAAAAATAAAACATAGGTGGCAGCTCCATTAAATTTTTAGGGTGGTTGTCACATTATGTCTCGTTTATTGATGATTATACTCGTTATTGTTGGGTTTATCTTATGAAAAATCGTTCTGAGTTTTTTGGCATTTATCATATATTTCGTGCTTTAGTTAAAACTAAACATAATACAGTTATCAAGTGCTTCCAATGTGATCTAGGTGGTGAATATACTTCTAATAAATTCGCTGAGTTACTTACTTTTGACGGTACTCTTCACCAGTCTTCTTGTACTGGCACTCATGAACAAAATGGTGTTGCTGAGAGAAAACATCATCATATTGTTGAAACTGTACGTTCCCTTCTGTTGTCTGCTTCAGTTCCAAGTGAGTATTGGAGTGAAGCTGTTCTTACTGCAGTTCATGCTATTAATAGAATTTCATTCTCTGTTACTTCAGGTTTGTCTCCCTTTGAAAAGTTGTATCGTTGTGTTCCTAATTATTCATTCCTAAAGGTCTTCGGTTCTACTTGTTTTGTTCTTCTTCCACAAGTAAAACGTAGTAAATTATCTCCTCGTTCTGTAATATGTGTTTTTTTTGTTATGGTAATGGTCAGAAGGGTTATCGTTGTTATGATCCTATAGGTCAAAAACTTTATGTTTCTCGCCATGTTGTGTTCTTGAGCACACGCCATTTTATTCCTTTTTCTCTGATTCTCATAATCTTAGCAGGTCTGATCTCACCCATATTGATCCTTTTTCCATGGATATCGATAATCCCCGTGAATCTGATGTTTAGATTTGTAGGGTTGACACTAATACTTCTACAGATCCAGATGTCCCTTCTGTCCCCATGGCTGCCCAAGAACCTCCTGTTATTGCTGATCCTCCTCCTCCTCCTCCTCGTTATCCTCCACGTGTTCGTAAGTCCACTCAATTACTAGATTTTGTTTACTCCAGTTATTTCACTTCTTTTGCTCTTCCTTCCTAACCTCTATTCATAGTTTGTCTGAGCCCTCTTCCTACAAAGAGGCTATTCTTGATCCCTTTTGGCAGCAGGCTATGGCAGATGAACTCTCTGCTTTACACAAGACAAATACTTAGGACCTAGTATCTCTATCACCGAGCAAACATGCTATTGGGTCTCGTTGGGTATACAAGATCAAAACCAAGTCTGATGGGTCTGTTGAGCGTTACAAAACACGTCTTGTTGCTAAAGGATTCTCATAACAATATGGCATGGATTATGAAGAAACCTTTGCTCCTGTTGTCAAGATGACTACCATCCGCACTCTTATCGCAGTTACATCTATTCGACAATGGCATATTTCTCAGTTGGATGTTAAAAATGCATTCTTAAATGGTGATCTTCAAGATGAAGTTTACATGGTGCCTCCACCAGGTGTCTCTCATAATCCAGGGGAGGCGTATAAGTTAAACAAGACTCTCTATGGTCTTAAACAAGCTCCTTGAGCTTGGTTTGAGAAGTTCTCCACTGTGATTTCATCTCTCGGCTTTTGTTCTAGCAATCATGATTATGCTTTGCTTCTCAGGTGCACTTCACATGGTCATACTATTCTCTCCTTATATGTTGATGACATAATTATTACAAGGGATGATGTTGATAGGATTGCAGAGTTGAAATTACAGTTAGCCAAGCAATTTGAGATGAAGGATTTAGGCACTCTTCGCTATTTCTTGAGGATTGAAGTTGCATATTCTCTTAGGAGGAGTGCTACCATCACACTCTTTAATAATCTCTTCCCAACACACTCCTTCTTATTTGTTGACATTCAAATTGGTCCAACTAAATCATGTGGGACCCATGTAAATTTGGTGGGACCCATGTTAATTTCAACCAATAGAAGAGAGTGTGTTGGAAAGAGAGTGTTAGAGAGTGTGTTGCTAGCATTTCTCATTCTCTTAGAGATTATCTTCTCTCTCAATCTATGTATATTGCCAATATTCTTGAACAAGCATATCTTTCTGATACTCGAGCAGCAGTTAACCCTCTTGAGCTGAATGCAAAGTATGTCTCTTCTGATGGTGTCCCTTTACCGGATCCCACCTTGTATCGCACATTGGTTAGCAGCTTGGTGTATCTTACCATCACTAGATCTGATATTGCTTATGCAGTGCATGTTGTCAGTCAGTTTGTTGTTTCTCCTACTTCAGTTCATTGGGCAGCTGTTCTTCGCATTCTCTGGTATCTTCGGGGCACTCAATTTCAGAGCCTTCTATTTCCCTTATCTTCTTTTTTGGAGTTACGTGCTTACTCTGATGCTAATTGGACTGGTGACCCCGCTGATCGTAAGTCTACTACTGGGTTTTGCATCTTTTTAGGAGATTCTCTCATTTCTTGGAAGAGTAAGAAGCAAGACATTATCTCCCGCTCGTCTACAAAAGCTGAGTATCGTGCTATGGCATCTACCACTGCAAAGATAGTTTGGTTGCGTTGGTTACTTGCTGATATGGGTATCTCCCTCTCTGGATCGACTCTTATGTGCTGTGATAATAATAGTGCTATTCAAATCGCCCACAACTTGGTGTTTCATGAACGCACCAAGCACATTGAGATTTATTGTCACCTCACACGCCATCATCTTCAACATGGCGCCATCACTTTACATTTTGTTTCTTCCTCTATGCAGATTGCTGACTTGTTCACAAAATCGCATTCTATTAAACGTTTTCGTTTCTTGATTGACAAATTCTTGATGCTCCCTGTTAATGCATCATGAGTTTGAGGGGGTGTTAGATAATATAATATATTAGTATTAAGGGTAGTTTAGTCTTTTGTATCTTTAGTATTTATACTTCTCTATTGTCTTGTATTGTGATGACTTTGAACTAGCATTCTAAATCTATTGGAACCCTAGCCTCCTTTCTCCTTTCCTCTTCTCTTCTCCATGGATTCCTATTGTTAACAGTCTTTAATATAAGAAGAAATTACAAAAAAACACTAAGACCAATGAAACATATTTAATGTTATAAAATTGAACTCTCATTCTAAATATATTCTTAATTATACCCATCCTAATTGGATGTATAGAAAAAGGTGAACTTCTAGTAAATATACATATCTCATTAAAATAGGGGTATAAAAGGTATTTTAACAATTAATACATCTTGAAATAAGTCTATTTTTCTTATAATTAGGACTAAAAAATACTCCAAAAATTCTCTTACACTCCATCTGATCCTTTTTACTTGTCGGTTTTTAAGGAGAAATCTGTTCTTTTTTATTTGTCATTTTGATAGTTTAAGATTACATTAATTACTTGTTTTTCAATTATATCCTTAATTATTTATTGTAGAGTAAATGTGATGGATAATAAACAATCAATAGTATCATTTGAAAAAGACTAATAACTTTATAAAAACAATAATATTTATTAATTTTTTAATTTGTATAAAAAAAACCTCAAAAGACAAATAAGAGCTAGTAATAGGGACCGGAGGGAAAACTTACAATTACAAATGGCCAAATTTAAAACGTGATTCTGTTATTTATTCAACATCCGTCCTTGTCCTGTGTTGTCATTTTATTGTGGACCGCATGGACCCCGCTGCTCCACAGTGAACCCAATTTTATTGCAAAAAAATCATGTTTGTGTGTGAGCGTGTTTGTGCTTCACGTGGATATACGGATACCTACAACAGTACACACAACGACAGAAGTGGTCCAAACTCTTTTTTTTTTTTTTTTTTGGGGGTCAGGAAGTGGTCCAAACTCTAAAATGTCTTCGTAGGTGATAGTGATACGTCAAGCCCGAATCTCCACTCAGAAGTTATGGCTAAATATTTAGGCTTTTTTTTTTTTGAGACTCAAATATTTAGGCTTTCTGATCACTTTAATATTTTAAAAGACGAATCACTCCCTCAAATTGATTTTGGATTAGAACCCAAAATCAAGTTGTCCTTATGGAGTTGTTTCAAGGGATCTCAATTTGAGTGATTCTGGCCCAATTAGGTTGACCCACTATAGGACTATGCATTAGATTTGGATTGAGCCCATTTGGGTTGTCCCGTTTGAGAGTTTTTTTATGTTCATAATATATGTATATAGTCCCTTTGGGGTCATCCGATATAATTGGAAGGATGTATATATATATGTATAATAAAAAATAAAGTATATATTAGTATAGATAATTCCAAAAAAACTCCGTCATAGAATCCCAGTAAACTCCTTATGAGTGTGTTTGTTTCAAGTTAATAAATATTATTCCTGGGAAAGTGGGGAGGAAATTAAATTACTCCTGGTAATTGCTACCAGCACCCTTCTTCATAATAACCACACCCCCATAATTTAAATTTTTACCTATTATGACCAAAATACCCCTTCCCACACACCCCTTCATTTTGAAATCCTGCTTCTCCTCCCCCATTTCTCTATTTCCTTTCTTCTATTCTCAACAGATACCCCAACCTCCTTCTCACACCCCATCCCTTTCTCTTCTCAAGAGGACCTCCAGCGATCAGCACCTTTTTAGCGACGACTCATTCGTTTTCTACTTGCAGTGATGTTGCGTATTCTGATTCTAAGGTAACACGCCCTTTTTATTTTTTCCTGTGTTTTAGGTATTTTGGAAACTAGCTTCAGAAAAAAGAATATATTAACGTATTTTGGAACATGGCATAAACCAGGAGGTGGAGGAAGTTCGTGTACCTACAACTGAGGACAATGTAGCAACGTAGTCATTTTCAGGAGGTCCATAGGACATGTCGGCCATATGTCTGTGAATACATGCCTTGACAGGATGGTTTTGATGATTGACAAAAGGGAGCTTTACAAATAGTCAACCGTGCAAAAAGTGGAAAAGAATACCAAGACGCGTATCAAGAATGATAGTTTTTCAAGTCTTTGGGTTCTGGGTATTTATTTATCTTTATTAAGACAATTTGTAAGTAGTAATAAAAAGCTCTCAATTAAAATTAAATCACACACGCACAAAATATTTTGGCATGCATATCTCGTGTCGGATGTCGAGCTCTGAAGGAAGTCGAGTGTCGAGCTCACGAGGAAAAGCGGATGTCGGTGAGGAGGAAGTCGGATGTGGAGCTCGAGGAAGTCGTATGTCGAGCCGAGGAGGAAGTCGCGTGTCGGTGAGGAAATCGGATGTCGGTGAGGAGGAAGTCGGATGTTGAGCTCGAGGAAGTCGTATGTCGAATCGAGGAGGAAGTCGCGTGTCGGTGATGAGGTCGTGTACCGAGCTATGAGAACCGAGCTGATGATGAGGTCGTATGCCGAGGTCTTTTGCCGAGCTGTTCAGAGGTCGTATGCCGAGCTTTGTCGAGGTCGTCTGTCGAGCTGTGTGGCGAGGTCGTCTGCCGAGCTGTCTTCAGAGGTCGTATGCCGAGCCGTCTCCGTGTTTTCAATTCTTTCATGTTCAATGCAACGGACAAATTCCAACGGACAGCGCAACGGGCAAATCCTCAACGGACAAATCTTCTTAAAGTGACGCTCCTCCATTGCCTATATAACAGCTCGTGAGCTTTGTTTTAAAATAACAACGCAGTGCTTAATTTTTGTGCCAAAAACTCTGTCAAATATTTTTCATCACTCACACTTATTTGAGCACAATTTTCTAAGAGTCTTTTTATTCTACATAATTTGAGTTGTATTATTTGAGCTTCAATTTGTTATATCCGCCTTATTGAGTGTATCTTTTTCGTCTCATTTTATTTGTGAAAATCATTTATTTTTGGGCGGGGAATCCCAAGGTGTTCATAGAGAGGTGATATCTCTTGAACGTATTGCTCTGGTTTAGAGTTGTAAAGGTTTCTAGTGAACCTGATTTAAAAGCTAGTGTCTTAGTGAAAATCCCATAGTGGTTTGCTTTGGGAGACGGGGCGTAGGCCACAGGGGTGTTAGGTGGCGAACTTTGTATAATTTGTTGTGTGCTTTTTACTCCTTATCTCTCTACTTTTCACCAATTAAATTTCTGTACTTTATTTTATTGTTATTTATATCTTACTATTTACTTTATTTTTAACTCGTTTGCAATTTATTCTTCAAGTGATTTATCTATTTCACATTAATATTTCCGCAACTCATAATTAGCACTTATTTCTCCAAAAGTTTTTGAAAGCACAGTTCACACAATTCACCCCTCTTGTGTTTGGAGTCACTTGTCAACAAGTGGCATCGAGCTAGACTCTTGTATAAAGGACTTAACCGTCTCAAGAGAATGACTTCAAACAATTACGAGGAACTTCCATGAAACAGGACCCCATTTTTCAATGGTGAGGGTATGGTTATTGGAAGGATAGAATGCAAATCTTTCTTGAGGGTGTTGATCTTGATATTTGGGATCTTTGTGGAAAATGGTCCATTTGTCCCCACTCAATCAATTAATGATGCGATGGTAGACAAACCAAGATCACTTTGAATGAAGATGATAAGAAAAAGGTCCAATACAATTTGAAGGCTAAGAACATCATCACTTCGCTTTAAGCTACGATGAGTTCTATAGGGTCTCAAATTGCAAGGCGCTAAAGAAATGTGGGACACCCTTCTATTGACCCATGAAGGTACTACCGAGGTCAAGAGGGCTCGAATGAACACATTAACCCATGAGTATGAGTTATTTAGGATGAAACCAAGTGAAAACATACAAGATATGCAAAAAGGTTCATCCATATAATAAACCATCTCGAGCTCTTGGGAAAGTCTTGATGAATGAAGATTTGATTAACAAAGTTCTTAGATGTCTAAACAGGAATTGGCAACCCAAGGTCATGCTATAGCTGAATCTAGAGACTTATCTTCTATGACCTTGGCTACTTTGTTTGGAAAATTGCAGGAACATGAAATTGAACTAAATCGTCTCATGGAAAGCGAAGAAGGCGATAAGAAAAAGAAAGGGCTGCCCTCAAAGCAAGCATTGAGGAAGCGGCGATGACGAATGTGATTTCCTTGAAGATGAAAATAATGAGGAAAACATGAGTCTAATGGTTCGCAAATTCAAAAGGTTCATGAGACTCGAAACAAAGGTAAGTTCCCAAGCTCTCAAAAGAAAAGTGATGAAACAACTTCTTTTAATCCTACACCTTTACAAGTGTGGAAAGAAAGGTCACATAAAACCCGATTGTCCTCAAAACCAAGCGAGGAATGAGAAATTTGAAAAGAAACCACCAAAGGATTGAAGGGAAGAAGAGCTTACATTGCCTGGGATGATAATGATATGGATTCTTCGATGAATCTGAAAATGAAGAGGCTCACCTTAGTCTAATGGCAAATCATGATGAAGATGAGGTAAATTTTTATGATCGACTCTTCTTTAACTTATGATGAATTACTTGCTGCTTGTGAAGAATTCAATAATGAAACGATTAAACTTGGAAAAATTGTTCTTTCTTCTAAGAAAACCATCTCTTCTCTTGAATCGTAAATTGAAATTTTAAACAAAGAGATAGTGATTCTTAAAGAAAAACAAGTTCTTGTGATTGAAACTTCTCCTCCCATATCTTGTGAAAATAAAAAGATGAAGTTTTAAAATGCAATGAGTGTAGTGTTTTGAAAAATAAGGTTGAGGATTTAAATAACACTCTTGCAAAATTTACGATGGGAAGAGATAATCTAAACATTATTTTAGGAAACCAAAAGGTACTTTTGGAAAAGCTGGTTTAGGTTATCATCCAAAAATTCATGAAAAATCTTTTAAACTCTTCAATCACAACAAACCCTCAAGTAGTCCTTTCATTAAATGCTTTCACTGTGGTAGAAATGGTCACTGCTTGCCTCTATTTGCAATATTAGAAAGAATAAAAATGTAGTTGGCAAAAAGATGTGGATCCCAAAGGCCACCTTGCCCAAGACTAACTCATATGGACCCAAGATGGTTTGGGTACCAAAGGTTAAAATATGATTTGTTGTTGTAGGTGTGCTTGAAAGCCAAGGACTTAAATTGGTATCTTGATAGCGGTGTTCAAAGCACATGACGGGAGACAAAAGCAAGTTCTCCTCATTGGTACCTAAGAATAGTGGTTATGTAAGGTATGGTGACAACAACAAAGGTAAAATTCTTGGGATTGGTTCTATTGGTAAGAGTCCTAATCCCACTATTGAAAATGTTTTGTATGTGGATGGTTTGAAGCATAATTTGCTAAGCATTAGTCAACTTTCTGATAAAGGAAACAAAGTGGTTTCGATTCTTCAAAATGCATGGTCATGGATTCTATAAATGAAAATGTTATTGTAATTGGACCTAGAATTGGAAATATCTATATGCTTGATTTAGATAAAATACCTTCAAATGATGCATGTTGTCTTATTAGTAAAGAGGATGAATCTTGGCTATGGCATAGGAGAATGGCTCATATTCACATGGATCATCTTAATAAGTTAGTTTGAAAGGACTTAGTAATTGGCTTACCAAAGCTTCGTTTTGAAAAAGATAAACTTTGTGATGCATGTCAAAAAGGAAAACAAGTAAAGGCATCTTTCAAATCTAAAAATATTGTTTCTACAAACCGGCCTTTACAACTTTTACATATGGATTTATTTGGCCCTTCTAGAACTAAAAGCTTTGGTGGCAATTACTATGCTCTTGTTATTGTGGGCGACTATTCTCGCTATACATGGACTTTATTTATTTCTCACAAAAATGATGCTTTTAATGCTTTTGAAAACTTGCAAAGGTTATACAAAATGAGAAGGGACTTAACATTGCTTCCATTCAAGTGATCATGGTGGGAATTTGAGAATGAAGCATTTGAAGCATTTTGCAATGAAAATGGCATTGATCACAATTTTTACGCTCCAAGGACACCGCAACAAAATGGAGTGGTTGAAAGGAAAAATAGGTCTCTTGAAGAGCTAGCGAGACGATGCTCAATGAGACTAACCTTCCTAAGTACTTTTGGCGGGCCAGTGAGCACCGCTTGCTATGTGATGAATCGAGTTCTTATAAGGCCGATCCTTAAACAAACACCGTATGAACTCTACAAAGGAAGGAAGCCCAACATTTCCCACCTTCACGTTTTTCGGATGCAAGTGTTTTGTCCTAAACAATGGTAAGAATAACCTTGGTAAATTTGATGCTAAAGGCGATGAAGGTTTATTTCTTGGATATTCCACTTCTAGTAAAGCTTTTGAATTTTTAATAAAAGAACTTGGGTGTTGAAGAATCTGTGCATGTTTCTTTTGATGAATCTAACCCCAAATCTTGATGAGAAGAAAGTGTTGATGATCTTGCGTAAGTATTTGGAGATACCTATTTAGAGGAACAAGAGAGATCAAAAGTTCAAGGAGGATCAAGAGTCCTTGCCTCAACCCTCTCAAGAACTCTCTCACTCAAATCTTCCAAAAGAATGGAGAGTCTCAAAGAACCATCCTCTTGACAACATAATAGGTGATATCTCAAAAGGGAGTAACGACTCGAAACTCTCTTAATCATGCATGTCATCATATGGCCTTTGTCTCTCAAATTGAACCAAATGACGTCAATGAAGCCATCTTTGATGAGCATTGGACCTTTGCTATGCAAGAGGAATTAAATCAATTTGAGAGAAATGATGTTTGGGAACTTGTCCCTAGGCCTAAAGATCACCTAGTCATTGGGACCAAATGGGTCTTTCGCAATAAGCTTGATGAAAACGGTATCATTGTTAGAAATAAAGCTAGACTTGTTGCAAAGGCTATAATCAACAAGAGGGCATAGATTTCGATGAAACCTATGCACCGTGGGCTAGATTAGAAGCTATTAGCATGCTTCTCGCATTTGCATGCATCATGGATTTTAAACTTTTTCAAATGGATGTTAAGAGTGCATTTCTAAATGGTTTTATTCAAGAAGAAGTATATGTTGATCAGCCCCCCGGGTTTGGAAAGTTTGAATTTCCAAATCATGTTTTCAAATTGGAAGAGGCGTTATATGGTTTAAAACAAGCTCCGAGAGCAGTACGAGAGGTTGAGCAAATATTTACTTGAAAAAGGTTTTGAAAGAGGAAAAGTTGATACCACTCTTTTCATTAAACACAAAAATCATGACATTTTACTTGTTCAAATTTATGTTGACGATATCATCTTTGGTGCTACTAATGAGTCTTTGTGTGAAGACTTTTCCAATATCATGCAAAGTGAATTTGAAATGTCAATGATGGGAGAGCTAAATTACTTCCTTGGTCTTCAAATCAAACAAACAAAAGAAGGAATTTTTATAAATCAATCCAAATATTGCAAGGAGTTGCTTAAAAGATTTGGAATGAGCAATGCCAAAGAAATCTCAACTCCCATGAGCACATCATGCTATCTTGACAAAGATGAAGGTGGTAAGTCGGTCGAAGTAAGTAAGTATAGAGGTATGATAGGATCTCTTCTCTATCTCACTGCTAGTCGTCCGGATATTATGTCTAGTGTTTGTATGTGTGCACGTTTTCAAGCAAATCCTAAGGAATCACATCTCTTAGCGGTAAAACGCATCATGAGATATCTCACTGGCACACAAACCATGGGTTTATGGTACCCCAAAGGTGCTGACTGCACACTTATTGGGTACTCGGATTCGGATTTTGCGGGTTGCAAAATGGACCGAAAAAGCACTAGTGGGACATGTCACTTACTTGGGAATGCCTTGGTTTCATGGCATAGTAAGAAACAAGCCAGTGTGGCTTTGTCCACTGCCGAAGCGGAATATGTTGCGGCAGGTAGTTGTTGCGCACAGATTATTTGGATGAAACAACAGTTGAATGATTATGGGATTAATTTGAAAACTGTTCCAATAAAGTGTGACAATACTAGTGCCATAAACCTCACTAAAAATCCGGTTTATCACTCTCGGACTAAACACATAGAGATTAGGCACCATTTTATTAGAGATCATGTTCAAAAGGTGATTGCATGATTGAGTTTGTGGAAACATCTAGACAACTTGCAGATATTTTTACTAAACCTTTGCCTAAGGAAACTTTCTTTTTTATTAGAACTGAATTGGGAATTTTAGACCAATCATGCATTGAGTGACTGCCTGTGATTGCATTTTCTTTTTGAATAAATTCTAACTTGGGCGTTTGAGTGTGCTAACGAGTTTATGCAGGTCTTTCCCCTTCCATTTTCTTTAAGTACGGAATAATGAGTGGGTGACGCATTTGTCTTATGCAACTAGCTAATCATGTCCAACCAGCTCATCTGTCACACACCAAGCTTGGTATCACGTAACTATCAAAATATGCTTGTTTAATCCTGAATATATGCCTTGCTTTATTTGTCTTTCCCACTTTTTGATGTTGCCAAAAGGGGGAGAGTTACATGAATGCATGATTCAGGGGGAGTGATCTTTTAAGTATTGCCTATTGTGAGGGGGAGTTTTTCTAAATATTGTGCTTAAACTCTGATATCTTTTTATTGAAAAACCATGCTTATATCTCATTGCTATATCATGATTATATTTTACTAAATTCCCTCCATGAGATGTTTGTCATCATCAAAAAGGGGGAGTCTGTGAATACATGCCTTGACAGGATGGTTTTGATGATTGACAAAAGGGAGCTTTACAAATAGTCAATCGTGCAAAAAGTGGAAAAGAATACCAAGACGCGTATCAAGAATGATAGTTTTTCAAGTCTTTGGGTTCTGGGTATTTATTTATCTTTATTAAGACAATTTGTAAGTAGTAATAAAAAGCTCTCAATTAAAATTAAATCACACACGCACAAAATATTTTGACATGCATATCTCGTGTCGGATGTCGAGCTCTGAAGGAAGTCGAGTGTCGAGCTCTGAGGAAAACGGATGTCGAGCTGAGGAGGAAGTCGGATGTGGAGCTCTGAGGAAGTCGTATGTCGAACTGAGGAGGAAGTCGCGTGTCGAGCTGAGGAAATCGGATGTCGAGCTGAGGAGGAAGTCGGATGTTGAGCTCTGAGGAAGTCGTATGTCGAACTGAGGAGGAAGTCGCGTGTCGAGCTGATGAGGTCGTGTACCGAGCTATGAGAACCGAGCTGATGATGAGGTCGTATGCCGAGCCGTGTGCCGAGGTCTTTTGCCGAGCTGTTCAGAGGTCGTATGCCGAGCTTTGTCGAGGTCGTCTGTCGAGCTGTGTGGCGAGGTCGTCTGCCGAGCTGTCTTCAGAGGTCGTATGCCGAGCCGTCTCCGTGTTTTCAATTCTTTCATGTTCAACGCAACGGACAAATTCCAACGGACAGCGCAACGGGCAAATCCTCAACGGACAAATCTTCTTAAAGTGACGCTCCTCCATTGCCTATATAACAGCTCGTGAGCTTTGTTTTAAAATAACAACGCAGTGCTTAATTTTTGTGCCAAAAACTCTGTCAAATATTTTTCATCACTCACACTTATTTGAGCACAATTTTCTGAGAGTCTTTTTATTCTACATAATTTGAGTTGTATTATTTGAGCTTCAATTTGTTATATCTGCACTATTGAGTGTATCTTTTTCGTCTCATTTTATTTGTGAAAATCATTTATTTTTGGGCAGGAATCCCAAGGTGTTCATAGAGAGGTGATATCTCTTGAACGTATTGCTCTGGTTTAGAGTTGTAAAGGTTTCTAGTGAACTCGATTTAAAAGCTAGTGTCTTAGTGAAAATCCCATAGTGGTTTGCTTTGGGGACGGGGCGTAGGCCACGGGGGTGTTAGGTGGCCGAACACCGTAACACCTGAGGACGAGATCGACATCGTATTAGGGCGACGTGTCGAGACCTCGACCAAGACCTTGTGTCGAGATCCCGTGCCAAGATCGTTTGCGAGATCATTTGCCGAGTGAGGAGACCACGTGCACTAGGCTGGCGGTGAGGAGGTCGGGTGTCGAGTTGATGAAGTCGCGTCGAATGATGAGGACGCATGTCGGTGAGGAGGCGCGTTTACGAACTCGTGTTAGAACCTTGTACGCACACGAGCACTTAGTCGACATCGTGTCGAGATGATACCTCGTATTCTTTCGAGCGTTATTCAGCGTTATTATTATATTGTTTGTAATAATTATATTGTCGACTTGACCGTTCTCGTCGGCGTGTCTAGACCGATTGACCAAGCGAGTAGAGGGTAATTATGAGAGGAACGATTAAGCGGGTAGATGATTGATGGGATTGGCATCTTATAGCTGGAGTTACGATTATGCCGCTTCCAAATTGTATTCACGATCGGTTTTCCCTCAAACACTCATTTCTCTTTTCTTCTTTCTTCTTCCTTCCTTACGCTCGTGTTTCGTTGTTTTCTTCAAAAACTTCCATCGACGAAACCGTGAGTTCCATCGAGATGCCGCAAGCTTTCTTCATCAATTTTGTTCATCATCATCTTCTCGACATATCTCGTCTGCTCGATCACCATTGAGGTATGAAGAACAGATCTTTCTTTTCCCCTGTGCTACTGTTTAGCGCTATTTCTTCTTCCATTTTTAGCCAGTTTTATGCTTCCAAATCATGTCAAATTGATGGGTTTTCTTCTTCACAATATTACCTATCTTTCTAACCGATTAATTGGGCTTGTAAAACAAATTTCTTTCTCTGATTTCTGCAATCGGCAGTGCCCAGAAACCTCCATTTTTGGTTTGTTTCGATTTCTTGTTTTTCGTTCGTTGCTTCTGGTTATTGTTGTTATCGATCTATCTGTTGAAGCATCAGATAACTTTTTCATGAACTTTTGATCGAAATCCCTAACCTTGTGTTAGAGGAAAAATATATTTCAGTTCTTGAGTTTTATATTTTCTGGGTTGTGGTTAAGTTTGGGATGAGAGCTAGATGTATTAGAAACCATAGATCGATCTGAGTTGTGTTTGTTTTAGGAAGTCTATTTCCCGAGATCGAGTGATTTCCGAATCAAGGTGTACGGGAAAGCGAATCCAAGGACGTGGAAGCAGCGGAATCCAGATCGAGAACTGTACGTGTCGAGGTCGACTGAGAAGCGTACGTGTCGAGGTCGACTGAGAAGCGTACGTGTCGAGGTCGATTGAGGACGGTACGTGTCGAAGTCGTTGTCGAGATCTTTGAAGACAGCTGTGTCGAGGTCGTTGTCGAGCAGCATTAACTTGGAGTTCGGTAAGGGCAACTTCTAGATATCGCTAAGACTTTATTTTTATTGTTATATTTATGTATGGACTCCTTAATTGATGTCGAGATTGGAATGTTGTGATATGATTGAGTTTTTGCATGTATTTGATATGTGATTGAATATATGTTGTGAATGGTGTATTGCTGTCGAAGTGCGTTTCTTCATGCAGAATGTTTTATTGCTTAAATGTCGAATTGTGTTTTCTTCATGTTAAGCATGCTCTCTTTATTTGATATGTGATCAAGTAAGTTGTGTTACTCTTTGACATGCGGCGAGCTAATCATCGAGTGAGAGAGCTAGGGAGTCGTATGACGTTTTTGAGCCGGACCCAGATAACTGAGGGTGCTAGGTCCCCTTTTTGTTTATGGTGGATTGGCTAGGCGTCGCATTATCAGTTTGGGGTTAGACCTGCTGGTTAATGCATGGTATCGGTTGGACCTGCCGTTTACCTATTACGTCAGTTTGGGGATGGACCTGCTGACGATATTCCGGAATAAGAGTTGTGTCGAGTCTAGAGTGAGATGGTCGAGTCACGTGTGGTGATTGAGATATATTATTGTGTTGCTTATTTCTTTATGTCGAGCTTATCTTGAATTGTCGAGAAGTTGACCCTTTCCCGTGGTGCCTTCAATCCATGCGGTTACGAGGCGATGTCGAGGGTTGGGAACTCGGCGATAGATGATGCCGAGGAGGAGCTCGACGAGGACCCGAGTGACGACCTCTATCTGTCGTGATTGTTTGTTTGTTGGATGTTTGTTTTTTCTGAGGACTGTACTTCGTTTTTCTTTTATGTTCGAGGTCGTGACCAGTTTGGGCAGTGTGTTTTATTGTTTCAGGGTAGACTGGTGGTCGTACTTTTGGAGCAGCCCCCTGCGTGGGAGTCTGCCGGAAGTAACCCCAGGGTATGATTGCTCTTTTTAAGTCGTCGTACCTTAGGTGTATTTTCTTTGCACATTTGCTACTCTGTATTTTGTATACATTATTATTCCGAGTGATATATATATATATGTGTATGTTATGCATGTATGTTTTATTAGAATTTAAGTTTTGTGTCTTAGTTGCACCATGTTTCGAAAAGCTGTAATTACTCTGATGTGCACGAGTTGGTTTTATAAAAAAAAAATATATCGTATTTTTAAAAGGCACAAGAGTTTTGTTTTTAAAACACATCTCATATAGGTTTATGTTGAGCTTGGTGTGTTGAGCTCGGTAACTCGAGCTCGGTATATTGAGCTCGGTAGCGGTCCGAAAACGGGTCGTTACAGAACCTGTATAATTTGTTGTGTGCTTTTTTACTCCTTATCTCTCTACTTTTCAGTAAATTAAATTTCTGTACTTTATTTTATTGTTATTTATATCTTACTATTTACTTTATTTTTAACTCGTTTGCAATTTATTCTTCAAGTGATTTATCTATTTCACATTAATATTTCCACAACTCATAATTAGCACTTATTTCTCCAAAAGTTTTTGAAAGCACAGTTCACACACAATTCACCCCCCTCTTGTGTTTGGAGTCACTTGTCAACAATGTCATCTGTAGATCATATTGATACTTAACTATGGGCTTGACAAGTAATGATATGTCTATAGTTGGATTTTGTTTCAATATTTTAAAATTTTTTATAATGCATATAACGAAGATTTTATGGTTGTAGGATCATGGTAAGCTTAAGGTGGTGACCCACGACAAAAAATTGAGAAGTTGCGTTATTCGACCTGAGCATCACCATATATGCAATATGGTGGAGAACTCTAGTTTGACATTACTGTTGCGCTGTAACTATTACATTGGAGATAAGGGACTCTTGTTTGCTTTTGTTGCACTGTGGCACTAAGACACCAGCACCTTCCACCTACCCGGTTGGAGAGATTACCATCACACTGGATGATGTGTCATGCTTACTGCACCTACTAGTCACCGATGCCTTCTTCACGCATTCGGTGATTGGTAAAGACATCGCTTTCATGTAGTTGGTGGAGCTGTTAGGAGTGAACCACGCAAATGCAATGATACAAAAGAACATTACCAGGGGGACACATGTTCGTATGAGTTGGTTGCAGGATGTCTGCATAGATCATTACATGCACGAGCTTTGGGGCTATGCAATGAGGGAATTCCTACTACATTTGGTAGGTTGTACTATTTTTTGTCGACAAAAGTGTTACATACATTGATGTAGCATTCTTGGAGTTGTCCACAACCTGATCACTTGAAACAGTTATGCATGGGGTTGCTAGTGCATTTGCATTCTTATACTAGCATCTTGATGATGTTAACATGCATCAGACGAGGCATATAGGAGCATATATGTCACTATTATTGGTACAAAAGTTTAAAGTATATCAACTATTAATTGATGACTTCTATAAGTGATTCTTTAATGTTGTTACAGACATGGGCAAACGAGTAATTTCTAGGTATTGGCATCAGGAACTTGACTGATGGGTACAATGTGTAGTTACTCGAGCCAGTCAATGGACACCGATTGGGGTGTAGGTCAGGTACTTTCCTTTTGAGTGGATCTGGATGAGTTGACACTGGAGGATGTCTGTTGGACGTCTTATAGTGACCATATACAAGACCTCTTCTTCAAGAGACATTGCTCTATTTAGGGGACATGGGGTAGGGTCCGCTCATGCATGTGTGCCAATGGAGAGGCTTTTGCGACAATTTGTATAAGTCCATGGCATTCCTAGGTCACCGCGAGAGGTTTCTAATGTGGTAACATCTCCTGCTGACAAGAATGGTTAGTGGCTGAATTTTGTAGACAATATTTTTTATATCCGCACCAGAGGACCTGAGGCAAAACGTCCAGTAGAGTGTACTCTTGATACATGCAGTGGTACCATCGGATTTCGCATCCGCACATCATTTCATCGATCAAGAGAGAGCCTCATAGGGTTCCAGCGATTGAGTCAGTAGGGTCCAGTAGCAGTAGATCCTTCAGTGGTATGTTTTTTGGATGCAAACATCTCCATGAAAGTAAATAGTATATGAGGTTTTGATGAAGACAACACAAAGGTTCAACAAGACTGATGAAGACAACAAGTGTGTGAAGTCTAGATGTCAAAAAGCCATGGAACCTGAAGACCAAGACAACAAGGCAAAAAGGCTTCGAACTTTTGTAAGAATCACTTAAGGTATAATTAGAATAGCCCAAACATTAAAAGACTTAAGAGAAATGAAAGAATTGAACAAAAACATTCATCAAAAGCATATCATGGAATAGGATGAAGTTTTAATACATACATGACCATCCAAGTGTTATTATTTTAACATATAAACATGTCATACATGTTAAGGCTTGCATAGGTGATTGGAAATCACTTAGAACATGTTTAAAAGTCATTTATCTTAAGTTCTAAGTTGCATAATCATACAAAAAAGTGTTTAGATCATAGAAGGGTAGAACAAAGTGTCTTAGATGTTGTCAAAGTATTGTGAAACAATTCATCAATGATGGGAATTGATTCACAAGGAGCTAAAGTCTTTCAATTCTATAAATTCATATGTGAATCAATTCATGATCTCTTGGAATCGATTCACAGGACCTTATGATAGATATATCGGCTATCTTTGATTGTTACACAAGTTTTAAATCATTGCTTTCATGTCTATCTCTTGGGTACTCTCTCTCTCTCTCTCTCTCTCTCTCTATATATATATATATATATACTTTAAAAGTTATTAGGGTTCATTCATTCATAGAAAATCATTTACGTTTGCAATTCTACATCGCATACCTAAGTTCAAATAGTCATTCCAACAATGGCTATACACAATTTATCAAAAGGAATGCTAAAATGATTTCAATCGTTATGAAGATGAAAATGTAGTCGTTGACCATGATGATTATGATAAACCAGTTAACTTGGATCCATCCAAAATTTGTTCGAGACTCGATTCGAGATCAAACTACAGAGTACAAACAAAATAATTAGTATCAAAATAATGTTTCAATATTGAATTACACTTTAATTTATATTCCCTACTTGTGCTTTTTATTTAGGGACTTCATATTTAACATATGCTAATTTAATACTTTTTTTTGTCTATTTTATCAAATTTTAAGTTTCAAACATAATATGTATTTTACTTTTAAAGTTTTAATAATATGCATAAAATTATATTAAATTTAACGGTTAACATAAATTTAAAAAATTATCTACAATAAACGCAAGAACAATTTTGATCAAAACTATCAAAATAACATTAGTTGATTTTTCTTTGAAAGGAACAACATTTAGTTGATAAAAATCACTTTTATCTAAACATAAATCATTTTACTTTCAACTCATTTTTAATAGGAATCAATTCATTCAAAATCAATTTTCATCCACAACATGTGTATCCTTGCCTTTTGTAATTTGTGTACGCTACTATATGTACTCTTTTTACCGTTATACCCACAACATGTGTATTCTACATCATCTCAAACCTGCTAATTGTCCTTGCGAAGTTATTGTTGATCCATGAGAGAGAGAGAGAGAGAGAGGACACACATATCATATTTTTATAGGAAAACGACATCAACAAGATATAAGACACTCTACCTGAGTTTTGTCTTTTGTAAAATGTTGCTTGTTATCTGCCAAACTTTTTTTACACGAAACAAAAAGGTGTATTCTTGGGTCCTAAATAAGAAATATAGACCAATTTCTAGATGTATTATTTGTTAAATTTTTTTAATTCTCTTATTTATTATGAGATCAATTAACGAGAAACTCAATTATTCTCCCCACAAGTGGAGGCATTTAGCCTTAAGTGGATGTTACCACCCTTTTATACCTTTCAACTATTTAATAATATAGGTATTTTTGAAATAAAATTTAAAATAATATCATCATTAATTTGTATTTTTTTCTTATAAAAAGTACGGGCACTACCCACCCTTTTATACCTTTTCAACCATTTAATAATATGGGTATTTTTTAAATAAAATTTAAAATAATGCCATCGCTAATTTGAATTTTTTTTTTCTTATAAAAAGTATAGGGAAGTATTACTCTTTTGTTATTTTATTGGATATAGAAAAGAAAACACGATCAAGAATCTGGAGATTTAGAGAAGCATTGCTGGACCACACTCTTGAGTAGCAGTTAGTCAGTATCATAGCTGAATACAAACAAACAACTGCCACTCTCCAATATTTACGGAGTGACTTTCCTAAGTGGTGACTTTGGTGTCTTTAGGCATTTTTTGTAAAGAGAAAGACGAGAGAAAAAAATAAAATAAGATGAGAGAGAAAGAGACAAAGGCACCAAAGGTACCGAATCTCAAAGTCACTGAATCCTTCCCCAATATTTACCGCTTTTCTATATCTCATTTATGTCATTTTTTAAAAAGGAAAAAGAAAATGTCTAGCCATTTTTCAAAAGAATATTAAAGGATATACAAATTTTTTGTCCCAACTTCATAACTTATTTTCCAACCTTTTTTTGGTGTAGTTACAAAACTTGCAACAGAAAAAAAAAAAACAAAAAGGAAAAACCAACGGAAAACTAACACCTGAGCTCGTCTTTAAGAAGCAGCGAACCCAGCCGAGCCGAAGGAGAAGACCAGAGGCGGAAGCCGTTGGAGCTAACACCTTGCTTTGCCAGGAAATCCGCGCATGCGTTCTGCTCGCGCAACACGTGAGACACTGATACAGAACCTGCATCATCCATCATCTTGGTGATCTTGAGCAGGAGAGAGGCATAGCAGTGGAGATGGTGGTTATGTGATTATGGAGCAGTTGAACAGCATCCAAGCAGTCTGATTCAAGGCTAGCACAGCTGAAGCCCAAATCTTTAGCTATCGTCAGACCATGATAAATGCCCATCAACTCCGCTAGGAGAACATCACATGTACCATCAAAGCTAGAGAAGCCACCAATCCAGTCCCCTTTGTGATTGCGAATGAGGCCACCGGAGCCAATAAAGGAAGATGCAGCAATGAAGCTGCCATCTGTGTTAATCTTCACAGAGCCTTCAGGGGGGAACCCACAGAATAAGAAGGTGTTGATCATGAGTGAAGCTCCCCTTGTTAGGAAAATTTGAGATGAAATCATCGTGTGAGTTGAAGATATTGCGCACTACCTCATTAAGGCTCCATCTTGTGATCTCGAAGAGGTGATTATTCCTCCAAAGCCAAACCCACCACAGACCGGCCAGGAAGAGATGAGGTGCAAGCCCAGCACTCAAGAATCTGACCTAATCGCTACTGGTGTTGAAAGCTAGGAAGCCGTGGCAGTCCCAGAAACCAATCTTTTCCCAAACTAGCCGAGAATCGCCACAGTCACGAAGGCAATTGATACCTGTTTCTGGGCCTAAGTTGCAGCGGGCACGAGTGGGAAAGAAGCCATATGTCTGTGGAACCTCAGATTGTTGGTAGGGAGAGCATCATGGACACAGAGCCACACCAAAAGCTGGACTTTGGCCGGAGCATGCAGGTGCCAAATCCAATCCCAATTAGCGTTGGTATCCTAATTCCTCCGCTGGTTTAGGAGCCAAGAATAACCTGAGGATGCAGAGTAAATGCCATTCTTTGCCGCGGTCCATACCCAGGCATCTTGAACACGAGGATCCAGGGCACTTGGAGGGGGAACGCTCACCAGGAATTGGATCAGATCAGGAGGCATCATAGTAGCTAAAGTTTGGAAAAGCCAATCCCCATCATTCCAAACATCCCAAATAGTGAGTTCAGAGTCTGAAATATTAACAACAGGAACCAAAGGAGCAAGGGGGACCAACTTGGTCCAGCTGTGGTACCACAAGGAGCTGTTACCTGGCCCAATTTTAAAAGTGAAGCCAGCCGCCAAAGCTTTGACAGCCTGAATAATGCTCTTCCAAATAATAGAGTCCCCATGCTTCTTTTTCACTGTCCAAATATTCCCAGAACCCATGTATTTATGGCACAAAACTTGGACCCATAATTTATCAGTGTCATGAATGATATTCCAAACTAGTTTTCCAAGTAAGGATAGGTTTGTCAACCTTGCCTCTCGAATCGCTAGCCCTCCAAACTTCTTCGGGGAAGTTACTTTGTCCTAATTCACAAGGCTCCAACTGTGACTGTTACCATTCCCTCCCCATAAGAAGCTTCTTGCAACCATGTCAACATGCTTACAACACACTCTCTGGGAGGTAATGAAGTTGCATTGTGTACACCGAAATGGCCGAGGTGACTGATTTCACAAGGCAAGCTCTCCCCGCTTTATTCAACAGTTTTCCTTTCCAAGAGGCTAGTCTCCTTTGAAGTGAGTCTAACAACCCATCATAAATTTCTTTTCTGACTCTCCCTTGGACTAGTGGGAAGCCCAAATAGTGGCCCCAATTTGCAACAAAACCAATATTTGAGGCTTCCTTAAGGGCTTGCTTCCGGTTGCTAGGCACCTTCCTAGAGCACATTGCCTTAGACTTCTGAAGGTTGACTTTCAGACCTGAGGCAGTGCAGAAGTCTTGGAGGGTGTTCATGACCACCTGAACTTGTTGAATATTTGCCTCACAGAAGAGTATAATGTCGTCAGCAAAAAGGAGATGAGAAAGACCCGACCCTCCACTAGAAATAGTTATTGGCTTCCAGGCTCCTATGTTTACTTTATTCTGAATATTTAGAGCCAGCTTCTCCATGCAAAGCACAAAGAGATAGGGGATAGGGGGTCCCCTTGATGAAATCCCCTGGAAGGATTGAAATAATTGGTATTCTCTCCATTCCACAAAACTACCAGCTTGCTAGATCTCACACAACTCATAATTAGAGAGATAATGGTTGGAGGGAAATCAAATTATTGGAGAGTAAGTTCCAATCAAGCCTATCGTAGGCCTTCTCTAGATCAATCTTGAAAGCGATAGAGCCTTTCTTGGACTTGGACCTGTGCATATGGTTAACAACCTCCTGGGCAAGGATGACATTATCAGTGGTCCCCCCGTGGGATAAAGCTACTTTGAAGAGGACTGATGAGCTCATCAAGGAAAGGACATAACCTGGCCACAATGACCTTAGTAATGATTTTGAAGGTTACATTACATAGGCTTATGGGTCGGAAACTCTTAAGCCTCGTGACTCTGGCTTCTTTGGGGATCAGAACAATGATGGTTTCTACTATATCTTCATCAATAGACCCCTAAGTGAAGGCGTTTATAACCAGCTTCCAAACGTCATCTCCAACTGTGTCCCAAAAGTGCTTAAAGAATAAAGGCTGGAAGCCGTCTGGGCCAGGGGCTTTGTATGACTTCATGGAAAATGCGGCGGATTTGACTTCTTTTTTAGTCACTGGAGCCATAAGCATATCCCTGTAAAGAGAGCTCAAAGAAGTCAAAAGAGGTACCTGCAAAGAGCCAGGGTTAGTATCCAAATCTACCTGGAACAGGTTTCGAAAGAAGGTTATAGCTTCTTCTTGGAGTCTGTCATCTTCAATGCACCAATCCCTATTCTCTAGATAAAGGCCCTGAATTTTATTCCGTCTCCGACGAACAATGGTCGGAGTGTGGAAGAATCTAGTGTTACGGTCTCCAAACTTCACCCATTTTTCTCGGGATTTCTGATACCAAAGAATCTCCTCTTGCTTAAGCACATCTCTATATTCCTTTTCAAGCTCACCCTCCAACAAGGTGAGGCTGGCAGAGTCAATGGTTTCAAGCTTCTTTTGGATACCTCTCAAGCTTTTCAAGTGTACCCTTTTTGCGGGATATGTTTCCAAAGGTCTCATTATTGAACCTTTTGGAATCAGTACGAACTCTATCAAGCTTGCTAGAGAAATTTGAATCTCCGGAATTCCAAGCTTCATTAACCACCCGAGGAAACCTTTCATGAGTTAGCCAATCAGCCTGGAAGCGAAATGGTCTAGCATTTTTATCAGGAATGAAACCCTTGCTATGCAAAAGGAGGGGGCGATGGTCTGAGTAGGAACACATCAAGTGCTCTATTTAGGCTTCCGAAAACATGCTCCTCCAAGAATGATCCCCCAAGGCCCTATCTAACCTTTTAGACACAGCTTGAGCTTCTCTGGTTTTTCTGTAGAAAGTGAACAGGCTACCTGTGCACCCAAATCAATAAGATTACAAGCTTCAACCACAGAAGCAAATTTAGTAGCTTGACTGGTGTGGTAGTCTCCCTCTTTAACTTCGGAGGGGAGAAGCACTTCATTAAAGCCACCCATGAGAAGCCAAGGATCTGAAACTTCATTTCTTAAATCAACAAGATAGTTCCAGAGGTTCTCCCGAGTAACTAGCTGAGGACTGGCATAGATAGCAGAGAGGCACCATTTCAAATTGTTGCTTTGGAGGGATATAGTAATAGCTTGAAAATAATTATCAATTATAGTAATGTCATAAGTGCACCCATTTTCTTTCAAAATCCAAATTCCCCCGGCATGGCCTGAAGCTTCAGATATACTGATTGCAGAGAATCCTGGACTATTCCAAAAGGGAGAGGCCCTAGAGAAGGGACAATGAGTTTCCATGAGAATAAAAATATTAGGACAATATTGACGCACAAGGGAGTAAGTTTTCGTTCTGCCCACCTTGTTAACAACACCTCTAATATTCCAACACAAAATATTTAGGTCGTCAAAATCCATCAACACAGTTAAATGAAGGGACAAAAGCACACTCTTCACGTGCCATTAGCATGGGTAGTGTAGTCCATCATTTTATCCTCCACTGACCTAGGATCGTAATTCACGACTTCCTCGGCATTAGTATACGTGCCCTCCTCTATCATATCCATAGACTACTCATGGTGTGTATTCGCCAACGTGTTGATGATAGCATTCCCAGGACCACCCAACCCTGCCTCATGAGGCCCATTATCCGTTGGTGGGGGTCTTTATCGCTAAGCTCATCCTCATTAGCCATAAGAGTGTAGTGATTGCCCTGCACATGATGGAGCCGAGTAGTGGATTTTACTCCATTACCCAAGTCATAGATTTTATGCCCATTAATCATTAGAGCACGAGGAACAGTTTTCAAAGAATTCACCTGAGAGTTTTTATGCGTAGCTTCTAAATGATTTGAATCACGTTGCGTCTCCTTGCTGGCAATGTTCATTTCACGACGTGGATTCGTTAGGGCCTTTGCTGTCCCCTTGATGGGTCGTCCAAATGTTGGGCCTCGATTTGTTGTCTGATTGGGAAAAGCCTTGACTGGAGGTGGGGTTATGTTGTCATTCTCTCTCCTATGCCTCTTCTTATGAGAATGCTTTGCAGCATGTGGTCCATTACTTTACCCCTCATTAAAAGGGTTTGACACATTGAAAATAACCTTCTTGCCATCCTTACCTGAAATAACCCGTGTGGGGCCCCCTTCCATATCACAATTCACCTCAGCAAGGGAAGCAAACTTATTAACACCAATCCAACGAGAAGTTTCCTGGTTCATCTCATTATTTACGTTCCTCCCGCTTGTAATTACTCGCTTCCCTTTCTTGACCGCGAGGGACTCTTCATATTTGGTTGCACGTTTTGCATGTCAGCGTTAATTATGCTCTTCTCGTGAATTACGCTTGAATGATCAGGGTTTCCATTTTTGCTAATATCGTCCTTGTTCTGCGTTTGGTGAATGATCGCCGACGGGGCTTCGGCGGCGGTGCATGTACGAGTGAGGTGGTTGTAGCAGCCACACTTGCTGCAAATCATGTGCAATCCCTCATAAGCTACATTATACCAAGTACCCTGAACACAGATTTTTCCGACAACAGGTTGACTGAGATCTATCTCAACGCAAACTCTAACAAAACAACCTCTCTCCACCTTCAACGTGTGCGCATCGACCTTGATGGGTTTTCCCACCGCAGAGGCCATGGCTAACAGGAGATTTTCATCATAAAATACTAGGTTCATTCCTGGAAAACGGATCCAAACTAAGGTCTTCTCTACTTTCGCCTTGGTTGAAGCAAAACTTGGGGACCATGTTGAAACAGCAAGATAATGGTCAAAGACCATCCAAGGGCCCCCCGTTTATCACTTTGGTGCGGTCTTCCTCCACATCGAACTTCACCATATAGAATCTGTTATTGACGTCCATTAGGTCGAAGCCTCTACTCAGCTTCCACATATTCTGAAGCTTAGTTTGCATTGTTCGGTAGTCCAAGTTCTTTCCTAGCAGCTTGATCACTATTGCCTCTTGCCAGGGATCACCGAGTTTGTTGAACATATTCTCTTCAATGGTAATGTTAGGAAAGAGCCAATTTCCCCCCACATACTTTATCTTAACTAGTCCTTGTTTGATGAGGTCCATCTTCTCCATGGGTGGCGCTGCTTTCTTATTCCCCAAGAGCTTGTCTCTGAAGGAACAAAGTTTCCCAAACTCTGAGCCCCCTCCTCCTCCATCATCTGGTGGCTTTTCCGGCAGTGGTGAAGCCTCAGGCCGTGAGGCTGTGAAAACTATGCCTTCCATGCACTAAACCCTAACTGAAAGTTTACATCTAGAAATAGATTTGTTAATCTATCTAAATATCTTATTTTCTATAACTTATTTTCCAACTTTAATTTTTATTATGATTAATTATTATTCAATAATATTTCTTTGCATACAAAATTTCGTAGTGAATGAGTTGTTTTAGTTAATGGATATTATTTTGACATTACATAAGTTAAAGTTTTTCAATCAGTCAAAAAAAAAGTTTTTCAATAATAATAATAATAATAAGTTATTTGATAATTAACGTTATGAAGAGAAGAATTTTGGGTAACGCAGCATTTTGGAAAGTAAAAATGAATTGGGCTTGCCATAATGAATAACTCCCACTCCGGTTTAAGCAACCTGCTCATCTGTGTCTTAAAAAATTTCCCCAAAGAAGTGCTCAAGGTATTAAAAACCGGATCGGGTATTGAACTGGAGAGGGTCTGGGTTCAGGGTTTTTGGGTTCGATCGGGGTTGGACCGGGGTCGAACCGGGTTCGATTAAATATTATTAAAAAAATATTTAATACAATATATAAATAAATAATAAACAAAAAATAAAGTGATATTCATAACTTTACACCATAAAAATTATACTTCACTTAATATTTTCTTAATAAGTCGACATATAACAAAAAATTACACATTCATCCATCTCAAATATGACATAACTATTACGTTCAATAACACAAAATATGAAAAATGACGCAGGTAGTCGAGTTTGAGAAGCAAAATAGCGCAGGAAAAAAAAACAGTTAAAATATAAAATGTGCTCTTAATAAAAAAAAAAAACCTTTTTTTGTGAACCGGCCGGGTCGGCCAAAAAACCCGGTTTTGGCCGGTTTTGACCCGGGCCGGTCCGGTTCTTAACCGGTTCATCAACAGACCCGCCCGATTCTCTGCCAACCGGTTTTATAGGGTGGATCGAATCGGACCATGGCCCGGTTCAACCGGTTCAACCGGCCGGTCCGGTCCGGTTTTTAATACCTTGGAAGTGCTACAAGACAACCGACCAAAATCCTCGCACGTGCGCCTCGGATTGGTGTCTTAAAAACTAGTTGAATACCCATACATTCGCACGGGTCGCGCAGTATTAATTGTAATGAATGTTTTTAAAGCATTTACATATATCAACTAAAATTGAATATCAGTTGCTATGTCTTTTGACCTGACAAATATTTTAATACAGTGATCCTTATAGCAATTTTAATAACATCTTTTTAAACCACATTTATGTATTAATAGTCATAAAACAATATCAAAACTACATAAATACATTTATAAATTTGATATGTGTTTAATGATGATAAAATTACACCAGAACATGTAATGTTTTCCCATAGGGACTTTTTCCCATAGGGACTAAAAACAAAATAATCATTTTTAATAAAATTATACCGACAACATGTAACGTTTCTCCGTAAAGACTAAAAAATAAAATAATTATTTATAAATGATAAAAATATTTACAAATTTGATATGTGTTCAAACACGATAAAATTGCACCCACGGCATGCAATGTTTCCCCGTAGAGACTAGAGACTAAGAAACAAAATTATCATTATAAATAATAGAAACGTTTATGCTCGTATAAAAAATAAACATTTTATGTTTCTCCGTCTGGACCCAAAAAAAAAATCATTTATACCGATAATATGTAATGTTTCTTTCCGTTAAGAGTCAAAAGTAAAAAAATTATCTATAAATAATATATAATAGAGATATTTATAAATTTTTATGTTATGCCGACAACATTTTATGTTTCTCCGTTTGTACCCAAAAGAAAAATAATCATTTATAGTATGTAATGTTTTCTCCCGTTAAGAATCAAAAGTAAAATAATTATCTATAAAAAATATATAATAAATATATTTATAAATTTTGATACGTGATCAAAGACGATAAAATTATATCGACAATATGTAATGTTTTCTTATTGATACTTTAAATAAAAATAATTATTTATAAATAATAAAAAAATTATAATGATAAAATATAAAATATAGAAAAAGAGAAATAGAAAGAAGAAGTTGAAAAAAAAAAGAAATAGAAAGAAGAAAGAGAAGAGAGAGGGTGTGAGAGAAGAAAGAGAGAAAGAGAAAGAGTGTAACATGAGAGAGAAGAAAAAGAGAAGAGAGAGGAAAAAAGTGAAAGGTGAGAGAAAAAAATGTAAAAGTAGGTAGAAAAATTAATTTTTTTATATGAATTTATTTTTATTTTATTTTATTTAAATTGACATATTTACCCCTTTAAAATGATAAGTGGTAAAAATATGGTAATCTAGTTTGATAATTTTATCAGCCCTTTATAGTCTAGAATAATAGATATATTGATAGTAGAAGATTGTAAAAGAACACACACACTGAAGTAGCTGACCTAGGTACATTTTATTTTATTAAGTAAACCCTCGATCTACTAAACACATCATTTAACTGGCATATGTCATTTCAAGGGGCAAATATCTTAATCTAATTAAAAATAAATCAAAATAAAAATTAAATCAACATTAAAAAATATTTATTCTTCTTATTTTTAACATTTTCTCTCTCACTTTTCATTTTTTTTCTCCCTCTTCTCTTTCTTCTCTCACTCACAAATTCTCTCTTTTTCCTCTCTCTCTCTTGCGTCACCAGATTTCCCTCTTTCTTTTCTTTTCTTTTCTTTCTCTCTTTCTTTTTTATTAACATTTATAATTTCATTTTTTAATATTTTTATATTTATCATTATAATTTTTTTATTATTTATAAAAATTTATTTTATTTATAAATATAATTTATAAATAAGAAAACATTACGTATTGTCAATACAATTTTATCGTCTTTAATCACGTATCAAAATTTATAAATATCTTTATTATATATTATTTATAGATGATTATTTTACTTGTGATTCTTAAGAGGGGAAAACATTACATACTATCGGTATAAATGATTTTTTTTTTGTTCCAGACGAAGAAACATAAAATATTATCGGTAAAAATTCATCGTCTTTTAGAATATAACAAATTTTATAAATATCTTTATTATATATTAGGAGCGGATGATTATTTTACTTTTGACTCTTAAGAGAGAAACATTACATATTAATTTTAGA
This sequence comes from Calophaca sinica, assembly GCA_037113605.1. NCBI lineage: Eukaryota > Viridiplantae > Streptophyta > Magnoliopsida > Fabales > Fabaceae > Calophaca > Calophaca sinica. Next base: position 77,360,199 of record CM073734.1, read on the forward strand.
CCTCTTATTCTAATGACACATTGTATGTTGTCAGTATAATTACCTTTTATATTCTGTTTTTATGAATGCTATTATTTTTTACAAATGATTATTTTGTTTTTGAGTCCTGACGCGAGAAAATAACATGTTGTCGCTATAATTTCGTTATCTTTGAGCACATATCGATTTTTATAAATGTTTTTATTATTTATAAATAATTATTTTACTTTTAAGTCTCGACCAGGGAAACATTACATTTTGTCGGTATAATTTTATCGTCTTTGACACAGATCAATTTTATAAATGTTTAAGTTATTTATAAATGATTATTTTGCTTTTGAGCTGTAACTGGAGACATTACATGTTGGTATAATTACTTTTTATATTTTTTATAAATGTATTTAATTTTTATAAACAAATTTTTATAAATAAACTACGAATACAAATACAATTTTAGACCTCTTATTCTAATGATACATGTACTTTTAAGGGGCAAATATGTCAATCTAAATAAAAATAAACAAAAATAAAAATTAAATTCACATAAACAATTATTTTTTCTTCCCACTTTTAACTTTTTCTCTCTCACCTTTCACTTTTTTCTCTCTCTTTCTCTTTCTCTCTTTCTTCTCTCACACACTCTTTCTCTCTTTCTTCTTTCTATTTTCTTTATATTCTTCTATTTTATCATTATATTTTTTTATTTATAAACAATTATTTTCGTTTAAAGTCTCAAATATAATTTTATCATCTTTGATCACGTATCAAAATTTATAAGTATCTTTATTATATATTATTTATAGATGATTATTTTACTTTTTTGACAAAAAATGATTATTTTACTTTTGACTCTTAACGGGAGAAACATTATATACTAATTTTAGACCTCTTATTCTAATGACACATTGTATGTTCTCACTATAACTACTTTTTATATTTTGTTTTTATGAATGTTATTATTTTTATAAATGATTATTTTGCTTTTGAGTCCCGACGCGAGAAAATAACGTGTTGTCGCTATAATTTCGTTATCTTTGAGCGCATATCAATTTTTATAAATGTTTTTATTATTTTTAAATGATTATTTTACTTTTAAGTCTCGATGGGGGAAACATTACATGTTGTCGGTATAATTTTATTGTCTTTGACACAAATCAATTTTATAAATGTTTAAGTATTTATAAATGATTATGTAACTTTTGAGTCCCAACAGAGTTTTCTTTTATATTTTACTATTTATATATTTGATTATAAATATCTTTATTATATATTATTTATAGATGATTATTTTATTTTTGATTCTTAACGGGATGAAACATTACATACTATCATCTATTATTTTAGATTTTGATTCTAGACGGAAAAACATTATATGTTGTCATTATAATTACTTTTTATATTCTGTTTTTATAAATGCTATTATTTTTTATAAATGATTATTTTACTTTTGAGTCCCGACGGGAGAAAATAACATGTTATCGCTATAATTCCGTTATCTTTGAACACATATCAACTTTTATAAATGTTTTTATTATTTTTAAATGATTATTTTATTTTTAATCTCGACAGGGGAATCATTACATGTTGTCGGTATAATTTTATCGTCTTTGACACAGATCAATTTTATAAATATTTAAGTTATTTATAAATGATTATCTATCTATTTATCTAATCAAGAAAATAGTAACCATGTTTGTTTCATCTTAGCCATACATGGTAAACAATTCACACAATTACATAAATAGTAATATTTGATACACATTTAATATCTCTTTCACTTTCACTATATAATTAATTAATTTTTAATATATTGAATCAAAAATATTATTTACTATAAACAATCACCGTCTTAAAACACTAAGTATAACAAACAATGCGCACTCCGTACGAATGCACAAGTATCGTGCTAGTTTAGTCCCTAAACTAACACCCTCTTTTCTATTTAGTCCCTAAAGTATATGAAAATAATAAGTAGTCCCTAAACTTTGTAAAATCTGTCAAATTAGCCTCTAAAGTTTGGTGAAATCCGTCTCATTAGTCCCCGTAAGGGATTACTTATAAAACTTTATGAACTAATTTGACGGATTTCATAAATTTTAGGGAATACTTATTATTTTTATAGATTAAATAGGAGAGAGTGTTAGTTTAGAAAATAAATTGAGGGTTAAGTCTATTTTATTTTTATAATTTTATTAGTGCAAGCGAACATTATTCCCCAGAATCAGCGTTACACACTCACCCAAAAAATAAAATAAAATAAAGAATCAGCTTTACGCAAAATTAGCTGGTGATAAACTAAGTTCCTACTAATAATAATAAAACTTAAATATGAAGTTCGTACTTAAAAATTAGTGAAGTTTGTTTTTAGCCCAAAAAAATTTTGAATGTTTTTAGTCCCAAAATTTAAAAATATTTTTTCGTTAGTCCCTGTCGCTGACGCCGTTATGATTTTAGTTCCTCACAAATTTTAAAAGTTTGTTTTTAGTCCCAAAAAAGTTTGTTTTTAGTCCCCAAAAAATATTGCCACATAAGTGCCACAAAACGATGTTAGCAACAAAGACTAACAGAAAAATATTTTCTAATTTGGGGAACTAAAAACCTTCAATTTTTTTTTGGACTAAAAACGAACTTTGCGAATCTTTGAAAACCAATTTCATATTTAAGCCTAATAATAATTATACAATTTTAGATTTCCTCACACTTTTTTACATGTTCATTTTATATTCATTCTCTTTGTTTATTTCTATTCATAGCTTCATCTATAACATTTCTTACTCTTTTTCCCTATTATTTAGTGCTGGAGCTTGCATCTTGAGGAAGAAACCCACATGGTCACACCTCACTTCAAGATTTAGTGACGCATTTTGATTTTGCGATATTTGGTTTGAGTGGTTGAACAAACTCATTCTCTGTGAGTGATCCGTGATAGTGGTAGTTGAAGCTGGTAAATGATCATTCATTTGTTTAAGTTAGCTTTACTTTAAGTTTTGAACTTGGTGTTTACTTGTGTTTCTGGTTTTTGTTTTGATCCTTGCATTGTTTGCGTTAGATCTCATCCCTTGTAGAACAATGCAAGCCTAAACATCTCTATAACATTTCCTAAACTTAAATTAGCCACACTAGTTGCATTTAGTTTTTGCTTCTTCTATATTCTGTTTTTGGGTGTATATGGATGAAGTGATTTCCGTTAAGCAACTGAGAATCGGTATACAATAGTAACATTAAGGGTTTTCAATTGTGTGGTTCTTCAATGCAGCAGGTTATTGTGCATTTCATTACTTCCACTTGCAAGTATTCATTTCTGGCTTATTAGTATCACTACCGGGTGAGGCTCTTTAATCTTTCTTCCTTTCTTTCTCTTTTAATTCTATTTCCATAATTGCGTTTATTTAGTAATGTTTACCTTCAGAGTTGTTAAGAAAGATCTGATCATAGGAAAAGGAATATGATTTGTCCATAATTTCCATGTTTCCTTCATTTACAATGATTTAACTGTTTACCTTTTGAAATTCCAAATTGAGGCAGGTTGATTGTTACTCTTAAATAGAAGAAAATGCAGAAGCCAGCACCAAATTCTCATGAGTTTGCTCTTAAGGAGACCTCACCCAAGATTGGAGCTGGAGCAGTCACAGGGGACAAGCTTTCATGCACATATGACCTGGTTGAACAGATGCAATACCTCTATGTTCGTGTTGTCAAAGCCAAGGATTTACCTGCAAAAGATGTCACAGGTAGTCTTGATCCATATGTTGAAGTGAAGCTTGGAAATTACAAGGGACTTACAAGGCATTTTGAAAAGAAGTCTAATCCTGAATGGAATCAGGTCTTTGCCTTCTCCAAAGATCGGATTCAGGCTTCAGTTTTGGAGGTGATTGTCAAAGATAAGGATGTTATAGCAGATGATTTTGTAGGGAGGGTGTGGTTTGACCAGAACGACATCCCAAAACGTGTACCTCCAGATAGCCCTTTGGCTCCACAATGGTATAGGCTTGAAGATCGCAAAGGCGGCAAAGCCAAGGGAGAGTTAATGCTGGCAGTTTGGATGGGAACTCAAGCAGACGAGGCATTTCCTGATTCTTGGCATTCTGATGCAGCAAGTGTTGGCCCTGAAGCAGTTGCAAACATAAGATCAAAAGTTTACCTCTCTCCCAAGCTTTGGTATGTGAGGGTCAATGTAATTGAGGCTCAGGACTTGGTTCCGACTGATAAAAGCCGGTATCCTGAAGTTCATGTGAGGGTTACACTAGGGAATCAGGTTTTAAGAACCAGAATATCTCAAAGTAAGACTATAAATCCTATGTGGAATGAGGACTTGATGTTTGTTTCAGCTGAGCCGTTTGAGGAACCCTTAGTTCTGACTGTGGAAGATAGGGTTGGACCAAACAAAGATGAAATCCTGGGAAGGTGTATGATTCCTTTGCAGATGGTGCAAAGAAGGTTAGACCATAAGCCTGTGAACAGCAGGTGGTTTAATCTCGAGAAGCATTTGGTTGCTGAAGGGGAAAAGAAGGACACCAAATTTGCAAGCAGAATACATTTGAGGGTCTGCTTGGATGGCGGATACCATGTGCTGGATGAGTCAACTCATTACAGTAGTGATCTTAGGCCAACAGCCAAGCAGCTATGGAAGTCCAGCATTGGAATTCTAGAAGTTGGGATTATAAGTGCACAAGGGCTGATGCCAATGAAAACAAGAGATGGTAGAGGAACCGCAGATGCTTACTGTGTAGCTAAATATGGACAGAAGTGGATCCGTACAAGGACAATTGTAGATAGCTTTAGCCCAAAGTGGAATGAGCAGTACACTTGGGAAGTGTTTGATTCATCTACTGTTATCACAGTAGGTGTCTTTGATAATAGCCATTTACAAGGAGGAGACAAATCAGGTGGATCAAAGGATTCTAGGATAGGGAAGGTAAGAATTAGGCTATCAACTCTTGAAACTGAGAGGGTTTACACACACTCTTATCCTCTTTTAGTACTGCATCCATCAGGTGTGAAGAAAACAGGAGAACTGCAATTGGCTGTCAGGTTCACAAGCTCATCTCTCATCAATATGTTGTATATTTATTCCCAACCATTGTTGCCAAAGATGCACTACCTCCATCCCCTTTTGTGATTCAGCTAGACCATCTGAGGCATCAGGCCACACAGATTGTGTCGATGAGGTTAAGCCGGGCCGAGCCACCACTAAGGAAAGAGATTGTAGAATACATGCTTGATGTGGATTCACATATGTGGAGTATGAGAAGGAGCAAAGCTAATTTCTTCAGAATAATGAAAGTTCTAGGTGGTTTGATAGCCTTTGGGAGGTGGTTTGATCAAATCTGCAATTGGAAAAACCCAATCACATCAATACTAATTCATATCCTTTTCATAATATTGGTTCTTTATCCTGAACTAATACTTCCAACAATTTTCTTGTACATGTTCCTGATTGGAATTTGGAACTTCAGATGGAGGCCAAGGCACCCTCCACATATGGACACAAGACTATCTCATGCCGATGCTGCTTATCCTGATGAATTGGACGAAGAGTTTGATTCATTCCCAACTTCTCGGCCATCGGATATTGTTAGGATGAGGTATGATCGTTTGAGAAGCATTGCAGGGAGAGTGCAAACCGTTGTAGGTGACATGGCAACCCAAGGAGAAAGGTTTCAAAGTTTGTTAAGCTGGAGAGATCCAAGGGCTACCACTCTCTTTGTGACATTCTGTTTCATTGCTGCTATAGTTCTCTATGTTACTCCATTTCAGATTGTGTCTCTAATCACTGGCTTCTATGTGCTGAGGCATCCGAGGTTTCGTCAGAAACTTCCATCAGTGCCACTCAACTTCTTTAGGAGGTTGCCTGCTAGATCAGACAGCATGTTATAATCATGGATGGCATTTGCATCCACTACTCAGCTTGCTTCTTTGTCATACACATTGTTTAGACAGCATGTAAATTCTTTCCACATGAAGTGGGAATATTCATGTTGTTGCAGTTATGTTCCATTACGTTCTGTCATTAACTAATCTTCTTTAGTATCGAGTTTTATTTTCTTTTAATTGATTGATATAACTATCACCTTGTGTACATAGTGCTGATGGATAGATTTCCATTTCAGGATTAACCCTGCCTTTTTAATCTCTCTTTTTTCCGAATGATTTCTAGTACTAGTTAACGTCACTGTTCATTGTAAATTTCTAACGATGTGGCTGTAGATTTGTTTAACATTTGTTGAGAATATCAATTGAAGTTTTCCAAAATTAAAAAGCAGAGTTAGTAGATCCAATATATATTAAATAACTATTCTTGAGAAATTTTGGGAAATTTACATCTTTGATTCTTGTGGTGTGTATACGTGTGTGGACAGTGTGGTGAAAATTAAACTCAAGTAAAACTGATGTCGTCTCACTTTTATCATCAGGTTCGATTCATGTTACTTACAGAGGTACTGACATATTACTAATCAACGAGGTACTCATATCGACTGCGCGAATAATTAGTAAACCTGTCACTCTCTATTATCTCATCATTTTGTCACTCTCTATTATCTCATCATTTCATATATTCCAAACGGTGTCCGTGGTGCTTAGCACAACTGGCAAAGTATTTTCCGCTTGGACGCTTGGGCGAGGGTTCGAACCCGCTACGCTTCTTTGGAGTGCGTAGTAGAGTCACTGGCCAAAAAAAAAAAAACAAAAATATTCCAAACGGCAATAATTTGACTCTTACTATATAGTTACCTTAGAATGTCAGCATCACATAAAAAAATTATTGTGTGAAATTGGATGAGAAATAATCCCAAGTATTAGACTATGACTAGCCTCAAATTAAGTACAATTATGTATGTCACCCTTTATTATCTCATTATTTCTTATTCCAAACCGCTATAATTTGACTCTTACTGTATAGTGTTACCTTGAATGGCAACATCAAATAAAAAAAAATTATTGTGTGAGATTGGATGAGAAATAATCCTGAGTGTTAGACTATGGCTAGCTAGCCTTAAAGTACAAATAATATGTATGGAGGAGCATCACACCAGAAGTATAGGTAAGCAATCATATGTAATACAAACAGTAAAAGCAAATACAAGTCCAAAGATTTTTTAAAAGCTTATTTTGTTGAAAAATCATGTTATTTAAAAAGTTTTTTAGACATAACATGCGGATCTATTTAAATAAATATTAACAATTTAATAATTTTAAAAATAATTATATATCTCTATTTAAAATTTACAATCTACAAATCACAGGCTTGCAACTTTTAGGGAAAAAAAATCTCGCATTGAATAGCATTTTTAAATTAAAAATCACTTTAGTAAAATTGACCGCTTTGCAAACCTTCCAAGATCCAGCCCAGAAATAATAACAAAAAATGACTCCATCACTTGTTTCAATATTGTTTAATGCTGCAATCTTATTTATAAATTGGAATCTAACATTTTTTTACCTGGGGTTAAACATATAAAAATAATGTGTAATTCATCAATTTAGTCCCTTAAATTATAAGTATTGTTAATTTGGTTCCTGAAATTATTGAAATTCCAAAATAATCCTCGAAATTGTTTTTTTTTATCATAGTAGTCCCTTTGGGTTAGTCAATCTAGTCCTTAAGCCTAATGCGGTTGAACATTTTTAATTTCAGGGATTATTTTAAAACAAATTTGAGTTTGTAAAAATGAGAAGCCAAAAACATGAATGTGGACTTCTGGTGAATGCTCTTGGGAAGAAGCCCCAAGCATGGCTTGATTGCATGATAAAGTAAGTTCTACTCTCCAAATAATGCAAACATCAAAGGAAAGGTAAAACTTCTATTTCTTATAAGTTTAAATTTATTCTGTTGCAAACTCAAATTTGTTCATCAAGTTTTTTGTACCTTTAGCATATATACTGTTAAATGTATGTACCTAATTTTAGCAACTATCAAGGGGTTGAACAACAAAGGTCATTGATGGGCACATACTCAAATAATGCAAACATCAAAGGGAGGGTTAAACTTCTATTTCTATTTATAATTTTAAATTTATTCTATTGCAAACTCAAATTTGTTCATCAATTTTTTTATTGGCCTTAGCAAACTGATATGTGATATGGAAACATTCGTATGTATATTTCAATCTCTATTTTAACAATAATTTTGTTATTAAGTTTTTATTTTTTTAAATATATTTTATCATCACTCGGATTTTCCAAATTTGTTTTCAGATTTGAAGTTTTTGGTAAGTTAACTTAAAATCAAATTTGTTTTTAAATACATCTGAGTTAAAATGAAGGAGAGTCTTTGCATTTTCTTCAGCCACATTTCAAGGTTCGAATCCATAATTACAAGCTTCTATTTTGTTTGCCTCTCTGTCTTTACCAAGGAGTTCGTAATTTGTTTTATCTATACAATTAAATTATTTGGTTTTCAATTGTGAGCAATTGAGCATGATACACACACTGCATCCATTATGTAATTCATAAAAATTGCTAGATTGTTAATTTTGTTTTCCTTTCTCTACTCTTCTAATCTATCTCCTACAATTCACAATACTCTAAGAAAACATAGGAAAGATAGTTTTGTTTATATTGTGTGAGACTGACTTGATGGTGTTTTATAAATTGCTTTTTTTTTTTTTAAAAGCTAGGCAAATGGTTTATTTATTTAAGCTGACCAAAAAAGATGTTTTTTCATATTGATGATGAGGTTTTCTTCTGAAGAAATCGATTTCAAAATTACACAGCTTCCCCGTGTGTTTGATCTAATAATCACAGTGACCTTGACCTCCTAAATAAAAAGAACAGACTGATTTAGAAGGGGCTTGATTTGTCCCTCACTGTATATTGTATACCGTATATTAACACTTTTTGAGGTTAGTAGTAGTGTATTTCTATTTTAATATTTTATTACTCTCATAGGCATGTATTTAACATTAAATTTTGATGCAGACCTAAAATCTACATTTGTTTTGTTAATTTGCAACTGTGTTTTTATTATTTGATTTTCGAACCTTGAACTCGGTAACAGACACTACAAAATGTTGGTTAGTATCATGGATACACCAAATCAAGAGTAATTGAAATTGTAGGATTAAAATCATATATTAATTCAAGATTGAGTGATGCAACTAGGTTAACATGCCCGGATTCGTAGTCAAATGGGACCGTTTGAGTTCCATTTGGATCTCCTACTACGAGCCAGTGTGTGTTATCCATTACTGTTGTTGTAACTAGCAAAATACCTGTGCTACGCACGGGGCGGAACGCGTTGTGTTATGTTATTTTGAATGAGATATTGCTTGTAAATGTGCATCAAGAGCAGAAAAATGAAGTGAATGGCACCAACAATTAAAATATCAGATACAAACACCATCCATCTTAAGCAGACATATCAAAGCACATTTACCAATAACTATAGTGTCTCTATTAATGTTAAACCAAAACTGCTGATATAGGCATGTTAAAGTTAGTATGCTTCGATCATATGAAGACTGCATATTGAATGGCACATAGAAATAAGTTACTTAATTATTGTCTAACATTGGTTGCTACGAATATTTCTAAAGCTAAAATTGAATATTAATTGTTACCTTTTTTTTACCTAGTAAATATTTGAATATAATGATTCCTATACTAATATAAATTGTATATAACAATAAGATTCAGAATAAAGTGACTCAAAATTCTCTCTATTATCTAATGGTTCATGACAAAATGCAAAAGCAGTATAAAAAAATAATGTTATGCTCTCATTGAAGATCTTTTATTACTGAGGCTGCATGTTTTCAACGAACTTATGTCAGATTCTGTATATATTTTTAGAAGTGATTCATAACCCAATCGGGTAGATTAACTTGACAGTTTCATCACAGCCACATATGTTGCCTGTCAACATCTACTGTAATGCTTGGTCCAAAAGTAGCCTTTAGTAGATCCAATCTCTTGTAGTGCTTGCTAGCTATTACAATATCTTCAAAGTAGGTAGAACATAAGCTATAGCTCCTGCAATTCCATTAGAACTATCTTGGAAAAAAAATTAGATAAAGAGAAGACATTGCTTAAAATGCTTTCACTGGCAAATTATGAAACTTCAGATAACTATTCATTAACAACCACAAAATCTTGGATTAAAACAATTTTGTAATTATTATACTTAAGATGAATATTCCTAACCAAGTTGAAACAACATTATATATAGATAATTAGAGATGTACACAATTTGTCAAGTATTTAAAATTAAAATATCAGCAGACAACTTTTGGAAACATATAAAGATCAAATTAAAGCTATTTGCATGATGCCTTCAATAAATTTCCTGTAAATATCTCTTATGACAAACATAAAATCTGAGTAAAGCACTACACAAATCTAGGAGACCATCTCTCTCTCTAGGGAGCACATAACAGACCCACAATTATGGAGCTCGGGGACTGAAACACAAAAACATCCAACCAACAATCAATGACAAGTTAGTGCTCCAAAATCTCACGTACTCAAAGTTCTATAGAAAATCTCCAAAATCGAAAATCAAAACCATTGTAGTGAAACGAATAGTTTTAGTTTTCAGATTTGGATAATAAGGTTTGTGTGTGTTGCATACTCTGTTGCCTCATTTCTTGAATGTGCTTAATACCGAGGTTAAATTGGTAATATGATTAAATCTGCAATATGCTGGGGTTAGTTGTTCTCAACATTAAGTTTATGCTAACAATTTTGTTCTGGATTGCTGGTGTCTGCAATCAAACTTTCAGGAATGTGAAAGGAATTATTTTTTACCTACTTTAGTTGCCTTCTTTTTTTGTTGGTCTTTTATTAAATTACGCTTTATTGGGAGTAATTTAACATAAATTACTTAGAGCCACGTATATGATTAAGATTAAGATGTGTGAAAGACAAGCATTTTTGCAAAGTGAAATTAACTAAAATCATGGATTTTATGAATGAATTTGGTGTAAATTCTAAAATTGCCATCCTTTTGAGAGCAAAATTTGAATAAAAATTTGTCCACGCTTACACTTGAAAATGCTTGATCCAAGTTTCTATTTATCACTATGTTCAATATTGTGTGAATTTAATTTTTCTTTGCTACTGGTACTATGGGATTTTCTTGCCTTTTCAACTTAGGAGTTTTCAATGATTTAAATAATGTTATACAAAGTTTTTTTTTTATTTAAGTACAATTTCCTTTATTTATATTTTTTTGTGTGTGCAGATGTAGCAGCAACTTTTATCTCCAACTGTTCCTAGGCCAAAGAGATCTAACATGTATTATCAAGGGATCATTACAGTTTTATTTTCCTTTCAACAGCCACAATACTTGATGCATTTGATTTGTGCTCATGTAGTCCTCATCCAAACTCCAAATGAAGGTGCAGAAGAGTGTTATAAGGTACTGTTTGTTGGTCTTGAGCTTCTGGGGTCACAGTTTACTGCTTCATATGAAATGGTTTTCAATCTTCTTGCTGGTGTTAAAGCCATTCATAGATCGAACGAATCAGATGACATGAAACCTTCCTCTGAGAACTTTGGAAGAAGCTTGGAAGTTAGTTGAGCAAAGTTTTGGATTTGGAACATATGTTAGTAGTAATGTTATGCTGGCTGCTAAACAAAAACTTAATAAAATTGAAAAAGAAATTGAGTTGTTGACATCAGAGATCACTGACGAAGCCATAGATTGAAAAAGAAATTGAATTAAGACATCGATTTTCAATAATGGGAGAATTGTTCAATTGAGTGACTGAACTGCAATGCTCTTGAATTTGATCCAAGGGCGGGGTGTCTTACAAATAGTTCAACTTTGTGCCATCAGAAAAGATTCTGCATAAGAAAATTGTATATTCATGTTTATGTATGACTAAATTTTGCCGACTTAATTGTATATGAAGAAATTTTATTATGTTTTTCTCTTTTCTTATAATTATTTTTACTTCTTTCTGGTGATTTTAGTTGGAGTCATATGGTTTTACGAATTGGATAAACATCTTATTCAAGAGAAAAGAAATTAATATTTTGAATATACAACACCATCATTTCTGTACACCATTTTTTTGAGTTGGGTTGCCTAACTCTGATTTCTCACATTTAGTTATGGCATGAGTTTATGGAGGTTATTGCCTGAAGGTTTTTGGATGGATTTTTGTTCAAAAATTCACATATCGCCGGCCTAACATAGAACGATTATTTTGTTGTGTTAGCAATAGATGGGGTAAGACCTATGGTATCGCCCTGATTAGTGCTGATATTTAAGAGATTATTCACAGTTGTATTGCGATCCAGGTTCTTAAGCGAGGCCTCTTCCAACTTTGGGCTGCAGGAATTGACCCAACGATATATCACTATTTAGTTTTTTTTTTTTGACGAAATAACTTTATATTTAATCAGGAAGTAGGAAGTAGATAATAATAGATATTATGTTATTGTTTTAGTACCAAAATTATCTTCGAAGCTTAGCAAACATTATTATTCGATCTGACTTTGATTTTAATTAAACTTTAGTAATGCAGGGTGTTAGCTAAGTAATGACAATGAAAATAACGCCTTTTATTTTGTTTCTATAAGAAAATCATGCCTTTCATTTATATACTATCTAATTTATAATCAAAATATTTGCTACTACGTTTATTTGTATTTTTTATTTTATTATAAAAAGAATAGTATTTTATACATCAAACAATTTTTTCTTTAACATTTCACTTATATTTTAAAATATGTGTAAATTACGAGACTATATCTCTTTGTGGAATTAAAATTAAAATCAATGTATGAAACCATGATAGTCAAATCAATTTAATATTAATTTCTATTTAGTTAACAATTAAATCAATAAATTTTTTACTTCTTTAATCAAAACTGAATTTTTTTGATAAATATTAACGACAATAGTATAGTTGTAAATAATTATTAAAATATTATTACTAAATATTTTTCATATCTGTATTTTATATGTCATAGAGATAAAAATAAAATTAAAAACTTATTAATATATAGATCGAAAAAGATAAATATATTTTACATAGAGATGAGATATTTTAATTTTTTATTAAGGGTCACGCTATTTTGACAACCAAAATGAGACATTTTTTGCGACAATTTTCTAAGTGTTTAATGTAATTCAAATACGTGGTTAATTACGTTCAATGAATAGTTAATGAATATACCAGGTGTTGAAACTCATTAACTATCAATGTAACTTCATTAACTATGAATTTGAACGTGCTTAACCACGAGTTTCAGGTATTCAAATCTACATGTAGTTGAGCACTTAGAAATCATGGTTAATCACGTTCGAATTTGTGGTTAAGGAGATTACGTTGATGATTAATGAGTTTTGACACCTGATATATCCATTAACCATTTACTGAACGTAATTAGCCACGTATGTGAACTGCGTTAATCACTTAGAAAATTGTCGCAAAAGCTGTCTAAATTTGGTTGTCAAAAAATCATTTCTCTTTTATTAAAGCGTATCCAAATTTATATATAAATACTTATACGATTGTATATAAATACTTATTTTACATTTTACTCTTCTCAAATTGTTATGTGACCTATTTGTCAACATTTGTATTTGTATATAAAATACGCAATTCATCACCTACTCAATTTCAAAAGAAACCCGTGCATTGCTTGGGTACCGTCACTAGTTGTCTAACACCAACAAGTGCAAGAGGAGAGAGAAGATAATGGGATGATGAGTAGTTAATGATGAGAGGAAAAAAATTAAGAGAGAGATAGGAAGAGATGAGATTGTTGTACAAGCTGTAAAGAGTGTTTGAAGGAGAGGATCTAGATCCAACAATTTCATGGACTAAATTTGGTGATCGAGTCATATAAAAATTATCAAATTATTAAACTTGCAACATTAATTGGTAATAGATAAGATAACAAATGTCGGTCTAGTTGGTAAGGATTCAACTCATATCCCATAAAGACGTTCGTTTGAATACTGCTGCCGATGTAAGGACTTCGTTGGTGTTTATTGGGTAACACTCTGTAAACGCTCTTTGAGCTTTTAAGGCTTTTCCGGAACCTTGTGAGCCTTTATATTCAACTCACCCAAACTTTAATGGATATAACTAGGGATGGGCACGGGTATGAGTCGACCCACGAACCCAACCTACCCAATCCAACTCAATCCAGAAAAATCGGGTTGGTTTGGGTCATTGGGTTGAGTCGTTTTTAATATAAGCAAACCCAAAGACTACGAGTTGAGTGTCGGGTCTGAAGATTGCGAAGTCGAGCAACCTAACTCAACCCACTGTAAATGAACACATAATTTTTTTTTACTTACTAAGTGAATGTGCCGTGTATATTATACAGAGTGACTTTTTCTTGTAAGCCTAAGTGAATGTTGAGTCGCGTATTCATAATATGAAATATGTATTTGTATTTAGAATGATTTATATATAATATGAAATAATGTCACACTGCAAACGTTATATATTATGAAATATGAAATATTGCATTGCGTTTTTATTATTTTTTCAATCAGACTAGGTGAATATTGAATAAATTAATATTTAAGGTCTTGATAGTAGTTTTTTTCTTCATAAATATTTTTTTTATTTGTCTTTAATTTGTTTTCCAATTTTTTCCATGAGAAATGAATATCTTAATAATAAACTTGTTCACCCGACCCAAACGGATGTTGGGTTGGGTTAGTTCGGGTTATGTAAAAAATATCAACTCAACTCAGCCTACCAAACTCAACTCATATATATTTGATTGAGTTGTATCTTTATTAAACACCCCAAAATCAACCAAAGCCTGATCATACCCACCCCTAAATATAACCTTTGCTCAACCAAAAAAACATTATGCATCCATTTTTCGCCAACACCATCGCATAAAGGATGAAACGAAAACAATAATAAAAAATAGAGAAAGGCCGCGACAATCATCGGAACTTCCGCTATATATGAACCAGTCGTACGTGTTCATGAAAACAAGCAGAGCAATATGCGATGATTCGTATCTTGAAAAGCATAATCCCAGTTTAACAACTGTTCAGCTTTGATTTCGATCATATTATATGTGGAAGAAAGTTGTGAATGTAATTATTCGAGTGTCTTATTCTAAAGCCACCGTAATCCGAGTTTGAGAAAGGTTTGGTTAACATGAGGCTGTTAACACGAGGCTGAATTTATAAGAATCTAAAAAGGAATGTCTTCTGATCCTATGTTTCATTATCTCAGACACACGGTTATGATATTCTGGGACTCATCGAAGCCGGTGTGAACCACATCATAACCTGTCTCTACTCTTTGGATTATGAAAGCTTAATTGGACCCTTGTTTATAACTTTATATATTAACACTTGAGAGCAATGAGTTTGGCAACTTGGAATTCAGTGTGTGGAATTGGAGCCACGTACTCTTATTTCTTTCACATTTTTACACTTTCCTCACTCACCATTTGGCTTCCACTTGGAACAACAAAACGTATTGCATGGTTAATCAGGTTACTCAGGTACTTCTTTATTACCCTTTTCTCAAAGGCCATGGCTGATTTCGTCAGCACCATTTGACCCTTTGTGGTGAACATGTGTGTCTCTGATATTTTTGCACCGTATAATTGTGCCTAACTAAACTGACTCAGTTTCATGTGTTGCATTGCAATTACAGCAAGTGCTATGGGCAATGTGGCTGCGCCAAGCCTATTAATAAGTCTTCTGCAAGATTGTTAATAAACTGCATACTTCTCACCTCTGAGGTATGTTATTAACTTTACTACTCCTTCCAAAATGTTTCTGTATTTTCTTCATAAGAAATGGTGAAGAAGACTAGCAAAAAGTTATCTTTTAACTTCTTAATATGTATGAAACGCCTGGTTTTTATTAGGAAAAAAAAAAAAAAGATCATATTTTGTATTCCTTTTTTGTGTGTGCGCGTGTGTAACATTTCTTGAATTGTCGTGAAACTTAGCTCGTCATTTGGTGGTGTTTTTTAGCTGTTATAGTTTGAATTTCTATCAAAGACAGCAGCACACATCATTGCTGAAACACCATTAATATTTAGTTAGAGGAGATCATTAAATTGGCAGCATTCTTTTCCTGCTAAATTTAGCACAACTTGTGCTTAATCTTAGTCTTATTGATTATCAAAAAATTAATATTGCCAGCAACATTTTTATGTTATTAATATCATAATATATCACGGCAACTCACTTCATGTTAAATCATTTTAAACTATTTGTGTCATAAGTCTTTTAGCTACAGTTTTGTGTGCTAAGCCTTTAAATGTTGAGTTAAATAATTTGTCTTTGTGCAATTGTTGGGTTGGACCTTGCTCCCAATGTTGGATTATTTTTTTATGTAACGTTGAACTGAGTTTGTCAGTTGATGCCAACAGGTTTCAAAGATTGCTAGTTTCCAAATCAGAAAAGATGGATCCAGAAAGATCAATAGAGGACCAGTTCTCCAAGTTACATCCTTCCTTGGCAATAAACACCAGAATTGGAATAGTTGGTGCTGGTCCAAGTGGCTTATCAGCTGCTTATGCACTAGCCAGGCTTGGTTATAAGAATGTCACAGTTTTGGAGAAACATCATACGGTTGGTGGCATGTGTGAATCAGTAGAAATTGAAGGTATATCTTTGATTTCACTTTTAACTTTACTTGATTCAACTGGTAATGGATTTTGACCATATATATGTAAAAGTTGATACAGGAAAAGTTTATGATCTGGGTGGACAAGTTCTTGCTGCAAGCAGTGCTCCAGTTATTTTTCACTTGGCAAAAGAGACCTTCTCTGCACTAGAAGAAATGGACTCTCACAAGCTTGCTGTTATTGACCTTTCCTCTGGAGAATATCAAGATATTAAAGTTGCTGATGATTATGTATCTGTTATATCACTTACATTGGAAATCCAAGTTAATCTCTATTCTCTTCTCTCAGTTTGTTAAACACACATAAAGACCATTCCATAGTTCCATGACTTGAAAATTGAATGCTGCTGTTAATACTCATTGTGCTGCTGACAGGAAAAGGTGAAGAATTGCGGCCGTATTGGGGTCCATGCTGTCAGTGACATTGCTTCAGACTTGACTCCAGAGTATCTTGAGTGTCATGGACTAAAATCGATTCCTAAATCTGTGGCTTATGGTTACACTGCTTCAGGATATGGGTTTGTTCAAGACATGCCTTATGCTTACCTTCATGAATTCACTAGGACATCCATGGCTGGAAAAATTCGACGATTTAAAGGTGCATATACAAGTTTTTGGCAGAAGATTGCTGAATCAATTCCTTTAAAACTTCGATGTAACACTGAAGTATTGGCAATCAAGCGGAACTCTGATGTTGTCGCCGTTGATGTCAAGAGCTTAAATGTAGTTGAAACTTTGGAATTTGATAAGATCATAATCTCTGGTTCATTTCCATTAAAATATGGAAGAATTTACAGATCGCCTTCAACTTGCATAGGTATGTAGACTTCTCACTGCTCCATATTTATTTAAGGTTTTTGTTTCTTCCTCTAGCCTGATACCAGATTAAACAATTCTTGTGGCAGAGTGCGAAAAAGAAGCAATGGATGCAAGTGACCTTGAAAAGGATTTATTCAGCAAAGTCGAGACAAATGACTACTACACCACTGTCTTAAAGATTAAACGGCTAGAACATTTGCCTGTTGGATTTTATTATTTTAGTGAATATATGGAAGATCCCAGCACAATTGGAAATCCAGTTGCAATGCAGAAATTTTATGCTGACACTAACATATTCTTGTTCTGGTCCTATGGCAACTCTGTTGATATTAAGGGACTAAATGTCAAGGAGCTTGCAATCAAGACAGTAGAAGCCATGGGGGGAGAAGCTGAGGATTTCATTCTTCAACGCTGCTTTAAGTATTTTCCTCATGTCAGCAGCCAAGGTATTTCATTTGTTATTTTTAAAATTCCATTTTTCTTTGCCAAGTTAAAACTTCATGTCTCTAAATTCTGAAGTTTTAATGCAGATATGAAAGATGGATTCTATGAAAAGTTGGAATCAAAGCTTCAAGGTTCAGGGAATACTTATTATGTAGGTGGGCTTATGGCGTTTGAGCTCACAGAGAGAAACTCATCTTATGCCGTGGCTCTAATTTGCAAGAACTTTGCAAATACCAATGATTTGCCAACATTTCCTTACACCAAGGTAATTTGTCATTTATATATTTTGACAAATCAGTGATTGGAGAAGTCTGGCTTTTATGGATCTTAGACATTCATGTTTTCCAAATATACCTGCACTTCATAGAAGCATGTCTGATGCAGAATTTGTTTCCCTTGCAAACTGAGTGCCAAAAGAAGGATCCTAAAGAATTAGGTGAATTGCCAGAAGTACAGTTTCCCAATTTGCCTACTTTGAACAGCTATTTAAAGTACTGGGGGTCTCATCCAATCACTCAAAACAGGACTCTTTATACTTGGATTAATGAAGAAGGGACTCCGGTATGCCACAGGACCTATGCAGAACAACATTTTTATTCTTCTTGCATTGCTCAGAAGCTCTTAACAAGCCAAAAGCCAGTTATCAAGCCTGGTGACAGGGTTCTCCTGGTCTATGTCCCCGGTTTAGATTTTGTCGATGCCTTCTTTGGATGCCTAAGAGCTAAAGTCTTACCAGTCCCCATTATTCCCCCAGATCCTATGCAAAGAAGTGGACAAGCACTGATGAAAATTGAAAATATTGCCAAGTCATGTGGCATAGTGGCAATTTTGTCAACAGTATCTTATCACTCAGCAGTCCGTGCATGTTCATTGAAAAATTTAATCTCAATAACAGGAAAAAAGGGGAAATCATCAGCTCGGTGGCCGAATCTTCCATGGTTGCACACTGACACCTGGGTCAAGAACTCCAAGAGCATTGTTTTGGAGCATCTTGATGAACAATGTGAACCACAACCTAGTGATATGTGTTTCTT
Source organism: Calophaca sinica (assembly GCA_037113605.1). Classification (NCBI taxonomy): domain Eukaryota; kingdom Viridiplantae; phylum Streptophyta; class Magnoliopsida; order Fabales; family Fabaceae; genus Calophaca; species Calophaca sinica. The sequence goes on from CM073734.1 coordinate 77,379,051, forward strand.
GCAATTTACCTCAGGATCAACTGGTGATGCTAAAGGAGTGGTGATCTCTCATGGTGGGCTTATTCATAATGTGAAGTTGATGCGAAGTAGATACAAAAGCACCTCAAGGACTAAACTAGTAAGTTGGCTTCCTCAGTACCATGACATGGGGCTGATTGGGGGACTATTTACATCTCTTGTTAGTGGTGGATCTGCATTTTTATGTTCACCAATGACATTTATCAAGAAACCGCTCTTATGGCTTGAAATTATCAGCAAGTATCAAGGAACTCATAGTGCTGGCCCTAACTTTGCCTTTGAATTACTGATTCGAAGATTGGAGTCTGACAAGAATAAGCTTCATAATTTAGACCTTTCATCCTTGGTTTTTCTTATGGTGGCTGCTGAGCCAGTGAGACAGAAGACCCTGAAAAGATTCATTGAGCTAACCACTCCTTTTGGCTTATCTCAAAAGGTGATGGCTCCTGGATATGGCTTAGCAGAAAATTGTGTGTTTGTCAGTTGTGCATTTGGAGAAGGCAAGCCTATCATTGTTGATTGGCAGGGAAGAGTTTGTTGTGGATATGTTCATCCAGAGGATGCAGATATTGACATTAGAATAGTTGATCCCGACACTTGTGAAGAGCTTCAGGAAGATGAAAAGGAGGGAGAAATCTGGATCAGTAGTCCAAGTGCAGGACTAGGATACTGGGGAAGGGAAGAATTGAGTCAGAAAACTTTCAAGAATGAACTTAAGAATCATCCTGGACGTAACTACACAAGAACTGGAGACTTAGGACGAATAATAGATCAGAAGATATTCATCACTGGAAGAATCAAGGATCTTATCATTGTTGCTGGAAGAAATATTTACTCAGCAGATGTGGAAAAGACAGTTGAGACTTCATCTGAATTTCTTCGTCCTGGTTGCTGTGCTGTCATTGGTGTCCCTGAGGAAATTCTATCAGCAAAGGGGATTCCCATTCCAGATGGCTCTGATCAGGTTGGCTTAGTTGTGATTGCAGAAGTAAGGGATGGTAAACAAGTTAGCAAAGATGTGATTGAGAACATTAAGATGTGCGTGGCAGAAGAACATGGAGTCACTCTCGCTTCTGTCAAGTTGGTCATGCCTAGAACCATCAGCAAAACAACATCAGGAAAAATCAAGAGATTTGAATGTATCAAACAGTTCACAGATGAGATGTTGAACTTGGTACCTCTAGGTTCAAATTTGTCAAAGAAATCTTTGGTAAGGTCATTTACTACAGCAACATGCAGAAAAGAAAAACCATCACGGCTCCAGATAGTAAGAAGTATACCAGCACCTACTAAAAGGATCAGTAAAAATGACATTGTAGAGTTCTTGAAAGGGCTTATTTCTGAGCAGACTAAAATACCAATCAATAACATCTCAGTCACTGACAACCTGACATCCTATGGAATTGACTCCATTGGTGTGGTTAAAGCAACTCAAAAACTCTCGGATTTCCTGGGCACACCAGTTGCAGCTATAGATGTTTTCACTGCATCCTGCATTCTAGAATTGGCCAACTTCTCTGAGGATCTTCTATCAAAGACTCAGCCTCAGCATTCAAGCAATCCATCCAGTGTTCCAGAAGCTGAGATTGATTTTACTGAATTGGTTGTGGAGGTATCCAAGTCTCACCAATTGGGTATCCATTTACTTCAATTCTTATCACTTATTTATATTTCTATCTTGCTGGCCTCTCCTGCTTATCTATCCATCACTGTTTTTCTAAATTCCATCCTATCTGCCAGTAAATCAATAGATGGAGTTCCCTGGATAAATTACTTAATTCTGCTGCTTTTGCACCTCTTGCTTGGATTCTTTGCATAGCTTCTACTTGCATTTGCATTTCATTATTTGGAAATTCTTTCCTGGGGCTAAACCATGCACTTACCTCTGAAATCTCCATCTATTCATTGGATTTTTTCAAGTGGTGGGCACTATATAAAACCCAAGAAATTTCCTCTAAAGTTCTGGCAATACACCTCAGAGGAACAGTGTTTCTGAAATACTGGTTTGAGATGTTGGGTGCAAGAATTGGATCCTCAGTTTTGCTTGATACAGTTGACATCACAGACCCATCTCTGGTGTCAATTGGAGATGAAGCTGTCATTGCGGAAGGTGTTTTGGTTCAAAGCCACGAGGTAAAGAATGGAATTCTAAGCCTTCATCCTATTAGGATTGGAAAATGTTCTTCAATTGGACCTTATGCTGTTATTCAAAAAGGAAGTGTTATTGGAGAAAGTGCTGAGGTACAGGCCTTGCAAAAGGTTGGAGGAGGAGAGCACGTGCTAAATCCGGCTAAGCTTAATACTGTTGACAAGGTATGTTACGAGTAGACAATGCTCACAAAAATATTTCTACAATCTAGATTTATATTTTTATGTTATTATGTTTAATTTTGAGGGGAAACTGATACTATTAATTAATGGAGCAGTTTCATCCTTTGTTTCTCTAGACTTCATCACTGCATAAATATAGCTCCTGTCATTACATGGCCTTTCAGCTAAAGTATTGCCTGAGAATTTGTTTCTAGAGTGTGGCAATTCATAATATTTTTCTCTTACTTTTTTTGGGGCTCCTTCTAACTGAAAGTCACGGTCATGTATATATCTACATCATAAATTAAAGACAGAATGACAGATGATAATTGAAGCTTGAACTATTAACTAATACCTTATCATTTTTATCTCAGATTACAGATCTTCCTGTTATTAATAGCAAAACTCAACATGATGCCATCTACCACTTTACGGGGATCTATCTTGTTGGCTTTCTCAGCTCTCTTGCTGCGGCCATTGCCTACTTCTTGTATATCAGATTCTCGAAGCAACCTCCGTCACTCCAACACTTTTCATTTGTTTGCTTATGTGGGGCCTTTCACTGGATGCCATTTACCATTATTGCACATGCTACCATGTTTTCTGATGTCCCATCAAATCCCATCACCTTTGCCATTTCGTTTACCAGCGCCTACTTGCTTCATGGTCTCATACTCATCACTCTCACCAGTGTTTTTACTCGTCTGCTCATATCAAATCAAAAGCAAACCCAATTCAAAACCTTGCTTCGATGTCAAATGATCACTTCCTGCCACCTTAGATGTGCAAAGCTTCTCTCAGGAACAGAAGCCTTCTGCATATATTTACGCCTTTTGGGTGCAAAAATTGGCAAGCAATGCTCCATTAGAGCGATCAACCCAGTTTCAAATCCAAAGTTAATGTCAATTGGTGCAGCTGTCCATCTCGGAGACTTTAGCCGGATAATTACAGGGTTTCATTCTTCCAATGGATATGTTTGTGGGAAAATTGAGGTTCAGGATAATTCAGTTATTGGGAGTCAAAGCCTGATTCTCCCTGGTTCTCTTGTCCAAAAGAATGTCCTTTTGGGCGCACTTTCAGTTGCTCCAATGAATTCTGTACTCCAAGAGGGTTGTGTCTACATTGGATCACAATCCCATGCAGGTAATTTGGCTGCAAAATTGCACAAAGAAGACTCACAAAAATTGACCTTGACCAGAACATGGTATCAGACTTTCTCAGCACTCTTCACTCAGCCATTTCTACAAACAGTTTTACCTCATGTCTTAGTGGGTTTAGCAGTTTTTGCTCCTTTGAACTGGGTTGTTCACCTTAAGAATGCCAAGAACATTCCAATATTTTGGTTGCTTCCTTTGTTTTGGATTCTCTCAGGTGCTTTGGCTGCATTGGCATGTGTTATAGCCAAGTGGATTCTTGTGGGAAGAAGGAAAGAAGGTGAAACAATTCCCATATGGAGTAAAAGGATGATAATGGACAGTACATGGCAAGCAATTAGAACTTTAGTTGGAGACTATTTTATGGACATGACAAGTGGATCATTTATGTTTGTGATGTGGATGAAATTGATGGGTGCAGATGTTGATATGGATAATAATGCAGTTTATGTTGATAGCATGGGAGCTTTATTAAACCCTGAGATGGTGAAGATTGAAAGAGGGGGTTGTGTGGGAAGAGAAGCCTTGCTGTTTGGACATATATATGAAGGGGAAGGAGGGATGGTGAAATTTGGAGAGATCAAAATAGGAGAAGATGGGTTTGTAGGGAGTAGAGCTATGGCCATGCCAGGTGTGCAATTGGAGAGTGAGGGAAATCTCAGTGCTCTGTCACTTGCCATGAAAGAAGAAATCATTAGGTCAAGATAAAGAGATTGATGTTCATATATGTCAGGGTTACCTTGTCCATAGTGCATTTGTGAGGGTGCCTTGTCTAGGTATTGCAATAAATAATTATTTTGATTGGAGTGAACTCTCTGATATAGGATCTAGCTTAATTGCTGTCAAAAAAAAAAAAATCTAGCTTAATTAAATAAAGGCTAAATTACAAAATTGGTCTTTTATGTTTATTTTAGGTTTTAATTTAGTCCCTTATGTTTTATTTATTTTGTTTTGGTCCCTTACGTTTTAAAAGTTACAACAGGTTGGTTCTTTCCGTCACTAAAAGCCAATTGGCCGTAGCCAAAAGCCAAATTCTAGCTACGGACAATTGACTTTTAGTGACGGAAAGGATCAAATTGAAAACTAAAATAAAACGTAAAGGACCAAAACGAAACAAATAAAACGTAGAGGACCAAATTGAAACCTAAAATAAACTTAAAAGACTAATTTTATAATTTAGCCTTAAATAAATGCTTCATACAGTGAAATTCCACTCGAATTTCACATGTATGATGATATTGTAAGAATCCCACTATAGTTATGCTTAACTGTATACTCAATTCAATGAAATCTCGGTGACTTTTTCTTTTGCCAAATTTGTATCACTGCTTCTGTGGCTTTTAAATGCCATACAATGAACCTGAATTTAATAACAGTAATGCTATAAAAGTTAACTGAAATTCGTGAAGTCTTTGGAACAAATTTGCGAGACCTGATTCGATGAAAGGAAAGTTGTCAGTGTTGGTAACTGTTGATTTGGATTACCCGAATATACAATATACAGCTTATGCTAAGTTTTAATAAAATTATTAGATTATAAGAAAATATCTTATAATATCTTCATATTATCTTGAATTATCTCATAGGATTAGTTTTTATTTTTAGATTACCTTCTAGGATTAGTTTTCATATTACTTAGTTATATCGTGATTGATTTCCTAGTTTCCCGATTTAATTAGGATTATAAGTCTTGTATCCCTATAAGTAGGGATTTATGTTTAGTCTTTTTTTGTATCATCTCATGATCAATAATATTATAACAATATTATATTCAAAATCCTTATTATATTTGTTCTCTTATAATTAAAAAGCCCAACAAGTGGTATCTAGAGCCTTTATTTAAGGGACCTGTGAGTTGAAAGAAATCATAATAGAAGGAGATACATCATTTACAACAATCACACCACCTGTGTTCGATGGTGAAGAGTATGAAGCGTGGTCTGCAAGGATGATTGTTCATCTCGAAGCACTGGATCTTTGAGAGACTGTAGAAGAAGATTATGAAATCTTTCAATTACCTGCAAATCCTACGATGGCCCAGCTGAAGAATCACAAAGAAAGAAAGAAAGACAAAAAAGGCAAAGGCTAAAGCTTGTCTTTTTCCCGCGGTGTCAAAAATAATATTCACAAGAATTATGAATTTGAGGACTGCCAAAGACATTTGGGACTACCTCAAATCAGAATATCAAGACAATGAAAGAACTAAAGGCATGCAAGTGCTCAACTTGATTACAGAATTCGAAATGCAGAGCATGAAGAATACAGAAACAATCAAAGGCTATGTTGACAGGCTGTTGAGCATTGCAAATAAGGTACGAATTCCTGGTAAGGATTTTCCTGATGAAAGAATAGTGCAAAAAATTCTTGTCACTATACCTGCAAAATATGAATCCAATATATCATCTTTAGAAGAGTCACGAGATCTGTCAAATATCTCCTTGGGAGAACTAGTAAATGCTTTACAGGCACAAGAGCAGAGAAGAATGATGAGACAAGAGGTGACAGAGGTGACAATACAAGGTGCTTTAATAGCACAAAACTCAATAGGAGACAATAAAAGAAGACAATACAAGAAATCTGAGCAGCAAGATGAAAATTTTCCACCTTGCCCGCACTGCAAGAAAACAAATCACCCCCAACAGAGATGTTGGTGGAGGCCTGATGTCAAGTGTTGGAAGTGCAGCAACATGGGGCATGTGGATAGAATATGCAAGACTCAACAACAAGGAGATGTCAAGGTTGTTGAATACCAATCAAATGAAGAAGAACTATTTGCAACATCATGTTTTTTAACCAACAACTCCTCAAAAGGCTGGCTTATAGATAGTGGTTGTACAAACCACATGACTTATGATAGAGGGCTCTTCAAAGAGCTCAACAAAACTGCTATATCTAAAGTCAGAATTGGAAATAGAGCACATATTGTTGTGAAAGGGAAAGGAACAGTCGCGATTAAAAGTCATTCAGGTTTGAAACTGATTTCTGATGTTTTATATGTTCCCGAAATTAATCAAAATCTTTTAAGTGTTGCTCAGTTGTTGGAGAAAAGTTATAAGGTGTTGTTTGAAGACAAGAATTGTGTGATTAAAGATGCCAACAACTTACAAGTGATCAAAGTTCAAATGGAAGGCAAGAGTTTTTCCTTAAATTTGATGAAGGAGGAACAAACCAAAAATAAATAAGAGTGCAGAGAAGTGCAAGGTTTGAAGAAAACGTGGAAATTAGTTGACAAGGAACATGCTTGCAAGAGCACAGCCTTGATAGATGATAGAGTCTTAAAAGCTGTCACACAACACTCAGCGCTTCCAGAAGAAGATGACAATTCCGAAAAAATCCAGAAAAGAATCCCAATCAAAGATCAGATGGATCCACTCAAGAAAGAAGATCGTAAAAATTACAAGCAAAAAATGAAAAAGAAAAGCAAAGAATCAGATTTGAATATTTTTAAACTTGGAACATGCAGCTTCAAGTCAAGGAGGAATGTTGATTTGAATGACTCGAAACTGCAGCTTCAAGTCAAGGAGGAATGTCTATGAACAGTATCGGATACCGATACCCCTCGGATACTTCCCGATACGTGTCCCAAAAGTATCCTATAATCTTTAATTTTTTTAAAAATTGTTGAGGATATTTTTTTATACTCATTGAATACTTCTCGAGTCCCGTATTCCGGCGATTGATCCGTTTCTTTCAATCCCGACTACGGTTTTAGTCTCTTCATCCTGTCAGCGGTTTTTGGTCTCTCCATCTCTGGTTTTCTTTTTCCAACGAAAGCAGTGTTGTAGGGTTTTTTTCACTCTTGCAAAAATATTGTTTTAATGCTCAGACGTTGTATGTCTTGTTTTTTCTCACCTATTGTGTTGTATTGTTTGCAAAAAAATTATAAAATAGTTTGGAAGAGGGTTCAAGTGCTGGGTGTAGTACTATTAATCCAATGTCTCTTTCCTAACAAGTATTTTGCAAATATATAAGTTTTTATATAAAATTTTGTTGACGTATCCAGACCGTATCGTATCCTAAATTTCAAAAAATTCTCGTATCTCTGCATCCGTGTTGTATCGTACCCGTGTCGTATTTAGTATCTAGGCTTCATAGAGGAATGTTGATTTGGATGACCTGAATCTGCAGCTTATGCTAAGTTTTAGAAAAATTATTAGATTATAAGAAAGTATCTTATAATATCTTCATATTATCTTGAATTATCTCATAGGATTAGTTTTTATTTTTAGATTATCTTCTAGGATTAATTTCCATATTACTTAGTTATTATCGTGATTGGTTTCCTAGTTTCTCGATTTAATTAGGATTATAAGTCTTGTATCCCTATAAGTAGGGATTTATGTTTAGTTTTTTTTTATATCATCTCATGATCAATAATATTATAACAATATTATATTCTCCGTCAAAAAAACAATATTATATTCAAAATCATCGTTATATTTCTTCACTTATAGTTAACAAACCCAACAGTAACAAAGTGCATATAACTCGTAGAGCATCTTTAGTGGGGGTGAACTAAAATTTTAGAGAACTCTTGTGGCTGAGGTGTACAGCCAGGTAGAGAAAACAAAAAACGATCGTTTACTAAATGGTGTCAGCGTCATCCACAGAAGCAACGTAAACTAAAGGAGAAAGAGAGACTATATGAGAGAGAGAGACACATACAAACAACTCCTGTATCAGAAAAGTTTACTCGCTCTGTCTTTTTTGGTTTGAGTTGAATGCTTTTCACTTTTTATTCTTTTTTATTTGTAAGAAACGCAGCAGCGGTGACAATAAGGAACACCGCTAATGCTGCTCTTAGTGTAGCAACAATAGCTCTTAGTATATCAACAAGAGAAATGTTTGTTAAAAAAAAATGAAGGTAAAGTTTGATAAGAATGGGCCTGCAGCCATAGCCAAGTACAAAGCAGAGTGTTTTGCTACGAGTGATGCTGATAACAACCAAAATCGGATTTCTCGGAGCATTCTCCATGACCTGCAAGATGCAACACTTGGATCACTCTTATCTGCTTTGATGCAACATTGTGATCCTCCTCAGAGGAAGTATCCATTGGAAAAGGGTAATCCTCCACCTTGGTGGCCAACTGGGACTGAAGATTGGTGGGCACAATTGAATTTACCTTATGGTCAGACTCCTCCTTATAAGAAGCCACATGATTTGAAGAAGATATGGAAAGTTGGAGTGCTAACTGCTGTTATAAAGCACATGTCACCTGACATTGTAAAAATAAGGAGGCATGTTCGCCAGTCAAAGTGCTTGCAGGACAAGATGACAGCAAAGGAGAGTGCTAGAAAATTCTTATAATGTGTACAATTCAGTAGTAGGATAGAGAATGATGCAGCAGTCCATATGTCTGCAGTACATATCAAAGAGGGTGGAATTCCAGTAGAAGACACATTTCAAAATGAGCTAGATAGACCTATAGATCACACTTTATTTGGATCACCAATGAGTGGCATGTCATTAGATTTTGGAGGATCACTAGGAAGTCCACCATTCCATTTAGATGATTTCTTGGGTGATGATGAAATGATCCAGTACTTTGGGGCATAGATTATTAGAACTGGTGAATCAGAGCACAGTGTAATTCTTCTCTTGAATTTGCTTAGATTTACCTTCGTTTCATGACTTTCAATTTGTATTTTTATCATCCTTTGCCGGCAAATATTCAGCACTTCAACTTCAATGTTCAAATAGGTGAAGGAAGGTTCCCAGTTTTATGGAGTAGTTTACCATAGCAGTTTGAGGTTAAAGGACTTTGGTTTTAACATTGGCAAGTCATAATTTGCAGGACATAATGAACAGAAGCATGAATTTTGTTCTATAGGTTACCCCATAATTTTCTTGTGCTTTAATATGAGAACCATTGGCAGCTGAGATGGAGATTTGTTTTTGCTTATAAAATGACCCACTGCTTTGGATAAGTTGGTCTTTCAACAATCAAGCGTCAATCTACACTATGAATTTAAAAAATGGCAAGATATTCATGTGCAAATAACGACATTATCAAATGACAAAAAACAAGTCATGTTTGTGGCACTCTGGTGTGGGCTCAACTACGAATAATGGAATCTAATGACCTAAAAAGGGAGCAGACTTAGAATATGTACCTTTACTATGCTGCTTTGTTTTACTCCTTACTTGTTACTTAAGATTCCTCTTCTTCTCCATCACTTGGACTTAGACCTCAATTGACTTTTGTTTAACATATCTAATCCTCACATGAGGGAGAACAATTACTATACTCTATCTATCTTAATGAAAGGAGATTCCCCTGATGAGAGTGGAGTCCTATTCTATAGTCTTGGATAGGTAGCAGATTTTTAGCCAACTCTCCGATGCCAAACCAAACATAGGAAGATACTTTTGGCCTTTTAGGCAACATACATAAATAAAATCTGTAGCTGCTTTGTTTCCCTATGTAGCAGTAGAGCCCTTATCCCATTCCCTATCGTGAATGGCGGGCTCGTTAGCTCCGTGTTACTATTAATAGGTAGAGGCCTTACTCTATTCCTTCCTTCGTCAGGAATAGTGGCCTCATTAGCACGAAGACTTGGATTAGGTCATGGAATACTGTGAGTAATGGTCCATCCGTATTTCAAAAAAAGTAATTAGAAATAAAAGGGAAGTATACATTGGAAAAAAAACTTGGAATGCACCAATGTCGGTTGGTTCAAGTGGCAAAGAGTTTACACTTAAAAAAGGTTTAGAGTCCGAGTCTTTTGAATAGAAAAAATAGGTGTTAGAAGAGCTTTGTCTCTTATATGAGTCAACCTAATTCGACTCAAATTATACCAAAGGTATAAATAACTTAAAATGAATTTTAGTTTTGTGTTCTATTCATAAGTAATTGTTAACCCTCTTCTGTTAAAAAAAAAAGTAATTGTTAACAAAATATATTTCTTTAATAAACATTAAATATGTGTATCTTTTATTACCTTGTATTTATAAAAAAGCATCTTTCATGTTAAAAGTTAAAAAGTTCACAACTAAAGAAGGTGAGATAGAAATGTTTTAAGAGGAACAAAGGATTTAATATAAAAAAAATCTAGTTTTAAACACTTACATTGAGGCCCGATGGCCACACAAATGTGGGGTTACTATTCACATCCCTTTTTTTTTTTTTGCTAATATACCCTTTATCGAGTCTTTTTTTTTCCAAAATACCTCTGTATGAAAGTAAACTTCCAGAAGGTATGTGTATATTTCGTTGGTAAATAGTCTTTTGAAAGTTAACTTCCGGACAATTTACTACTTTTGGAAGTTAACATCCGAACTTTTTATCAAGCAATGTTCGGATATTAACTTCCCGAAAGTGCTCCAAATGTTAACTATCTGAAGGTGTTAAAATTTGATATATAAAAATATCAATTAATTTTGGCATAGAATAAACATATGGTTTATTTATTAAATTAAGGGTTGCTATTGAGAGATTTGATATATTGTGATATATGGAAGATAATACACATTACTAGAGGACCAATCATTATTCATATATTTTGTTTGTTGTTATTTTTTATGGGGGGTTAAATTGAACAAGTGGGAGAATTATAGAATTTCCCTTTTTTCTGATCAGATTTTACTCTTTTTTTTTGTTTTTTGGATTGGATTGAATTAAAATCCTCTGCTACTTTATAGGGAAATCAATTTCAGAATGTGGTCCACTTTTAACATACATTGGACCCACTATCATTGCATGTGTTGTTCTCTGTTTTGGGTCAATAACTCTGCTCCTCTCTTCATGAAACAAACACCATCGAGTTTGACAGAGTAAGGGTTTGAAAAGCTGAGTAAATACCGAGTCAGAGGTGTGTGAAAAAATTTCAACTTGTAATGGCTGGATGTATGTGTTGTTGATCTATTTTGCTTTTCAGTCTACACACATTGCACAAGGAGACTCAAAAAAAAGGGGGCCATCTTTAAGGTAACATAAGTAGCACAGTACCCGTGCATACGCACGGGTCAATCCGTTAGGGCTAAAAAGAAAAATAATCACTTATAAATAATAAAATATTTCTAAAATTTGTTATATGCAAAAAAAGATGAAACTATATCCACAATATGTAATATTTTCTCGTTGGGAGGCAAAAGAAAAGTAATCATTTATACTGACATGTAATGTATCCCCTTCAAGAATCAAAATTAAGAAAATGATTTATAAATAATAAAGACATTTATAAATTTTGATACGTGATCAAAGATGATGAAATTATACTGAAAACATGTAAAAATTTATTCCTAGGACTTAAAAAAATAATCATTTATCATCTATAAATAATAATAAAAATTATAAAAATTGAATACAAAAAAATCGAAAAACTAAAGAAAAAATTATTAAGAAAATAGGAAATATAAATAGAAGAAAAATAAAAAAAAATTAAGAAGTAAACAAAATTCTCCGTAGAGACTCAAAAGTAAAATAATCACTTATAAATAATAAAATATTTATAAAATTTGATTTTGATATGGGCTCAAGACATGAAATTATACCGACAACATGTAATGTTTCCCCGTCAAGAAGCAAAATAAAAGTAATAATTTATATTGACATATAATGTTTTCCTATGGAGAGTCAAAAGTAAAATAATTATTTATAAATAATAAACACATTTATAAATTTTGATACGTGATGAAATATGATGAAACTATACCGGCAACATGTAATATTTTCTCGTTGAGACTTAGACGTGAAATAATTATTTATGAAATTATATCGACAGCATGTAATGTTACCTCGTTAGGACTTAAAAGCAAAATAATCATTTATTATTTATAAATAATAAAGACATTGATAAAGATTAAATATAAAAAATAAAAAAACATTACGGAAAAAAAAAGAAATATAAATATAAGAAAAATAAAAAAATTAAGAAGTAAACAAAATTCCCCGTAGGGATTGAAAAATTAAATAATTATTTATCAAAAATAAAATTTATATAAATTTTATTTTAATACGGGCTTAAAGACAATAAAATTATACCGATAACATGTAATATTTCCCGTCAAGAAGCAAAATAAAAACAATAATTTATACCGACATGTAATGTTTCCCTATCAAGAATTAAAAATAAAATAACCATTTATAAATAATAAAGATATTTATAAATTTGATACGTGATGAAATACGATGAAATTATAGTGACAACATCTAATGTTTTCCCGTTGAGAGTTAAATGTAAAATAATTATTTATGAAATTATACCGAGAACATGTAATGTTACCCTGTTAGGACTCAAAAGCAAAACAATCATTTATAAATGATAAAGACATTTGTAAAGATAAAATTAAAAGAAATAAAATTAACAAATTAAAAAAACTAAAGAAATAAAAAAAATTAAGAAAAAAACTGAAAGAAAATTTGAAATATAAATATAAGAAATAAAAATTAAGAAGTAAACAAAATTCCAAGTCGGGACTCAAGAAGTAAAATAATCATTTATAAATAATAAAATATTTATAAAATTTGATATTGATATGTGCTCAAAAATTATAAAAGGAAACATGAAACATGTAATGTTTTCCGTGAGGAATTAAAAGAAAAGTAATCATTTACACCGACATGTAATTATGTTTTTCCCCATGGAAAATGAAAAGTAAAATATTCATTTATAAATAATAAAAAGATTTATAAATTTTGATACGTGATGAAATACGATGAAACTATACAAACAACATGTAATGTTTCGCCGATGGGACTTAAATGTAAAATAATTATTTATGAAATTATACCGGCAGCATGTAATGTTAACTTGTTAGGACTTCAAAGCAAAATAATCATTTATCATTTATAAATAATAAAGACATTTATAAAGATAAAATTAAAAAAATTATAATTAAAATTAAAAAGCTAAAGAAATAAAAAAAATTAAGAAAAAAACTAAAAAAATATGAAATACAAATATAAAAAAGAAAAATTAAGAAGTAAACAGGATTCCTTATAGGGACTTGAAGAGTAAAATAATCATTTATAAATATAAAATATTTATGAAATTTGGTTTTGATATGTGCTCAAAGAGGATAAAATTATACTGGGAAACATGTAATGTTTTTCGTGAAGAAGTAAAAGAAAAGTAATCATTTATACCGGCAAGTAATGTTTTTCGTCGCGAATTAAAAATAAAATAATTATTTATAAATAATAAAGACTTTTATAAATTTTGATACGTGATAAAAAAAACGATGAAATTATACCGACAACATGTAACATATATGCGTTGGCACTTAAAAAATATAATCATTTATCATTTATAAATAATAAATACAAAATATAAAAATAAATTAAAAATTTAAAAAATAAGAATCTTTAAAATTAAAAAACCAAAGAAAAAAATGTTAAGAAAAAAGAAAGCAAAAGAAAAAATATAAGCATAAATATAAGAAAATAGAAAAAAGTAAAATATTCAAAAAATAAAAAATAAAATGTTCAAAAAAATAAAATAAACGAAAAAAATAAATAAATAAATGAGAAATGAGAAATAAAAAAAATTAAATAGAAGAGAATGCCAAGAGAGAAGTCCCCGAGCAAGTGAGAGCAGAGGAAACGAGAGTGAGAGTTATTTTTGATGTGAGAAATTTTTTTGGCTAAATTATACTTTTGGTCCCTTATATTTAGTTTAAGTTTTAATTTGGTCTCTTATGTATTAAAAGTTTCGAATTAGTCATTTGTGTGTTAATTGTGATCCCTCTTTTTTTTCTGAAATGGTCCCTTATATTACTAAAATTTTACCAATTTGGTCCCATTTTTTTCCCTTATTTTGCAAAAAAATATACTACACTAATATAATTTTTGTAACATAATAGACTACTTTGAAACTGAGAGACCACTTTGGTATAATCTTTAGATATAAAAGACAAATTCGGAACAAATAATATATAAGAAACTAAACTAAAATTTAAAATAAATATAAGGGACTTAAAGTATAATTTAACCAATTTTTTTATCATATTTTGATGTAAAAAATTTGAAAAGTGAAGAGAAGGGGGTAACGAGTGAGAGGGGGAATCTATGGTGGCGTGTGCAGAGAAGAAAGAAAATATTCAGATATGTGTGTAATAAAAAAAAGGGAACATGAGTCAAATTAAAAAAAGTGAATCGAGAAGAAAAAAGAGGGAGCTGCAACGCTAGAGATCAATTCCAAAAAAAGAAAAGAAAAGAAAAGCTAGATAGATGAGCGGGATTCCTAATGCTAAGCGGGAAATTGTGAAGTAAAAAAGCAACACGTGTCATAATTAGGGATTTGTTTTCTCTAATAGAGATAGAATAGATAGATAGGTAGATAAATAATACAGATAGATTAGAGGCGGGGTGAGAGTGAAAAAGATAAAGAAGAAGAAAATACTATTTTTAAATACCAAGCACGTGGACAAAGTTTTCTTATCACGAGAAAATTGGACAACACATGGAATATATTTGTGTTTATAGCACATTTTCTTTTATTTTTCATCCAATCAAATAATTAAGGAGAAAATTTTACTTTTCTTTTTTCATTTTAAACCATATCAAACGATCTATAAAATTTACTCGTTATCTTTTCTTTTTATATCCTTTTTTTTTCCCTTGTTTAACTTCCATTATCTTTTCTTTTTATATCCTTTTTTTTTCCCTTGTTTAACTTCCATCCAAATAAATAAAACATTAATTATACTAAGGATACGTAGTACAAGCTTATTCATCAATTTCCTCGTCAAAAACTATTTTCTTACTAAAACTTAATTATACTATAAGTTTTGTTTTTAAACAAGGATCCTCTCATATAACAGGAGAGTTATGTTCCATCCTCACTATCCATTTTAAAAAAGAGAGAAAGTGGGTTTATAATTTAAAAAATAGGGGAATACTAGATTTAAGGGTGTGAATTACTTTAATAGGATGGTCCAATTTCTCCTAAGTAATAGAGGACCTCGATCCTTTATTTTTCTTCACCTCGTACATCATGAGCTCTCTAATCCAAGGTTGTGATTGTTTCGTGTGAGAACGCAGCAAGAGACTTACGTGCGATAGAATTTGTGGAGAAAGAATAAAGTTCATCTGCTTGTGTTTGCATGAAAATGAGACGAGAGAGATTCATATGCCATGGGACCCACAACTTTTCTTTTCTTCTCAATACTGCGAAGAAAAGGAACAGTGTGCTGTAGTTTTAATTCTTTTACTTTTATGTTCTTATCTGTGTATGGAAAGTTTTATAATCTAGGGGTATTTTAGTACTTTAAAAAATAATTAACATTTCTCTCTCTTTTCTATTTCTCTTCTCTTTCTCTTATTCCAATCAATACCTCAAATAAAATATACTTTATTTCTCACATTTTTATCTCTTCTCATACTCTCTCTTCACAATTTATCTCATGAACCAATCACACCCTAAGGCCTTGATTGTTTGACGTGAGAAAGCCGAGAGAGAGATTCTGACGAGAGAGATTGAAGAGAGAACGGGAACTTCCGCTGCTTGGAACTGACGTGAAACACAGACGAAAGAAAAAAAAGACGTGGGGTCCACATAATTTTGTTTCTACCCAAGATTGAAAGAAAACGGGGAGAGAGTGGATGAAGCCTGTTATTTTTCCATTATACCCTTTTTAATACAGTGACAGTAATATTTTAGTATTTTAGTATAAGGATAATTTTGACTTTTCAAAAATAATCAACACTTCTCTCTTCTCTATTTCTCTTCTCTTTTTATTATTTCAATCAATACTCAAAATCTACCATATTTCTCACATTTTTCTCTATTCTCACACTCTTTCTTCACAATTTCTCTCTTCACAATTTCTCTCGTCAACCAATGACACCATAAGGGGCTGACTGGTTCATGAGAGAAATTGTGAAGAGGGAAATTGTAAAGAGAGAATACAAAAAAAGAGAAAAATGTGAGAAATATGGTAGATTTGGGCTATTGATTAGAATAAGAGAAAAAGAGAAGAGAGAAGTGTGGATTATTTTTTAAAAAACATCAATGTTCTTGAATAAAAATTTAAATAATTTGAGATATAAGGAGAGAATAAGAGTAGAAATAGAAAAAAAAATTGTACCTCTCTCCATTTCTTGGCATGAGAGCAAAGATCGTAAAAAGTGGATAACCCCACGGTTTTTACTTGTCTTCGCCATTTCTTCGACATCCGTTCGGTAGAAATACAGTGTCTCTCGCGTTATTTTCTCGCTCACAAATCTCTCGCTGCTAAATTGGTGCAACCAATGACAGCGTAAAAGAAAATTAAAACAAAGACAATCCATTTGAAGCGTTGGGCAGCTGCAAGACGGAAGCATGGCACCATTGTGATCAAACTGGCCCTGCCCAAAATGATTGAAGGTGGGCCATCTTTTCGTGGTTTATCATCACAGGAACAAATCAGGCTTTTCCGCTTCTCACCAATACCGAATAGCCACGTGTCCTCTCGTTCACGCCGCCAACATCCCTACGAGGATGTCTATCCGACACGTGCCAGACTGTCAAACGTCTCATTACCTCGGAATAGTGTCGATCTGCGTGACATTGTCCCCTAATACCAACTTTACCCCCCTGCTGTCTTTTCCTGCTCAGCGCTCATCTCCTACGTTTCCTCTCTAGTTTTTGGAATACCAAGAGGTTCTAATCGTAATCTTGATTTTAAATTTCAGAACCCTTTTGCCATTTCTTTCACATAGTCTTCTCAGTCTCACCCATCAATCACCGATTTGCTTGGAAGGGGTTTTCATAAAGCTTCCTCATTTCTGGCCAGAAACAAGGGAAAAGCAAGTTAGAGAGAGCAACTAAGAAAAAATCTTTATGCTATCCCTCTCTTCTCTGTTGGCTTAGGAGTTGGTTGTGTCTTTGCTGCCCCAAAAACAATGTGGATGAAGAAAGTTCACTCATGGTTCTTAATCGTTCCGATCCTCATTTTTGTGGTGTCACTGTCGTTTGGTCAATGCTCTAGTTCAAGTGAGTTCAAGAAAATCACTCTTCATTTAATTTCTTGGTTGTTTTTTTGTTTGTTTGTTTGTTGTTGTACTGAACCATTGTTTGATATTGATATGCAGCTCGTATATATCGAACAAACATGGCAGGAAGAGGAAGCAGGCCCATACCAACAAGCATAGAAGTATGTATATATACATTATAAAAGCAGAAGAGGGAAACCTTGTTTTCTGGTTATTCAGTTTTAAACCTTTGACACCCTTTTGCTCTCTGTTAATAAATGGGGTTTATTTCTTCTTCTTTTTTAGGTTGCAACAAGATTTAGGAATATTGAAGCTCCTTCTTCTGTTGGCACAGTAGAAGACTCTGCAAGAAAAGTCCCAACGGGACCTGACCCTCTTCATCACAACAACAACCCTTTAGGCCCTTGAGTTTTTACCTTCTATATTTAATATTTAAGTAAATTTCTGAGTCTAACTACATGTTTTAACGGTGGATCTTCCTTATTAATTCCATCGATTAATTTATTTTTCTACTTCATTACCCTGCTAAAGCACATTTCTATTGATGGTTCAATATATCATATCATGTATTCAGTGCTCACGTTTTTGTAATTTATATATGAGCCAGCCAGCCACATCTTCTGCTATATGCTAGTTTTTGTACAAAATCAGAAACAATTATATTAATTTGGGGTATATTTGCTTTAGTTTACATTATTTGCATTTCATTTTCTTTTCCATTCTATTAATCGTTTATATAATGGAGATTGGAGAATATGAATGAAATTGAAAATCCCTACGCCTTGTTTTCTTCCTTGTTAATTTAGTGGTGTTCGTTGCATCATTGGTCATTGCTTTAACCATACCAGCATGGAATAGTGGAAAGAAGGCAAGAGTGGAATCCATTTCGTTGCCATTTACAGGAAATAGTGGAAAGGACGATTGCAAATTAGTAGTACAGTTTTCAGGGTTGTGGTTTATTTTTATTTTTCCCGCTTACGATATTTCAAGTTCAGCAATTAGTCAAGCTTAATTTAGTACAGCCATGAATATTAATGAGAAATTAAAGATACACAGAAGTGAATGTGCTGTTAGTATTTTTGGCATTACCTTTCCATATTAGAACTAGAACTATACGTGAGAAATTCTGTTGGATAATAGCACCAAACATAGCTCATTCAATATTCACCTTTCCCTCAATATAATTTTTAATAATTAAATATATTTTTAATTTCTCTAATTAAATAAATGTTTCCAATTAGTCTCTCACTTTTAATTAAAACTAGTATGGAACCCGTGTCATGCACTAGAACATTTTTATATTTGGTTAATATATTTTTTACATTGAATGCAATATCATATAACAAATATTATGTTAATATATTTATTTTTTAATGATGTTATAATACTACCTATTACTATCATTTAAAAATTTAAGGATCTTTATGTCTTATACGTAAACAAATTAATATTAATCATGTTGTATACAATTTTTCCGGAAAAAAAAAATCATGTTGTATACAATTGAAACAAAATAAGATACCGCATAAAATATAAAGAATATACATGTATAACAATTTATTTAATTTATTAAAATAAAAGGTAAACTATATGTCATTTATGGATTCACTTTACATTATATATTAAATAGAAATATTTCAATTTTGTAAAGAGAATTATAATAAATTTAAATAGGAATTCATTGCATTGCTAGAAAAAGGAATTTACATTGCTAGTGTATGTAGCCCGTGCCATAGTACTATTACCGCAATCTTTCATTTAATTTCCGATAAAATAAATAAATGCATTATTATAAAATATTTTAAGCAGTAAGCATTTATATAAACATATATATTCCATAAAATATCAATTCTAAAGGTATATGCATTCTCAAACAAAGTCAAATCTCTTCTCTATTATATACAATTGTGAATAAATTAAATAAGGAAGTTTCACAAATGTCAACACAAGAAGAAAACTAGAAAGTCACGTCAATTAAAAAACGCCTACATGGTTTGCTGAGTCATAAATTTAAATTAAAAAAATTCAAAATCTTCTGGTCAACACAACCATTAAAACATCTAATTAAATTCGAATCAAGTATAAGAGGAAACAATGAATGCAGAAATCTCATCAAATAAAAAAACGATATGCAAATAAAGGAGACAATTAACCTAAAGCGATCTGAAAAACATGTGGCTGGCGATCTATAATAGAAATGGTACAAGATGGCGATTATGGATCTTAACAGCAAAGAACCAAACTTGGAGATCCCATCACCGCGTATTTTTTTACTGTAAGACATTGCAACACTTCACTATTTATTTTAGTTTTGATCAATTTGCTTCCAATTCGATATAGAGCCCGCTTTCCCTTTATTTTTCTTGACCCAGAGCAGGGGTTTACCTTCGTTTTTCAAGTTTTTTTTTCTTTCTAAATTTCTTCCTTAGATACTAATAAAATTTGTTTCTTTGGTCCGGCCGATGGGATATACACGTACCAGGGCATTAATATCTTGACGATATCAACCATAATTCCAAACCTACATCCTCCAAAAAGCACAGGAAACAGACAACCTTTTTGCACAAGCTGTACTGCAGTACATACATGATAGAAAGAAGGGATGTTGAAGCCTTTGATGTATTGAAGTATTAGTATATGAAAGAAAATGTGTATTTTATAATGTTGTTTTACCCTTTTTCTCCTTTTCTGGATAAACGTCTTAATTTCAATTTTATTTGTTCATATATATTACAGAGCTTGGAACCTGATGCACTAGAAAGCTTTGATTCGGGTTGACAAGTTCCAAAAGGTATTAATTAATATAAAAGTGCACATTCATCTTCTAATCAGTTTGTCTTAATACACACACACACACGTTTACATTTTCCTTTGGTCTAGCATCCCAGAAATTATTTCGTTCGTAGGGATGTTACCCCCATAAGGTACACGCTGACTCAACTTCATGCCCTTCAATTTATTCTTCTATTTATTTTTACCATTGTTAAGCTTGGAACAAATTCATTCTGTATATTGTGATCAAGACAACATAATACATTCTTTGAAAAATAATGTCAATATGTATTTTTTTTCATTTTTATTTATTCTCAAACGAATGATCTGATGAAGACTTTTTATTTTGTTTTCTCTTGAAAATTGCAAACCCTTTTTGCTAAAGAGTATTTGCTAAATACATATAAAGTGTCATTCATATGTTGATTTATTTTATTTTTCCTTCTCATTTATCAGCAAGATATTCATATTTCTCATTTTAAATTACGTCATTTTCAGATTTTTGGTGTACTCCGAGGAAAGAAAGCTTCTAAAAACGACTTATCTTATGGACACTACTACTCTGCCCAATTCTGCACCTGTAAAAGTTCAGAAAAGGGATATAAAGATTGAAGATTGAGCCAAAGGACAATGTGTTATTGCTTTAAGAGATTTTGGGATTTTATTAAAATTTCAATGTTTTTTTTAGGAAATTAAATTTTCAATGTTATTTTTCATTGGTGGTAAAGTACAAATGATTTTATGTATGTCGTTATTATGCAAATATAATGGGTAAATTAAAACTGATGACATGTAATTACAGGCAGTGTTCCTTTTTCTAATTATTGGCATTAGCAATAACCCGCATATAGTAATATATGATGCACCGAATTTTAAGGTACATGTGATTATGTTGTTTGGCTTTGGATTACATGGCAATCTCAACTTCAGCGAATATTAGTGGAACAAACCTGTTGGTGGGGAACTTTGATTAGAGCTATAATGATGCTGAAAATTATGCTCTTTGGTTGACTTGCTACATCGATTCTTTGGCAGTTCAACTTTTTGGTTTGTTGGGCATATTTGATAGCGTATAACAAATGTAAAAAGGAAAGCTCCAAATGGCATCCTCAAAATCAACCAACACAACTAATTTAATCCATTGTGTCATGTTTATAAAAACTACAACACATTTTGACTTGGCAAATCCTATTCAACAAACTTCAAAGTCAAAAACATATTAATTATTCATCAATTGAAAAAAAAATTGATTGCACAAAGCTTATAAACAAATTCAAAACTGGATTGTTTCTAATATGAAAATTACTATGACTATAATGGAATCAATGCTAATTTAACCTCAAATAGGAAACTAATTTGAATAATTCGATTTTACTGACAACTAATAGGAAACAATATTAGTGACAACTAATATTAATACTAATTCGATTTTTTTTATTTATGGCAGTATTTAATTTCTAAATATCTAAATTCTAAACTCTAAATACTATTAAGGTAACAGACAATCAAAATTAATTAAAATGATTAAATTTTGAAACTAACCTGCATAAACGATTTTAACACAAATTAGCCTTCAATTAGCATCAAATCATTCCAAAAATTGATGCCTACTGATTATGCGTATTGTAACTGTCCAAATAATGCATTTAAAATGAAGAACTAAACATTTAAAAAATAACCCGTAAAAAAAAGTTAAAATAACATCTTCTTAATGGAATCAAAATGTATTCAAAACAATATTAATGCTAATTTAACCTCAAATAGGAAACAATAATACTGACAATATTAATTTGTCTAAGTATCATATGTTAGGTTCCTTATAACATCACTAAGATTTAATTATTATTACCATAATATTTATTATATTTCATTATTGAAAGGAAATATTTTTTTAATTTAGGTTTATAAAAATATTCCCGTGCATGGCACGGGTTACATACTAGTTAATTACTATTTGAATTGTTAACTATTTCTTCCAAAACAATCTAGTATCCTATTATCGAGAAAAATAAAAATATAGTCTAGATACATGTACATTTTCTGGAAAACAAACACAACAAAATCACTATATAAGATATGTCAAAAAAAAGTCACTATATAAGATGCCATTAGTCGTGGGTTACTAAATACAAATTGTTCGGATTCTAAGACTCTATATAAAATGCATGGTTCAAAAAACGGCTCTATATATTCCCTCCATCCCAATTTATAAGAGTATTTTGTTAAAATCTCTCCCATCAAGGAATGTAATTAATATAGTTAAAAATAATAATTTCGTCTACAATTTTTATTATTTTACCTAAACTACTCTTGAATTTATTGGGAAGGTGGATTACACTTCATTTAACTTATTGATTAAAACAAAGGTAAATTAAATAAGGGTAATATGAGAAAAAATAATTAATGCTACAGACAAACTTCAAAAGGGCTTTATAAAATGGGACAAATAAAAAAGCTAAAAGGCTATTATAATTTGGGACGGAATGAGTATTAGCTAAGGATATAATTAATAGAAAATCAATATGAAAATAGAAACTCATCCATATTTTGCCTTTTTACATGTCAATTTTTTAGAGAAATTTTGTTTCTAATTACTTGTCATTCTCAAAGTTTAATGTTATATTAATTACTTGTTTGTCAATTATACCCTCAACTATTTATTACAGAGAGAGAAATATATTATATGGAGTAATGAATGGTCAAGGATATCATAGAAAAAAAAACTAATAATTTCATCAAAAGCAACAAAATTTATTGGTTTCTTTGGTTTGTGTAAAACAACCTTAAAAGATATCTAAAAAGGTACGGAGGTAGTAATAACCATTAAACGGTGATCTTTCAATGAGTCAAAAAAAGGGTGATCTTTCAGGTATTGTGCAATTAAGACTAAACAATATAATTAAGACGAACAATATAATATCCTATTTTTTGTTTCTCTTAATTTGACAAAGTGCTCCATCTCCATCCCCGGTTTTGATCTCTCTTAATTTTGATCTCCATGGCAAAGATAATGCTTCAAGCTTACTTGTTTTTGAAGGCTATAATTTTAAGTAGATCAAGAAACTGAATAAGAAGGAGAATCCGGACAAAATTCTTACCGAAATTTGTAAATTACATTTAAATACCAAATAAAATATGTGGAAATATGTGTAATTAATTATTCAAAACACAAAAAAAAAAATCTTACGTAAGGTTATTAATGAAATGACTACGAAACTCGCCTTAAACGCTAAAAAGTGAAGAAAAAAATAAACTAAATAGAGCCCTATCAAACACTAACCATCACGATCTTTTAAAAAAATGAAGCAACAAAAAATCACCATAATCAGGTATGAAAAAATCAATTTAGAAAAACTCGTGGAGTTTCCAAATATTTATGATACAACAAAATGACTCGTACATGATGCCTTCAAAATTTGAGTTCCCAATTGTGTCTTCTATACCTGGCAATCGGCAAGTCTTCTCCAACTCTATGAACAGATTTTGTCGAATCGTTCCCTAGTTGACCTTGCAAGGGTCATAGTAATGCTAAATCTGTTTATATTTATATGCAAGTTGATTTTGGTACTACAGTGTCACGCAAGTAATACGTACATAAGCAATCATATAAAAAACAAAGAAAAGTGATGTAATTTTGTTCACGAAACAAAAGAGTAAGTAACTTTGAAAAAAAGAGAGGAGTAGGAGAATATAAGTAACCAAAAAAAAAAAACCAGAGTGGAAAAATGAAACAACGTTCTATATATAGTGAGTCCTTATACATATTGCTTGTGTTATTATAAAATTATTTGGATTCTGTTGGGACTGAAAGAGATACTCTTATTCAGAATTGAAGGCTCTATATATAGAGCAACGATTACAAGCCGAGCCAGAAGGTTACAAGCAGATCCAGCTAACAAGAAAAAAGCAACTAACAAACTTAACTAACTTCAAACAGTAAACTAACTATTTACAATTTTGACCAAGCCTTAACATTCCCTCCCTTAAACTGATTGTGTATCAAAGGAAGAACACAATTAGTTTATCTTTGGCATTTCACAAACTCCAAGCTTCTCTCTGAACTTCAGGAAGGTGTCCAGCTTTAGAGGCTTTGTAAAGAGGTCTGCTAGCTGATCCTTCGTACTGCAATGATCCAGCTCGATGACTCCATCTTTAGACATGTCTCTGAGAAAATGGTATCGCACATCTATGTGCTTGCTTCTACCATGAAGAACAAGATTTCTTGACAATTTGATAGCTGAACTGTTATCACATCAAATAGTGGTGCTGCCCTCTTGCAAATGCCCCAACTCTCTCAATACTTTCCTCATCCATATAGCCTAACTAGCAGCTCCAGCAGCTGCCACAAATTCTGCCTCAGTAGTTGATAATGTCACAATAGGTTGCTTCTTGGAAGACCAAGCCACTGCTCCCTTACTCAGCAGAAAAACATACCCAGAAGTACTTTTTCGATCCTCAATATCACCTGCATAATCACTATCAGTATATGCAAACAATCCTGCATTCCCTCCCTTCTTGTATAGAATGCCAAGATTACTAGTGCCCTGCAGTATCTTAACACTCTTTTCAGCTAGCAAATGCATTTGAGTTGGCTCGCTCATAAACTCTTGATTATGCCGACAAAGATACATCATATCAGGCCGAGTTGCAGTGATATAAATCAAGCTTCCTACCAGCTGCTTGTAGCTTCTCTCATCCACCTTTTCCCCTTTTTCATCTTTAATCAGCTTGCATCCTGGCACCATAGGAACTTTTACAGCATTACAATCAGCCATGCCAAATCTGTCAAGGATCTCCAAAGCATACTTTCTCTGACTCAAGTAAATTCCATGATCTGTTTGAATTACTTCAATTCCAAGGAAATATCTCATTTTTCCAAGGTCAGTCATGTCAAATTCCCTCTTCATTGAATTTCTAAACTCATTCATCAATCCTTCATCATTACCAGTATATATGAGATCATCAACATATATACTAACAATGAGGATTCTTCCTTCACTGCTGTTTTTCAGAAACAATGTTTGCTCATTTCTGCTTCTTTGAAATCCTTCCCTCATGAAGTAGGCCTCAATGCGACTAAACCAAGCTCTTGGAGCTTGTTTCAATCCATACAAAGCCTTGTGGAGTTTGTAAACCTTGTGCTCACTGCCTTTCTTCACATAGCCCTTTGGTTGTTCCACATATACATCTTCAACTAAAGTACCATACAAGAAAGCTGATTTTACATCCAACTGGTATAACTTCCATCCTCTATGTGCTGCAATTGCTATCACCATTCTGACTGTATCCAACCTACTCACAGGAGCAAAAACTTCATTATAATCAATTCCTTGTTTTTGTGAGTATCCTCTTGCTACAAGTCTTGCCTTAAACTTATCTACTTGACCAAGCTCATTTAGCTTAGTTTTGTAGATCCATTTAACTCCTATTTTCTTTGCTCCAACTGGTAAATCAGTTAGTTTCCAGGTTCCATTCTTCACAATTGAATTGATTTCTGCATTCATAGCTTGTCTCCACTTGTCACTTTTTACTGCTTCTTCAAATGTTTCTGGATCTGTATTTTCTGCATGAACCAAGTTTGCTATTTCATCCTCTTCATCAGATAATTCTTCTCCACTGACATACTCATCCATCCATGCAGGTGGGTTTCTGATTCTGCTTGGATTTCCATTTTCAATCTCAGTTTCTGGTTCTGCATTATTCTCTACATTCTCATTACTGCCATTCTGCACTTCTTCAACAGGCCCACTGATTTCTCCTTCTTCTTCACTTTCCACATTTTCATCTTCATCCCATTCTAAAGTCCTTGCCAAACTTTCTTTGTGGCTGTCCTTCCAATCCCATTTTGCATCTTCATCGAATACCACATCTCTACTTATGATAACTTTGTTTGCAGCTGGATCATACAATCTGTAACCTTTGGATTCATCACTTAATCCAAGAAGAACACACTTACAGCTCTTATTCTCCAACTTGGTCCTCCTAGCATCTGGAATGTGCACATGAGCAACACATCCAAACACTCTAAAGTGTGAGACAACAGGTTTAGTGCCACTCCATACTTCTTCGGGAGTCTGATCTTTAAGGGCCATAGTTGGTGATCTGTTTAACACATACACAACCCAATTTACTGCTTCAGGCCAGAAATTCTTTGGAACTCATTTTCCACTTAGCAAGGATCTAACCATATTCATTATGGTTCTATTCTTTCTCTCCACTACTCCATTTTGTTGGGGAGTATAAGGAGTGGTCAATTGTCTTTTAATTCCATCTTTCTCACAATAATCCTTGAATTCAGTTGAAACAAATTCTCCTCCTCTGTCAGTTCGAAGTCCTTTGATTTTCAAATCTGTCTCCTTTTCAACAAGGCTTTTAAAGCATTTAAAGTAATGAAATGCTTCAGATTTGTCAACTAAGAAATAGATCCATGCTTTCCTAGAAAAATCATCTATAAAGCATAGGAAATACCTCTTGTTACTGTTTGATGAGGGTGAAATTGGGCCACATAAGTCAGCATGAACCAGTTCCAGTTTTTGCGTGGCTCTCCAAAAACTCTTCTTTGGCATAGCATCTCTCGGCTGCTTCCCCTTCAAGCAATCTGTGCAAACTTTGGTTGAATTAACAAACACTGGGAGGCCCCTCACCATTTCTTTACTTTGCAAAATCTTCAATCCCTTATGGCTCAAATGACCATATCTGCAATGCCACAGATATGTCAAGTCCTCAGCAGCAGTGTGGAATTGTAAGTCTGGTATACAACCTAAGAGGGGGGGGTGAATTAGGTTGAACACTTTTCGAGTAACTTTTAGAGATTTTTCTCGTTCTTTTGTTTTATGGACAAATAGATAGAGTTTGATTGATAAACAAAAGTAAAAGGATAAGGAAGAAGATTGAGACACGTAATTTATCTTTGGTTCCCCTAACCACTTGGGTACATCCAGTTCTTCGACACTGCAGAGCAATCCATTATGATAGAAATTCTTGTTACAAGCAAGCCTCACCCCAAGGCTCCCTAACAATGTCTATACAACAAGATAGCACCCCACTATCTTTTCAAACCAAAACCCAACACAAGGATGAGTTTAATAACTGTGAAGAATGGTAAAGCATATGGGTGTATCGGATCAATATCACTTTGTAACTATACAACTTAGTGCTCAAGAACTTTTGAGAATATGAAAATAGTAACTAAGTTCTAGGCAAGAAAGTTTTGAAGGTTTAGAACTTGTAAAATGATATTGATCTCTTATGATTTGAAAGAATGAAAGTTGTGTATATTTTCTGATGTAAAAAGGTATATATATAACCATCAGATCGTGTATGAAGCAAGGTGATCATTTGGCAACTTTTCAGAAACCAAACCACACCATTTGAAATCACAACGTTTGAAAATTTGATTTTGTGTGGTAATCGATTACGTCGTTATGGTAATCGATTACATGTGTACGTTGAAAATCAGATATTCAAAAATTTAGTTAATGTAATCGATTACACAATTAAGGAAATCGATTACATGTGTATCACCGGGAGTTTATGTAATCGGTTACACATTATAGGTAATCGACATCGAAACTAAGAAAATGTTTTTGCACATCATCGAGCATTTATGTAATCGATTACAAACTTGAGGTAATCGACATCAAATCGAAAAATGTTTTTCTTAAGATTTCAAAAGGTTTGCTTCAACACTAACTTTGCAAATAACTTAGATTAAGTTTTTAAACTTAAGGAATGATTTGTTTGAGCACATCTAAGTTATATAATCACAGTTTTGCAATATGTCAAAGATACGAACCATACTTACAGAGAATTGAAAAAACATAATTAACAACTCTGTAGAATCTTTGACTTGATCTATCGGAGTCTTTTCTTCTTTTTGATCAGCAATCTTGTCATCATCGAAACCCAGCCAAGTTTAAGAAGGAAATCTTCTTCACAATCTCCCCCTTTTTGATGATGACAAACACTAATCTTGTTAACAGTTTGCGAACGGAAAAGCTCCCCCTGTCTTGTATATCTCCCCCTTTGTTTTGGAGTTGGGAAACCTGAAAAGGTAGTAAAATACAAGACATACACATACACATAATATCTCCTTTCTCCCCCTTTTGACATCATCAAAAAGAAGAAAAAGTAGCATAAATATAATAGATTTACCAAGCTCATGCAAACACACACTAAATACTTAATATGAGTCATCCATACAAACTGTTCAAAGTTCCTACTTAGTAAAGTCCAAATAAAGAAAACATAAACCAAAGTGCAATTTAAGGAAACAGTACAGAACTAGATGTAGAAATCCAACATAGACAAACAGAACATAATGATAAATGTGATGCATGCATGATGAAGCAAATCAGGCTACTTGAGCAACCAACCTTGCCTTATTTCGAATAATTATCCCATTTTCATCAAGTTTGTTCTTAAACACCCATTTTGTACCGATAATGTGTTTGTCTTGTGGTCTAGGGACAAGTTCCCAAACCTGATTCCTTTCAAATTGGTTTAACTCTTCTTGCATGGCAAGAATCCATTGATCGTCTTCAAGAGCTTCATTTATCTTTGAAGGTTCTATTTGAGAGACAAAAGCCATGTATAGGCAAGCTTCCTTGATTTAGTCTTGTTTTTACTCCGATTCAATATCACCAACTACTTTGTCAAGAGGATGATCCCGATGAATTCTCCATTCACGAGGTAGATCAGGATGATTACGCTCTTGTTGAAGATTGTCGTCTTGGTGATTGATCAATCAATTTGTTTTTCTTTGACAGAGTCTTCCATAGGTAATTCGACTCAAAGATCCTTAGTAATGTCTTTTGTAGATGCTTCCATTATATCATCATCATCATCATCACAAGAACCTTTCTCTACAAATTGGGTTAGTTTCATCAAAGGAAACATGCATAGATTCTTCTATAACTAAGGTTCTTTTATTATAAATTCTATAAGCTTTACTTGAAAGAGAATAGCCAAGAAATATACCTTCATCAGATTTCTCATCGAACTTACCTAGGTTGTCTTTGTCATTGTTGAGTACAAAACATTTGCATCCAAAGACATGAAGATGTGAGATGTTTGGCTTTCTTCCTTTATATAGCTCATAAGGAGTCTTTTTCAAGATCGGCCTTATATTGACTCGATTTGTAACATAGCAAGTGTATTTCATGCATCTCGCCTGAAGTACTTTGGTAGACTTGAATCATCGAGCATTGTTCTAGCCAGTTCAATTAGAGATCGATTCTTTCTTTCCACGCCATTTTGTTGAGGAGTCCTTGGAGCTGAGAAATAGTGAGTGATACCTTGTTCTTCACAAAATTCCTCAAAAAGAGCATTTTGGAACTCCCCACCATGATCACTTCTAATAGACACAATCTTCATAGATTTTTCATTTTGCACTTGTTTTGCATATTTCTTGAACGCCTTAAATGCATCACCTTTTTGTGCTAAAAATAGAGTCCAAGAATATCTAGAGAAATCATCAACAATAACTAAAGCATAAACATTACCTCCGAAGCTTCTAGTTCTTGAGGGACCAAAAAGATCCATGTGAATCAATCAAGTGGTCTTGTAGTTGATACCACATTCTTTGGTTTGAAAGAGGATTTTGTTTGTTTCCTTTTGGCATGCGTCACATAATCTATCTTTGACAAATCTCATTTTGGGTAATCCAATAACAAGATCATGTTTGACAAGCTTATTCAAATGTTCCATGTGAATATGTGCTATTCTTTTGTGCCAAAGCCATGCATCATTATTGTTTACCACTAGACATTTAATCTTCAAAGATAAATCATCTAGACATACCTTATAGGAGTTATCGATTCTATTTCCCACTAACTTCTCTTCAGAGAGGCTTGATTTTCAATGATACATTTTTCTTTGATGAAGTTTACTCTGAATCCTTTATCGCAGAGTTGACTTATGCTAATCAAATTGTGCTTCAAACCTTCAACATATAAGACATCATCAATAGTTGTGAAGGGAGAAGCTCCAATCTTTCCAATCCCAAGAATCTTTCCTCTATTGTTATCTCCATATGTGACATATCCTTTAGATTTCAGCTTCAGAGATGTAAACTTTGTACAATCACCAGTCATGTGTCTAGAACAGCCACTATCAAGATACCATGTGTTGCTGGTGCTGTTCAGACATTTCTACAAAACAGATTTAATGTATGTTAGGTACCCAAAGTGATTTGGGTCCTGATGGGTTAATGCCTTTCCTTACCCATATGAATTCTCCATAAGAAACTCCAAAGTTTCTTATGTAGCAAGCATTGGGGGTATGGCCTTTTGACATACAGTAATCACAATTCTTATAAATATGACTAGTGATAGAACTACAAGACTCGTTTCTTTTTACATTTCTAGAAATTGAATGATTTCCATTCTTAACCACATTTCCAGAGTTTGCTTTAGAAGAGTTTCCAATATACAATTTAGATGATTCTGAGTTGTTGGTAGTTGTGCTTGCTTTGACAAATATAGTTTTGTTAGGACTTGGTGTTTGAAAATTTGAAAAACCAAGACCATGTTTGTTGTTTGAATACCTTTGTCTACCAAGCACTTCTTCTAAACCAATTTGACCTTTTTCATATCTTTTGATCACTTGGTTTAGATCAACAATCTTAGATTCATATCTTAAACATTTATTACATACAGAATTTTTGACATTTTCTGACTCCACACATGTGTCATTAGAACTTCTTTCTAGTTCTAAAATTAATTTCTTTTGTTTCGAAATTGTTCTAGAAAGTATCAAACATTCTTCATGTAACTCATGAAATGCATTCTGTAATTCTATATAAGATGTATTTCATTAAACAAAGAAGAACTAACCTCTTGTTCATCATCCTAGAGTGATGTGATGCCATGAGTGCTTTGACTTCATATTCTCCACTTTCTGAATCGGAGGAGGTACTTACTTCATTGTCATTCCATGCAATGTAGGCCTTTTGGATTTGAATTCCTTTTTCCCTTTGAAGTACTTCTTCTTTGTCGATTAGGACATTCTCGCTTTCATATGTCCTTCTTTACCGCATTCAAAACATGTGAAGTTACGATTTGAAGTGGATGTATCCCTTTTCTTGAAAAATTTCTTTTGTTATCAAATTTAATATTTTGGTCTTTCTTAAGAAATTTTCCAAACCTTTTACCAGGAGAGTGATGTTCTCATCTTCATCGATTGCTTTCTTCTTCACGTTGTTTTCTGGTTTCAACCTTTAAGGCAATGCTTTTGTTCTTCTTCTCTTTGACTTGATCTCTTCCAATCTTCCAAGTTCCAATTCATGTTCTTGGAGTTTTCCAAATAATGCCTTGAAGTCATTTTTGACAGGACTTTTCTTTTCGAGAAATTGTCTGTAACCTTTGGTTGCCATTGCTTAAGTCAATGATCGAAGAATCTTGAGATTCAACTCATCATTGGTAAAGGTCTTTCCAAGAGCCATTAAGTGATTTGTCAAATGAGAGAATCTCTTTTGCAAATCAAGTATTGATTCACCGGGCTGCATTCTAAACATTTCATATTCTTGTGATAGAGTATTCAGTTTAGACCTCTTTACTTCTACTGTTCCTTCATGAGTTACTTCTAGAGTATCCCAAATCTCTTTAGCTTGATTTACAATGTGAGATATGAAAGAATTCATCCATACCTAATGCTGACTGTAGAATGTTCTTGGCCTTTTTGTCATAGAGCACTTTCTTCTTGTCATCATCTGTCCATGCAGTTTTGACTTTATCTTGCACTTCATTGTTGATGACTGTTGTAGGCACATAAGGACCATTCTCTACAGCATCCCATATTTCTTCACCTTGTGCTTCAAGATAGGATTGCATGCGAATCTTCCAGAAGTCATAGTGTTCTCCAACAAAACATGGAGGCTTGTTGTTACTGCCACCATCTCTAAAAGTAGGATTGTTACTTGCGGAAGCCATGGATCGAAGGAGCAGGTTACCTTAACCTGCTCTGATACCAATTGTAAGTCTGGTATACAACCTAAGAGGGGGGTGAATTAGGTTGAACACTTTTCGAGTAACTTTTAGAGATTTTTCTCGTTCTTTTGTTTTATGGACAAATAGATAGAGTTTGATTGATAAACAAAAGTAAAAGGATAAGGAAGAAGATTGAGACACAGAATTTATCTTGGTTCCCTAACCACTTGGGTACATCCAGTTCTTCCGACACTGTGAGCAATCCACTATGATAGAACTTCTTGCTCGAAGCAAGCCTCACCCCACGGCTCCCTAACAACCTCTATACAACAAGATAGCACCCCACTATCTTTTCAAACCAAAACCCAATACAAGGATGAGTTTAATAGCTGTGAAGAATGGTAAAGCATATGGTCATATCGGATCAATATCACTTTGTAACTATACAACTTAGTGCTCAAGAACTTTTTCAGAATATGAAAATAGTAACTAAGTTCTAGGCAAGAAAGTTTTGAAGGTTTAGAACTTGTAAAATGATATTGATCTCTTATGATTTGAAAGAATGAAAGTTGTGTATATTTTCTGATGTAAAAAGGTATATATATAACCATCAGATCGTGTATGAAGCAAGGTGATCATTTGGCAACTTTTCAGAAACCAAACCACACCATTTGAAATCACAACGCATCAGAAAAATTGATTTTGTGAAGCAGTGGTAATCGATTACGTCGTTATGGTAATCGATTACATGTGTACGTTGAAAATCAGATATTCAAAAATTTAGTTAATGTAATCGATTACACAATTAAGGAAATCGATTACATGTGTATCACCGGGAGTTTATGTAATCGGTTACACATTATAGGTAATCGATTACTGAAACTAAGAAAATGTTTTTGCACATCACCGAGCATTTATGTAATCGATTACAAACTTGAGGTAATCGACATCAAATCGAAAAATGTTTTTCTTAAGATTTCAAAAGGTTTGCTTCAACACTAACTTTGCAAATAACTTAGATTAAGTTTTTAAACTTAAGGAATGATTTGTTTGAGCACATCTAAGTTATATAATCACAGTTTTGCAATATGTCAAAGATACGAACCATACTTACAGAGAATTGAAAAAACATAATTAACAACTCTGTAGAATCTTTGACTTGATCTATCGGAGTCTTTTCTTCTTTTTGATCAGCAATCTTGTCATCATCGAAACCCAGCCAAGTTTAAGAAGGAAATCTTCTTCACATCTTTGGCATAGCATCTCTCGGCTGCTTCCCCTTCAAGCAATCTGTGCAAACTTTGGTTGAATTAACAAACACTGGGAGGCCCCTCACCATTTCTTTACTTTGCAAAATCTTCAATCCCTTATGGCTCAAATGACCATATCTGCAATGCCACAGATATGTCAAGTCCTCAGCAGCAGTGTGGAAGCATGTAGCCTTCTGTTTTGTCCCTTGATCATATAGCAAGAACATTCTATTAGAGGTCATAGTAGTTTCAAGAATCAGCCCCTTATCTGGATGATACAGTTTGCATTTTCCAGATTGAAACATTACAGTGAGACCTTTTTCTTGTAATTGCCCAATACTCAACAGATTGTTTTTGAGTTCTGGGACAAAATACACATCCGAGATCAAATGTATTTTCCCATTAATTCTCAACTTAACACTCCCTTTTCCAGCCACTTCCATCTTGGTGTTATTTCCAAGCTTCACAGATTGTTGAAAACTCTCATCAATGTCATCAAATCGAGTCTTGATTCCACACATATGGTTTGAACAGCCTGAGTCCAAAAACCATGCATCTTCTCTCTTCTTACCTTGATCTTTCTCATATGCCATTAACAGCAACAACTCTTCTTCATCTTCTCCAGCATAATTCGCCTCTTTATCCCACTCTGGGCACTCATTTCTGTAATGCCCAATCTTGTGGCATTTGAAACACTCAATTGTGGCCTTATTTTGTCTACCTCTTCCTCTGCCCCTGGAACCGCCTCTGCCTCTGCCTCCTATATCATTTCTTTCTTCTGAAGTCACCTTCAGAGCTTGTTCTTCCCCCCGATTCTTGAGAAATTTCTGCTCATGAACCACTAAAGAACTTTGAAGCTCATCAATGGACAGGGTTGATGTATCCTTAGATTCTTCTATGGAGCAAACAATGTAATTGAACTTCTCAGTTAACGATCTGAGAATCTTTTCCACAATTGAAACATCATTCATTTGTTCACCATGAATCCTCATCTTGTTCGCCACACTCATTACTCGAGAAAAATAGTCAATAACAGATTCACCTGTTTTCATTTCTAGAGTTTCGAAGTCCTTCCTCAGAGCTTGAAGAATTGACCTCTTAACCCGTGCATTTCCTTGATACTTCCTTTTCATGGCATCCCATATGTCTTTCGAGGTATTTTTCTGCAAGATAGTCTCCAAGATTGCTCTATCAATTGCTTGAAATAGGTAGTTTTTTGCCTTCAAATCCTTGAGCTTCAACTCATCTAATCGCTTCTGTTGTGCTTCAGTCAACACCACACCTTGAGCCGGTTCTGTGTAGCCCGTCTCGATCAGCATCCAATACTCCTTGGATCGCAAGAAATTTTCCATCAACATACTCCAATGATCGTAATGACCATCGAAACGAGGAATGACAGGTTGCACGAATGAACTCTCATTTTCTTTCGCCATCACAAAACTTCAAGAATGGACACACAACTCTCTCTCTTTTCTTGAACTGTTTCGCTCTTCCTCACAATAACTCTCTTTTCAAATCAGGCCCCTGATCGGAGCTCTGATGCCAATTTGTTGGGACTGAAAGAGATACTCTTATTCAGAATTGAAGGCTCTATATATAGAGCAACGATTACAAGCCGAGCTGCATTTGCCAAGCAGATCCAAATTAACAAGAAAAAAGCAACTAACAAACTTAACTAACTTCAAACAGTAAACTAACTATTTACAATTTTGACCAAGCCTTAACAGATTCAACTTGTAATTTAATATTGCTTATGCGTAATTATATTGATTGATGAGCTATATAGCAGTCATTTATGGGCAAAAAGTTGCCAAATTAAAACACTTGTAATTTAGGTGTAATGTTACCAAGTACTGTAGATTATTTACAAAGTCAATTTTTGACAAAATCGAATTAATGTTGCCAAATCATCACAGATGCAATATTTCTTGGTAAAAAAATAATGGAGATACTGTAATCAATTAATTATTAGCACAATGAATTGAAACATTACCAAATTGACAAAATGAGAATATTGGTTGCGATCATTAATTGAAAATTGTAATAAAAATTGTCAATTGAAATGTTGTAATAAATATTCTGACCAATTGATTTGATCCATAATTACAACAGACTAATAATAACTGGTATAAAATAGGAAACTATTATATTGATGAATAAAATCAGTTTAGTCATAATAATAAGAATATTATGTGTAAAATTTATTTCGGAGTTGGTGAATAAAATTAATTTAGTCATGAATATCAACAAATAAAAAATTAATTAAATACAAAAATTACATTTTGGTGAAAATTAGAATGACCAGGTTTTGACATGTGGCAAAGTCCAACATGACAAACTCTATTTTATATAATATCAAGATTATCAAAACCGGATCGACACTCGAACCTGGCAGTGTAGACGTTCAAGGTTCAAAGGTCGGACTGGTCAAACTGGCCTGACTGAAATGAATTAAATTATATTTTTAAAATTTTTAATATAACATATAAAGCACTAATAAACAAAAAATAACATAATATTCATAACATCACAACATAAAAAATTAAACTCTGCTTAAAATATTATAAGTCAACATATAACTTGCAAAAATTACATATTAAACTAAAACAAATATGTTATAATAACATTTTAATATTCAATAATCACAAATACTGTAATGTAAGTACTCTCATAATAATATTAATATATAAATTAATTTTAAATTTTATTATAATATTTAATTTAATCCATCGACGTGAAAAAAATGGATAAAAAATCTCTTATGTATCAAAAATAATGTAATTTATCATTTTTTAAAAAAAATAAAAAAATGATTTTTTTTAAGAACCGGCCGGTTCCCGATTTTGCCCGGTTTTTTCCCGATTTTCCCGGTTTTGGCCGTTTTTTACCGGTTTTCCGGTTTTTAAGCCGGTTCTTGTGCAGTCCGGTTTTGAGGTTCAATCAGACCGGACAGGGGTCCGATTTCCGGTCCAACCGGTCGGACCGGCCGATCCGGTCCGGTTTTGACAACTATGTATAATATAGTAGATATCATACTATATTAACTGAAGTGTTGACGTGTTTGACTAATTAGCTCATCAAATGACATTTGTGCAACTTAATACACATCATATATTGCCATTTGTGTCCCTCTTCACCTGCGGCTCACTCCCCCGTCGCCGATCA
Organism: Calophaca sinica; assembly: GCA_037113605.1. Classification (NCBI taxonomy): domain Eukaryota; kingdom Viridiplantae; phylum Streptophyta; class Magnoliopsida; order Fabales; family Fabaceae; genus Calophaca; species Calophaca sinica. The sequence goes on from CM073734.1 coordinate 77,415,563, forward strand.
CCACCTCCACCCCCTCACCTTCCTTCTCTCTTTACTTAGGAATTGCAATGGGTAATGGACTCAATAAATATCCGTAAATATTGCTTACGATGGGTGCATAATTACCCGCTTAATGGGTATGGGTAAAGTATAAATAATATCCGTAAATTTAGATGGGCAATGGTGCTGGTACAAGTACCTTAATACCTAACTCGCTACATATATCTCACACACACACATATATTTAATAACTTATTTACTTATATTATGTTATAATATTAAATTTAAAAATAAATTTAATCTCAACATAATATTAATATAAACTTGCAAGTTCATGAATTTGTTGTTCTGGAAGTTTATTGTAACATTGTGTCATGTTAAATAATCTTACTATGGTGTATTTTAATTTATTTGTTACATTTAATAACCTTACTATGGTGTATTTTAATTTAGTTAAATAATTTTGTTTGTAATATTGTCTGATTAGGTTTTGAAGATATTTAAGTATTTTTTCAATTGAATTTGAATTGTATTTTTAATCAATGATTTTTATTTATATATTAATTTTTCATAAGTGCAGGTAATAGGTAAGCTTACGTGTATGTAGGTACCCAGCAAGTCAAGGTACGCATATTAAAGTTGTTATCCATGTAGGTGTGAGTCCGAACACATGTAATTTTTAAAAATACGGGTATGGGGATGAATACAGCTGTAAGCTACACAAACCCTACTAATTGTCATCCCTACCTCTGTCAGTCACCACCCATACCCCTTCCTACTCCTTCCTCACCCTCCATTTTTTGTGAGTCAGAGCCCTAAACCACCGCCTAGGTAGATTGAACTTGATGGGCTTGATTTGAGAGCCACCCTACCTTCAACTGCCACTCATTTTTACCCTGCCACTCATTAATTAAATTCAACTCAAACAGGCAAAATGAGCATACATTTACATGATGTCAAGATTGAAATTTTATAACTTGGCACCCACACCATTTCTAGGATCCAACTTCCAACCCTTTCACTATTGATTTCACTTGTAACCAAAAATCATTATAGAAATCACAAAGTCATTAGGATAGACAAATAATAGAAATACACAGGGGAAAAAAGAGACCCATGAAATACACAGGAAACACACAAGGGGTTATCCGTGAGCCCCATGAATCACCTCCAACGAATCCTATGAGACTCGAGAGACTCAAACTGAAGCTTGTGAGCCCTTGCAACCACACCAAAGTCGCACCAACTGCCATAGCTTCTCGTGCAAGCACCACTTTCATACCCATCTAAAGCGCACTACTGCATCAAAGAACATGTTAGGGGTTAATCACTAGTGCGAAAATACACCTAAAAAATAGACTTATAATGCCAGTTTTGGGAATAACCGGCTTGAAAAGTGACGCGGTGGCATTTTTGAAATTAACGCATCACTTTTTACGTCGGTTGTTTCCAAAACCGGCGTTATAAGTGTGATCTCAGGTCGCATAAAAACATGTAAATTTTTTCACGCCAGTTGAATATAAAACCGCTGTTAAAGGTCTCAGGTTTTCACGCCGGTTTTAAATAAATGGCGTAATAAGTGTGAGTAAAAATAGCCAAACTTGTCATGCCGGTTTTTAAGAAAAATCACGGTTAAAATTAGAAGGTTGTCACGCCAGTTTTATTGATAACCACGGCGAAAAGTCTATCACTTATGTAGAAAGGTCTATTATTGATAACTATAGGCACAAGTGTATAAGCTAGCCTAGGGTTCCTTATTCTCTTAGGTCTCCTTTCTTCTCTTCTCTTTCTTCAATCTGATTCCCATGGCTATATACTCGATGAACACCGACGCCACCACTCCACCCTCCTTGAAATGCAAGTACAACGACCAACCACCACCCTTAAGACCTACTGGCTTTTCCGCCGCACCTCCCTCAGCTGCTCCCCCTCCCCTTTCCTACAACAGCATCCCTCCCTCCGCCGCCACCGAATTCGAACTCATCAAACAGCTCGCTCAAGAAGTCGTCGCCCGCCTCCTTAGCGGCGCAGGCGCTCCTCCCCCCGACATCACCAAGCGTACCAAATTCGACAATGGTGCTCCCACCCCTTACGATTCCACCGGTTAGGGTTTCACCCCTTAATTTTTTTTTGTGATTTTGATGATGTGATGTAGAAGAAGTTGCTCTTATGATGTGTATTGTGTTTTTAACAGGATGACTCTGGAGGTTCTAGTGTTGTTACTCGGCGAGTGACAGGACAAGCTGGTTCTGATGAGTTTGTGATGAAGATCCCAAATAACAAGGTGGGCAAAGGAGTTAAGTAAAAACGCATGGTTATTTTGTTATGTATTGAGTTTTCTTGGATTTATGTTATTTTGTTACGTATTCAGGTTGGCCTTATAATTGGTAAAGGAGGAGAGACGATAAAGAATATGCAAGCTTCAACTGGACCAAGAATTCAGGTTTTTCCTCTTAAGTGGTTTATGTCTTCAATTTGTTGTGCTAAGTCATTTTTTTTTTGAGTTTACCATAACTTTGTGATTATTTCTAATATTATTTGACTACGACAATGGCTGGAAGTGAAGATTTGAAGTTCCCTTATATTATTGTTGTTCATAATGTGATGTGCATTCTTTCAGGTGATTCCTCTTCATCTTCCCCCAGGTGACCTATCCATATGTTCCTTTCTACTCCGTTTCTATAAAAAAAAAAAGGGACTTACCACGCTGGTTTTGCGAAAAACCGGCTAGTTTTGCGAAAAATCGGCGTGATAAGTGACTTACTACAGCAGTTTTGAAAAAACCGGCGTGGTAAGTCTATTATATTATTTTTTTTCCGTTTTTTAATAACATTTCACGTCGGGTATGAAGAAAACCGGCGTAACAAGGGTCTTTTTACGTTGGTTATGCCTGGAGAATACACGCCGGATGAAAAATCGACATTAAAAGTCAATTTTAACCGGCATGGTAGGGGTATTATGCACTAGTGAATTGTGAACCCCATGAACCACCTCTGACAAATCCTACGAGACTCGTGAGACTCAAACTTAAGCTTGTGAGCCCTTGCAACCACACAAAGTTGCACCAATTATCATAGTTTCTCGTGCGAGAACCACCGTCATACTCATTGAACGTGCATTACTGCATCGAAGAACACATGTAACAGCCCAAATTTTTCATCCTTCAAGATTAGGATATGTCTTAGGGTATTAGAAGATGCTTATAGTTGCTTGGGATGGGTTTCATATGTTTTACCATTCCTTCAGCTGACTGAGTATCTAGATGTACCTTTATTCATATGCTTAGTTATTTCAGTTATCGTATTCCCCATTTTCGAACCTCTTAACAACTCAATTGGATTTAAGTCCCTTCAGTAAAGTTGTAGCTATATCTCTTATCTTTTAGTTGGCTTTAGTTCGACTCGATTTCGATACCTACAACTCTAGATATGCTCTCTGGAGTCAACACAACGCAAGCGTAACACCTAGGAATATTATAGTATTTTTCAACTGCATGTTTGATCCCGTTAGAGTCCGAATTTGGGTAAGCCTATTAGAGAGAAAATTGTAGTAAATTCTCTTATATTTCCAACGACACCAATAACGCCTCAATCGGACATCTGTAGCTCCAGATACGACCAAAACAGTGGCGCAGAGCGCCCAGACTCAGGCGCAGGGCGCCCAGACTGAAACTCGGGCGCCCAGGCCTCACAGAGAGCAGGCGCAGGGCGCCCATGGGATGCTGGCCTAGGGCGCCCACAACTGATAAGTGGCTGTGCGTTTTTTTGCGTTTTAACTCATTTTGGGCCGGTTCTGTGACCCCGTGTGACCCATTCTCGACCTGAGGAAGCAACCACGACCCCTAGACTTAACCTAGCCACTAAGCCTCAGTTCTAAAACCCTAAACATGATTAGGAGCTGCTCATAAGACCAATTAAAATAGAGAAAAGTTCTTCTTCCTCCCCTTTTTCCAATTTGATGCTGTCAAAGGCTCTGAACTCAAAACTACGCTAGGGAACTCGACTAGGGAGCATCGTTACTGTAATCCTTACAGCCTCATTGTGAGGAATAGAAAGTGGTAAGTCTTCTAATGATAACTTTGTCTTTAAGGTCAATGTTAGGGTTCTAAACTATGATTTTTCCATACTTGAACCCTTGCTCTGGTGTTTTTGCTGAAGAAAGCTTCACTAGGAAAGGAAAAGCTTGGTGTTCCCTCATACCATCCTAGGAATACGAAATTCACTTGAGGTAAGGGGTAGTTGTTCTCTTCTAGTGAGTGTATGGAACATGTGTGAACAATAGGGGTGTCCCAAGACCCCTATGCCTCGCGCGGTAACGAAAAACGAGCACTATCACCACCGTGATAGGAAGAAATTCGAACTCTTCAATTATTATTCTTGACTGGTGATATTTACTGTAACGTGATGTGATAATTTCATTGGATTGATGAATTTAGTGTGGTGATTGAGTCTTGATTGTTTACATGCTTGTTACTCTTGACTATTCTTTTATTGTTCAGAGGGGTGAAAATCTTGGTTGTTGCCGACTTTAAATTGCTAATTTATGAACTCCTACAAGAATTGATGATATGCTATATTAATTGTGTTGTGTGTCTTGGTACTGATATGGTCAGTATTTAAAAGTATTGAATTGCCTAAACCACTAGTGTTGTTGCAAGAATTAGCGATGATGATGTTTTAAAAACAGAATGCTGGAGAGGTTAAAATGGAATAAAAGGTGAATCAAGTTAGGATTAATTATTTATAATAATTGACATATGAATAAACCATGCCTTGATAGAGACTTTGAAGTTTTAACAAGAGAATTGAGGGTCAACGGTAGGGATAAGTTAAGTTGTGCAGAAATTGTTTGCTACCAAATGATAGGGTAAGGAATTTAAATAGCTAAAGAGTAAGTTTTAGACTCTATGACTGTGTAATCACTAAGTATGGATCAAAGAACTCTAGACCATGTTCAACTAAGTTCTGAGGGACGTAATGGTGAGGCATTAGATCCCCGAACGGGTATGAACCCTCTGTGTGCGAATTGGATGACAGTGGCAGGGCGCCAGGCGCCCACGATCTCAGGCGCCAGGCGCCCAGTGACAGCCTGCACTCTTGTTGTTTCGTCGTGTTCCCTTAGGGTTTCATAATTAGGTTGATATTGTAAAGCCTAAGTAGGATGTCTAAAGTTCATTTATGATGCCTAAGGATTTATTAGTGTGATAATTTGATAGAACTAATCTTTCTATTCCAAAGCTTCACTTGGATGTCATGTGCTTAATCGAAGTTGCTAAGAACATTGAATGTTTATGTTATTGGTTGAAGGCACTGGCTGACTTATGAATTTGTGTTCTGTTGTTGTTGTTGTTGCTACTCTATCGAAGATATTGCGATAGAGGATATTATGGTTAGACACCGCATTTGGTCATGTTCATGCATCCTGGTGTCGGCATTGTTGTTGTTGTTGTTAGTAGGGCGTATCGGGCAAGGTATCCCGTGATCGGCGAGGTTTCCTGGCCCTACGGTTAATGGGGCGAATCGGGCAAGGTATCCCGTGACGGCGTGGTATCCCACCCTGTTGTTATTGGGACATTACGGACATGGTATTAAAGCGGGCAAGGTATCCCGGCCTCGTTATAATTGGATCCACATGCATATAGTTATGGTCCTAGAAATACATCATTTTACATGATAACATGCCTGGTTGTTTAGTTTTGGGTGGTGTACTTTAATGTTGTGGTTGATGTTGTGGCATGTGATATTTAATTGTTGTGGTAACATCTTTATGTCGTGGTTGATGTTGTAGTACTGGTGATTAGATGCTTTCATTGGAATTGTTGTATATTGCACATTGTTCATTAATTTCCTACACTGTATACACTATTTGAGGTTATGATGACTAACCCCTCTTGTGGCTATGCATATCCCACCGGGTATGTGTAGATGTTGAGACTGCAGGTGTTGAGGATGTGAATGCCGGCGAGTAATCACGATAGCTCGTTGGGATAGATAGAAGACTTGTGTTTACTTGTTTAAGTCTTTGTATTTTCTTTGGTGTAATAGTTAGGGGAAGAGCTCTGAATTATTGTGACCTCGGGAACCTTGGTTTTACTTCCTTTTGATGATTCCCCTCCTTTACTAAGTTTGTTTTCCGCAAGTTGAGAGTGACAGCCTTGCCTTATTTGAAATGAAAAGCTTTTACTTGGATCAAAATTTTATTTTGTGTTCTTTTCTTTTCACGTTGTTATAATGACATGATGGGGTAGTGGGTGTCACAACACACATCAGCATCACCGACGGGCTCAATTTGATATCTATTTGGTATTTCAAATTCCATGGCTCAATTCGTCATCCCATTGCATCGTTGTGGCCCTTTTTTTTTGTTATCTATTTGGTATTTCAAATTCTATGGCTCAATTTAAGCCCTTATTTTGGTTAAGGATGAATTGTGTTGAGGGAGGTGTAGTGGTATGAAGGGGGGAAGGAAAGGAGGTGGGGGTGGGGGTCGTGGAAAGGGATGTAACACCCCGCCGAGACAGGGCGTCACTTTATCCTGACCTCAGCAACAATACATTTTCAATCCAATATCAAAGTATGCAACAGGACACACTGGCCGTGATGCAATACTGCTTCCCAGGCTTTAAGTTCTTAAACTTCTTATTCATCTGCTATTCATCATCATATAATATAGAAAACACAGAAAACGAAGGGGTAAGACACTCATCAATCACCATCAAGTAGGAAAACAACATAGTAGATATACTGTGACCATGTACAGTCACTACAACAAACTTTGAGAATAGTGGCGGTCAAAGGTCTAGTTTAGTGGCGGTTTCAACCGCCACAATAAAATTCGCTGGCAGTTCAACAAGGGCCACTAAAATTGGCGCCACAAGTCCACACAGCGTCGTTTTGAGGCAACCGCCGGTACAACCGCCAGTAACTTTAGTGGCGGTTTCAACCGCCTTTAAGTGTTTTACTTAGCGTCGGTTTCAACCGCCACACAACCCATCCTCCATTTATGTTAAACCGCCACTAAGTTAAACCCTTATTTATTTTTTGTTTTTTTGGTATTTCATTTACAGCTTGCCTGATTAGTAGTTTATTGCATACTAATGACTTTTCAAAAGTTTTATTGGTATTTCGCCACTATTTTGCTAGCTCTCTTGATCAAAGCCACACTAACCCTTCTTATATATAAAAAATTCTTATTTTATTGGCTCCCAAATGGATAACTTTTTTTTTTTTACCAAAATGGATCATATACCTTGAAAGTTTTCAATCACATTTCTAATCTGTATAAATGAAGTCTAATAATTAGAGAAAAGAAAAAAAGAGCTACTTAAACATGTTTGTTTCAACATGTTTCCTTGTCATATAAAAAAACAAAGGGATAAAAGTTGCCCAATTGCTAAATTTCTGCAGTAATAAAAGTTCTTACATGATAGATAATTGAAGAAGACATATCAATAATAACAAAAAACATAAAGTACCACTTGCCACTATATTAAATCCTGCAAGACCTAAAGATATATAATCTACTAATTGAAGTGCCTCCACCCCCAAAAAAGAGAGTCAAATGGAAAGGAGTTAAAACAAGTTTCCTACATAATATATCATCAAAAGAAAACCTCCATTTACGATGCACCTAAACCTACAGGATCAGATATTGATTGATGCAAAGGACTAACAAAAAACAGAATGGACAACAGCAACAGCTTTTCTTTTCTCTAGCAATCCCATTTGAACCTCAAAAGCCTTCAAATTGACACAATCAAACCTGCAACAAAAGAATTGTTAACTGGGGCAAATACTATGAAGAATGCAATATTGAAATAGAAAAACAAGAAAAATAAAAGTTCATTATAGTCCATGACGTAGAGAGTTTCACACAATATATGCCCACTACACCAGGTTATACCAAACCATATACAGAAACACAAATTCTGCAGTCTCTATAAAGAAATTAGCCAACAAATCATAACATAATACCAAATATATACCATTCAGAACATGTATCATTGCAGCTACAAAATGTTAATAAAGGCAGAATCATATTAATTAGTTAAACATATAATATTTTATTTTAAACTATTGCCATGAATAACAAAACTAGAACTCCAGTTGTACAAACATATCAACACAGATATAACAATCATCATCATCAACATCGACACAATTGATACCACAGATACCACGCTCAGACTTCGAAGCACACGGTCATAGACCAAACCATACTGATACGTCATACTGACAATCCCGACCACACGGTCACAAATCACATCGTACTTTGATACCACAGTCTGACACAAGTCATCGGTCTTTCAGGCTCAATTACCAGCCTTACAGACCCAGACCACCGAACATTTCAGGCTCAATTACCAGCCTTACTGTCCCAGAGATTTCAGGTCCATTACCGACCCTACTGGCCCAATCCATCGCTGAATATTATGGGTCACTAACGCCCTACTCCCTAGACCGATCATCAGTCTTAGGGCACCGAATAGGATAAGTTGGTTGTCCCGGGAACACATCCTGATACGCTACCATCTCCGATTATCGGTTATGGCATCCCATACTACCATATCCAATTACTGGAGTAAGGTATCGTCCCATGCACTAGGACGACATTCCCATAACAGGAATGACCAAGATTGTCCACCTGACAGACGTGGAGTCCTGTAGATTCTTCCGGATGACCGAGTACACATACCCTCAAGGCCACCGACTAACTCCAAACTACTTCGTACCTTGGGTCCACGGACGTGGAGAGACTCGTCGAAAAGACCGAGAACCATTCTCTTAAGGTCTTGGCCGAGAACCATTCTCTCAAGGCCACCGACTATCTCAACACCACTCCGTCTGTACCTCAGGTACACCAACCTCGGGTACACTGACCCGACTATCACTACTAACAACAGGGCACCGATGGTAATACTTGCTATTACTATCTAGGGATTCGCAAACCTTTAACTAGAGGGTGCCGCCCTTGACTCTAAGACCATGCATCCGACTCAAGACTCACATGCATCACACACAATTATCACATAGATATCAGCATGTTAATCACATTATCAACCATCCTTAATCAACATAAGGATCAACCCTATGTCGCTCAGGCGACCTACTACTGACATGTTATCAATTAGCACATCAACAGTCACACAATCATAAAGCATTCATATCAATCATCATCACATCAATCAAAATCCATCTATAGATTTCAATAGATCATTCCTATGGTTGACAGACCTCTGACAACTATAATCAGCAATCACAGGTCACAGCCCCTCTCCTGAGGTATTGCTGTTATCAACCCCTAGTAGGGCTAAGGAACCCTACACATGCTAACAATACTACTCTACTATCTATTTTCACTAGTGATTAAGGTATCTTCCCCCTTACCTGGCTTAGAAAACTGCTGCCGCTCGCGTCCCGTCCCCGCGTCCCTGCGCCTCCCAAGCTCCTCCATGCCCTCCCAAAGGATCTTTTGGAAGAAGTGAGGAGAATGGAAGGTGAAGGGTGGTATTTATAGCCATTTTGGGTCCATCGCGTCGCGATGGTCGTCAGGCATAAATTATGTCGTGTCGCGAGCTGGGACACGTGTCACGCATCAGACGAGCGTAATCACCGACTTAACCACCGACTTATGTCGCGTCGCGACGGTTTCCTTGGTTTCCTCTGTCGTGTCGCAAGGGATCACTTCCAGAAAATTCTAGTTTCGTCCGCCCTAGAGAGTTCTAGGGTATTCTTTGCCCTTATAGGCTATTCTAGGCCACTCTAGAACATTCTAGGCTTTTCTAGAAGCTTCTAGACTATTCTTGATGATTTCTATCTTTTTATAGGGTTTCTGGGTCTCATTTAAGTCCATTTTTTTTCTAATTAAGGTTTTTAACACTCGTTCATCACCTAATTACTGATTTAATTATTCTTCTAGTATTGTTTAAAACCAGGATGTCATAGTGCAGGGAGTAGGAGGCTATGTGGTTTGCCAAGGGGAGAAAGGTGGGGGTCATGGAAGGGATGGAGGGATCAGGGGGAATGGCGTAGTGGCATCGACAAGGGGTGGGAATGGTGGACGAGGTAAAGGGATGGGTGGGGGACAACAATGAGGGAGAATGGATAGGGTGAGTTAGATGGGTAAATCATGTCATATAACATGTGTATTAAGTTTTACATGTGATGTCTAATGAGTTGGAAGTTTGTCACCTATGTTATTGCTTTAGTTAACAAAGTATACATGTGTACTAAGTATAACATTTGTTGAATCGACACCATTCAGACCAACGCCACAGTCGTGAGGACGAGAAGAACTGTGAGTTTTTGGTTCTGGGAGGTGATAACACCAATATTGCATCATTTTTATAAGGATATTAGAATGTGATTTGGATAATTATTGAATATTATAAATTGAAATTCACTCTTTTTTAATCTAAATTGTGCAGAAATGAAAAATTAGGCAATATGATGGTCAAATACAAATTTGGGCTTGAAATAGGCCCAGAATTCTAAGCACGATCTTCGCATAATATAATGAAGCATGTCCATGCTTACCTGAAGTAGCAATTAGCCACGAATGTGCCTCATGCGCGTCCATGTGCTCCCCGAATAGCTGGATAGTATTTTAATCATATCTGGAGCTGTAGTTATCGGATTAAGGCGTTCTTGGTAGCGTTGAAAAACTAAGAGAATTTCCTACAACTTTGTCACAAATTGGATGGACTCTAACATGAAGCACAACCTCTTCATCATGAAGCACGGCTGTGCTCAACCAAAAATATCAGAAAATCATGTCGGCAAGGTCGGTGACGCGTAAACAGGCTGTAAAGGGTGCACGACCTTGGAGCACGGCCGCGCTGAATCCAAATTTTTGCCTATAAAATGAATGCTCATCAGAACATTTGGAGGTCCACCGAGATTGATTCTCTCCCAATTCTCTTCTTTTCTTGTTACCTTCTAGTCTTACTTTGTTTGTTTTCTTATATTATGTTGTGTAACTAATCTCGTCACTGAGGTGATGGGGGATCTTTTACTTTATCTGCGGTATTTTATAGTTTAAAATATGAGTGTTTAAATCCTTTTGATTAAATTATTCCTGGGGATATTTCTTTAATAAAAGAATTAGCTACTCTTTACACAGTTAATTAAGTGTGTGGCGATCGTACCTTTAATTAGTTAACGGAATTCTAGGGATAATTGAATCTGCATGTTCTGCCGGATCAAGGATTGCGTGTTCATTTCTAGTCAGTTATTGAATTGGTAAATCTATTGATGCTTTATGCTCTTTCTATTTACTTGCTTTGAATGATCAAACAAAGTAATAAATTAGGAGAAAGATTGTTAACATTGCATGATCATTGGGTGTTAACAGCTTTTGAATAGATGATTGGTAATCAGTAAGAATTGTTACTCATGTTATAAATTAATCAAATACACAAATATAAGTATTAGTGAACCCATTACCTTAGTGCTTTTATTATCTAATTCCTTTCTTAAATATTTTATAATTTCTTTTCTACTTTTTTTTATGTACTCTTTGTTTAATGTTCACCTCGATCCATTTGTCTAAATAACAAATTGATCTAAGTAGAGTAGTAATCATTCCAATTCCCTGTGGAGACGATAATCTTTTATACTATAACTTGACGAGATCGTATACTTGCGATTTTGACGCAACAAATTTTTGGTGCCGTTGCCGGGAAATTGTTAATGACATTGATCGAAATGATTAATTGTTAATTTAGACGCTTTTTGTAATTATTTTCCTCTTTCTTATTTTATGTTATTTTTTTCTTTTATTTTTTTCTTTCTTGTCATTTTAATTTTATTATCACCTCCTATATGGATGGTTTTACCTCCTACATGGACGGTTAGCTTTTATTTTTATATTTTGTCTCCTGGTTGGAAGACTAGATTTTATTTTGTGTAGCGTCTCCTGGTTGGAAGACTAGATTTTCTTACTATTTTATTACTTAAACTTATTATTTAGCGTCTCCTGGTTGGAAGACTGGATTATTTTTCTTTCTTTTAATTTTTCTTTTCTTCTCTTTTAAAAAAATATGGATTCTCTTTTCTTTTGTGAATGTTGTGGTATTTTAACAAACACTACAGATGCAAGTCACAAATCCTTAGAGAATAAAATATTAGTTTTGACTCAATTGATAAACCAAAAAGAAAGAGAGACCACATTGCTTAATCAACTAGAGCCTAAAGATGAAATCATCATTTCTGAGGATGATGAGAAGTTAATTGAAGGTACTGAGTCCGACATTTGGTCTCAGACAGAGTCTGGCATTCAGACCATGCTTAACATTTGGCCTGAGAATGAGTATGACACTTGGCCTAAGATTGAATCTGACACTTGGTCTGAGACTGAGTCTGACATTTGGCCTAACACCGAGTCTGATACTTGGCCTGAGACTCACTCTGAAACTTGGTCTAAGCCAGAGGTTGAACCTAAGCATGACGCACAACCATCCTTAGAAAAGATCAAAGTTCTTGCAGAAGAGAATGATTCTAAGGAAAGCGAGAAAAACCTCCCAGTACTTAATGAAGAGCAAGAGATGAAAACCCCAATTACTTTGGGATAGACTCTTGTAGTAAATATTGGCGAGGCAGCCATTGAGGTTCACAAAGGAAAGGTAACTATTAAATCTGGTAAGAAAGAGGCTATTTCACAATCTTAACTTACAGGATCCTAATATGTTAGTGGGGGATGTTAAAGTAAAAATTGTATCACTCCATGATAACCCTCCCCCACAAAGAAAGAGGTCAAACAACTTGAACCACATGGTCAAGAAATGGCGAAAAGGGAATGCGCTAAATGCAAAATTCACTCTTGGAGAACCTGCTGGTTGACCACTTCTAAGCAATCTGTCAAGCACACGACATTAAATAAAGCGTTTCGTAGGAGGCAACCTATGTTTATATTATTTCAGTTTATTTTATTTTATTTTATGTTCACTATTTTATTTTGTCGACAGTTCTATCTTCACTTACTTTATCTTGACAAACTGTCGTTTTGGGAATAAATTTGCCTATTGAACCCCCTCCAGAATATGCTCGTGAAATTTTCTACAGGGGTGTCCCTTTTTACTCTTTACTTTTTAGCACTTGATTTTTTTGTTATATCTTTATGTGCTTATGCTGTGATTACTAGCATTGAGTACAATGTTAGAAATAAGTGTGGGAGGGAGTTAACCACTTGATTTTTGGTTATTACTATTTTAAAACAAATTAAAGCTACTAATTTTGGGGCAAAAAACTTGAACTTTTTCAGACAGCTTTTAATGTTTGTTGAGATGATATAAATTTCTGAAAACTGAAAATTAGAGATGAGCCATTGATTGAAAATTTTCCCTAAAATAGCTTCTAAAAGTGAGGATTTGAGCATAATTTGGGTTTGCGCATTGTTGCAAGATTATTATAACCCTATTCTTCATGAGAGTTGTTTTCATTTTTATATTGTGTTCTAGAACTTGACATGTAATCATTCAAAGCGAAACTAATTTATAGAATTTTTGGAAAATGATTGGGGCATTTAAGATTTGTTTCTAGCCTGCTACACTTTGCGATTAAATTTCACCACTTAGTTGACCACTTTGAGCTATAAAAAGAAGTTTTATTCTATACCCTCTGATTTGATTGAAAAAAATGATAGATTCGGGTACCCTTTTTTTATTAAAATGGAGCAGCTTGGTTTTGGCGACAGATATATATTCAATGGAAATATGATAAGGCAAAGACTTATTCCTCAAAAAAAAAAAGATATTTGTAATGAGGAACTCTGATAAACAAGGAAAATGTGAAAGAAAAAAAAAAAGTTTGGTGCTCTGTTTAAAAATGATTATACATCTGAAGCTCCATTTTTTTCAAAAGGGTAGTTGCTCGAATTTAATTAATTATTATAGCCCCTTGAAATATCTTTTTTTTTTTTAATTTTCATACCTTAAATTTTCACCTCTGGCCTCATTACAACTTTATAAAAATCCTCTTGATTTCAAAAATTGTCTATAAATTGTTAGTCGAGTCTTGGTCTATCGTCAAGCTTATGGTAATGCTTTGTCTATGAAAAATTTGTCTGAATTCTCCTTACCCATTGATACACTTGAGAGATTGAAAGGAAGTGACACATTCTTGGTTGGATTGATTTCAAAGGTGCTTATTTTTCTAAATTATCCAAATCAAGTGAAAAATATTTCTCTCAGAGATAAAAAACTGTCTTTCAAAAACATTTGCTCTGCCCCATTAATTGGTCCGCTATCATTGATAAAAAAAAATTTGGGAAATCAAAAACCAATTACTTTGCTTGAGGGCAAGCAAAGCTCAAGTGTGGGGGAATCGATAACACCAATATTGCATCATTTTTATAAGGATATTAGAATGTGATTTGAATAATTATTGAATATTATCAATTGAAATTCACTCTCTTTTAATCTAAATTGTGCAGAAATAGAAAATTAGGCAATATGGTGGTCAAATACAAATTTGGGCTTGAAATAGACCCAGAATGCTAAGCACGGCCTTCACATAATATAATGAAGCATGTCTGTGCTTACCTGAAGCAGCAATTAGCCACGAATGTGCCTCATGCGCGTCCATATGCTCCCCGAATAGCTGGATAGTATTTTAATCATATCTGGAGCTGTAGTTATCGGATTAAGGCGTTCTTGGTAGTGTTGGAAAGCTAAGAGAATTTCCTACAACTTTGTCACAAATTGGATGGACTCTAACATGAAGCACAATCTCTTCATCATGAAGCACGGCTGTGCTCAACCAAAAATATCAGAAAATCATGTCGGCAAGGTCGGTGACGCGTAAACAGGTTGTAAAGGGTGCACGGCCTTGGAGCACGGGCGCGCTGAATCCAAATTTTTGCCTATAAAATGAATGCTCATCAAAACATTTGAAGGTCCACCGAGATTGATTCTCTCCCAATTCTCTTCTTCTCTTGTTACCTTCTAGTCTTACTTTGTTTGTTTTCTTATATTATGTTGTGTAACTAATCTCGTCACTGAGGTGATGGGGGATCTTTTACTTTATCTGCGGTATTTTTATAGTTTATAATATGAGTGTTTAAATCCTTTTGATTAAACTATTCCTGGGGATATTTCTTTAATAAAAGAATTAGCTACTCTTTACACAGTTAATTAAGTGTGTGGCGATCGTACCTTTAATTAGTTAACGGAATTCTAGGGATAATTGAATCTGCATGTTCTGCTGGATCAAGGATTGCGTTTTCATTTCCAGTCAGTTATTGAATTGGTAAATCTATTAATGCTTTATGCTCTTTCTATTTACTTGCTTTGAATGATCAAACAAAGTAATAAATTAGGAGAAAGATTGTTAACATTGCATGATCATTGGGTGTTAATAGCTTTTGAATAGATGATTGGTAATCAGTAAGAATTGTTACTCATGTTATAAATTAATCAAATACACAAATATAAGTATTAGTGAACCCATTACCTTAGTGCTTTTATTATCTAATTCTTTTCTTAAATATTTTATAATTTCTTTTCTACTTATTTTTATACACTCTTTGTTTAAAGTTCACCCCGAACTATTTGTCTAAATAACAAATTGATCTAAGTAGGCAGTAATCATTCCAACTCCCTATAGAGACAATAATATTTTATACTATAACTTGACGAGATCATATACTTGCGATTTTGACGAAACAGGAGGCGGTGTATATCATCATTGGAGCTTCAAGTGATTTTTACATACTGGTCTATCGTGGACAACCAAGGTGATCCACGCTAGAACCTGCATGTCTTAATAACGGACCATACACTTCCGCTCTGGTTTTCTTCTTTTTGTTTTCATTCGCTACTTTTTCTCATGTTTCAAACAGGAATGGAAGTCTACCCCGCCGTTGGTTTCAAATGAAGTACTCCATCCGTCCCTTAATATATGATCCTTTTATAAGACTCACAAGAGGGTCCTATATTAAGGGACGGATGGAGTATTATCAAATGGTTTTTTTATCGCCGCTATCAAGTTATGATGTAGCTATTAAAAGGTAAATTAAATTTATGTCGAGTCAAAAAAAATCATGAACTAATGCTATAATAACCAATTATAAGTGTTTTTACTCTCTGTAAAAAAAAAAGAGTTTGTACTCATGTATTGTTTTTTTTTATTTTGTTACAATGCAAACCATTTTTATCATCGTCTGTTTGTTTTAGATTTTGATGGAAGCAAACAGAAAAATTTGGCTTTTGAATAAATTTTTCCTTAAAGCAACTTCTCATTCCATCAAACTTGTATTGCGGAACCAAATTTCTTCATTTTGCTGTGATATAGAACTCTAAACCATATATTATTCAAAAAAAAAAGAAAAAAAAAAGAACCCTAAACCATATTATTATTTTTTAGTCCAATCATTTAAATGCGTACTTTTCAACTTTGCGTGGCCTTTTGCTAGAAAAGTCGCTTCATGTGTGCCTATATGTGGAATCAACTAAGTTTCAAGAAGTGTTGATAAAACCGAACCGCGGATTTTTCGGCAATTGATTCACTTTATTTAAGCTGCAGTCTGGTTGAACCGTTTTGAACCATTAATCGAACTGAGTTGAACCGTTTAAAATATTTTTTTTATTTAGTTTCCCCCAAATTTAATATTTATTTATTAGTCATATAATTCAACCGCAATTGAACCAAATAACAATGATTTAGAAGTCTTACCGGTTCGATATCAGGTTCAGTTTTAAAAGTATTGCTTTTCAAGTGCCTTCTAAAACACACTTGTATGCCGAGAAATTAACAAAGCAAGGGAGGAAAAACGAAAACCCTGTTACCTAAAAAAAAAAAAAAAAGGAAAACCCCACAAGAATGTGACAAAAATATCATAAAAAGGGAGAGACAAAAATATCTCCATTATCCAATGCTGTAGTAACCAATCATTTCGTTTAAGTATTTCTTGTTTTTTTTATATTCCAAAACATTTGTATTTAGTATTTTTATTTCTTACAATCAACTTTATTTAAATGCATATATATTTTTCAATTTTGTGTGACATTTTACTCGAAAAAACGTGGCTTCATGTGTGTCTCTGTGTACGTAGAATCAAAGAAGTTTCACATCTCAAGCAGCTCCTACAACATACGTGTATGTATGCGAATAAAGAAAAACGAAAACGCCACAATAATGTGACAAAAATATCCTAAAAAGGGAGGCAAAAATATCTCCCTTTCACTGTGCAAAAGCGAAAAGAAAAATATCTCCGTGCTATCTCTATTAATTAGTGATTGGTGGTAATTATTATTTACGTTTGGGTCCTAAGATATTTAGAAATATCTCTCGTGTGCTTCAAATATCGAACACTTTTTGACTTTTTGTACACGCTGAAATCAATTTTGAACTAAGTCGCCGGAGCTCTCGACCGCGCCGCCGCAGAAGATGTCGAAAACCACAACATCCGGCGGAAACTCTCCCTCTGACCACCTCGAGACGCCGACGCTAGACAGGGAGTCCCCGACGCTGCTCCAATCCATCTCGGAGCACGGCGGATATGCCTACGTGAGCATGGCGGCACTGGCGGCAGCCGGCGACATTCGGGCGGCAGAGGCGGCTCGGGAGATGGCGTGGGAGCAGCTGCACTCGGGGCCGTGGCATTCGGTGCTGCCGGTATGGCGCGACGCGTACTCGATGGCGTGCCTCCACGTGGCGAGGCACCACTACGGCAACGGCGAGTTCAAGGAGGCGCTTAGGGTTTTGGATATGGGGATCATCATGGGAGGAACGCTCCTCAGAAAGGATTTGGACTCTGCCGTTGATAAGGTTTCCGAAAAAGCAAGGATAGTTAGGGTTTCTGATAGAAGTTTCCAAAATTCTGGTAACTCCGAGCATCGACTCGTTGATCACGAATTTGATGTGTCTAAGGTGAGCTCCGTTTCTCATTTCTATTTTCTTGATCAATCCATGCGTAAATTGAATTTATGAGCATTGCTGTTGTTGTTACAACAGTATCTGGCATCTTAATGGTGAAGTTTCAGTAAATGTTGATATTTTTGGTTTTGAATGAAAATGTCAAAAATCCAAACTATGTGAATAAAACATGTCTCTCCCTGAAATATGATACAAGATTAAATACTCATATATTGGAATTTGATTTTTTCCCCCCTTTTAAGTCTATACTTGGATTGATGGAAAATGATGGAATGGAATAGAATCATAAGCAATTCTATTGATTGGATTGTTTAAAACAGGGTGGAATATGATGAAATGCATTCCATCCCATTTCATCCAATGCCCCACTTTTTCTTCAATTCCAAACAGTGAAATGGTAATTTTATTCCATTCTACTCCACTCCAATCCATTCCATTTCACTCTCCACTATATATCCAAATACAGCCGTAGGTTGCTCTATTATGCTTCTTTTTTTTGTGCTTGTGAAGTTGGACCTGAGTAAGATGATTATGTTGTGGCTGCATTTGTTGAATGGCCCTTATAACGTTTACTTTATAGCTGTTTACTCTGTAGGTGCTCCAACTTTTACCTGTTAAATCCCTTTCTTCTAAGCTTGTGGTGAAGAGATCTGAGCTGTCGTTGGAGAAGTTCCTCAAAGATCATTTCTTGTCTGGCTCCCCAGTTATCATCAGTGATTGTATGGCTCACTGGCCAGCCAAGACAAAATGGAATAATGTAGATTACTTGCTAAGAGTTGCTGGTGACCGCACAGTTCCGGTTGAGGTAATCACTCTAATCGATATATTTGTAATTAAAAAGTGTGGCACCTTCTCTTCTTTGAAGAACAAATGTAGAGTGGTGACGTTTTCAAAACCAGATGCATTTGTTTAGTTTCTTCCATTCACAGAGAAAAATGGATAGCTGCTTGACAATTTTTCTCCCTGAAACTTAGATCATTTGCATTGAACTTCTTTTTTTTTCTTTTGGTGCGAAGTTCATTTGCATTAAACTTAACTTGCCTAAATTAGCAATTACCAAACTGTAACTTAACTCACTCTTTCTTGTTAGTATTTTGGGAAAAGTATTGCGAGTGAAATTTAAGTGAAAAGCCTACATTGGATAGTTATTGACAAACACA
This sequence comes from Calophaca sinica, assembly GCA_037113605.1. NCBI lineage: Eukaryota > Viridiplantae > Streptophyta > Magnoliopsida > Fabales > Fabaceae > Calophaca > Calophaca sinica. The sequence goes on from CM073734.1 coordinate 77,434,575, forward strand.
AACTTGATACACTTTGATTCTATTGGCAATGTATCTATATTCTAATTATAATCTTGTCCCCTCCTTGTAAATAACTAAATATATTTCCTAAATTTATTTCTACATGCAACCAAAATTGGTCATCAACTCATCAACTACGAATCACTCACTTGGAACATACTTTAATGCAATTAATCTTTTGCATTGCATACTAATCCCTTTAAATATTTTTTATTTTATAGGCCTATAAATGCTAAATGTGAAAATCCTAGAAATTTTACCCTATCATGTATCTAACAAGTGAGAAAACAAATTCATTTAGTTGCAACAGTTGTTGCACCCAAATTCTGTGACAGTCCCTGGAAGATTCTGTTTTAGCCACTAAGTTGTTGAACTGAAATTGGAAATGGATGAGATAAAAGTTGAAAAGGTTCATGATTTGCATTATGTGAATATTCATTGCAGTACCTCGCATCTTGACCTTGTACATTAACTCTAGTTTTTTTGTATTTTTGTCCGGTTTACCTCATGTAAATTTTTTGTGATGGCAAGGTTGTTGTATTGTAGTTGTTTAGCAGTACACAGGAAATCCACACACAACACACGCACACCACAAAAAGGGAGAACTGGGAGGAGTGGATCTTTTTCATGTATTATATATTTTTTTTTATTTTTGGATAAATATTGGAAGAAAAGGGTAAGTGCATCATTCTTTGCAGGTCGGAAAGAACTATTTATGTGCAGAGTGGAAGCAAGAGCTAATTACATTTTCAGAGTTTCTTGAGCGGATAAGGTCCTATGGCTGTTCTCCTGGTGGCCCTACATATCTTGCTCAGCATCCATTATTTGATCAGGTATTTAAATTTTAGATTTATGTTGTCTCCAATTCCAACTTTTGCAGTTTTGACATGAAAGTTCAGGACTTGTTCTGCTCCTTTCAGTTACTGATACTATTGAATTGGCAGATAAATGAGCTTCGGAAAGATATCTTTATTCCTGACTATTGTTTTACTGGTGGAGGGGAGCTAAGATCTCTTAATGCTTGGTTTGGTCCAGCTGGAACTGTAACACCATTACACCATGATCCACATCATAACATACTAGCTCAGGTATTTCAGTTATATAGTTGGGTTGAACAATTGCAGAATAAAGCTGCCTTGGCAGCCTTGCCTCCCAAAAGAAAATCATTTCAGATACCACTTGCTGTTATGGCACTTGTCTTTTGAGCATGTGTAAGCAATAATTACTGAAATAAAGGAGGTATCATGAATCCAACTTCGAACAATACTATTACTGAGCCAGCTAATCCATTTGTACACTTTTTTATAGCTGGCAACCTGGCATGGCATAGTTGATGTACTTCCAGCTAGACAAAATGCGAAGTTCAGATTTTGTATGGCTTATTTACGAGAGACCTATAATATATGAGGATGACATTGTGGTTTATATAATATTCTAGTACTTTAAATTGCTTACAAAATGCTGCTTACGTTATTGGCACAGATATTGCCTCACCATATCATACAAAGGGTTTTTGTGCACTATGGAATAATCTATTTGACTGATATCATTGTCTTGTTTAATACTTCCAGGTTGTTGGGAAAAAATACATTAGGCTTTATCCAGCATCTTTGTCCGAGGAACTTTTCCCCTACTCAGATACCATGCTTAGCAATTCCAGCCAGGTATTTAGTTTTTGAACTGTATTATTGAAAATTTCCTGTGCAGTCTACTTATGCTTTTGCTTGGAAGAATACCACTATCACTGCATCCCATTTGAATGGCCAAAGAGCTCTAGAAGCATTTCATTAATGTAACTTTTTTTCTCTCTGTCTTGTCTTGTCTTCTTCTCCTTTTTGACTCTCCAATGTATGTATATAGGCTCTTAACTTTTATCACAAACCTAAAAGATTCCATCTGTTATGATATGAGAATATATTAGTCGTGATGAAAATAATTCTTATTCAAATTTAATACTAAACTAGCTGTTAACAGGATGTAGAGTTCAGAAGGACGTGACCATAGTATAAAGAACTTGTTTTTTCCCAATTTTACCTATACAATATATGGGGTATCGAATAGGTTCAAGCACGCAACTCTGCTCTGTTGCAAAGTGGAAAAACAATATATGGGGGTATTGATTGTGATTGGATATCCTAAAATTTTATGATGTGTTGATTAGGTGTTTGTTTCATTTGTATATATTGCTTTTGATATTTTGAAATCTCTATCTCATGTTGACACGACATTTGTGTTGTTTGAAGGTTGATTTAGATGACGTAGATGAAAAGAAGTTTCCTAAGGTGCAAGACTTGGAATTTGTAGACTGTATTTTAGAGGAAGGTGAAATGTTATATATCCCACCAAAATGGTGGCACTATGTGCGGTCTTTAACTACCAGTTTATCAGTTAGCTTTTGGTGGAGTGAGGGTGAAAGTTCAGCTGCGTCCTAATGTCGTATTCCTTTGATGTCTACGTTTCATTCATATAATGGTGAACACGAGAGCATATTTTAAGTTGCGTAGCTAATATCTGTGTGACGGGTCATTTTACATCCCAATGACAGAAGAATCCTCAATCATAAACATCATTTTCGGTACCTGCTGCCATCATGATAATATCTATATAAAAACGTTTGTATATTTGACTGGGACTCATGCCCCTCAATTATTGATCGTAAAGGTTGTGAATCCGCAGTCCCCAAGACTGGATTAATCTAATACTCTGTTTTTAGGGTTTAATATTACTCTCCATTTGTATTAAAAACAGTTAATCATATTAAATATCCAAGCTTTGGCTTACGCAGCAACGTTTCATCTGACTAGGTTGTTTCTAGTTTCTACAAGCGAATTTAAATACGAGATTAAGAACATTTGTCATGACAGAACAGGTGCGTAATTGCGTCTATAGTCTGCAGTATTAAGAATAATTTTATTTTGCTAATTTGGGACGGGGCTTCGAGTTGGATTGCCTCTTGTCACGAGAGGGACTAGAGAAAAGCAAAAGAAAATGGACAATGAAATAAACCATATTTTTTAAATGAAAATATAACATATTTCCTAGTTTTATTTAGGCTGTAGATTTATACCTGCAAAGAACTTTACACCTCAAGGCCTTATCTTGAACATAAAACCCCGGCATCACCATGATCTTAACTCTACTTGGACCTTGTGACCTGGGACACATATCTTCCATGTAGTGAGGATCAAAGGTTCTATTCTCTTCAACCCTTAAAATTCTCAATGGTGGGTTGAAAGAAAAGGCAAGCAAATGTAGCAACCACATGCACTTTGCAGCCACAAAGAAAGCTTGAAGGAGCTGCTCAGGCCAAGACCTTGTCCAGTTTAGAGTAGTGGTAATACAACTCATTTTCTGATCACAAAACTTGCTCAACTCTTCGCTGTAATACTTTGTTCCCTTTCTCAGTACCTCATTCCAGCTCAAATTCCTAAGGGCAACAAATGATGAGAATTGTGTGTGGCGATCTTCCTGTGGGTCTAGGAATTTTGGACAACCATTCTTTTGGAACAAACAATTCTCAAAGTCTTGGTAGAAAGACTCATTTATGAAGGCTTCAAAAAGGTATAGAACTGCTTTTGAGTGCTTGGAATTAAGAGACAGTTTATATGGTTGAAGAAGCAAGTTCAAATTTTCTGTCAAAGAATGATCAGTTTCTTCAATGTGGTTTATAAGGGTCTTACAGAACTGCTTCACTGATAATCTAGACTCTGATACCATCTGCAAGAATCCCTCTACCATTTCTTCCTCATTCACAGGCATCAAATTTTCTCCACTCCCTTCAAATGATTTTCCTCTCCGAGGAAGATTACCAAGTTGTTCACAAAGTTGAGAATCCCTTGCCTGCATTGCTTGCCTCAAAGCTTTCTTCAGCTCTTCACAGTAACTCTCTAAGTACTCCAACTTCTGTCTCAGCTCCCCCAATGAAGATTTCATCTCAGAAGCTTCCATTAAGGCCACATCTCTATTCTCATTTGCTTCTATCAGCTCTTTCTTCAATGCTTCAACTGACATTATTCCCAAGTCCTTAAGAACCTGAGAAACATCCTCAGATTCTACTCTATTTGGGGAACTCTCATTCCTTTGCTTCCTTTTTAACCTAGGAAACAACCATGAAATCACCCCCTTGCTTTTGGATTGTTGAGACTGAAAAGATGAGTGGGAATCTGTGACTGGGGCAACAATATTGGAGCTGTTGCTGTTCCTTGCATTCTCAAATTCACTAGTTATGATGGGAGGGTTACATTTATTGCAAGAGGACATGGACTTAAAATCCTCCAAACTGTTTCTGCTCTTACACTTGTAGTAGTCATTGGTAGGTGATGTTTGAAGAACAGTGATTTGATTTGCACATGAGCCTGTAACAGATTTGCTGTCATCAACCGGACACATGTGAGATTCTAGGTTGGCAAAACCACAAAGTAATCCCTTTCTTGAACTTGATTTCTCCTTGTAATCTGTTATAACTGTTTCTATGCTGTTTCCTCCTTCTAGACTGTTCTCATACCAACTTTCTGATATTGTTAGGCTTTTCAATTGGTTTTGATTGTACCCGAGAATTTGGTCATCTTCATAGCTCTGTCAATAAATTCTCAAATTTAGAAACTTTATTATCCATCAAAATTGAAGAGGAAAAAAAAAATGGGGGTGGGTGGGGTGGCGGAATTGTTGCAGCCACAAAAAAAATGATAGAAATTGGAGAAGAATTAGTCAACAAAAAGGAAGAATCTGATAATAAACATCATTAGGAATTTGCTACAGGATTCTGTTCAGATTTCAGACTTATTAAACCTTAAAATTTCCATGACAAGGAAACTAAAGGGGGGAAAAAGTTAAAAACTCTGATTAACGGTTGGTGTTTTTTAAGAGAATAAATTAAGATAAGGAAAGGGGAGCAACGATTAAAACTGTAACTGCAACAACAAAGACATCTACCTACTGAGCTATAAAGAATTAAGCAATTTCATGACATATTTAATTCAGGGTAGGAATTATCCATAAATTCAGGAGGTATGTTGGGTATGGTCCCTAGCATGATGAACAGTAACAATCACATTTTCATGTATAATCTAGCAACTGTGACTGTTACTTTGAACAAAATAACTGTGTTGAGATGAATTGGACATATTTTGAAGTACCAAATTCAGCAAGAGAAAAATAAACAAATTTAAAAACCAAAATTCAAGCATAAAAAAGAAATTCTTACAGGTGTGAAAAGAGGGTAATCTTGAGCAGAGAACTGAGAAACAGAGCGTGGAGCAGGGGAAGGAGAATGGAATCTTGCATTTGCAGGGATATTCCCTCGCATTAAAGCAGCATGAAGAGCTCTTAACTCCACCGCTTTGGCTATGGCAGCCTTAATTTCCTGCCTTGTAATTTCGTGGTTGCCATTGCTATTGTTGCTGTCTTTGAAAACCTGTGCTGAAGTAGCAGTTGGAGCCATGAAGCAGAACAGAGAAAAGAACAAAATGGAACATGTAAATTTCCAGAAGATAATATGTTCACTAGATAAAGTCCATTCTTTTTTTTTTATGGGCGAGAAGAACTAAGTGGGGTATTCAATTCAACGGTTGGATTTGATTTGAAGGCTATATCTAAATTTGAACCTTGGAGAACCAGAAAATGGAATGAGAGATAGAGAGAAGCAATTAAGTCCAATGAATTTTGTTTTTATTCTCATAGGAAATTTAATGGATTGAGGTGAGGGCATGTGATGATGTGAACAAGGCTGAAGAGAAAAGAGAAGAGAGAATGGAATTTTGACTCTTTCATATGTGTACATCATCAGCAGTGTGTAGCCACTTTACCAATATGTCCACATATTTCAAAAGTTACTATAACAACATTAGGTGGTGGTACCACTGTTTCACATGATTACTTTAGTACGAACATAAGTTCCATACCATGATGCCACTATGTTCCTCCACCATATCTGTGGTCAACTATTTCAGCTTTCAATTTGGAGATGTTGCTTTAATATTCATTGCTACTTCGTGTGTAATCATCACAGTTAATGGTATGTTTCCTTGTGGGACTTCCTTCACTTCACAAGGGCATTTTCTATTTTTATTTTTATTTTCATAATGAACATGTTCTTATGTTAAGTGATAAGATAATATATTAGATACCATCATGCTGCTTTCATGGATTTCGATTCCCTACAGCCAGAATTGACTGTAGGAAAGATCTCAGCCATACATTTTTTATCAATAGTTCATAATACTTATGACTATGTGAAATCTGCACCGTCCGATTTAGATCTAATAACGCTCGGTTCAGTGATTGGGTGAACTTAGGATTCCCTGACTGCAGGGAATCTGGGTCTTGCTTTCGTTCACCTCTTTTACGCGTATGGTTGTCCCTTCTCTTAAATCAAATGCTTAATGCACAAACTGTAGCATTAATAGATCCTGGAAGTTAAAAACTTAAACCTAAAAGGTCAGTGGGAATAATCACCTGCTTAAGCTTAATTGATGGATTTGAGCTCAAATTGGACAATTTCAAAAGCTTTTAACTTGCTTAATTGGAAAAGTAACTTTATTTTTTACTTTTGTAAATCACCAACCGTGCAATTATGTTGGGTGAGGTCAATATTCTCCAAATAAAAAATTTGAATATCAATAATATTGAGGCGTGAAAGGTGCAGTTTTCTTTGGCGAAAGAAAGAAAAATAACAAAAACCTTCCAAAAATGACACTTCACAGAACATTGAATCATATATACGAGACAGAGTGTCACAGTGGGGATCAAGTAGGTGTTGGGCAGCATTTTTTATTACAAAAATGGCCTTCACATGCCATATTTGAATACTAGTTTTCAAAGGGTATTTTCGAAAACGGAGAATCTTCAGACTTCAGTGGCATCCCTTTATATAACTTTACATAGTAATTCCATATAGGACAGTGGAATCGCTAGGAGGATTTTGATCCTAATAATATATGGTTTAAAACAATTATTAAATTATGGTATGTAAACAAAGTTGGCTTCACTTGTTTATCTTTTTAATTTTTAAATTTTTTTTTGGTGAAAACATATTTAAATGTCATGTAAGATACACCAGTTCAAGTGGCACTTTCTGTGTGAATGCAGTTAATTGTCCATAGTAAGGGTACAGTGCCTCTTGTAATCATGGACCACATCTGCATTAGCCTCCCAATATTGCGAAAGATTTATAAAATGTGGTGAAATGTTAGTTTAAAAAATGTATGAATGAATTCCAAATTAAAATAGACGTAGCTTAAAAAATTTATGAATGAATTCCAAATTAAAATGGTAACGATGTTCCCAAAATAAATGTCAAATGAAGGTGGATAAGCTCACAAAACAAAATAAAACAAATGAAGGTGGAGAGCCTGCAATAGGAGAATGACGCGCGATATGAGCCGTTAAATTGTGATTAGAGGGCTCACATCCCATCAGTTTTCAAAATACATCTCAAAATATAAATCGTCTTATTTCGATCCAAAGGTTGAGATCTATTAATACGTAAATGCGTGGAGTCCATTTCAAAAGGAACACGGATATTCAAGGGGGCAACTCAAGTGGTGAGTTGAAGGATGTTAAAGAGTTTGAGACTAGGAGGTTGAGGGTTCGATCTCTACTCCCACCACTAACAACGAGTAATTACTAATTTACTAACATTTGTTGTGTAAAAAAAAAGGAACACTGATACAGATAGCGCCACCTTTTTTTTTCGTTAAAAAACATACAACTCATATAGAAAGAAGGAAGAAGAGGAAGAGAAGGTGAACAGGGGGAGAGCTCCCTTAGGGTTCCATTATGACAAGCATAACAAAAGTCTTAACAATACAAAGCTAAAGATAGAATATATATTGGCATACTAAAAGACTAAACTACTCTTATTAACTAATATTATATAATATCCCTCCTCAAACTCATGATGCATTAACAGAAAGCATTGAAAGTTTGTCAGTCAAAAAATGAAAACGCTTAATAGAATGAGATTTGATGAACAAGGCAACAATCTGAATGGAGGAAGAGACAAAAGGCAAAGAAATGGTGCCATGTTGAAGATGATGGCGAGTGAGGCGACAATCAATCTCAATGTGTTTGGTGCGTTGATGAAAAACCGAGTTGTGGGCAATTTGAATAGCACTCTTGTTATCACAGTACATAGGAGTTGGTCCAGAAAGAGATACACCTATATCAGAAATCAACCAACACAACCAAACTGTTTCTGAAGTGATGTCTGCCATACCACGATACTCAGCTTCTGTAGAAGAGCGGGAAACAACTTCTTGCTCCTCCAAGAAATAAAAGAATCTCCTAGAAAAATACAAAACCCAGTGGTAAACCCAGTGGTAGACTTGCGATCAGTGGAGTCACCAGCCCAATCAGCATTAGAGTAAGCACGCAACTCCAAAGAAGAAGATGAGGAAAAGAGAAGACTCTGAAACTGAGTGCTCTGAAGATAATGAAGAATGCAAAGAACAGTTGCTCAATGCACTGTAGTAGGAGAAACAACAAACTGACTGACAACATGCACTGCATAAGCAATATCAGATCTAGTAATAGTAAGGTACACCAAGCTGTCAACTAGTGTGCGATACAAAGTGGGATCTGGTAGAGGAACACCATCAGATAAGACATATTTAACATTAAGCTCAATAGGGGTGTCAGCTGCTCGAGTATCAGAGAGACGAGTTTGTTCAAGAATGTTGCCAATATACTTAGATTGGGAGAGAAGATAACCTCTAGAAGAGTAGGCAACTTCAATCTCCAAGAAATAGCGAAGAGAACCTAAATCCTTTATCTCAAACAGCTTAGCCAACTGTAATTTCTACTCAGAAATACCATCAACATCATCCCCTGTAACAATCATGTCATCAACATATAAAGAGAGTATAACACGACCATGAGGAGTAGACTTGAGAAACAAAGCAGAGTCATGATCACTAGAATGGAAGCCGAAAGAGGCAATCACAGTGGAAAACTTTTCAAACCAAGCTCTAGGAGCTTGTTTAAGACCATAGAGAGCGTTCATTAACTTACAAACTTCCCCCTGATTATGAGAAACACCTGGTGGAGGAACCATGTAAACTTCTTCTTGAAGATCACCATTTAGGAATGCATTTTTAATATCTAACTGAGAAATATGCCATTGACGGACCGATGCAACTGCAATAAGAGTACGAATAGTAGTCACTTTGGCCACAAGAGCAAATGTTTCTTCATAATCCATGCCATATTCTTAAGAGAATCCTTTATCAACAAGACGAGCTTTGTAACGCTTAACTGACCCATCAGACTTGGTTTTGATCTTGTATACCTAATGAGACCCAATAGCACGTTTTCCTGGCGAAAGAGGTACTAAGTCCCAAGTATCTGTCTTGTGTAAAGCAGAAAGTTCCTCTGCCATAGCCTGCTGCCAAAGGGGATCAAGACTAGCCTCTTTATAGGAAGAAGGCTCAGACAAACTATGAATAGTGGTTAGGAAAGAAGCAAAAGATTTAGAATAAGTGGAGTAAACATAATCTGGTAATTAGTGGACTTACGATCACGTAGAGGATATCGAGGAGGAGGAGTAGCTGCAGGATCAACAACCACAGGAGGTTCTTGAGGGGCCATGGGGACGGAGGAAACATCTGGAGCTGTAGAAGTACTAGTGTCATCAACCCTGCAGTTCTCAAAATTAGAATCATCAACATCCATGGAAAAGGGATCAATACATGTGAGATCAGGCCTAGTGAGACCATGAGTGTTAGGAGGAATAGAGTAAAATGGTATGTGCTCAAGGAATACAACATGACGGGAAACATATAGTTTTTGACTTGAAGGGTCATAGCAACGATAGCCCTTCTGGCAATCCCCGTAACCAAGTAAAACACATATCGTAGAACGAGAAGACAATTTACTACATTCTACATGAGGGCAAAGGACAAAACAAGTGGAACCAAAGACTCTCAAGGACGAGTAATCAGAAATACAATCATATAATTTTTCAAAGGGAGACAAACATGATGTGACAGAGGATGGAATTCTATTAATGGCATGAACAGCAGTAAGAACAGTCTCACCCCAAAATTCACTTGGAGCAGAGGCAGACAAAAGAAGGGACCGAGTAGTTTCAACAATATGGCGATGTTTTCTTTCAGCAACGCCATTTTGTTCTGGGGTATCAGTACAAGAGGTTTGGTGCAAGGTCCCATCAGAAGCAAGTAACTCTGAGAATTTATTAGAGGTATACTCACCACCTAAATCATACCGAAAAACTTTATAACAGCATTATGTTGAGTTTTAACCAAAGCACGAAACATGTGATAAATACCAAAAAACTCATAAGGGTGCTTCATAAGATAAACCCAACAATAACGAGTACAATCATCAATGAAACACATAATATCTAGATCCACCCTTGGTAGGAACTAGTGATGGACCCCATACATCAGAATGAACTAAATCAAAAGGTGCATTAGAAACTGAAACACTTTTGCTAAAAGGCAAAGCAGAAAATTTAGCAAGTTTACAACCACAACAATCAGAAATATCATTTGTTTGTAACTTTCCTAAGGCACCAGTAGAAGCTAAATATTTCAAACGAGAAGAGGAAACATGTCCAAGACGAGAGTGCCACAAATAAAAACTAGAAGAAGATGAACTCATTCAAAAAGATGACAAGTCAACAGTAGAGGCTGCAACATCTGGTACTTTCAGCTCATCCAGAAAGTAAAGTCCCCCCTGCCTACGGCCTGTCCCAATCAGCCTCCCGAATCGTTGATCCTGCACATAACAATGAGTGGGAGAAAACAAAACTAAATTACCAGAATCACATAACTAACCAACAGAGTCAAGACTCAATGTGAGGTTAGGAGTGTAGTATACATTTGAAAGAGATAAGTTAGATGTAGAAATAGACCCAGTGCCTGCTAATGGCATGGGAGTGCCATCAGCAGTCATGACAGACATAGGTGAGACATGGTTTAAAGACACAAAAGAATTATAATCATATGACATATGGTGTACAGCTCCAGAATCAAGTATCCATAAGGGTGAAGATATACCTGATGGGCTAGGGGAAGGCAAACCTTTAAAGGAGGAGGCAGACATGGCATGTGGCTGAGTGGCAAGAAACTTTTGGAACTGCTCAGCAAGATCAGATACTTGAGGGGTCTCAGAAGAGGATACATGTCCAATACCAAGAGCATCTGGGAGAGGAGCAACAGCAGCAACATTTGATGAAGGGGCCTTGAAATTTCTTTGATTCGACTGATTTGAAGGAGGCCGCCATTGAGAGGACTGTGGTGATTTCCCTAATTTTGGACATTGTGCCTTCCAATGACCCTTCTCCTTACAATAGCTGCAGTAATCGGAACCAACCTTCCCATGAGGCTTGCCTTTTTTAAAAGGAGCAGCAAAGACAGATGGAATAGGAGTAGAGAGAATGCCTTTTTCAGAATGATATTGAGACTTGAGTTGAATTTCTTCAGCCAACAACTCATTAACCACTGAATCAACACTTGGGAGAGGATTACGGTGTAAGATAGTCCCACGAAGGCCTTCAAAATCATCACTAAGAGCCATCAGAAATTGAACCAAACGCTGCTCTTCCCTTCGATTAGTATAAGGTGTGAAGGCTTGTAATTCAGCAGATTCAGTAAGAGCCAATTGATCCCACAGATTTAACATAGCAGAATAAAATTCCTGAATACTAATATTGTTTTGTTGAAGAGTCCGAATATCAATCTCCAACTGATATTGTTTAGCAAAATTGGACTGTACATACAACCGTGTCAAGTGATCCCAAACAGCCTTAGCAGTGTCAAATTTAGCAAGTCACATGCCTATAGACTGTGAAACTGAGTTATTAATCCAAGTAATGATCTTCGAATTGTTAACTTCCCAATTTTCTAACTCCTTTTCATAGTTAGCTGCATCTTTTTCTTTATCTTTATCTGTCGGCTTAAGAGATGTGCCCTCAACATAGCTTCACATTCTTTTTCCTTTCAAATTTTTTTTCATTACATAGCTCCAATAGCAAAAGTTTTGTCCAATCAATTGCACACTAATCGATTGAAGAGAATCGTCTTTTTCAGTTGCCATCTCTACAAACAGCAGATACCCAAGAAACCAACATAACAAAAGCACAAATATCAGACCAACAGCAGACCAAATACCAGACCAACACAAGAGAAATCAAACAGAAGGGAGAAAAACAAATACCAGACCACTAAAGAACAGATACGCACCGGAAAAGAAGATCCACACCGAAATGGAACCATGCCTGAGTACCCAGAACCGCGATGAAGAAAACCGCGACGGAGAGAACCACGACAGGTCGAAAATCTGAACCACGACGGAGAGAAAAAAATAGAAATCGCAAAACGGGTCGCAAATCAGAATCACAAATCGCAAATCCGGTCAAACAGGAAAAAAAAATTCGAAAAGCTATGGATCAGTTCTTCCCAAAATCTTACTAGCTCTTTGATACCATGTTAAAAAACATACAACTCATATAGAAAGAAGGAAGAAGAGGAAGAGAAAGAGAAAAGGGGGAGAGCTCCCTTAGGGTTCTAATATGACAAGCATAACAAAAGTTTTAACAATACAAAGCTAAAGAGAGAATATATATATTGGCATACTAAAAGACTAAACTATCCTTATTAACTAATATTATCTAATATTTTTTTCCGTATAAGAATCACAATTTTGCAGAAATTAAGATAATATTTGATTGGAGGGGAAGAAATGGAAAGATTTATTTTAAATTTTGTATGTTTAGTTTAATTTTTTTGTATGTTCAGTAAGGTAGTGTTTGATTCAATTTTTTGGAGGCTTCTCTCCCTTCCTCTAAACCAAACACAGTTTCATATTAAATTAAATATCTCCCCTCCCTTCTCCTCCTCTCCCTCCTTCCATTAAAATTCCTAACCTCCCCCTCCCCTTCCCTCCCCTCGATTGAACCAAACATATCCTAAGATCCCTAGGCAAACCCCTACAAAATTTTGTTGTGTAAAAAAAAACCTACAAAATTTTGTAGGATTTGTTAAAGCACCACATGCAAAAGGTCTCTTAAAAGTGATAGCATAGGCACATGATGCCTGAATCAAATTCTGGTATAATTATCTATATTGGAAGCATAGAGCTCAAGCATACCAAAAAAGTTGAGTAACTTATACCAGCTTGTTTAGCCAACTCATTGTGACAAAGATGGATTTGGTTCTGACAACAGAAAGGATGAAGTGATAGTCAATCTCTTTTTCCTTCCCATCAAACAGAAAACACGATTCTTTCTATATATTTCTAATGATGAAGAGAGAAAAGAATCCTCTTAAAAAAAGAGTAAGACAGAAAATAACAAAAAAAGAGAGATTCAATCGAACAAAGCTATGTAATCCATTAACATAATTGGTGCTTAATTTACACCAACTAGACGCCAAATGCCTATTCTTTCAATATCATAATATTTTATTTCTTTTTGTAATCAAACTGCTCATTTCATTATTTGTCTAATTGTAACTAATGCTTTTTTAGTCACTACTTACACAGGTCCGAAGTGTGTCTTCCTCGGTAATATACTGCTTCATGATAATAGCAAATATTGGAGAGGAGAATACAATTATACAACTGCAAATTTCAAGGGGAAAAAAAACTGCAAAATGCAAATTTCAAGAAATTCTGTATTTATTTCTCTATCAAATGGGGCCATATATATTAATAAGATACATCAAATTATTCCTTCCGTTATTTTTTATAAACCTCTTTTAGGGAAAAAAATTGTAACTAATTATAAGCTTATTTTTAAATTAAAAGATTCATTAATTCTTTTCAAATTAAAAGATTCATCAATTTTTTTTCTTCTTCAAAAGTACCCCTAATTAATACAAAATCCAAGACATACATTAATTAATTAAAAGTATGATTTATAATAAATAAAAGATAAATTTGTAAACTCATACACATTATAGACTAATTTAATTATGCTAATTACTTTTTTTAATATGCGTTTTTTTGTTTAAAAAGGCTTATAAAAAGTAACGGAGGGAGTAATATGAATTAATCATGGTGTAAGGTGTAACTCATGAAACGTATCTTTATCAATTCTTTCTATAATTGACTTCATTGGCAAGGGGGATAGGGGACAACAAAGGTCTCTAACAACGACTTGAATGAGGGAAGCTCTTTGTCGACCCATGCTAATCAATTCAAATATCCTTTAACTTCTTTTGATAATTTAAATCATGCAGACAACTTTGGTTTACAATCATAGCCTTTACATGTTTGGGTTATAAAGGGAAAAACACACTATGCAAAATCGCAGACAAATAAATATGGGACCGCTAAGGTTATCGTTTGCCGCATGCTCACACACAACCATTAGACAAATGTCACATTGCACTAGGAATGGCCATTTAGCATTATATCAAAACAAATTCCATTAAAATCTTGTTGTAAAATATTTTTTGTTTCCTAGTCCTCCCCTCCACACAGAATATAAGCATGTACCTCCGTTCTAGCTTTGTATGCGTGAGAATTACTTCTCTTTCATTGTCACTCACAATCACAGCCTAGCCTGAAAGAAACTAGTGATATACTATCATTTTTGTGTCTCTTTCCGGATACCCCGAGGAATAAAATAGGAAATTGTAAGAAAACAACCAAACCAAGTACAAGCAACACTACAACAAGCGTGGTTCTCTACTTACTTAGGATGAAATGAAATGAAATGACAACACTACTTCACCTCACCTTTTATATATGGGTGATTAATAAAATTCTAACTACAAGACAGAGACAAAGAATTGGTCTTATAGCCTAACCAATGTATTGTCTTGTGGCATTTTATCGAGTTGTAGGCGTCTAATTAGGACTCAATGGGTGGCAAATTAAAACTGACATCCAAAACAACTTCCATCAAGACTAGCGGTGTTCGTGGGACAAATTAGTACGAGTTACGCTTGTCTTTCACTCAATCTTAAATTTTGAACGGGCCAAATGTTTAGACCAATCTAAAAAATTCCAATGATATACAGATTTAATTAAGATCAAGTTTAAGTATGCCGGGACCGGAAATAACATGATTCATAAGTCAAATAAATTTTGAAAATTTGTGACAGCTTGTAACTTAATGATACGCAAAAGCAGCTATAGTCAATTATCAAATTTGCACGATTCAGCTTCAGGTAATTCCAGCAATTATATGACTAAGTTGTGTAAGATCATTAAAAAAAATATTTTTCCATTTGATTGAATTGGACTCAATACAACTACTGTACAAGTATACCAAAAACATCCGTTCAAGAGAATAGGACACTAGGACTCATCTATAAATTAAGATGAAGAACATACATTTAAATTGTCACTACCCTATACACCCAAAAAAAAAATTGTCACTACCCTAGAAAAATTTGCCAATGCTTGGGGACTAATCTTCACCTTTGCTGGAGTTGTGTCTTTGGGAAATCACAAGCAAAGATGTTTCCTGAAACCAATAATCAATTGACCTTAGGCACAAGACAGCAAATCAAGTTGGGAAATATTGTCATCCACATTCGTCTGTTACAAGTTTGAATGTAATTTTAATTTCGATTAGTACATGCAAAGGTAAGCCGGTGTGAATGGCCACATTGGCAAAAATAAGAAAAATCCAAGAGAAATTATATTCAGGCATAAAAAATGACACACAAAGCTTATAAATAGGGCACAAAAAATTAACAGACTTGACCCATGTTAGAAAGGAAGGAAAGGAAGCTGATTTTGGATGAAGTAGTTTATAATCAAGATGTTCTCGGATAGAGATATCACAAAGCCAAGCATATTTAATTATAAAACACTTGAGAGCAGCAAAATAAGGATAACTGGATGACTGAATATACTAATTTACAAACCTTTGTTCCCACTACGATAGCATTATACAAAGGATGAACAGCGCATGACATGACTTCTTCGGATAAAGGAATAAATCTATTTTGATTATTTTTTCCGCTAATATCCTCCCTGTAAAGAAGAACAGCATTAAAACATACGAGAAAGCAAAAAACTCTGCAACACGGTTTGAGAACTAAATTTAGGCATACGAACTTATCTCTGGTTGATATGTGTGGCGTACTCTAGATTTCACTATCCATGTGCTTTCATTGAAGCTAAAAATAGGGATTAAGGTCAATTAATAAGTCTCTAACTGTTGGAATGTCTTACTTGTAATTCACGTGGCTTGGTGAGCTAGTATTGGGATGGAAATCTAGTAGATAAATGCCGCGATCAAATGGTGATCCTGTCAAATAGATCTGTGCTAGATTGCAACACAAAAAATATTGTGTATGAATAGAAAGAAAAGAACAATGCTTATAGTGAGGAATTATACTTAAAAACATTAGTAGCAAAAGGCAGTCAAAATCGATATTTTCTTTAGGATTGGGAAGGGGAGTTAAGATCGTAAATTGCGGGATCATGATTAACATAAAATTGATTATATATATATATATATATATATATATATATATATATATATATATATATATATATATAAAGAGAGAGAGAGAGAGAGAGAGAGAGAGAGAGAGAGAGAGAGAGAGACGCATATAACATAACATAAAAAAGGGGGAACCTTTAAGTCACTACAAAAATTCAATATATACATATATGCATTATATTTATAAAAATTTCTTACCGAACATGTCGATAACCATGAAGGTTTTCGTAATTCCAATAGATCAGCAGGAACATAGGAATCATTTCTAAAACACAGAACAAATAACAAGATAGTTAGATGTATTTTGTAAAGCCTTTTCACAAATATCAACGAAGAAACTCTAGATGTGACAACCGACAAACTTACAACCAAGCTGGGGGTGGACAATGAATATGTGTAACTTCAAAATTATTAATATCCAAAATGCCTGACCTGCATGAAAATATTAAAGGAAAAAATTGTCATGATGGATTAACAAAAGCAAGGAAGCATCTATTCTTGACACGTAAAATTCAATAAAATGCAGACAACTATTTTAGATGTACTAAACCACTATTGACATCAGAATGGTAGACATCATCATCACCAACAAGCATACATCATGACATCGTCTTAGATATGTTCAGCTAGTACATTGAAAACCAGGACAAATACATAAGGACTCAAAGTTGACCCTTGGTGCAACCCTGTAGATAGGGAGATCTTCTATCCCCCCTCTCGTGTTCTTACACTGTCGTGACTCCCTTATATACACATCTTTGATTGTTCGAATATAAGCAATCCAAACCCCTTTCTTCTCTAGAGACTTGCACAAAACCTCTCTATGTACTGTACTCTATCATAAGTCTTTTCTAAATTAATGAAAATCACGTGTAAGTCTTTTTGATTTCTTTTATATCTTTCCATCAGTTTTCATAGCAAATATATAGCTTCCATTCTTGACCTCTGTGATATCAAATTAAATTGATTTTCTGTAAGGTGCGTCTCTAATCCTTATCTCTGCTCAACTAGTCTCTCGCTCTCTCAAACCTTCATGATATGACTCATAAGTTTAATCTCTCTTCTCTATAATTTGTGCAGTTTTGTATCTTACCTTTATTCTTAAAGATAGGAATTAAAGAACTTCTCCATTCTTTTGGCATGCTCTTAGATCTTATATTCTCGTTGAACAGCTTTATGAACTATCTTATGTCTTTCTCTCTTGGTCCCTTCTATAACAATATTTCCATCTTAGACACAAGCTATTCCCAGATTCAATCTAGAAGAAAAGCAAAGAAAATACGAGGCCATTCAAAAGCAATTTAACATTAGCAAGTCAGTCATGTAATTAGCAATTGTACTTTTAGTTTATAGTCAAATGATAGAAACTAGTAGATAATAGAATCATGGAATTTGTGTAATTCTCCTTAACTGAGGAAAGAAATCAGGCATGCTGCGTGCAGGAAACATAATAAGCATAGTCTCAAAATGTTGTCTTATACGATAGAGGGGGAAGAAAACAATATATTTGGCAACCTACCAGCCATCATCTAGATGGAATGCTAACTGATACGGGCACGACGGATTAAGACCAATAGAGTGAATCTCTTTGGGAACAATTTCTGTTTGTGCCTACATAACATAACAATAAGAATGGCTTAGCATATTACTTCTAGTATGCAAAATACAATCACCACAAGGTGCAATCCTGACATTTTATTGCAACCTAAAAGCTTATTGCCATGATCTGAAGAATCTATAAGGCAGTCAACCAGTCACAACCTATGTTGCACGGGTACGGGATATGGTACTGGGTACGGATACGGGTACATTTGCAAAAATACGATATTTTTACATATTTTACACGTGTGCAGTGCAGTGCGAATGCGAATGCAGTGCGCACCCGATGCAGTACGACTTTAATTTTTGGAGTACCCATGCTTCACTGGTCACAACAAATATGGAATATTTATAATGATGCACATATATAGATATGAGATTTTTAATATTTATAATGAAGCGCATATATAGATATGAGATTTTTACACGCATCAAAAGCCTTTTCGCAAGTGTAATAACACCAATCTTAGCTGACACACATGCCTATCAGGCATAGGAAATCTAAAGAAATAATCTACGATGAAAACCATATAGCCATCACACAAAAGAGGAAGCAGCTTTGCTCCCCATTAATTTGTAAAAGCAATAGATATTAACCATACCTTCAAGGATCCAATCTTCTCTAGCAACGCTGCCAACTTCACTGATGTTACAGGTGGATGGGATAGCTAGAAAACCAAATAAATCAGCATAAGATCATTAAATATTGGAAAATATATCTTAGAATAAAATTTGGCCAAGAAGTCATGCTTTGTTCAACAAAAGTACGCTGCAACTGCAAACATATCATATTCTGCTGTAACATGTAGCGTGGAGACAAGTGTGATAACATCATAACTTTTGGTTCTAGAAAGGCATGCATCAGGAGATCACAAGATTCAGCATCTATGTTTTTATTTATTACAATTTATTTATATCCTAGGTATTAATGCAGACATATAATAAAACAAAGAACAGAACAGTAGTCTAATTTTGTAAATTGCAATTTCAGCAACGTACTTGTAACTCTATTGGCACCATTGGCCCATGTGATTGTAATATCAAATGGCCAATACTCTACTATGTTTATTTATCCCCCTCCCCTTCGAAGGTGCATGCACCTCCATAGTACCAAAGACAAATTGTAATATCCTAGATCAAAAGTTATCAGGGACTATATTGCTGATTTACCACATTTGAACTAATTTTTATCTTCGGCAATAATCTTTAGTCAAGTAATGTGTTTAAATGGCTCAACAAAATCTCAATACTAAAACATTTTCACTTTTCATTAACTAACTAATAACATCATAAAAGGAAAATCACTTGAGCCTTTTAATATATGAACAAGGAGCTAGTTGAATGCAATTGCCTGAGACTCAGAAGGCTTGGTCCTTGATTAGACTGCTGAGGCAGAAGCAAATGCATTATCGAGATAATCTTTGTCTAAGTAGCATTGACTTGTTACTTATTTTTAGATGTGTCTTTTTCGCAACACAATAGCAAGAAAAAAACAATAAGTACATATATAACCTCTTTGTGACTTTGAAAAGTAGCAGATGCTCTTCCACCACGAATATCCCACGCATACACACTCCCATTCCTCCCAGCACTAAAAATAATCTGGAAAGGGTAGAACAATCATTGTTCATAATTTCACCATATATTTACCGAACACAATAAACAAGGTGTATTCCTAAACTCGTTCAAACCAAAACCTGATGCAACTGCATCTGTTATGTTAGTGAAGTTTTATCAAGGTGGACCAGGAAAAGTTTGCTTTTTAGCTAAAATTAAAAATTAAAATCACCCAGATATGGTTCAATTGTCACTTGCACCTAGAAGCCTAGAACTTGTGTACTGCTACATTATTAGTTTGAATGGGTAATACGTGAACTACAACATTTAGACATCTGGTCATCTGAAGTGGGGATTTCTTGTCAATATATGTTTATCACTTAAAATATGGCTAAAAATCTATGATGCAACTGTGTTGGATTTGTATAACGCTCAGTTCCATCATATCAAACTTCAACTGCCTAGGATCTCTAATTCACTGGTCCTCTTGTTAACCGTTCGAAGGGCCCCTCAAATGCAGAAGACAAAACAAGATTTTAGAAAAGCTTTTAACAAATTTTATAAATCCCTAATTTGTATAAGGTTCGGTTCCATCATATCAAACTTTGATTGCATAGGATCCCTAATTCACCGGTATGCTTAACCATACAAAGGGTTCCTAAAATGCAAAAGACAACAAGGTTTTAGAAAAGCTTTTAATGAGTCAATCCACGACAAAAATGTACAAATTCATAAATGTTCCAAGAGAATCCAAAAATTACTCAATGGACTACATAAAAAATTCCTAACCTGATTTTCTGCATCTAATTGGATGCTGTTAAGGGTACCAAACGAACCAGATGTAAGCTCGAGGCAAGGTAGACCGTTCACTCTTCTATCCCAAACATTAACCGTACCATTCATATCGGAAGCAAATATCCTGTTAAATTTGCTAGCGAATTGAGAAAAGCATAGTGATGGAAATAATTGATCAATTCACAAAATAAGTATCATTATCAAGTATTGATTTATGCTTTGATTGGCTATCCAATGCAGGTATAATCGATGAGTCTGACAAAACAGTATACAAACCCTTCTCATGCCAATGCCATTTTTGCCAAACAGGTTAATAGTCTAGGCAAAATACACAACAATGTCTTTAGAAAGAATGCAATATAAGGGTCTGTTTGATTACACTTTTTAAAAATTTAACAAGAACAAAATCTGTTCTTTGTCTATTTTTAAAAACAGAAAAACTGTTTTTAAAAAGTGTATCAAACAGACCCTAAGTCTCTCATTTTAGATCTTTGATAAGATCCCTTGGCAAGCACAAGGAGCATGAGTGAAAAACTTCTATTTGGAAAATTCTTGAGTATCTTAAAATCCTCCGGGAACCTAGCCTTACTGTGATTTTATAAAATAAAAATAAATAAAAAAATTTCAAAAGGAAAAATTTCTGTTTGCACCCACAAGGTGGGTAGTCTTTCAAGATTGGGGCTTAAAACCTAGTAATTGCTTTATGGGTTTGTTCCGTGTCATATATTAGCACCTTGCACTTTCTATTGAAGTTCAGAATCTAGATGAACTTGGAGGAATGAACTGGTGTATCTGTCATTAAGTTGAACATGACTATATACATACGTGTGTCTGGAGTAGCAATGATGCTGTACATTTGGTGCATCGAAATAAATCCCAACTAATAGAAGAAACTAACCAATCTCAACTGAAAAGTGAAAACTAATTAGACTTAACTAAATCGATTTTAATATTTTCCCATGGTGAAGTTTCTGACAAAAGATATAAATGTCAATTTGTAATGTGATTATGCAAATATCTATTTCGAGAATTAAAGTGCATTTTCCCAAATATTTGCTCATATTGAGTGCACTTCTGACGATATAACATAAATCATCATTTTAGAACACATCCAGTGATATGCAAGAATAACATTACCAGCTATCAACCAAACAGCAAAAAACCATCCCTTCTTCCTCAAAATTTACATAATTATACGAACATAAGCAACAAAGCACAGTGGACAAAATAAAAATTACATATCAACAGAAGTATTTAATGTACATCTTTAGACATCATAAATATCAGTTGCATTGTATTAGGAATTCATCATTCCTGTCAAGTAAAGAAGCAGCTCCTCAAAATTAAAACTCACTAACCTTGAGTCATTTGACGCAAAAGCAACATC
Organism: Calophaca sinica; assembly: GCA_037113605.1. Taxonomy (NCBI): domain Eukaryota; kingdom Viridiplantae; phylum Streptophyta; class Magnoliopsida; order Fabales; family Fabaceae; genus Calophaca; species Calophaca sinica. The sequence continues at coordinate 77,456,339 of CM073734.1, forward strand.
AGATAGACCTTTGTGTATTTTGGATCCATGAACTGTGGTTATGTCTCTTGTACTTAACACCTGTATTATATAATTCAAGGACAAAAAATGTAGTCTAGCATATATTAAAAACACATGTACTTAGCATATCCCTCAAAATCATGAGGACAAGATCAATATGTGATAATGTAAATCGATAGGTACCCTACAATATGTGTCTAAGGGAAGTTTAGTTTCTACTGTGTTTCTGGGTTCGTTTGTTGAAATAGCACCCATAAGAAAAGGGTTGCATGATTTTATTCTGATGAGACTAAATTAAGGTAGTGATTTGATCAAGGCTGGAAAAGGTGCAACATTTTACTTTTAACAACAACAAAAAAAAATTAAGAAAATTCAGAACACATGAACACTTAGCAGTACTAGCATAATGCAATAACAAAATGATATCAAATAAGTTTGGTGGAGCAACAAGTATCAACAATAGACACGCATGATTTTTGAAAGAAAAGAGATGGCATCATAATGTTAATACAAGCTAGATTTGACAGAAGGTAACAATAGATGATAATGGAAACTTACTTCAATTGGTTCTGACAAATCACATGCAGCGTCAAATATGAGTAATTTGTTATGTCTTATAGATGCACATACAACCTGAAATGAAGAAAGGAGGTATAAATTGAAAGGCAAATAGAATATTGAATTGTTTGCAACAACAAAACTATTATTAAGTAATTTGACAAATCACAAATCTCGCATAAAATATACAAGCATTTGTAGATGTGATGATTTCATTCAAAATATCAAATTACAAAACTATACAAAACACTATCCTCGACATATAACTATAGAAAACAAGAAAGATAAAACCAAGGTATATTACATAGTATGTGGTGGTGGATATTATTTAAAAAATAATAATCAATATTATAAATTTCAAAATACAATGCAACTAAGAAGGTAATTTAATTAACTTGAAACCTCATCCTGGTTAAGAGGATTCCATTTGACAGTGTCAAGTTGTCGATCGAGTGAGAGGTGCAATAAAAGCTTGCTTTCATCTTCTTGCATGCCTGCCATCACAATTAACATAAAACCAATTGAAAACCAGCATCACCACATCATTTGAAATTCCTCCCTATCCAACAAAAAAAAAAAACATGAAGCTACTTGTAAAATACGACACTAAGAGCTGAAGTGAGAGCTTATCAAATATTTTTTTCCAGACTCTCTCGTAGGCATGGTAAAAAGGCATGAAAAAAAATACAAATCACAAATTCAACTCCACTTAAAAAAGGATAGAATAATTGCATGAGAAAAAAAACAAATAAAAAATTTGGAAGAAAAACCAATTTCCTTTATGTGAAGCCTCTAGAACAAGACAATGCTAATAATTGTTATCGCTACTTAAAGATACAAAGAGAGAGCAATGGAGTATATATGGATGTGTTTAGATTAGCTTACGAACTGTTTATGTGGGCTTATATACTGATATAAGCACTTGTCAGAGTGTTTGCGAAAGCTTATGGAAACAGCTTATGACATGTCTATAAGCTGTTTTCAGCTTATTCTGATGGATAGCTTATGAAAACAATTTATAGTTTATATGAAACAGTTTGACTATATTTTCTCTTTAATTATAAAAACAGCTTATACATAATCGCTTGTACGATAAGTGCTTATACTACAACAGCTTAATTAAGCTAAGTGCTTATTCTATAAGCGTTTAATTATGCCATTTATCCAAACAGACCCATAAAGGGAAATGAATTTTTCTAGTGGCAAGAGAATAGACAAACCCGCTTATTAAACAGTGCAAGCATTCATCAAGATTAATAGATGCAGGAAATAGGAATATTGATTATGAGACACTTGAATTCTAGACTAATGCCCTAAAAAAATCAAAGAGCCAATGGTTTGGTCAAGAGATAAAGATTGCTTTTGAAGAGCATAAATTCATAACTATTGTACTAGTGTAACAAACTCCAAAAGCACATCAGTTTAGAAAGCAAAACACAACCGCCAAAGCTAAACTTACAAGTTAATTTGTGTGTCTCGCAATAAAGGGCTTCAAAGTCGTGAATAGTTAGACAACCTGATTTTGTGACAGATGCCAAGTATATTCCCTAGAGTACAATTCAAAAATAGAGTATTTAAAACACCAAAACTTTGAGAAATAAAATAAAACAAACAAGCAAGAAATATAATCTATTCTTAAGAAGTCATACACAAATAAAAAAAAAAACAGAGGATAATAATGTCCTCAAACATATGAAATTCGTATCGAAATCATTAAGCCTTTGATTGGTTCACGAGAGAAATTGTGAAAAGAGAAATTGTAAAGAGAGAGTATGAGAAGAGAGAAAAATGTGAGAAATAGGGTAGATTTAGAGTATTGATTGGAATAAGAGAAATAGAGAAGAGAGAGATGTTGATTATTTTTAAAAAGACATCAATACCCTTGAGTTAAAAAAACTATTTTTTTTATTTGATTTGGAAAATGGGGGTAGAATTGGAAAGAGGGGATCATTTCTCTTTTCTCCCCATTTTCACGCCAGTTACCCGAAGAAATAAAAAGGACGTGGGACCCACGATTTTTTTTTCTTTCGTCTCATTCTGTCTCGCTGCCAATCACGCTGCAAACTCATTTTCGCTGCAAACTCTCACCTATTATTTTCTCTCGTCTCATTCTCGCACGTTCTAATCAAAGGCTAAGCAACCGATCCCAACCATGTCCTGGAGAAAATTATTTAGGAAAAAGTAGTTTTTTTTTTAAAAGCTCTCTCGTGAAGTTGATCGAAAGTTTTGTTGGCACCAAAATAAGTAATTCAAACACGCTACAAACTTATAATTTTTTTGGGAAGTATTAAACCTTTACTATTACTATCACGGTCATTAAAAAGCCAATCATGTTTAAGAATAAATAATTTTGGAAAAAATAATTGCTTTTCTCGAAAGCTCTCATGAAATTGATCAAAAGCTTTGTTGACACCAAAATAAGTTAATCCAAACATGCTATAAACTTTTATTGTTACCATCTATCAAATTGAATTTACCTTATTGTCAAAGTCGACAGCAGAGACACCTTTCCTGTTAACAAACAAATGTAAGCTATTTGTAAAGAGAAATCACCGGTACCATGCAAAGCAACACGACATTAATGGAACATTACATGTCCAGCATTTCATGCCATTGCTAACTACCGATTCAAATGTTTTCCAAAGAAGTATAAACAAATCAGTTACACACAATTGTGTTTCACATTATTGTCGTAATCTGGGAAGTGTGGAGTAATATCCTAAGACCAATTGTAAGTTGATTCAAATACCAATCTTTATGTAGCTGATTCAGTTTTATTGAGTCCATATTTGCTTCTTAGCTAAAACTACAAGTTTGTGAGTAATAACTTGCTAAAAATTTTGACCCACTATGCTTCCAATTCACTAAAATTGAGACAAGGACAAGTTATCATGTTTTATAAATGAGTTGGTGAAAACCTGCCTTATTTTATAGTGGGTTGAAGGGATGATAGGTTAACACATTTAAAAAGAAAAGAATAAAAATAAAGAAATCAACTAAAATTTTAAAATAAAATGAATGAGTTAAGAGAAAAATATATGAAGTTTTGAACAATGATAGAGGATAGAAAATAATAACATTAAAGTTTGGATTTAGCCTTTAAAAATTTGAAAGGGGGGAATGAAAAATTAGGATGGGAGAATCAAACAAGTGAAAATTTTGTTTTGGGGGGGAGGGGGAGGATCCAACAAAGTAAACCTACCCCACCTAGCCTCCAACCAATGTACTAGGTGGTTTGTGTAACCTGAGGCTAACCCATCTAAAATGGCAAGTTAAACAAGTCAAATCCAATTCGTCAACTGTACCACCAAAATGTCTTTAAACTTTCAAAATCCATTCTCAAAAAAAAATTCATCAAACCAGTTTTTAAGTTTTTTATATTCTATACAACAATTTCAAGAAACAATTTTCAGAATCAAGAAGACATGATTAGAATAAAAGATTATAATTTTTCTACATTTTTATCTTAAATTTGAATCATGAAAGGAAAAAGTCGAGATATATACCTCCTTCTCAATGGAAGATGGCCATCACCACTTGACTCACCGAGGATTCGACTCATCTGCACAGCAAGCCCCAATTGAACTCGTTAGATTAAATCACAGCAATAGGATTTTCATGTGACCTATAAGCACAATTATCAATACATACATGAGACTTGCAAGGCACCCTGTTCGTTTGGTACAAGTGTGGAAAGGCTCCTACCTTTACAAATTCAAGAATGGCATTAAATTAAATAAAGTGAAACCTAAAAAGTAATAAACAAAAAATGAAAAGAAAAGAAAAAAAAAACCCCAGATTCACCTCAGAATAAGAACGCATTAGCAAGTCCATCATCTCATGACGATAGTTGGGCTCAAATTTCCCATTAAGTTCAACCAAACTCCTTTTCCATCGGCGCCTCCAATTGATACCAACACAAAACTCAGCACCGATATCTATTAACATGAATTAAAAACCAAGGGAAAAAATTTACCTACGAGGAGGTGTAACGCTTTCGTTTGAGGGCTTTTGAGGCACCAAGTATTTCTCCATTTTACCGCGCTCTCTGAAGATGTACGCTTTCCTTCTCAAAGCCGAAATAAATCAGAAAGAAACAGCTCCCTATGTTAAACAGCGCTAAAAAAATTTCCCGCCAATTGAGTGGGTCACGAAAAAATTAGTTGTTTTGGGCCACATAGTAACCCCAGCCCAATATATTATTAATTATCATTCAAGATAATTTATTATTATTCAAATTTATTTTAATTCATTTTAAATTCATTTTACATATTCCATCAAAAGTATGAAACTAAATTGAAGGCCAGAAACGTTGTAATTACACGGATTCCAATGAGCAGAATGACTCGAATAAAACTCTTCTCATTAGAAAGATAAATATTCAAACCAGTTGCATGGAAACAAGGAATTTCACATTTTGATAAAAAGAAAGGATTGAATTACAATAAAAGAAGAACCGTAGCAAATCGAAATGGTTTTCTACATTACATAAAAACCCTAAGCCCTCTCGCCTCTAATCCTGCGAGCAAATTGAATATCCTTTGGCATGATAGTGACTCTCTTGGCTTGAACGACGCATAGGTTAGTGTCTTCGAACAATCCAACAAGGTAGGCCTCGACGGCTTCCTGAAGAGCCGAAAACTGCCCCTTTTAAAAATCTCATTTATTTCTAATTACTTATCGTCCTATATCGTTGACTAGTAATGGTTTAATATTTTATAATTTATAATTTATCATGCATAAAATTTATCTTTGTTGCCATGTTAGTCCTTTAACATACTCAGGTATCGGTCGGACCACCAACTTTTAAGCAGGCTAACATGCCTTATCAGACTTTTAAAAAGTCAAACCAAATCGAATGACACTCTTTTAAACAAGCTATCAGGTCATATCAGGTAGAAGCAACCGCACCAAGTCTACTAAACAACATGTGTGACTACTTGAAAAAGGAATCAATGTATGTATGCTTCAAGCATGCGTCTTATGCTACACTACAAGGAGTTGCGTCTGATGACTAAGTTCAACAATACAAGCATGTGTTTGTACGTCGTGTCTCAACGACGCTTTTAAAGTTTACAAGAGAAGCGTTTTGCAATTGATGGCACGTCTGTCTATGTACGAGGATTTCCGAGCGTCATCAAGACACCGCGTATAAACACGTGAGTAGTAATATGAGTAATAAAGAAATATTTTTGAATAAACTAACCAGTTTTTGAATCAAGTCAGCTCTGAAGAAGCAAGTTATCTAGTATGAGTAATAGCCAAGAAGATTTTCAGAAGCAATAGTCTTGTCTAATATAGAAAATGGAAACCTTTGGAAGCAAGAGCTGTAAAAATTGTAAATGTGTAGAAATAGTATATTGTATATGAAAAGAAGCCACCTATCATACAAGAAGTTCTCCTTACTTAAGAAAATGACAAGCAGAACGAATATGACATTTATATCTTTTTACCCTAAAGGAATGTTGAGATAGATAAGATAATATATCTTTTTACCCTTACTCATGACCCTTTCTTTCTTCCTTTTCTCTCCCTTTCCTCATGGCAGCTCTTGACGCCCAACACCTTTCGCTACATAACACCTTCCACCAATAGTGTTGCCATTTGACACTCTTTGCCACTATCTTCATCACTCAGCATCCTTTGTCGTTGACACATAGCACCTTCCACGTCTTATACCGCCCGACCTCCCCGTTGTTGTTCGATGCCATTAACTATCTTTGTCACCTAACACCTTTCATCATCATCATCATCATTCGACGCCCTTCAACACCTATACCACCAGGTATTCTCTAACACTGTCATCCCTATCAATCAGTATCCATCACCACCACCACCTCTGTCTCTTAATATCATTCATCACTACCACGACAATCATCAAATACCCCTTGCCATATTGCGCCATTGTGCACCCTATGCTACCCTCGTCACCATAACTACCACCGTGAAGAACCCTTCACTACCACTAGCATCAAAATCGCCTAGCACTTTCGTCCCTCTTGCCATTTACATATAATTTATATCATGTCATGCCATTATCTATTCCACCTCATACGTATAAGTACGATAACATAATACTATTTAGTGGATTATCTATTACACATCAAACATTGGATTAAATAAGACCTTATAAAGTTCGTATCTTATTATATGCTTATCTAACCCTTCAATTCTATATTTTTTTATCATATCCCAAGTTGGGGAGAAAGCGGAAATTTTCCTCAAGGGGCCAATTTATAATTTGTAAAATCCACATATATAATATATTGTTTATTATTTTTATATTATTAAATAAATTTTATAGATTTTAAAAAAAATGAAAATATAGATTTTTTTTAAATAGCATAATAATATTATAATGGAATATTATTTTAAAAATAACTAAAGTTTAGTTCTTTCTTGATAATATAAGATGATCAATAATTACCATGACTTTTCGATGCTACATAGCAGGAGTAAGAGGACATACAAAAGTAGGGATGGCAAAACAGGCTTGGCTCATTGGGCCGGCCCGCCGGGCGCATAAAATGGGCCGAATTGGGTTAGGGTTCATCAACCTACTAGCCCATTTAGCCCAACCCATCTAGCCCGCCAACCCTACGGGCTACGAGCGGGTCGGGTTGGGCCAACCCATCGGGCTAGTATATATATATTTTTAAAAAAATTTCCTATTTTTAAACAATTTTTCTTTCTTTTTTTTACATTTTCGTGCTGGCTAGCCAGCCAACCATCTATTGTGGCCCGTTTTGGGCAGACTCTTGAGGGCCGACCCAACAGGTTGGCTAGTTTTGGTTCGTTTTAGTCTAAAGTTTTTTTTTAATTTTTTGAAGGGTCAGCCCAAGCCCGCCCAACCTGTCATAGATCGGGTCGGGCTCAACATCTCAACCCATAATCCCTTGGCGGGATGGGTTGGGCTAGCCCGTTTTTATGCTGGCTCGCGACAGGCGGGGCCGGGTTGGGCCGGGATGGCCCATTTTGCCATCCATATACAAAAGACATAGGCCCTATTTGGTAAGGCCAAGAATTTAGCTCATTGTTTAATGAACTAGCTTATAAAGCTTGTTTAACTGAATGGAAAGTGTCTGGTAAGCAACTTTATTATACTAGCTTATATTTTTGGCTTAATTGCACTTTTCGTCCCCCTATTTTTTTCATTTTGGCGAAAATGGTCCCCCAATTTTTTTTTGGCGAATTAAGTCCTCTTAGAATCCAAATGTTGCAAAAATAGTCCTTTCGTCAAGATTCCATCCAAATACTAATGGAAATTGGCAACGTGGAAAATAAGTGACAGCTGGCTCCCACGTGACACTGCCAACTAGATGCCATGTAACCAATGAATATTTTAAATGTAATTTATTTAAGTAGTATTAAAACTATTTTTTTCAAAATTAGAAATAAAAAAGAAAGGTCTAGGGTTCTTCTTCTTTTCTCTGTCTGCAAAACTTAGGAGGCAATAACACGAAATGACTTTCGACATGAATGAGCCACGCTTTTAGGTAGGGATGGAACTCCCCAAAAACTACTCTGCAAGGTAACTTTTTCACTTTTTTCCTTGTTTATTCACGTAGTCAACTATTTTGGGTTTTGAAAAGTTTTGTTTGTATGTGGTATGTGTTCCCTGTGTCATGTTAATGATGTGTTTGAATTGTATATTTGGGAAAGTGGTGTGTGGTCCCTAATGTCTTTTTTCTTGTCATTAAAGCATTGTTGTGTCTGTGCCCTTGCACTAACGTTGACTTAGTTTTGTAATAATATAGTTATTCTTTGTAACTTGGTATAATGTGTGTTTCTCAGTGCTTTCTTTTTTTATGTATTTTTCTTTAGGCCAACAGTGTTCCAAAAATTAAAGTTGCGTTTTCACCATGGGGGTATTTGGGTCTACAAGCCGTCAGTGGCTTATTTAAGGGGACAAGTTTTTGAGATGATGGAAGGATGGGATGTGGACCACATATCTGCTATTGAGTTTACTGAAATGGTTAAGAGTTTGGGCTATTCCTCCTTTAAAGAGTTGTGCTATAAGCATCCCAATCTGGATATTTGTGTTGGGTTAAGGCCCATAAATTCTGATAAGGATCCAGTTCTTAGAGGATGTTAAGGGTTATGAGATTGTTGACATTTAAGTAGAGCATACCATAGACAAACCCGCTGAAGGGAAGCCACTTGGGTGTGATGGTGTTGAGCTTTTAAAGCCACTTGCATCTGCACCACATTGGGATGAGGATGTTGACCAAGCACAACAGGGTGATGGAGTGCATTCGGATACTCCCTCAGAATCAGATAATGAGGAGTTGCCAAGGATGATGAATAGGTGAGTGACTCAGATGTGAGTCTAGATGATAGTGATTTTGTTGAAGCTTGGGAATGGACAATCAACTTGCCTCCTGAGACACTTGACCTAATGTCTAACATAAGTGTAGAAATACCAGATGCAAGAGGAAGTGTTGACGATAGTGTGGGGGGAGTTGCGACCGGTGGTGTTAGAGTTCCAACATCTTCTAAGAATGCTAATCCAACCACTGAAGCTGGTTTTTTTTTATGAGATGGGAGATTCGGAAGATTTGGATAGCCCACCTTCTAGTGATGAGGAGGATGTACATAGAGAAAGGTATCCCAAGTTCAAGATGCCTCAAGACACTGGGAAAGTAGTGTTCGAGCTAAGGCTTACCTTCAATACTAGAGATCTTGTGAAGGATGCTGTGAAGGAATATGCACTTAGTGAGAAGAAGATGTGTGGTTAGCCAGAAATGACAAGAAAAGGGTTGTGGTTAAATGTATGGAGGGGTGTTCATTCTATTTGAGGTTCTCTAAGCCCTCTGACAGTGGTTTCTATCAAGTTGTGACATGTGTAAATACTTACACTTGCCACATAACTGCCAAGAATAGGCATGCCAAAACAAGGTGGCTTGCAAGGAAGTTTGTGGTGATTTTGAGGCACTCACCACAATTAAAGTGCAATGCCTTAGTTGAGGAAGCAAAGCATAGGTAGGGTGTTGTAGAATTCTAAAGAAACATAAAGAGGATTCTAAAACTGAATCTGTGAATTATTATTGAATGATATTCAATCTAACTCTCACAACTGAGAGACTAGTATTTATAGAGTTTACAACAACTTACAGCTGGCTAACAAATCACTAAAAGCTTCTAACAAACTAAGCTGAGGTGGCATAACTGCTACTAAATATTCTAGACTTAGTGTTTACACTATTATTCCCCCTCAAACTCAGGGTGATAGCTGAGACAGGCGGAGAACCCTGAGTTTGTCTTTAAGATTACAAAACTGAAGTTTAGGCAGTGGTTTTGTAAGTATGTCTGCAACTTAAGCTTGTGATGGCACATAGGTAACAATTAGTGACTTAATTAGTGAGCACTTTTTCTCTGACAAAAAAAAAAATCAAGCTCTATCTGCTTTGTTCTTGAGTGCAATACAAGATTATGGCTCATTGCAACTGTACTTTGATTATCACAGTAGATGATAGGTGTAGAAATCTGAACTTTGAGTTCATGCAGTAAGGACTGAACCCACAGAACTTCAGAGGCTGCTATAGCTAGGCTGCGATATTCAGCTTCTGCACTTGATTTTGCCATAAGAGGCTGCTTTTTAGGCCACCAGGAAATGAGATTAGGGCCTAAAAAGAGGCATGCTCCTGAGGTAGACCTGTGGTCATCAACATCTGAGGCCCAGTCAGCATCACAATATGTTTGTACACAGAGAGGAGATTGGGTAAAGGTAGGCTGCAGCACAAGACCAAGATCCAGAGAACCTCTGTGATATCTTAAAATTTGTTTAACTGCCTGCCAGTAAGACTGCAGAGGCTGAGCCATAAACTGACATACTTTATTGACTGCATATCCAATTTCTGGTCTAGTGATTGTCACATACTGCAGAGCACCAACTATAGATCTGTAGGTAACAGGATCTTCAGCATAATCTGAGCCAAACCTTGACAACTTTAGTCTTGTAGGAAGAGGAGTAGAAACACCCTTTGCTGAGCTCATATATGCTCTATTAAGAAGGTCTAGAATATATTTAGTTTGGGATAGCATTAGAGAACCAGAAGCAACATGTTTAACCTCAATACCCAAAAAATACTCCAAGTCACCTAACTATTTAAGAGAAAACACAGCATTTAGCTTATGAATAAGATCTTGTACAACTTTAGGAGTGGAACCAGTGACAATTATATCATCTACATAGATTAGAACATAGATGCAGTAACCAGAACCAGTGCAAATCATAAGAGATGGATCACATTTGCTTTGAGTGAAGCCAAAAGTGATTAAAGTCTTTGTAAGTCTCTCATACCAGACCCTAGGAGCCTGTTTAAGGCCATAAATGGCTTTTTGCAGCTTGCATGCAAGATTTTTGTCACCGTTTTCAAAGCCTGGAGGTTGAGCCATATATACATCCTCATCCAAAAATCAATGTAGGAAGGCATTGTTAACATCAATTTGTTTGATTGGCCACTTGTCAGTTAAGGCAAGAGTAAGAATAACTTTGACAGTGACTGGCTTGACCACAGGAGAAAAGGTCTCTGAGTAGTCACAGCCGAATCTTTGATTGAAACCCTTTGCCACAAGTCGGGCTTTATATTTATTTATAGATCCATCAGGTTTTCCTTTGATTTTGAACACTCATTTACAACCAACTACAGATTTTCCAGATGGAAGATGAACCAACAACCAGGTTCTATTATTAATCAGGGCATCATATTCACACTGCATAGCTTGTTTCCCATGAGGAGAGGACAAGGCCTGCTTAACTGATGTAGGTTCAGCAGCAGTAAGCAATAATGTAGGATTAATTCTGGGTTGAAAAATACCATTTTTGGATCTAGCAGTTATCATAGGATGAGTGCTTCTAGGAAATGCCTATAAGGAAGATGAAGTAGATGAATTAGAAGGTGAACTAGGCAGAATTTGAATAGTACTAGAAGTAGTGGAAGGAAGAGATTCTGAGATAGGCTCTATTGGAGAAGAATGACCAGGTGAAACTAGAGTAGGTGTAGCATGTTGTGGAGGAAAAATCACTGAGACCTCAGTAAAAGGTGTTGAAAGTGCTGCAGGGGTAGGTGCAGTAGCTAAAATAGGTGTAAGAGAAGTACGATAAGGCTGACCATGTTGTGCAGGATTGAAAACACCAAGAGGTACAGATTTGGAACTCAAAATAGGAGAGTTTGTGCTCTTAGTAGATGTACCTATGGAAGGAAATTTATGTTCATTGAAAAGAACATCTTTTGAAATAAACAACCTACCATTGGAATCAAGACACTTATACCCTTTGTGGGAAGGAAAATAACCAATAAATAGACACTCTGTGGATCTGAATTTAAATTTATGTGAATTGTATGGCCTAAGCAAAGGAAAACAAGCACAACCAAATACTTTTAGAAAACTATAGCCGGGATCCTTATCAAAAAGTTTTTGGAGAGGAATTTCAGAGTTGTGATAGGCTGAAGGGAGTCTATTTATTAGGTAAACATTTGTGTGAAATGCATGATCCCAAAATTAGAGAGGAAGAGAAGCCTGAGAAAGAAGAGGGAGGCCCATGTCAACAATATGCCTATGTTTCCTCTCTACTACACCATTTTGGTGATGTTTATGTGGGCAAATAGCCCGATGCACTATCCTTAAGTCAGCCAAATATTGTTTGAAAGGCCTAAACTCACCTCCGCAATCAGATTAAAGGGATTTGATCTTTTTATTTAAGTGAAGTTCAGCCAATGATTTGAACTGTTTAAAAACTGAGAGTGTTTCAGATTTGGTTTTGAGAAAATATATCCAAGTGAATCTACTATATGCATCAATGAAGGATATGTAATATGTATATCCCATAGAGGAGGTCATGTGTAACGCCCCAACTCTAATCAGAGCATTGCCTACCTAATTAAACCTAAATCTGGGTTAATCGTAGTAAAATTTTCACTTTGGAACTAATTAGAAAAAAGATAAAACTTTCGAAATACAATGTTTTGACTACAAAAGACTCTGAATGCATAAGGGTATTACAATCAACTTCACCATTAAAAGACTTTTACCAAAATTACATTATAATACAATGGAATATAAAAGGCTCTTAATAAAGACGACTCGACTCGTGATCTGGTACTCAAGGTCTCGCGTGGCGGCAAGACCGAGCATCCTGTCATGCTCTAGGCTTCTCCAACTGCCAGGTACCTGAAAACAACGCCCCAACATAGTGAGTTTATAAAACCCAGTAACATAGGGCTATCATAAATCATTTTACCGTTGTTTCCAGCCATACTTGGTGTGCGAAGTATGGAAAGCTCCTCTGTACATAGATACAAATATCAACTGTGCTTAAAACATTCAACCAAACACTTGCCACAATCACAATAACGTTTCATTATAAACATTAAAGTAACATGACAATCTCATACATCTACTTGCACAACCAAGGATTTACCACGGGATATAAATTGATCACTGGGCTTGACCCTGCATAGTACGACTCTATGCAATAGCCAATGATTTACCACTGGGCTTTACCACTTTGGGATTTACCATGGGGCTTGACCCTGCACTATACAATTATCTACTACAACCAATGATTTACCATGGGATATGAATTAATCACTGGGTTTGACCTTGCATTGTACAACTATCTTGTTAGAACAATCATACATTCAATAGTTATAATTCTATATCTTCTAGAACAGTCGAGGATTTACCACTGGGTCTTGACCCCGTATTGAACAACAATCTGCACAATCAAGGATTTACCATGGGATATTAAATGATCAATGGGCTTGACCCTGCATTATACCACTAACTACTACAATCAAGGATTTACCACGGTGTATTAACTGACCATTGGGCTTGACCCTATATTGTAACCAAGGATTTACCACGGGGTATTAACTAACCACTGGGCTTGACCCTGTATTGTACAACCAACTACTACAATCACAGATTTACCACGGGATATTAAATGATCACTAGGCTTGACCTTGCATTGTAGAACTATCTCATTAGAACCATTATAAATTCAATAGCCCTAATACTTTTTTTCTAAGCTTTCAAACAAACTTATGTTCTAATAACTCTTCTAAGGAATTCAAATGATATTCCTATAGGTATCTATTACCTTGCTTATTTACAAGCATATTGTTAATTGCTTCATCTATTTGGAGCAAAAGCAACATCTTATCCTTCGTAGCTTCAATGCATCAATAAAAAAAACATATTTAAATGATGTCCTCTAAGCTTTAGAACAACTTATGTTCTAATAACCTTTCTAAGAAATTCCTAAGAATCCCTTTAAACTCATATGATTTAGAACATTGATTATAAGTATTCATGGCCTTAGAAACCCTCTAAACTGAAAAATGCACAATTCTGCATAAGCTCCATACGCGCTTCGTGCGCGTCAGAACCTTATGGTTCTGTTTCTGCACGCGCAACATGCAGAATTCTGCAGAAAACCTATTTTTCTGCATAATGGAACTTCCATCCTTAATTTCTCTCAATCCAAGTTAAATCCAAATAATTTTAAGGACCCAAAACAAGGATTCACACATGATAATTATAAGAACAACTAATTCTACATAACATCATGAACATTTCCTACAAAACTCTTTCCCACTCCAAAGCATTTGTAATGGACTTAGGGCTCACAACTTCTCCCAATTGGAGCTCTGTGAAACTCACAATGGGGCAAACATCAAACATATGTTTATGGGGGGTTGGGGGCAGCCATCCAACCCTTAACCAATCCCGCTAAAATATCACAATTTCTACTCATTAGACATTAAAAATCAAGAATTAAAATAATTAACCCTGGCACACCCTAATCAGAGGTTTTTTAGGGGAATCCTATGTTATCTTAGGGCTTCCTCAAGATTGTTGATGAGAACCCCCAATTTGTAACCCTTGAGCTCAACACCAAGCTTGAATCCTTGTTTCTCCTCCATGGAAGCTTTGAACCCAAGCCCTAGCTTCAAATCTTTCCACTTCTTCTTCTTCTTCTTCAATCAACTCCAAAATCAAGTTTGGATCCTACTCCTCTTCCTTCCCTTCTTCGAGCTCTCTCTCTCTCACTGTGTCTCTTTCTCTCTCTCGTTATCTATCTCCCTCTCTTGCTACCTCTTTCTCTCTCGCTCTTGGCCTCCCTTTCCACCGCGCGCCGCGGCCGCGACTCCTTCTTCCTTCCTTCCCTTTCTTCGCCATCACACCTCCTCCCTCCTTTTCTTTCTCTTCCTTTCTCTTCTTTTCTCCTTTCTTTTGTTTTTCCCTTTTTCTTTCTTCTACTTCAAACTCACGCAAGGAGGGAGAAAAGAGAGCATGGGAGGGTGCTAGGGTAAGTGAGGTCAAATGTGGTGCACGGTGGAGTAAAGACATAGTTTTTAATAAAGATTGACCAATAAGCCCCTATTTAATTATCATAACTTACTCTTTGGTCCTTAAATCAACCTTAGGTAAATTAATCAATTAAAACCACTCATAAATAAGTAGTCTCACACTTCCTTAATTATTGGGTAAAATTACTATTTTACCCCTAAGTTCTAACTTTACGTTAAAACGCTAGATTAAGGGTTATTAACCTCATTAATCCTCAGGGATTAAATCCCCTTTTTCACTTAGTATTTTTAATTACCAAGCTTTAGAAAGTTGGGATGTTACATCATGGGGGCAGGACCCCAAAGATCACAGAAAATAAGTTCCAATGGTTCAGTATAAATAGTATTGGAAAGCTGAGATGGCAATTTGTGAGACTTGCCCATGCAACATGCTACACAAAACTCTAGTTTATTTTTGTTTAAAGAAGGAACATTACACATCTTAAGAACATTGTTCAGTACATGTGAGTTTGGATGCCCTAACCTGTTGTGCCACAAGGAAAATTGAGTGAAGGTTTGTGATGATATAGTGTTGGGAATAGAAGTGGCATAAAGTACACAAGAATTAGAAAGATTATTCCTAACAGAAGCAGCTGAAGTAGTGCTGGGACTTGAATGGAGATAGCTGGTGAGCAAATATGGGAAAGAATAGAGACCATCAGGGCTGAGATGACCTTTTAGAAGAACTTGGTTACTGGCCTGTGATTTAACAAGGCAAAAATTAGGATGAAACTCAAAATAAATATGGTCATCTTTTGCAAATTGACTCACACTAACTAAATTTCTGGTTATACTAGGGACGTGTAACAAATTAGAGGCTAAGTAGTGGAATTGAAAGAGGTAGATCCAATAGACTGAATAACCAAACCTTGTCCATTTCCTAGAAATACATGTTCTGCAGTAGGCATAGGAGTAGCAGTAGCCAAATTATTAGCATCAGCAGTAACATGATGTGAGGCTTCTGAATCAACATACCAATTATGAGATTGTTACTGTGAGGTGTTGGCTAGAAAAGCCTGAGGTGGAGTTGGCAGTGGAACTTGCACCCAAACCATAGCATTCTGAGCAGGCTATGGTGTTAAAATAAGTGCAGAATTAGGTCGAATGTATTGAAACGGATTCTGATAAGGAGGATACTACGGAGGTGCCATCTGTTATTGAGAAGCATACTGAGGATTGTAACGATGATAGCAAATCGATGCATCATGTCCAAACCGGTAGCAGACTTGACACTGAACGTTGCTACGACCACCACGGCCACCGCGCTGGCTAAAGCAACCACCGCGACCGCCACCTCAAAAATTCGAGCCTCAAAAATAGGGATTCTAAGATGACGCGTAAGGTTGATGCGCATTAGACACAGTATTCTGAACTTGCGCATTTTCCTGAACAGCTTGTGAATTAGGCGTCGATTTCGTTGAAGCTTGAGTAAGATTCAGAGACGGAGTAGAATCAAGAGCACTTTTCTGCTTGTTAATGCGACTTTCATGTGATAGCAGTAGATATTCGATTTCATCGAACTCAAACCGGTCTGTTTTGCTTGAAATCAACGTAACAATTGACTCATATTCATTAGGTAAACCATTAAGCATTGCATCGATTTGTTCTTGAAGAGGTACTGTCTCGCCAATAGAAAGCAGAGCATCCGAAATAGACTTGATGTGACTAAGAAAAACTTGAATCGATTTATTACCTTTCTTAGTATTGCGAAGCTCAGATCGCAACTGACGCGCCTGCGCTTTGATCTTGGAACGACACTGATGATGTATTTTCTCCCAGAGTTGCCACGAGTAGTGACAACCGATAACTTTTGGAAGAACGGTGGCGGAGAGCGAAGACTGTAGCCATGCAAGAAGCAGTTGGTCTTGAACCTCCCAAGCAGTGTACATTGGGTTCTCAATTCCTACGATTCGATCTTGCTCAGAGATAAAACGATTCAGAATTTGCAGAGAAACACATAAACGGTGAAGACGATGTGCACGCAAAACTGGATCGATTTGTTGAAGCCAAACCAAATAGTTATCATCGTCAAGTTTTTCGGTGATTTCATACTTGAAAGAAGTGAAAGAAGCACTGGACGGAATTCTGAATGGATTATGCGAAGAAGACATCGAAGATTGTTGAAACTGCAGTGGGAACGTAGAGTTCGTCGCCCAAAAAAATGTATTATACGGAGGGGGAGGCGATGGTGGAGGAGGATTCACGTCTTCAGGACCGGAAGTCATGCGAAGGCTCTAGAAGCTTTCTGATACCATGTAGAATTCTAAAGAAACATAGAGAGGATTCTAAAACTGAATCTGTGAATTATTATTGAATGATATTCAATCTAACTCTCACAATGAGAGACTAATATTTATAGAGTTTACAACAGCTTACAGCTGGCTAACATAACAACTTACAACTTGCTAACAAATCACTAACAGCTTCTAACAAATTAAGTTGAGGTGGCATAACTGCCACTGAATATTCTAGACTTAGTGTTTACACTATTAGGTGTCCATTTATCCAAATATCAAGCTTATACGGCTAAGAAAATGGCTTTGGAGATGATTCAAGGGGTAGTGGCAGAACAGTTCAAACACCTTAGGGCTTACTGTGAAGAGTTGAGGAGAAGTAACCCTGGCAGCACTGTCATCATTAAATCTGCAGCTAGAGAGAATGGCCCAGTATTTGAGAGACACTTTGTGACTACTTGTAGGCCCTTAATTGGCCTGGATGGCTGCTTTTTGAAAAATGCTCCTTAAAATAGTATCTGAGTTTATAGTTTATAGTTTTTTTTTCTCTCTCTCATTTTTCTCATTGTTTTATTCTTTATCCTTTTCCAAATTTAAAATAAAGATAAATTCTTATTCTTTTATGTTATTTTATATTTATCAGTTAGTTAAATAGCTAATTTTACCAAACACTTAAATTTTAATTAACTATCTAGCTTTTCAGCCATAAGTTATCAGCTATAAATTATCAGCTGGCTTTTTAGCTATAAAATAGCTTATAACATATTTTTACCAAACATAACCTAATCACAAGAAATAAGTCGTAAGCATATAAAATTGGGAGGCACAAAACGATTTTTTATAAGAATGTAAACAAAGATCAGAAATTTAGGAGTGACCACGGTCCACATAGGTCACCCTCTATCTCCACTCCCCATCGTGGTAATCAAACGAAACCTAATTTTACTATTACAATTTTCAAACGATGTGTATAAATCCCGATCCAACAAGGGGTGGTTCTAGATCTAAGTAGTGGTAACACATTTATCTCTAATTTTCTCCCATCTAATGTACGTTTCAACACTTAATGGTTATTAATCATTAATTAAAAGGAAATATATATACAACGACAAGTCGCTTAAAAGGATGTCCCCCACTGTTGGTTGTTTTGGCAATTTCAGCGACATGGAGACGCCGGGACCGGGGTTCAAACCCGGGTGTTGCCGTTTGAATGTGTGTGTGTGTTTGTTGTTTACCATTTCTAATAGCTGACAAAAAAAAATCGCTTAAAAGGATATTAGCAGAGCAGCATACAAACACGACAATATGACAAGAGGCAGCTGGTAGACTCGGACAATATTCTCATTGGTTACTGGCTATAGAATATTCTAGGCGTTCAACATCAATGAGTCTTTCATCCAGAAGCAGCCCTTTTCTCTTATACAATGAGTATTGTCGTATTATTACATGCGCCCACAGACCACCCTTTTTCAAAACAAAAAAAGACAATAATTTATTGCTTCTTTCAAACCAATAGCTACTGAGCACAAAATTCCTTGGTATTATTAATGTAGTAGTCTCATTCATGTACTAGCTCTCATTATCCATACTCAAAATGATACCACGTAAAGACAAAGGTCATGGCCCATATTTTCAAGCAAGCAATTCTAGAAGCTCTATTATATATGCTTTTCTGTGTGTGAACAAATGAAACAAAACAAACTCTAACCCTTACAAATTAATCAAAGACCTGAAGAAATACACATCCCGTACATGTACAAGAAGAAAACACGATATGTTACATGATGTGTATCATCACATTCATACCCAATTGCTGGACAAGGAAAAGTCTTGGAATCTGAATGAGAGATCCCCAGCTGTGTCTCTCTCAAGCTGCATAGGCTGAGAACCATCACTGATGTTATCACCTTGATTAGATCCTTCACGGGGCAATGGTTGTATTTGGTTCTCATTTGGATGGTGTGGCAATTGAACTTGAGGTGGCAGCGGCAACATAGATGGAGACAAGGCCCTCGATCTTGTACTCTCTACACTTGAATCAGTAGCCAATGCTCGGTCCCAAAGGAGGACGTGAAGGAGAATAGGAACTTTGGTATGTCGATGCAAGGAGAGTTTCTGACTCAACGAAACGGTGTCGTAACACCGAATGGCTCCTGTGGAAGACACCATCCATGGAAGGACTCTTTCAATTGAAAGTCTTGAAACTACCAACAGCCTTGAAGTATTTGTTGCTAGTTTGTACAGACTGCTCAGCCCTGAACGTGTGGCTGGTAAGTTTTCTTTGCCATCATCAATAACTGATGAGATGAAAATAAAACCCTGTTGATCAGAAAATTATTACATTAAACCTTCAACTTAATAAAATTTTCTGTTTAATTTAACATAAGCGCATGTAAGATCCACAGAGAGAAAGAAAGAAACCTCTTCTGTACGACTAATGGCGAAGCCAAGCCTTGTGTCTTCTTCTTTTAGTTTAATCTCTATTGAGAACTCTCCTCCGATTGGAGCATACCAGAGCCTAATTGCTCTAACAACACCAATGTCTACTCCGTGATAATCTTCGAAACCGTAAAGGCTTACATTTGCAAGGTTAGATAAGTCGGATAATGAGCCTGCATTTACAGTGGAAGAAGCTGTTTCTCCAGAGACCTGTTGCACAAATAAAAGAGATAGTATAATACTAATAATAATAAAGCCATTGTGATAGCATGGCACGACCAAATGTGCGTCAGCGTCGTTTTGATTAGCGAGTTGATCGTTTACCTTCGTAAGTAAGGACTCGGTCTGAATGTTCATAAAGACAATAGGGACCCCTGAAGCTTGAGCTGCATTAAGCCATGCATTTGCCCTGGCTAATGTGTCCTCTATATCGTTGTAGCGAGAAGCTACCTTATCTGAAGCTTTGGGAAGAAGTAACATGGAAAGGAAATTGCTAGAATTGGGAACCGACAGCAACTCTTGCATCCTCCTCTCCCATGGGTATGAGACAAATCCATCCTGTAGTCGGGTCCTGCTTAGCGCATTTACCATCCTAGTGGTCCTCGAAGCTGCAAAGTGAAGTTATCATTAACAGAAGTAGATGAACATATTAGAAACTATAAGTTAAAAACTGTAATCGCATAGCTGATCAATAAAATAACGGCAGATATATTAGCCTACACAGATGGAGAGGTTGAAACCAAGTAGCTTAGTATCATTACAGCTCATAAACTATGCGAAATGCATTAGTTTTTCTGAGATTTTGAGTGTTCAGAAGTTGATGCAACCTTACAAGACAAAATAGTTTCTGCGTATCCTAACAGAAATATTGTATATTTGGTATTATATATCCCTTTACTGGTAGAATTTTCAGTTTTCCAGATATTAATACGGTTCATCATATAATTAGATAAACAATAGACTTTGCATTGCAACAACAACCATACAGCTAATCTTTTACTGCTAGTGTTTTATGCTTCATCATATAATTAGATAAACAATAGACTTTGCATTGCAACAACAACCATACAGCTAATCTTTTACTGCTAGTGTTTTATGCTGAATAGAAGTTTAAGTTTACTCTATTTTTATGAGCATTACAATACAAAATCTTAATACAGTGAGACCTGACTCCATGGTTAAAAAATAAGGAAATTTTAAACAGCATTATAGAACTGGCTGCTGTCAAAGGTGTATATTCTGTGTATAGAAGGTAATCAAGTCCTTCTAATACATTGTACCAGAGTAACTAACCGTACTCAATAGATGTGGCTTAATTGGTTGCTTGTGCAAGCTAAACTTGTGGGGGAGGACCACACTTCGATTCCCACATGAATTTTTGGAGAGGGACAAAGAACTTTAATTGGGATTAAGCACTCGAGCGGAGATTAGTCGCATAGCTGGTTCAAATGACCCAAGTTTGTGGGAATATTCGGTGTACCAACTAGAGAGCTAGAGGTCTTAACTTAGGGTGAGTTCCTAAAAAAAAAAAAGAGCAACTAGACCATGTTTAATCAAGGTTTATGGCTAGTATCATGTACTCCCTCCGTCCCGTAATATATGTCATATTTGCCAAAAATAATTGTCCCAAAATATATGTCACCTTCAATTTTCAATGTAAAATTAAATGTTTGTTTGTCAATTATACCCTCAAGTACTCCACTTTGTATTTATGACAATAGTTAATACACCAATAGTTAATGGAGTTACTTTGGTAAAATTATCATTCTCTCTCTTTCATTTATTGTTTTTTCTTAAACTGTGTGATTTGTCCAACTATGACATATATTACGGGACGGAGGGAGTATATATCATTGTATTAATTATCTATTATTCAGTATTACTCCATGCCATAAAGCAACAGCAATCACAGGTGTACAACTTCTTTCCTTCTCTTCAAACTAATCTAAAGACGTGAAAAATGCGGGTAGCTAGATGATCCATAACGAAAAGGGCACTAGGATAACAGAAATAAGGGGAACCACCATGTGTCGACATCATGCACAAAAAAGAAATTCATGAGTATCACGCAACTTGATGGCTAAATCTAGCAAAGTTTGCAGCTTTCAGATGAGAAGTTAATGCCTCAAATAAATATCGTCTAATGGATATTTATTATTCGAGACTTGAGATAGATTCCATCAAATAATGCCAAAAATTAGGTAACCCAAAAGGCTTGCAAATGAATTTCGTCCCTAAAAGTATTATAATTTATAAATATTTACCCCCCCCCCCCCAACCAAAAAAAAAAGTAACGGTGTCGTTTAGGCAAATGACAGGGGGCAGCCAGAATAAGATAAGAACACAGTCCCTTGTCTGTGAGCTTTTATTTCCTGTCGCTATAGCGGTACTTGGTAGTTGTAAGTTATAACTTGGCAAAAAAAGAAATACTAATAAATAAAATAAAAATATTTTACATGAACGAATGAACTGATCTTCAATAGCATGAAAATTTTGTTCCAAAAAAGACCAACCGTGTGTAACTACCATGTGTCGACTAATTAATTAAACCAAAGCAACAAAGTCCTATTAGAAATCGATATCCATGGTTTTTTTTTTAAATATCTTGAGGTAATTTACCTACATGTTCATTCGTTCAATTCAACCTGGGAAGATACAGCTAATAAAAATAAAAAAGCATTCGATTGCAGATTGCAGAATAAGATTATTTAATTTTATAGAACTTTGCACTGCACTCGTTGCAAGAAAGTTACGTAAACAAATTGAAACCTGAAAGTGAGGAGAACAGACGAAGGTGGGTTGTTAAGTTGAAGTCAATCAGTCAACTATTCAACGACGTTGAACTGAACAGACAAGGAGAGAAAATAAGAAGAAAAAGAAAAAGAAAAAGAAAGAAAGTACCTTGGAGTTGGAAGCACTCAGCTTCGGTTCGATCGATGAACCCAACAAGGTAGTTAGGATCAGTGATGGACCTAAGGACGTAGTTCTTCTTCCCAGAGGACTCGTTGGGGACGATGCAAGCCTGCAACTCGGAGAACTCGTCGAGTCCACGGCGAACCCGGACAAGGATGGAGGTGTCCTTCTTCTTGTATGCTTCGTGGAGGATCTTGTTGACGCCGGTCTTGCCGTTCTTGAAAGGCGATTTGAACCGGATCAGTGAGTTGGCGGAACCCCCAACTCGGAGCTCTTCCACGATGTCACCGGTTTGGAGCATGTCGGCGGTCCACTCGTCGGCTTTGGAACTCCCTTTGAGGCATTCGATGGATAACACTTTTGAGTCTCGCGATGGTGAGTCTGAGCTGCTCTGTGACGCTCGGTCCATGGTCATGGTTTTTGCGATCACGCTCCCTCTTAGTCTTCTTATTCCTCGCTTTAATTTTTCATTTATTCAGTTACGGTTGATTTCTCCTAGTATGGGGAGAAAGTGAGAGGCTCGTGTTTTTGGTTCTGTTGTGGTACAATTTCTAAGGAAGTGGAGATGGAGGTTGGGCTGTTTTATAATAAAGAGATGGAAAAATTACATGAGCGTTGAATGGGTTATTCTTTTAAATGATGAAAATGTTGAAGGTGTTACGGAGTTGCAGCAGGCATGAATGGGTGTGTTAAACTGCATAAAATAAATTAAAAAAAGGATCTACCGACGCTTGCGATTTACAAACCATGAGTATGTTGATTTTAGATTAGGGTAGAATTGATCGTGAATGATCTTGTTAAAAAAAATTGAGTTTAAAAAAATTAATTTGATTTTAAAAAAATCGAGTTTAAAAAAAATTGATTTGTGTTTGGTAATGATAGTTTAAAAGTGAGTTTAAAATAATTGATTTGTGTTTGGTAATAATAGTATAATTATAAAGAATTTTTTGAGTCTCACACTTAGAATCAATTCTACTAAATGGAAAAGCTTGGATGTTGTTGCTTCTACTAGAATTGATTCTGGAGTGTAAACGGGATTCTAAAATCTTCTTAAATCTAAAACAAACGCTTGTATAGTAACTAAAAAAAATGCTAGAATCGATTTCGGGGTCCAAACTGGATTCTAAAATCTTAAACAAACACACACTTTAAAGTCAATAAAGCTCTTGAGGATAGTAGTGTCAACTTTTTTTTGGGGTCAAAAGTGCAATATTTCATTCAATCGGGACAAAGCCAACAAAACATTACGCCAAAAGATGTAAACATCTAACCCACTTTCAGGGCAAAATACAGGATCCATGCAAACTCTAAAATAATTCCTTAAGCATAAGAGTTGCTTCTGACTACAAGGTTAAACTCATGTTAACCTAATCATTAGACCTATCAATCCATCAACATATCTCCTCAAGGATAATAATATGATCCTACTGCAGTCTAGCAGTTTTGCTGGTGAGCGAGGTGTTCATCCGAGCCTATAAGCCTCTCGCCACTTCACCTGAGTAATCAAGCTAAGTACCCCTTGTTGACTTTTATCATTCCTCAACACAACTTGTGTTTTTAAGTTTTATTTATAAAAACGGGCCGAAGCCCAAAAAATTACAAAAAAGGTAGCTGCTAAGAGGTAATGACACTACGTAGGAAAACTAGAGAGAGGGAATTAAAGAGAGAGAGAGAGTCTCGTTGGTACCCTGACGATTAGGGTTTGGTGCGGCCGCTGCATCGGGACTACTTCTATCTCCTTTCTCCTGTTTCTTCCTCACGTTGACCACCCTCCGGTGTGTTTCTGTTGTCCACGCCGACTCTCCGATTTGGCTCTGGTGCATCGTGTACAGACTTATAGACGAAGCGTGGTAGAGATCGGCGGTGTTACAAGAGTGCCACTGGTGAAGTCGGTCTTCGATCTCGAGCTCCATGAGGTGGTCGTTGATGGAGGGAAGGTGGAATCGGTCTTCGATTTGAGGTCCATGAGGTGGTCGACGATGGTGAAGCTGATCTTGAAGATTCATGGGCCAGATCTGCAAGAGGAAGTTGCTGTTCTTGATTTCTTACGAGTATTCTTGATGTGGTGACTGCTGTTTTTGCTTTATGTTGGTTTATGCTTCTGTTATTGTTTCGTAGTGTTGTTTGTTTGGTTGTCTGTATGTAGCCAAAGAACCTCTGAGTTTATTCGGTCTGGCCTCATATAGATTGTGCCCTTCTCAACCTTCTATGGTAGCAAAGATCCCAGACAGGGTAACTCCATTGTCGATTGGTCATCAAATACGGGAAATTTCTGGGCTTTCCATCTTTCCTCCTAGATTTCAAGTGAGTTGTCTCTGTTCTCTTCTTTGGTGACCCTTCTTCTGCCCAGATTTGGAGACCGACTAAGTATTCATCGGCATAGGCATGAATGGCAATCTGGAACCAAACTGGGTGAAGAAGACATTAGAGGGACAAAATGGTCTATCTACAAGAGGGTGATTGGTGCTAGTTCTTTGGTTTTAGGGCTTTAGATTTACTATTTTTAGGGCCTTAGATTTACTGTTTTTGCTTGATTAGTTGTTAGACCGTTGTCTATTGGCTCAGGAGCGGCTCTTGTGCTTATTTGTTGATCTTAGGAGCTTGCATTAATCCTGCGTTGTACCCTTTAGTGGGTTGAGT
The DNA here is from genome assembly GCA_037113605.1 of Calophaca sinica. Taxonomy (NCBI): domain Eukaryota; kingdom Viridiplantae; phylum Streptophyta; class Magnoliopsida; order Fabales; family Fabaceae; genus Calophaca; species Calophaca sinica. The sequence continues at coordinate 77,481,480 of CM073734.1, forward strand.
TGTGCCCATTTGTGGGCTGTGCTAGTATGCACTTGGTGTAATGTTTGGTGGCTTTTGCCCAGTTTCAATGAAATGTTGCACTTTAACCCAAAAAAAAGAGGTAATGACACTCTATTCACGCCAACCATCAGGTTTCTAACTAAGTCCAAAATTACTACATGAACGCCTAGATAGGCTCCAATTCCCGATCTAATCATCACTTATATTCCCCTTGCGATACACAGGTTGAAAAACAAGCTCCTGATCACGCTTCATCAACTTAGGGTCCGTTTGTTTTAGATTCGGGTAGAATTGATTGTGAAAAATCTTGTTGAAAAAAATTGATTTTAAAAAATCGAGTTTAAAAAAATTGATTTATGTTTGGTAATGATAGTTTAAAAGTGAGTTCAAAAGAATTGATTTGTGTTTGGTAATGATAGTAGAATCACTTTTGATGCGTAAATATAAAGAATTTTGTGGGTCCCACACCTAGAATCAATTCTACCAAACGGAAAAGCTTGGATGTTGTTGCTTATACTAGAATTAATTTTGGAGTGCAAACAGGATTCTAAAATCTTCTAAAATCTAAAACAAACGCATGAATGATACTGGCAAATAAGTTGCTACAATGGTTATCTAATGATCCTTCCTTAAAATGATAGAAAATAATGGTTGCATTCCGACTGTACAATAATATATTTTCTCCGACTATGCCAAGTCATCTCAAGACCATGGAGTATTCAGGGCCGGACTGGAGCTACGTTGGGCTCTGTCAGGGCTTATGCCCCCTAGATTTTTTAAGATCTTTGTTTTACACCCAGACAATAATCGTGCAAAGATTACCTTTCCTTTTTCTCAAAGACTTTTTCACGTACAACATAAAAACATCTGCTCTACGAGGCCATGTTCTTGGCCCATTTACTTTTTCACGCACCAAAGCATTTTCAACAGAAGAACGAACGAAGAAAAGCAACAATTTATCGAAAAACGTTCAAGCGACAACAGGTTCCTTAATTCTCTTCTCCTGTATCCCTCTAGTCGTTCTTTCCAATGAGTCTTGATTCCATTCTATCTCCTTATTGAAAAACGTTCAAGCTGCCACGTTCAAGCACTTGACAGAGCTTTCTCAAAGTCATTACTTTAATTGGTGAGTTCATTACAATCTTGTTTGGTTTTCTTGTAGTGCTTTCTCTCATGTCTCATGTCTTTTTCCAGTTTCAACCACTTCCCACTTCTTTTTGTTTGACATTATAGAATTAAATGAAAATGAAACACAAGTTCTCCTTCTTCCATTTTAAGATTTCACTAGTTTTGAAGACTTTTAGGTCCACTGATTCGTTGTTTCCGGTCTATTAAAATTCAGGCAAAGTTATCAACTATTAACTCACTTTTGTTTAATCTCATTAGTATCTTTTTCTTCTGTTGTTTATTTAAGCCAAATTTCCACTTTTTTTTGTTTAATCTCATTACTATTAACTTCCCCCCCCCCCCCAACGGACCAATCCTGACCCTGCCATGCCCCATAACTCTGCCACATAAAAGGCCCCTCTAAACCCGATAATTCAGTTTCCTTTATCATCACGTAGAAGGCCCCCAGAGTTACCATTGGAAGCTCCATCAATATTAAGTTTGCACCCAGCCCAGTCTAGGCCTCGTCCACCCCAACAACATGGATGTCTTGCTTTCACCGCATTGAATCTCTCCAGTCTTCCCTATTAACTCAGTCTGCTTGCAAACAAATACTCGCATAACACTTTTTTAAAATTTGATAAAGCTTTAAAGCATTATGTGTCTCCGTGTCAACTGACAGACGACGTACTCCCTCCATAACAAAATATAAGTAAAAAAAGTATCACTTTTTTGCTTATATTTTGTTACAGAAGAAATATTCTAGATAACACTTTCGAAAACATCGTCGGATTGACATATCTGACAATGCTCACTCAAGGAAACATTATCTAATGTAATTTTTATTATTTTTTCTTTTTACATTTCACACTACTTGATTTTTCTTGTGTGACTCTACTGAGTGGGGTTCTCTGTATTCTGGCCGATGATTCTCCAGCAGTACTATTTGCGGATCATTCTCTTGTAATCAGCATAATATATTCCACGTTACATTAATTTGCTTTTGATAGATTGATGATCCTGAATATTCACCTGTCACGTGTTGATTTTTTTTAATCATTTTCTTTAGGTTTTGCTAACAAGTGTTCTAAAGATATTGTTTAAGGATTCCAAATAAAGTATTTGTTCATTGAAAAGTTAAGTATATCTCTTCCCAATATATTAAATACATAACTTTCTATAAAAAAATTTCTTTTTAGACTTCTTAAATAATATTCTTAGAATACTCAGTAATATTTTCCTTTTCTTTATGGTTAAATATCTCCTTCTTTAACTGCTAGGGGAACATGAGAACTACAAATCGCAATTTCTTCGATGGAGGTTCTCTGAAATATTATTATTTATGTGCTATTATAAAATTTTTTCCTTTTTAGACTTCTTAAACAATACCCTTAAAACACTCATTAACATTTTCCTTTTCTTTATGGTTAAATATATCCTTCTTTCACTACTTGGGGAACATGAGAACTACAAATCCCAATTTCTTCGATGGAGGTTCTCTGAAATATTATTATTTATGTGCTATTATAAGAAGAAAAATGCTAACAAGTGTCCTTAGGGCATTGGTTAAAAAATTAAAAGAGGTAAGTTTGTATAAGAAAATGATATATTTATTACATTGAAAAGTGTTTAACTTATATTCTCAAGACAAATTTTATTTTTATAAAATTCTTAACCAATACTCTTAGAACACTCGTTAACAATACCATTATAACAAATCAGGAGATGCATAAAGTGAAACTGAGTATTCAATACGTAACAGATAAAGGAAATCACGACCATATTGGATGATCGAAGATCTCAACTATTACGTTTGTAAAATTATTGGGTTTTTTTTTTATCAGTAGGAAAATAAAAGCAACAAGAAACGCCAAAAAGAAACTACATCCTTATTCTTTCCACTCCCATAGCATCAGCTAATAGAGTAGAAGATAAACTAGGAGGACATTGATGCAAAACTCGTGGCTCCTGGTCCAAAGAAGCTCCCATCTTTGCAAGCCAATCTGCTGCAGCATTACCTTCCCTCAAAGTATGGTTAAAAACCACATTCCAAGCTCTTTGTTTCATCAAGCGAATATGATCAATGATAGGGGCATGAGGATGAGTCTTGTGCACTCCTTCCTCAATCAATGATAAGGACATTTGAGAATCTGATTCACATATCAACAGCCTGTATCCTTGCTCCCAGGCCAAATTCAGACCAACAGCAATGGCATGGAGCTCTGCATTAAAGTTAGTAGTGTAACCACAAGAGCCTGCAAAGCCCAAAATCCACCCTCCCAAGCTGTTTCTAAATAGACCACCATATCCTGATCGCCCTGGATTTCCAAAAGAGCTTCCATCCACATTGAGCTTGATCCAATTGTCATTAGGAGCATGCCAACTTACCAGCCGAGGAGGTCTAGAACCAGTAGCAGTACCAAACGCAGCAGCAGAAGCCTCAACCAGAGATTTGACATTGCTAGCAATTTTCCAATTTTCCCATCTCATATCAGAGAAAACTTCTTCATTCCTGGATCTCCAAATAAACCAGCAGCTGATAGTAAACAAGCTGCCATATTCAGAATTTGTTGCATTCTCTCTGAACCAGCAGCAGGAACTAGAATTGGGATTGGAATTCTGATCAAAATGAAAGCCAAATAACTTCCAGAGGTGAGTGAGTCTCGGGCAGTCCCTTAGAGTGTGTAAAATAGTCTCTTGATTGCTACCACATCTCTGGCAGGAACCATCAGATGACACATGTTGCAACACTCTAGTATAATTAGTTGGTAGTCTACCATGCATCACTAGCCAAACAAAATGCTTGATATTTTCTGGCAGCTTCAAATGCCAAATCCAGCTCCAATTTTGAGTACAAAGGTGATTAGTATTGTCTGGCAAATCAAACTGAGGCTTAGTGAGCCAATGATAAGCATTTGTAGGTGAGAATTTACCATCTGGAGAGGGTTCCCAAATAAGGAGGTCTTGATTATTGTCATTGGTGAAAATACCAACAATTTCCTGTCTAATATCAATAGGTAGAGCTGTATACAGAAGATCGAAGTTCCAAGAGTTACCATTCCTAATGTCGTTTACTTTCATGCAAGTGTCATGGATATCAACAAAAGGAACTCTGCTGCTTAATTTTCCCTTATGCAACCACTTTTCATACCACAAGGAAATGTCCCCTTTGCCAACTCTATAGATATATCCCTCCCTAAGGATTTCCACTGCCTTAATAATTGACTGCCAAGTATAAGAGGCCCCATTACAGATCTTGGGATGCAGAATATTAGTGTCAGTAAGGTACTTCGCAGACAGGAGATTTACCCAGAGCTTGTCCTGATTGTGCAGCAAATCCCAAACATGCTTACCCAGGAAAGACACATTCATTGGTCTGGCTTTCCTAATCCCGAGCCCTCCTTTGTTCTTTGGCTTACAAATATTATTCCAATTCACCCAATGATTTGATTTGCCACCCCAAATAAATTGCCAGATGCAGGAGTCCAATTTGTCACAAATTCCTTCCAGAATCCAAAGGTTATGCATGGTGTATACAGGCATGGAACAAAGGACAGATTTAGCCAATGTCACCCTACCTGCTCTACTGAGAAGATTACCTTTCCAACCAGCCAGTCTAGAGTTGACCTTGTCAATGATGAAGGAGAAATCTGAGTTGGTTACTCTCCCCGAGAGCATAGGAAAACCCAGATATCTACCTATATTGGTCATATGTTGGAAATCTAGAATCCCTTCAAACTTAGCAACTTTAGCCCTTAGGATATAGGAATCTAGATTTATGAATATTTACCTTCAATCCTGAAGCTAGACAAAAAGAGTGGAGAACCTCTTTGACTAATCTAACTTGAGAAGATTTTGCTCTAGTGAAAAGTAAGCAATCATCAGCAAAGAAAAGATGAGATATAGCCAGACCATTATTGGAGATTTGGATAGGTTGCCAAAGATTAGCATCCAATTTTGCTTGAATTAAGAGGGCTAGCTTTTCCATACACAACAAGAAAAGATATGGGGACATGGGGTCACCCTGTCTCAAGCCTCTTGTTGGTGCAAACTTCTCTAATCTCTCACTATTCCATTTAACAGTTAAAGAAGAAGAAGTAATGCAGCTCATTATCAAATTCACAACATGAGGAGGAAATCCAAATTCAATAAGAGTAAGTTTAAGGAAATCCCAGTCCACTCTATCATAAGTTTTCTCAAAATCTATTTTGAACATAAGGAAGCCAGACTTACCCTTCTTCTTATGCATAAAATGAACAAGTTCTTGGGCAATGATAGCATTATCCGCAGTTCCTCTGTTGGGAATAAAGCTGCTTTGGAGGAGTCCTATGAATTCATCCAAGTAGGGCCTAATTCTTCTTACCAGCACCTTAGATATTATCTTCAAGAAAACATTACAGAGGCTGATAGGACGAAAATCAGCAAAGGTCTTAGGCTCATCAATTTTTGCAATGGGGACAATGAGTGTCTCGGCCAAAGAAGGATCAATCTTGCCAGCGTGGAAAATTTTTGCAATCAGTTCCCAAACATCATGACCGACTATATGCCAATAGTTTTTGAAGAAAATAGGCTAGAAACCATCGGGCCCTGGTGCCTTATAAGGATCCATAGAGAAAAGAGAGTCCCTCACTTCCATTAGACTCACTGGCTGGAGAAGACTGTCATATAAATCTCTACTGATTTTTGGGATTGAAGGGAGCTGCAAGCTATTAGGAGTACATTGGACATTAGATTGGAATAACTGTTTGAAAAAATTGAGAGCCTCTCTTTTTAACACTCCGTCATCTGAACACCAAATGCCATCAATCTTCAAGCTAGTCACGTTATTTCTTCTTCTACGAGTAATAGTTTGAGTATGAAAAAATTTGGTGTTTCTATTCCCAACCTTTACCCAATTTTCTCTTGATTTTTGGAACCAAAGCATTTCCTCTTCTTCGAGAACTTTTGAATATTGCTTTTGAAGATCCCTTTCAAGTCTAATGAGGTCACTGGTAGGGAAGTTTTCCAGCTGAGAGGTGACTCCCTTAATTCTGCCTTCAAGTTGTCGCTTCTTTTTGAAAATATTCCCAAAGACATCCCTATTAAAGGTGAGGGATTCCTTGCGGATATTATCCAATTTCAAGACAGCATCACCACCACTGTTGGACCACGAATTTTGTACTAAAGGCTCGTAATCTGGATGGGACATCCATGCAGCTTCGAAATGAAAGAAAGGAGCTCTTCTGGTTCTGAACTTGCTGCAGCTTAAAAGAATGGGATTGTGATCTGAGTCCTTGAGTGGAAGAACTTCGATAATGGCATGTGGAAAGGCTATATGCCAAGTACTATCAGCAAAAGCTCTGTCTAGTTTCTTCCTGACATGACCAGCTAATTGAATATTCTTTCTCCAAGTAAACATCCCACCTACTGAATGCACCTCTAGAAGATTACAATTAGCAAGCATATCAGCCAAAAGAGAGGCCCGAGAAGGTTTGAATTAGCCACCAGAAACTTCATAGGAATAGAGGATTTCATTAAAATCCCCTAACATGAGCCACGGTCCATGAATGTGATTTCTAAGATTAGAAAGATAGTGCTAAAACCTGCATCTATTAGAAAAAAGAGGGGAGGCATAAATGAAAGAACAATACCATTTTTCTTGCCTTCTTGTAATGGAGAAATTAATGGCTTGATTCATATTGTCCACAAGTGAAAATGTTGCATCTGAAATGCTAGAGAGAATCCAAAGACCACCAGAGTGTCCCCTAGCTTCTTGAACAAAGAGGGGTTGGAATCCCACAGAGTGCCAAAATTTCCTCACCTTTGCAAACTGTACATGAGTTTCGCAGACACAAAATAAGGATGGATGCTGAGTCCTTATAAGATCACGAACATTACGTTTAGCATCACGGCTGAATGCACCACGAATATTCCAAGCCAAAATAGACAGATTATTAAAGCAATCCATTAAAACAGGTTTGGAAAAGAAGAGAGGGCCTAAGACCCGTGGGCTACATAGCCATAGCATCCTCATTAAGAGGTGTCTCTGGGACTTCCAAAACATCGTTCAATGTGTTGTCATTAGCTGGGGTGTCCTTCAAAGGTTGCCCGGCCTCCTTATCACCATCATCCTCATCGTGCAATATTATGAACCTGTTAGGAGTAACAACTATCATTTTTGTTGCAGATTTAGCTCCGAAGCCCACATCGTAGATTTTTGGTTGAGAAGAAACCTCCTTAGTTTTCCTATGTGGCACGGCACTAGTGGTCCCTTTCTCCCACGTGGTATTTTTTGCTGACTCAATATCAGCCCTCTGCCTTTTATTGTTGACTTGGACCATTTTTAATTTGCCTTTAGAGCCAGTAGTGGTCCCCGCCGTGGGTTGTTGTTTTAAATGAAAATTCTGTTTGACATTCCTAGAATTATGCCGTTGTTGATTGCCTTCTTCATTGCCACCCCCCTGTGCAGATTTTCCGTTACCAACAGGTTTGTTAGTAACTGTTTTTCGTCCCTTCTTTTTAGCCGCCAACCATTCACCGTGTGGCTCCACTATTTCCACTGCGTTTTTGTTGGTACCTGATCCCCCTAATTCTGCACCAGCATTAATGAGAGTTTACTCAGCCGTTTTAGGGTTTGGTGCATCCGTTGTCACAGGCTTTGGCTGCTTCGGCGCCGGCGCCGCCGTATTATTCATGCATTGCCCCTGCTTGGTACACTGACGAGTAAGGTGGCCGTAGCACCCACAAGTGGCACAAATACGGTGCAAGCTTTCATATTCGACGTTGTACCAATGATTGTTCAACCAAATCTTGCCTATAACAGGTTTAGACAAGTCGATTTCTACACAAACTCGTGCAAACCTTCCCCTTCGAACATCCAGAGTGTTGGTATCCACCTTAATGGGTTTGCCTACTGCTGCACCAAGGGCTAAAAGAATGCTTTCATCATAATAAAACAAATTAAGTCCAGGAAACCTAATCCATACCATAGTTCGATCAATCTTTGCTGTTGGCGAGACAAAATCCTTCGACCAACATTGAACCGTGAGGTAGTGATCAAAAATCATCCAAGGGCCCTCCTCCATAACTTTGGCACGGTCTGCTTCATGATCAAACTTCACCATGAAATATCCATTGTTAATATCCAGGATGTCGAAATCCGCAGCAAGTTTCCAGACCTTTGAAAGTCTATCCTTCATAGTGTAGTAGCCTATAGTCTTACCAAGTAACTTGACAACTAGTGCATCCTTCCATGGCTCACAAAGTCCCTCCAGAACCTTGTTATCAATATGAACCATAGGAAGAAGAGGGTTGTCCTCATGGTACTCAATCTTCGCTAGGTTCTCCTTCAATAAGTCCAGTTTCGGTCTTGGTGCTGGGCCGTTCTTGCTACCAGTCACCATATCTCTAAAGGACAGTTTAGGGTGGCTAGGAGTGGTTTTGGAACCCCCACCGCCATCTGGTGGTTTCTTTGTTGCCGTTGAAGAGAAAACAAAAGGTGGTGCGCCGTCGACCTCCATGTATACAAAAGAACGATTGTGATTTCTTTTTATTTTTTGACAATTGACAAAAAAAAAGAAAAAAAAAGAAAAAAAAGAAAAAGAAAAGATTAAAAAAAAGAAAAAAAAGAAAAAAAAGGAAAAAAAAGGAAAAAAAAAAAAAAAAAAAGAAGAAGAAAAATCACGAACAAAAATATAATCAATTACGAAATTTCTGTTTTTAAAACTTATTTTCAAAACAAATTTATCAAGCATGATTTTTTTTTATAGATATAAAGTTCAGGTGAGTTGTGTTCCGAGTGCTCATCAAGGTCAGAGAAAACCTCACGGATCAAAGAAGAACTAATGTTCTGAACTCGAACTCGACGTTGCCAGAGATGAGCGCGACGGTGGACTTCGCGGTGGTCAGCGATGGCATCGGGATGGTGTGTACCTGCAGAGACTCTGATGCCTAAGTCAGTTTAGGATAAGAGAAGAGGTAATCGAAATATGAATAAAGCATACCTGAAATGATTGCTGAGATCGTTTATATAGCATGCTGAAGCGGTTACCTGAGTGTAACCGTTTGCGTGAAACCCGGATAACCGTTGGATCTGCCAGGCTGTTATTCGCTGTCAAGACCTCGGATCACCGTTGGATTTGCCACGCTGTCATGCGCTGGAAAGGATACTTGGGTCCTGATCGTGATATGGCCTCTTAGTGAGCGTTGGTTGGATTGGGCCTTGACCCAGTCCGAAACAGTTGCCCCCGAAGTCGGTAGCTAGCATGACGAGGTGACGACCTGTAGAGCTTCGTGTTGGGTTTTGCGATCTCGGTTCAGTGGAATGAAAATCACGACGCTTAAAAATATGGGATTAAGTTGTTTTAAATTTAATTGGTTATAAACAGCTTGAATGATAATTAAACAAATTCATCAATCAAATAATATTAAAATAGATAACTCACTGCCATGTGGACACCACATCAATTAAAATGTCCATGTGGCAAGATACAACTAAACTTCTATTTGTCACATCATCAAAAATTTAACGGTGGAGACTAAAGTTGCAACTTGGCGAATAAGTGGGAGACCAAACATTGAATAAAATTTTGTAGGAATAAACTTAGATTTTAAGAATTTTATGGGGACTAAAAACTAATAAAATAGATTTTCATGTTAGGTCAGATTTTCAAGTTTGGTCCAATCTTTACTAATTTTATCCTTGTGTCTCATGTCCACGAATAGTGTTTTTTTGGCTACAACCGAGAAAGAAAAGAAAAAAGAGACACTAAGGGGAACTTTAATGCCTTACAAAAGAAATGCCTAAAGCATTAGCTAAAAGCAAGTTATCCATCCCCACAGGAGGATCTTCAAGCACCCTGAAGAGCTCACTGCTTCTGGCTCCTATTTTAGCAAGGAAGTCAGCACATTGGTTTCCTTCTCTTAGAGAATGATGAAGTTGGACTTCCCAATCTCGTTGCAGCATAAGTCTCAGAATAGCAATTTCATTACCAAATTGATGGTAGCTGTGATTAGCGTCCTGAACCAACCTCAAAGTATTGAGGGAATCTGTGTAACAAATAATCTTCCTGAATCCCAACTCCCAACACAAGGAGATACCATGAAATAATGCCATCAACTCAGCATGCAAGATATTAGAATAACCCACAGAACCATAAAAACCCCGAAGGAAAGCTCCAGAGTGATCCCGAATGAGACCACCAAAACCCGCCATACCCGGATTCGTGAGAGCACTCCTATCCACATTAAGAGCAACTCACTCCATGTCTAGTCTCCTCAAAGACACCTCCCTAGGAGCAATACGCTGCGAAGGGGAGCTAGGAGAGGACTGAAAAGCCATGATAGTGTCACGATGAAGCGCCATGATCTGGGAAACAAGCATGAAGGGTGTGGTAGTTACATTGTCAAAGACTAACCTGTTTCGGGCACACCAACTTTCCAAATAACAATAACCACTAGCACACCATATTTAAGCACCGCCTCATGAACCCAAACAAAGGGGTCGAAGCCATCTGAACCAGGAAACAAGAAAGAGTCAGAGAAACAAGCTTTCCAAACTAACTGCACAAACTCACAACTAAAAAAACAATGATGAATGGTCTCAGGAGCATCACCACACACAGGGCAAGTGTTATCTAACGGGATACCTCTCTTATTTAAGATTTCCTTGGTCGGAATAGCCAAATGGCATAATTGCCAAATAAAAAACTGGATGTTAGCAAAGACATGCATCTTCCAAATCCAACCCCAATGACGTGACTCATGTAAGTGAACAGGGGCACTAGAAAGCCATTTGTAAGCATTACTAGTAGAATACATACCTGAAGAACAAGGTTGCCACGTCCATCTATCTCGCATACCTTCTACTAGTCTCGACTTAACATTAAGGATCGCATTCTGAATATCTGGAAGCAAAGGAGTATACAAGTTCTGGAGGTTCCACCTTCCATTCACATAAACATCGTTTATATTATGGGCCACATCATGTATATCAACAACAAGGACTTTCTTACATTATGGTCCCTTGAACACCCAAGGATCATACCAAAAACTACTATTTCCGTCACCAATCTTCATCTGAAAGCCATCTTTGAGCACCTCCATAGCCTTGAGGATCGAGTTCCACACATTAGAACCATGGCTATGCTTGGCAGTCAGAAAGTTTCCATTAGGCGCATACTTAGCAAGAAGGAGAGACACCCAGAGCTTGTCTTCTTCATTTAATAAATCCCACACAAGTTTTCCCAAAAGAGCGGAATTGTGATTTCTAGCAACCCTCACACTAAGACCACCAGTACTTTTAGTGTTGGTGATAGTGCTTCAGCACAATATATGCATACCTTTGTTCCTGTGCCCCTTCCAAATAAAACTCCGGATGGTTTTGTCAATCTGATTACACACTGATTGAGGAAACCATTGGATTTGCATACCATAAGACGGGATAGAGGCTAACACTGCATTTGCAAGAGTAAGGCACCCAGGCTTATTCAGAAGGCTACCCTTCCAATATGTAAGTTTAGAATTAACTCTATCAATTACCTCACTAAAATCTTCCTTCTTAATTCTCCCTTTGAATAACTTGAAACCCAAATGCTTTTCAATGCGATTGGTAAAGGACATACGAGTAAGTTGCACAATCTTGTCTTTCTTGGCATTAGGCATCCCTGCTGATGCATAAATTTTTGACTTGTCAATGCTCACCTTCAACCCAGAAATGGCACAAAAAGAGTCCAAGACATGTTTAATCACCTTGGTCTGAGCCACAGTAGCTTTACCAAATAACAACACATCATCAGCGAAAAATAGGTGACACAAAGTTGGGCCATTCCTAGAAATTTGCATAGGCTTCCAATTATTATCCCCCATCTCTTTAGCAATCATCTCCCCCAATCTCTCTATACAAAGCACAAAAAGATAGGGTGATAAAGGATCTCCTTGATGGAGACCTCTTCTGGGCATGAAACCTTCTGTCTTGCTACCATTCCATAACAAAGATATCGAAGATGAGGATATACCATGCATAATAAGAGAGATGATAGGCCCAAGGATTCTAAACATACTTAAAGTACCTCTCAGAAAATCCCAATCAACTCTATCATTGGCTTTCTCCAAATCAAGCTTGAACACCATGTCCCCTTTTTTACTCTTCTTCTTCTGCATGTGATGAATTATTTCCTGCAAAACAATAACATTATCTTTGGTGCCACGGCTTAGGATAAAACTACTCTGCAAAGGACTAACAATGGTCCCTAAAAAGGGCCTCAAACCAAGACCTTGGAAATGAGCTCATGAATCACATTACACAAAGTAATAGGCCTAAATTCCTTAAAGGAGGTTAGATGATCTCATTTCGGAATCAACACTATCAATGTCTCAGCTGCATGGTTATCAAACCTACCGGTCTCAAAAGCATTTTTTACAAACTGTCAAGTATCATGCCCTACCTTATCCCAAAACATTTTGAAAAAGATTAGTTGAAACCCATCCGGCCCAGGCGCTTTATATGATTTCATACTCATGAGAGCACTAAGAACCTCCTCCTTCATCACAGGGCTAGTGAGGGCTATGCGACCATCCTCACCCAAAGGATTACCAATCACCCCATGTTGCTCATTACTCAATCTTTCCGTACCACAATTTTTTTTTAAAGAAATTAACTGCTTCCTCACGAAGAACAATAGGATCTGTACACCACTGACATGACGGAAGATGAAGGCCATGGATTTTACTTCTCTTCCTTCTAACCATGGTCTGAGTATGAAAGAAAGAAGTATTGCGGCTACCAAGCTTGATCCAATTCCCTCTCAACCTTGCCTCAAGCTTTTTTTTTTTATCAAAAATATTCCCAAACACCTCTTTATTGAAGGTAGTGGAGTCAGAAGAGACAATATTATTAGCATCCCTTCTCCAAGCATCTTGCACCACTCCTAAATAATCCTTATGAGTACACCACGCAGCTTGGAACCGGAAAAGCCTTCCCGGAGTAGTAGTACCTGCATCACAACATCTCAACAATAAATGATTATGGTCAGAATGTCTTTTTACCAAATGCTCCACAATGGCCTCAGGAAAAAGCATTCTCCACTGACAATCATAAACCGCCCTATCCAACCTCTTTGAAACCAGCCGGTTACCTCTGCACTTACGCTGCCACATGAACTTAGTCCTATAAAACTCCATATTAAGTATATCACAATTATTTAGTGTAACGACCCGTTTCCGGACCACTACCGAGCTCAATATACCGAGCTCGAGTTACCGAGCTCAACACACCAAGCTCAACATAAACCTATATGAGATGTGTTTTAAAAACAAAACTCTTGTGCCTTTTTAAAAATACGATATGTTTTTTTTTTTATAAAACCAACTCGTGCACATCATAGTAATTACAGCTTTTCGAAACATGGTGCAACTAAGACACAAGACTTAAATTCTAATAAAACATACATGCATAACATACACATATATATATCACTCGAAATAATAATGTATACAAAATACAGAGTAGCAAATGTGTAAAGAAAATACACCTAAGGTACGACAACTTCAAAAGAGCCATCATACCCTGGGGTACTCGCAGACTCCCATCGCAGGGCTGCTCCAAAAGTAAGACCACCAGCCTACCACAGAGCAACAAAACAACACCGCCTAAACCGGTCACGACCTCGAACACAAAAGAAAAACAAGTACAGTCCTCGTAAAAACAAACATCCAACAAATCAACAATCACGACAGATAGAGGTCGCCACTCGGTCCTCGCCGAAGCTCCTCCTCGGCATCGCTTCATCGCCGAAGTTCCTCGCGCTCGACATCGCCTGGGTAACCGTCATGGATTGAAGGCACCACGGAAAGGGTCAACTTCTCAACAATTCAAGATAAGCTCGACATAAAAATATAAGCAAACAAAGAAAGTATAACATTCACCGTCGTGACTCGACCATCTCACTCTAAACTCGACACAACTCACAAATCCATTTTCTCTCGACTCAATAATTTTCCTAATGCACACGCTGCATCAGATGTCGGAAAGTCCAGTAAGCTTGGGATCCTCGCTCTCCCTAGGATACCAACTCAGTCCCGTAGCGTGGCGACGTCTAGTCAATCTCCCGTAACAAAAGGGGACCTAGCACCTCGCTTATCCGGTCACGGCTCAAAACGCCATACGACTCACCTAGCTCGCCACTCGATGAACACCACGCATACGATATTCAAAGAGTTAAACACAAGATATTCAACCGCATGTCAAATAAAAGAGCAAGCTCGACATGAAGAAACGCAATTCAACATGCAATACACACTTCACGACATATATTCAATCACATATTAAATACATGCAAAAACTCAATCATATCACAACATTTCATTTCGACACAAATCAGGAAAATCCATACACAATAACATAACCACGTAGAATATGAAATGCCCTTACGCTAGCATACTACGAAAATATTAATGTGAAGCGCCCTTACATAAGGACTTATAAAATAAAGCCTTAGAGATATCTAGGAGTTGCCCTTACATACTATGAAAATATTAATGTAAAGCGCCCTTACCGAACTCCAAGTTAATGCTGCTCGACAACGACCTCGACACAGCTGTCTTCAAAGAGCTCGACAACGACTTCTCTTACTCGATCTCGACACGTACACTTCTCACCGACTCGACACGACAGCTTCTCGATCTGGATTCCACGCTTCGCGTCCTTGGATTCGCTTTCCGTACACCTTGATTCGAAATCACTCGATCTCTGAATCGAGACTTCCTAAACGAACATAACTCGGATCGATCCATGGGTTCTAATACATCTAGCTCTCTTCCCAAACTCAACCACAACCTAAAAATATAAAACTCAAGAACTGAAAGATATTTTTCCTCTAACACAAAGTTAGGGATTTCGATCAAAATTTCATGAAAAGTTATCGATGCTTCAACAGATAGATCGACAACAACAATAACTAACAACGAATGAAAAACAAGAAATCAAAACGAACCAAAAATGGAGGTTTCTCGGGCACCGCCGATTGCGTAAAAACAGAGGAAGAAATTTGTTTTACAAGCCCAATTAATCGGTTAGAAAGATAGGTAATATCGTGAAGAAGAAAACCCATCAATTTGACATGATTTGGAAGCATAAAACGGTTAAAAATGGAAGAAGGATTAGCGCTAAACAAAGAGTACAGGATGAAAGAAAATCATTCTTCATACCTCAACGGTGATGGTCGATCAGACGAGATATGGGTCGAGAAGTTGATGATGAACAAGATTGATGAAGAAAGCCAGTGCAGAATCTCGATGGAACTCACGGTTGCCGATGGAGATTTTTAAAGAAAACAACGAAACACAGAGCAGAAGGAAGGAAGAAGAAAGAAGAAAAGAGAAATGAGTGTGAGGGAATCGGTCGTGGTATACAGCTAGCGAGAAAGGGGTATAAACGTAACTCCAGCTATAAGATGCCAATCCCATCAATCATCTACCCGTTAACTCGTTCCTCTCATAATTACCCTCTACTGTTTGGCCAACGGCAAGCCGACAATGTAATAATTACAAAACAATATAATAATAACGTCAATAACGCTCAAATAATACGAGGTATCATCTCGACACGATGTCGACAAGGGTGCTCGCTCAAACGCATAATGTTCTAACACGAGTTCGTGAACGCGGTCTCCTCACTCGACTTGCGCCCTCATTTCGCAGACGCGACTTCATCAACTCGACACGCCGACCTCCTCACCCAGCCTAGTGCACGTGGTCTCATCACCGACAAAGATCTCGCAAACGATCTAGTCATGGGATCTCGACACAAGGTCTTGGTCGAGGTCTCGATACGTCGTCCTAATACGATGTCGATCTCGCCCTCAGGTGTTACAATCTCTCCTCTAAAAAATTTTCGCCCTCGAAATTGCAAATAAGATTCTTACCTCGTAAAAGTTCAGGGTACGAATCTTCATCTTCTCCTCCAGCTCCCAAGTCGCATCTCCCGCCCTTCGATCCCACACAACTTTGACAAGTTGAATCTCTTTGTTCAGTGAATCGCTTTGGCTTTCCGATCAACGATCCTTTGGTGACGCTTCAAAAGATAAGTCGCCCTTCGCTTGAATCACATCCGGCTCGATGACATGAGAAGCGGTCAAACATACTTCCGTAATTGTGAGACGTGGAAGACGCCGTGGATGTTCGACAAGAATGGGGGTAAGGCATCGATATGCCATCGACCAATACGACGAAGAATGGTAAGGTCCAATGAATTTAGGGGTAAGTTTCTTGGATTTGATCGCTCGACCAACTCAAGATGGGGGTGACTCTAAGAAATACATGTTCTCCTTCCTCGAACTCGAGTGGTCGACGCCGTTGATCCGCATAACTCTTCCGTCGACTTTGAGATGTTCGTGATCCGATCTCCGATCAAACGGATCTTCTCGGTAGTCCGCTGGATCATATCTGGTCCTACGATAGTTCGCTCGCCGTCCTGGTACCAACAAAGAGGCGTCGACATTTTCGCCCATACAGCCGCTTCAAAAGGTGCCATCCCAATACTCGCATGGAAGTCGTTGTTGTATGTGAACTCCACCAATGGCAAGACGCCGCCCCAACTTCCTCGGTGATCTAACGCATACAAGCTCGCAACAAATCTTCAAGCGATTGGATCGCTTTCTCGGTCGACCGGCCCTGTGGATGATATGCCGAAGCTAAGCTCGAGCTCGGTTCCCATCGCTCCTTGCAATTCCTCCAAAAATGAGACGTGAACTTTGGATCTCGGTCCGACACGATCGAAGAGGGTATTCCATGAAGTCGTACTATCTCCGCGATGTAGATCTCGGTCGCCTTTCCACGTTGTATGTCGACCATCGGCAAGAATGAGCAGATTTGGTCAATCGGTCGACGATCACCCAAATCGAATCATTCTTCTTCGCGTCTTCGCAAACCTACAACGAAATCCATGGAAATATCGTCCCCATTTCCATACCGCACGGCTGCGATTGTAGCATTCCCGCAGTCGTTGGTGCTCCACCTTCGCTTCGACACGCCAAACATGAAGCTACGTGCTCGGCCACTTGCTTCTTCATTCAGGACCACCAAAAATGCTTCTTCAAGTCTTGATACATCTTCAGAACTCTGGATGAATACTAAAGTTGCTCTTATGTGCTTCGCCGAGAATCAATTTCCTCGGCTCGGATACGTTAGGTACGCATACTCGGCCATTGCACCTCAAGATGTCGTCCGCTCCGACCTGAAATTCGCGCTTCCTTGCGCTTATCAATCGAATCTTCTTGCGTAAGCTCGTCATGAACTTGCTGGTCTCGAATCTCGCCCAACAACATAGAAATGGTAAGCATACCAAATCTCGGCTTCCGGTGAAACTTCGACACTCAACTTCAAATCTCGGAACTTCGAGCATCTCTAACTCCTTGATCATCATTACCGAGGTTAAAACGCTCTTCCCGCCAACGACCGCTACTACGTTAGCCTTATCGGGATGGTATTCCAACGCAAAGTCGTAGTCCTCGAGAAATTGTCCCATCTACGCCGACGCATGTTGAGTTCCTTCGGTCGAACAGTACTTCAAGCTCTTGTGATCGCCGAAAGCGAAGAGTGCTCGTAAAGGTAGTGCCTCCATATCTTCAGCGAAAAACTATCGCCGCTAGCTCCAAGTCGTGAGTAGGGTAGTTCCTCTCGTGAATCTTAAGTCGTCTTGAAGCATACGCGACCACCTTCCGATGTTGCATCAAGACGCATCCCAAACCCTGGTGTGACGCATCACAATACACCTCGAAGGCTCTTACGGTTGAGGCAAAATCAAGCACAGCGCTGCGCCAAAAGCTCCTTCGTCTTTGAAAGCCGCACTCCTCGGTCAAGCAAAAGGTTGATCCTTCCTCGTCGATCGTGTAAGAGGCGCGACAATCTTCGAGAAACCTTCAATGAATCTTGGTAATATCCTCGCTAAGCGACAAAACTCGATCTCTAGAATCGCCTTTCCCATGCTATCACCGCTTCAATCTTAATTGGATCCACGGTATCCCTTCTCCTGGAAATTACGTGACCAAGAAAATTCACCTCTTCAAGCCAAAATTCACACTTGGCAGATTGGCATAGAGTTGCTTATCTCGTAATATCCGGCAGTACTCGACATAGGTGTTCGCGTGCTCTTCTCGGTTCCTCGAGTAAATCAATATGTCGCCGATGAACACTACAACGAATCGATCCAAAACGAATGGAAAATCCTGCTCATGTAGTCCATAAACACACCGGTGGCGATTCGTCACTCCAAACGGCATCACCAAATACTCGTAGTGACCGTATCTAGTCTGAAGTCGTTTTGGCGACATCTTCCTCCTTCACGCGAACTGATGGTAGCCCGACTTCAAATCTATCTTGGAAAGATCGCCGCCCACGGTTGGTCCATCAAGTCGTCAATACGTGGTAACGGATAACGGTTCTTCACGGTAACCTTGTTGAGCTCGCGATAGTCCACGCACTGACCTTGATCGTCCATCCTTCTTCTTAACCAACAACACCGGAGCTCCCCACGGTGACACGCTCGGTCGTATGAATTGCTTCGACTCCAAGTGTTCGACCGGGACTTCACTCTTTCATCTCGGCAGGAGACATCCCAGACGGCGCTTTGGAAATCGGTCTGTTCACGGAATCGGTCGATGGAGAACTCGACCTCGTCTTGGTGGTAATCCCGGCACGCCTTGAAAACGACCAAAATCACACACCACCGAACATTCTTCACGCCGACCGTCTGAAAACTTCCGAACTAGCTAGATACATGTATTCCCTAGTTCCTTCTTTCAAAGAAACTCCAATACGCTCGGCGAAAGATAATTGGAGACTCCAAGGTCCGAAAATTACGCTTTACTGGCACACCAAAAGGACATGGTGGTGTGACAACCAATCCATCCCGAGGATAACATCTAAGCCCTTAAGAGGCAAACAAACCAAATTGACCACAAACTTTCTACTCAATAATCACTACACAATTAAGACATGCGATGTTTGTGACTAAGGTTTTAGTTGGGGTTGTAACTACTAATTTAAGCGGTAGCGACAATACCAAGTTCAAATGGTTCACACAATCGAGAAGAAATAAAGGAATGGGTTGCATCCGAATCAAAAAGAACGGATAAGGATTTACCTCGATCTCACATTCACCTTGGATAAGATCATCACTCGCTCAGCCTTCCTCGCCACTCATGCGAAAACTCGCCTTTAGCCACTGACGCTCCCTTTGGCCTTTGCCGCAAGCATAGTCGGTTGACTTTAGGTGTAGGACAATCCTTAGCAAAATGCCCTGGCTTGCGGTTGAAACACACCTCCTCCTTCCGAGTCTGATTACTCGCGTAATGTCCCACTTTCCACATCGGTAGCAAATCACCTCGACACCGGTCCGACCTCCACTCCTGCAGACTTGGGTCATCTGACGACATCGTCCCTCGTTGTTGTTCCCCGAGGCCTGGCCAGAAGGCCTCTTCTCGCGGTGGTTTCCTTTCGTGCAAATCTCCGCCCCGCACTGGGGGTCTCACCGTCCGCCCACAACGCTTCTTCTTGTGGCTCTCACTCCTTCTACCTCGACACATCGATCAATCGGCTCTTGGAGATTTCGATCCTCAACGCGACACCATCGACTTGAATGTCGAATCTCAATCCCGTTGGAATCTCTCACTCAACCATCTCTGGTCAACTCGGTCACGAAATGGGTGAAATACTCGCCAACGATTCGAACTTGGCGCATACTCTGGACACCGAGTTGCCGCTTTGATTGAAGAAATTCTCGCTCCTTCTCGGCTCGTGCAAGATCAGGAAGTACTTGTCCAAAAACCTTTCACGAAAAGCTCCTGTGTCATCTCGCGATGTTACGCTATAAACGCGTTGCTTTACCTCTCTCCACCAATACTCTGCGTCTCCTAGCAGTAAGTAGGTAGCATAGTCGACCTTCACGTTGTCCGGGCAATGAAGTGCCTCGAAGATCTTCTCGATCTCTTGCATCCAAAGATCAGCTTTATCCGGATTTGGCTCACCGTAGAACTTCGGTGGATCATGCTTCCTGAAGTCTGCCAATCCTCTCGCTTCAGCATTTCGCTCTGCTCGTTGCTGTTGCTGCAAGTTCTGCTGAGTTAACGCTGCCGTCTGTTGAGCCATCGCGTTAGCCTGTTGAGTTGCAGCAGCTGATTGCTGGGCCATGGCTGCCGCCATCTCGGTCATAGCTTGAATAGCTCGTTCCATGTCGACGTTCTCGGTTGCAGCTGTCGTATTCCTACGAGGTGGCATTAGATTCCACAAAGTTCAAAACCCTGTCAGAATCTCACAACAAGGATGTGTTAAAACACACTGCTTCAATCAAGAAACAGTTCAAACAATTTCTCAAGCAATAAGTGCTTCACTTAATCAAACAAAGAATCAACATAATACAACTAGGTACCCAACACATAACCCGACATAGTGACTACCCAAATTCCTATGCACTCTGGTCGAACCGAATCGCCTGATACCAACAAGGTAACGACTGCTTCCAGGACCGCTACCGAAGCTCAATATACCGAGCTCGAGTTACCGAGCTCAACACACCAAGCTCAACATAAACCTATATGAGATGTGTTTTAAAACAAAACTCTTGTGCCTTTTTAAAAATACGATATGTTTTTATAAAACCAACTCGTGCACATCGTAGTAATTCTGACTTTCAAACATGGTGCAACTAAGACACAAGACTTAAATTCTAATAAAACATACATGCATAACATACACATATATATATCACTCGAAATAATAATGTATACAAAATACAGAGTAGCAAATGTGTAAAGAAAATACACCTAAGGTACGACAACTTCAAAAGAGCCATCATACCCTGGGGTACTCAGACTCCCACGCAGGGTTGCTCAAAAGTAAGACCACCGTCTACCCTCAGTAGCAACAAAACAACACCGCCTAAACTGGTCACGACCTCGAACACAAAAGAAAAACAAATGCAGTCCTCGGAAAAACAAACATCCAACAAATCAACAATCACGGCGGATAGAGGTCGCCACTGGGTCCTCGTCGAGCTCCTCCTCGGCATCGTTCATCGCCGAGTTCCTGCGCTTCGACATCGCTGGGTAACCGTCATGGATTGAAGGCACCACGGAAAGGGTCAACTTCTCAACAATTCAAGATAAGCTCGACATAAAAATATAAGCAACAAAGAAGTATAACATTCACCGTCGTGACTCGACCATCTCACTCTAAACTCGACACAACTCACAAATCCATTTTCTCTCGACTCGATAATTTTCCGAATGCACACGCTGCATCAGATGTCGGAAAGTCCAGCCGGCCTTGGGATCCTCGCTCTCCCTAGGATACCAACTCAGGTCCCGTGAGCGTGGCGACGTCTAGTCAATCTCCGTAAACAAAAAGGGGACCTAGCACCCTCGCTTATCCGGTCACGGCTCCAAAACGTCATACGACTCACCTAGCTCGCTCACTCGATGAACACCACGCATACGATATTCAAAGAGTTAAACACAAGATATTCAACCGCATGTCAAATAAAAGAGCAAGCTCGACATGAAGAAACGCAATTCAACATGCAATACACAATTCACGACATATATTCAATCACATATTAAATACATGCAAAAACTCAATCATATCACAACATTTATTTCGACACAAATCAGGAAATCCATACACAATAACATAACCACGTAGAATATGAAATGCCCTTATGCTAGCATACTACGAAATTATTAATGTGAAGCGCTCTTACATAAGGACTTATAAAATAAAGCCTTAGAGATATCTAGGAGTTGCCCTTACATACTATGAAAATATTAATGTGAAGCGCCCTTACCGAACTCCAAGTTAATGCTGCTCGACAACGACCTCGACACAGCTGTCTTCAAAGAGCTCGACAACGACTTCTCTTACTCGATCTCGACACGTACACTTCTCAGTCGACCTCGACACGAACAGTTCTCGATCTGGATTCCGCTGCTTCCGCGTCCTTGGATTCGCTTTCCCGTACACCTTGATTCGGAAATCACTCGATCTTGGGAATCAGACTTCCTAAAACGAACATAACTCAGATCGATCCATGGGTTCTAATACATCTAGCTCTCTCTTCCCCAAACTCAACCACAACCCAGAAAAAAATATAAAACTCAAGAACTGAAAGATATTTTTCCTCTAACACAAAGTTAGGGATTTCGATCAAAATTTCATGAAAAGTTATCTGATGCTTCAACAGATAGATCGACAACAACAATAACCAGAACAACGAATGAAAAACAAGAAATCGAAACGAACCAAAAATGGAGGTTTCTGGGCACTGCCGATTGCAGAAAAACAGAGGAAGAAATTTGTTTTACAAGCCCAATTAATCGGTTAGAAAGATAGGTAATATCGTGAAGAAGAAAACCCATCAATTTGACATGATTTGGAAGCATAAAACTGGTTAAAAATGGAAGAAGGATTAGCGCTAAACAGTAGCACAGATGAAAGAAAATCTGTTCTTCATACCTCAACGGTGATGGTCGATCAGACGAGATATGGGTCGAGAAGTTGATGATGAACAAGATTGATGAAGAAAGCTTGTGCAGAATCTCGATGGAACTCACGGTTTCGTCGATGGAGATTTTTAAAGAAAACAACGAAACACAGAGCAGAAGGAAGGAAGAAGAAAGAAGAAAAGAGAAATGAGTGTGAGGGAATCGGTCGTGGTATACAGCTGGCGAGAAAGGGGTATAAACGTAACTCCAGCTATAAGATGCCAATCCCATCAATCATCTACCCGTTAACTCGTTCCTGTGAATACATGCCTTGACAGGATGGTTTTGATGATTGACAAAAGGGAGCTTTACAAATAGTCAACCGTGCAAAAAGTGGAAAAGAATACCAAGACGCGTATCAAGAATGATAGTTTTTCAAGTCTTTGGGTTCTGGGTATTTATTTATCTTTATTAAGACAATTTGTAAGTAGTAATAAAAAGCTCTCAATTAAAATTAAATCACACACGCACAAAATATTTTGACATGCATATCTCGTGTCGGATGTCGAAATGAGGAACCCTGGATGTCGAAATGAGGAGAAGTCGCGTGGTCGAGCCTGGGAGGAAATCTGATGTCGAAATGAGGAGGAAGCCTGATGTTGAGCCTCGAGGAAGTCGGGTGTCGAGCTTATGAGGTCGCTGCATCGAGGTCGAGTGTCGAGCCGATGAGGTCGCGGCCGAAGCCATGAGAGCCGAGCCGATGGGGGAGGTCGTGATGTCGAGTCAGGTTCCGAGGTCGGTGCCTAGGTCTTTTTGCCGAGCCGTTCAGAGGTCGTATGCCGAGCTTTGTCGAGGTCGCTGTCGAGCTTTGTGGCGCAGGTCGTCGCCGAAGCCGCCTTCGTGAGGTCGCCCGCTTAGCCGCTTCCCCGCAACGACAAATCCTTTTTAATATTCAACGAACGGACAAATTCCAACGGACAGATCCTCGTGCAGCGGCCAAATCTTCCAACGGACAAATCAACTCAATGGGCAATCGCTCCTCGGTCGGTCTATAAATAAACAACGCTGTGCTCTTTCTTAAACACGAAAATACAACAACAACAACGCAGTGCTTAATTTTTGTGCCAAAAACTCTGTCAAATATTTTTCATCACTCACACTTATTTGAGCACAATTTTCTGAGAGTCTTTTTATTCTACAAAATTTGAGTTGTATTATTTGAGCTTCAATTTGTTATATCTGCACTATTGAGTGTATCTTTTTCGTCTCATTTTATTTGTGAAAATCATTTATTTTTGGGTAGGAATCCCAAGGTGTTCATAGAGAGGTGATATCTCTTGAACGTATTGCTCTGGTTTAGAGTTGTAAAGGTTTCTAGCTGAACCTGATTTAAAAGCTAGTGTTTTAGTGAAAATCCCATAGTGGTTTGCTTTGGGGACAGGACGTAGGCCACAGGGGGTGTTAGGTGGCCGAACCTGTATAAATTTTGCGTGCTCTTCTTTGCTCTCTCTGTCTCTTTATCATTCAAGCACTTTATTTATTTTTGTTCTTTATTTATTATTCGGTCATTTATTTTCTGTAATTTTTTATATAAGCACCGCTATCACAATTCACCCCCCTCTTGTGTTTGAAGTCAATTGGTAACAATTGGCATCAGAGCTAGAATCTTGTATAAAGGACTTAACCGTCTCAAGAGAATGACTTCAAACAATTACGAGGGAACTTCCATGAACAGACCCCCATTTTTCAATGGTGAGGGGTATGGTTATTGGAAGGATAGAATGCAAATCTTTCTTGAGGGTGTTGATCTTGATATTTGGGATGCTGTGGAAAATGGTCCATTTGTCCCCACTCAATCAATTAATGATGCAGTGGTAGACAAACCAAGATCACTTTGGACCGAAGATGATAAGAAAAAGGTCCAATACAATTTGAAAGCTAAGAACATCATCACTTCTGCTTTAAGCTACGATGAGTTCTATAGGGTCTCAAATTGCAAGACTGCTAAAGAAATGTGGGACACCCTTCTATTGACCCATGAAGGTACTACCGAGGCCAATTTATGTCTCATGGCAAAACACGAGGAGGATGAGGTAAATGCTCTTGAACTCGAATCTCCTTTAACTTATGATGAGCTGCTTATTGCTTGTGAAGAATTAAATAATGAAACGATTAAACTTGGAAAAATTGTTCTTTCTTCTAAGAAAACCATCTCTTCTCTTGAATCAAAAATTGAAATTTTAAACAAAGAGATAGTGATTCTTAAAGAAAAACAAGTTCTTTGTGATTGAAACTTCTCCTCCCATATCTTGTGAAAATAAAAAGGATGAAGTTTTAAAATGCAATGAGTGTAGTGTTTTGAAAAATAAGGTTAAGGATTTAAATAACACTCTTGCAAAATTTACGATGGGAAGAGATAATCTAAACATTATGTTAGGAAACCAAAAGGTACTTTTGGAAAATTGGTTTAGGTTATCATCCAAAAATTCATGAAAAATCTTTTAAACTCTTCAATCACAACAAACCCTCAAGTAGTCCTTTCATTAAATGCTTTCACTGTGGTAGAAATGGTCACTTGCCTCTATTTGCAATATTAGAAAGAATAAAAATGTAGTTGGCAAAAATATGTGGATTCCAAAGGGCACCTTGCCCAAGACTAACTCATATGGACCCAAGATGGTTTGGGGACCAAAGGGTAAAATATGATTTGTTGTTGTAGGTGTGCTTGAAAGTCAAGGACTTAAATTGGTATCTTGATAGCGGTACTGCTCAAAGCACATGACAGAGACAAAAGCAAGTTCTCCTCATTGGTACCTAAGAATAGTGGTTATGTCCGGTATGGTGACAACAACAAAGGTAAAATTCTTGGGATTGGTACTATTGGTAAGAGTCCTAATCCCATTATAGAGAATGTCCTGTATGTGGAAGGTTTGAAACATAACTTGCTAAGTATTAGTCAACTTTCTGACAAAGGCAATAATGTTATATTTGATTCTTCAAAATGCATGGTCGTAAATTCTTTTAATAAAAGTACAGTTTTTGTTGGATCTAGAATTGGAAATATCTATATGGTTAATTTAGATGAACTACCTTCAAATGATGCATGCTGTCTTTTTAGTAAAGAGAATGAATCTTGGCTATGGCATAGAAGAATGGCTCATATTCACATGGATCATCTTAATAAATTGGTTCGTAAAGACTTAGTAATTGGTTTGCCAAAGATTCGTTTTGAAAAAGATAAACTTTGCGATGCATGTCAAAAGGGAAAACAAGTAAAGGCTTCTTTCAAATCTAAAAATATTGTTTCAACAAATCGGCCTTTACAACTTTTACATATGGATTTATTTGGCCCTTCTAGAACCATGAGCTTTGGTGGCAATTACTATGCTCTTGTTATTGTGGACGACTATTCTCGCTATACATGGACTTTATTTATTTCTCACAAAATGATGCTTTTAATGCTTTTCAAAACTTGCAAAGGTTATACAAAATGAGAAGGGACTTAACATTGCTTCCATTCAAGTGATCATGGTGGGAATTTGAGAATGAAGCATTTGAAGCATTTTGCACGTAAAATGGCATTGATCACAACTTTTCTGCTCCAAGGACACCGCAACAAAATGGAGTGGTTGAAAGGAAAAATCGGTCTCTTGAAGAGCTAGCGAGACGATGCTCAATGAGACTAACCTTCCTAAGTACTTTTGGCAGACGCCGTGAGCACCGCTTGCTATGTGATGAATCGAGTTCTTATAAGGCCGATCCTTAAACAAACAGCGTATGAACTCTACAAAGGAAGGAAGCCCAACATTTCCCACCTTCACGTTTCGGATGCAAGTGTTTTGTCCTAAACAATGGTAAGAATAACCTTGGTAAATTTGATGCTAAAGGCGATGAAGGTTTATTTCTTGGATATTCCACTTCTAGTAAAGCTTTCTAATTTTTAATAAAAGAACTTGGACTGTTGAAGAATCTGCATGTTTCTTTTGATGAATCTAACCCCAAATCTTCAGAAGAAAGTGTTGATGATCTTGCAGAAGTATTTGGAGATACCTATTTAGAGGAACAAGAGAGATCAAAAGTTCAAAAGGAGGATCAAGAGTCCTTGCCTCAACCCTCTCAAGAACTCTCTCACTCAAATCTTCCAAAGGAATGGAGAGTCTCAAAGAACCATCCTCTTGACAACATAATAGGTGATATCTCAAAAGGGGTAACGACTCGAAACTCTCTTAATCATGCATGTCATCATATGGCCTTTGTCTCTCAAATTGAACCAAATGACGTCAATGAAGCCATCTTTGATGAGCATTGGACCTTTGCTATGCAAGAGGAATTAAATCAATTTGAGAGAAATGATGTTTGGGAACTTGTCCCTAGGCCTAAAGATCACCTAGTCATTGGAACCAAATGGGTCTTTCGCAACAAGCTTGATGAAAACGGTATCATTGTTAGAAATAAAGCTAGACTTGTTGCAAAAGGCTATAATCAACAAGAGGGCATAGATTTCGATGAAACCTATGCACCCGTGGCTAGATTAGAAGCTATTCGCATGCTTCGCATTTGCATGCATCATGGATTTTAAACTTTTTCAAATGGATGTTAAGAGTGCATTTCTAAATGGTTTTATTCAAGAAGAAGTATATGTTGATCAACCCCCCGGTTTTGAAAATTTTGAATTTCCAAATCATGTTTTCAAATTGAAAAAGGCTTTATATGGTTTAAAACAAGCTCCGAGAGCTTGGTACGAGAGGTTGAGCAAATATTTACTTGAAAAAGGTTTTGAAAGAGGAAAAGTTGATACCACTCTTTTCATTAAACACAAAAATCATGACATGTTACTTGTTCAAATTTATGTTGACGATATCATCTTTGGTGCTACTAATGAGTCTTTGTGTGAAGATTTTTCCAAAATCATGCAAAGTGAGTTTGAAATGTCCATGATGGGAGAGCTCAACTACTTCCTTGGTCTTCAAATCAAACAAACAAAAGAAGGAATTTTTATAAATCAATCCAAATATTGCAAGGAGTTGCTTAAAAGATTTGGAATGAGCAACGCCAAAGAAATCTCAACTCCCATGAGCACATCATGCTATCTTGACAAAGATGAAGGTGGTAAGTCGGTCGAAGTAAGTAAGTATAGAGGTATGATAGGATCTCTTCTCTATCTCACTGCTAGTCGTCCGGATATTATGTCTAGTGTTTGTATGTGTGCACGTTTTCAAGCAAATCCTAAGGAATCACATCTCTTAGCGGTAAAACGCATCATGAGATATCTCACTGGCACACAAACCATGGGTTTATGGTACCCCAAAGGTGCTGAATGCACTTTGATTGGGTACTCGGATTCTGATTTTGCAGATATTTTTACTAAACCTTTGCCTAAGGAAACTTTTTTTTTATTAGAACTGAATTGGGAATTTTAGACCAATCATGCATTGAATGACTGCGTGTGAGTGCATTTTATTATGAATAAGTTCTAACTTGGGCGTTGGAGTGTGCTAACATTTTTATGCAGGTTCCGTTACCAAGACTAAAAGTGGAGAAATGCAACCGTCCTTCCTGTAATCGCTAAAATAAAAGTTTGTGCAGGTTATGTTAACTGCAAACAATTATGCTTCATTGAACCCTTGATACTCTATTATTTTTCGCCATCTAGTTACACGTATATGCATACGTTTTACATGCCTTTCCCTTTATCTTTTCCGCTTTTTGATGTTGCCAAAAGGGGGAGAGTTATATGATTCAGGGGGAGTGGTTTATTCCATGCATATTGTGAGGGGGAGTTCTTCACCAAAATGCCAAAATGCGCCTAAACTCTGATATCTTTTTTTTAATATTGTGAGGGGGAGTTTTTCTAAATATTGTGCTTAAACTCTGATATCTTTTATTGAAAAACCATGCTTATATCTCATTGCTATATCATGATTATATTTTACTAAATTCCCTCCATGAGATGTTTGTCATCATCAAAAAGGGAGTCTGTGAATACATGCCTTGACAGGATGGTTTTGATGATTGACAAAAGGGAGCTTTACAAATAGTCAACCGTGCAAAAAGTGGAAAAGAATACCAAGACGCGTATCAAGAATGATAGTTTTTCAAGTCTTTGGGTTCTGGGTATTTATTTATCTTTATTAAGACAATTTGTAAGTAGTAATAAAAAGCTCTCAATTAAAATTAAAATCACACACGCACAAAATATTTTGACATGCATATCTCGTGGCTCGGATGTCGTGAGGAACTTCGGATGTCGAAATGAGGAGGAAGTCGCGTGTCGAGCTCGAGGAAGTCGGATGTCGGATGTCGAGTGAGGAGGAAGTCGCGTGTCGAGCTCGAGGAAATCGGATGTCGGTGAGGAGGAAGTCGGATGTTGAGCTCGAGGAAGTCGGGTGTCGAGCTTATGAGGTCGCTGCACCGAGGTCGAAAGTGTCGAGTGATGAGGTCGCTGCACCGAGCTATGAGCCGAGCCGATGGGGAGGTCGTATGTCGAGCCGTGTTCCGAGGTCGTGGTGCCTAGGTCTTTGCCGAGCTGTTCAGAGGTCGTATGCGGAGCTTTGCCGAGGTCGTCTGTCGAGCTTTGTGGCGAGGTCGCCTGCCGAAATGTCTTGAGGTCGCCTGGCCATCTTCCCGCAACGACAAATCCTTTTAATATTCAACGCAACGGACAAATTCCAACGACAGATCCTCGTGCAGCGGCCAAATCTTCCAACGGACAAATCAACTCAACGGCAAACGCTCCTGGTCGGTCTATAAATAAACAACGCTGTGCTCTTTCTTAAACACGAAAATACAACAACAACAACGCAGTTGCTTAATTTTTGTGCCAAAAACTCACAAATATTTTTCATCACTCACACTTATTTGAGCACATTTTTCCGAGAGTCTTTTTATTCTACAAAATTTGAGTTGTATTATTTGAGCTTCAATTTGTTATATCCGCACTATTGAGTGTATCTTTTTCTGTCTCATTTTATTTGTGAAAATCATTTATTTTTGGGTAGGAATCCCAAGGTGTTCATAGAGAGGTGATATGTCTTGAACGTATTGCTGTGGTTTAGAGTTGTAAAGGTTTGTAGGTGAACGTGATTTAAAAGGTAGTGTTTTAGTGAAAATGGGATAGTGGTTTGCTTTGGGGACAGGACGTAGGCCACAGGGGTGTTTGGTGGCCGAACCTGTATAAATTGCTGCGTGCTCTTCTTTGCTCTCTGTCTCTTTATCATTCAAGCACTTTATTTATTTTTGTTCTTTATTTATTATTCGGTCATTTATTTTCTGTAATTTTTTATATAAGCACCGCTATCACAATTCACCCCCCTCTTGTGTTTGAAGTCAATTGGTAACAGTTCCTCTCATAATTACCCTCTACTCTGTCGGTCAACGGCAAGCCGACAATGTAATAATTACAAACAATATAATAATAACGCTGAATAACGTTCGAAATAATACGAGGTATCATCTCGACACGATGTCGACAAGGGTGCTCGTTCAAACGTACAATGTTCTAACACGAGTTCGTGAACGCGGTCTCTCACCGACTTGCGCCCTCATCGCCAGACGCGACTTCATCAACTCGACACGCGACCTCCTCACCGGCTAGTGCACGTGGTCTCATCAGCTCGACAAAAGATCTCGGCAAACGATCTAGTCACGGGATCTCGACACAAGGTCTTGGTCGAGGTCTCGATACGTCGTCCTAATACGATGTCGATCTCGTCCTCAGGTGTTACATTTAGCATCTCCGTAAAACAGTCAGCTCGCATGCCATAAAACAAACCTCCTTTTTGCTCAGAAGGAAGCAGAATCTTATTGAAGTCCCCAATCATTGTCCAAGGAACACCAATATTTGTCCGTAAAACACACATTTGATCCCACAGCTGACACCTACGATCATAAATAGGGCTCGCATAAAACCCAGAGACAGCCCAACTCCTACCACCCTTCGCAATAGATAAAGTTATACATTGATACATGGAGTCCAACACCATGAACGTAAAGGGGCTACCACGACAAACCAAAGCCCAAATACCTCCAGCATGGCCTCTTGCTTCTTGAATAGCCACACTCTCATATCCCACCTTATCCCAAAAAACGAGCAGCAGTGGCGAAAGGTGTGTGGGTTTCATAAACAAAATTAACTCAGGTTTATATCTTCTAATAATATCCCTCATATGCTGATGACTCTTTTTGCTGGCAAAGCCAAGAACATTCCACGATAAAATACAAATGTCGTTGAAATTCATCATTAAATAGCTGTTAAAGAGAAGACCCCAAGAATAAAACACTAACCTTGGAGCAAAGCAGGTGTTTCCTCAACCATATCCTCATCATCGGACTCGCCACTATCCTCCTCTCTTGTCTCTTCCTCCTCTCCTTCAACATCTTCCATCGCATTTGAATCAGGAGGTTTAGGAGGCTCGGGCTCATCTTCAAGAAGAACAATCTGATTCGGCCCCACCACTTGAATATTCATGGCAGTGACAATGCCATGTTCAGGCACATATTTCTGGTGTATGCGAGAGGGTGTAAATTTATGAGGCTCAGATACACTGCGATCCGCTTTATTATGTTCCACCATACTCTCCTTATTATTAACCATTCGCTGGTGCTACACCACTTGCTTACCATGGTTGCGCACCACCTTATCATGCTGCACACTATTTTTCAGTAAGTTAGCAGCAATTAATTTGGAGCCACTGTCACTGCGTTGCCCTTTTTTTCTTGTACCAGATTTTATCTCCCAATCCCGAAGATTCACCTAGATGGAACTGAGGAGCAAAAATCTCGCCCGGTGCCTCATTATTGGTTGGGATACGAAATTGATTGCTACTCTTCAAGTCAACCCTATTCTTTCCCTTTACACCCGCGCCAATTACCATGTATATATTGATTTTAATTTCATAATTTGTAATTTATTGTACATAGTTTATTTTAATTTGCCTGCTAGCCCATTAATCTATTTAGAGATATATCGGTTAACCTATCTTATAAACGACCTTATTAAATAGAATTATGAATAAAATAACAAATAAGGTCAAACTTTTAAAAAAGTCATACCAGACTTAATATTTCGAAAAAGCTTAACAAATAACAATTTTAACACGGGTCTTAAATTTTTAAAACTAATTATGCCTTAGGCAAAAATAAGTTATAAGCTAGCTTAGAGCTGATAAGCTAGCTTATAGCCGAAAATCTAGCTGATATAGCGTATAGCTGAAAAGCTAGCTAATTAATATTAAAGTGTTTGATAAAATTAACTGTTTAACTAACTGATAAATATAAAATGACGCAAAAGGATAAAAGTTTATCTTTATTTTAAATTCGAAAAAGGATAAGAAATAATAAAGAATAAAATAATGAGGATAAATATGGAATAAAATATAAAAAGCTATAAACTATAAGCTCATATACTACTTCAAGTAGCATCTCAAAAAAATCTATAAGCTAGTGCAATAAGCTTGTTTACCAAACACTTTCTTTTGGTTAAACAAGCTTATAAGCTAGTTCAATAAGCTATAAGCTAGTTTCTTGACCTTACCAAATGGAGCCTAAAACCATGAAGCTTTAAAATATATATATTTGCGGTGAACTACACCATCACAATAATATTACTATATAATACAAAAAGTTTTGATTATAAATAAACAAGTCTTATAATTCAAGGGTTAAATATGTTTTAAGTCCCTATAAAATATTCTTGGCTAAATTATACTTTTGGTCCTTTAAGTTTATTTTAGGTTTCAGTTTGATCCCTTATGTATTAAAAGTTTCGAATTGGTCCCTTACGTCTAAAAGTTATACCAATGTGGTCCCTTTTGTTTTTTTGGTTTCGAACTGATCACTTATGTTCCAAAAATTATATCAATGTGATCCTTATTTTGTCCATTTTTTTGCAAAAAAATGGATCATATTGATATAATTTTTGTAACATAAAGGATCGGTTCGAAACAAAAAAAACAAAAAGGACCACATTGATATAACTTTTACATTTAAGGGACCAATTCGAAACTTTTAATACATAAGGGACCAAACTGAAACCTAAAATAAACTTAAAAGACCAAAAGTATAATTTAACCAATATTCTTTTATCAAATTTAGTCCCTACAAAAAATTTCATCGATGTTTAGTTCCCAATTTGGTGATTTCAGGACTAAACATCGATGAAAACTTTTATATGGACTAAACTTGGTATGACATGAGAGTATTTATAGGGACTAAAAACATATTTAATTCCTGTAATTTATTATTAATTTTTTAAAATATACTTTAGAATTTAATATGACTTAAGAACGGGACTGGGTCAAGTTGAAAACCAATCCAAATGCAATTTGGAAAAGCAAACCAAAATTTTAAGGAATAAACTGGGTCTGATTATCTTCTGGACATAGCAATCTTAGCAGCCCCCCAATTTCTGGTGCAGAGTAAGTGGCAGTAGTAGTATCTGATGCATGGTGTATTGGTGTGAATAAATACTCTTTGGCTCTTTGCTCGTGCCTCCTGTTCATTGTGGACACTTACCAACCTACTATAAGCGTGGCTTGCTGGGTGTACCTTCCAAACAACCCGCACATTTTACTTGACGGTGAGCAACCTTCGGTTCGTGTTTGTGACATCATTTGTGACATGATCTTCACTTAAATGGATATGGACCCACATTTGGCCCATTACAGATAGTGACTCGTCCATTACCTCCACCTGTGCCACATCCATCCGTCCTTTTTCTCTCTAAAGGCCGAACCCATTTACCCTTTATCTACTGAAACCCATTATTTTCTTCAAAATGTGAATTATTGCTATGGCAATGAAGAAAAAGGGAACCAGGCAGCTGCAGGTGTAAATGGCCAAAGACAAGATAACAAAAAAAGAAGATAAAAGATGAAATAAGTGATAACACATTTTTTTTTAGTGTTAAGGGAAATGAAAGCACTCAGTGACCAAAAAAAAAAAAATGAAGGCACAAAACATATACAAGTAAACCACACACTACTCACACAAATATGATTTGTACAACAAAATGAGACAATTTTAGGATAAGGAACAAAATTGTGGTTAATGATATATATGAAACTTCGTTAATAAGTACACACGTAGTAAATGTCTAATTAACAATCCATTGAACTACATTAACTGTTCATATAGCTTAGTGTTAATGAATTATCCATTTACCACATATGTACCAATTAATCAAATTCAATTAGTCTCAATTTTTAACTATATTAACCGTTGTCAAATTATTATCCCAAAAGTCGTCCTATTTAGACATACAAATAACATGAATGCTCATATAAGCAACAGAACCGTGTCGGCTTGGGTCCCCTATGTTTCCATGTCATTTACTCTTAAAACAAACCCATACCATACATATCCTTTCGAGAGGTTCCTCCATATAACCAACAGAACATCCCATTGAATATGCAAAATCCTCCATCCCCAAAAACAGGGGTCCTAGAGTACAGGCATAATAATAATAATAATAAGTGTCTTGCTAACAAGTGCTCTTAAAGCACTAGTTAAGAAATCCAAAAATAGAAATTTTATATAAGAAAGAACAACATTTAAACTTTCAAATTTCTTTATTTGATTTCTTAGCTAGTGCCCTTAGTGCACTTGTTAGCATTTGCCTAATAATAATCTTACATGAGAAAATTTTGTACACAATGCTTTGCATATGTGGCGTCAAATTATGATCTTAAAAGTCAACTTTTTATGAGCGCATTCCCCCATCACTCCCGAACAACCGCGGAAGAAGTGGCTGCATATATAAAATACCAGAAAGCGCGCTGCTCTAGTTTCTAGACCAAATTTATTATTACAAATCTGTACAGAGATTGACTCGGGTATCTATCTTCCCTCTTGTCCCTCATTGCTGCTGCTTGTGTCGTGAACACGTACACTTCGCGCGAATATCTGAAAGAGTCTATGCAAGTTTACATAGACACATAGTATATATGTAGGAACAAAAATGAGTAACAGAATAGACAATTGTTTCATAACTAATTATGGCATTGGAGAGAATTGAGACAGGTCAGCTTTTTAACATACCTCGACTTGCTTTTGAAGGTCTTTAATGTAATCAACAGCCAAGTCCAACATGTCTGCTGTGTTTGTTTGCTGCATAGGGAGGGAAACAAAGTTTGGTGCGTGAAGGTCTGTATAATCCACAAAAGTAGTAACGTATGTGGGCAAGCATGCAACAAGTCAAAACCTTACCTTATCCATGTTTGGCACGAGATCTTGTAGTTTCCTCATTCGCTCACTAATTTTAGTTCTTCTAACCTGAAGCCAATTCACACAAAGATAACCATTAAAAAAACTAACTACACTCTGGATGCAAAAATTATTTGTCAATTATGCCTTTGCTTCCAAAAAAAGTTGTTTGATTCTTTCCAAGAAGTGATCGAGAAAATTCGGTTGTCTATTTTAGAATCAAGAATTAGTGCCGGTTTACTTTCAGAAAACGTTTTCTGTTTAGGTAAAACAAAACAATGTTCTCGCTCTATTTCATGTTTTCAAATATTCGTACGAAAGCTGAAAAAATGTTTTCAATGTTTCCTCCTATACAGAGTGAAAACAAGAGACAGTTTTGCAATTAAAAGTGAAAACCAGAAATGAAAATAGAAAACATTTTCGCAAAGTAAACAGACCCTTGGGTACAAGTGAAAAAGAAAGGAGAATCATTTATCTTAGAATAATGTATACCCTTTCTGCAATGCTTCTTGGGTGAGTGGCCATGCCCCGTTTGGCACGAATTTTGCATGGAACAGAATCTGAGAACTGCAAGAACTTCTCAATGGCTGCTAATTCCGCTGTAGTATTCGGCAAACTCAAGTGATGAGCCAAAGGAGCAGGAGGCTGGCCTCCAGTTTCATTCTGATCAATGCAAAAAAATCATGTCAATGACACTGCAGTGACAAAATTATGCATCACATATTAATTACAAGGGTCAAAGTATTCTAATACCTTAATTTCAGCTGCATTTAAACCAGACAATGGTTTTACATCATCATCATCTCTATATCTTTTCAGCCCAGTAATATTGTCAGACATGATTGTAGAATCCTCCCAAGGAGCTACTGGGAAACCTGGGATAAAATCATTACCCCGGCTTTCAGCAAAACCTTCAGTTTCTGGATTATTTTGTGGATTGCTACTATTCCCAATTTCAGCTCCTGTTGACATTACCACTGGCGAGTAGTTTGGTGCATTCTTTAACCGTGCTGCGGGAGAAAAGTTTGCTTCCTCGCCTGTCTTGTTACCAGCTCCTATAGTTCCCATGCCTCTCATAGCAGCATACCCTGCCAATCAAGCTAGCATAGCGTCATTATGACAACCTATTCGCGGAGTAACAAAATGAAGATTGGAATAAACATGAAGCCTAAACCAGGAAATATTAATCACTATACGCAAAGTTTGTGACCACACCAGCTGCATTTGACTGTGATTCTCCACAAGTATCGAGATGCGACCCCTATTTAAAACCTTGACCGTACCCATATCAAGGTTTCAAATCGTGATCGCATTACGATCCTTAACGTTGTAGAGAATCGCGGTCCAATGCAGTTGATATGGCCAAAATCACGGTCACATAGACCCCATAAACCTTATTATTGTCACGGACAGATCGCGGTCGCAGACCTTGATTTAAAACCTTGTCCATGATTAGGTCAATCTATAGGATTTCTAATTTCTATAACACTCCCATGAAATTCTACAAAGACCACAATTATGTTTCATCTCCCAGTTAGACTAACTGCAAAAAGTCTTTAGAAATAACAAACTTGAAGATATTCATGCTACATAAAGTGGCAAGAATTAATATTGATAAGAAGTTTTTTTTTTTTTGTTTGGGTGTGTGCGTGGGGTGAGATAAAACAAAAAAATAAAGAAAAAGGCAAAGGAAATAGTAATGGAAAGGCAAAACCCAAAAAAAAAAAAGTAATCACTGGAAAAAAAAAGTGACGTTTTTTTTTCCTTATGGAAAGAAAAAGGTGAAATTAGAAATACCGTTAAAAAAAAAGGAAAAGAAATTGGACATACCAGTTTCAATGTTAATGTTTGAAAACAATCCAGCAGGTGAGCTACCATGTCTGATAAGATTGGATTTATTAGTACGACCAGTCTTCGTCTGATTTGGCAAAGGTGGTCGTCCAGAGCTTTGGTAAAAATTCTGAGGAGCAGCAGAGGAACCATAATTATTTATATTATTACTTTGTTGCTGCTGCTGCTGCTGCTGAGGCTGAACCTGAACCTGCTGGAGAACCACAGGTTCATTATTCATTGATGGCATAGCCTGAGATTGCTGATCAATCTCTTCCTTCACAGCAGGGAGTTGCTGAACAGTCGAGAGATTCTGAGCAAGTGAATCATCTGCAGCACTTTCAGCATCACCACCACCGAGACTGTTCATAAACCTTGCAAAAACTGTCTCCGTTTCGGGACTAGAGGGTCGATTGAAGAGATGGTCGTAGAACTCACGGTCAATGATATGGGAAAAATAGGAACTTGGAGCTGATTTGAACCGTGTCAACCCTGAATTCATCTGCTGCTGGTGTTGGTTATGCTGATGATCCAGAAACATGGAAGGGCTCAGCTGAAGATCTGACTCCATTTTCTCCAACTAGTTCTATTCACACCACACCAACCAACTTCTTGGATTCCTCTCCTTCAAGGCAATTCCTGTGTAAAAATTTGATCTTTAACAAAGACAATTCTAGAGATCTTAAAGTAATTAAGAAAACCCCCAAAGGCAGATAATTAATTTCAGTTTGAAACTGTTAACTGGGTTGCAGCTAAAGTGGCTCAAAATTAGGGAGGTGAGAAAAGTAAAACAAAACGACAAAAAAGACATAAGGAGAAAAATATGAGTTGTGTGTGGTTTCTATCACTCGGCATCATCGAAACAAACGGCAGCCCGTTTAAGCTCACAGAGAAAAGGATATGAAGTACGAACAGAACAACCAAAAAAAATAAAAAAAATAAATAAAAAAAGCTACCTCTTTGTCTCTCCGCACCGCCACGCAACGCAACACAAAGGCTTCGTTGTTCTTTTTTTTTCTTCTTGTTGTTGTGGGGGGTTGGATTTATGGTTGCGTGTAGTGGTGAGAGTGGTGGTGAAGACTGAAGATGCCTCAATGAGAAGGAAGGTTAAAGAGAGAGGATGGGGAAGGATGATTATAAAATAGGAATTGATTTTGTTGCTGTGAAGGTGCAGCCAATGGGGAGTGAACAGAACAGAGCAACAAATCCAGCTAGCTCTCAGATTTGGTAAGTGTTTCAGTTACAGTTTTACTAGAATGCCCTCAATGTGGGGAAGAAACAACCAAAAATGAAGGGAACGTGGCAACAGGGGAGGCTTAACCCAGGGAGAAAGAACAGAGGTTAATTCTATATTTAGAAGTATAAGGTTGGTTTTGATAAAATGGGAAGCATACGAGGTGAAATTACTGCATTGCCCGCCTGCTTTCCTATCGTAACTACTGCTGCACCACACCGTACATTAAAAAAAAAACAAAAAAAAACTGCTGCACCACACCATTTTAGATTCTGAATCTCTGATGATGAATGGTATTGATAATTGAATATGCAATGAGTAAACAATAAAACAACCATTTTATTCTATATAAAAAAAACCATTATTCCGTAAGAGATATTAATTAATTGAGTTTCATAGGAGTAATAAGAAATATTATTTTTTTGATAAATAAAATTTAGGGGGAAGGGATCGCCGATCCCGTCTGAGGAAAACACAGGCTCTTTGAGCAACTTTACGAAGGTAATTACATTTATTTTATTCCAAGAGAATTAATAGGGACTCAAACTCGCGACATTTAAAAAAAAAAAGATATCAATAGCTGAAAACTCATTACTCATTACTAGTACTCAAAAAGATAATTCAATAATCAATACACGCCATTAAATATATCAATAGCTGAAAACTTATTACTCTTCATTTTTTTTTTTGTTGACAAAACCCATTACTCTTCATTGAATACTTATCATTTTCAAAAAACTTTAACCAAAGTCTTCAATTGATTAGAGTTTATCTAAAGTTACTCCTATTTCGAACATTTAATCATTTATTTATATAGAAATACTATGTCCTTATATAATTTATTGAGATAGGGGTCTACAGTACGTGATTGAGTCGAGCATTCAAAGAAAAATATTAACATAACTATTTGGTACGAATTATTTCGTCTAAAAAATATATATAACAATAATAATAATTTATACCAATATTAATAATGATAATAAAAATTTGAGCTAATTAAGAGATTAATTAATAATATAAGCATCTTGTCAAAAAAAATTAATCATATAAGCATGGGTAATAATCATAAATAGATTGGATAAAAAATAAATGACTATTTTTACTTGTCCATTTTTAGAGAAAGTTTGTTGGTTTTATTTATTTGTCGTCTTCAAATTCAAAGTTACAGTAATTACTTTTTTTGTTAATTACTATTTATTGAGAGAAATAAGTGTAATGGGGTAATAAATATTCAAGGTATCACAGAAAAAAATTAATAATTTCATCAAGAACGAAAAAATTCATTGGTTTTCTTGGTTTGTGTAAAACAACCTTAAACGACATCTAAAAATGAACGGAGGTAGTATCAATCGACATAAAAGATAATTCAATCCTTGCACTCAAAAAAAAAAGATAATTCAATTCAATAAAAAAAAGGAATTCAATAATACTCCCTCTATCCCTAAATATAACTCTCTTTGACCATTTCACAAGAATTAAAAAAATTATTTAATTTAAAAATTTATATTAAATTTGTCAATAATATATATTATTTTTTTTCCAAAATTACACTCCGAAATATAAAAGGGAATACCTTGTTGTTTCCCAAAAAAAAAAAAAGTCTTATTGTATAACTGAAAATAAATGAAGTCAGATGCGCACTAGAGATGGCAATTTCTACCTGTGTGTGGATCTCATGAGACTACACCATTCAGGCCTTGAGGCGAGAATTTTCCGTGGGGGACGGGACGGGAGAAAGTCCCCTCGCGGCCGATTCGGGGATGGGGACGGGGATCACACTCGCCTGTAAGTCCTGCCCCGAACATATTACATAAATATCCCTAAAAAATACATATATATATGTATTATAATGATTGATTTTTTTGGTCTTTTTATGTCTTTTTTTAATTTTTAAAAACTATAATGGTTTTAGTAAAATAAAACAAAAGAAAGGTCATCACTCTTCAGATTCACAAATCATGATCATAATGACTTCATGTTGACTGTATACATGGAAAATTGATTTTGATATTGTAATTTTGAAACTTTTTCATACTTTTTTTTCAATTTTATTGAATTTGATTTTTTTAAATTTTCTTAGTGACCATGGCGATCCGGGGACGGGAATGGGGGAGAAAAACTCCCCATGATGGGGATCGGGGACGGGGACGGGAGAAAATCTGGAGGACGAGAGAGCACTCCCCGGTACCGTCCCGCCCCGTTGCTATCCCTAATGCGCACTAACGCTTGTTATAAATTTTCAATTGATAGATGTGTATGTGGAATGTGGATCGAACGCAAAATCGGATAACACCTTAGAAAGCCGCAGAATTAAACAGCGGCAATCTTTTCAGAGGACGGAAAAATCCAACAGAAAACAATAAATTTTCTATAATGTACAATCCAAAAGTTGCTCTTTCAACAATTGAAATGACATTGACATACATAACTCGAAGATTTGAATCATTTATTGCTCAACGACAAATACAATTAGAGAGAAACTAGTACTATGTCCCATCGGTTGCGTTTTTTGGTACAAAAAATTATAATAAAAATATATAAATAATAAAATATTGTTTGTTTTTTTTTATCTAATTGTTTTAAGAACATCCACAATAGTAGACACTATTGTGGAATGTTTAGGTGGGTCCTATTTCTCTACATCATTCATATTTATTATTTTTAATTTAAGTATCTCATAAGTATTTTATCTTTTCAACAGAGCATCTCTTAAAAAGATCTTAAATGGGTCCTACAAATAACATTATATCTACATTTTATTAATAGTTTATTTATTAATTTATTATTATCCGATTTATGAAATAATTAAATTATAAAAGTTAAGAAATTTTTTTTTCGCAAAATATTTTTACTAATGCGAAATAAAACTACATACATAAAATTAGCTAAAATTACATAATTAAAATTACATAAATAAAATTTATTTAAAATGGCTAAAAATCGCTAAAATTACATAATTAGAGCAATAATTAATTTTGCTGATTATTGCGTCCGAAACGTTCCCAGATATGCTCCACAAGGTCTTCTTGAAGTTGATGATGCTTTTGCCTATCATGAAGAGCTACACTCCTTTGTAGATATGGTCAAATATCCGGATGAGCGCCATTATGTACGTCGGTTATTGAGACATCATTATTGGGATGATCATAAGAAAAATCAAAATGAGCACTATATGTGTATCGTTCGTCTTCCACAACCATGTTATGCAATATAATGCATGCATATAATATATGCTTGACTGTATCCATGTGCCAAGCACGCACCGGGCCACGTATAATCGCAAATCGAGATTGAAGCACTCCAAACGCACACTCTACATCCTTTCTTGCTGCTTCTTAATGTTGGGCAAACAATTTTCTTTTATCACCTTGTGGCATTGGGATGGTTTTGACAAGCACAACCCATTCTGGATAAATACCATCTGCTAGATAATACCCCATATCATATTGTGTTCCATTTACCATGTATTGCACCGTAGGGACTTGACCCTCCAAAACATGATTAAACACGAGAGATCTGTTTAAGACGTTGATGTCGTTGTTTGACCCAACAACCCCAAAGTAAGCATGCCAAATCCATAAGTCTTGTGGCGCCACTGCTTCAAGCATGATAGTGGGTTTTCCATGATCACCACGACAAAATTGACCTTTCCATGCTACTGGACAATTTTTCCATTCCCAATGCATACAATCAATGCTACCTAACATACCTGGAAAACCACGTGCCTCCCCTATTTGCAGTAAGCGTTCGATGTCATTATTGTTGGATCTTCTTAAGTATTCGTCTCCAAATATCTCATAGACACCCTTTACAAACTTATCCAAGCATTCAAGTGCAGTGCTTTCGCCAATTCGCACATAATCATCAACATTATCAACAGGCGATCCATAAGCCAATATGCGAATTGCTGCAGTGCATTTCTGCAATGGAGAAAGACCCATTCTTCCAGTTGCATCAGCTCTCATTAGAAAATACTCATCATGATTGCCAAGGGCTTCTACAATGCGAAGAAAAACATCCCTTCGCATTCGAAATCTTCGTCGGAATTGATGCTCTGTGTATACTGGGTTACTAGAGAAGTAGTCATTGACCAATCGAGCATACCTTTCTTCACGACTCCTTTCTATATAAGCTCGTCTACGTCTACGTGGTGCGGCTTGTTGCATTTGTCTCTCTGCCACCAACCTCAAATATTGCTCTTCGTAGTCGTCATTTATGAAATCCTCGATGATTTCCCACTCGAGATCTTCTTCACGAGAGGAATTGCTGGATGTATCCATTTGTAAGTGTTGTTTCAGAGAATTTGAGAAGATGATATTTGTTTGCACAATTGAGAGGTGTGAAAATATTCTTACATGTGAAGAATATATAAAGAGCAACACAACAGCTAGTTTGACTAATAACGACCAGTTTGTTTTATTCAAAAGCAAGCAATTACTTATGATATTAATTAATCGTGATAGTTATAAAAATATATAATCAATTTAAATAAAACTTAAACATGTAAGTTAAAAAAAGTAAAATTTTAATTTTTTATACATAATTTATTCAAAATAATTTGAATTTAAAGGTTGGAAGAATATGTCTGTATGTCTAGAATATAATTAAATGAGATGTAAATATGACAAACTTAAATATATGAATCGTAAATGTGTAAAGAATATGGCCGTAAATGTGTTTGCTTTCTACCGGGCCCAGTAGCTCTTTCACATCCCTATATGAACCATAAATATTATCTTGTGATATTTACGGTTTGCAAATGATATTTACGGTTTACTTTTTATATATTAATGGTTTGTATTATATATCTAAATTAATAAATTACATTATTACGAAATAAATTATTACATTAAATTTTAAGCATAGCCAACATCATTACATTAACTTACGACTAATTTGACAAACATTGCTTCTAAAGTCCATATTTTCCTCTAATTATGTTACACAACTTGTCATGATCTCATAGTTGTCTTTCCGTTATACTAGAT
Source organism: Calophaca sinica (assembly GCA_037113605.1). Taxonomy (NCBI): domain Eukaryota; kingdom Viridiplantae; phylum Streptophyta; class Magnoliopsida; order Fabales; family Fabaceae; genus Calophaca; species Calophaca sinica. Next base: position 77,524,292 of record CM073734.1, read on the forward strand.
GTATCCTTGAAGAGGAACTGTAAATCGAACTCTCTCTCCTCTTGATCGCAACTCGAGCTCTTTGTCCTTCAACTAGTGCTCGAGCTCTCTGTCCTTCATCTTCAATGCTTCCTCTTTCAACATGTTACGCTCACGCTTGGCACGAACCAAATCTTCTATAGCTAAATTTTTTGACTTCTGTGTCTCTTCCATTGTTGTTAGATTAACATGTGCCGAAGATGTCTCGTTTGCATCTAATTTTGCCTTTCTTTTTGCTATTGGACGAACCACAGTAGGTGAAGTCGGGTTGTATTCGAAGCTCGATGGCATGCCCGAATTAGAAGAGGACGAATATACTCCAGATTCTGATTTCTTTGTTCTCTTATTATCTCCTGCAACAGATGTATTTGACCATTTAGGTTCATCTTTCAGCAGTCGCCATGCGTAATCTAACTTGAATCGACCTCCTTTTTCAGAATATATCAATTGTGCATCTCTCAATATGTCAGCCTCAGAGCTACCGCTTGTCTTTCTTGCAAATGCTTGGTTGTAGCATCTTGCAAATCTTTGAACGGTAGCATTCAACTTCTGCCACCTACATTTTAGCTGGTTCGCTTTTCTTGCTTGCAAATTGCCACGATACTCATTGTATCTATCTTTAATTCTTGACCAAAAAGAATTTGCTTTTTGGTTTACCCCCACAATTGCATCTTTGGAAACATTTAGCCATGATTAGATGAGAAGTTTATCTTCATTCGGGACCCACCCCGCTCTTCTTTGAGTTGGTTCTTCTTCTTCTTCTTCTCCTCCATCGAGCACAATATTTTCCAACCCAATTTGTGTAGAAAATGGTGGAGTTTGTGATGGTGGAGTTTGTGATTCTGTCGCAAACTTGGTTGCCGTTTCTTGCTCTTGTTCACAAGATTGCCCACCACTTGTACCAATTGAATTCCTATGATCTATGGAGGGGTTAGTTGGTGGTGATTGAAACATGGGATATTGATATGGAAATGGGAGTGTAGGGTATGAAGGTGGTGATTGAAACATGGGTACTTGGTGCTGGGTGGGTCACTCCTCAAGTGGGCCCACGCCAACTTATTAAAAGAAAAAAATAAAAAAAAAGAAATAAAAAGGTAATGGGCCAAGCCCATGTTTCTGTGACAATGGGATTTCTTAATCCCTAAATAATTGAAGAAGCAGTAGCGCTCAAAATATTGTGAAAAGCCGAAAGGAAAAGAATATAGCACAGCGACGCCGCGACGGTGAAAGAGAAGAAGAAGTGGGTTCAGTTGGTGGAAGTGGGTTCAGCAAACGTGCTCCATTTTTGCTGAAATTTTAGTATGTTGTTCCTGCCATTGAGCTTGTCACTTTGATATATTTTATCCGTGGTTTTACCTTCTCTATTGTCTTGGTTGTATACCCGGTGTTGGGTTTTATTGTGCTTGGTTTCCACCATTGTTGGTGATGATATTGATGTTCTGTTGATCCCTAGAGTTGCTAGGAAGACTTATTGGTGTACCCATTATTTTACATAGTGGAAGGTTTTACTGGTTTGGTCCCGTGGTTTTTATTCCCTCACATTGAAGGGAGTTTTCCACATTAAAATTGTTGTGTCTCTGATATTTATTTCCGCACTTATATTGTCCTGGGAGTATATTTTTTGTTGTGCCTATTTATTTGCACAGGTGGGGAAAAACATTTGTTTGGTTATCTCTGGTTTTTCCCAACAAAGTGGTATCAGAACTAAGGTTGTTTTGACTTGTGCAATTAAATGGAGGAAAATCAAGGACCAAATATGATTAAACTGAATTCTACAAATTATGCTCTTTGGAAGACTCTCATGGAAGACATGTTATACAGCAAAGATTTGTATGAACCCATTGAGGGGGACACTTCCACCACGATAAACCGACAGTTGATTGGAAGAAGATGAATAGAAAGGCAGTTGCTCTGATTAGACAGTGGTTGGATCTGAGTGTATATCCTCATGTAAACACAGTAAATGTATGCTAAGAAAATGTGGAAGAAATTAATGATCTTTATGAGCGGAAGAATGTGCAAAATAAGGCATGTTTGATCCGGAAGCTAGTGAATATGAAATATAAAGAAGGGGATTCAATGGCAGAGCACATGAGTATTTTTCAGAATACTGTGAATCAGTTGACAACTGCAGAAATTAAATTAGATGATGAGTTGCAAGCTTTGTTGTTGCTCAGTTCCTTGCCTGACAGTTGGGAAGTTCTTGTTGTGACACTGACTAATTCAGCTCCAAATGGGAAGTTGACAATGTCAATGGTAAAAGAGAGCATGTTAAATGAAGAAGCCAGAAGAAAGGAGCGTGGTTTGATTGGTACTTCCACTCAGTCAGAAGCACTAGTTACAGAGTCACGGGGGAGAAGCCAATCCAGAAATTTTCATAAGCATGAAAGATCTGATAGTCGTAGCAAGTCAAGAAGTAAGTCGAGGACTAGAAAAGAAGTGACATGCTACCATTGTGGTAAGGTGGGACACATCAAAAAACATTGCAGGTTCCTCAAGAGAGAGAAGTCAAGGGAAAGAGACGAAGACAAAGAGAAGAAAAATGATAGAGACACAACCGCTGTTGCATCTGATGGTGATATTTACATTCTTTGCGATGACAATTCTATAAATCTTGCTTGTCATGATTCCAGTTGGGTTATTGATTCTGGAGCCTCATACCACGTCACTCCTAGACGTGATTTCTTTTCATCTTATACTGTTGGTGAATTTGGCACTGTAAAGATGGGAAATGAAGGGGTATGTAAAATTGTTGGTATGGGAGATGTTTGGGTTGAAACTAGCATTGGGTGCAAGCTACAATTGAAAGATGTTAGACATGTTCGTGATATCCGTCTCAACTTGATTTCTGTCAAAGCCTTGGATAGTGAGGGCTATAACACTTACTTTGGTGGTGGCAAATGCAAGCTAACCAAAGGGTCACTAGTGGTGGCAAAGGAAGAAAGCTCCACTACTCTATACAAGATGTCTGTAAAGTTATGCAACGAGGAGGTGAATGCAGTTGAAGATGCTTCTATTGATTTATGGCATATGCGTCTTGGTCACTTGAGTGAGAAAGGACTCAGCATCCTTGCCAAGCAAAATTCTCTCCCTGTGAAAGGTACGCCTTTAAATACTTGCACTCATTGTTTTGTTGGAAAACAACATAGAGTTTCATTTCATAGTTCTGGTCCTCACAGGAGGCCAAATATTTTAGATTTAGTTCACACTGATGTTTGCTCTATGAATTGTAAATCTTTTAGTGGTGCTTCGTATTTTGTTACTTTTATTGATGACCACTCTAGAAAAGTGTGGGCTTTTGCTTTGAAATCTAAAGACCAGGTACACGGAGTCTTCAAGCACTTTCATGCAAGTGTTGAAAGAGAAAAAGGAAGGAAGTTGAAGTGTGTCCGAGCAGATAACGGTGGTGAATACAGAGGTCCGTTTGAAGAGTACTGCAAAGAGCATGGAATCAAGCTTGAGAAGACAGTTCCAAAAATGCCTCAGCATAATGGAGTTGCAGAGAGAATGAACCGTACCATAAATGACAGAATCAGGTGTATGCTCTCTCATGCAAAATTGTCCAAAATTTTTTGGGGTGAAGCAATGAGAACTGCAGTGGATTTGATCAACCTTTCTCCTTCCGTACCACTAAAAGGTGATGCTCCGCATGCAGTATGGACAGGGGAAAGATGTCTCTTATAGTCATTTGAGAGTGTTTGGCTGCAGGTCTTTTGTTCACGTTCCAAGAGATGAGAGGTCCAAGCTTGATGGGAAATCTAAACAGTGTGTGTTCTTGGGTTATGGTCATGAAGAGTTTGGTTATAGACTATGGGATCCAGTTGCCAAGAAAATTATCAGAAGTCGAGATGTGATATTTCTTGAAGACCAAACCATTGAAGATTTTGAAAAAGCAGAGAAACAGAAACCAGTTGCTAGAAGTTACACTGATGTTGCGCCTGAACCTCCTGTTAGAACTTTTGTTGAAGGGGGAGATATACATGTAGATGACAGACATGAAACTGAGAATCCTGAACCTCACCATGATGAGCCAGTTGAAGAGGCTCCTCTTGAGCCACCAGTTGAGTTTCAGGTTAGAAGATCTACTAGAGAGCGTCAAGCTTCCCAAAAATATTCCCCACATGAGTATGTGATGATCACTGATGCTGGAGAGCCAGAGAGCTACCAAGAGGCCGTTGTGAATGTTAACAAGGAAAAGTGGTTGAAGGCCATGCAAGAAGAAATGAATTCCTTGCATGAGAATCACACATTTGAGTTGGTGAAGTTGCCAAAGGGAAGGAAAACACTGAAGAACAAATGGGTGTTCAAGTTGAAAGCAGAAGAGAATAGCTCACAGCCAAGATACAAAGCACGGTTGGTTGTGAAAGGATTTAATCAGAGGAAGGGTATTGACTTTGAAGAAATTTTCTCACCTGTGGTGAAGATGTCCTCTATTCGAGTTGTACTTGGATTAGCAGCTAGCTTGAACCTAGAGGTTGAACAACTTGATGTGAAGACAGCGTTCCTTCATGGTGATTTGGAGGAAGAAATTTATATGGAGCAGCCTGAGGGTTTCAAGGTCAAAGGAAAAGAGCAGCTTGTGTGCAAATTGAAGAAGAGTTTGTATGGACTCAAGCAGGCACCAAGGCAATGGTACAAGAAAGTTGACTCTTTCATGGGCAAACAGGATTACTGATAAAACTAACTCGATCATTGTGTATGCACAAGAATTTCTCTGATGGTGATTTTATTATCCTCTTGCTATATGTGGATGACATGTTAATTGTAGGTCATGACACTAAGAAGATTGAATGTCTAAAGAAGGATTTGAGCAAGTCCTTTGCCATGAAGGACTTGGGCCCTGCGAAGCAAATCCTTGGCATGAGAATTACTCGTGACAGGAAGAATGGTAAATTGTGGTTGTCTCAACACAAGTACATTGAGAAGGTATTAGAGAGGTTTAACATGAGCAATTCGAAACCTGTTAGTACTCCACTTGCAGGTCATTTCAAGTTGGGTTCTCAACAATGCCCTACAAGTGAGAAAGACAAAGAAGAGATGAAGAAGGTTCCTTATGCATCCGCAGTTGGTAGTTTGATGTATGCTATGGTATGCACAAGGCCGGATATTGCTCATGCTGTTGGAGTTGTTAGTCGTTTTCTCTCTAATCCTGGTAGAGACCATTGGCAGGCAGTGAAGTGGATCTTCAGGTATCTCAGAGGCACTTCTAAAGTATGCATATGCTTTGGGGTGGTCAACCTGTGTTAGATGGCTACACAGATGCAGATATGGCTGGTGATCTTGATTCTAGAAAATCGACTTCTGGGTACATGATGACTTTTGCAGGGGGAGCGGTGTCTTGGCAATCAAAATTGCAGAAATGCGTTGCCTTATCTACCACGGAGGCTGAATATATTGCAATTACTGAAGCTTCTAAAGAACTTTTGTGGATGAAGAAATTCCTACAAGAGTTAGGCTTAAAGCAAGAAAAGTATGTGTTATTTTGTGACAGTCAGAGTGCAATCCATCTCAGTAAGAATTCGACTTTTCATTCGAAGTCAAAGCACATTGAGGTGCGGTATCATTGGATACGAGATGCGTTAGAGATGAAGACATTTTCACTTGAAAAGATCCATACTGACGAGAATGGTTCAGATATGATGACAAAGACCTTGCCTATGACAAAGTTGATGCATTGCAGAGAAAGGTGCATGGTTGAGCAAAGACCTTCCCATTTGAGTCGTGAGGGGGAGATTTGTTGGGTGGGTCACTCCTCAAGTGGGCCCACGCCAACTTATTAAAAGAAAAAAAAAAGAAATAAAAAGGTAATGGGCCAAGCCCATGTTTCTGTGACAATGGGATTTCTTAATCCCTAAATAATTGAAGAAGCAGTAGCGCTCAAAATATTGTGAAAAGCCGAAAGGAAAAGAATATAGCACAGCGACGCCGCGACGGTGAAAGAGAAGAAGAAGTGGGTTCAGTTGGTGGAAGTGGGTTCAGCAAACGTGCTCCATTTTTGCTGAAATTTTAGTATGTTGTTCCTGCCATTGAGCTTGTCACTTTGATATATTTTATCCGTGGTTTTACCTTCTCTATTGTCTTGGTTGTATCCGCGGTGTTGGGTTTTCTCGTGCTTGGTCTCCACCTTTGTTGGTGGTGATATTGCTGTTCTGCTGATCCCTAGAGTTGCTAGGAAGACTTATTGGTGTACCCATTATTTTACATAGTGGAAGGTTTCTTGGTTTGGTCAGTGGTTTTTATTCCCTCACATTGAGGGGAGTTTTCCACGTTAAAATTGATGTGTCTCTGATATTTATTTCCGCACTTATATTGTCCTGGGAGTATATTTTTGGTTGTGCCTATTTATTTGCACAGGTGGGGAAAAACATTTGTTTGATTATCTCTGGTTTTTCCCAACACTTGGTGTTGATTAACTATATTTGGGATATTTTGTGGATTTGGTAAAAATGGAGGATTTGGAAAATTTGGATTGGTGAGAGCTTGATAATTATTTATCAAATTTAAGAAGGAATTGATATTGAATTGGTTTGGATTCATTGGGTGAAAACAAATAAAAGAGGAAGTTGAAGGTTTAAAGTGTGCAAGTAAAAAAGATGAGAAAATTTTGAAAGACAAAAGGAGAACAAAAGAGAGAAATTTAAGAGAGTTGATTGAGCAAACAATTTGAGATTGAACACATTTATATAGATTTTAGTTAGAATATATAAATAAAAAAATTGGAGTCCAACAGTTATATAATAGCTAGTTTTTTCAAATATTATTAAAAAAAAATAAAAAAACTCAATATCCAGCCTCCAACGGTTATATTAAAAAAAAATGGAATGCGTGGATGCAAGAAGCGATGCCCAAACTGGCATCGCTGCTTCATTGGCACTGTGCACTTCTTGGTCTCCAACGGCAAATTTTTTGGAAGCATCGAGTCTTGTTGTAGCATCGTGGGGTGAAGAACCCCCGTTGCTGATGGTCTAAGTGGATAAATCAATAATATTAAATAATAGAAGCAAAATAAAACCTTAATAAGTCAAGTCACATTTGGACAAAGCAAAATGGTTATGTAATAAAAACTTGTCACAAAAAATGTAGAGTCTGAGAATTATATTACAAATAAAAGATAAACAAATAATCTATCTATAATAAATATGTCCTTAAGACTACAATTTCTTTAGGCATCAGGAGGAAATGGTATAACGGAAGTCTATCTCTGCATTCTTAAGGATAACGAAAGAGAAACAAATTAATACCACAGAAATCAATCAATGTTGCAGCAATGGTACTTGAAATAATTAGAAAAGGAAATCGAAGTGTGTGTGTGTGTATATATATAGCCTTTTAGACAGGCTAAATGATACATATATTAGTTTAAACATAAACTGAAATAAAGAGATAAACTGAAGTATAAACTATGCACATCAATAAGAAGCATAAACTGAAATACAGAAGCATAACATAGGTCAAGAATAGGATGCTCCTTGTATACTTCATCATACTGACAATCATTGTAGTGAAACCTTGAAACCAGTGTTATTAAACCCGGATCGGTCATCGATCCGGTCAGGGCACTGGGTCAATGGATCACTGGTCGAACCAGTGAGTCACTAGTTGAACCGCATGACTCGATCACCATTAAAAAATATAAAAAATTTATGACATATATAAATTTCATACTTCAAAAAACTATAAAAAAATCATAGATTACCTTAAAAATCTCAAAAAAAAAAATCATACTATATATATAATGTTTATCAGCCATATTTTGAACCAGGCGAATGGTCCAGTGGTAAAACGGCCCTGTTGCCAACGTTATTAAACTCGGACTGGTGGGTCACTAGTTGAACCGCATGAACCTGTCAAAATATATTAACTTAAAAAAATTACAACATATAAATTACATCCTTAAAATATCATAAAAAATACCAAAAACATTAACAACGCAAATTAACAAGTTTGTTTTTATACCTGTAAAAAAAGAAGTTTGTTTCTATTAATTTTTAACGAGGAAACAAACTTGTTAAATATTTTTATTTTATTTTTATATTAACAGCACAAATTAGCGTATTTTAACAAGTTTGTTTTATATTAATTTTTTATTACCATTAAAAAACGGAAGTTTCTTACGCTTGTAATTAAAAGAGAATAACTATAAAATATTAAAATATATATATGTTTGTTTGTTATATCAATAGCAAGAAGCATGAGTGGTGCAGCGGATAAGTTACTTCACTTCAAGCATAGTTTTGATAACTATGCTTGAAACTCATGAATAAATTTGGATTGTTAGCCAAAAGGTTTTGCACAAAATAAATAAGATTGAGTTGTTCACCTCTAAAACAGGATTAAAAATATTAAGAAGAATTTCCCAAAGAAAAAAGCCAGTGGTTGCACAAAGGAGATGAAAATTTTGTCATGAGAGAATATCTTTTCATATATGCTATTTTTCTATCTATTATTCAAACAAAAAGAATAGATAGTAAAATTTTCACTTACAAATATAATCAAGCCATACCTTTGTCACAACTATTTTTCAATCTTCAACACTGGCAAATTTCACATAAGGCTGATAAAGAAGGCTAATGTTCAGGATCCAGAAATGCATTAGAAGACTAATGTTCCTTCTCCTATCTGTTCCTCGTGCGTTTGTCCATAGCGAACATAGTTAGTTTTCACACACAATTCTGGATCTTTCCAAATACATGTACCATTCAGGAAACATGTGCCAGTGTTGATGGTAAAGCTACAAAGTGAAGATAAAGAAATTCAATTCTTCTTGCCTATAATGAATCATAGAATGAAAGCAAAATATTAAAAAAATTGGTCTATCAGAATCAGAGAAATTTAGATCTTGCAACAGAATATCATGAAGATAGATTTTTGATGTTAACTCTTAGTAGGAGAGACACTTCAGCTATTTCCAAATCATCAATCAAAATGCTATATACAAAGAAATTGACGGCTGGCATACACATCGAAACAATACACACCTTTGTCCAATCGAATGGATCTGATGGAATGAAGCTTGCAAAACTGAATGTACCCCTACAGGACAAGAAACCAAAGTCCATTCAGGTTTAACAAATATTTTAATAAAAGCTCATGAGAATAATTGGCATATCAATTGCCATTTCCAGAATGCTCTAATTTTGTTCGACACAGAAATGATTGGAAGCAAAATAATGGAAACTTAAACTTTCCCATGCTCTTTCATTACCATCATATTTTCATGTTTGCCTTTTTGTAATCAACATATGCATTATAGTCAGAAAAAAAAATCCCGGGTAGGGAAACACTGTCCCACCACAATTTCCTCAGTCTTTATCTCTAGTGTTGACAAAATCATCACTTTTATGGATTAAAGATTATTAGTCATTTGAACTATACAATTTTCTTAAGGTCAAGTGCAAACCAAGTGCATGCAATGCTAAAAAGCAGACACGCTTTTCAAATACTTGCAGGAGTATCTGTTGAGTGGAAATCTATGAATGAAGGCTTGAGATCAGTCCAATTAGCCAACAACATCAGGAAAGGTCAATTGCATATGGCTTATGAGATTAATTTTGTAAAGTATTTAAAGCAAGATCTATTATCAATCTTAGCTCCCAATGGGCTCATCAAATTACAATACTAGACCTCTTATATTAATGACAAGTGTACACTTAAGGAGAATTTGGTCTTTTATGAAGGGACTAAACTACTACTAAGAGCTACTAAGAGTAATTTGAAAAAAAGAGGGAAATTGTGTAGTCTGTACTCTCTCTACTTCCTTCCTGACACAAGCTATCTGCTCCCAAGACATCTATCTCTTCTCCTTTGCTCCATCTCTTCCTTCTTTCATTTTATTGGTTCTCCCCCGGTACAGCTTCTCCCCCGGTACAGCTCCTCTTTCTTCCATTTTTTTTGCTTCTCCCCTGTTCCATCTCTTGCTCCATTTTCTGCTTTCTTCTTCATTTTAGACACCGGCATGCTCTCATGTAACGGTTCCAATGCGACACTAATCTCCGCTTTTGGTTTTTGCAGGAAAGTAAGAGTGCTTCTACGGTGCATGCATGGGACGAAACTAGAAGGTATGAGTTCAAATCCATTTTTATTTTCGGTTTTAAAGTTTCTTTTTTTTTTGGTCACCTTTTGGCTTCGTCCTCTTTTTCTCCTCTTTTTGGTGTGACTTCAAATCCATTTTTATTTAACGGTTGCAATGTTTGTTTAGGTTTCTGCTCTGTTTACAATTTCTTATATCTCTTTGTTACCTCAGTGTGGTCTAAAGTTTCAAACTTTACAACTTGAAAACTTTTGGAACTCATAGGTACTGAAGGTTTGGTAAGTTTCTGGGTTATGGTTAGTTTAAAGCTTTCAAGTTCCATTACCATTACTTTTAACTTTCTCAGTATCTTGGTTATGGTTCAAACATTGCTTTTTGTCATTTTAAATCACCTTCATCATCCTGCAGACTTCTATTTACTCCTCTTCATTTCTTCTTTTACTTTCACAAATATATTTACCTTCTGCATATGTAGTTGTAGCTCTTTTTGGGATTTTCCTTTACTGAGTTTCTTTGTTGATTTGTTGGGTTTGATTTACTGATTTTGAATATTTGGGCATATTCTTTGAGGTGATTCTTCATTCCTTGATTTTGCATATGATTTACTGTGTGGTAGTTTGCATATACAGTACGGTAGTTTGCACAAACAAAGTTCTATGTTTCTATTAAATCACAAAATGTCATGCAGTATGGTAGCTAGCATCAAATCACGCCTTAAATTTTTGTGTTCATTCATCAAAAGCAATTTCAGATTACCTTAATTCCAAAAGGAAACCACCATATATGAAAAGGCTTGCTAACTTGGTAAGCAAAGATTTCTGTTTCAGCATATTATTGAATGTATAGGGTGGCTGACTAATGAGTAATGACTACTAAATTTCACAAAACTAGAGTTAATGAGTCCTTCTATCTTTTTCACATTTCTGAAATATTCAGTTTGCAAGGAATATTTGATGAATATGTACCCGAATAAATCTCTCCTTCAAGAAACACAAATATTCATGCATATTCTTTAATTGAAAAATAACTTTTTGCAGTAAAATTAGTCTCGCGAGCACGTACATATATACTTGAAACCATAATAAAACTAACCAATTTTCAATGATGTAAAGTATCTGCTAAATAATTACCAACGAGTAAAAGGAACATAAGGTTGAAACCAACATAAGGTTAAAAGGAGACATTCAAAAAATCAAAACATACCACAACGTATGCACCCAACTTTTGATATTTCAAAAGGAAAATGACTTCCCTCACAAATTCAACATTATACTTAAATTATACTTAAATAAGAAAGGTAATACAAAGAAGTAGTCAGGTATGTCTTGGGCTGAACACAAAATGGGAAGAGAGAGATTTATAGGCATTGACTTCCATCACTTTGGGAGTACTATGTGTCAGCCAACCTAATGCATTCTATCAGATATTCATGCTACAAAAAGAGCATAAAGTAGTAGTGCTAGAGAGTTGGTGTGCAGAGATGTTTGAAATTAAAAGGCTAACAAGCAAACCATCAAAAGTTGTGCTTAGTTTTACATACCAGATAAAAGACTTTTCTTTTACATAGCAAATAAAAGAACAAGTGAAAAGATACTTTCTTACTCAACCAAATCTGTCCCAGACCAAACCAAATGGTAGCAACCATTAACTAATGACTGTGTCATGCGGTCTGTGCAGTTTTTTTTTGCTGCTTTTTGTACCATTGTTCTGCTTATTGCTTATTGCTTCATGGTCTCGATGAAAAATATGAACGAATAGATATCAACACAAAGGGTACAGGTTCGGATCATTGAGGAAGCTAAGAATGCAGAGATAAATCAGTCCAATGGAGGAGAAAGACAACAAAGAAGGAACAGGTTAAATGGCTTTATAGGAGTGTTGTTTTCAAATTGGTTATGCTGCAAGTTGTGACTTCTCATTTGGTATTGGCTGCGGTGTTTGCCCTTCCATGTAACAGGAAGATATAGCCAACTGTATTAGGAACATATATAGTTGAAAATATGCGATTCTCTTCTTTTAGTTGATTGGTTCTTCTAAATATATAATGCAGACTTTGACATTGTTTCCTGCTATGGATGTCATCCTCTGTTCAAGATTAAGTAAAAACATGCTTTATCTATTTCGAGTTATTATTGCAGATCATTGGTGCAGTCATCCTTTGTTCAAGATAAAGTAAAAACATGCTTTATCTATTTCGAGTTATTATTGCAGATCATTGGTGCCGTTTTAGAGTAATATACCTGGAAAATTCTATACATATGAATGTAACTAATACCATTTTTTATACCCCTTGACAAAATTTAACTTGAAGTCATGGATAGGGATCAAAATACAACGAAGGATGACAAAATTTATGTTTATCAAACACTATTGATAGCCCTTATTGAATCTATATAATGTTAATAATTATCAGTTTCATTTGTATTTCTAATTCTGTTATATATCCCTATTATATTTTTAATTTTATATTCTCATTTAGAAAAACATAACACAACACGTCTCGTGCGTAGCATGGGTATTTTGCTAGTTATTAAGTAAAACAAAGCAGCCATTGAACAACTTGGAAATACATACCATCTTTTAGCAATGATTTAAAGCTTGCAACTTGTGCTTTTCATAGTCATTTCTTCTTCCCTCCTTCCTTAACTGTGTTTGGAAACATATAATGAATGCAAGGTGATCATTTAGCATACTAAGAGTAATGTAAATACAAGTGAAAAATGAAGTTTCACCTTTTTTATTTGTTATTTGCAAACTTATGAGCAGTTGGGACTCAAACTTTAAATTAAGCATGAATTGTTGTTTATTATTATATAAAGAAACATTCAGCTGATACTGTTCTGCCTGAGCAAATTGAATAACATGAAAAAAGAGGAAGCTTGACATACTTGCAACAGCTCTTTCTCTCAATGACAATGTGCTTACTTTTAAGCAGCAAATCATAAGAAAAGTCAAAAACTTATTTTGATATAAGACCATGATGTGAGAATATACCTGTGTTGATGTAAGAGTTGCTTCTGGTTAAATTTTTCCAGAGCTTTTATAGAACCCCAGACAACATGTTGTCATCCATAACTAAAGACCCCAAATCTGTTAAATTTAGGAAGTGAGGATATTAGAAACAAAAAGAATAAAAATGTACGACATCATAATTTATTTACTTACTCAATCAGCTCATTGCTCAACATTCCAACATTTGATAATCATGTGTCTTAGGACTGAGAATAGCATCAAGAATGTGTAATATGTAGGGGTCCCAATCCCAAAAGACAGCTTTGCATTATTTCTTCCACTTCATTCAGCTCTTGAAAATCACATTTCCCCTCAAGCCTAGAATCAACAATCTCCTCCCAACAACTCTCCCCTCGGTGTTCATTGTTGCCTAATCATCCATCAATAGCATTCATAAGAACAAAAAAATGAATTATAGAGTCATCAACCAAATGCTTAGCAATGACTTGGAGAGCTATTAAAGCATCATACATCAACATGTCACTACATTCTACTTAGCCTAAAGGATATTCAAATAAAGAAATAAAAAACAAATCCCAATTAAATAGTTGTTAAAAACATCTGCCAAAGGATAAACAACACAAAACCTACTCCAAGCATCTCTTAGAGGTTTCAGGCTCAAAACTTCTACTAATCTTATCTTCTTGAACTAATATTTTTCCTCCTAATCCCAGATTCATCAGTTGTCAAAACAATAATCCCAAAACAGAAAGAAAATAACAAAGATATGATGTATAACCAAAGAAACATCTCAATATCAAAGTAAAGTAAAAGCATCAAACAATCACTGTTTCTAACAACACAAACCCGGTTGATATTGCATGAAGACCGCAAAAGAGGATATGCGTACACTGGAAGCGTGTTCTCACTGAAATAAGAATTAAAAAAAATGTTTTAAATTTTGATGAACTTAGAGCTTCTTATAGAAAACAGCACCAAAGCAGAAACTATAGCTTACTTTAATATCTTAAGGGCTTTTTGCAACAGAATTTGCTTCTCCTTGTCATCGTATATAAATAAAAAGAACCAAGAAAACTGAGACCGAAAACATAAAAGAAGAGAATGAAAAGCATTTCCTTTATGTTCACTCCACGAACCTCTGACTTCTTCAGCTTCCTTTTCCGAGCTTTGCTCAACTTCTGTTTCTTATTTGGTTGGGCTTTTCCACGTTCCTAATACAACAGAACTTTGATCACACAAAGTGTGTAAACATGCAAATTGAATGAACACATAACCATGTTCAAATTGTCCCTACCTGTTCCATCCCTTTCCTTTTCTTCATCCTCTTAGGTGGCATATATAGTGCATTACTATCACCATCTCCCAAACTACCACAGAAAAAAAAAACAAATTATAAGAATCATTAACCAAATCACACCAAATGTGATTCACACTTTTTTTTTTGCAGTTTGCACAAAAGGGGATGATTTTTACCTTTGAGAATTGAACTCAACATGGCCTCCAAAATTTTCTAAAGTTTCCATTTTGATGTGCAAAGTTTCCACACAGTGAAGGAGTTCTGTGAAGTGTGAAGAGACAGTTAGCTAAAACCCAAAAAAAAACATTTTTTTTGTTTGTGCTTCTTTTTTAATTAACGATATGACCCAATAAACAGAAAAAAAATTCAATGCACTATACTAATAAGTTACTCAGATAAAATGGAGAAAAAAAAGAAAAATCACTTCAAACAAAACAATGAGAAGCAATGCATAGTAACTTTGAATCCTAATTTGTGCGCGCGTTTGGGAGGTTCTTACCTTCAACTTGGAAGCTTTGTGCAATTGGTTTTTCTGTGTGGCCGGTTTCTGAAGCTGCTTGCGGTTGCCAAAGCGATTGAGAGGCAGCGACGACGTATCTTGATTCATGGAGAGGCAGAGACGACGGCGGCAGTGAGGGAAACTACCTGCAATGGTGGTTTGGCGAGGCAGAGAGGCGGACAGCGGCGGTGTGCTGGAGAGAGGACCGATTCTCTGGAAAATGAAGAGGGAAAACTAAATCAAAATCAAGAGAGAAAGAGATGAAGAGGGAAAAGAAGGGAGGAGAAGGAGGGAGCAGACGGAGATCAGAGGAGGTCGAGAATCAGGAGGGAGCAGATGGAGATCAGAGGGAGAAGAAGGAGGGAGGAGAGGGAGGGAGAAAATGAGAGAGAGGAGAAGGAGAGAGAGAGACAGAGAGATTCCGATTTCAAAATTTGAAACGAAATGAGGAAGGAAGAGAAAGAGCCGGGAGGAAGAAAAAGAGAGAAAATGAATTAAAGAGAGTGTTTGTGGGAGTAAATGTAGGAGTGACACCTGTCCAGAAAGCATAGCATAGTTTTCTTCTTTAATAATTAAGTAGTTGATAGTTGATAGTTGATAAAGAAAAAAAAAGTTGAGACCTGCCACAAATTTCACACATAGTTTCTCATGAGAAGTCCATGTAATTTTTTTCTACCTTTAACCACACTTGAACCACAAGCAATTCAAATCCCATAAATCGCAATACAAATCAAAGACAAATCTTTTTTTTTGGTGCAATCAAAGAGAAATCTTAATAATGAAAATATAGCTATTTATTAACTATAGTTTGTTAGTTATTTAAACCGAAGTCAGTTAGGTAGTTAGTGTTTAGCCATAGGCCAGCTGTAACTGTTAGTCAATTAGTTCATTTTTGTTGTATATAATATACTCAATGTAATAGTTGTATGATTCATTCAATGCAATGATGAAATTTCATATGCTCTCTCTCTCTCTCTGTGTTCTGGAATCCATCACTGGATTCTTGAATATTCACATGGTATCATTCTCAAATTCTTGCTTCCGCATTCGATCTCTGTTCTTCAATCGCACTTTCTTGCTTTCTTAATCGCTACTGTTACATTGTTCCATTGTTGTGATTTCTGCAACTTCTTCGATTATCTTCGATTTCTGTTCTTCGATCTCTGTTCTTGAAGATCATGGTGTTTCCCAATTTCACCGATTATCTTCCAAATGCTTCAAATCCTTTCTATCTTCATCCTAACGAGAATCCTTCCGTAGTTCTTATCACATCATTGCTTGACAGCAAAAATTATCACAATTGGGCATAGTTGATGTTCATTGCACTGATTTCCAAGAATAAAGAAAAGTTTGTTGATGGAACTTTCTTGAAACCTCCTCCTTTGGATCCGATGTTTGCTTAATGGACGCGTTGCAACAACATGGTTCTAGCATGGCTTCAACGCTCGGTTTCAGAATCAATTGCGAAGTCCATTCTCTCTATCTCCACTGCGGCCGGGGTTTGGCGCGATCTGAAAAGTCGTTACTCACAAGGTGATATTTTTAGAATTTCTGACATTCAGAAAGAATTGTATCGTTTTAGGCAAGGTAATCTTGATGTCTCTGACTACTTCACCAGTTTAAGAGTCTTTTGGGATGAATTAGAAGATTACTGCCCTATCCCCTATTGTAAATGTTCTATTACTTGTTCCTGTGGAGGGTATGCATCCATGAAGCTTTTTCATGAACAAGATTATGTCATTAGGTTTCTTAAGGGCCTAAATGAGCGTTTTTCACATGCAAAATCTCAGATAATGGCCATGGATCCTTTGCCCGATGTTGGCAAAGCGTTTTCTTTAGTCTTACAACAAGAAAGGGAATTAGTTGGAAATGGTTCCCCTGCCTCTGAATCAACTGATAATTCAATGGCCTTAGCTGTCAATACCTCTAAAGGTACATCCAATGGAAACAATTCTGGTAACCCTTGGAATCGAGGCAATTTTGGTAACTCTGGTTCTGGTTTTGGCAATTATGGTTCTGGAAATTCTAGCAATTCTGGTCAAGGCAGAGGAAAGAACACTTATGCCAATAAGAACCAATCTGGTCCTAATCGAGTATGCACTCATTATGGCTGATTCAACCATACTATTGATACTTGTTTTGTGCTTCATGGCTTCCCTCTAGGCTACAAAAGCAAAGGCAAAGGTCAAGGCCAAGCTAATTGTGCATAAACTAATGTTGCTTCTGCTCAAGTGAATGCTACTGCTTCTTCCAACAGTAGCCACATCAATTCAATGGTTTTACACAGGAACAATTTCAAGGAGTTCTTACCTTAATTCAGCAATCTCAGCAAACTCAGACTTCCAAACCAGAAGTTCATGCATCCAACTCAGTAACCACTCATCCTTTAGGCATCTTTTTTGGATTCTTGATACTGGAGCAACTGACCATATTTCTTTCCACTTTCAATCCTTTGTTAATTTCAAAACCATTAAGCCTGTTCCTGTGTCATTGCCTAATGGTAACAAGATTTATGCTTCAATTTTTGGAACTGTACAACTCTCACCCACACTAATATTGTATAATGTGCTTTACATTCCCAATTTTAGTGCCAATCTGATTTCTGTTGCCAAATTGACCAGCTCAAACAATTGTTACCTCCATTTCACTCATGATTTGTGCCACATTTTGCAGAATACTTCCAAGAGGATGATTGGTACAACTGAGCTTGATGGAGGATTGTATGTGATATGACTTCTTCACCATCAGATTCAGCCACTTTCTGTAATTCAGTTTTTACTGATTCTTCCCATGTTTGGCGTAGGAGATTAGGCCATGTTTCTTTTTCAGGTTTACAAAATATCTGTAAACAATTTCCTTTCATTCCTTGCATGAAAAATAATTCTCCTTGTGATGCTTGTCACTATGCTAAACAAAAGAAATTACCATTTCCTCATAGTTCAATAAAATATTCAGCTCCCTTTGAATTATTGCATGTTGATTTATGGGGTCCTTATTCTACTCCTTCCTTTTTAGGCCATAAATACTTTCTTACTCTTGTTGATGATTTTTCTAGATTCACTTGGATCATCTTTCTTAAAACAAAAGCTGAAACTGAACAGCATTTAAAGAATTTCATAGCTTACATTGAGAACCAATTTAAAACTACTTTAAAATGCCTAAGGTCTGACAATGGAATTAAGTTCACTGTCTTGACCAGTTACCTTTCATCTAAAGGCATACTTCATCACAAAACTTGTGTTGAAACACCCCAACAAAATGGGGTGGTTGAAAGAAAACACCAACATATTCTCAACGTAGCTAGGTCTTTGGTTTTTCAGTTTCATATTCCACTCACCATGTGGAATTTTAGTGTCCAACATGTTGTCCACATCATTAATAGGATTCCAACTCCCTTATTGAAATTCAAGTCTCCTTTTGAGTTGCTTCATAAGCAACCACCTTCTTTGATACATTTGAAAGTATTTGGTTGTTTAACCAATGCCACTACTTTACAAGCTCATCGCACAAAATTCAATCCTAGAGCTAGAAAGACTATTTTTCTTGGCTATAAAGAGGGAACAAAAGGTTCCATCTTATATGACTTACATTCCAATGAGTTGTTTGTTTCAAGAAATGTGATTTTTTATGAAAATCAGTTTCCATTTACTCATGTTACTAAAACTGTTGCTACTGCGCCTGCACCTATTTCCTCTTATACTAAATTTGATGATATTCCAATTTAGTCCTCCCCTACACCTACTATTGCTGAACAATCTTCACCTATTACCTCTGAATCTGCTGGTTCTGTTTCTCAACCTGCTGGTTCTATTTCTCCACATAGTGGTTCTGTTTCTCAACCTACTGCATCTACCAATTCTCAATTTCCTCAACCTTCACCTATCCTCACTGAGCCACTGAGAAAGTTAACCAGAATTAGTCAGCCTCCTAGCTACCTTGCAGATTATCATTACAATCTTCCCTCAAAGAGCTGCTCCAATGTATCTTCAGGTACTTCTCAATATCCTCTTTCTTCTTGTTTATCCTATGACAATTGTTCGCCACAATATAAACATTTCTGTTTTTCCATTTCTGCTATAATCGAACCTAAAAATTTCTCCCAAGCACATAAGTCTGATTGCTGGAAACAAGCAATGGTTGCTAAATTGCATGCTCTTGTAAAAAATATTACTTAAGAGTTTGGTTGATCTTCCAGCAAATAAAGTTCCCATTGGTTGTAAATGGGTTTACAATGTGAAATATCATGCAAATGGAACAATTGAAAGATATAAGGCTAGGTTAGTAGCTAAAGGTTATACACAAATGGAGGGTGTGGATTACTTCGATACTTTCTCCCCAGTTGCAAAACTAACTATAGTTCGGGTTTTATTGTCTCTAACATCTATCAAAGGTTGGCATCTTGAGCAATTAGATGTAAATAATGCATTTTTACATGGAAACCTTCATGAAGAGGTATATATGGTCCCTCCTCCTGGTTTTCCTATTAAAAGTAAGTCCCAAGTATATAGACTGCATAAATCTCTTTATGGTCTCAAGCAGGCCAGCAGATAATGGTAAAATTGTCTTCTGCATTGATTTCCATTGGCCATCATCAATCTTTGGTTGATTACTCTCTATTTGTAAAGTCTTCAAGACATTTCTTCACTGCTTTACTTGTCTATGTGGATGACATAGTATTAGCAAGCAATTGTATTTCTGAAATTTAGTTTGTAAAATCATTTCTGGGTCAAAAATTATGCATCAAAGATCTTGGACAGTTGCGGTTCTTTCTTGGCTTTGAAGTTGCAAGATCAAAGAAAGGTATCCTGCTGAACCAGAGAAAGTATACCTTCGAACTTTTAGAAGATGCCGGAACCCTTGCTTCAAAACCTACTGCTACTCCATTTGATCCTTCTACCAAATTGGCAGCTACAAAAGGCACTCCTCTTACTGATGCTTTAGCCTATAGAAGATTAATTGGGAGGTTATTGTATTTGACCAATACAAGACCAGATATCTCTTATTCGGTTCAGCATTTAAGTCAGTTTGTTTCAAACCCTCTGGTTCCTCATTTCCAAGCTGCTCAAAGAGTCCTGAAGTATCTTAAATCTTCTCCTGCAAAGGGTCTTTATTTTTTTGCAACCAGCCCTCTAAAATTACATGGATTTGCAGATTCTGATTGGGCTTACTGCCCTGATACCCGTAGGTCTGTGACTGGGTATTGTATCCTCCTTGGTTCATCACTCATTTCATGGAAATCTAAGAAACAAGGGATAGTTTCAAGATCCTCGATTGAGGCTGAATATAGAGCTCTTGCTCACTTGACTTGTGAGCTACAATGGCTGAACTATCTCTTTGATGATTTACAAGTTACATTTCCTCAAGCTGCATCCGTACACTGTGACAACAAATCGGCTATTTATTTAGCACATAATCCTACATTTCATGAAAGGAGCAAACACATAGAATTAGACTGATGTCATCAAGGAAAAGATCAACTCCAAATTGATTCAATTACTGCTTGTGCCATCAACATCTCAACTTGCTGATATATTTACCAAACCCTTGCATTCCACTTCCTTCAACAACATTTTGTCCAAGTTGGGCCTTTGTGATGTTCACATTCCACCAAGTCCCACTTGAGGGAGGGTATATTAACTATAGTTTGTTAGTTATTTAAACTGAAGTCAGTTAGGTAGTTAGTGCTTAACCATAGGCTAGCTGTAACTGTTAGTGCTTAACCATAGGCCAGCTGTAACTGTTAGTCAGTTAGTTCATTTCTGTTGTATATAATATACTCAAGGTAATAGTTGTATGATTCATTCAATGCAATGATGAAATTTCATATGCTCTCTCTCGCTCTGTTCTGGAATCCATCACTTGATTCTTAAATATTCACATGTATGTATGGTGGAAGTGGAAGACGAAGACGAAGGGAAATATTTTCTGTTGTCTATTAAGGGACCATTGGTGCCACGCGGATGCTCACGGAGATGCCTTGAAAATAATTTTTATGGTCCCCAAAGCCATAATAATTAAACAATCTTTATTTAAAGATATGGAGATAGGGTTTTGACGCAATTAAAAATCCCCACATACTATACATCATAGGACAGTTTTGATGTGTTTGGGCTAACTTTTAAAAATTACAATATGATTTTTATTTATTTATTTATTTATTTATTTAAATCACTTCCTGTTTTTAAATTGCAATTATTTTTTATGGAAGAAATTGTTCAATTATTATGAATGTTTAGATATCCTTATTAATTAAAAATTACTAAATTTTTTTTATAAAGCGGTCAAGAATGACTTTAGAAAAATCAAACTTTTAAAAGTTTCTTTGGGACTTAAAATTCAGTCTACTAACATGTCTTCTTAAGGATATAATTAAAAAAACTTATGAAATATTTTTAAATTATAATAAGTTATATAAAAATTTTGCAATATAAAAACTTGTAGATTAATTTATTTTCCAAATAAACTATTTAAATTCAAAGTTATTCCACTTTCATTGGTTATATTTTATTTATTTAATGCCTTCGATAAAAGGAAGACTTAATTTCATTATGAAAAAGTCATTTTTTTTACTGAAAATTTCCACATAAGACTCAAGGCCTGTTTGTATAAGATTATATTGGCCGCAACAGCGTCAAACAATGTGCAAATTTATCGTCCTGAGGCACTGTTGACCAAAGCTCACCTTACCCACCTTCGGTCAAATGCAATTATATTGGCCGAGAATCACATACAAATAGGCACTTAGGATTAATTTTCAGAGTTGAGAATAATGGTTATGTCATATTACACATAAAATATGACGAATATTCTTAGTTACACAAGTCTGATGTACAATTTAATCATTAATTAATAATTTTTTTTACTAGAATAAACTTGTATCATATCATTGGTAAATATAAGTTGCAATACAAACCGGTAAAAGCTTAAATATATAGAGAATAGCCCAAGATAAAGCCACTTGTGAAAGCGTAAGAGCAAATCTTATTCGCTTCTTTCCTAATAAAATTGACTGAAAAAAAAAATGTTCCTAGATAAAGGATGTCCCTACAGCCGGCTATTAAAGATCCAAACGTTGACTCATTCTCCTTGATGTGCTTAATAACTACCACCACCAGTTGGGAGTTTGACTCAATAATCACATTATCAAAGCCTAACTCCACCACCCTCTTTAGAGCACAAAAAAGGCTCGTGTCTTACTTTCTTTGACAATAAGCTTGGGTTTTGTCCTATCGGAATGAGTCAATACGATAGGCTTGTTGGCATCGCGCAGATAAGCTCCAAAACTAGTGGCGTTGTGGTAAGAGAAGAGACCAGCATCAACGTTTAGCTTCAAAAACCTTGCGGTGGTGCATTCCAAGATTCTGCCGCACTCAACTGATTTCGGCTCTGATTTGGGATAATTGAGCGGTTGGCAGCAGTCCACTCCTCCCAAGCACATTGTGCCCTTGGACAAGACAAAAACTTGACTCTACTTGATTCTCCCAGACTTTGTTGTTTCACCTAATCCATAAACTCCAAACGAGCATTGCAAAACGAGAGCGTTTATTTGAAGCAATGGAAGAGCAGACCTTAAATATCAGATCCCTCGTGTTTTCTGCCGAGTGAGACATTTCTTTTATAGTGTTCCACAGGCCCAAACGTTCCCAACCCTCGCACTGTACATGCCACATATTTTCGATTCCATTATCACGATGGGACAAGATTCAGATACCTGAATTCCATTATCATCTCATCGGCACACATTCATGACCAAAGCTCCACAATAAATTCTTAAATTTAGGTGGTGTAAACATTTATTATGAAATATTCATAAAATTATTGTGTGATATTTTGTGTCTGATTTAATTTGACATTATTTAAATAAACTAATTGTGGAGAATGCCTTAAAATCAGTTTTGGAATGCATGACAACATGTTAGAAGTATTTTTCCTGTTAATGAATCGATTTATCCTCATTTGTGAATCGATTCAAGAGGTTTGTGCATTAGGAAGGATTTTGCGTTGATTATGTGAATCGAAGTTAGTCTTGTGAATCGATTCCCACTTCGATTCATGGTTACAATAGAGTTGTTCTATAGTGCGGTGAATCGATTCTTGTAGTCTGTTAATCAATTGATCACACGTGGGTCTGTTGTGTTTTTAAGTTAGTTTTCTGATTTGAGACTTTCATTGTAACACTCATTTCATCTTGGGGGGTCTTAGGGTTTCACAAGAGTGATTTATTCTCCTCTCTCCTTGTAATTCTTGATAGAAAATCATTGACTGTGAGAGATTAAGGGTTTGTAAAAGATGGAAAGGTCGGGTTTTCGGGATTGTTCATGTTGAACAATTGAGAGACAAGAACGAAAAAGGGATCTTTTATAACCTGACCTGACTCATTGATTCATAGTGAATAGGAGGGGTTGCTCTTTCCCAAGAATGTAGGTCATATTGACCAAACCTCGTAAACAACTCTTGTGTGTGCAATTTCTCTTCTCCCTTACTCTTTATTTTTTTTTCAATTTCTTGTTTTGGTTTTGTTGCTGGCTAGGTGTTTGGTTTTGTGCGCAGGGATTGTTGCCTTCCTAATCTTGTTTATGACAAACACTAATCATTAATAGGATAAATAATAATCTTATGATTTGATTCAAATCAACACTTGATTTATATAATAATGAAATACTTGAGTTGAATTTTCTTAGAAAAGTAATTAAAATTTTGTTTGACATAAAAAAGTAATTTACACTTGAAAACGAATTTTGGAAGAAAAATGAATGATTCTGAAGTTAACACGTGTCATAATCCTTTATGGCAAAATTTCTTTTTATATTAATTTCACACCTGATTAAAATTTGATATGCAAAACTAGTTTAACTATATATTAACTTTTTAGTTAATGATTATCACTTTTCATTTTTTCCCTCTAATATGTGGAGCTAAATCCTAACAAATGTTACCCAAAGTTTTGGTTCTTTTGTCAATTGCTCCACATATATAATTAATTTGGCTAGATCGTAAATTATTATGTTATGCCACTGCCAGACCGCAATAATACAGCCATCATTTTACTCAACTTATAATTAGATCGCGATTCACTAAAGTGTAGTGGCTTCCTGCATTCAGTGATGTCGATCGTCCGATTGAGATCAGACGGCCCAGATTTAAGATCAAAATATTTTGTTTTTTAAAAATTAAAAAATGTGTGATTTTTCTGAGTCATCCGATTAAAATCGGACAACCGAAATCGCGCTATTACAGCTGCAGGGATCGCAGCGGATCGCGTTCGCATATAATTCGGTACAAATGGATTTGTTTACAATAGAAATGCAAAATTGAAATCTAATAGTATGCCATGTGTAAAAAGAATTCCTTGCAGCCATGGGTGCACACGTCTTGTCGAATATTTTTTTTTGTGGGCACACTTATCGAATAGTTTTTCATTTTTTGTAAACAACAATTAAGGAATTATTTGTTTTTTTACCAAGGGGTTTATTATTTTTAGCTAAGATAAATAAATAATGGTTTGAATCTCCTGTGCATAGAGTGACGAAGATATTATCCATTTAAATCATAATTTAATCACAATAATCGATACGAACGATACCTCAGCATCATGAAGCTCGTGGTCAAGCAAAAAGATATATAAATATAAATATAAAATAAAACAAACTAGAGTAGTGACGTCTATCTATCTTTTTCTTCTATCTTCTATCTATCTATAATAATAAAATTAGGTTTTTGAAATACACATGTCAATCCTTCATCGACTTTAATATTTTAATATTTTAAGCTTTTAATTATTTTTCTTATTTTTTTATTTTTTTATTTTCTAATTCTTTTTATATACTTTTTATTTTATCTTTTCTATTATTTTTTCTTATTTTTAATTTTTTTAATTTTTTTACTTTTTAAAATTTTGATTTTTTTCTTTTCTTTTGCTTATGTTGTAATTTTATTTTTTACTTCTTATTTTTTTCTTATATTGTATCTTTTTTTCCTTAATTTTTAATTTTTTCTTACTTTTTTTCTCTATTTTTTACTCTTATTTTTATATATTCTTTTTCCTAATGTTGTTTTATCTTTTTTATTTTCTTTATTTGTTTCATTTTTTATTATTTCAATAGACTTTTAATTTTTAATTTATTTTTTATATGATCAAAAATGTCTTTATTATTTATAAATGATTATTTTTCTTTTTAGTCTCTACGAGAAACATTACATGTCGTTGTTGTAATTTTATTGTCTTTTAACACTATCAAATTTATAAATTTCTTTATTATTTACAAATTATTATTTTGCTTTTCAATCTTACGAGGAAACATTACACGTTGTCGTTGTAATTTTATCGTTTTTTAACACATATCAAATTTATAAATATCTTTATTATTTATAAATGATTATTTTTCTTTTTAGTCCCTACGAAAAAATATTACATGTTATCGTTGTAATTTTATCGTCTTTTATCACATATCAAATTTATAAATGTGTTTATTATTTAAAAATGTGATTTTGCTTATTAATCACTACGAGAAAACATTACATGTTGTCATTGCAATTTTATCGTCTTTTAACACATAACAAATTTATATATGTCTTTATTATTTATAAATGATTATTTTATTTTTTAGTCTCTATGTGGAACATTACATAACGTGGGTATAATTTTATCGTCTTTTAACACATATCAAATTTATAAATGTGTTTATTATTTATAGATGGTGATTTTGCTTATTAGTCCCTACGGGAAAACATTACATGTTGTCGTCGTAATTTTATCCTCTTTTAACACATATCAAATTTATAAATGTCTTTGTCATTTATAAATGATTATTTTGTTTTTTAGTCCGTATGGGGAAACATTACAAGTTGTGGGTGTAATTTTATCGTCTTTACGCATATACAAATTTTATAAATGTCTTTATAATTTATAAATAATTATTTTGTTTTTTAGTTCTTACGGAAAAATATTACATGTTGTCACTATAATTTTATCGTCTTTGAATACATATCAATTTATAAATATGTTTGTTATTTATAAAAGATGATTTTACTTTTTAGTCCCTACGAAGAAACATTACATGTTGTCGGTGTAATTTTATCGTCTTTGGACACATCAATTTTATGCATCTATTTATTATGCTCAAGCTTATTTGAATTTAACAGAACATGAATATAGCATAAAGAAGGTTTTTTTTTTGATAAGCAAAGAAATATATTAAAAAGGGGAGTACAAGGGGTACTCCGAACCCATATTTACAAAAGTTCGGGGGAGGGAGTGCCTCGTTAAAACCTCTCAAGGCCAAGACCCAGTGGGAAAAAGACCAAGAGAGTAAAAAGAGTACACCACCCAAACCCCACACCATGGAAGGGAAACCAACATACATCATAGAAAGAGTCAATGTACAATCAGCAACTACACCAACAAACCACAGGTGCAACCTTCTGGTACAGAACAAACAACTCCAAGCTTGCAACCATCCACCACAAGAATAAAAAACCAGCAGCATAAAATTCACCATAGAAAAAGACATATACCACTCGGCTACTACAAATCTCACTGGGCTGCGGCAATCTGGTGCACCACACCCAACCACCAAGCTGTTGCAGACCACAGATGTATCGCATCATACCAGCAGACTTGACCAAACCATAAATAAAATTCTGCAATAAAAATTCTGCAGCAATACACTGAGATATCCAAAATTCTGCAGCATAAACAAGGTTTTAAATATATAATAAATCGTTTAAGAATAAGGTGTTTTCACACATGCGTAAAAACGAATAAGACCCGTGCGCATGCACGAGTAACTTGCTAGTTATAGAAGAAAAAGATGTAAAATTTATTATAATAATATCTATTATTATTTATAGATGGTTCATCAGTTTTTATTATTTTCTTGTAATATAATCTTCTTATACTAATAAATAAGAAGAGTTTTATTTTATATTATTTTATTTTAGATATGTTTGTGATGCACAGGCTGGGCCATTTGAAACTGAATGGGTCGCAAAAGGGCCTTCAAACAATAAGAAGCCCAACTAAAATATACAAAAGTCAGCCCATCTTATGGAGATATCATGGTAAGGAGAAGGGAATTTGCTGGAAAAATTGGAAGACCTTGTCTAGTAGAAAACTTGATGGGGGTATGGGCTTTAAAAGATTTGAGGAAATGAATTTAGCGCTTTTAGGTAAACAGACGTGGAGAGTATTACAGAACCCCAATGCCCTTTGGGTTAAAACCCTTAAGGGCATCTATTTTCCTAACTCTTCTTTTTTGCAAGTTAAACGAAGAAACCAAAGCTCTTGGGTGTGGATTAGCCTCCTTGCAGGGAGAGATGTTATCAAGAAAGAGGGAAGATGGGTTGTTGGGGATGGTAGAGACATCAACATTTCTGAAGTTTACTGGCTGGCGAATGGACTGAAAGCTGACGTTACACAACCCATATATACTCGTTTATTTCTAATAATCATCAAGCAAGTTCTTCATAGTTATTTTTTTATAGGCAAATGTTAGTTGTTAGTAATTGTTAGAATTGTTAGTTTCCTAAGTTTGAATCCAAGACCTCCAGCTTGCACTCCTTCAGCGTCCCTTGGCTCACCAACCAAGCTACCTACTGGGGACAAGTTCTTCATAGTTATTATCACGTTTGAAGAATTATTCTTTGAGAGTTTGAGTTGAATTCTTAAGTAATTTGTTGTATTCATACAAACATTTTGAATCATTTGAGAGAACTAAATGTTGTAAACTTTCTTTTGAACCCTTGTAGCTAGAGCATAGAGAGACTAGGTGAAAAGAATACTTGTTAGATTATATGAGAGCCTAGAGAGGCTAGACATAAAATAATAGTTGGTTGTATTTGCCTCGATTGAGTGTTTCATAGTAAACAAAAGTAGTGTTGGTCAAGGACTGGATGTAGTCCCTATATGATTTAAGGGCAAACCAAATAAATTCTTTGTGTGCTCTTCTTTATCCTTAATTTTTTATTATTTTTATCTAATATAGCCAACAAGGGATTATCTTGTGCAAGAACAAATATTGAATGATTTACTAAAAATATATAAAAGTGTAGAAAGAAGAATCATTATAACGTGAATAATACATTGTGGTTTCCGAATTTTATTTTATTTTTTGTTAAATTATACTTCTAATCCCTTAAGTTTATTTTAGATTTCAGTTTGGTCCCTGATGTATTATTTATTCTGAATTGGTCCCTTATGTGTAAAATGTGGTCCATTTGTTTCAAAATGGTCCCTTATGTTACAAAAATTATACCAATATAGTCTTTTTTTTTTTGCAAATCAAGGGGCAACAAAGAGATCACATTGTTATAATTTTTGTAATACAATGGACCATTTCGGAACAAAAAAACGAGAGGAACACATTGGTATAACTTTTACACGTAAGGGATAAATTCAGAACTTTTAATACATAAGGGACCAAACCAAAATCTAAAATAAACATAACGGACCAAAAGTATAATTTAACCTTTTTTTTTCCTAAGCAGTAAAGTGTGAGTGAGTGTGAGTTTGATGGTTCTTACCCGTGAGAATTTTTTTTTACCATGTCTAAGCATTTGTATTGACTGAAAAGATTTAAGTTCAATTGCTCAAAAAATATGGTACACTTGCATATTATGTTTAGGGGTTTCTCACATTTTTGTAACTAAATGTTACACGCACAAAACATTGCGTGGGACTAAAGTTCGTCAATGTAATCAGAATATTGCTGAGTGTATATATCCCTTGTTGAATGATACGTTTAGTGCGCTTAATTAACACGAATAATCCCATGTATTCTGTTTACATAAGTAATGTGCACATATCAAAATACATAGTTCAAACAATTATATACGAACGCTGCATCTGTTTGTATTTTGAACCCATGAGATCTGAATTTAGAAGCTGTGAAGAATACCGGGAAAAAAAAAAAAAAACGATGACTTACACGTAATGTTCACAGCGTTGTATATGAACCGTGAGACACCTCCAAAATAAAGAAAGAGGGGAGAGAGAAATCAAGCATGCCATTTTGGCATGTTGACCATTACAAACGATTGAAGTCCCTGTTTTTTGCACATGTAGACACATGATATCAGCAAATCACTTGACCTTAAGAAATGGCATGATATTCCTGATTTGCTGATTAATTACTCATTCTAAATTAACTCAAACACGAGAGGCTCTATGTGTGATATCTGTTTCTTTATTAATATTGCATGTTGAAACGAAATCCAGCATCTTTATATTTAGCTATCCTGTTTAATACAGTATTTATATTTATTTCTCGAAGCATCTTTAAATTTAATGTAGTAAATTATTAAAAGGAAATTAATACTAGTACTAGTTGACTTAAACTAAACTCCCTATTTACTAATACTCCATTTATGAACAACGAAAGGGGCAAAGTGGTCAAAAGACCTCACTTAACACTATAAATCACCATGTCAGGATCCCAAACTTTCATGCATGCACACACCGCGTGTCTCTACATTTTCACTTTCCCTCCCTTCCTTCAAAAACCACAAACCCAAATGGGTGGACTCTGGTTCACGCCACTAACGGCGCTGTTACTGCTTGCCGTTACCTCCGCCGTGCAGTCCTGCCAGCCGTCAGAACTGTCAGCGCTGCAGGCCTTCAAGTCAGCTCTCCGGGAGCCTCACGACGGCGTATTCAACTCATGGACCGGCACCGATTGCTGCCACAACTGGTTCGGCGTTTCCTGCGACAAGAACACTGGTCGAGTCGCCGAAATCAACCTCCGCGCCGGTTCTCTCTACACCACCTTCGAGAAAGCCCACCGTCCCGGTTACATGACCGGTCACATCTCGCAGGAGATCTGTAAGCTAACTCAGCTCTCCAGCATCATCATCACCGACTGGAACGGAATCTCCGGCGAGATCCCCCGCTGCATCTCCTCCCTATATTTCCTTCGCATCATCGACCTCGCCGGAAACCGTATCTCCGGCACTCTTCCCTCCGACATCGGCAGGCTCCGGCATCTTACCCTTCTCAGCGTCGCCGACAACCTCATCACCGGCAACATCCCACAGTCGCTGACCACCATGACTGGCTTGACGCATCTTGACCTCCGTAACAACCGGATCTCCGGGCCCATCCCACGGGCCTTCGGCCAGCTTAAGTCTTTGGGCCGGGCCTTACTTAGCGGGAATCAGTTAAGCGGGCCCATCCCAATCTCAATTTCAAAAATTTACCGTCTCTCTGATCTG
This sequence comes from Calophaca sinica, assembly GCA_037113605.1. NCBI lineage: Eukaryota > Viridiplantae > Streptophyta > Magnoliopsida > Fabales > Fabaceae > Calophaca > Calophaca sinica. Next base: position 77,554,316 of record CM073734.1, read on the forward strand.
GATCTGTCTCGGAACCAGTTAACTGGGCCCATCCCGGAGTTGTTGGGCCGAATGGCTGTTCTGGGGACGCTGAAGCTTGACACAAACAAGCTTTCGGGAAGGATTCCAGGGAGCCTTTTGGGCTCGGGAATAAGTGACTTGAACTTGAGTCACAACATGTTGGAGGGTAACATACCCGATGCATTTGGGGCTAGGACTTATTTCACGTCACTTGATTTTTCCAATAATAACCTCAAGGGTCCCATACCCAAATCCATTTCTTCTGCTTCCTACATAGGTTACCTGGATTTCAGCCACAACCACCTCTGCGGCCCAATTCCCAGTGCCTCTACCTTTGATCATCTTGATGCGTCGTCGTTTGCATACAATGATTGCCTCTGTGGAAAGCCACTCAAAGCTTGCTAATTAATGCTACATCAAATAACTTGATCAACCCCACCCACTTTTTCCTGTACCCAATGTGTTTGTGCGGTTATCCATATTTGACCATATTACTATTTTATGTATTTCATTTTGTAAAATAAAATAAAATAAAATAAAATAGAAGGTTCCTTACTCTCCCTTTCATGAGTTTCATTTCATCCATGCACATGCGTACGTCAGTTTAACATTTGTTTGAATGAATTTGAAAAAGCCAACAAATTAAGCTTAATAATAAATTCGATCCATAATCCCAAATCTTTCTCTTGGATTGTCTCAGTTTTAAATTTTCCTTTTAGCTGTTTTTCTTTCTGTTGTTCTGATTGTAATTAATGTGATCTCCGACAGATTATATATTTAATGTGAAAGCCAAAGCATAAAATACGTTGCTTCAAGGTTGACCAAGCACTTGCTTCAAAATTGAAATTAGCATGTCTGACATCTCTTTTCATCCATTACTATTATTCTAAGACTTAGCGAAACAATACAAATTTAAAAATATATAGTAGTTGTTTGTTAAATAAGGCAATGGCTGAATATTTTAATTTAGACATCAGAGTGATTAATTGCCGACTAAGGGTTATTAATTTGCATATATGCCGGAAGAAATAAATGGAAGAGATGGTAGACAGCACACGTGAAGCAGTGAGAAAATGTGTGACTAAGGCCATCTCGGTCCCAGGTTCTTACTAGGATTCTTATTAAATCTAAAAATATATTCTTACAAGAAATTGGAAGAAGCTAAGTTGGAAGGTAGCAGTAAGAACTAAGAACCGTTCTTTCTTGCAAAGCTAACAACAGAAAAAAGAAGGAAAAAATGGGAGAGAAGTTGCTGGTTCTTGCAGTGTTCGGAGTGAAAATTGTTGATGTTTTTAAAGCTGTCATAGCATAGTAAGGCCCACCAAAAGTCAGGGTTTGGGCGTTTTTGGTGCGGCGCTAGGTTTTTGGGTGAGATGGCCAAGCAGCACTCTCGGCCATGGTCTCTTTGCTCTCGCCTCGCGGCCCTCCTCCCCCTCCCTGATGCGACGCTCTCTCCCTATGGGCCGGCGTGCCCCGTTAGGGTCTCCTCTCTCCGGCCATGGCTTGGAGTCCTCTCCCTCCCTTGTTGGAGGTCCCCTCCCCACCGATTGGGGTTTTTCCGGTCACAGCTTTGTGCTTCCTTCCTCCCCCGCCGAGTGGAGTGTGGTTCTAGTTTCCCCTGCCAGTGCTCTACGCAGAGCCACCGTCGCCGCTTCAAGGCTGTAACCACGTCCTCTGTCTCAGATCTCACCGATCCACCATTTCTTCCTCCCAGGTATCCACCAACATCCTCCATGACTTTCCTTCCTCTCAGTTGATATCATGGCAGAGTGCCGGAGCCACCGCCTCAAGGCGAACTACACAAACAGATTGGAATTACGAGTCCCTACCATCTTCTCGTCAAAAGCAAGCTGCGACTGATCCCTCACCTTTGGATCTTGGATTTGATCGCCCTCCCCGTAAGCCACCAGATTCAGGTGTAATTTTGGATTTTGGATGTGTTGCCACTGTTGTGGGTGTCCCTGTGAACCCAGTTTTGTGTAGGGTCAGGCTCCAGTATTTAAAGGAAAATTTTGCACATTTGTTGCTTGCTGGAATGCCCCAAAAGAAATGGGTAACTTTGGTTGACAGGGTGTGGGTCGGACCTACTGGGGTTGATACCAATTTTTGCATCCTCTCAAAGTTTAATTTGTCTTCTACCCAAGGGATTAAGATGGACATCGCTGAGACCACGTGTAGTCGAAATGTGCCTGTAGTAGCCAAAGATTTAATCCGTAACTGGATAGGAAAAAAGACTGTGAATTCTCCTTTCTTCGTCATCTTTGACCGTGGGCGGAAGACTTTGTTATGCTGGTGTCTAGGATTTAGAAGTTGGTTTGATCGTGCCCCAATGGTTCCCAAACAATCTTTATGAATTGATACTCATGTCTTGATAGGCTTGACCTTGTCTCTAATTTGTGGATAGGGAATGCCCCAACACATTTGTTTTTATCAGGTTGTAATCCTCTTGAAATTTTCTATAATGAATGAAGCTATTTTCTACTGTAAAAAAAAAGGCCCACCAAAAGTCACTTAAGAACCCAAATTTGTTCTGTGATTCGTGTTGCTCTAGTTATAGCTATTGTAGGTGCCTTGAAAGGAGAAGAATTCGATCGAAGCGATTTTTTCTATTTAGCTCTTGTTCTTTTAAAGCTTAATAGTTGGTACGCCCAAAAATATTTAGATAACGCTTATTTTTTTATTCAGATAATGCTTTTAAACTTTATAGGAGTAACCATCATCTGATGAATGTGCGCACTGAAAACATGTCCAAATTTAGTGGTATTTGCGCCACGCCACAGATAGTGCGTGTCTAAACGCGCATTTTTAGAGTTGTGGAATCAAATAACGTGTGTGTAAGCATTATCCGAAGCTTTCATTCAGATAGTCACATGCTATCTGAAGTTGGAAATCCGATAATGTGTGTTCAATTGGGCACTCAAATAACATGTCCTCTTGTGCACACAAAAAATACCTTGCCAATGAGGCACCTTTATAACTTAAATACTTATTTGCGTAGGGACAACCTCCAAAGACATGTTGAAATAATCCTATAGTCATGATTAGACAACTAATGATGATGGGACAATGGTTATTCTTACACAGATAACACATGTGTCTTGTGGGATAACACATTTTCCAGCCCAATAATTGTATCGAGTGCAATGATCAACCACTTTTGCCTTCCAGGCCCGATGATCAGGGGGATGTATCCCTTCCCGACCAATTACAATGATTGACAACCTTTGCCTAACAGGCCCAGTGCTCGACGGATTATATCTTATCCTGGCCGAGCACAATGACCAACCACCTTTTCCTTTGAGGCTCGTGCTCAGAGGATGTGTCTCGCCCCAACCAATTACAATGATCGACAATCTTCGCCTACCAGGCTTGGTGCTCGAGGGGCTGTATCTCGTCTTGACGGAACACAATGAGGACCACCTTTGCCATTTAGGATCAATGCTCAGGGAATGTGTCTTTTCCCAACTGATTACAATGACTAGCCACCTTTGCCTATCAGACTTGGTGCTCAAGAGGATGTGTCTCGTCTGAACCGATTACAATGACTGATCAACTTCATCGACGAGGCCCATTGCTTGGGGGACTATGTACCTTCCCGACCGGTTACATAACTTTGGGCTTTTCGACCTAGGAGGTCTAAGCCGAGCCTCTTTTGCGAGCTAAATTATAAGGTATGTACGTAGGGATGGAAATGGGGGTGGTAGGTAGTGCTTTCCCCACATTCATCCCTATTAATACCCATGAATATTTATGCGAGTAGCGGGATTCCATAGATATCTGTGGGTATTTAAGAATTTGGCATAAAGAGGAAAAAAGGTAAAATCACACGATATAATATAGCAATATATTATATTAACATTGTATAATGTACAACATATACACACACACACTCTTCAAAAATTATTATGATAGGTTCAGTACTAAAAATATGTCATACGAAGAAAATAAAGTTTATTTAACCTCAAAATGACAAAAATGTCATAGGATATATTAGATATTTAATTAAAAAATACAAAGAATAATATAAAAAATACTCAAATCCTTTATTATACATTTGGAAATCAATAAAATGGCATATAAGACACATGTCTGGCTCGCATGCCTCCAATGCAATTGAGCCAAAAAAAATGACACATGTCAAATGGAGAATCAAAATGAATAATACATAAATACCGAACCTGGCCAGCAGGAAAATCTGCAGGAAAATCCGTAGGAAATAGCGCAATTTCTAGTAGTGTGGCATCAAACACAGGTGTCACTAGCTAGCAGGTTTGGATTCCATCACAAAAACACCAAACCTGGCCATTAAATATTGATTCCTATATAATCAATTCTAATGATTTTTCAATTGACAAACATTATCGTATAAGATAAGTTTTGAACAAATCAAATAACATACTAAATGTAATTAGGTGGCTTCTAGGGTGAACTTTCTCATCAAGTGGTTCACCGATGAATCATTTATAATATACCGTCGGATTTAATCAATGACTCAGATGACTTGAAAAAAATGAGTATCACCTACATCTTCTTCCACCCAATCTCTTTCAATAAATACTTAAATCTATCTTCATAATTGCAAAAAAAAAAAAATAGATTCGCTAATTAAAGTTTTTTATGGATTAAAAAAAACTAAGGGTCGTTTGTTACAGATTAAAAAAAGTGATTTTGATCTAAAATAATGTAGAGATTATTTTTTAGAAATTTTTAATAAAAGAAAAAGAAAATTGTGTTTATTTTCGACCATAAAAATCTTTTTTAAAAAAAACTGATTTTATCTTATTAGGATACAACCATCTAGAAGTAGTTTTATCCAAACAAGAAATAAATCATTTTAAAAAAAGTGATTTTTATGTTTGTGAACAAACACAATTTAGAGATTTTTATGAAAACAAGAATCTATTTTGTATTTGTTTACCATCATAAAAATCATATTTTTTTTAAAAATGATTCTTACCCCAAAAAAGCTAACGCGAATAGCTTTTTATTTTACCCATAAAAATAATTTTTTTTTTAAAACGATATCCTTGAAAAGCTTAAACAAACACAATTAATAACACTATAAAAGAGAGAGAGAAAGGAAAAAAATTTGATGTGTGTAGTGCATTATAAGATTTGGTAGACCTTCAAAATCTAATCGTTAATCAACTTGTCCACCCATGAACCATCTATTATATGGTCCACCCTAGATGCCACCTTGGTTCCATGGCACAAATATATGAAGGAGGTCAAAATTGTATTGAATAGACAGTTTTATATTTGCATTTAATTAACTGATATTTGCGTTTTTAATTTCGATTTTCTAAGATCTTCTATTAGTTATTAAAAACAATTGATTTAGATACCATTTATATTAATTCTTCTAAAAAAAATTTGAATTTTGAAGTAAACTTGAGATCTATATCTATAATGCAGGCAATTTCTCCCACACGTCCCCAAAATGCTATTATATAGAGATTTTACACATGAAATGTCATTTGAATTATGAAATTATGCATGTGTTTTTCCTTTAAAAAAATTATGCATGTTTTTTTGCTGAATCAAAAATCAATAATAGCATTCCTTTTACACAAAAAAAAAAATCAATAATATATAGCATTGAATTCCATTATTCGCATTGATACAACATCCAAATCTACATTTAATTGATTGTATAATTACATGATTATAATCGTGTAAAAGAAAACTGATTGTAAATGTGTATTTATTGTCTTTAAATTTCAACCAATCAATTTAAACTGATGAGTTACAATTTAAACAAATATAATGTTTGAAAATTTAATTTATAATTTATACTCAATATTATATTTAACACGTTTGTATGCTGGTGAAGTAATTTTGTTTTTAAAAATAATTTGTATGAATACATAATTGTTTAATTGTAAAATTGAATTCATAATAATGTTTTAATTTTTAATTTTTATATACCTCTTTGTGTGTATCTATATATATATAGATACACACACACACACACACACATATATATATATATATATATATAAAAGAATGTTGTGGGAAACATTGTAAATTTTTTTTATCCATTTATGGGTTAATTAGTAATTTTACAATTTAACTAATAGTTTTAGAATAAAAAAATATGCTTATTTTTAATTAGTGTTTTCAGTTGGTTTTTATTGTCATAAATAAGAAAATTGAAATTAAAGCAAATTTTATCCATATTTTATGTATAAAAAGTAAAATTAACATTAAGTATTTATGAATACCATATTTTATCCATTTTTGTGATTTCATTTTTATTTTTAGTTTTCTAATTTTAGTTTTTATTTCATTTTCTTTTAATCTAGATTTTATTTTTATTTTTTAATTTCATATTTTTAATTTTATTTTTATTTAGGTTTTGTTTTTTATTTATTTATTTTGTTATGTCTTCGAATTAAAAAAGTAAAAATAAAAAAATCTAAAATAAAAATCGATGGCAACTGTTAAACTAACACATGTAATGCTAAATGACACTGAAGCTACCAAATTCTTAATGTGAAGTTACATTTTCAGTTATATTTTATGAATTCTCTTTTTGTTCAAAGTGGCCTAGCGGCGAGACTCAACACACCGAGTGTAGCAAATAGGAGTATCGCTGGTTCGAATTTGTGCCCTAACACATCAACATAGCTTCATTTTTGTTGTAAATTTTAATTTTTTAACTATACACTTGGTTTTCCATAAAAATACAAAACTACACACGTGCTTTCTAATTGATAAATTTATTAATAATGGTTTTATAACAAATTTTGATATGCAGTTTAGGATTGTTCAAAGAAATATATTTATATTTTAGGATAATTTAATTGTAAGTTAGCAAATATGCAGTTTGATAAGTGTTATTCCAATCTTTTTTTTATTATAGCTTAGTATGTGTTCTGTCTCCTTTGTATTTTCTGAAAGGGTTAATGTGTTATTTGACCTCTTAGTCTGAATATATTTGTTTAGGTAACAATTGTTGTAGGTTTATGCTTTATTGGTTTATGACTTACATTACGGGTGACTTTTTCTTTATATCTTAAAATTTTGGATATTGTGGGGTTTTGTATATGAGACTTATGCTTTATGGTTTTAAGTTGTTTTTGCTTTCTAGGTTATATGTCCGTCGGTTTGATTTTAGGTGACATTTTTTTACAAGGAATGAGCGGTAATAGTATCTTAGTTTTTGCTATTGACAAACACAATGCTATAAAACTTTATGCAATGATCATTTCTCTCTATAAAAGTTGAAGGTAACTAAATATTAATCGACTTGGATGTATTTTGGATATGATTGCAAATTTGGTGAACATTAACAAATTTCATAATAGAATCATAAAGTGGATACATGAAATGATCTTTAATTGTTTATTGATAGATAAAACAAAAGAAAGATTTTTGAGAACTTATGGATCAAACGATATCCTATCTGATAAGGGCAGATTAGCTGAAATACTTGAAGATGACTTCAAGATGACCTTATAGTCTAATTTTTCATTGGTCATATAAATTGATCACATTAAAAAATATTTTGCATTTTTTGGTAGTCTTTTTAATTTATTATCTGCCAAGTTTTTGATGTGCCTTTACAATTTTCTTTTATATTATTTTTTCATTTTTTATAAATTTAAATTGATTTTTAAGTTAACCAAACATATCATACCCACATGCATTAAACATCCATGCATCGCACGGGTCATGTTCTAGTGTGTGTGTGTGTGTGTGTGTATATATATATATATATATAACACAATTATGTAATTTAGTAATTAATTTTATAATTATCAACTCATTTGTCAGTATTATACATTATTTAATTTATTAATATAACTTGTTAAAATTATTTACAATCGAATTCCAATAATATTTCATTTTTTTGTTCATCAATTGTAATTCCAATTTTATGATTATGTAAGATTTTGGTTTCATGGCACAAACATATAAAGGAGGTCAAAGTTGTATGGATTAGGCAGTTTTATATTTGCATTTAATTACCTGATATTTGTGTTCTTTTAATTTTGATTTTCTGAGGTATTATATTAGGTATTAAAGGCAATTGATTTAGATACCATTTATATTAATTCCTATAAAAAAATTGAATTTTGAATTAAACTTGAAATAAAAACTTAGTGTGAATTAAATGATGACAAAACAGGTAATTTGGGGTGACACGTCTGAATTTTGTTGACACATGTGATTATATATTTGATTAGTTGATTGATTAAATTGCGTGAGAGTATGCCATTTGTAAGTTTCCTTTTTTTTTAATTAATTTTGGGGATGACAATTGGAACATTCCATCTTGGGAATTGTTCCTAATTTTATATAATATAGATATAGATTATTCAGCCTTTATTTCAATTTAAGTCAGAAAAGTAATGACCAATAAATGCTATATATCTGGACATGCATGTTTCATATATTTTTTTTTTATTTTTGATTCATTACTTACTATTTATGTTATTTCCTTTTTTGTCGCCTTTGATTTTGGTTATGACAACAATTTGAAATCATATTTAATTTATATTAATAAAAAATAAAAAAGTCGTTTTGATGTTATTTACTAAAAACTAAAAAATCGTTTAGACATTATTCAATTTATATGATATTAAATTCGTATATTTTAGATAAAATTAACATTTTTTATTATCTTTTATTTACTTTCAAATTAAATTACTATATGTTATCTACCTTTTTTAATTCATTTACAAACAGGTTTCATATATGTCATTAATTTCCCAATCGGATTAGAATTAGAAATAGAATTTGAAGAAGGAAGTATTAAAACCGTTCTGCATTATTCAAATTTGATTATGTAATTTTTAAGTTTGACTATGGCTGTTGAATCTGTAATTATTCGATTTTTCATATTTTGTTCACATATACTAACTATGTCTTTTGCCAATCAAAATAAAAATAAAAATACTAACTATGTCTTTTATTTTTATAATTTTTAAATGTTTGTTGTCTGTTTTTATGTTTTCTAATAATATCAGAAGTTAGAAATTAAAAATACGAAATATGAAGAGCTAGTACGTTTGATTAATTTTTTTATTATTTTCTTTATATTAAAATTAGTATTAGAAAAAGGTAGCATTAAAATAGCATATTATAATGAAATTTAACTATTTAATAATTTAGTATTTATTTATTTCGTAGATGACCATTTCATAAAAAAATGGTTAATGATTTTCGTAAATTAGTATTTATTTATTTAATTTGTGTATAACCATTTGAAAAGATATTGATTAATGATTTTCAGGTTCAGTAACTGTTTATATAAGGGTTTCATCATTAATTGTTTGATAGAAATTCATTAATTTGTAGATTATATGTGATTATTTTCCATTTTTGTAATTAATTTTTTTTTAGTTTTTTGCATATGTCTATAAATTTTATGTCATCAAGTTTTGGAGGGAACGAAATTTGAGTTGTCGTATTTTATCATTTCTAAAATCTGATTGGCCGTGAAGAATTGACTTAGAACATTCCTTTTTTAGGGTTGTACTCAATTGTATATAATATAGATATAGATGTGTAATACTCCTATAAAAATATTTTTGGAAAACCATAAATTAAACCTAGTAATTTTTTAAAGGAATTAAACTTAGTCTTATACACAAATTTTCTTGTACGCGAAGAATATTGTTGGGAAAAAATCAGCGTCAGTTGTTTTGAAAACAACAAATAATTATCCCCAGCAGAACTTTATGTGGAAAGAAGTTTGGATGAACGTACATACAAGAAGAACACCGATATTTAACATGAAAAACCTCCAATATTGAGGAAAAAACCACAGGACAAACTCCGAAAAATATTCATACTATATCAAAGAATAATTACAATATTCTATCCTGTCTTGATACACCTAAGAGATACAATATAGTGTTTCCCGTGAGATCCACTCATTTTCAAATATTACAAACTAGCAATATTAAAGAGTAATAGAAATGATATCTATCTCAATGTATTTTTTTCACACTCTCAAGATTTACTCAACTTTATTTTTCTTCTCACTGTTTTTCTCTTAGAAGCTATGATTTGCTTCTGCTTGTCTTTCTCCACCTCTCTGTTTTTTTTCCTGCCTCCAACCTCTATTTATAGAGGAAACATTACTATTTCAATAACCACAATTTGATAAAGCCAACTAAAGAACATTTACAGTATTTACGATGGCTTATAAAAAAATGTGTTTCCATCTTTGTATGAATTTTCATTTCAAACAAAGAAAAAAAACTGCAGCAAGTAATTTTGACTTTGATACTATGCATTCAAAGAAAACAGCACACCGCCATTGAGCTTTTTCTTACTTTGGCTGGACACAGCCCATGCTAGTGGGCCCTACAATTCACCCCCTCCAGCGATAGGAAGAAAATAATTCTAAGGTGACCGCACTTTCTTACCAAGTGCTCATACCGAGTAGCCCTGCAGCAAAAAATTCCTGCACCCCTTACTAGGATGTCCTTGCACTCTTTCATCAAAAGTGCTACACACCCCCTCGCCTGGATGCTTTGCCAAACTCTGTTTGGATCAACAATCATAATTCTCAAAACCGATAACTATCATGCTCTTTAACAAGAACATACACAAACACTGTTTACTCCAACAGTCATAACTCTCACAATCGAGAATTATCATGCTCCACCATAAAGAACATAACTACTTGAAAACAACATATTTCAAGATTTCCATCTTTCGACACATGTCGAAAAAACCTGCAGAAAAATTATGGTGCAACTTCCATGTTTTGCTTTTCCGAAAGTTTCATCTGCCATCGACATACTTTTCTACCACGCAGCTTGCACATGCAAAACCAGTGCCTCGTGCGCAATTATGGACCCACAAATAGAACACATCATTTATCCTGGTATCCGTCATACTAGAGGATGTTCATGTCTTTATCAGACATCATATGACATCATCATATTCATCTCCCGCTGAGGCAAGAGAAACATTATTTGCGTCATCATTGGAGCAATTTGCCGGACCTACTCCTCCTTTTGGGCAATTTCTTTTAAGGTGCCCCCCACTACAAAAAAACAGCGAAATAGGGGTGGTTTTATTGAGGGGGTTTTTCGAACCCCCCAAATTAATTTAAAAAAAGACGCATTCGTGGTTTGATGTGTAAAAAATTAGGTTACATTGAGGGGTTAAAAACCCCCTCTAATTCAACATATCCCGCGCGCGTTGTCTCTTGAGAAACAAAAGGGTGAGAAACAAAACCCACTGCGCGTCATCTCCTCACTCTCCACTGCGTCGTCTCCGCGTACGAACCCCTCTTTTTCAATTATCAAAAATCACAAAACCCTTCTCCTCTCTCGCCGCAACCTTCCCTTGGCTGCAACCTCCTTCTCTCGCCATCAACCTTCACGAAAGACGAACTGGCAAAGCACCAGCCTCCTTCCTGCGCGCGGCCAACGGCAAGTTGTGGAGGAGAAAGTTTTCTGAGGTTGCTGATAGAAGATTTGGGGGCACAGATGACGGATTTTGGGTGAAGAAAAAAGAGAAAAAAGGGGTTGAGACTAGGTTAATTTCTGGTGTATCGAAGCAAAACTTGACGAGCATCAGCCTCCGACAAACACCAAGCCCTCTACGTGCATCAACCACTGACGAAGCCGTCCTCCGCGTGCGTCCATTTTCACTGCGTCCCCTCTTCTGCCTCCATTTTCACTGCGTCCCCACTGCTGGAATGCTTGTCTCCTATGGCTCCTTCTTTGCCCCTCCAGGGTAGGTTTTCTTTTTAATTTTATTTTTTTGTTGGCTTTCCTAACCTTTCTGCATACTTGTGTTCTTGTAATTGAACAAGGAATTCAACATATTTTTCTGCATACTTGTGTTTTTGTTGGCTTTCCTAACCTTTCTACATACTTTGTGAAATGGGTGTTAGTTAGAAGGTTCTGTGTAATTAATTAACTAAATAATTTCATATTTTTTTGTGAAGAAACTGAATTAAGTCATTGTTGATGCTGTATTGACTTATTAATAGTCCTCTTGATCTATTAAGACACCTGCTTTGGGGGTTCTTTTTACCCTGGGAGAAACATTCCTTACAAGTTCTAGTCTGTTGTACTATAACTTGAGGCTAATTCTTATATCTTAGGTATGATTATGATTGTTATGATTATGGAATGTTTCCTCCATTCTTCTTCAGGAAAATCCCTAGCTAAAATCTCCTCATATTGCCATTCTGTTATTAGAATGTGGTTTTAACTAGAATGTGTAAGTTCTGTGTTTCATCTTCTTCATTTTATTCAACTTTTCCAGTTGAATTTCTCATTTAAAAGTCAAGTGTTTGATTGCAAAAGAGTGATTCTTGCTGTATCAACAGTGAGTATTGAGTTTTATTGTTCTGTTATGGGATTTTCAGCTTAATGAAGAATGCTGTTTGTTCTTTACTGTGTAGGTTCTGTTTGTCCACAAATATAGTGGTTTTATGCCTCTTGATTCTGTAATAGAGGAGGCAAAGCTTGGAGGTCCAGTGCATTATAGATACATGTATCCTGTAGAGAGGTAAAATAATTGCTCCTTCGACTTAAGGTATCTTGTTCTATATATCCAACTTGTATTCACTAATTCTCTATCATTCTTGTAGGGAGTTGGGTCATTTAAAGTCCTTTGTACGTAACAAGGCTCAATCAGAAGGTTCTATAGCTGAGGGTTACTTAGCTGAAGAGTCTCTTACTTTTTGTTCTCGCTACAAAGAGATGATTCCATTTTTCTTCCTCATAATACCGTAGCAAACTCCTATTTGTTCCTATCCTCCCCATGACGCATCGCATGCAATTCAGTCAAAAGTGGCCGGCTGCTGTGAATTAAGAGTGTGGACTGCAAAGTGCAAACACTGAAATACATCTCCATCATACTTACTTGTGTTACTTGCTATCTATCTTGTTGGACTATCAAGGTAATCAATTCCCCTTAAACTTCTAAGTTGGCTCTGCTCCTTTCTCTCTGTCTCGTGATTATAGAATTTAAAACATGTAATATAGTTGCAAAGAAATGTCACTGGAAGCATCAATTTGTATATAGTTGCTTAGTTGATTTGATTGAGTTATGGCATTTAGTCACATTTTAGCTTTGTTTTAGTTTCAGTGAAAATGGCAACTAGGATAGTGGATTTTAGGTCAGATACAGTCACAAAGCCAACTGAATCAATGCGAACTGCCATGGCAAATGCTGATGTTGATGATGATGTTCTTGGCCATTACCCCTCCTGTTTTTGCTTAGAAAAAGAGATGGCAAAGATAATGGGAAAGGAAGCTGCTCTTTTTGTTCCATCAGGCACTATGGGGAACCTCATATCTGTGCTTGTTCATTGTGATATTAGGGGAAGTGAAGTTATTCTTGGAGACAATTCCCATATTCATATTTATGAGAATGGGGGAATTGCAACCATTGGAGGGGTACATCCAAGAACAGTTAGAAACAATGATGATGGAACCATGGACATTGGTTTGATTGAGGCTGCAATTAGAGATCCAAAGGGGGAGCTAGTTTATCCAACCACAAGGCTCATTTGCTTGGAAAATACTCATGGAAAGTAAGCATTTCTTTTCCTAAAATTTTTCTTGTGGCTTCACTCTCCTAGTGATATTACAGAAGAAGTATGAATGATTGATATATTTATTACAGAAGAAGTAATTAAGAAGCATTATACATGCTTAGGTGCTGAGAAAATTGATCTTACTGCTTTTGCAGGTGCAGGATTTTCGCCATCTTTTTTAAACATTTAAACATTATACAAGAAGCATGATTGATATATTTAAACATTATACAAGAAGCATGTATAATGTTTCTATCTTAGAAACCGATTCCATCATTTTATACATCAGGGATGTTGAGAAGCTTGTTCTCAAATCACCAAGGTTATATAATTTACTACAAAAGATGATAAAGAAATTATCAGGCTCGGTGTTGATCCTTGGTTCCCAGATATTAGATTTAGAAGATGATTGCAAAGAAATTGATGAAAGGATCACTATGTTATTCCCCTACAACATTGATATCAAACCTCCTGAAGATGAAACTCATCTTGGTAGCTGGAATGGCCAACTTGAAGAGGACATGAAAATCATTCAGTTTCAAGATAACAGAAACCACATTGCTGAAGTACTTGCGGCAAATGACATTGATTGTCATGACTTGAATTCAATATGTCATGCAAACACTATGATACTCGGTAATTATATTGAAGAAATTGTCGTATCTGCAATATCCTACCATTTGATCAATACCAAGGATCCAGAATACCAAAACGGAAAGCTAGTTATCTCGACCAATAGGTAAACTATCTTGCTCAATGACTGTTTTTTAAAATGATTACATAACATGGTTTTCAATTTCATTGTTACTGATCTTGCATGTGGACAGTTTGTCCCATGGATTGAGTCTGTTCCAGGAAGGCAAGAGTAGTGGGAATCTGAAGACTAATGATTCTGACAAGGTATGTTTGTTCATATCTATTTTATTTTATCATCTAGAACATAAGTGATCAGCACAGGAAGAGCTGAAGAGCTAGAAAAAAGAATGACGAAGAGTTCTTCTCAATTTATACATTTAATTATTGATTTGTTTTCTTTAATGTTAGGAAAATGCTGGAGAAGATATTACTGGTGCAAAGAATGATGTGAGGGGTGACACCCAAGCACCTGAAAACAAAAGTGAGGTAGAGAAATCCATCCCTGTAACCAAAAAAGATGGCGAAAATCCTGCACCTGCAAAAGCAGTAAGATCAATTTTCTCAGCACCTAAGCAGTAAGATCAATTTTTTCAATTTATCTTGTGATTTGTTCAAAATCCATAGAATTTAAGTTACAACAGAAATAGGTTTTTGTTCAAAATGCATAGAATTTAAGTTACAACAAGAAGACTAAGGTCAATACAAGGAGTCAAGCAGAAAGAAGACAGAAGAATGGACCCAAATCAGAATATGATGTCTTTAATACTTACAGATCAAGAGTTGCATACACATGATTGTGGTTCATTTTAAATTTGTAGGGGGTGGGGGGAAAAGCATTAGGTCATTTGTACTATCAAACTCAACATTTACATGCTAGATGAATTGCTTTGGCAATGTGATGCGTATTATAATGTCAAGAGGCAATTATCTCATAAACCAGAAGAGCCAAAAATTCCAACTCCTGCCTCATCAATTGCAAGTGCTTTCGCTGGAACCTGCTCAAATAGCATGCTAAATAATTACCAACTTGCTGCAATTAACTCATTATTTTTCTTTTGTTATCTCAGGCAAGTGTTGATACAAGTGAGCCTAATTCACCTATGGATGCAAGAGGATCATCTGGTGCCAGCAACATTTGATGTTTTTTTAGGATCTTTTAGTATAAGACTTCTTTTAAGATATTATAAGTTTTGAGTTGTATTACATTAGATATTTGAACTACAAATGTTTCTTTTGATGAAGCTACAAATGTTTGAAATACATTTATGTTATCATGGTTATATTTTTAATGGAATTTTGAGTATTTGAATTAAATTTATTGAATGTTTTATAATTCTCATAAATTAGGAAAATATAAAACCAAAAATGGAAATATTTTGTAACAAAATCATTCCAAATTGTAAGGTATATAAAAGTGTTAACAATTTGATGAGGGAGAAAAAAATCTCTTTGAAATTCTACAGAAAGTTTAGAGGAGGTTAATAACCCCTTCAAAATAAGTTCAAATTTTAGGAGGTTTAGAACTCCCGCAACAAAAATGTCCCAAAATCACTTCACATTTAGGAGGTTTTCAGGTCCCGCAATATAACCGCTACTAACTGTGGGGGTTAAAAACCTCTGCAAAATAACCGCCTCAAATAAGTTCGATACCAGCGTTTTCTAAAAACCCCCGCAAAAAGGTTGCGACACACGTAATTGCGGCGGTTTTCGTAACCCCCGCGAATCAATTTGCGGGGGTCGAAAACCCCCGCAAAATGACACAAAAACCGCCGCAAATTGACTGATTCTTTTGCCAGAATCTTTTTTTGGATCTTTATCCGAAACAGAGGTGGGTTTACCTTTCAATACTTTGTGTAATCCAGATTGGATCAAGATATCATTGACTTGTATTTGCCACAAGCCAAAATTCATCTTCCCATCGAACTTTTCAATTCCAAACTTTAAGGTCTGCATCTTTTGTCAGAACCCGATTTCCCGGGCTCTGATACCACTTATTGGGAAAAAATTAGCATCACTTGTTATGAAAACAACAAATAATTATCCCCAGCAGAACTTTATGCGGAAACAAGTTTGGATGAACACACACAGGAAAAACACCGATATTTAACGTGGAAAACCTTCCGATATTGAGGAAAAAACCAAGAGACAAACTCTAAAAAATAATCCACTATATCAAAGAATAATTACAATATTCTCTCCTCTCTTGACACACCCCAGAGATACAATATAGTGTCTCCCATGAGATACAATATTGCTAGTTTGCAATATTTGAAAAGGAGTGGGTCTCACGGGAAACACTATATTGTATCTCTTAGGTGTGTCAAGAGAGGAGATAATATTGTAATTATTCTTTGATATAGTGGAATATTTTTCGGAGTTTGTCCCGTGTCCCTCAATATTGGAGGGTTTTCCACGTTAAATATCGGTATTTTTCCTATGTGTGTTTATCCAAACTTATTTCCCGCAATATTACGTTGATTTTTTCCCAACAAATATTAATTACTTCTAGGGTAAGATCAGCCAGTGAGCCGTGAAAAATTTGTACTCCTCCTGGAGTATTCAAGATTAATGTTTAGTTTCCCGTCCCTGTTGGAGGTGAGAAAGAAGCAACACCCAATAGAAACTTTGAAGTTGCCTCTTTAGTTACGATGTGATAACTAGCCAGATATTGATCACTTTAAAAAGACAACTGCTTTGCCAGAATACTGAATCAGATACTACATAGTACCAATTAAAGCGTCAAAGTGCAATCCTCATTTCTTTTTGGCGTAATAAGCAACTCACTCACTACTAGCTTGTCTTCCTCCTATCTCATCACCTCTCATTCTACTCTACTTCCAATTAAGAATATCTTCGACTACATCCATTCACAAACGCTAAACACGATCCATCTAAATAATCTGCCCCCACCACCACCAAACCATCACTTTCAAAAAAAAAAATTTCGGCATTTACAAAATTCCTTTCTTGTTAACAGGACCATGTATCAAAATTAATCCTTATATCTCAAGCATTTCCCCTTATACCCATGCTAATACACACACTCACATACTAACCTATTGCCAGTTCCCTTATATATAGTAAGTGACATGCATCCGTAGTTGATATATAGTTGCACACTCACTACTACCTGCATGCACGTCAAACAAACCAGAGAACAATGTGTGGTGCTAAAGCAGTTTTGGCAATGGCACTAGTGACCATAGTAGCTCTTAGTGTCTCACCCGTGGAGTCATGCCCATCTTCTGAATGGGCAGCACTTATGGCCTTTAAGGCAACTCTCAACGAACCCTACTTCGGAATCTTCCATTCATGGAGAGGCACCAACTGCTGCTACCGTTGGTACGGCGTCAGCTGCGACCCAACCACGCGTCGCGTCGCGGAGATCACCCTCCGCAGCCTCACCGTAGGAGACAACCACCGCCGTTACAACCGGACCAGAACCACCGGAGGAGGATACATGACCGGACACATCTCCCCATCACTCTGCAACCTCACACAACTCTCCAGCATCAGCATCTCCGACTGGAAGGGCATTTCGGGAAATATCCCTTCCTGCATCACAACCCTCCGTTTTCTCCAAATCATAGACCTCTCCGGTAACCTCATCACCGGGAAAATTCCCTACGATATAGGACGCCTCACCCAGCTTATGGTGCTCAACCTCGCAGACAATCACATCTCAGGGAGGATCCCACCGTCGCTGGAGAATCTCTCCAATTTAATGCAACTCGATCTCCGCAACAACGCCTTGCAGGGCCCTATTCCCGGGAACTTCGGCCGGCTTAAAAAGCTGAACCGGGCGTTGTTGAGTCACAACCGGATAAACGGTCGAATTCCACGGTCGATTTCAAACATTTACGGGTTGGCAGATGTGGACCTGTCATTGAACCGGTTATCCGGTTCGATTCCGGTTTCGTTGGGCCGAATGCCTGTTCTGGACTCGTTGAACCTGAAGTATAACAACTTGACGGGGAGGATTCCTGGGACTCTATTGGCTTCGAGAATGAGCCATTTGGATTTGAGTAGAAATGCGTTGAGGGGACGCATACCTGACGTGTTTGGAGCAAATTCGTATTTCATAAACCTTGATTTGTCGTGTAACAACTTGAACGGTTTGATTCCTAAGTCGTTGGCGTTTGCGTTCTACATTGGCCACGTGGATTTGAGTCACAACCGTCTCCGTGGGCGGATTCCGGGTGCTTCTTCCCTCAGCCATATTCAGCCGCCATCGTCACGCACACCGCACTCGTGAATAAATGTGATGGGTTTGGTTTGGTTTGATTACGATAAACCCAAATATAAAATATTATGTTACTGTGTGTTTAGGAAAAAGAAGAAAATCAAGAGATCGGGTTTTATCTTTCAGCATCGACCTTTACACGTGTGTAATTATTAGGTGTCAAACAATCTGTTTACTTCAAACGTGCAATATATACTTGTTTTGAGTGCAACCAATCTAACTACATCTCTGATCTCTCCTCGTTATTATGACTAATTATTTAGAAAGGATAGGAACACATTCTCAAATACCCTATTTTTAACACACTTTCTCTTATTAGTTGAAATTTATATGGGTCTCCCAAATTTATATGGGACCTACATGATTTAGTGGGATCCATTTTGTTAGAATATATGTAAATATATTCTTTATCACGATTCTAGCCGCTATCTTCCTCTTCACGTCAGCCACCATGACTGACTCCAACAAATTCCACCCGGCTCTTGATGTCTCCAACATCAAGAACCATATCTCCATCACCCCGGAGATGGAAAACGTCCAGTATGCGATGTGGGCGGAACTGTTCAAGATTCACGCACGTTCTCACAAGGTCCTCCACCACATCGTCCCACCGGAGAAAAGCAAGGAGAATGAGCCTAAAACCGATGAAGAAAAGGAACTGTGGTCGACCCTTGATGCTGTGGTCCTTCAATGGATTTATGCAACAATCTCACATGACCTGTTGCATACTATTCTTGAACCCGACGCAACGGCAATGGAGGCATGGAATAGGTTGCGTGATATATTCCAAGACAATAAGAATTCTCGGGCTGTGACTCTTGAGCAAGAATTCTCCCATACAAACATGGAGGATTTCCCGAATGCCTCTGCACATATTGTCAACAGCTCAAGGAATTGTCAGATCAACTCAAGAACGTAGGCGCATCGGTCTCAAACAACCGTCTTGTTTTTCAAATGGTGGTCCGCCTCACCGAGGCTTACAATGGGGTTGCCACAATTATGCTAATGAAATGAGCACGGAATTATATTCTTTCACATTTGAATTTCAACAAATAAGAGAATGGGTGTTGAGAAGAGTATTAAAAGAGAGTATTGATATCACTTAATTTTAAGTAGGGTGAATCCAATTATTTTGGTTGGGGAGGGATCAAATTACACCAGCGTAATACTTGGTTACTATTACACCGATCAATAACTTTGTACCAGATACTTTTATTACAAAACTTACCGTTAGATTGAAAGATACTATCAAATAGATCATATCTATAAATTTTTACATTAATCTAGAATCATTTAATATGTCACTGAGATGCATCAAGATTAACGTTGTTTAATAAAAATGCATAAAACGTTAATCTTGATACATATCAATGATATATCAAATGATTTTAGATTAATGTAAAATTTTGTATATATGATCTATTTGATAGTATCTTTCAATTCAACAGTGAGTTTTGTAATTCAGGTATCCGTTACAAAATTATTGAACGGTGTAACAATACCCAAATATTACAACGGTGTAATTTGATCTCTTTGGTAAGTTTTTCTAACATTATTTTTTTAATCACAGAACTCAATCTTACTCAACAAAGACCTAAATCCTTATCATTTAAACCAATATATATTTGGAATTAAAACAGTTGCTAAATAATCTTTCTGATCTTTAAGTAGGGGGGAAATCTGGCTAAGTTGCATCAACTTGTTTTTAGTTTGTGATATAAATTATTACCCATTTGGCCTATAGTTGCTTAATAGATACTAATCAGCGGAATTTTGAGACTAATATCGATTTTAGCCTATGCTCCCAAAAGAAAAAGAAAAACAGAGGAAAATCATATTTGGATTGGTCCCTATTGATAAGAAGAATGATTTTTGCATACCCCATGCGATTACGAGAGTGGTGTAGGGAAGTGAGACTGAGAGATAAAAAGAGAAGTGAGAAAAAGAAAAATATTTTATTGAAGAAAAATAGAATGTAAAAATAAAGTGGGAGAAAGATGTGATAATACAGAGAATAATTCATGTTACGCTGCTAATTTACTATAACTCCGTTGATAATAGAATACCACTTTCATCGACTATTGTCTCTACAATTAAATATTGATTATTTGAACCTTTATAGGCGAAATTTATATATACAGTTTATTCCAATAAAATAGACAACTCGTATCAATCTTGAACGTTGAAATAAACTGTATAGTGCTCATCCCTGAAGTTGAATAATGGCTCTAAAAGAAAATTCTTGTTTGCCCCCTTAGCCACAAAGCAGATAGGGTTGTATTGGCGTAATCCTTTCCCAGCAACAAAGCTCGTTGCTTGGTTAAAACTAGCTTCAGAATCAGACTTGCAACTGAGCTTAACTCCAGCACCAGAGCTCATTCCACTATACACGTAGCAACCCTTATTGCTTTGTGATTCCAAAGATAGGGTTTCATTTCGTCCATCCAATCCCGGTACCACTAGAAAAGCAGAAGATGGTCCACCATTTGAAGAATCTACAATGATAAGAGGCTGCCCTGCTCCTTGGTGAATCACATTCATTCCAGGAAGATCAAATGGTTCTAACATCACTGATTTACCAATAACATTTGTAGATGTTGAAACCTTTGAGGAGGATTCTTTTAGGACAAGTCTGAATGTTGCATGAGGAGCCAAATCGGTGCCAGGTTTGGGTAATTGTTGCATTGTAAATGATTGGTTTGAGTTTGTTATAACAAAAGTTGAATTTGCAAAGTCTTGGGAAAAAGAAACTAGTTGATTATTGTAACTGGCAGGAATTGGAGTAATCCAGTCTGCAACAGCTTTGTTAGCCCCAGCTTTGACGTCCCAATCACCGGTGGTATGGCCGGCGAGAAGATATGGGCCATAAAGAATTGCTTGAACAGATGCATATTCAGGCCTGTCATCTGAATTTTAATTTTAAAACATATAATATCAGTACTGTAAACATGTTCTTTCATAAGAAATATACGCTCTGAAAGAAGGATACAGATAATCAACATTCAACACACATGGATTATCTTGTGAAACTACCTTTTATGGCCTCTGTTCTGATGGTAAGAGGCAACTGAAGGGTCAGCATGTCACCAGCACTCCACTGTCGTGTGATTGACAAAAAATTTCCTAGAGGTCCACACAGTAAAATATTACTTTCGTGTTTCAAGTGTTAATTTTTCCTGTTATAATACACACAAATATATATTTTACTAGTGTGTGAGCATGCCTGTAACTAGAGATAGCTATTGGAATCTCTACTTTTCAATAATATAAGGGAAGTAAAGAGAGATTCACACCTGGAGCTGGCAGAGATAAAGTTTCAGTATTCAATATCCCCTTGGCACCATCTGCACGAGTCCAAGATGGTATACGAAAGTTCAATGTAGACAAAGTACCAATTTTCTGCAGAAATCAAGATTTTAAACGATAGGTTGTAGAAGGAAAATATAGAGGATCATATACTTCATGTCTTGTCGGTTTCCTAAATAGGGTTAAACAAATGGCATTATAATCTCAAAAATCCAATACCTGGCATCAGAAGATATTGTACCCTATACATTATACTTTAGCAATTGAAATATGGGGCTAAATAAATACAGACACACACACATAGTTTTTAGCATGTTACTGACAGAAACTGGTTCAGCTTGCAAATAGAAAGAATGTATTGTTATTGATGAACAAAAAGAACACACAAGTTCCCTGGATATTTGAGATCCACGACTCTCCCAACCCCAATCCCAATTCTAATTCTCACCAAATGATTAACTCTCCCTATCGACCCCTGTTCCTATTTAGAGGCACCATGCCTTACTTATTTCTTCTAACTATATCAGCCTAATCAACTAACTAAACCTCTTAACTAATAGACCTATCAGTTACTCCTATTGATGCTGTTTCAACTATCAGACTTTTCACATTTGAAGCAGAGAACTAAACAATGTTGCTAAACAATCTTTCTGACGTCAAGGGGGGAAATTTGGTTAAGTTGCATCAAGTTGTTTTAAATTTGTAATTTTAACATCAAAATGAAAGCCATAGCGGAGAAAGAGACCTAATTTTGCCCAGATTAGGCATTATGAGGATGTTTAATCTTATAGGTATCTAAGATGAATATATGGCTAAATGAGATGCCACAAGACAATACAATGTAATGGATACCTCATCAGGAGAGAAGGTAAATGTCACTTGTAGGTAAGGGTCCGACGAAGCAGCTGGAACAACTGTCTGATTCAGCAAAATTTTCCCAGATTTCCAATTAAATGAGCTTGATATGTACTGAATGATGTAAAGAGTAGGATCTTTCCCTTCCTCTTCAAAATAGATAGAATCTCCCAGCTTTGAGAATGATTCAATTCCTAACGAACAGGAATAAGAAATTGAGAACATCAGACTGGTAGGAGTATGGAGGAGTTGAAAAAGAATATGTTGCAGTTTGATGCAATATAAAAAGTAAATAAACAAAACAAACGCCCACCTGTTCCATAGCAGCACCAGAAAGAGTCAAATTGTGTTCCCCAACTATGTCCAGTTTTAGCCTTGGAAACCCCAAGACCTAGTGGAAGCATATAAATCATCACCCCAGGATCTGTTCCTCTTTGAATGCTGAGTACACCATTTGTTAAGGCACGCTCGTAATAATCTGCATAAGAGACTTCTTTGGTCCATCTAAACAGGTGGCGCGAAACCTGAAATCATTTTATTTTTGGGAGCTAAGATAATGGAAACATTATCTGGCAACATAAACACTTCAATAGAAATAATTAAATAAACTAACAATTATATCTGAATATCAAATATTATGTCACACTGACATATAAACTCATATTCAAGCACAAATATAAACATAATACCCATGAATTACCTTGTGCTGATATATCTTCCATCTTCTGATAGTTTAAAAAAAAATTTAAAATTTTGCATATACCCATTTTTAACTCCCCCAAGACTTACATTATGAGCTAATAAAATGATGATTGATTGGTTGTACCTTCAGCATATTATAAGTCGTGCACGATTCTTCATTCTCTGTCGTTCTTAGATTGTTTGCTATTCTCTTTGGATCACTCCTACGCAAAAAGATGAAGTAAAAGAGTTAAGAAAGATATCAAGAACTGATTATAAAAAAACTAAAGGAACAGAAACTTCTACTTGATGACCTTTTAGAATACAAATTCCCTGGACAATTTAAGTGCATATGAAAAAACTGAAAATTAAAATGATAACATCTTAATACCAGAACTCACTGACTGATGTCCCTCCAGTTGCATAGCTGTGAGAAGAGTTTACAATGTCCATAAAGAATGTCCCAATTTCCTAACACACCAAAAATCAAGAACAAATCTTAGAAACTTGAAAGGCATGGCAAATGGAAAGTTATAATCGGGTTAATGGTTACTTCCAATATTACACCAACAGATTTACTACACAGATACAACACATGCAATAAAAGAAACATTTTAAAATAAAAAAAGACCAAAACTAAAAATAGAACGACACCAGGGCTACAGATTGACGTGTAATATTTGAAGTATGAACCATATAGGTGCTAAATTAAATTTTTGAGGTGGACACCAATACCAATTCGTGTATTTTTCTCGATCATTCAAAGTAAAAGTGTACTTCACAAACTATGACAGACCAAATGTCTTCTAAGTATAAATAGGGGTGTTTGAATGACTATACAAATTGAAAAACTAAATAAATGACATTACCCCAATAAATAGCGAAGAAACAGAATTTTATGAAAACTCAGTGAAATATGTATCAGTAATCTACAACGTGCATAAAGAATTCACCTTATAAAGTGGATCACCCGTGACTTCATACCGCAATTGAGATCCAACAACAATTGGAATATGTGTATTAGCATGAAAACCAGCTATGTCATTAGCCTACATGAAAAAGAGAATTTTAAAATAGTTTTTGGGAATCTGTCATAAAATTAGATACAATTTCTGAACTAGAATACAAATGCCTAAGTTCAACATTAAAATATCTAATTGTTTCATTTGGAGGTGAGCACAATATTATAAATAATATTCAATTAGATTAAACGTTTTTGTGTATAAAACGAGGAACATTGATTGCCTCAAATTTCTTTTTTACATGATCTGTTAGTCATAAAAGTTGACGTAGAAATAAATAAGGCTATAATTAAATTTTACATGAAAACTTTCTGGTATATATTATATGCTATGCACTTTACATATTACTCATCTGAAAGCTAACATTTGTTATCACTGCAGTATAACCGATTTTAAAATTAGTTTAGAAAGACACTGCAACTTCTTGAAATTTACAGCCACGTCTATATAAGAAAATGTGGATTATATAACGATTATGTCATAAGAAATATTGTTATGAGTTACCTGTACAGCAAGCAACCCTAAAAAGCATGGTTTGTCGAAAAGATGAGCCAACAATAGATGCTTTGAATCTCCCTGCATATAGAATAACATGACAGCTTTACTTCAGAATTGAAGTTTACAGCAATAACTAGGTACCATGTGAAAGCTGATTTAAGAATGCCATGTTTATAAATGATCCATCAACAATGGTTTAGAATCCATATCTGTCAATTTCTATACTTAAATCAACATAGTATGCAAGTCAAGAACATTATACAAACACATGAAGCAGCAAGAGAGTTAAAGAAACTGCATGAACTAGTTAACCTACCGTTAAGCTGTATAATCTGTAAAGGACATCATTCATTCCTCCAGTTTCTTCATTCAGTGACTGATAATGTCTATTTACTGTGTACTTTGTTATCACATTCAGCACTCGGTTGTAAAAGTAATCAACCATCCATGTCACCATTTTTAGAGCTTGAGGGTTTCCAGCTATAGTATGTTGATCCAACAGGCCGGCCAGGACCTGTCAAAGTTGAATAATTGAAATTCTACAATGTTAAGGCTAAAACTAAAAGCACTTGCATAGTCAAAGTTCACTTTTGCTTGTACCTTGTGAATAGTGTAGTAGGGAGCCCACACAGGTTGAATAGCCTCAAATCTATCAAAAAGCTCAGATGGAAATGCAGAGAGATATCCCGTTCCAATTTTCTCCTGACAGGCGGACAAACCGGAAATAAGAGCTGACATTTTTTCCTTCAGTCTATCATTCTTTGTGCTGGCCCACATTAGAGCTGATGCGCTCAAATAGTGCCCTTCATAGTGTCAAAAACAAGCAATTATAAATTAACCTTGAAAAGTGAATTGCAGAAGTTGAAAGTTGCAGCCAGGGGTAATGTACCCGCTAACCAATCTCAAATTAAGTAATTCAATTCAATACTAATAAATTATAATACATGGAATCCAAGGAATTCTTCATAGCTAACCTTACATAAAGTAAGTGCACGTCTCAAATACCTGTTTCAACCACAGTATACGCCAAAACAAATACACACTAAATTTGTACCTGTTTGGGTGGGTAGTAGCAAAACATCAACAACGAAATATTCTCTAAATATAACAGCAATTTTAATTTAAATCAATAGTTTAATCTTCTCTCAGCTCTGACTAAAAAGTTCCAAGTAAAAGCGGACAAAAACTATAAAAGAAAAAGAGACTTATGCAGTAATTCCCTTCTGATTTTTTAAAAGAAAGAATTAATTACATAGTTTTTACGCTTACATTGTATTTCAAGCCCTTTCTCCATAAAGACCGGAATACAAACAAAGAACATCAAATAGGGATAGTAAAAATCAAGCAACAAAAGTTAAGATGACGAATGAAATAAACTAACCAACAAAATGACCTCTGAGCTCAGTTGTTGGACTTTCCCATCCTCCATAAGGTGTCCCAGGAGTAGGTAAACCAGCAGTTTTCCTGAAGCTCCAAATCAACCTGTCAACATCCAACATCAACAGATACTCCAAGTTAGTCTGTTGTGCCCGAGCATGGATGGTACCCTCCTGCAACCTCACATCCTGAAGAGGCACTTCTTTGAGAAATCCTTCAGGAGACTTGAAGACACCCATGTTCTTAATTTTCCTATACATCACAGCCCAATCACGTTGGTGTTCTTCTGTCAAGAACTTCCTAGGCAACAAATCAGCCCAAGCAGATTCATCAGTTGGAGTCAAATGGTAATGAGACATCACCTCTGCCTTCCATGTCTCATTCTTGGATGCCAACAGCTCGTACCGGAACGTGTGCGATTGGGTAGGAATGTTTGTACACTCCTTGCCAGCAGCACAACCGCACAGCATCAGGGACATAAACACAAACACAAAAGCCTCCATCTTTCTGAGAAATTCAATGTTAAATTAAGAAAAATATTAAAAACAAAAAAGCCTTAAGCTAAGCAAAACTGATACCAAAAAAAAAAAAGCATCAAACATTACCCACCAGACAACCTCAGTTCAAGTAGAGCTAAACTGAATTGAAACTGAAACCCAACCCAAGAAAGAACTTATAACTCCACTGAATTGAATAGGAAGCAAGGAAATAGAGAAAGAACAAAAAGAAAAAAAAGAGTTACTTTGAAGTTCCCAATTGAAGCATTGAGAAAGACAAGACCAAAAATTCAGTAAAAGTTAAGAGAGAAGGGGAAGAGGGTAATGGGGGGTACAGTTAATTAAAACAGCATAGACATGTGAGGAGGTATATATATAGGCACTAAAAAACAAAGCAGGTTGGAGTGAAGTGCAGGTGCAGCCAACATAGTCGCGCTTAATATCATCTCGTGAAAGGTAAGATATAGATTAGGAAAAAGGGAAAGTAATCCCTACTAGTAAATTGTACGTACATAACACCACCCGGAATTTCTGAAGGGGAGAGAGAGAGAGAGAGAGAGAGAAGAAGAATACGAAAACAGCCAGAAAACTTGTTATCTTAGCTTGGAATTAGAGAAGACAGAGAGAGGGAGGGCACTAACATATAAATAAACAATGACTCACGGATGAATAATGGACAGAAAAGGCAAGCACGGGTACCAAAAGTTGCAAAACTGGTCTTGAGCATGGGAATGATTCATGAATGAACGTCCATTCCATAGGTTGTTGATAAGTCACGACCTGCCGTTGCTCCATTCCATAGGAGCAGTTATTTTTAAACTAGTGGAGGTTTTCATACTACACCTCGTGACCGAAGAAGTAGCTAACAGCTATACTACTAAAAAAATAAAAATAATTGGTTAAGTATGTATTTAATCCGATAAAATTTATATTTTTTGTTTTTATTCTCTGTACTTATATTTTAGTCTCTATAAATTATAAAACTGTATTTTTTTTTGTAATTTGTAATAACTGAAAAATGAGTACAAGGACGAAAAACAAAATTCGGGATAATGACTAAAAACATATTTGACCCAAAATAAAAATAACCCGATAAGGATTTTTTTCCCCAATCTTCAATAGCGTCCGTCCAATATTTACCTTGAAGTTTGGTTATTTTCATTTTAATCCTTGAAAACATGATTGTAAGTTTTCCGTACGTGGCAACTCTGCGATCATGGACAGAATGAATTGCAGCATTACGTGATCTATTTGCGCAATTTAATAGAAGTGCATTTTTGTCGACTTTTTTTTTTCCCCCTCTGAAATAATTGTTCAAAAGCACTTTTATTATGTTGTCAATTTCTTTTAATCGAAAAAAAAAAACTAATTCAGACAACATTGAAAAGGAAAAAAAAAAACACGTTTTTGTTAGGTTTCCGTTACCATATGTTACTGTGAGTACACAATGACAGAAACCACAAACACAGCATTGAATTGATGATGAAGAATAGTGTTACCGGGTAAGAATTAATGGTATATAAACATCAAAGTATAACAGGACTAAGTATTTTAAGCAAATTTCAATACATGAGATAAAGTCTATAAAAGAAATTATTATCCAGATTTCATTTGAAAAGGAGATGAACAAGTCAATATACAGAAGAGGGATTTTCTTTGTCCTCATTTCGGATTGATACCAGAGATCAATTTTATTTGATGGCATTCAATTCAATACTCAACTCAACAACAGTGCAGAAAGGTAAAGAACGACGTCGAATGACGGAGTTCTAAAATGTGTAAACATTGAAAAGAGGGGATAAGGATACATTACACGAAACATAACAGTACCATTCCAACTTCACCGGAAATCGATCATAGTGATTCATCTGCGTGTCAAAGCTATACAGGCCTTGGCCACAGGCATGCCCATTTGGGGTCAGATATTTGCTCCATTGAAATTAGTGGCGGCGAAGCTCATGTTCTCCTTCTCCTTCGACGTCAGGGGTGTGCAGGTGGGATTTTATTTTATTTTATTTTTGTGTGGAGAAAAAAGGACTAAAAGGCAATAAATCAAAATATAAGGACTATTACTTGAAGTTAAACAGTAACAACAAAAATGCATTTAGGATTTTTTTTTTTTATATAAAACATTTAGGATGCATTTGATAAAATTAGTTAGTAAGATAGCTAAAAATATTTCACCAAAAAGAGATAGCTAAAAATCAAAAAACTAATTTGACCAAAAAAAATAAACTAATTAAACGTCAAAAAGCTAATCTATACATTGTCAACTTTCCATTGTTTTTCCACCCCCAAATCACACTTCCCGCTCAACTTGCCCACCCTATCTCTTTCTATTTTTTTGATGAAAAAAAAAAAAAAGTTTAGATTGGGGGAGGCTCATCCCGTACAAAGGCAGGGAGAACCACCAACTTGAGCCAAGATTTACGGTGAAACTTACGTATCGCCCACCAACGAAGCCACTTGGATTCGAATCCAAGTCGCAGCGTGTGCGAGCAAAAAGCCGAACCAGTTGAGCCAAGCTACATTGGCTTCTATTTCTATTTTTTTGTTTCTTCCCATTTTTTTTCACTCTCATTTTTTCTCATTTACCCTCTCTCCTTTTTCGTTTCTGCTGTTCCCTCTTTTTCTCAATTTCTTATTGCCTTTATTTTTATTTTTGATTTTCTTTATTATTTTATTTTTCAAATTTTTTATTTTTTATTTTTGTGAGATTTTTTACTTTTCTTATATTTATATTTTATTCTTTTCTTTTTTTATTTTTTAAATTGTTAAGTTTTTAATTTAAGTCCCTTATCTTATTATTTTTTAGTTTTAGTTTGGTCTCAATGTGGTCTCTCTTTTATTCTTTTATTCTGAAATAGTCTCTTATTTTGTAAAAATTATACCAATATAGTTCTTTTTTGTTCTGAAATTGTCTTTTATTTTGTAGAAATTATACAAATTAATATGGTGCTTTCCTAATACAATTTAAATGAAAAGGATTACATTAAAACCTAAAATAAATATAAGGGACTCAGTCAATTATCAATCAATAAATTACTATTAAAAAAATAAACTCATATTTTCTCTTTTCGTACACGTTTCATCTCCTAATCAAATTTCCCACTCAAAACCCCTTTTGTCATTTTCTTCTATCTCCATATTATTTATTTATTTTCATTTTCTTTATTTTTTATTTTTCGTAATTTTTTATTTTCTTTTTATTGCAACTTTTAAATTTTGTATCTTCGTAAATTTTTTATTTTTCTGAAATTTTTTTAATTTTTTTATATACAAATTTTTCTTATATTTATTTATTTCTTTTTTGCTTTTAAGTTTTGACGAAGAAACATTACAAGTTATCGGTATAATTTTATTCATTTTGAGCACATATTTTTTTTAAATGTCTTTATTACTTGAAAATGATTATTTTTATTTTCCCTTATTATTAAAATATAATTTTTTTTATTTTTATTAAGCTTTTTTTTATTTTTTATTTTCTTACATTTTCTGTTGTTTCCATTTTACTTATATTTTTTTTTTTTTGTTTTTTTCTTAAGGTTTTTTTTTCTTTATTCTTTAAAATTTTTTAAATTTATTTTGTTTTCTTATTTTGCTTTTAAATCCCATCGGAAAAATATTACGTATTTTCGGTATAACTTATTCTCTATGAGCACATATCAGTTTTATAAATATTTTTATTATTCGTAAATGATTATTTTTCTTTTACATCCCGACGGAAAATATTAGAAGATGTCGTTATTATCTTTTTGTCTTTGAGGACATATCAACTTTATAAAAGTCTTTACTACTTATAAAATATTTTTTGTTTTTTTTATTTTTTTTTACTTTTTCTATTTTTAACATTGGCATAATTTTATCCACTTTAAGCATTATTTTTTTTTCTATTTTTCTTATATTTATATTTTTTATAATTGATTATTTTAACATTGGCATAATTTTATCCTCTTTAAGCATATGTCAATTTTATAAATGTCTTTATTATTTGTAAATTTTATTATTTATAAATGATTATTTTACTCATGAGTCTCGATGGGGAAACATTATATGTTGCTTACTCTTACTCTTTTTATATCTTTAGAGAACTAAAACAACTAATTATGTATCTCACAATATAAAACTTTAATTTTATAAACAAGTATGTTTCAAAGATGCGTAAAAATAGAGTGACTCATGGGTATATCTTGCTAGTTTTTAATAGGCTGAATTATATTTTTGGTCCCCCTATTTTTTTAAATCCATGATTTTGGTCCCCCTATTTTATTTTTCACGGATTTGGTCCCCATATTTTTTATTTTTCACGAATTTGATCCCTACACTTTTTTAATTGCAGTTTTGGTCCTCGAAAATTGTGAATCTATTGCACTTTTGATCCCCCACTTTCCCAAAATCGATGATTTTTAGGGACCAAAAGTGCAAAAAATCCATAATTTTGAGTGACCAAAAGTGTAATTAAAAAAGTGTGGGACCAAATTCATGAAAAATAAAAAATATGGGGACCAAATTCCTGAAAAATAAAATAGGAGGGACCAAAATCGTGGACTTATAAAAATAGGGGACCAAAAATATAATTAAACCTTTTTAGTAAAAAGTTGATAAGTCAATTGGTTGAATTAGAAAAGGACAAAAGGGAAAGTTTTCTCCCGCATAAACTATTCGTCATAGTCAACAAAAAATAAGGGGAATAGAGTTTGGATGCAGGAGAAATTAGAAATTGTATTCAGAATTATGAAATTCTTGTATAGATAATTAAGTTGCTAATTCTACAGGTCTAGTAAATTAATATAAAGGTAATAGTTTTTTGGTAAATTGGTAGAAAGCAACCTTTTCTTATTCTAAGATGAATTTCCCTTCAAGAAAACGATGAAGCTAAGCGAAAATGACTTGAGGTTTGGTTACATATGACACAAGAAAACTTATAGAATCATCGACTCAGACTCGACTGTGCAATGACATACCTCATACATGAATCAGATAATTAAGGAATTGGTAAACTTCCTTTCATATTGTTCTAATTGGATAGTTAATTTCCTAGTTTAGGAGCTTGGCCTTTTGATTGATCCGTGCAAGACTATAGTCGCTTTTAGCTGAACTAACCCCGCACCTAGCAGTTTTAACTTTTAAGTAACACTTCCATGTATAGGTATTTATTTATTGGTGAGAACTCTCATATCTTAGAGTTTTATTGGGTATGAATACTTAATGACCAATTATTTGACGCTAAATCATTTTTTAACTTTGTTTTAAGTAAAATTAAATGTTTAGTTTTCATACCAGTTAGTGTGATAGTATAAGAGAAATTCCTTAAAGAATTTCTATATTTATTAATAAATTTTTACGTTTTCTAAGGAGCCTTTTTATTCTTTTTCTATTTTTTTTATAAAAATTCTTTCTCTATTTCTGTTATTTGGATCTCTGCTTAAACAATATTCTAATGTTTGTGTAAACTATTTAATTTTATTCATAGCTTATTCTTCTTTTCTTATTTCATTCCTAGTAATAAAATTATATTTTTATCAATTTTTTCCATTGTATTACTTATTTTATACATGATTTCAATTTCTTTTGATATTTCAATTTATTTATTTTATTTAGAGTTTGTTTTATAGGTTTTATTTATTTCGTTATTTATAATTTATGTTTAAATTATAGTTTTTTGTTTTTATTGAGATTATTTTTGTGTGTTTCACAGATGGGTATCGATACCCACCTTTTTTCTTGGGTATCAAATAATTTACCTTATTTATAATCGTATGGAAACTAGTAATTAATAAAATCTTCATTTTGCTTAATTAATAGGGTTTTGTAGATAACACCAATAATTGAAATACAAATAATTAAGCTCTTTTTTCTTTCTTCAATTTAATTTTAAAATAAAATCAGCTATTAAATTTTAATGTAAATGTGTGACGGAAGCACTGTGAATTATCATATAAGAAAATGACGGACAACAACTAAACCATATATGTGTCACAAATACGTATGTAGCTCATCCCCCCTTCCCTCCGAGTCCATTGCATTTTCATTTTATCTTGGCCATGAATCATTGCTTGAACGAATACACTAGTGAGAGATAACGCAGTCATATTAATATTAATCAGATAAGCCAATGGTTAAGCAAAACGAATTGCTTAGCCACTCTGTTGATTGTATTACAACAGGTGGTTGAAGTTTAGCCACATGCCCACATTTATGTCTTTGGTCACATTACATAGTGCGGACATTACTCCTCGTTGAGCAAATGGGGTTAATGGGAGGAGCTAGGCTAATTAAGAACCTTGGCTTTAGCCAGGTGTTTGATATATTTGCCGTGGAAGCAATGACTCCAATGAGCCACAACTACATCGAAGCCTTATCCAAACCCAACCTTGAATATTAGGGAACAAAGATAAATCAAGGGTACCCCTTTATACAATTGCTTTCACATAATTAATATCTTGAAGTCGATAAGCATGCGGGTTAGCACTGAGGCGCCAAAATTTGTAGATAGTTAATTTGTGACTTGTGAGCAAACACGCCACATGCCCATATCCTTGACGTTAACATTGCGATATTTTCAGGCAATTTTTTTTTTTGATAAAATATTTTCAGACAAATTCTATTGACACAGCACCCTAACCGGAACAAACTTTGCCACTTCCTAGTGCTTAATTGTGATCTAAGTGTCTCAGTTTCAATAGACCGTTCAACCATTTGTTTGTGTGTATTGGAATTTCGTGAGAGCAGAATGATATCTACGGAAAACAAAATACATTACCATAGAACAAAAGGATGCATAATTCACGAGAAATCCTTTTAACGGCTTGATATACTCAGGTTCTAAATTTGGAGAAAGAAATCGTTTCCAAGGTGTATTATTTTAATAATGGAATAACGGATATCGCATATATAATTTATAAAAAATTAAAACTAAAATGCTAAACGAATAAATGAAAAATAAAAATGTGAATGAAAGCATATATATAAAAATAGTTAAAAAAGTAAAGATTTTCAATTAAAATACTAGAAAATAGCAGCCAGTGAAAATGGCACGGGCTTTCTGTATGGAGAGAAGCATGCATGTCACATTTCAATTTTTAACCCGATTCCCTACTCAGCAAGAAAGTGAATTCCAAAACAAACCATGTTGTGTTGTTAGCGTTTCTTTCATTTTTGATTGGGCCATTGCCCGTCACCAAACTAATCAGCCCTTTTAGCATTTCAGAGCTCATGTAGACATGGTAAGGCTTTTGTTAAACGCGTCCCGCATTCCACTCACACACCCAACACTTTTTTTGAAAATTCCAAAATTACCCTTTTAATATAACCGTAAAAATCATATTTACCAGTACCGTAAATATGATATTTAAGGTTATATATTTCTAAATATATAACCGTAAATATCATATTTACGGGTTAAAATTTTTTAATAAACAAACTCGTAAATATGTGACTCAAACCGTAAATATTTAACTTAAACCGTAAATATGACAATGCAAACTGTAAATATAAAAACCAAACCGTAAATATCATTTTTTGCTTTTCAAAATCTGCTGTACATTGAAATTTAGCAGAGTAAGTGTATTTTTAATTTATGGTCAAGTGAGTGAATTTCACAAAAATAAATTAATAGATCAAACCTATTATATTATAATGGGTTATGGTTAAAATTTGGGATTAAAATTCTACCGGATTTTGGACAGCATTTTGCACCCAACTGTACAATCTGGACCATCTTTTGAACCCAAAATTTAACAATAGCCTATAATAATATAATACGTTTGATCAATGAATTTACTTTTGTGAAATTTACTTACTTGATTATAGAATAAAAATACAGTTAACCGGTAAATTTGTCCTATTAACACAAGGTTAAGTATATTTTTAATCTATGATCAAGTGAGTAAATTTGACGAAAGTAAATTAATAGACCAAATATATTATATTATAATAGACTATGGTTAAAATTTAGATTTAAAATTCTATCAAATTTTGGACAGTGTTTTGCACCCGACAGTGCAATTTGTACCATCTTTTGTATCCAAAATTTATCAAAAAATTCTCAAAATTGCGGTTTTATAGTAAAATTATGGTTTCATTCACGATTTATTAAAAAAATAAAATAAAAATTTAAAAATGGTGCCTTGTATTTACGGTTTGAAAATTGGTATTTACGGTTTACAATTCATATTTACCCTTCACGCTTATGGTGCCTAACTCATGTTATGTTTTCAAAACAAAGAGTTTACGTTTTGTATGTGAAAGGTGTTTTGGCTTTCAATGCCTCAAATAAGCTTAGTATAATAGGAATGTTTTTGATGGCTTGGATGCTTGTATGCTTTACGAAAGAATGTTTTAATTATCATATTTTAGTATAGTGTATATGTTAGATGGATGTTGATGTCAATGTTTCTTTTGGAGAGGACTTTTCCATACATAGCACACTACGTATGGCTGAAAACAACGGTAAAAGTTTTAAGTTATGTCTATGTTACTGAGTTTTATAACTCACTATGTTTTGGGGCGTTGTTTTTAGGTACTAGCATATGGAGAGGTGTAGAGCATTACCTAGATGTCCGGTCTTGCCACCCACGAGATCTAGATTTATGTCACTGGATCACGAGTTAATAGTTGGGTTATTTATCTTGTATAAGTTTAGTATAATTTTAATTGATGCTTTATATTCCTAATTAAGAGTCCTTTTATGGTTAATTAAAGTTGGTTTGTAATTTCTATAAATATCCTTTTATTAGCAAATTCTATTTTAAGTCCACTACGTAATAGCGTATCCAAATATTTTATTTAGCCAAAATAATATTTTACAAAAGGATTTACGTTATAATGTTTATTGTGTAAAGCGGAAAAAAAATCTAGGCTTACCTTTAATCTTGTTAATTTAGTAAGTAATGCCTTCATTAGAATCGGGGCGTTACAACATGCAATATTTTCCCGTAGGGACTACAAATCAAAATAATTATTTATAAATAATAAAGACATCTATAAATTTGATATGTGTTAAAAGACAATACAATTACATCGACAACATGTAATGTTTTCGTGTAGGGACTAAAAAATAAAATAATCATTTATAAATACTAAAGACATTTAGAAATTTGATACGTGTTCAAAAGCGATAAAATTACACTGACAATATGTAATGTTTCATCGTAGGGACTAAAAAGTAAAATAATTATTTATAAATAATAGAAATATTTATTTATTGATATGTGTTCAACAATAAAATTACACAAAAAACATGTAATGTTTCCCGTTAGGACTAAAAAACAAATTAATCATTCATAAATAATAAACACATTTTTGCACATGTAAAAAAATTAATTAGAAAAAAAGTATTTAAAAAAGAAAAAGAAAACAACTAAAGGAAATTAAAAAATGATAAAAAATTGAGAAAATAAAAAACGAAAAGAAAATTAAAAAAATTGACAATTTGGTTTTTGATGTGTCACGAAAGAACTTGTCCACTTCACGAAATGAAAAGAGTACACCTATTGTTAATATAATAGCAGATATTGTGGATACTGACCACAGTAATAATTCAAAGGTTGTCGTTGCTCTACAGAATGCTTCAACTGATGATGACTCAACCTCTGTTGATCGATCTTTGGTTCATGTTTTAGACTCGCAGCCTTGCGCATCAGCTGATGATACAATTATAGGTAATTTACAGCAGGATACAACCAAGATAACTCTGACTCCTGTTCCCGACTCCAGAGCTACCTATTTAACAATTGGTGGTAAGAATCTTAAGACTCCTACTAATGTTGCTCATGAAATGAAGATACTTACTAAGTTTTTGGATAACAGGGATGAGGAGTGTGAACACCCAATTTTGACCGGAGTTTTTTTTTTAAGGAAAAAACACCAAAAATATTTTTCACCAATACTAAATTTTTAGCCTTTATTTGGGTCTTTATTTGGGTGCATTATATTATTTTTATTCTATTTTATTTTATTAAAATGAGAAAATATCAAAAAGAATATTTCATTGGTCTAACTCATTATTCAGGTCCAATTAAAAAAAAAGAGAAGAATAAAAAAAATAGACTAAAAAAAATTTATTTTTGAAAAGAGGAGATGTGTGAATTGTAAAACTGGGGGTGCAGACAGTAGCATAGCCCAGCAAGCCACCAGCGAAGCCCAGCGCCCCATTACCTCTTCCCTTTTGCTGGCGCACCCTCTTTTCTTCTCCACACGCCCCCTGCGCCTCATTCCCTTGGGCGCTGCTTTTTGCACCCCGTGTTTCCTCTGTGCGCCACCCACGCGACCCTGTCCTCTTCATACGCAAACTTAAGCCCAAATGGCCCAAACCCAAAAATGACATAACCTGATAACCCTAAAATCATAAAACCCTAATTTTAAAACTCCTCATTCCCCATCGAAAGAGGCGGCGCTCTCCACCCCTAATCTGTCCCAAAATTTTGCCCCACTCTCTCTCTCTCTTCCCTCTCTCTCAAAACCCTAGCCGCCAACATCACTCTCTCCCCTCTTGAGACCATGTTTCTCCACCTTGCCCAGCGGTCATCTCCTCTATCTCCTCACAACATCGCCTCAGCCGCTTCTACGACACAAAACCGCCCCTCACCCTCACAACCAACAGTCAATACACGAAATCGTTTTTACATTTCAGTTTCACATACAAATCGCAGCAATTTCTGTTCGTTCATGTCATTCCCGTCATGTCCGCACAAGGCTCGATTTTTTTTCATCAAGACAACACAGGAGCGTCCTCCTAATGCTCACACAAGCACACAACCGTTCTGGAGTCAA
The DNA here is from genome assembly GCA_037113605.1 of Calophaca sinica. Lineage (NCBI taxonomy): Eukaryota > Viridiplantae > Streptophyta > Magnoliopsida > Fabales > Fabaceae > Calophaca > Calophaca sinica. Next base: position 77,591,726 of record CM073734.1, read on the forward strand.
AGGAGTTCTCCTATAAAAACCAAGAAGATGCATAGAAGAAGGGGTTCAATTTCAGGAGAGAGGCAGATCTGCAACAAGTTTAAGCCCAGGAGGAAGAAGATCCTGAAGTGAAGAGAGAGAGAGAAATCTTTTTCCTTTCTTTCTTAATATTTTTATTTACAATTTGTGTGTTTGTGAGGAAAAATTTCTCAGTTTTAGTTGTACCAAACCATTGATCGAGCCTCAGTCTGGTAAATTTTATTTTTTAGTGTTTTCTCCCTTTTAAGTTTGAAGCTTGTCATTTAATACATAAGAAGTTGATACTGATTTGTTATGTTCCTAATGTCTTTGGTTAATTTCATTTGTTCTGGGCGTTGGACTGAGTGATTTATGAACATGAATGATACTTCTTTTGTTGTGATTCGGTTACATTTTTAGATAAATGGGAGTATTCCACAGTGGCTTGATTTGCTGTTTAAATAGAATTTGGAAATAGTGATATAACGATTTCATTAGTGGGAGGATTTTGGAATAATTTTTTTCTTTGATTTGTGAAATGATTTTGTTACAATTTTCCTTTTATATTACTCCTGATTAGTCATATATAGTTGTGGTATATATTTGTTTAAGCAATATACTTATGATCGATTCAAATCCAATTAGTGCTTTTAATTGCCAACTCCTTTTACGATGCTGACGTTTATTTGAAACAATTAATTCAAATCCAAATTTAATTAAAGCTTCTTTTTCCCCCTTCCTTTCTTTCCTTCATATCTTCGGTGCTGTTATTATCATTTTAAAATAATTAAAATCTGACAAGTGCTTATTATGGTAAGTTTCTATTCAACATTATTTTTCTACACTAATTTTCATAATTAAATTCGAATATTTTCTTGAACAAAATCAAATATTTTATGAAAATAAGGTTGGCTGAGACGCGACGTCTTGTTAACCTTAAGTTTAGGACGCCTGAGTTGAGACAACTTGGTGATCCTAAATTTTGTTCCTATCAAGTTTCATTTTCAAAATAAATAAATAAATAATTAAAATCAACCAACAAATAAATCTTTTTTTAAGAAGAACTACGTGACTTTTGAATTCCTCATTGCGCCGAAGGATACGTAGGAGCGGGGCAACTCCGTCAAGTCAAATTAAAATTTTGCTAATTTAGTTTCCTTTTTTTTATATATATTCATTTTTGCACTTAATATTACTTTTATTTAATTTTGAGGTGAAGCAAATATTTTAAAAACTTATTAGTTTGCACAATCAATTTGGGTAACTGTCATAGGACAGACGTGATGGAGGTGTTGTGGGGTTTAGTCTCCACCCTTCTCCACTCGCAATCGATTCCCGAACTCAGTATGCTTTTCAAAGATCGTTATTTTTGAGGTTTTTCCAATTTTCCCTAAATATAATAAAATTGGTGGCGGCTCCCAAACCTTTGGATCGTTACAGATGGCGACTCCATTGGGGAACTTGAGAATCAAGCCCATTTTGATTGGTTGTGCAAATCTAGTTTGTTTCACTTTTTTACTATTTTTTTATTTTTATTTTTTTATTCTTATTTTATTTTATTTTATTTTCCTCTATGCTTCGTTTTTGTAATTGATTCTTTTTTTTATTATTTGATTGATTTGTTTTTATTTGATTAATCTGCTTTCTTTATTGGTATATATGTTTAATTTAATGATTAAGTTTATTCTTGTAGGTGCACTTATTTGATACCCAAATTGATTTCTTTTCTTCCTTATTTATATATTTAAATGCTAATGTTAATTGATATCTCATTTGTAAATATTTATTTCATTTTTCTTATTAAGTATTATTTTATTTTCCTATTTTTTTTATTTTTTTATTTTTTTTTTTGTATATGTTCCACATGTTTGTATATATGTTTAGTTTTACTTAATTATTTTTGTGAATATTGAACCCTAGATTAGAAGACACTTTATATTTTTGTGCTTTTGTTTCATGGATTACATTGCAGGTTTGAGCTGATTTTTATTTTTGTTTTTAGGGTTCGAGGTTTGTATGCTCCCTTCACACACCACACTTACACTTTGAACACACACTTTGAGTGGGGCCCTATACCCGAGCCTGAATGAAGTCTAAGTTAGTAAGAGGTTGTGTAGTGGAAGCCATTTTGGATGCACTTCCTGTGTGGCTACCATGAATTTCTCATCTAGAGTGCGACTCTTTTGTGGGTGCCCACATTTTGGATGTACATCTTGGTGTGGTCAACATCTCGAAAGAGTACTTGGCTCTAGAGACCTAAATGCCTGTAGGTTGCAACAACCACCTATTGTGAGTATACACTGTAGAAAAAGCTTAAATCCATTAGACTCAGGTCCGTTAGTATGGGTGAACCGGTGTAGGTCACAAAGGGAGCTACTCTACCTCTTACCCCCATTTCATTTTTTTACATGCGTCATTTTTCTTATGATCTCACCTCCCTACAATTATCCCTTCTTTTTCAGGTAAATTTGTTGGAGAATCAAAGTTCTGAATCTGGTAGCGAGTATCTTTGAGTAAAAAAAAAGAAAGAAAGACATGGAATCCACGACTGAGAAAGGAGTGCCAGCAACAAGGAAGACTTTTAAGTTGAAGGTTCAAGAGCCAAAAGTGGACGATTTGAAAGCTTTTGCCCAGATATTGCCTGATAAGACGAGGTCCAAATTTAAGGAAAGATATGGGAAGATTTTGGACTTGCTAAGTGTGAATGTTCAGGTAGAGGCGGTTTCCGCGCTGGCTCAATATTATGATCCCCCGCTGAGGTGTTTCACTTTCTCTAACTTCCAATTGGCCCCTACTCTTGAAGAATTTTCTCGAATTGTGGGGCAACCTTTGAATAAAGGGAAGCCATACCACTTCCGAGGAAATTACCCCCTCATTGAGACTGTTGCTAAGGCATTGGGAGTTGACCCAAATCAGTTGAACATTAAGAAACCAAACGAGAAAACTCCTGAGGGGATTCCGAGGGTACGCTTGGAAGAACTGATGAACAATTTGGTTGCGAACGAAGACTGGGACACCCTCACAGATATGCTGACTCTATTAATTTATGACTTGGTTCTGTTCCCGAGTGGTGGTGACATAGTGGGCCCTGCTGCGATGGATGTGTTTATGGCTCATAAGTGCAGAGGGGAGAACTCAACATTCGCAATCCTTGCAGATGTATACTACACTATGAATTTCTGCCAACAGAAGAAAGGAAAAAAGACCTTATGTTGCATACCGATATTGTATGTGTGGTTGACAACACATGTTTTCCAAAAAGGTTATGAATCCTATTGTCCCATCGTCAATTTGAGGAGGCTGGGTTTAAAGAATCGTGATGCTAAGGAATGGGTGCAAGTTTTTGTGACGCTCAAGGAGGAATCAGTGCGCCGGTATCCACAGTGGATGGGAACAGAAGAGGTGATCTGCCAATGTGGTGAATTCCTGAATGTACCATTAGTAGGGACCTTGGGATGCATCGATTACAACCCAAGTCTAGCATTACGCCAATTGTGTTATCCGGTGATGGGCCCACCTACTGAAGGTTCGATAATTCCTTTTATGACTGACTTAAAAGATAAAATGATGCTCGATAGAATTTATCAAGCATGGGGGAAAGTCACCCGTAAGGGAAAGGATTTAGGGCGCAAAAGTTGCGGGGCTAAGGACAGTTATAAGCAGTGGGTGCGAGAAAGAGTGGAACAAATCAAACTGCCATTTCACAAGCCGGATCCTAGCAACCAACCAGAAACAGACACAGTCCTGGAGGAAAGCGAAGAGATGAAAGAACTGAAGGGGAAGTTGGCAAAGGTAGAAGCCGAGAAGAACGCGCTGGAGGTCAAATTAAGAGAGGTTCTTTCAGCCTTTGAAGCCTTGAAGCTGGAGCATAAAGAGAAAGCCCAATCATTGGAACAAACAAGCAAAAGAGCTAGAATCGAGAGAGATTCCAAGGATAGAACCATGGATTGTCTAAGGTCTGCAAATGAGGAGTTAAGGCTTCGAGATGCAGAACGAGATAGGATCATACGAGAAAATGAGCAGTTGAGAAAGACTCATGTGGAGATGAGACAGAAATTGAAGACACTCAAAAGCCAGCTAGAGGAGCAAGCTACCCAGTTTGAAATAACTAGAAGGATTGATGACCAATCTTTTGAAGAAGCGATAAAAGGGTATCAGGGGCATCTTGAGAAGAAGCATGGGGAGATACAAATGCTCTTGAAAGAAAGGGAAGATTTGCTAGAAGAAAAATGGCAACTTAAGGGAGAAATCATGAACCTTAAGGAAAGTCAGGTGGAAACCTAGCAGCATCTGAACACCCTCGACATGCAAATGAAGGACATGATTGCTAAATATGAAGCAAGAATCAAGAATGACAAGCATGAGGTCAGGGAGGTGATCAAAATGTATCGGACAACCATCGTAGAGAAGAATGAAGAGATCAGAGAGTGGGCAATGGAAAGAAATCACTATATGGGGCTAATAAGGAACGCTGAGGAGAACCATTCACATGCCAGGCAGGAGTTCAGTCATTGGGCTCGCAGGTTGAGGGAAATTGAAAGGATCCCCAGACTTGTCCGCCGCGCAGATGCAGCAGTTAACCCTCTCACAACTCCGCGCGAAGCAATTGATCTGATTGATGTTTGTAAAGAGTTAGTTGATGAGGTTGAAAAACTGATCAGAAGCATTAGGGAAAATTGATGTATCTGGGTTGTACTTGAACTATGTTCTACTTATGCATGAAATGAAAGTCTACTATGATTTTCTCCTTCGTGATTCCATGTCTCTTATTCATAAACATTGTCACTTAATTTTTCGAAGGTCGAACCAAAGATACTCGCTTCAGATTTCAAGAACAACCCTTCACGATTCTTCAACAAATCCATGATAAGGGGTAATCTAATTTTGTTTAAATAAATAAATAAACAAACTTTGTTTTTATGGCAAACAGGGATTTAGCAGCCATTGCGCATTCCAGGAAAGTAAAGATCAATCAAACTCGAGTGTACTTCACTAGGAGCCGAGCAAGAATGTCGGGTGATGATGAGTTGCAGGGGAGGAACTTGACTCAAGAAATGGACACAGTAAAAGAAAGAATGGATGAGATGGCCGCTACTCAGACTCGCATTGAAGAGGCGTTATTGGCCATGAAAGAAGCATTCACTACGTTGACAGCAAATAGGGCCACTATGGGAACCCCGAATGTCAATACCTTTGGAATGCCCACTTCTATGGGAGTAGGAGCCCATAACCATGTCAACACGGAAACCATGCACAACCAAGCATTAGGGCCGTTCACCATCCCAATAGGAATGGGATATGAAGCTATGGGCCACCATGGGGTTGAAAACCAGCATAACGGAGGTGGAGGTGGTGGAATGCCACATGTGGAGTACGACACAGAGGAGGGGCACGCATCAGTACGGAAAGACAAGGCTAGGGAGCAATGGATGGAAAAGATGGAGGAAAAGATTAAGGCGATGCAGGGGCCTAGTAATTTTGGATCTTTGGGATTAGAGGAACTTTGCCCAACCTCAGAGGTGATAATTCCTCGTGATTTCAAAGTCCCAGACTTCACAAAATACAATGGAAGCACTAACCCCCTGCTGCACCTAAGGACCTATTGCACCAAAATGTCGATATGGTCTAAAGATGAAAAATTTCCCGTCAACTTTTTTCATGAAAGCTTGACCGGACCGGCTTTAGAATGGTACATCCAGTTAGACCATTCGAAAATTGATGGTTGGAAGGATCTTGCTGATGCCTTCATGAGCCAATACAGGTTCAACCTGGATACGGCTCCGACTCGTGAGTAGTTGGGAATACTACAAAAGAAGAGCGAATAGACCTTTAAGCAGTACGCTCAGAGGTGGAGAGCCCTTGCTGCACAAGTCCAACCACCGCTCACCATGACTGAAACATGCTCTTATTTCTTGGGGACCTTGGGGACTCCTTATGTTGCAGCAATGGCTGGAGCTACATACAGAGACTTTGTTGACCTTATAGCTGCTGGAGAGAGAATTAAGATGTTGGCAAGAGCCGGAAAGTTGCCAGTAGAGCAGACAGAGACCGGGCAGTCAAATAAGAATATCCCACAAAAGAAAAAAGATCCAGAAGTAAGTCTTGTTCGAGCCACACCAAATTACTCCCACCAATATCCACAATATAACCATCCTCATCCCAGAATGCCTTATCCATCATACCAAATCACCCCAAACACAAACCCATCACCCACACTGTCATTTCCCGTGAACAACATTCCTGCTGCCTATCCTCAGCCACGTCCAAACTACCAATACAATCGCCCAACCTATCACCAAACCCGACTCCTATACTAAAACTCAGGCCAAAATAGAACATCCAACCTACCGCCATTTCCCAAGATATCCATCACCAATGCAGAGCTATTCCAACGTTTGTATGACGCCCATCTGATTGCGGAAATTCTGGTGAAGCCGATGGAACCCCCATTTCCAGCTTGGTATAACCCAAATTCGACTTGTGAATTTCATATGGGAGCCGCAGGTCACTCTGTCGAGGATTGTGAGGCTTTCAAGACCACCATTAGAAGGCTGATTGCTCATGAAATATTGGATATCCAAGAAGAAAAAGGGCCAAATGTTGTCAACAACCCGCTCCCAAATCACAACAGGGGCAACTCAGTGAGTGTAGTAGGAGAAGACGAAAGGCCTGTCAAGAGTGTTTTGAAACGCTGAACACCCATGATAGAGATATGGGAGGGGTTACGAAAGACCGGGTATGAAACACTAGCACCGGTGAAAGGAATGGTGAGATGTGAAAAATATGATGAAGAGGACAAATGCATATACCACCATGGTTGTGTAGGTCACGACATCAAAGATTGTTGGGATTTCAAGGCTCGAGTTCAAAGTTTAATGTCACTAGGGATAGTGCAAGCCAAAAGGTCAATGCCTCATGAGGAGATCGATGTTATAGAACCCTTTGTGCTTAGACTCCCACCACTCAGCCATCCACTTGCGTCAGAAAAGGTTGTGGTGACTGTAAAAAAACCCACACCCTTTGCTTGCAAAGATACTCATGCAGTTCCCTGGAATTATGAGGCAAGAGTTGAAGTGGTGGAAGGTCCTTCAACATGCGAGACAAGCAAGCAAAGCAAGATTGACGAGACAATCACCAATATAGTGAGTGTCGGGGGAATAACCCGAAGTGGCCGATACTTTGGCCCAGGAGAGGTTGAAAAGAAAAAGAAAGGGAAAGGGAATGAGGTGGAAGAAAAAGAGCAGCCTGAAGAAGAATTCTTGAAGATAATGGAGCAAAGTGAGTATGATGTGATGGAACAACTTAGGACAACTTCAGCCCGAATATCCTTATTTTCCCTCATTCTAACTTCTGAGGCGCATAGAAAAGCTTTCTTGAAGACATTAGAGGAAGCTTTTGTCAAGCCTGACGTTACTCCTGAAAACATGATAAACATGGTTGTTCCTGTGCAACGAGTTAACCTCATCACGTTCTTCGACGCTGAAATGGTATCTCGAGCAAAAAGGGACAATCGAGCCCTACATATCACCTTGAAATGCCGTGGATTTGTAGTGGCCAAAGTGCTAATCGATGGTGGTTCAACTTTGAATATCATGCCAACGTCCATGTTGACTGCTCTGGCAATGGGTGAACAAGATTTAACGCCTCAGTCGATGACAGTTCGGGCTTTTGATGGGTCTAAGAGAGGCATTCTCGGTGAAATAGTACTACCATTAGAAATTGCCCCAGGTGTGTTCCGCGTATTGTTCCAAGTCATGGCAATTGAGTCAACATATACTATGCTATTAGGACGACCATGGATCCACGAAGCGGGGGCAGTACCTTCCACTCTACACCAGAGGGTTAAATATGTAGAAAACGGGTCTGTTATCACGATTCGCGGTGAAGAAGAGATTATGGTCTCAAAACCTATGTCCCTTCCATATGTGGATAACACTGATGAAGAAGGAACGAACTGCGCTACCCGCAGTTCGGCGTATAAGCTGGGAAGTGAGGAAAAAGGTTCGCCCATTGGTAATGTGAATCAGGTGGCAACACGAATCATGGCAAAAAGTGGCTACGAAGAAGGGAAAGGCTTGGGTCGTCACCTAAAAGGAATTCATGATCCTATATTCTTGCAAAAGAAGTCAGACATGTCTGGGATCGGCTATAAAGACAACCTTGAAGCAAAGTTCAAAGCTCTGACAATTGGTAAAAGGGAGACACAACTAATCCCTCACTTGATGGATACATTTCCTGCTCCTGCCGAAGTGATTTCACCTGAGAATGCTGTTTGTGCACCAAACCGGCCAGCAATCAACATGTTGGATGATGAAAGCTCAAGGGCATATGGCATCATCCACTCCACCACCAATCAAGAACCGCTGAGCAATTGGTAGGCTGAACCAATTGTTGATGTTGTTGCTTTCATGTAATCGTTTTCTTGTACTGTATTAGCCGACTGAGGCTATAAGACTTATGTTATTTTGCTTGAGACATGAATTTAATGAATCTGCATGCATTCCTATCCATTTGTTCTATTTTGTCTTATTCCTTCAAAATCCTTACTCTTCAATTATGCTTTTGTGTCCCATTTTCTTTCTACTATTCTCTTTCCGATTTCCATGAATTGTTCTCCAGGGACCCATATTTCACTGAAACTTTGCCTCATTATGGGAATATCGAGAACCTGTTGTTTGATTCCTTTGCTACTTCCGATGGGAATTGTTCTGAGTCGGATGAAGATGACGAAGTTATCAAAAAGTTTACCGAACTTCTAGACTCAACTGAAAAAGAGTTTGGTTTGAACGACGAGACAGGGGAAATGATCAATCTGGGGACTAAGAAGGATAAGAAATAGTTAAAATTGGTAGACAATCCAGAACGTGAAGAAATGATTGCTTTGTTCAGAGAATATCTTGATGTCTTTGCATGGTCTTATAAAGATATGCCCGGCCTGGACCTAGAAATAGTAGCACATAAGATTCCACTTTATCCAGATGCAAAACCCAAGAAGCAGAAGTTGAGAAGGATGCGCCCAGATATGTCATTGAAAATCAAAGAGGAGGTGGTCAAGATGTGGGAGGCCGGATTTTTGGAGGTTTCAGTACACCCGGAATGGGTAGCTAACATCGTCCCGGTACCCAAGAAGAATGGAAAAGTTAGAGTGTGCGTGGATTACCGAGACCTGAATCAGGCTAGTCCGAAGGATGATTTTCCTCTCCCACATATCGACGTGCTTGTTGACAATATTGCTAAGAACCACAGGTTTTCGTTTATGGATGGATACTCTGGATATAACCAAATCCTTATGGATGTTGAAGATAAGGCAAAGACCACGTTCATCACCCCATGGGGGACATTCTGTTATAAAGTAATGCCTTTTGGGTTAAAGAATGCTGGGACTACTTACCAACGTGCCATGGTTACCCTTTTTCATGACATGATGCATAAAGAGATTGAAGTATATGTGGATGATATGGTTGCAAAATCAAAGGAAGATGAAAGTTATGTAGAAGTATTGCGAAAGCTATTTGAAAGGCTCGGAAAACATAAGTTGCGGCTGAATCCTAACAAGTGCGTTTTTGGGGGATCGTCAGGAAGGTTACTCGGTTTTATCGTGAGTAGAGAAGGGATAAGGGTGGATCCTGACAAAATAAAGGCTATCCAAGAAATGCCAACTCCCAAGACTGAACAAGAAGTAAGGAGTTTTCTAGGGAGACTCAATTACATTGCTAGATTCATTGCCAACTTGACTAGCACGTGTGAGCCTATATTCAAGTTATTAAGGAAGAAACAACCAGGGGAATGGGATGAAGAATGTCAAGAAGCATTCGACAAGATAAGAGCTTATTTGTCGAGTCCTCCTATTTTAGTACCCCCAACACCAGGACGCCCTTTGATTCTGTATTTGACGGTGCTGCCATCATCCCTAGGGGTAATGCTTGGACAACACGATGCATCAGGAAAGAAAGAGCAAGTAGTCTATTATTTGAGCAAGAAGTTCAACGATTGTGAGACTCGCTATGCGACAATTGAGAAAACGTGTTGTGCCCTAGTCTGGACTTCAAGAAGACTTCGCCAGTACATGTTGTACTACACCACATGGTTGATTTCGCGATTTGATCCACTAAAGTACATATTCGAAAGCCCTCATGTTTCTCTAAGGGTGTCGAAATGGCAAGTGATCTTGCCAGAGTTTGATATCAAGTATGTGACGCGAAAATCGATTAAAGGGAGTACTATTGCTGATCATTTGGCCGAAAATCCTCTGGAAGAAGGGCAATCGTCAAACCAGGAAAAGGTAGATGAAGAAATCATGGATGTTGAAAAGGAAGATGAAGGATGGAAGATGTACTTCGATGGAGCAGTAAATATGTATGGAAATGGCATAGGGGAAGTCGTGGTATCACCAAGTGGTAAACAATATCCGGTGGCTATCAAGTTGAATTTCGAATGCACAAACAATATCATAGAATATGAGGCATGTGCAAGTGGGCTATTGGTTGCAATTAATCTCGGTGTGAAACGATTGGAGGTTTTTGGAGATTCAGCCCTTATTATTTATCAAGTGAAGGGTAAGTGGCAAACTAAGGACTCAAAATTGGTGCCTTATCAAAAGCATCTAACTCAGCTAATAACAAGGTTTGAAGAGATAACATTCTCCCATTTGACTCGGGATAAGAATCAGTTTTCCGATGCCTTGGCTACTTTGGCGGCGATGTTTAAATTGAACATCAATGTCGAGGTTCAACCCATCCACATAAAGGTGAAAGATGAGCCGGCCTACTATGCTAATGTAGAAGGGGAGCCAGACGACGAACCATGGTATTATGATATAAAATGGTATATTCAGCACGAAGCATACCCAGATGGTGCAAGTGAAGTGAACAAGAAAACCATCAGAAAATTGACAATAACATTTTTCTTGAGTGGAGAAATCCTCTACAAACGAAGTCAAGATGGAACACTACTGAGATGTGTAGATGCTCGGGAAGCCAGGCGAATCATGATTGAGGTTCATGAAGGGATCTGTGGGACACATGCGAATGGTCACATGATGGCCCGTAAGATAATGAGAAGTGGATTCTATTGGTCCACTATGGAGACAGACTGCATAGCGTATGTACGAAAATGCCTCAAATGCCAGTTGTACGCAGATCGGGTCAATGCACCTCCTTTTCCTCTACATAATCTAACAAGTCCTTGGCCATTCTCAATGTGGGGAATAGATGTCATTGGGCCAATTAATCCGAAAGCTTCAAATGGGCATCGATTTATATTGGTGGCAATCGATTATTTCACTAAATGGATAGAGGCGTCTTCCTATGCCAGCATTTCCCAGAAGGTGTTTATCAAGTTCCTCAAAAGGGATATTATATGCCGCTATGGGATTCCTGAAAGGATCATTACAGATAATGCACCCAATCTTAATGGCAGAGAAGTACAAAGATTGTGTGAACACTTCAAGATCAAACATCACAATTCAACTCCCTATAGACCACAAATGAATGGTGCAGTGGAAGCAGCTAATAAGAACATCAAAAAAATCATTGCCAAGATGGTGGTTAATTACAAAGATTGGCATGAAATGTTACCTTATGCTCTATACGCTTATCGTACTAACATACGATCAAGCACTGGGGCAACACCATTTTCTTTGGTGTATGGGATGGAAGCAGTATCTCCCATTGAAGTAGAAATCCCGTCCCTAAGGGTATTGATGGAGGCAGAATTAGAGGAGTCAGAATGGATAAAAGCCCGATATGAGCAGTTAAACATGATTGAAGAAAATAGGCTTGTAGCTATTTGTCATGGGCAGTTGTACCAGAGTAGAATGGCCAGAGCCTTCAACAAGAAAGTTCGCCCAAGAGAATTTCAGCCAGGAGATTTGGTTTTGAAGAAAGTACTACCTCATCAGGAGGATTCGTGGGGAAAATGGGCACCTAGCTATGATGGTCCTTATATGGTCAAACATGCATTTTTCGGAGGAGCCCTGATTCTCCTGGACGTGGAAGGACATGAACTGTCAAAGCCAATAAACCCAGACGCTGTTAAGAAGTTTTATGCCTAAAAAAAGTGATAATAAACGCCCGCTAGATTGAAAACCCGAAAGGGCGGTCTTGGCAAAAGTTAGGGTAAGTGAAAGCCTGCTAGATTGAAAACCCGAAAGGGCGGTCTAGGCAAAAGTTAAGGCAAAGAAAGAAAAGAAATGGCATAGTGGTTAAATCGGCCTGAGAATCTCGGGACAAGCTTACAATGGGGCAATATGATGATGGTTAGCTACGTCAGTCAACTTCAGTATGATCAGCCATCTCCAGGGTCAAAAGGGATCTAGATAGGGAATCAAAGGACCTATACTGGGGCAAATTTGATGTGAAATTTCTTATTGTGATCATCTTTTCCCTTTCCTACTGTTTTAGTGCTTCTCTTCCCTTGAAAATTTGTATCAAAGTTCCACATCATTTCAATTCACAAATTATTCCTCCTATTTGCATCCATTCTTGCATTCATGCTTCATTTGTTAAATTATGTCTCAAGTGAAATAACTCAAGTCTAACAATACTTTGAAACGATTACGTTAGCAACTCCTCAATGGATAAATAAATAAAAATCCCTGGCCGTTTCGAATAAAGGTGAAATTAATTCAGGCGTCTTCATAATAAATTGGGGCAAGAAAAGTCCAAATCCCAAAACTTGAAATGGTGTCATTCAAATGTGCCATGTGGCTACAAACAAAGAGTGAAGTTGCAAACATCTATAAGGGGATAAGAAAAGTATACAGCCGATGTTGCTGCGGGGAATTAGTGAAAACAAGATAACAAGAGTTTGATTGATCGAAGCTTCCTAGTTCGTCACAATGGCTCAGATCCTGTAAAACACACCCAAGTAAGTCAAAACATGACGACCCAATCTATTTCTAGTCTGTTGAGGGAGGCGGTTCAGTCCCCTTCCCATTCTATTTCTGGTATGCCGAGGAGGTTCTGACATTTGGACGTTTAATTTCCTTCTGGGCAAGACGGTTCCGTCCCCTGCCTATCCTATTTCTTTTGAGGGAGTCGGTTCAGTCCACTACCCGTTTATTTCCTATTGTTGAGGGAGTCGCTTCAGTGCACTACCCGTTTATTTCTTGCTTGTTGAGGGAGTCGCTTCAGTGCACTACCCGTTTATTTCCTGTTGTTGAGGGAGTCGCTTCAGTGCACTACCCGTTTATTTCTTGCTTGTTGAGGGAGTCGCTTCAGTGCACTACCCGTTTATTTCCTGTTGTTGAGGGAGTCGCTTCAGTGCACTACCCGTTTATTTCTTGTTTGCAGAGGTAGGCGGTTCAGTCCTCTACCCGTTTATTTCTTGCTTCCTGAGGGAGTCGGTTCAGTCCACTACCCGTTTATTTCTTGCTTGTTGAGGGAGTCGGTTCAATCCACTACCCGTTTGTTTGCTTGTTTGCTTGGGTGAGGCGGTTCAGTCCACTACCCAATTTTATTTCTTGTGTACCGAGAAGGTTTTGACAATCACATGTTAATTGCTATTGACATTTTGCATAGTGTGTAGCTTTCTTGCTTTACCGGCCAAAATTGGGGTCAATATCTGCACTTATTCCGTACTATGATAATATGACAAACCATGTTATCATATTATCTAGTAAAAAATAAATACAGAGGGGCAACTGTGAACACCCAATTTTGACCGGAGTTTTTTTTTTAAGGAAAAAACACCAAAAATATTTTTCACAAATACTAAATTTTTAGCCTTTATTTGGGTCTTTATTTGGGTGCATTATATTATTTTTATTCTATTTTATTTTATTAAAATGAGAAAATATCAAAAATATTTTATTGGTCTAACTCATTATTCAGGTCCAATTAAAAAAAAAGAAAGAGAAGAATAAAAAAAATAGAGTAAAAAAAATATTTTTGAAAAGAAGAGGTGTGTGAATTGTAAAACTGGGGGTGCAGATAGTAGCATAGCCCAGCAGGCCACCAGCGAAGCCCAGTGCCCCATTACCTCTTCCCTTTTGCTGGTGCACCCTTTTTTCTTCTCCACACACCCCCTGCGCCTCATTCCCTTGGGCACTGCTTTTTGCACCCCGTGTTTCCTCTGTGCGCCACCTACGCGGCCCTGTCCTCTTGCGCTGCAAACTTAAGCCCAAATGGCCCAAACCCAAAAATGACATAACCTGATAACCCTAAAATCATAAAACCCTAATTTTAAAACTCCCCTCATTCCCCATCAGAAAGAGGCAGCGCCTCTCCACCCCCAATCTGTCCCAAAATTTTGCCCCACTCTCTCTCTCTCTTCCCCTCTCCTCTGAAACCCTAGCCGCCAACATCACTCTCTCCCCCTCTTCAGACCATGTTTCTCCACCTTGCCCAGCGGTCATCTCCTCTATCTCCCTGTCAACATCGCCTCAAGCCGCCTCTACAGTACACGAAACCGCCCCTCACCCTCACAACCAACAGTCAATACACGAAATCGTTTTTACATTTCAGTTTCACATATAAATCGCAGCAATTTCTGTTCGTTCATGTCATTCCCGTCATATCTGCACAAGGCTCGATTTTTTTTTCATCAAGACAACACAGGAGCGTCCTCCTAATGCTCACACAAGCACGCAACCGTTCTGGAGTCAAAGGAGTTCTCCTATAAAAACCAAGAAGATGCCCAGAAGAAGGGGTTCGATTTCAGGAGAGAGGCAGATCTGCAACAAGTTTATGCCCAGGAGGAAGAAGATCCTGAAGTGAAGAGAGAGAGAGAGAGCGAAATCTTTTTCCTTTCTTTCTTAATATTTTTATTTACAATTTGTGTGTTTGTGAGGAAAGATTTCTCAGTTTTAGTTGTACCAAACCATTGATCGAGCCTTAGTCTGAATTTTATTTTTTAGTGTTTTCTCCCTTTTAAGTTTGAAGCTTGCCGTTTAATACATAAGAAGTCGATACTGATTTGTTATGTTCCTAATGTCTTTGGTTAATTTCATTTGTTCTGGGCGTTGGACTGAGTGATTTATGAACATGAATGATACTTCTTTTGTGGTGATTCGGTTACATTTTTAGATAAATGGGAGTATTTCACAGTGGCTTGATTTGCTGCTTAAATAGAATTTGGAAATAGTGATATAACGATTTCATTAGTGGGAGGATTTGGGAATAATTTTTTTCTTTGATTTGTGAAATGATTTTGTTACAATTTTCCTTTTATATTACTCCTGATTTGTCATATATAGTTGTGGTATATATTTGTTTAGGCAATATACTTATGATCAATTCAAATCCAATTAGTGCTTTTAATTGCCAACTCCTTTTACGATGTTGACGTTTATTTGAAACACTTAATTCAAATCCAAATTTAATTAAAGCTTCTTTTTTTTTCCTTCCTTTCTTTCCTTCATATCTTCGGTGCTGTTATTATCATTTTAAAATAATTAAAATCTGACAAGTGCTTATTATGGTAAGTTTCTATTCAACATTATTTTTCTACACTAATTTTCATAATTAAATTTGAATATTTTCTTGAACAAAATCAAATATTTTATGAAAATAAGGTTGGCTGAGACGCGACGTCTTGTTAACCTTAAGTTTAGGACGCCTGAGTTGAGACAACTTGGTGATCCTAAATTTTGTTCCTATCAAGTTTCATTTTCAAAATAAATAAATAAATAATTAAAATCAACCAACAAATAAATCATTTTTTAAGAAGAACTACGTGACTTTTGAATTCCTCATTGCACCGGAGGATACGTAGGAGCGGGGCAACTCCGTCAAGTCAAATTAAAATTTTGCTAATTTAGTTTCCTTTTTTTATATATATTCATTTTTGCACTTAATATTACTTTTATTTAATTTTGGGGTGAAGCAAATATTTTAAAAACTTATTTGTTTGCACAATCAATTTGGGTAACTGTCATAGGACAGACGTGATAGAGGTGTTGTGGGGTTTAGTCTCCACCCTTCTCCACTCGCAATCGATTCCTGAACTCAGTATGCTTTTCAAATATCATTATTTTTGAGGTTTTTCCAATTTTTCCTAAATATAATAAAATTGGTGGCAGCTCCCAAACCTTTGGATCGTTACAAGGAGGACCCAGAGAATGACTATTTCTCAGCAAAGCAGTTGGATAACAGTAATGCTGCTGAGGTTGATTATGATTTCACGGTGGTTATGTCTAAGTCTCAGAAGTATAATCTGAGAAAGAATAGAAAATGTAATGTTAGATTTAAATGACTCTTGTTTTCTTTGCATGAGTTTTAGTTTAAGTTCCCCCATGATTTTGTTGTCTTTTGTTTTTCATTTTTTTAATAAAATATGGTGACTTAGGATCACCTTGCCTTAAAAAAAAAAAGAACTAAAACAACATTAACAAAAAAATATATAAAACTAAGAAAATATAAAATAAATTATAAACATTAAGAAAAAATACAATAAAAGCAAAAAAAAAGCAACAAAAATGTAAAACAATAGTAAAAATAAAAAAATGGAAAAAAATATTGAAGTTGATGAGGGACTGACACGTGTCCTAGAAAACATGTTCTATTAATAGTTAAATATATATAATAGAATAGAATAGAGAAATAAAAAAAATTATTTTAGGCGGAAAAAAGGTTCTCAGGTATTGAAATATGTCACAGAATGGACAAAGTTTTCTAATAATAATAAATAACATATATTAAAGACATTTATAAATTTGATATGTATTTAAAGACGATAAAATTACACCGACAACATGTAATGTTTCATCGTTGGGACTAAAATGCAACATTTATAAATAATATAAATATTTATAAATTTTGTATGTGTTCAAAGACGATAAAATTACATCGATAACATAAAATGTTTTCCATTGTAACTAAAAAGCTAAATAATTATTTATAAATAATAAAAATATTTTTGCTCATGTAAAAAATAAATATATAAAAATAAGAAAATATAAATAAAATTAAAAACATTAAGAAAAAATAAAAAATACAGTATAAGCAAAAAAAAAATGTAAAGAAAAAATTAAAAAAATTAAAAAAAATACAATATAAGGAAAAAAGGCAATTTTTAAAAAATAGGAAAAGATTTAAAAATTTAAAAATAAATAAATATTAAAGTTGCTGATGGGCTGACACGTGTCATAGAAAACATGATTCTATTAATAGTAATAAATAGATAGATAACAGAATAAAAAAATAAAAAAAACAAAAAAATTAATGTTTTATTTCTTTCGGGGAAAAAGTTATCACATATTGACAAAAGGGACAAAGTTTTTAATAATAAATAATAAACAATAAATATAATAGATTTTAAAATCTTAAAGAAAAAGAAAAGAAATGATGTAAATTTGTACACGAGAGATGGAAAGTGAAATTGAGAGGGAGTGAGGGTGATCAAAATGATGACATGTGGCAAGTTAAGGGGTTTGTTTTCTTAAATAGTATAGATAGATAGATATAGAAGAGGATACACACAGATCATGCTTGAGAATAGAAAAAGAAAAAAAGAAATGCTAAGAACACACTTTCTAATACTCTCTTTATAACACACTACCTCTTATTGGTTGAAATTCACATGGGTCCCACCAAATTTATGTGGGACCTATATTATTTAGTGGGACCCACTTCAATTTGAACCAATAAGAGAGTGAGTATTGAGAAGAGAGTGTTAAAGAGTGTGTTGGTAGCACTCCTCAATGAAAAAAGGACACAGTTCACTTGGGGGAGATAGGAGAGTTAGAGAGAAAGAGAGGAGGAGGAAGAGTCTAAGGGAGAGCTGCTGTTGGGAGGCTAATGCTCATGCCGGAGGATTATTCAACCACTCTTTTGATTGGTTTTTATTTCTTAACTATGCTAGCTTAATTTTTCTTTTGTTACAGGTAAATAGAACAGTCGGTATGACTGATCCTATTGTTAGGTTTTGATTTGAATTTTCTGGGTTTATTTGAATTTAAGGGTGTGTTTTTGAAATTCTTGTTTATTTACAGTTTAAATTCACAATTGGGAAATTGAGATTTATATATGTTGCTGTTGGGAACAAACGATTTGTGCGTGTCATCTTAGGAATAAAGACACAATCGAATTAGCGTTATTGAGTGGTTGTGTTCTTAGTGCTCTCGTTAGATCGTTAATCTTCAAGAACTGAAATTTTAATGTTTAACAGGAAGAATTATCAACCTAAAAAATTATGGCCTTTCATATTAAAATCTAGTGTAAGAGACCACTAGGAAAGACAGTAAAATCAATCATCTAACATTTTATCTTTGATTATTTAGAGCATCTTTAATAACAGAACTAAAAATTTTAGTTGTCGTATCTTGTTGTGGTGGAGCGTCAGGTGTACTGTATGTTATCTTATTTTCTCTCTCCGTAGCTGAATAAAGGAACGGCTGCAGAAAAAATCCTTCGTTTATTTTCTCTCTCCGTAGCTAATATCTTTCTCTCTCAGCTGACAAAGCAACAAATCTTTATTTTCTCTTTCCTAAAAAGCAACTTTCGTCCTATGTGGTTGATGAGGACCCACATAAAAAAATCTGCAACCCAAGTAAAGCACCATTGATAAAGTTGCTCTTAGAACCAAGTTTCTATTTTCCTGTTTTTATTTGTCTAAAAAATATAAAAATATATTTTTGCTCTTTTTAGCCTTGAAGGTTAGAGTTACTTATAAATCACTTGAGTTTTCTGTTGCTCGAACGAAATTAAATTAGCAAGCTAGTAATTAACAATACAATCCCTGTGGACGATAATTTTTGTACTACAGTAGCGATTTGATATACTTACCAAAATGCTTATCACTTGACATCAGAGTAGCTCATTAACCAGTTAGTGAATTGCATTAACCACTTTGGTAATGACTTGTGAATGAGGATAAAAATAAAAAATAAAAAATTGCAACTTTTTTTCCCGTACATACGGTCCGTACCGTCCGTACATACAGTGTCATATACGATTTCGTCATACATAGGTGTTCAAGTATCATTACTGTACAGAATAAGGATTCATAAAAACAGTGACCCCAGTTGCCAAATCTAAGCTTCCTTATTACACTGTATTTTTTTAGGAGTCCTGATCACACTGTTAAAAAACCTGTGAAAATTGCACCACAAGACAAAGATGCAAACTAGCTTGAGGGTGCTAAGAAATATGAACTTTATCTGTAACTCATTTTCATCTGAATATATAACATTGATGACTAATCACGAAATTAATAGTGCGGTTATTACCATGATCATCTTTATATAAGATGACGCGAATACTTTTTCCCCCTATTACTTTTATTAGATTTACCATTGTTTTAATCAGTAAGTTAAATAAAATGTATTCTAATTTATCTTTCTAATAAATTCAAGGGTAGTTTAGGTAAAACAATAAAAATTATAGACAAATTTATTGTTTTTAACTATATTAATTATATTTTTTGGTGGGAAAGATTTTGTCAAAAGACTCTTATAATTTGGAATAGAGGAAGTAGTTCTAATTGGATAGTTAATTTCCTAGTTTATGAGCTTGTTGCCTTTTGATTGATCCGTGCAAGACTATGGTTGCTTTTAGCTGAACTAACCCCAGACCTAGCGGTTTTAACTTTTAAGTAACACTTCCATGTATAGGTATTTATTTATAATCGAATGGAAACTAGTAATAAAATGTTCATTTTGCTTAATTAATACTCCCTCTGTTCCTTTTTATATGTTGGTTTTTTAGAAAAATTTTGTTTTTAATTACTTGTTATTTTCAAAGTTTAAGGTTATATTAATTACCTGTTTGTCAATTATACCCTTAACTATTTATTGCAGAGAGAGAAATATGTTCTATGGAGTAATGAATAGTCAATGGTATCATAGAAAAAAGATTAATACTCCTTCCGTCCCATTTTGTTTGTCGTTTAAGATTTTGCACATGAATTAAGAAATACAATTAATGTTTTAGATTTCATAAAAAGCATTGTGTGATTTCCTCATATATCCTTTATCTGTTTATCATTTACGAGAATTGAAAAAAAAATACGTTGATAAAAAAAGACATTAATAATGATTAAGGGTATAATAGAAAAAAAATATTTAATACTTCTCGATAATATAAAACGACAATTAAAATGGGACAAAACTATTTTGCTAAAACGACAAATAAAATGGAACGGAGGGAGTAATTTCATTAAAAACAATAAAATTTATTGATTTTTTTGGTTTGTGTAAATCAACCGTAAAAGACATCTAAAAATGAACGGAGATAGTAGGGTTTTGTAGATAACACCAATAGTTGAAATGCAAATAATTAAGCTCTTTTTTCTTTCTTCAATTTAATTTTAAATTAAAATCAGCTATTAAATTTTAATGTAAATGTGTGACGGAAGCACTGCGAAAAGATGAATTGATATAACAAAATGACGGACAACTACTAAACTATATATGTGTCACAAATACATATGTAGCTCATCCCCCCTTCCGAGTCCATTGCATTTTCATTTTACCTTGGCCATGAATCATTGCTTGAACGAATACACTAGTGAGATCAGATAACGCAGTCATATTCATATTAATAGATTAGATAAGCCAATGTTAAGCAAAACGAATTGCTTAGCCACCCTGTTGATTGTATTAATTACAACAGGTGGCTGAAGTTTAGCCACATGCCCACATTACATAGTGCGGACATTACTCCTCGTTGAGCAAATGGGGTTAATGGGAGGAGCTAGGCTAATTAAGAACCTTGGCTTTAGCCAGGTGTTTGATATTTGCCGTGGAAGCAATGATCGACTCCAGTGAGCTACAACTACGTCGAAGCCTTGTCCTGTTATCCAAACCCAACCTTGAATATTAGAGAACAAAGATAAATCAAGGGTAGTGTACACCTTATCTTGTATTTCTTTCACATAATTAATATCTTGAAGTCGATAAGCATGCGGGTTAGCACTGAGGCGCCAAAATTTGCAGATAGTTAATTTGTGACTTGTGAGCAAACACCCCACATGCCCATATCCTTGATTTTTTTTTTGGTAAGCAACAATTTTATTGAAAGAGATTACAAGGGGTACTTCAACCCTTTACATCAATAAGATTGTAAGCATCCCATCGGGTTACTCCACCAATCAGAGTACAATAAGCTAGTTCTTCTACCTCCCTATGAATAAACCACTCCCACGAGATGATTTTAATTAGTGAAATTACGTAATTATAATCAGCCACCCGTCCTTTAAATATAATGTTATTCCTCAACAACCCCAATAACCACACAATGTGCTTTACCTTCTTATCCCTCTCGGTATGGCCCCATGCTGGAGAAAGTGATTGACACCGATGCTATGATACACCCCCCCTCGAATCCCAACTAACCATAAATAGCACACCACACCTTATATCATATATCACAGTTATTAAATCCAAACCGGTCATCGACTCGGTCAAGCACCAAGAGGCCACCTGGTGAATCTGCCAGATTACTATTGAATCAGTATGATTTCGGTCACTATTAAAAAATATAAAAAATTCATTGTATATATAAATTTCATACATTTTTTGGTTCATTTGCTCACATTTTTTAGTTGCACTCATTTATTTCACCTCTCCAAAAGCTTCTTCCATCTCATCTCCCTCGTTCCTCACAATGACCCTCATCCCTCATTCTCTGTCTCATCTCCAAAAATGGCCACCAGCTCCTCTCTCGTCTCACCATCTCCCTCATCTCTCAAGCCACATACTCATCTCTCAAGCCACAACATCACCTCTGCCTCGTCTCTCTGCCTCACTGTCCAGATCGCGCCATCTCCCTCTGTCTCACCCAACCCTCTCATCTGTCAACGTTTCCATCTCCAAATCGCTGCCACCATGGAAGATCGCCGCTACCTCTCACCAGATCTGTCATCGCCAAACGTCATCTCTGTGACTCTCTCTTTTTTTTCTCCTTTTTTTTTCAACTACAAACAAAGCGTTGTCCGGTTGGCTCATTTGAACCGCCGGGTCGCCAGTTTTCTAAAAAAACCGGCCGAGTCACACGAGTCAGGCCGAGTCACCTGCACGTCCGGTCTGATAAGCAACTCGAACTGTTCATATGGCCGGGTTCCGGTCGGACCGGCAGGATCGGCCGGTTCGAGCTGAGTTTGATAACACTGCCTTATATGAGAAAGAGCACGAAAAGAACAAGTGATTACAATTCTCACCTTAACGAAAACAGAAAACGTAGGAAGATCCCCGTGTTGTAATGCTTCCCTAGTTGGAAGCCGATCATGCAGCAAGCGCCATGCGAAGACAACGACTTTAGACGGGATTAAAGCCACTTGATGTTACATTGCGATATTTTCAGGCAATTTTTTTTTTTTGTTTTTGATAAAATATTTTCAGACAAATTCTATTGACACAGCACCCTAACCAAAACAAACTTTGCCACTTCCTAGTGCGATCTAACCATCTAAGTGTCACAGTTTCAATAGACCGTTCAACCTTTTGTTTGTGTGTATTGGAATTTCGTGAAAGCAGAACGATATCTACGGAAAACAAAATACATTACCATAGAACAAAAGGATGCATAATTCACGAGAAATCCTTTTAACTGTTTGACATATTCAGGTTCTAAATTTGGAGAAAGAAATCGTTTCCTAGGTGTATTATTTTAATAATTGAATAACGGATATCGCAGATATAATTTGTAAAAAATTAAAACTAAAATGTTAAACGTCTAAATGAAAAATAAAAATGTGAATGAAAGCATATATATAAAAATGTTTAAAAAAGTAAAGATTTGCAATTAAAATACTGGAAAATAGCCGCCAGTGAAAATGGCATCGGCTTTCTGTATAGAGAGAAGCATGCATGTCACATTTCAATTTTCAACCCGATTCCCTTCTCCGCAAGAAAGTGAATTCCAAAACAAACCATGTTGTGTTGCTAGCGTTTCTTTCATTTTTAATTGGGCCATTGCACGTCACCAAACTAATCAGCCCATTTAGCATTTCAGAGTTCATGTCACAAGACGTGGTAATTGGTACATGGCAAACTAACAAGTGACTATCACTATTGGGCCGAACTAGGTCTGTGACTGTCTTGATAACACCAGATATTTCTTCGGGACTTTAGTAACTACACCCCCAGCTTTTGGTAGGATACACCTGATGTCAGTTTTTCATTTTTTCTATTTTTACCCCTCTCTATAAATATATTTATGGATGCTACTTATCACTAAATATATTTACGGAAAATCACTTAAGCCCTTTTTTTAAAACCATTTCCTTCTTCATCCTCACTCTCACTTATCTCAAATTTTCCTCAAATCCCCTTTCCCACATTTTCCCATATTTCACATCTTAACACAACTATCTCGTCAATCTCTTCTTCCATCTCATCAAAAGAAGCTTAAGATATCCCTCTCTATTCCTTTACTTTCGTTTTTCGTGTTTTCAGTTTTTTTTTCTGCAGTTCTAATACATAATGTATTAATAAAAATATAAAAAGATTTGGGAGCAATTATCTATCACCATACTGCGTAAACACTTTCTTTTCCATTCTTACAAACAAGATAAAATCGTCACGGCCTCTATTTCTCCATTATTATGTCTTTATGTGAATACTGAATACAAAAATGATGTTTGTACACCCCTCAGCAACACCTGTACGGATGACCCCTTCGTACAGGTTTTTTTTCTTGTTGTTGAAAAAACTAGTATTTTTATTTTAATTTTTTTTAAAGAATTTTTTTTGGTTAACAGAATTGATATTAGTGGTTAATACAACGTTAGAAGTGGTTAATGGGTGCAAATGCAACTTAACTTGTGGCATCAGAGTAGCCATTGACTAGTTGGTGAACTGTATTAACCACTTAGTTGCACAATATTAACCATTTTTATAATGATTTATGATAGAGTTATTAAAGGTGGTGATGGTTAATTGAATTGATATTACTGGTTAACATAATATTGAAAGTGGTTAATAGGTGCAAATTCAACTCGTGGTATCAGAGTAGCCATTAACCAATTAGTGAACCGTATTAACCACTTAGTTGCACAACATTAACCACTTTTGTAATGATTTGTGAAAGATTTATTAAAGCTGAAATGGTCAACGCTCCGGCCTTTGACTTTTGGTTGCCGCAAAAGACAAGCCGCCGGACAAAAAGAATGTTTCTTTCAAGGACATGGTGATTGGTCAGCAAGAAATCATACAACCAAGGAAAAAGGTTGATTTGATCAAAGAAAATCTAGCAAAGATTGAATATCAAGACAACAACCCTCTCCTTCCAATGGTTCACATTGATGAGAAAGTATTTGATGGTCTTTGTGCACCATGGAATGATGCTTTGGTGGTGAAGCTGCTTGGGAAAAACATTGGTTATCACACGATGAAAGACAAATTGAAGAAAATTTGGAAACCTGTGGCTGGGCTTGAGATCATGGATATTGGCAACAACTTCTATATGGCTAAGTTTGACAATGAGATTGATCGTCAAGGGTTATGTATGATGGCCCTTGGATGATTTTCGATCACAATGACGGTCAAAGGATTTAGTTAGCCCTACAGCTAAGATTGATCGCACGATGGTATGGATCTGATTCCCTGGTTTGAACATGTTTTACTACGATGAAAGTGTCATCCTCGCCCTTGTTGCAGCTGCGGGAGCGCCATGTACCACCCCGCCAATAACATGTATTATTTATTATCAGAGTATGCAAAGCATGACACATGCATACACATATAGACATAAACCCTACGCTCACAAGGGGTATGAAAAGGACACACTAGTCGTGATATAACTTGTTTGAACACAGCCTCTAGGCAGTTTTCCCATAGTGGTCACATCCGCTAGGTTTCGCTTCCCAGGCTCTAAGTATAGGCTGTCCTTGTCCATTTGCTATTCATCACCATATAATATAGAAATACACAAGAAACAAAGGGGAAAAAACTCATCAATTACCAATAAGCAGGAAAACAGGATAGCAGAATACCTATTACCATGCATAGCACAACTAACAGCAAAGATAACCATCATCATCAGAATACTAATACCACAAAATACCACGTACACCACGTACTGACACTTGAGCACACGGTTACAGATCGCACCACATACTGACACATACCACTGACATAGAATACTGACACATACCACTGATACCACATGCCATGGTTGTCAAACCGGACCAGACCTGCCGGTCCAACCGGTTAGACCGGGAACCAAACCTATGTCCGGTCCGACTGAACCTGTTAACCACTCAGGAAGAAAACCGGGTAGAAAACCAAAAATTGGACTAAAACTGGTATAACCGGCAAAAACCGGTGGTCCAGCGGTTTTAGTTGGTTCAAGGATTTTTAGGCGATTCTAGCAGTTTACAACTTTTCAAAACACTGTCTCTTCTTCTTCCCCATGTCGTTGTTCTCCGTTGTGGGTTCACAGTGGTTTTCATGGGTCCTCCTCCCTATTAGTCACTGGAAGCTCGCAGCACATGGCTCGGGGAGAAGAGGCCGCACGATTTTTGGCGATGGGAGAGGAAGGGGTGGTGGCGGGATCACGGAGGAAGGGCGGCAGAAGACATACGTAGAGAGACGAGAGGAAGGGCGGCGGAAGGCGAAGGAGACTGCTGCTATGAGTGACATACAGGTGGTGATGTTGAGAAGAGTGGGTTTGGGAGAAGTGGAAAAAGGTTCAGTGATAGTGAGGAGATCGCTGTAAGATTGTTTGACTGAAGATATTATTTTGAAATTATTCATCCTCTTCACTTTAGTCTTTACACGTTTCCTAAAAACAAACACACAAAGTTATAATATCAGCCGTTCATTTTTTATGATCCCCGTCGTTCCAAATCTAAGGGTGCTCAGCAATCTAAGGGTGCTCAGCATCACTTTTAATAAAAAGACAGGTGATGATTTTTATAAATATGTATAAAAATATTAATATTAATATCAATATATAACAAGTTTAACAAATTCATGTAATATATTATATAAAATGTTAAAAATATACAATTTAATTATTTCCGGTCTGACGTTAAACCTTTAACACTACAAGAAAAGTGTAAATTATAGACGAAACATTATCGACGGCCACGACTCCGTCGCTAAATTTTTAATTACCGACGGCTAAACCGTCGGTAAGCCGTCGCAAAAAAACCTGGTCGCGAAATGTTTTTTTGACAAATTTTCGACGGCTAAGCCGTCGGTTACTAGTTAGGTTGGGCGCCAAAATTTTTTGTTATTTATGTCGACGGTGGTTTAGCCTTACCGACGGCTAAGCCGTCGGTAATCTTCACACAGATTTTCACTAACTTTTATTCCCCCTCCTCCTAATTCTCACAACCCTTGACACAGATCTGCATCCCTTGTGAAACTCCCCTTCGTAAAAATCCCCATTGCTGTAAAACTCCACGCCTTCCCTCACACACTTTTCCTTCTTCTTCTTCGTCATTGTCGTCGAATCCCCTATGAACCATCGAACCGGTTTCGCTGAGTCTTGGAAAACCGATCCGCTTCACATTCCTCGTCCCACGAGTGTTTGAGGAGCGAAACGGCGTGGTTGATGAGGCCTTTGTTTTTGGACGCTGGCAGTAGCGCCACGACGATGAAAATCGGCGCCCGAACATGTTCTCGGAGGTGGGAATCTCGCCGCCCCGAGGCGGAGAAGTAGAAGAACAACGAACACGCCGCCGAGGAAAACCAATGAGGCAACCGCCACAACCGGCGGTTATTCGGTCGACGGTCCGCGGGGTTGAATTGTAGAAAGACACGTGGCTAAGGGGTTTCTTGATCTTCTTGTTCTTGTCGTCATCGCCGCCGATGGAAGAAAGGCAAGAAAGGCCGTGAATGGATGAGCAGTTGTGGGGAAGAGGCGAGGAGGCGAGGATTGGGTTCTCGTTAGCTTTGCACGACTCTTCCGAAGTTTCCATTTCTGTCCTCTCAACGAGATCTTCCTCCTGCATCGGGATATT
Source organism: Calophaca sinica (assembly GCA_037113605.1). NCBI lineage: Eukaryota > Viridiplantae > Streptophyta > Magnoliopsida > Fabales > Fabaceae > Calophaca > Calophaca sinica. The sequence continues at coordinate 77,618,573 of CM073734.1, forward strand.
CGACCACCTTGTGAATGCTCAACCCTCCAACCATCCCTTGCACCTTGTGAAGTGCAGAACCCTTCCTGTTCCCCTTGCACCTCGGATCCCTCAACCCTCCAACCATCCCACCATCCACAGACGAATCAGATGCGCGGGCAATCAGAATCGAAGAGGAGGAGGAGACGCCACTCACCAGACGCCGTTCACCACCAGGAGGGGCTCTCCACAGACGCCGTGCACCTGACGCTCTCTCCAGGCGGTCTTTGTTAGTGTCCTTAGTGGCTCGGCTCAACCATTTCTTCTTCCACAGACTCACTCTCTCTCACTCACTCACTCACTCTCTGGTACTCTTTCTCTTGACTCCTCCATTTTTCAAAGCTGCTTTCTCCTTGTCTTTGTTGAATTCGATTAATTTGTGTATCTTTGGGTGTGAGTGTGAATGCTTTTGAAGGGATAGGAATGGTTTTGCCTTTAGAATATGAGGCTAAAGATAAGGAGAAATTTGGTAGGGTATTGGGTTTAGGGATGGGTTTGGTTTCTCTATTATTTGGTTCTGGCATGTATTTTGCAATTCTATATTTCTGCAAATGACTTTTAACATGGAAGATGGTCAATCCATCTGATTCCATCAGCCTTAATGTAGCTTGTTGGCCTTTAAGCTGGTTAATTGTTGACAGATTAGGCTTTGTACTTATTAAGCTATGAATGCAAGATATCTGCCATGTGCCTTACTTTACTGACATATTTATCCAACCCTGCAAGGTGACTTGCTAGAGTTTTGAGCTTGCTATTTTCAAGGTGTTATTATATGTACTAAAAACTGTCCAATTCTATTGGAAATTGAACTTGAAAAAATTATGGATATTGTCAATGTCAGATGCCTTGGCTTACTTAAGACATGACTTGAAATAAAATCTATATGAGAATGGAGAAAAAGTACTTTTTCCCCCCTTCCTTTGCTCAGTTGAATTCTAGAGCTATCTGGAAATTAATTATGTTGTGTGTCATTAGTGGATTGGTCTACAACTGTGGGATAGGTCTAGAGCTATATATTTCTTTGTTTTGAAAAGAAAAAAGAAAAGCTGTGTCTTGTCAAATGAGCAAATATTTATTGCATTGGTAGAGGGAAACCGATAGGAAAATTTGTTGTGGTGGAAGCTAGTCTTCCAAAGTGATTAAGATAAGCCAACTGGAAGGCACGATCAGGGTGCGTATAATATGTCTTGCATCTGAATGTTTATTAATCTGAAACTAGTTACTAAAAAAGAAAACGTGCAAACTCTGGACACAATACATGATCGAGCTGAGCCAACAATAGCAACCAATCATCCAAGCACACATGATGTACCATAACACAGATTTCAAGATTCAAAACCACTTCTACCTACTTTTCCACATCCCAAAGCTTAGTACTACATAGCAGCCTCATGGTTATTATGTTCAAGATCCATTGATCCACTGAACAATCTTGTCTTCACCCCCCATTCCATATATGCTTCCATTCCAATCATCAATTTCATTTTTTTTAATTAGATTTTATTATTCTTCTAGATATGAACATGATTGGATGTTGTTGAATGTTTTCAGTAGCTTAGATGCATGATTGGTTTAACAGCAAGAGTAGTATAGTGTTGAATTACCTTCCTTGGAAGATGAGTACAAGGAGAGGTGCATTTGTTTATTTATTTAATTTAAATTGATGTAGTATATTGTTTGTAACATTATAAGCGAAATTTTTGGTCGCCTTACTAAAGTGACACATTTCGAGAAATGGATGGTTACCCTCCAGATCGGAGTTGGGTATATGATAGGCTTTATCCTGGTAGAGGAGGGGTGAAACCAGGCTTTGCAAAAGGTGTTGAAGAGTTTATACTGAAAGCTAGAGTACAACCTGAAGTTGCAAGTAATGGTGGAATCAGATGTCCTTGTGACATTTGCAAGTTTAGGAGCATATTGTGTGAAAGAAGTCAAGGTCCATCTGTATCGTGTTGGGTTCAAACCAAATTATTGGTATTGGACTGAGCACGGTGAAGAAGCGCCACATGTTCACCCAGTAAATGTGCCTAGTAGTAGTGGACAAATGGATAATGATGATCCGTTCACGCTAATGCAACATATGGTCGACGATGCGTTTAGGCCTAGGTATGACTTCCAAAGTATGGGTGATGTGGGTAATGAGGAAGACGGGGAAGATATTCATGAAGTCGAGGAAGATATTCATGAAGAGCCCCCAAATGCTGACGCTCAAGACTTTTATGATTTGCTAACTGCTGCAAACGAGCCCATATATGAGAGTGCTTCTGAGGCAAAGCTTTCGATTAATGCGTGAAATTGTTGGCATGCAAGACAAATTGGAACATTCCTCAAAAGTGTCTTGATTTCATTGCAAGTATGTTGGGAGACGTGTGTCCTTCAAAGGAGAAATTGCCAAAAAAATTTTACCAAGCAAAAAGATTGGTGTCGATGCTAGGTTTGGAATCTCAAAAAATTGATTGTTGTGTTAATGGGTGTATGTTGTACTAGAAGGATAATAGTGCAGAACGACAATGTAAGTTTTGTCAAGAACCACGGTATGTTCCCCGTAAGACTGGGATGGGTAAGTACAACGATGTTCCAGCAAAGAGGATGTTCTATTTGCCAATCACTCCTAGGTTGAAAAAGGCGTATGCATCAGCGAGACTGCGGTGAAATGAGATGACATTCTCACAATAGATCCGGGTCGGACATTTTACGTCATCCATCCGATGGTGAAGCTTGGAAGCATTTTGATGCGGTGTATCCAGACCATAAACGAACCAAGAAATGTAAGGCTCGGTTTATGTTCAGATGGGTTCGCACCTTATATTCAGGCATCTACAACCCCATATTCATGTTGGCGGTTATTGTGACCCCATATAATCTCCCTCTGAAATGTGTATGACTAAACCATTTATGTTTTTGACTTGCCTCATACCTGGACCATCTAATCCGAAAGAAAAAATAGATGTGTTCTTACAACCTTTAATAGATGAGCTTGATTGTGGAGTGAGGTGTTTTGACTTATGATATATCTAAAAGCAAAACTTTCAAATGAGAGCATCCTTGATGTGGACAATTAATGATTTTCCCGCATACGGTATGTTGTGCAGGTGGGGTACACAAGGTAAATTGGCATGTCCCATATGTATGGACGATACAAAGTCGTTTAGACCAAAATATGGGGAAAATTCTTGGTTCGATTGCCACCGTCGATTTTTACCGTGAGCACCAATTCGAAGAAGTAAAAAGAGGTTTACAAAAAGCAGGGTTGAGAAACATGGGCCTCTGTAATCTTGACGGGTGATATCATATGGAATTGGGTCGATGGGGTTCCAAGTGTGGTAGAAGATGGAAAAGTTGAAAAGTTATCCGAGTATGGGCGTAGTCACAATTGGATAAAGCGAAGCATATTCTCGGGATCTTCCATCTGGAAAGACAATTTATTAAGGCACAATCTAGATGTGATGCACATAGAGAAAAATGTATTTGATAATGTGTTTATGGCAGTCATGAATGTTAAGAGGCGTAACAAAGGACAATGAAAAAGCAAGAATGGACTTGGCCTCATATGCCAACATAGTGACTTGGAGTTGATTCCAAAAGCCAATGGAAAAATGACAAAACCAAAGGCAAATTATTGTCTTTCTTCAGGTGAGGCAAAAAATGTGATGAAGTGGATGAAAGAGATCAAGATGCCAGATGGGTATGCTTCAAATTTGGCAAGATGTGTAGATGTTAATAGAGGGAAAATGTACGGGATGAAGAGTCATGACTGTCACGTATTTATGGAGTGTTTGCTCCCATTTGCATTTAGTTCATTGCTTGACCTTGTGTGCAGACCACTTACAGAGTTAAGTCAATTCTTTAAGGGCTTGTGCAGTAATAATTTGAGCCAGAATGATTTGCTCAAATTGAATGAAAACATTCCATTAATCTTATGCAAACTTGAAAGAATCTTCCCACCAGGTTACTTTGATTCAATGGAACATCTTCCAATTCACCTCCCACACGAGGCAACACTTGGTGGTCCAGTTCAATACCGATGGATGTATCCATTTGAAAGGTATTCGTTGATATCTGCAATTATCTCCCTCTATATTGTCATATCTTTATTATAAGCCATTTTATTCTCATTTATTTGTAGAATGATGGGTGATTTTAAGCGGTCAGTGAAAAACAAGGCTAGAGTAGAAGGCTCAATATATATGTCCTACTTACAACGGGAGACAACATATTTTTGTTCACATTATTTCAAAACGATTGACTTGTATGCCAAAAGTCAACGTAATGAAGCTTCAAGATTGATTGACGATGTCACATCAATATTGTCAATTAGCAATGGACTAGGACGTCCTAGTGGGCAATCCAAAGCTCACTGGTTGAGTGATGCTGAATGGAGGTCTGCACATGTACACATCCTCATCAATTGCATCGAGGTTAAGCCATATATTGAGTAAGTAAGACACCATTAAACCCACACTCAATGTATTTACTAGTATATACTTACAACAACTCTGTCTTTCTTGGCAGTTACTTTTTGCAATATAACTCCATCGATGAAGCAGATCCTTCAGCTCAAACTCGTATTTATGCTGAATTCCCAGAATGGTTTCGGTCCTATGTAAGTATTTGACCAAAATCCTATTGCAAATAAATTGTCTTCTTATCCTCATTGTGAGTGTCTTGTTTGTATAGGTAACTAATGAATCAAATGGCGTGGCTGATATAAACTTGATATCATTAGCTTGGGGTCGAGTCAAAGGCCATAAGTTGGCACAAATACTTTATTAATGGGTATAAATACCACACACAAGCATGGGCTCAGGGTAAAAAGACCATAAGCGATGGGGTTTATGTCAAAGGGGCTCTGAGAAGGAGGAGAAGATGATTTCTATGGTGTCATACAACATATCTACGAATTAACGTATCACAAGTTGCCTCACGGGGTTGTTACATTTTATTGTCAATGGTTTGATCCAAGGCGGAATAGAGGAACTAAAGTTCATCCGCAATATGGCATTGTAGATATCAAGATGAATAAGCATTATGATCGTTCACGATCCATTCATAATTGCACAAAAGGCTAGACAAGTGTATTATGTACCTTACCCGGATATGAGAGACAGACAAACGTGGTTGGTGTGCATTGATAAAAACAAAGCCCAGAGGCCGTGTAGAGGTGAATGAAATTGACGATGACATTCCCTATCAAGATGAAGAGATGACACGTATAGAAGCGGATAAGCGAAATTGAGGAAATGGATTGCTTGCGTGATCAAACACATAGTGATGAAGAGGTCGATGTTATGTCAATTCCAAACATTGATATTGATAATGAAGTTGACATGGATGTCGGCGATGATGATAATTATGAGTCCGAGCTTGACTCTAATAGCGGAGATGCGGATATGGTTGTGGATGATGAAGATGAAGACATTGACTAAAGTTATTGTACTTGTTTATTTATGAAGTTAGTGAAGTCATTGTACTTGTTTATTTAAATAGTTAGTGAAGTCATTGTACTTGTTTATTTAAATAGTTAGTGAAGTCATTGTACTTGTTTATTTAAATAGTTAGTGAACTCATTGTACTTGTTTATTTAAATAGTTAGTGAAGTCATTGTACTTGTTTATTTAAATAGTTAGTGAACTCATTGTACTTGTTTATTTTAAAAGTTTGTGAAATCATTGTACTTGTTTATTTAAATAGTTAGCGAAGTTATTATACTTGTTTATTTAATTATTGTACATGTTGACTGACAATACGTGTGAACATATATGTAAATGCTTGTTTTTTTTTTTTACAGATGCCTCCTAAAGAGAAAGAGCATCGTAGGTCTAAGCTGCCTACGAAGAAGGCTAAGACGATTTTGCCACAACAATTGGCAAATCGTATGACACAGTCACTACTGGAGGACGACGCTAGCACACCACTCTGTGAGGCTAGTCAGCAACCTCTGCTTTCGACATCTTCTAGAAGTGATACCACCTCCCTGTCCCTATAATGATGATCCCAATTCCGGGATTCGTACCTCCTCTTGTACAGGTATGTATTTAACTAGTTGTTGGATTTTTTTTTAATTGCTTTCCCTTTGTGGTAACAAATTGATTTTTATTGTAGGAGCATGTTTCCCCTTCACCGCAGGGGATATCCATTTTTGAGCAAAGACACTCCTCAAGTCAGGATGATGCAGTCACGGGACCTTCGCTGCATCGCACGTAGTGGTCCGACAGTGCAGGGGTCACGATATTCCCATCCGGCCGGGACTGAGGTGACACCTAATGGGAAACCCATCATTAGGGTTCATGGCAAATCGTACGTCACTTTATTCCAAGTCTGTAGTATCTCGTTAACAATTTAGATCTGGTTTATTTCAAATTTGTTTGTCTACTTGCCTTTTGTTTTTTACTTGAAATTCAAAGGGATGGTTTTGTTTGTTGTTTCTGGCATTTTGTCTCAATGGAGATTATAAGGATTCATTGGGCAAACTACCTGTTCCATGTTAAAATCCATTGCAAGTATCTTTAGTTAATCGATATTATGTTTATAACTTATTTATAGGTTCATCCGGGTAAAGTAGCCTCTAAGGCCATCACTTGATCATTCAATCACGATTCCGGAACCATATCATACTTGGGGAGAGATTCCAGGAGAGGCGGTGGAGAAATGGTTTGAGAAATTTGAATTAAGATAATGTTACTTTTCTTATTTAAGGGTTTTTCGTTATTGTGTGTTGATATTAGTAATGAACTAGTAAAATACCCGTGCATACGCACGGGTCGCAAAAAGGTAGCACAACCATCTAAGATTAAATGTTGTAGGCTTGTAGCTTGACAAATGCTACATATAAATATGATTTATCTGATCATGAAGTTGTTTTATCCATGCATTAGTACAGAGTTGCCATTTCCTATCATCCAATTTCACTCCACCACCAATCCTGCAAACTTCAAGGCCTTTTTCACTGAATTACTAATCAATTAGACAGAGTGGATTAGGCACGAGCATTTCTCAAAGAATCTGAAAACTGGAGAGAGAACACATAAATTCAGTTCTAGATGCATGTTGTAGTCTATCAACTCATCAAAACATAAACCTCAACTTAAGCATAAGATATGCCTATAAGAAAGGATAAGAAAATAACTATTTTAAAAAAATAACATAAAAAAGGAAGGAAACTGCTCCCACAAAAAGGAAGGAAACCTCATTCTTCCACCCTCTCTAAAGAAGTTGATTTTCATTGTGTTTCGTTGGAGCTGACGTTGTCCCGCTACATCTTCATCTCTGGTCGCGAAACAGGTATTTCCCTGACATTTGAGGTTTTCGTAATTTAAGTTCCAGAACACAACTTCAATGTGTTCTGGAAGTTTTACTTCGAACATAATTTTCATTAACAACTATATGTTTAGTTTCAGAAGCAAAATCTAATCATGTTCTGGAAGTCAACTTCTAGAAGTTTTCTTTACACCTTCTAAAAATTTACTTTCAAAACAAGTTGACATTGATGAATTTTGTTTTTCTGGAAGTTATCTTCCGGAAGCATAACACACATAAGTTAATTTTGTCTTTTGTGTTTAATTGGTAGAAATAGGCATGGATAAATGGACATAATACATGGAGAAAAGTGGTTGGAGGTTAACCTTGAAATGGAGTATCTAGATTTCAGTTAACACTTCACCACGATAGAGGTTGGTGATTGAATTGTAAATCTTTGTCTTCAAAAATTTATGCAGATATTGGAATAATTTTTGGAGAGATTTCCTTATTAATATTAAAAGTGCTTTCTAAAAGCAATAAGGCAAAAATAAGCACTCCTTGGACACCTAGGTTTTCATTAAGTATAAAGGAAAAGGAAATATAATAAGCACATTATGTGAATGTTGAATCTTACTTCTAAACTTAAGGCACTAAAGCATGGGTTGTTAGACGATATGGTCATGCATTTAGCATCACTATTATTTTCGTGCATATTCTATGAGTGGTTTGTTGACCTTATTAGCTGTATTTGTAGTTGTTAGCCCTTTCGGGTTAGGTGGTCCGCTTTGTGTCCTTTTACTTTATGGTTGTTTTTGCCTTTGGTAGCTTCTCGATTTTGATCTCTTGTAGTGGGTTGGAATACCCCTATTTTATAATCCTTTTGCCATTAAAAAAAAAATATTTCCTGCACAATTCAGTCAGTTTAACAAACTTTATTAGTATAGTGTATGAGTTATTGTTAGCATTGACAATTAACTATCTATATGTGACGAAACAAAATTTATCCTGCTCAGTGGTGTTGCCTAGCAGCTTTAGTTTGATGTATATCTAATAATGACAGTACGTGAGTTTTGCAGAAAAAATTTTCTACATCAACACCAACACTTTTATTTAATCTTGAACTAGATACATTGCAGTATGTGTTGTAATCTTTTTGGTTTTTTTTTGGAGTTTTCATGCATGCCTCAATTCTTAACTACTTGGCATACTTATGTTTGACAAAGATTAGATATTGAATTTACAGTGCTGATTTAGGCCTTCTAGGTTTCCCAACCAAAGATTTGCCCTACCGCTTTCATTCTTAGTTCACTCTAGTGTTCTACATTCGGATCAGAGAGTATTAAAAGGTACCTCTCCTTATTGTATAGTCTCTAGGTATTGATCATTTACTGAAATAATAGGCGTTGACTGTGTACTTTTTATGTTTTTAAAATAGTTGGTGAAGTAAATTCAAGAACATTACCTTGTTAACTGTGAATACTTTCATATTAATCTACTGACTTATCTAGGCTAAGGAAGAATTGTTGAGGGTCCTAGAACTTCAAGAAGAGGCTACATGGTTTTCTCTTTAACTTAAATCGATTTTTGTTAATTTTATGCATGTTTGTGTCGTGTTTGCTATGGTTGTAATTATTTATTTTATTTTTATTTTCCTCTATGTATTTTCGTAATCCTGTGGTCCTACACTGCATATTTATAGTATTCGTGTAGTCCTACATCTGCACCATCAATCTGATTTGATGTGTTTAGAGTGTCTTCACAAAATTGAGGTTTCACGTGCATTCAGATTTTGTTAAATTCCACCGATCTTATTTCTTTACCGATAGAAGTATTAATGGTTATACTATAAAGTAGTTATTCATTCAAGGTTATGATTCAAGGCAGATGCGCTTAACTTGCTCTTGCAGATCTTCATTAACATGCATTCCTTTTCTATTCTGCACATAATGTTGCATTCATTTACAACATGTTGGATTATAAGTAGATATCATTGCATGACTGTTATTCTTGATCTAATAATTTCATTGGTTTACATTTCTCATTGTTCTTTGGGCACATAGTTAATGGAAGCGTACAGGGTTACCCGATAAAGGACATGTGTGTCATTTGGGAACAATGCCTAAAATTGTGAAATCAACATCCTAAGCATTGCTAAAATAGATAATAGATATTGATCTTATTTGTAATATAATATTGTAGGAGCATGTTTCGTGGGATCGTAAAGACCATTATCTGGTTGAGAAGCTCTTCAACAGCAAAGGCTCAAAGCGTCTTTCTGAGATGCTTATGGAGGTGAGGAAGAATGGTAAACGCCAACCTGGATAGGCGAGAGGGCTTATGCAGAACTTAATGCCAAGTGGAAGGCTCCAGACTATAAGGAGATGCGCACGAGGCCAAGCGTAACCGCGCTTCTAAGGGTGGTTACGTGCATACCGGTGGATCTATATCTATCACTGAGCATGCCTTACGCTGGTATGTTTTTAAACATTTTATTGCTTAAAATTCATCACATAAATTTGTTGTTATATATATGTTCCTAACGTTTTTAATTATGTTTCAGTCTGATGAGTTGGGTAGAGAGCCCACGGTGGATGAGATCTTTTTGAAGACTCACACAAAAAAGAAGGACAAATCTTGGGTGGACGACAGATCCAGGGAGACATATGTAAGTCAGATCATTGCATTTTTTATTTAATTAATTTTATTTTGTTTCATAAACAATATTGTAACCAATCTTTACTTTGTTTTGTTTTGAGCAGGAAGCCTATCAAGAGAAAGTGCAGCAGGCCGCCTCTCAGGCCTCACGATGGAGGGAGGCAGCGGCGGTGTTGACCCCTCAACTCAGTTGCAGTTATGGGCCCAATCTGCTGGGGGTAGGACTCGGGGACGGCTGTATGGTGTTGGAGGCTTGTCCGGACGTTTTAGGCCTGGTGTCTCCTCTCTGACCCAGGAGTCTCGTGCATCTGGCACCAGCATCAAGACTGACTCAAGATTTATCGAGGTCGCCGCACGATTGCGGCTTTGAGGAGCGCGCAAAAAGGCAGAGGAGGAGGCCCGGGCGGCACGAGAGGAAGCACGGGAGGCAAGGAGAATTGCCTCGGAGCGGGATCAGGAGTTTCAACGGCAACAGGGAGTTGTATGCGGTGTTCTTGCCGCCATCCAGGCCCACAAATCCCGTCGTCACCATCTGGACTATGAGGAGTCGGAGTCTGAGGAGGATTAGTCTTGCCGTTATGCTACAGACTTTTTTTATTATCGACTTGTTTGACATTATGGATTTCTGGCTTTTGACATTATGGATTTGTGGTTTTTTACACTATGGATTGTTTAACCTTTAATGACTAAAAATGTATGTTGATGTCTCTTAAAGACAATGTATGTTGATGGCCATTAAAAAATGTATGTTGATGTCTTTTTGCTGCTGTTGCGTTTATATGTCAGGTGCCGTAAAAATTTTGGGCAGGTCAAAGGTTTCCAAAATAAAAAATTTACAGTAAATTACCGACGGCTTAGCCGTCGGTAATTCACTGACGTATTTTTAATTTTTCGTGACATTATCGACGGCCCAGCCGTCGGTATTCCGTCGGTAATTTACCGACGGCTTAGCCGTCCGTAATTTACTGACGGCTTGGCCATTGGTAATCCGGTGACGTTTTTTAATTTTTTTGTAACATTTACCGACGGCCTAGCCGTCGGTAAATGTTACAAAAAAATTAAAAAACGTCACCGAATTACCGACGGCTATACTTAAATTTCTGACGGCTTAGGTGTGCAAACGGCTTTTAATGGCCGTCGGTAAAGGATTTCCAACGAGCCATTAACCAAGGGCCCCGAGGCCGTCGGTAAGCCGTCGGTAATAAACATTTACCGACGGCTTTTGTGCTTTACTGACGGAAAATGGCCGTCGGTAATGGCGAAAATTCTTGTAGTGTAAACCTTGAACCAGTGCCTCCTCCGGTTCAGTATTCGGTCTGGTTTTGATAACCTTACCACATACTGACACCGACCATGACATGGCAGGCCCATACCAGCCCTACTCCCTAGACCGATCACCAGTCTCAGGGCACCAAATGGATGATGAATAAGTTGGGTGTCTCGGGAACACATCTTGATACGCTACCATCTTCGATCACTGGATAAGGCACCCCCCTATTCAGGGAATTACCCTCTCTGATCACCGGAGTAAGGTATCGTCCCATGCACAAGGACGACATTCCCCATTAACAGGAATGGCCAAGATTGTCCCCCCATCAGACGTTGAGTCCTGGAGCCTCATCGGATGACCACTCCACCTTTAGGTCCCATGGGTCAGTGACTATCTCCAAACCACTCCTGTTACTGTCGGTCCTGGAGCTCGGTTCCATTCACATACTCCAAACTACCTCATGTACACCAACCTCGGGTACACCGACCCGACTATCACCACTGACAACAGAGTATCGATGGTATTACTTGCTATTACCGTCTAGAGATTCGCAATCCTCTAACTAGAGAGCATCACCCTTGACACTATGACTATACATTAATCACGCTCATAGATATTAATCAACCAGCACATAGATATAAATCATAATGTCAGTAAATAACTATTAAGCAACATATAAATTATTCCTAGCGTCGCAAAGGCGACTATCCACCAAACATATTATCACTCAAGTAGGCACGTAAGTCAAACAAGCACACAAATCATACCAACAAAACCTAAGTTGGTTGATAGGTCTACGATGACTATCCTTAGCTACCGCTTACCATAACCCCCTCTCCTGAGGTGTTGTTGATATCAACCCCTAGTGGGTTTGAGGTGCCCCACGCATGCTAACAGTACTACTTTACTACCTATTTTTCCTATCAATTGAGGTATTCTTCCCCCTCACCTGACACTCCTAGCTAAGCTCCTATGCTTTGACCCTCGACCGCTATCCACGCTCTTGCCTTGGGCTACTCTCCTAAGCCTTACCCTACTCTCAGACTTAAGGATTTCCACTAAGAGTTTTCTGATGCACATGATCCTCACACGAGGCAAATGCAGAGCATACTTAGTCCTTAGAGGAAGTTACAAGAGAGAGAGAAGATTTTGGGGCGAGGGAAATAAGGGGTGGAAGGGGGCATTTATAGGTGAGCTTTGGCCTCCATCGCATCGCGACAGTGCCATCGCGTCGCGATTTGAGCATTCTGGGTCCTTCTAGATGCACACATGTCAAAATCCTAATGGTTTGACTTTTATAGCATCCCGTCGCGACTAGCTTTATACTAGTATCCTCGCGTCGTGACCAAGTACAAGTGTCAAGGTTTGATTGGCTGTGATCATCGCATCGCAAGGGTTTATTCACAAACTCCATCGCGTCGCGATGGTCTTCATAGAGAAATGTCTTGTTTCCTTCGTTCTAGAAGATTCTAGGGTTTTTCACACCTTTCCAGGTATTCTAGGCATTTCCTAAGGTTTCTACATCTTTCCTAGTGTTTATGGGTTCCACTTAAGCCCATTTTATTACTAATTAAGGTTTTTAACTCCCGTTTGTCTCTTAATTACCAATTTATACTTATAATGTCAACTTAAAATATTATTCAAGATTATTTGAAAATCGAGATGTCACAGGTGAAGGTTGATAGTAACATTTTAGACGTGAGAGGGGACGTTTTGCTCGTGTTTGCGTTGAGATTGATTTAACCAAACCGGTTATTGGTAAGGTTTGGCTTCGTAATCACTGATATCGTGTGGAGTATAAGGGTCTCCATCGAATATGTGCAACATGTGGTTGCTATGGTCACTTGACAAGGGAATGCAAACAAGGTCCAGTGCTCAACAATGCAGCTCCGGCGACAGTTCAGATGATCGGTGGGACACCAAAGAATTCGAACGCTATAACGGCTCCTCCTAAAAATAAGGTAGTTAATGTTGCTCCTAATTTAGGGGGATTGGATAATTCAAAGCTGGAGGAAAATAAGGAACCGGATCATGGTGAACGGCTAACTGTTAGGAGGAGAAATCGCAAGCCTTCATTTCAGCAATCAAGCGATAACGACAAGTCTTTGAATGGGAAAAAAGCGTGGGGAAAAAAGGCATGGGGAATAAAAGCCCAAAGAATAAATCGCATGCAGCAACTACGTCAAAGATTCAAATGACTAAAATTACACCTCAGTTGCGGGTCCCAGCTAGTCACAAGAGGCATCATTCTGAACCTGAGTGTTTTAAGAGCCCTACTGAAGCGAGTCAACCTGTTCCTTTGCAACAACCAAAAGGAGTAAACCAAAGTGTTAAAATATATGATGTTGGTTTTGGTGCTAAGTTCACGGCAAAAATGAAAGCCGTTGCTCCTAACCATTTCATTCTTCTTCATGATGATGAGAATGACAATGAGACACAAGTTAGTGGCTCGACCAACATGGGTAATGATCGAGAAGAGGTTCAAGAGGATGCTCAAGAGGACCTTGTTGTTGCTATGGATAATGAAATGGTCCCTGAAACTCAATCCGATGATATGGCTATGTAGCCATTGGGGTCGCTGCCCCATTCTTTCCTACAAGTTGTTAATGGATTATTTCCAAGATTTAACAATTTTGTCCTGGAATATTCAGGGCTCTTTAAGAAAGGATGCTAGAAGGCATGTTCGTGATCTTATAAGATCTCATCATCCTTATTTGTTTTGTGTTTATGAGACTCATGTTCAGTTTGCTAAGGTGGAGAGATTTTGGACATTAGTTGGTTATACCGCAGTGTTTATTCAAGAGGCTAGGGGTCACTCAGGTGGTATTTGGGTGATCACTTGCCTTAATGATATCACTATATCCAGGATTGATCAAACAAATCAGGCTATTACTTTTTCTCTACAGCGAGGTAATGTTGTTTGGTTTTGTACTTCACTCTATACCTCTCCTTCTTCTGCTAATCGTCGCATGTTATGGGACTATCTAACTCAGTTGTGGAATATTATTGGTGGTCTGTGGTTGGTTTTTGGAGACTTTAATGAGATCATCTACTCTCATGAAGTTTCTGGTGGTCAATTTGATGCTTCAAGGGCGTGCCTTCTTGTAGATATGATGGCTAATTGCATCTTGCTAGACTTATATGTTACTGGAGGCTTGTATACTTTCAGAAAAAATGTTCAGCTGGCTGGTCATGTGCGCAAGAAGTTGGATAGAGTTGTGGCTGATGTAGATTGGCAACTAGCCTTTCCTACAGCTAATGTGGAGGTCCTTTTTTGTCAACATGGTTCAGATCACAATCCTTTGTTTATTAGCTGCAGCAACTTTCAGATTAAAAGATCCAACATCTTTCATTTCCAAGCGGCTTGGATGTCTCATCCTGATTATGAGTCTTTAGTTAAAAATGCATGGTAGCATTCTAGAGGAGATGCAGTGTTCAAATTGGGGAAAATTAGAGAGCAATCTATTCTTTTTAACAAGGATATTTTTGGCAATATTTTCAAGAAGAAGAGACAGTTGGAGGCTCGTATCAAGGGAGTTCATCGACAACTTGATTTTTCTTCTACTAGTGATTTAATTCGACTAGAAAAGGATCTTCAGACTCAATATTCTAAGGAGGAGCTTTTGTGGTTTCAGAAATCAAGGGAAAAAATGGGTAAAGTTTGGTAACAAGAATACTAAATTTTACCATACTCAAACTGTGATCCGTAGACGTTGTAATAAAGTTACTCGCTTGAACATTGATGGTGTCATGTGTGATGTGTGATGATGAAGAGGTCTTGAGCAGAGAAGCTGACAGGTTTTTCAAGCAACTTTTTCAACATAACTCTCATTGTGACCCACATAGTCTACATCTTGATTGCACTCCCAAGATCACCCAGGATTTATATGATTTGTTATTGAAGCCAGTTTCTATGAATGAAGTTGATGGTTCCCTAAAATGCTCATTTTCTTGCTCTTAATTGAATTGAAGGGAATTATCTTGCAAACTTAGACTTTATTCCTTGTTTGGCCTCTAATCTTAAGAGTTTGAGTATTTGCTTGTTGGGATAATCTAGTTGTTAACCATGTTAGTTCTTTTGTTGCTTTGTTGGAAAAATGTCCTTATTGTGGTCTTGTCTTTTTGTAGGGAGGAAAGGGATTGTCTGGAGACATGTCTCCACTCATCCAAATGAGATGATCTTGGTCTTGTTAGAAACATAATTGAATTATCTACATCTTTGATGAAGAACTCTAGACCCAAATCAATCTCTAAGTTGGGGTAATCTGTGCTACACGTTGACAATGTGATGATGTCCTAACCTGATACCTGTTCAATATTTCAATCATATCTGGAGTTTTAGGTGTCCAAATGATATGAAACCGGTGCCATTGGAAAGTTAAGATCCATAGCTTCAACTTTCATGAAGACACCTTGAGTTAATTCAGACTTTAAAGAGGTGAAAAAGGCAGCACAACATGAAAGAATGGGTGCAGAAGGGCGCCTTGCGCCCAAGAGGGCGCCCTGCGCCTGCTGGGAATCGTTTTGATCAATTTTGGGCTCCCTGCGCCCCAGAACCCAGCGCCTTGCGCCTCGTCTCGGCTTGACACTTATTAAAACACACTTTTAACTCATTTTGGTCATTCCCTTTCATATGTTCTCACTCCCAAACCCTAGGGGAGCCAAGAGGCAACCCTAAATCCATCTCATCTCCATCTTCCTTGAAGATTCAAGCCTTGGAAGAGACCTTGGAGCTTTAATGGATCATCCACCACCTCTCCATCCATCTAGTTCTATCTCTTCTCTCTCTTTTATGCATTTCTAGTTTTTCCATTTGGTTAGGAATGATGAGCCTTTGTTGGATTCTTGTGTAATATGACTTCTAATGCTTAATACTTGTTGTATTTGTGTTGATTGAGCAATTTCTTCCATCCTTAATGCTTTTCATTGATTGGCCATCTTTGAATTGATTCTAAGTGTGATTTCACAATTGGAAAATTGGTTGTTATGCTAGATATGAAGTTGATTGCCATATTTGTGATGATCCTAGGGATAGGACTTCATGCTTATGTGTTCCTTTGAATTCTTACACTTAATGCTTAGTTAAATTAGGAAGGCCTAAGGAATTAGGGTTCTTGGTTTAATCTAAAGGGGCTTTTGCTCAAGGAATTGAGACTAGTCTAACTAAGTGAATTTGAACTTCAATTGCATGAATTTGACTTGTATTGGGGTTGAGTTTGATTGCATGAGAAGAGGAAAACAAAGGGGATTCAAATCCTAGCCACCTTTATCCGTATTATTTGTGCACACCAAGTGTTTGATATTTGGTATTGTTGATGCACACCAAGTGTTTGATATTTGGTCAATACAATAAAACCCAAAAATATTGTTTCTCGCTTTCTTTAATTTCATTGTTAATCAATTCAAAACACTAAAATATATTGTTTCTTGTTCAAATAGTAATAAAAATAGTAAGTTGATATTTGACATGCAATCCTTGAGGACGATATCCGGTACTTAACCGATTTTATTACTTGCAACGATCCGGTACACTTGCCGTGATCCCATCAAGTTTTTGGCGCCGTTGCCGGGGATTGCTATTTCAAGTGTCATCTAGCCTATGAGATTACTACTTTGAACCTTTATTTTCTTGTTTGTGCATATTTTATTTTTCTTTTAATTTCCTAATTTCCAAATC
This sequence comes from Calophaca sinica, assembly GCA_037113605.1. Lineage (NCBI taxonomy): Eukaryota > Viridiplantae > Streptophyta > Magnoliopsida > Fabales > Fabaceae > Calophaca > Calophaca sinica. The sequence continues at coordinate 77,635,432 of CM073734.1, forward strand.
ACTATCTCCTCTTTTGAGTTTGTTCAATCCAGGATTAACCTACTTCAAGCTATGGAATCCTTGTTAGACACTATTCTTCATGAGAGAAAGCTTATGACTCAGCAACTAAAGTTGTTGAACATCCTTTTTCAAAAAAAGGTAATGTCTCAACAATTAGAGTCGTTGTATAATGAACTCCAAGCCATGCAAGTGCATGTCATCCAACCCCTCCCACTTGGTTGTGACTTTTATGGGGGAGATCATACAAATGCCAATTGTGAGGAACTATGCAAGGTCTTTTGTAGATAAGACTATAGTGGTGAGCAATGTGATCAACCTCATTCTTGTGAACTTTGGGAAGGAGATATTTCAAATGGCTATTATGAGGATGATGTTATGCTAAATATAGTACAAGGTGGCTCTTTCACTACATCATTTGATGAAGGAAAAAAGCCTTGGGAAATTGCTATTGAAAAATTGGCTATGCAAACTTCACATTTTATGGAGGAGACAAGGGTAACATTTAAAAATCAAAAAGTCTCCATCAAGAGTCAAGAAACCACCATTCATGATCTAGAGGCTCAAGTGGGGATATTGTTCGAGCAATTAAAAGAGAGGTCTTTTGAATCTCATTCTAGTGATATCATCCTAAATCCTAAAGGAGTTGGAGTAGTTGAGCTAAAATCGAAGTTTCCAAAGGAAGAACAAGGCTCAAGAGAAGAAGCAAGGGAGAAGAAAGATGATGAAGGAAAAAGGATGCGTTTGGATGGATATTTAGTTTGGGGGGAAACAAAGATTCCCAAAATTTGGGAAGAAATGGAGTCCAAACAAGTAATTAACCACCAAATCAATTTTCTTTCTCATCATTTGAGTATCAAGTAGGAGAAGGATGTAAAGTTTGATCAATTTTTAGATATCCTCAATGCCTTATTCATCATCCTCCACCTTGAGAGGGCATGGAAGAAGAATCATTTATACCTTAAGTTCATGGAGTTCCTGTCTATGCAAAGAAAGAAGAAGGGTGATGTGTTCTTTGTGTCATATTATCCGCCCTAACTTGGGTGTTGAAGCGTCAAGCTAATGACGTTAAATAAGCGCTTCATGGGAGGCAACCCATGCGAGGGAGTTTCTACCTCTTTCTCTTGCATTTTTTTTCTCTTTTTTTTAGAATTTAGTTTGCTTGATTTTCATTTTAGTGTGTTTGTCAAAGCTTAAGTTTGGAGTTATTTATTTTTGTGTTAAAAAAAAAGAAAAAAATGTGTGTGGTGTGATGTTTTTAGTCTTTTTGGTTTGTAAGTCTTAGGATGTCAAATTGAAATGACTGCTGGCTGAACTTTGATTTAAACCCACTTGTGATTTGAATTTTGTATTAAGCACCAATCGATTTGTGATGTGAATGAGCTATTGAAGAGTTACAACTTGAGAATAGAAACTTTTTGGAGTGAGTCAACCATTGCTCAACTGTTTTGGTGTGTTAAAATGTTTTTGTGATTGATATGCGCTTGTCCTATGGTGTTTGTAGAGCCTCCATCAATAATTCTTTGTGAGAGGACACATTTGAGTTTTCATTCCCCTAACTTTGATTGAATCTCTGTTGCATGTTATTAGTTGTACAATGTTTTGATATAAAAAAGGCAAATTTTGTTGGAAGCCAATTAGCCAAAAAGCCAACCCGACATAATATGACTTTTGTTTGCAAAGCCCCGTTGAGCCTAAAGCCTTTTGTTCTTGTTAACCCATCAAAACAATAGCTTTTAACCTTGTGATTAACTTGTTACCCACCGAAGAAGGTTAAATGAGCATGAATTGACTAAGGTTGACAAAGAACTAAGTTTGAAGTTGGGGGAAGTGAACAACATTATGATTGGTTGTAGTTTGAGCTATGAAAAAAAAACCAGGAAAAAAAACCAGAAAAAAGAATGGCTTGTTTTTGGATTGGTACCCCTTTTGAGACCAAAGTGTTATTGGGGGGATTAATAATTGTGTGATACAAAGTTGTTTAAGGATTGAGTTTTTGGAAAACACCACCTTTGGAAAATTGAAGAAAAGAGGAATTGTAGTGAAAATTTCTACAGTTGGTTGATGCTCATCTATCTTTAAAGGGTGATAGCCTAAATGTCTAATCCATCCACCCTAACATTGGCCAAGTTACAACCTTGAAAGACCTTTTGGTTGGAGCATTGTGCAAGTGGTACCCATGTGAGAAAGAGATGAAAATCAAATCCATGGGAGATGTGCTCAAATAGTGTTGACTGAGAGAAACACAAACCCCAAAACACTTGAGAGTTGGAGTGAAAATTTTTCCTAATCTTTGTGAGTAGAAAAGAAAGCACTCAATCACATTGAAAGTTTCAATTGCACATTCCATTACTTGTTGAGTTTTTAATGGTGAATTCATGCTTATGTGACTCCAATTTCCAATTTGTGATAGTCTCATATTAGTTCTGATGACGATAAAGCCCAATGAATTTATCTATAATTGGTGTACATGTTATGTGATAACTTTTAAATGTGGTGAAAAGTTGTGGTTTAGTCCGGTGGTTGGATCAAGATTGACATTTTGAGTAGTTGTTTTTTGTCGAGTTCTTGCTTGAGGACAAGCAAGGTTTAAGTTTGGAGTGTTTGATGGTTCCCTAAAATGCTCATTTTCTTGCTCTTAATTGAAGGGAATTATCTTGCAAACTTAGACTTTATTCCTTGTTTGGCCTCTAATCTTAAGAGTTTGAGTATTTGCTTGTTGGGATAATCTAGTTGTTAACCATGTTAGTTCTTTTGTTGCTTTGTTGGAAAAATGTCCTTATTGTGGTCTTGTCTTTTTGTAGGGAGGAAAGGGATTGTCTGGAGACATGTCTCCACTCATCCAAATGAGATGATCTTGGTCTTGTTAGAAACATTATTGAATTATCTACATCTTTGATGAAGAACTCGAGACCCAAATCAATCTCTAAGTTGGGGTAATCTGAGCTACACGTTGACAAGGTGATGATGTCCTAACCTGATACCTGTTCAATATTTCAATCATATCTGGAGTTTTAGGTGTCCAAATAATATAAAACCGGTGCCATTGGAAAGCTAAGATCCATAGCTTCAACTTTCATGAAGACACCTTGAGCTAATTCAGACTTTAAAGAGGTGAAAAAGGCAGCACAACATGAAAGAACGGGTGCAGAAGGGCGCCTTGCGCCCAAGAGGGCGCCCTGCGCCTGCTGGGAATCATTTTGATCAATTTTGGGCGCCCTGCGCCCCAGAACCCAACGCCCTGCACCTCGTCTCGGCCTGACACTTATTAAAACACACTTTTAACTCATTTTGGTCGTTCCCTTTCATATGTTCTCACTCCCAAACCCTAGGGGAGCCAAGAGGCAACCCTAAATCCATCTCATCTCCATCTTCCTTGAAGATTCAAGCCTTGGAAGAGACCTTGGAGCTTCAATGGATCATCCACCACCTCTCCATCCATCTAGTTCTATCTCTTCTCTCTCTTTTATGCATTTCTAGTTTTTCCATTTGGTTAGGAATGATGAGCCTTTGTTGGATTCTTGTGTAATATGACTTCTAATGCTTAATACTTGTTGTATTTGTGTTGATTGAGCAATTTCTTCCATCCTTAATGCTTTTCATTGATTGGCCATCTTTGAATTGATTCTAAGTGTGATTTCACAATTGGAAAATTGGTTGTTATGCTAGATATGAAGTTGATTGCCATATTTGTGATGATCCTAGGGATAGGACTTCATGCTTATGTGTTCCTTTGAATTCTTACACTTAATGCTTAGTTGAATTAGGAAGGCCTAAGGAATTAGGGTTCTTGGTTTAATCTAAAGGGGCTTTTGCTCAATGAATTGAGACTAGTCTGACTAAGTGAATTTGAACTTCAATTGCATGAATTTGACTTGTATTGGGATTGAGTTTGATTGCATGAGAAGAGGAAAACAAAGGGGATTCAAATCCTAGCCACTTTTATCCATTTTATTTGTGCACACCAAGTGTTTGATATTTGGTATTGTTGACACACACCAAGTGTTTGATATTTGGTCAATACAATAAAACCCAAAAATATTGTTTCTCGCTTTCTTTAATTTCATTGTTAATCAATTCAAAACACCAAAATATATTGTTTCTTGTTCAAATAGTAATAAAAATAGTAAGTTGATATTTGACACACAATCCTTGAGGACGATATCCGGTACTTAACCGATTTTATTACTTGCAACGATCCGGTACACTTGCCGTGATCAAGGATGCTTTTTTCTCTATGGACCCTTATAAGGCCCCTAGCCTAGGTGGCTTTCAACCAGTTTTCTTTAGAAGCTATTGGCATATCATCTCCAAGGACGTTTGGGAGCTAGTTGCTAAGGCCTTTCATACTGGAGTTATTGATGATTATCTCACTAAGACTTTTATTGTACCTATTCCTAAGGTGGATGATCCCAAATCTTTGAGAGACTTCAGACCTATTAGTCTTTGCAATGTCCTACTAAAGCTCATCTCGAAGATCCTTGTTAGAAGAATGAGTCCATTTTTGGATGATTTCAATTGGCCCGCTGCAAGGTAGTTATATTCCTAATAGAGGCACCACTGACAATGCTATGATTGCTCAAGAGCTTGTCCACTTTATGCATAAAAAGAAAGGGAAAGCTGGTTTTCTTATGTTCAAAATTGATTTTGAAAAAGCATATGATAGCATGGATTGGAATTTTCAGAGACTCACCCTCTCTGACTTTGGTTTTCCTCCTCACACTATTAAGCTGATTATGACTGGTGTCACATCTTCTAATTTGGCTTTGAAATGGAACAGTGAAAACCTTGAGAGCTGCTCTCCTACTAGGAGACTTTGTCAGGGGGACCCTTTGTCTCCTTATCTGTGTTTGCTCTGTATGGAGAAGCTTGCTCTTCTCATTCAATCTAAAATTGAGAATCAACAATGGTTGCCTATTAAGATCTGTGAGAATGGTCCGGCTATCTCTCATCTCTTCTTCGCAGAAGATTGTTTACTTTTCACCAGTGCAAAGTCTTCCCAAGTGCACCTTATCAAAGAGGTTCTTCATTCTCTCTGTTTAGCTTCAGGGATGAAGATCAATGTCCACAAATCTAGATTTCGTCCTTCCAAGAATGTACCTAGAGCCAAGGTCCTTAAGTTTGAAGGGATGTTGGAGTTTCAACGTACTTACAATATTGGGCGCTACTTGGGGTTCCGTCTATTGTCAGGTAGAGTGACTAACTCTTGTTTTTTCTTTCATTATTGATAAGGTTAATAGTAGATTGGAAGGTTGGAAAGGGAAGTTGCTTAGTAGAGCAGGCAGAGTCACTTTTGCAAAGTCTGTTCTTAGCTCTATGCCAATCTATACTATGCATAACCTATGGATCCCCGAAGATATTTGTGATAGCCTGGACTCAGCTTTGAAGAAGTTTATTCGGGGTGGGAAGACTTATCATTAGGTAAAGTGGACTACAACCAACAATCCAATTAGTAGAGATTGCCTTGGTTTGCGTCGATCACGGCCAGCAAATATTGCAATGCTTAGGAAACACATATGGGAGTTGATTCATAATCCAAACAAGCTGTGGGTAAAGCTGTTGTCTGCTAAATATATCCCTAACTCTCATATCCTTTTTGAATCCAATCATATTGGTGCATCTTATACTTGGCAATCCCTGATAAAAGCTGCTGATTTTTTGAAGCATGTTTATATTTACAGAGTTGGAAAAGGGAGCATATCTCTTTGGTATGAAAAGTGGTTGCATAAGGGGCAGTTATGTGATACAGTTCCTTTTGTTCAAATCCAAGATACTCAACTCTCGGTCAGTGATATCTATGTGGATGGTCATTGGAATTTTGATCTCTTATATACTCAACTTCCTTTGGATGTGAAACTAGAAATCCAAAGTATTTTTCTCAATCTGGATGTTTCAGATCTTCACATTTGGGATCCATCTGCTTCTGGCTCATACTCTACTAAGTGTGCCTATGCTTGGCTCACTCGCCCTGATGGCCCTTTCTCTTTGAACATGTCCAATACAAATTCAGACAGCTGGTCTCAGATTTGGAAGTTGAGCGTACCTGAGAATCTTAGACACTTTGTGTGGCTTATCATGCATAACAGTCTCCCAACTAATTGTTTCATGTTCCATAGGCATATAACTCAAGATGCATCTTGTCATTTACGTGGTGCTGCTGAAGAGAATATTTTACATGTTCTGCGTGATTCTTCTCGGGCTCGCTACATCTAGTTGCTGATGCATTTCAATTTAGCTTCAAACTCTGACAGTAATGATCCTTTACTTTGGTTTAAGCTTCATGCGCTTGGTGATCTTGGTACTCTTTTTATTTGCTGCTATTGGTTCCTTTTGAAGGCAAGAAATGATGAGGTATTTATTGACACAAAATGGGAAACTTGGAAGATTTTGAACAATGTTAGACAGCTAAGTAACAAATCTGCTAAGTTTTTGGGTGCTAGTCCATCTAGTCATGATCCTAGATTGGTTAACTGGTCTCCTCCCCTTGATAGTTTTGTTAAGATCAATGTAGATGGCAACTCTCTTGGTAATCCCGGGCGCAGTGGTTATGGTGGCCTGATCCGAAATCACGCAGGTGATTGGCTTATTGGCTTTTCAGGTAGTTGTGGTACTATTACTAATCTAAACGCTGAGCTTCAAGCAATTGCTAATGGCTTACAATTAGCTTGGAATGAAGGCTATTGGGCGATTGTTTGTGAATCTGACTCCACGTCTGCTCTTATGTTGATTGACCAGGGAGTTAATGATACTCATCCTTATGCTCCTATTGTTTCTTACATTAAGTCATTCTCTCATAAATCGTGGGATTTAGTGTTTGCTCACTCTCTTCGTGAAGGCAATTCTTGCGCTGATTGGTTGGCTAAATTCAGAGTAAGTATGGATTGTGGGTTTAAACTTTGGCACTTGTAATGCCCGTAATTCAATTGGCATCGAATCAGCGTCATTAAACAAATTATGATACCGCAAAACGTGGTTGGGCAAAATCGCAAGTGTACGATTTCGTCGTTAAGTAATAAAAGATCGTATCCGCAGGGATTGTGACCAATTCTTAACTATACCAACGATGTACGATTTGAACTATCGGACGAAAACGAGTAGTGTTTGAATTGTGTAATTCGTGTTCAGCAATAAGATAATGACTAACAAAGCAATTAATTTGGATATTAAGGAGAATAGAGTGACTAGGGCTCGAATCTCTTTGTCTCGCCCTTTACGCTCTTGAATCTTATTCCAATGCAAGCAATGATCACGTATTTGAAGTTCAAATCCTCTAAATTAGATTAACGAAAATTCCTTTTCTCTTAATCCCTTTAATTCAACTAATAAGCCCTAATCCCTTAGGTTCCAATTAATTAAATCAAGCATAAAGGATATGGATTCATACAAACTCATACCAAAGAGAATTATATCCCTATAACCCTATAGATATGTCAAAATATCCCAAAGCAAGTTTAAAACCTCAACTTTCCAATTGATGTCAAACCCTAGTTCAACCCCATGGTGATCAAGCATAGAATCGCATTAAGAAAAGAGATAATTGATCAAATGACATACATCAAACTTGCATTGAAAATTCTGAATTCAATTACATAAAAGGATCCACAAAGTTCATCTTACCCTAGTACAAAGGAATTAGTTCCTCATGGAAGAGAAGGAACCAAGCAATTGAGATATAGAAACAGCAAAAGACTCCATTGATTCCTCAACTTTGCCTAGGATCACTTGTTCTTGATTCAAACTCACAAGATGCCAACAAGAGGTTTTTTTTCTCCCTAGGTCAATGTTTCCTCTATCTATATATAGTTCTGGACCAAAAGGGTTGAAAAACATCCCAAAATTAAGTCAAAACGCACAAAAATAAGTTTGGTCGAGTCGCAGCACGGTCGTGGAGCCTGGCACGGCCTGGCCGTGCTGCTTTTAAAGCACAGAATAGCAGATGCGCAGCCCGACACGGGCGTGGTGGAGAACACGGCCAAGCCGTGTTGTTTACTGAAAGCAGAGGCACGGCCGTGTTGGATAACACGGCCTGGCCGTGTTATTCACTGTTTTCTGAATCTTGAGTTTCTTCACATCCACCAAGGCACGGCCGTGGCATAGGGCACGGGCAGGCCGTGTTTTCCTCTGATCTTGCCATATTTTGTTATTTTGGCCTCCGAGTTGGTTGCAACATCCGTCTAAGTGATCTAGCTCCGCTTTCCTAGGCCAATAACCTTCTTTTCTGCACAATTGAACTCAAACCAAGTGCATTATCTAAATCAAGCAAAAATGCATGAGAACTATGGGTAAAAACCACTAAAATGACTACTATGCAATGCAAAACTAACAATAAACCATATGCTATAATGAACGCATCAAATTACCCCAAGCTTAGAATCTTGCTTGTCCTCAAGCAATTGCAGTGACCAACGAGAAGCATAGAATTAAGAGATGCAACAAATAAAGAACCCGAGATAATAGCACATTCAAGCAATAGGCTAAAGGCTAGAACAGACAATAGGGACAACCAAAATCAAGTCCAATTAGAGAATCAGGCGCTCTGGAATTTCGTCTCTCACTGATAGGGCACTCTCCTCCCAACTCTCCAAGTGTTTAAAGGTTATGACAAATCGCTTAAATCCATCCATGAAAGTGTTCTACCATAAGCTTGACTATTAACCAAATCTCAGCATACAATTCATAAAAACACACAAGAATCAAAAGGTCTTTGCAAGGTTGTAACGTGGCCGTGGTATTTTTTCTTGTACGGGTGGATAAAAACCAGAAAGGGGAAACACAAGGGCTAAAATAAAAAACAACCCTTTTAAAGCAGCATAAGCGGAACAATTCATTCTCCTTTTTGTTTTCAACACCTTTTTATTTTGCTCCTCTTCTGTTATTTTATTTTATATATATTTTTTTTGTTTCCTCCCCCATTTGAGATTTTTGCAATTACTGGGGAGGAATTGAATAACAGCAGAGGTCCCAAATTTCAAGCACTGCATAATTTACACAAGATTCACAACTAATTGCTCCCTTACACATACTTTAAAAGGTACTGTAACATTTAGCAATCACCTGGGTACCAAGAAAATTAATTTTATTTCAGGCTCAAAAGGGGCAACTAGAGGAAGTTTTCATTCAACAAACAGAGGCTTGAAACATGCCTAAATTGCCTAAATCATATTCAAGTGTGTTGACAAAAATTTTCAAGTTTTGAAATGATTTCAAGTCAAGTTCTAGAGAGCACAATCAGGATGGACACACTCATACAAGGAGAATGGGGCATATAAACATGATGAAGTGAAAGCCCCAATATTAAGCTCAAGTCTCATATTTAGAAGTTAAAACCAGTGAGAAACATCAAATCAGAGTGTCACATGCTAATTCTCAACTTATCCAAAGATTATCCCTATATACATTAAGAATACTGCCTTGAAGCCTATCACAAGAGAAAATAGTTGAGTTCCAAATCATTGCAATCTCAAATTTCAAAAATATTGTAGCACACATGCCAAAGCACAAGAGGATAGTATAACAATTTGGGGGATAAAATGGTGCGCACAAAACAATAATTAACACAAAGATGCAAACACTAAAATGAAATGCAAAAATTTAAAATGCCCTACCCCAAGCTTAAGAATTTACATTGTCCCCAATGTAAACAATTAAACTGAGATAGGGATGAGGAGGAAAGAACTCACCGAAAAACTTGGGTTGCCTCCCAAGAAGCGCTTCTTTAACGTCACTAGCTTGACGCTTGAAGGAGTCGATCAAGGCTCCTTAAAGGAGGAAAAGAAGATTGAAGCACCACCTTCCTTGGGAAGATGCACACCCATAGCCCTGAGTGCTTGCATAGAAATCATTTCCCTTTTTGGCATTGGTCTCCTTTTTCTCCTCTTGAATTTATGTGGGTGGACTTTGTCATCCCTCGCCTGTTTGGTGCGCTTTTCATAAGAATGAGTAGGTTCTACATGTGCCTTCTTTGAAATTTTGCAATTTGGGAATTGTTTCCCATGGCCCATATGCAGACCACTCTTTCCTTTTCTTCCTTTTTCCTGCACTAAATTTTTTTTCATCCCATCATCCAACTCTTTAGACATCTCCTCAATAGAATTCATTGTCACCTTTTCTAAGGGTTTAGAAGGTCGGTCTTGATCAAGATTCTTTCCAACCGGCTGCCCAACTACATCAATTCTAGAGCACTTTTCGGTGTCATCGGGATGCCTCATAGCCTCAAACACATTGAAAGTCTCTTTCTCATCTTGGAACCTCAAAATTAATTTACCTTGTTGGACATCAATCAAGGCTCTTCCTGTAGCTAGGAAAGGTCTTCCAAGAAGAAGAGGGACCTCCTTGTCTTCCACCATGTCAAGGATCACAAAATCTGTCGGAAAAAGGAATTTGCCATCCCTTACTAATACATCTTCCATAACTCCATAAGGGTATTTGATTGACCTATCTCGCCATTTGCAGTGTCATTTTTGTAGGCGTGCCTTCACCCCCTCCCGCCCTCTTCAACATAGATAACGGCATCAAATTGATGCTCGCTCCCAAATCACAAAGGGCTTTGTCAAAATTTAAATTCCCAATAGTGCATGGAATTGTGAAGCTTCCAGGATCTTTCATCTTTGGAGGGAGCTTTCTTTGAATGATGGCACTACACTCTTCTGTCAAAGCTACCGTCTCATCTTCTTTGAATTTCTTCTTTTTAGTTAACAATTCCTTCATGAATTTGGCATATAAAGGCATTTGCTCAAGAGCTTCTGCGAAAGGAATGTTGATCTGGAGGCGCTTGAAGACATCCATGAACTTAGAGAATTGTTCATCCTTCTCCTTTTTCTTGCTCACAAGAGGATATGGCAGTTTCTTATATGGAGGAACAACTCTGGGCTTCTCTTGTACTTGTCGTTGGTCAGTAACAACTTTGTCTTCCTCAAATTTTCTTTTTTTTTCTTTTTCAATATTTTTCCTACTCTCATTTTCAACTCCACCTTTTTCTTTTTCAACTTCTTTTTCTACTTCAGACAACAACTTTCCACTTCTCAAAAAAACAGCATTACAATTTTCATTCTTAGGGTTGTCAACTGTGCTAGCAGAAAACTTACTTTTGGATTGCTCTGCTAATTGCTTTGAGAGTTGCCCAATTTGGTTCTCCAAATTTTTGATAGAAGCCTCCTGGTTTTTGAAATGAGACTCATGATTCTGGAAGTTGGATTGAGTCATCTTCATAAACTGAGTCAAAGCTTCTTCTAATTGACTTGGCTTCTCTTGCTTTTGCGGTTGTGGAGGGTTGCTGGATGATGGGTTATCTTGTTGCTTCCAAGAGAAGTTGGGATGATTCTTCCACCCTGGATTATAGGTGTTAGAATACGGATTCCCTCCTTGTCTTTGAAGGTTACCCATGTAATTAGCTTGCTCCTTGGAGTCTCCTAATGTATCACACCCTCCATTCTCATGAGGCCCTTGACAAAAGTCACATCTCAAGTTTTGATTTACCTGGTTCACTTGAGCAGAGGAAGAGGCTCCCACTTTCAGTGCCTTCAACTCCTTTGTGATAGCCTCCAATTGTTGAGAGACTAACTTATTTTGAGCCAAGAGTGCATCTTACGTTTCTAGCTCAGGGACTCCTCTTTTTGCCAGTGTACCTCTATCATTCTGACACAACTGCTCATTGGAAGCCATTTGCTCCACTAAGGTTCTTGCTTTTGCAGCTGTCTTGTTGTTGATTGTACCTCCAGCTGAGGCATCCAACATCATTCTGGTGTTCGGTCTCAAACCATTACAGAACATTTGCATTTGGTTGAAATCATCATATCCATGGCCTGGGCACCTCTTCAGAAGGAGCTTGAATCTCTCCCATGCCTCATACAAGTTCTCACTTTGGTTCTGTTGGAAGCCATGAATCTCACCTCTTCTTTTGATGAATTTGGAGGGTGGAAAAAATTTTGTCATGAATTTCTCCTCCAAATCGTCCCAAGTTGCAATGCTTCCTGTAGGCAAGGTGTCAAGCCAATCTCTTGCTCGTTCCCGCAGGGTCCAAGGGAAAAGCCTCAATTTCTTGCTTCCCTCAGTCACTCCAACCAGCCCAAAGGTGTCACAGATTTCGTAGAAACTCACCAGGTGCTGATTTGGATCCTCAATCTCATTCCCCGCGAATTGGCTTTGCTTGAGAGTGTTCAACAATGCCGGCTTGATCTCAAAATTAGCATTTGCCTCAACCTGTTGGTAGGTATTGACAGCCCTTGCATGGTTGTTCCGTCTCCCAAAATCACCCAAAGTGCGTGGTTGGTCCCCCATCACTTCTTAAGTTGGGACTTGAGAAGTAGATGCAGAGGATTGTTTTTGTCGTTGCTTTGCTTCCTTAGCCTTCTTCCTTAATGCCTTCGCTGTTTTTTCGATCTCCGAGTCAAACAGCAGTTCACCTGTTTGTTTACCTCGCATGCACAAAACTAAATGGAAAGATCAGTAGCAAAGCAACAGTTAATGTAATAAATTTTAAATTTTTTTTTTGAAAATAAATAAAAGAAATAGTTCAAAAAGGTACTCGTTTGCCTTGTTAAAAATTAATTCAACAATCCCCGGCAACGGCGTCAAAAACTTGGTTGGGCAAAATCGCAAGTGTACGATTTCGTCGTTAAGTAATAAAAGATCGTATCCGCAGGGATTGTGACCAATTCTTAACTATACCAACGATGTACTATTTGAACTATCGGATGAAAACGAGTAGTGTTTGAATTGTGTAATTCGTGTTCAGCAATAAGATAATGACTAACAAAACAATTAATTTGGATATTAAGGAGAATAGAGTGACTAGGGCTCGATTCCCTTTGTCTCACCCTTTACGCTCTTGAATCCTATTCCAATGCAAGCAATGGTTACGTATTTGAAGTTCAAATCCTCTAAATTAGATTAACGAAAATTCCTTTTCTCTTAATCCCTTTAATTCAACTAATAAGCCCTAATCCCTTAGGTTCCAATTAATTAAATCAAGCATAAAGGATATGGATTCATACAAACTCATATCAAAGAGAATTATATCCCTATAACCCTATAGATATGTCAAAATATCCCAAAGCAAGTTTAAAACCTCAACTTTCCAATTGATGTCAAACCCTAGTTTAACCCCATGGTGATCAAGCATAGAATCGCATTAAGAAAAGAGATAATTGATCAAATGACATACATCAAACTTGCATTGAAAATTCTGAGTTCAATTACATAAAAGGATCCACAAAGTTCATCTTACCCTAGTACAAAGGAATTAGTTCCTCATGGAAGAGAAGGAACCAAGCAATTGAGATATAGAAACAGCAAAAGACTCCATTGATTCCTCAACTTTGCCTAGGATCACTTGTTCTTGATTCAAACTCACAAGATGCCAACAAGAGGTTTTTTTTCTCCCTAGGTCAATGTTTCCTCTATCTATATATAGTTCTGGACCAAAAGGGTTGAAAAACATCCCAAAATTAAGTCAAAACGCACAAAAATAAAAATCGCCGAAGTCGCGAAAGACGGGAGTGGCACTACGGCCTGGCCGTCGCTTTAAAGCAATGTAACGGCAGATGCGCAAGATCGACACCCAAGGCAGTGGAGAACACGGCCAAGCCGTGTTGTTTATCGAAAGCGAGGCACGGTGCAGTTGGATAACACGGCCTGGCCGTGTTATTCACTGTTTTCTGAATCTTGAGTTTCTTCACATCCACCAAGGCACGGCCGTGGCATAGGGCACGGCCAGGCCGTGTTTTCCTCTGATCTTGCCATATTTTGTTATTTTGGCCTCTGAGTTGGTTGCAACATCCGTCTAAGTGATCTAGCTCCGCTTTCCTAGGCCAATAACCTTCTTTTCTGCACAAATGAACTCAAACCAAGTGCATTATCTAAATCAAGCAAAAATGCATGAGAACTATGGGTAAAAACCACTAAAATGACTACTATGCAATGCAAAACTAACAATAAACCATATGCTATAATGAACGCATCAAAACACGAATAAATTAAAACTTGATAACAACAAGTCGATAATTCATAGTGAGTCACATATCCATGCGAATACAACCCAATAAAAGTGTGTTTCAAAATAACACATTACATAAGTCTTAAGTACTTAATTTACATCAAGGTTTGTCAACCTTCAAAATAATAATACTAAAACAAAAGATAAGAAATCAGCTCCTAATTATAACTCCTCAATGCTTCCTCATTCACCATGGACCTATTTGTCTAAAAATAATAAATAGAAAAGAATGAGATTAAAAATCCCAGTGAGTCCTTCACGGACCCCTCACCATCACTCGACTTAAATCAATATGATATCATAGGTTGATCATAAAAAAATTGCTTACAATGCAAACATAATTCTTAAAGAATCCATAGATGTACCCACTTGGCTCAATTGAAATTGAGTTAAGATCCATAAAGTTTGGACAACCAAGAGGATTCCCGCAGCCGAACCTTATAACGAATCCGGGCTGACGGGCTTGCTGTCGAACCTTATAACATATACGAACCAACAAACATCCCAAACATAAACAAATCTCAAGCAATCAAACATACAACCATTCAATTGTATCAAATATAAAGCAAATCAATTTATTTGATATTGCGTCGTAACTAGGGTTGAAACCCTATTAATCAAAGACCAAAATCATAAGTCAAATCTTAATTCTCTAAGATTTAGAACCCCAAAAGTCAAGAGTCTTTAGCCCTCGGCTTGGGCACGCTTCGCGCGTTTTTGCATCTTTTGCCTCGGTTTTGGCGCGCGTGATGCGCGCACCACTGTAGAAATTTACTTTTTTTTTTGTTTTCACACATTCAACCTCAATGTCTCTCAATCCAAGCCAAGATCAAATCAAATAAGGACTCAACATCAAGGTTCAAGCCCATTTAATTGAAGAACCAAGCATATAGTATGAAAATCACATTCACATACATGGTTCAAAGGTTATCAAAAACATCAAACTTATGAACAATAAAAAATACCCAAACCCATTTCATGGTTCTCTACAATCCAATCTTAGAGATCCAGAAAACAACAAAATTAAAGGGGAAGGAGAATCCTAATGTGGGACTTATGGGTGCCCAACACCTAAAGAGAAGAAAGACTCACCTAATGCCCAAGAAATTGAGCTTGTAAGTAGAAAACCTTTGGTCCTCACTCCTCTTCTCCTTCAACATGTTTTCCCCCTTTTTCTCAAATTAGGGTTATTCAAATCTTCACCCCAAAGCCACAAACTTAGCTCCAATGCTCTTATTTAAGACAAGATTGAAGGAATCTTCAAGCTTTCCTCTCCTTTCTTCCCAAAACTCTTGAACCCTAGCTTCCCATTTTGTCTCCATTCTTCTTCTTTTCTTCTTTTCCTCAGGAGCAAATGGAGAGAGAGAGAGAGAGAATTGAGAGGGCTGGAGGGCGAGAGTGAGAGGGAAAGAAGTGAGGAAAATATGTATGGCCCAATTTGTCCTTGTTTCCTAATGTTAGTTTACAACAATGCCCTTATTTTTACTCTAATTTTTCATAATGCCCTTTGTTATTGACACCCCTTCTATTTAATTATAACACCTAATTTAATTACCCCACTTCAATTTAAAGCATAGTAAAGCCTAAATTAATTTAGCTAAATAATTGAATTAGGCAGGATGTTACATCACTCTTGTCCTCCTGCTGTCTCTACCTTCCTGTTAGCTGATGCTATGGGGATAGAGCATATCAGGACGTAGTTTTTTTTGTTATTTTCCCGTTGTTTTTCTTTTCCTTTTGATAAAAAAAAGGAGGTGAATGACACTTAGTTAACAAGGTTGATATTAGTTATTAATATAATGTTGGAAGTGGTTAATGGATACAAGTGAAACTTAGTGATGAATCTTAAATTGTAGATATTTTTATTTAAGTTTTTGTTAATTTTCTTATTTTATTTTATTATTTTAATTAATATTTTTATAGGATTGGTTTTATTTTACTTTAATTTTATAGAATTAGTTTTATTTTATTTTGTTTTGTTTTTAGTAGGAATGTTAACCGTTTTGAGTTAGCTTTGTTTTTTTTTGTTTTGCTAGTTTTATTTATTTTATTTTGTTTTGTTTTAAATTAATACTAGCTTTGCTAACCCTTTTGGTTTTTCCTTTCTTTCAGGAGGTAGCAAATAAATAAGCATGGACATGCGTTTCAATTGATTAATTAAAGCATGATAATTTGACTAATAAACGGGGACCAATTTCTTTCATAAAAGAGGAGACACACGATCATGCCGGAGAATAGAAAAATAAAAAAGGACACGGTTCATTTGGGGGAGATAGGAGAGTTAAAGAGAAAGAGAGGAGGAGGAAGAGTCTAAGTGAGCTGTTGCTGGTGAAATTGTCTGTATGATTCATTCTATTATTGGGTTTTGATCTGAATTTTATGGGTTTATTTGAATTTAAGGGTTTGTTCTTGAAATTCTTGTTTATTTACGGCTTAAATTCACAATTGGGAAATTGGGATTTATGTTGCCGTTGAGAACGAACAATTTGTGTGTCATCTTAGGAATATTGACACAATTGAATTAGCGTTATTGAGTGGTTGCGTTCTTAATGCTCTTGTTAGATCGTTAATTTTCAAGGAATTGAATTTTTAATGTTTAACAGGAAGAATTATCAACCTAAGAAATTATGGGGTAAATATAAAAACTCAGCTTCTTGATTTAGATGAACCTTTCATATTAAAATCCAGTGTAAGAGACCACTAGGAAATACAATAAAATTGATCCTCTACCAATTTATCTCTGATTATTTAGAACCAAGTTTCTATTTTCCTGTTTTTATTTGTCTAAAAAATATAAAAATATCTTTTTTGCTATTTTTAGTCTTGAAGGTTAGCGTTACTTACAAATCACTTGAGTTTTCTGTTGCTGAAACGAAATTAAATTAGTAAGCCAGTAATTAACAATACAATCCCTGTGGATGATAATTTTTGTACTACAGTAGCGATTTGGTATACTTGCAAAAGTGCTCATCATTTGACATCAGAGCAGCCCAAACTGCATTAACCACTTTGGTAATAATTTGTGAAAGATGATAAAAATAAAAAATAGCAAAAGAAAATAAAATTATTTGTACATATAGTCTGTACCGTTCGTACATACAGTGTCGTCTTGTGTTCAAATATGATTTACTACACTGAATAAGGATTCATAAAAACAGTTACCCCAATTGCCAAATCTAATCTTCCTTATCACACTGTATTTTTTTTTTTTTTTGAGGAGTCCTGATCACGCTGTTAAACCTGTGAAAATTGCACCACAAGACAAAGATGCAAACTAGCTTGAGGGTGCTAAGAAATATGAACTTTATCTGTAATTCATTTTCATCCTAATATACTCCCCGGTCCATATTATAAGAGATAAATATGTCTAATTTTTGAGTCCAAAATATAAGAAACAAATATCAATTTTTACATACATTAAATGCTCATTTTCAATTATACCCTTATTTAAGTTAATAGAATTTGTGTGAATTAAGTGTCATTAATTATCAGCCACTATTTATGAATGAGGTATATTTGGAAAAAAGTAAAATTTTTAGGAGTATTAATTAGAATTAGCTAATTTCAAAGCATTTTTTTGGTTTGTATAAATTACTCCATCCGTCTCATTTTAATAGTCTCTTTTGCTTTTACACGATTCTTAACGAAATAATTATATTTACTTATTTCAATAATAAAATGACACTATTAGACTAAAATACCCCTAATTAAATTGGATAGCTGTAATTACTCACCAACAACTCATTAATAGAAGTTAGTTAAGATAAATGGTATATTTGAAAAGCAAGTAATTAATACTTCTTGATTTTCTAAAGGGACAAGTAATTTGAGACAATGAAATATTCTAAACAGGACAAGTAAAATGAGACGGAGGGAGTAAGATTTTATCTCTTATAATATCGATCGGAGGGAGTATAACATTGATGACTAATCACGAAATTAATAGTGCGGTTATTACCATGATCATCTTTATTTTAGTAACATGACACGAATACTTTCTTCTCAAAAGGACCTGCCTTTTGGGTATTATGCCCTTTGTGCTTTACAAATACTATGTTATGGCCCAAATATATTATAGTAATGTCTAAATATTAGGCCTAAATACCATGGGCTACCTTGAGTGAGAGAAAGTCTTTGGAATAATGATGAGTCATTGTACTAGGTGTTAGAATGGATACCACTATATATGTAACCAAGAAATCAAGAGAATGACACAACAAGAATATGGATGAAAATGTTTAGTGTTTAGTTTTAGCAATTTAGTATTTCTCTTTCTTTCCTTTAGTTAGCTGTTACAATTTCTAGATCCTTTTATTGGTGCTTTCATTGGCTTACTCAACCCCTTTCCATGGCCTATCCTTCATTTTATTCCTCCTTCACTCCTCCATTTTATTCCACCATTCCACCTCCATCACCTAATCCATATGGTTATGGATATTCAAGTTACTACAACCATGAACAACAACCTCCTCTCCAGCACGACCTCTTCGCTTTTGCCGCTGAAGTTTTGTCCCTTCAGACCGCACTGCCTTCCTTCCACCACCAACCAGGAGTCATCAATTTCACTCATCTGTGTTCACCTAGTCCTCACCTCCATTACCAAGACCTGATCCCTTCACCAAACCCAGTCCTCTCGCATTTTGCTGCTGAAAATTCCTCACTCAAGTCCAACCTCACACCTCCTGGCTTCTCTCACACCAGCACCCCCTTTCCACAGATTTCTCAGATTTCCCATCACCAACAACCGATCCCCAATACCTTGCCATTCTAGCACAACTCCTCCCACCCGCAACCCACATTCATAAATTCCACTAACCCCTATCATCACCGCCTTTACCAACATGACCAGAACCCAATTCATCACCCAGAGCTATCTCGCAACACTGATTCTAAGTCATTGTTCTCCTCTCCAACACTGACGGATGACATAGAAACAGAGAAATCCAAAGAGCTCGCAACCTATGGGAGCATCGTCTCCGCCACCGCTAATGGGAGATCACAGGAGATCACTGCCGCCAAAGAGAAGGGTCTAGAAGCAAAACCTCACCAAGATCCTCCATCAAATATTCGGGTGACTCCACAGATCACTTCCTTCACCAGAACTCTGCCATCACTCCCATCGCCTTTGGACGATGTCCCCACCGTCAGGTTCTCTGGTTCGACGAACCGCTTTGATTTCGCCTTTCTCGCATCAGATCAGATCTGTTCTGCCTTCATCGCACCAGATCCACTCTGTTCTATCTTCAATGCACCAGATCGAGTTCATTTTTCTTGCTCTACAAATTTTGTTTCAAAACACAATTTGTCTTCGTCGGCAACGAATCTTAAGCGCGTCGTCGCCATTTTTGTCTTCGAAACAGAGAACACGATGGCAAAGATGAATGGGAACACCATTTTTGTGTCCGACCCTGGTGGAGGTTGTGATTCTGGAGGTGCTCTGTGAAACACCTCGTCCTTCGAATGGCAGCGCGAACATTCGCCATTGTCAGTGAAGCACTTCGCGAGTAACCAAGACTTCAAGACCTTCTTCTTCTTCTTCTCAATGGTGTCACCGCGGTGACTACACCATCTACGTGGCTACTCTGTGCGGTTTCAGAGTTTGGGACCACGGTTTAGGGTTGCCCACACTGGAAATGGGTTTACTGACTTGGGCCTGGTTATTTTTTTTGGGGCCACTGCATTGCTTTTTATCCTTCAGGGTCTTTATTAACTTAGTGAATATTCCAATGCTCCACGCTATAGTACCTCATGGACAACACTTCATAGTTGATATATCTTGTCGGGCTGAACAATATTATTTTGGGTTTGAACTTCAATACACCTTGAGGACAATGTGTTTTTGCAAGACCAATGAAATGTTATGACCCAAATATATTATAGTAAAATCCAAATATTAGGCCCAAATATCATGAGCTACCTTGAGTGAGAGGAAGTCTCTAGAATAATGATGAGTCACTGTACTAGTTGTTAGAATGGATACCACTATATATGTAACCAAGAAATCAAGAGAATGACACAACAAGAATATGAATGAAAATGCTTAGTGTTTAGTTTTAGCAATTTGGCAATTTAGTATTTTTCTTTCTTTCATTTAGTTAGATGTTACAATTTCTAGATCCTTTCATATTAACACTGTGCAAATATGCCAATTGGGCACCAAAGACTCCTCAAGAGAAAAAAAAAAAAAAGCAAATGATTACTTACTCCATTCCAAAACATTTGATGTTTAAGGTTATGACACACCCATTAAAAAATTATTAAATAGTATATACTTAGACCAAAATATCCGTATTTAATTATGCCTAGAAATTATGTAATGTGATTATTCTCATTGATGAGTGGTTAACTATTGGTTTGGTAACTACAATAATCTCGTAATAAGCACATAGTATAAATTGTAATCAATGGTATGTTTGAAAAAAATATATTAATTTAGTTTTAGATTTATAAAATATCAAAAAATTTAGAACAAAACTAAAATATCAAATGTTTTAGAATGGCGGGAGTAGGATGATACAATAAAGGCAACATAAACTTTAAGACGAGGAAAATTTGGTAACAGCTATGATTTCGAATAATTCGCACTCAATGCACCTTGAAGATCGCAGTTAAACTCTTTAATTTTATGGCCACTTTCTTACCGTCCAAAACCATAATAATCATGTCCATTTTGAACAAGATTGACTCATTGATCTTGTTCCAGAAACCCAACATACGAAATCTTCATTATGTATAAGTGTAATGATGAAATGGATTAGTTTATTAATTTATAAAAGTGCTAGTACATATTATCTGGAGCTTTTCCTCTTGCAAAAAGGAAAGGTAGCTTTGCTTACTTGCCATTATTTACACATCCAGTATATCGTTGTATCCTACTACTTGTTTAACATAAAAGGTTTAATTTTATATTTTAAATTTTGGTAAATGAAAATAATAATTAGTTACAAAAAATTTAATCTAATAAGTAATCTACGTTATTTTTTTTTTCAATTTTATTTATCAAAGTCATACATTTTATCGAGGAGTGTAATAACATTTTTTTTTTCAATTTTATTTATCAAAGTCATACATTTTATCGAGGAGTGTAATAACATTTTTTTTTTCAATTTTATTCATCAAAGTCATAAATTGCCAA
Source organism: Calophaca sinica (assembly GCA_037113605.1). Taxonomy (NCBI): domain Eukaryota; kingdom Viridiplantae; phylum Streptophyta; class Magnoliopsida; order Fabales; family Fabaceae; genus Calophaca; species Calophaca sinica. The sequence continues at coordinate 77,656,557 of CM073734.1, forward strand.
CGTAGCTTGCTAACCTGCTGGCTTTCGCACACACTACGACTTGGTTCGATTAGCGCATTACACGTTGGTGATACGTAAATTCTACCGTAAATCTGAATCGGTTTTTTCCTCGATCCTCGCTTGAATAACCTCCCGATCTAAACTTTTCCATTATAAAAAAAAATTAAGTCATAAATTTTATCGAATCATCTGGAACATTTTAACCCTTTAATTTGTACAATCATCTATGCTATGCTAGAAAAGAAGATTATGATGTTGTGTATGCCAAGATATCAGAAAAAGGATACCACTATCCCAATCTCATAAACGATCGTATTCTACAACTGCAACTACAGCTCTTAATTACACCTGATATATATTCGTAGTTTGTACCAACTAATTTCGCTAATCCCGTCTTTCACGATCTACCGTTATTCTATATGCACAGAAATTACAATGATGTTAAAAACATAACTAACTCTTACACGTGCAATGAAGCACTCGCACGTGCGTTAGAATTCCGTCAGAGAAACATTTCTCCTAAACTTGCTAGACGGCGACGGCAACGGCGACGGCGGCAACGACGGTGGCGATTTCAATCTCTGGAAGTAATCCCTAATGTTCACGCCACCACTTCCATTGGAAAACGTCTCCGGCGATAAATCCCCGGCTCCGTCATCTCTGGACGGAATGAATGGCGGCCGCACAACCTCCGTCAACAAGTCCCAGTGAACCCCTCTGAAAAACCCGTGCTCCTTTATCTCCTCCGCGCCTCGCGCATAACCCAATCTTTTTGTAGGGTCCTTTTCCAACAACCTCTCGATCAGGTCCGTTAACTCCGACCTTTTTCCAACGAACTCCGGCGGTTTCATCAGCACGTTCCGGAACGTTTCCTTCCGGTTCTTCCCCTTGAACGGCGTCGTGCCGTAGAGCATTTCGTACGTTAGTATCCCAAGGGCCCACCAGTCAACGGCAAATTCGTGTCCAGCGCCGCGTACGACCTCCGGCGAGACGTACTCCTCGGTACCGACAAACGAGTTGGAACGTTCGCCATTGGAGAAACTCGGCTTCCGTCGACTCACCGGGCTGACTCGGGCTGACTTTGCCTTCTTCAAACCACTCTTCCGGTGATGATGAGAGGTATCTGGCGGAAGGAGGGGAATCCAGCGGGAGAAGTTCCGTCGATGTTTCTGGCGAGGTTCTGGAAGCTTCGAATCTGGCAAAGGCAATGTAGAAACAACGGTTTTGACGGTTTTGGGGTTGAGCCTACGAGAGAGGTCAAAATCGGTGAGGGTGACGTGGCCGGAACGTTGGATGAGGACATTTTCGGGTTTTAAGTCGCGGTAGGCGATGCCCATGGAATGAAGGTGGTCGAGAGCACAGAGGATTTCTGCGAGGTAGAAACGGATGACGGAGGGGGAGAAGACGCGGTCGGTTTGGCGGTAACGGAGGACGTTGAGGTCGCCGCCGGGACAGTAAGGGAGGGCCCACGAGAGAAACTGTGGGGACTCGAATGTGCCTAGAATGGAAGGGAGGAAAGGGTGGGAGAGGGTGGAGAGGACTTGGATTTCCCAGCGGGCGCGGCGCTCGGCGTCCAGCTTGGCGTGGACGGAGGTTTTATCGACAACCTTGAGGGCGAAAGGGGTGGTAGTGGTTATTGTTGGGTCGTGGACAAGAAAGACGGTGCCCATGGCACCTTTGCCTAGGACTTTGAGTGCTCTGAGGTTTTCGAGGTCCAGCTCCAATGATGGTGGAGCTGGCGTTGCTGATTCCATTTTAATTTTAATGGAATGAGAGGAGAGAATGAAGCTGGAAGGATTAGGAAGAAACATGGTTTTGTTGGTTGAGACATGGTTTTTATAGCCTGATATTTCTGTTTTGGGTTTTACTTTTTTTTTTTAATAATGTTTTCGTGTTTTCTGTGCGTTTAGTTTAGGCTTTTTACTTACATCTTATCTGCTTTCATTTCTTAACTACATAAGCATTGTCCTTGAAATTTGTTATGATCGAAAATAGTTTGTTTTAATTCTTTACTGTTCGTTTATACAATGATTTTGTGTGCAAACCTCTTCTTCTGATAATATGTTTTGGAAGACCGAGACTCAATTTTGTTTTTGGTTACGCACGGAATTGGTGCAATTGAGGAGACGGAATCGCTTTAGGAATTTTTAATAAATACTAAAGGGGTATAGTATTCTTTTAGGGTGGCATGGCATCTAAGTTTCACAACTCATTCTTTATTTTCTCGTAATATTTCACCATCAAAATCAATTTTTATTTTGTTTTGTGTTAAATATGCGTGAAAACAGAGTGTATACGTTACTTATTTATTTTGTATATAGGACTAAATAGAGCATAGACTCTCCATTTCTTAAAAATAAAAAAAAATGAAAATTTTATTACTATAGTTTTGAGTATATGAAGACACATGAATGGATAATATTTATTGCGCTTTTTATGAGTCTTTATTCACCTAAAACTACTAGATACGTTGACTAGATCTCAAACATAGTCCTCTAATTAAGAAAAAAGCAGTGCTATATAACACAAGGACATTAGATCACGCATGTCAAGAAAGCGAAATATTACGCCTATGCGCTGCGCCTAATTTAATTAGGATTTGTTTTTTTACCAGCTTTAAGGGTTTTTTTAAAAAAGATATAAAATATATAAAAATATCTGATATCACTGTTACTCTATAATACTCAAACTAGTCCCGACAAAAATCACGGTGACCAATTTTGTTTTTAAAAAATGAAAAAAATCAATTTAGTCTTTAAGAATATCAAATATAGGTCATTTTTAGGATAATTTTCAGGGACATCTTAGTCTATGTCAATGACTAATTTGATCAACATTTGAGATTCTTAACGATCAAATTGGTGTTTTTCATTTCTTAGGAACTAAATTGGTATCTGTCATTTTTGTCATGGACCAATTTTGATACTCTTTTTAAAAAAAAAGAGTAAATATCCAAATTGACCTTAATAAAAATTACGGAGACCAATTTAGTCCCTGAGAAATAACAAATACCAATTTGTTTATTTAAGAATCTCAATTGTGAGTCAAATTAGTATCTAATATGGACTAAAGTTGTCCCTAAAAATTATCTTAAAAAAGACTAATTTGACCCACGTTTTAGTTTTTAAGGATAAAACTAATATTTTTTATTTATCAAAGACTAAATTGGTTTCCGTAATTTTATCGGAGGCCAATATTGTATTTACTCTAAAAAATTAGAGAGATTAAGAAAGAGAAATGGGCCGGAGAGAGAGAGCACCGAAGTTACATTGCTTCTAAATTACATAGACAGCCACGTCTTCGTGTGGTTTATCACGAAACTTGATTTGTGACATTTAGCATTATTCTTTAGAAAAATGGACCTCTTAAGAAAAATGGTCCCTGGAGAGTTTGTGTGGCCTTTAGAGATCTTAATACAGCAACTCTCAAGGAAGAATACCTTATGCCCGTGGCTTAAATGTTGGTATATTCAACACCAGGAAATGAAAATTTAAGCCTATTGGATAGTTATTCTGGTTCCAACAAGATTTTCATTGCTGAAGATGTCTCGAAGACAACCTTCAAATGTCCTAGGGAATGTTGGTGCTAGCTACCTACTAGAGGGCCATGAATGAGTTTGAAGGGAAATTACAGAGATGGCTTTAAAGACAGTTATCAGCAATTGTTATGTAGAGCGGTTTCCAAAATGGTTTAGACTTTAATATTGACTACTCCCTTTTCATTGATGTACTTGTTTCCAGCCGCTAGGGTTAGGAGGCATATATGTTTTTTACTCTATAAATAGAAGTTCATTTGATGTAATAGGGTTGAATTTTCAATTTCTCATGTCCTAAAAGGCCTACAAGTCCTTAAAGTGGCAAACGACTATTTAAGAATTTCTGAGCAATGTAATGAAGATTTTCTTCTACTTCTTTCCTAAAACTTTCTACAGTTTTCTTCCCTTACTTTTGTTCTTCCTTTGGATTTCCACTTATCATCTTTTCTACTTCTAGCTGCTTCTCTTTATTTTTGGAAATTATTCTTTCTTCTTCTTATTCTCACTCTAAAGCTTCCTTCTCCTTTTACCTCAACTCTATGCTTTCTTTCTTTCTCAACCTTTACTTAAAAACACATTTTTGTTTATTTTGATTCATAGGTATTTTGTTCGTTTAATTGTGGGGTTTCCAATTTTATTTGTTTTTTATATTTCCTTGTGTTCGGTTGTCTAACTGATCACAACTGTTATTTTTGCTTATTGTTTAAAGTTTCATAAATATGTGTTAGGTGTAATCCTGAACCAAGTGAGCCAATGGTGGGAAGGCGTTTGACCATGAACAAGTTGTTACAATTTTTCTAATAAATTCTTGTGGGTTAAAATCAATCATGGTTTTTAGTTTGCCGAAAACGGACTAATATTATGATTCATTTGATGATGTTTAGTCCGACTAGTTAAGTGATCAATTGGTAATGATCTATGTGGGAGCAGCGTAGGCCTTACCACTTGGCCCATTATAAGAGGTGCCTATGATTAATATATAGTAAGACTGGGTCCCATTTGCCATTATATTATTCAGTTGCTTATTCTACAGTTTGTCCCATTGAGAACCGAGATTCCGGAGCATGTGAAGAGAAAAAAGAAGGTCTGACTCTGATTTTTTAGGAGCTCTATGAGGCAGAGACAATTTCCAGTAACCGTGATCATATCTTCAATAAGTAAATATTCTAATCGATATTCTAATTTCATATAATAGATACTGGTTATGCTTACACAAATTACTAGTGGAGAGGTTTTTATGGATAAAGTTAGAAAACAATTGCGAGCGGTGTCTGACATTCTAGCTGACCTAAACATTGACCCATAAATGAGATTGTTTAGAAAATGTTTTTTTTTTACGAAAAAAATAATAATACTGTATAATTTTGAAAATGTTTGGACTTAGGCTCTACGTTGTTTTTTACGTTTCTGTTTGAAGATGTTTTGTTGCTTTTGAATTATTATTATTATTATTATTATTATTATGTTTGATTGTAATGTGTCGTTCCGTTTTAATTGTAATGCGATAAATGTTCAAAGTTGTTTAACTTTTGTGTTGATTGGAATATTTTTGTGATATATGTAGTACAACGTTCGAAATCAAGTTTGAAGTGTTTTGCTACTTTCATTCGTTGGCTTGAGATCAAAGACTCGTGGTTTCTTGTTCTAGCCTTCATTCGAAAGCTCACCACTACCGTTCAAAGCAGTGTTATTAAACCCGGACTAGTCATCGATTCGGTCAGGGTACTGGGTCAGTGGGTCACTGGTCGGACTGGTGGGTCACTAGTTGAACCGCATGATCCAGTCACTATAAAATTTAGAAATATTTTATTAAGGATATACATATATACACCTTTTGCCATATAAATATACACAAATATATTACAATTTTCCCTCATTACAATTAAATAGCGACACTACATTTTTGTTGTTCAGGTCCTAATTTTAATTTGACCTATTTTTCTATTTTGATAACATTTAATTTATATTGGCCTGTGAAATAAGACCGTAACTCACTTTTTTTTGGGGGGTTCAAAGATACTTTCATTAACATTAACAAGGGCCACGCCCAAGAAACAAAAGATACAGCTGACTAAAAAGACAGCTAAGAGGCCCACGGCCTACAAACAACCCAACTTCGCATGATGGAGTATTGACTGATATACGCACATGCCTGTAGGCAATCAAAAGCTACCAAGTACATCATATAAGTGAACTAGTACAGGAGATCTAGATCTCTTTTTTTTTTTTTTGGTCAAAGTGTAATAGGTTTCATTCAACTAGGCAAAGGCCCAAACCAACTACACAACAGGCCCAACAAAGGCCCAGAAGGAGAAACACAAGCCTCCTTACTAGCGATCTACCTAGACAGACTCACATGTACTAGAAAGAACTTACGCAGGATGAGAGTGAATTACAACTAGGGTAAACAGAGAAACAAACAAATGGGACGCCAGGTTTAAAACAGAGAGAAGCCACTCCCAAATGTGGTAACCTAGCCGCACGAACACACATGCATCCTCCATGTGAAGAGAAACTGACAAGCACAACCTGAACACCGCAACATGCACCGAACAAGTTTCAAAAGACTGGACAACGAGATGCAGCGACCAAGCTTCAAGGGGCAAGGGAACAAACTAGCCACTCACAATACGAACAATCAACAATGTTCCCTCGAGTTACCTCCCAATTTATCCCGAAGCAAGCATGTCTTCAACATCTCCGGAGGGTTCTAACACCAATCAGCCCTCAGGGCACCCTTACCTGCCAGATCTGCAATTGTGTGGGCTACCGAGTTACCCGAACGACGAATCCAGGTGAAACCAACTCTCTCAAACTCATTCTTCATGGTTGTAGTATCCTGAATTATGTGGCTAATTTCTCCTTTCACAATCTCGCCCCTGCATGCTCTGATGAGGGACAAACAATCCGATTCCAATATTACCCTATGAAGACCAATGTTCCGAGCAAGAGACACCGCTTCCCTCAGCACTAAAGCTTCAGCCAACAACGCATTTGTGGAGAAGAAATCACAAGTGTGGCCACTGATGACATCTCCCCTGTTATTCCTAGCTATGATTCCACCAGATCCCCTGCTTGTGTGGGTATTGAAGCTTGCATCAACATTTATCTTAATGGTCCCTGGAATTGGAAATCTCCAATGGTTAGCAATACTCATTAGGGGGGTTGTTGGGTTTACTAGGAGTTTTCTCTGAGCGAGCATGATTTTGAAACTCTAGCCACACCGATCTGGTAGTTTGGAAGATTTCCATGGGGTTTGACTTTCCTCCTTCATGCACAACCTTATTCCTCCCCTTCTAGATGCCCCACAGAGTAAAGATAATCCCTACAAAAGCAAAATCTTGGCCCTCTGGATGCAGGTTCACACTTTGGAGGCACTCTACTAACCATTGGACTATAGATTGGAGGCCTCAACAATTTGGAACTTGAACTACTTGAATACCAAACCAAATGGGTCTAGTCCACTCACAAAGAAGAAATGTATGCTCAGGGGTTTCATTCTCCTTATTGCAAATAGGACAAAGGCTTGTCCTAGCAATTTTCCTCCTATACAAGTTATCACTGAGCGGGAGGCATTATGGCATATTTTCCACATAAACACTTTGAGTTTGTGAGGCACAGAGGCTCCCCAAGCCCACTAAACATAACCTTAAATCCCTCTTTCATTTCTTTACTAGAGTCACAAAACAATAACTACCGCTGGCATGCTTCTTCTTCCCAACAGCGTCCCCTTTCTCCTTCCATACTAATTCTTCATTTCTTCTTCTATCCTGCATGTGCTTTCTTTTTCTTCTTCATTTCCTTTTGTTTATCTTGCATTCACTGGTTGATGCGGATTGAGCCGTAACAATGGTCGTCTTCTTTTCCGCTTTCTCTGGACGCGTAGTGATGATGACGTATTTACAAGATGACTCGCCGGGTCACCGATTCACAAACCCGGCCGTGTCAGACGGTTTGCTCCGGGCTATATGCATATCCGATCGAAGAACCTGCTCGGACCGGCCATTGGCCGATTTTCGGTCTGATTGGTTCGACCGGCCGGTCCAAGCCGAGTTTCATAACACTGGTTCAAAGTGACCTTACACGCACACTAAAAAAGAGCCCAATAAAAAGGATTCTATTTAATTTGTCACATATTCAACTTGAAAATACATTTGTTTACCAAAATTCACAGTAAACTGAATCCAAGGTAGATTAATCATCTCATAGCAATAAACTTAGTCATAAATAGCCAAGGGACCCGTGCCAAGCACGGGCCATATAAAATTAAAATATAATATTTATAAATATTTTATATTTTTTACATAAATTTTGAGAAAAATATTTTACGATTATTTATTTATTGATTTTTGTTCACATATGGTTATTTATTTATCAATATAAAAAAACCCAAAATAAATATACTTATTACTTTATACAAACTAAATCTTGATACCTAATACTATAGTTAGGGATGAGAATAGGCCAGGTTGCCTAAGCCTACATCAGGTCCTGGACCAGTTTTTAAAAAATATACATGTCCAAAGCTTTATGAGAAGCATATTTAGCTAAAAAAATCATGTTTTGTGTCACCCAAAAAGTCTTTTAAGTCTAAATTATTAGAAACGAACAAAATTAGATGGTCCTCTCTTTCTTTCTATTAACTTATATAAAATAAATATACTAAAATTATATAAACAAATATATATATATATATTAGTATTCTTTAAAAGGTACTAATCTTTTATATGAAAATTAAAGAAATCAACAATCTTATGAAATTTAACATCAAATCAAATATTTTTTTGACAAATAAAATATTATTCAATTATGCTTTGATAATAATAAAATTATAACCACAAGAATAATAATGTTAAATACATTATTCTTATAAAAATATTAATAAAATAAGGAACAATGGTTTTATAGCTGAAGCATAATACATAGTAGTTTTAAAACATTAAAAATATCATATATATTTTTACTACTTTTATTATATGAATATATTTAATTTTTTATTACTATTAATTTAAAATTTAAAATTGTTTAAATTATTTATAATTTGTAAACATTAAAATTATTATCTCATTTGAAATTTTAACTCTTGAAATTAAAAAATAAAGAAATATTAAAATATGCAAAGTATTATATAAAATTACATGTAGGAAAATATCATCATATCTCTTTATTATTTAAGTATATTAATAAATTTTAAATTATTCATGCGTTTTAATAAAATATTATCATATCTCTTGAATTTATAATCATGATAAATAATTACAAATAATATATTGTCATGAAAAATTATTATATATAATTTTATTTGACCCAAAAGTATTAATAATATGTCGCACAAAAAGAGTTAGTATATTTTTTTAGTTAAATAAAAAGAGTTGGTATATTTTATTAGTTAAATAAATAATTTTATAAGATTATTCTAATTTTATATTTTTATTAATATTTTCAGAAGATTATTAGAATTTCAAGTATTATTTTAAGTTTCCGTCAAAAAAGTAATATTTTAAGTTGTCAAAAAATTAGGCTAAATTATACTTTTATTCTCATATGTTTATTTTAGTTTTCGGTTTGATCACTTATGTATGATTTGATCCGTAGTAATTCCTTATGTTTAAAAGTTATAGTAATATAGTTTCTCTTTTTTTTTTATTTAGAAGTGGTCTATTGTATTACAAAAATTATACCAATGTAGTCATTTTTTGCAAATTTTGGAACGCAAAAAGAATCACATTGATATAACTTTTACACATTAAGGACCAATTCAAAACTTTAAATATATAAAGAACCATACCAAAACCTAAAAAAATATAAGGGACCAAAAGTATAATTTAACTAAAAATTAATATTTATATTTTTAAATTTATATTAAGTAAAATTATTTAAAAAAATATAATAACGGTAAAAAAAAATAACTACAGTGATCACTATGTTAACAAATTAAAAAGCTCAGCAAATAAAAATTTAGAAAAGCAGCAGATACTATAGCGCTGATGAGACATTTGTTACAGTGTAGCGCTGCAATAGAATTTACCAGATTTGATATATAATATATATTACAAAAAATCGTCATTATTTCTAAAATTTAAAAAAAAAAGTGACAACAATAAAAAAAATCATAATTTTTTGCACAAAACTTTGATGATAGAATACAAAATAAAAATAAGATGGCATTTTTGTCATAAAAACATAAAACAATAAATTAAAACAATAAATATTTTGTGATGGAGAGAAAATATAGAAGGTGAGAAAACATGTTTTTTTATCTCCTCTCCAACTCTGGCTCTATTAGGAGAATACCGCTACCAATAAGGGAAGGTCGAATGATTGGTAGTTTTCTATTATTACTAGGTTAGGACCCGCGCGTTGTGCAAACATTATTTTTTTATTAAATTTATAAGTGATATATTATGCATTGTAAATATAACTGTTGGGTAATATTGATCTACTGAAGTGGAACAATTGAAATGAAAATATTTTTCTTTAGAAAAAATAAGGAGACAAGATATTTTAAACATGCACAGGTTGCATAATATAAGCATTTTAATTATGTGAAATTAAAAATGAGGGAAATCATTTTTTATGAATAATTATGTTTAACATTTTTTGCACTTTTTATCATGCTTGCGCTATTGTTGCTAGTTTGGATGATTTTTTCCTTTTGATGCATTTCATATCTAAATATATATTCATGTGATGATGTTCTATGTAGTCTTTGGTTAGTTGTTTCTTTCTTCTTTTTATGTCTGCAATTTGAAATTTCTTCTTCTTTGAATGATATTGGTTGGGGTGAATCAGACTCTTTATTACAATAAGTAATTATTGTGAGTAGTATAATTTGTACTAACGAATAGTTTGTGAATTTATAGTATGAAAATTTGTTTATATATATAACATTTTTCTGTTTGATAGGCTTTTGTAAAGCTTGATCTTGTAAAATATTATTTGGGATAAAAGTCTTGATAACTACGTAGGTTTTTTACCCTTATTTGAAGTTATGATCTATGAGCTTCATTTGAAAGGGTGTCATCACAAAGGTTTTGCAGAATTGATGGTAACTCTTTGTTATAATAATTTTACAAGAGTTGAGATGCGATTATGTTGAGAAGTTTTTGTGTATCTATGTTGAACAACGTTCGATAATCGATATATTCGATAAAGAATTAGAAATATATTTTACTGATGATTTAATATAGTTCAAATATAATTTTAATTGTATTTAAAAGCTTTGATTAATTATTTCTTTAAAATTGTGGATTTTGATGTTTTCAAATAAGATATAATGAAAATTTATTTTGTTTTTCAATACATTATTTGATAATTCTAATTGCTAATATACAGACAAAAAAAAATATTGGATTAAAATTTGATCATGAAGAAATAACTTAAGTGATTGAAATTGGGTGTTATTTTTTTTAAGAGACATCTATTGTAAACTTTTAATAATTTTGTCTTATAATAATATTTTTTGTTTATAAATGTTTGTATTTTCAATTTTTTATTTTGGAAAACAATAATATTAATAATATAATTATTAATGATGATTAGTAATTTTGTATTACTAATTTTTTATAATATTTTTTAATTAACATATTGGTCGTTGAAAATGGTGTGCTTAAAGATAGTTATGAGCATATGTCTTTTAGCTTTATAGAGGATGTCATTAATTTATTGAATATTATGACAGTAAATTGTTTGTTGTTGAGTTTATTTTTTTTGGGAAAAAGGGAAAATAGAGATAGTAAGAGTGTGGATGTTGTTTTTGAAGTTGGTATTTTTAAGGATATTTACATTAATTGTGAATACGATATAGTTGTTAGCATTTTCCTTTTAGGATTCCATTAAGGTTTAATGATATATTTTTAATTCTTTGAATGCATATGTTTTGTTGTATTTAATTATTATAATGTAATTAAGAGATTTAATTGAATTTATATGTAATGAATGTATGTTGTTGCAATAATGGGCTATATGAAATATATAGAAAAACTATAGAGGGTGCCACATAAAAATATATGTGATGTAACATAATGAGATGTCATCACACTGGTGTGGGAGTCTGTTTTTATATATTTATAATAGATTGGTTAAACTATTCTATATATTTTCTATACTAAAATTAATGTGAGAAGTTTTTTTCCACTAGACATGATCCCCTATAAGGACCAAACTGATGTCATATTATTGTCATAAATTATGTTCAAGTTACAAACTACATAAATTTAAATCTCTTTACGAGTGATCATATCACAAAAAAAGTATCTTTGTAAATTTTCTAATTTCATTGTAAATGACATAATTTTAATCTTGTTAAGTTAAATAGAACACTATATGTACCCAAAAAAAAAAATAGAACACTATAATTGACAAAAAAAGATAAATGAATTCATAAAAAAAGGATAAATTAAACATGAAGATGTGGTAGCTTTGTTCCCTAGGTCAGCTAGGATTTGTTGAGGGAGTGCTCCCTCGTCGCCATTGGTACCTAGAATTGCTAGGTTGGTTGTTGCTGGTTCGCCGTTGCCTTCTCTCTAGTTGCTGCCCCTCCTTCTTCCACCAGTTCCTGTCACCTACCTCCCTCTATCAAATACTATCCTGCTCCCACTTATGTCTCGACCACTATCCTGGTTCGGATCCTCTCCCTCCTCCATGATTCGTCATTTCTCGCATGGTGGGGGTGAACCTCCACCGTCATCACTACCGGAGGGCACCCGACCCCCTCCAGAGCCACCGCCCCTTGACTAACCTAAAACCACCACCCCCACCAGAGCCCCATCGACCCCTACACCATCTACCTCTATCCCTCGCCCATCCTCGCCGCTTCCCTCCGTCTGTCTTCACCTCGGGATCTTTAAATCTACAAAGCATAGAACGCCCACCCCTCCTCGTCAAGTTCTAATCTCCCACAGCAATAAATCCGGTTTTCTGAAGATGATTTGCTCCGACAGTCAACATGTGTGGTCCTTCTGAGATAGATTCCATCATTTCTTATTTCTTAACCCTCATCGACAAACCCCCTTTTCTCAGGCTTTGTGGCGCTTGCTTGGAAAATGTGGTTTACGAAGCCTGGTGATTGGGGAAATTTTTTAGGGGCAGTTTTTGGAATTTTATACGATGGACAACTGGTATCTTTGTTTGATCTGTTGGATTTCATGATTTATGTTGATAGTGTTTATTGGGCTTGGTTTTTGGGTTTTTAGGATTGGTGACCTGTTGCTTGGTTTGATCTATTTGATTCTAGGTTTCTTTTATGCTTTATCCATTCGAATAATTCATACTGTAGGTCTGATTCCTTTTGGTGAGCCCTTGCTTTGAAATCTGGTCTTAAGAGGTTGGGTTCTGCTGGTTTTGCCCCAAATACCTTTGAAATCACGGCAGTTATAGAAGCAAAACCAGTGTGGAAGACTTTGGTTTGTCACCTCCTTTCTCTGCTTGCATTCATGCCTAGCTGTCGAGGCTGTAAGTAAGGTGTAGCCTGGCGATTTAGAGAAGACGCAAAACATGCCGGGTGGAGAAGATTATATTTCTAGTCTTTCATAGTTTGGTTCTTGAGAACAAATGGCCTCACCCATTGAATTTGTGCTGTTATAGTATTGGAATGAGGGCCTAGCTGGAAGAAGTCATAGAATTAGTTTTCTAGTAGCTTATGTCTTGTGATTACTAATTAGTCTTAGAGTTGAATCTTAGGATAGTAGTAGAGGTGTTTCTTTGCTCTTGACAGAGCTACGACAGCAATCCTGGTTTGTATTGCTAGATTTTGCTAAGACTTTGCATATGCTGTTTGTTTGGATTGGCATGCTTCTTTGTAGATGCCGTATGGTTAGGGCTTTGCGCATGCAATGAATATGATACCCTTGCCAAAATAAATAAATAAACACGAAGATGTAGTGACGTGAAAAGGTGCATTATGTGTATTGAATTAGCGATTAGTTGGGGTTATTCGGTGCTCGCACTACATGTAGCGCACACTGCAGTTTAAAGGTAAACAATTCACAAGCACGTGTTCTAGTGTGTGGTCCTACTTTGAAACGACACTCCCTCTTAAATGACTTGAATTGTACTGTGCAGTGCAGTGCCCATAATCTCGTATCAAACCTACTGATCAATTCCATGGGTCCATCTATAGTCCAAAGCTGACAAATTACAATTTGCAATAATATATTTCAGATTGTAGATCATTATTTTTTTGGATCTTTGCTTTACTGGGGTACGCGGGCACAGAAGTATGGAAGCATTACCTAAAGCCACAAACAGAATGCTAGAGGCCAAAGAAAGGGTAAAAAAAATTCTATTACTATAAATTAGCTACAGAATAGCTAAGATTTTATTAACATTAGCAACAAATTAGCTAGGAAAAATATTCCTAGCTAATTAGCCACTTAATTTATGCTACGATTACATATATAGATAATACGTAGTTAATTTGTTGCTAAATTCTTTTACCAGAGATTAGCTACTAATTTTATCGTACCTAATAGCATAATTTTTTCCTATGAAGGCAATACCATAAAGTAAACCAAACAAAATTGTATCTATATAGGCGTGGGATAAGAAAAATGACTATGTATAGAATTTTTTTTTTTTGACAGCAAACATATTCATTCAATAGGAGGCATGGGGGGGGGGGGGAATTTGGGAACAAGTATTGATCCCCCTTTAAAAAGAAGAAAAAAAAACATTACAACCAATTTAGACAAACTGTGTTGGGGCATTTCCCATTCACATATTAGAGTCGATACTAGTAGCTAACTTAACTAAGAGTTTGGCAACAATACACAAATGAGGTTTAGGAAACAATAAGCCAAAACCTCGCCAAACATACAATCCTAACAACCAAACAAACATCTTCCACACATGGTTAAAGGTTAAAGAGAGTAGAGAATCCACAGTCTTTAAATCTATCTAATTACGGATCATATCTTTGGCTGCTGCATGCTCAAATCAACTATTAGTGGTCTCGAGTTGGTCCGATTTAAACACAAATACGAGAGTCACTTGTCGGTTGGAAAGGATGATGATGTTAATGATGGTCACCATTACTCCTGAACAAACCTTGTTGTTCCAAAATGCCAAAAACTCCTGGGACATTTTAGCAAGCACTAAGGATACCACTTTGATCCAAACTAGAGTTAGGAAAAAAACACAATAAAATATCACTTTCTGAGACACTAAATAAATCAATCCCAGACATTTCAACAAAACCCACAGAAACACAAATGAAAATCCTAAACAAAACACACAATACAGAGTCACCCAAGATTACCTATTACAACTTTAGAAAATGCAACCAAATGGAGGAGCTCTTTGGAAAAGAGCTCATCTTAAACCCCATATATTACAACTTTAGGTTACACGGGATGATCTATGTATATCATTTTACTTTTGGCCTATCTTTTGAGGTTATATATGTTAGAGACACAAGAACCCCACTCCCAATTTTGAAATATAACTTTACATTACCTTTAAAGTTTCACCATATGCGTTCCTGTCGGTCATCATTTGCTAGGAGAAAATATAAGCTTCCACCTAAGATCAAGTAGGGGGAGGGAGAGTGAGAGACGTACCGGTAGTAATTATATTCCTCCACCCATGTCAAAGTTTGGAACATATATGTACTTTAAAGCGAAAAGCTCATTACACTTTGTTGATGTCCTTGTCGGCCATGATCCTACCATTCAAAAGAATTCCTATAGGAATATAATTTTTTTCTAGATGAGTGACTGGGAAATACCATTTAAATTGAATTTACCATGATAATTAGCAAAATTTATGGTCTTTGGACTTGGAAGCTTTGGTGTGACATGATTCCTGATCAATATCACAACTGCGACTCTGATTTACATACATACATCCAAATATATCTGATACTAATGTTGGGGAATATCTCCTTGGCCTCTGCACAAGAGAAATAATAAATATTTCACCTCTTGTGTACGACTATAGAACACCTCAAAAATATTTCACTATCACAAATTTAAGATTACAATTAGTATTGTAACTGACTCTACAATATAACAAATTTTTTGGCATAAACTTGAAAAACTCACCCCAAAGTATATCACCCTACAAATCCTGGTACCCGCTTAATGGTTAAAAGGAATGAAACACTCACAATTTTTACAACAAATAAACACATATTTTCTGAGAGCTCTCATTCTAACTCTCGTACTCACTCACTCCTCACCAGGGACGAATCCAGGAATTTCAACTAGTGGAGGGAAAATCATATATTATAAATATTTATACAAAAAATACATCAATGCATAAGCGAAAAAATAATGACATAATTAGCATTAAGCAAAAAATTGGAGATTACAAAAACTATAACATTATATATACCAAAAAAATTGAAGATGACTCAACATCTACGAATTGCAATTATTCTCTACGTGTCTTCATATTTTGAAATTATTGTATGATTTTTTTCATTTTCAACACTATTATAAATCTCTCTCTCTCTCTATGTATGTATGTGACCAAATAATCATTCAACAATTCATCTCTCAATTATATCAAAAGAGACTAGCTCATTTTCTACCTTTTCTCTTTAGTGGGGTCAACACTTAATTTTAAGTGGGAGCAAAAAGAAAATTACTCAATAATTAGTAAAAAAACAAATAAGTGAGTGGGGTCAGTTACCCCAATTTGCAAGCCGTGGATTTGTACCTGCTCCTCACTATGCATTCGGGCGCCTCTCAACATTTTGCATCACACCCTCTGTTTTAGTTTCATACCTCTATTTATAGAATACACAAACTTTCAATTTTTCTCCATTATGCGTTTGCACCGTTCATGAAATAAAAACAATATACACTGATTTCATTCTTCAATTTTTTTTTGGCTCATCAGATGGAGCCACATGACTTTTCAATCTTGACAAATCAACAAAACGACAATGGTGGCTTTTATGGTGGTCAAATACACTAATTTTCCTATTGTGGTCAAATTGATTTCTAGCCATAGATATAATAGTATAAAATTCAATGGACTAGATTTGTGAATGGCAACTTGTTGCTAAATATTTATGGTCATAAAAAGTTATTTGGCAGAAGGTCCTTGTACTATTGTTAAATTTGTAAAATTTATTTTGTAGAAGGTATCTGTAATATGGTATGTTTTTATTTTGTTTATTTGGAATCAATATACAATATCATAAGTTGGTATTTTTCGAATTAAGCAGTTTGTTTGAAACGCTGAAATTTTAACCAAATTAGCCACCCAATTTTTTTTAACCATACCAAATCTTTTAAGATAATAATGAACTGTCATTATTATTTTATGTAGTTTCTTTATAAATATTAATTACGTTTGATAATGGCATACGTTTATACACTTAATAATTATAAAAAAAATAACATTAATTATACAATTGACAGTTAAATTGATAAAGATTAAATGTACAAAAGTTAGTAAACGATGTTTAATTTTGTAAATGAAATCATTATTTTTCTTAACCATACAGGAATACAAATTTTTATTATGTATTGGGGCGAGTAAAATTGGAAACATTTTTTTTGCCAATTATTTTTTTTTTCTTAACCATTGAGTTGAAGTATATCAACTGTGTTTGTAGTCTAGTCGAGTAAAATTCTAAAAAATTATATGGCCGATTATAATTGAAAATAACTTATTGATGCGATGAAATCAACTAGATTTACACCAAAATAACAAATCCTTAGCCATTTTTGTGTACAAATGGGTTTCTGGGAGCTCTCAACTGAGGTAGGTGAAAAACTTTCAGAAGCACTCACTGTGGTAGGTGAAGAACAGTGGGTGTACAGGTCATTTTTTCTACTAATTGTCGTGTCACTGTTTTCTAACTTTTATCAGCTGGCTAACGGGTTAAAAACAAAACGTGGAACATAAAGAAAGTATGTGACACAAATAGAAATTCTAAGGAGTATAGGGGAGGAATGTATAAAACTTGAGAGACCGATAACTACTTACTATCATGGGTCAGAGACCAATTTGACCACGGTAGGAAAATTAGTGTATTTCCCCACCGTAAAAGCCACCAACGACATCGCCTCTTTTTCTTTGGATGGACATAACTGGGTCCAACACAACTCTACTTGTGTTTTTTGCGCAAATTCTTTAGAAGATGCAGAACATTTATTCTTTGTATGTCTAATTTCGTAAAACCTGTGGACTCGTGTATATGGCTGGCTAGGTTCTTCGGTTGCACTTTCGTGATTACTTTTTGGGCATTTTTTATTTTATAGGGGTCTGGTGGAAGGAAGGAATAGTATTTGGACCACGAGAAATGATATCGTTTTTAAAATTCCAAGTTTGAATTTGTAGTTATCTTTGATGTAATGAATAATAATTTTGGTCTTGGACGATAGCTTCTTTTGGAGGGTCTGAGCTTATTTTTTCTATTTAGTGTATGTATTAGTCCTTGGAATTGCATTAAGAGATGTATCTCTTAATTATGTAATAATCTTTGTATACGGGTACTTTTTGTTGTACTTTTAATTTCTTTTAATTTTCTTTCGATAATGCAAGCTGGCTTAATTGAGCTTAATTTTTTTTTTTTGAAAAGTTGAGCTTAATTTTTTAAAAACATAAATTAACAATATAATCATGAGCTTCCATCACGCGAATATTTTTTGCTTGCTTTGTAACGTGTGTCGTCTGCACGCACAAATTCATACACATCTATTCGAGATAAGGACAAACGTTCATGCATGTATAGTCATCCATTCCATATGGTCTTCATGATGAACAAAATATACAACACTTAATTAGATCCTATGAGACGAGGATTTGGTTTCTTCTGCAATTTGTTCACTTATAAAGAATTGCAAAGATCTGACCCTTTTAATGGTTAAAATGTGGACTATAGTTGGGTACATGACTTCGATATGGTGCTCGATGAGTGTACCATTTTAATCTCTATGGACCCCACACCAATGAATCAATATCGATCATATATTGTATGATCGCTTTGTTATTTTCGTAAAAGCTGCACACGGGGTATTATCATTGAATCTTTACTCCATCAAAGCTTTTTATTTTTATTTTTTTTCTTTCATAAAGTTAACCCCTAAGATTTCATCACAACCCTCAATTATGATCTTTGATCAAATTCTAAACTAACAGCACCATTTAGTGGGCCTGATCTCTATCATTTGTCAGAAAAAGAAAAGGAGCATAGAACTCAGTTATTTTAGCATCATGTTGATATACATGTATTTTTATGAGTGATGGTTGCATCCACCTGGAAGCCTCAGCTGCATTTCATGATGGAGAAGATAGAAACCACGGCACCTGCTTCGTGTTGCCATAGCACTACCGCAAATGGTTGATGTTTTGATTTCTCTGTTATAAAAGAAAAAAGTTTTGATTTGCCATCTTTGTACTGTGTTCAGCTTTCTTTTATTCTTCTGAATTGGGGCTCTTTATTATTATTGTTATTATTGTTGGCATCGATGGCATAAACAAATTTCAAGTATACTATCATTGCGAAGTGGTTGAGAGGAGATTGCAAATGGCAAGGGGCATAATGAGGCTACATGTATTTTCTGATAAATATTATATAATTTTTTTTTCATATAATTATGAATAAGTTTATTTTGAATGGCAAACAATGTTATTAATATACGGGAGCACAAGGGGTACTCCAATCCATACAAAAGCACCGGAGTATGGGTCTAAATATAGACCCTACATACTCTTAGACCCAAAGTAGTAGTTTTATAACTACTACGAAAAAGTAGTAGTTTTATAACTACGTTATCACGAGAAGTCCTTGATCAATAACTTTGGTGGTTTAAGGTTTTTACACACAGACCAATGAATCATTTGATTGAAGTATTCCCTTCGGTCTGAAATATAAGTAAAAATTTTTATATTACATAAGCAAAAAAATCCATATATATTTTTACCAAAATAGCCTTATTAGTTGCTGCAGGTTGCAAAACAATCAATTAAATACTTTGAGGTTGTGTCAATTTTTAATATAAAGACAATAAATATGTGAATGGTATATTTGGAAAAAAACGTGTATATCTTGAATTTATAAAACACCTATTGTTTTTGAAAAAAATGCTAAAACTATCTAAGTTAGGGAATGGACGAAGTAATATGTTTTTATAATAGAATACATCCTTTAATATCAAGCATTGGGATGGACTTTTTTTTTTCCGGTCAAATGGGTTTGTTTTTTTGAACGAAGATGTAGAGCTTTCAACACATCATGGAGCTAGGCCCAAAGCAATTACACCCCATTAACTTGGGCTTTTCTAAGGGCACCCCCATTTTTGCTTGGGGCACCCCCCAAAATACTGTTTTGACCAAAATACCCCCATGTAAAAATATCAATTTTTTTTCATTCGTCTCACTCTCAAATATGCTATTTGCGAGTGTGCAATTTTTTAATATTTGCTAGTAAAGGAAACGCGCAAAATTTAACAGTTGAGTTTTTTTTTTGGTTTAAAGGCAATGAAGGGAATGAGTCTCGTTAAAACCTTCTGATGCAAAACCCTCCTTAGGAAAAAACATGTAGAAGGAAAAAAAAGTACTCCTGCCTTAATTTATTAAAAAAATAGAAAAAAGAACAAACATGGGGACTAGGCCAAAACCCATGTCAAACAAACAATATAAAAGTAAAGGTAAATATAAAAGTACAACAAAAAACAACAACAACAACAACAACATGTTTTATTAGTCAATCGTAGTCTAAGTTTATTGGATTGTGTTAATCATGATGTGAAAGATTAGGTGGTGGAAATATTAAACCTCATTGTTGCAATCGACCAATATATCGTGTTGGCCATGATTGAGCCTCCGGACGACAAAAAGTATGCCAATGTGATTCTATGGTAGGTAGTGGACAACCATCCTTCAAAAATATCTGAAAATACTTGAAGAAGATAACAATATTAGATGAATTACCTGTACCTAGTGATTACCGTTGACAAAACCAATGCAAATGAGTTGATGGTTTGGAGTTGGTGCACCTCTAAGGGGGAAAAATGTCCAACATGTCATACTGGCAGATGATAAAGAGACTAGGATCAACTTATATTTGGTTGCTATCACATGACCCATCTCTAGTAGTGTCATCCACTTGTTTCTTCCCCATACACCTTGCACGTCCCGTAAAGAAGACTTCATTCTTCCAATTGTTCACCAAAAAGAGGGCCATATAAATCAATATTTTTTGTAAGCTCTTTATACAACTCCTGACGGATTAAAGGCTAATTATTCTCAGTTCTACCAAGTAATGCTGCAATGCAACGGTACCTGCAGTTTTCGTCACTTTGCACGTTAATTATGTCAGTAATATATGGCTGAAACTGCACAACAAATTGATTCAAGAAAGGCAAACGTCTCCTCTTTGCTTGGGCGGTTGATTTCAACGAGGAACGTGCCGAACTGTTGTCATGTGCAGAGTATATTACATCGACATGCTCAAGATAAGATGGGTCACGTTTACAATCAAATCCATCAGTGTTGGTCTTTTTGGGTGCCCCCTTGGTCTTCACCTTTTCGGGCGGTGAGCACATTGAAGTTGTCTCAGGACAACATAGTTCTCGCACTTTATGATATAGTGTCCTTTTACCAACAATGTCAAGTGTGCAGAAATGGTTAATCAATGCCTCCCACTGAAGCGCAAGTTCCTCTTCTGACACTGTTTCATCTGTTTGTTGTTGATATTCTTGTTGACCAAAATGTAATCTCTTCCAGTGCACATGTATTACCTCCAATAGAATTGGAGTACCCATCACACTGTAATGAGCCAGCTCACAAGCATAAGGTAAACTATGTGTGGTTCTAAGAGTGCAACCACATGCAAATTTATTAACACCTACATTCATCGCTCTGCTCCACTCATCAATAATATGTTGCAATGCACTCCGAGACACAAATCCAATCAATTTGATAAACATACGATTCTTGTATGTGTGTTCAATCACGGTTATGCTCCTCTCAAATGATGCCTTTATCTCGTTGTGTTGCATCATAAGCATGTTATTCATCGTCTCCCAACATATACACATGTCACCCCTGCTGTCTTACAACAAATTCTTCAGTCTCTAATGTTGAGACTCAACCCTATCAACAGACATTTAAAACAACATCAACTATAGCATAACATGATTCATTAACAATTTTTTACACTAGTTTGATCATACATGTTTGTAGTTGTATTACCCAAGTGCATCACTTGGTTAGTCCATGCCACAACAAATTTTTCCTTGTGTGGATCCAACCAAGTCTTTTGTACATAATCAACGAATATAGGCCATTCTGCACATAATTCATTAAAACTCAACAGGCGTTGCTCATACTCAACCTCGTTAGCAGAATAAACAACACCGTTCCATGCATCCTTGACTATCTCCAGTTTTTTGCTACCAGATACCAATTTTTTGCATTTTGCATAGACATTTTTTCCTATATGAAATTGGCACAAAAGATTGCGAGTTGTTGGGAACACAATTGCAACTGCATTCATCAAAGCAAGATCTCTGTCTGCCACAATAACTTGGGGAATTAATTCATCTAGCACAAACAATTCTCTTAACTTCTCTAGTGCCCAGACATAGTTTTCAGCCCCTTTAGAATCTATATAGGCAAATCCCACAGTAAATGTCAGCTCTGTTGAAGTAACACCGACAATTTCAAGCAGTGGCAGCCTGTATTTATTGGTTTTGTAGGTACTGTCAAGGATGAGGAAAATGTTAAATGCATTCAACAAATGGACGGAATCTGCATGTGCCCAAAATATATCTTTAACAACGTCCAAACCTCAATTCTTCTATACTAAGAAACATACCGATCTCGATGTATTAAGTTCAACAAATGTTGCATTTCTATTCTAGGGCCTCTCTGAGATGATCGGTACTTATGACAGTCGTCGTAAATGTGTTTAATTGTAGACAGGTTTTCCTTATCGCGACCTTTAACTGTCAACATAACATTTCTTGGCTTTACATTGTTTCTGGTCATTTCATGAACAAGTTTCTTCTCCTCTTCGCTTAAACGACCAACATAAGAATGACCCACCAATGTTTCAGCCAACCGATGGTTGTGTAATCCACATTTTCCTTTCAGCATCCATCATTCAATCGTTCCTTCAGTCGTCGATAAAGGTATTCCTTTAATTCTGAACGGACACTCACATTTTCGAGTAAGATGCATGCTTTTTAGGCTAATATTTCCCACTCCTTCCACAACCTAGAATTAATTTTGTACGTCTTCCTTTTTGCCCTGTCTCTGACCTCACAATGACAACAACAAATCCATTTTGCTTCCCAACCTCTCGAGTCCAACACAATAAATCATCCCGTGTAGGAAATATCTCCATAGTAGTTAATGCTCATGTACAATCCACCTCTGTCGTTTGGTCAGCTTCATCAGAATCAAACATATTGCTGTCTTCCATCTCTAATAACACTAGAATCAAACAAATAAAATAAAATAAATACCTAATAATATATGCAAAACGTGAAAAAAAAATAAAATAAAGAAAATAACACTCGCAAATACCTAATATGCGAGGGTTAAAAAATAAAAACCACTCGTAAATTCAATATTTGCGAGTGTACAAAAATTTGTACACTCGCAAATACCTAATTTGCGAGTGATTTTTATTTTTTAACCCTCGCAAATACCTAATTTGCGAAAATTTACCTTATTTCGCAAATACCTAATTTGCGAGCGTCACGAAAATTGTGGGAAAAACTATGAGTAGTTGTAAAAAAAACTTGAGCTTTATAGGGGTATTTTCAGAATAGGGGGTGCCCCAAGCAAAAATGGGGGTGCCCTTAGAAAAGCCCCAGTAAAATCACTCAGCCCATATTGGCCCAGGTCAAAGATTAGCCTATCCCAAGATTCCTAACGGTACAAAGCAAAGGAGACTTATTGACCCCCAAACAAAAAAAATAGCAAAGGAGACTCTAGATAGCATTTGGCCGACAAAAGAAGTACCAACTAGTTTGAAACTAGATAAATGATACTAACTCAATAACTCCTCCCCAATTTAATTTTTTCACCTCCCAAACTTTTTTCCCTAAATTACCCTCATCTCTTACTTCCAACAAACTCACCTCCCAGTCCCACCCCAACCTTCCCCCTCCAACCCCACCCACTCCCCTACAACTCCAACCCCATTCTCCTCCTCCCTCCACCCTCCCCAACAACCATCCCCTACTCCCCTCCCACCTCAAAACACCTTCCTTGTATAAGAAAAACTTGTTAATTTTTCCCCCGTATTTTATAAAAATTTTGCTTTTGGGAAACAAGTTTTCGGAAAATGGCCGTCCATACGTCCGGAATTTAGATTTGTGACGTCTCTGAAAACTTGTTTCAGGGAGATCTGTAAACGCAGAAAAAAAAAAAACTAACGCTTGCAATTTCGTCGGAAAGATCGGAAATGGGTGGAGATGGTGGGGTTGGGGTTTTGGGCGGCAAATGAAGGTGGGGGGTTGTGGGGAGGGTGGTCATAGGGGAGGTGGTGGTGGTGGTGTGGTGGGTTGAAGGGGAATAGGAATAATTGGGGTTTTTTTTTAGAGGTAAGGTTTTTTTTTTGGTCTTATTACAATTAAATGGGAGGTGGCAAAATAAATTGGGGGAGGGGCTATTAAAATTTGTCTTGAAACCAGAAATCTGTGAACCCTAAATTGAGAGAAAGGCACCGCCACCATATGTTTATGGACTTGTACGATAATATTTAGCAATCCATGCCAATACGATTCTTGACCCAACTCCACTAAGCAACCACCTCTGCCAGGTTGGACAGAGAGAAACAATGATCATTCTCATAAGTAATTAGTCCACGTTAACTTCCTTCTAGCATAATTTGTTATGCCCTCACATGAGAACTAGCCACTATGGGCTGTTTGATTTGTATTTTCAAAAACTGTTTTCAATTTTTAAAAAATTAAAAAATTGGAAAACTTGTTTGATTTATCTGTTTTGCATAATTGTTTTCAAAATCTATTTTTAGTTTTTGCTTTTTAAAATGAAAAACAGGAACAGGTAAAATGCATTTCTCTTTTCTATTTTCAGTTTTAGTTTTGCTTTATTAATTACAATTTGGAAAACTGAAAAGACACGGGAAACAGGGTCTTTTCATTAATAGCAAACTTGTAATATTTTGAAACATGAAGGGACACATTTTGAAACTCGAAGGGAACAGAATGTTGAAGAGAACTGAAACCCTAATTACAGCTAAAGTTTGTCTGTCAACACTGAAGCTTGTACTTCTACTCGCACTGTCAACAGCTGAAGCATTTTCTCCTTCTGCTTGCACCGTCAACAGCTGAAGCGGTCTGCCGAGTGTAGCCGATTTGCAGAAGAAAGAAAGCACTCAGAATAAGAAAACTACCGAGAGAGAGAGAGAGAGATTTCGGACTGAACAACAAAAACTCTCTGGCGACCTTCGAACGGGGAAGAACACCGCATGTAGTGGAACCGAAACTGCTAGGTGGGACATCGAGAGAGGAGGTAGTAGCACGGTGAAGAGAGAGAGAAGAGGTAGCACAATGGAGAGAGAGAGGGAGAGAGAGAAGGTAGCACCGCCTCAGCCTCTGCGTTACTTGCATGCTGCATCTTGAACTTTTGGTTTTCAACCTACTGTCTTTTGAAAAACAATTGAAACAAAAAAATGGGCGTAAAATGTACGCTGAGGTTATTTGGACTTGTGAAGTCCATGGGCCAACTAGCCTCTTCACCTTAAGTTTTTCTTTATTTATTAATTTATTAGTTTGTCTTCACTTCAGGTTTTAAGGCCTACTATTAACAATTTAGATGTTTAATTATTTATTAAAATTGAAAATCTGGATGTCATTTATTTATATCATAAATTTAATATGAAATATTATATGTATTACATAATATACTATAAAAAATATTATTTATTTATTTTCGGTCCAACCCTGGTCCAACCCTTGAACCTTAAACCAGTACGTCTTTCAGTTCGACGTCCGGTCCGGTTTTGACAAACCTTGATAATTACATACGCAAGTGGAATTTAAGGTGTGAATGAAAATCCTTACACAGTGGGAACAAACTCCAATGAAAACAACATATCAAGATTATCTGATGATGGTGCAGTTGAAATGGCAATGCTTAGGGATCGTATTGCAAATATGATATGATGTGGGCACAACGTAATAATTAGTTGAACCAATTTGACTTCCTTTTTTTTAAAGACCAATTTGACTTTTTATGATATTAGATTTTACTTAATTAATGGAGTTGTCATTGTAAATGTTACTCGATTAATTGACTTTTATGACCAATTTGAATTTTTTGCAATGCACCTACCATTTTTTATAGTTATATCACGCTCCTACATTTGTTACTCCTACTTTAAGTCTCTCGTTAAAATAATTATAAGAAAGTGTTGAAGATGAGGTAGTGGTATCACTTAATTAATTATTAATAAAAGGAGTTTTAAATTTCATGATGAAGTCTAGTGAAAAAAAAAATCTCATGATGAATAAAAAATGTGAATAAAAAAATCATTTAAAAATGTGTATCAAATAAGTTTTTTGTTTCTTAGTTTGCAAAACATATTTTAAAAACAAGTCTATCAAACATGTTTTTTTATTTTCTCATCTCTAAAACAGTTTTTAAAAATAAAATAACCAAACAACTTTTTTTTATTTTTTCCTTAAAAACAGTTTTTTACAACTGATTTATAAAATAGTTTTTAAAAACTGAAAACTAAAACCAAATCAAACACCCTCTATATAAACACAACTCTAGTTCAACCTAGGCAGGGGCGGATCCTTTTGTATTAATGGGGTAGCCATTGCTACCCCAATTTTTTTTTTTACTAAAGACCAAGATAAGAATAATAATTTCGCTACCCAAAAATACTCAGCAAGCACTCTAAAGTGTAGTAATAGAACACGTTTATTAAATAAAGTACTTATACTAAAAAAATACTCAGATTATTTATATTTTAGACACTTTTTTTTGCTTATATTTCAGACCGAAGTAGTAGTTTATTACTAAAAAAAAATTAATAGTCATTTTGTCTATAAAAAAATTATTCTTTATATTTGGCCCCCTCGTAAAAAAGGGGCTAGCTCCGCCCCTGAACCTAGGTACACTTTCATTTCCGAGTGCAAAACACTTATCTCTCTTTAAAATTTACTTGATTATTGGAGTATACAACTACCATCTCTTCCTTTACAACTTGAACCTCTACCATAGATTTGCCATTGATCTTGCCTGAGAGCTCTCTCAGAAGGTTCATTGTCAACCTAATAAAGCATAAAAATATTAAAAACAAAAAATAAAACACCGAAAACATTAATATTATAAATTTAAATTTATGTCAAAAATAAATAAATTTAAATTATTAAAAAAAATTGAAAAATCATGTGCAACTTTGTCATTTTATATTATTATTTTTTTTTTACAAATAATGAGTTTAAAAAATTTAAAATGAAACTAAAAAATTATATTAAAAACTATAAAAGAAACTATTTTTATTTAAAAATTTTCAAACTAATTTTAAAAATTTATATGTATTTTTGTCACGTGCTAATTTTGTCATTACATATGATTTAAAAAATTTAAAACTGTAAAAATTTTGAAATTAATTTAAATCTCATAAAATATTTAAAATAAAAATAAATATTTAAAAGTTCATATTAGAAATTATTAAATTAATAAAAAAATTATATATTAATTTTTTTATATACATATATATATATATACATATATATATATATATAACTTTGTCACATGAAATAATTTTGTTATTTTATATAATTTATATTCAATCATACTATTATGTGGTTCATCCCAAACACATGATACGGTAATAGTAAGGTTATCTAGTTTGCTATCAGGTGCACGTCAAACACAGGATAAAATAAGAGCTTATATTGTCTATATCTTATCATATCTTATTACACTCCTATTCTATTTGTTTCTATCATATCCTGATCATCAAATGAACCCTTAAAAATTCTTGATTCAACCATTGGCTTTACGAACCAAACCATTAAGGCCTTCTGCCACAATCAAATAGAGAAAGAGAGCCAAATGATCACTATGCCTAAGCCCAGTTGAAACTTCTAACTCCTTAAAGGGAATTTCATTATTAAGAATTGAAACCCACCAAAAACAATACAAGCTTGAATGCACCCCATCCATTTGACATCAAACCCCAATCGACCCAACATATAATCCAAAAAGCCCCAACCTGCTGAAACATAGGCCTTCTCGAAATCGGTCTTAAACGATATGCATTGATTTCCCCTCTTTTCTACATCAACAACCTCGTTGACCATCAGAACACTGTCTAAAATCTGCCTTACGATTAAAAAAAAAGTTGTTTGGCAAGAACCTAGTATTCTTCTTATTCGCAGAGTTAACTTTGAAATAATCTTGTAAATACTTCTAATAAATAAGGGATATAGGTCAATACTCAAAGAGAGACTGCGAGTGGCCCCTCTTGAGTATTAAAGCTAGACGGAGTTACAACCCTGGGCAAAGAAGCATTATGATAAATAACCTAAATAAGATCACATATCTCAATCTGAATAATATCTCGATCAGATTTGAAGAAGTTCAAATTGCAACCTTTCAACCCTGGACTCTTACTCCCATCAAAACTCCACACTGCCTGCTTACTTTCTTCAATAGAGAAGAGACTTTTAAGATAATCTTGTTCCTGGAGAGATGACTTCCAAAATAAAATACCATCAAGCAAAAGGCGATTCGCGATTGGTTATGAGAAAATCGTATGAAAATGGCGTTTATCTTCTGACTCTACCTCGCCCACATCCTTAGTCCATCGATGACCCAACTTAAGAGCAACAACCTAGTTGTTGTCCGTGTCTCGCCCATAAAACAAGCATGAAAAAAAAATGAATATTAGAATCACCCTCTTGAACCCATTTTACTCTTGTCTTTTATGTCATCAAGCGCTCCTTAAATATTAATTGTTACCAAAACTGTGTAGAAAGAAGCCTTCTATAATCTACACCAGTCAAAGAACCTACACAAACCATTTTGTCAAGTTTATTCAGCTCCTCAACCATTTTGTTAATCTACAAATCAAAAAACAAAAGAAACTTTTCTATTCTATATTTTCAATTTTTCCTTCTCCCTAAAAGCATACACTTTTCAGCCATCAACTTTAAACTCTTGCCAACAGATCAACCACGAAATGTTTGAAATCATTGTGTTTCCAACCAACAATTATTGAAACAAAAAGGCCTAGGCTCCCAATAATAGTGGTCACACCTCAACAACATCCGGTGGTGATCAAAGATATATCGCTTGCCAACCTATTGAGCGGAAACTTTCCATAAGGAAATCAGGTCCTCTCACAAAAAAAAAATGATCTAATGGACTCTTTTTTTTTTGAACACCAAAAAGACATTTATATTAAACCGAAATATAAGGGGTATTCCAACCCACTTACAAGAAGAAATAAAATGTAGAGAAGATAACCCAGTAGGACCCCTAGTGATTACTTCATAGAGATACAATCTAAGGGATTTAGAAACCATTCGTAGTACAAAACAATTGGATCTCTTGGAGAGGCCTATGAACCACCTCCCCGACAACACCTTAATATGTTCCAGTAACACTGCAATCTGACACCCTTAAAGAGAAAATACATTCATTTTTCAATTTGCAAAGTTCTCACAAGATCGTGTGCCATAACTAATCGACTCATATCTAAGCCATCACATTTAAACCAAGAAAAAAAAATTCCAAGCAAAGGAACGCCTAGCAATTCCATTTCATCAATAAAAGACCAAAATTCTTGCTCATTGTAATTGTCATGCACATTCACCCCCTTCTCTCTTCAATTGAACTTAAAACATTGAAATCGCTTGCTAAACACCACATTCAACTGCCAAAGCCTCTTATAGACATGGTCAAATCCTTCTAAAACTTTATTTTACCATCCAAAGAACAAGGAAAATATATGTAAACAATATAACATGTAATCCCATTCTGTTTCCAGTCTGCACACATACTGATAAAACCCTCTCTAGTAAACGTAAATTTTACATCGAGCATACCTTTCCTCTAAATATATAAGAGACCATTAGAGAATCTGGCAGATGGTCTAGCCACCCACTCAAAATCAGAAGCACCCCATAAAACTAGACAACAATCTATCATCAAACTGTGAGCATTTTGTTTCTTGCAATAAGCAGAGATCCAATTGACCTGAAGACACAAGAGACCGAATTCTACCTCTCTTATCTTACATTTCATATAGCCCATTTTCTTTACAATTGCATCATTTATCACACATTATATTTTTCACTTTTGCTGTCATCTTATTTTAAGACTTTCTTTGAATGACAAATGTTAGTAATTAGTTGTTAGTAATGTTAGTGGAGACATTCGAACCCACATCACATTATCTCTCAAACCCCTATGTTCTTCCCCAAACAACCAAACCATCTTATCACTCCTTATTTTAAGACTGTATTCCCTTAGAGGTGCATATACACCCAAAGGTGTGAATAAACATTTTTTATGTGTATTTTATACATGAAACAAATTGTTGATCAATTTATTTTTCTTCTTTCCCATTGATGATCAGATGTCTAATTAACTTAAATTCTGCACTCTACCGGAGCGCACATGCACACATACTCCATATAAATCAACTAGTACTACTTAAATCGAAGATCATTCTACCATATATGCAGTTCAAAATTCAAATTAACAAATCGCAATGGCAATAGTGAAAGCATCCAACTCTAATGTCTCTGTTTTTGGAATCCAAGAAAGACATATATATGCATAAGGAGTGCAGTGCTTGCCTCTATTTTTTTTGCAAAAGCAAAAGGAATTTTATATATATAACTAAGGCCAAGGCTCAAGATAAGCCCAAACCAAGACAAACAAGGATGGTACATAACCACCAAAATACATGATAGAAGCTCAAAAAGATAAACAACCAGAAAATGCAACAAAGACCCTGCCAACTCCAACTCTTTACGGCAACAAAGACCCTGCAGTGCTTGCCTCTATATGTAGGGAACTTAGTAGTATTTTTTATGTCTCATTTGATATTGGCAGTAACCTGATCACCTCACCTCCAGCACTCGTGCTGTAGATCGAAACAAATCTAAACCTAGCTAGCTAGCTAAGGGTTAGGGTTCAAATTAAGATCATGCCGATGGATCGATCCAACAGAGGGATTCACACCAAACATGAACCTTTCCGAGTGTTTCATTTCGAGGCGACACGAGCACTTTCCCGGCATTTCCTCCCATATATCTCTTGGAAATTCTCAAAATTTATCTCTGGATCGTCGTGACCTCCGTTGTCCTCAAATGCCCTCCAATTACCCTCGATGCAATCACCCACCCCACATGCCCTCCTTCAAATTAATGATCAATTTTTTAGTAATTTTTTTAACCTGCAAATAAAGTTCAAAACGTGATCTCAAGTCTAAATAACTACCACTCCTATAATTATTAATAAATTGGAAATCAAATATTTATCCTTGAGTTACGAATTCGAACAAATATTCAAACAAACTTGCAGATTTTCTTAACATGTGAACTTGGTAAATGGATCATTGATCATGAATATTGTTTTCTACCTATAATCAATCATATATCAACAAACTTTAATAAAATTTCACCAATTTAATGTCTATGAAATGAAATAAATATAAAAAAAAAATCATATAAATCGAAATGTAATATCCAATTTTGTGAACATGAAGTTACATGAAGGACAATTTTGGGTGGGGTGGCGAGAGGGTGGTCAAAGCTCTTTAGCTATTGGTGTTTTTTAGCGCAGGCATGCAAAGGGGATAATTGGCCCCGTTTGGCTGCAAAGTTTGAAAGTGAAAGGGGGAAGACAAAAGGAACCCGAAGAAGGGAACGAGAACTGACACGTGTCAGTCACATTCCCCTGACAGTGAATTTGGCAGCAGAACCTGAAACGGCGTGACAGCCAGATTAAATTGTGTTGACTGTAGTAAGTGTATATGGCCGGTGGCGAATGAGCGGCACGCCACCACTCACCCTCCTCTTCCATTCGCCAAACAATTAATATTTATTCTCACATTTTCCAATAAAATTAGATTCCTCATCATGCACTAATTCAATTCTTTTCTTTTGAGTTCCAGTTTTTTCATTTTGATTTCTACTCTTCCCTCCCGTTTCTTCTTTTTTCTAGTCCTCTGTGTGTATTGTTGTGTCTTCATGTACAAGTTTCAACGACTACTTATTTGCGTGTAGAAGTTGAAAAACTGAAAGGTGAAATCGAAGACAGGAGAGAGAGAGACGTGCGGTTTTGCTACCTTATTTGGCGAGGACAGTGTGCTTGCTCAACACTCGCAGGTATTTGGAATTGTTTATTCTATTCTTCTTTCTCAACACTCGCAGATTAATTAATTTGCTATAGTGGTGTATATATATATATAGTAGTCTTTTTTGTTAAGATTCTTCTAAATATTAGTATTATTCATCTCGTTTGGGTTGGTCCAAGGTTTCTAAATTTTAGTCACTCATCAGTAAAGCTCTGCACTGCTCAGTCTGATAGAGACTTACTAGTATGTTTTATAAGTAAAAAATAACATGCATGGATTTCCTAAGTACTGTTGCACTGACTAAATGATTAGAGTTTATCCTCTGGAAATTGCATACTGAAATGGGATCGTTCACAAACGATGTGTGCGTGCGTGTAGTGCTGTATTTGCAGTGAATATATATACAAATTATTGAGAAATAGTAATTTAAATATTATATTCCGTAAAATATGAGATTAATTTGTGCCATGTTCTGTAATCATTAATTTCATTCGGATAGGTGAAGACGCATTTGGTCAAGAATGCTAAAATGCGGGTAAATTAAGTCACTGTGCACAGATGACGGTTATATTAACAGGATCATTTTAATTTGTACATTTCAGATGTGGACCTTATAAGATGAATCTTGACCAATGCAGAATACCAGCTTCTAGTGTTGTAGGTCACGACGCTAGTACTATTTAATATCATTTATTTATTTTTCTTATTTAATTTTAAACAATTTCAGGCTATATACTCTTTTGACGGGTGAGGAAACCGAGTAGATGGTCAACAGATGAAAGCCCCATAAATTAGTACTAGTATTATATTTCTTAATTACTGTTCAATTGAATCATGTTATTTAATTAATATTATTACTATGCAATAGAGCTTGGTCTCATTTTGAACTGAAGTAATTCACACGCTTTCTTTCAGTCCTTTTAATTTTTAAAATGTCGGATTTTTCTCATATGACGGTACTCATGTATCTTTAACACATGCAGGACTCGAGGATCCAAATATTGGGGTTTGTTTGTTAAATTTTATATACCGATCGAATTGGAGATCTTCTCTACCTAATGAACTTGATCTTCTAGCTGATCTTCAATCCCATTTCAGTACTTTATTTTTTAGTTTGATCAATAGAGAGAGAGGTCGGTATATTATTCAAACTTTACGTAGAGTCGTCGATTTTGAGACCGATAGAGAGATGATTTGTAGTGTGTGGGAATGCTGGGCTTTCGGGTGTCATTATTTTCACAAATCGAGGACGAGAGTTCCAATAAACCAAGTGGGTGAAGAGAGATTGAGAAGATTGGAATATTGTACTATATTTTCATTTGGAATGGTGGCCATTGTGTCTGTAACAAAGACTAAAGGATTTGAAGTATACTAGTATTATAGTAGTAGTATAGTTTAGTAAGACACTCGTGTCCCCAATAATATTCTATATTAATTATTTAATAATAATTGTAGACAGATTTTAACTTTGTTTTCTAGTGTTGGAAAACTCAGTCTACAAAAACGACCTTAGTTCAACTTAACTAGTTAAGCTTGAAAGTTCAACTTAAACCCTTGCTAGAACCCTTGGTAAAGCTATCTATGTTTCTTTAGCCATGACTTATGTTTCCACTATATTTTCCCCATAAAAATTTTTCTCCTCATTTTATGCAGGTTTTCTTTCTTTGATTTGTTGAAAGTAAGTTGAAAAAGGGCTCAATGAACAACAACTGGCTTTCTTTCCCTCTCTCACCTTCTCATTCTTCTTTACCTCCTCATGATGATATCCAAGCAACTCAATATCATCAATTTTCTCTTGGATTAGTTAACGAGAACATCGAAAACCCTTTCCATAATCATGGTGGTATACCTTTTTTTTTCACACTCTTTCATTTTGTATTAACTTGTCTGAATTTCCTTTTTTTCTTCTTAACCTATGTTGGTGGTGTTTTAATTCAACAGACTGGAATATGATGAACACTCACCACAGTCACAGTAGCAATGAAGCTCCCAAAGTTGCAGATTTTCTTGGTGTGTGCAAGTCTGAAAATCAATCAGATCTTGCTGCCTTGAACGAAATTCAGACAAACGATTCAGATTATCTGTTTACAAATAACAACATAGTGCCAGTGCAAAACCAAGTGGTAACAACACCTAGTGATGAGTATCAAGAAAAGTCTAATAGTAATTTGCAATCTTTGACATTATCCATGGGAAGTTGTAGTAAGGATTCAACATGTGAGACCAGTGCTTGTGACATTAGTACAAACACTGTTGAAGTAGCAGCGCCTGTGCCTGCTGGAAGAACTTCCGATACCTTCGGCCAAAGAACTTCAATATATCGTGGTGTAACAAGGTAGAATATTAATTAACTCTATGTGTTCTCTAATCAATTTATTGTTTTATTTTTGCTCTAATTATCCAAAAAAAAATGTATATATATAGACATAGATGGACTGGAAGGTATGAAGCTCACCTTTGGGATAATAGCTGTAGAAGAGAAGGACAATCAAGAAAAGGTCGCCAAGGTAATTAAACTTCAAATTTATAACTTTTAGGGTTTTATTTTCTTTTTTTAAATACGTTATAATTAACTATTTTGGAGTTCTATATATTAACACATTTCTTCTCATCTTTTGCTTTTGTTTCTTCCCAACTTTTCTTCAGTCTACTTGGGTAAGTGTCTCTAATTCAGATACTTTTTCAACCCATTTTCGTTTTTTTTTTGGGGGTTTCTGGAGATAATTAAGAGAATTAAACAACAAAATTTTTTGATTTTCATTTTGTCATTTAATGCTAGGTGGATATGATAAAGAAGACAAAGCTGCTAGGGCTTATGATTTAGCTGCACTTAAGTACTGGGGGACATCCACCACTACCAACTTTCCAGTAATTAGTCTATTTTCTTAACCCTTATCAAACTCTATAGTTCAAACCACAGTCTTGTTGATTACATGATTGTTTCACAGGTTGGTAACTATGAGAAGGAATTGGATGACATGAAGCACATGACACGACAAGAATTTGTAGCATCTATCAGAAGGTGATGATTAATTAAAACCTAAGAAATACATACAACTTAACTAAGTTAATGACATTCATTAGTCTAGCTAGGATATATTGTTTGATTAAAATTATTATGGCGTTGCAGGAAAAGTAGTGGTTTCTCGAGGGGTGCATCAATGTATCGTGGAGTTACAAGGTGTAAAAATTGAACAACAATGTTTCCTCCTCCCTCCCATTCCATGAATATAATTATGTATTTCCTCCTTTTAATTTTTCTATACTTTTTCTTTAAAATATAATTTTATATTCTGTGATCATCAGGCATCACCAACACGGAAGATGGCAAGCGAGAATTGGCAGAGTCGCCGGAAACAAAGATCTTTACTTAGGAACTTTCAGTAAGCCAAATATTTATGCACTACCACTATCAATCAAAACATTTTTTTTTAAAATTATTTGAATCAACTTAATTCGAAAATTTCTTACCGTCATAATTATTAAAAAAAAATTAAAATAATTATACCATGATCTTTAATATTTATTATTATGAATGAGTTCAGCATATGCTAACTAATTATGAGAATTGGTAACTATAATAGGCACTGAGGAAGAGGCTGCAGAAGCATACGACATAGCTGCAATAAAGTTCAGAGGACTTAACGCTGTGACTAATTTTGACATGAGTCGTTACGATGTGAAAGCAATTCTTGAAAGCAATACACTTCCAATAGGAGGAGGTGCAGCTAAACGACTAAAAGAAGCTCAAGCTTTGGAGTCTTCAAGGAAACGGGAAGAGATGATTGCACTCAGCTCAACCTTTCAATATGGAACAACTTCAAGCTCTTACCCTTTAATGCAGTTTGAACAACCTCAACCTCAACCTTTGCTAACCTTACAAAAACATGAAATTTCTCAGTTCTCTCAACAACACCCTTCATCGCTGCATCATATCCAAACACAGCTTGAGTTGCACCAGCAGAGTAGTTCTTCTTCTTATGCTCACCAATCTGCTCAGAATAATGCTCAGTTCTACAACGGTTACTACTTTCAGAACCACCCGGCTTTGCTTCATGGAATGATGAACATGGGTTCGTCTTCTTCATCATCTTTGATGGGAGATAATAATGTTGGTGGTGGGGCTAGTGGGAGTTATAGTGGTGGTGGAGGGATTATGGGTAATGGTGTTGGATCAGTGGAGGAACTTGGGCTGGTTAAGGTTGATTATGACATGCCTGCAGGAGGTTATGGCGGCTGGTCGGGGACGGAGTCCATGCAGACGTCAACTACTGCTGGTTTCTTTACAATGTGGAATGAATGAGAGAAAAGAAAAAAATAGATGCTCAAGACAACAAGTATGGAAACAACCATTCAATTTTGTTCTGCTTTTTTTTTGTTATTTTTTTTTTTTTGTTATCATGCATTCTCGTAATTGAAAACAAAAATAGCAGTTGATTTTTAATGCAACAATATTGACTAATGAGTAGGACGTTACTATCAGTTATGTCTCTCTAATGTTTTGACGAGGAACTAAAAAGGACGAAAAGAATCTAATTTAATAAGTTAAATTAGGATGAGTTTTGTCTTATTTTAAGTTGGATTGTAATAATTTTTATTTATTTGTAATTTGTTTCCTAATTAAAAACTTAGTTAATTTAGGAAAATATGATGTAAGGCCATTATGGGCCTCTTTATTTAGAGCACCTTTAACGGAGTTGTTTTAGAGCATGCCTTATTTCTGTTGCTGGCAACTACAAAAAACCTCCGTTGGAGGAGTCCTACGTGGCGTGAGTGATCAACAAAATTTAGTTGCCGTTGGTTCTGCTGTTGCCGTAAACTAAACATTTTTAATCATTTTTTCTCTTTTATTCCCATCAAATTTGTCGTTAAAAAGTGAGGAAATTAATCAAACTTGTAGAAACAAAACTTGAAGGAGATGAACAAAAATTACAACAAATCCGTAAATCCAAAACTTGCGTAAATAACAAGAAGAAAAAAAAAATTTCAAACCCCACCCCTAACCAGAAATCAAATCCAGAAAACAAAAAATAGGAAATGAAAAAATAACAACAAATTACAAGTCATGGTGGCGGCGAAGGAAGCACGATCTGGTCAGAAAATATGAAGGAAGCATGATCTGGTCATGGTGGCGGCGATCTCGCATGATCTAGTCAGATTCGGTCATGGTGGCGGCGATCTCGCACGATCTGGTCATATCTGGGCGAGATGATGTTCGACGATGACAGAGAGGGAGAGACGAAGCACGATTTTTACGGTGAGAGGTCAAGATGAGGGTTGGGTATTTTCATGAGAGAGATGGGGTGAAAGCAAAGAAGGAGATGCGCTGAGGGAGATGGGGCGCTGAGGGAGATGGGGGCAGAGAGATGAGAGGGAGAGGGAGACGAAGCAAAAACACGAGAAGGTCGAGCGTAAAGGCAAGGCAGGATTGAGGAGAAGAAGAGTTTGGGGAAAAGAAGAGACTGAGGGAGATCTGGGAGATGAGGCGTGCGAGGGAGTGTACGAAACAGAGGGAGATGAGGGAGATCTAGGAGATGAGGGAGATCTGGGAGATGAGGCGAGGGAGGGTTTGAGAAGGGGGCGATGAGGCCGAGGGAGATGGGAGTGAAATGGGAGGGAGAGTCGTCGAGGGGGATGGGGGGAAACAGAGGGAGCCGAAGGAGTGACGTTTCTAGAACGAAGGCGAAGGCAGAGGGAGGAGGGAGACGAAGGCAGTGGATGTTTCTGGAACGAGGGAGACAAAAAGGAACGAGGGAAGGAAGTGAACGTTTCTCTCGAAGCTTCAATGTGAAATACAGCCGTTGACCCAAAATTTCTATTTTTTTAATATTTAATATTTTTATATGTATTAATTAAAATAATTGAATTAATATTTAAATTTGGATAAAAAATTAAGTGGAAATAAAATAATATAAACATGTGGGGTCAAGATGGGTTGTTTCCAAGAAACCACCATTGGAGCAAATTGTGGTTGGGTTGCTTATGGGTTGCTTAAATCTTATGTGGCAATATGAACCCACAAAAAGTAATTTAAGCAACTCATTTAGTTGCTTTGCACTAAAGATGCTCTTAGGCACCACTTTTGGCCCATTGGCCCATTAGGATTAGGGAGGGTTTTCCCTTAAATTGGGTTAGTGACTCATTTGGAGGCTAGTTTTAACTTTGAATGAAATTTACACTTTGTTCGAGGCTAGAGATAAGTCTCTCTTTGTGTTTTTCATTAAACCAGCTTGGGTCTCATCAATGGCTTCTTTACTCTTGTGACGATTCTTCACTATGATCTTATCATTCTCCAAAGGAATGTGGTGATCTTCTTCTCCATTTCTTGTCTAGATCCATTTGTATGTTTTCATTTATTTTTCCATTTTGTTTTTCCTTAGATTTTCTCCTCTTTGATTATTGAATTACACTTGGAAAAGATCATTTAATTTCTATGGAATCCCTTGGATTCACATCAAATGGTATCGTTGAGCCTTCCCAAGTGTAGTTGTGCTAGAATCAAAATCTGAAAAAAAAAATAAAATAAACATCTCTGCACTTTGGCGCCGAATTTTTTTTTTTATACGATTGTGGTTGTGAGATTTTTGCTGTCGTTCACGTTCAGGGATTTGACATTCTTGTTTGAGTTTCTGATTGGCTGGCTATTTATCTCCTGATTCACCTTTTGTTATAGCCATTGATTCACAAATTGCTATTGGCTGGGAAGCAACACGTTTTGGGATTGGGCATTCATGACTCTGCATCCCCTTTTTCATCTTTGCTGTGCTCCTAAGCGGGTTTGCTAGGAGATTTGGAAATTCCTTTTCATTTGGTGTATTTTGATGATTATTAGCTGATTTGTGATCCAAAATTGGTGACATTTGTGTGCAGAGTTGCTGGAAAAAAAAATTACTTGCACACATCTTTTTCACATAGAGGTGTTTGATCTTCCATCTTATTTACAAAATTGATTTTTGATGTTATTTCTTCAATCTATAATAATAATAAAACAAGGCTACACCTTTGGAAAGTTTTGACAAGTGTCACTTTTGTGTGAATAGCTTCTTCAAGACTTTTTTAAGGAACTTTCTATATTAGGAAATACCTAATTATATTTATATTTTATAAAATTATTAAAAATAAAAAGCATGATCAAACCCCCGGTGAATAAAGAAGCTGAACCAACAACTTTAAATCTCACATATCATGCGCACGTTTTATTTTAAAAAAAAAATTTATTGTAACAATAGACCATGGCTTGAAAAAGAAAATTTGCATTTACCATTCCCAACCTCTATCCATATTTCCCTGTTTCCAACCCAATACAGTGCGCCGTTCAATATAGTGCGCCGTTCTATCTCCCTCCTTCCTGCGCCGTACACAAATCCTTCGTTTCCAACCCATTCCTGCGCCGTTCTCTCTCTCCCACGAATTTTTTTTGCGCCTTTCTCTACAAATACCCAAATCCTCTGTGTTCCTTCACTCCATTTCTTCCTTTGTTGCTTCCTTCATCCTTGACCACTTATCCGGTTGTTATTTCACTGTTATACAATGGCTGGATCTGGCTATGGAGGAGAAGCGGTGCCGGGAAGCCACTCAAGGCGCTGATGGCCGAAGAAGAAGAACTGCCATCTGCAGCGTCGGTGGCGCATGGTGAGGACAGCAGTATCAGGACGCCCCATCGGGGAGGGCAGCAGGGTACTCAACCTCCCATCTTCTCTGTTTCTTTTTTTCCTTTTCTTAAACCCTTCTCTCTCTCAGCAGTTTCCATGCTTTCTATTTTCTCTCTTCCATCTTTCTAATTTTTCAATTTTATTTTCCTTGCATTCATGTCAGATTAAAAACTGATCAAAAAAAGGAAGGGAAGATCGAAGTCCTACACAGGCAACTACTACTCTTGTTGTGAAAATTGGCTGACCATCTTAAAATATAGACGAGTTTTCATTGGGGCTGGTTTAATTTTTTATTTTACATAATAGCTCTCACTACTGCAGTTTGGTCTTTTAACATCGGTTAAAAACAGCTTTTAACATCGGTTTTCAATTTGTTATGGATTCAAGCGATATTAAAAGTAGGAGTTATTTATGTCGAAAAAACAAC
This sequence comes from Calophaca sinica, assembly GCA_037113605.1. Lineage (NCBI taxonomy): Eukaryota > Viridiplantae > Streptophyta > Magnoliopsida > Fabales > Fabaceae > Calophaca > Calophaca sinica. The sequence continues at coordinate 77,696,438 of CM073734.1, forward strand.
CGATGTTAAAACTGAACTTTTAACATCGGTTTTTTTCATAACCAATGTTAAAAGTGTACCTTTTACATCAATTTTTAAAATAACCGACATTATAACGTCACTTTTCATATCGGTTTTTTGAATAACCGACATTAAAACTTCACTTTTTATATCGGTTTTTATAATAACCGATGTTAAAACCTTACTTTTCATATTGGTTTTTCCATAACTGATGTTAATTTTTATACTTTTAATATCGGTTTTTTAAGAACCGATGCAATTTTTTTTTTTTTGTTATATATTATCCTGTACCAGCAGTCTCAAAAGAGGACTAACATTAGATTTACATATCACGTCTCTTTATATTCCATGAAAAATCAAAATTCAAAATAGCAACAACAATAATAGTAAATAGCAGCAACAATATAAATAGTAAGAAAAGCACACAAGCCAAAGGTACCAATCTGGAAAGTGCTTATAATTATAGAGTTTGAGTATTCTACTACTCACTTACATTTCTTAGTACAAATTAACCATAACTTGACAATCATAAGCGTTTTACAAATACACAATACACATTCTTGCACTGCTCGCACTTGTGTTGCTAAGCACACGAACAATGAACAATGCAAGCAAACGCCATGGTAAAAATATAAATGAAACTACACACATTTTAGATTTTCATCAACCCTAAAAATTAGAATTATATTATGAGCCATTGAAAATATAAAAATGACATGTCCTTATTTGACTTCATTTCTCTGCATTTAAAGGACTTATACTTGTGCTTCACGTTCTCTAGGCTTCTCTCCGGCTGCGCATCCTCTCAAAATCCTCTTCCTTTGCATTCCTTGAATCATGAATGATTCTGATCTGATCCTTAAAAATCTTTCTCACGTGTGCAACTTCTATTGAGAAACAACATGCTCGCTAATTGGAAGTTGAAATTGACTCCCTTTCTCTCAAAACTCTCCAAAAACAATTCCAATTTGCTAAGTTACCACAACCATCATTGAACTTATCAACTCTGCAACAAATAAAGAGAATTGTGTAAAAATTAAACGTTAGATACTAAAAATATAGAAATTTCACCCAAATTCCTAAAGATATCGCGAGAATGATGGCACAGGAAATATTGTAAGGACTATAACCATTTATCACTTTGGATGCCCAAGTTGATGAGGTCGTATTTGGTTGCTTCACCTAAAGGCATTTGAAACCGCAGTGAATCTCCGAGAAGGGTCGAAGTTGTGTACATTAACCAATATGCATTGAAGCCATTTGCATAGCAAGGGTTTCCATTCAACAGAAATGAATGCCTCTGCTCGACAAAACCATCCCCACTTCCACACCGACATGGAAACAACACTCCTAATGGACAAAATGGCCAAAAGAAACAATACAAAGAAATGTTTCATTTATGATTGATTTCCCTACACTTTGCTAGTTACATTGATAGTAATACATTTGTATGTGGACTTTAAATTATTCATCATCATCAAAATTCCATAATCACCACTACTACTAATTAATTCCTTCACTCGATTACACAAGAGCAAAATCAAAATCGATTACTGCCATCGAATCTCTATATACTAAATCAATTGGCATGGAACAGAAGAACACTCATGAACCACGAATACAAGATACACCCACAAATATGTGCATTCAAGTCGAGAATCACCGCGCTTTCTTGAGCCCTGTCTCTATTGAAATGCTTGTCATCAACATTAACCCGTGAAGCACAAAAATGCTCTGGAAAAACAAATAAAAAACTTAGCAGTTATATACATTACAACTAAAATTGTGCTTAAAGTCACTGCCTCAGAGCCTTGGACAAATGAAAGGTGGAAACTCGCCTCTAGTCCTACATAAAAATCAAACATTTCCTTCTCACTGACATAGCTTACGGCCAAGATCTCCAAGGCTCCTAGGGAATATTTTTCATTCCATTTACTGACCATACAACAATAACAACATGCATTAGAAATCAGATGGCCTTCTAATTTACAGAAACTCAAAACCAATTTTTAAAATTCAAGAACTTAGGGCTTTAGGATTTTCTTGAAATCAAATTGGGAAAACATTAGAGAGACAAAAATGGGAAGGGAGATAACTCACCTAATGAATGATGAGACGACCCGCGACAATTAATTGCCTTTCTTTGAGCCCTAAGTCCAAAAGTGGTGAGAAAAGTTGCACGATCTGTGAAGGAAGAAGAACTGGGAGGGATCCAGTGATGAGCGATGAACGAAGAAACGGGGGAGGGAAACAGGGAAGAAGCAAGGAAGAAGAAATGATGCAGCGGCGGAGGGAGAGCCCTATTGACATATTCCAAACCTGTAAAACAAAAGGATACAACCATTAAAAGTCCAGAGAAGGTGGACCAAAGATTAAAAAGGATACAACCATCAAAAGCATCCTCATCATCATTCCTCTTACGGGCAATGCGAACCCTAATCCTCCTTGGGACACTCAATTCCACGGCTCGGACATACTTGTTTAGCTTCACATCCACTCTCACATCATTGGTGCCCATGGCTGGGCAAACTTCCTTATCTCCTTAATTGCTTTAGAGCTTTTCTTCTTAAATGTGTCTGTTTAATGTCATAACGAGAAAAACAATAAGAACCAGGATATCACCCTACACTGCGATAAACCACAAGAAACAATAGATTAATGCAAAAGTAATGGTGAAGTTATCCATCAATGTCAAGTAAACAATATATACAATATTAGTGTGCAATAAGCGGATATGTATCCCCAATTGCCACAAGGATATGCAGTTGCAACTTGCAACAACTTTACAACATCACATCACCCAAAAATAGCTTCCTCCCAGTTAGGAGAATGTTTTGTATGTCACACCACAGGAATTAGCCTTTTGCTCTATGACCACATTGAATTGAAAACATGTTTCCATGAAGCCTCTCATACAAGTTAAGAATAGTGATTAAGAGTCATCGAAATGAAAAGCACGAGGGACTATTTTGTCATGCGCATCACTACAAAAAAAATCACGCTATTAAATCGAATATTAAATCTGTAATAATTAAAAAAAGCATACAACTTTAAGACGATATTTACAAAGAATTTTTCTTCCAAATCTTATTGAAAGCAAACAGAATCGCATTATAAACTTAAGTGGGTTACAAAATACGCATCATAAACCCTAATATACCCAAACCAATTACAAAAGAGCGAGTATGATGAATTACCACCATGGAGGCGTTTGTGGGAGGTTAATGGTGTACTTCTCGCGTCACCACTCCTCCTTCTACCGTGCTCTTCTCCACCATTTTTCACTTACCACCTATGAATTACAAACCAACATCAATTCATCAATGATACGGGATTTTATTAGAATATAAAACACATTAACACAAAGAAGGTTAACAAACAGAAAAGAGAGCGGGAATCGAGACCTTACGATTTGGAAAGCGCTTGGCCGATCCAGACTGCTATTAAGTGGGTGCGAGGCGAAACGAAGGGTGAGGTGAGAGAGATGAAAGTTGAAATATAAAGTATGCGGACTTTATTAGAGATGAAAGTTGTCTCGTGTTCCCTCGTTCCTCTCTCTCGATCTCTCGATCTCTCTCAGACTTCCATTTGCCGATCTCTCTAGATCTCTCGCTCTCGATCTCTTTGCAAACAGGTTCAAAAATCAAAGAACCTCCTTGTAGTCCCAATCCCTCCGTCGCTGCAGCGAGGTTCGCGATGCCCCCTCTCGGGCTCTCTGTTTCCATCCTCACTTTTGTCCCCTCTCCTCTCTCGATGTTTCCCCGCACTCCCTCTCTTTCTCGGTTTCGATGTCTCACTCTTACTCTCAGATCTCTCGATCTCTCGTTCTCTCATGTCTCTCTACACTTTGCTTTCTCTCTGCTCCCCAGTCCACTCTCTCTCTCGCTCTCGAACGAGATCTCATTTATCTTTCATTGTTCCTTTCTCTCGGATTAGAGTTGGCGGTGAAATAAAGGGTTACGGGTTCTGGTTTTACGATTTCTACATCGATTCTAGCATTATATGATGTGGAAACTAACATCGGTCCATAAAGCAGAAATAAAAACTCTTTACTCGCTTTTAATAACCGATGTAAAACTTTTGTTTTATTTACAAAAATACCACCGTCTTGCTTTTTATATCTGTTGTAGAAAAACCGATGTTAAAATCCGATATGAAAGCCTATTTCTATACTAGTGTCTTTTAATTTCTTTCTTTTCTGTGAATTTTGTGGTTGCTGTAAATTTCTAAATCAAAATGATGATTTTATATGTCACTGTTAACATCATGTGTTAAGTTAAGGACACTTTTACATTTTTGGTTTGGTTGTGTCTGTTGTATGCTTTACCTTATTGAAGATCGCAGAAAACATAACATCTGGTCTTTGAAAATCGTAAATTTGCTGACATTGTTGACACACTGACCATTTTATATGAAGGCTAAAGATTTGCTGAACTATCTTGGATTTATTTTCTTTTTAAATTCCTCTCATCTGCTTCTGATAATCTGAATTCAAATTTCTTATATTTATTTTTTCTTGGTTTTAATTTCTTTTATATATACTCTCTCTTTCATGGTAAACTGAGGAAGCCAAGAAGGCGTGTCAATGCAGAAATCATAGAATTGTGTACCATGTGGGATTACCTTGGCTTTTGGATGAAGGTCAGTAGAACCATAATTTACCTTGGCTTTTGTGTTGAATAAGAAATGAGGGGAGGCTGTCGTTGTACTGGCTTTGGACCAACATGATCCATCAAAACTTCATGAAACAAACTGTCTCAGTAAAAGGTAGATATGAAATCTGTCAATACTTGCATAATTTTATGTTTTTAACTGGGTATATGTAACTTCTTTGCAATTTCTATAGAACTTCCTTTACTGTGCATTGTCTGTTATATTTATATCTGTTGCTGTGTCTTTTTTGCTTGGATTGTTATTTAAGGAAAGTGATACTCAAATTTGAAATAGGCTTTTATAACTGAACAGGCAAGATTTGTCTCTGTTTCTTTTTTTGGATCTTTGTTGACACCATTTTTAATGCTGGATTGCTTTTCAGTTTCAGGGGGTGTGGCAGAGATTAAATCAAGGGTATTTTGGGTTTCATGAGGTTTGTCCCACATACAGTGTTCAAAAGGTTTTAGAAGATAACCTATTCAGCTAGCTCAGATATATGAAAAAGCAGTCGCGTTCAAATACAGCCTCACATATTCGGCTTCTGTGTAACATCCGAAGTAAAATGGGAAAAGATGAAGGTTTGCATTTGTTTGAGGTGTGGGTAGTATCTATAATTTTTCCAAGTTTTATGTTTTATCTTTCTAATTTTTCTAAGTTCACTTCTTTCCACTAATTTCAATTTCTTTTATTTTTCTTTTAAGTGTTTCCGTCAGTGCATTTTTTCCTTTCTTTTGGACCTTCAATCAAGTTAAAACCAATATGGGATTTCAGTCTTATATGTTATTTTTTAACTTTGGCGGAAGTTTTTTTTTTGTTGATATGCCACTGCTGTATGGGGCAATCTTTTATGGTTTTGTGGTGGATGTGATTATTTTTATTGATGCAAGTAATTGTGTTCTAATAATTCTGGCAGGTGTTGTTTAATTTGATTATATCCCATCCATTTGTGAGGGAGATTATCACTGCAAAGCTTGATTTGTTTCATTATTAATTTGATTATGTTTCATCCATTTGTGGGGCAAGATGTTGATTTGTTTTCTATGCAGGAAAGGGCAGAATGTCCCCTTTTTATGAAGTCTTCATGGATGAATTGGGAGGGGCCAAGCAACAAATAACTTCTTGATTAGAATAACGACCCCACTTTTTTGGTAGGTGAAAATGTTAGAACCCTTTCAAGTCATTGAAATAGCCACAATATTAGTTGGTTTTCATGCCAACAGGGAACAATGAAGACTCCATTGATGATAATTACAAGAAGCTCCTCCAATGATGTATCTCCACTTGCTCACGACAATGAAGATTTTCAATTAATCGCGAAGTTTCTCCAGAATACTCATTCCCCCACACATATGGCATGTCTGTATTTGGATAGAGTGTGTATTTGAATGAAGTGTCTCTATTTGTAATATTGCCATTGATATTGCCTTGCATGAGGTTTGGTTGGGAGCCTAAAATTTATGTTGTTTTAATATGTACTTGCGCAACGCGATCTATGTATTATACAATTTGCTTTGATTTGCTTACGAGCAACAATATTACTATTTAACTACTATAGAATAATATTTTAATAAATACTTCTTATAAAAAGATAATCTTTTTTAATATATACTGATTAATTAGTAGTTTTGCATAAATTATATTTTAATTATAATTATTATTCTTTTTTCCAATTAAATGGACTAAACCTTAACTATTCGTGAATATTTGCGTACTGTAATTTACTTGACGAAATTTGGATGTTTTACATGAAAAAAAAAATTTAATATCGATATTACTAATGATGATTTTTTTTTATAAAGAACAGAAAAAACAAAAAATACTAAGGAATCAGCATATTAATAGTTGAAATTAGAGGGGGTAGGAATGCAAAAGCTTACTAACTGTTAGTTAGCAGAATGGGAATTGAGGGAAGTTAATAGGGGCAAGTAGGAAAATCACGAAATCAGTGGGAAAATATTGTTTAGTGGAGAGCTCAGATTATCTCGAACAACTTGATTGAGAATTTGAGATTCAAATCATTATTTCATTAATAAAATTTTTCTTTTACTAGCATGGGTGAGTAAACTATTGTCATTAGTTTTCTGTTTTTAAGTTGTTAATATGGCAGGAAATATGATTTGTATTGCTATCACTTTGGGTGGTAATTGGTAAATAATACACTTAATTATCTTCCAAATTTTGAAAATTTTTGTATCCTCTCTTAAATTGTGTTGCCATTTTACCATGCTTGCTTTTCTATGCGATAATACACCTACAATTGTTTATAATATTTTATATGCTTTAATCCTCCCATTAACTGCTTTAATTTTTTTTTCCAGAGGAACAACTCAATATGTTAATGACAATGAAAAATTAAAGTTATAATACTCAATTTAAGGAGCAGTGGAAGACAATGAAGGTCTTTAGGCAGTGTTTTTGCTGTCAATTGTGTTAACGGAAACAAAATATGCTTCTTGAGCACATGAAGCTTCCCCTCTATTGAATGAATCATAGCTTGAAGCTTCTTCTGTTATCGAGATTGGATAAATAAAGTTGTTGCCCCCTTTAATTTGAGTTCCTAATAGGATTTACATTCCTAACAAGATAAATGTTTCTATGAATTCTCAAGCTTTGTGTGCCAATCATACTATGTACCTGTGATTTAGTTAAAAATGATGTAAGTTGAAGATAGGGATCTAAAGCATAATTCAATACACAATGGCTATATTTTTTTATGGGAATTTATAGTGACTTTGGATATCAATATTTTTACAGAGGGGCAATAAAATTTCTGGAGAAAATCTTCTAGATACTAATTCAACATTCTTTGTTAAAATTGGAAATGGAGTTGCCTACGATGTTACCTACATTTTTTATTTAATATGCTTGATAAAGGTTTTGTTCCCTTATGCCTCTTTAAATACATTTTAGAGGAATCCAAAGCATGTAGGACGTGTTGAAGGCAGTAGTATATTCTGTTATGACAAAAATAAACAATAGAAGTTAAGTTTCAACCGGTGATTTTAATGTAAATATGAAACTATATTCTGTTTACTGAATTTATTTGCTTTTTTCAACAACTCCAGTTTTTCGGAATCAAAAAAACTAAGATCAGGTATATACCTCTGCACCACAACATGGACAATTCTAAAGAGTGGTGACACCTTTTTTTGGATTGAAAAATCAAAGCATGAAAAAAATCAACAAATTAAAGTACCTGTTTCCGAAAAAAGTATGCTTCAAGTGTTAAGATTTGTTTCCATCTCATGGTGAATTTCTTCAAAAACCTCACAATCACTTCATCATTTTACCAAATAACACATATGTCACATATATCAGATAAACTTTAACAATGTAGATACACTAACAATTACTTTAGACTCTAATATTCAGAATTTGCCAAACCTATATGTGATGACAAAAATAAAACAGGATATAAGGGCACTTTTGGAGATAGTCCCAATAGATATCTATGAATTTTTTACATAAATTTTGTTGGATAAATCAAGTATTTCAAGTAGGAGGGATATGGTTAACAAAAGCATTTGATTGTTTAGCATGTTTGCTAGGCCAATTTTAAAAGTATTTTGCTTTCCTTTTGGATTAACACACTGACCAATCCAAATAAACACTTTTGTATGTATTATATAGTTTGGTTTAAATATTTTACATGGAATAAAGTTGCTAACTTACTATATGGGAATAATTTAATAGACTTTTAATATTAATATAAATTCAATATAAAATTTTAATTTTTTATTATATAGCGTGCATAGCACGGACCTACATATTGGATAGTTTTGAAGTTTCATTCTTATTGTTATTTTCTAATAAGATTTTTTTATGTATAATAACTTTTTTTTAAAGTTTTGTAAAATTATCTTAAATATAATTATCGATGCTTTTTTATGTGTATAGACTTATTTAAAAAATTAAGTGAAATTATCTGAATTTATTTTTTAATTAAATTTGATTCATTTTATGTACTATAAAAATTTATTTAAAAATTAGTGAGATTAAAAGAATATATTATGTATTTGAATAGGATTATTAGGGACCATCTTATATGCAAATACTTATTTAAATATTGAATATGATGATAAGAATTTAACAAATATTTAGATTGGTTTATTAGAGATTTTCTTTTATATATAAATTTAGTTAAAAATTCAGATATATTATAAGAATTTATCATACGTTTAAATGAGATTATCAGGGTTCTTCTTATGTGTAAAATTTTATTTAAAAATTTGGTGACATTATAACTTTCTTGGATTTTATATGTAATTCTAATTTTTATTTCCTAATTATTATAGGCACATTCACAATCCTAACATGTGTCCCGTGCATCGCACAGGTTATTTAGAGTGGCTTTATAATTTTATAAATATAAATATATCAACGTATATAATCCTTTTTCATGTATAACATACTTTCATTTAATTATTGTTAAATTTTTAAATCTTATGTTTCTCGTGCATCGCACGGGTAAACACACTAGTACTTACTCAAATCTAGATTTTCAAAAGCCTAAATTGATTAGGAAAAAAAAGAGGAATTCAAATATGCAGAGAAAAAAATCTGAAAAGAAAAGTGCTAAAAAAAGCGATTATACATAAAAACACTTATAAAAAAAGGCATTTTGCACAAAGAAAATCCAGAATTATTGAGTATGATATATCAATCATTTTTTGCATCCTTGTTGCTTCTATTAGACATTCAAGTTTGATTTTAGTACCTCACCCTCCACATATTTTTGTCACACACATATTTGCATCACTTGGTCATTTAGTTCTATTTTTTTTTTCCGTTGTCTCATTGATAAACTATTTGGTTGTGTTTTTTTTTTTTTTAGCTTTTCTTGCTTGTCTCTTGGTTTTGTCTTAGAGTCTCTCTTGTCTTTAATTGGCCTCTTGAATGATAACTTTCACGTGTGTTTTGTCACATATTTGTGTAGAGGTTTACCACAAACTTAATTGAGATTTGTTTGGTTGTTTTAAGAACTTGTTGAAGAGTTGCATTAGGGAGTGGAAAAAGGCTAGAGTGAACATTATAGAAAAAGCCTCATTGAGTGACATACACGAGTGATACTTTATTAGGTGTAAACATTTAGTGAGTGAAAAGGTCTTTTTTCATATTTTTGATTATTTTCCTTAACTTGTTTTCTTTGCAACATGTGGGGACTTGAATCTCAAGAGTTGGAATATAAAAATAAATGTGTTGCAATAACACTTGAGAAGTACAACGCTGGTGATTTGATTCGGAAAATGTTTGAGAGGTATGCAAAGAAGGTGAGGAAAAAGGATAGGAGGTATGAAAAGGAGAAAAGACATAGAGATTATGTGAGAGAAAAAGAGTTGAAAGAAAAAGTGATCATTCCGAACTTTAAGGGTAAGAATGATCCCGATGCATACTTAGATTGGGAGCTTACAGTGGAGCAAATTTTCTCTTGCTATGATTTAAGTGAAGAACAAATGTTGAAGTTGGTTGTGTTGGAGTTTACGGACTATGCACTACTTTGGTGGGATCAAACACTAGTGCAAAATACATCTAAAAAATAGACTTATAACACTGATTTTGACAATACCCGGCGTAAAAAGTAACGCGATAACATTTTTAAAATTAACGGTCACTTTTCGTGAATGTGGCATATTTGAACGCAAGATTTAGCGCCGGTTTTTTGTAGAACCGCGGTTATAAGTCAATTGAAAAACCTTTCGCGCCGGTCTTGTATAAAACCGCGGTTATAGGTTGTTTAAACGCGTGAGATTTAGCTCCAGGTTTTTGTAGAACCACAGTTATAAGTCAATGAAAACACCTTTCGTGCCGGTTTTGTAGAAAATCGTGGTTATAGGTGGTTTAAAAAAATTCCCAAAACCCTCTCCCTCGTTCTGTTCTCTTCCTCGCTCTCTTTTTCACAAAACGCTCTCATTTTCCCTCCCTTATCTCTCATCCTTACCCTCACTCACCGTCCTCTCCCTCGTCTTTCATTTTCCCTCTCGTCCTCGCCCTCCCTCGCGTCGTCCATCTCCTCACTCGTACCAGGTTGCCTCTTTCCTCTCCCTCACGTCGCACCTGCAACTCGCAAGCCACCAACAGCGCAACCACCAACCGCCTCTGCAAGCCACCAACGACGCAACCACCAACTGCCTCTACAACAACCAACGATGCATTTCTCTGGCTATGCTGTAAGAATATTTTTTTTCCCTCTTTTTTTTAAAGGTTTGGTTTTTTCTTTCTGAAGCTTTGTTACAAGATGTGTGATTATTACAAAATGTGTGGTCCATATGGTATATGTGACTCTAATGCTTCCCTGGTTTGTGAGTGTGTGAGAGGAGAGGGTTTAGTCCTAAGAATCAGCAGGCATGGAGTTTGAGAGATGGGTCTGATGGGTGTGTGAGGGACACAAATTTGTGAGGATATGAGGGAAGAGGAGAGGGTTTGGTGAACTCATTGATATGAGGAAGTATCCTGATGGTGGACAAGATCTCTATGTTAGATTAGCAGCTTCTGATGTCATACATTCGTTAAAGTTAATGCTATAATGTTCTAGTTGGATTATTGCTCTTATTTCTTGCTTGCTTTCTTTTTCTCTTCTTTCTTTTGTGAGGATAACGGTAAATATATAATTATTCACAAATGTTTATCTCACATGTTGCTCCTTATGAAAGACCTGCATTAAGCAAAGGATTTTTGCTTCCAGAAGGTATGAACTCTTTTTAAGAAACATTGTCAAGTGGTTATTTAGTTAAGTGGTATTAGAAGTATCTTGTGCATTACTGGTTGATAAAAATGACCCTCTTAGCTTAAGACCTATTTGAACTCTTCTTTGTATTATTTACACCTTTCATTTGCACCGTGCTCTATTTCTGTTGCATTGAACAATCTAATGCTTTAGTCAGAACTTCTGTCGAATTGAATATCCCTCTCTATATGGCCATCATAACTCCATTGACTTCTAAAATGTGAATATCATGGCCAAGTTATGTTATTTTGTAGTTTGGAGACTAATATATAAATTTCATTGTCGTGTTGTGCATATTTTGGCTGAAGTATGAATATTTGCTGAGCATTTGTTTGTGGACTATGTGAGCTTGTGAGGGCTGTTGATTTGTTTTTGTTTTTGTGGAAGACGGTAAATTGATTTATTTGTAGGGAGTTGTTGAAATTTTTAAATAAGGATTCATAGAGCATTTATTGGAATGAAAGTTTAAATTTGTTGGTGCTCGATTGAATGATTATCTCGCTGATTTGGTTAGTTTTGAGTTTGGATAGATCTTGCTGGATTTAAGGCGTGCATATGACCTTCTATTAATTGTTCTAACTTATGCATACAAACATGTCAATGTTAGTTAAATATCTAAGCATAAAAGTGTGTGTATATTATTTCAGAACACATTTATGGATCGTAGTTGGATGCAAAAACATCGTTTAGGTGATGAGTATAAGAATGGGGTCGAAGAGTTCTTACAATTTTTCAAAGCAAATTTTCCTAATCAAACAACTTTCTATTGTCCTTGTGTTAAGTGTTTGAATGGGCCAACACTAAATGTTGAGGAGATACAGAATCATCTTCGTGTTTATGGGATTTGGCAAAGATATACGACATGGACCTGACATGGTGAAGTGTTAAACAAGCCAAATGTGTCCAAAAGAGAGGAAGTTGATGTAGATATGGACGATCGACTAGAGGACATTATTCATGATATTGGACAAGAGTCTTTTCAGCGAGCACATGTGTATGAAACTCTATGCAGCGACAAAAAAGAACCTTTGTATCCGGGCTGCAAAAATTTCACACGGTTGTCAGCGTTGTTGAAATTGTTCAATTTAAAGGCGATAAATGGGTGGACTGATAAGAGCTTCACTAAATTGCTTAAGTTGTTGAATGACATGCTTCCGGAAGGTAACACATTGTCGAACCGTAATTATGAAATGAAGAAGGTATTATGTCTGATGGATGTGGAGTATATGAAAATACACGCTTGCCTGAAGGATTGCATATATTGTACTGCAAAGAGCATGAAGGCAAAGAAGAGTGCCCCGAGTGTAATACACCACGCTACAAAAAAAAGGACGGTGATGATAGTTGTGATGATGTGAGCAAAAAAGATCCTCCTACGAAAGTGTTATGATATCTTCCAATTATTCCAAGGTTTAAGTGACTATTCGCCAATGTAAATGATGCAAAGAACATTAGATGGCATGCAGATGATAGGAAATGTGATGGAAAGCTTCGCCATTCGGCCGATTCTTTGCAATGGAAGGGAATTGATTCATTGTTTCTGGATTTCGGCAATGAGCCAAGAAACCTTAGGCTTGGACTTGCTACAGATGGAATGAATCCATATGGTAACTTAAGTAGCATCCAAAGTTCATTGCTTGTTCTCTTAGTAATTTACAACCTGTCTCCATGGTTGTGCATGAAGCACAAGTACATTATGTTATCTATGATGATTTTCGGTCCAAAACAGCCGGGAAATGACATAGATGTTTATCTAAGTCCCTTGATAGATGACTTGAGAATATTGTGGGAAGAAGGCATTGATGTGTTTGTTTCTAAGTCCCTATTTGTGAAGACAGCACATGTTTCTTTCAACTGAAAAATGGGAGGAAGACTTGTTACCTTGGGCATAGAAGATTTTTGAGACGTGATCACCTGTATCGCAGGTTGAAAAAGGCTTTTAATGGATGTCAAGAGAACGAAATTGCTCTGAAAGCTTTAATCGGAGAAGAAGTTTATCAACGGGTGAACTCCATCAATGTTAAGTTGGGAAAAAAAAAGAGGAAAAAACATTCTTCTGTGAAAAACATATGGAAGAAAAGGTCAGTGCTCTTTGATCTTCTATACTAGTCAAGTCTTGATGTAAGACACTGCATGAATGTGATGCATATTGAGAAAAATGTGTGTGATAGTGTAATCGGTACGCTTCTCAATATTCAGGGCAAGACAAAGGATGGAATGAATGCTCGTCTAGACCTTGTTGCCATGGGTATAAGAGAGGAGTTAGCTCCTCAGCCAAGAGGTAACAAGACATATTTGCCACCAGCTTGTCATACATTGTCAAAAGAAGAGAGAAGAAAAGCTTTTACCAGTGTCTACGGTGTGTGAAAGTGCCACAAGATTACTCTTCAAATGTAAAAAGTCTTGTATCGATGACAGATCTCAAATTAGTTGGCTTAAAATCTCATGACTGTCACGTCTTGATGCAACAATTACTACTGGTGGCTATTCGTGACATCTTGCCAAAAAATGTTCGACATGCCATAATTAGATTGTGTTTATTCTTCAATGCAGTATGTAGCAAAGCTATTGACCCTTAGAAATTGGATGAGTTGGAAACTGAGGCTACTATCATTTTGTGTCAGTTGGAGATGTTCTTTCCTCCCTCATTTTTTGACATCATGGTTCATTTAATTGTTCATCTAGTCAGAGAGATTAGAGTGTGTGGCTCGATTTATTTAAGGTGGATGTACCCTATTGAGCGATACATGAAAATATTGAAAAGGTATGCGAATAATCTATATCGTCCCGAAGCATCTATTGTTGAAAGGTACGTAACAGAAGAAGCCATTGAGTTTTGTTCAGATTATTTGTTAGAAGCGGCACCTGTAGGGCTTCCCAAGTCTCGTCATGAAGGAAGATGTGAAGGTAAGGGTACACTAGGTCTAAAAACTAAGAGCATGGGTCGAGCGGAAGTGTTGCAAGCACATTTGTATATATTGAATAATATTGATGAGGTTGAACCTTATTTGTCTACTCACAAAAATCATGTCAAGGCCAAAAACCCTCGAATGAATGAAAATTGGGTGTTGAAGGAGCATAACAAGACATTCATAACTTGGTTTAAAGAACAAATTTTGAGTGATGATACTGCTTCTAAGACATTAACATGGCTAGCACATGATCCTAAATTTAATGTCTTGACGTGGAGAGGATATGATATTAACAAATTTTCTTTTTATACAAAGTCACAAGATGACAAGAGCACCGTACAAAACAGTAGGGTTATGGTTATGGCTTCTTCTATGCATTTCTCTAGTTCAAAGGATAAAAACCCCATTCTGGCATCCATAGCTTACTTTGGGGTCATTGAAGAGATTAGGGAGATCGATTATAATAAATTAAAAATGTCTGTTTTTAAATGTAAGTGGGTTAACAGTAACGGTGGTGTACAAACCGATGAATTAGGATTTACAATAGTGGATCTTGACAAGGAAGGTTATAAGGATGAGCCTTTCATCATGGCAATCCACGCAAAACAAGTGTTTTATGTCAAGGATCCTTCTAATAAAATGTGGTTTGTGGTTCTCCAAAGAAGAAGTATGCATGAGAGTGATGAAAATCAAGATTCAACACTATATATTAATGACACCCCTTCTTTCTCAACACAAAGACCCGTCTTCATTGATGAAAATGAAGTAGACGATGTATATGCCACTCGTGATGATCATCAAGAAGAAATATTGGAGGACATTCAAACTTGACTACCAAAGAATTTTATAGGTGAATACATATTTGTTAGATTATCCACAATTAATATCTGTTTATTAAGTTATCCATTATAATTATATATATTGATACATGTTTGTTAGATTATCTCACATTGTTTCTCACATTTAATTTGTTTGTTTAAATAGGCATCATATATGGCTGATCCATCCACATCAGAGTCCTCCAAAAAAAGGACTAGAGGTGTTACCACTACATCACAATTGAAAAATAAACTTCTTCCTGGTCAGAAGTTTTCTGTTGAATTTAATCCAGATACTAGGCAATCTCAAGGTGATAATGCAGCCAGCTTCAACACTTATTTGGCGTACCTTGCATGAAGCAAGGTCTCCATTCTTATACCTAAATGGAGAAATATCCCTGATAAAACCAAAGATTTGATATGGCAAGATGTCGTGGTATTGACTTTTATCTCTAGTTGTATGCATATTTGTATTTAGCTTTATCGATCTTTGTGTGTATGTATTTACTAACACCACCATTTTGTTGTGTATTGTAGGATTTGTTTGATGTTCCCCCTGATAAAAAGTTTAGGGACCGATGGTTATCCTATGCGGGTGAGCGTTAGAAGGACTTTAAGTCTAAACTCTCCATGACATATGTATTTGGGAAAGGAGACAAAAATGGTTGCACAAATCCTTGTCAGAAGTATAATTTCCTTTCAGAGGACATATGGAATGAGTTTGTTAGGAGCCGCACGGAAGAAGAGTTTCTGGTTAGTTTGAATTATATTTTTTTAACTTGGCTAATATAATTTTTTACTTATTTTAATTTGTGGTGTGTTACGTTATTTGCAACAGAAAAAAAGAGAAAAAGGGAAAGACAAATGCTGCAAAAAATATCTACCCCCACCTATTGTCTCGTGGGGGTTATGATAAACTTGAGAAGAATGTAATAGCACACAGAAGGAAAGCCTTGCAGGAAGAGGCTGGAGATGAAGCCTTGGAATCCCCTCCAAAACCAAACCGGTATGAGCTATAGACTATGGCTCGAACAAAACCATCCGGATCTTATACATCTGTAGTTGTGGCCTCAGTTGCTTCTAAAATTGTAAGTGTATCTGCCTTATTTAATATTATGTGATTTGTAACCAATTTAGGTCGACTGATCAAAGACCTCTATGATTGAATTTGGTTGTAGGATTCGTTGGTTGAAGATGAATCTCCGAGTACTTTTATTCCAACTGGACGTCAAGATATCTTGACTACTGCCATTGGAACACCCGAGCACTATGGTCGTGTCCGCACTGCTGGTCAAGGCGTGGGCTTTAAGGAGGAATTTCACGCAGTCAGTCAAAGCAAATGGACATGGATGCCAAGAGACATCAGATCATGCAGGAGGTTAGTCAAATGTTTGAAGCTAGGTTTGAAGCTTACAAATCTCAGCTCAAGTCAGATGTGGAATCCCAACTAAGTCAGAAGTTAGTGTCTTCTCCTAAAGTTATTGCGCGTGTCATCACCAATGGTAGTTGTTCGCCAGAAAATGAGGAGGATCCTAAAGACAACGTTTTAAAATACATTGGTCACATGGCTTTTGATCTTCCGGACGGACAAGTTGGGATTACCTTGGAGCATGATGATCTTCCAATTTTTTACATTTTCGTGAAAGACTTAACGGACATGTCGCTCGGTGATGAGTTCTGGCTTGCTAATCAACACTTGCAATTATGGTGCACGTAAGTATTAATTAGCATATCTGTACATTTTTATTTCCTTTGTATTAATTATATATAATTAACATTATTTTGTTTCAACACCTAGGTATCTGCATCGTATCTGTATTCAGAATAGCACCAGTGATGTATATGGATTATTGGATCCAACGTTGATGGTTGTCAAGCCCAACCCAAAAGAGTCTAATGCATATGTTCAAACTTACATACTGGATAAGCTAATTAACCAGGACAAAGATGTTTTCTTAGGACCGTACTGGCACAAGTGAGTACATTTTTATTCATAGCATACGTTTTTCTCTCTGTACTTCTAATACACCTTTATTGTTGTTACCTATGTTGATTGTCATTTGTCCTAAGCATAATTTCATTGTCTGGATATGCTCACTTCATCAAAGGCCAAACCTACAGATTAAGCGTGTACTTGAGGGGTAAACTTTTAATTTATTTGCCATACTTGTGATGTCATATATGTATTTATCTTATATCTATAACTTATATTATTTTATCAGAGCTATGGTGAACTATAATAGTGAGAAACGTTCTGGAGAAGGAAAGAAGCCTAATTGGAACATACTCGCGGTAAGTAGTTTGTCGTTATATGATATTTACATATTCAAAGCCGTATTAGTTATGTGTATATATAATTTGTACTAATTTATATTGTCATTTATAGGGGTCTTGCTAAGACAACTCATGGGCGTGTGGCTACTATGTCATGAAGACCATGTTGTCCATTGTCACAATGAAGATCACCTCTGGATGGGATTTGGTAATAAAATATTTCATAACTTGTCAATCGATCTTTTTGATACCTTATAATATTTGGAGTTAGTTAATTACATATGTTTTGAATTGAACTTGTAGTTATTCGATGGTCGTAGCACAAACCCATACAGTGATGAAGAAATTGTCAAGATTCGGAAAACTTGGGTACGCTTTTTTGTGACTAAGATTGAGGAGCAAAATCTAAACCCAGAACCACCAAGACGCCGAGCAAGAAAAGCAACACAACAAAAATGACATGGTTTCTTTTCATTGCGTTGTTGAGTTTAATTACCTTCAACTTTTCTTGGATGCCATGACTTTTTGTGGTTCTTTCTGATTAATTCTGTTATTTACAGAATGAATAGGTTGTTGTGGGATTATTAGGGTGTTTGTGGTGGTTTATATATTTTGTTTGGCAATGGAGTTTTGTGAAGAAATTTTTGTGGTGGTTTATATATTTTGTGTGGAAAGGAACTTTTGTAGAGGAGTTATATATTTTGTGTTTTTGTGGTGGTTTTATATATTCTATATGGCAGTGATGTTTGTGGTGTTCTGATATTGTTTGTATGTTGGTAACGAAATTAAAAAAAACAATACTTATCACGCCGGTTTTCATTAAAACCGGCGTTAAAACGGGTAACGGGATTTTAAAAAAAAGTATTTAAAATATATCTATGGCGCCGGTTTTAAATAAAACCGCAGTTAAAAATAGCCTATGGTGCCGGTTTTTCACAAAACCGCGGTTAAAAGTCACCTATGGCGCCGGTTTTCCTTTAAAACCGCAGTTAAATCTTTTTTTCCCCTTTTTTCAAAATTTTTTGTTCTTTTTACGTCGGAATTTAACGTCGGTTTTAGTAAAAACCGCGATTAAAAGTAACTTTTAACGGCGGTTTATAAACCAGCGTTAAATGTTCACACTTACAACGTTGAAAGAAAACACGCCGGATTGAAAACCGACGTTAAAAGTCTAAAAAAACCGCGATTACAGGTGGTTTTTGCACTAGTGAAGGCAAGAAAGAAAGGAGGAGAGTTGAGGATAGGCCAAAGAAACTTGGAGGGAATTGACGGCTATGTTGAGAAAGAGACATGTGCCTTCTCATTATCACAATGAGATGCTCCAAAATTTGCAAAGCCTAACTCAAGAAAGAAAAAGTGTTAAGGAGTACTTTAAGGAGTTGGAGGTTTCTATGACTAGAGCTAATGTAGCAGAGGATTTGGAAGCTACCATGGATATATTTATTGATGGTCTAAATAAAGATATAGGAGATGAAGTGGTACTCCACCACTTTATGAAAATTGAAGATCTTGTCCACCAAGCCATTAAGGTGGAAAACCAATTGCAAAGAAAGAAGATCTACAAGAAATTCCCCTCCAAATACCACTCTTCAAGTGGGAAGGACAATTCCAAGATGGAGGGATCTCCCCCACAAAAGTCATGATGCCACAACTTCCAAGGGTAAAGGTACAAATTCTAACTCTACTTCTTCTTTAAACCCTAGGATAAGAGCCATGAAATGTTTTGAATGTTTGGGGTATACACAGATTGCATTAAATTGTCCAACTAAGAGAATTATGGTCCTAAGGAAAAATGGGTGCATTAGTGCACAACCATCACCATCTCTTTCAAATGAAAAAGTGAATGAATGTAAAGCACCCCAAAAGGTAGACTTGGTAATGGCTAGGAAGTTTCTAGTAGCATATAACAAAAATGAGGATGAAATACAAAGAAATAATATTTTCCAAACTAGGTGTCTCATTCAAGGAAATGTATGCTCGTTAATAGTTGATGGAGGTAGTTGTACAAATGTGACT
This sequence comes from Calophaca sinica, assembly GCA_037113605.1. Taxonomy (NCBI): domain Eukaryota; kingdom Viridiplantae; phylum Streptophyta; class Magnoliopsida; order Fabales; family Fabaceae; genus Calophaca; species Calophaca sinica. Next base: position 77,715,835 of record CM073734.1, read on the forward strand.
AGCACTAGGTTAGTGTCAAAGCTTAATTTTGAAACTACTCCACATTCTAGTCCATATAAAGTGCAATGGTTTAGTGATCATGGAGAATTAGAAATAAATAGACAAGTCAAGATATCATTTTCCATTGATAAATATTGTGATGAGGTTTTATGTGATGTGGTGCCCATGGAGGCCGGCCACGTATTGCTAGGGAGACCTTGGCAATTTGATAGGAAAGTCATTCATGATAGAGAATTGAACCGATTCACTTTTGCTCATAATAAGCACAAAATTACTCTTTGCCCTCTTAGTCCAAAAGAGGCGAGAAATGACCAACTTGCTTTGAAACTCAAAATAGAACGAGAAAAACAAGAGTTGAAATCAAAAGCAAAAGATTGTGGTAAGAGATAGGAAAAGAGAGGTAAGAAAAAGAATGACAAGAGAGAAGTGTGGGGAAATGGAAAATATCTTGATAAAAGAGAATGATATGAAAAGAGCATTGTTGATAAGGTCTTCTATGCTTAATCTTGAATATAAATTTGATTGCTTGCCCAACAATTTTCCTAGTGTTGTTGATACCATTTTGAGCATGTTTAGGGAAGATTATTCAAGAAAGGTACATGGTTTGGTGCCTTATGTTGTTGCTCCCAAATTACAAGTTTCCAAAGAAGTCCTTGTGCTCAAAGAAGTTAATTCAAGGGCAGTTTCTTTTGGTTTGATTCCTTACAAAGGGTTCGAATCAACTAAGCTTTCTAAATTCATGTTGGATAACTTGTTTATTGCATTGCTTGAGTTTTAATTTTTCCATATGCTTGTGAATCCTGCAAATTTGATGATGGAAAGGTGTAACTTGTATCTTTTGCCTAAATGTGAAATAGGAGAAAGAATTCAACAAACCTTGAGGACTACAAGTTGTGACTTGTGTGCTCCCTCTAATCAATATGATGTTGATTTTCTTACTCCATCTTTGATTAATGGCAAATGTTTTGAAAGATTTAAAGGGGTCGACCAAATCAAGATATTAATTGGTTTTGATTCTTTGTGTGCTAATTTGGAAAAATCTATTGTCATCTCAAGTGACTTTAGTCTTCTTGGATTTGTTGTGGGTAATGATGGATTGCATGTAGAACTCCTTGATAGGATTCCTAACACTCATTTTCTTACTCCACCTATTCTTACAAAGTATTTTGAGTTCACAAATGATACTCCTAAAGTGTTTGAAAATCTTGTTTTGTGTCATTACGAACCATATTGTGAGAATAAAAATAAAAGTTTCAATCCGGGCTCAATGGTGTTGTCACTCTTGAAAGAAACAAGACACTTTGTTAGTAATCCAAGGCCCAAGCAAAAAAAGGTAAAATTGGTTGTAGAGGTCTACTCCAAAAGGTATAAATTGCTTACTATCTTTTACCTTTCATTGTTTAGCTTTGCATGTTGTTGGGTGTTGCTTATAATTGCTACACAAACTCTTCACTTTTATGCAACATGTGTTGACTTGTCTCAATTTCCATTTGACCCCGGTGGGCGTGATGGCATTGTGGTTGATTTGAGTTCTCTCTTTATGTAGGGTATAATGGAGCTTAAATTCGTGGTCGATTTTCTTCAAGAAGGAAGGAATGATGAGGAACTAAAAAGCATGAAGAGAATCCAATTTAATAAGTTAAATTAGGATGAGTTTTGTCTTATTTTAAGTTCGATTGTAATAATTTTTATTTATTTGTAATTTTTTTCCTAATTAAAGACTTAGTTAATTTAGGAAAATATGATGTAAGGCCATTATGGGCTCTCTTTAATTAGGCACCACTTTTGGCCCATTGGCCCTGTAACACTCCGCCTAATTTAATTATTTACTCCCTTAAATTATGCCTCATATGTTTTATTATTGATTGAATGAATAGATTATATGGGGTGCAATCCATAATACTAGGGGTGTAACTAGTAGGCATAAGTGAAAAACTAGCACTTAAGTGAGGGCATAACAGTGATTGAACCTGACCCTCATCCCCTTATCCCTCTCACTCTCGAAAATCAGCCCCATTCTACTCTCTCCCTCGATTTTCTGAGAAAGAAGAAAAGAAGAGGAAGAAGATGGAGGCCTAGGGTTGCGATTTTGAGGGGGAAGAAGAGAGAAAATGGTGCTTCTGTTCATTTCTTCTTGATTCTGAACCTTGGGACTGAACATTTGGGATCTTGGTGAAGCTTTGGAGCTACCCTAGATCATTGGGTGTGGAGCTCGAAATTGGAGAAGGAGAGGAGGAGAAGGTCTCAAGCTTTCTAGCTCATCTCCTTGAGCTTATAGTGAGTTCTCCTCACTTAGAGTTTGGACAACCAATAAGACCTAACTCACAGGGTTTCTTTCCTTCCTTTTTGCATGATTGGTTCTGATTTCAAGCATGATTAGTGGAAGCATGATTGATTTGAAAGAATGAAAATGCGGATTTAAAATGTATGTTTGACTGTGGGTGCACAAAAATTGAGCTTTGCAACATTTGACTTGAATGTATGTTGATATGATTATGACAAATCAATTTGTTCCTTGTTTGGATATCATTTGGTTGATTGTGATGTTGATTGGGACCAAAGATTGAGTTTTGGAAGAGGCTGGGGTTGAAAAATCTGAGTTTTGACGTTTGAAAACCCTGCTAAATTCGCTGAGCCGCAGGATCACGCTGAGTGACTATCAGCGCTGCTGTCGGGGGGTCAATTCTGCCCCATTTTCGCTTAAGCAAAACAGCTGAGCTAAGCGAGCATCTCGCTAAGCGACAGTCTTGTGCTAAGCGAATTTTTGGCAGTTTTCTCCAAATTTTCGGAATTCCTTCCCTCTTTTAAATTCAATCCTGTATATTGTTATAGCCTTATGGAAGGTTGTTTACATGATTGAGATATTAAAATGCTTATAGGGATAGATAAGATATGACATGATTGAACTTAATGATGTGTTATGATTCATTCAATGATGTTTATTGAAGAATTCCATGGAAAGTCACTGCTATACTTTCTTGGATTCATTGTGTGTTATTTATTGAAGAATTTCATGGAAAGTCACTGCTATACTTTCTTGGATTCATTGTGTATTGTTATTGAAGAATTTCATTGAGGGTCAATTATATACTCTCTTGGATTCATTGTGCATTTGTGAATGCCTATTGGACTATGGTAATATTATGAATTTTTCTTGTCTATGAAATTGTAATGTTGTATTGGGAACCTAGTTGGTAAGGGGTCCGTGGAGGACTCGCTGAGATTTTTATCTCATTCCTTTCTATTTATTTTTCAGTTAAGCAGGATCCGAAAGGCGATCAAGCGAGCTGAAAGCTTGGATCCTTTATTTTAATGCCATATTTTGGAATGGATCAACTCATCTATCTTTTGGATATTTGAAGTTTTGTTATTGTATTCTGTATTCCAAATACTTAACTTTGGGAAGTTGTAATCTAACTTTTAGATTATAGATTATGTTTGAAGTTTGGACTTGTAATGCTTATTATCAAGTTTAAATTTTTGGTAACTCCGATGCTATTTAGTTAATTATCGTAAATTCAAGTAGAATTGAATTATGGGCGTTACAGGCCCATTAGGGTTAGGGAGGGTTTTCCCTTAAATTGGGTTGGTGACTCATTTGGAGGCTAGTTTTTACTTCGAATGAAATTTAAACTTTGTGTGAGGTTAGAGATAAGTCTAATCCAAGGGACTCCATAGAAATTAAAGGATCTTTTCCAAGTGTAATTCAAGAATCAAAGAGGAGAAAATCCAAGGAAAAACAAAATGGAAAAATAAATAAAAACATACAAATGGATCTAGACAAGAAATGGAGAAGATGATCACCACATTCCTTTGGAGAATGATAAGATCATAGTGAAGAATCGCCACAATAGTAAAGAAGCTCTTGGTGAGACCCAAGTTAGCTCAATGAAGAACACAAAGAGAGACTTATCTCTAACCTCACACAAAGTGTAAATTTCATTCAAAGTTAAAACTTGCCTCCAAATGAGTCACTAACCCAATTTAAGGGAAAACCCTCCCTAACCCTAATGGGCCAATGGGCCAAAAGTGGTGCCTAAATAAAGAGGGCCCATAATGGTCTTACTTCATATTTTCCTAAATTAACTAAGTCTTTAATTAGGAAACAAATTACAAATAAATAAAAATTATTACAATCCAACTTAAAATAAGACAAAGCTCATCCTAACTTAACTTATTAAATTGGATTATCTTCATGCTTTTTAGTTCCTCATCATGTTTGTGAGGCTTTTGCTTTATTTCGGTTAATTAAGTGTTGGAGCACTAACTTATGTGTAGTCATAAATAAGTATGCATTATTCTAAAATGAGTGGCATTAAGGGGGAGATAAGAGGAATTTCCATAAGCTATGGGAGTCGCTTAAGAGTAAGGATAATGTTATTAGATATCCAGGTGGCTTAAGGAAAGTAATGCGAACAAGAGTTATTTTTATGCTTGGTTCAAAGGAAGGTGTAAGGTGAATAAGATTGCAACTTTATTAGTAGCTGTTTGGGTCGATAACATTCTACAAATTTGAGATGAGGAAATCAGGTACTTTGCTAATCTTTTCTTCGATTCTGCTTGAGACTATCCCTATATTGGGGAGGTTACTCTCCCGGTGCTTTTGGAGGCTTAGAACCTATATTTAGATGTCCCTTTTTCTCATACCAAAATTGAGAAGGTTTTGAAGAGTTGTGATGGTAATAATAGCCCAAGACCGAATGGTTTAAATTTTAGGTTTATTCATAACTTTTGGGACCTTATGAGGGAGAATGTTGTGATCGTGTTTCAAGATTGAGTGCCTATGTTCTCTTGATGATCCCTGTCTAATTTCACTTTTGGGGTGTTTATATAAGTTGGTGGCCAAGGTTCTTACAGGAAGGTTGGATAGGTTGATGGATTCTATCATCTCTCTGAACCAAAATGTGGTGATTAATGAGGTTCTTGACTTGGCTAAAAAGTTTGGGAAAGAGTATCTGATCTTCAAGGTTGACTTTGAGAAAGCCTATGACTCTGTTAACTAGGCTTTCTTGGATTATTTGTTAGGTAGTTTTGGATTCATTGGCAAGTGGAGAGGGTGGATACATGCTTGTGTATGCATGTCAGTGCTTGGGAGTGGTTGTCCTCATCAGGAGGTGAATATTAAGAGAAAGCTAAAACAACGGGATCCGTTCGCTAAGGGTTTGAGTGGACTTATGCAGAACATTGTATCACATGGTTTATTTAGGGGCTTTTTGGTTGTGACATCAACATATGCTAGTCTTCCATCTGTGGTATGTAGACAATACTCTCCTCGTAGGGGAGGCGACGATGGCAAACCTATGGGTAATTAAAGTCAGTATCGAGGTGTTTTGAATTGACATCTGAGCTGAAGGTGAAAAGTATCTTAAGTAGGGGTCAATGTGGATGGTTCTTTCCTTGACAGGGTGTTGGGTTTCTTGAACTACAAAAGGGGGTCAATCTCTTTCAAGTATTTTGGGCTTCTAGTAGGTTCTAACCCACAAAAGTTGGCAACTTGGCAGCCTATGTTTGATGTGCTATATAACACCTCACATTTTCATGCGTATATATTCTAGGGTGTTAATGGATAGTTTGAAGGAGTTAGGAATGCCTTAGAATGGTTTTTATGAGTTTTGTTCAATCATAATCGATTAAAGACATGTTTTAATCGATTAGAACGTGTTGTCTAGAGTTTCCAGAGGCTTCCTAATCAATTAAGATCGGTGTCGAATCGATTAGACTGTGTTCTAAACCTTCAGTGTGTTTTCCCTGGAGTGTCTAATAGTTAGAGGCATTTTATAATCGATTGAAACGCGATCTAGACGTGTTTTCACGACTTGATCTTTTATGAGCAAGCCCATTTGTGTCTTTTAACAACTGAATTGAGTTTAAGCGTTTACATAAAGTTGTATATTTATCTCTTATCTTTCATTTGGCTTTAGTTTGACTCAAATCCGACATCTAGAACTCAAATTCTACCGTGTTAGAGTTTGCATTTGGTTATGCTCGTGAAACTAGTTTTTGTAGAATATTCTCTTATCTTAGCAATGCCACAAAGAATGCCTCAAACGGACACCCATAGCTCAACATACGACTAAAATAGTATTGCAGGGCGCTTAGAATGGGAACTAATCTATCACCACGAGTTGCTAATCGATTAGAACACATGAAAATGCCCCAATTTGTTTTCCAGAGAGCTAACACGGGTATATACATACATACATACATACATACTTGGATGTATTTGTATTAATTTTCTCGCCTTATACGAATACAGCATAACTACAATGCACTCACCCTTCTTTGCTTGTATTCCTCTTATGTTTATGATGTGCTTGGATGCTACAAACGCCGAGACAAGTGGCTAGTTTGAGGACTCGTGACTTTTGAAAGTTATTTTAAGATGTTTTCGGTTCTTATATTTGAAACTTCGAACAATGCATATTTTTAAACTCGAGATGTGTAGAGCTCTGAAATCATATGGTACGGGCTTTAGGTTTGTTTTAATCGCTTTTATTTCCTTTCCGCTTTATTATGTAAACCTTTCGATAAACGTAGATTTTCTGTTTTGAAGTAAAGATTTTGAGTTGAAATGTGGTGTTCTTAACTCGTATGAAATTTTTTTAGAAACGAGTATTTTTATTCCGCAATGTATACGTTTCAAATCAATTTGAGAACGCTTATTATTATATTTTATAATAATTAAGAAAAGGGGTTAAGGGTGTCACATGCTATGTAGGAGACTTGGTTCTTGGTGTAAGAGTTATGTCAGTTTAGGGGGTAGGATTGTGCTAATAAATTTGGTGTTGAGTTGTATCCTTGTTTTCTACTTCTCCTTCTTCATCATGCCGGTTAGAGTTGGGAAGTTACTTGTCCAAATGCATGGGAGGTTTGTTGATAAAAAAAAATGCATAGGAGGTTTCTTTGGGGTTGAATCTAAAGGGGAATAAAATTGTAGGAGTTAAATGGTCAGAAGTGTGCAAACCAAAAAGAGAAGGAGGATTGGGAATGAAGGATCTTAGGCAAGTCAATCTTAGTCTTTTGGAAAAGTGGAGGCGGCATCTTCTAGTGGAGAAAGATGCTTTTATCGAGGGAGGTTTTGGTAGCTACGTATGGGATGTCCTTTGTTTGAAACCCTTCCTTAGGTGAACTTTGACATTCTTATTATGCCTCGGTGTGGTGGAAGCATATATGTAGGGTGGGTATTTGTAGGGATGTGGCTTCTGACTGGTTTACTGGTAATGTGAAGAGGAAGACTGGGATTTGGGCCTCCAATAATTTTTGGCAGGATGTGTGACTGGGAGAGGCTCTCTTATGGGATGTCTTCCCTAGGTTGTTTTTCATTACCGACCAGAGGGAGGATCTGGTGAGTGAGACTGGGAGTTGGGTGGATGAGGTTTGGGTGTGGAATTTTTGGTGGAGGAGGCGGTTCTTTGTATGGGAAGTGGATCTGTGTGGGGAGCTATCCATGATGCTGGGTGAGATATGCATTTTGTCATAAGAGGATAGGTGGTGTTGGTTGAGTGGAAAGGGTGGGGTCTTCTCAGTTAAGTCTTATGCTCTACTGTCTGTCAGCCTTCTTCAGCAGTCTAGTCTCTTTGATGCTCAAAACTTCACTCTGGACTAGCAGTGGAAGAGTTATTCACCGTACAAGGTTAGTGCTTTCTCTTGGCAATTGCTACTTGACAGACTCCTTATGAGGGATTTATGTATATGGTATGTTGTCTTCAATTGGATAGCTATATAGATGGTCCTGGGATCTATGTATATTGTCCTTTTTTTTCATATCAGCCTCGGGGTAGTCATAAGAAGGGTATGCATTTGATTTGTCTTGTAGTTTTGTGGGTTGTCTCGGAGTTGAGAAATGAATGTATCTTCTCTGGCTAGGTTCTGGATTGTGGGGAGACTGTGGAGTGTGTCAAAGTAGTGTCATGGAGGTGGTTTTTGTCTCGGTCTAAAGGGACTCGCTATTTGTATTATGAATGGTATTTAGATCTTTTGGATTGTATTTCTAGGAAGTAGTCCATCTACCCCTTGGGTGTTCCTTGTTGTATGAAGGTTTGAATACCCTTGTATTCCTTTATTTTAATATATAATTTACTTTAGCTCTTAAAAAAACTAAAATGAGAGAAATAAAATGTTATTCACAAAATACATACGATAAATTACACAATTTACAGTATTGAAATTTTTTTTCAATACCATAAATTATGTAATTTACGGTATGCATTTTTTTAAAAAATTCATACTGTAAAATACCTAATTTACGACATTGATTTTTTTTTCCAGTACCATAAATTATGTAATTTATGGTATTTTTTTCAAAATTCATACCGTAAATCATCCAATTTACGGAATTGATACTTTTTTTAATACCGTAAATTACCCAATTTACGGTATTGAATTTTTTTTTCAATGTCGTAAATTAGTAATTGCAAACATCCTGCTAGATGAAATACCCCTCCATATTATTATTCCTCAAAGGTATGCTCTCTCTCTCTCTCTCTCTCTCTCTCTCTCTCTCTCTCTCTCTCTGTCTCTCTCTCTCTCTCTCTCTCTCTCTCTCTCTCTCTCTCTCTCTCTCTCTCTTTATATATATATATATAGACACACACACACTAACGCAAACCTACAGACATATACTTACATTAAATTACGTGCATGAAAAAAATTAAAAATGTTATACATGTCATTATGCACATATCATATAATATATAATATTAAGACTATATAATATATATTATACATGTATATATAATATAATAATATTTTTTTTTGACAGGATAAAACTCACATCATATCATTTATAATTAAATCCGCAATACAAGGGGGAATATCATCATAATCTTGAGGATTAGCCATATATGTAGCCACTCCTGCTAAAATATGAGCAACTACATTGGCTTCCCTCATAGTGAACTCTACCAATGAGTTTGGACAAAGAGAAATAAGGCGCCTACATTCTTTAATAATGGCACCAAACTCAGAAAAATCCTCCACAGAATTGTGTAAGTTATCTACAACATACTTAGCATCTAACTCAAAAATGACATTAGATAAACCAAGTTGCTGCACCCATTGAATTGCATGAAGAAGTCCAAAAGCTTCACCTTCATAAATCTGAAGTTTTGGAGAGAAGTATAAGGTTCTAGCATTGAGAAAATTAGCTCCCTCATCTCTAAGACAAATCCCAATTCCAGTGACATTATGATGCTTAAATGATGAATCAATATTGCATTTTATTGTATCCACGGGTGGTTTTCTCCACCGAACCGTCTCATGATTTGGCATCTGTGTGCGGTGTGTATTATCTTTGAGGCATGTTATTTCGACAACCGAAATTTCGGCAACGTAGTCGACGATTTCATTGTAGCAGACACACACACGTTCTCGACTTGCGTGCCAAAAAGGGGAAAAAAAGAAGCTACAAGCCGTATAAATATACGGTGTCTGACAACATTTTGTTGTCGGAAAAATATTTTTGATTGTCTTTTGCCCTTGCTGAATTCCACTGCTGAAAATATACTGCTGCTCTCATGGAAATTTGATCACTAGATTCAACAATATTGTCCCAAACTATAATATTCCTACTTCTCCAAATCGACCACAGCAGCATGAACCAGGAACTTTTTTATCCCCTTCAAGCCTTGAAAAAACTAACCACATAAAATCTTTGAAGCTTGAGTAGTGGTCACTGAGGTCGGCCCAGTATATCCACAATCCTTGTTGCTCCCAAAGTCTCCTGCTAGTCTCACATGTGAAAGAGATGAAAATAGAGCTCTATGTCTGAATCACACAGACCACATGAGGTTGGGCATGTCACACGTCTAGAACTCAGCTTCCACCTAGTAGGAATAATTTCATTAATATATATATATAATAATATATATAAAGTATAAAATTATACTTATGTGATATTATATTATATTGTATACAATTCACATTATTTTATATGTACTATTTATTGTCCACTCAACAATAAAAATGATAAAGATTATATTATATGACTCAGGTATTTGTCCGGTATTGTCCTCATCGTCTTGTATTATTTTTTTTTAATCTCCCAACAGTTAGATATCTAACACTGGGATTTAGGCTTGAGAGACCTGGAGAGGAAACGTTATCAGAGAGGATCTAGACGTCTCCTCCACAGCCAACTTATAAAATGAAGTCCAACAAACCATTAGACATGGGGGACTGGCTGTGAAAGTTCAACCCTATAAAATTATCTATTTATATGCGTTCACCAAGTTAACTTTATGTATCACTAGCTGCTAAGCACGGGTGACAAAAAAAACAAAACCTACGGTGTAATTAAACTTTTTGTAAAAAAAAAATAGCAAAAACACAAATGAATAAACTTATAACACGTAATTAAACTTTTTGTAAAAAAAAAATTTAGGAAAAAAACAAATGAATAAACTTTTAATACGTGTCCTTAATATAGTTTAATTTTTTATGCATATAATAGATAACAGTATAACACTGAAGCCAGGTCCCAACTCTAATATTCATTCTCAAATTCAGAAAAATACCCAGTTGTAAACCTTTTTTCTTTGTACCTGAATAGATATATCGAGAAAGCCCTAGCAAAGTAAAAAAGCCCATCGTTACAAGATACTTTTATCGAGAAAAATCCATAGATAGCCCACAATAAATACAATATAACCCACATATCGGATGCTTTTGAAATCATCTGTAAATTGCACATACCAATCTGAAACGGAATAGATGCATTACAAAGCTAACACCAACTTCCACCAAACCAGCACAGATTTAAAAACTTAAACACTAGGACCAACATATATATTTTTGCCAGTCACATGAAAGTCCTTCAAATTGCAGAGATTTCCCACAAGACCAAGTACCCCACCACATATAACAATATAATAAGAACACCAATAAAATGTGCAGGAAACTTGGGTCATTTCATGATGAAATTGAGCATAACATCTTCTCAGGGCATGAAACTTCAAGATACCAATTCTTATATCTTATCAAGCTTCTCAGCCTTGACAACTGGATTTGCTTTAGCTATGGCATCCCGTGCAGCAGTGCGGTAATCAAATGGACAGTTATGCTTGTCTGAGTAGCGATGTAAAGCACAGAAAAGGTCACCACATCGACAATTAAACCCTGTCAAACCAACACGCTTATTGCAGCTGCTGCAACGTTTCGGACCATCCTTCGGCTTTGTCTCACCACTCTGCTCTGAACCTGAGCCAAATAAAGGTTGCTTAGAGATAGTTTTAGGCTCTACTGGAATAACTGGGATATCCACATGGGCAGCAACAACAGGTTCATTTTCAGTGCTGCTTGATGACCCATTCATAATATTTCCAATGGAAGATGCTGCAAGCTTGGCCTGCTCCTGTTTCAGCATCATGTCTTTGTGGCACTTAGAACACATGTTCATGGTAGCTGCACTTCCGAAAAATCCACAGTTGTTGATGCACAATATAGGACCTTCAGGGGGAGCTTGACATTCAGTCTTTTCATGGTCCATCTTTTCAACTTCCTGCACCAGACCCTAAATCAAGTTATCACTAATTTAACAATAAATATACAGCCACTACTGAGCATAACCAGCATCCATATATGATTATTAACCAATTAACATAAAAGCAACTGTTGAAATTATACAATATAAGAGCACTCTTTTCCCAATGCAAGATGCAGCAAGGATGCATAAACAGACAAGACCCTGATTTCAAAATGTAGTTGTAGCACAAAAAGGGGCGAATCCTTCAGAATTAGAATGCATATGGGTTTGTTGAGAATGCTATTCTTAGCCATATCCATAGTTTATATCAGGTGTTCCAGCAACAGCTGAAAATGGAGTTTCAACTCTCTTTCAAAAGACATTGAGTTTCCCCATTTTCCAGCTCCAGAATTATCCCAGGTGGACACTGTCTCTCACCCTTATTTTCAGTGGTAGATCTCTCATGCTCGTTTTCTAGTCTTTGACGCCAGCCATGTACTCTAAAACGCGTGCCTATCTTCTTCCCCAAATTAGGACCAAATCCAGGCAAACACAATATTGTTATCACGCCAACAACTGTGAACAACTGAGCACTGTTTTTGCTGCAGAAGTTATAAAAACTCCTAATCCTTTTCTGAAGGCCTGTTAATGTGTGGGGGCATATCTCAGCCTGACCCACATGTATAATAGTGAGAAGATGGAAATCCTGGTGGGATCAAATGCCCCCACTGTTGCAAACGCAGATCTGTCTCTAGCAGGATGACCGCTAATTTTAACTTTTAGTACTTATTTAAAAATTAATACTACATACATATAAATTCCAAAAATTAATAAAAGTTACTCAAAATTCATGAACTAATCTTAATTAACAATAAAAAGTCATAGGCCTTAAGCAAAACAGAAACAAAAAGAATAGGAAAAAAATTGAACATCAATTCAGAAACAACAAAACACAGACAAAGAGACTGGGTTCGCCGGAAAGTTTAAATAAAACAATAGAACAAAAAACAGAGCATGAATTCAAAAACAATAGAACAAAAAACAGAGCATGAATTCAAAAGAATTGAACATGAGTTCAAAACCAACAAAACACAGAAAAAGAGGCTGGGTTTGCTACAAAGTAAAAAAAGGGGAAAACTGAACAAAAAAACAGAGCATGAATTCAGAAACAAAAAGAGGAGGATGAAATTGAACATGAATTGATAAAAAACAAGGAAACACAAAAAGAGAAGACATGAAAAAGAAGGGAATGCTGGACGGTGAACAAATAGCGCACAGTGTCAGCTCTGCAACACCGCTATAGATAATATAGATACAGAATGCCTTACTACACCTATAAAAGAGCAATTTCAAATAGTTCCAGCGTCCTACCGCTGGCCTTGGAAGAAAATGTTAAGGCACCAATACAATCTTACACACTTAAGGATTGTACATTGACATGTGGTAAAAGTCCTACAGCAAATCCATTTCAATTAGCATGTACCATATAAAAGGATGAAAAATATCAATGCATATTATGAGATTTCTTCTTGGTTACAAATTCACTTCACTTCTGGTTAATAGATTAAGATAGTTGCAGAGGCCCAAATTGTAATAAGATAACAGAACACTCCAGTAGGCCTTTACCAAGCCCTCGCTGTTTTCAGACAGCTTTATTTTTTAAGTGCATACATCATACCATTTCATCAGATGCTCACACCTGTTTACTCGAGGTATCAAACCAGAAACCATCCCAGGTTATGTGCAATTAAAGATAGCAGCATCCTTATGCTATCTAGGTTACCAAAATAGATCATGAATTCTATGGACCAAAAGGAAAACTTTCATGATCAAAACTATTCATCACTACAAACATCTATAACCTTAATAACAAAATTTCAGAAAAAAATTGAAAACTTAAAACATCGAATCATCCACCTATTGACCAATAATAAAACTTTAGAAACATAAACAGAGAACCACAGCCGAAAAACCCCAAAAGCATTTAAAACTCAATTACTAGGAGCAGACAGCTGTAGCGTAACAGTAATATACACCAATCAGACGAAATAGCCAGAATTCAAGAACCAAACTATCGAGTCTCGCCACTGCAAATTTAAATAAATTCAAAAAAAAATTCGACAAGGCACCACCGTGGCTGCGAGAAAAAAGGACCCTACGGGCTACGACTCTATTCGTTCACATAACACAAGACAATTAAAACCAGATAGAATCACTACGAACAAATCGACACACAGACACTTTGTAGAAGCGAAAATTGCAAGACATAAACGATAATCTAACCTGTTGGCCGGGAAAAAAGATTTGTACAAAATAAAAATCCGGGAAACGAAACCTTGACGCGGATCTACAAGCTCAGAAACGCATCGATCATGAATCCTGGATTCACCGAACGAAACAACAAACGGGAAACAGATGATTAATAATCGAACGAAATAACGGATTAAAGAGGAAACCAAAAATTGAAAACGAAAGAAGGGTAAAGAAACCCTAACCCTAGTAGATTTGGGATCAAGGAGGAGAGAGAAACCAAAGCAGAGAGAGAGAGATGCGTCGTTTGTGTGTGTCAGTGTTTGATATTTAAAAGGGCCTTTTGCTTCTCTCTCTCTTTCTCTCTGTGCCAAGTGCCAACGAACTCTGTTTACTGAATTGAGGCGACGTGGGAAGTTATTATTGGGCGCTCGTGTTACTCTGGCATTCCCCATTTCGTCCCTTTCTCGTTTACTATTAACAGTTTTGCCAGGTTTGGAATATTTATTTATTATTTTTTTTTTGATATAAAATATTTACGGTGAAGGGATGGCGTCATAGTCCAAGACAGGGAGCCCTCCGGCCTCTTTAAGCACTTACAAAGATAATTACATTTACCTCATCCCAAGAGAATTAGTGGAGACTTGAACCCGCATCATGTCGGATACAAGTCTTGTTATGCTCTACTAGGCCAATCTCTTGATGTTAGAATATTTATTTATTATTTAACTCTCTCTGCTTTGTACATATTTATATTTTGGACAAATATTAAGGTAATAATATTCGTCAAAAAAATTACTATTTCTGATCCCATATATAAGAAAAGAAAACAAAAATTATCAAAACTAAGAAAGTTCATTTAATGTTATAATTTTGAAAAGTTGTTCCAAAAATAACCCCCATATTAAATGTTTTACACACATTTAATGGGAAATAGATAAATTTGTAGTAAACAAAAAATAAGAGTATAAAAATTACTTTAACAATTAATATATCTAAAAACTTGTGACATTTTTTTATAAATAAGAGCAAAAAAAAAATTGGACCTTTTTTTATATATAAGACTAGAGGTAGTAGTACCTTAATAGCTTAATTAGTGAAGATTTGCTGACGTGGTAGTTTAATCATAGTGAAAAACACCAAGCCATTTTCTATCCATTTTGTTTGCTTTTTTTTTTCCCTAAACTTCTTTCGGGATTTCTTTAAGAAACAAGGGTGATATTATCAAATGTGCCTAGTTTCTTTTTGTTTTTTTTTGAAGGAACAAATGTGCCTAGTTTCAATACATTTATTCTACGGTGCTCATATATAAATTATGTTTAGAACCGTACAATTTTGATTTAAAAGCTTATAAAATAATATTTAATATAATTTTGAATTATTTATTTAAATTATGTAAATAGAGAAAGATACTCGATTTTGATTGTGATTAGATTTATTTGATTATATTAAATTTATACTAATTTCATTTTTAATTTATTTATTTTCTTAAGATTAAAGTTAGGAAAAATCGATTACTTTATGGTCTAGCATAAAATAGCTTTTTTTGTTCGATTATAAAAATAGCTTTTTTTCCCCTTCCAAAACTGGAGTTTAGCGAGAATATAAAGAAATAAAAACAAAAAATGGTAATTCATATGTGAAACTAAATTTTTGACAACCTCAACGCTAAAGTTTATTTTTTTTGTTTTTTACTAGATTAAATGCTAAAGTTTTTTTTTTTTTTACCAGATTCAATGCTAAAGTTTTTTCTACTAGCTGTCTTCGATCCCACGTCAGTGTCCAGAAAAAAGGGCTTTAACTAATTCAAAGTTCGGTCGTGAAATAAGTAAAATTTGACTTCAAGTTGTTCCATTGTCAGGAATCGAACTCAGGTACTAGTCGAGTTTATCCATTTAGATAGAGTGCGTTAACTACTCGCACCCAACATTGGATTATTCAATACTAAAGGTGTTTCCCTTTATGTGAAAAAAATAATTATTATTTCAGCCAAAATTGTATGACTTATATCTATGTACACACGTAAAGATGCCAACACCACCACATGCCCTCACAAGTGAAAGCCACTTTGTCCCAATTTCATAACTACACAAATATTCATTATTTGGATTGGATTTGGATTTTAAACCGATTTAATGGATATCCACGAGTATCCATTGATATATGTTAAAAAAATACATATTTGAATAAATTAGTTTTAAGTAGAGAATCATGGAGATATTGTGACCCCTGAGGCTGACAAGGGCCAGAAGTGATTGGTGCCGCATTGGGCAGAATAAAGAGCGACTCATGACAGCTTCAAGGCTAGGGGACACGTGAATGAACCGAATTCACATCAAAATGAGAGAGATCCTAAGGTTGTTCAGGTATGAGACTGCACGGTTGAAAGAAGGCTTAAAAGAATTGATTTGTACTACTTATACCAACAAGATGCATCTTCTTTTCGCGAGCCCATAACATAACAACACTACAAGAATTATGCTTATTTGCTACAAAAATTACCTGTGACCCTAGGAAAATACCCATATGAGAGTTACCTAGGGGTATCTTAAAAAACCGTCGGAATGCCATTGTCCGACTTTCATTTTTTTTAAAATAATTAGGCGGTAACCAGGGGCTAGGCCCTCGGTTTGCGTCATCCCTTTTTTTAATTTGTACTAACCGAGGGCCTGTCCCCTCGAAATAATAACAAAACATAATTAAAAAAGGGGTCTCTGTCTCGCATAATCAGGGAAGAGATAGATTTGTGTTTTAAAACAAAATTGAAAAGCGAGAGAGGATGAGAGAAGAAGGGGAGAGGGGAGAAGAAGAATTGGGTTCTGAGTTTGTTCCAGTTCTGCGTCACTCGCTGTCTAAACCTCTAGTTCCGAGTTCGTTCCAGTTCCACAATGAGCTTGACAGAGCAAAAGCAAAGAGATGGTGTGGCGCTGTGGATCTCTCTCGAGGTTGCTATTTTTCGCCGCGAGAACAATACCAAGTCGTTCCTCTACCTCTCTCCTTCACCGTCCTTCTTCGCCTTCCCTTCGCTCTCATCTTTTCCATCCTCGCTGCCCCGCCATCACAGTCCCTAGGTAAGTCACCGTGTTAAATCCTCTCTAGTATTTTTTGCCTGTTTTCACAATCATTCATTTTATTTTCCATCTCCAAATTTTATTTTCCAAGGACTATGGGGATTCTTAGATGCATGCAGTCGTTGATGCTGCTGCACAGTGCTGACGCCGCCGCTCGTCTCACTTCTCACATTTCCGTTAAATCCCGCGCTTATTGCGAATTGTCTCAGGCTAATTGTTGGTCCCTAATTCTTACTTGTTGATATGATTGTAATAGCTATGAACTGTGCTTTTATTTAACGTGATATGTTTCTTTAAGTACTTGATATGGTCTGTTGCAATTCAATTTGATTTCAATCCTTTGTTTTTGTGTTATGAAGGGGCTGGCAATTTTTTAATAGAGCACCAGAACACATAATATCAGTTTAAATTAATTTTAGTTTAAAAAATAATTAAATTTTATCAGTTTAAATAAACTGATAAAATTTAATTATTTAAAAAAAACCATATTACACTTTCCTAGGGCTTTTGCCCTGGGAAATTAGCTAAGGCCACACGGCCCTAGGTAACAATCTAGGGCTTTGAGCCCTCGAAAATTTCCTGCAGCTTTTTTAAAAAGACCCTCGATATCTGTTTCCTACCAGCGATTTACCTACTGACATGTAGCCCTCAATGGGCCATAAAAAAATTTATCATTTCCTACGGTTTTTTGGCATTACCTAGGCCTTTTGGCCCTAGGAAATGCCAAACATTCTTGTAGTGGAACTTCATAGTTAAGTGTGTTTGACTTGGAGCACTCTTGAGATGGGTGACCTTCTGGAAAGTTTCCCATAAAGCGTGTGAATGGGGTAAAACAAGCTGAAAAGACTCGTGTTGGTTTGTGGAGACATTCGGCAATGCTGAAAGGAGTTCGGGCCATTACAAATGGTATCAGAGTGGACCTCTTCCAATACAGTGTGGTTCAGGGATGAACCAGGAGGAAGCTGATCGACATGTGATGCTTGAGACTGATGAGGGCGAGAAGTGATTGTTGGTGAATTGGGGATGGACAAAGAGTGGCTCCTAAAAGCTTCTAGGCTAGGGGACACGTGAATGAACCGAATTCACACCAGAATGAGATTCACACCAGAATGAGAGAGATCTTTAGGTTGTGCAGGTATGGGACTGCACGGTTGGAGAAAGGCTTAAAAGAATTGACTGGTACTACCTATACCAACATGATGCATCTTCTTTTCGGGAGCCCAAAACATAAAAACTTCATAGTTAAGCATGTTTTACCTGGGGCACTCTTAGGAGGGACGATCTTCTGGAAAGTTTTGTGTGTGAGTGAGAAAAAAGCACGCTGAAAAGATCTGTGCTGGTTTGTGGGGACAATCAGCAATGCTGAAAGCAGTACAGGCCGTTACAGATATGGCATCCCGCGATCCTCCTCCTCAACCCTCTGCCACCTCTCACTCCAAGGAAGAGCTTGATCTTTTGAACAGGAGGACAAAGAAGGTGAAAACTCTTCGCCAAGATGGCTCCCCACGACAAAATATGTCTCCACGGATTAAGCCTATAATGGCGCTATCATTACCACAATCGCGAATGAGAAACCCGGTGCTACCTTGGTTGAGGTTATATCTTGTCTTACAGGGATAAAATTATAAGCCTCCCAAATCTTGGGAATGATATCTCGATGGTTAGTGAGCAAAATCCTGAGGATATCATTCAGGCTGTTACTAAAGAGCTCATTTCCAAATCATGATAGTAATCTTGAATATGATCAAAACTCAAGTAGAGTGAACTTGAAGTCAAATAATGTGTCTTTCTCGAAGAGTACGAATCTTGGTGCAGGCAATAGTGAAGCACGATGATTGTATAACTTTAGGCAAGAATACTACCCTCGATACATGTCAGGGAAACTTCAACATCTTTTGGCCAAGACTGGTTCGGTTCACATTCTTGATATGAATGATGACTTATTTTTTGTTCAATTTTTAGATTAGGGTGATAATGAACACGCTTTGTTTGAAGGCCCTTAACTTGTGCTCGATCACTACTTATTGGTCCAACACTGGAGACCTATGTTTAACTTTATAGATGATAGATCAAGAAAAATGCTTCCTTGATTGGAATCCCCAACCCTCTACTTGAACCCTATAATGACCACTTTCTTTGGAGAATAGGTTCTCAATTGGGCACCATGCTTCGGGTAGATGACCACACCTCTATTCATTCTCATGGCAAGTTTTCTCATTTTTATGTGGAACTCAATCTTGATCAAGAACTTGTGCCTTCCTTCGCTGCCCTTTGTCACGAATTCAATATTGAATACGCAGGGTTACATCTCATCTGTTTCACCTATTATAAGTACGATCATCGCGTTGAAAATTGCATTGAGTTGTAGCCCTCTCAATGTGTAATCCTCAGCCTGCCCACCCTCCCATGGAGAGTGATACACCTCAAGGCCTCTCGTTCCAAATAATGGCCCTCCTCAAACCCAAGACAAGACAAGGCAGTTTCATCTATGGCAAATCAAGATCAAGTTGAATTTGACACCTTTAGCCCTTGGATGTTGGCCAAGAAAACCATTAGGCATTGTGGCTCTTTTGCTAAGTCTATGAATCCAATCCTTAATGCTTCCTCTAAAATTACAATGGTGCCATCAAGAAAAGGGATTTCTTCAAGTTCTTGCTTTGATAATCTCCTTTACAAGGAAACACACAATATGCAAGCCACGCAAAATCAGGACTACGTGCCTACCCACACCATTTAGGCCACCCTTTTTGCCAAGGACCATATGACTTCTAACCATCCTCCCCTAAAGTCAATAGCTCCTCATCCTACCTCTATGGCTCGCTCAAACCCTGTTAAGAAGTCTCATTCTGCTAGAAAAGGCTCCCTAAATATTAAACTATACCATAAGCCCCAATATGACATCCCACTTATCTAACCCATGATTATAAGTGTTTAGAGAAGAAAACGAGGGTTTAACTAGCATGTTGAAGCAGAGGTTAACCCCGTGCCAAAGCATGGGCACGCTGAAGAGTGCTACATGGCCAGTTGCATAGGGACACTATTGGAACCAAAACGATTTTGCGTTTGACTCTCAAAGAGATTTGATGATAACAAAGAAATTTGAATGAACAACTTTATTAAGAATATTTACCAAGTTTGTTAAGTGTGTGTGTGTACTCTAAGATCTTGAACAAATTAGAAGTATTGTTGAAAGAAGAATACTCTCAATCTAAAGCAGAAACAACACATACTCAATACAAATCATTAGGTGTGTTTGACCAAAGGTACTGGTGCATGCGTATGATTGAAGTTCACATACTACAAGGAAGTTGTGTCTCATGACTAATTTAATGCATCAAGCATGCTTCTGCTTGAAGTTACTGGAATACTCTTCGAAAGCTTACAAGAGAAGATTTCTATGTCTGGTTGAAATTTTCACACCAAACGAGGAAAAAGTCTATATCCTAAAGATATTTATTTTGAATTGACTCTGTTAAGCTGCCTAGTGTAAGACAAAATGCAATTTGAATAGCACCAACAGTGTCCTATGCTAATAAGGAAAGAATAAAAGAACGCGAAGCAAAGATCATACATCTTCGTACAACTTATCTAAAAATTAGTCACCCTTTCTGCAAGTAATGTTTCCACTACCTGAGAAAAGGACAAGAAAATAGTATCATGCATTTAATGCAATTCTATGCAAAAGAGAATGTTGTTTCACAACGAGATTATTTTTACCCTACACATCTTTCTCAATCATTTTCTATAAATACTCAAGAAAAATAAGAAGAACCTACCATTTATTTCTTTCATTCTGTATTCTTTAAGAAGCTACATTATCCTCTCTTGCGAGAGTTATTTCTAAAAACATGAGCTTAAATTCTTCATTCTCTCTTATCAAGAGTTGTTGTATTCATTCAAGACATTCTCTCGTGTTGAGAGTTATTGTCTATTTCTTTTCACTATCTTTGTTGTAAGCCGAGTGAAGGTCGTTTTCGTAAGGGCACAAGATTGTGTGTCCTCTTAAGAAGTTATACATAATACCAGGTTGGGCAAAGAGATACGTATAAGGTGTAATCAATTTAATTAGTGAAAAAATCCTTCAGAGAAAAAGAGTCGGGCTAGACATAGCTATCAAATTGATTGTGAACTAGTATAAAAATACCTAGTGTGATTCTCTTTCCCTTGTGAGTGGTTTTTAGGAGAGTAAATAGTTTTGTTATAGTTTGTTAGGGAGTCGGTTAATCAATTAGTTGATTAATCCTCCAATAAGCTAACTCTATATATAGAGCACTTTGTATTCATTTTCAACATGTTTTGAATATGATTCTATTTGAATTCTTTGCTCATTCTCAAAGCTTTCAAGTTGTGGTTCCTTTCCTTTTCCCCCTTCCTCTGATTCCTAATACATCTATTTTCACTATTCTTTATTTATAAAAAAGAGTACCTTTGCACTTAATTTTCTAAATTTGTTATAACAATCTTAATTAGAGAAAAAAGAGGAAAAAAAATTTGATAGATGAATGGAAAAAAGAGAGAGAAATTTGTATTTGTCTTTTTACTCCTTTTTTATTAAAAAATTGGTCCAAATCAGTAAAAGAAACTTGTCTATAAATTCACGTACACGAATAATATTGCTATTAAAGAAAAATAAAGAGAGGGAAAGGGGAAAGATAAAGATGGATGTTTGTCTCTTGCTTTCTCAAAAGAGTAATGTGTAAAGGAAGGTAATAACCTTTTTCATAAGATCCATTATAAAATAACACAGAGGAAATTAACATTTTTCAACAAAATGTTTGGATAATTAGCTGGGAAACCATAACGGCAAATCCATTTCATAACAATATTCTCATTCATTGATCTAGAAATTTATTGCAAGTAAAAGACGAAGAAGGACAAGAATGAAGCTCCAACCAAGGAAGCAACAATAGGGATGGTAGAGCTTGAGCCACTGGAGGGTCCAGGAACTGTTGCTGGGGCCGCAGGGGCTGCAGCCAAAGCCACAGACATGAAGGCCGCAGCGACGACCCAAACACCAATGATTTTCTTCATTTCCATGTATCTTCTGCAAGTAGTGGGTATTGACGCTGAAACCTGACTTTCATTGTGGATGGGATCTCTGTAAGAGTGGAAGGTGACAATGTTCTCGGGAAGAACATGTCCTGTGTGAAGGCTATATATAGAATATAGTGTATATAGAATTAAACATATATTATATCATGTGACATTTCACAAGGAGTCACTAGAAAACTTTCTCTTCTTTATAATAGCAGCATTATTTTTATTAATCATTAATTTTTTTATTGAAAGATTCAAGTATTTTAATTAAAAATAAAAAATAGTAAGATATTAAAAAACAGCTGATTTGATTGCCCTTACACATTATTGCTTGGGATTGAGAGCATAAAATCAAGCACAGACTAAATACATTCAATGCCAGCATTTTAGAAGCTGTTCTTGATTGGCTCAATGATTAAGTGCGTGTTTGGTGCATTGGAGATGTCCGTCTAATTGTCTAGGGGAGCAGATTTTCTCCCATTATTTTTTGGTCCAGTTGAATCTTGGCCCTTGATTAAAAAAATAATGGAAAGAGGGTTTAAGTGTTGGAAATGAGAGAGATAAGGTGTTTTAAGGGTGGGGATTGACCCACCGGAGAAAACCGGAGGCATTCCCACAGGAGGGAATCCATTCCCAATTGTCTATAGATGTCGTTAACTAAAATACAGTGCACTTGGTGGTGAGTTAAGCGTAGTGCATGCGAGTAGGTATACATTTGGTTAAAAAGATGATAAAAGTAACTTTTATGATCATAAAATTTATTCAAATAACACAGTCTAGTGGTAAAATATATATAAGTGTTGTGTGGATATTGAGAGCATGAGTTTGAAACTCGAATCCACAATGCTTTGCTTTCCGCTCTCTTACCACTTGTACTAAGACAAAAAAAGAGATCATAAAATTTGACGAGTAGAATTAATTTTCTGGAAGTGAAATTATTTTTGGTAAAATTAATTTTAGATATTGAGATCATAAAATTTGCATTTACATTTTAAAAGATTCTACTGTAACATTTAAACAAACTCATTGTATTTAAATTTACTTTTAAAATGTCATTTTTAAACAGAAAGTCTTTAATTAGGAAATGGGTAATGCCCAACCTGCCAGCCTTGCTCATAATTTTAAATTAAGAAATTATGGAGTCAGGAAACAAATTATGGAAGAGTACAGCAGGCACTGGATCTCCTGATACTTGTCTGCATAGCCGTTTGATTTTTTACCAAAAGAAAGAGAGAGAGAAAGCATAGCCGTTTGAATCCTGCATGAAGATTGAAGGGACCACTACGGAAAACAAAAAAGGAAATGACCTGTCTGGGTGGTGCG
Organism: Calophaca sinica; assembly: GCA_037113605.1. Classification (NCBI taxonomy): domain Eukaryota; kingdom Viridiplantae; phylum Streptophyta; class Magnoliopsida; order Fabales; family Fabaceae; genus Calophaca; species Calophaca sinica. The sequence goes on from CM073734.1 coordinate 77,738,977, forward strand.
CGGGTCCAACAACAATCATCAAAGGATTCAAAGCAGAGAGACGTTGCCATCTAAAAACGCATATTAAACTCAAATTATTATGACTATCTTAAAATATTAATTCATTTTTATAAAATTATTGCCACAAAATAATATGAAGTGGAACCTATAAAACCAGCGAGGCTTGTTTCTCTCCAACATCACAAAATAGCAGAGCAATTTACACTCAACCACACCACCACCTCTCTAAGCTTCAGCTATTCAATTATCTTTTGTATAAGAAAAATGGCTCACATCAGCAAAAGCAGAGCAGTGTTGTTCTTCACATTCTTTGTTGTGGGGCTTCTGTTTGCCGCTGGGGTGAGGGCGCAGGCTAGCGAGTTCTCTCAGGCGCCAGCACCAGCACCCACAATGGATGCTGGAGCAGGAGCTTTGGTAACTTATTCTGGAGCTTTTGTTTGCTCCTCGCTGCTGCTCTCTTTCATTGCGTTTCTATGCCACTGAGTTTTCCTAATGCACCGAGGCATTAGGCATATATATGATATATCTACTGTATTCAATTTTTAACTTTTAAAATTTTCCGATTCTGTTATGTTTTGTTCATGCTGAATGGGTGATTTGATTAGTGGTAAGCAGTGAGTGGATCTGTGGCTGGTGTGGTGACAGACATTACTTATTTCTTCTGTTCATGGCATTGTTGTCATTGTATTATCTCATTCTTTTTCCCTAATTATTGGTTAGGGTGTGATTTATTACATGAGCTCGCTATTATATGAAATGTGTCAAAAAGTATCATTTGAGTCTGTCAATCTGCAGATCCGGTCAGCTCTCAAACCGGCCATGTGAGGGTGGTCTACCCATTATCACCACAATAAGGCTAGCAAGACTATCCACACCACCGCAGAACGTGACTTTGATACCACGTGATGCAAGATCCGAATGGCCCCTCAAACCGGCCATGAGGGGGTGGTCTACCTAGCTATATAAGCAACGGTCAGGCTCATTAACCACCCGATGTGGGACTCGCAACGATAGATTTTTTATTGTCAAACATCTTATCTTCTATCGTCTAAAGAAGCATTTCAAAGAGAAAATAAGGGCAAAAATTGTCAATTGAAAAATAAAGACGGGAGAAACACATTAAGAATGACTTCAAAAACCACGAATGTTTTCTATTTTGTTAGTGAAGGGGAAAATGAAAACGCCCATGGAATTTTTTTGTCATTAGTACATATGGTCGGGGTGGGGGGATGGGAAGGGGAACAATTTACCACGCTCATAACTTATGTGAGTTTGAATCCGCGCTCTCAATATTCCGCAACAATTTACCACTTGGCTGCCTATTCTGGGACCAAATGGACTTTAGGATTTTGTTGATATTAACGATCCGAATTGCTAACTGGAAATAAGGTCAGCATAAGTTATGGAAGACAATAATACTAGTAATTGCATAATGCTCATCAGAGTATCATTTTAAGCAACGTTTATCGGTGGTCAATGGGGAATGATCACACATTGTCAAAAATTCTTGCCTTCACATTGTAAAAATATTTTCCCTGAACCAATACATACCATAGTTATTATTAGGTTTAATTGTATTTTTGTCCCAAACTTTCTCAATTTAACGATTTTGGTCCCTATACTTTTTAATTGTACTTTTGATCTTTCAAAATCATGGATTTTTTTACACTTTTGATCCCTAAAAATTTTGGATTTTGGGAAAGTGAGGGACCAAGTGTAGAATCCACGATTTTTTGGAGACTAAAAGTGCAATTAAAAAAACATAGAAACAAAATCGTCAAATTGAGAAAGTGAGAAAACTAAAATCGCAAAAAATAAAATAGGGGGACTAAAATCACTAAATTAAGAAAGCTAGAAGACCAAAAGTACAATTAAACCTTATTATTATTTCGTGAACATCTTCAACGACAAAACTATAGACACATCCTTCAAAATCATTGATTTTTTTACACTTTTGATCCCTAAAAATCTTGGATTTTGGAAAAGTGAGGGACTAAAATCCACGATTTTTTGGAGACTAAAAGTGCAATTAAAAACATAGAGACAAAATCGTCAAATTGAGAAAGTGAGAAAACCAAAATCGCAAAAAATAAAATAGGGAGACTCAAATCACTAAATTAAGAAAGCTAGAAGACCAAAAGTATAATTAAACCTTATTATTATTTCGTGAAATGACAAAAATATAGACACTGCATTACGGTCCGCCATCTCTTGTCCAAAAGACCAATAAAAATCAAAACCCAGTTTCAGGAACGATGTTGCATACAGAAATGGGGAGCTTAATGCATAATAGGACCAATTGATGTACTGTTCTCGAGGCCGGTTAACTAGTAAGTAGAAATACATCATTGTCAAGCCTAAAGACAGGTTAAGATTACAAAATTTTAAAGTCTAAATATTCAAATGTCGGATTGCTAATTGTCACCAAAAGTAATAAAAGGAAATCACTCCAGCTGAATGTTCGTTCACAACCTAAACATGCACAAGGAATATACTTATTGGAAACAGAACTATAATGAAATAGGAAGTCAGGAACTATATCTCCTGCCTTCCAAGCAATGTAAAATCCTTCTAATCACAGACAACTAAAAATCTATTCTATATAAACAAAACCAAAAGAAATCAACTCAAGTTTGAAGAAATGTAAATACCCACCCAAGTATCCAAGTCCATCTATTTTTTGGTTGATGGTCTGCCACTGAAACCAGAGCTGGAAACTATCGATAAGACACGTATCACAAACAAATAATGCTATTAACTGGGGGGAAAAACCAAAAGAAGACTTGGGAAATGCTGCCACAGATGAGCTTTTGCTTTCTTTTAATTATTTTTTCCTACTGGGGAAGGGGAAGAAAGAATGCTCACTTCACATTTGGGGAAGGAAAAGACAGAGAGATGAGCTGATGAAGCTCTGAACAGTAGAAAGTAGAAGTGAGTCTAGCAGTGACAATCATGGATCTATTACTACATATTTACATCCATACTTAGGAAGCAAAGATAAAGACACTGGACACGACACCTGTGTAAATAGCAAACTTAAAAATTATAAGAAAAGACCTAAGTTAGCATGAGTCGTTGCAGATACAATAAATTGCCATAATTTATCTGAGAACAATCATGGTATCTCATTTGTAGTAGTATAAAAATTCAAAGAATAGTTGAAAGATATGGGTTAGAAGCATCAAAAGGTAAGCCAGATGTATCTGACACTATAGCATCCGACACTTGCACAATAACCATGTTCAAATATCAGTGCTTCTTAGATCCAAACACGGTCTGTTTTCCTTTGCAGAAGAACTTTTCAAAGCCAACTCCACAGTTTTATAGTTGTCCCCATTCATTCATGACCAAATCTTTTGGTATTCTCTTTTATCATAATTAGCAGACTTTTTAAAGAAAAGATGCAAAATCAACATAATATGGCAGATTTGCAGTACATCTAGAGTGAATGTTCTGAAATACTTGGGCATAGTTAGTTATAGACTTGTATTTCTAACACTCTGCACCTCCATCTAGTTTTTTCCTGCATATAAACAAATTATATTGCCCACCTTGGTGCCCTGTACACTGTATATACTCCTGCAACAACCTGAATCCTAAGAGATAATGCTCTATATTCTCAGCATTAGTATACAATATAACCTATGAGCTGCAAAACTAACTCAGGATCTTGCCCATACGTAAACTTTCTCATTGCTCATAAACCTTACTTGGGTTAAACTACCAATTGATTCCAAATTTAACGTGCCAAAAGAAAAAAGATTCCAAACTGCAACGGATTAAAATCATCAAATCAAGTTCAAGGTCCCTGCAACCTTGGCTTATGTAACTAAATACTCTGCAATTTTGCACTTCAAACATTATTAACATTAGGATACAAAACATTACATCAATTTCAATTTTGCCATCAAAGGTTGCTTGAGACGCAAGCTCTAATTGTATGTGCAAAATGAGATGAACTTCTGAGACAACACTGTAGCACGAGTTCAAATCAATTACCAGTTTTAACAAAGCAGGCTCAACAAGATTGACATAGCAAGTCCAAGGGAACAAGTTTAAACCTAAATCAAGGGCAAACATATTCCCTTTTTGAATTTATTGAGAAAACCCTGTAAATATTTATTGAGAAATATAATCGCACAATAATGCATTACAACAAGAAGACATATATATAGTGTGTTCGGATTTCCAAACCTCATAAATAATCAAAATTTGTCTCACTCAATTTCCATTATCCCTCTTCCTTTTTTAGCAATGTGTTCATCCTAATTATTATTACAAAAAATCTCAGCCTATTGTTAAATAATCCAAATCCCTCTAACATTGTAATAGAGTCCCCAAAAAAAATTAAAATTCAAAGATTGGCAGTACCATCGATCTAGGAGGTGTTCTATTTGTTTCCCTCCTCCGCAGCCTCAATAATCTTCTTATTCTTCTCAATAGCGGCGGCAACTTCTTTCGGCATATACTTCTCATCGTGCTTAGCAAGAACCTCCGTGGCCGAAAAATAACACTCTCCGCTCCTAGCCTTCGCGGACACGTTCTTCGTCGAACTTTCTTTCTTGATATCCTCCGTGAAGGGCTTAATGAACCCTTCCGCCACCACCGAGTGACCTTCTCTAAACAAATCGGGCAAAGAGCCTTCGTAACGAACAACAATGTCGGTGATCAAATCGGTGACAACGAATTCCACTTCGGGAGACGAAGCCGGATACACAATGCTGCCTTCGAGGACCAAACCGCCCAATCGGAACTTTGTTTTCGTCGGGTTGTTGCGGTATTTTTCGAGCATGTCGGTTGGGGTAACGTAGAACACTAACTGGTCCTGGAAGTTGTTCAGCACGATCACCACGAACCCCGCCATGGAAGCGAAGAATAGCGCGTAGGTCCAGAGTCGCCGGGTCTGGAGCTGACGTGCGCGCGCGCCGATGTCCACCGGCTTTTTCAACCGTGGTGGCTGGCGACGCGCCGTGGAGAGGAAGCGGTGGCCGGAGAGGGCGAGCCAGGAAGAGGAATTGAGGGGGATGGAAGGGGTGATGGAGAAGGAAGCGACGAGCGGCGGTGAGGGTTTGAAGGGTGGTGGGCGGAGAGAAGGGTGGAAGAGGGAGGCGGTTCGTAATAGATGGGATCTGAGCCTGAGGGCGAGTCCAGTGGCCATTGGAATTAACTCGAGAAAATGAGGAACGGGAAAGAGGAACTTTTGAGATTGGGTTTAGGGCTTTGAATCAGGCTAAGCCGCCATGATGGAAAAGGAGATCGAACTGAGAAGTTTCGGACATGATTGAACGGAGAAGGGGGGAAAAAAAAAAAAACTAAATTACAAAATTGGTTTATTTTAGGTTTCAATTTGGTCCTCTATGTTTTATTTGTTTCATTTTGGTCCCTTACGTTTTAAAAGTTACAACAGGTTGGTCCTTTCCGTCACTAAAAGCCAATTGTCCGTAGCTAAAAAGCCAAATTCTAGCTACGGACAATTGATTTTTAGTGACGGAAATGACCAAATTGAAAATTAAAATAAAACGTAGAGGACCAAAAAGAAACAAATAAAACGTAGAGGACCAAATTGAAACCTAAAATAAACTTAGAGGACTAATTTTGTAATTTAGCCAAAAAAAAAAGAAATAAAGGAATAAAGGCTGGCGAAATAAAATACGAGTTTAATTTATACGCACGTATACTATAAAACTATTTTACACATACATCCAATAAAGTGTTGACACGTTATTTAATGAGTATAAAAACAATAGTTTGTCATACTCATTAAATAATATGACAACACATCATTAGATACATGCGTAAAATATTTTTACACTGACCGTGCATAAATTAAATACATAAAATAATAATAATAATAATAATAATAATAATAATAATAATAATAATAATAGTTTAAGTTGGATAGACCGTTGGTGTAAAATATTTTTACACTAACTTTCAATGAAAGTTCATCATATTATCATATCATTTTATTTTGTAATCACATTTTAAAAATAACTGCACAATAGTGAGTTTTTATTGAATATCAGTGTAAAACTAGTTTACACTGACGGTGTATATCCCTTTTTCTCTAATAATAATAATAGAGTTTAATGGGCATGCACCGTCGATATAAATTAGTTTTACACCAACATCCAATGAGAACTCACTATATTGCCACATCGGCCCATTTTGTAATTGTATTTTAAAATTAAATACAAAATAGTGGGTTCTTACTGGATGTTAGTGTAAAACTGGTTTACACTGACAATACATGTCTCCTTTTTTCATAATAATAATATTATTAAGAGTTTAATTTCTATGCACTGTTGGTGTAAAAATACTTTACACGTACATCCAATAATGTGACACATCATTGGATGTACGTGTAAAATATTTTTACACTGACAATGCATATAAATTAAATTTATTTTATTATATAAACTTCATTTAATAATAGAATTTAATTTATATGCACTGTAGTGTAAAATTATTTTACACATGCATCTAATAATGTGTTGTCGCGTAACTATTTAATTGTGCAAAAAAAAAATAACGATTTAATTTATATACAATGTCAGATACATCCAATCATATGTTGCCACATTATTTAATGAGTATGATATGACATGTGTTTTTAAAATTACTAATGAGAACTCATCATTGTATAATTATTTTAAAATTTTAAAATACAGTTACAAAGTAGGGTGAAGTGACAATATGATAAACATTTATTGAAAGTCAGTGTAAAAATATTTTACACCGACAATATTCTCTATCAAACTCAATTATTAAATAAGGTGGTAATATATTATTAGATCACTGTATAAAGTATTTTTACTAGAAATTAAACCCATAAAATAATATAGAGCTTAATAACTATAAATTCTTTGTTCTCAATTACATATTACTATTTTGTTTTTTTATACGGAATATATCACTATTTTGTTCTACAATTATTTATCTACAATATGTAGACTAGACATCCTAGCAAAATTGTGAAATATGATTTTAATTTTAAAGTTATGGAATAAAATGACTAAAATAAATTTAAATTAAATTACTTATTAATTTATAAAGTATCTTATTTTTTAAAGATAAAAATATTATATTTTAATATTTAAGTAATAATATAAATATTTTATTTTATTTCATCCAGGAGTGATAAAATATTTCTATAGTATTCCAGCGAGCCTCACTCGTTAATTTCTTCTTCCGTTTTATTTATTTTTTTGCTATTTTTTTGGGAGAGGTCCTTTTTTTTGGGTCAAAAGTAAGATTCATTCCAAACAAACAGGCCCAATACAACTAATCCAGTATAAGTAAGCTCAAGGACAATATTCTTAACGTGCGCGAGCGACACTGGATCTCCACTTTAGATAAGTGGAAGTACATCTAAGATCAAGTACACAGAAAAATCTACGAACTACAAAGACACCTACTGAAAGACTTCACCAGATTGAAACCCTAATCTGCTTCAGAGCTGTCGTCTACACCCTTTTCAGTAGTGATTCTACACAGAGAAACCCGATTCTCCTTCCAGGCTTCCACACACCAACCCACACCAGAGAATCAAAAGAGAACCCCAACGTCAGCCAGGTTGAGGCTTCCACCCAGAATCGGGGTGATATGGACCCTCAAAGCATTGGAGATGCTCTTCGTATAAGCAATTCATTCAATTTTCATTCGAATGAGAGTTTTTATTAATAAATTGATCAGCTCACAAGTATTCTCTAAAATTTCATATTCTTTCTCCCATTGTACACTCTTAAATGCAGAAGAAATTGTATTTGAACGCTAAGGAACTCTCTCTCACGGTTGCTTGTATAAGCAGCTCTCTTTAAATTTAAGCAATCCAAAATCACATGTGGCACACTAAAATAGTATTTTATTGTTAAGAAACTCATACATTGTAACTAAGCAACTCCCATTGGAGTTGCTCTTAGCGTCAGTGATTGTAACCAATTTTTAGCATCATTCAACATTTGTCTTTTTCTTTACGTTTTATTCTATTCACCATGGATCCATAAAAAAAAAAAGCCATGGATACATATGATTGACGTCATGTAATCCTTTTGAGAAAGGGAGACACCATGTATTTCATAAGCAAACTAGACTATGACATGATGAATAATCTAGATGGCATTACAACCAAATGTATGTTTCCTTTAATGGTGACAGTGTTAGGTATCCAAGTGTGAGTGATAAAATAAAGAAGTCTCGCATCGCCTAGCAATGAACAAAATGAATAGTATATAAGAGGCTAGACCCATTTAACCTAACAACTTAAGGTTTTGGGTACAAATGTGGTCAAAGTCTCTTAGTGCTTCACTCGAAAATTCCCTACAAGTGGTATCAGAGCCAATGGTTTGATTAAAGGTGACCAGCTCCTTTTATCGAAAGTATACCTAACAATGTGGAGGCTAGGCGATGTGTCTCGTTGATGTGTGTGAGCCAACGACGGTGCAAGTACACAAGTATATGGATAAAAAAGCTTCTGCTCGAGGGGGTTTGAGAATAGCTCGATAAAAAAACCTGAGTATCTCTCGAAGAGGCCCGATGTGGAGACTCACTCTTGAGGGGGAGATGTTGGGTATCCAAGTGTGAGTGGTAAAATAAAGAAGTCCCACATTGCCTAGCAATGAACAAAATGAATAGTATATAAGAGGCTAGATCCATTTAACCTAACACCTTAAAGTTTTGGGTACAAATGTGGCTAAAGTCTCTTAGTGCTCCACTCGAAAATTTCCTACAGACAGACAATGCGAAAATTTGCTTGTCTAATTTGTATGGAGTTTTCAAAAAGATTCACCATTCAACACAATAATATGACATCATTTTCGATTATCACAACCAATTCTTGGTTATTGATCATTGGTAAGAATGCTTTTAGGACGAGACAAGATGAGACATCATTGTCTCCACGAAGGTTTTTTTTTTGTCTCAATCACTCTTTGGGTGATCCCGCACTATCATGGTGAATAATTATAGGGAAAGCTAAGAAACTTAACTAGTAATGTGACACCTTTTACCTCCAAAAGTGTTTATTAAATAAATTGGTTTGAAAAATGTAGTTTCACATCAAAAGTAAAAAAAAAATGCAAGTTTTAAAATAATTCTTTTTCACTTCATGCGGTAAAAAAGTCACATTTCAACACAAGTCAACTCAATATTTTGTCAATCTGAATAAAATAATAGTTTGGCTCAAAACGGCATTACAATCTTTTCTAAAATGAAACACAACATGGCAAATGGTTTTCAAAATATTAAGCACAAATCATAGCAAAAGAAATAACAAAACCCAACCCAAATGTCACATTACTAAAGTTGTACAATCCCAAAATAACATAAAGAATTCAACTGTCTATAGCTAGATAAAAACGATAATATAGGTGAGACACACGCCTCTACTCAGTCATCCTAGCTGAAACATCCAACAACTACTCCTCGATCTCACCCTGAGGATTACCTGCATACAAGAATTAATCATACAAAACATGCACACACAAAAAGCAAAGGGTTGAGTGCATCTCATCTCGTGTTTAAATTGGTACAACGAAAACAGTAGATAGAAACAAATACACATTCACAAAGTCACATCTTCATATAACTTAAGTACACCACATCTCACAATATAAGCATGACATTAATGCAGGTGGCTTTTACGGTGGGGAAAGGCACTAATTTTCCTACCGTGGTCAAATGAAGTCCCAGCCTACTACCAGCCATAGATATAGTATTATAAAATTCAATGGACAAGATTTTTGAAGGGCAGCTTGTTGCCAACGATTATTGGTTGTAAAAAGTTATTTGGCATAAGGTCTTTGTGCTATGGTTTATTTTGTAAAACGTATTTAGTAGAAAGTCATTGTAATATGGCCTTTTTGTTCTCGCCAATGTGAGGTTTTGTTCGTGAAGCTGACATGATGTCTTTGGTTTTTTTTCTCAATCAATATTGAACGCACAGGAATTGTCAATACATGGCACAAGTTTTTTTTTTTTTGAATTATTCAGTTTATTTAATAATTTAAAATATAATGCGAAGAATGTTGGAACCTAAACAATTGAAAAGTTTAGACCCTCATTAATTTTGATGATAACAAAGTATTTACAAGAGAACAATTTAACTTCTAGTAAGTCTTGAAGTGTGTAGGTATTAAAATCATTCATGTTTTATGACTCCCTCAAACAAGAAGAAGAATTTCACAAAAAGATGAATACATTCCTATGTGTCTGCAACCGGTTCACTCAAGCATCTTGTTATATGCACTTTTAGCGAGCGTCCAGTAGTGTAATCTTATGACACGTGGTTACTCAATTGATGCGAGCGTCCATTTTGATTTCTGAGCTAGCATCTGGTCTTTTAATGAATCACATGATAGTCACGTTTATTCTCTCTGTCCTCAGCTTTCCCGGAATAATATTCGAATTTGATTTTATGCGCTCATTTTTATGTACAAGGTATCAAACGTGACACCTTTAGAATAAGAAAAATTTGTACAAGGCAATTGTATGAAAAGCAGATAGTACAATAACGAAAATATGTACTATTCTGATATTCTCTGAAAAGGAAGAAAATGACGTAATTTCAAATTACCTCACCCAATGATTTGAAGCTGAAATATCTGCAATAGTATTATCCTCAAGACTCCTATAAATACCTCAGGGCCTTCATTGAAGAAGGTTACTAGAAACTACATATTGCTAAAGCTATTCTCAAGTGAGCAATCAAGTTTCGTGTCAAATTTCTGGAAACCAAGTACTGAACTTCGGTGTCTTATATTCCTTCTTTTAGAAAGTTATTATTTTGAGCTTAATCTTTTCATCTTCTCTGTGAGAGTTATTTGATTGTATTCAAAAATACTTTGTAAAAGTTGTATTGCCTAGTTACAGGCTTAGTTCCTCAAAGGCTCGAACGTACTGAGTCGTTTTGAGAATTTAAGAGTACTGTCAAGTTTGTGACAGTAGAATACTCTTAAGAAATTTGTAATCTGTTGATTATAGTGAAAATCTTTCACGAACGAAAGGACTAGACGTAGCTACCAGTTTGGTGGTGAACTAATATATATCTCTGTGTCTCTTACTTTACTGCTTTACATTTACTTTTGTCTTACAAAAAAAAAATAAGTTTTTATAAACACATTTCCAGCGTCCGGTTATATTTCTGCATCCGATAACACACAGTTTTCAAAACAAAGTGTTTTTATCTTAAAGTTTACGAAAAATTTTCAACACAATTCAACCCCTTTTTCTTACGTAAAGTTGATGGCCGGAAAGGTTATGTGATACAAGAAAAGCTGAAATTTCTGAAGGAGAGATTAAGGAGGTGGAATAAGGAGGTGTTCGGAATGTTAGACCTGAAAATTGACGATCTTGTGGAAGAGATAAATGTGCTGGATGAAGCCGCAGTGGAGGGACAGATTTTTGATACACAACATAGGAAGTTTCTAACCACTCAGTTTTGGCAAACATTGCATGCTAAAGAAAGTTTAGCTGCTCAAAAGTCAAGAATTAAATGGCTGCGTGAAGGGATGCAAGTACCGAGTTATTTCATTCAAGCCTACAAGCAAAGAGAAGACAAAATCAGTTGCAGGCTTTAAGCCTGTGATTGGTTGAGGTGATTTTCTAAAGAGAGAGTCAAGCGAGAGAGAGACAGCAGAGAAATTGGCAATCCACCTTGTTTGGTTCAACGTAGAATTATCGAAGAGAGATCAAATGTGTGTGGTCCTACCACCTTTTTGTTTCTTTGCATATGAGCGAAGAAAGTCGCAAGAGAGGGTTCGCTTTTTTTGTTTTCCAGCTATGCCCTTGCTTCTCCACTGATAAAGCCTCTCCGTCCCTGCATCTTTTTTTTCTTCTTTCATAATCTGAACGGATGAACCACTCAAGCAGGCATCACAATTCACGAAAAAATAACATGTACAATAAATTAATAATAAAAGAGATTGAAGAAGAAGAAGAAGAAGAAGAAGAAGAAGAAGGGAAATAGAGAAACCTGGTAGTAGCGATCGCAAGTGAAGGGCAAGAAATCAATCTACTTGCAATCGGAGGTTGGCAAGACACAATCGATTCCTCATCGCAACCAAGAATGCATCAACAGCTTTGGAGGGATCTCCTTCAACTTCTGGGCTAGGTCCTTCCAAAACCAAAACTGTAGGAAATGTCTCCCATGGAAATCCACAAATATCAGACCGAGCGATAGGATGTAGTACTGGAAAGGAATATACTAGAAGAGGAAGTAAAGTGAATAACAACGCCTATTATGTTTGGAATATTTTAATTAATTAATAACTGAAATAATAATTAAATTGATTATCTTAAATCACTTAATAAAATTAATGAAAAATTGAATTTGGTAATTTAATAAATTAATAAGATTAATTAAATTATTGTAATTAATTAATTAAAATTAATAAGTAAATTAATTATCTTAAATTATTTAAATTTTTAGTCAAGGACATTAATGTCTTTTCAAAAATAATTAACATCTATTTCTTCCCTATTTCTCTTCTTCCAATCAACACCTCAAATCTACCATATTTCTCACATTTTTCTCTCTTCTCATACTCTTTCTTCACAATTTCTTTCATAAACCAACCACACCCTAAAGGTGGGGGACACTTGGGTGGAGGATGTGGGAGGCATTAAGGAAGAAGTGAAGAGGTACTTTCAACAGTGTTATGATGATGAGGGGTTCCAGAGGCCCAAATTAGATGGTGTTCGGTTTAATCAAATTTCTTCCACCGATAATGAGTTCTTGACGGCCCCTTTTCTGAGGAAGTGATTAAAGAAGCGGTATGGTGCTGTGACAGTAATAAATGCCCTGGTCCTTATGGGTTTAATTTTAACTTCATAAAGAGTTGCTGGGAATTGTTGAAGGAAGAGGTTGTTGGTTTTGTTCATGAGTTCGGTGTCAATGGTACCCTACCTAAGGCATTGAAGGCGTCATTTATTGCTCTTGTGCCAAAAACAGATCACTCACAAGTACTCAAAGATTTTAGGCCCATTTCCCTCATTGGGTGCATGTACAAGATCATTGCAAAACTCCTTGCTTCTAGGCTAAAAAAGGTATTGGGGAAGGTTATCTCTAAATGTCAAACAGCTTTTTTGCCGAGTAGACAAATGTTAGATGGTGTCTTCGTTATGAATGAGGCTGCCGATTGGGTTAAGAGAAGAAAATATAAGTGTTTTTTTGTTCAAAGTTGATTTCGAGAAGGCGAATGATTCGATGTGTTGGGAATACTTGGAATTTATGATGAATCGGATAGGCTTTAACTCAAAATGGCGGAGGTGGATAAGAGCTTGTGTAGGTTCAGGTTCAGTGTTAATATTGGTAAATGGTAGCCTAACAGAGGAGTTCACGGCAAAGAGAGGGTTAAAGCAAGGTGATCTGTTAGCTCCCTTCCTATTCCTCATTGCTTCGGAAGGGCTAACGGGTTTAGTAAATAGAGCAGTTGAGATTGGTCAATGCAAAGGCTACCAAGTTAGTCAGGATCTTTCCTTTCCTGTGCTTCAATACGCTGATGACACAATTTTGATTGGTGAGCCGTCATGGGAGAACGTGTGGTGTGTTAAAGCAATTTTGCGTGGGTTTGAATTTGCCTCGAGCCTGCAGGTAAACTTTATAAAGAGCAATCTGTTTGGGACTAATGTGGAGTCAAGTTTCTTAGAGGCTGCCTCAAATTTCCTATATTGTAGCGTGGGAAAGCTTCCTTTTAAATTTCTGGGGGTGTTGGTCGGTGTTTGTCATACCCTATTTTTGTCTGGCCCTTATTTATTTATTTATTTATTTATTTTGTTTCCTAATAATAAAAAAATAAAAATAACATTTTTGGTTTTGGAATAAAAGAGAAGAAGGAAAAATTGAGTAAAGAGAAAAAAGGAATAAAGCGAAGAAGAAATGAAAATGAAAAGAAAAAAGAGGGAAAATAAAATAAATATGTTTTTGAAGAAAATGGGATGCATGTAGCATTTCTTGGGGTGCTAAAAGCAGTCCAGCCCAACCACAAGAGGCCCAGCGCACCTTATCTCCCCACTCAAGCGCATTACTTCTTGCACCCCCACTTCTTCTCCTACACAGCCCCCTATGATGCTCTCCCAGCCTGGCCGCTCGCACCTCCTGCTTTTACTTTATGCTCCACCTAGCCCACCAAATGCGCCACCCAAATGCGCCCAAATTTCAATCCATTTTAAACCTAAACCTGATAACCCTAACACACACATGCACACACTCACCCACTCCCTCTCATTCTCAGCCGCAGCCACCCCTCAATTCGCCCCACTTTCTCTCTTTTTTCATTTTTTCATTTTCTCTCCTCCCAAACCCTAATCCATTCCCTTCCTCCTACCCTCTTCCTCTCATCCCTAACCCTAAAAAATCAAAAGCGGCCGCAACCCCTTTTCTCCCTCAATCTTCTATTTTCTTTCTTTTTTCTCTCAATCAAACTAAATCAATATCTTCAAAAATCCCCAAATCCGTGGTGAATAAAACCGAGTCATATATCCCATGATCCGGTCCAAATTCGAGCGCTAGAGGCAAGCTATCAAAAGGAAAACAAGAAAAACGTGGAGAATCAAAACCAAATCAGGGAATATTCGTTACCTTTCTCTTCTCTTTATTTTCGGTTTTCATTTTATTTCGCTAATCTGTTTCCTTTTTGATAATAGGTACCAAAAGGTTATAAAAGCCCTTGGATGGTTCATGAAAAAGGGAGGAGCAAACCTAGAGAGAAAAAGACCAGAAGCAATCTAAAAAAAGAAAAGGGCGAACAGAGAAGAAGCAAAAGAAAAGGCGAACGAGACAGAGGTACAAAGAAGAGGCACAGAACCCGTGAGGTCATTAGATCCAAAAATAAACACTTAGTCTAGATCTAGGCTTTCTTGAATCCTCCTACTTTGTTTCTTTCATTCTATGGGAAGAGCATAAACCCAGGTTACCATTCTTTCTTTCAATTTTTGGTCCTTAAACTTGGATTTGGACTATGATGTATGAATTCTGGCAATAAAGCATGATCTCCTTCTTTTTCTATTTACATCTTAATAGATAGATTTTGTGCTGTTGGAATATTTTTTGAGATGTTGTTTGTATGACTGCTAAACCGATTTAGGGTTAGGGTTTGGCCCCTTTGCCAAACTGATTTAGGGTTAGGGTTTGGGCTTTCAAAGGGGCCAAACCCAAGCTAGGGACCTATCTGTAATTTACTTTCTTTTTAGGTTATAACCAAATATAAAAAAATAAAGAAGGGTATAAAAGCAAAAACGCGAAATTTCCTTTTTCATATGTGCATTTTCCTTTTTCTTTAATAAGTAAGTTGATATTACTTATAAAAAAAGGATTTCTTTTAAATAAACTTCTATGTTTTTTTATTTATTTATTTTGGTTTTATAAAGAAGGCAAATAAAGTAATAATAAATGCCTGATAAAAATAAGTTAGGATGTCCATTTCGTTCCGAATAAAAAGGAGATTTTCTGCTTCTCTTTTATGCGTCTAATCTTTTTATTTTTACATCTTTTCCTCGCTAATAAAATCAATGGTTAGAAACTCCAAAATGCCACTCGCACGATTCGGTCATTTCATGGTTTCTTCCTTTTTCTCATAAAAATAGAATAAGATTATAAGGGAATTAATTTTTAAGGCAAACTTTTTGTTAAAACAATTAAAAAGGTACCGTTTTTATAAGCGGGCGTCGTAAGGGTGCTAATCCTTCCTTGCGCATAACTAACTCCCCAACCCAAATTTGGTTCGAAGGCCATTTTTCAAATTATTTTCATAAAAAGGTTTTTCCTATTGTTTTCCTTAATAAACATAGGTGGCGGCTCCATTGAAATTTTTAGGGTGGTTGTCACAGTGTTAATCCGAGACTTACCGCAACATGGAGTCTGGTGATCTCCTCCTTTCAAAGAAGGTTATCTGCTTGGAAGAGCAGATTCTTGTCTTACGATGGTAGGGTTGCTCTCTTGAATTCAGTCATTTCTAGTTTACCACTCTATTACTTCTCTTTCTTTAAAGCACCCAAGGTCGTGTTACAAAAGCTGATGAGTTTACAGAGACGTTTCTTGTGGGGGGGGGGGGCAACAGTGACCAAAGGAAGATTAATTGGGTAAGTTGGCAAAAGGTGTGTCTCCCTAAGAATCTTGGTGGATTGGGGATAAAAAATTTGGAGCTCTTTAATCATAGTTTGTTGACTAAGTGGAAGTGGAGATGTTTCAATGATAGAGAAGCGGTTTGGTTCCCATTGCTGTCTTATAAATATGGTAGCCTTTGGGAAGCTATGTTGGAGTCCCCATTACCAGGTAGATTGTCGTCTATTTGGTGGAGAGATCTCATTGCTCTAAATCCTACTTGGTTTAGCAATGCAGTTAAGATTAAATTGGGTAATGGAGGTCAAACTAGATTGTGGAAGGATAAGTGGTTAGGTGGGGGGGTCACTGAAGGATTGCTTCCCTAGATTGTATGCAATATCAACAAATAAGGAGGAGTTGGTGGTAAATGCAGGTGAATGGAGTAGGGAAGAATGGAATTGGAGAAGAAATTTTTTCAGCTTTGAGGAGGAAGAATTTGCTCATATAAGGTCTATATTGGAAGGAGTTAGTCCAACAAAGGAAAGTGATGACGGGTGGAGATGGTTGCTGGATTTAGGGCATCAATTCACTGTAAAATCAGCATACTCGGGCTTGCTTCGAAATGTATCTAATACCTCAGTAGACCACAATGTTGATAAAGTCGTCAAAGGATTATGGAAAATTGAAATCCCATCTAAGGTACATGTCTTTGTGTGGAGACTTTTGCTGGGTCGATTACCAGTCAGAGAATAATTACATAGGAGAGGAATAATTGTAAATCAACATGATTTATGCTGTGTTTTTTGTCTTGCCGACACATAATCTGTTTTGCATTCGTTCTTTTCATGTCTGTTTGTTAAGGAAATTTGGACATAGGTGTTGGGTTGGGTGGGTGTTGCAGGGGCTATGCAATGTGATGTGGTTTTGTACTTCTTGCAATTTGGCGGACTGTGTAGATCCAAAAAGGCCAAGTATTTGATTTGGAATGCTGCTGTGTGGGCTATTTGGTCTATGAGGAATAGAATTCTGTTCAAAAGGGAGGTGGCTAGCTTTACTTCAGTGTTGGTGCAAATTAAGTCAGTCTCTTGGGGATGGTTAATTTTTAAAGCAGGAAGGAACATAGCAGCGGGTTACTCAGATTGGTGTATTAATCCGCTAGGTTGCATACAGTCCTTGGCAGCTTGAGGGCTATGTTCTAGGGGGTGGAAAAGATGTTGATAGCTGCTAGATGCAGGAGCAATAGGTGTTGAGTGCACTAGTGTATGTGTATCTGCTGTTAAATGTGAGGGTCTGTTATGCAAAAATTAAAATGCTACTTAATTGTGTTGATTCATATGCGGCTCAAGTATGCAGGTGCTGGTTTTGGGATTAGGAGAGAAATTGAGCGCTGAATTTGTTATGCAGGGGGAGGGAATGAGCGCTGGTTTTACTGTTGGTTGGGCTTGGGAGCATGAGGTGGTGTCATGAATAATGTTGTTGTATTGTTCTTAGTTTTTTCTGGTGCAGTCCAGATTTGTGAGTTTGTTAGTCTAGTGGTTGTTTATATCACTAATTGAGGTCGGTTGTTGTACTCTTTTTTCCCTCTTGGTCTTTTTCATATTGGGTTTTGCCCTTGAGAGGTTTTAATGATGCACCTACTTGCTAGTGTTTTTGTAATTCTGGGTTCGGAGTACCCCTTGTACTCCCGTTTCTAATAAATTTTTGCTTATAAAAAAAGTGTGGGAGGAAATAAAATGTGGATAATAATACAAAATTTGGGGAAGAATTCGAAATTACGTAGGCACAAACCGAATTTCTATAAAGTATTAGGGAGGAATGTTTAAAACCTGATAAATTGGAAACTACTTACTATCAGGGGTGACACTCTTATTTGACCACAATAGGGAAATTAGTGCCTTTGACCACCGTAAAAGCCACCCATTAATGCAATATCTCCACATATACAATGCACACACGAATGTCCCCTATACTTCAAAAACATAAGTGAGAACCAACATCTCCTTACTCTACGGCCAGGTGCCTCGCAAGCCATACATCACCCGAGCTCCGTACTTATATACTCTCTCCGTCCTTAAATATAAGCCCTTTTAAAAAAATTATCTCTTTTTATAAGCCATTTCCAAATTATTAGATACACTAATTATTTTTTACAAAAATACCTTTAATTAATTTACATTGTTTTTTGTAGTCAATAGTAAATAGGGTGACTATTTCTCTCTGTTAAGGCGATAATTGAAGAGTAGTTTTAGAAAAATAGTATGCATTATAGACAAATTAAATGAGTTAACTAATTTTCTTAATTTATGTGTTTTAGTCTAGGAGGCTTATATTTAGAGACGGAAGAGGTATTGATTTTGGTTCCACTCCCTAGAACCTTACAGATGCACAATTTCCTTTTCCTTAATTATAAAATTAGTCTGTGTATTAATATATAAAAATATAAATGAATAAAATTAAAATATTTTCGACTGATCTATCTATAATAATAAAATCATGTTTTCTCAGCTTACGTGTCAATTTTTCCTTAATCCCTTCTCTTAGAAGACTTTGCTTCTCTCTTCTCTCTCTTCTCTCTCATTTTTTCTTATTATTAACATTAACACACATCACTGAACACCCGCTCGAAAACGTCTCATCAAATCTCAAATTTTTCTATTAACATTTATTTTTGAAAGGGCAAAGGCTTCCTTAAGAAGAAAGCACCGTCTCTCTCTACCAGTGAAATCTTTCCTCCCTCCATGGACATCTCCCTCCTCTATCAGTTCACCCAAAAAAAAAAAAATCTCCCTCTGTATCTTTTTCTTCCATCATTTCGCTTTCTTCCTTCCTCTGTCTCTTCCTCTTTCCCTCTCTACTTTCTCTCTACTCTCACTTTGAACTCACCTTCTTTCTCCCTCATCGGCCACTCTCTCTTTCTCAACATCAGAATGGGTGAACAATATAACCCCAACGGGACCCCTATAGTCAGCATCGATCACTCCCGCACCCACATCAATCAAATGTTTCCAAGCCAACCAACTCTATTTCTCCACTCCCTTTCCATCATCTCCTTTCTCCGTCTTCCTTAGACCATCTGAAACCCTCACTCGCCAGTCAGAAGACCCAAAGCGAATGGAATTATCACCCTCTTCACTTCTCAGTTTGTATTTTGCTTCTTTTGCGTTTTGATTTTTTTTATTTCGTTTTTTCTTCGATTACTGTTCAACATCTTCTTTTGTTCTTCTCTTTGTTTTTGTTTGCATGTAATAGAAGAAGTAATAAGATTTTTCATCTTCTTCACTTATCGGTTTGGATCTTTCATTCTATGATATGCTTTTCCTCATCTTTGTTCTACGATATGCTTTGGTTTATCCTCTCTATGGTATGCTATTTTATGTTTTATATAGCCTTGCTTAAGCTCATTTGTACATAATCAGTGAAAGAATATGCTTTAAATTGTATTGCTTGTTACTATAAAAGGATGGCACCGTTTCCATCATCTCTTCCAAATATGATTTTTGTTTTTTTAGCAATTTAAAATGGTGATCTTTTTGGCATTATTGGAGCCACTTTACTTGGTTTTTGATTTTATGCTTTACGGATGTTGTGATGTTGTGGCAGTTGCTCTTGAAGCCGGAATTATAGTGGCTTTCTCAAATACTTTGTGCAGAGAGGATCAATATTGGTGGTTTAGTGATGGAAGTTGAGTTCTAGGTGCCTTTCTTTTTGTATATTCCCACTCCTTTTCATTTAGTGGTATTTTATTTTCTATATTTATGGTTAAATGAAAACTGTAAAACTGCATTCATGAGTTGTTTTGATTATGACATGTTGAAGGCTTAATAATTGAATGAAAATGTTGTTGAAGAAGGATTTTTCCAGCAACGTAGGTTTCTGCAAACAGCTTATTTTGCCTAGAACAACCATACATGTAAGGTTCCTAATTCTTTGATGTAATATGACATGGATAGAGCAAATTATTACATCAATTGATAGTGAATCATTTTAGTTTGTTGATTTGAATTTTTTAATCCTAATTTGTGTCTTAAATGATGTTTATTAAGTTTTAAATGATGTTTGTTGATTAGAATTTTTTTTAACCCGATTTTGTGTCAATTTTTTGTCCTTTGGTTCAGTTTGTATTCGTCATTTATTATATGTTTCTTTTGCATAGATACACCACAGCTAATACCAACAGCCTGAACCAAAGGGAAATTGCAACATTAACTCAAACTATAGAAAGCACATCAATCCTTTCAATTGGCATTTAATTTATACTATGTGATGATGATGATTATGTTCTGCATGATGTGTAAATAAAAGAATTTTAGCCACTGCAGTTTTATAAAAGTAAAAAAGATGATTCATTTCAATCTTTTGCTATAGAATTTGACAGCTTCATACTAAATCATTTTGCATCAGTATAGTTGTACACGTATTGTTAGAAATTTGGGATCTCTAAATGATGTTCTGTTTCTTAAATATGCAAGTTTAAGGGAAAAAAAGATGAGATCTTAAACAGTGTTGTCAGATCGTGTGTCCACTTAAAAAGATGTCATCACCTTATTCAGCACCCATTGGGTAATTGCTCTTACTATAGCCATTGACTATTTCATTGAACAATAGAGATCTAAGAAACAAGCATTGGGGGTTGAAGTGTTGAACTGGTGAAGACAAAGTACTTACTCTCTCTCTCTCTCTTGCACTTTAATGTTCCTTTCCAATTTTCTTGCCCTGCTCCATTGCATTGTTGTAATCGGATCAGATTATGACCATTTTACTTACGATTGTACGTAGGCATGGATAATTGACAAAATAAAAATAACACATCAGCATATTTATATATTAATAAGCTATTTATGCAGGGCTTACAGTACAGTACTATGTCTCACTTAAAGTTAAGATGTGAGCATCATAAAAAATGTCAGCTGTATTTTGCTAAGTCTAAATTGTTCATCGGCAAAGTTGTTTTGACTAACAAGAGAATCTTAGGAACTATATTTAGTGTCATAGGAATTATATCTCTGCATACACAGCTAAAAGAGAGTGAGAGAGCAGGGATATTGCCTAATTTTTTGCAGGCATCCCTGCTTTGAAGCTTTTTGTGGTCTATTGTGATAAAGTGCCTTATTCTATCAAGACATACTTAATTTGAGTCAGTTGCTACAAGGTAAACATTAAATGGTTAAGTAACATAGACACATAATGGAATAATTTTCACCCTTTCATTGGAAGGGAAGTATTTAAATGTGATTGCTAAAATAATACATTACTATGGCTTTTGTCTGAAGGAAATTATAAAGTATAACTTTATTTTGCCAAGACAATGTCTTTTAATGAGCAGAAATTCAGCAGCCTTGGAAGTCACGTGTTTGATGTTTCAATTCAATTGAGTAATAAAGCAAAGAATTTGTTACTTCTTTTTAGCTTCTTCAAAATTATTGCTCATATTTGTATATGGTTTTCCAATGAAATAGAAGATATAAATTTCAAAACTACACATCGACAGGTTTTAAATATTTGAAAGATTTTGGAGCATAATGAAAGAAGCTGGTGGAGTTGCCGAAGGAATTGCTAAGGAGTTTAATGTTCTTTGTTGATGAAAGGACATTGGAAATCCAATTATCATTAAGTGTAAAGGAACTGATGTGATTCCTATTAGAGATGGACCTAACTCTTATATTTGTTATCATTGTGACCTTTCATTTCCTAACTGCTTTCTTATTCTCTTTTATTTAGTTTTCTTATTTTGCATATGATGTTCTTCACATGTAAGCGTTAAATGAAGTTCTTTAAAATATATACCCTTAGAGACCAATCATTGGTATTGATTCTCTTGCATTTCTGGTGTGGCCAAGCTTCACAATTTGAATTATCAGATCTGGTGTTTATTTTTTTCTTTCATCATGGTGATCTGTAAGTCTCCTAAATATTTTTAGCATGGAAGAATCTATTACTAATAAGAAAGCTAAGTTTTCTTATACAGCTGTCAACCCTACAATTATTCTCCTAATAATAATTTAATTTAACATTTAGCACAAGCTTCTTCAACACACCAACACACTTTATTTCAAATTTTGAAAAAGAAGTAGCTTCTCTGTTTCACGATCGCGCTCCTTTCGTTTTTCTCTGCATCCATTCTTCTTCTTCCTTCTCCTCTTTGTCACCGTTTTCCTCTCATCTCCCACGTCTTCTCCCTCCGAACACGAACTCCCTCCGTCTGCTCCCAACGTCTTCTACGTTCTCCTTCACACTACTCACATTCACGGGCAGAGCAGCAGAAGACACACGGGGAAAAAAAACAAAAGCCCTCTCTTCTCTCATCTGTTTCCCTCTCTTCTTCTTCTCCACTCTTTCGTTTTTCTCCTCTGCTTTCCTCCTGTTACCATTCCTCTTTTTTGTGTCAAGACAAATGAAAGTGTTGGTGGATTTAGGGTTTTCGGGTTGCATCTATCAGCAGATTTTGGGTTCTCAAAAGAAAGATAACAAGTTTCATTGTTTCAAAAGCTTTATTTTGTTCCCTTATCTTCTTCCTCTTCCTTTTTTTTTTTTCGATTCTGTACCCTTCTCTTCTTCCTCTTCCATGCCTATTTTGTTGAAGATGCATTTCTCCATTTCTGTTTTGCATTTCTTTTTTTTTTCAATTGGTTGCCGGATAGGGAGAAAACCCTACCGTCTCGCACGGCTGTGCGGGGAGGCCACAAATCTGATTCACCGCATTGTAGTAACGGTTCTTTTAGATTTTGTCTTATCCTTTTGCTTATATCTCTATTTGATACTATATTTCCTGTTTTACAATATTTATATATTTAATTGTTAAATATATAATTTCTATAATTTTTTTTGTTTCTTTTCAGATGCTAGCTACACAATTCTTGATGTTCTATAAGACATTGTTTTAGTTTTTATTCGTATGATTTAGGAATTGTAAACTTCATGAGGTTTAATTTGATGCTTATGGTTTGTCTGAGGTGTTGTTTAACCATTTCATGCAACATATGACCATTACTATCAATTCTTTTCAAAGTTCTGTACTATAACTATTTGATGATTGGCTGCAGTTACATTGTAACAATGTGACCCTGATTTCTTTAAGTTGCAGCAGCATGTAGTGGTGTATGGGGGAGCAGAATGTGACCCTGATTTATGATGCATTGTTTTACTAAAATATTTCAAACTGAACAATATACACAATAGTTTGTTTCTACGTATGACTGAATACTGGTTTAACAAGTAGTTAATGATTCAATTTTTGTGATAATATGGAGTTATTTTTGCTAAAATATTTCATACTGAATAATGTACACAATAGTTTGTTTCTATGTATGACTGAATACTGGTGGAACAAGTAGTTTATGATTCAAATTTTGTATCCAAGGTTCTTCATGTTTGTGCATGTAGGACTGTCATTTGTTGGTTAGGAAGGGGAGGCATCTCCAATTTGTGTGGTCTAACAATGGATTCTTCATGTTTGTGCATGTAGGACTCTCATTTGTTGGTTAGGAAGGAGAGGCATCTCCAATTTGAGGTTCTGTATGCTTTTATCTTTCCTTGGGATTATCTTATTCTTCAACAAGGGATTGCTAGCCATGGGAAATGTAAGTTTTATTTTATCACAAGTTTTTTGCTTAAATATATTTGATTCTGCATAACATTTAATAACATTTTTTATGTCATTTTATCTTTGTGTTGCTCAAATAAGATCATGTTTGTTTCTGGAGTGTCCTTAACCATTGGGCTGAAAATCCACTATGCAATTCTTCATGAAGCAAAGTAATTTCAAGGTAAATTTGTTATCAATTTACTGTCTTTTTTCACTTAGTACCCCATGCTCTCTTCATGTAAATTTCCCCCCACTCATCATTTACTTTGAGGAAACTATCTCAGTTGCTATTGGGATCATTCTTATTGTGGGATGGCCTATTTTGGGCATGATTATTAAGGCTTATGGATTCATCGTACAATTCAGGCTTAGTGGAATTTTAGAGAAGCTATTGTGTTAAAGTATGTTAATATTCTTTAAGCTAATGATAGATTATACTACACAATGCTTTCTAGCCTAGGCCTACACTGGCCATTCATTCAACTGATATGTAAATGTCTTTACCTTCCATCTAAGTTTTCACAGAAGCATGTTACTTATAAAAAGTTAACTTTAATATATATTCAAACATATTTACAAAGTGTAAATAATTTTAAAGATCTTTGTTAGGAAGGAAGTGTGTTCCATTAACACACTATTGTTAACAATAACAAATTGTGCCTCATGATTTATTATCTATTAAAGTTGCTAATTTTATTTAAACTCTTCCTCTGGCCTACAGGATTTGAAGCAGAGTTGCAACATTTCCTTGTGTGGTGCATCGACGGAAAACTCCCCTTCCTTTCTCTGCATGAGAGATTCTTTTTTTCTCTAATGAACTTTGCATTTGACTAATATAAAAATGTTTGCAAATTTAATGGTTTTGTGACATGGTAGTATAAAGTTTAGTTTTAGTAAAGCACTACCACTGCAAGTGTAGGTAAAGGGTTTAGAGCAACTTGGTTGAAAAATCATTTATTCACTTCCTGGTATTATCAGTTGGCTGGTATGGAACTCTGCATATCTTACACATGTGGTAAGCTTGAGAAACAGATATATGCATGTTAAAGTAGCTTTACGGAATTTCCTTAACTAAAATTTAGTTAATGAGTATTTGTCTGCTCCTTCTTAGATTTTTTAGACATAGACTGGGTATATGCAGTTTCCTGGGTATCTAAATACTGGATAAAATTCAGTGATGTTAAGCCATCCATCCATTGAAGCATCTAAAGTCTTAGTCCAAACTCCAACCTTGGGAGCCCTTTTTAGTTTTCTGAGCAAATATTCATGTGAGAATAATCAGAAAGAGAAAGCAAATAATAGTAATGTGGAATTATTTTTTGAAGTACATTGCAATACCTTAGACAAGTGCTTTAAATCCTTTTTAAAGATTTTTTTTGACAGGATTCATCTTTAAAGATAGTTTAGTTTTTCTATTCAGTGCTTTAAACTGATGTTGTAACTCATTTTTTCTATTCAATGCATTAGTTTAGTTTTTCTAAGCAGTCTCTACTAAATAGGTGGAGCGGAATATGTTTCATGCATAAGTGTATTTCAGTTAAAAATTTGAACTTCCCATAACTATATTTTTGTTGCTACGGATCCTTGAGCACTACCAACTAAAAGACATGGTCTTTTAGAAATCAGTACTTTAAATATTATTGTTATTGCTATAGATATTTGATGTTTTTGACAGGCTTTGCAACGGAATTTGAAAAGACATCATGTTTGCTTGAAAGGCCTTCACTTTTTGGGGCATTGGTTGAGAAGTCTAATAGATCAACTTTACGATATATAGTTGTTTGCCCCACAAGACATTGGATCAAATTTTTAGGGAACATGGTGATGTTCTACTCTGTAGTTCTATAATTTGACTAGGATAATATGAAATCTCCTTTCTTCTTCCTATTTTGGTGATCTGTTTTTTCTTCTTTTGTTCTGAAACATCTTTGTTGCCCATATTTTATTGGTTATTGTTTGAGTGGTTTTGGTAAAGCAAGGTGCACATAGTATTTTTGAAACAAGGATATTCTCTTTAACTAAATTTTTTATTTTGTATGGTTCTTCTGATAGTTTTTTCCTAAAAGTTTTGTTATTAATTTTGGTTGTGGATTTGAAAGTGTTTATTTTTTCCTTCCATTTCTTTGAAGCATTTAGTTCCAAGCTTTCCTTGCTTTGCCAACATCTAATCATTTAAGATTTGGTTATGTGCATTTAGAACCGGTAGCTCACTTCTCTTGCATGTATATTACAAACACAGCAACTCTATGATAAACTCCTCGTAATTTTCATTATTGTCACTTTTCTAATTCATAATATTCTGAATATACATGATTCCTTCTCATTTTATTGTGTTTTTTGGATTTGACCAATGTACATTTAACACAACATAATAGGAGTAACTGCATATACACTTTTCATTCTCTTGAGTTGCTGGCCAGTGACTGGAGGTGTTTAAGTTGCAAAATCAGCTTCTTGCAATTGTAATGTAGGGTTCTATACGATAGATTAGCAATGAATCTATTGTTTCCCTGAACCAGGCTATGTCAGAAATTTATCATACCAGGTTGTCCTTTAATTTTTAGTTTAGCATTCTTTTGATGATTTTCTTTATGTGTCATGGAATTCTAAGCTAAATTCTATTTTCAGTCATTTTAATGGATGAGATTACGCTGTTTCATGGCTTTAGTCATTTGAATTCATGGGAAAAGGCATGAGAAGCAAAAGGAGTGCAAATGGATGCCATAGAATTAATATTTGATATTGGTAGTTTTGAATTCAAAATGTTGATGAACTTAATTTTGTATAGACTACATTCTTATTTTAAACTTCAGTTTTGAAATAATAATGTTGATAAATTTGCTTTTAGCACTCAGACTTTAACCAATTTTCAGTTGATTTTGAGTTGGATATATTATTATAATATGTTTAATATATTCATTGCAAGACTAGACTAATAGTTCTTATTGTTTGTTATTGTGCAACCTAAATTATGAATGTTAATCTTTTGTAGGCTATTAAGTTTCTAGGCAAAGAAGTGCCTCACATTTTCTCTAAAACCTCTCAGAATCAGAAATGCAAATTTTGAGTGTGTTGAAAATGAAACACCAAGAAAGAAAACACTTTCTAACTGATTAAATTTGCCATCAAGCTCTCAAGCACTCTCTAATAAAAGCTTACCCCGTCTTCTCCATGACCAGAGTTCTCACAAGAATTCTTAGAAGCCATTAACAAGCCTTTTTTTTTTACCATTGCTATTATCTTAGCATTAAAATGAAAATTAGTGGTTATCAAATTTTATATGAAGTTTTACAAATGCACATATGATCCAACCCAAGGCTCAAATGCACATAATAGCAAAACCATTTTTTCTTAGATTAGTAGTTAACAAACAATTATGCTATCTTATATTTTACAAGTTCCAGCAAATATGCTATCTTATAAGTTTCCAAGCTCATCCATGTCACTTATCACCTAACTAGCTCTAGCAGAGAATGTCTTAGACTATTTAGTCCTTAATTTTTAGGATACATGCAAGCAGAAAATGGATTCCTACGAGCAGAAAAGAGAGAAAACTAGATCTGAGGTTGCTGCTATGCTGACTAGACCTTTTGCATAGAGAAGTGGATGACGAACTTGAAAAAGAATGTGTGTTGAAGGAATTTAGACTTTAGATAATTGATCTTTGTTTTTAGCATTTCAATTGCATGCTCTTTTTGGATGTTAAACTTCAATTACATGCTCTTTTTGGGGCTTATCATGACACTTTAATTGCTTTTTGATCTATCGGGAACACCCTGCAACTGCAAGGTTTCTATTAATGTTAGAAGGAGTTTGAATCATAGGGCCTCAAGCTGACTATGGTTATATGACAAAATATAGAATTCACTTATTACAAACATCATGACAAGTTCTATTCTACAACAAGAGAACAAGAACAAACTTAAATCACACACATCTTTGGCACATCTAAATTGCACCTCCAAAGTGCATCTGGTGCATCCGTGATGTAATGGTTGACCTTTATTTTTCCCCATATAGGTATCAGTCTTTCCATATCTCAAACTGAATCCTTGGGCTTTGCTTCCACATATCAAACAGCACTAAGTTATGATATTTGGGGTTCAATTTTGGGGTGTGTCAGTGCATTGAATAGCCTTACAACATAGCTTAAGAAGTTTTTATAATCCTGCAGCAAAAGAAATTTGCAAATTCATTTTAGTCCCAATATATATGTAATTTCATACATTATGTAATATACACTATAGGTATGTAAAGTGCAATTTTAATTGCCATCTTATATTTGTTAATTAGATGTACATAATTGCGAAAATTTGAAAATGGCAAATGTATTCCCATGTTCCTTCCTCGGGGATTCAATAATGTCATATTTCTACTTTCTATTCCGCATCTCAATCACTACAGATGCTCTGTACTAGGAATTTTGCATTGAGTTATAAATGTCCAAGTTAAGCTCTGATGTCTCTTCGTGCTATTTGGAAGACACTTTTTTTTTCTATCATATTCTGCCTATTCACATATAACAAAATGCAAATAAGAATTTTTGTATTTTAATTTAATAGAAGACCCAGAGTAAAAGTACAATTGTCTGAATATAATTACAAGCTAAGTGCACAAAAGAGGATTTCAAGCTAATCACAAGCAAAGACTTGAGTCCTTTTATCAACGTGTGAATCTTCCTAACGCATCTATGACTAATTTGTATAATTTATATTTTATTAGGCATGTTACTCTCAAGGTGCTATCACACACTTCCTCTCTCTAGGTTTTATTGTACTTTTTCCTTCCAGATCATTTTCAATATATTAAGATATCAATTGAGATTTTCTTGGCTTTTCTTATATTTCATCCGCTACAATCTATGGGTTAAAGATATTAATACATGACAAAGACAAAAAACCATTGAACACAACCACCAATGTTATGTTTAAGGAGGTTTTTTAAAACTTCATGTAAGCAACAAATTATAAGTTTTATCTCTAATCTATAATTTATAACCCCTTTTTTGACATGTTATTGTTAGATAAATCTTGCTTTTGTTTATTGTAGGTAGTTCAGCCATAATGTCACTTTTTTGCATCTTTTGAATCAGACACATTAATGATTTAATGGACAAACGCCCTGCACAAGTTTTGGATGCTGCCATTCCCATTCCTGTTAAGTTGGTGTTTTACAATACATGAAGATTTGGGCCTCCTTTTGTGTTAAGTAGTATATCTTGCCAAGTTAGCATTTCATGTAAGATGGACTGTAGTCTTTGCAAATTAACCAACATTGACAACATAAACTGAATATTCACAGCATCTTTAACGATTTGTAAATCATGCACATGTCTTGGTTTTTTATCTTGCTAAGTCTATATCAATAATTGTAACTATGGAGTATCAACTTTATAATTTACAAACAAGGCAAAAAACGCAACACAACGAGACCCGTGCGTATGCACGGGTAACCGACTAGTTTTCTAATTCAAATGAAGATACAGTGATAAGAGTTTTTAGCTCTGATTTTTAGACATCCCAAAATCCCAACACCCATCAAAGACCTCTCTTTTTCTCTATTTCTCTCTTCTTATTACATTACTTATCTATCACATCTATCACTTCTTACTTTCTATTTCTTTCTCTCTCTGGACGTTGGAAGGGGTATAAGTGTTTATGAATCATTTTTCTTTTTAAAATATGCCGAATGCTATAGTGAAGTGCCACTGGGTGTCTTGGGTGTGGCCGTGTAGTAGCAAATGATCACCATCTACATCAGACAACTGTGACCGATTAATATTCATATGCTAAATTGCTAACACTTGTATTTAATTTCATCGAATCCTACCTAATATACAATAGTACTATATAGAAGTAGATACCCTTCTTTTAAGAGTTAGCGTTCTACTATGTTTGGCTCTCCACTTCCAGATCTGATGACGCCGCACATTTAGGGTTAGACTCGCGTTCAAGCTGAATCTGCTCTCCCTAGCTTTTGCGTTGGGTCGGAATCGATTCTCCTTTTTCGCGCGTGTCAGAATCTTGCAATATCAGTTTTGTCCTTTATCACCCTCCACCCCCAAACCTCCCCTTTGATTATCAGTTCCATCAGGAATATGCAATACATAAGAAAAAGAAGAAACGAAAAAGAAGAAGAAGAAATACAGAAGAAGATAAATGTTCAGATTCCAGGACGTACGAAAGAAGATGCAATAACAGTGGCTGTGTTGGGTGAAGAAGAAGCAGTGTGTGCGGCTGATAAGAAAAAGATTACACTAGGGTTTTCTTATTTCTGGAAGTATGTTGGGCCTCCACCACAAATTGGACTGGGCCATACTTTTACGACAAACTCTTTAATGCATATTTTTACACTAACCCTTCTATACTAATATATAACTTATATTAACTGTCATATAATGTAGTAAAAATATAATAATAAAAATAGAATTAATATGATTTCCATATAATATATAACTTATATTAACCGCCATAGTTATTTATCTAAAACATAAATAATATGAATGGAAATGGGCTCTGTTGTCTATTTTACCAAAATTTAAGTTTCTAATATCATCATCAAAAAATTAAGTTTCTAATCTAATTTTAAGTTAGGACCAATTTTGGTAATTGCACATTCAAAAACAATTTTGATTAAATCTATTCAAACAATATTGATTGATAAGAATCACTTTTTTTGTGTACGTATCCAAATAAAAATCACGTTACGTTCAACTCACGTTTAACCAAAATCAATTCTGTCAAAATCAATTCTCGTCACCGTAGAACCAAACACACACTTAGTAGGGTAGGTCATAGGATTGTGGAGGACGGAAGGTGACATGAGGAGGGGGAAAGAAAAAAAAGTGCTTTTCGTGGACCAATGACACAATTCATCTCTTTCTTAATATGTGTCCATGTTTCAGCGTGAGATATTCAAATTCCCTCTCCCTCAAGCTTTCCTCCAACCGTGGTCTTACATTAAAATAATAGAATAACTGTTAATAACTGTATATATGCAATATACAGGTCGAGATGGAGTCCACGCATATATAGTTCCACTTATTCCCTCTTCCTTTTCAAAATTCATTTCGATTTCCCCTGCATTTCAATTCTGGGAATTAGAAAAACAACACCGTCGTCTTCATGGATTATCAGTTCATCCTGGGTCTCCTCCTCTCATCCCTGGGTGGCTTCAGCACTTCAATTGGTATGTGGTCCAGTCTCTTCTTTCTTTCCGTCGTCAACTAATTCATTCACATTAATATTGGCAATGGGTGCCGCAAAATAGTACATTAAGAAGCATAAAATAAGCATTAGTGTAAATTAAATTACAATTTTTTGAGAGATACTTAAATTAGATGATATATGTAATTTATTGTTATTTGATAGTAAGACAATTTTCCGTATTTGTCTCAGTCATCAATTTCATAACTATTAGTATTGTTCACATTTGACACGATGAAATACATTAATCGACACATCACACTTCAATTTCGACATTTCCTATTTTTTACCATTTGACACAATGAAGTACATTAACCGACACATCACACGTTACACGTCAGCAATTTAACGGCGGTTTCTAGACGGAAATAAATAGAGGGACTAACGTGTCGTTCGTTTGTAATTTAGAGGGACTATTTCAAGACTTATTATTTTTAAAGAACTAAACTGGGTACTGCGTATTTTGTAAGAGACAATTTTGAGTATCTATATTCTTATATTTTTTATGTCATAGAATAGATACTAGTTTTTTGTTAATTTAGTTTCATCAAATAAACATAACTCATTTTTGTCAAATACTATTCTTCCATTGCTTAACGATGAAATGAAAGAATTTACTTTTTTCAAAATAAAATTCTATTGTCATATTGGTTCAAAAAAATCTATTGTCACACTTCTGTCAAAAAAAAATTTCTATTGTCATATTCCTTTTTTCTGAAATTCTAATGTTCCAATGTACTCCTTGCTTTTGGTCTCTTCACAACTCACAAGTAAGGGTAGGGATAAATTAGTTAAATTGAGTTTATTAAGACCCTAGTTTTTCTTTTTAAACTTAAGATTTAAACTTTTTTTAAGGCAACTTAAGATGTACACTTGATATGCTTAGTTGATATAAATCTTTTTTTAAACTTAAACTGATCTTTTTAAAAGTTTTTACTAGCCTAAAAACCTATTTAAAATTTTACTTTGTAATAAAAACTTTAAATATTTCATAACCTAGCTTATAGGCTTAAGTTAAGTGTAGACTAACATGCATAAATATTTAAGTTTAATCGATTATATTTTTTAAAAGTTTCAATGTAAAAACTTGTTATAGCTATAGATTTGGGATTTATAATTTAAAATTTAACATGCCATATTGAATTAATAAATACAAATGACCGTATGTTTTAATTCACATAATTTGCTTTCATATTTTTAAAAATCTACTTTTTATGAAATTTTACATATTTTTATGCCGATCTGTTGGTTGGTTTGGAGCATGTCAACCTTCAACACTCAGTTCGAATCCAGCTAGAGAAAAATACATATTTTTATACTTTTAAATATTGGTACATTAATGTTATTTTAAATTTTAAAAGCACCATGTAATATACGCCATTTTGGTTAGTTTTTTACACAACTCCATTTTGGTTAGTTAAAAAATTTATGTATGGAAAGACATTGATATATACTCTGAAAAG
This sequence comes from Calophaca sinica, assembly GCA_037113605.1. NCBI lineage: Eukaryota > Viridiplantae > Streptophyta > Magnoliopsida > Fabales > Fabaceae > Calophaca > Calophaca sinica. Next base: position 77,771,266 of record CM073734.1, read on the forward strand.
TTACATTTGTCACTAGCAAATATCCCTTAAATTGCATGTTGTTTTCAAAAGCTGAAAGCAATATCTTAAGAAAAAAATACTGAGGGATCTACCAAAAAAAGAAAAAGAAAAAAAATAATGAGGGAAATTATTTAAATTGCAAAAAATATATAAATTGTAAAAGTACAACTTCTAAACTTACGAAATAAATTATGAAAATAACTTACATTAATAAAGACATACCATCTTTTTATATCTACTAATTCTATAAACTTTAAATTTATTGTTATGTAAAGTTTATTTGTTGGCTTTCAATGGTGATAATAAGGTTTGAATTTATAACCTAAAGTAAAATATCTAAAATCCTCGCTAGTCCAAATCCTAGTAACTTAAGTGACAAGAGACCATTTATGTGAATCGATACAAAATAATACTAATATTTTCGATTACTAAAAAATATATAAAAGAACAAGTATATGATGTAAAAGGCGATAGGTGCGTGGCATATTGAAAAGGAAGGTGGGTTGGGAGAAATCTTGCATTTTTTCATATTGAGTTTTTATATGTAGCTAGCTGCACTAAAATTTCTCAATGTGGAACAGGTGCACTTTTTGTAATTCTTAGTGGAGCTCCGAGTTTGAAGATGCTTGGGCTACTACAGGTGGTTTTCTCCTTTCAAACTAAAAAAATTCCATTTATCTGTTTTGAGATTGCATAGGTTCATTTTCAATATTTTCTTACTTTCCCTTTTGTGAAATGTGAAATAAAGTCTATGATTATATGATTATATTAATGATAGAACTCATATCATGTTCTATAAGTCCATTTCGTCATTTTCTTTGTTAAATGCACTCTAGTACTCATGAAACAGTTTGACCTCATGCAGTTTTTGAACCATGGTATGACAGTTAGCGACAGTTATTTTGCTTTTCTCAGTTAAAAATATGACTAATTTGATAGTTAGAACTTGATATAATTTTTGTCTTTATATTAATTGTTAATTTGCTAACTTAAACTATAAGCCATCTTTCTTAATGTATTTCCTTCCATGAAGGGTTTTGCTGCTGGTTTAATGCTGAGCATATCATTCTTTGATCTTGCTCATAATGCCTTGAACTCACTTGGCTTCCTCAGAGGCAACCTTTGGGTAGGTCTTTCTCTTCTCTTCACTCTTCAGCACAATTCAACTAAACTAGCTTGTTCTCTCATATTTGTTCTGACCATGAAGTTTTATCTTTTTCATCTAGTTTTTTGCTGGTGTCATATTCTTTGCTGTTGTTGCCAATTTTATACCAGAATCAACAGTTGCTCCTCCAGATGAGAAGAGTAGAAAGGTTTTAATGAACTTTTTTCTAGTCAAATCACTGCTTTCTCTGTTTTGTTGCATTTTTATTTTGTAACATGGCATTGTAGCAGCAATTTATTTGCTAAATAGATACTAATTTCGATAATTTGATGACATGCTTGAAAATATAAGTTCGGGAAGGAAGAAAACAAGAACATTATGAAAAAACGTCGACGTCAAGTTTTAGTCAGTGGAATTATTACAGCCATAGGTATGAGTATTTCTCATCAAAGGGTGGAGGAAATTAGAAAGTTGCTTATTCAGTATTTCTTCAAAGTTTAATTTTAAAATTTTTCATTATGGTTTTCTCTCAGGTATAAGTCTACATAATTTTCCAGAAGGAATGGCAGTGTACCTTGGATCCATGAAGGTACCCCTTCTTTCAAAAAATTTAGGTGGTAACATGTAGAATTTTCAAATTAGAAGTTGGTGAAGTCTTTCTTGTTAGTAACTAATATGTTTATTGATGTCACTTCAATTTGATGATTGTGTCATGCTTCTTTTAATAGGGCCTTCGTGTTGGTCTTAACCTTGCATTGGCCATTGCTCTTCACAATATCCCTGAGGTATAAATTCTTATCTTGTGAAAAAGCCTGTTTAGACTTGAGGCTGTAATTTTGTTTGGTGTTATTAGCAATGAGGGAAAACCATAGCTCCTTATAGAATTTTATGCAATGTCTAAATATTTTAGTTTAATTTTGTTTGTTTTTATTGAACTTTTTTTGTTTTACATCAACAATTGTAACAATCTTCTACTTTCCAGGGTGTTGCTGTTGCACTTCCTGTTTATTTTGCGACACAGAGGTAAGAACTAAGAACTATCATGGGCTCCTGTTTGATTTTATGTTTGTATTGATAGAAGAGCAAACAATAGAGTGAAACAGAATTGAATTATAACTATAAATTTATGTTACACGAGTTATGATTGCCAATAACTATAAATTCGAATTATAACTATTTTTTTCTCTTTCATTTCTGGATTTGTCATAGTAAATGGCAGGCATTTAAATTGGCATCGCTTTCTGGCTTTGCTGAGCCCCTAGGTGTTATTGTTGTAGGTAATATCTTCTGCTTTTGTTGTTTTACAGTTTACACCATATTAGTCTGTTTTTCTTTACAAAGAATCAGAACTCACTGAGATGATTTCTCTTGTTTCTCTGTAGCCTGTTTATTCCCTACCAGCCTAAGTCCTGAGATTCTTGAGGGCTTACTGGCATCAGGTTTGCACTACACAATAGTTTTTTTTTTTTTTTGACACTTTGTGATAATGTATGTTTGTTGATTATTCTATTATAAATTATAATTACAGTTGGTGGAGTTATGGCATTTTTAACCCTTCATGAAATGCTGCCATTGGCTTTTGAGTATGCGGGACATAAGCAATCTGTTAAGGCCGTGTTCTGTGGGATGGCTTTCATGTCTGCAAGGTGAGAAATCTCTTTGGTTTGCTAATAAAAAACCATCTCAACAGCAATGCTACCATTAGTTTTTTATTGTTGCTTTGGTAACTATTCGATGCATTACAGTGTCCTTTTTTCATGTCTGTATATTTAATATGCATGTTAACTAAAAAATCATAGTATGAAATTTGGCTTTTCCAAAATGAACTCTCACTTAAGTTCTTAGAAAATCATTAATAATTTTAATATTACTGGGTGTGCAGCCTATACTTTCTACGTATCAGCTTGCCAGAGGACATGGGCTCGTAGCTTTCTGAATGAGATGCATTGCACACTATCATTGTGGATTGTCTTTTAAGCTGCTCTCATCAGTTCCACGGCAGCAAGATGCCTTCAGACATGAGACTCGCAAACTTCCAATGACAATAACGTGCAGCAGTCAATAGAGGATAGCAGTCAAACATAAATAAAGGGTAGTAGGAATTAGGGAAAAAATATTGTGGTTCGGTTATCTTTAAGTTTCACAATTTGTATATATTTATTTATTTATTTATTTATGACATGGGGTATAAGAAATAATCGCAAACAACAAGAATATGAAATTTAGAGAGGTAAAAAAAAAAAAAAACTTGTGTGGGTGAAAAGTCCATCAAGAGTCATTATTCCTCGCGCATTCTTCTTCTATGATTTTATATTTCAAACTCCAAAATGTAAAAGCTTTCTCTCTGGGCTCATCCATGTCATTAGCTTCTTTTCTGGCTAATGAGCCAACCAGGGGACCTGCTCTTAAGCTTGAGAGGAGGCAGGGCCGGCCCAAGGGCCAAGCAAGTGAAGCTCATGCTTTAGGTCTAAAAAAAATAATCTTACTTGCTATAAAAAAGGCCTCTCACAAGTTATGGGCCGAGCCCTAACTTCAATTGAGCCCCATAAAAAAATAGGCGCTCCATTATATTGAAACAAAATTTACAAAACAGAGGCATGTGGTAATTGGTTGTCTCTGGCCTCGTGTCACTTAGCACAAACAAGCTATTAAAATGCAAAAAAGGCGTTGACCAAAAAAAAAGAATGCAAAAAAGGCCTCACGTACACGTAGTTTTCAAATTAAAGACAAACCACAATATATTTAATGTTTGATATATGAGAAGGCCAAGCTATATATATTTAAAACTCTTAAGTAAAAATGCCTCACACCAACATTTGCTTTAGGCCTCAATATCAGTTGAGCCGGCCCTGAGAGGAGGGCGTGCAGAGCCACGTCTGCACTTAGATTGCGGATTTGAGCAATTTCCTTACTGAATTGCTCCACGAAGGACTTCAAGGATTCGTTGGCCCCTTGTTTTAGTCCTACCAGGCTCATAGACGTCTTTCTCATTGGTTGACCGACCGCAAAGCGAGTTACGAATTTGACAACCAGGTCGATAAAACAAGAAATTGATTCCTTCGACAATGTAGAGAACCATTGTAACGTAGTTTTCTTCAAAGTGCATGGGAAGATTTTGCATTGTAAAGCCTGTGAGACTCCCATGAGCATTATTTTGCAGCTGAATTAGGTCAAATGTTCTTCCAGATTTGCGCTTTGATCATATGCCTTCATATTTGGAATCTAGGAATTCTGAGAGAGTTTTGCTTCCATCAATTCAGCAATGAAAGTGTGGAGGTATGGGCGTTTCTTGATCACCTTTTTTGCCTTCTACTTACCGCGGTTCTCTGATATGCCTTCGTGGGATTTATTGTCGTCTTCCTGTTGTTTCTTGATCTCCAGTTCCTCCATTATTCGCCTTATCTCCGTGTTTTCCTCCTGCAATCTTTGGATGACTTAGGCTAAAGCTTGGTTTGTTGTTGGTTCGTTTTCCCTGTTACAATGGGGAGTTGTCTTCTTCTTGGCGACTAGTGTTACGCCGAGGTTGTTCCTGATTTGTCGCGCTTCTTGTTAAAACCATCTTTTGTTGTTGCTTGAGGCCCTAAGAATTGTTTTGGCGGGGGCTCGGGAGTGGGTGCCAATGTTCTTGCATGAATGCAAGGGGTCTTCTCTCTCTTCTCTGAGCGTCGTCTCCAAACTCCAATAGGGGTGTACCTGTAAAGACACTTCGATGCTTAAATAAGTAGGATCTTTGAAGGGTTTAGAGTGAGAGAGAATAATGAGATTGAGAAGTGTCAAACTTGGGATCAAGCCCCTTCTTTATAGCCTGTGTGATGACTAGAGTCCTTGTGCTGCTAGGAACCCTAGTAGATATGGGATTCTAGGGATCCATGTGTTCCTTGAAAGTTTAAGTTAGATTAAGATATCATCTCCTATTTACCAAGAGTTTGTTATAGTCATTTTCCCTATAGACAAAGGACCTATTGGGCCTAGATCTGCTTAGAGACCTAAGTTGGTACCATAACAAAATTCTAACAGTATTTCTCAGGGAAACACGATTTGCTTTGTTTGACATCTTTGTGATTCTATAGCCTCAGGATTTAAACCTGCAATTGCTTTGGCTTGTACGATGTGGTCAACTGGGTTCCTCAAAGGACATTGATTCTGTCGGTGTCTCGGGTACTACTTTCACTTGCATGCAAGCATTGACTGTTCAATATACCGCGTCTGCTTTCTTGTTCAGTGTACCATGTACTTATACAACCTAGTTTGTTTAGTGGCTCATTTTGGAATTTGGAGTTAAGAACCAATTACAAGGCAAAAATATTATATTATTCACTTAAAAACAAGTACTTTTGGATTTGACCCGTGATGGTTTCACACCGCAAGGACTATTTATGTTTTCTATACTTGTTGTTAGTTGAATATGTTGTGTTACTTGTGTAAAATGTAAATCTACAAAACTTTCATAAACTCAAAACTTTATTAACATGGATTCACTTCGCTGGATTACTAAGAAAGAGTAGGTTAAATAGTTGCGATCACCTATATGTATGAAATTGTGAGAAGAAATATATTTGTTAGCTTGCCTACCTGCAGTTACAAAAGGGAGAATTATCGACAGTTTTCAGGCAATAGAAATGCTAAACAGTGCAACAACAAAAAATCACACAAAATAGATAGGAACACACGTGTCATTTTTATGTGTTGTTATTGTGATCAATTTGATTAATCTATGTATTCTCGGTAGAGCTGTCAATTTTGATCCGGTCCGATTGACTCACATTTTAGGTTGAGCTGAGATCCATAAATACATGCCTAGAAAATCTGGGTCTTTTTGGCTTGTCCTGATTATCCTGACGGGCCCGCATGACCTGCATTTTATGCCAATATTTTAGAACTTGGAAATATATAGCTTGATAGAAATTTGGGCTGAGAGAGCTTCATAGCCTGATAGAAATCGGGGTTGGCCCGGTCTGACATGTTTCTGCAATCTAACCTGATTGGCTGTGTCTGGCTAAGTAGGGCTGCTCGATTTGACATTTCTAATTCTCATGGATAACTTGATTGGTTATGCTATCTTTGTAACTTTTTTCCGTATGAAATCTTTTGTGTCAAATATTAATGATGAATGAGGCAAATCCCAAAAAAGGGTTCTAGACCAAGTTTATTAAGCGTCTTATTAGTTTAGAGATGGTTATGGTAAATAATTATTTTTTCTCCCCTACTTATAAGGTTAAAGGGGTTTAATTTCTATATGTCTGCATTAGGATTGTTTTAGTGGATTGCCATTTATGGGGCCAAAGTGTCATGGATGGATTTCAGTGATTAGTTTCACTGTATTTTAAGTGTTTATTGTCGCGATTGAGGTTTAGGTCTCTTATGTGTGCTAGCTGAACTAGGAAATGGATTCTCTAAATTTTTACTTCTCTAAATTTCCTAGCATTTAGACAGTATTGAAAGTTTTTTTTTGGTATTATTTACACCACTTATCATCTCTCTCTCTCTCTCCATACCCTCTCTTGCCTATATTTTAATTGACTGCAAGGGATTGCAGTGATTCTCAAATGCAAAGAATCCTGGTCCGCTGAACTATGTGTGGAATAACTTGTGTGGAGGTATTGGCCACAAAAATGGCACTCTTGAGATTTGTCGTCCTACAATATTTTCCAAGATTTCTACACTTTATGCTTTTAGCTTTATAAATTAAAAATGAGTAATGCTAATCATCGTGAATTATTGTTCGTGAAATCTTGCGAATCTGACGTGTTCGGCTTTTTAAGAAACAACAACCGCCTTTGTTCTGAGTTTGGCAGAAAACAGCTCGGGTCAACGTGTTGACCACCCAAACACAATCATTCGTGATCTCGTCGTCAAGGTATCTTTCCCGAGATTAATCATTTCTGATTAAAAATAAATCTGGTGTGTTTTTCTGAAAATGCATTGTTTGATACCATCATGTACTATTTGATCTGGCATATGCTTGCTAGCTGCGTAAGTGTAATGGTACTAAAATAGAGATGGAAATTGAGCTACTATTTTATTACTGGTATGAACAAAATCAACTCCCAGCGTATCAGCTTAGGAGGAATAGTAGCTTACAAGTACTGAAATAGATAGTAGAATAAGGGAATAGAGTCAGAAAGAGAGAGAGAGAGAGACCGAAGGGAAGGAATAGAGAATCAGAGGGAAGATTTCATCACACATTCCACACCACACCCTTTCCTCTTTCCTCACTCTTATTCCTCACACAAAATCTTCCTACCTAGAGTTAGATTACTCTTCCCCTTCTGCTCCTTCTTACTCCTGTATTTGTATTTCTCAGATCACTAATGGCCTGATTGGTTTGAGTGATTTTGCCGCGAGAGATACAGACGAGAGAGAGAGAGAGATAGAGGAGAAAGGGGGAACCTCCCCTGATTTGTTGCAGAAGAAATACAGAATAGAGAGTTAAAATCTGGTGGGATCCACCAATTTTGCAATCATCGCTGGTGTGCGAAGAAACTTTAGAGAATTGGCCATTTTTTTTTGTTTTCCGTAATTGTCCTTCATGTAGCTTGTGGTAGTTTACGTTGTGTGCAGCTGACTGCCGAGACATTTTTTTTTTGGTTTTCCATAATGATATGCCATTTTTTTCGTTGTCCTTCACATATGCCATCCCTTTTTGGTGGGTCCCACGCCATATTAAACAGGTGCTGTTGTGCAATTTTTGGTACGACCATTGGTTTTTGTTTTATGTACAAGAGTATTTATGTATTTTCATAAATAATCAACATCTCTCTCTTCTCTATTTCTCTTCTTTTTCTTTTATTCCAATCAATACCCCAAATCTACCTTATTTCTCATATTTTTCTCTAAACTACCCTTAATGATGATTATTTTTTTCGACAAACTTAATGATGGTTACTTGTTGAAGTCATTTTTTAATATTTTTAATGAGTACCTTGCATCATATTTAATGGGAATATGTGAGAATGTAAATGGTTTGTTGGGAATAAAATAGGGTTACTGTAAAACAAATTTTGAATGAATTAAGGGCAATTGTGGAAATTAAACATTAAATAGGATGACATTAATTAATTTTTGTTTATATTAAGCATCAAAAATTTTGTTTGTTTTTTGCTTATATTAGGTAACAGAGGGAATATGAGTTATATCATTACCAATTTGACCAATTTTGGTTGGCAGAACTCAATCATTTCTTAGATATAAATGGGATTTTAATGTTTATAAATTAATGCTCATGTGTTCCTTTTTAAGTATCATTTAAGGTTTTGTACACTAACAAAAAAAATTGTTTTGTTTTTAATAAGGCTTAATTGTACTTTTAGTTCCTCTAGTTTGGGCTATGTGTGATTTTTTTTTTGATAAGAGAAGGGGTCGAAGCCCAGAAACAAAACTACACAGCAACTAAATGGGGAGTAGAGACTCCCAAAGCATCAGAGTACAAAGGTTGCATAACAGAGACAAGAGGTTGCTCATAGACTATCATAGTAGAAGATTGGTCACAACCCAAATTCGCTAGCAAATCAGCACACTTATTGGCCTCTCTGAACACGTGCTTGACTCTCGCTTGAATTACCAACAACTGAGGCCGAAGAAGCAGATAGGTAATCCTGATATCTATGGAGGATACAGACCCAAGGATTGAAAGGCCAACTGAAAGAATCATCATGGGCTGCTAAATTTCTCCATCTTCAAAGCTGGTGGCATGTCGTGGCCCAGAGCTCGGCCCACTTAACACCAGATTGAGAACTCATGCTGGAATTGAGGTTGAGCCTCACCCAATCTCTAAGATCACCTTGAAAGAAATCACTCCTGTGGTTCTAATCAACCAAATGGCACCGCACAGGAATAACTCTAGAGTTAGATTACTCTTCCCCTTTTGCTTCTTCTTACTCTTGTATTTGTATTTCCCCGATCACTAATGGCCTGATTGGTTGGAGTGATTTTGCTGTGAGAGATATAGACAAGAGAGAGATAGAGGAGAAAGGGGGAACCTCCCCTGATTGGTTGCAGAAGAAATACAAAAAAGAGAGTTAAAATCTGGTAGGACCCACCAATTTTGCAATCTTCGTTGGTGTGCGAAGAAACTCTGGAGAATTGGCCATTTTTTTTCGTTTTCCGTAATTGTCCTTCATGTAGCTTGTGGTAGTTTACGTTGTGTGCAGCTGACTGCCGAGGCATTTTTTTTTTTTGGTTTTCCATAATGATAGGCCATTTTTTTTGTTGTCCTTCACATATGTCATCCCTTTTTGGTGAGTCCCACGCCATATTAAACAAGTGCTGCTGTGCAATTTTTGGTATGGCCATTGGTTTCTGTTTTATGTGGAAGGGTATTTATGTATTTTCATAAATAATCAACATCTCTCTCTTCCCTATTTCTCTTCTTTTTCTCTTATTCCAATCAATACCCTAAATCTACCCTATTTCTCACATTTTTCTCTCTTCTCAGACTCTCTTTTCACAATTTCTCTCGTGAACCAATCATAGGCTAACTGAATTCTCCCTTAGCTGTCCAATTGCATCAATATCTGCTGACTCATCACTTTGCGGGTCCCTACCAATGATTGGAATCCTTACTGTAAGTGCTTGCTGTAAAACGATGCTTCTGTTTTAGCATTCCTTTGCTGCAGTATTACACCAATAATCACTAATATTCAATAAAGATTTCAATTTGATCTGTTAAAAGATATTTCCACACTTTAATCTGCAGCAACCATGAAGATAACTGAATGACATTAGCGAGGAAATTTCCAATCTTACTTGAATAATCAACCTATAGTTCACATCATCGGTTAGTAGTCCTTAAACTTTGTGGGGTTAGAGCGATGAATGACAACCAAAAATCATAAAATTAAAATCACCGTCTTATAGAAATTCAAGAGAAAACCACAGATAATGTTCTTGTGTGACAAAATGACAAATGGAAGAATCGTTGCATTTTCCTTTATTAATCATTCCAACATAAACTTTTCATGCAGGGCCGGCCCAAGGGCTAAGCAAGTGAAGCTCATGCTTTAGGCCTAAAAAAAATAATCTTACTTGCTATAAAAAAGGCCTCTCACAAGTTATGGGCCGAGCCCTAACTTCAATTGAGCCCCATAAAAAATAGGCGCTCCATTATATTGAAACAAAATTTACAAAACAGAGACATGTGGTAATTGGTTGTCTCTGGCCTCGTGTCACTTAGCACAAACAAGCTATTAAAATTCAAAAAAGGCGTTGACCAAAAAAAAAGAATGCAAAAAAGGCCTCACGTACATGTGGTTTTCAAATTAAAGACAAACCACAATATATTTAATGTTTGATATATGAGAAGACCATGCTATATATATTTAAAACTCTTAAGTAAAAAGGCCTCACACCAACATTTGCTTTAGGCCTCAATATCAGTTGAGCCGGCCCAGCTTTCATGAATATTAGTAATACAGTCAGGATCTACGACAAGTTCACCTTGCACAATGTAGGCATTATGCATGTGAATAAATTATTCGATAAATTTGTTTGGAAAAAAAAATGCTCGTTTTTAATATATCAAATATGATAGTGTACGTAGTTGATGATAGCCAATTAGCCAACACGGGAAAGCAAGCAAGCAGAGCTGGGTTTCAAGGCCAGGCCCATCTAACGAAGCCTAGTTACAGTGAGGGACATCAATAAGGGCACAAAAAATGGGAGGAAATCAGAATTATGAACAAATTTTGGTCCGAATAACCTGAATCACAATCAACGACAATTCCCCATTTTCCACTTTCTCTTTTTAATCAAATCGTAATCTTCCCAAAACAAAAAACGGAAGTAAATAAATCAGAACCAAATCATAGATTCTGACGCAAGAAGAGAATCAAGGCCCATGACAACAGCCCAGCATCTCTGCTTATATAAACACCACGGACTACTAGCTTTTAAGTTCAATTCAAAATACTTCCTTCCTTCCTTTCCTCTGCGACTCTATCATTTCAATTCAAATTGAAGAAGTCCTTGTTGGTGTTGACAAGTTACCTTTCTCCACACATACATATGTATCGTCCGGGTATGGTAAGTGGTAGCGCTGAAACATTCGTATTTTTCCCATTTCCTATTGATCTATCAATTTCTTCTTGTTTATGATGCAATTTTACTAGTGATTGTTTGATTTACAAATTACAATTAATATCTACATACTTGGTGGTGCAGATGAATCAAGGGTACTATTACCCTCAATATCCATATCCTTACACGTATGGTTATTATGATGATCAAGAGCAGTATATATTTGACAAGGACAATAATATTGTGGAAAGAAATCCATATCCCTTTGATGGTCCATATTTTGATAGAAGAATGGTGGAACCAAGTCATCAAGTTGGATATGATCGTTATGGAAGACTGAGGCCTTATCCCTCCTATTACGATTCTAGATATTCTTTCCATGGAAGAGTGGATCCTTATACCAGCTACCAAGCATACTACGAGACTACTCCACTATTGGCTTACCCTCAGCCACCCCCACCGCCACAGATACACCCCTTTTATACTCCAGATTCCATGTGCACTATTATGTGAGCTAGAATTTTAATTGCTCAGATGCTGCCCTGAATTTTAGTGGGTTTAGAAATGTTTTACTTTCATTTGTTAATTAACCGCTATCAAAGGAGGTCAAAATATACAAACAATTTTTACCCCTTGTTTTTTTTTCCCTTTTAATTTTTTATCGTCAGAATTATTGTCTGTGTTGATTAAAATGACCGAAATTTTTTTTAGCTTCAGAATCGCTTCTACACATGTTATCTTTAGCAGCTCTCTAATTCTAACGTGTAAATTCTAAAACTTCATGACATCAATAAGTCATATCGGCAAGGTTTTTAATGCTTTCTTTCATTCATAATGGGTGTAAAATAATAAAGATTATTTTTCCTTTCTTTTTGTTCAATCAAATCAGACTATTTTTCACTCTCATCACTTTCCCTTCTTTGAAACAAATCGACTTAGTTAATGAATAATATATTTGTCAATTTAGTTTATACGTACTGATCTTAATAAAATTGCGGCAAACTAGTTACTACCGAAATTTTCTGATTGTAAAGCATTAATTTTACTCTCCTTTTGCAGGAATGCCAGTTTAAAAAATCAATTTGTAATCATGAGTTAAATTAATTTATGATTTGATTCAAAATTTTCCTTTTTATTATACATAATAGGGAGTTATTTCTGTTAATAAGTGCAATTAGTTTCTATTATTCATGAGCAGTTGTTTCTAGTTAGTTGAACATTTTCCTTTTTGGATGCCAGTGGTGGCACTGAGCATGGTCAGGATGGGGTCGCCCAGGGTCCCATTTTTTGGGTACCAATTTTTTTTTACGTATATATATATATATATATATATATATATATATATATATATATATATAATATATATATATCTTCAAGAGCTTATAAGAAAAGGAAAAAAAAAACATTGTTTTAGTCATAGTTGTCAAAACCGGACCGGACCAGCCGGTTGAATCGAAAACCGGACGCCTGTCCAATCCTTTTGTAATGGAAAATCACTACGGGAAGAAAGAAAGGTCAAGGCAAAATGAAAGGTCTATTTTTAAGACAAAAGATTTAATTAAAATTAATATCACTTATTAATTAATTACAATTTTATTTTTATTTTTACACGTCTATGAGTAATTGGTGGGGTTAATTTTTTATTTTATTTTAAAAAGTGATGGCTAAAGAGAGCAATCACTCTATACCGTGCAGAGTAAAATGCTACCTCGAGTTGCGACTTCATTCTCAAAAATTGAACACACGACTTTAGTTAAGGGACGAGAGCGCCGAACCACTTACGCCAACCACTTACGCCAACAATCTTGCATTGGTGGGGTTAATTTTTGACATCATATGCATAGGCACAAGACAATGATGATAGCCAAAAAAATGATGATAGGGAAAAAATGGAAATTATTTAAGGATATTTAATTCAGTCAAATATGTTACCTGTAGAGTGTAAGAAGACCACATATTGGAGTATCGGTATATCAAGCAGTGATTAGCAAGTTAATATTTTGTTAGATAAATGATTAATAACTTCAATGTTGTTACTTGTGAGGGTATCAGATATTGTTTATATTTGGTAAGCTTCAATAGTTTACTTTTTCCTCCCCCCAAAAAAGGAAATTATTCTTAACACCATGCTCGGAATGTGTTCTGGACTTCTGGTTAATTTTCCATTAAATAATATTTGATCATTTGTAAATAAACAGTAAAATAAAATAAAAAAATAAGGGAAAATTCCTAGAAAAAAGACCACTAGCTACTGACGTGGATCCATGTGATGTGAAGCCGTTTTCTTTTTTAAATGTCTTTTGACATGTGATATGCCATGTCTGAAAACGACATCATGAGGCCTCTCTTTTATTTAGCACAAGCAGTGAATCTTTTGTGTTTTGGTTTTCATGCCGAGTGTTCTTTAGCATTGCGGACAAAAGGAATGTGAAGGGCTTATAATTATAATGATACTTTTCATCCCTCACTTCACTTGCACGCCAGGGTTTTGTATCATTCGCTTCTCAATCATGTTAATGCCTGATTCTCTCACATGCCTGACAGTCTTTTCCTTTTGTTCCTTCTCATAGGTATACTTGTTTAGTTTAGCAAAAGAGAAGGTGAATTGTGCTTTGCTTACATTAACTAGCATCTAGTGAACTGCCATTCTAATTCTAATCAATACTCAAGTTGACACTGTTGATCACAATTTTTACACATATATAACTTAATCTGAAAATTGTAAGGCTCGGGAAGCAATTAAATTGGCCTTTTAGATTGAGAAATATGAATTAGTAATAAATAACATCTTAAAACGAATCTTTAATTAGGATATTGAAGTTGTCCTTTTAAGTGAATTTAAACATCACAATGACATATCAGTGGATAAGGTCAAATTTGCTAACCACTTGATTATCTCTTTTAAGTACCGAAGTACATTTTTTTCCATCAATTAAAAGCTTAAACCTTTATTTTGTTTAAAAATAAAAATCAGTTTGAAGTACTTGTAAAAGGTTATATTTTCTTTTGAAAGGACAAGAACAACAAAAGGTTATATTTTCTTGGCCATGGGCTTGACCGTAGTAGAGCAAAATTTTTGTATTTTGTGAAAAAATGGAAAGCATGCATGGATTGGATTTTGTTGGAGGTTGATTCCTAACAAACCATAAGTCCATAACTGATACCAACTTCATCGGGTCAGTTTCGTTTGGTCACCCCTATTCAACCACAATTCACCACTCGCAGCATTCATTTTCTAAACACGGGCCAACTACCAAAGTTGTCCCTATCAAGAATCCAAGGAGTTGGTAGTCTCCTTTTTGTGGAACCCAATTCTATCTCCTTTTTCTTATGGTACGTTTGATCTTTCCATTTCCCTTATTTAGTAAACAAAAGAATTACCTTAATTTGACTTTAATTTTCTTTCATATAACTCACAATATGTCAAATATTAATTTTCCCATTAACATATTCGAACCTAACATTTCGCTAAACAAAAATCCACGTAAAGAATAATTGTCATTTTTCAGAAAATTAATTGCACAAATGAAAAAAATCACCCAAAAAATTTTCAATTTCAGGAAAACAAAGTAGAGTTCTACGCTTAATTGCTTTCCCATTTTACTAAGGGTGGAAAAAATGGAGGAAAAAAAAATCGTAACGGTTGGGAAAAAGGTGCGGTGCAGCTGATCATGGTCTATCTAACAGAGTTGGCGTGTTGGTGAAACCAGCTCCCGCAAAGTGCCTAAAGACAGAGAGAGAGAGAGAGAGAGAGAGAGTGAGTTACAAAACGAAGAGTGACAAATCCATTTCGCCATTTTCACTCGTCTCGCAGCAAAAGCGATGAAGGTCTAGCTAGGTCAGTTATTTCAATTACATCCTTTCACCTTTCGAATCCAATCTCTGTCTCTATGCTTCTTCATCTCATTCCAATTGTTTTGTTCTTAAATCAATCGTCATGACATTGTTGATCTTCACATTTCACACTTTTCCGGTTTTGATCCGTACATTTTCTGCTGGCATTACGATCACCGGAGGTGCGAGATTTTTGCACATCGATAGCGTACTTTATGTGATTCCTTCCGATTAGGCGGTTCTTCCGTCTAACCAGGCCTTTAGGAGGAGGAATACGTTGTCATTGCGTTGCTTGAATTTTTATAGGCTAAAATTAAATCGTAGGTTCAGATGCAAGGACGGTTTTACTTTCTCTCTTTTTCGTTTTTTTTTCCCCTTCATTCGCTTTGACGGGAGAATATCCTCGTCATTGAATCGTTGTTTCTTCCTGAGAGATCTCTCAGATTTTTTTGACTTTTATGTAATAAGCCAATCAGAAACACATTTGGATATAATCATATGGATTTTTTAAATTACTAAGGATGGTTTTGGTTGACTAAAAGTTTCTAAGCTTTGACACTGATAACATTTCTTTTGTTTTCACTTCATTTGTTAGTTCTCAAGTTTGTTGAGGTAAAATGTTATAAGCATGCTGGACTATTCCTTCTTTTAGAATGCATGGATTTAAGCAATTATTAATAGAAGTCAAATCAAAATAGCATTGGTTGAATTAATGGTATTTGCCTTCACAACATCTGTGTGAATTTTTTTTTTTTTTTTTGCAGGTTTACATTTTAAGATTATCTGAATGATAGGAGACGTATGCTCGCGTGTTGATTCCTTCAACTTTTGTTGATCTATCTACCTTAGTGAATCTGTTAAGATTGAAGAATAGTTTGTACATGTAATGATCTTTGTGTCTAGCCTTTTATATTTTGTTGTTTGTGTGCTTCATTGTCTTTGCATTGATTCTTGTAATTTGCTGTGAATTCATCTTGCAGATTACTTGTCTGCAGAAAGGATTCAAAATGAGTTGGAATCCGCACATGGAAGTCCATTACAATAACATCAGCTATCCCTATAGTACAGCAGGAAGCTTTATTGAATATTTTGAAGGTCTCACCTACGAACATGTCAACTTCATTTTTTCCGGTGCATCACATGCTCAGGTGCCTGCAAAGATTGTCATCTATATTCTGTTTAAGTCATTTTATGCTTTGGTTTGATGGCAATTGTTCCATTTATCTACTTGTTTCCTTAATGTAGATCCGTTGAGAAGACTGCTCTTTGTTTCATTATTTTTATCTGAACCTTTTTATTCTTCTTATGTTATTGATGGAAGGCTGCTGGAAAGATTTATATTATTCGACTAGAAACATAAAATTCTGTTCATATGTGCAGGAGAGTACATACCCTTCAAATTCAACCTTTTACAAGTTTGGACTATCTGAACCTGAGAATACTTCATACTATCGTTACAATCATGGTTATGAGGTAAATCATCACGAACCATTAGTGGATGAGTATAGGAGGCCTTCAGAAAACTTTTCAACAATCAATGAACAGACTGCAGCTGTGAGCACAGAATGGGGAGAAGGTGGAAACACGGACACACGAGACAATTCTATTGAATGTACGTTCTTTAGTTTCATCTGAAGATAATTTTCTTAAAGATAACAGGGCCTTAGATTAGTCCAGAACAATTAATTACAATTCAATAATATTTGGGTGATAAGATGCAGTCTTTGGGTGTGGTTAAGTTCCTTAGAAGTGTATTGCTGCTCACCTCACACTGCTACACTGTTGGCCAAAGTAGTCTTGATTCCTTTGTGAGCATCAAAATGTTTGAGAACCTGTTTTTGGAGAGATAGGTGCACTTGTTAATCCACAGGAGTATTTTTCACCTTCCCTCCTCACCTCTTCAATAATCTTTACCCTGTCTATTTGCTAAGAAGGTAATAACGCTGAAATTTTTTATGAAGTATCATTTATAAGTTGTATGGAAAAGATGGACTTGGATCCTCTGCTGACGCTTTGTTCACTTTCTGAAAGAGAGGCAAAGAGAGAAAATTATCAGTTTAATGAGTATTCCCACTTTAATAGCCTGCTCATATATTGTAGCCCTTCACCCATCTCAAACCTTGTAGGAGTCCTTTTTAGTACCAAAGTAAAAAGGTTGTAGATTCTGTTATTGTTATGGCCTCTTCTGTTATATCTATTGAAATTTGAAAGTCAAAACCCTCCTTTGCCCAGCTATCATTTAATATTTTGAGATTTTTTTATTTTTATTTTTTACCAAATATATAAAAAGTTTGATCACAATTTTGTCTGTTTTCTTTCAGGCCCACGAAGACATCATAGTAATTCCAATGATTATCAGGTATTTTCATTCAAGTCTCCTGGTGCATGAAATGTTTAAATGCTACGAACATCTAAGAAGTTTGTACCGTTACCTTTAGCTATTCATCATTGAGAAGCACAACAAATGATTATCTAAGCCATTTTTCTATGTTCATTTCTATGTTCTGCAGGTCATTTGGCAAGACAATATTGATCCTGACAACATGACCTATGAGGTTGGATTGAGAATCTTCGATTCCTTCTCTTTCTAGTCATCGTGTAGTAGTAGTTCCTCAAAGGCTCAAAGTACAGCTACTTAATATTTGATTTCTTTATGGTTAATCTTCTAGATATATACAATAATCAATCTTATATTTATTTGATTAATGGAACCTACTTTGTTAACTCCTTTATTTTTGTTATGTTTTTCATTGTCTTATGCATCACTCTTCTTTCTTCTACCTGTACACATTATTCTATATGACAATAGTTACTCTTGAAAAATATTTTTTGCCAACTCATTTCATAAAATTCTGATAGAAGGCCTATGTTCAAGAGAGTGTATGTAAGGGGAAATAAGGGGAGTAAGTAATTAGGAAGAGGGGAATAATACGGGAAACAGAATGTATAAATAGAAAGGAATAGGAGTTAGTTGAGTTAGTTAGAAACTCAGAGAAGTTGTTACAGGAGAGTGAAGGTACTCTCGAAATACCCCATTGTAATTCCTCTGTCCATAACCAGTTTCTGTGCAATACTACAGAATACAGATCCTACATTCATTCATTGATTCTTTCATTCTTTTCCTTCATATTAGTTGAGTCTTATCAACTGGTATCAAAGCACAAGCGAACACTATTGGGAGGTTCATGGTGCGAAGAAGAATGGAGACACGCATCGAAGCTGTGGAACACGGGTTACAAGAATCTGAGATTCGGTTGCAATCGGCAATCGAAGCGGCGATGAAGAAGATGAAAGAAGAGATGCTAGCGACGATGCGCGAAATTGCAGCAGTAAAGGAAACTGGCCCTAATCCAGGGGGTGCGATGCACAATTCCAGTGGCGGCGGTGGGGAACACAGTACGGGTGACGGGAACGGTGGCAGCCGAAGCACGGCAAACAGTATGGGAACCTTTCGCGAGGAAAAAGGATGGTTCCGCAAGGTAGAATTACCTCTATAGGCTCTGTTCAGTGGAGAAGATTCTCCTGGTTGGATTGGAAAGATCGAGCGGTATTTCCGATCCAAGAATATGGACGAGGATGATAAGTTGGAAGCGGTTCTCATGGCAATGGAAGGGAAAGCCCATTCTTGGATGCAGTGGTGGGAATCTTGCACGGAAAAGGCGAATTGGGTGGAATTCAAGGAATTCTTACAGTTCATTATATACCCTCATGATCTTTATTGGATTACTTATTTTAACTGTAATTGGTAAAATCCATAATGTCGCATCTACTACTGGTTTTTTAGTTAGTTCACAGGAAAAACAAAGTTAATAACGAAACATTTGTGTTAAAAGATTTTCTCATGGATGCTTTTTCAATTGAATGTGGCTATTGGTAGTGGGATCTCAAACTACCATAGTCATGTGAACATCTCTATAAATAGCAATTGTAAATTGTGGAAGTATAGACTCCTTATATTTTAGTTCATTCTTTTGCCATTTCCCAACATTAATATTGTATTATTTATTGCAGGAACTACTTGAGTTAGGTGAGGCTGTTGGAACTCAAAGCCGTGGTCTCACCCAAGAACAGATCTCCTTGCTTCCAGTTTCAAAGTACAAGTGTGGGTTCTTCTTGAGGAAGAAGTCACGGGATGAGAGGTAATATTTGGGTTTTTGGACTCTTATGTTTTACTGCATTGCTTTTCTTTTTCATATTCACCCATTATATTGATTTTATTTTTCATTTGTCTGGCATTCAAAATCCTTGTTTCTGCTTTTTGTTCTTCGCCAACTTTACTTTGTGTTTTGGGTTGGCTACTTGTTATCAAACTGTTCTGTTTTCTTCTCAGTCCAAATTGATCTTGAGCGATTATGTATTGCTGCTAAAAAGCTTATTCTTTGGGTTAATTTTTGTCAGTGACATGCCTTTTTTCTCTGCCAAATTACTACTTTTTGTAGCCCATGTGTAATTTATTATGAGATAAAGATTTATTAAACAACGATAAGTTGCAAATCTCACACGAAGAGAATATATTGGTTAGTGGTGGATTGAGGCAGGTAGATTCTTGTGAATTAAAAATGCTTGTTAATTTTACCATCAATTTTAGTCCTAAATCTATTTTATCCTGTCTCGCTTAACCTGTGAATGAAAACAAGATATGTAGAATCAAATGGATAAAGTTTATGATTTTTTCTCTTTTCTTACCTTATGTAGTAGAATCTGGAAATGGTTCAGATGGGTATTACAATTATGAACCATGGGTATTATATGTCTATTGTGTGGTTTAGGATCACAACATGAGTCCTTGCATCTTGCCTCCTCTTTGTTATAATGCGTTGATCTGACTCCTCCTCTTGTTTAGATGTGTGATTTGCCAGATGGAATATAAAAGAGGGGACAAGCGGATCACTTTGCCATGTAAACATGTCTATCATGCTAGTTGTGGGAACAGATGGCTTAGCATCAATAAGGCAAGATATTTACCAATTTATCATGAACTCAATAAGTGCTTTTAGTCTTATTTTTCTGTCTGCTGAAATACTTGTCTTTTTGCTTTGTATGCCGTACTTTTTTTCCCCCCCTTCAGGCTTGCCCTATATGTTACACGGAAGTGTTTGCCGACAAGTCAAAACACAAATAACGGACCAGCAAATGTGTAACCTGCATATGTTTCTGTTTCTCCTTGAGGTTGGGGGTCTTTCATAGAAATACATTTATTTGTCTTCCTTTTTCGTAGTGAGATAAACCATTTCGTTGGGTTTAGTTAAAATACAAATAGAGTAGTTGCGGGGGTCATGATCCCAAAGCTTTATAAAGAACATGGATATGCATCATGGTTGTGTTGGGGAGGATGGATTATGGTTTGTTTTTGTATTACTTTTATTATACAGTGTGTTATGATTTCACGTACTTTTATTATCACCAGCTGCTGATACAGTGTGTGTTGAAGAGCCTGAAATACGAAACATGCATTATTGCATTCATATTTTTAACTAAAATTTGTTCAAAACACCTATCAAGCGTGTTATTTAGACCTTAGACTTTGCAGGAACAACTTATATATATAATCCAGCATTAACATCAGAAGAAAGACGGACGACTGAATCTCATAGAAGAGAGAGAGTTATTCGGGCACGATAGGTATTTGTGCCTTTCCGCAAAAGTGAAGGAAATAATCAATGTTGTCTTCTCAGACAGACCTGTACTTCTGATAAAACAACCTATCAAGTAATTTCTTATTCACGGTTCACGTAGCATGACAGAAGTTCCTCCAAAAATTGTTTCTGTACAAGTAAAAAACTCCATTTGGTATCCCAAATGAGGGAGGTGAGGTAATAATCATTAATCAATGGGTGCACAGTTATGTACTTATTTTTTAATGATAGATAGCCAAAAATAAAAAATAAAAAAAAAGATATATTAAGGAGGGTACGAGGTTGCTCGAACCAGATACATATATACAGGTAGTAGAGGACGGATTTGGCTCGAGTGCAGTCGGTGACTGCGTGCAGTCACGTCACGCAGTCACGCGATCTCGGCCTTCCGATCTCGATCGGATGGTTCAGATATAATCTCGGTATTTTATATTTTTAAAAAAGTGAAAAACATATTTTTGGTATTTTATATTTTTAAAAAAGTGAAAAACATTTTTTTTGGACCATCTGATCGAGATCGGACGGCCGAGATCGCTTGACTGCGTGACTGCACGCAGTTACCGACTGCACAGAAGCCAAATCCGTAGAGGACCAACCCCTATAACACACCCCTATACCGTCTAATGACAAACATGGAACTGCTATCTTCAAATGCACTCGATAGAGTCGACACATCATTCATAAAAGAAACAATGGGTAGACTCTGTCCTCCACAAGTACTGATATAATTAATTTTATTTAATATCAATCTAACCATTGTTTTTTTATGAATCAAGGGTCGATAAGCCCAGAATAAATCTAACCATTGTAACACACATAGTGCATCGATACAACATTTAAAAATATAGACCATTAAGTGCACCCCAAGTCACATGAATTGGAAATTAAAGAATCCCCTAGCTAGAACAAACTTGCGCAGGTGAACAAAAACGGGTAAAAGGGGTACATATAATGTTGTTGATTAAAATAACAATATAATAAAAATAAAAATGCACGCACTTAACATATGTCGATCACCTCGTATTTGTACAGATTTTTATCGTTTGATTTATGTTGATTACCATTTTTATGTTCAAAACCTGGTTGTACTATATATAATTCTGATGTCAGTAGATGCATCAGTAAATACTACATGAAAATACACAATTTGATATATTTGAAAATCAAATTGTATATAGTTTACTTTAAAGTAATTGTCAATAAGGGCCGTTAAATTCCTTATTTTAAACTGAATTATTATTCTAGTGTTCAAATGCACTACAATAATGAGAATTTATAAAATTTTATACCAAGTCAGAAAATTTATAATTTACTGGTCATCAAATTGTGGAGTAAGTCAAGTGCATGACAGACAGAAATTCTATAATTATACCAAGTCAAATTTTAAAATTTTAAGCTATAATGAGAATTTTTTACAATATAATCATTTGTCATTTGCAAGCCTATTGACACAAGGCAAACAGATTAGGTGCGGTCGCATTATAATCTAATTGTTGATAATTTTTTAAAACATTTACTTAAGTATTTTATCATAAGGCAACAAATAAGGGTGAAGAGGTCCGGCAAGTTTTATTTTTCTTTTTAAAAGGCTACGTACGAACCTAAAGAAGAACTAGTTATTAAGATCTACAAATAAAAACATAATGCATGTATATGAATGATCAACGAAACACTGAATCGAAATGAAGGTGGCAAAGATGAGAACTCTTGAACTCCATGCATCAGACCGTACTAGAGACGGTCCTTGCATTCATATAATAGCTTTTTTATGCACACAAGATATATAATTGCGTACGTTTTTCCATACCTGAAATATTGCCAGCAAATGATAAGGAAAAGACAGATTAGATAATTATGGAAAGTTTAGTTGTATTTCAGTGTGATCGAATGTGGTATTCCCTTGACGGAATCCCGATCCGTATTTCAGTACACAATGGCTTTCTCCTTCACAATCACCCTGATTTCTCCGAAAGGTAATGGAAATAATAACAAGACCGACTCATGGGTACGCGCTTTTCCAGCAATATTTGATCAAATCTAACGTGTACGGAGAGTACCTATGCCTATATTGTGATGTATTCGCCTAACCTCTTCTTGACTTTGTAAACTTGGAGTTGAAATATAAAATGGTATAAACAAAAAGCTGGGGTGCATATCAACCTCAAAAGCTATAATATATATAATATATATATACCATAAAACATTGAGCCAGTCTTAATGCATTAAAAATGATACCTTGGAGTGAAGGCTAACACTATATAAAGAGTGACAATCCATGCTTTGCCTAGCAAACATTAAGTGCAAAGTCTTCTAAGTAACAAAGGACGACTAGGGTTGCCCACACAGAGAGAGAAGATGGGAACCTCAGCTGGGCTGAGGCACTGGCCTCCACTCATCTATGCAATAGCATTTTGCATAATTGCCAGCAGTGTCACTGCTACTGATGATAAGCCTTACTATGAAGACCAACCAAACAACTACTATCCGCAGTACCCAACAATACCACCAAGTCATGGAGAACACCCCCATTACTATCATACTCCACCACCTCCACATGTCCACAAATTCCCTCCCTATTACTATAAATCTCCTCCACCACCACCACCTCCTCACGTCCACAAGTTCCCACCATATTACTACAAATCACCACCCCCTCAACATGTCCACAAATTCCCTCCCTACTACTATAAATCTCCACCACCACCACCTCCTCCTTATGTCCACAAATTCCCACCATATTACTACAAATCTCCACCACCACCTCCACATGTCTACAGATTCCCTCCCTATCACTATAAATCTCCACCTCCTTATGTCTACAAGTCACCTCCACCTCCATCCCTATCTCCACCACCACCTTATGTTTACACGTCTCCTCCACCACCATCTCCCTCACCTCCCCACCGTATGTCTATAAGTCTCCTCCACCACCATCTCCATCCCCACCACCTCCTTATGTCTACAAGTCTCCTCCTCCTCCTCCTCCTCCATCTCCTTCACCTCCCCCACCATATGTCTACAAGAGTCCACCACCTCCATCTCCATCACCACCACCTCCATATATTTATAAGTCTCCTCCTCCACCATCTCCCTCCCCTCCCCACCTTATGTTTACAAGTCTCCGCCCCCACCATCACCTTCATCACCTCCTCCATACTACTACCAGTCTCCAACCCCACCATCTCCCTCCCCACCACCCCCATATGTTTACAAGTCTCCTCCTCCACCATACTACTATACGTCCCCACCGCCTCCTTCTCCATCACCACCACCTCCCTATGTTTATAAATCTCCTCCTCCTCCCTCTCCTTCACCACCCCCTCCATATGTCTACAAATCTCCGCCTCCACCATCTCCATCACCTCCTCCACCCTACATCTATAAGTCACCACCCCCTTCACCGCCTTCACCACTTCCTCCTTACATTTACAAATCCCCACCTCCACCGTCCCCATCACCTACTCCACCGTATAATCCCTACATATATAGTTCACCTCCGCCCCCAGTGTATTAAGCCTGCAGTTAAGTCATTTTGACTTCTTTCATTAATTAAATTATCTTCAACATTGTGCGGCTTGTTGTAATAAAGTATTCGATAATTATGGGGTCTACACTGTAACAAAAACTATATTATGGACTCCATGTTGTATCATTATGTATAAGTATTAAGTCATAAGTTTGTTATAATCACTTCTATCAAATTTCATTTAGTTTGGTATTTGTTGGTGTTAATCCTGATGGTATTATTAATATTCAAATTAAATATTTTGATTTGATAATTCTCTCCGATGTTATACCAAAAGGAGTTAATTTGCTTTTCAATGCATGTAACCCGTATACAGCTAACAAATGAGATCCTTTCAAAGTTTGTCGGCTTTTAAAAACAGAGTAGGAAAAAAGCACAGGTTAGAATCTAAACAGGAATCGAGAGGCCAATAAGAAATCTGTTAGAGAGGTAGAGAGAAATCAATCAGTTAAATGAATGGTCCCACTTTATGTAAAGTTGAATCCCAAAAGTTTACAAAGAATTGAATCATTGTTGTCTTGGAGTTGCAGGGTTTATTAGTATTTTCCTAGATGCGCGGCGTACTATGATGTCCCTTAGTTTTCGAATATAAGAAATTAAGAATAATAATTAATTAATCTTATTTAAATTTTTTGGTGAAATCAAAAAAATAAATGTATTTTCCAAAATGCCTTCATAAAAACTTGTTTCATAGGAATACAGGAAGTTAATAGAAAATAAAATCTAAATTAATTAAAGGATATTTTAGAAATGATATTATTAAATATGGTATAATTAATTGACATTTGACTATATTTTGAACCGCTTAAGTTAAAATATTTTTACTTATATTTGAAACCGGAAAGAGTAGTACTTATGATCATTAAGCCAAGATACTCCAAAGGAATCATGGAGTAATGCAAAGGTTTTCGAAACAAAATAGTAGAATTAATGGGAGTACCAATAAAAGTGAACATGAAGAGTATATCCCAAGCAACAAATTAACTGTAAAGATGAAAGAAAAAACTTCAATATTCTCAAATGGGATAAAAGAAATTATTGGATCAATCACTTTCTCTTCAAAAAGGGAGTAGGAAACAATACTAAGGAAGCAAACATGCTGAAAAAAATATACGGTTCTAACCAACAATTGGGTTAGTTTCTCAGCCCTCCAACTACATTACTGCAGCAGACAACAACACATGCTCTCAGATATATCAAAGGGTCATCTGCACATAGCCTTTTCTTCTCAACTAACTCCAATTTACAACTCAACACATTCAGTGACTCTAATTGAGTAGTTGTCCTGATACCAGGAAATCCGTAACAGGCTTGTGCATTTTCCTTAGTGAATCATTAATTTCTTTGAAATAAAAAAGTTGTCTATGTACCATGTCTAAGTCTTCCTCAGAAGCCGAGTATAGGCCTTGGTTGCCCCTGTTTGTGAAATGCAATGGGTAACATATTTCGTGCAGGAATTCAACCTACATTTTACTTCTCAAGCATTGTTATAACGTGAATGTCAATCAGCCTACCACATTGCAGTAAATTAATCCTACCTTTCATGAACACAAAAAACATATAAAAATTGACTGCACATTGTGCGCAAAAAGTTACGAGCCTAGGTGTTCCATCTACTTCACATAGCAAGTGTTGATAAGCTTGCAGACCTATTCATAAAACCTCTTGATCATACATCCTTTCCCAATCTTCTATCCAAGCTGGGAGTGAGAAATATCCGCTGTCCAACTTGTGGGGATACTAGATATTTCTATAATTGAAAGTTAGTTTTTAATTAGTTGGTTAGCTTTTGTGCTACTTGCCTATATATAGGTTGTACTAGAAGAAATCACGGTCTGCTATATAAGTCGCCTCTGTATCTAATATATTATATAAACAATTAATTGATTCAGTTGTTCAATCCATCCAATTTTGCTCCGAGAATAATTAAGTAGATGAGTTTGAGTACCTGGACTATCTTTATGTATATGATTCAGTTGTTCAATAATTGATTCAGTTGTGAATTATGTATATGAGTTTAGAGTACATGGACTCTCTTTAATTAAATTTGCTTTGCCTTAAAAAAAAGTCACATTGTTCCGAAAGACCCGGTCATGGGTGCGAAACTTAATAATCTTGAATCCTGCAGGTTGTAGATGTGCATTAAATTTGTGTCATATATACTATATTGAATAGAACACCATAAAGCCTTTACTTGGAGCAAAAAATGAATGGGAAAATATATTGCTATAGTGTTAGAAGTCTCACATGGAAAAATGAGATGGCCTGATTAGTAGTTATAAGTGGGGGGCAACCCTCACCTTATGAGCTAGCTTTTGGAGTTGAGTTAGGCCCAAATCCAAATTCTAATATATAGTGAAAGGTGTATTGAGGATACATTTATCCATCTAATCTATGAATCATGGGATGGGATGATACTCCTTTCCGTATGGGGTAAAAAATTTAATAAGCCAGCGAGAGCAATAAGTGAATCAGCAAACTGCGTTGAGCTCTGCAATTAAGTGACTCAGTATTGTTAACCGATTAAATTAATATTTTCTGACTTGTTTTTATTTAATTTTGGTTGAAGAATTCTGACTAATTAAATTAATTTGATAAAATTGGAAGAAAAACAATAAAAAAGGTAGGTGAGTTAATCTGGTAGTTAAGCTTGTGATTGGTTCCGAAGAAAAATTGTGAAGAGAGAAATAGGTGAGAGAGAGTATGAAAAGAGAGAAAAAAGTGAGAAATATGGTAGATTTAGGGTATTGATTGGAATAAGAGAAATAGAGAAGAGAGAAGTGTTGATTATTTTTTAAAAGATAAAAATATTCTTAGCTAAAAAATTAATATATAAATATTTTGATGGAACAAAAGTGTTTGTGCAGGATATAAGAAGGAAAAAAAAAGACAGCTTCTCCCAATTTCTTCGCTCATTAGTGAAGAATTAAAAAGCTAGTAGGACCCACGAGATTTTACTATTTCGTTGTTATTTCTACTCCAACCAATCGATAGAAATTGTCTCTTTCTCTCTCTCCAAGTTCACTCGTTGCCCACTCTATCGTTGCAAGATACCTTAAACTAATCACGCCATAAGAGTTAGAGAGATTAATTCAATTAAAAAGATTCGGCACGTATGCAACGTGTTAATTAACATATGTTTTTTTATTCTCATTAATTATATTAAATAAACAATAAATAGAATTATACTAGAACTTGGGGTGGGAAAGATGAAGACGAGGCTTTTTGAGAAGTCTATTTAGTTAAAAAGTTTAGACTTGGTGTCACTCGAAAAGTCTTTTAGACTTAACAAGCCTGTCTAAGTAAATATAAATAAGAATTATTAAATACATCCCCATTTTGTTAGCATACATTGGGGATCCGGAAATATATTTCTGGATGACATAATTTGTCTGGAAATATATTTTCGAACAACAAAATATTGATACACCTTCAAAAATATATTTCTGGATCCCTAGTGTATGCTAGTAAAATTGACCGGTGTATTTAATAATTTCCAATATAAATAATAGTGTTTTATTGTTATTATTATTATATTAGATTATGTACATTGTCTTAAATCATACACTTGCTCATATTTTTAATAATTTAAGCATATTGACGTATATAAATTTGACATATTCAAAAGTCTTATTGCAAAATATAATTTACATAGGCTATCATATAAGGTCAAACTCTCTAAAAGGTCAGGTTAGATATTAAAAATGATGTGTATCATACAAATAAATCAGAATAAGACCTTATAGAATTCAACTCGTCTTATCTATTTCCATCTCTATGTCTCATATATCTTTGTGGTAGTGGTTTTAATTTTAATTTTTTATAAAGTTATAAACATAACTTAACTCCATTGATCTATTAACCTGTTAGTTTATTTAAATATGGGTCACATGACTTATTTAAAGATACTAATATGAAACAAACCATTAAATAGGCTTCTAGACCATACCAGACTTTAAAAAATACCAAATTAGACCTAAAAAAAATCAATGACACGTAATAAACTAGGTTTGAGCCTTAAATTTTATTTTATTTCTTTTGTTGAAAAGAACAGTCTTTTATTAATACAAAGTATAGTTTGTCGAGCCTATTCCCACCCGAACTAGAATACAACCAAACAAAAAGAAATAATTAATATTACAAACCTTTCCACATCGCCAAACTTAGCGTTTTTCATTTACAAAAACACATGAGCTATGAAACTCGAATATCCACCCGCTGCTCTAGCTTATAAAGAACTAGTCACATACATGGTGGAGCTAATCAAAGATCTATTAGAACAAATTTTGGGTGGTGATGAGAAGAAAGGGGCAAAAGCTTTGCCTATAAATAATGACAGAGGTTGAAATAATTATAAAAATGAATGCAGGTCGACTGGAAAAGACAGTAAGTAGGGTTGCTCATGGTTTGGTTATTAATGTAACCAAAACCAAATTCAATTAAAACCACATATTAGGTTGCGTTTTCAAATCCAAATTTCTAAAACCGGAACTCAAAATATGGTTACGGATATAAAACCAGTTGTTTCCCCATATTCGGTTATGAAACCGGTTGCGACAAAAAACCAGTTATTAAACTGGTTTTCACCTATAAAATTTGGGTTTCGCTCTAAAATCCGGTTTTCGCCTTCCAAAACCGGGTTTTCCCTATCAAAACCGGTTTTTTCCTATCAGAGATGCTTTTACCTATATAAAATTTGATCCACAATACTCTTTCGATTATGTCACAGAAGTAACTCTGGCCCGGCTAAATGATTTGAGACAACTATGCATTGACAAGGCATTAAATTGAAGTTAATTGGCATCTGTTATGCAAAATATTAGATTACATATATAAGCTGAAGCAAAATAAACCACATCAACTTGTTGCTTTTTTTGCTCTGCAACATCAAACATAGATATTGTTTCACCATTCTAAATCCTCAATCAGGGAAATTACTACTTCCTTACAACCAGGGAAATTCTCAATCCTTACAACGGGTCACCTTGTACGAGTCTGGTATTGAAATTTAT
The DNA here is from genome assembly GCA_037113605.1 of Calophaca sinica. Lineage (NCBI taxonomy): Eukaryota > Viridiplantae > Streptophyta > Magnoliopsida > Fabales > Fabaceae > Calophaca > Calophaca sinica. The sequence goes on from CM073734.1 coordinate 77,800,393, forward strand.
ATTTGTAGAGTCATGATTCTTGTCCATGACAGATTTTATTATGTAAGCTTCTATTCCATACTCCTCACACAGCTTTGCTAACTCCAATGCATCACCAGCTGCTTTATCTCTAAATCGGTAGTTCTCACCTGCGAGAAGTTCCAGAACAGACATCTATTTTAGTTTAAGTAAGGTTTAATTCCCATGACAAGGATACAATAGCTAGCTTCATCTGACTTTATATTTTATCATTATTTTCCTATCATGGGTTATTCAAACACTGTAATAAAGGAAGGAGTACTAATCTGAAGGCCCATTAATCATTTTAATGGTATGTATTCTGTAATCTATGTTTTATTACATTCTATGAATCATATCCAACAGCAAAGTCAGGAACATTGGCCTGAGCTCAGTATGCCATGAGCACTGGCCCCATATCCCAATAGGCATCAGGGGCAAGGTAATCTATAACTTTTAGTCTCTAAAAAGCTTCTCTCTCTCTTACATTCATAAAGTTTGTACAAATCAATTTTTTGATTAGCTAGAAGAAGTGTAAGATTATATCACATGAATGTAAGAGCCAAACACATTTTCCACCCATGTAGACACATAGGTAAGACCTTTTAATGAGCTTGATACAAACATTTACTATGTCATACCTATGCTCCCAACCAAGTACTTTTGCCATGCCAATAAATGATAAAAGAAATGGAGGTCCAGCCCTTGATGCTTGAATTGCAAGTTCTCGATGGCCTATGTGCAGAGCATCAAACTTTCCCAATGCTACAATTCCACCTGGTAGTGAACAAGATAGCATCAGTAATAGTATATAACATATAATCCCAATTTCTAAAGTGAAAGCTCCATTTTCAGTATAAAAAAGGGGTGAAAACTCCATTTTACGAAAGTTCTTCTTTACTAATTCCCTACACCGCTTAAGTAAGCAACACTAATTTTTTTTTAAAAAAGCAAGAAATCTGGATACATGAAGAGTTAAAAAATGAAATTGACCATATACAGCCTAAAGAATAAAAACATATACAAAGTAAAGGAATATATAAAATATTAAGCTAAAAAAAAAGAAAGAAATCCTGCTGCAAGCCCTCCTCCTAAGAGAAACTATGAGGACAACGTTAATCAAAGAACCAGTTCGGCAATACCATCTGATCCGGAGTGGCCAAAAGGCCCACTCTGCAATGGGCTGATCCGACCCAATAGGGGAAATCCACCCCGAAACAATACAAACCCGAACAGGCCTAAGGCCCACTCCAGTCAACCGACCCGACTCAGGAGTTCCATCCTCAGGGCAATAAACCCTAGGAATCCCATCGCCACGGTGCGAAACCCTAGAGTACAAAGCATTGTGGCGCTAGCCCTAAAAGCAACCTTGTCACCACGCAACCCTAGAATCAACATCGGCCATCGGATTCATCCAACGGCTGATAAACGATCTAGGGTTACCTGAGAACATCCACACGTCAGCAACCTGACCTCACCTATAAAAGGTTCATGACCTAATCAATAAAGGTACGCACTGTTCATTTTCTTACCCGACCTTATCCCGATACTAACTTAGGAATCGGAGTGTATGCAGGTACACCCCCACTATCGTACTCCGTTGTGCTCCGCCGTTCGTGTTCCTTCTCCGGCCACCTCCGAGATCCACTTCGGATCAGTGGCGTCGTCTGTGGGGACGAAATTCTTGTTCCATTGTCAAAACCTTTGATTTAGCATGGCTGGACTAAAACGAAACACCACGCGGAATACGACCCGCATACCCATATCCCCTGATATTCCTAAATAGGACGACGAGATTCCTGTCGCTGTCGAAACTGAGTCTCACTCAGTCCCGTAAGGAGAGACCATTCCAACCGCCGAACTGGAGACAGTACCGGCTCTCGAACCACAGCCTACCCTCGCTACTACTACCGCTGTCAACGAGGTGCTCAACCTCATTCGACAGCAAACGGAGGCCATGGCGGCACAGAACCTTCGTCTTATCAACATTGAAAACAAGCAGAACGATTTGTCTAAAAGGGTAGATGCCTACAGTCAATTTCAGCAACGAACCTCTTCGAACCGGCGAGAAATCTCCGAACACCGTGACACCGCCTCGAGCAGATCTGGCGAGCTCCAAGCTTCCAGTCCTAGATCTCCCACTCGCTCTTCTCTAGGAATGAGGTCTTACGTACCGTCTTCCCCGAGCCGCAGTTCAAAGAAAAGGTCTCGGACTCGCTACCGATCCGCTTATCGATCTTCATTGCACCGCCGTTCTCCGAGGGGCTCGGCGTCGGACACCGAAACGCTTGTCTCCTCGTCGTTCATCACTATCCAGGATCCAGCATCGCTGCGGATCTGCCAAGCAGCCTTCACGCAGGGTCTCTATCGAGCACCCTTTTTTCGCCATTCCCAATCCCCCAAGGATAGCGAGAACGCGCTCACCACCAACACCGACACCGTCGTTCGACGCGCGTGTCTCCTCAAGGGAAAAACAACCACGTTCGATGTTCGCGAGCGAGTGTTACTCCTCCAAGACGTCGACGACCGTCGGCCTCGCCTCCCCGTCACGATTTTGAATCTCCCACTACGTATTCGGGAACACAGGCTTCCGAGGATACCGAAGACCACTTCGCTTCCGGCCCCTTCACTACGAGGGTAACCCGATTTCCGATCCCGAAGGTCCTTCAAAAGCCTCCCCCGCTCGAAACCTACGATGGTACAGGAGATCCCGATGAACACATCGGATGCTTCGACACCATAATGGGGTTTCGCGGAGCCAAGGGTCCAGTAAAATGCAAGATTTTCCCGCTCACCCTAAAGAAAGCGTCCCTCACATGGTTCCAGGGACTAAAGCCGAAGTCCATAGACTCCTTGTAACAGTTTGGGCCGCCACCCATATTGGGTCGTACTCACACCGCCTCGACCCATCGCCAGGGCTCCCTACCCATCGTCTCGGCCCACCCATTGCCCAGCGGCCTCGGCGATGTCCGGTGAAACTTATAGGACTTCTCCACACCCCTTTAGTGGAGTTTTTGCCCTCCCAACGAATCGAGCCATGTACCTGGGGCTTAAGTACAAGGTTTTTGACTCCCTAGTACCGCCAGTTGGGTTGGCTACTTCAAAAAATGAGACAGTAAGAATGATCCAGGAATTCAGTTTGTCACCCTTCTTTTAGGGTTTATTCCCTTAAATAGGAGAATCAAATGGGCTCAAACATCAAGGTACTAGGAAATGTATTGTCCTTGGCCCATCCAATTAGAGACACTTTGTCCTGTAGAGCAGACAGCTTGGGACCACATATTGGACTGTCACCCGATAGTGCTTGGGTCACACGCAAGTCGCTTCCACTCAAAGAACACATTTCAAGCTTTGTTTCTTTTAAATCCTAACAGCTCCCTTGGTGCCATGGCACTCGAAAATCAGTATCTGTTCAATTCTTCAATATTTCTGCACAACTAACTAAAAACATTAAAAACTTTACAAAGGCACTCAAGGTGCCACAGAAATGGTTTTAAACCTGAAGCACATAATATTCACATTTTCTTAACCAATAAGATTCAAATTACCATTGGACTTGCATGATTTAAAGCCTAAAGAGCTTAGATAACTCATATTTCTAAGAGTTATCACACCCCCAAACTTGAACCATTGCTTGTCCTCAAGTAATGACACCAGCAAAATTCAAACTGAAATAGAGTTTACACATGCAACAAGTCCAGTCCAGCATTATTTCAAAACTAATGGATTTCCACAGGGTCAACTTTCAGACAAACTCAGAAACAAACAATCCCCTTGCACTTCATGCATCACTAACATGGTTACTAACTTCAAGTGTGTGTGTGTGCAACCCTCAGACTCAAATAAGAAGCTAGTATAAGCATCAAGATCACCTCAGTCTCCCCCCTATGACTCAACCAATTCTGCTCCTCCTAATCTAACAAAGAGAAATGGGCTTACACTTTAGGAACTACGGGCCTTGCTACATTCAAGAAGATATACACAATGAAAACTTAGCCTAGGGTCAGTACACATTTTATTCAATTTTTATATTTTTTCCTTTTACTAAGCTTGCCTCCTTGCCTTTTGACGCGAATAATAACAATTGTAATGAAATTACCCGGTTACTCAACAAGGAGGCTTTCTCCCTTTTTTTTATTTACATATGTGTACTGCCCTTTTCTTTCTGATATTTACACATGGATTACCCTCAAACTTATTTCTTTCCCCATTCCCCTTCGTTTTTCAAATTTGGAAACAAAGCTTAGATTCATCTAGGGGTTTGACCTTACCTCACTCTCTAATTACCTATGATTCCTCATCAAGCTAAGGGTAAGTGTGGGAAGTCAGCAACCAGTCAATTAGCAATCAGAATAAGGTTCCAAATACACCAAGCAATTCTTCCTCATTAAGTCAGCCCATGTGTTACCATTTTTTTTTTTTATAACAGAGAAGACCAAGCTACATATGCAAACTTAACATCCTAACTAGGTTCCCCCCCTAACTTAATGTCTTGCAGTGTCCCCACTGCATTCCACCAAATTAGAGAGGTACTTAACACCAAAACAACAACAGAAACAACCAAAACAGAATAAAAACAGCAAACATAAATCCTAGACTACTGCAGAAAATATGAAATGACATAGATTAGGGAGAGAAAACCCCTGCTCATAGCCTGTCACTGAATCTTGTTCTTTTTGGTTTCTTCTTCTTCAAATCAGCCAAGGTTTCCTCCTCTGATTCCTCAGTCACCTCAATCACCTCCTTGTCAGTTCTCTTTTTCTTCCTGCTTGTCATTGCTTTCTTTGCAGGAGGTGATTGGTGAGGAGGAGGAGGTGGTGGTGGGCTCCAGGCATCAGCAATGTTGCCCTTGTATAGCACTATAGCCAGTGGGTGGACTTTTTCCAAAACAGCAGGTGCTGTGGTAGCACCTGCTAGAGCAGCAACAATTGCTGCCTCAAGATCCACTTCTTCCATGTGCTCTTGTGCTTCCTCTTTCTCCTTGCCCTTCTGTGGTGGTGTGGTGACTGGTGTTGCATCAGTGGCATCAAAGAACTTGCCACTGCTCTCTAGAACTTTCTCCTGCTCCTTCTCAGCCACTGTTTCAGTGGCACCCTCTTCATCGGCAATTTCTTTATCAGGCATTTCAGATGCCACATTCTCTTTTTCTGGCACTTGTTTTGCCTCTGTTTCCACAGCTCTTTCCTATGCCTCTTTTGATGCCTCAACCCCATCCTGGTTCACTGCCTCTTTATGCAATTCTTCCCTATGACTTTCTGTAGGGCCCTCTACTTTAGCCTCACTTACCACCTTTTTTTCCCTTTTTTAGAAGTCTGCTTAAACTTCTTTTTCTTTGAGGTGCTTGTTCCAGGGGTATTCTCAGGATTTGAGTCATCATGTTTGGAGGCTTCCTGGGTTGGTGGGGTGTCAAGTGGCTCTAAAATCCAAGCAGGGAACACAGTTGGTTTATTCCCCATCTTCTTGGTGAAATTCAGATCACACATCCTTTTTTGCCAGATAAACTGCTCTTGTGAGAATTTCCAAAAGGCCTGCTGATTTTGAATAAACTTACTTAGTATCCGAGGAGCAAGCCCAATGTTATGGTTTGAAATTATTGTTTTGTCCAGGGGCTTGGCCATAGGCCAAGATTCTTCTCCCCCATAAACAGGTACTCCTTCCTGTTTGCATAAACCAGTCACCAAACAAGGGAAAAAAAGACTTCCTTTTCCCCTTCTTGCACACATTAACAACTCTCTCTCAATCAGTTTAGGCACTTCAATTGGTTTTCCTTCCAGCAACTGATGCAGTAGCATAATCCTTTCATTGTCAATGGTTTGGTTATGGGTGGTAGGGAGTATGCTATGGGTGATAAAGGAATACCAAATCTTGGCATGAGGCACCAATTCAGTTCTTGTGATTCTATAATCATTCCTTTTTTCCTTAGCCCACACAGTACCAGGGACTGTGATTTTTTCCTTGATAGCATCTATTTTGGCCTCAGTTAGGCCCTTCGTGACCTTTTCAAAACCCTGGCCCTAATACTAGAGGTTGTAGACCTCACTAATTCTCTTAGCATCAAAGGGTACTCGAACTCCCCGAACTTGGGAATACCTAGGTTCTTTCTTTCCTTCTTCAACCACAGGTATACCCGCATAAAACTCCCTAACAATAGAAACTACAGGACTTTTGGGATGATGACATAACTTACCCCAATGGTGTTGGTCAATGATCACCATCAGTTCTGGGGGCATTTTCTTCAGAGAGAAGCCACGCTCTGGAAAGAGGTGCCTATCCTTCATCCAGTTTTTTGTATCGACCCTGTGCATCTTTGTCAGCAAATTGAGCCTCTGATTCCCACACAAGGATTTGGGTCTTGCCCTTTTTCGCGGTGTGTTTCACAGGCATTTTTGAACTAAAGAACAGAACACTCAGTGAGAGCAAAGTGGTAGAAAGGTAGGGTTTTTTATGGGTGAGGGTGGTTACGAGGTTGCGAGATGAGGGTGGTTACGTGTGGTTTCTTGGGAAGTTACAGAGGATGTGGGTTCGTGGGTGAAGAGGTGAAGATCGCGTGGGTTTTCTGGAAATGGTGAGGACTGTGTTTTAAGTGAAAGGGGGTATTAATTGAGTACCGTTGAGTTTTAATGGGTAGGCGAGAGAAAGAAAGGGAATTTTTCTTCTTCTTTGGGACAGGTGGCAGCGTAGGGTTGGTTTTCTCACTGAGGTGCAGGGGTCCAAGTGTTTTATGCCTTACTTTTGGCATTGGGCTCAACAGGGCTCACTTAAAAATTCAAGACCCACATAGGTGCCAAACCCATGGTGCCATGGCACCAATCTCCCTTTGTTCTTTTCTGCACACTGAGCAATCACCAACACCACACAGTAAAACCAGAATGTTTGGCCATGAAATGCTTGCACCTGTTAAAAAATTAAAAAAGAAAAGAAAATAAAACATGTTAAAATCTGGGCTGCCTCCTAGTAGCGCTTGGTTTAAGAGTCTTCATGCTGACTTTTGTTTCACTTAAATGTTCTTCAAGGTGGTTGTGACCTTCAATCTGGTCACTGGGTCTCCCCAATAAGTCTTCACCCTCTGACCATTTACTTTGAAGGTGGAGCCAGTGGTTTCATCAAGCAAGTCCACTACTCCATGTGGGTATAATTTGACTAATTTAAATGGGCTAGACCACCTTGATTTGAGCTTCCTAGGTGTGACAACCACCCTAAAATTTTCAATGGAGCCGCCATCTATGTTTATTAAGGAAAACAGTAGGGAAAACCTTTTTATGAGAATAATTTGAAAAATAGTCTTTGAACCATATTTGAAGGGTTCGAGAGTTCATTACGCTTAAGGAAGGTGTTAGCACCCTTAAGACACCCATAAAAAATGGTACCCGTTAATTGCTTGAAAGAAATCTGTTTGCCCTTTAGGATTTATTCCCTTAACAAAATTTACCCGTAAACAAAATATTTCTCTTACCCTCTAAATAGAACAGGACAGAAGCTCGATGCGCCTTTTTGCTAAGTTTACGATATAAAAAAGAAAAGGGAAAGGAACCCCACAAGATTATTCAAAACTTTACAAAAAATAAATAAATAGAATCTAGAAAACCCTTTTTTGCACTTATTATTATTTCATCCCTTTTTTAGCAAAACAGAAATAAAAATTGAAGATACAATTTAATTCCATAAAAGATATTAATTTATTTGTTAAAAAAAGAAGGATATGTATAAATGAAGAAACCAAATCTAAAAACTTCAATTTTGCTTTTAAGTCCTATTTTAATATGATAATTGCAAATTGGTCCCTACTAAGGATTTGGCCCCGTTGGAAGACCAAACCCTAAAACGTGTATATATGAAACAAAATTTCAAAGAAAAACCTTTTTTGCATTTATGCCCCTCTTAACTACATATTTACAAATTGATCCCTATTTAGGGTTTGGCCCCATTGGAAGGCCAAACCCTAACCCTAATCTCGTTCCAGAATCGTACAACAACAACAGCAACAATCACGATAACAACGACAACAACAGTTGCAGCAACAACAATTAAATCAGAAAAAAATGGACAAAAGTAATAGAGAAAGAACATTTCAATACAACCAGAGTCATGAGTTTACAGAGAAAAGGATCAACGAAAATTAAAAGAAAAATATAGAGGGAGGAGAAAATAGAACCTTGATTTTTGATTCATACGACTCCAACCATCAAATACAGAAGAAACAAAAGAAAAAGGAAACAGGATCCTAGAGTCTAAACTATTTTGGTATTTTTTATTCTATCTGCCTTACTCCATTCTTCATCTGCAACCTTTTTCTCCTTTCTGAATTTGCTCTCACTCTCGTCCCCTCTAGTCAGAATGCTCTCCTTGCTCTCCTCCTCCTTTTTGCTTCTGCTTTGTGTCTTTTTATAGCCTTCTATTTCCTGAGAATCAAAGAAAATCAACATTAATAAAGAAGAATCAAATCTTAAGGATAAAGATCAATTTTTTTGAATCAGCAAAAGCAAAACACAATCTTCCCTTGTTCTGAGGCGTGAACCAAGGAAGTCTTGTGATATCTTGCATGCTCCTGGCCAATATTCTAAGATTGGGGAAGAGATTTGGGTTTTCATGAATAGATTCGTTATATTTTTACGGATCCGAAAAATTTGAGATCGAGGCCGCAAAAAAAAGGGGGAAAGGTCACGGCTAGGGTTCTTAATGGTTAAGGTTTGGTGAGTGAGGCCGATGTGGGCTTATTGGCCGCGGCTGAAGGAAGTTAGGGTTAGAGAAAGGGAGAGAAGAGAGAACGTGGTAGAGGAATCTGTGTGTGTGGTGCTGCGGCTTGAAAGCTAGGGTTTGTTTTGGGGTGAAGGAAGGAAGAAGAGAAGAGATAGGGAAAGGGGAAGATGGCCGAGATAGGGGGAGAAAAATGAGGAGATGGAGGCAGAAATGGAGGAAAGGATCGTGGGAGAGAAAGAGAGAATGGAAGGGAGAAGGGGTTGGTCGCGGCTAGGGTTTTGGGAAGGGAAGTGGACGAAGAAGATGAGAGAATCGTGGGAGAGAGGGCGTGAATGGTGGATGAGAAAGAGGAGGGTGAGAGAAGGGGAGAAGAAGAGGGAATGAAGGAGAGGGAGCGGCGCTGCGTCGAGGAAATGAGGATGAGGAGAAAATGAGATTTTAGGGTTTTTAGTTTTAGGTTAAAAATGGGTTGGGCTGCGTGAGAGTGTGTTTGGTGGGCTAGGGGTGTGTGAATGGATGAAGCAAGCAGCAAGGGAGAGGTGCGTAGGGGGCGCATCAGAGAAGCGAAGGGGGAGCAGGAAGTAAAAACAAAAAAGGGAGGTGTGTGCTGCTAGGCTGGGCTGCTATTAGCACCTCTCTGATTTATAACATGCACCCCTTTCTTCAAAAATAAAATATTTTCTTTCTCTTTCTCTTTCTCTTTTCTTTTCTTTCCTTTCTTCTCTTTTTTAATCTCTTTTATTCTTTATTATAAAACCAAAAATATTATTTTATTTATTATTACCACTACTACTAATTTAAAAAAAAAATTAAAATAAATAATAAAATAAAATAAATAAAGGTCGGACAAAATTAGGGTACTACACCAGGGAATAATTTCAACCTTGAATTGAATAGCAGCACCTGAGATTAGGGGTGGCAAAGTGGGTCTGGCCCGTTGGGCCGGCCCACCAACCCGCCAAAATGGGGCGGGTTGGGTTGGGGTTTTGAACCCGCCAACCCACATAACCCGCCCCGCTTGGACCATCAACCCAGGGCGGCGGGCGGGGCGACCCTGCCGTTTTTTTTTTATCTATTACAATTTACAAGGCCCATATAACTCCACTGGAAAAAAAAAAGGCCCATATAACTCGACACCCACGTAACAGTGTAACACGTTCCTCTGCACACTCAATTTTTATCAGAAAACGAGTTTCTCTCCCTCGCTCTATCCTCTCTCCCTCTCATACGCCGTCGCCACTCCTCGCCACTGCGCTGAACGCCGGCGCCGGCCGCAGCGAAGTCAGGTCACGCCGCGCGTTTGCTCTGCCTCCTGCTACTTCTCTGTCTCCTCTGCAGCTGCTCCTTCTCTGTCTCACGGCTCGTTCTCTGTCTCCTCTGCAACTGCGCGCGCGGCCTTCTCCATCTCTGACCACCACGCCACGTGGTTGCCGATTTCCTGTTTTTGGTGAGTCTGTGATGCCTCTATTAATGTTTCCCCCTTGTCCGCCCTTCATATTTTCCCTAATTTTGAAACCGTAATTCCCCAATTTGTTCGTTACCACCCACGATTCCCTAATGCCTGAGATTCGAGACTGTTGCGGACCTTGCGGTGTTGCCTGATGCCTCTTCTTGGCCTTCACAGCTTCTTTTCCATCCACAGCTTCTGTTGCCTAATCCCTAATGGCTAATGCCTCTTCTTGGCCTTGTCCTACGACGGCTACGGCTTGTTCTTGGCCTAATCTCTAATCCCTAATTGACTAATGCTTCTTCTACTACTTCTGTTCTAATAATTTTATTTGTTTTTCTTTTCAAGGATACCTCCTCTGAGGATACCAGTTCACATTGTTTCGGCTTAATCACAAGTAAGTGAACTGCTGTGATGCACATTTGCAGCTTGCATGATTCTATCTTTCTAAGTGAACTGCTGTTTTTTGCATGAGGTGTCCACTCCCTAGAGAAGGGTGGTGGGTTAATTAATATGAGTCTTCTGATATTTACTGAATTGATGTTAATGTAGATTGAAGTAGTGATTGAGATTGTTATGTTTAACTGACTTACTAAATGAAATAGTTTTTCTAATTACATTTGGTTGTTGTGTTTTATGATTTAGTTTTGGAATGGATACAATTGATGAGAATTTGGTATTTGATGAGGATCTAGTGTTTGATTCAGCAATTGAACAAGACTCACAAGAGTGTCAATCCATTGAACCTAGTGAGAAAAGGGTTAAAAGAGCAACATCTGAAGTATGGAAATTTTTCACTAAGTTAGAGGGAAAAAAGGATAGAGTAAAGTGCAATGCCTGTAATGTTGAGTTTGCGGGTGGTGGTAAAAAACATGGGACCTCGACTTTAAAACGTCACGTTAAGAAGTGTACGGAAATTAAATTTGAAGATGTGGGTCAAATGATGTTAGATATGCAAGGAAAATTGAAGTCTTTGAAGATAGAGCAAATGGTATCTCGTGAAAAGTGTGCTAAATTGATCATTAGGCGTGATTTACCCTTCAAATTTTGTGAGTTCGAGGAGCTTACGGATTGGCTACAGTACTTGAATCCTGAATACATTCCTATCACTAGAAACACTGCTAAGGCTGATGTCTTGAAAGTATTCATGAGGGAAAAGACAAAGCTTAAAGAAGAAATGGCTAACATTCCTAGTAGGATGTCTTTAACTTCCGATTTATGGACATCTTGTAATACTGAGGGTTACATAAGCTTGACTGCTCATTTTGTCGATAAGAATTGGAAGTTAAATAGCAAAATCCTTAACTTTCGTCACATGCATCCCCCTCACAGTGGTTTTGAGTTGTCTAACAAAGCAATTGAATTTTTACATGATTGGGGAATAGAGAAGAAAATTTTTAGTATCACTTTGGATAATGCTTCTGCCAATGATGTCATGCAACAAACTATGAGGAGTCGATTTAAATTGCAAAATTGGTTGTTGTGTGATGGAGAATTCTTTCATGTGCGTTGTTGTGCACATATTTTGAATCTAATTGTGCAAGAAGGATTGAAAATAGCTACTGATGCTTTGCATAAAATTAGAGATAGCATCAAATATGTGAGGGGTTCAGAGAGTAGAATGATAAAATTTAAGCAATGCATTGAAAAAGTTGGCAACATTGATGCATCAAGTGGGTTAGTTGTAGATGTTCCCACAAGATGGAATTCAACTTATTTGATGCTTAAAAGTGCTCTTAAATATCAGCGTGTATTTGAAAACCTACATTGCTATGATGCAAATTATATATGTAATCCTTCAAAGGAAGAGTGGAGTAGAGCACAAAAAATGAGTAGGTTCTTGTTGCCATTTTATGAAATTACCACCTTGATGTCTGGCACAAGCTATCCTACTTCCAACCTCTACTTTTTGCAAGTTTGGAAAATTCAGTGTCTTTTAATTGATAGCAAAAAAGATGAAGATGAAGTTATAAAAAGCATGGCTGAAAATATGTTGTTGAAGTTTGAGAAGTATTGGGATGAGTATAGTGTTGTTCTTGCCTTTGGTACAGTGTTAGACCCACGAATGAAGTTGGATTCATTGGGTTTTTGTTATGAAAAAATTGATCCATACACTTGGGAGTTGAAGGTGGAACAAATAAAAGAAAAGTTGTACAAGCTTTTCTCACAATATTCTACCAAAAGTGCTACTTCCAATGCTTCAAATACTATCCATGCCTCATCTAGCAAGTCAAGTGAACCAAGCCTATTTGATGTAAGTTGCTTCCAATGCTTCAAATACTATCCATGCTTCAATATTATGTGTATTTATAAGTTGCTTTCTTTATCATGCTCATCTAATCTTTTGTTATCATCATTTTAGGAATTAAAAGTGCGTAGGCATCTAGTTGCTAGTAAAACTGGAAAGAGTCAACTTGATATTTATTTGGACGAGTCGGTTTTGGATCTCGATTTTACGGATCAAATGGATGTATTACAATGGTGGAAGAATAATAGACATCGATTTCCAGAGCTTTCAATAATGGCTAGAGACTTGTTAAGCATTCCTATTACCACAGTTGCGTCTGAATCTTCATTTAGTATTGGTTCTCGAGTGCTTAACAAGTATAGAAATCGTCTTTTGTCTGAAAATGTGGAAGCATTGCTTTGTTCTCGCAATTGGATGCATGCCTTTAATGATGGTAATTTATTTAATGCGAACGTGATATTTACTATTTATTTACATTATTTTGATAACCATTGAATTGATCACATTATTTTATAATGTAGATGGAAATGATGATGACAATGATGATACAAATGGGGATCCGACTTTTTCCAAGAGTGCATCTAATGTTCTTGATGTGGAAGATGATGCCTGATGATCTTTCTTAGTAATCTAATAGTTTAATGAATTGTTGACGAATTTCATGATGTTATTTTGGAAGTTGGGACTTGTAATATTGGATGTGTATGAATTGTGCATTGAATGTGTGTTTTGTGTATTTGAGACTTTTGGTTGGACTTAGTGATATCTACATTATAATCAGGTGTTTGATATTTTGAGATGTCGAAAATACACGAGACTGTCAACGTGTCAGTAAAAATATGAAACATAGTTATTTGGAAAACTATTCTGATGAGTATTTTTTTAGATAGCTATGGTGTCTGGATTTGATTTAAAAAAATATTTAGAATATAGAGTACATATGCTATTCAAATAAAAAATAGCTCAACAAATTAAATCACTCTAAAAAAATGGTACAAAAAATTATTAGATCGAGAATTATATGTTGAGTATTGGGCTTGCAATCAAAAGGGCAAAGCGATTTTTGCATATTGAATTTTTATACCCAACAATAAAAATGCCAAAATGTTTTTTGTTGGGTGGGCGTCTGGCCTGGCCACCAGCCCGCCATTAGGCGGGGTGGGCCAAAAAGTTGAACCCGCCACCCATGGCGGGCCAGCCCGCCCCGCCCCGCTTTTTGGCGGGCTAAAGTGGGTTGGGGCGGGTTGGCCCGCTTTGCTTTCCCTACCTGAGATCCTTCTGTCAATCGATGGGTTGAATCTTTTTGTCATGCCAAGCCTTAGTTTTGGCTTTGTACATCTCAGCATTCTCATAAGCAAAGAGCCTATGTTCTTCCAATTCATGGAATTGCAGCAGCCTTGCTGCACCAGCACTTTGTAGATCAAAATTCAGCTTCTTTGTTGCCCAAAAAGCTTTGTGCTGCAACTCAACAGGCAAGTGGCAAGCCTTTCCAAACACCAATCTATAAGGAGAGGTTCCCAATGGTGTTTTATATGCTGTTCTATAGGCCCACAGGGCATCATCAATATGTAAGGACTAATCCTTCCTTGAAGGGTTGACAACCTTCTCAAGAATTCTTTTAATCTCCCTGTTGGAGAGCTCAGCTTGTCCACTTGGTTGTGGATGATATGCAGTGGCTATTTTGTGCTTTACCCCATACTTCAACATAAGTTTTTCAATCAATTTGTTACAGAAATGAGTACCTTCATCACTGATAATTGCTCTAGGTGCACCAAATCTAGTGAAAATGTTCTTCTGCAGAAATTTGCTTACTGCTTTGGCATCATTGGTAGGTAGTGCCACTGCTTCAATCTATTTGGACACATAGTCCGCAGCAACTAAAATATATAGATTACCAAAGGAAGGGGGAAAAGGACCCATGAAATCCATATCCCATACATCAAAGAGCTCAATTTCAATGATGCTATTGAGAAACATCTCTTGTTTGCTGGAAATATTCCCTACCCTTTGGCATCTATCACAGTGTTTAACAAAATCATGAGAATCTTTAAAAAGAGAGGGCCAGAAATAACTAGATTGTAGAACTGTGGCAGCAATTTTGGCTCCTCCAAAATGTCCCCCCCGTGGTGAAGAATGACAACTTTGTAAAATGCTCTCCACTTCTTCTTCTGCCACACACCTTCTAAATAACTGATCAACACCTTTCTTGTACAGAAAAGGTTCATCCCAGTAGTATTGTTTCACTTGCTGGAAGAACCTTCTCTTTTGTTAAGAATCCAGCTCAATTGGGACAATTCTGCAGACCAGGAAATTCAATATATCAGCATACCAAGGTGCTGTGGTGGCATCTTCTTTGGCACCTGTTACTGCCAGCAATTGTTCATCAGGAAAATTCTCCTTAATTTCACCCCCTGTTGCTCAATACTGTCATTTGCAATTCTGGACAGGTGGTCAGCCACTTGATTCTCTACTCCTTTCTTATCTCTGATTTCTAGATCGAATTCCTGCAGCAACATGACCCATCTTATCAGTCTTGGTTTTGCATCCTTCTTGGCAATCAAGTACTTGATTGCTGAGTGATCAGTGTAGACAACCACTTTAGTACCAACCATATAGGCTCTGAACTTATCAAATGCAAAAACCACTGCAAGCAACTCTTTTTCAGTGGTGGTGTATGGGCATCCCCTAAGGTCTTGCTTGCATAGTAAATTGAGTGAAACACCTTATTATGCCTTTGACCAAGAACAGCACCTATGGCAAAATCACTTGCATCACACATTAATTCAAATGGCATGTCCCAATTGGGAGTAACAATGACAGGTGCTATGATCAGGGCTGATTTCAGTGTCTTAAATGCTGTCAAACAGTGCTCATCAAAATCAAAGGCAGTCTCATGTTGTAAGAGTTGACAAATAGGCTTTGAGATTTTTGAAAAGTCCTTGATGAACCATCTATAGAACCCAACATGCCCTAAAAAAACTTCTTACCCCTTCACAGTAGTTGGTGGAGGTAATTTCTCAATGACTTCAATTTTTGCCTTATCCACCTCAATGCCTTTCTTAGAGATTTTGTGACCTAAAATAATGCCCTCTTGCACCATGAAGTGGCACTTTTCCTAGTTCAGTACCAAATTAGTCTCCTCACATCTAGATAGAACTTGTTCCAGATTATCCAGGCAAGTTTGAAATGTTTCCCCAAAAACAAAAAAATCATCCATGAAAATTTCCATGGATTTCTCAATGAAGTCTGAGAATATTGCTATCATGCACTTTTGGAAAGTTTTTGGTGCATTGCACAACCCAAATGGCATCCTTCTAAAGGCAAATGTACCATAAGGACATGTGAAAGTGGTCTTGTCTTGATCCTCAGGTGCTATAGCAATTTGATTGTAGCCTGAATATCCATCAAGGAAACAGTAAAATTCCTTCCCAGCCAATCTATCAATCATCTGGTCAATGAAAGGTAATAGAAAATGATCTTTCCTTGTTGCCTTGTTGAGCTTCCTGTAGTCCATACAAATTCTCCACCCAGTCACAATTCTGGTGGGGATTAATTCATTCTTATCATTGGCTATGACAGTCACTCCCCCTTCTTTGGAACACATTGAACAGGGCTGGCCAATGAACTATCAGAAATTGGGTACACAACTCCTGCATCCAGCCATTTTATTATCTCTTTCTTCACCACTTCCTTCATGATAGGATTGAGCCTTCTTTGGCCCTCAATGCTACTCTTAACACATTTTCTTCAAGAAAGATCCTATTCATACACAAAGTAGGACTCAACCCTTTTATATCTGCCATCTGCCATGCTATGGCCTTCTTATGCCTCTTCAAAGCACTCACCAGTTCTTGTTCCTGCACAGAATTTAGTTTCGTAGAAATAATCACAGGCAAGGTGTTTTCATCACCTAAGTACACATATTTCAAATGTGCAGGCAAGGGTTTTAGCTCCAATGCTGGAGGTTTCTGAATTGAAGGCAGATTAGACTTTTTACAACCCTCATTAAGCACCAGTGACTCATACTTCTTGTGCCAAAGCTGGTTGACAGGATCTGTCTTCTGCAGGATCTGTCTTCTGCATAATCCCCTCAGTTTTCAGTTCTTCCTCATCAATTCCCTTGGAAAACTCTTTACCAAGGACATCATGATCTCTCAAGATCTGTTTCTGCACGAAAGAATCAATTGTTCTCACAAAAAAACACTCACCTGTCCCTTCATCAGGAAATTTCAAAGCATTCAACACATTGAACTTAATTTCTTGATCATTCACCCTTATGGTCATCTCTCCTTTTTGCACATCAATCACAGTTTTCCCTGTTGCAAGGAAGGGTCTGCCCAATATAATAGGCACTTCAGAATCAGCCTCAAAGTCTAGGATCACAAAGTCCACAGGAAACACAAATTTGTCCACTTTGATGAGAACATCTTCAATCTTCCCCTCAGGGTATGCTATTGATCAATCTGCCAACTGAAGTGTCAAAGAGGTTGGCCTAGCTTTCCCAATACCCAATTTCTCAAAAATGGACTTGGGCATCAAATTGATGCTTGTTCCCAAGTCACATAATGCTCTCCCACATTAGATGTCTCCAATTGTGCAGGGTATGGTGAAACTACCAGGGTCCTTCAGTTTCTGAGGTATTTTGCTCTGCATAAACATACTGCACTCCTGTGTCATAGCCACTGTTTCGAATTCTCCTAGTCTCCTCTTCTTTGTCAGCACATCTTTCATGAAATTGGTGTAGTTTGGCATCTGTTGAAGTGCTTCCACAAGTGGAATATTGATATGGAGTTGTTTGAGGATCTCTATAAATTTGCCAAACTGCTTATCTTGATGAGTCTTCTTCAACCTCTGGGGAAATGGAGGTGGAGGCATCTCCTGAACCGGCTTAGATTGCAGTGTTGCTGGTGCAGGGCTTGTGACTGGTGCTGAACTAGGTGCTAGGATAGCACCTACCTCTGATTCTACAGAATTTCCAGCAATAGGTGTGTCACTGGCTTGAGCATTTTTAGGGGCATTTTTGCTTGGGTTGCCCTTCTGGTGAATTGAGGGTCCCTCTATTTCCTTACCACTCCTTAGGAAAATGGCTTTCATTTCTTCTTTCCCATGGGATTTGGGAGGTTCAGTGGTGGCAGGGAGTGATCCACTTGGCCTTGAACTTATAGCCGCAGCTAATTGTCCAAGTTAGTTTTCCAGGTTTTTAATGGTAGCATCTTGGTTGGTACTAGGAATCAAAAACCATTGTATTTAACCCATAGTTACATGGCTCGATTCCTAGGGAAGGCAAAAACACCATTAATTTGGATTAAATCCAAAGGGGGGGTGGTGAAGTCCTGTGAGTGAACTAGACACTGTGGCATACATTGCAGAGGGGTCTGTGGACCCGGTATGCGTTGCAGAGATAATGGGTCGAGCACACTGTGATACGGCCCAAAAATGGGTGGCGGCCCAAGGTGTTACACTCTTGGTCTGAGCTCACTGCTTAATTCTGCTCTCATTTCATTGCTTCTCGCGTTCAACCCAAGTCGGTTGCGAGACTACATCGAACGCTTCAACAAAGAAGCGTGTTCGTCAAGCAAGCCTCCGATGAGATGAAACTGTACCTGCTTGAACTGGATTTGCTCGAAGATAGCCTCTTCAGCATTAATGTTGGGGTTGATAAGCCCGACAGCCTGAACGACTTCCTCCGACGTGCGGAGAATTACATAAACTTCGAAGAGAAACAAATGGCTTCATGATCAAAAAAGAGGACCTCCTAGGAAAAAAGTTCTGGGTACAAGGAAGATCGGCCACGCTGAGATAAGGACCTCAAAGGTCCCCCTAGGAGGTACGAAGAGTACACCCCGCTGAACACCTCTTGATCTCGCATCTTGCATGAGTGTGCCAGCGCGGAATTTAAAGACGCTGGAGTTCGGTTCCCCAAACCTTTGAAGGAACGTCCCGGAACCGATAAATCAAAGTATTGTCGATTTCATAAAAGCGCAGGTCACAATACCGACGAGTGCGTTCAGCTGAAGGACGTCATCGAATCCCTCATCCAAAAGGGAAAATTACAGAAATACACGAAGACGAGGACCGGCGAAGGACGAAACCGATCTTGATCCCCTCGACCTAAGCACGACAATAACTCCACCCTGACCCTGACGGAAAGCCACCCTCATCATGTCGACAAAGAAGAGGCTAGGCCTCTACCTGTGGCTATGGTAATTTCCGGAGGCTTGACAGGACGGGGTGAACCTTCCATCAATTCTGCCAAACGAAAGATGCGAGAGGCGATATCCATAACAACTATCTATCCATTTGTCAATCGACCAAGCTCAAGTCGGCCACCTTTGGCCTTTTACGATGAAGACCTACTGAATGGTCACCCAAACGACCAAATTCCCTTGCTGATTTGCGCCTATATAGCAAATTTTGACGTAAGGAGAATATTGGTTTGTCAAGGGAGTTCTATTGATGTCATGTTTGTCGACCTTTTCAAGACTCTAAAGTTGGCCGAAAAAGACATGATTCCTTATCACGGATCCGATCTCCAGGGGTTCAACGGTTCCACAACCAAACCCCTGGGCTACAT
Source organism: Calophaca sinica (assembly GCA_037113605.1). NCBI lineage: Eukaryota > Viridiplantae > Streptophyta > Magnoliopsida > Fabales > Fabaceae > Calophaca > Calophaca sinica. The sequence continues at coordinate 77,819,356 of CM073734.1, forward strand.
CGAGCTAATGGTCACGTTCGGCGACAAGCCCGAAACTAGAACCATCAAAGTCCAATTCATTGTTCTTCCATGTCCATCACCATACAACTGCATCTTAGGACGACCTACCCTGGGAGAGTTGGGAGCAGTCGCTTCTACTGTCCACCTCAAAATGAGATTCCACTCATCCGAGGGCAAGGTAATCACGATCCACAGCGATCTTGAGGCAGCCAGACGCTGGTACCTGATGTCGACCAAAGGGCAAAAAGGTAAATCAGCCCTACCAAAAAAGAATATCGGATCACCCGATGTCAACCTCGCGGACTTCGATGCAAGAATCGAACTCGAGGACGAAGTCAAAGAAGAGGCAGACTTCGTCGCAAAAGATCTTCAAAAGAAAATATGCCGACCCATTTCCTATGGGGAATTTTTGAAGGTCCAACTAGGAGATGACCCGAAGAAGACTGTCCAGATCGGCATCGACCTTCCACCCGAAGTGAAAGATGAATTGATCAAATGCTCCATAGCAAATGTCGACCTCTTCGCATGGACCGCAGCTGACATGCCAGGGATTTCCCCCGACATAACATGCCATCATTTGGCCTTGGATCCCTTTGCGAAGTGGGTCGCACAGAGAAGGAGGAAGCAATCCCCTGAGAAGGCCGAAGCGGCTAGGAAAGCTATTGGTGATTTAGTTAAGGCTAACTTTGTAAGGGAGGTCAAGTACACAACTTGGCTCTCAAATGTAGTCATTGTTAAGAAATCTAATGGAAAATAGAGAATGTGTGTTGACTATACCGATCTTAATAAGGCTTGTCCTAAAGATGCCTATCCCCTTCCCAACATCGACAAACTCGTGGATAACTCCTCGGGTTTTCGATTACTATCCTTTATGGATGCGTACTTTGGATACAACTAGATACCGATGAATCCTGTCGACCAGGAAAAGACCGAGTTTATGACTAACAACGGTAATTACTGCTACAAAGTAATGTTGTTCGGTCTCAAAAACACCGGGGCAACTTACCAACGCATGATGAACAAGGTCTTTAAGCACCAGATAGGAAACGTGCTCGAAGTATACATGGACGACATGATCGTCAAATCAGCCGAAGAGCCAAATCACGTGGCCGACCTTTCGAACGTCTTCGAATAGGCGCGCCGACACAACATGAGGCTTAACCCTGAGAAATGCACGTTCGGTGTCAAAACGGGTAAATTCCTGGGCTTTTGTTTAACAGAGCGTGGATCAAGGCCAATCCCAAAAAATGACGTACCATCACCGAAATGCGACAGCCAAAGTCGAAGAAAGATGTCCAACAGCTGACAGGGATGATAGCCGCCCTAACCAGATTCATTTCCAAGTCCGCCCAAAGAGCACTTCCTTTCTTCAAATTACTAAAGAAAGGAGTACAGTTTGAATGGACTTCGGAATGTGAAGAAGCCTTCACAAAGCTGAAAGAAACATTGTTAACTCCGCCAGCTTTGACAAGACCCTGTGTTGGGGAGACCCTATACCTATACTTAGCGGTCACCGAAGAGGCCCTCAGTGCCGTTCTAATTAGAGAGACAACAGAAGGGCAAAAGCCGATTTACTTCATAAGTAAAACGCTCCAAGGTCCTGAACTCCGATATCAGAAAATCGAAAAAGTCGCTCTAGCGCTGGTTATCATGGCAAGACGACTACGACAATACGTCTTGTCACACCACATAGCAGTTCGAACCGACCAACCAATCAAACAAGTCCTCCACCGGCCCGACCTGACAGGACGGATGATTAAGTGGTCCATAGAACTCTCAGAATTCAGCATTTCCTTCGAACCTCGACAGGTAGTCAAAGCTCAAAGCCTAGCCAACTTCATAGCGGAGATGACCTCGATGTCCGAAGACTCGAGCAACAGATGGACCATCCACGTCGATGGATCTTCGAATTCGACGGGGAGGGGAGTGGAGCTGGCCTGATCATGGAAAATGCTGAGGGCTTGACAATCGAATTCTCTCTAAGCTTTTCTTTCCCCACATCGAATAATCAGGCCGAATACAAGGCATGCATCGCCGGGTTGACATTTGCTCGCGATCTAGAAGCCTCCGAAGTCAGTCTTCGCACTGATTCCCAACTGGTAGCATCCCAAGTCAATGGGGAATATCAAGCAAAAGGCCCCCCGCTATAGAAGTACCTAGCCGTAGTCAAGGAACTAATGAAATGCTTCCAGATATAGAGATCATACACGTTCCTCGAGAGCCGACATACTATCTAAACTGGCAAGCACGAAGACAACAGGAAGCAACAGATCGATCATTCAAGAGACCCTTTCCCATCCAAGTATCATGACCACAATGGGGATTTCGAACGCCCCAAAAAGGATCAACCAAAACTTCGAGCGTATCCTCATTACCCCTTCAGTATACACCATCACTGACTTCGGTAACTCATGGATGACGCCGATCCTCAAATACATTTGCCAAGGCGAACTTCCTCTCGATGACAAGGTAGCATCAAAATTTTGCCGGAGAACGTGCTCGTACTCCGTCATCGAAGATCGCCTATATCGAAGAGGTTTTTCAGCACCTATTCTGAAGTGCCTTAACGCAGCCGAGGCCCAATATGTACATGCCGAAATCCATGAGGGCGTCTGTGGGCAGCACCTTGACGGGCGATCTTTGGCCAAGAAAACACTACGAGTCGGTTACTACTGGCCGACCATGGATGCAGATGCCATCACCTATGTGAAAAAGTACGAGAAATGCCAAAAGCACGTCGATGTACATAGCGACCCTCCTTGTGAGATCACTGCTCTATCTTCCCCCTGGCCCTTCGCCTGATGGGGAATCGATCTCCTCGGACCGATTCCTTTGGCCCCGGGCCAAATCAAATACTTGGTCGTGGCAGTGGACTACTTCACAAAATGGATCAAAGCCGAACCAATGGGAAGATCACGACCAAGAACATGATCAATTTCTTCAAAAAGCAAATCCTCACGAGGTTCAGCATTCCTGTTGCGGCTCAGGCAAGTGCACCTGATCGTAACTCGTAATAAAAGTGGAGTATAATTAGGACTCCAAATGTCGAACCCACAGAGAATGAGCGAGTACCAGGGAATTACTGTGATTCTATTCTATTAGGCAAGCAAAGATTATGATTAAGAAAGTACTGAAAGTAATTGGAATTAAAGCAATAAACAGATTAAATGCTAGAATAGTTTAACTATGTTATGGGGGACCTAGGGATAACCGGGCTCACCAATACTCTACCCTTGAGTTTATTAATCAATTGATATGAGTTATCTATCATGTAAGAGCACTAACCACCCACTCTAAATTACTAGAGGTTGTCTTTGCGTACAATAGCCTTCATCCCAACTAATTACCCTGTTTGGTCCAAGAAATAACTAAGGGAAAGAGCATTAAGTTCGGGTGGGTTTGCTAACTTAATAACTGGTTAGAAATAAGCCCTAACCTATCCGGCGTATAGCACGAGTTCTTTTATCCTATTGTTCTGTTAACTAATCATGATCCTATTACCACAATTAAGCCAACTAAATAAAGGGTGATCAGGCCTTATTGGAATAAACACAATAGGTATAAAATACTCAAACAATCAATAGAAACTCATATAATTAAAGAACAAAACATCAAGAGTATTGTAAAGGATCCCTCATCACCCCTAGAGATGGGTTTAGCTACTCATTACTAATGATAATAACATAAACAAATATATTAATTCAGAACAATCCATAACAAGAGAATAAATTCTAAACTGGGACACCCTTTCGGTATGACGACGGTCCTTAAGCACGTTCTTCGCGTCCTCACAAGCTCTGGTAGCAATTCGAGATGGCACCAAGCTTCAAGGAGACATGAATTCTTTGGAATGGGGAAGGGTTTGCTATCAGATCTCAATTGGGGGCTCTTGACTCAGAAATTCGTCAAAAAGTCTTTGTAACATGTTAAGAGCCCCTATTTATAGACTAAGCTGCGAATTAGGTTTTCTGGCTTCAAATCTGCACTGATCAGGGACAGGGTACGGCCGTACAGAGTATATACACGGTCGTACCGAGCTTCGTAGATGACGTTGACATGTACCCGTTCGTGCTGTTGCCCTGACATCACTTGTGTACGACCGTACTGCCTTTGGCACGACCGTACTTGACTATTTTATCGGCGTCAGGTGGTACAGACTGAGGGGGTACGCCCTTACTGGGATTCTGCTCTAGGTACGGTCATACCGTTGGTAGGTCAGGCCGTACTGCTTGTCCAGTAGTGCTAAAATTCTCCAAAACTAGCCAGTTTTTGGTCATTTTTTGCATCTTTTGCTCCAAGTAGTGTTTTCATGATATTTCTACATAATAAGACATAAATGAGTACCTTTGTGTATTAATCAATGCAAAATGGTGTAATTAGATACTAAAAACGGCCTATAAATATAGACAAATTGGTGTGTTAACACATCCCAACTTGAAAAGTGGTGCTTGAAGTATATTGAGAACCATTCTTTCGCTATTCCTCCTAAAGAAAGAGGAAATAATTTGAGCTTTATTCTTTCAGCTTTGGCTCCTGTAAGATTGTTAGATTTTTTCAAGCCATAAAAGTTTAATAAATGACAAGAAGGTTCATCAATATCAAGTCCTTTAAATTTAGGAATACATAGTGCATCCAAAATCAAAGAGGGGGATATGTCTTTATCCTGCTCTAAAGAGTCACTATCTTGTTCTGCAATTTGCACTTTTTTACCTTTTTCAACTTTTATATCCTGCAAGAAACAACAAGATGCACTAGAGGGAGAAATTTTGTTAGAATTATATATATTAAATACTTCTTCCTCATCCTCAATTCTTAGAGTCATGGTTCCTTTCTTCACTTGGATGGTAGCATCTCCTATTGCCAAGAATGGCCTTCCTAAAATAATAGGAACGTCTTTGTCTTCCTCCATATCCAAAACTACAAAATCCACAGGGAAAATAAATTTTCCTACCTTAACTAACATGTCTTCTATTATTCCTCTTGGGTAAACAAGAGTTCTATCAGCTAACTGCAGAGACATGTAAGTAGGTTGTGGTTCCTGCAAATTCAGTTTCTTCCAAACAGACAAAGGCATTAAATTTATACTTGATCCTAAATCACATAGTGCCTTAAATGTATTATTACCAATTGAACAAGAAACAACAAAAGTTCCCGGATCTTTAAGCTTAGGTGGTAATTTCTTAAAAAGAATCGCAGAGCAATCCTCATTCAACCTAACAGTCTCAGCTTCTATCCTATTTTTGTTAGAAATTATTTCTTTAAAAAATTTAACATATTTAGGGACTTTAGAGACAATTTTAGTCAAAGGGATATTAACAGGCAATTTTCTAAGTTTTCTAGTAACCTCTTATCTTGCCTATCTTTACAAGAATTTTTAGAACCTTTGGAAGAGTTACTTACTTGCTGAGACTCGGGTTGAGTCTTTTCCTCTTTTGGTTCATCTTTTTCCATGAAGATTGCATTGCATTTTGCATTGGGATTTAGCTCCACTTGACTTGGGAGTACTCCTTTTTCTCTTTGAGTCACTGCTTTCAACACAAGTGCAATTTGTTCACTCAATGTTTTCTGGCCTGCTGCTTGCTCAGTGACTATTTTCTCCAAGTTGCTACACCTCTCATTCATCTGTCCCATAACATGGCTAATATCATTCTCTCCGGGACTTTTATCATTCTGGCCACGATTTTGCATATGTGGGGGCTTATAAGTATTCTGATTTTGGCCCTGGGATCTCTGTTGATCTTTCCATGAAAAGTTTGGGTGATTCCTCCAACCGGGGTTGTAGGTGCTTGAGTATGGGTCATTTTGCTTATGCCCAATAAAATTCACCTCCTCAGTGCAGTCCTTTGAATCATGAGTTGTAACTCCACAGAAATTGCAAGATGCCTTAACTGTCTTATTTTCTATAGCCTTTAATCTTTCTTCAGTCTTCTCCATAAAACCGGCTAAAACTCCCATACACGGATGTCCGTGTCTTTGCATATATTTTAACCTAGCCTCTTGCATCCCCAATTTTGGGTCAAAATCTTTCTGGCCTATAGCATTGATTTCTTCTATTTGTCCTTCAATTGCTATACAACCCCAATCACTTTTAGGATTAGACTGGGTTTGCACTGCCATCAAAGTCTCTAACTTCTTAGTCATTGCCTCCAATTTTGCTTATAGAGCTGTGTTGGCTTCAACTTTGTAGATACCTGCTTGCTAGTTCTTCTTTCTGGACTGCCTATCATTAGCTGACCACTGAGCATTGTTCTGAGCCATTTCAGTTATAATATCAAAAGCCTCTGTGGGTGTTTTCTTTCCGAAAGATCCACCACAAGCAGCGTCAATAGCTCCTCTAGTTTGCATATTGAACCCATTATATAAAATCAGAAGCTGCTGCCACTTAGTGAAACCATGATGAGGACATCTTCTCAATAAATCTTGAAATCTTTCCCATGCCTCATGCATTGATTCTCCTTCATTCTGTGTGAATCCAGACATATCAGCTCTCATCTTTGCAGATTTTGCGGGAGGAAAGTACTTGTTTAAAAACTTAGTTTTTAGGTCCTCCCAAGTAATAATAGAGTTAGGTGGAAATGAATCCAACCATAGCTGTGCTTTCCCTTGCAGTGAGAAAGAGAACAGTCTTAACTTGATTGCCTCCGGTGATACTCCTTCACATTTGACAGTATTAGCAACCTTCTGAAATCTCTTAAGATGGGCATTTGGGTCTTTAGAAGATAAGCCAAAGAATTGCACTACAGATACCATAGATATCAGTGCTGGCTTCAATTCGAAATTGTTGGCCTCAATTACCGGATAGTTAACACTATCTGCCACATCTGTAGTTGGTGTGAAGTACTCGTTCAATGTTAGTTCTTCAGCCATTGCTAACTGTTATCTTCTCAACAATCTGAGTGTTCTTTCAATTTCAGGATCAAAAATCAATTTAGGATGTTGAGACCTTGTCTGCGTCACCAAAGAAAACCAAATTAAAATGTCATAGAATTAAACAAAAATAACAGAAAATTAAATAATTAAATAAAATTATGCCTAATGCAAATAAAATCTAGAATTCGATTAATATCGTAATCATTCCCCGGCAATGGCACCAAAAACTTGTTACGGCTCAGGCAAGTGCACCTGATCGTAACTCGTAATAAAAGTGGAGTATAATTAGGACTCCGAATGTCGAACCCACAGAGAATGAGCGAGTACCAATGAATTACTGTGATTCTATTCTATTAGGCGAGCAAAGATTATGATTAAGAAAGTATTGAAAGTAATTGGAATTAAAGCAGTAAACAGATTAAATGCTAGAATGGTTTAACTATGTTATGGGGGACCTAGGGATAACCGGGTTCACCAATACTCTATCCTTGAGTTTATTAATCAATTGATATGTGTTATCTATCATGTAAGAGCATTAACCACCCACTCTAAATTGCTAGAGGTTGTCCTTGCGTACAATAGCCTTCCTCCCAACTAATTACTCCGTTCGGTCCAGGAAATAACTAAGGGAAAGTGCATTGAGTTTAGGTGGGTTTGCTAACTTAATAACTGGTTAGAAACAAGCCCTAACCTATCAGGCACATAGTGCGAGTTCTTTTATCCTATGGTTCTGTTAACTAATCACGATCCTGTTACCACAATTAAGCCAACTAAATAAAGTGTGATCAGGCCTTATTGGAATAAGCACAATAGGTATAAAATACTCAAACAATCAATAGAAACTCATATAATTAAAGAACAAAACATCAAGAGTATTGTAAAGGATCCCCCATCACCCCTAGTGATCCTCACAAGCTCCGGTAGCGATTCGAGATGGCACCAAGCTTCAAGGAGACATGAATTCTTTGGAATGGGCAAGGGTTTGTTATCAGATCTCAATTGGGGGCTCTTGACTCAGAAATTCGTCAAAAGGTCTTTGTAACATGTTAAGAGCCCCTATTTATAGATTAGGCTGCGAATTAGGTTTTTTGGCTTCAAATCTGCACTGATCAGGGACGGGGTACGGTCGTACGGAGTATATACACGGTCGTACCGAGCTTAGTAGATGACGTTGACCCGCACCCGTTCGTGTTGTTGTCCTGACATCACTTGTGTATGGTCGTACTGCCTTTGGCACGGCCGTATTGGACTATTTTATCGGCGTCAGGTGGTACAGACTGAGGGGGTACGCCCTTACTGGGATTCTACTCTAGGTGCGACAGTACTGTTGGTAGGTCAGGCCGTACCGTTGGTAGGTCAGGTCGTACCGCTTGTCCAGTAGTGTTAAAACTCTCCAAAACTAGCCAGTTTTTGGTCATTTTTCGCATCTTTTGCTCCAAGTGATGTCTTCATGATATTTCTGCACAATAAGACATAAATGAGTACCTTTGTGCATTAATCAGTGCAAAATGGTGTAATTAGATACTAAAAATTCCCTGTAAATATAGACAAATTGGTGTGTTAACAATTCTCGAAGTCGTTATCAACGATAACGGAACACAATTCGCGGACAATGGGTTCCAGAAAACCTTAGCTGACTTCGGGATAAAGTAGAGATTCACTTCGGTCGAGCATCCCCAAACAAACAGGCAAGTCGAAGCGGCAAACAGAGTCATCTTAAGAGGCTTGAAAAAGAGACTCGACGAAGCCAAAGGAAATTGGGCAGAAGAGCTCCCACAAGTACTATGGGCATATCGAACCACGCCCCACTCCTCCACCGGAGAAATGCCATTTTGGCTTACCTACGGATCCGAAGCAGTGATCCCATTCAAAGTCGGAGAACTGAGCTAGAGAACACTCCACCCACTTCGCACTTTATCCAATCACCAACACCTGAGAGAGGGGCTGGACCTCCCCGAAGAAAATCGAGAGCTAGCCTCACTAAACGAAGCTGCTGTGAAGCAAAGAATCGCTGCAAGACACAATCAACGAGTCATGCCTCGTGAGTTCAAAAAAGACGATCTTGTCCTAAGGAGGGCTGATATCGGCCTAAAAAATGCGAGCCAGGGAAAGCTGGCACCGAACTGGGAAGGTCCATATCGGATCTCCTCGAAGACCGATATGATCATAGCGCCTATACCTTAGAAACTTTGCAAGGACAAGCAATTCCTCGAACATGGAATGCTGCCAAACTTAGAAAATATTTTAGCTAAATGTTTATGTAATTCCCTCATGGAAGGGAATCCACCACTTGTAAAAATCCAAGCATATTAAAACAAGACTTCGGTACGTGAATGTTTTATTATCGCAGTTTATTGAGGTTACAATACCATTGTTATTTTGGGCAGATGAGCGAACCCCGGCCACTACGGAGTTCTGCATCATCAAACAAATTATTTGGGAGTCTCAGCCAACATGACTAGCCATCACGTCGGTCTACGGACATTTCTGATCTATCGCACACCCGAAGCTTGATGACAAGTTAATCTTTTGGGGCAGAGGGAAGGTTCCCTTGGCTGGGCTCCCTTCCCGAGGTGACGACAACGCAATAAAAACCACATTGCGAAATAACAAATAAACATATAAATCCACCAAAGCAGGTCGGAAAAATAAATTTCATTAACTTGAGAATACAAAATGCCCTTGGCACAAAGGAGCAACTACAAAAAGACAAGTAAAAAGTCTTCAAAAGAAACAACTGCAAAATACAAGAAGGCAGCCAAGCATCAGCCAAAGTAAGGGAAGGGCAAACAACGAGGACGGCTTCGGTTTCAACATAAACAATATGGTCACCGAAAACCACTCCGAGGTTCGTGACACCCTCAGTCCGAACAGCAACTCCGGGATTCAAAAACACCACTTGTTGAACACCATTCTCAAATTGTTCCGCCCCGATCTCGACCATGGTCTGGTTGCTGGCCGCCTTTGCCTCCAACGACTTCTTCAGCTCCTCATTCTTCTCCTCCAGTGCCTTCCTCAGCTTGGTGACTTCGGAGCGATAGGCCTCCCTTTCCTTGTGGCAGGCATCTCTATCCTTGGCAACCTTCTCTGCCTTGGACTTAAGATCCTCCATCTCCTTCTGAAGACCCACCGCATTTCGCACTTTTGTATGAAGGTCTTGTTTGCTATTTTCCAGATCACGAATCCGATCTTTCTGATCCCGATCTCTCTTCAAGGCCGTCTCAGCCTGACTCTTTGTCTTGCGTAAGAGAACGATCTCCTCCTCTAATTCCTTCACTTTCTCCCCATTCTGGTGCCAGAGAGGCTGACGAGTGCCCCCAGAAGATTGAGCAGAATCCTGACCTTTGTAGGGAAACACTTGTTGCTTCATACCCTTTGCCTTCTTCGGCTGTGAATGGGGGAGGTCGGAAGAAGGAGGCCTCTTATGCATCTCGACATCGACGATCTCTGCGGAAGCACTATCCACTTCAGGCACCGCAGAAGGTTCCGAAGTCACATCATGAACCAAAGGAGCTGGTCCAAAGCCCCATCCTTTAGCGTGCCAGAACTGGAGGGCCCGATGACATCGGCGACAATAGGCAAGGGTCGAACTTGATTCTCCTCATCCGAACCTCCTTCCAGCTTCTTGGCCAGAGTTGCCGTAGCTGCAGCAAACTTTGCAATGTTCGATATGAATTCTATAAAGAGAAATACACATATCAGATAACGACTTGCATAAATCAGAGTTAACAAAAATAAATAAACCCCTACCTAAGATACGTCGAGCGTCCCCCCCAAGTCTGGCACCGTAGTAGAGTTCGGGTGTGAACAAACCGCTTGAGTGATGTTTGCTTCTGGGTCTTGGGATCGGTATAAACAACTGGCTCAAAGCTGCCAACCCAATCCCGGATCCTTCGCATCGGCAGGAAGTGTAGAGGGGTCGTTCAGATCGATTCTTCGCTTCTTTCCCATGACAAACCTATCCAAAGGGACCTCAGGGTAAGAGACGGTATTGTACACTTCTTTGTACCACAGAGCCACTTCATGGGGGTCACAAGAACTCCGAAAATTGTTTTCCAAAACCACCCGGAAGTGCTCTAAGCTTTTGGGAGTAATCTCTACTCCGCGCTTTAAACGCTTCTTCGCTCCTTCCTCACGGGAAGGTAGCGGCACCACCAGGGACACCACCGCAGAGGCACACACAAAAGGGGAGATTTCCGATTGAGACCCCCCATTACCAGAAACCAAAGGAGAAGTTTGAGAAGCCATAGACTTTCAAGCAGAGAAAACTAAATGTTCCCCCTTTTTAAGTTTCTGGTAAGTAAATAAAAAAGTCAGGGAAGAAAGAAATACCTTTTGTATATATGATGGAGGCACGAGCAAGAAGACAAATCCTAAACAGCTGTAATGCCCACACACAGAACTCTATTGCTCAAAATTACAGACAAAGCAAGAAAGTAGTGAGACAGAGGAACGAAGAAGAAGATGAAGAAGCGAAAGCCAAAGTGGCGATAGGACAACCCCTTTAGAATTTATAGATTCAGAGAAAAATGGCAGTAATTAATGCAAAAAGAGTAACGATGACAAAACGCGAGAAACGAAATGACTCCTCAGCGAAACGTCACCAACTCTTTGCCACAACTGTCTTGGGAAACGAGCGCATCTTTTCAAAACCTCAAATTTGAAAATCAACCACCTCGGCTCAAAACCTTTCTCAAATGAGATGTGACAAGTGTGGCCGATGAACGAAGCCTCCACAATTGGACTCGATACTCATCGGCGTGGCCGAAGTAATCACTTTCCACGTCGAAACCAAGATTCAAAAGGCGAAACAATGCTCGACGAACAATGCCCTTCACTAGATAATATCTGAAGTCATCAATAATCGATGACATCGGCTAGAGGGCAACTGATCCGGAGTGGCCAAAAGGCCCACTCCGCAATGGGCCGATCCGACCCAACAGGGGAAACCTACCCCGAAACAATACAGACCCGAACAGGCCCAAGGCCCGCTTCGGTCAACCGACCCGACTCAAGAGTTCCATCCTCAGCACAATAAACCCTAGGGATCCCATCGCCACGATGCGAAACCCTAGAGTACAAAGCATTGCGGCGCTAGCCCTAAAAGCAACCTTGTCACCACGTAACCCTAGAATCAACATCGGCCATCGGATTCATCCAACGACTGATAAACGATCTAGGGTTACCTGAGAACATCCACACGTCAGCAACCTAACCTCACCTATAAAAGGTTCATGACCTAATCAATAAAGGTACGCACTGTTCATTTTCTTACCTGACCTTGTCCCGATACTAACTTAGGTGTCGGAGTGTGTGCAGGTACACCTCGACCGTCGTACTCCGCCGTTCGTGATCCTTCTCCGGTCACCTCCAAGATCCACTTCGGATCACCATCATTCATCAATCATTAATTTTATTTATTTATTTAAAAAAAGCATGTTATTTCCCTCCAAACAACATGGAATGGATATTCTAGAAACACAAATTGCCTATTAGATAGTCGGACATGCATATGGTAAAAGAGGCTAAAAACCTGCCACCGCAGATATTCCATCGGAGAGAGTTTCGCGTTCATCTTCCTGTTGGCTACAAAGAAAGAAAAGGAATCAGAATGAAAAATAATGCAACTAAAAAAACGGTGTATCTGTGTCTTAGTTGGCTATTTCTTCCATAATTTTCAGATTCAACTTGTTTAACAACTTTTAACCTCAATTATCTATGTAGAAACTGTTATGAAATAATATTAGTCAGTGCTTCTTGATAAGATTCTCATTCAAAATATTAAATGAACAAACTAATGAATGGTCAGCACATACGCCTAGAGATTTGTTCAGCTCATACCAAATCAGCAACTGTTGAAAAATCACCTCAATTTTACTTTTTATTATATAATAAGGTGAACCAAATTAAAATTATGTTTCCATCAAACTTTCCAGGGCAAAATCCATCCAGCTAACTAAACAGTAAACAAATTCTACCGGGAAAAAATATAGATAAAGTAAAAAAAAACACCATCATCACATGATTCATGCGCAAACAAGGGGGAAAAAAGGAAGGGGAAAAAAATAAGAATGGAACCTGAAAGAATCGAAAAGGAGTGGTTCACCGGGACACCAAAAACATCTAATAGAACACCTTAGAAACCTACATCAAATCAATAGAAACAAGAGGATTTTACCTAATGAGATTCTTGGAAGTGATTATGGGAGCCTTGATTGCAGCACCGATCAAGCTACTACCGATTATGTAAATTCCCCTACCCGTTTTTCGGAATGGAATTCGAATGTGAGAAGAACGGAAACGGATAATCGGAAACAGAAAAGTGGGAGAAAAAATAAAAGGGCGTTACCAGGCAGTGCCGAGGACGAAGACGCCGATAGCTACGGCGATGCCGATGGCAGAGAAGGTGTAAGGGGAGATATTGACGAGTGCCCTAGCCCAAGAGCTCGAATGCGCCACCATGGTTGCAGAGTCAGACATTGACGAGTGCAAGCTTCATGTCCCCGAACGAGATTTGGGAAATTTAGGGTTCCTTGATTTGGGAATTTAGTGATCGTGAAAGACAAAGTCTCTTAGTGTGAAAAATTTGTTAACTCACCGGTTAGTTATGTACATCCATTTCATAAAACCGGATGCACAACCACTGTCATTTTGAAAACAATAAATAGGCCGGTTGCAGAAACCATAAAAAATATCCGGTTATTTTTTAAATGGTTTTGGATATGGTTGTGGACTTGGCTTGTATTCGGATAATTTGTGCACCCGTAAAAGTAAGTACTTTACCAAGTCAATTAAGTTTTTTAATCCACAACGAAAGTTTCATGCGGTATAATCAAGTAAATGCGTGCACATTGACAAGGATGTACGTAGTTAAGTTGAAGTGGTTTTATTAACTCACAGACAATATATTAGCATAAATTTATAGCAATAAATTGTTGGTGTTGGGACTTTTAGTCCCACATCGGGTAAAATAGTAAAGAGGAGTGAACCTCTTTGTTATAAAAGGAGGCTTGGGCCTTGGTTTTATGTACACCATTCAAAAGCTTGTCTAGCAACTTTTGTCTCTAGATAAATTCCTCTCTTTGTTTTAGAATTTAATAGAATTCTTAGTATGCTCTGTGGTTGCAGCTTGGGCTGAACCTCCACATCAGAAAAAGAATTTATTAGGAATATTTCTTGTAAAAGGAGAGGTGTGAGAAGTAAGTTTTGTTAGTGGGGAAGCTTTGTGGGTGTGCGGGGGTGCAGAGAGAAAATTGTGTAGTTGTAATAATTTTCTACATAGTGGATTTTTCTCTGGTGCTGGTGGTTTTTTCTCCTGGTTTGGGAGTTTTCCACGTTAAATACTTGTGTTGTTATTATTTCTCTATTTTGTTTTTCCAATTTTCCACAAGTACAGTTTCTGGGGAAGAGAATTTGAAGAGTCAAATTCCCAACAAGTGGTATCAAGAGCACAGGTTCTGCCAAAGAGGATGTCCGGAAGCAGAGTTTCAAATGCAGTCAGATTTGATGTAGAGAAATTTGACGGAAAGATCAACTTTGGCTTGTGGCAAATACAAGTCAATGATGTGTTGATTCAGTCAGGTTTACACAAGGCTTTGAAGGGCAGGGTTACTCCTGAAAGTAGCGGAGATGCTGATAAATATGAGGCTAACATTATCTCCGATCTTGATGTCTTTTGAAAGAAGGACATGTATATCCTTATGGCATGGGTCCCAAAGTTGCCATGATAAAGGATATTAAATGTTAGCTGGACCACATTTTGCACACGGGCATTGGTTGACATTGATGCAGGGTGTGTGGTGAAATTTATGTCGATGGCTGATTAACTTCCATGAGAGTCAAATATGGGAGTTGCACCATAGTTTTTTCAGCAAGGTTATATTTCGACATGTGCGAGTTTAAATGCTTGGGATGGCTAGTTCTGAGTGATTATGCTTTTATGGTGGAGCATGATTGCGTTGCAGTGATAGCGAAAGCTATGGGAATCTTCATCAAGGTGGAGCGTTGTGGGACCACAAAGTCACAAGGTGGAGATTGTTGGTGTTGGGACTTTTAGTCCCACATCGGGTAAAATAGTAAAGAGGAGTGCACCTCTTTGTTATAAAAAGGAGGCTTGGGTCTTGGTTTTATCCACACCATTCAAAAGCTTGTCTAGCAACTTTTGTCTCTAGATAAATTCCTCTCTTTGTTTTAGAATTTAATAGAATTCTTAGTATGCTCTGTGGTTGCGGCAAATTTGAACCTCCACATCAGAAAAAGAATTTATTATGAATATTTCTTGTAAAAGGAGAGGTGTGAGAAGTAAGTTTTGTTAGTGGGGAAGCTTTGTGGGTGTCGAGAGGTGCAGAGAAAATTGTGTAGTTGTAATAATTTTCTACATAGTGGATTTTCTCTGCAGTCTTTGGTGGTTTTCTCCTGGTTTGGGAGTTTTCCACGTTAAATACTTGTGTTGTTATTATTTCTCTATTTTGTTTTTCCAATTTTCCACAAGTACAGTTTCTGGGGAAGAGAATTTGAAGAGTCAAATTCCCAACATAAATTAGGCTAATTTTGCATTTTTGTAAACAAAAAACATGGCTGTTTGGAAGAAAGAACCAAAACTGATTAATTATAAAGAAAAAACAGATTAGAGAATTGGAGCAAGTTTGGAATTAATTTGACTTTATCCGCTGTTTCACACTCCAGGCTCTCGATCATGATAGCCAGTTCTCTCTAAATGGCATAGGAAATAATCAGAGTTGCGCCTGCTCTGACGCGTTTTCACAATTATTTGTTGATCATATTCATATCTAACAAGAACTCATTCAGCGCCTCGCCGTTACCTACTCTCTTCATTGACTTTGTTCCAGTCCATGTTGTGCAAAATGCGAACCCATTTAAATGAAATCCACGATACATCAAGTTAAAATATAAAATGGTACAAACAAAAGGTAGGATATATATTTTAATACAACTAGCATAGCACCCATATATACGCACAGGTCAATCCGTCAGGGCTAAAATGAAAAATAATCACTTATAAATAATAAAATATTTCTAAAAATTGTTACATGCAAAAAAGATAAAACTATATCCAGAACATATAATATCTTCTCGTTGGGAGACAAAAGAAAAGTAACCATCTATACTGACGTGTAATGTATTTCCATCAAGAATCAAAATTAAGATGATGAAATTATATCGAGAATATGTAAAAATTTCCTCCTAGGACTTCAAAAAATAATCATTTATCATCTATAAATAAAAAAATTATAAATATTGAATATCAAAAAATATCAAAAAACTAAAGGAAAAAATCGTTAAGACGATACGAACAGTTATATAGACCTATGCGACAACATCTAATGTTTTCCCATTGGGACTTAAACGTAAAAGTAATCATTTATAGATTTTGATATATGATCAAAGGCGATGAAATTATACTAACAACATGTAATGATTCCTGTCGGGACGCAAAAGAAAAGTAATCACTTACATAGATATTTAATGTTTTCTCGTAGAAAACTAAAATGAAGATTTCACCAAAGGTGTTGTCTTGTGGTTTAATAAAGAAAAAAAAAGAAAAAGAGGGGGAAAAACAAAAAAATGAAGAAGAGAGCAAAAAGAGAGAACCAACTAAGTGTTAGTCCAACTGATACTGCGGTTGGGTCTTTTAACGAAAAGCAAAAAAATAAAAAATATAACTATAAGAAAAATAGAAAAATTAAAAAGTAAAAAATTATCGGGACTCAAAAGTAAATAATCATTTATAAATAATAAAATACTTATGAAATTTGATATGTGCTCAGAGACGATAATATTGAAAAAATAAATTTAAAAACCAAAGAAATTAAAAAAACATTAAGTAAAAATGAAAAGAAAATTGTTAAATATCATTTTGGTATCTTAACTTATTTTTTAGATTCAATTTGGCCTTTAACTATTTTTTGGGATGACTTAAAAACTTAAAGGACTTGTTTTGCCCAACTTAAAAACTTATAGGTCATGTTTGGCCCAACTTAAAAACTTAAAGGACCTATTAGGCCCAACTTAATAACTTAAAAGCAAAATAATCATTTAAAATAATAATGATAGATAGGATGAAAGAGGAGAGAGAAGGAATTTAAAAGAGAAGGAGCGAGATTAAAAAAATATACATGTGAGAGAGTGGTATTGTTGGAGGAAAATACCGTGCATACGCAGGGGTCATTTTGTTTTTACGTAATTTTAAAATATATTTTTTTATAAAATTAAAGTTATACGTTTCGACAAATATAATTTGTTGTTTTAGTTTTAAAAAATTGAAAAGTAAGAGTAAGTAACATGTAATATTTTCCCGTTAGGACTTAAAAATAAAATAACCATTTACAAATAATAATGATAGTTATAAAATTGTTATGTGATGAAAAAAACAATGAAATTATACTACTAACATGTAATATTTCCTTGTCTGGATTCAAGAATAAAATAAATAATAAAGATATTTATAAAATTTTAATACGTGATCAAAGACAATAAAATTATAACATATAATGTTTCTCCGCTGAGACTTAAAAGTAAAATAATCATTTATCGTTTATCATTTATAAATAATAAAAACATTTATAAAGATAAAAACTAAAAAATAAAAATAAAGAAATAAAAAACATTAAGAAAAAGCAAAAAAAAAAGAAATATAAATATAAGATAAATAGAAAAATTAGATACTAAAAAATTTTGGGGACTCAAAAGTAAATAATCATTTATAAATAACAAAATACTTATGAAATTTGATATGTGCTCAAAGACGGTGATATTATATCAACAACCTGTAATGCTTTCTCGTCGGGACGCAAAAGAAAAGTAATCATTTATATCGATGATGTTATATTTCCCCATCGAGATTCAAAAGTAAAATAATCATGTATAAGTAAAAAAGACTTATTTGGCCCACCTTAAAAACTTAAAGGACATATTTGACCTAACTTAAAAACTTGAAGGATGTATTTGACCAAACTTAAAAACTTATAGGACCTATTTGACCCAACTTAAAAACTTAAAGGACTATTTGGCGCAACTTAAAAATTTAAAAGACTTATTTGACCAAACTTAAAAACTTATAGGACCTATTTGGCCCAACTTAAAAACTTAATGGACTTATTTGAAAAAGAAAAAAAATTAAAGTGAGCTGCTGCACCAGTGAGCAGGAATTTGGGGGAAAAAAAGAAAGAAAAAAAGTTGGAGCAGCAGTGTGAGGGAGCAGGAATTTGAAAAAAAAAACAAAAATTATTTGGCCCAACTGAAAAACTTAAATGACTATTTGGTGCAACTTAAAAACTTATAGAACCTATTTGGCCTAACTTAAAAACTTATAGTACTTATTTGACCGATCTTAAAAACTTAATAGACTTATTTGAAAAAGGAAAAAAGAAATCAAAGTGACCTGCTGCGCCAGGAATTTGAAAAAACAAAAAAAAAAGTTAGACTTAATATGCGGGGGAGCAAGAATTTGAAAAAATAAATAAAAAATTAGAGCAACAGCGCGAGGAGCGGGAGTTAACAAACCCCAAATGTTGCCACGTGGCCAACAAAGGGGTTTGTTTTCTCTAATAGAGATGAAGAGATGATAAGACAGCCTGTTAATACATTTGACAAATTAATAAATTTTAATATTCATGCTTGGCCAACACGATATAAAGAGTTTTAGAATCCATACTTTGCCGAGCAATAATAATCACAGTAACACTCTTCCAAGGGACGAGTATAGGACTGACTACACTACACTACACTAATAAAGATGGGAACCTCAGTTGGGTTGAGGCACTTGCCTCGACTCATCTATGCATTCGCATTTTGCCTAATAGCTGTTAGGACAACTTTAGTGGAGGAGTTAAAGTTGCGTTTTTTAAAAATTAAAAACGAATAAAAAGTTGTTTTGGTCAAAAAAGTGTTTGCCTCATTTTTTCTCTGACACAGCAGGGCTTCATATGGCTTTTATGTGTGTCCCTCTCTCTCATAAAAAAATGGCCAAGTGATTTAGCAGGGTTGCCAATTTCGTGCACCCTGACATAAAATAAAAGAACGTCAACTTACCACCTCTACTTCGGACCATACCACCTCAGCTCGAAAAATTTAACAACTCCGTGAAATACTCCCACTAAAGATGCTCTTAGTGTTGGGGCTGATGACAAGCCTTACTATGAAGGCCAACCAAACAACTACTATCCACAGTACCCAACACCACCACCAAGTTATGGAGAACACCCTCCCTTCTATTGCAAACCACCTCCATATTACTACAAATCCCCACCCCCGCCACCTCCTTATGTCCATAAATTCCCACCATATTACTATAAATCTCCACCCCCACCATCTCCATCACCACCACCACCTTATGCCTACAAATCGCCCCCACCTCCAGCCCCATCCCCACCACCACCTTATGTATACAAGTCTCCTCCTCCTCCACCACCCCTCCGTATGTGTACAAGTTCCCTCCACCTCCCCACCACCATCACCTACACCTCCCCACCATATGTCTACAAGAGTCCACCACCTCCATCTCCCTCACCACCCCTCCTCCTTATGTTTACAAGTCACCACCACTTCCATCCCCTTCACCTCCTCCTCCATATATCTACAAGTCACCACCCCCACCACCACCCCCATATGTTTACAAGTCTCCTCCTCCACCATCCCCTTCTCCTCTTCCACCATACTATTATAAGTCTCCACCCCTCCATCGCCTTCACCTCCTCCACCCAACGTATACAAATCCCCACCATGCACCCCCATCCCCATCACCACCACCTCCATACTACTATAAATCCCCACCTCCACCATCACCTTCACCTCCTCCACCCTACGTATACAAGTCTCCTCCCCACCATCTCCTTCACCACCTCCTCCATACTACTACAAGTCTCCACCCCCACCATCACTGTCACCTCCTCCTCCACCCTATGTCTACAAATCCCCACCATCACCCTCCCCTTCACCACCACCTCCATATGTTTACAAGTCACCTCCCCACCTTCTCCTTCACCACCTCCTCCATATTACTACAAGTCTCCTCCACCACCATCACCTTCACCTCCTCCACCACCCTATATCTACAAGTCACCACCACCTCCATCTCCTTCACCACCACCTCCATATGTCTACAAGTCTCCGCCCCCACCATCTCCCTCCCCACCACCCCCATATGTTTACAAGTCTCCTCCTCCACCATCCCCTTCTCCTCCTCCACCATACTACTTTAAGTCCCCACCGCCTCCTTCTCCGTCACCACCACCTCCCTTAGTTTATAACTCTCCTCCTCCACCCTCTCCTTCACCACCTCCTCCATATGTCTACAAATCTCCTCCTCCACCATCTCCATCACCTCCTCCTCCTTATGTTTACAAATCTCCACCCCCGCCATCTCCTTCACCTCCTCTGCCATATGTCTATAAGTCACCACCACCTCCTTCACCTTCACCACCTCCTCCGTACGTATATAAATCTCCACCTCCACCATCTCCATCACCTCCTCCACCATATCATCCCTACCTCTACAACTCACCCCCACCTCCCGTGTATTAAGCTTGCGGCTAATGCTATTTGAAATTCTTTCAATAAATTATGTTCAACGTTGTTGCGGTTAATTTGTACTAAAGCCTTTGTTAATAATTAGCCAAAAGAGTCTACATTCTAGTCTACATTGATGTAAGAGCCTTATTTTGGTTCCATTGAAATTGTTCATGTATTGATGTTAATTCAGAAGTCTGTATTTATCAATTTTTCCAAGTTTTCACATGACATCATATTTGGATTCCACCAAAAAAATATATATAATATGATATCATATTTTGTTCTTTTTTTTTATAAGCTCATATTTTGTTCAATTGTGTTGGTTTCCATTTCTTCTTTTAGCATTACGAATTTATTGTGACCAAATTCACGAATTATGAACTTTCAGATAAATTTTGATTTCTTACCATAACGCTCTTCAAAATAAAAGGTCACCGAAAGGAGAAATCAAAATTCGCGCACTCTTTTTCTCTCGATACGCTGGCGGGATCTCCTTTTTTGACTTCCATGTTTACAAGTTTAAAATTAAATTCGGATAGCTCCCATACAGTAATACTGAATTAAAAATGTAAAATAAGTTCAATCATAATATTCTAAAAATTATTAAATAAAATGTATTATTATAATTATAATGAAACCTACAATATAAAGTATAATTTTAATGAAGCATAATTTATCTACAAATTAATAGGCGTAAATTGTTATGAAAATAAAGTGCAAGAGTATTAACAATCATACCCACAATTAATAAAAAAAATATAATTATCGATTACTTTGAAATTAATATTTCATACCATTTTGCATATGAAATATTATAACATGATAATTGTTAATAAACCGTAGATAAAGTTTTAAAAAGTATAAAAGTGTGTTTGTTTCGGGTTAAGAAATGTTATTACTCCTTTATAAGTGGGGGGAATGTTACATTCACATGTTTGTTTCAACTTTAACAAAATTATTCTGAGGTAACTTTTATTCTCAGGAGTATTATTTACACATTGTTTCCTCACTTTTTATTCTCATGTAAAATGGGTGGAAATCTAAAACATTGTCATAGGAATAAAATTCAACCACCCATAACTTCTTACTCCCTACTCATTTTACAATATTTATTTGTACTTTTAATATTTTTAATTCATAAATTATAAAAACATTCTATGGAATTCTAAATATAGTTACAAAACATTTGAATAGAAGTAAATTCTCGGGAATGTGACTTCATGAATCCTTGAAACAAACACACCCTAAATAACTAAAACAATGTATGGCTGCGGCACCAACTTTTGTTTTCTCTGCAACGTCAAAGGGTGAGAGAGATAAGGAAGCCCGAGGGGTGGAGAGGGAACTAACACGATGAAAACAAAGGTGTCCTTCAAGGACATTGTGATGGGCAAGAAGGAAGTCCGAGATTCTAGGACTAAAGTGTAATATTATCAGGATCGATTACATGAATTTAGAACACCGAGTATTTTGATTACTTACTTGTTGAAGACATGATTGAAGTTGTCGTTGTCTCGTAGAGCACCGCAGCACGAACGGCCACATCTTCCTTTGCCTGGTCACACACTCCAATTCTAGGTTTTCGATGGGGTAAACCGTAGACGAGCACAATCTACCGTATGACGGCAAAGGGGACCTAGTCTATTTATTTCACAACCCTATGACCACCCATCATGGGCCTAGTGGTTGGGCCTACACTATCTTCCACGTAAATCTAAATCAGGTGTCCAAAGGCCCAATACAATTAATCACATATTTGCGACCTTGAGCATCATCAATTGGATCACAACATTAGCCCGTTTTGTAAAATCCAAAAGACATAATTGATTGTAGCCCACAAGGATTATCAGAAATAATTCTAACATTCTCCCACTTGGGCAAAATCAATTATGTAATTTTAATTTGTAGAAAATATTTTGAAAACGACTCTCGGGCTAATAAACTATTTCCTAACGTGGCCACTAAACACATGATCCCAAGATACAACACCTAATTAAGACTCCATCCAACAAAAGCTAAGTGATACCGAATCATGGCGGTAGTCATATCTTATGTCGACATAGCACCTTCCATGGTTACAAATACCACCAACTCCGTCGACTAGTCATTTATGTGGAGTGTAGCAAGAAAATGACATGCCAATGTGATCTAATAGCCATACTGTCATTTTCTTTGTCAGTCCTCAATTTCTCTCAAATGCATTAAAGCTGAGAAATTGTATGGTTTATGTGAAACCATTATGCCTCGGCTCAATATGGCGTCGATCACCGGCATAGTGATCCCATTGACCCCGAGCTCTAATATTTTAGCACTTATGCCTCAGCTCCAATATGGCATCGACCACCGGCATAGTGGTCCTAAAGATACCGAGCTCCAATACTTTCGCATTTGATATACACATACAAAATTAATTATAATAAAATCCATCTCATCATTAATCATAAAATCAAATGCAAAGTTTACATCAATATGCTAAAAGTAAATAATTTGAAATAAAATGTTCAATGACATAAACCAACATAAAACCTTGAGCTCCCACTAACCAAACACATCAAAAGAACCCACAATGCCCATGTTCTCAACATGTCTATTGAAAACAACGGGCCTGAGTCCTTTGGTTAAGGGATCAGCTAACATGGAATCTGTGCCAATATGTTCTACCATTATAGCACCCTCTTTCACAAGGTCTCTAACGGTTAGGTACTTCAACTCCAAATGTTTGGATCCACTAGAAGTCTTATTATTTTTCGTATAAAACACTGCCGCACTATTATCACAGAAAATTCGCAGTGGCCTGGCAATGGAGTCCACAATGCGAAGTCCTGTCACCAGATTCCTCAACCAAACAGCATGAGTGGCAACAACAAAACAGGCAATGAATTCTGCCTGCATAGTAGAAGAGGCAACAAGAGTTTGTTTCTTACTCTTCCAAGATATCGCACCTCCAGCCAACATAAAAATGTATCCAGAAGTCGACTTCCTATCATCAGGACACCCGCCAAGATCTGAATCTGTGTACCCCACAATCTCCAAGTTGTCCACCCTTCTGAATGCAAGCATATACTCTTTAGTCCTTTTCAAGTACCTCATCACCTTCTTGGCGGCCATCCAGTGATCATTCCCAGGATTTGACTGGTATCTACCTAGAATGCCAACCACGAAAGCGATGTCAGGCCTAGTGCATACTTGGGCATACATGAGACTACCCAAGGCACTCGCAAATGGTTTATCATTCATCTCTACTCGCTCAACCTCATTCTTAGGACATTGATCTTTGTTGAATTTGTCACCTTTAACAACTGGAACATCACCGGATTTACAATTCTGCATATTAAATCTCTCAAAGACTCTATCAATGTAAGCCTTCTGAGATAATCCGAGTATGTGACGTGATCTGTCTCTATGAAGCTCGATTCCCAACACAAAAGAAGCCTCACCAAGATCTTTCATGTCAAAGAATCTAGTCAGCATCCTTTTCGTCTCATGTAGCACACCAAGGTCATTAGAAGCTAATAATATGTCATCGACGTACAACACAAGGAAGATAAATTTGCTCCCACTGACCTTGAGGTATATACATTGGTCAACTTTATTTTCCTCGAACCCCATAGAAGTCACCACTTCATCAAATTTCAAATACCACTGTCTAGAAGCTTGTTTCAGACCATAAATCGATCTCTTCAGCCTACAAAACAAGTTCTTACTATCACCAACATGGAAACCTTCAGGTTGATGCATGTATACTTCCTCACTCAAATCACCATTTAGAAAAGCTGTTTTCACATCCATTTGATGCAGCTCCAAATCAAAGTGAGCCACTAGAGCCATAATGATCCTAAAGGAATCCTTTGTTGATACTAGCAAAAAAATCTCATTAAAGTCAATACCCTCCTTTTGTGTAAAACCTTTTGCCACTAGTCTAGCCTTGAACCTCTCAATGTTGCCCTTGGCATCCTTCTTTGTCTTAAAGACCCATTTACAACCAATTGCCTTACAATTGACAGGCAACTCAACAAGCTCCCATACACCATTAACTGACATAGATTGCATCTCTTCATCCATCGCATGCCTCCACTTATCAGACTGAGAGCAAGTGATAGCTTCCTGATAGCTCTTTGGATCAACAATGTCTCCAATGTCATATGCATCCTCACTGAGATAGACGATGAAATCATCACCAATAGCAGATTTCTTTTCTCTAGATGATCTTCTCAAAGGAATCTGTGCCTCAGGCTCTGTAGGTTGTGCAACCTCAACCACAGCCGGAGGATCAACAACATCATCGGTCTGAGGAACGACTACATCCTCAGTCGGAACAACCATCCCAACTGGAGCAACTGACCGAACACTGACAATGGAAACAGGTAAAGGTAAAGCAACAGTCTCAGGTGAAAGCATGTCGGTCTCATCGGATGGAGCAATGGGGTCTGCTACATCAAGTTCCAAGAATTTGGCATTTATGGACTCTACTATCCTTTCCCCTCTTCCAGGACAGAAGAACCTGTATCCTTTAGCACGTTCTGGATATCCAATGAAAAAAACAACGACTAGTCTTGGGGTCTGTTTTCTTCTGCAAGGGATTATAAATTTTTACTTCAGCCGGGCAACCCCAGATCGAAGATGGTTCAGGCTGGGTTTTCTTCCTGTCCAGAGTTCAAAAGGAGTTTTGGGAACAGATTTACTAGGAACTCTGTTAAGAATGTATAGAGCTTCACCCCACAGATATTCTGGCAAGTTACATCTACTCATCATGCTTTTCATCATATCCTTAAGAGTCCTATTACGTCTTTCGGCTACACCATTTTGTTCAGGAGTCCCAGGCATGGTGTACTGCGGAACTATTCCGCAATCCTGCAAGTATAAAGCAAATGGTCCCATATGTTGTCCTGTGGCACCATATTTACCATAATACTCTCCACCACGGTCGGACTTCACAACCTTGATCACTTTTGCCAACTGCTTCTCAACTTCAGTTTTAAACACTTTAAATTTTTCAAGTGCTTCAGATTTTTCTTTAATCAAATAAAGATACCCAAATCGTGAAAAGTCATCAATGAAAGTAATGAAAAACCTGTTACCGCAGATTATAGAAGTAAGAGGCCCACTGATATCTGTGTGAATAATCTCTAAAAGATCAGAACTTCTAGTTGCACCTTTCCTTTTGGTCTTCATGAATTTCCCTTGATGCAGTCCACACAAGTACCCAGATCATTAAAATTCAAGGAAGGTAGAATATTTACCTTTGTCAATCTCTCAACCCTTTCCCTAGAAATGTGACCTAAGCGCTTGTGCCATAGCATAAAAGATTTTTCTTCAACTTTGGATCTTTTAGCAACAGAACTCTCAACAACTAAGGATGAAGCAACATCATCGGAAGCTAAAGACAATTTATATAAACCATCAACCAAAGATCCATAACCAACAATTCGGGAGTTCAACATCAGACTCATTTCACCATTACCAAAAGTAAAACTGAAACCAAGTTTATCCAATAAAGAAATCGAAATTAAATTCCTCCTAAAAGAAGGTACATAAAAAGTATTCTTCAAAATAAGTTCAAAACCCGGATCCTAAAATTATCTCGACGTCTCCCAATCGACTCCACTTTACTTCAAGATCATTTCCTACCCTTAGCTTGCTTTCCCTCAGATCGGGATCCTCAGTTTACGAACCTGTAAGGACACAGCAATATGGGTTGTGGAACCACTATCAAGCCACCAAGAATCAATTGGGACATCAACTAGATTAGACTCAAAACAAACAAAAGCTAAGTAATGACCTCCAGATTTCTGCTTGTTCTCTAGCCAAGCTTTGAACTTTGCACAATCAGGTTTCTTATGCCCTTTTTCCTTACACCAGAAACACCAAATAGTTCTCTTAAAAGCATCTAGCCTAGGACCTCCTACAGGATGACGTTGACCCTTACCTGGTTTCCTTAACTCCTGATTCTTGTGAGAAGCATTAGGAGTATTCCTGTGTTTCCAATTGCCCTTCCCAGAATGGGGTTTGGTATGGACAGACAGTAAAGCTACATCACTCTTTTCATTCTTGAGTTTATCTTCCTCGGCAACACACTTGGTAATAAGATCATTCACACTCCAATTCTCACCAATGGTATTGTGGGCAGTTTTAATTTGTGTGAAATTAGCAGGCAAGCAATTCAAGGCATGACCGACAATAAATTTTTCATTCAGCTCAATTTTGTGGGATTTCAGCTTGGTTTGGATGTGAACTATCTTCAGAATAAATTCCCTTACACCCCCAATATTGTCATACTTCATGTCCATTAACTCTTTCATTAGACATCCAGACTCAGCATTGTCAGATACCTTGTACCTGTTTCAGAGCAAGCGTTGAGGAACTCCTTTGCTATCCCTTTGTCGTGCGTATCATCGAGAAGGTGGTCAGAGACAGTTCTCTTGATAGCAATCAGACCCAATTTATCGACCTCTCCCACTTAGCCAAAAGTTCTTTCTGCTCGTGTGCTCTCGCGGTGATCACAGGCTTATTCTCGTGCAAGGTGAATCTAGATCAAGAATTCCTAGAGAAAACTCCAAGTCTTGCTTCCATTTCTTAAAGTTCGATCCGGTCAAGATCTCAATGGAAGCAGAAGAATTATTCATAGAGAAAGTCACTGTTAAAACAAAACATGAATGCATCAGATCATATCACAAGACAAGATATAGCTCAATAACGAAATAAGTTATCATCGTGAGGCCAGTATAATAGCACATTCCCCTTTGGGCAGAATGCACATACCAAGGTCACAACCTCAGTCAAAACCTCAGATGGGTTAATCCATGAGCATACACTGAGTTCAGAAAATTGTCCCCTTTGGGTAGACAAGTCCCTTAGCCCAATGCATTCTCCAATAACTCCATCTTCAATCAACTTTCAATCACAACACATAACAACCCCTTTTGGGCAGGCAATCACATGCAATGATCAAAAGCATCCCTCAAACTACAAAGAAATTCTCATGAATTAATACAAACGGTCCCACTTTGGTGGTAACGGCTCATAACAACGCATGAAACTCTTGCATAGGAATCAATTTTCTCTTGTCTATACATACGACACAGTCAACAGGCAAGTACATCATTTAAATGAGCACCTTTACTGGTCATGTAACAAAGTCAGTAGCATTCCAAACTGTTTTGCAATATACAGCGTGATAGACTGGCCTAACTTAATGGGCCTGGCCCAAAATGACTTAAGTGTTAATAGGGTCTGTGGTGGTGGTTTGGGCTTGGTTTTATTTGATGTGTTGCTTGTTGGGCTGTTAGTTATTTTAGAATAATGTGGTAGGTTTTGTCCTTAGTGGTCAGGAGCATCTCACTTGCTTAAGAATGTATCTTTGAGATTGCGGTAATCCTGTATTGTGCCCCAATAGAGGGCTGGTTGTTTTATGCTTGGTGTAATGTTTTAAGGTTTTGTCCATATGAATGAAATATTGCACTTTTGACCCAAAAAAAAAGAATAATAATTATTTGTCTTTAATAATTTTTTTTTCATTAAATGTGGGCTTTTATAAAAGCACCTTCTCCTCACTTCCTATTCCCCACCTAAAATGATCTTCCATCTCCGTACCCTCTCCCACCACCTTCCACCTTCTCATCGCACTCGTGAGATTTAATATTTTTTTAGTGTTTTAGGCTATTCGGAATTTAGACTTCAGACGTGTAAAAAATAAATAAAAAATTACAAACCACCAAATTTGTCACATGGAAACTAATTTTCAGACAGCAAAAAATTGTGATTCGTCAAACCGAGAACATGCGGAAGAAGTAAGAAAATATAAGTGGGGAAGGATTTTGGTTACGTTTCTCATTCAGATTTTATGGAGCAACCAACGTGTGAGGTGGTGGTGGAACAGTCCCATTGCTGCAAGAATTTTTGTTCCTTCTTCTTCTTGCAATCACGTGTCAAGTGACCATAACGATCACAACTAGTGCATATGCAATGTAAGACCTTCATATTTTACGCGATACAAGTAGAATGCTCTCATCATAAAATAAAAGATTCAATATTGGGATTCTAATCCAAACCATCGTTCTATCGAGTTGCGCTGATAGAAAGGTAAACTCAGGAGTCCATGTTTGCACTGTGAGGTAGTGATAAAAAAATCATCCACGGGCCTTCACTCTTCACCTTCGTACGATGATCATCTTCAAAGTCAAGCCATGAAAAAATTGTTGCCTATATCTAAGATTTTAAAGTTTGCCTTCCATATTTTCACGAGTCTTTCCCTCATAGTATTATAACCAATACTTTTCAACAAGTTTAACAACTAGTGCATCCCGCTATGGGTTATAAAGGCCTTCAAAACTGAATCATGAATGTGCAGCATAGGTTTGAGTGGGTTGTCATGCTCAAACTCAATTCTTGCAAGTTTTTCCTTCAGCAAATGAACTTTATGTTAGAATTATTTCTGATAATCCTTGTGGGCTACAATCAATTATGTCTTTTGGCTTTTACAAAACGGGTTAATGTTGTGATCCAATTGATGATGCTCAAAGCCGCAAATATGTGATTAATTGTACTGGGCCTTTGGACACCTGATTTAGATTTACGTGGAAGACAGTGTAGGCCCAACCACTAGGCCCATGATGGGTGGTCCTAGGGTTGTGAAATAAATAGGCTAGGTCCCCTTTGCCGTCATACGGTAGATTGTGCTCGTCTACGGTTTGCCCCATTGAAAACCTAGAATTGGAGTGTGTGACCAGGCAAAGGAAGATTTGGCCGTTCGTGCTGCGGTGCTCTACGAGACAACGACAACTTCAATCATGTCTTCAACAAGTAAGTAATCAAAATACTCGGTGTTCTAAATTCATGTAATCGATCCTGATAATATTACATGTGGTATCAGAGCCAGTCATTACGTGATTTAGAACCCATATTTTCAATTACTTTTCCTAATTTTTTCAACTTCCGATCGGTTTATACCATTTAAATCAAAAACAAAAATTTCACCTTTTGATTCTTGAAGTTTTAGAACTCCAAACCATAGGATTGTTGTAGATTACGTTAATACGAATCCAATGGCATAATTTTTGTAAATTTTCGAACACTGAAAACGTTGAACTCGAGCCAAAACCGATTGGATTTTTTTTTTTTGGGTTTATAGATTCTGATTTTCGCCTTGTTAAACTCCGACTTGTTGCGTTAAAATGATCAAGAATTAATTACTGAATCAAAAACCCACCAACAATCGCGTGGAATCCGAGCCGTGCGGTGCTCTATTTGATGAACAAATCGCGACCCACAGAGGGAAGTTTTTTCACGAACAACTCTCGATTTAGGCACTGATAATTCAAGAATTGAGTTTGAGCATGACAACCCACTCAAACCTATGCTGCACATTCATGATTCAGTTTTGAAGGCCTTTATAACCCATAGCGGGATGCACTAGTTGTTAAACTTGTTGAAAAGTATTGGTTATAATACTATGAGGGAAAGACTCGTGAAAATATGGAAGGCAAACTTTAAAATCTTAGATATAGGCAACAATTTTTTCATGGCTTGACTTTGAAGATGATCATCGTACGAAGGTGAAGAGTGAAGGCCCGTGGATGATTTTTTTATCACTACCTCACAGTGCAAACATGGACTCCTGAGTTTACCTTTCTATCAAACAAGAACTCGATAGAACGATGGTTTGGATTAGAATCCCAATATTGAATCTTTTATTTTATGATGAGAGCATTCTACTTGTATCGCGTAAAATATGAAGGTCTTACATTGCATATGCACTAGTTGTGATCGTTATGGTCACTTGACACGTGATTGCAAGAAGAAGAAGGAACAAAAATTCTTGCAGCAATGGGACTGTTCCACCACCACCTCACACGTTGGTTGCTCCATAAAATCTGAATGAGAAACGTAACCAAAATCCTTCCCCACTTATATTTTCTTACTTCTTCCGTATGTTCTCGGTTTGACGAATCACAATTTTTTGCTGTCTGAAAATTAGTTTCCATGTGACAAATTTGGTGGTTTGTAATTTTTTATTTATTTTTTACACGTCTGAAGTCTAAATTCCGAATAGCCTAAAACACTAAAAAAATATTAAATCTCACGAGTGCGATGAGAAGGTGGAAGGTGGTGGGAGAGGGTACGGAGATGGAAGATCATTTTAGGTGGGGAATAGGAAGTGAGGAGAAGGTGCTTTTATAAAAGCCCACATTTAATGAAAAAAAATTTATTAAAGACAAATAATTATTATTCTTTTTTTTTGGGTCAAAAGTGCAATATTTCATTCATATGGGCAAAACCTTAAAACATTACACCAAGCATAAAACAACCAGTCCTCTATTGGGGCACAATACAGGATTACCGCAATCTCAAAGATACATCCTTAAGCAAGTGAGATGCTCCTGACCACTAAGGACAAAACCTACCACATTATTCTAAAATAACTAACAGCCCAACAAGCAACACATCAAATAAAACCAAGCCCAAACCACCACCACAGACCCTATTAACACTTAAGTCATTTTGGGCTAGGCCCATTAAGGTTTCAATGGTGTTCTCAAGCCAAAAGACTGAAACGCACATGAAGCCTTCTCCTCCACCGGTGGCCATGCTCTGCATGCAACCACTAGATCTGGGACCAAGGTGCTCAAATTTGACTTTAACACTGGGTTGATCACCGGAACACCACCAGATTGGACAAATTATGAAGAAGAAAGCTTCCCTACAGAGGTATTTGAAGACCCATAGAACAATAGGGCCAGATCTGTTAAAATTAGCTCTCATCGTACAAATTGGCTAGGGCACGGCAGAGAAGTCACTGGCATTTGGGATTCCACAGAACTGTCTATGGTGGTTAGAGAGGGATCTATGATTATGGAACCTATGGATGTGGAAATTGTGGCCGCAGTTGGGGATAGTACGCCTCAAAACGGTGCAGATGGGGTTGGGAAAGGTCGAAATCAGGAAGCACTGGTGGTGGAAGGGGAGGGTTTGTTGCAGTTGGTGGTAGATGGGGATGGAAGGGGGTGAAATTGGGTGGCTTTGGTGGAGGAAGGGGAGGGTTCGTTTCGGTAGGAGGTAGGTTTGCAGAGAAAACTTAGCAGCGATTTGGTGGAGGTTCCGGTGGTGGGGGTGCAGGTTCCCATTCCGTGGCTGGAGGCAAGTCACTGCCACCATGAGAGAGATGAAGGGCCACGGTTGTGGTCACCAACCCGGTAGAGGAACAGAACCGTGGTCGCAACATTTTCAGGGTAGGTGAAAGCAGAGGAGGTGGCTTGAAGAGAGAATGGAAAACGGTGCCCTTTGCACCGATCGAGCGGCACCGTGTGTGTCAGAATCGCGGCGGCGATCCGCCGACAAACCCTAGAGAAACCCTAGGAGAACCAGAGCGCCTCTTTTGTGGAGCTACTATATCAACTACATAGAGAGTTGTTCCATATAGATATGATCCGTCCACTATTGCCAACCGTAGGAGCAAACCATCAGTCACATGTCTGCCCACTCCATAGTTGTTGGCATAACCTACTATTCACCACCTCCAATTTAGATTTTTGAATAGCTATGAAATCCAAATGCTCTTCCCGCACCAAAGAAGCAATCTTGATACATGTGATGCCACCTAAATTTCTGCACAACCCAGGTATGGTGGGTGCTATATATACACCCTTAACTTTTGTCATTCACACCCCTACCCTATATAAAAATTTTATTCCAAAAATGCCCTATTCATAACCAAAAAACACACTCCCCTCCAAGTATTGTAGATTTCCAAAAACTTAATTTTCTGATGTATATGTTTTTGTGTGTGTGTGTGTGTGTGTATTTGGTTTTTGTACATTCCATAAACTAAGTTTCCGAACAGTGTTTTGGATTTTTTGCCTACAAATATGGAATAATTTTCCTTTATTTACATGTTATTTTCTCTTTCTAAATAATTTTATTTCTTTTATTCTTATCCTAAATTTGCAAAATTCTAAAGTGGTTCAAAAAAGAGTAATATCGAAAAGGAGCGTCAATACAAATATGGAATACACAGAGTAAACACAAACAGTCCCTAATAATAAAGCTAAAAGACATCATTGATGCCTCTTTCTCCACTGATACGCTTGTCCCTCCCCACTTCCCTCCCCACTATCACAACCACTACTACTACGCGCTAAGGTCAACGCCTGTCGCGCGATGTCCTGTCGCTTGGCCAATAGAGTTGTTTGTTCATCATCGTCTGCAGGAGCTCAGTAACCCTTTCGAGCTTCTCCTGTAAATAACATTAGTGCATATTAGGTAAATCCGTTTTCCAAATAACCAGTAGATCCCCAGACATACTACTCTCCTTTTACCAAATAAATAATCTTATTCTTAATTCTTGTTCGTGAAATAAAAAAAATAGTTTTATATATTCTTCTAATTTCTATGTCTAGGAAACTACTAGAGGATCATATTTTTACTTTCTATTTTACACTATTTTACATTTATTTCTTGTATTCGACATATTCTAAAATTGAAAAATAAACATTTAATAGGAAAACATATATCTACACTCACTGAATCTCCATAAGCGAGCGACAACATGATCTGCATACAAGCTGCGAAATGAGAAGACCTCAGGTTCTCTGGGATATGGGCCCTCTAGTGCAGTAACAACAGTGTTATTAAACTCAGCTCAGACCGGCCAGTCCGACCGGTCCAAGCGAGTAGTTCGATCGGATATGCTATAGACATGGTGTGACCCGGTGCGACCCGTCCAGTTTTTACTGAAATCGGTGACCCGGTGGGTCATGTGTGACCCGGACCGGGTCTTGCATATATTTTTTTTTTCGTGCCATACACGCGCGTAGCTGTAACTCGGTCAAACCACGTCTATTTTTGCGTGCGATGTACTTTCTATCTGCCTCATGTCATGCGTGGACCACCACATGCAACAAGTGAATGCATCCAAATTTGATTAATTGCAAAAATTCCAACGGGAAGAATCGAACCCACTCACAATTGGAAGGAAAGGAGCGCTACTACCACGAAGCCACTCATGATGCTTGTGATTAGTGTGACAAACAATAATATAGATTTATTTTTTGTGGCATATATGTGTGTGTGTTTTTTTTTTGTGAGTGTATATATGTGTGTGTATATATGTATAAAATTTTATAATTATAATAAAAATCGGGTCATGCGGGTCCACTAATGACCCACCGGTTCGACCATTGACCCACTGACCCAGTGCCCTGACCGGGTCGATCACCGAGTCGGGTTTAATAACACTGAGTAATAGGGACCTATGGTGCATGTAATTGGACCTTTGGTGGAGGTACTGGCACCTCTGGTGCTATAGGCATTAGGCCCTCTGGTACAGGTAATTGGACATTGGATCCAAGTATCTGTGCCTCCTCCACATTTTCAATGGACCGGATCCTCTCCTGCTAACCGCTTCTACAGCATCTATAACACTATTATGTGTATCTATCTCTCTCTTAAATTTTCTCTCTTCCCTCAATAACTACCCATTTTTCCCTCATCTTCTCTCTCATCTTATACATAGTTTTATTGCTGTACAAAATAGATCTAAACACAATCATACCTAGAGCAACAACACGCGCTCTACATGCAGATGTTGTCAGTCTTTTCCATTTGCACTGAGTCCATATGGTGTGTGCCATATCTACACACCATTATCGAATCAATAAATTATAACGTAAAATTTAAATAAAAAAAAAACATTTGTTCAACAACGGGGTTGTTTTTGTGAGGGAATCCAAAAACGGGGGTGTATGTAGCAGCTTCCCCCCAAGTTTTGATTAACGCTGGCCCATGGCATTACAGCCCGGTCCAATGAGCTTTTGTTTGTTTAAAGCGAAAGCAGTCTTTAATGGGTGGCGCCGTTGTTAGTGGTAACGGTGGGAAAGAGAGAGGAGAGAGAGAGAGAGAGAGAATGGGGACTACGACTGAGGAAGTAAGAACACTCTGGATTGGGGATTTGCAGTACTGGGTAGAAGAATCCTACCTCTCTCAGTGCTTCGCTCACACGGGCGATGTAGTTTCCATCAAGATCATACGCAACAAGTTAACTGGCCAACCCGAAGGTTACGGTTTTATCGAGTTCGTTTCACACGCGGCAGCCGAGAGGGTTCTTCACTCTTACAACGGCACCCTAATGCCCGGAACAGAACAAGCCTTCAGGCTCAATTGGGCTTCTTCTGGTGGTGATTCCGGCCCCGACCACTCCATCTTCGTTGGTGACCTCGCTCCCGATGTTACCGATTTAATTCTCCAGGAGACTTTCCGACCCCATTACCCTTCCGTTAGAGGCGCCAAAGTTGTTATTGACGCCGCTACGGGACGCTCCAAGGGATATGGGTTTGTTAAGTTTTCTGATGAAGCTCAGAGGAACCGTGCCATGACCGAAATGAACGGTGCTTATTGCTCCACTCGCCCAATGCGTATCAGTGCTGCTACACCTAAGAAGACCACTTCATCTCAACACCATTATGCTCCTCCACCTAAAGGTCTCTTCACTATGCCTCTAGTTTGAGCTAATTATCATAATCTTTAGGATTATCCATGCATTATGTATTGGCCTAATTTTTTATTTTTTATTATTTTTTTTAAAGAATTCTGCTATTTCTTTTAATGCAACTCTCGTGAATCAATTTGGCAGCGATATATCCATACCCGACAGCATATACTACCCCAGTGAATACAGTTCTACCAGAAAACGATATCAATAATACTACTGTAAGTCAGATAGATGTTAGAATAGAGGTGTTTGTTTTTGTGATTTTCCGTTTTTTTTGGTTATGGTAGTCTTACATGACATACCTTTGCATGGCAGGTTTGTGTTAGTAACTTGGATCTTAATGTCGCGGAGGAGGAGCTTAGACAGACCTTTCTGCAATTTGGAGATATTGTATCTGTCAAAATTCATGCTGGCAAAGGATATGGTTTTGTTCAATTTGGGACTAGGTTTTCTTTTTTACATTTTTTTCCCTTTTAAATAATCTTTAATATGTGAATCTTTGAGTGGTTACTTGTAATGTTTTGAAACTAAAAGGTAGTGATATGATATTGACTGTTGCTACCCCTTTTTCCAAGGCAATAAGTTTCATGTGGCTTGATGTTACTCTGCATCTTGTGAGGTCTTTCATCGATCTTATTTTCTTCTTTTTCTTTGTCCTATTATTAGTCGGTTTTTAACCTCTTGTATGGCTTGTGTATGTAGAGCATCTGCTGAAGAAGCCATTCAGAGGATGCAGGGGAAGATTATCGGTCAACAAGTGATCCAAATTTCTTGGGGTAGTACCTTAATGGCCAGACAGGTGATTGTGACTTTGAAAATGGTTCATTTCTTGACAAAAATGATTATTTGGTTTGTCTGTGTGTGCTTGTAGTAGATTATGCTTTTTAATTTGAAGATCTCCTAAAATGGGTATAACTATACAAGTATTCCATTATTTATAGGTCAGTTATATAGAACCAATTAACAGTTAGGAATTAAGATAGATTTTGATGGCCTTTATTATGTTTTGCCATGTATAGAGGTTTGGTCGTTGAATGAAGGTTGGCTTGACTGGTAGGATTGGACAATGTTAATATAAAGGTCTTAGGTTCAATTTCTTCTGGAGGTCTTCATTAGTAGCTTGTCAGCCATCCCTCACCTGGGATTGAAGCAACTTCCCCTCCCCCTAAACTTTCATTCACCAAAAAAAACGTCATAAATTGTGATAATATGTGTTGAAACAAGGATACTTAAGATGAGAAATGAAAAGGTTAGCTCAAGACATGGTGATTTTAGTTGAAGTTAAGGTGAGAGAGTATAATTTAAGATAGTTGCACTGGTAACATGTATTGCCCAATGTGTGGATTGAGAGTTCTAAAGTTGGACAATAAAGAAGAAGGGAAGAGTAAAAATTGAGTAAATAATATTGTAGAAGGGATGTTGCTAAGATGAATCTTTCTTTAACCATACTTTGATGGGTTGTCAATACTAACAATATTGATTGATAAAGTAGTGATAAACTGATTATTATGTTGCAATAAATATAAGATTCATTTTTTTTCAATAATTTATTCACAAATACATTATTTCAACCTATGTGTGTGTGTGTGTGTAAAGAGTCCCACATCGACTAAAGATATGACCTAAGTAGTACTTATAAGACTTGGACAATCCTCAAATTGCATACTGGTTTTGTGGGGTCCAGGTAGACCCTAAGCCCAAATTCTAATATGGTATCAGTGCCTATTTTAGATTTGTTGTTGGGTCATGATCTTTATTATTCAACCCGAATTATTGGATCAGTCCACGCTTCAGATATCCTGTCCTGAACGTGAGGGGTGTGTAAAAAGTCCCACATCGACTAGACATGGGGCCTAAATAGTGCTTATAAAGCTTTGTCAATCCTCACCTTACAAGCCGGTTTTGTGGGTTCGAGTTCGCCCTAAGCCGGTTTATATCAAGTTACATTGATGTAAGGTTTTAGCACTCTTACACCATTCAAAAAATTCTATCTCAAAATCTTATATCAATGCAAAATTATTAAATACATCATTAAGATACATCAAGATTAACGTCATATATTATGAATTTATTGTTGCTTAAATTTTACTAGATTTGACCCGAAATCAAGGTAACAAATACCTGTAATTTAATGGTCAGATCGATAAAAATCACATTTTATTTAAGATTATTAAAGGTGTAAGAATAATGAAGTATTACTGCGGGGTAACTTGATCCCTCCCTTGTGTATATGTGTGTGTTGTTTTAATCTACACGTTTTTAGTACTCTTGATTGACATATATGAATGAGTATTATATCTCTTATCTGCTCAATAAATAGCTGGTATGTGAAGTTCACCTTTTGTGCTTGTAAATGTGCAATATATTATCACACTAATGAAAATTTTGAATGAAACAATTCTAGGATTTACCTGGTGGCTGGGGGCCGCAAACGGATCCAAGTCAATGGGGTGCCTACTATGCATATGGACACGGTTATGAAGCCTATGCTTATGGAACTTCTCATGATCCTTCCTTGTATGCTTATGGTGCATATGCTGGTTTTGCACAATACCCTCAACAGGTTAGTTATCATAAATTCATAACAGTTTAGTTCCTTCCTATGGCAGATAATAACTTTATTGGGCTACTCATTCATATTGGTTGTTTATTTTTCAGGCTGATGGTGCTCAAGATATGTCAGCTATGTCTGTACCTAGTGAGGAGTCCTATGATCCCCTGGCAGTGCCTGATGTCGACAAGTAAGCTTCTTCTCCCTCCACTCCCCCTCTCCATTTCTAATTGCAAAATTGGTTATAGACACCTTAAAACATGTCTGTTGACTTTCACACACACACATATATACACATTGGCTTATGAAGGATCTTTGATTACCTTGCCAGGTTAAATGCTGCATATCTTTCAATACACGGAAATACCATTTTAGGGCGGTGCCTCTGGCAGAAAACCTCGCCATCCTTACGGCAAGCTTAGGATCAGTTTGTATTTCACGGTCAATTTTACACAAACACTTCAAAATTTGGCCTCTGAGCTCAAGTGGATGGATTTTGACCTACGCTAGTCTCAGATAGAGTATGAGAGTAAAGATCGGGCGGAGGGCCTGCAACACATTTACCGGTTGTGACCTAAGTCGCCTTAGATAGAGTTAGTGGCAGTGCCAATGGTGACTAAATGTATGTTTAGTTTCATAGTAGAGTATTAGAACTGATTTTGTCTCTTGTCAAACATAATCTTAGTGAAAATACAAATGTTTGGTTACTGTTAAGTAAAATTGATTTTATCTCTAAACTTCAGTTTGATTTGGTTAGCGTTAAGTAAAATTGATTTTGTTTCCAAACTGCAGTTTGATTGTGAGTGCTAAAAAGTAGCTTTTACCCTTGGGTGATAAATTGACACCAAGTTTTACATAATAAATTTATTTTGAAAGTAAAAACATTCAAACATACCTTACTTCAAAATCAATCATAACAAAATCAATTATATTTAAAATCTCATTTATCACATGTTGATTCAAATAAACACTTGGAAGAATAAGTGACATAAACCTCAAGTGGATGGATTTTATTTGGGGTGTAGTTTTTTTGACAAGTATTTGGGGTGTAGTTATGGATCACAAAAATTTATTTAGGCCAATGAAAGTAATGCAACTCACAACTTCAGCAACCATCCGTCGCTAATTTAACTTTTATGTTATTGTTATTGATAGAGACCTATTGTTATTGATAGAGACCTAGGTAAGGGCTGATAAGGAAAAAAAGTGGGTTAATGTAATAAGGAGTAAGGTAAGGATATATTGTAAATGAAGAGTGGGGTAGGTTGCTGAGTTGGCAAGTTTGTTATGCCTTAGTAGTATAAATAGTGAGGTAATCAAATTGTGAGAGGTATGCAAGAATATGACATGAAACCATTGTGGTTAGGCAGAGACAGAGTTTTCTCCTCTGAGGAGCTTTGCTCTGGGGTAGATTGGGACTCTTTCCCTTCTACAGTTTTCCTTTCATCATTAATAAAATACATTCTGTTTTCTATTGTTTTGCCCATTTTCTTTACTTAATTTCTGTTTGAGATTTCGGGTTCTCATCAATGGTCCGACCTACCAGATCTGTCGAGGGAGAGCTAGTGATGTTGGAGAGAGGGATTCCAATTTTTGACGAAAAGGGAGAAGCTTACTGGTGGCTGATCCAGTTGGATCGGTATTTTGAAGCCAACAGTTGGATCCATGAAGAAATGAAGGTAATGTGGGTGACTATGTTTGCATTGAGAGGAGAAGCTTCCATATGGTGGTCCGCTTGGAAGACTTTTGAAAGGTCCTTGATTAAGGAAGTCATACCAAATCTATGGGTTATGCTTGAAGTCGCAGAAGATGAGGAGCAAGGGAGTTGCGACCAAGTTCTGAATGAGACGACCAAGAGTGAGGAGGAGTCGAAGTTTGGTGGGGACGCGACCGATTCTAGGTTCCTGAGGGTTTCGACCAGCCTCGCGCCATCGTCGGAACAATTAGATAGGAAATTGCCAGTGATGACTACAGAAGCTCAAGTCAGGGGAGGCTATGGCGTGCTCTCTCTGATATCAAAGCCGCACACGAGGCCGATGAGTCTCGCAATGGTAGAGGTGGAGAAGAACCAAGCTGCTGCGCTTGAGCCACTACCTCCACTAGAGCCGCCGGACGCCGAGCTGTTTATGGCTGCCGTGAAAATGCCAGAGGTGGCGAGAGACATTGAGGCAGAGGAGAAGATGATGGAAAACGGGTCATGTAAGTCACACAGGTCAGGGAATTTTAGTGGATCTAACCTGAAAAACCGTGGATCTTGGGCGGGCAGGGATTCAGAAGGGTGAAATCAGTCGGATCGACCTGGTTTGTTGGGTTCGGGTTTAGCGAATGAAAACAGGCCCAAGTCCAACACGACTATTTCTCTGGGGTCTAACTCAAAGGAAACGACGTTGTTGGCTTCGTTTGCTAGCTCGCGACCAAATGGAAGGAAAAACCATGGTGGAGATCGAAATCGAAACAGAGGCATTAAACATCTCCATTATCGTGAATTAATGGAGAGAAAGGCAAAGCGACTCTGTCTTCAGTGCAGCGAGATGTATCATCCCCTTTATTATTGTGCAGAAAAACAAATGAGATTGTTGATATTGGGGGCGGTGAAGATGAGAATGCTGGAGAGATGATTGCCATTGAAGCAGAAGAGGAGTCTCGGGATTGCAAAGTGATGGGGCGGTGTGGGTTAACAAGTGGGGAAGTAGAGGAAGCTAAAACTATGAAATTGGAAGGGAGGTTAAAGGGAGCTCGGTCTGGCCCTAATTAACAGTGGGGCTAGTGGGGCTACCCACCACTTCGTTTCACCTCAAGTTGTTACAGCTCTAGAATTGCCAGCGTCGTCCACTAGAGAGCTTAAGGCTTGATTAGGGAATGGTCACAAAATCATCACTAGAGGTAAGTGTTCCAACATTAATGACACCTCAACATTAAGCCTTACATTTGGGTCAGTTCCTGGGGAATTTAGGGAGTAGGGACACAACAATGTGTGGGGGAGCTCATCAACAGGCAACTTAATTGGAACATGCTGCTTGGTTCATTTCCTTAGTCATTTAAATGGTTTGCTCTGAGATATAAGGCCACAGATGACCAACAATCCAACATCTTGGAAGGCTGTTACATTGGGCCATCAAATTGTTGTAGTGCATCTGATTTGAAATGGAATGAAGGTTTGAAGTTTGATGTAGTTACTGCAAGGAGAATTGAGAATGTTAAGGATGTGAGAATTGATATACACTTTGAGAAGTATAGTGAGGTTTTTCGGTTTATCACCAATGATCCGTTTGAGGAAGCTATGTTGGAGAGAGAGTTTATAGTGGGAGCATTAGTTCTAGTGATTCACATCATAATGGGAACTCCTTGATCAGTGGGATTGCACAACAAGGGATACATGTGGAAGATTTTTAAATACTTTAGGAAAATGTGTGGTACCGGTATGGTTCCAAGTTGGGAAGTTCTCATTGAGTTTTTATCAACATGTGATGATTCATTGGTGCTACCAAATGGGAAAGAGATGCTTGTGTATGCTGCGAGCTCTTGTGTTAATGGGAATGATTTTTTGGCAACTACCTTGGTTGAGATGTTTATGAAATATCGGCAGGTGTCTTGGGCACATGGGGATTGTGTTCAATTTAGTGCAAAACCAGATGGCCTTGCATGGTGGAATGCAGTGATACGGGGTTATGGAAGTAAGGGAAACAATGAGTTTTCTTTCGATATGATGGCTTGGCATTCATCAAGTTTGATGAGGCAATGAGACCCAGGCGAATGCAATTTTCCTATGGCAGTTACTGCTTATGAATACTGCTGGAGTAGTGTCCTCATTTTCCACGGGGTGCTCAATTTTGTATTTGACAGAGGCAAGTTTTGGTGCAGTGAGGATGCAAATTTCAGCCTTGAGGACAAGGCTGGAGAAGGCTGTGTTTGAAGGGGTGGGTAGTGATAGAGATCTGGGTAAGGGCTGATAAGGAAAACAAGGGGTTAATGTAATAAGGAGTGAGGTAAGGATATATTGTAAATGAAGAGTGGGGTAGGCTGCTGAGTTGGCAAGTTTGTTATGTCTTAGTAGTATAAATAATGAGGTAAGGGAATTGTGAGGGGTATGCAAGAATACGACGTGAAACCATTGTGGTTAGGCAGAGAGAGTTTTCTTCTCTGAGAAGCCTTGCTCTGGGGTAGATTGAGACTATTTCCCTTCTACGGTTTTCCTTTTATCATTAATAAAATACACTCTGTTTTCCATTTTTTGGCCCATTTTCTTTACTTAATTTCTGTTTGAGATTTCGGGTTCTCATCAGTTATTATGAAAAAAAAAAAATGAATCCTATTAACGGTACAATCGGGACCCCAGGTTGAACTAGCTAGGACAAGGATAAATGATAAATCAAATTATATAGGAATTGAATACACAAAAACCTACAAAT
The DNA here is from genome assembly GCA_037113605.1 of Calophaca sinica. Classification (NCBI taxonomy): domain Eukaryota; kingdom Viridiplantae; phylum Streptophyta; class Magnoliopsida; order Fabales; family Fabaceae; genus Calophaca; species Calophaca sinica. Next base: position 77,861,198 of record CM073734.1, read on the forward strand.
AGTGATGTAGATTTATTACATGTGTATAGACCTGTTCTTATTGGATGCACTCTTAACAGCAAATGTAATAAAGGACCCGCTAGCAATGCATGATCTTGCGTTTTGATGCTCTCTTTAAGCCCAGTAGAACAAAGAGCAATCCCAGATAATCATAATTGTAAGAGACCTCAAGTAGTTGAAACTTATTTAGTGTCCATGGAGGATATCTGTACCAAAAATCAGTTAAGAAACTTCTTCTAACAATCGCTTTCTGGTGGCTGAATGTGTCAAAGGAGAATTTCCCATGGTACATGCCAAACCCACTTTCACCTACTCCTCCAAATGGGAGTGAATCCGCTGCATACTGCATAGAACAAAGATATACAGTAATTATAAACTTGAATAAGCTGAATTTTACAAATTGAAATGTGCAAAACGATTAGTAGATTTTAGATATATAGGTTACTACTTGAAGAATTGCATCGTTGAATGTCACACTGCCAGATGATGTTTCAGATATGATTCTGCTCTGCAGTTTTTGGTTTTTGGTGAAAACATAAAGGGCAAGAGGCTTAGGCCTTGAGCTTATGAATTCAATACTGTCCTCAATCTTCTCCAGCTGCAAATTATTTAAGGGGGAAAAAAAAAAAAACTTCTAGGTCAAGTTGGAGTTAAAACTTAAAATAGATATAAGCATGTGGTAGGGGACACTTCAATGAGAAGAATATTCAAATTTTATTGTTACATATATTTGCATGAAATGAAACTTACAGTAATAACTGGAAGTAATGGGCCAAAAATTTCATCTGACATGATTGTTGCATCAAGTGGGGGATTCACCAAAATTGTCGGTTCAATAAATCTGCACAAATTTGAGCACACAATGTTTCTTTTTTTTTTACTGGCACAATAAATTTTGTACAACCAAATTTGTCTGACATTTCTTCAAAGGAAAAGAGTCAAGTAACGTCTTAATCAATGTTTTAAACACCGAATCGAAAACCAAACTAGTGAGACTTCTAAGTCATGGTTTAATTGATTCATTCAGTTGAACTCATGGTTGAAACGGGTGATTGATAAATAAATAAATAAATAAAAATAACTAAATGTTGGGAAAAAAGTAAATAAAGTAAATAAAAAAATCATTTTAAATGGGTCAACTTGAGTCGATTACGGTTCAATCTGGTTCTGACAGTTCAATTAGACTTTGGTTTAAATGGGGGTAAACCGAACAGCCGATTAAAAATAACTAAATGTTGGGAAAAAAGAAAATAAAGTAAATAAAAAAATCATTTTAAATGGGTCAACTTGAGTCGATTACGGTTTCAATCTGGTTCTGACAGTTCAATTAGACTTTGGTTTAAATGGGAGTAAACCGAACAGCCGAATTAGACAGTACGATCCAGTTTTCAAAACATTGGTCTTAAGGCCTTTCCATTAATGCTGTAAATTCAAATGTTATTAAATATAATGGAAATAGGAATTAGGAATATTATGCAAGTAATCAGTTTGTGAAAGGCAGGGTGTTATTTACAAGTTTTCTTCGTCCATTGAGCCACCATAAACCACAGATTCTTTAACCTTTTGATCATTAAGAAGATTCTTCAATCTGAAGAACTGCTGTTTATTAACTATCCTTGCAATAGTTTTGGATTGTTTTGGGTTGTCTCCAAACATTTTCTTGATCCACCCCTTCATCAATTCCACCTAAAAAAAAAAAAATCTACAAGAGTAAGATAACACCCTAGTTAAATATAATATAAAAAATTACAGAGCAGTGAACCAGAACACTTAAGAGGTGTACCACTTTTGAACAGTAACTCTTTTCCACAAGGACATAGTCGATTGCTATGCATGCTTGACCAGCACAAGTTCCATGTTTGCCCACAATAATCCGCTTCACAGCAACCTTTTGATCACCAAAAGTGTGACTTTGTGGGTTACTTCACCATTTTAATGACTATGTACTAACGGTGTAAAAATATGCAGACGTCCGATTCTAATTTAAGAAGTACTATAACAAAGTGACATCATAATAAAATATGATTAAATATGCGTGTAAAACTTTTTTACACTGTCGATTCATAGTCATTAAATCTTTACTTCACTTATTCTCTTTCATTATCATTTTAGTTACACTTAAAAGACTTTGGTGTCATGTGCCAGAAAATGAAATGCTTAACCCACCTCTAAATCCCAAGAAGATGAAAGGGAGTCAACAACTGCAGGGCATTTTCCACCCAACTCAAGTGTTACAGGGGTCAGATGCTTCACAGCTGCTGACATCACAATGCGCCCCACACGTGCACTTCCTGATATAACTAGTTTTTATTACATTGACAAAATAAACAATGGCAAGGGGTGATCAAAACAAATTTGGATTAGATACAGTCATAAATGCATGCAGTCATACAATTAACGCATTTGGACCGTCCGATCAAGATCAGGTGTCTGTATTTCAACCGCACAAATCACACTTTAAATAAAACTTAACATACAGACGTCATAATCTTGATCAGACGGTCCAGATGTGTCTGACCGCATGACTACATGCAGTCAGTCATTACTGTACCTAACCCAAATCCGATCAAAACATGAAAGAAGAATAGAAAAAAACTGATACTATACTATTCAATGTTAACCTGTAAAGAAGATTTTGTCCCATCTTTGCTGTAATAGTTTTTCACATTCCTCAGGTCCACCTTCTATAACCTTAATGGCTTCATTGTCTAAGTAAGTGACAAGAGTAGAGGCAAGTAGAGAGGAACATGCAGGAGACAACTCTGAAGGCTTTAGGACTACTGTGTTTCCAGCAGCTACAGCTCCTATCATTGGCTCCAAGGACAATCCTGTGTTTACAGAAAGCATGAAGACTTTGGCTCATAACTTCATATCATATATCAGCAATCTAATGAAGACTTTACAGAAAACCTGATTTTGAAGGATATATTGTGTAACTCACCAAAGGGGAAATTCCAAGATGAAATAATGAGGACGAGACCCAGAGGCTCTGGGACAATTTCTGCACTTGTAAGCAATGCTATTTGTGGTAATTTAGCCTATCAAAGTAAATTAATTTGGTTGTTAGTCACTTCACCATGTTCATCTTTTCTTCAAATTGGTTTCCCATGACACAAGTTATAACAATTTCGTAACACAGATAATACCTTCTTGCTCGACATCCAATCTTTCAAAGACTTCAGTGCCAGATTTAAGGTCTTCATTAACGTTCCTACCTGTCAATGGATTAAATAATAAGATATATATTATATAATGAGAATAATTCATTGATAATGCTTGCCACTTAAAATTAATAAAAATGATAGTGTTTGATGTCTTAAATTAATTAATCTTAACTAAAGTGAGTAACGAGATAAGTAATCTTAACTATGAACGATAAAATCAATAATAATTTGTTATGTGCATGTAATATTAGCTATGAATGACAAAATCAAAGATAACATATTATGATGTGCATGTAATATTAACTATTGATTTTATTTATTATTTTTAATTTTAATTTTAATTTTAAATATTTTATTTTATTTTTCTTCATTTTTTATTATCATATTTTATATAAAAAACTATAAAAGTAAAAATTATTTTCAGTGTTTTCTCTATAAAACTTTAATAACAAACAAAATAAAAATATAACCGTATTTTTATAATTTAAAGTGAAAACAATATTTTATCATTGTTTACTCCGTGGCAAGGCACATATATACTGATCATTTGGTGAAGGGTCCCGTTATTTGTACACAAAAAGGGACACAGTATTTTTATTTTTATGGTCCGTACAGTACGGACACAGTATTTTATTTTTATTTTTTTCAAATTTTTTTTTTAGTTTTTTTTTAGCTATTTAAAAAAATATTTGTCATTAACCAGATAATGAACTGCATTAACCAGATAAATGAACTTCGTTAACCAGATAAATAAATGGTTCACATTATCTGGTGAATGCCAATATTTTATTTATCTGGTTAACGAAATTCATTTATCTGGTTAATGCTATTCATTATCTGGTTAATGCCAAATCCTGAAACTTTTTTCATCTGGTTAATCAAGTTCAAATATCTAGTTAATACAGTTCATTATCTGGTTAATGACAAAAAAAAAAATTAACCAATTTAAAAAAATCTAAAAAAAATTTAAAAAAAATTGAAAGAAAAAATGTTGTCCGTACACGTACGGAAATACGCTGTGTCCACTTTTGTGTCAATCTGTGTGTACAAAAATCATTTCTGTTTGGGGAATGGTAGGGGTGAGCACAATCTAACCAAGTCGATTATCCAACAAACCCCGAGCTATTTTGGTTCGAATTTAATCATGTCGCACGATAAAATAGAGTCAAAGGTGGGTGCTTATGACCCTACATCGAGTTAGGGACGTTTTTGGATTAACATTTGGATTATCCAACCCGCTTCATGTATAACTTTTTAATTTAAAATTATTTTATGTTTTCATTTATTTAAAAAAAATATTTCATACGTAAAGTGATATACTATTATTATTTTCTCAACAATTTCTTAAAATTATAATAAAATGAAAAGACAGCCTATACGAAAAGAATTATCAATGTATATGATATATTTAGTCTGAATCTATATTTCTTTTGTGCATTGATATATGATCGATCTATAATTTTATTAAGCTAATGTTTTGAGTCAATCCAGTCTCATCCTACTTAGACAAAGTCTCAATTAGATTTAGGTTTTTTTAGGTTTATAATCATGTTTTAGCCTAAAATTTGACCTACTCAGAATTTAGGGTCGGATAAAAGTTAGTAGCATGCTCACACTAAATCCTAAATCACGGTCACCACATGGGCTTTTAATTAATGTACTTCAAACTTGAAAGTACCCCCTTTCTCTCTTTGATGCCTGGAATCATTCATTAGTTGTTGTCTCTCCTTTGGGTTTTAGCTCCATTTAATATAGAAAAAATAATAAATAAAAAATTGTTTTGATTATGTTTGTTGTTTATTATACAAATATTTTAAAAAATTAAAATAAAGTGATAATTTTATAATTATTATTGAAAAAATATACTCCCTCCGTCCCTTAATATAGGGTCCTCTTGTAAAAAAAATTAGTCTCATAATATAAGACCATTTGTACACATCAAAGTGCATTAATTATATTTTTACAAAATTACCCCTCAATTAATGGAGGAAATTAAAAGACACACAATTCATCTTTCTCTCCTAATCATTTTTTTTTATAGGCAAATGTTAGTTGTTAGTAAGTTATGTTAGCAGCCAGGATTTGAACCCTGGACCTCCTTTTTCCAACTCCTTTAAATGTCCCAGCTCAACCTCCTAATCATTAATTGTAAGCGTAATTTGGACAAAATATTACACAATTTGTACAAATTTAATACTGATAACTACTTTATTAAGGGACGTAAAATTTAAAAGGGGTCCTATATTAAAGGATGGAGAGAGTAATAAAAACAAAAAATGATTTTTTTCAGTTTAAACATGCCCTCGAGGGTGTAAAAAAAACATGCCCTTGAGATAAGTTGTTTTTGCATTACAAAAGAATAGTGTTTTTTGGTAAAACATTGGTGACAAATTTGGAGATATTGTGCGTCTCTTTGGGAAATGATTCATTGTGCGGCTCTCTCTGAAATTATTCATTAATTATTGTTTCTTTGGGTTTTAGCTGGGTTTTAGCTCTTTTTAATATAATAAAAAAAGTATATAAAAGAAAATAAAAAAAATTCTCAAATAAAAAAAACTTATATCAATTGTTTCATATACAAATATTCAAAAATAAAATAAAGATAAAGTGGAATTTTTATAATTGTAAGTAGAAAATGAAAATATAAAAAGAAATTAAATCAAATGTATTTTCAAGATAAGGTGTTTTTGCATTCCAAAAAAGTATTTAGTGACAAATTTGGAGATATATATGCTCTATTTGATATCTTGATAATTTAAAAAGGTGTTTATTCTTTTTTTTTATAACAAAAATTGTGTTTATAATTCTTTCATCTAAAGTAAATACTGCTTCAAGAAATATATATCAAAAAAAAAAATACTGCTTATAGAAAACATTGATTCTCCACAACAAATTAAAGAAAAATGAAAACATTGATTGATTCCGATATGTTCAATTGTGATATAACAGCTAGCAGATAATATAAGAAAAAAAGTATAATTTGGAATAAATACATATACTTTTTTTTCTTATATTTTATTCAAGAAGGAGTATATGTTAAGAGATACCTCGTCTCTAAAAGCTTCAATTTGGTGTTTCCCTAAATCATGCATAAGGGCCTTGAAGATGTCTTCCTCTTTTTCCACAAGGAAACGACGCAGCCCTTTTAGCTGCGATTCTCTCCACAACGCTTCCTTTGTCTTTCCACTCCCAAAATACTCCCTCATCCTCTTTAGGTCTCTCTCCAAACTTCCCATGATCTGTCTTCACAGCACTGCCCTTAACCACTCTGCAATGTAACCTCCAGTATTTATAATTTATATCTGCCCAGCTAACTATCTTTGGAGACAGGTTCGGCCTTCATAATGGAGAATTCAATTAAAGGGCCCTTTAATTTCCATATTCTGTCGTCCACATGAACAACCATATAAGCAGTACTGTTAACTCACCACTTACATCTTTTAGTATTGTACGTACAATCAACATTAATTAAATACCAAAGAAAAGAAGTACTCCTCCTCCTATCTTTTATATCTGTTTGTGTGTTTGGTTACGATTTTTTTTTTCTCACTCAAACCAATTTTATGACGAGTAAAATTGATTATATGTAAGGGGTAAAATTCTTTAACTTTTTCTAAGGTAGAAAATTTCAGGGTGAGATTCATTAGATTCTTTATAATAGAGTTAATTAACTTTACTTTTCTAATAAAACTATTTCTTCAAATTCACTTTTATTAATTAATACAAATCAATTTTTAACTTTAATTATTTAAAAATCATTTTTTCAATATCAAACTTTGAAAGTAAATTCTACCAAAATTTAAAATAAACAAATCCTAATTTTGAGTCTTGAAATGTTTTATAAACTGAAAATTGTGACATTTTGTTATCCTACCCCACCAAGCATAGATGTTATAAGTTATGGTAAACAAAGGCGTTGTTTTTTTTGGATGAAAAATAGTAGCGAGTGAGCTATCACTATGGGCCCGGAGCTTACATGGATATAGCCCCTCGTCAAGGAGTTTATTTTTTGTCATGTTTGAGCCAAAAGCCTCCCACATTTCGAGAGTATCCCTATACACACTCTTATACCTATTAGACCTAGCACACTTCCCTAGGTTGTTATTGTAATATTCAACTCAAATTTGCATTTATTATTCTTTATTGTATTGGGCGACAACTTATACGGTCTCCACCCAAACATAGACCTTATAATCAAAGGTTAAAATATGTCAGGTTGGCTAGTTTACATCAGACTCACCCATATTTGGTTATTAAATAAATTAGGTTAAGATTCTTTTTCAAAAGCTTATTTACGTGATGAGAGCGGGTTTTGGAACTTGGTTTAAATGCAATAGTACGTTGGAATTGGATGTTAGGTATACGTGGTGGATAACATTATATTAACAATAACTAGGAGGGTGTCTCCGAATTTGGTGCTATTATTTCATATTGTAGCTAGAAGCATTTTATTTTATTTTTCCAACTCTTCGATAGAGTTCACTAGAAGGGAAGCCAATGTAATTTGTGACACTTTGGCAAAGATGGTTACATATATGGCCTGCTAGCCCTCATAACTTTCATGACATTCCCTCATGTATTGTAGATTTGATTGTTAATGAGATGATGTAATTTTCTTTTTGTAAAAAAAACCTTATTTAAATAAGACTTTAAGTTATCTAAAAAACTTTTTATTAAGCCTAACAAGTCAGTCTATTTAAATAAATATAAATAATACAATACTATTTTGATTGTGCCTATAAAAATTTATTTTTATTATATTTATTATTATAATTATTATTATTATGAGATGGATTGGTCAAAATGATGGAGTGTGTTACCTGCTATATATCCAATCAAAATAAAAAAAGTCAAAAAATTGCATTAGATCTTTGGAGGTCAAAATCGCAGATGAGAATCGTAGTTGACTAAAGTTACTCGTAGCAAGCTTCTAAAATAATTGATAAAATTGTCTTGGGAATTGTTTTTCTCAATTATGCGGTAGAAAAATCTGAAACAAACACACACTTAATTAGGGACCATTGTATTGTACCAATAAAAAATTTCCATTCATGTGATTTGTCAATTATTCAAATTTGTCATAGACAGTTGGAGTCTCATTATAGTACTACATGGTTATTTCGTTTCTCAAGTTTTACTTCTATGCAGATGGTATATTAATAAATATTTTGTTTAATATTTTAACTATTTATTACTTAGTAAACTTTTATACTTCACAGAAAATAAAGAGAGTTCACTGGGTTTGTTGAATTGTATGTTGCAAGCTCCGAAGGTAATTTGCAATTGCAACGGCGCAGGGTGCTTATCAATCGGCATGATCCCCTCCGTCCAATCCATCTACATGCTGAAGTAATAGCGATGTGTCAGTGGTGCTGGTGAAAAGGATGGTGCTACTGCCAACTGAAAGTGTGTGGCCAAAAAGGGGTTCACCACCCCGCTGTCGATCTGGTACATGTCGCAGTGGAAGGTCATATATATGGCTGAAAAAATTAGTAGTACTGAGATTAAATTGTTGAACAGCTTTTGAAGCACTTTTCCCTTGCCGTTGATCTAAATTTAAAAAAGCATGAGTTCTCCTAAAAACACCAAATGGAACTTGAAAATTAATACTAATTCTATATCATAGGATAAGAAGATGTTGATGAGTATTTTTATGACAGAAGTTAAAAAGACAAAAAAATATATTTAATATTTACCTTTAAAGTAATTAAAAACTATTTAATAAAGTATATTAAATAGTTGGACACTAACGGATTGCACCTTTATAAATGGACAAACAAATGATAAGAATTCACCGGAGCGACAGAGTATAGCCTTAGGTTATTTCCTCCTATCCAAAACTTTGATTGTTTAAGATTTTTTTTATAGACTAAAAAAATATATAATTTAGATAAAATTTGACTAAAATACACTTCATAAATGTGCTATTTTTCAATGTAAAATCTATTGAAAATTACTAACACTCCACAAAAATTACCTAGTAAAAATAAACTATAATTAATCTATATCATTAATTTAAGAGTATAATGAAAAAATGTTAAATTATGCTTAAAATTTTCAAAACAATCAACATTTTTGTTTTTGTTGTGAATTCAACAAGAAAGTAGAACAAATAACAATGGCAAACCAAACTAAATAGCCCATCAATCAAAGAATCAAGCAAGAACAGAATCTAAAATTCTATGTGCAATTAAACAGCCCCAAATCAAACAAACAAACCAAAGAAAGAGAGTAGAAGAAATTAACACTGTAGTTGATGACGCAGTTCGGTCCCAAAAAAATGACCTACATCTGCGGGAGATAGCAGCCCTCCATTCACTATGATATGAGTTTTTACAAATAAGAAATACAATTGTTCTTTTCAGAATCTCCTTCCAATTGTTCAAGATGAACAATCCCTAGAACTCTCACAATCCTAATCTCTCAAACCCTCAATGATACACTCAAGATTCAATAGAGAAAGATTGAATCCTCCCTCTAAGAAACCCTAAGATCCCAAGGTGTTTACAATGTGTTTCCCAACCCTAGAAATCGCTCCAAATCGCCTCACAGTGCTCACATGAAAACTGATTCGCGATTCTGCATATTCTGCTATTTATAGCTATCAAAAACATGAGTGAATCGATTCACCCATTTCATGTGAATCGATTCACATGAAGAAATTCCAACTCTAGACTTTAATGAATGAATCGATTCTCATATCAAGTCTCAGTGGCCCACTTCGATTCACGCTCGTGAATTGCAACACTGAATCGATTCCCACCTGACCAAATCGATTCTCAGAGAGATTAAAATGCATGAATCGATTCCTTGGAAGCTTGGATCGATTCCCAGCTGTACAAAACCGCTTCTATGCATTTTAATGATCTCCCAAACTGATTTTAAGGCATACAAATCCCCACAATTTTGGGACAAAAATAAAATGTTAAAACACTCAAAATTTTGGAATGAAGGGAGAGGGAGTATTATACTTATCAGACAATCATCTATCCTTCGAATTCATTACCAGAATGGAGTTATGGACCCAAGACGAACTTGCAAGTTGCAACCAACAACAAACCCATTAATTCTGGATCAGATGACTATAATTAATGTTTCATGCATGTAACACGTGTGTGTTTTAATTAATGGTTTTTTTGACAAATTAATTAATGGTAAATAACATTATGTTGAAATTTTTTACGTATAATATTCATTTTTAAAATAAAAAAAAATCAACTATAGGAAAACTAATTTTTATGCTTGAATATCTTAGTTCATAATGATTTTTTCCATGAAAATTCATAATAAATTTTACGATAAAGAGTTTTGTATAGGATAAAAAGAATCACGGGTCTTAAATTAGAAAAAAATATCATGATTGAAAGTTTTATTTCACTGAGGTCAAGGTAGCATTGTTTTTTTAGTTCGGAACCCACCCTAGTTAGTCTTTTGGCCTGAGTAAGTCCATCTGAGTATCTTCACATGGGACTAATCTTCAGTTCGACTGATTGAACATGGTTTTATCGATCGATTCTCAACCTCCTAATAAGGCTGACTCCACAAGGATTCGAATTCGGTTCCCTAAGTTCTCCTACTTATTGAGGCGAGTTACTTCCACTCCATGGACAGATCGACGTTGTGTACATTAGGGGCACTTGACTCAACAAAAATTTTCAACTTGCTTGTGAATTTTGATAAAGAATATCGTATGTGTCATTGACTCACAGGGAGATTTGCTCCCACATGATTTATATCAAGAAAAAGATTTGCACCCCAAGTGTTGATGGGACCAACTGAACATTGGCATCGTCCGTGTGGACGATAAATTTAATCCCACCATCTCTATCAGCACTGTTGAAGAATGATGCAATGGTACACACATGTTCACAACATGTTCAACAAATACAAAATGGCCAACCAGAGGACATCCATGAAGGAAGAAACCGTTGAGAGCTCCTCGGTGGTGCGAGGACGCCCACAACCGACAGGAGCACCAGATTATATCGGAGAGCTACCAGCAATATCTTAAGATTTTTCGACAGGCTCAAAGGAAGCAGAATACCCTGAAAGTGTTCACCAAACAGCAAACGACTCGCTCGTTCAAGGAGGAAGGCCCCACTACTCACAAAAGATGGAAGAAAAATGTTTAGGAGAGTAGAGCAGCGACAACTAGGATGAGGACCGTACACCCAGTCAAGAGATAGTTGAGATATTCACTCTTTGGGCATGTTGGATGTGAGTTACGGTTAGCCCCCACCACAACCCACCTACATATCGTCGTTGCCGACAATGCCATCGATGGTGTCACAACTTTATGAGTCAGTGCCACATTTCCTAGCAAGACCATGCCCACCACCAGAAGAACATATCTCGCAACGATTTGCAACTACGTGCCCTGGTTTCAGGCATATGTCCCAATGTCGCACTCGGGCCCGCATCTGCCGCATATTCTGTAACCCTACGTACCTAAACTAGGACCTAAGGGGCATTATCATAATTAACAACTATGTTTATAAAATTTAGGCAAAATTAAACGAAATGTCCTTTACTTTAATTTAAAATTTAACTTCGGTTCTTTATCTCTTTTTTGGTGTAAATTAGTCCTTTAAAGTTAATTATAGCTTCAGTTTAATAGTAAATGTTCTAAAACGTTGACAATGTTGGCCAAATTAGTTTTTTTTTGCTTTTTGCAATAACTTTTTGAGTTCTAATTCATGACACAATTGATACGGTAGATTGTACTTGTGACACACATGCATTTCTTGTTGTAGATCAACCAACAGTTCGTCTTGAAATTAACGTTTTAAAACATGCAAGACTAAATTAAAATAAAATAAAAGACTAACTTAAAACTTTAAATTAAGATAAAAGACATCTACAATAATTTTACCTAAAACTTACAATTTTTTTATGGTGATTGTGCTAAAACCCCAAACCTACAAACTTCAAACAAAGTAGTTATTGACGGTTAATGTGCGCCAACCCCAAACCTACAAACTTCGACATGCTTACTAAAGATTACCATAAAGATCACGATCACTGTAATTGACATATTCTCATCCAAACCTCAGGCACACGTTCCGTACTTGTGGAGCTTTTGCTAACAATTTCAGGGAGCAGTAGCATTTGAGTAATTGAGTGATCCCTGATAACAAGCCCCTTCGCTTTTTCCAACATAAACAGAACCATAGCCAGTTCTTCTATACGATAAAATGCCTGCTCCTACCGCGTGGTTGCTATCAATTCTTTGGTCCTTTTTACCACTTTGCCTGTGAGTAAATCATATATCCAGGCATCATTAACCATTGTCCTTTTTTTGTTTTTTTTGGGGGGGGGGGGGGAAGCAAAATATAAATAACGAAAACAAAAGGCAGAAAACATAGTAACAACATTGAAACTAACAACACCTCAAACGAATACTGACCTTCATCTTTTCCCATTTTCCTTCTGCTGCGCCACAGAAGCCGAATGGGGGTACCAGAAAAACCTGCATTTGAACGCAGCTGCTTCTCCATATAGCGCCGGTAAGTCTCAGGAAAAAGTTTTGCATCATTGACAAAGAACACAAATGTAGGCGGCCGTATAGCAGCCTGCAAGAGGACATCCAGGAAGAATATACAAGATACCAAGTAATTAAATATTAAATGTATTATAATTTATGAGTGCATAAAGCTCAACCAAAGGTGCTCATGGGTAAGCCTGCACAGCACTAATCATTTTGCTCGTTTTTTAATTGACAAAAATTGTTCTGGGTAGAATATATAATTCCTTTTAACATTGTAACAAATGTAACGGGAACGTCTCCAACATTAGCAATAGAAGTGACATGACAAGAATGCATCCAATATCCACAATAAGCTGAAGACATACAATACCAACTGTTAACTACCACCGTAGCATGATGTAAATACCTGAGTGCAATAGTAAACACGCCCTCTTTTTCCACCTCGTGTCCTGGGAGGAGGCTTAAAAGTTACTGCTTCCTGCACTACTTGATTCAATATAGAAGTACCTAGTCTTCTTGATCTCTCCTTTTCAACTTCACTTGCAGCAACAATAATCCTTTTGTTCAAAACAGAAATAAGTAATCAGCTATTCACTTAGGGGATTACAAGAATGAAAAACATCAGGCCTGAATAAGCGATAATTTAACAATTACGATACCAAGTTATTGTCTACATCCAAGAAAACTTATCAACCACTAACATTTATCCACAAGGCTAATTACATGCTACAGCCAGAAAACACCAAGTTAGACCATATCCAAATAGAAAAGGTCCCAAAAACAGCCAAGTTCTTAAGTCCATTTCCATGTGCATCACTTGAGCCCCAGAAATGACTAAGGAATTTTTTTTACCACACATCAAGAAATACTAGTACATAAAAAAGAATGAACCCTTAATTGATCCTCCAAAAATTAGGGTGTCGCCACATTATTACTTCAAATATTTGGTTACCAAATTAGTCCCTAAAATACTACAGTGTCACCGTACTAGTCCTACAAAGATACAAAATTGTCACCAAATTCATATCTTTAAGGACTATGATAGTCTCAACTGGTATTGAGGAAAAAAGAACAAGAATTCAATGAAGAAGTGTAGGGCACAACCAGAAGAATACAAGCAAGGTGAATTCGAGAGCACCTCCTCTCTCCTAACAGTTTCTGAGTTATTAACTAACTTCTGACTTCCTTCTATTTATAGGACTTAGTTGCATTTTCAACCTAGCCCATCCCCTCGCCTTATTACCTTTCCTTACATACACTATTTTGACTATCAGATGCTTAATTTATAGACAACAAACTTTTGAGAACTAATGTGGTAACACTCCTAATCTTTGGAGGGTCAAATTAAAGATTTAATTTTTACAAACCTTTCCTTACATACACTCTTTTGACTATCAGATGCTTAATTTATAGACAAAAATCTTTTGAGAACTAACGTGGTAACACTCCTAATCTTTGGAGGGTCAAATTAAAGATTTACTCTCTACAAATTTATGCAGATACGAAATGTGACTACTACATGAAATCTACTATGACCATTACATTGAAATTATCAAAGAAAGCATGAAATTATCATACTACGCATGCATCAATAGTTTTCTAGCTAAAGCTTACTTGTCGACATTTTGACCAGCTAATGCAGTAGAATAAACAATTGGAGCCCAGTCAAGCACACGAAGCTTCTCTCTGACATCTTGCTCGTAGTATAATGCAGTCTGCTGATTTTTATTTGGTATTGTATCCCACTTGTTTACAACAATCACGCAACCTTTCCCTTCTTTTTCTATCCTTTCAGCTATCTTGCAGTCCTTCAACAGATTTGAAATACTTTTTTAAAAAAAAGAAACTTAAAAACGATTATGGGAATATATTAAACAACTGGCATCCCATTTACATCCAAGGTCATTTTATGCAGTAATGCCTTATTATAACCAGAAGGAAAGACAATCTGTTTTTAATCAAACAAATAAAAGCATTGATTAGGAACCTGTTCTGTGATACAAGCCATGGCCTCAATGACAAGAGCAACAACATCAGAACGACGGATAGCACGAAATGCTCGATTCACTGACAAAGCCTCTGTTGTACTTCCAGCTGAGGCTACAGTTGCCCTTTTCCTGATTCCAGCAGTATCAATAAGATGGAACTTCTAGAGAAAGAAAATAAGAAAATAATTATCATGCTGAATCAAAATTCTAAAAGCTTACCAAATCACTACTACAATCTGGTATGGTCCAAAAATATACAGTCTTAAACCAACAAAGTCGGGATGGGGAAAACCTTATAACTAGCTAATCCTTTTCAAAATTCTATTCTCGCAGCACATACTAAAACATTTTTAGCAGTCACTGGGTTTTTCTGTGGCACTACAGACAAAGGCGGATCCACATTGTAGTGAGAGGGTGCATCACCCCCTCTGTTTTGAAAAAGTATACTTTTTTTACGGAAAAAAAGCATACTTAATACCATGAATATTTTAAACTGTGCCCCCCCACTATTTTCCTATATTTGACCCCCTGAATCATCCACTGGATAGCATATCGGAACACGTGTGGGATGTAAAGTTGAGAGACATTAATAGTGCCAGCTGTGATGGTGGGAGCATCGTCATAAGGCGTAAAAGGCAACCCTTAGCATGGATTTCCTTTTTATTCTCTGTTTTTATTAATTTACTTCATTTTTGTCAAAAAAAAAAAAATTAATTTACTTCATTTCTCGTTCTACGTCACATCAGTTGCATGCTTGACATGTCCGTGGTGCTTAGCACAACTGGCAAAGTATTTGCCGCTTGGACGCGGATTCGAACCCGCTACGCCCCCTTTCAGCGCTCTTTGGAGTGCGTAGTAGGCCGCTGGGCCATAAGACCAAAAAAAAAAAAAAAAGTTGCATGCTTGACATAAAAAATAATGTTTTTAAATAATAAAATATTAGAGAGAAAAAACGAGCTGAAGAAAAAAATTTGCCACCAAGTTTAGACCATTAGTTTTTGGGTACACCGTACACCATATCATTATTAACTACCATATCCGACTAAAATAAATTTTTAATGTATAATTATATAGAAATATTTTGAAGCTATTAAGTTCTATTAAAAATGATTTTATAACACAATTTGTCAGAAAAAGAATTTATAATACAAGACTATATTTGAAAAACTATAGTTCGCCATAATTTGGAAACACTGAAACTACCCTAGACAAAACACTAGAAAACGATAACATTTTTTTCCACAATAAATTGTCCCCACTGACCCACGGTCCTGGATCCGCCACTGACTACAAACCAAGTGGTTACTAGTTAGTCCCCAAAAGAAACAAACCTGACCATCTGCTCCAGTAAATTCAGTATCAATAGCATCACGTGTAGTGCCACTGATGGGGCTGACTATTGTTCTGTCCTCGCCAACCAGTGCATTCAAAATGCTACTTTTACCAACATTTGGTCTACCAACAATTGAAATTGCAGGAACATAATCTTCCTCTTCATTGAGATTCTTTGGCTCCTGTTGTTTAGCATATAAAAATTGTAAGTTAAAAAATCAAGGGTTTCAAAATAAGATTAAATCAAATTGATCCCTGGTTGTATGGTGATCAAGAATGCTTCCAAGTTCCAAATGATGATATATTATTGGTGGGTGAATGTATAATATAGTCAAATCAACTTGCTTGCTACACAATAAAAAATAGAACCTAAAGTTTCTCATTGTCAATGATACATATAGAAGAGAATTCAATATTTATGGAAAACAAACCTCAACTTTCTGTATCCCTGAACAAACAAGATCGAGAAGCACTCCAGTTCCTGTCCCTGATATAGCTGACACAGGAATTGGCTCAAACCTGATATAGAAGTAACCACAGAAGCCAACTTATTGATTAGAACATATGACACCTAGGGAAGCATCAATAAACATTAACAACATGATGCAGGAACTTTGCACTGTATGTTCGGATTGGCAGTATAGCTACTCAACCATGGTTTGAAAGCATAAAATGCAGCTGTGTGAAATAATCATGATTGGATGTTTTATATCAAAATCAAGTTTGTTCTCAAAACCATGTTTGAGTAGAAGTGAAAAAATGCTGCTTTTATGTTGAGTTGAGAGTTTTGAACCAAGTTTTATTAGAAACTTACTTTTAATATAAAAGTTTCCAAACATAATTCACTTCACTTCAACTTAATATTAACCCAATTCAATTTTGTAAAATCAACATCATCCAAAATCAAGTTTTACAATCGTTCATCCAAACACACTTGATTGTCAGAGACAATGTGAGACGATGTTTTGTCTCTTATGATTTCAATATATTCAGGATGTATCAAGATGTAAATCCTCAACAATTTCATGACTCCCAAAAGGTCCAAATCAGCAAGAGAAATGAAGTTTTTATTAAATATGTAATTGCTGTGATATCTTCATCACATGAATATATAGAACTACATAATGACCAAGATCTTATGCCTGACCATATACATTCCTACTTACAAATACTCATGCAAATTATTAAGAGGCAACACCCACCTAGTAAAAAATAAGGTTAATTTCAACAAATAAGGGTGATTCTATAATTTTTTGAATTTACCCATATTTAAGTTGAATTAAACAAACTTGGCTTACCATTAACCGCAACATAATTAAATTAACCACTTGAACTAGCTATTTATTGAAAAAAATTAACCACTTTAGTTGCATTAACGTAGTGCTTAATCTGATTCCTCTCGATTATTAATTTAGATGTTGGTAAAGGTGAGGTAAGTGTATTCAACACCACCTTTGACCTCAATAGTATCTTAGAACTGGTACACAAACAATTCATGCTTGTTGAGGCACGTTTAAAAATCATATCCATGAATTTGATATCAAAATCAAGAAATAATAAGATACCATAGATCAAGTTTTAGTCCTAGATATCCATGTCAAGAAAGCGTCCGAATAAGTGCATTTTTTTACTAAACTAAGTGTCATGACCATGTTCTACTGTGTTTAGCCACACCTTAGGCATGTATTCAACCAATATAGCTTACCCAAGGGACCAAAATTCAGACGCCTGCATAATTCTTTTCCTTGGAGATTCACACTTGTTAACTGCAAGAATGACACATTTATTTGAGTAGTGTTTACGTAGCCAATCAGCAATCTCTACATCAGCTGCCGTTAGACCAGCCTGTTCAGCATAATTATCATTACTGTCATCAGGTTATGATTAGGAGTAGCTTCAAGAAACAGTTAGCCCCATCATGCACTTAAAATAAGTATAAGAACGAAAAAAATGATATCTCATTTTGATAGTATACAACTATGTTAACTGTAGCCAGATTGGTACCACAAATAACTCAATGGAGAAAAACAACTACAAGCTTCCAAGATTCAGCCAGACTCCAGAATTAATGAATTACCAAAAATTGTGTAATTATGGTGGTGGACTGGGAGGAATCAACCAGATAACCCATCAAAACTCAATACAAGTACATACCACTTTTTTACATATCTCGTTATCCTTTTTATATATTTATTATATTACAATAAGAGTCAAGACAAACATAGATTCATAAATGGAAGAGATGGAAAAATATAAGATATTATATGCAAGCAAACAAATACCTGACCATCAACCAGGAAAATAATAACAGATGATTCTTCCACAGCTGCGATCGCTTGTTTCTCAATCATTGATGGCATCCTGGCAACAGCTGCCTCTCTAGAAGCAAGGGGAATACCATCCATACCAATGGTCGTACTAATATCCAGCTCTTCCATAACAGTAGTTTGTGATTTTGAAACCGTAAGAACACCACCAGTGTCCACTACCATGAATTCATGCTCTCCCCAGAATGATCGGCCATACAAACGATCCCTGGTAACCCCAGGTTCATCCACCACGATTGCCTTGTTTCCCTACAATTTAAGCAGAAAGGAGACAACTATCATATCATAAGGAATCAATTTCACCATTCAGATTTCACACATGTTGAAATTGTCAATGTTATTTCCCTAGAACAGGAAAGCATCAATATGAAAAAATAAATAAAGCTATAAGAAACATTCAATACCCCAACAAGACGGTTGAATAATGCTGACTTGCCAACGTTCGGTCTTCCAACAATAGCAATCCTTGGGAGAAGATTGTCAGGGATCTGCCATCCAAAATAGACAGGGTTCAGCAAACGACCCTATTTATTTCAATCTCTTTGAAAGAAAATTCAAGTCCTGACTAGTAAAAAACAAAAATTGGTTGCCTCAATATTTTTGGTCAAGATATGATATCAATCATGCAATTTATCAATATCCTGAATTCATTTACATTGAATAGAGTTACAGAATTTGCCAAGTTGAATGTTATACTAACAATTTTTTTCCTCTGTTTACTCCTCTTGGAGGTTTTAGCCGTTTCCTTGACATCAGTTCTCTCATCTTCTGAAATCATCAAACACAAAAAAAGATGGTTATTGAAGAAGACCGCAAAGATAAGGAAAAACTCAGCAAACTTCAGAGCCTGAATGAAACAAAGGCTCACCGATACTCAAAATGCGAGACAGAGAGCTTGAATACTCTAGGACTGCGTCCTTCGCTTCTTGCTCGAGCGCTATGACATCAACGTCGTCATCGTCATCGGGATAGTCAACCTGGTGGTCCGATTCCTCTGATAGTTCATCGTCGTCGACAGTGCCTGAGAATTCACCGGCGCTAAACCGCAGGACGGAGCGGGAGAGGCTCCGGCGAGGGAGTGAGATGGAATTTCGATGAGAAAGCGCCGAAAGAATTGAAGGGGAGAAGGGAAGAGTGTTTTGAAGTGAGAAAATTGGGTTTGGGGTTTTAGCGACAGTGCTGCAAGAGATAGGTGTGGGAACGTGTAACTGGAAAAGAGTTGCCATTGGGTGGAAGTGAAGTGAAACTATATCTCAATTCTCAGGATTGAACATTTGGCGGGGTTTATCTCCTTTCTGAATTCTGATTCTCATCAATTCGGATTTTCCACACTGCTACTGCATGCCAGCCGGCATTAATGAATTTTTTTTTGGTATACAAAGGGGGAAAAAAACAAACAATTCAGCATTAACGAATTCGTTTCAATTAATATACATCTCTAATAATTAATTTGATTGCTGGTAATTCCTTTACGGGGCCTTCCCATTTTAATTTTGACACCTCTTCTCTTCCTAAAAAGATAAAAATACCCTTCTGATTTACTAACCCCTCCCCTCCCCTTTTTACTTTCATTTCCCTCCCTCCTTCTCTCACCTCCCTTCGTTTCTTCTCCTTCAGTTGTTGGATGGATCCCTCCGTTTTCCACCTCCCTTCGTCCCATCTTCCTCGCTGTCGTCCCTCTCCATCTCGCTCGCAGCATCGTCTTCCTCCTCAGGTTAGGTCGTATTTCCCACTTCTACTGTGTTTTTTTCCTGTGAATTTGAAGTTTCCGGAAACTTGTTGTCGGATCGTCCCATCAACAAGAATCCGGACGTTTGAAAATATTAGTTTCAAATGTTGAACTACCCGATTCTTGTTTCCGAAAATTTTCGGCAACAAGTTTCCAGATTTGAAAAATGGTTTTTAAAAATAAGACTGCTCCGGAAACAAGTTGACGGACCGCTCCGGAAACAAGAATCCGGTAGTTCAACATGTTTCCGGAAACTTGTTTCTGGAATGAATCTTAAAACAGTTTTTCATACTTTTGACATGGCTGATTTGGTTGTTGCATTTTCCACAGATATGGCATGCACCGGGGTGGTTCTAAAGCTAGCAGTATTCCTTCTTCATCTAGTGGCCCGACTCGGATAAGGCCCACTGCGTCGTCACGCAAAAGCCGGACGGAGCAACGTCAACATCTGCAGGATGTGCCCGAGGAGCCTGCACACGTAGATGAGGCTGCCCGTGAGGAGCCACCGCACGTGGAGGCTGCCCATAAGGATGTTGAGGTTGTCATTGATGAGGCAGCTCGCGTAGATGAGGCTGTCGTTGATGAGGCTGCACGTGTTGATGAGGCTTCCGTTGATGAGGCAACACGTGTTGGTGAGGCTGCCGTTAATGAGGCAGATTTATTCCCTGGCGGCTCGGAGGACACATCAGTCCTCATTACCTACGGTGACCATGTTGTCACACGGTTATGGCACGGCGATGTAAGTAATACTTAATTTTTATATTATGTTGTTTTCATTTTATATTTTAATACAATTGACTTATATTTTTTTGGTACCAGGATCGCGGTGAGCTGAAGGTTGTAAATCACGGCAAAAGCATCATCGGTTTATTGCCCCGTGCAGAGATTATGGATGTCTTGGAGGAATCTGAGCTTAAGGAACTTTGCAGCCTCAGCTATAAGGTAATTGACAAGGGGTTGATATGTGCGTTTGTGGAGTGTTGGCAGCCAGAAACCTCTAGCTTCCACCTACTTGTCGGGGAGATAACGGTCACCCTAGATGATGTCTCCCAGATACTCCATATTCCAGTCATGGGGGCGTTCTTCACCATGTCTGTGCTGGATTGGGAGACAGCTGCTGTTTAGTTGCACGACCTATTAGGCGTCTCCATGGCTGATGCACGGGCTGAAGTTGATAAGAACAGGGGACCCACAGCTCGTCTCGACTGGCTGTGGAGAGTGGTGTACCCTAGGTGTTAGGATGACGGCCAGTGGGACATGGCAGCTAGGGCATTCCTGCTGCACCTAGTCGGTGGCACTATCTTCGCCGACAAGAGTCAAACGTTGACACAGGTGGCATACCTGGGGATGTTTAGGGACCTGAGCAGTGTTCGCACTTATGCATGGGGAGCGATGGCATTAGCATTCATGTACGACCAGCTCAGGGAGGCCAGAAGATATAAGATGAGGCAGGTGGCCGCTTACATGACGCTATTACAGGTACGAATGTCGTCGTTTTAAAATGGGCGCGCGAATTCCAGGCTATATGTTTATTCAGAGGATTCATCCGGTTTGGGCCTTTGATGTTTCCCTACCTGCCAGACGGGGTGTTGCGCCAGTTTGGATATGTGCAGCACATTCCCGAGGATCCTCGCAACATCAGATCGCAGTCGATCAGTCCGCAGCAGATGGACGACATGTGGCTTCATTTTGACGAGCATCTCATTGAGGGTGGTCAGCGAGCCGCGCAGCCGGCGGACGTGGAGCCAGGTTACATGGAGTGGTTCCATAGGATCTCTAACCCGTACATTTACCCACAAAATGTACCACCAGCTCCAGCAGAGGTATGTTGGAATTATTATTCTTATTTTGTTATATTTTACAAAGTACTAATTAACTAATAATATATATTGTTGTAGGATGCGAGATGGACCAGGGCGTATGAGATCGGCCAAAGATTGTCACAGGGGCGCCTGGTGATACAGCCGGGCACAGAGGGTTGGGAGCTCGTGCAGGAGCTTATGAGACTTGTGCGTCCCACTCGATGTTATGCCCGGAGGAAGAGATCTAGGGGGTCTCCGATTAGATGTAGTGCATTATTTATTTGTATGAACATCAGATGTATTTTAATTTGTTTGTAACAAACATGCTATTTATATATAAATATATATTTTAGTTGATATAAATTAAGACTCTGGTGTTACTGACCATATGACCTTCGACTCTAAACTGTTTTCCACTTATAGCCCTCATTCAAGCATTCCCTATATTACTGTTGCAGATGGTTCTCACACTCCTGTTGTAGGTTTTAGAGATATTAAACTCCACACCCCTTTCTATTTGAAAAGTGTGCTTCATGCTCCTGGACTCTCAAATAACTTAATTTCTATTCGCAAACTTACTCATGATCTGAACTACATAGTAACTTTTTTTCCTACTCATTGTTCTTTTCAGGATCTTGCCACGGGGAGGACGATTGGAGTTACTAAGGAACAGGGAGGGTTATACTTTCTATCTGCTGAAGAAAATGGTCTGAAGGTGTTGTCTTCCTCCGTTCAGTCTCAACATACTTCCTCTCAAGTCTGGCTTCAGCATAAGCGTTTAGGACATCCCCCATTTTCCTTACTTAAAACTATGTTTCCTGCTTTGTTTTTGCAAGAGTCTGTTGAGTCTTTTAAGTGTGATGTTTGTCAATTTTTCAAACACAAACGTGTGTCTTTTCCTTCTAGTTGTAATAGAAGTGTTGAACCTTTTGATCTTATTCATTCTGATGTTTGGGGGCCTACCCCTGTTTTTAATATTTCGGGTGTGCGATGGTTTGTTACTTTTATTGATGATTGTACTCACATTAGTTGGCTATTCTTGATGAAAGATAAATCTAAAGTATCTCAGTTGTTCATTCAATTTTATAATATGATAAAAACTCAATTTGGCAAGTGCATTAAAAGACCACGGTCTGATAATGGTCGAGAGTATGTTAATCAATGTCTTTCTTCATTTATTAGTCAAAATGGTATTCTTCATGAACTAACGTGTGTTGATACTCCACAACAAAATGGAGTTGCAGAAAGAAAAAACTGTCACTTACTTGAGGTTGCTCGCGCCCTTCTCTTCCAAACATCAGTTCCAAACTCATATTGGGGAGAAGCAATTTTGACTGCTGCCTATCTCATCAATCGGATTCCATCCCGAGTTCTAGGTAATTTCAGTCTTGTTCAATCTATGTTGTCTTTTTACCCATTTGCTCCTATCATGCAGAGTCTAGAGTCTCGCATATTCGGTTGTGTTGCATTTGTTCATGTCCACACAACACCGCAATAAGTTGGATTCTCGTGCTGTCAGATGCATCTTCTTGGGTTATGCCCCTAATAAACGAGGATACAAGTGTTATCATCCTTCAAGTCGTAAACATTATGTCTCTATGGATGTCACTTTTCATGAACAGATCCCTTTCTTCACTCGTCCCCAGCTTCAGGGGGAGAATAGTAGTGATTTGGAATCTGATTCTGAGTTTCTTCTCCTTGGTCCTTGGCTTCCTGAGTCTCCTAATCCTCCTCAGTTTCCTGTTGTTTCTGAGCCTCCTGTTCCTGAGTCTCCTAATCCTCCTGAGTCTCCTGTTGTTTCTGAGTCACCCGTTATTGTTCCTCCGTTACCTACTATTTTGCAGGAAACAGCAGCACCTTCAGCACCAGCAAAGACAAAGGCTAGTGAGCCAACTTTGACATATCAGAGGAAAGGAAAACCCGACCTGGTCCAGAAACAACCCCAACCGTCTGAGCCGGAGGTAAGTACTAAAATTAACCCTTTTGTTTCTGATTCTTCTATTCCCGATACACTTGATCTTGATCCAGTTGACCTACCTATTGCCTTGAGGAAATGGAAAAGGTCTTGTGCCAAATACCCTATTTCTCAATTTGTTTCATCTAATCGTGTTTCCCCGCGGCATAAGGTTTTTATGACAACAGTTGACTCTGTAAGAATCCATGCATCTGTTAAGGAGGCACTAAAAGTTGAAAATTGGATCAAAGCCATGAATGAGGAAATGAAAGCTCTCGAAAAGAATAGAACTTGGGAGATAGTTGAGATGCCAAGAGGCAAGAAGCCAGTTGGTTGCAGGTAGATTTATACTGTCAAGCACAAATCAGATGGCACTCTCGATCGATATAAGGCCAGACTAGTAGCAAAGGGGTACACCCAGACTTATGGCATTGATTATGAGGAGACATTTGCATCGGTAACAAAGATGAACACTGTCTGTATCTTACTTTCTCTTGCTGCTCATTCTAGGTGGGAACTTAATCAGTTTGATGTTAAAAATGCATTCTTGCATGGAAATTTAGAGGAGGAGGTGTATATGGAGATCCCACCGGGATTTGATCCAACCAATGGGAGAAATAAGGTGTGTAGATTGAAAAAGGCCTTGTATAGGCTAAAACGGTCTCCCCGAGCATGGTTTGGAAGATTTACAAAGGCTATGTTGGCTCTTGGTTACAAGCAGAGTCAAGGAGATCATACCCTCTTCTTCCAACATTCACAGTGAGGAAAACTAACAGTACTTCTTGTTTATGTTGATGATATTATTATTACAGGAAATGACTTGGTTGAGAGATAACTCCTCAAGAAGAAATTGTCTGCAGAATTCGAAATGAAAGATCTGGGAACTCTCAAGTATTTCCTTGGGATTGAGGTAGCTTACTCAAAACAAGAAATCTTTATCTCTCAGAGAAAATATGTTCTTGACCTTCTGCAGGAAACTGGCAAACTTTGGTGTAAACCTGCAGGTGTTCCCATAGTGCAAAATCATAAAATGAGCACTGAAGATGAGAGTGCTAGAGTTGACAAGTCTAAATATCAGAGATTAGTGGAAAAGTTAATTTACTTGGCACACACTAGACCTGACCTAGCTTATGCAGTAAGCATAGTCAGTCAGTTTATGCATGATCCAAAGATAAGACACTTGCAGGCAGTAGAGCGAATTTTGCAATACCTTAAAGCTACTCCAGGATGAGGTCTCTTGTTCAAAAGAGGTGGAAGACTGACATTGGAAGCCTATACTGATGCAGATTATGCAGGCTCAGTGAGTGATAGAATGTCTACTTTTGGCTACTGCACATTCTTTTGTGGTAATCTTGTTACATGGAGGAGCAAAAAACAAAATGTAGTGGCCAGATCAAGTGCTGAGGCAGAATTCAGAGCAATGGCACATGGAATTTGTGAGCTATTGTGGATGAAGATTATACTTGATGATTTGAAGGTGAATTATGAAGGCTCGATGAAGTTGTTTTGTGACAATAAATCAGCAATCAGCATTGCTCATAATCCTGTACAACATGACAGGACCAAACACATTGAGATAGACAGACACTTTATAAAGGAGAAGTTAGATTGTGGACTGATAACAACGTCCTACATTCCTACTGGATACCAACTGGCAGATGTGCTTACAAAAGGGCTATCTACAGAACGATTCCGCTAACTTACTTGCAAGCTAGGAATGATTGATATCCACTCACCAGCTTGAGGGGGAGTATTGTAAATAATTAGAGTAAATAGTAAATATTCACCTTTTGTACTGTAACCTAGTTTAATTATCTGGCCCATTACTCAGACCCATTAGGTTTAAGTCTAGCATAGTCTATATAACATCGATTAGTGTGTGTATACTTTTCACTGAGTCAATACAATATTATTCAGATATATTTTTTACAAGTTGCACCCCTTCTTATTGCCACAATTTCACCATTATAATATTTGGAAACTTTAGGCATGCATGGCTGGTGGAAGGGTCGCCTCTAAAGCATGTAAGGATGACTTTCCCAATACAACATTGTATGATAGGAGTGTCTACTACTAGAAACTCCACTTTATACTGTTATAGAGGAAAGTTTATTTCTTTAAGTAACGACAACTCCACATATCCCAATGGGATGACTTTTTTACTTGTGAAACTAGTAAGCTTTTTCGAATGTAGGATGAGATCATTTTTGTGTAACCCAAGTTGCCTTGATGATTCTTTAAAGATAATGTCGACCAAGCTCCTTGATCTACTAAAATCTAGTAGAGGTCAAATATAACCACAGTCCTGGTGATCACCGAAAGGATGTTTCGTGCTAAAATGTCACTGTGGTGATTGGTGTGCCTTAAAATCATGTTGGAGATCATTGGAAGTCATAAAAATGAGTTTTCAATAGGTGTGAATCGAATCATGGATCTCTGGAATCGATTCATGATGTGCCTTGGAGCCTTGGAGAAGTTTTGGACTTTCTGTGAATCGAATTGAAGGAGTGTGAATCGATTCACTCACTTAGGATCACAAAAACGCGTAAGATTTATACGTGTGAATCGATTCACACTTACTGGTGAATCGATTCACCACTGCTGGTTTTAAATCAGAACGTTGTCTTTCATCCTGTAACACTACAAGAAGATTCGTCATTACCGACGGCCATTTTCCATCGGTAACACAATAAAGCCGTCGATAAATAATGATTACCAACGGCCTCGGGTCCCTTGGAAAATGTCTCGTTGGAAATCTATTATCGACGGCCAATTGAATCCGTCGATATTACCGAAGGCTAAGCCGTCGGTAATATAAAAAAAGCTGTCGGTAAATTTGGTGGGATTTTTAAATAATCCGTGAGATTTACCGACGCCTTTTCCGTCGGTAAATCTCACGGTTTAAACTGATAAATTCGTAGCATTAGCGACGGCTAAGCCGTCGGTAATGTCAAAATTTTTTTACAGGTAATGTGTCCTGAGATGAGAGGTAACAAGTGTGTTGGACAATGAAAGTCAACCACCTGCATGAATAAAAAGGACACCATACAACAGACACATGATGCACCAACATCAAGTTAGTAATAATTTTACAATCAATTTACTAGAATTACAGAACATGTCTTACTATTATACCTTGATATTCTTGGAGAAATGGCCTAGGCCTGCAAACATTGCCTCTGATCCTGCAAAATATGCGGATCGACTATCAACAATATTCACAATGCATTAAACAAAATTCTTGCTTACGAGCCATGCGCTAAGTCTTTGAATCACGTGTATATACCAAAGAAGTACATGTTCTGCGACACATTAAGGAATTGACATTCTATTTAAGACAACAGATAATGTCTACGTAAAAGAAACTCAGTATCAAGTGACGAACCTCAAAACACCATAGCAGGCCCTAAAACAAATAGAACAGGACATAGTTTATGCTGTTACCACATGCACACAGAAGAATTGTATTCAATAGATTTCAATAACCAGAACAGGACATAGTTTATGCAAGTACACAGAAGAATAGTTTCTACTGTTTCTTGTTCTCCACTGCAAGACCATAGCAAAGAACTTTAACCAATAGATTTCAATAACCAAGCATCATAGAAGAATGATTCAATTGTATGTTGCAAATTGCAAAGTCAATTTTTAAGTTTGGACCTAAATTTTTCAAGCAAATTTATAAACACCATTGGTGATAGCATGATCTGTCATGCACATTCCTTGCAATCGTAATCTAATAGCAATCAGCCAACATAAAACATATTAGAAACCAAATTTAAGTTACAATTTTTTGCTGGGGGCGGGATTATAGGACCACACAAAAACCAAAGATATCATCTAGTAATAGATAATCCCATTTTGGTACCATATTGTCAAAGCAGCAGATAAGGCCTCTACACAAGAGAGCTGACATGGACGACCTAGGGGTTCAAAGACTTCTTTGAGCAAAAACCAATATGTGGGTCTTATTGTTTGCCCATCACCTAGGGGTTGAAGAACTCACATTGTACTCCAATAATCTTGAGCTAGATGATGTTGTGTTGGTCCTTTTCTTCTCTTTTCCCCTTTCAATTTGGTTTTCCTCTTCTCTGCAGTTTAGGGTTCATCAACTTTCCCCATTTCTTAATCTACATCTTCCATCTTCATTCTTGTGTCCAAGAGCTCGAGCTACCCATTGAAGAAACCAGAGCTCCTTCCTCTTCCTCTTCATTTTCGGTTTCCTCTTCTTCTTCTCTTAGGGTTCACCCAAAACTTCAATCAAAGGCTTGTTGTTCAGCTCCTTTCTTCTATTTAGTGCACCTATGGAACAAACCCCAATCTTCTTCCTCTTTTTCCCTCAATTTCGTGAACCCAGAGGTCTTTCTCCCCATTATTTTCGACAACAAAAGGGAAAGGAAGAGTGAGAGAGAGAACTCGTGAGAGAATAGAAGGGAAGGAAGGATGAAAGGATTACCTAAGGTTGTCTTCTTCTCTTCTTCTTCTTTCCTCCTTCTTCTTCTTACTCTCGGCCAGAAACGCACAAAGGGAGAGAGAAAGATTCGAGAGAAAGAATGGGAGAGGAGCTGAGGTGGTTCAGTTTTTTTTTATTTCCCTTTTTGACTTTACCGACGGCTAAGGAATGAAAAATTAAATTTCCCGCTGCGTAGTTTTCTATCGCATTACCGACGGCTTAGCCGTCGGTAAATTTAAAAACTAAATTAGAAATGAAATAATTCTTTACCGACGGCAAAGCCGTCGGTAAAAGCAGTAAAAATTTAAACTTTCGTATGGTTTTTTTCCGGCGGATTACCGACGGCTTAGCCGTCGGTAACTAAAATATTACTGACGGACTCGGGGCCGTCGGTAATTTTCCGTCGGTAATTGAGTGTTTTCTTGTAGTGTAATGCGAGCAATTTTCTAGGGTTGTGTGCAGTCGTTCTTGTGCGTCTTTGTGAGGTTTTAGGGGCTGGGAAACACAATTAAAACACCTGGGGATCTTAGGGAATCATAGAGGGAGGATTGAAGGATTTCTCTATTGTTCTTGAGAGCTTTCATTGAGGGAGTGAGAGTTGGGATTGTGGAAACCTTTGGGGCTGTTCAAGTCTTGAACTGTTGGAAGAGGGTTTAGAATAATTGTATTCTTATTGTAAAAGACTCATTGATAGTGATACGGAGGGCTGCTCTCTCCCGCAGACGTAGGTCATCTTTTTAGGGCCGAACTGCGTAACCAAATTGCGGTGTTCTCTTCTCTATTCTCTACTCCTTTTGTTTGTGTTATTTTTCATTGCACCTTGTTGATTGTTTGGTTGCTATTATTTAGTTATTGGTTGCCGTTGAAGTTTGTTCCATTTATCTTGTTCGAATCTCAACAAGTGGCGCCGTCTGTGGGAAGGAACAAATAATTCAATTATGCACCATGGGTACTAAATGGGACATCGAGAAGTTTTCCGGTAATAACGACTTCAGTCTATGGAAGGTGAAGATGGAAGCAATCCTTATTCAACAGAAGTGTTTTGAAACTCTGAAGGGTGAGGCAAGAATGCCGGCCACCCTGTCTCAAACGGAAAAGAAGGAGATGATAGATAAGGCAAGAAGTGCTATTATCTTGTGCCTTGGTGATAAGGCATTGAGAGAAGTTGCAAGGGCGAAGACCGCGGCGGAGATGTGGGCCAAGTTAGAATCGTTGTACATGACCAAGTCATTGGCTCACAGGCTATGTCTGAAACAACATCTCTACTCATTCAAGATGGTAGAGACCAAACCTATTGTGGAGCAACTAACGGAATTCAATAAAATTATCGATGACCTACTGAATATTGATGTGAAGCTCGATGACGAGGATAAGGCTTTACTCTTATTGAATTCATTGCCTAGGTCCTTTGAACACTTTAAGGATTCACTCCTCTATGGCAAGGAGTCCACTATTACCTTGGAGGAAATCCAACAATCAATTAGGACCAAGGAGCTAACCAAGCTTCAAGACTTGAAGGTGGAAGATAGTGGGGAAGGCTTGAGTGTGTCAAGGGGAAAGAATGAGAGTAGAGGAAACAGTAAAGGAAAGCCTAAGGCGAAATCCAAGTCGGAAGGGGACAATAAAGCTAAGTACAAATGCTTTAATTGTCATAAGGTTGGTCACTTTAAGAGGGATTGTCCCGAGAGAAGGGGCAATGAAGATTCCGTGGAGGTTGCGATTGCTATGGAGGATGGTTATGAGGATGCAGGGGCTCTAGTGGTTACGAGTTGGGAACCAGATAGGAGTTGGGTTATGGACTCCGGGTGCTCTTTTCACATGTGTCCAAGGAAGGAATATTTTGAAACTTTGGAGCTCAAGCAAGGTGGAGTAGTTCGCCTTGGTGACAACGAAGCGTGCAAAGTTCAAGGTATGGGTTCAATTCGTCTTAAGATGTATGACAACGGCGAATTCCTTTTACAAGATGTGAGGTATGTTCCTAAACTCAAGCGAAATTTAATTTCTATAAGCATGTTTGATGGATTAGGCTATTGCACTAGTATTGAGCATGGTATGATGAAAATTTCGCATGATGCATTGATAATATCTAAGGGGACTAAAATGTGTGGTTTGTACATATTACAAGGTTCAACTGTTAGTGGGCATGCATCGTTAGCTAGCCAAACCTTGCATGATAAAACCATGTTATGGCATAATAGGTTAAGGCATGTTAGTGAGACGGGTTTAGTTGAACTAGATAAACAAGGTTTGCTAGGTGGTGATAAATTGGATAAGCTAGAATTTTGTGATAAGTGCATACTAGGCAAACATCATAAGGTTGAGTTTGGGGGTGGCATGCATCATTCTAGTAAACCACTTTGAGTACATTCACTCGGATCTTTGGGGTCAGGCTAGAGTGAGTACTCATGGGGGGTGGTTCCTATTTCCTCACCATGGTTGATGATTTCTCTAGGAGAGTATGGGTCTACATTTTGAAAAGCAAAAGTGACACCTTTGAAAAGTTCAAGGAATGGCATACTCATAGGGAAATCAAATAGGAACTAAACTGAAAATTTTAAGGACTAACAATGGCCTGGAGTTTCTTTCAGAGCATTTTGATAAGTTTTGCAGGAAACAATGTATTCAGAGGCATAGGACCGTGGAAGGCTCACCGCATCAAAATGACCTAGCAACATGCATGAATAGGACCATCTTGGAGCGGGTGAGGAGTATGCTTTTGGCAGCTGGGTTGCCTAAAAGCTTCTGGGGTGAGGCTGTGAGTATAGCAGCATATTTGATCAACAGATGTCCATCAACGACGTTAGACTTCAAGACACCTATGGAGGTTTGGAGTGGGAGACCGGCAGACTACTCCAAGTTGAAGGTTTTCGGAGCTTTGGCTTTTGCGCATATCAAGCAGGAAAAGCTTGATGTTAGAGCTGTGAAATGTGTCTTCATCGGATATCCGGAGGGTGTGAAGGGATACAAGTTGTGGAATTTGGAATCTGGAGGGTCAAAGGTTATCATAAGCAGGGATGTGGATGAGACCCGCATGGGGATGAAGTGCAAAGACCTGGAGGATAGTAGCTCAGAAGTGGAGGTGGAGAAAACTCAGTTTGAGGTGGAGTCTACCACTAGTGAGACCGGGAATGATGAAGAGGAGGATAGTCCTCCACCATCAGGTTCTAGAGGAAGACAACAAACAGTGCATCCTGGCTATCAGTTGGCAAGAGATAGGGAAAGGAGGGAGACTGTGGCACCGAAGAGATACGGATATGCTGATCTTGTTTGTTATGCTTTGTTTGTGATTGAAGAGGTTCAAGACTCGGGACCAAGGGACTTCAGTGAAGCAATGGGAAGCATGGAGAGTCAGAAACGGTTGAAGGCAATGAATGAAGGTGTGAATTCATTGGAGAAGAACCGGATTTGGGAACTTGTGAATCTACCGGAAAAGTCAAGGGTAGTTGGATGCAAGTGGAGCTTCATGAAGACGGAAGGTATTCCGGAGTTTAAAGAACCAAGGTACAAGGAGAGGCTTGTGTGTAAGGTCAATCTTGAGTTTTGGAGAGTGTGAATGATATTCAAAAGGCAAGTTCTAGCAAGGAGGATATTGGTATGCTCAAGGGGAAGTTAGCTTCTGGATTTGAGGTGAAAGATCTCGGCATTGTGGAAATGACACTTGGAACGAATATTGGGAAGAACCGGAAAAGGAGGTATGGCTCTTTGAAAGGCGGTTTGAAGCATGTGAAGACAACTCAAGGTGGAGTCGCAATGAAGAGTATGATTGGTGAATTGGGAATTACGCATGGTTGTGAGAAGTTCATCAAGTATCTTCCTAGATCAAGGTTCAAGGATCACTTGGACTTGATCATTTGCGTTGAGACGTAATTCCATTTTATGGAGAGAGCAGCAAGTGGTTGATGGCTAAATGTTGAACATTACCACTGATTTGAAGTCAAGGTGGAGAATTATGGAGATTGGTGTGCCTTAAAATCATGTTGGAGATCATTGGAAGTCATAAAAATGAGTTTTCAACAGGTGTGAATCGAATCATGGATCTCTGGAATCGATTCATGATGTGCCTTGGAGCCTTGGAGAAGTTTTGGACTTTCTGTGAATCGAATTGAAGGAGTGTGAATCGATTCACTCACTTAGGATCACAAAAACGCGTAAGATTTATACGTGTGAATCGATTCACACTTACTGGTGAATCGATTCACCACTGTTGGTTTTAAATCAGAACGTTGTCTTTCATCCTGTAATGCGAGCAGTTTTCTAGGGTTGTGTGCAGCCGTTCTTGTGCGTCTTTGTGAGGTTTTAGGGGCTGGGAAACACAATTAAAACACCTGGGGATCTTAGGGAATCATAGAGGGAGGATTGAAGGCTTTCTCTATTGTTCTTGAGAGCTTTCATTGAGGGAGTGAGAGTTGGGATTGTGGAAACCTTTGAAATTCAAGTCTTGAACTGTTGGAAGAGGGTTAGAACAATTGTATTCTCATTGTAAAAAACTCTTTGAAAGTGATACGGAGGGCTGCTCTCTCCCGCAGACGTAGGTCATCTTTTTGGGGCCGAACTGCGTAACCAAATTGCGGTGTTTTCTTCTCTATTCTCTACTCCTTTTGTTTGTGTTTTTTTTCATTGCACCTTGTTAATTGTTTGGTTGCTATTATTTAGTTATTGGTTGCCGTTGAAGTTTGTTCCATTTATCTTGTTCGAATCTCAACAGTCACATATGTTGAGTTTAGAACCCTGAGGTTTTAATTGTGACAACCATCTAAACCGAGTAGTAAGTATTTTGTATGGTGAGCTACTAGTGTATCTACTTGAGTTTGATGAGAAAGGAATAGGAACAAATAAGAGATCAAATTCATCAAAACATATGTGAAAAAACCTCTAAAAAAATTCGGAGGCTTGCTCAGAAACCTATATCAGAATGCAAGATCAAATTGTGTACTCAATCAATCACACATGGTTTATTAGCTCTTTGGAAGGCAAGAAAGATTACTGAAAGTCTTATTAAGAAGTCATAAGAACTTTCAAAATGATAGAAGTGTAATCAAATGGTATCAATAATATCTTCAAAAAAGAATCATGTCAGAAAGCTCTCATTCAAAATCCATATATAGGAATGATCGTCAATTCACCAAGTATCAAGATAAAAAAAAAATTGATGTGACATCATGAGAAAAGTTTCTCAAAAAAAGAGAAGTTACATGTACAGAAAAATATAACTCAAGAAACTTGAACTCTTCTCAAGAAATGTCAGAATTCTACTTAGAATCATGATCAGTCCTACTCAAGATAAATAGAAGAAATCAACTGGAAATCGGTGGTTGTTTGCACTATCGTAAATCGAAGCTTTTGAAATCCTCATTTGTCCATACTAAAAGTTGTTTGTGCTTCAGCCTACTTCTAGTTATACCAAGTCCTTAATCAGATTTTATCCTAAAAGCGATTATTTGCTCAAATATTGTATTGAGAGTTCACTCATTCAGTGCTTTTGAGCTATATTAATCACAGATCCTTATTTTTCTTGTTCTTTGTAATTCTTCTCCCAAGCCAGGTTAGTTAGATGGTGTTGGTGCTCAAGTTTTGTAACCATATAACCTGTTTTCATTTGATTATCTGCATGGAATACATTACCTCTTTAAGAACGGAATACATTACCTCTTGAAGAATTATGGCACTGTCCATAACATGACGAACTTTAAATTTAAGTAATTAGACATCTAAAAAATTCTTATAGTATAAAATAATTTTGATTTAAACAATATTGATTAAGTTAAAATTACTTTTTAGATAAAAATATCCAAACAGAATGTACCCAAAAAAAATAAACATAAATCATTTTATTTAAACTCATCTTTAATTTCACCAAAAAAAAAACTCATCTTTAATTAAAAGTAATTTTATTCATAATTACATTTATAAACACTTACTCAAATAATAAAAAAGCTAAACATCTGGGGAGGACCTTAGTTTGCATTGTATCTTATTCCATGAGGGAGCTACGTTTATCAAGCATCGCTTCTCCTATGACCAAAGAGCCAGCTCGCCTGAAGGGAAACAAGGAAAAAGTGACACCACAGGCTAAATGAAATCAGTTTCTTATTTGTACTTGTGGTATGAGTAACAAGTATGTCGGAGGGTGAAAATTATCGCTGCATCTAAACATAAAGCGGTTTTCTTGCCTCATTTTCCCTCTAACAAGGAATGATAGCAAAGGCTGGTTTATAACCGTATGTACCTTTGCGCTCACAAAGTCACAATACTCTGGCAATTGGCGAAATCTGGGAGCAATTCAATCGGAGAAAACCACAATTTGGTGGGCTGAAGCTAAGGCTTTCAAATGATGCTACGCAAGTTTACTTTGTCCGTGATACTGTTTCTATATTCCATTGATTGAACCCAAATTAGGAACTTATTCATTTAATAACTCTTTTGGTTACAACAAGTGAACAAGCATCTTAAAGTATGTTGTCAATAAAGTACCTTCTAAACCATTGTGCAGGCTATACAAATTTAATTTAAAACACCGAATAATAAACGCTCCTACTTTCCTACCTACCTTGCTTCGCCATTTAAAGTAGCATCCCTCCCGCCAAAAAATACTCGAGATTTCCTCGGACATACATGTTATAAAGTTCCTCGAACATGTATGTGTGCCCTTGTCTGCCAATTTTTTGTAGCCAGTTGAAAGGGAATATGGAAACTGCATTCCTTTGACAGGTCTGCCTGTTTGGTTCTGTAGCAGCAACTCTAGAATTTCTTACTCCGTTATGATGCTTTACCTGCCAACTCTGTGGAATCACACACTTCTTGTGGGTTATCTGGTTTAAATGATGCTTTACCTGCCAACTCTCTGGAATCACACACTTCTTGTGGGTTATCTGGTTTAACTTTTATCTTAACTGGATTCCCAATCTTTGATTTATCTTCCATTCTTGCAATTTCTAAAGCTTTTGCGCATACTGGAAAACTTTGATCATCCCAGGACTCCAAAATCACACCAGAACCAATACATGTTCTTCCCTCATAGAAGGCCGTGAACTGCCCAGCTGCTAGGCCTTGATCGTCTTCAGATATGCGGACAACGGCAGAGTTATCTAGGTCATCTCCTTCAACTTCCATTTGTAAGCTACAATCATAGAATCCAGGACCGTGTCTCACCTGAAAGGTTAAGATACTAGAACTTCAAGTACTGTATAGATGGAAAACGATGGTAATAACAGCGAAGAGAAGTTGATAATCAAGGTATCCATCCACCTTGCATCGGAGCTGACTTGTCTGGCTAGGGGGCAACCCACTAAGCCATTTCAAAGAGCCAACACGGAATATGCGCCTTCTTTTGTCAAAGGAAAAGTAATTTCTTGACACAAAAACTACGTTGTTTTTAACATCCTTCTCAACTACATACCTGCATAAGATAACAACAAGGATTTTTTTTTAACAGGGTCCAAATTGAGTATAGGAATGCAATGAAAGAAAATTTTCAAATGACTCAAGGTGGAGAAAAGAAATTGCGACCCTCCAACAAGTGAATGATCAAGAGTTAAAAATAACAATACAGCAAACTAATAGAGAAGGAACAAACCATGGGCCTCCAGGTAGCCGTAGACCCTGGCGCTGACCAATAGTATAAAACCAGAAGCCCCGATGTCTGCCAAGAAAATCTCCTGTCTCAGCTTCCAATATGATACCTTCTTTCTCCCCAATATGTCTTGCAACAAATTCACTGAATTTTATCTATGACTCAAAAAGTGCACAAAGATAGAATTATAAAAGAAAACTATCTTCAAGATTTGATT
The DNA here is from genome assembly GCA_037113605.1 of Calophaca sinica. Classification (NCBI taxonomy): domain Eukaryota; kingdom Viridiplantae; phylum Streptophyta; class Magnoliopsida; order Fabales; family Fabaceae; genus Calophaca; species Calophaca sinica. Next base: position 77,897,221 of record CM073734.1, read on the forward strand.
CAAAACAATAATACAACTTTGAAATAAATGATGGAATTAAGTTTTAAAAATAAAAAAAATAAAAAATAAAATAAAAATAAAGAATAGTTATAATAATTTATTGCCATAAGTGTCATTTTATCTTTATCAGCCTCTTTCAAAACAGTTAGGAAAATCAAGAGTATTTGTAATGAACCATATATTTCTCAAACATTGAAACAGATATGGAATAAAAGATCTGTTCACTACTAATACCTTGCCCAAAAAGCATATTCCCTGAGAATCCTTTCTATCCTTATTTGGTAGTTCAAATTTTGTGGCAAGCCTGCGGACTACATCCTGCAGATGATGTAGAAGGAGACAAAGTTAGAGTGAAAATTTCTCCATAACATCATCTAAGCTTCTCATACTGAACAAGATAACTTGTTGGCCTTTATGCATGGTTACTTGAAAGTAGCATCCAGATTTCAACCTCAAACTAAAAGTAAGGGCACTCAACTTGTTTAACAAATGTATTCTGAAAACATTGCCGAGTTCTTATGTCAAACCTCTCAAAAACTGGATAGCAAGTGATGTTTCAAAGGAAGAAAAGAATGTCAGCCAGATGCTAAAAAAAATCTTCATAGAGAGCAAGTTAACTTGTTGGCCTTTACAAATGGTTACTGCAAAGCAGCATTCAATTTTCAATACCAAACAACAATTATAGGAACTAAAAAATTTAACAAACATATTCTGTATGCATACTGCCTGAGTTCTCATGTTAGACATCATAAAATTACCAAACCACTGAAAATTTAAATGAAATTTCAGCGTTGACAATGGTACTAGTTACAACAAACCTTGGGAATACAACCAAGCGGAAAAAGAAGTCGCTTCAGCTGGGACTGTGATAGGTGTGAAAGGAAGTATGTTTGATCCTTTACCTAAAATTTCAAACCACATTAGAAACTAACATCACGCAACATTATTTTCCCGACTGATAAACAGGCAAGCAAAAAATATGCAAAACTTAATATTGCTATAAACAATTTAGTACAGGTTAATCAGTGAAGATTCTTCAAAAGAGCTGGAAGTACAGAAATATAACTTATAAACCACAAATGCAAACAAGATCTTGCAACCGTAAAAATGTATCTCATATTGGTACCATGTCTTGTGATAGTTCTAGAACAGAAGGCTCATCCATCTGATCCGCTAATGGGTGGATAACACTTGCATAATGCCCAGAGGCAACATAGTCAAAACCCATACCACCTATTGCATCCAAAAATGCACCTAACAATAAAACCATTGATTAATAAAACAGAAAAAAACGACAATGCAATTAGGTTGGATTCAACGCATTTGACTGGATGCATACCAAACTTTATTCTTGTATTGCAAAGAACATCTGGGTTTGGAGTTCGGCCACACCGATACTCTTCAATGATGTAAGAAACCTGATAAACAAGTCAGTAAGTCAAATAGGAGGCAGAGCCATAGTGACCTATGCCCTATAATACTGATTTGCAACTATAATGTATTTATTAACTTAAAAGTGTAGCTAAATATTCAGGTATGTAAATAACAGGCAATAGCAATGAAATTAGTTGACTTTAGAAGGAAAATGAATGAAGATTGGTGAAAAAGTAGATAAAGGGGGTCTTGCATACCACATTTTTCCAGTATTCATCAGTCAAATGAACAACTTCTAATGGTACTTCAACCTGTAAATAAATACAAACACCGTTTGAATTTACATTGGTAAACTAATGTGATGGTAGCCTCGCATGCAATAAGGATGTGAACATGTGGTTGTGGATAAGAAAGAGACCTGATTGCACACGGCTTTGGCATACATTAAATCCTCTTCCCATGGGCATTCCGACCAGAAGTTCTCAAAGTCTTCCTACAGATAAAAACCACGAAAGCAAAAGATACCAATTATGCAATTTGAAAACGAAAAAGTGTGCGGGGATTGTTGAATTAACGTTTGGTGGAAGAAGCAAAGAAGGAAGCCGTACTTGGAACCATATTTTGAGGTAGAAAGCGGTGCAGGAATGACCGGCGGCGTGGAGTAGCCGGAGAGCAACGCTGCTATCGACGCCTCCGCTGACAAGAACAGCAACTCGGAGCGCCTTCTGCGGCATGGAACAGCGGAGGTAGGCGTCCAGGTCGCCATTGAGAGAATGTGGGGTTTGCGCAACAGCGGAACAGGAGAGCTTCACAATGGGGAATCGAAGATTAGGGTTCAGTGTGTTGAGCTTTTGGTGTGTGAAACGAGTTAGAGGGAGAGAAGACAGTGGCCTCCAATTCCATCGCACTGCCACCCGCAACATTTTCGTATCTCACCTCATCCGTTTGCGGTTACGCCATGAACATTACTCGTTTGAGTTAATAACCAATTTATTCCTCAAATTTTAGAAAAAATAAGATTATCCCTTACTTTATCAATATTTTAAATTAATCTATGTATCTTGAACATATGTATCAGTTACGTCTCTCTATTAATTTCGTAGAAATCAAATTGATATTAAATTCTAATAAGTGACTAAATTAAAAAATTATTTTAAAACTCAATTAATAGACAAAACTGACAAAAAGACTAATTTAAAATACAAGAACTAATTTTAAATATTAATAAAATAAGAAACCAAACTTTTTTTTTTGGACCGTTATTAACTCTTACTCCTTTACTTAGTCCGTGCTCTGCTCCAAAATTTGTTATTTTTTTTATTTTGTTATTTTTTTGACAAAAAAATATGTCGGTACTATTCATCCCACGTATGGGCTAAAATAATTTACGGTTTATTGATTAAGGCCACTGCTAGTTACACCTGTTTTCTATTCCCACACCACCAACTACTATGATTTGACAAAAACATATGCTCCTATCTCTGCCGTAAAACCGGCTTCCCTTCTTTTCCCCTCACATATAGGCCTAGACACCGGTCGGTTTTGGGTAGGTTTGGGCCCAAAACTACCAATCCGGCCCAATCCACGGTGAATATATACAGGCCCAATTCCGTCCATTTGAGCGTCCGGTTCTGGCGGGTGGCGGGTTGGTCGGGTGGGGGGTTGAACGGGTGGGTTGGTTCGGTTTACCACAACATTGTTTGGAACCAGTGGTTGGCGTTGCAGAATGATAAAAATATGGGATCGTCGACTTCACAAGGAGATTGCCGGAGAGGAACCAGAAGACAAGGACGACCAGGAAATTTTGTGAAGCAAAGAAACACATGAATCACGATCATCCACAACAACATCAACAGAAGATCAAGATGAAGAGGATGAAATTGATGTGATGAAATCAGAGACAGAAGAGAAATAAGGAGTGAGGTGAACACCAACAGATCTGCACTAAGAATAATGAACCGGACTCAGTATCACATAAGAAGTTGCAAATCGATCCCAGAAGAAATAAGAAAAATCAGGGAGAAGCACTCTATTGAGAGATATAGATCGAGTCTCAAATGACTTGCATGTAGAAGAGGAATGAGGGAGGAAGAGAAGAAAGGAGCACAAATCTGGCTTCCAAAAAATTTCCAATGGAATCAGTTGAGGTTTTTTGAATCAGGGAGGATTTTTATGCCCATAAAATAATGGCCTTGGCTTCTAAAGGACTTCCCACGTGATTTGGTAGGGTGAGGATGAAAGCCACACAAATGGCATACGAACTCGTAATTTTTACAAAGATGTTGTGTAAATTTTAAAAGACAAAGAAATAAAAAAGGAATATTTTATATGTGTGTGTACATTTATTAGCATTTAATTATTAAATGATGAATCTGCTTCAATAAAGTGGTTTTTTCAAAGCTTCTTATCAGCAATACCAATAGAGCAGCACTCTGATCGATACAACAAAGCATGGCCTAGAGCCTGCTATCACTGTAACCACAGCAGTTAGAATAGATAATAGTCACATCGATGCAGAAGGTAAATTTAGGCCAGAAGAATACTACAAATCGGTCGAGTTCGGTCTTCTTTGGATTTTCTTAACAAAATCTGAATCCGCCCGTAGTCACCCACGCCTAACTTGTTTCATTGACCCGCGGACCTGTAAACCCGTTAAAACCCACCCCAAAAGCTTTTTTTTCCCATCGGGTTTTTCAGATTTGGGTCGGGCTCGGTTTGCTGTCCACCCCTACTCACATACTCGTCTCTACAACCCTAACATATACATGGGTAATACCTTCTACGGATTTTATTTAAATAGCTTAATGAGTACTCACATGTCAACTAAATGCATTTTTTCTCTACTCGCTTATCAACAAGGCGAGGGTGAGTACTAAAGTATTTGTGTCAATGGATACCCACCATTTAAAATTACTGAAGTACCCCTAAATGTATATAAAAAAGTTTAGTATAATCATAAAGTTATTACTTTGTCCAAAAGCACTTATATGTGATTTCATTTTTTAGATTGATGGATAATGGGATGTGCACAATAGTATGATGCATGTATTTCAATTTTCTGAAATACTACTCTTGAAATGTGGAGGATTGGTTTTAAATTAGTGATTATTACAAATTACTTTATGAGCATAATCAATTATCATTGTATGGATATGTTGAGGATGGATTAAATGACTCCAGGAGTAACTCTTGTCTGAGTTACTCCGCTTAATATCTCTCTATAGACATTGAATTTCATCAATCAAACCGTCAAATATCTTCATATTATACTAATGATCATGCATACTAATTTTTAGATAAATTAGACATATGTAACTATGTAATTAAATTGTCAACATTTTACTTCTATTTTAAAAAGTATATTATACGTTGAATTGAAGTTATTTGATGAAGTATCAAATATTTTTAAAATTTTATGAAATTTTGTGGAATTGATTTATTCAATAAGAACTTTTAATTTGACGGTTTGATTGATGAAATTCAATGTCCATATAGAGATATTAAGCGAAGTAACTTAGACAAGAGTTACTCCTTGAGTCATTTGTGTGAGGGGTTTCCAAAATAATAGAATTCAATTTTGGTTCTAAAAGTTGTGCCTTTTCATGGAATTGAGATTCAAATTAACAAGGTGTGTTCCTTCATGATTGAATGTGTTTATTCATGAATCAATATATCTTTTCTTTGAATCAATTCATGAAAGAATGCAATACTTTGTGAAGAATTGCTTCTTCTTATCAAGTGTTATAAGCTGCTCTATAAATAGAACAATCCTACATGCACAAATGACTAAGAAAATCATCATCACTTCATCTATTCCAAATGATGTCCTCTCTTCTCTTATGCGCAAATTGAAGTTATGGAACTATTATTCTGTAAAATACCATTAACGATACGCTTGGTATGGTGGTGCAAACCATATCAAGGGAACTCCATTGTATCCTGAAGGGGATTCGCTGTTCAACCATTTGTATCCAATCTAAAGAGATTGGTGGGGACGAATCGAACCTAAAGCCTAGTGTTTTGCATATAGAGTCTTGCATAATTATCTTCTTCTTTACATTTCTTTATTTTTTACTTGCTCTGCTCTTTATTTGAACTTATCAATTTTTGTTGTTTGTTTTAGTAGTTGACATTCTCACCACAAATATCACCAACAATTTGATCCCTCCTCTGGTTATGTATGCTTTTTACAAGAAATTTAATTACACGTTGCTTAAAGGTTATAGATATATGGAATGACGACTTATTATTGGATCGATTTTGTGATATGTTTACAATGAAGTCTTTTTATTGCATAAATCATATTAATAAATGGGCTAAACATTAAAGTTGAATAGCAATTTAAAATATGAGTGATAAGGGTTGGGGGAAATTATATCTGAACTGGTCAAATTTGATGGGTTTGGGTTAGTTTGGATTTGTGAAAAACAAATGACTAATAGAGACAGAACCAACGATCATGGGTTGATTAGGGTTGGGTAATCAAATTTAGTGTTAAAAAAATTAAAATTACCAAAATTGGAATAAGAACAAAAACTAGAATAAAAAAAATAAGAATGGAAAAAAGAAATTGTAAAAAATACAAAAAATAATGAAAGAAAACATCAAACAACATATTTATAAGTTTATGGAATGCTAATTTGCTTTCAAGGATTGTGTACTACGCCCAAAATACAAAATTGTGCAACATTAGAATTATTATCTTGTCTCCAAAAGTGCACAACTACATAACATTTATTGTATTAAGAACTTCAAATCTTTCACTCTCACAACTTCATAACTTCATGGAATACATTTTCATTAAGTTCAAAATAAAAATAAAAATTTCTCACAATATTCATGTTGGCTCGGGTTTTATTTTTTAGCTCGATACCCGAAACAATAATATTTGGTTTAGAAAAATACAAATTGAATCAAACGAATAATTCGAACTAACTCGACTTTTTTACATTGCATTGATTCAAGTCGGTCTGGTCATCATTGTGATTCGGACTCGTGGCCACCCCCAATCCGAAATCTTCAACCATTGAAGAATAATTTATGCGTATGTAAATCGAACCTAAAGCCTAGTGATTACACACGCCTTGGAGTCTCGCGCAATTATCTTCTTCTTTGTTCTTTATTTTACAACATCTTATCTTTATTTGAACTTATCAATTTTTGTTGTTTGTTTTTAGTAGTTGCTGCATTCTCACCACAAATATCACTAACAATCTTTACGTTCGATCTTGCATTTGTGATTATATGGCTACAACTTTGAAGGAGATGATTTCTAATTTTGTGAAGATTGAGAGTATCAATGATGACAACTTTTTGCTATGGGAAAAGAAGATGTTTTTCTACTTACAACTTGGGAGAGATGAGTATTCATATACTTGTTTGTTCATGATCATGGTGAAAGGTACCCAATTAGTTACTATGAATATGATATTCATGAAGTTTTAAATTCATGTATTAATATGTAGTGTGGGCCTTAGATGCATGATTTAGTATCCATTTTAATATGTGAATATTAACATTATATAGATGCATGTGATAACGTGGTATTATAACGTGGTTATGCATTTGTGAACTTATATTTGAGATCGTATACATGAATTTTTGTCTCCTTAAGCATATTGTAGTTAAAATAGTGGCTAAAAACATAGGAATGCATGTGAAAATAAAAACACCAGGAATGTATGTGTAAAACAAAGGACTTCGTGTATATGTAAAACAAATCCGTTTTTGATTTTCCCCCTTTCTTTTTGCCTTGTATCATCAATTTTTAATGTTGTGGCTTGTCAAAACCATCCCAGAAACATTAGACAACATTAAGGATTACTAATAATCAAAAGGAGGTTAAAAACAATGCAAGGTTTTGTGAAAAATGTGATTTTCGCACAAGACCCGTTTTGGAGTTTTTGGGATCATGTATGATCAAATATTAGCGTGTTTTCTTCAATAAAATTTATCCCAAATGAGTCTGAATCATATGTTGAGTAATACCTATTCGTTTATTTGTCAAAACGATGTAAAATTTGGTGAAGAATCGTGTTGGTTTGTGATGGGTCACAATTGGACCCGTTTCGGAAATCAGTTTTCGTTTTCAATGTTTGGGCACACTTTTTAACAGGGTTTAGATCATTTCGTGGCTTAAAAATTGCACCATTGTAATCCTTGTTTTTGGAACTATAAAATTGGTTCAATAATCACTTAAAACGGTGCCAAAACGAAGGAGAAAACATGCCCCAAAGTGAGCGGATCGCAAAACCCCTTTTGCTGCATTCTGGGTCGAAATTGACCCTGTTGGATGAAGAAGATGAAGAGTAATCGTGCGGCAATGCCCACTCTCGGCTCTGGAGAGTGCGAGAGAGTGTGGAGTCTACAAGACTCTGTTTTCTGTGCCCTTTTTTGCATTGTGTTTGTCTTGATCTCTAGTTGTTGGATAACAAGGTTTAATATTTGATGCATATATAAAATTATTTTTTAATAATTTTATTTTGTTTGATACCTTTTAAATCATTTAAAAATTGCAAATAATGATTTTAATTTATTTATTTTGGCATTTTTCTGGCCTATTTATGATAGTCACTCTCCATAGATACTATATTGTGATGGTTCACTTTCTTGATACATTTAAATGCTATAATAAATTCATATTTAATAGTTAGCAAGTAGAATTTATGATGCATGTATTATTTGTATGTTAAGTCAGATGACAATGCTTTTGATAGAGATGACATGAATTCTAAAGTGTTAGAATAAATTTGTTGTTCATGATTTACATGATTGACCCACCTAAAGTAATCAAAGGTAGTTTATGATCTTTAAACAAGATTGTACTCATTGTTGCTAGGTACATTTAATGCATTCAATGAATGATATCTTAAATTAAAATAGCTAAAATAAAATTAGAATGTCATATTGAAATGTGTATTGAATGCTTTAGTAGCAACAAAGTAAAGTTATTTAGAAACGTGTTGTATGATATATCAATTTGGTCAAAACCAATGGCACTAGTATACATACATGGTGATAATCAAGACTATCAAAGGCATATAGCCAAGTGTATAATGTAAATTCAATGGGACAAGTGGTCCATTTTTGTGATAATTATTCAATACTATCAAGAGTATATTAACTATTGAATAATGAAATGTCATGGGACATTTGATTAAGTCATAGTTATGCGAAGGAGTAATATTCAAAGATTTTATAAGAAAATGAAAGAAATCTTGTTATCCTTTGACGAAAGTATTGACAAGGGATATGATGTTTTAAAACATCATTGGGGATGAGATTCAAGCCTATATCTATATAATTACCAATGGTGGAAACCCAACTCACACTTGAGTAGCATTAATTCTTAAGTTCAATGGTGAAAGTACACTATTAGAGTAATTGCAAGTACTTAACAATAGATACATCTCAAGGTTTATAAGTACTTGGACTATAAGTATAAAGTTGAAAAGTTGAGCTTTTGCTCTTAATGGACCTATAGCATGTATATGCTAAAGTGCTTATTATGGGAGCACTTTTGATAGAATCTACCTATATGAGAGTGAAATGGGGCCGTTTCTTGGAGATTAAGGGTTTGACTCTTAAAGCTCTCATGAAAAGGATACTTGACATAAGGCCTTATCAAATGTGTCACTTTACAATTCGTTCAATGATATCGAGATCTCATGTGTAAGTTAATTTACGCTTGTTCTGATGAATAATTGGTTCAAAGCTTGTCTACCAATCTATTCGGGATAAGTGAAACAATGACTTACTAAGTAAATGTTCAAATCGCAAGATATCTTTATCTGAAAACATGTGATTTTCGGAATAATGGGATTTGACTTTATTTTGAAAATGGTGGGGGATTGTGAGGGATTTCCAAAATAATGGAATTCAGTTTTGGTTCTAAAGGTTGTGTCTTTTCATGGAATTGAGATTCAAATTAACAAGGTGTGTTCCTTCATGATTGAATGTGTTTATTCATGAATCAATACATCTTTTCTTTGAATCAATTCATGAAAGAATGCAACACTTTGTGAAGAATTGCTTCTTCTTATCAAGTGTTATGAGTTGTTCTATAAACAGAACAATCATACATGCACAAATGACCAAGAAAATCATGATCACTTCATCTATTCTAAATCATTTCCTCTCTTCTCTTATGCGCAAATTGAAGTTAGAGAACTATTACTCTGTAAAATACCATTGACGATACGCTTGGTGTGTGGGTGCAAACCATATCAAGGGAACTCCATTGTATCCTGAAGGAGATTCGCTGGTCAGCCATTTGCATCCAATCTAAAGGGATTGGTGAGGGCGAATCGAACCCAAAGCCTAGTGTTTATACACGCCTTGGAGTCTTACCTAATTATCTTCTTCTTTGTTCTTTATTTTACAACATCTTATCTTTATTTGAACTTATCAATTTTTGTTGTTTGTTTTTAGTAGTTGCAGCATTCTCACCACAAATATCACCAACAATTTGATCCCTCCTCTGGTTATGTATGCTTTTTACAAGAAATTTAATTACACGTTGCTTAAAGGTTATAGATATATGGAATGACGACTTATTATTGGATCGGTTTTGTGATATGTTTACAATGAAGTCTTTTTATTGCATAAATCATATTAATAAATGGGCTAAAGATTAAAGTTGATGAGCAATTTAAAATATGAGTGATAAGGGTTCGGGGAAACTATATCTGAACTGGTCAAATTTGATGGGTTTGGGTTAGTTTGGATTTGTGAAAAACAAATGACTAATCTGAACTGAACCAACCCGATCACATCTGGGTTGATTAGGGTTGGGCAATCAAATTTAGTGTTAAAAAAATTAAAATTACCAAAATTGGAATAAGAACAAAAACTAGAATAAAAAAAATAAGAATGGAAAAAAGAAATTGTAAAAAATACAAAAAATAATGAAAGAAAACATCAAACAACATATTTATAAGTTTATGGAATGCTAATTTGCTTTCAAGGATTGTGTACTACGCCCAAAATACAAAATTGTGCAACATTAGAATTATTATCTTGTCTCCAAAAGTGCACAACTACATAACATTTATTGTATTAAGAACTTCAAATCTTTCACTCTCATAACTTCATAACTTCATGGAATACATTTTCATTAAGTTCAAAATAAAAATAAAAATTTCTCACAATATTCATGTTGGCTCAGGTTTTATTTTTCAACTCGATACCCGAAACAATAATATTTGGTTTAGAAAAATACAAATCGAATCGAACAAATAACGCGAACCAACTCGACTTTTTTACATTGCATTGATTCAAGAGTCGTCATTGTGATTCGGACCCGTGGCCACCCCCAATCCGAAATCTTCAACCATTGAAGAATAATTTATGCGTATGTAAATTGAACCTAAAGCCTAGTGTTTACACACGTCTTGAAGTCTCGCGTAATTATCTTCTTCTTTGTTCTTTATTTTACAACATCTTATCTTTATTTGAACTTATTAATTTTTGTTGTTTGTTTTTAGTAGTTGCAGCATTCTCACCACAAATATCACCAACAATCTTTAGGTTCGATCTTGTATTTGTAATTATATGGCTGCAACTTTGAAGGAGATGATTTCTAATTTTGTGAAGATTGAGAGGATCAATATGACAACTTTTTGCTATGGGAAAAGAAGATGTTTTTCTACTTACAACCAGGGAGAGATGAGTATTCATATACTTGTTTGTTCATGATCACGGTGAAAGGTACACAATTACTTACTATGAATATGATATTCATGAAGTTTTAAATTCATGTATTAACATGTGATGTGGGCCTTAGATGCGTGATTTAGTATCCATTTTAATATGTGAATATTAACATTATATAGATGCATGTGATAACGTGGTATTATAATTTCATGGTATTATAACGTGATTGTGCATTTATGAACTTATATTTGAGATCCTATACATGAATTTTTGTCTCCTTAAGCATATTGTAGCTAAAATGGTGGCTAAAAACATAGGAATGCATGTGAAAATAAAATCACCAGGAATGTTACTTTTCATATATTCGCTCTCTATCTCCATGTGAACCATTTCCTTCGTTTCTCTTTTCATCAAACGTGGCATTACAAATTTACATGTCTCTTTTTTCTTCCTATCACATACACACACGTTTAGAATATAGGTGTGTGGTATGTTCCAAAATAAATGTAAGACACTCATTATTCAAGTCCGTTTGAGACCAATGCTTACTGATTTGCTCATTCGTTCATTTTATTTGCCATCGCATTTTTTCCATATCAAAATTTGTAGCTCTTTGTTGTACCAAAAAATAAAATAAAATTTGTAGCTCTTTCTAAAACGTCCCCTGTATTATAAGCCCATTGCCTTTTAGAGTTCGTTACTCTGGTGGTTGCACTTTCTTAAGTTATCTTAATTTATTGCTAGGTTTGTATTGGAAAGTTATTGTTGGTAGGACCCCTCTTATCTAACTAAAGTCATGCTTGCTTATTTATGAGGTAATCAACATGAATAAGTATTAGGCTAAACTTTGGCAACAGATCATGCAGTACAGAGAAAGCATAGAAAAGCTGAAGCCTTTCAAGTTTGGAAGTTTTATGACTAATTTTAGCTAACTATAGCTAGTAATATCCAAAGATGTACGTATATGTTCATGTTTATGTATGCTTGTTGATTTCCTCGGTCCTTCTCTACCTTCATTATACTTTTCTACAATTCTACCCTTTTATTGATTAAAGATGCATTTTGAAGCAACTTTAAGCATTGGTCAATTCTTATGATGTGTATTTATGTGAAGGTTTTAGGATTTGTGGACACGAATATCCTTTCACATAATCTGTAGTGAGCCTACAGTATCTGCTGATTAATCATTATATTATTTGAAGTCAAAGCAATATGATGTGTTACTAACGACATGAAATTGGAACTCTGAGGTGGACAGATGGTAATTTTTTTTTTTCCTTCCCATTCTTTGAACTTCAATTTTTTTTTTCTACTTACACCCCAAGCAAGCAAATACCCCCTGCCACATTCATATGTAGTTCCACAAACACATGATTTTAATTAGGACAGAATATATCAAATCCATCGATCCTCCCCTCTAGCCCACTTGGTCCCTCTGGGGTTTGCCGATTTATTAAATTATTTGCTTCTTTTAACTTTTCCTTGTACTATCTTGCAACTTTTTGACAATCCTTCTAACTTTTCTGAGTCTGCAGAACTTGTAAGGTTGTTATAATGAAAAAGAACAACCATAATAAATATCTACAGGGTGACTATGAGAAAGGGCAGCCATTATCCCTATTTAAATTGAGTCTCCTTTTATAAGTGCAGGAGTGGGTTAAATTTACTTTATTCCTCATTACAAAGATTTTGGCTGTTTCAATTTGATATACATTCCAATTAACTAGTGCTTAAACCAGTTAAACAGCAGTGGGGGGGTCTTTTCATTGTTCTTCATTCCAATCATCTAATGTGCTTTGAAGGAGTGTTTAGGCTCTACATAGATCCACCACTTTAACTACCACAAACACAAAGTCCTCTCTATAAGAAAAATTTCTGTGAGTTGATTTTGAATTAAAATAAGGGAAATAAATCTGACCATCCCCGCAGGATATTATCTATCATAAGTACGTCAGCAGGATGTATTAATTAATTAACCTAATAATCTCTATAAACAAAATGGATTTTGGGTTCTCCAATTCAACTTGTTTTGCAGGTTGTTATATAAGGAAATTGCAATTGTCTATATATATAAGTTGTCCTTGCTTTAAAAAGATAGTCTGAAAAGTCAAAATTTGTTGCACCATTTCTTTCTTCTTTTTCTAGCATGATTCACCTTTGTTAGGAAAAGAACTTGCATGACAAAAACTAAAGAAGGCTAAAGGGAATCATTTCCTTCAATCGCAATTTACTAAACTCTTGTTTGCTATTTACTAATGTCAGCATTCCCCTGCAAAATTACATCTGCTGATTATATGTTTCTCAGTCATAAATATCCAACCCTTGGGCCCTGGCCTTCAAATATCCTGGGATATGATGTAGGAACAAATAATAAAATTTATAAAACCATACAAATGCATATATAATTGATGAACCTTTATTTCTTTTTGGTTAGTGAAAGTAACAGATCTATAAATGTACACGGAATTGACTATTAGTCAACTAATTTACACAGAAGCACTTAGTGTATCTTACGAGATGGGCCTGATTTAAGAATACAGATTATGAAAAGAGGCGTTTATAGTATAAATGTTGATTCATATACATATTTTGAGTCTATTTTACTTCTTTATGTAATGAAGCTTAAGCATGTGGGTCTTAATCTTATGCAACAAAATTAACAAACAACACACACGCACACACATCATCATCATCTAGTATCTGCCGTCGTAACTTCTATTCCTATTATCTAGATATACATTGATCAATATCTTAAATTACACGTGTGGGGGTAGAGAGGGGGAGATTATGTGAAGTGGAAGCAAATAACTTGGCTTCGTTATAAAACAAAGTCGTTTGTGTGTGTGTGTGTGTGTATATAGTTTTTATCTGGCACTCTGTGATTCATGTATGATGATTACCTTGTGAGTGAAGTAAAATTAGAAGGAAAAAAAAAAAAGATAATAAGGTCATGGAGTCAAAGACAAGAAGACAGACACACATATCTTTCTTCTCTCAGGTCCCTCTCCAAACCGTTTAATTTCTACTAGACTCATCAACCAACCTCTCTCTCTCTCTCTCTCTCACTCTTCCCTAATTTGTAAGCAAACCCGGCCCACAAGGGCCACAACCATCACCATCATCATCATCATATATTCCCACCCTATGAAGCTTCTTTTTCTAATATTTATATTAATTGTCTCTCTATAAATCCTTCTGTTATCTACATCAGACGTCCAGTTGGGAGAGGGAATTATTGCGCATCATCATTCAGGCTGTACAATGAGGAAGCCGGAACAGGCATCTGGAAAAAACAACACCAATGGCAACAAGGTTAGAAAGGGGTTGTGGTCACCAGAGGAAGATGACAAGCTCATGAACTACATGTTAAACAGTGGACAAGGTTGTTGGAGCGATGTGGCCAGAAATGCTGGCTTGCAAAGGTGTGGTAAAAGTTGTCGCCTTCGATGGATCAATTATTTGCGCCCTGACCTTAAACGGGGCGCATTCTCTCCACAAGAAGAGCAACTCATCATCCATTTCCATTCCCTTCTTGGAAACAGGTACTGATCTACTTATCTTTTCTACATATACTATATAACTTCTCTCTCATAAATTTAATTTGTCCATTAATAACATATATAGGTGTCGTTCTACCATATATATGTTCCATTCCATGCATACTATTAAGTAATAACATTATCAAGTACTGATAATTAATTAACAGTATGCCCCATAATATTTTAAACTTATATATGATCTTTAACTTTAAGTACTCCACCACTGCAAACCCGAATATGTGTGTGTATATGTATCTCTTATCTCTTTTATATCTACTTCATGTTGTCATGTAAATCCAAGTATTTAGCGTATCTGACAGACATCTCTTAACACCCACTAGCTCCTTCTAACGGTAGCCATCATCTTTATCTGAAAATTAAAATGGAAGAGTGGTAGAATTTATCTAGATGCATGATTAATGTTTGAAAAGGAAAAAAAAAATTAGTTTTATATTAATTTACCATAAAAGTTATAAAACTCACCTTATAGGATGTAAGTTACAATTTTTCTGAGAAAATGCCCATGTCTGTAAAATATAGAATCACATCCCTCTGCCCAACAGTATACTTATTCTAGATACCTTGCATTTCGAAAAGACGGAATTTTCTAAAAGGATTTGTTGTAAGTAAATGGGTGTCAAAATCTGGTCCCCCACAATTATAGTCTAAGATATGGCACAAATAATTCAAAGTTCAAAAGAATACATGCACAACATTAATTGAGTCAAAAAAAAAAATACATGCACAACATGCATCAAATATGATACTATTATTAATATATTTATGTTTAGACGGCTCCTTGTAGAAGACAAAAGGACAACTGAAAACAACATATATGAAGGCATTGTGATTCGTCTGTATCTGAACTTCGAGTTAAAGACACTCCATTGTTAAAAAAAAATAAAAAAATTAGCTTCCATGCAAAGCATGCATTCATTTTTAGTAATAAAAATTGACGAAAAGAAACATATATATGGTCATACGCACTTTCAACTCAATATAATTTTTTGTTGTGTATTAAACGTACATTGAATTGTTTTCCAATTTCAAAGATGGTCTCAAATAGCGGCGCGCTTACCTGGGAGAACAGACAATGAAATTAAGAACTTTTGGAATTCAACAATAAAGAAAAGACTCAAGAACATGTCCACAAACTCACCAAACGCAAGCGACTCCTCATACGAGCCTAATTACAAAGACCTTAACATGGGAGGGTTTACTTCTACAACACAAGATCAACATGTTGATTATTTTATGCCTGTGTTCAGTTCATCTCCATCACCACCATCAATGCAAGCCACAGTTCTCAATACCATAATTGACAAGTTGCCTATGCTAGAAGGTGCTGGTGATGGATTCTTCAACAGTACTACAGAACCATGCTTCTCACAAAGTTTTGATTTGGAAAATGTAGTCTTTGATGGGAGTGTAAATATTGGGGCAGAAGGGGAGATTTATGTTCCTCCTCTAGAAAGTGTTAGCACTACTTCTGACCATAACCTAAAAATGGAGAGTGCGTGCAAAGGAGATACTAACAATAGTTATTTTGATGACATAAACAATATTGTTAATAATTGTAATATTAGCAACAATAAGAGAGGTGAAAATAGAGCTGAGGTGGAGAATTTATTTCAAGGAGAGTTAACCGTGGGAGAGTGGGACTTGGAGGACTTGATGAAGGATGTTTCATCCTTTCCCTTTCTTGATTTTTCAAACTGATCATCCGATAAGTGTTCTCCGGCCCTTTACCTTTTATTAAAAGTCTTTTGAGGTCATTATTGATATGTTCAGCACAGCCATATCATAGAGCCAATTCACTGATTAAGAAGGTAGGCCTGAAATAAAAGTCAATCATGTATATATATCTGGATTGGTGATCATGTAAATTAGTCTTGCAAATTTGTCAAGTTGAGGTCACTATTTGTATACCAGAAGCCAGTGTAGTTAAATGCAAGAATCTGTCATATCTGATAGGTATATACATGTGAAAAGAGATGTCAATATAGTTTGATAAACATTAATTTTCGGTTCAGCTATTGTGTGGAATATACTCATGGTTTATTATGCATACCGTGGTGGACACTACTAGTGATTATTGTTTGTATTGCTTTATTCAAATTAAATGTCATTGAATTCATAATGCTAAGTGATAATTGCGTCCAAGGTTGTGTATAAACATGCATTTAATTAGGGCTAAACTAATCATAAAAATATGTCCACCATATATTGTGATGAATGAATCACGTACGTACCTTTAATTAATGGATGCTTAATTGGATTAGTTTTTACTAAATGATTCGTGAATGAAAGTTAGTTTAAACTAAAACGGTTGAATTCCAAGAATAATTATAACTCCAGCTTTGATTTTCAACTTTAAAAGATACCTAAATATGATTGTCGTGTCAAATAATCAGTGGAACGAGAAATTTGCACTTGTGTACCGAATAGTTATGATGAAGTGAATTTAAAGCAACTTAATTTGAAATGAGACAAGTTGGCTTGTGGAGGGAGAGATAGATAGGGAGATCAGTGCTTTACGATATCATTTCCCATTGGAATATTGACATCCCATGTGAATTTACAATTACGGTGAATGCCATAGGTTAATGACTTTTTTTTTTCTTTGTTAATAGGGTAATGACTTTTTCTAATAAATCGACACAATGGAATGTAGTATTGTTAATATTAACGTCAGTGTAAAAATACATTACTGTATTCGTGTTTTACGTACAATGGACGCAATTATTCCACTAATGTCGATGTGACGACTCCAGACACATTCAATGGCCGCTTGTGTCTGTGGTCCAAGGATTCATGCACACCCACCCAAAAACATGCGATGCGTGTTTGTTACCAGTTGTCGTTCTCGGAATCGATAGCGGTGGATACGCGCGAGAATTTGGTAAAAAAAATTGAAGTCGTCGCCTGAGAGATTCGAACTCTCGCGGGGAAACCCCATGTACTTAGCAGGCACACGCCTTAACCACTCGGCCAAAGCGACTGACGTGCTGTATCATCGCGTAAAAACCTATATATCTAGATAAACTGGTATTTCCTGAATATATATAACTTTAAGCTGTTTTTTTTTTTTGGGTTAAAAAATATCCAACTTTAAAATTGAGACCGTTGTTTTTGTGGCCATGAAACCAGAAATAAAACATGATAGCCAACCCAAAATCTGCACATTTGAATCACATATAGCCTAAAATTCTAGGTGAAAACATAAATGGTTTTCGGAAATGTATTGTTTATTTGTAAGTCAGAAAACTTCATATGGGTAATTTGTCCAAACACAACTAATATAGGCAACATTGGGTTGTACATTATATAGACTTATCGCTTAATATAGGTGATGCTAGAAGTTGCTAATGAGAAAAGTTTGTGACCAAATTAGTCATTTCCTTTTCAATCAATCAGACTTTGAGTGGCATAAGACACTTGATGATTCAGTGTTCTGGTAATTACTTTTCATAGAATTGTTTGCGTGATCGTTTCATTGATTTTCCAAATAATATATACAAAATTCTAGATAATCTCTTGGCTATAATTTTGCTAAATAAATCAAGAGAGTATCTCCTATACAAATCAAGAGAGTAACTCCTATAAAAATTAACAGAGTATCTCCTATACAAATTCTAAAAATAAAAGATTATTTACATATTCTAATACACCCCCGTAGTCGAAACCGGAGGTTGCCGAACGTTGAGACTATCTCGAAAATCATCAAAGAGTTGCAGCGGAAGTCCCTTAGTGAATATGTCTGCAATCTGATAACGCGAAGGGACATGTAGAACACGAACTTGACCACGAGCGACTTTCTCACTCACAAAATGAATATCCATCTCAATGTGCTTAGTGTGTTGATGTTGAACCGGGTTGCCGGAAAGGTACACCGCACTAACGTTGTCACAATAGACTAAAATGGCTTTCGTAATAGGAGAATGTAGCTCCAAAAGTAAGTTTCGAATCCAACAGGATTCAAAGACAACATTAGCCACCCCACGGTATTCAGCCTCAGCACTGGACCGGGACAAAGTAGGTTGTCTTTTCGCAGACCATGAAATCAAGTTATCCCAAGATAGACACAATAGCCAGAAGTCGACCGTCTGGCGTCTGGACATCCACCTCAGTCTGCGTCGGTGTATGAAATGAGCTTATTAATTGAAGAGGGATAAATATGGAGACCCAAATCGAGAGTACCCTGAATATAGCGAATGATTCGCTTCAAAGCAGATATGTGTTGTGTTCTCGGGTCATGCATAAACAAACATATTTCTTTAACAAAGATAGGAAATATCCGGTCTCGTGAAAGTCAAATATTGTAAGGCTCCGGCAAGACTGCGATACTCAGTTGGATCATGATAGGGATTACCTGAAGAGACACTGAGTTTTGCTTTTGTGTCCACCAGTGTAGGAGATGGCTTGCAAGAAGACATACCGGCCTGCTCAATAATTTCTTTCGCATATTTCTTTTGTGAAAGAAAAAGACCTCCTGAATGTCTTATAACAGAGATGCCAAGAAAATAACTCAGAGGACCCAGATCCTTCATAGCAAACTCAGAACCAAGCTTAGACATTATGGATTGACAAAGAGCATCTGAAGACGCAGCAAGAATAATGTCATCCACATAAAGAAGAATATATGTCATATCGTTCCCCCGACGATAAATGAATAAAGAATGATCTGAAATGCTGTGAGAGAAACCCAAAGTAGCCACATAATCAGCAAAGCGCTTGTACCAAGCACGAGGGACTTGCTTAAGCCCATAGAGAGACTTCTTTAGCAGGCATACATAATCAGGGTGTTTAGAATCTCGAAAGCCAGGAGGTTAGTGCATATAGACAGTTTCATCGAGATTTCCATGCAAAAAAGCGTTCTTTACATCTAATTGATGAAGACAACAAGATTTAGATAAAGCAATGCTTAGTACCGTCCGAATAGTTGTCGGTTTGACCACTGGACTGAAAGTCTCACCACAATCGATGCCAGTTTGCTGACCTACGCTATCACCTACAAATCGGACTTTATGCCGCTCAAAAGAACCGTCAGATTTCTTCTTATGCCTGAAAATCCACAAACTTCGAATGACATTAGCATTAACTGGACGTGGTATTAATTCCCACGTCTTATTTTCAATAAGAGCATCGTATTCGTCTTTCATGGCCATTTTCCAATTATGATCATTTAATGCATTAATGGGATTGGTGGGCAAAGGAGAAATGGAGTTTTTAGCCGAAGTGTGAAGATTAAGAAGTTTTCTGGGCTTAAAAATTCCATGTTGGGCTCTTGTTATCATTTGAGGAGAGGTTGGCGGATTGGCAAGTGGGTTGGTTTGCACTAGCTGTGATGGACTGTGAGTGTTAGGTTGATTTGTGGGGGAAGGGGATGCGGTCCCTGTAGTGGACTGGTTTGGGCTGTTGGGAGAGGTTGGTTCGGTCGGTGAGGCTTGAGGTGATGAGGTCCGAGTAGGAGATGTGTTGGGGTAGGATTGTATTTGTTGGGCCTGCATAGGAGGTGTGGTTTGGTCCGGTGAGTCAGTGACTTGGGCAGGAGAAGATTGGGCTTCATGAGTGGTGGTCGTGGGTGGAGTAGGTGAGTGAAGAAGAGGTGCCAAGCCTGCATCCAAAAACTCATAAGTAGAAGATGTATGAGTATGTAAGTTAGAAAAAGGGAAAGCATTTTCATCAAAAATGACATGCCTCGAAACAATTATCTTACGACTCGATAAATCATAACACTTATAACCTCTATGATTCAATGGATACCCCAAGAAAACACATGGTGTGGATCGAGCTTGCAATTTATTTCTAGAAGTAGATGGAAGAAGAGGATAACATAAGCACCCAAAAACCCGAAGGTGAGAGTAGGACGGGTCTTTTTGGTAGAGTATTTTGGTGGGTGTTTGGAGAGTAAGCTTTTTTTTAGGGAGTATGTTGAGGAGATAAGTGGCCATTTGTAGTGCATGATGCCAAAAAGAGGATGGTAGAGAGGCATGAGCAAGGAGGGTTCGGATGATGTTATTATGGTACGAATTTTTCTTTCGACTTTTCCATTTTGAGGAGATGTATGAGGGCAAGAAAATCGAAAAGTCATTCCATTTAATTCACAAAATTTATGAAAAGGTCCATTGTCATACTCCCTTCCATTGTCACATTGAAAACATTTAATCTCCTTTTCAAATTGTGTTTTAATGTGAGTACAAAAAGAAAGAAAAATGGAATGCACTTGAGGTTTATTGGCAATAGGAAAAGTCCATAGAAAATTCGTGAAATCATCAAGAAATAAAACATAATAACGATGTCCACCCGAACTAAGAATAGGCGATGACCAGAGATCTCTATGCACAATATTAAATGGCAATGAAGTATATGATGAAGAGTCAGAAAAAGGTAATTTACTTGTTTCCCAAGAGGACATGAATGACAAAAAAAATTATCCCAAAATTTATTACAAATAATGAAATTATTTTGGCGAAGGGAGTTTAAAACAGGGGCTCCCGGGTGTCCTAATCGACTATGCCAGATTTTAGGAGACAAAGCGGAAAAGGTAGATGGTGGCGAAGTTCCAATGTGTGGTCTTGTGGTAATTGGATATAGGTCATCCAAGCTATTACATCTCATTAAATGCATCCCCGTCTGAAGATCCTTCACAGAAAAACTGAAAGGATCAAATTCAACAAAAACATCATTGTCAATGGTAAATTTCCTCAAAGAGACAAGATTTTTAATCAATTTAGGGGCATGCAGGACATTATTCAAGGTTAAAAGGGGATGAGGATTGGGTAATAATGCATTTCCACAGCCAATAATTGGAATAGTATGGACACTACCAACAGTAATATTACGATTATTTCTCATATTTAGATAAGACGTAAGAGTACCTCCGTTTGCAGTCATGTGAAAAGTGGCTCCGGTGTCCATGTACCATTGATCATCAGGAGGAGCAATTGAGAAAGTGTGCATAGCAGCTTGAATATCTGTTGGAGCATAAGAAGTTTGGCCATGCTGAGTGGTTACTGCCATGTGGGCTTGTTGAGGTCTCGACCCAAGTAGACTTTGCCCACAGTTAGAAGTGGGCTGCATCTGTCAATTTGCTGCAGTGGGATATGGGCATAGGGGGGTCGCCCAGGGTTGCCACGACCCAGCCCAGGGTTGCCACGACCCACTGTTGCTGCTGTGTAGAGTTCGGCTTCCACGTCGAGGGGTGCTGCTGATGCTCTGGTTGGGCCCCACGGCCACCGCCTCTCCCCTTTCCCTTGCCACTGCGGCCGCTGGCTCCACCTCCTCTGCCACCGCGGTTGGTGTAGCCTCTGCTGATGCTGCGGTTGTTACGATTGGATGAATTTCCAGCCGTGTTACCATTCGAGTTCTCAGCTTGAGAGGTAAAGAATGCAGAATTATCAGTGGAGTTTGCCGCCTTTTTCGCCCTTGCCATTTCCTCCAAGACGAGCATAGATCGAGCTTTGTAAAAGGGGGAAGAGAATCTCCATGACGAATCTGTGATCCAACACTAGCATAAGCATCAGTTAAACCCGAAACGAGTTGAAGTACCAACCTTTCATTCGACACAGGAGCGCCGACATTGGATAGTTGATCCGAGAGCGACTTCAGATGCTGACAGTACGACGAGGCATCAACAAAAATGCTCCATTTGAACCTGCATAAATTCTTGTTCTAGGTAGAGAGCCCTAGAATTTTTGTTGTCAGAGAAAATATCCCTTAACATATTCCATGCAAGTTCGGCAGTGGAATCACGTTCAAGGATGGCGTTGAGAAGGTCTTCAGAGATAGTGTCGTAGATCCATTGTAGAACAACGGCGTCAATATGTAACTAGAGGTCGGGATTCGTGCCTGTAGTAGAGGAACCCGGCGTTGCCTTTTCCTTTGGGGAAGGAATGATATGATCTAGAACTTGATAAGCTCTAGCTTGGATTTTGAAGAGCTCCGACCACGTAACATATTGACCATTTTCAATGTCTAAGGTGACTTTGATAAAGCTGTTGATGTTTTGTACCGCAAGATCGGGATGAGGGAGATTAGGAGGAAGAGGAGTGGTAGGAGAGGGAGGAGTCATGGTGGTGGAGGACGCAAAAAAGAAGAAGAAGGGACGGCGGGTGTTTCAGCTAGGGTTAGATAGAGGAGAGAAACGTGTACCTAGTCTGATACCATGATAGAATTGTTTGCGTGATCGTTTCATTGATTTTTCAAATAATATATACAAAATTCTAGATAATCTCTTGGCTATAATTTTGCTAAGTAAATCAAGAGAGTATCTCCTATACAAATCAAGAGAGTATCTCCTATACAAATTCTAAAAATAAAAGATTATTTACATATTCTAATAACCTTTATGATATAGCTTTGTAATTAGGAATACTCCTTTGCAACTACATGCCTAAACATTTCATCAACCTCCAAATGAACTTGAAGTTTTTAATTTAGATGCCTTGAAGATAAGGAGCTAAGGACAACCAAACGCTTGCTAATACCTAAAGCGTCATATTGCATTTGTAATAGGGGTGGCAAAATGGATGGATGAATTGAATAATTTTTTGAATGGATCCTAATGGATGGATTGGAAGCAATCCATTTATCCACTTACCATCTACTAAAAGTTCATTAAGAAAATCCAATCCATCCATCATCTATTTAAAAAAAAATTCAATCCATCCAATAACAATTTTTTATGGATGGATATCCAATCCATCCATAAAAAATATTTTTAATCAGAAAAAATATTTTTAAATCACAAAAAATTATTTTTAATCATAAAAAAAAATTATAAAAAATATTTTACTCTTCATCCCCCTCCCCCTCCTCTCTCCATCCCCCTCTCTCTCCCCTATCTCTCTGTCCCTCCCTCTCCTCTCGCTCCCTCCCCCTAGGCTTATCAATCATATCAGATTGTGACACCTTTCCTATTATCTTTTTGATCTTATTTAACTTGTTTGATTTCTTTTAATTTTTCCATCCTTTTAAATTCATCCCCATTTTATCTTCTTAATTTCTGAAGTAAGGGTCTGTGTCTTTCACAATCTTTGATTTGCCATATTACTCACGGATTGGCCAATCAATTTTGTTTGCAATTTCCAAATCCTTGGTTCACGGCTGCATCACATGTTAGGAACAGTAGCACACATTGGTCCATGGGTTTGCAAATTCATTCAAATATTCACAAGTTCATGCCTTGCGTGAATTATTAGATTGCAAATTCATTCACGCTGATTCCAAATTCTCGGCCAATCAACAATTAGCTCGCTGACCAGCTTGTTTTAATTTCGGAAATGTCAGACTCACTGGAATTCATGATTTCGATCGGAAAGATCATTTCAAGTATATATTTGTCCAACTTGAAGCACATTAGGGAGGGAGGGAGGGAGAATAGAGTAAAATATTTTTAATTAAAATACTTTTTTATGATTAAAAATGTTTTTAGTAATTAGAATATTTTTTCAGATTAAAAATATATTTTATGATCAATTAAAAGAATTTTACAATCCATCCATTTGTCATCCCTAGTGTAATCCAGTGGATTTAGAAATATAGTGGATGAATGACTAACCATCCATTAAATTAAATGGATGGATTGGATCCAATTCATTTAGTTTTTTTTATTTATAATAGATGTATTGGATGGATTTTTTTATGGATAAATTAGATGGATGATAGATAAATAGATGACTTTATCACCCCTAATTTGCAAGCAATCATATCAATTGCATTTACTTTGTTTCTCAAGTCTAAACAATCCATTTTTTATGTTTTTCAGCGCTTTCATTTTTTGTGTCAAAAGAAAGGTCTAAACAATCCAACTTGGACTACTTCTTTCTCTCTTTCACAATTATGGTTTACTATATGCTCATTTAAAGTTGGAAAAACCAATGTTTATTTATAGTTTGTCCCCCGTGTTTATTCTTCATTTAGAGTTTTTTTTATTAGGGGTAAAATAATTCTTCGTTTAGAGTTTGATATTATTACTCACTTTTTACCCACTTTTAATTATGCACAGACATGCATAGCTTGATATAAAGAATGTGATTCTTCACATAAAGACTATTACTACTTCAGTAATTTTATGTCAAAAACTACTATTGCTTCAGCAATTCTATATTTAGGAGAATACAATGTTTACTTGAATTTAGGCTATAATTAGGAGAATTTAGGAGAATACTACAGTTACACTTGCAATGTCGAATTTAGGCTTTGGTGTCTCAAAACTTCAAACATGTAACAATGGCCTTTGGTACAAGAATTTTGTGTTTCATGTCTTTGGAAGGAAGAAGAAAGTGTTTAAAATGAACTAAAACAGATTTTTATAGTTTTTAGGGTTTTAGGTCAACGCTCACCCCCACGCTTAAGTGTTCCAACGCTAAAGCACGAGGTCACCTCACACCAAAGTGTTGTGCCCTGCAAGTCTATCCAAGTTAACGTGTTTTGACATGTGTCCCCATGTATACCAACATTCCATGCAACTTGCGACGTACAACGCTCTAGCGTCCCCGCAATGCCACATTAAGCGTTTCCCTGCTTATGCGTTACCATCTACCACGCTCAAGCGTGCAACCCTAAACCTAGTTTTCTCTTTCTTTCTCTTCTATCTTATAGCCCTAACCTAAGCACACAATCAAATATAATTAAACACAAAACAAGTTTATGAAAATGAGGATGTACAAAGTATCATATTATAGAAGTATTATTCCAAATATTCTATTTAACTAGTTTTTTCTAAGTTATTGTATTATGTGATAATTATTTTTTTTTACAAAATAAATTCTTTTGAATTAAGTGATACAAATTTTTGTTTTATTGATGATCAATAATTACTATAAACGTAATTGTCAAAAAAAAATCTATATAATATACAATTCAAAACGTTTTATAACAGGAAAGTTACAAATGTCATCTAATAAGAATATTTATTAATACAACTAGGATCCAAATATCATTTTTAAATGATTTCCCTCCAAATATTTACACATGTGGCGTGACAAATCACCTGCATACACACGACCACGATCTGCAATTTATTATCAAATCAAATCGGCCCACAGTTTTTTTTAAAAAGATAAACTTATAATAAATATTCATGATTCGGTCAAAAAAAAATCAGTACAAAAAAGAATGTATTAATTGGTCCAAACCAGCCTAATATATTCTAATGGGACCTGATGCAGAATACATGCCTAAAATAAGTCTCTTATCTAAGGAAATAAGTAAACGCGATCCTGCACTATCAAAACAAATCGGCCCACAGCATTTAAAAAAAAATAATCGTATAATAAATATTCATGATTCGGTCAAAACAAATCAGACCAAAAATGAATGTATTAATTGGTCCAAACCAGCCTAATATATTCCAATGGGACCTGGTGCAGCATACATGCCTAAAATAAGTCTTCTATCCAAGGAAATAAGTAACCGTGAAATTATGAGAGTTGATTCTTTTTTTTTAAATCAACCAACAAACGAATGTATTTACCAATGTTTTAAAAACCGGACCGGAGATCGAACCGGCGAGACCTCTGGGTCATGGTTCAATTGGTTCAACCGGTTGAATCATCAGTTGAACCGGGTAACTAATAAATAAATAAATAAATAAATAAATAAATAAATAAATAAATAAATAAATAAGTACTAATTTTAAGAAAAAAGTAAGTAAAAATAACAACAACAAAAAAGTTAAAACGGACGGTCCAATTGATGTTGAACCGATCGCTTAGGCTACCGGTTGACGGTCGGACCGTCCAATCCGGTCCGGTTTTTAAACCATTGGTATTTACTCTCCAAATTCAGCATATTGATTTCCACCATGACTAGCCTTCACGATTTTTTTTTAAAAAAATGTAATATTTATGATACCTGATTCTGTTTTTAAAAATCAACCAACAAATGAGTGTATTAATTATCCAAATCATTAATTTCATGAAGGAAATCGCGCAACCTGACTAAAAAAAATCCTAATCACACAGATCAGCCAAACTATTTAAATAGACCACTTATGGACAGAAACTAATTGCACGTCCTTACCAAAAAAGAATACTACCTGCCATTGATTACCCGTCTGTCACCTATATATGGCTACCCAAAATGTCAATGGTAACCTTGCTCCAGGGGTTCAGTTGCTATCTACTATCACTGATCAACATGGAGATTGGAATATTCTTGTGTGTGTTGTAAGAATGTGGAGAGTTTTAGATGTCAACTCTACCAAATTGCCTTTTTCACTGGAATTAGTTCTCATGGACACCGAGGTATAACAAAAAGAACTTCAAATTAACTACATTTTGCTTTTTTCCCGTTCCTGAAACTAATACATCAAATATTTTATTTTTTAGGGTACAAAGATTCATTCTTCGGGGAAGAAGCAATTGCTTTATAAGTTTGAAAATGACATATCTGAGGGAAGTGTTTACTACATTGCCAAATTCATTATTACTGCCAATATTGGAGAATATCGGTCCACAAGGCATCCTTTCAAGCTAAATTTTCATATTCACACGAAGGTCAGGAAAGCAGCTAATGATGTTTTGGTGCCTCCCTATATTTACACGTTTACATCTCCTCCAAATTGTTTTCTCCCTGAATTCGAAAGTGACTATTTAGTTGGTTAGTTTTTAATCAAACCAAATTATATACACACACACACACACACACACTCTTATATTAATATATCGAAAATACAATCTACTAACACGCATAATTGACTTATTAATTTTTCAGATGTCATTGATGTACTCACTGGGGTTGAGCAAGTAAATGACTCTGTTACGTCAATAGTATGTTAATAGTACCAGGTAATGAAGTTGAGTACCTTAGCTCTGATTCAGTGTGTCAGTCAGACGAAGATAGTGACATTAATTCAAAGTGAGCGGTTTACATCTGAGTTTCTAAATGAAATCAAATGTTCAGGACTTCCCAATCATAAGTTGAGGCTCAAAGTTGGAGTCTCAGTCATGTTGATAAGGAACATTGATCAATCATCTGGTTTGTGTAATGGCACTAGGCTAATGGTTAATGATCTGGGCAAGAATGCGATTAGTGCTACTGCTCTAACTGGAAAAAACATAGGCGATAAGATTTTTTATACCAAGAATGAATTTGATTCCAACTGACCCTGGACTACCATTCAAATTTCATCGTAGACAATTTTCACTTGCTCTTTGTTTTGCCATGACTATAAACAAAAGTCAGAGACAATCACTTTCTCATGTTGGGATATACCTTCCTAAGCCGATATTCACTCATGGTCAATTATATGTTGCCCTCTCCCGTGTTAAATCAAGAAAAGGTCTCAAAATTCTAATTTTGGATGAGGAGAATAATTTGTGTTCGAACACAAAAAATATTATCTACCGTGAAGTTTTTGAAAATTTGCAGCGATAGTACACTACATATTTTCTTATGATAATAATGTGTTAAGAACACATTGACATGTGTATTTTTTAATTGATGTTACTTTTATATTTACATGCTTTAATGTTTTTGAACATTCGTTTTTTTATTTATAATCTAATAATAATATTGCTTATGTGTTTTAATGCAATAGTTGTTCGTAACAGTAGTTATAATTTTACTTATTATCAAGTAATATCACAAAATAAATATGTTCGAATACAATACAATCAGTGAGTAACCGTATACAATCAGGTTTAAAAAAGTTGATTAAGTAGTCTAATACATTATCATTAGTAATCGAATAAAATCAGGTTTATAAAAATTCATGAGTACAAATAAAATAAAATTCCTCTTTAATTTTTATATTTTTTTACATTCTAAATTTATCTAATTATGTTAGCCTGTTTAAGAAATCAATTGCTTCCCAGTGAGGAAAAAAAATAAGAAATCAATTGTTTTCCTATTAATCCAGGTTAAATGTTTTATTCGATTTAATTGTTATTATTAGCAATATTAATAAAATCATATATTCATTGAAAGTAACAAATTTCATAAGAATTTGAAATTTTATATCATACAAAATTGCTTTCCAAATATGTCCGTACTTAAATAGGAAATTTTTATAAAAAATAAAGTATGATGCATAGAAAATTGGTATGATGGTAAACTGTATATGAAAACTAAATATAGTTTACGACCACAATAAATATTAGACTATCAATAAAATCATAAAGTTGATTTGCATTTATATCTTCACGAAAAACATTCATTATTATTAATGCAGAATTAAACTATTTATATTAAATACGTGATTCGATTTAAATGTTATCAATATCAATAAATTAGTTATTTCCTTTTAAAATATCCAATCTAATAAATAATTGATTTCATTTGATATTGAATTGCACTCCCAAAACGTTCTCATCGGATTCCTCAATTGTCGCCCAAACTGATTATTGAACACATCATTTAACGTCTAAAAAATAAACAAGTTTACACAATTAAGTAAGTAATTAGATTTTTTTTAATCTGAAATCTACTTCAACACTGATGGTAGCTTCATCCCTACTACATCAATCATTGGGTTGGGCGGCCTAGCAAGAGATCACTCGGGGAAATGGCTGTGTGGGTTCTCTAGCTTTGGTGGTCAGGGAGATGTTCTCCTGGCTGAGCTTTGGGGGGTAGCCTCCAAATGGCTTATGACCACGAATATGACAAAATCATTTGCGAGACTGACTCTTTGGACGCGATTACCCTCATCAATAATAGGGATCTCCATGGTTTTCACTCTTATGCTTGGCTTCTGAAGGACATCACAAGCCTTTTAGATAAGAGCTGGGATGCTACGATCGAGCACACTTTCAGGGAAGCGAACTGCAGTGCAGATTATTTGGCAAAAAAGGGCTCTAATTCTTTGCAAGTTTTCAAGATTTGGAGGCTCCCTCCTCCGGGTTTGGGATCGAGGTTACTGTTGGACTCCCTTGAGGAGCCTGGCTAGTTATTGTGTTTTGCTTTTCTTTTTTTTCTTTCTTTGGGCGTTTAACACCATGTACTCAACCAAAAAAAAATATGTTCACTTGCATCACTTACAATTCTATGGAAATATTGTGGCTTCATGAATGGCTTGAAAAATTGGACAGGAAAGCTATTACTTGGGTGCAGAGGAATAAATTTCTCAATTCCACAAGCCTTGAAGAATGATACAACAAACTTGGAATCTCCAGTATACTCAAACAGTATTACATCTTTGTGTCGTTGTTCGTATTCACGTGCAAATGTAGACCACTCTCTATCTAGCCATAGTGTCTTATCCACCTCTTTAAAATGGACTATTGATTCAATTCCAAATGAAGATGTCATCTTCAGAGGGTTTTTCAGAGTATAACCCCATATCCTAACAAATCGATGGGGTATTCTCTGCACAACATAATTTTCTCTAAATTTTAACATACTATTTTGAAGTAATACACAATATTTAGGTGAATACATAATTTAACATTTATAAGAAACAAAATAAGTATTAATACCGAGTTTACATATACTTACAATGTGATCCTCATTTGGATTTTTGAAGATGACTGCAAAGTAATCCACTGGTGACTTCAATTATATCTTTGATTACATAAACATTACATTTGACAGTTAAAACATTTTGCCATGTGCATTTAACAGTATGAGTTCCAAATATACACCAAGTCCACAAACTTAAATTTTGTTTAACAGATTAATCATAAATATTATCATTTTTAAACAAAAATCACCAGAAACAGAGACGAACGCAGGTGTTGGGTTATAGGTGCTCTTGCCCCTCTGCTTTTTTCAACACAAATATTGAATAAGTGAACTTTTATATGTAAACTTTTGTCAACACGATGCTGAAAGACTTTTGTCGATGTTCATAAAGTTTGTTTAGGATTGATGTGTAATTAATCAATGATCGTGTAGAATACTAATACCAAAAAAAAGCCACTTGACAAGTAAAACAAAAACAAGAAAAATACATCACTGTTTCGTTTGAATAACTATTTAAATCACAACAAACCGGTATACATCATAACCTGTGAATTGCATACTCAAAATTTCCTGCATGTTTCATATAATTTTTATAACTAGATTATTTAGCCAAAATCAGCATGCATGTATTTTTTTGGCCTGTGCAACAGCAAAAAATATCTTGATTTACATGTTTATACAAGATGATACTTACCTAAATAAAATTGCCTTATTTGTTTGAGTACTTAGTAGATCTTTCTGCGAACCTTCACACAAAGGTATTTCCTGTTCGTTTTGAAGATGAATCGAGTATCAATTCTTCAAAATCAGCTAAAGGAGTTTGCTTTTGTGAATGGTAAACTATTGATTGAGAATGCTTATTGTTTGTTCGTAGAAGATTTGTCGACGAAATCCTTCAGAGAGCTTTGATTGCTCCGTATTTCAGGCCAAAATCGCGTCGTTCAATCGCAGCTGAAATCCTACAACTGTCGATGGCTTTTTGTGAACGCGATGGAAAAACAGTGTGGGTCTAGATATTTCTCAGCCGTGCAGATGGTAGGCCACTCAATCTCTCTTCAATTTTTGTTTCTTTTTAAAAAAAAATATTTATGTTTTAAAGATAAAGATTTTGTTTGTATTTAATTATTATAATATTGTGTTATTTAAAGTTTTTCGGTTTTTAAATACATCGTAATATTTTTTTTAATCACTATGGGGGGCGCTATCATAGAAATATGGGTGGTGCACGCGGAATGTTGTTAGCGTTTGGGCTGGTCTATCAGCCTTTTGACTAATTTGTATTGGCACATCCAATATTTATACATCGCACTCCCCTTTATAACAAAATAGACTTTTTAATAAAATTTATTATGATGTAATGGTTCATCACTTTTCCTTTATTCATCTTCTCTTTATTCTAGACCGAAAATTTAATAAGAAAAAAATTAAAAGTAAATTGGGCCTACTAAGTATTACGTAGGTGATGTGGATTATGTCTCTTTGGCTCACAAGTACTGTAATTATGGTAAACCATCAATGTTCAGAGAATAATTTCAATGTTACTTATATTTTTACTTACTATCATTCTATTAAATATATTATGGTATATTTTAATTATATAAAAATCATGTCCTTCTAATATATGTTTATGTACATATATCTATTAAATATATTACGACACGACAATATTTTTGCTTTTCTCAGTTAAAAATTGATGAACTTGATGGTTGGAACTTGATCTAAGTTTTATTTATATTAATTTCAGTCTTAATTAAATTAACCTATGCTTAATAAAAATTACAAAGAAAGTTTATTTGACTTCGACATGTGGAATCACAATAAAAGTGTAGGTCATAATTAATGATTTTTATTTACTACCATCTAACGACATTCTTACACTGACTGCTAATTTAAACTTATACATTCCTGAGTCATGATTTGTATTGTTACAATATTGTCAAATGCAAATTAGCGTAAATTTTTATATATATATAGTGTCAATATATTTTTTAAAATTAGTATTATATAAAGTGAGTCAATACTTTATTATATGTATTACTCCTTCCATTTTTTATTATAACCTATAAAATACATGAATTTGGTCTAAAATTTAGACAAATTTAATGTACTTTTTTTGTTTATAATAAAAGACAAAATGAGTATAATTTTTTATCACATAAATATTTTCAAAAATTAATCATATATACTAATAATTTATATTTTTTATATTTGTATATTTTAAGAAATAAGAGGTATACCCCTGCATTGCACGGGTGACTCATACATGTTATTATACACGTAAAAAAAAAAAAACTAGTGAAGTGATAAATGTAAAAAAGGGGGAAAAATGGTAAAAAAAGGGGAACCGTAAATGGAGGCACCCAAGCTGTTACTCGCACGCAGTATAGTCGTATAGAGCTTCTCCTTCCACACTGGCACGCAATCATGAAAGACCCATGACGTGTCATCACGAGGTGAAATTGATCCTGCCCACTTCACCGAAGCACAATCCGACGCGGACACTCACCCATTCATGTCACGCCACGTAGCCTACGGGACAACCCGGTTATTTCCCTAGTTTCCTGTTGTGGGGTTGGTGATCGGTTAAAGGCTCTTTTCTTCCCTAACAATCCCCCTTTTAGTTTTTGTTTTTTTTTTGTTTTTTTGACGGAGATATCAACATCTCACCTTGTCCAAGTCGAGAATCACAAAGCCATAAGAGCACAGAAGCCACCAATTCCTCACCAACATACAACGCCGCATATTCCAATCACAATCTGAGCCGTCCGCTCCAAATCCAATGGCCCACAATCAAATCTCTTCCTATCCCACCAGCTCAACCCACATGGCACACGGCACTGTATTAATCCCCCTCATCACCCGCACCGCACCGCACCAGATCCCACTCCCAAGTCCCACCCATGGCTTCCATAGCACTCACCACCGCAACCCTCCCATCTCTCCGCCACCGCTCTTCCCCCAAAATCCAACCACTTCGCCACTCCACCACTTTCAAAACCCTCAAAACAAATCGCTACCCTTCCATTTCCTCCTTCCCATCCCTCCCACTCTCCAACGTTGCCTCCAATTGGAAACGCCCCACTCTCACTGTAACAGCCTCATCTGCATCCCCAGCCTCTATCACTCCGGCTCCAGCTCCTGCTCCGGCTCAGCCATGGCAAGGCGCGGCTATAAAACCCTTAATTGCATCTATAGCCACGGGGGTTATCCTCTGGTTCGTTCCCGTCCCGGAAGGTGTATCCCGAAACGCGTGGCAATTACTGGCGATTTTCTTGGGCACAATTGTTGGCATCATCACCCAGCCATTGCCACTCGGTGCCGTCGCCATGTTAGGATTGGGCGTTTCGGTACTCACCAGAACCCTACCCTTTGCGGCCGCATTCTCTGGATTCGGTGATCCAATCCCTTGGCTCATTTGCCTCGCCTTCTTCTTCGCTAAGGGTTTCATCAAAACCGGCCTCGGCAACCGCGTTGCATTTCAATTCGTTTCCCTTTTCGGTAGCTCTTCGTTAGGGTTAGGTTATAGCTTAGTTTTCAGCGAGGCTCTTTTGGCACCGGCTATTCCCTCCGTTTCCGCTAGGGCCGGTGGGATTTTTCTTCCGTTGGTTAAGTCTCTGTGTGTCGCTTGCGGCAGTAACGTTGGTGACGGAACGGAGAACAAGCTGGGGTCTTGGTTGATGCTTACTTGCTTTCAGACTTCGGTGATTTCGTCGGCGATGTTTCTCACTGCAATGGCGGCGAACCCACTATGTGCTACTCTTACTCTGAATTCAATCAACCAGACAATTGGGTGGTTGGACTGGGCCAAAGCTGCGATTGTGCCCGGTTTAGCGTCGTTGGTGTTGGTGCCGTTGATCTTGTATGTCATATACCCTCCTTCCCTGAAAACCAGTCCCGATGCACCCAAGCTTGCTAGGGAAAAGTTGCAGAAAATGGGGCCCATGACAACCAATGAGAAGATCATGACTGCCACCCTGTTTCTTACGGTAATCACTTTGCACAATTTGTCCATATAATGTGTTCTGTTCAGAGTTTAGGGTAGGTAACTTCACTATTTTAGAACTTCACTATTTTAGAACTGTATTTGTGGATATCACTTTGATGGCAAGTTAGTAACTCTGTTATCTACAATGTGGGTAACTCTCTTGATTTGATTTCTGACAGTTTTAGCTTGTCAAGCACCCATAATCATAAATTGTTTTGGATTTCAGATATAGGTCTGGAAGCTTTATTTAAATTGATGTTCTGTTTCGTGATAAATGCTAATCTAAATGCATAGTTGGTCCTACTTACTCTCAAACTTATGCTGCTTTTTCCGTGTCACTTCCTTTTTGAATTTAATGTTTAGCTGTATATAGTTGTATGATTTGGTTTCTAAACTATTCTGTTTGGTCTAATGTCCTTATTGAGTTGAGCATTTTCGGCTGAATAAACTGTAAAGAATACGACATCGGTTATGACTATTCATGCCATCTTTAATTTTGTTTGCTAAATTAGGTTGTGAAACCTCCTATTGGTATGCAAAATTAATCATTCAGTTATAGCTTCATTACTGTATACCGCGTGTCTTGATAGGATGAATACAATGCCGTACTTTAAATGCCTAGAAATCTTTAGAAATCTTCATTTTGTTTGGTAACTTATTCCCTCTCTTGCTCAATTTTACCAGGTGGGACTTTGGGTTTTTGGAGGGATACTTAATATAGATGCTGTAACTGCTGCAATTCTTGGATTAGCTGTACTCCTTGTCACGGGGGTTGTAACATGGAAAGAGTGCTTAGCTGAGGGTGTTGCCTGGGATACTCTCACGTGGTTTGCTGCCCTCATTGCAATGGCAGGCTATTTGAACAAATATGGTCTCATTTCTTGGTTCAGTCAAACTGTAGTCAAGGTATTTTCCTGTCTCCTCTCTCCTCCCTCCAGTGGCTAACGTAACTTATGCTGCTTCTGATGATTGATCTTCATTTCTTTTGCCCTTTATCTGTTCTCTGGAGTAAAATGGTGAATGCATGGTTTTTTGTTTAATTTTTTTTATTGATATTATATTGTTCTAGTTGTTTGACCAAATCAACCACAGAAACATGTTTTGAAATGTTTAAAAGCTAATAAGCTTTCAACCAATTGTTTATGATTATTTAACATACTTGCTTCTAGTATGTAATGATTGATCAGCATGCTTGTGTGTTCTCTTGGAAGACATCATGTATCTTGTTTCATTTCGGTGCTTGTTCCTACTTCTGAGTTTATCAGCATCAACTTCATGGTCAAAGCATATACTAAGCAAAAACTCCCTTCCTTTGGTATGTATATGTGGATATGTTTGGTTTTGAATTTGTGCACTCGACTCAAGGTCCAGTTGCTTAAAGGCATATTATAAACAGTAAATGATATGATGTAGGTCATCATGATTTCTTAGTCCTATCCTATGAGTGCTATTAGTTGCCACCGAAAAAATGCTATTTAATTATAATAACAGGTTCATGCATACCATGAGATACTACTCACTTGCTGCATTATGCACCATGTTTTATGATAAAATTATAATAACAGGTTCATGCATACCATAAGATACTACTCACTTGCTGCATTATGCACCATGTTTTATGATAAAATTTCTATTTTTGAGAAATTGTTAGATTAATTTAATATATACCTTGATTATTGTAATGAAACGGTTTGTTAATTTTATTACACAGTTCGTAGGTGGATTGGGTCTCTCATGGCAACTATCTTTTGGTATTCTGGTCCTCCTCTACTTCTACTCTCATTACTTCTTTGCAAGCGGAGCTGCTCATATTGGTGCCATGTTTACTGCATTTTTGTCTGTTGCTACTGCTCTGGGGACCCCACCATTCTTCGGAGCCATGGTGCTGTCCTTCCTCTCCAACCTTATGGGCGGTCTTACTCATTATGGTATTGGGTCGGCTCCAGTATTTTTCGGTGCTAACTATGTTCCACTTGCTAAATGGTGGGGCTACGGCTTTGTTATTAGTATTGTTAACATTATAATCTGGCTTGGACTCGGATCTGTGTGGTGGAAATTCATTGGCTTGTGGTAAAGGGTCT
The DNA here is from genome assembly GCA_037113605.1 of Calophaca sinica. Taxonomy (NCBI): domain Eukaryota; kingdom Viridiplantae; phylum Streptophyta; class Magnoliopsida; order Fabales; family Fabaceae; genus Calophaca; species Calophaca sinica. The sequence continues at coordinate 77,933,262 of CM073734.1, forward strand.
GTCATAGAAATTTGCCAACACAATGTCAGATTTTTGCATACATTCATGTACGAATTCTCGTTTTTATCAGCAGTTGAAGCAAATTGCTAATTTTTTCTCGATGCTTTCTAGAAATAATCTTCGGGAGGTTTTGATGTAGATTTAGGTGGGAGCCTGGATACAGTTGGTCATTTTAGACCACGGGTAGAACAGTCACATTATTTTTGAGATGTAAAGGCATCATATTATTCACGATATATTGTCATTGTATGCTTCGAATGCGTTTTTCCTTAATTTTTTTGGTACAAGTGCAATTTTCTTTTTTGTATGGGATGGCAATAGTGTTTGCGTGAAGTAATTGAGATATTGCATCCCTGTTGCCGGAAATTTTACAGATATCATGAGTTGGTAGCAAATTCTTTCGGGAAGTACCTGTTTCAAATTTCCATCATGGGAATGTTCTGTACTCTTCAGAGTTAATAAGGTATTCTTTGGGGCAACAATAGGTTTGGCGATAGATTGATGATAAAATATTCAGTTTATTACTTGTATATTATTATGTTCCAGCATCTGCATTTGGGTTCATAGCTTGTCCTCTTTTTCTTTTCACGCTGCAATGTGAGCGTGATTTTTAATGTCGTTTGTTCTGAACCGGTCCCAAACTTGCTTTGGTCCAAATGCATGCAAGAAGAGTCGTTCCAACGTCGACTCTTGGCCCATCAAGCACTCTGAAGAGACACAGCAGAGACCTGTCACAATTATCAACTGTCAGGTGGTTAGACGGTTACACGAAGCCAACTGTCACATCAAGCTATAAAGACGGTTAATCAGTTACAAAGACTCAGATCCCTATAAAATGGATACTCCACTCCACTTGTCTCGGGTACCAACTTGAGTGTTGTAATGTCTGTAGGTACACTACCACCATTCTCTACCATTGTCGCCATTGATTTCAATCATCTATCATTGATCTTGCTCTCTAGTTACAATTGAAGCTTACCTTCTTCAAGAGTCTACATCTCTAGAGGTTTAGCCACCAACATTGATGTCGTTTGCGGGAATTTCTGAATTAGAAATCTTTATCTTTATATTCTCGAGTTCATTTTCGAAGCTTCAAAAAGGTGACTCAATCAACCTGTCTTTATATACTCGTAAGAATGTCTCTCACCAATGGCGACGCAATCAATCTGTCTTTATTGTGTGGAGGCAGCGTGCTAACATACACAAAACCTCTAAGTTGGTCTGCATAATGTCAGCAAAAACATCAATATATTTGATTTTTCTAAATACTACTCCCATCCATAGCCATCATAATGTTGATTAGAAATTTTGATAGGCTTTGAAGCAAAAAATGATTAGAACATTTTTACCCACCCACAAAAATGATTAAAGTTGATAAATTCGACTGCATCAAAGCAAAACCATCAACATTTTCACTCTCCCACAAAAATGATCATAACAAAAAATACAAACAACAATAACACAGAAAACGAATGCAATAAAAAAAGAATAGGGAGAAGTAGAGAGAGAAGAGTTGAGAAGAGAGGGAACCATGATAACTTGTCTCCCAACACCGTAGGTTGTCAATGCATTGCAACCTTCTATCATGTCGCTCCGGTGCTGCTTGCACATCACCACTTGTTGATTATGCGCAATTTCACTATCGTGGGAATGTGGTCTCATGACCCTCCTCAGCCCCCATATCCATTAACGCCCTACGGTGCAACAACCACTGCTTGCGAGTCTATCGGCCCCAGCAACGTGTTGTTTTCTTAGAATTTTTTTCTAATAATTCTGGTAGGCTATAATCAATTGTGGCCTTTTGGTTTTCCAAAAACGGATTAATGTTATGATCCAATTGATGATGCTCAAGCCCACAAATAAGTAATCAATAATAATGGGCTTCTGGACACCCAATACTGATCTATGTGGGAGACGATATAGGCCCAACCACTAGACCCATGATAGGAGGTGCCTAGAGTTAACAAATACTTTTGCTAGGTCTCCGTTGCCGTCCCCTAACTGAGTTGCTCGCTCTATGGTTTGCCCCATTGAGAACTGAGATCCCGGAGTGTGTAAACAGGCAAAGGAAAGCTTGACTTTGATCTTTTCAGGAGCTCTACGAGACAAAGATAATTCCCGGTAACTCTAATAAGGTCTTCAACAAGTAAATGCTCTAATCGGTATTCTAATTTCATATAATAGATCCTATTAATTCTTATCAAAGTGGTTATTATATGATTTAGGACCTGATTATTGAATGAAATCATCCTCTTTTATTTGAATATTTATGAGTTTCAAAATTTTTTTGTTGGTAATTTTCGTTTTTTATTGTGTGAAAAATTGAACTGTGATTTACAATAAATCAGGACTTGAAATCATAGGGGTTTTGTAGAAGATGATCATACGAATCTAATAGCACAAGTTTCATAATTTTTCATGAACCGTAGAGGGAGAAATCGAATAAAAACGTAACGTTTTAGGGTTCAAAATTCGCGATTTAAGGCTTTTCATCTCGCGCGCATTGTTGTTAAAAATTGGTGTTTGCGTCGTTTGATTTTGATTTGCGAGTGGTCTCTGTGCGATGTTGTCATTGGACGATAAATGAAAAGGCATGATTTTCTTTGTGCGAGTAAGGGTCCGATTTGCTCTCGTTAATTTTTTCGGTGACCAATGCAATTTGCTTTAATTGATTGCGCCGTTCATTTGCAATGGACCCGTAAAAAAGGATTTTCCTATAGCAGGAATTGGCCCGTCGTCTTCGAAACTGTGCAGTAGATGAAAATTTTGTGTTGTGCCTTTTTTTTCCTTCCAATTCGTGCGTTTATTTTTAATTGGTCTGCACATTGGTCTTGCTAGATGATTTGCTTTCAATGTGTTTTTCATGGATTACAAAGCATCAGTGTGAGCTCTGCTAGGGTTTCAAGATAGGGTTCGGTGGTCACGGCGCCGAGTTGCCGGCACAATTGGTGTCGTCCGGTCGGTGCGTTCGGCTCCGTTTTCTCTCCTCTCTTCGACTATGAGATCTATGCGACCTGATTTGGGTATCTCCGCTGCCAGGTACGTGCGAACCACCATGGTTCTTCCTCTTCTTTATGGTGGCAGAGAACCACCTCCCACTCCTTCTCCGGTGAGTACTCGCCCTCCTCCAGAGCCACCTCCTGGAAAACCGGCCTGGCTCCACCTGGGTCACTTTCGCTGCGACTACTTCGTTGCAACTCCACCAACTACCGAACCTAACCCCCCTCCTCCACCACCAGAACCACCTGATTCCAACCCTTTCAAACACCATCTACCATCATCTGCAACAAAACCTCCCCTTCCATCTCCAGAGCCACCCGATTTCAACCCCTACCAACCCCATCTACCACCAACCGCAACTAACCCTCCCATTCCATCACCAGTGCCACCTGTTTCAACCTTTTCCAACCCCATCTCGAGTTCAGCTACCACCATCTCGCGCCTACAGCTTCAACACTCACAAATCCCTCTCCAACAGCTTTTGGCAACTGGTTTTATTTGGAATCCCAAAAGCCTATGTTTTTACTGCCTTGCCCTAGCCTAACTGTACGATGCAGAGCTAAGTTTAGCAGAATTGGCCCTATTGATCTTAGGGTCTTCAAATACCTCTGCAATGAAGTTTTCTATTCTATAATTTGTCCAATCTGGTGGTGTTCTGGAGAAAATCCCAGTGTTAAAGTTCAAATTCGAGCACCAAGGTACCAGATCTGGTTGTTGCATGCAGAGCATGGCCACCGACGTGGAGGAGAAGACTTCAGGGGCATTTTAGTCTTTTGGCTTGAGATTACCAATGAAACCCTAATAGGCCTGGCCCATAATGCTTATGTGTTAACTGGTTTGGTCTTGGATTAGTGTTGCTTGTTGGGCTGTTAGGATTTAGAATAATGTGGTAGGCTTTGTCCTTAGTAGTCAAAAGCATTTCACTTGCTTAGTGTTGTATCTTTGATATTGCTTTAATCATGTACTGTGCCCCATTCGAGGGCTGTGTGTTTACACTTAGTGTAATGTTTTGAGGTTTTGTTCTTATGAATAAAATATTACACTTTTGACCAAAAAAAAAAAAGCATCAGACGTTTATAATTGTGAAATGTTTAACAGTGATGCTTTTGCAATTTTAATTGGCCCGCGAGTTTATCCCTTAATTGATATTGTTCAAACGTAATGGAAAAAAAAGTGAATGGACAGAATATTGGCTTTCCATGCGCTGATTTTTAACGCATATGCTTTATGTGCTTGATAAAATGTGACTGTTAGTTGTAGGCCCCACAGGCATATGTTTTTTATGCGGTTTTTTGTGTTGTGCTCCATTTTGAGTAAAGTCTCATTTTAGTCTCTGATAATTTTTGCGAGACCCATTTTAGTCCCTGATAAAAATTAAGTCCAAAAATAGTCTCTGACAAATTTAAAACAGGGTCACGTTAGTCCCTCCGTCCATCTCCTTCCAAATCCGTCAGTTAACACACTGACATGTCATGTTAAATGCTGACGTGACAACGTCAACCCATGTGTTGGCTGCCAAATCACCTCCAGCTGTGCTTTTTTTTTATTTTATCAAAACCCAGATTGGGATATTTTAGTCCCTATCAGAAATGGAAATATGACATATTAGTCCCTGTCCCCCGATCTGAACACATCTTCTTCTTCTTCTTCTGACCAAAACCCAATCTGAAATGGAAAGGATGGTATAATGGTGTGAGAATTTCTAAGACTGAAAATCTTTCTGTGAAAAAGCATAATAAAAAGAGCCTTTAGGAAAAGGTCCCTCACAATTGCTCCCCCTTCCCCTCACAGGCCAACACTGTCCAGAATAGAAAGTAAATGGTAAAGGTTATAGCTCAAAACTCAAGTGTCGCTATATGTAGCATTTCTGCTTTCAATTGTTCCTAATCAAACTGATAACAAGACTCCACATAGCTTAACCTCAAGTAGTGCAGTTACAAAACCGAAATCACAGAAGCAAAGAATGCGGAAGCCAAAAAGACAAGCGTTAGTGGTCCACGCAAGCCCATTTTCAAAATCTTAAAGATAAGGCATCATGCAACAACGACTAGTTTCAATATCTTTTTGCCAAAACTAACGGAACAGTTCAATATTCCTGGATCAGGGTTTTGGTAAGAAGAAGAAGAAGAAGAAGATCTGTTCAGATTGGGGGACAGGGACTAATATGTCACATTTCCATTTCTGATAGGGACTAAAACGTCCCAATCTGGGTTTTGATAAAAAAAGCACAGCTGGAGGTGATTTGGCATCCAGGACATGGGTTAACGTTGCCACGTTAGCATTTAACGTGACACGTCAGTACATTAACTAATAGATTTAGAAGGAGATGGACGGAGGGACTAACGTGGTCCTGTTTTAATTTGTGAGGGACTATTTTTGGGCTTAATTTTTGTCAGAGACTAAAATGGGTCTCGTAAAAATTGTCAGGGACTAAAATGAGATTTTACTCCTCTATTTTTTATGCTTGATTTTGCTATATTATTTTCAGAATTTTTTCGTTGTGTTAAATATTTTTTATAAAATATAGCACATTAAATTGATTTTTTAATTTTTCTGGCAGAAATTAAATTGACAATTATGTTAGAAAAATAATATGTTATATTTTGGATCATATGGTACTGGTCACTCTCCCTATAGAGTTGTGCATAATTGTATGCTATTATTTTTATATACGTGTTTTAATAGGCTAGCTTGTTATGCTGTAAAGTACAAAACATGTTGAATGCGGATTGAATTGATGTATGACCAGTAAGGGTGCTTATTTAATGATGTACTTGTCTGTTGATTGTGTCGTATGTATGGACAAGAGAAAAATGATTCTTATGCAAGAGTTTTTGTGCATTGCTATGAGTCGTTACCACCAAAGTGAGACCGCTTGTATTGATTCATAAAAATTTCTTTCTAGTTTGAGGAATGTTTTTAATCATTTCATGCAATTACCTGCCCAAAAGGGGTGGTCGCATATTGTGGTTGAAAGTTGATTGGAGATGGAGTTATTGGGGAATGCATTGGGCTAAGAGATTGTCTGTCCAAACTCCAAATGGGGACAATTTTCTGAACCCAATGTATGCTCATGGATTAACCCATCCGAGATTTTGGCTGAGGTTACAACCTTGGTTGCTGCATTCTACCCAAAGGTGAATGTGTCATTATACTGGCTTTAATGTGATAGCTTGTTTTATTTTGAGCTATATCTTGTAATGTATATGTCCTAATACATTCGTGTTTTATCTTAATAGTGAACCATTGAATATTGTGATGTTGATATTAATTTTGATTATTGACAGTTTGATAAATTTTAAATTATTGAATTTTTTTTCTAATTTATCAAACATATTTGGATTTATGCTTGAGCAATGTAACATCCCAAAACCCTTAAGCCTAATTATTAGAAAACCTAAGTGAAAAATAGATTTAATCCCTGAGGATTAAATATAGTACACAGCCTTAATTTGGTAGTTTAAAACCAATTTGGAATCAAAGGGTAAAATGGTAATTTTACCCAATGATTTAGGATTTGTGGGACTGATTAATTAGGAGTAGTTTTAATTGATTAAAATTACTTGAGTTATTATTAGGAACCTAAGATATAATCAAGAGGATTAATAAGGGTTTATTGGCAAGTTTTTAATTAACTTAAAAGCCCATGTGACCACCATACACCATGTTTCACTTAAGTTCACCTTAGAACACTCTCACAAGCCCTAATACCCCCTCCCATCGTGACTCTCAGCCCCAAAATCAGAAAATTAGAAATGTAGAGAGAAGGAAGAAGAGGAAAAAGGGGAAAAGAAGAAGAAGCTAGGGTTTTGGGGCTAGAAGAGAGTGAAGCTTTGAAGACTCCATTCAATCCTTGTCAAAGGAGGAGTTTGGGCTGGACATCCTCCATTGTTGAAGCTTCAAGAGCTGGTTCAAGGAAGCAAGAAGGAGGAGCTCGAAATTATAAGAGGGAGAAGGAAGGAGAACTCAAGCTATTCAACTCCATTTCTTCTTTTTGAGGTGAGTTCTTCTCCTTTAGGTGGTGGGCAACCAATAAGACCCCTATTAGGGTTTTTATTTCCTTTTGCTTGTGGTTTAGTTAGTCTAAGGTTCAGATTGTGGAGTGGGAATTTGATGTTGGACTTAGTAGAAGTTTGGGTTACAACCTAGTGAACATGCATGTTAAGACTTCCTCTGGTATTTCGAGTATAACTCTCTCTATAGACCTTGGATTGAAATGCTTCTTATTTCTGAGTAAACTAGACATGAGAGGCTTCATTTTAGGCACAAGAATCACTTGAAAATGTTAAGAATTGAATTAGATATAGAATTTACAAGTTCAGGTATGAATGTTGTCCTGTTTTCTGACATTAGTGGATTGTTTGTTAAAACTGCACTAATCTGATGGATATCTTCCAAAATAAAAATTATATTCATAAACTAGACATCCTAAGCTTTCCAATGAGTGGTCGTTTGCCCAATTCCGACTCCGTTTGATATGTTAATAAAATCTGCAAAGTTGATGCTCGTACTGCAGAAATTTTGCAGAGGCCTAACACGGCCGTTTTGCACAGCACGGCCAGGCCGTGTTTCATGCTGTTTCTTCACTAATTTCTACCTTGTTTTGGTAGGTTTAGGTTATGGTTCTGGTCCTTAACCTATAGGGTTTCAATCCTAGTTAGATTGTAATGCAAATGAGCTTAGATTATTTATGAATGAATGTTTTTACTTGCATGTGGACTTAATTGGTGGAGAAGATCAATCTGAGCTCAGAACGATGGAAGAAGAGGAAAGGGGATTTTTGGAGCTCAAATCCCTAATTTGGGATTATTAAGGTAACATAGACTTCCCCCAAAACCTCCCTTAGGGTGTGCTAGGTTTTTAATATTAAATATGTTAGTTCAATAATTAGTTTATTGATCAATCTGAAATGGTCTTGTATAGCTCAGATGGTAGTGGGGAGTGCGCTTCCGTGGTACTTATGCCCCTGGTCCCGGGTTCGAGCGCTCCTGAGGGCAAAAACTCCACTTAGGGGGGTGGAGAAATCCTGTGCGTGGCATACCCGTTCGAGGCCACAAAGTGAGCCATTCGTGGGATGTCACAATAAAAGGCGCCTTTTATTGTGACATCCCACGAATGGCTCACTTTGTGATCTCAGAGGAAGACAAGACAGATTTTCCACCTTGGAGTTTTTGCTCTAGAGTGCTGAACCCGACTGTGGGCATAAGACACGTACACACTCCTGGTAGTGAGGAGTGTGCTTATGTGATTATGCCCCTGGTCTCGGGTCCGAGCGCTCCTGAGGGCAAAAACTCCACTTAGGGGGGTGGAGAAATCCTGCGCGTGGCAGGCATGGCAACGGGCCGGTTCGGGGGCGGGTTTTGCATTCCCCGCCCCCGCCCCCGAAAAAGCGAACCCGCCCCGTACGAAAAGCAGGGTCCCATCCGCCCGCGAGTCGGGTTTCCCGCCCGCCCCGCCCCGTCACAAATTATAATATAAATATTAAAAAAATTATAAAATCATTTTAATTTGTTTTTTTGACAAAAACCATTTTAATTTGTTTTTTTAGCGTAATTTCATTATTTACTAATATATATATAAGGGGTATTTTGGTAATTGTACACTAGCGGGCCGGGTTCGGGCTCGGGCTCGGGACGGGTATTAACATCCCCGCCCCCGCCCCCGACCCCGACTTTGTGAAGCGGGGAAAAACCGAACCCGAACCCGAACCCAGTCAAACCGGGTTTTCCCCGTCAAAATCGGGACGGGTTCGGGTGGGTCCCCGCGGGTTCGGGTTTCGTTGCCATGCCTACGTGGCATACCCGTTCGAGGCCACAAAGTGAGCCATTCGTGGGATGTCACAATGTATGGTTCATTTTGAGAAATTTAACTTATTTGTTGACAAGCAATAATAGTTGTGCTTAATTATATAAAATTATTTTTGTAATGACTTTCTTGTCATTGGTGGTTGCATGCCACATTGAAACTTGAAAAACGTTAATTTGTGAAAAATATTTTCAATGCACGTCATATTATTTTTCATTGATAGTGATCATTGTCACCATAAATTTTATAAGTATTTGAAAATATAAGATTTGATATATGTTGATTTGTGCTCTCTTTGAGTGGTACAAATAGTATATATTTAGAGATATTTATTGCATGATTAATTCGACAAGTGAATTTATGCGATATCGCGTGTGGGGACGTTTCAAGTGCTTCCTCTTGTATTGTGATCTATTGTTTAAATGTGTTTATGGTATATTGTTTATGTTTTCCGCTGTGTGAATATCTCTTTCAGAAAAAGATCCAAATATGTGTTATAATTATTTATTTTCCAGCAGATATTTTATAAATAATATAATGGAAAGATAATATACCATAGTTTAGATATGTGCATGATGTATAAATGCTTGGGTGGTATCATGAAAGTTAATACTTTTAGCCTATATCGTGTGTTTTAAGGTGCCAATTTACTTAATTATGAGCTCTTGTTTTAATTGCTGTTAGTGCAAAAACTTGTAGAATGCTAATGGATTTAATTCCTGATCAGTAGGATCAGTAGGGGTGTTTTATTTATTTATTTATTTATTTTTGCACCTTCTGATGAACTGTATCATGGTTAAGAGCAAGACATATTGATTCCTGGGTAAAAGCATTTCACTGATTATAGTGGGAATTCTCGCCAAAGTGGGATTACTCATTATTAATTAGTGGAATTTTTTTTATCATTGGAGGAATGCTTCTGATTGTCACGTACAATTTCCTGGCCAAAGGGGGGTTATTGTATGTCATAATTAGAAGCTGATTTGCGATATAGTTATTAGAGGTACACTGGTCTAGGAGATTTATCTGCCCAAAGATGATAGATCTCTAAACCTAATGTATGCTTATTGAGTAACTTATTATCGACTATGCTGAGTGAAATTAATGGAGTTGCATTGGTGTAAGGGATTTGTCTGTCCAAATGAGATAATTTTCTAAATCCAATGTATGCTCATTGATTAACTCATCTAAGGTTCTGACCGCGGTTGCGACCTTGGTTGCGCATTTTGCCCAAAGGGGAATGTGTTATTATGTTGGCCTCAAAATAACTTGATTTAAGCTGCAGTCACATCTTGCTCTGTTGCTTACTTTAAGCATTCCATGTTTTGCTTAACATTAATCTTTCAATGCAACTGTGTTACTTGATTTGTTGTGGATCACCATTATTCCTAATTTTTGAAGGCACGTGTCTGAGAAAATAAGTTTTTCCTATTATAAACTCTAAAAGAAAGGCAAGATGTTAAGTTTATTTAGTTTTGGTATGACATATAATAAACTTTTAATTTAACCAAAATATTATCTGCATTATTGCATTTATTTGTAGATCTATGGATTACAATAATTTTATTATATGGCTTATCTTGGTTTATTTACTACTTGAAATCATGATTTGCTACCAAATTTATTTCATGAAAGTTCTTGATAAGCTTTTAGCTGCTTGTGTTAGTTTACTATAAGTTTTGTAAATTTAACATAGTTGGATCTTGACATCAGTGGGAGAATTTTGACTTTAGTGATTATTTGATGTCAAGAGTGGTAGTAAAAGTAACTTATTGACATATATGATTTTGGGAAGCTTTTTGTTTGTGGAATTGAAGAAATTGTTGATCCAAAAAGCTATGAAGAAATTTTCTCTCTCTCAAATCGATTCCACGTTGGTTGATCCTTAACCAAGGGACTCTGGCCCATAATTATTTATTTATTTATCATTATTTTTTGTGAACACGAGCTCTATGAGTTTGTATAATATGATTGGTTAGTGGGAGTTTGTGTTTTATGTTATGTTAGCTCTCATAATTTTAACACTTTTTGTGTTTTGATAACATTTTCCATTTGACTTAAAAAATTAATTATGAATTGAATTATGTTATTATATACCTTTGTATATGTATATCAGATGCGAAAATGTTGAAACTCAGTGTCATAGGGATCACTATGCCCGTGGTCGACGTCATATTAGAGTTGTGGCATGATGGTTCAGGTAAACCATAAAGCTCGGCGTCATTGGGACCACTGTTCCCGTGGTCGATGCCATGATGGAGCTGAGGCATGACTGCTAAAATACATGAAGCTCGGTGTCGCTTGGACCACTATGCCGGTGGTCGGCACCATGTTGGAGTTGAGGGATTATGGTTTTGTTAAACCATGAAGCTCGGTGTCGCTGGGACCACTCTGCTGGTGGTTGACACCATGTTGGAGCTCAGACATTGTCGTTTTGTTGACCATGTAACTCGGTGTCATTGGGATCACTGAGTTGGTGATCGATACCATAATGGAGCTGAGACATAATGGTTTCTTTATGAACCATATAATTTCTCTGGCTTTAATGCATTTGAGAGAAATTGAGGACTGACAAAGAAAATGACTGTATTGCTATTGGATCACATTGGCATATCATTTTCTTACTACACTCCACATAGATGACTAGTCGACAGAGTTGGTGGTATTTGAACCATGAAAGGTGTTATGCCGGTAAAGGATATGACTACCGCCATGATTCGGTATCGCTTAACTTTTGTTGGATGGAGTCTTAATTAGGTGTTGCATCTTGGGATCATGTATTTAGTGGCCATGTTAGAAAGTATGTTATTAGCCCGGAAGTCATTTTAAAAAACGTTTTCTACAAATTAAAATCACACAATTGATTTTGCCCAAGTGGGAGAATGCTAGAATTTTTTCTAATAATTCTTGTGGTCTACAATCAATTGTGGCCTTTTGGTTTTCCAAAAACGGGATAATGTTATGATCCAATTGATGATACTCAAGCCCGCAAATAAGTAGTCAATAATAATGGGCTTCTGGACACCAAATACTGATTTATGTGAGAGACAGTGTAGGCCCAACCACTAGGCCCATGATGGGAGGTGCTTAGGGTTAACAAATACTTTGGCTAGGTCCCCTTTGCAGTCACCTAATTGAGTTGCTCGCTCTACGGTTAGCCCCACTGAGAACCGAGATCTCGGAGTGTGTGAACAGGTAAAAGAATGCTTCACTTTGATCTTTTCAGGAGCTCTACGAGACAGAGACAATTCCTAATAACTCTAATAAGGTTTTCAACAAATAAATGCTCTAATCGGTGTTCAATTTCATATAAAATGATCCTATTAATTCTTACATTTTTAGCATCAATAAACAAAACTGCCTCCCCACCAGGGACGGGTGCACGTCTGTCTAATTGGGGGCTCTTGACCCCACTGAATTTTATATTTTTTACTAATTTTTTGATAAAGCATGTTTTTGCCCCCAATGAAAATTATGTCTTGACCCCAAACTAGAGAAAAAACTCACGAAATGCCCTTGTTTTTTGCTAGATCTGTACTGCAAAACTGAGTATAAACCATCTCAGGCGTTGTTGGTGCTTCGAGGTTGAAGAAAGAGATGATACAGAGATAGAAAGAGAGTGGTAAAAAACGTAAATGGAGGTGTACTCCTCGGGTCCGTAAAGTCAATGGACTGTTAAGTTAATGTGAGAGAAATAATAAATAATAAATGGCTGCAGTGAAAACATGTTAATTTTGCCAATAACTAGGTGACACGTCATCAATAGAGTGACTATTGTGTATGCAAAGCTGCAAAACGCTCCACCTTCTTTTTTTTTAATACAAAGCTGCACCTTATTTCCAATTTTTTGCTTAGGGTGTGATTGGTTCACGAGTGAAATTGTGAAAAGAAAAATTGTGAAGAGAGAGTATGAAAAGAGAGAAAAATGTGAGAAATAGGATATATTTGGGGTATTGATTAGAATAAAAAAAAGAGAAGAGAAAAAGAGAAAAGAGAAGTATTGATTATTTGAAAAAAATCAATGTCTTTGACTAAAAGTTTAAATAATTTGAGATATAAGGAGAAAATAGGGGTATAAAAAGGAAAAAGTAAAAAAATTCGCGTCACACCGTTTTCTTGACAAAACTGCGAAGAAAAAAAAAGTGTGGGCCCAACAAAATTTTTTCTTTCTTCACGTTTTCTCGCGTGTCCAATCAGGCAAAAATGTCAATTTCTGCGCGTTCTCTCGCTTGGTTTTTTCTTTCGCTGCATTCTCTCGCTAAACAATCAAAGCATTAATGATAATGATGTCATTATTTTCTCGCTCATGTATTTGATGTAGTTTTTATACAAACATTAATAGTATATAATGTTGTTCCCACGAGTCAAAATTCCTGGATCCGTCCCTGCTCCCCACCCTCTTGGGCAGACCCAATCACCTACAAACTGAAGTTGTCCCAACTAGGCAACTCAACTGGTAGTTAAGGGACACCAGGAGTTAAGGAGGAGTTCGATTCCCAACTTCCCCCCCCCCCCCCCCAAAAAAAACAAAAAACCAAAAAAATAACCCCCCACACACACACAAAAAGAAAAAAAGTTAGTTGTTCAAAAAAAAGTTGAAACCAATCACCAAACACAAGGGATTGAGTAGGCACACTTCACAAACGAAGGACGAATAAAACTAGGATAGTCCTCTAATGACGTCTTCGTTCTTTAATCACGACTTTTGATTTGGAGTTTAACGCTTTGATTTGGTCAGCTTGCCTTCATCTTCAATGTGGTCAAGGACATTGAGGATGGAGGAGGGATAGGATTGGGGAAAGTAGGGACAAATATGAAAATATTTTTGCAAGATCCATCACTAATAGCTCCCAACCGTATGATTTTTTGTTATCAAATTGTACGGTGTAAATACATTTATCCACCATAGACCATATGTCAAGCTTGTCCAGCCTGAAAATGAACTCATAAAAGAAAAGGCAACACACATGTCTCCTATGCGAAGAGGTAAGAAAAACTCCCGCAAAGATGTGATCTTAGAAATAGTCTAATAAAGCAAAAAGTCAAATTTATATTTTTCTCAAACCCAACAACATTATGAAACATATAAGGTCCTTGAGCTAGAATTGGTCCAACTTGGTCCCAATTCCCATGCTTTTTCGTGTTTGTCAGTTGGCTCTGATTTTTGAATAATTTTCCTATATAGATTTGAGCCGCATTGTTGCATTTGTCACAATCTTTACTTCATATCTTCTTTCTCACAATGGATTTCTTTATTCAATTTTTGTTTATGGCATTCTGAATTGAACTATAGGGCATCTCCTCTTTATTGCTTGTCATTACATGTGTGCTACAAAATCAAATAACGCGTGTGAATAGAGAAGTTTTGGAGGAACAAAAATAAGGCATCATCTTTGAAAAACAATAATAATATATTAATATGTAACGATATAGTTACAGTTACTCAATATTGGCCTAGTAGTATAAGATTGGGAAGATGTTAAACTTATTGTTTTCATGAATGTTTAGAAGCATACAGTTAGGCGAGAGGGAATGGCTAACTAGAAATATAACTTTGTTATAAGAAGCTGAGGAATTTGAGATTCACAACAGTGGACCAAAAAAAAAAAAAAACAAAACAAAATGCTAGGAGGCCGTAGCTATCTCAATCAGGAGTCTAAAGCATATGGAGTAATGGAGAGATGCTAAGGGAAAGATGCAATACATACAGATAATAATCATATTTAAAAAATTTGCTTGAGAAATGAGGTGGAGGAGAAGAAAGAAAGACTATACAGTTTCAGTTTCTCCGTCTTCTGGTTTCCAGTGTTGTGCCATCTTTAAGACTTTCTTGTGCATCATTGTCCATGCCAAGGCTGAAGAGGGCAACTGCTTGAAGATAGAATGCAGTAGGCCAGGTGGGACATATTGATTGAGCTTGCATGGCATCTCCAAGTGCTTCTTGTGCCATGTCATTCATCAGGTAACATAGGCAGCGCCTTGCGTACACAGTTGGCGATACCATGGTCCCAACATCGATGAACTACACAAAACAAGTATTATGAATTCTCTCTAACAGAAAAGTAATCACGTTTACATATTAACCACGAATCAGTCTGCGTTTGGCATGCTTTCTAAGTAATCGAGGAGAACATATCTGCTACTGATAAGGTTTAACCGGCTTCGATAATGTCTATTCTGGAATTTGCTCCCTCTTTTTGCAACTTGCAAGAGACATGGATACATTTAAAACTGTCCCTCAACCTTAAATTTCAAAGGCTAATGGATCATTCCGAAGAATTGACCCCTTTATCAACTCATCATTCTTTTTCTAGCCAAAAGATTTGATCTAGTAAACAAATATTTTATTGTATTGACAATGGAAAAATATTTATTTGTTTTGACGTATTGTATATGCAATACTGTGACACTGCAAAAGATTTGGGGCCTGTTTACTTTGTGAAAACATTTTCTGTTTTTCATTTTCTAAAATCAGTGTTAATTTTAACTTACTAATAAGAAGATAGGAGACTCTTTGAGTGAACAATTGTCTATATTTCCGAAAACAATAAAAATGCCAAAAAAACTATATTCATTATTTTCGAAAATACATCATCCTTATCCCATCTTTCATCTTTTCTCCATCACAATGACTCACTTCAAGGGCATCTCATATTCTTGTTAGCAAGTTAAATTAAATACAAGTTTTAGAAAACGAAAACAGAAAATGTTTTTGCAAAGTAAACAGGCCCTTGAAGTTTGAGTGCTGTTTTGGAGATTTATACTGGATTCCTATTCCTAGCATTTCTAGCTGACTTACTTGTGTATAGCAGTCAATGGCCGTAGAGAAGTCCCTGGCACGAAAAGCAGAATCACCATGCTTCTTAGAATTTAGTGTTTCTTGTATTTGATTTGTCCACATTTGGAAGGACAGCTGTGATGCAATGAAAGGATACAGATCCATAAATATAATTTTACATGGTCAAGCAAGGTCCAGCTTTTATAGCAACCATAGAAGAACTGGAAAACAAAACAATTTTTTGCCATGTTACAGAATTCAACTTTTTCTGGTGATGGAGTTGGAAAAAGCAGAATCAAAACCATGTGATGGCATTCCCTTGAATGAAGAAACCCAAAGGTACTAAATTGTCATACATAAGAAATATTTACGAACTACAACACAATGTCTTCAGTTATCTATAATTAATCAGTAGCTTTTAGCAAAGATCATGCTTTTCTATAACCAAATGTAGATGGCATTGAATGGCTATTTTTTAACATGAAGAAAGATCACCTGGCATTTCATTAAACATTTACCTCGAAGCAATTGAGCGAATTGGAAAATCTCATTATAAAAAGTTAATGTTATAACTTTAAAGAGACAGTTAAAAAAGTTAATACTCAGAGAACTGGAAAACAGGGTGGTAAAATCAATAATTGTGCATCAAACAGATTTTTGTTTGTTTGTTTGTGGACAGAAAGAACCAAGATAAGAAAAGCCACTTATTAATAACAGTATGTTTGAGAAAGAAATAGAAACAATGAATTACCTCATTTGCAACATCTTCATCATCCTTGTAGCCCACCTTTTCCAAAATTTCATGTATTGCAGTAAGATCTCTTCTTGAACAAGCTTCACCAAAAGGCGTTAATGGAACTGTTTCCTTTGATGATAGACTCCGATCCGGTAATCCCATTAAAACATATGACTGTACCTGTTGAATACCACCAGCTGTAAGCAAAATGCCAAATCCATATCTATGCTTCCATAAGGCTTCACCAATATGTACAAGTCAACCAAGTAAATTTTGATCCAAGATTGACTTGTGATAGAAGAACCCAAGACTAAGGAAGAGCATACTGAAGTTTCTTTCTGAAGTGGGGTTAGAGCAGTCACAAGCGACTTGCCATTTGGTCTCTCACGAGGTTCATATTGCAAACATCGCGAAGCTAATCTCACTAACTCAGTTCCATCATCAGTTGAAAAATGACCTTCCAAACATGAGTCCATCAGCATCAGAAAATTTTTGCCTCGTATAAGGTCAAGTGCCTGCACTTAAAAGGGATTATGATACCTATTCATTTACGAATTCCACAACTGCTATGATCATTTTCAACCAAATGATCATAAGATGTTACCGCAGACCAAGTAAAATTCAACCATAAAGTACCAACATTCAACAGGTCAAAGATTTACAGGACAAAATACCACCTAAAATTAAAATGAAGAAAATAAATGGGAAGGAGGGAGCATACATGACTGGGTGGGATATGTTTTCCACTCAAAAGATCAAGCAATAGGGTGCCAAAACTGTAAATTACACTTTCAGGGGTGATTCTTCCTGCCAAATTTCAAACAGGTATTAGCTCAGTTAAGAAATCGAATAAATCAAAATGCAAGGAATTACCAAAAAAAAAAATTCTATAGCTCAAGGAAAAAAAAAACTATATTTTTGTTGATTTTAATCATTTATTACCTGTCCTCAAGTACTCTGGAGGAGTGAAGGCTAAATTTGTGCTATAGCTTCTGCCATCTCTACTGTTTTTCATGAGTCCAAAACAAGAGAGTCTAGGGTTGCCTTCCTGTCCAACATTGATACCATGTAAGAGATAGTTGATAAAATATAACAAAAAGAGGCACAAAACCCTGTTGTCAAAGCTGAAGTACCTGATCAAACAAAATTCTATAAGCATTAAGATCATGGTACAATGCCCTTCCTTTGCTGCTGCAGTATTCCAAGGCTTGTGCTAAATACAAGGCCACCCTCAGCCTCATTGCCCATTTCATGGGGTCGGTCTCCCCTACCAGGGTAGTTCATACAAATCACAAAATCAGTGGTTTACACGGAGACAAGATTTCACAAACTATATCAACAAAAAATGGGGCCGGTCAAATGTAGCTATCAATGTTTTAAATAGCAGTCGCAGTAACGGCGATCCTTGATATTGCAGAGAATCTCACTCAAATGCAGCCGATGCAGTCTCAATCGCAATCGCGACATCGTCGATCGTCGAAAACCATGATATCGCGACCCCGATTGCGGTTGCAGATCTTTTTTTAAAACCTTGGTAGCTATTAAAGCAAAATGCTTTATCCTTGTGAAACAAAGAGGTTTTACAAAGACTTTAGAATTAAATATTTTCCTAAGATGGGATAAACAAATGAATTGGAACTTACAGTGAAAGAGATGTTTGGAGAGAGTTTCATTAGGCATGAACTCTGCAACAAGCAATTTCTCTTCTCCTTCACAGCAACATCCAACCAAGTTAGCTAATCGTTCACTCCGCAGCTGCCCCACTGCTCGTGCTTCCTCCTAAAAGGGAAAGGCAAAAAAAAAAAAAAGTCCAATAAAACACACACAACATCAAACACAAAGCTTTCACTCACAAAACACACAACCACACACATGCAAATGCAAATGCAAGGAAACCAAAAACAGAAGCAGAAGCAGAAGAAGGACGAACTAGGAATTGTCGAGAATCAGGCCAAGCAGACTTGTTGAAGCGCTTCACAGCAACCAACCTATCATCTTCAAGCGTTCCTCTGTAGACAACATTGGGAGCTTTCTCACCGTGCTCTGAGACAATGTTGTCAGAAGAAAATCCTTCGGTGGCAATTCTGAGTTGATCCAAGGTGTACTCAGTGAAACCAACCCAAGGATCCTTCTTCTCGTTCTTGTTCCCATCTTCTGAACCCAGAAATGAATGAATCCGTGTTAAAAAGTAAAACTTTGTATTCAAATTACCTTCTTCTTCTTCTTCTTCTTCTACTAGTACTGTTTACAGAAAGGGACTGGTGAAGTGAGAAAAAGAAGCTCACCATTATGAGATAAGTCATGAAGGTTTGATTTGATATTGGAAGACCACCAGCACAGAGAGAATTTAGAGCAACGAGCTCCCATTGCAGAAAATGCAATCCCAAGATAAAGATAATTACTGAATGAAACTCTCTCTCTCTCTCTCTCTTTCTGAGTGTATCACTCCAACAGTTCTTCTTGCTCTCTCTGTCTCTGTTTGTAACTTTTATGAAGGACTGAAGGGAAAAAAGAAAAAAAGATAAGATAAATAAAATTAAATAAATAAAGAAGAAGGAGCTAAACGTACGAAGAAAGCGAAATACGGCGATGTTTGGGAAGAGAGAAAGTGCGTGGGAAAAAATATGACTTTTTGTTTTTTTCCTCCCTTCTTCTTCTTCTTCGGATCCAAAGGTATTTTTCTTGCTCCAATGAGTTATGTCAGGTGCCACTTGTCCTCATCATTCCCTCTACTCTACTAACTACTAAGCCCTGCCTGTACTCGCAGACTCGCTCACTTTGCTTTTGGAAAGAAAATAAAAGGTAAAAGGTTTTTTTATTTTGGTGACATTAATCTTTGTTTTAAATTTGATGCGATCATTTGATACCACATATTTTTTTTAACTTTGTTTTAAATTAAATTAAATTCTTGCTTGGTTAGTGTTAGTTCTAAAAAAAATTTCTTAAAAAATTTCTATATTTACTAATATATTTTTACTTTTTTTATGACTCTTTTTATTCATTTTCTATTTATGTTATTTGGATCTCTATTTAAATAATATTATAATATTTGTGTAAATTATTTAACTTCGATCCTAGCTTTTTCTTATTTTTTATTTAATTCTTAGTAATAAAATTATATTTTCATCAATTTCTTCTATTATTTTACTTAATTTATATACCATTTTAATTTCTTTTAATATTTTAATTTATTCTTTTATTTAGAGTTCATTTATAGGTTTTATTTGTTTTGTTATTTATAATTTATATTTGAATTATTATTTTGTTATTTTTATTGATATTATTTTTGTCTTTTTCATAAATGGATATCGGTATCCACATTTCTTCGTGAGTACCGAAGAATTTACCTTTTATTTTTTATTTTATAACATTATACACTTATGAATTACTTGTTTGATTAATGACACAAGCTAGCATTCCATTAATTATTTCATAAATAGTTTTTTGGTATAGTAACGGATGAGTACTCTGCCGTTCTATATTACTTTTGTCTTTGTTAGTATCCCTTTTTAACACAAACACCACCAGAAAGTAATATATATATATATATATATATATATATAGACACACACATATGGTAAGGATCAAATGACACTACGTGTCAAACTTAGTATAATGACACATCTAATAATTTTGTGTATAACACAAATTTCGCCGATCCAACCGTTGAATTGAAAGTTCTTAGTAAATAGATTTAACCTATCAAAATTTATAAAATTCTAAAATTGTTTGATACTCCATCAAATTGTTTTATCTTAACATATAATAGGTTATTTAAAATATAAGTAAATGTGCACTATTAAATTACATAACTACAAATATCTAAATTATCCAAAAATTTGTATATATGGTTATCGAGTTAATATAACATAATTCAACGGTTAGATCAGTGAAATTTACATTATATACAAAGTTATTAGATGTGTCGCTTTACAAAGTTTGACATCTGGTGTCATTTGATTCTGACCCTTATATATATACATATATCTATTAACATAAAAGGGTGAACCCCTTTATTACTGTAGCACAACAGTAACTAGCATTCCCATTTCTATCAATTAATCTATTAATATTATTATCCCTTTTTATTAAACTAAGCAAAAAATAGACTAGGCAAAAAATAGATGAATGTGGACAAATCACTTCAACCATTATATTATATTAAAAATTACTGTAGCTAACTTCAGCACCGTTTTATATTAAAAAATCTGTAGCTCCACTGCTCCTCTTTTTTCTTCCTTTTCAATAAAATACAAATTTAGAATGATATATGCACAACTGTCACCAATTAAAAAAAATAATGAAATGTGTTCCCAGTCCTTGCGTGTTCCAGAAGACGCGTTCAACAGAGGGGGGCACGGTGCATACCTTTTCTTTCTTAACACAGAACCACAAAAAAAAAACGCAGAAAGCCAGGATATGGGCGGAATTGGATTTCCTGCAGTTACTGCGTGTAACTGCTTGAAATCATGGCCGTCCGATCTGATCTCGACGGTCGAGATCGGATCTCGACGGTCGAGATCGATTTAAGCTGATTTGGTGAAGTTTTAGTCTCGTCCGTCCGATCTGATTTCGACGGTCGAGATCGCCTACAGCGTGAAACTGCGTGGAATCTCTACTGCAGCAAATCCAGGTCCGGATATGGGCACCTGAGTTCACGAAGCGGAAAGCGATCGCGTGGCGGGGCGT
This sequence comes from Calophaca sinica, assembly GCA_037113605.1. NCBI lineage: Eukaryota > Viridiplantae > Streptophyta > Magnoliopsida > Fabales > Fabaceae > Calophaca > Calophaca sinica. The sequence continues at coordinate 77,954,270 of CM073734.1, forward strand.
TAATGACGAAGATGAAAGATGAACAGAGAAGACGTCGGCGCTGGTAAACACTGCGAGCGCGAGAAGATGAAAAACTCTGGATTTGCTTGTGCGAACTGCACTGTACGTCAGTTGACCTATTTTTTTTTTTTTGGGACTTGTTTTAAGTTGGGCCGTGTCTCGTTTAGGGGGTGATTGTGTGTCATTAGGATAGGTTGTGGTAGGTAAGCATGCTTATAAGTGGGTGATTTACTGTATGGTTGGTACGGGAAAGCATGGTTTTGATGGGATTTATCGTCTTCTTTCTTCTATTAGGCAGGGTGTATGGCAAGGTGGCGTAAAATTTTGGGTAAAATTTTGAAAGGAAACTTGATTTGTTCAGTTGCCATAAGAGGATGGTGTTCTTGATATTTTTGTGATTTTTTTTGGGCTTACGTGATTTGATTGCTCAAGATGTTGCACAAGTGATGGGTCTTACCAACTCTGTACTTGAGTTGGCTGCTGTTCTTTCCCTCATTTCAACCTTCAATTAGATTACATTAGAGGTTTGTGTTATTGATCTATCTGTGACTTGTGATTTTTATATTTTTGTTTCTTTTATGTCCGATTTCATTGCTTAGTAGTTGCCGCAGAGGGATGGGTCTTACCAACCGAGTACTTGAGTTTTCGGCTATTATTTCCCTCTTATTTTCAGTTTTAAAATTTCAAATTTTGTTGTGTTGGAGTCTATATAAATAGAAATTGTTGTTTTAGGTTTTTCACGTTTCCACCTTCTCTTTGTTTGAGTGTAGTTTGGCCGAGTTTCAATGGCTATCTCTTATGATAAGATCAATAACATTGTGTTGAATAGGGAGTCCATTAGGTTGTTGGTGAGGGTTGTGAGGATGTGGTCAGTTCCTATGTATAACAATCCTAACCAGACCAGCTCCTTGGAATTGATTCTGTTGGATGAATATGTATGCTATTCTTGGCTGATTAGTTTTGTTCTCTTTAACTTTTATGTTGGTATGTATTTGTCTATTTTTGTTATTGTGGTAGTGAATATTGGTTTGTGTTTAAATTTTGCTTACAAGGGTGGCAAGATTCAAGCTACTGTCAGGAAAGCATTGTTGCATAGGTTCACTCCTATTTTGGAAGAGGGTTGTGTTTACAAGATGGTCTACTTTAATGTGATTCCTAATGGTGGTCATTATAGAGCCACTTTTCATGAGTTCAAGCTTGTCTTCCTTTTCAAAACAACTGTTGTCAAGAAGGAGGCAGGCTCAACCCCCATGTTTAGATTTAGTTTTGTTCCTTTTAATGATGTTTTGAAATATGATAGTTTTGAACATTTGATTGGTGAGAACGATGTGTAATTTATCTTTAGTTGTGATTTGTTAGCAACTTTTTTAATGCTGATTTTTTATGAGTTCTTTTGCTTTGTGGCAGATGTTATGGGTGTGTTAACTGCTGTGTTTCCAGAAAGACAATATGAGAAAGACCATGGTTGTGATGGAGTTGGCTGATGCTCAGTGAGTCATTGTTTCCTTTTTTTTTGGTTGATTTCAAATATAGGCCTGTTTCGTGTTACCATTATTTGTTTTGTTGTTTCTGTATTTGTAGTGGGAAGTTGGAATGTGCTCTTTTTGGGGAGTATGTGGATGAGCTTAGGAACTTTCTACACCAGGGAGGTAATATTCAAGTAGTGGTGGTGGTTCAGCTTGCTAGGGTGAAGACTTTTAGGGGTTTCTATTTATCTTTTTTTTATTGGCTTTATTTTTGGGTCATTTTATAAAGATACTGTGATATGTTCTTTTATTGGTATTGCTAATTTTTTCTTTGGCTCTGTTTGTTTCATGTGTTGGAAAGACTGTCATCAAAAGCAGTATGAATGCAACCAAGTTGTTTTTAACCCAGGACATAGTGAAGCTATTTCATTTAGGAATAGGTTGGCAGAATTTATTTATTTTATTGTTGTTTTATTTTATTTCCTTTTATATTATGTCTTTTTCATGACTGAATCATATTTATTTGTGGTTTCTCATGTAGTGTTCTTTGAATATGGGGTGCTTGATGTGGAGCCTCTTCTTTGTGGTCCTTGATAATTCAAGGGAGGGGTTGGAAGTTGACTTCATGAAGCTGCACCCAAAGAAGACAATCTCTCAACTGGAAGATATACAAGAGGTTGTGTCCTTACATAAAATTTTACTCGTAACAACAAAAATAGTTTGTATTGTTTGCCTCTAAATGACAAATCTGTTTGGACTTTTCAAAGGTTAACTGACAAATTTTTTTCAGGATGGGATGTTTGTTGTTTTGGCAAACATTGTTGATATAATTAGTGATGGGTCATGGTTCTATCTTGCATGCAAGTGCAACCGTGCTGTTACTCTTCAATCAAATGTGTACTTTTGTGAGAGTTGTCGAGTTCCTGTTCTTCAAGTTTCTCCAAGGTATGTTTTAGTTTTGTGTTCTTTGTTTTGGTCAGCTTATGAGGCTTATTGTATAGATTTCACATTTATATATTTTTCCTTATTTTGATCTATATTTGTATTTGTTGTTAAATAAGTAAGTCACTGTTTTTTGTAGGTTTAAGGTGATGGTTGAGGTTATAGATGGCAAAGATACAACTGTATTTGTTTTATTTGATCGTGATATTAATCTGTTGATTAATAAGACATGTGAAGAGTTGCTTGCTCAGTCAATTCAGGTAGAAATTATAGTGTGGATTGTGTTTTTATCTATCTATTTAATAGATTATTCATTTAGTTTGTGGGTATTGTTGCTTTTGTGCAGGATGTTTCTGGGAATGGTTATCCCTCACTGCTTGATTCTTTGATTGGCCGAAAAATTCTTTTTAAGGTGGAGACCAAGGTTGAACAGCAAATCCAGTTTGAGGGCAGCTATGCTGTGAGAAGGGTTTGTGTTGATGAGGATATCATAGCCATGTTTGAGCGCCAGAGTGGATTTCACTCCAACAAAGGTATCAACTTGATTTGGTTATTCTTTGAATTTAGCTGTATTTACTTGTGTATGATTAGTTTGGTATTTTAATATGTTGAATCATGTGTCCTTGCTTTGTAGTGAGAACTTTTTAAAATTGTATTTTGTGTTGTGTTGGAAGGCAATTTTTGCACCACCTTTTCCAAAGGTTTCAAATGATGACCTTGAAGAACCTTTTCATGTGAGCCTTGTATTCTATCCATATCAAATTTCTTTCTTTGTTTTTGTACCTAATTAGTGGGGTTTTCTCATGGCTTTGAGTTTAATTTTATGTAGGACATTGTTTCTGAACTTATTGTTGCTCCCATAAATTTGGGAGATGATGATTTTCATTCTGAAGTCAAATGCACCCCTGCAAAGAGGAAACTAGATCTTGAGTTTGCTTCTGCCAAGTGAAATTTGTTCAAGTAGCAGGCAGAAGTTGGGTGCTATTGTTGAAATTGAAGATGATGTGGATCCAGTTTGTACATTGGTTCCTGTCAAGATTGAAAAGCAGTGAAGTTAGTGTTGGAACCTAAACGATTGAGAAGTTTAGACCCTCATTGATTTTGATGATAACAAAGTATTCAAGAGAACAATTTATGTTCTAACCTTTCTTGAAGTGTGCAGATACTAATAATACGTATATTCTAAGCCACTCAAGCAAGAAGAAAGTAATTCTCAAGAGAAGGATTCATTCCATGTGTCAGCATCCGGCTCATCCTTGTGAGCGTCTGGAATTTTATCTTTATGACACGGCTTACACAATTGCTCTGACGTCAGAACTTAGGGTCTGGCGAGCATCCGAACTTCATTTCAAATCACGTGTTAGTCATGTTCTTTGCTCTACCTCTCGGAAGTTTACGAGCGGATTTCAAAATTGATTCTAAGCGCTAAAATTGTTGTACGAGGTATCAAAGGTGAAACCTTTAGCTACAAGACAAAAATCGTACAAGCAAGGTAGTACAAAAACGGTAATATGTACTACTGGGATATTCTCTGCAAAGCAAGAAAGAGACAGCGTTTTGAATTTACCTCACTCAATGGAAAAGAACCATTTTTACCTTAACGGTAATATCCTTGGAATTCCTATATATACCTCATGGTATCCATTGAAGAAGCAACGAACATACTGTGAGAAAGCTTGCTGAAATTCTGCTGAAATATTTACTGAGAACAAGCATTGCTTCTGTGAGCAATTAAGTCTCGTGCTAAGTCTCTGGACTACAAGAATCGAACTCGTCAGGCCACTTTCTTTAAGAAAGTTTTTCTATAAGTTGTGCTTAATCTTTTATCCTCCGTGAGAGTTATTTTTAAGCGTATTTCAACTCACTTGTAAAAGTTTGTTTTGGCCTAGTTAAGGCTATATCCTCAAAGGCTCATTTATCTTGAGTCGTTTGAGAAGTTGAGAGTATTGTCAAGTTGTGACAGTAGAATACTCTTGAGGAAATTATGTCAGTTGATTATAGTGGAAAATCCTTGAGAACAGAAGGGACTAGGCGTAGCTACCGGTTTGGTAGTGAACTAGTATAAATTCTGTGTCTCTGCTTTCGCTTTCTATTCATTTCTATCTTCTTGTGTTAAAAACAAGTTTTATTAAACTGCTTTTTCCAGTGTCCGATTATTCGATCCAGATAAACAAGCGGTTTTGAAAAACTTGTGTTCTAAAGTGCTTCTAACTTAAAGTTTGCGAAAAGTTTTTAACACAATTCAACCCCCCCTTCTTGTGTTCACGTTCGGTTGGTACGAGGCTCGGCCTCTTGGTTGAGCATATGATGTCAAGAGAAAAGATTCTATATTGTGAACATGTCTCTTTGAAGGTGGTCATATGAACCGTCCTCCTCTATTCAATAGAGAAAAATTTGATTATTGGAAAGATAAGATGAAAGCATTCCTTGAGGCACAAAGTCTTGATTTGTGGGATATAGTTGAAAGCGGATACATTCTTCCCGCTAATGCCCTTGGCGTTGCAATACCTAGGGAAGACTGGTCTGATGATCAGAAAAAGAGATATCAAACCAATCGAGAGGGCGGTTATTCTCATACGTGCTATGTGAAGAGAATATGATAAATGTGGCAAGTTTGATCTTGCCAAAGAAATGCAGGATTCTCTTGTGTTGTCTTATGAGGTTACGCCCAGTAAGAGAAACAAAGGCTAGCATGATGGTTCGCCAATATGAACTATTCAAAATGGAAGATGGAGAAAACATTGAAACTATGTTTGGAAGATTCCAAACACTTGTTCATGGGTTGCAGGCCCTTGGAAAAAGTTATACTACACCTGATCACGTGAGAAAGATCTTGAGAAGCTTGACTAAGCAGTGGAGACCCAAAGTCACTGCTATTCAAGAAGCAAAAGATCTAAATGTTCTTCGGCTTGAAGATCTTATGAGTTCTTTGAAAGCTCATGAACTTGAGCTAAATGAAGAAGAACCTACCAAGAAGAGTAAGTCTATTGCTTTAAAGTTAATCAACATAAACCTAGTACTTCTAAAGCTTTTCAGGCTGAAGAAGAAGAATCAGATGATGAAGCTTCAGACGGAGACTCTGATGGATCAGACGATGAGCTAGCATTCATATCTAAGAAGATCCAGAGAATGTGGAAGAAAAGAAACTTTAGAAGGAAGTTTGGAAGAAAGATTCAAAGGACAAGAAGGAGAGCAAAGACAAGGACAAAGCCCAAGTCATTTGCTATGAATGTAAGAAGCCTGGACATTTCAAATCCGAGTGTCCTAATCTTAAAGAAAAGCCCACAAGAAGCTCCTTCAAGAAAAAGAAGAAAGGTCTCATGGCAACATGGGAAGATCTTGACTTATCTTCCTCTGAGGAAGATAAAGAAGAAGCTCACATTGCCCTCATGGCAGACACTGACATTGAGTCAGAAGAAGATGTTGAAGAGGTAATAGTATATGATTCCTACTCTGAACTTCAACTTGCTTTTGATGATCTTCTTAAGGACTCTGCCACTCTCTCCACTGAGTATAAGAATTTGAAAAAGAAATTTTTAAAATTATCACAAGATTTTCATTCCTTACGCAATGAAAACTCTGTACTCAATGAAGAGAACCAGAAGCTGAAAAATGAAAATCAGCGTCTGGTGGATAACCAGCGTCTGGAAGCTAACAAGCAACCAGAAGCTGAGAGCTCTCAAGCTAAGAGTTCTGTAGTTCTGAGCAGTCTAGCGCAAATCAAATGACTATGAACAAGCATTTCAAAAGTTTCTTGCGAGAGAGTGTAACTCGAAGCAAGCAAGCTTCAATGATGCAGGCGTCGATAAAGCGACAACTCATGGTCTTGGCTATATACCGGATGAAACCCTTTTTGAAAATAATTGAGCATCGATAAATCCCATAGTCATAGTAAATGCTTACATTGTACTTCTTTGTAATAAATCTGGTCATTTGAAAAGTGCATGTAATGTTTTTAAAACTAAGCGAGGATAAGCCTCCTTCAAGAACTAACAAGAAAGGACCCAAAAGATATGGGTACCTAAAGATAAAATAGTCTATGTTGCGGACATGCTTAGCAACAAAGTCAACACACCGATCTTGGTACTTAGGCAGTGGATGCTCGCGTCACATGACGGGAGAAAAGCATATGTTCCAAGAACTAAGACCTAGAGAAATTTGGATTCGTTGGTTTGGAGGAAACGAGAAAGGTAAAATAGTTGGAATTGGTCGCATAGGTAAAGGCTCTCTTCCTTCTATTGATAATGTTTTATATGTTGAAGGACTGAAACATAATCTATTGAGCATAAGTCAATTATGTGACAATGGTTATGAAGTCATCTTTACGTAAACTGGATGTTTAGTAAAAGCAAAAGCGATGGATCTATATTCTTTCTGACAAGAGGAAACAAAATGTTTATAAAGTTGATCTTTACGAACTTGAAAAACAAGATGTTAAGTGTCTTATATACATTGAAGATGAGCAATGGATTTGGCACAAAAGATTAGGTCATGCCAACTTGAGGTTAATCTCAAAATTAAACAAGCACAATCTTGTTAAAGGCTTACCAAATCTTAAGTACAAATCTGATGCCCTTTGTGAAGCCTGTCAAAAAGGAAAACAAGTTAAAACTTCCTTTCATTTAAAAAATGTTGTTTCAACTTCTAGACCACTTGAACTCTTACATCTTGATCTTTTTGGTCCCACAAGGACAGCCTCTTTAACTGGAAAGAAATATGGTTTAGTCATTGTTGATGATTTTACTAGATGGACATGGGTTAAATTCCTTGCCCACAAGGATGAGTCTTATAAGGTATTTACTGTTTTCTCCAAATCAGTTCAAAATGAAAAAGGCATTTGTATTTCTTCTATTAGAAGTGATCATGGGGGAGAATTTGAAAATGAGAACTTTCAAAAATTTTGTGAAGAAAATGGCATCTCCCACAATTTCTCCTCTCCTAGAACACCTCAACAAAATGGTGTTGTAGAAAGGAAAAATAGGTCCCTCCAGGAAATGGCCAGGACCATGATCAATGAAGCTGATATTGCAAAACATTTTTGGGTAGAAGCAGTAAACACAGCGTGTTATATTCAAAATAGAATTTATATAAGACCTATTTTGAATAAGACTCCTTATGAATTGTGGAAAGGAAGAAAACCAAACATTTCTTACTTTCATCCTTTTGGTTGTATTTGTTATATCTTGAATACTAAAGATCAGCTTGGTAAGTTTGATTCCAAGGCTGACAAAGGAATCTTTTGGGATATTACGAAAGATCTAAAGCTTTTAGAATATACAACAAAGAAACTTTGTGATTGAAGAGTCCATTCATGTCAAGTTTGATGATAAGAAGCCTGACACTGCAATGTCAGAGCTAGATGAGTTATTTTCAGATTTAAACCTCGGTGACAAGTCAGACGGTGAACATACATCTTCATCATCTGGTGGTGACAAGACGATGAATTCTACTCAAGCGGAAGCTGAAGCCAGAAAAAGCTGGAAGTACAAGACCAATCATCCAAAAGATCAAATCATAGGAGAACCGGGTGACAAAGTACGAACCAGATCCTCCTTCAAGAAGCATGCTAACTTTGCACTTCTCTTTGAGATGGAACCTAAGACGATTGATCAAGCGTTGGAAGATGAAGGGTGGATTCTAGCAATGCAAGATGAGTTAAATCAGTTCCAAAGGAATGATGTCTGGAAGCTAGTCACTCTACCAGAAGATAAGCAAGCTATTGGTACTAAATGGGTATTCAGAAATAAGCTTGATGAAGACGGTAAAGTTGTGAGAAATAAAGCAAGGTTAGTTGCTCAAGGATACTCACAAGAAGAAGGTATTGATTTCACTGAAACTTTTGCACCTGTTGCAAGATTAGAAGCTATTCAAAATTTACTTTCATTTGCAGCACATCATGAGATAACTTTATATCAAATGGATGTGAAAAGTGCTTTTCTAAATGGTTTTATAACTGAAGAAGTTTATGTTAAACAACCTCCTGGTTTTGAAGATATTGAATTCCCAGAACATGTTTTTAAACTTAAAAAGGGACTATATGGTCTTAAACAAGCTCCCAGAGCATGGTATGATAGACTAAGTTCCTTTTTAATGGAAAATGGATTTACAAGAGGTTTAGTTGACACTACTCTTTTCAGAAAAACCTCAAACAAGCATTTCATACTTGTTCAAATATATGTTGATGATATTATTTTTGGAGCCACTAATGAAAGCCTTTGCAAAGAATTTTCTAAGCTTATGGAGGCTGAATTTGAGATGAGCATGATGGGAGAATTAAAGTTCTTCCTTGGAATACAAATTAAGCAATGCAGTGATGGTATTTATATTCATCAAAGCAAATACATCAGAGCATTATTGAAGAAATTCAAGATGTTGGATTGCAAGCCGATGGGTACACCTATGCATCCTACCTGCACTCTTAGTAAAGATGAAAGTGGTAAGAAGGTAGATCAGAAACTATACAGAGGTATGATTGGATCTCTACTTTATCTTACGGCTTCAAGACCTGATATTATGTTGATGCACTTTGTGTGCTAGGTTTCAATCAGATCCTAGAGAATCACACCTAAGTGCTATTAAAAGAATATTTAGATATTTGCAAGGAACTACTAATCTTGGTTTGCTTTATAAGAAATCAAAAGATTACAAATTAGTAGGTTTACGTGATCTTTGACTTTCTTGGAGATCGAATTGAAAGAAAGAGCACAAGTGGAGGCCGCCAATTTCTTGGAGCTAATCTTGTGTCTTGGTCAAGCAAAAGGCAAAGCACAATAGCACTCTCAACAAAGGTGAATACATCTCGTGACAAGTTGCAGTTCTCAACTACGTGGATGAAGTATCAACTTGAAGACTACTTGATAAAAGAGAGTAACATTCCTATCTTACGTGATAATACATCCGCCATATGTCTTACTAAAAATCCTATATTGCATTCTAGAGCAAAGCACATTGAGATTAAGCATCATTTTATAAGAGACTATGTTGAAGGGTATTTTAGAAATAAAATTTGTAGACACCGATCATCGGTGGGCTGACATATTTACAAAACCCCTTGCTGAAGATAGATTCAATTTTATAAGAAGAAACTTAAACTTTCATCTTATAAAAGAATGATTAATCTCAGCGTCTGATGATAAACTAAATCTCAGCATCTGATATGACATAAGCATGTATGTGCATCAGCATCTTATTTGTCATATGCATCATAACTCATCATCCGGTAAGTCGGTTGTGTGCGTCCGAGCACACCCACACGTGTCACACGTGTTAAGGACTCAAGCGTCTCATCATATCTACTGAGTCATGATTATTTACGTTTTCGATAAAATCTTTTACTTTTATTTTGGCGTCCGCATTTAATGAAAAAGCGAATCTTTATTTTCTTTTCTTTTTGATTTATTTTTATAAGAGAATATGAAGCGATATTTTTGAAAAATAACTGTACCATTCTCCCTTAACTTTCCCACTACTCCACATTTTTTGCTCACTCTGTGTTTTCTGCAAAACTGTACTCGTTCTCTCTTTCCCCCTCTCTCTCTGTGTGTGTGTTTAAACCCTAAAACCTCCATCGCCTCCATTTCTCAACTGCACTCATGGCTGGAGTAACAACTTCTGAATACACATCTATCTACGACACCATGACTGAAGGAAAAGTTTTGTTAGAAAATCGAGTTGATTTGGAAAACTTCAAGCTCTATGGCTTCGACTTCTACAATGGGTTCAAGGCAATGGGCTGGGAACAGTATTTCTTCTGGAACCCGGTTGAGGTTCTGGTGACTACGATTAAAGAATTTTGGGGTAATGTTCGGTTACACAAAGGTAGTATCTTTGAAGGAACAGTGAAAGGATTCAAGTTTGTTTTTACCATCAAAAATATTTCTGAAGTTACTGGGTGTCCGTGTGAAGGCATCGTCTTCTATTCAGAATGGGCTGACGCATTTCATGGGATTGAGAAGGTCAATAATGATCTGTTTGAGAACTACAAGCAGCTGAAAGAATCTGGTGAAACACCTACTGCCAAGAATCTGAAAAGTCATTTCAGAGTTCTTCATAAGATAATCACCAAGAGCGTCTTGTTGAAGGCTGGCTCTAGTGATATTGTCAACTCTGACGAAATTCATCATGAGACACTTCATGGCTGGAAACAAGGTAAACCTGCCAAGGTTAATCTACAACAACCTGCTTAATGCACTGGTTAACTCAAGAAAAGGTGTTGCTGACAAGAAGAACACTTACAAGTTCATTCCTTATGGTGTCCTGCTCACCAAAATGATAATCAAGAATCTGGTTGTAAACAAGCATTGCTTTACGGATCAAGAGAAGGCAAAGTATTTTGGTGCTGATAATATTGTGATTCCTGACACTTTTGGAGTCAACAGCCTGGTAAGAATGAAATTGCTCACTGGGTCCATGATCAAGAAGGTGAAAGTTGAGCAACAGGAAGAGGAAGCTGAAAAGAAAACCACCAGAAGCTCAAAGCCTGGTATGAAAAGAACTGTTGAGTCTCCTTCGAGAGAGACCAGAAGAACAAAACAGAAGGTGGCTCCTGCACCTACTGTTGAAGAACCAGAAGATGAGGACAAAGTTCCCATCAGTCAGGTTCTGAGAAAAAGGAGCAAACCAGAAGCTGAGAAGCAAGTCTCAGCATCCGATCAACAGAAGAAGGATATTCAGCATCCGCCTCCAGCAACTGCCCCCAGACAGAAGCTGAAGAGATCGGTCAGGCATTATGAACCTGAACCAAAGGTACTGAATTCTCCTGATGAATCTGTATCTGTTTTTGCATCTGATACTATTCCTGCTCCACCAATATCCTACACAACCACCAAACACTCAAACCCGTGTACAGAAAACCTCCATAACTCCCAAACACCTTACCCAAACACAAACCGATTCACTCACTATCTCATCACCTCAAACCTTCACATATAACTCCCTCACTACATACATTTCCAAGCTTCATTCTCATTCTTTTAACCTCCTGTTCAAAATACCTCCCATTAATCCCTTCAAACCCCACTCACCAAAAGCCTACAAAATCACCAAAGCCACACCCACCTTACTTACCCTTACCATTAAACCTACAGATGCTGGTGGAAAGAAGAATATCTCATACAAACCTCAGTTTGTAAAGTATGAGATATATCATAGTATCTACGATCGCCCATCCACATGGCACTTAAAAACCTTCACCTCTGGAGGCGGCCCAGTTGGAAATTGCCGCTCAATAAGTGCAACCTTCAAGGATGGGAAGACCACTTCCAAATGTCTTTCAAAGGAAGGTTGAGACCGACATCCGAGCGAGCAATTCCCTTCTCTGTTGATCTTGAGATCCCTACCTCGGTTTGAACAGCTCACATTGGAAGAATGCGGAAGGTGGATCACAGATGAAGAAGGCGCCTTCATGGCTGCTTGTCTTGGCGAAAAGGCTTGAAGTCATAAGTCAATATCGTGACCCATCACATTTACTGTCAAGATAGTACGGATAGACAAAGGTGGCTACCTTGGTCTATCCTGGAAAGCGGAAGGAACTTGCTCTGGCAAGCGACCTTTGACAAGATCGGGCTAAAGGAATATGAGAAGGCACCTACCAAGTACAATATTAAGGATTTCTCTCGACTTTCGGTTGCCAAGATCTCGAGGATCATGCGAAGGTTTTACGACTTCTGCGAAGAAAGATGAATGGAGAAGCGGCTCCTCAAGCTGCGTGATCTTTGAGAAGGCTACTATTCAAGCTGTTGGGACAATCGGTAGAGTTCACGACATCAACCTCGAGCGGTATTCTTCGATGATATGTTCGGATGCTCGATGTCGGACCACTTGGATTGCATGAAGATTTATGATCAATGGGCTTTGTGACCAAACGCCGACATTGGTTTCACTTGGAGTCAATGGTGCGAGTCTTGGAAAGACAAAGCCATATTACCATGCCTCGACCCCTAGTGCTAGAAGAATATGGCGGGGAAAATCGAGAAGAATTTACCTGGCAGAAAATGAAGCACTCTCCTTCACTGTGAAGCTTTGAGTGTCTTTATCCGAAATTTATGGGGAGAAGGCCGGGAATAGGTTTGACTCTTACACAGCTGATGTTGTTCTTCATCGAGAAACCATCTTCTTGCATTTGCTATATCCAGAAGATGTGAAGCATCAATGGAAGATTCAGACAGAATCAGAGCTCAGAAGACTCGGAAATCTCATCAAATGGGTTATACCAAATGATGCATTCTTCTTGAGAGCTCAAAGGAAGAAGGATTTGAGACTGAAGTTATCCAACTGGGTGCTAGCTGAGCATCAGAAAATGAAGTCTGCATTTGTACCAGAAGCTGGACCTTCTGCTTCTTCTTCTGCAATGGAAATGGTCACCATTCCCAAAGCAGAATTTGAAGAAATGAAGGCTACAAACTTGAAGGTTACTCAGCTGGAGACTGCACTGAAGTTACTCTATGAACGTCTCAATATCCCACCTCCATCTCTTCCAAACCCTTAATTTTTTCTTATGTGTTATAAAATCTATTTGGTTGATACAATTATATAAATATGTTTGTTCTAATTATCTGCTTTTTGTTCAAATTTTTCTAAGTCTTATTTTGACTATGATGTGTTTTTACATTCTTTTTGTCTGATGACAAAAGGGGGAGTAGAAGAAAGGTATGATGAACACGAAAGAAAGGTATATTGAACATGTGAGAATCCGATTATCCACCATCCGATGGATACACTGGAACTAAAGTATCATGCATATCATTTCATACATAGCATTTTTGTGCGCTAATATTCATTGATCTAGTGCTATGATAATGTTTAATATATTTTCGGTACAATGAAATATATTTGATTAAATCAATCTATTTGGTATATAATCAGCATCCGATCTCACTTTATTAAATACATGCTCTGATACATTTACGGATTTTTCGTAATCACTCAAATGAATTTGTTTACTAACAATTGCCTTAATACCTGAATTGTTCATATATATCTAAACTGTTAAATTCAGGGGGAGACCCTTAATGTCTTTTTGAAACTAAATTGTTCATCAACCTTAGATGTTTGTCATCATCAAAAAGGGGGAGATTGTTGGAACCTAAACGATTGAGAAGTTTAGACCCTCATTGATTTTGATGATAACAAAGTATTCAAGAGAACAATTTATGTTCTAACCTTTCTTGAAGTGTGCAGATACTAATAATACGTATATTCTAAGCCACTCAAGCAAGAAGAAAGTAATTCTCAAGAGAAGGATTCATTCCATGTGTCAGCATCCGGCTCATCCTTGTGAGCGTCTGGAATTTTATCTTTATGACACGGCTTACACAATTGCTACGAGCGTCCGAACTTCCGATTCTGAGCGAGCGTCTGAACTTCATTTCAAATCACGTGTTAGTCATGTTGCTGCTCTACCTCTCAGAAGTTTCTGGAATGGATTTCAAAATTGATTCTAAGCGCTAAAATTGTTGTACGAGGTATCAAAGGTGGCACCTTTAGCTACAAGACAAAATCGTACAAGCAAGGTAGTACAAAAACGGTAATATGTACTACTGGGATATTCTCTGCAAAGCAAGAAAGAGACAGCGTTTTGAATTTACCTCACTCAATGGAAAGGAGCCATTTTTACCTTAACGGTAATATCCTTGGAATTCCTATATATACCTCATGGTATCCATTGAAGAAGCAACGAATATACTGTGAAAAAGCTTGCTGAAATTCTGCTGAAATATTTACTGAGAACAAGCACTGCTTCTGTGAGCAACCAAGTCTCGTGCTAAGTCTCTGGACTACAAGAACTGAACTCAGCGTCCGACCCTTTCTTTAAGAAAGTTTTTCTATAAGTTGTGCTTAATCTTTTATCCTCTCTGTGAGAGTTATTTTTAACTGTATTTCAACTCACTTGTAAAAGTTTGTTTTGGCCTAGTTAAGGCTATATCCTCAAAGGCTCGACTGTACTGAGTCGTTTTGAGAAGTTGAGAGTATTGTCAAGTTGTGACAGTAGAATACTCTTGAGGAAATTATGTCAGATTGATTATAGTGGAAAATCCTTCAGGAACGAAGGGACTAGACGTAGCTACCAGTTTGGTAGTGAACTAGTATAAATTTCTGTGTCTCCTGCTTTACTGCTTTCTATTCATTTCTATCTTGCTGTGTTAAAAACAAGTTTTATCAAACTGCTTTTTCCAGCGTCCGATTATTCCCAGCATCCGATAAACAAACGGTTTTGAAAAACTTGTGTTCTAAAGTGCTTCTAACTTAAAGTTTGCGAAAAGTTTTTAACACAATTCAACCCCCCTTCTTGTGTTCACGTTCAGTTAGGGTTATATGTATAGTGGTCTGTCTTTTTTTGTTAATTATCCATTGCAAGATTTGTTTAGTGTGTGGTTTTGTTGTATAGGAGTATTTAGCTTTAGTATTTTGAAGTTATGGGTCGTGGGCTATGTTATGTTTTGGTGAAGTTGTGGGTCGTGGGCTATGTTATATTTTGGTGGGGTTCTATATGTTTGGTTTTGGATACTGTCTGTGGTCAAGCTTCCAAAATCAAACATATTAAAGACAAGCTTAGGTTGTTAGTGGGTTATATGTGCATGTTTAAGCACTTTATTTCATAGTCCTTTTTTTTTGGGGAATGGTGTATGTAATCTTGGAATCTCAATGGAAATGTTGTTGACAGGCCAATGTTTAATCAAGTGTTCTTTTGTCACTATCTTTTGTCACTTTATTTTGATGTTGATTCTGTTTGAACTGTATGGTATGGTTAAATAGAGAATGCACACTACAAACAAAAGAATTGATGTAGAGCCAGTGTTCTTAGACAAACATGTAAATTAGAGATAAGAATTGAAGTCATGGTTTGTATATCCCATGTTTTGTTTTGTGACTTTTACCTAAATTTCATTAACTTAATGGCAACTAATATCAAGCATCTGATTTAGGAATAGAGTCGTGTTATTAGACACCACAAAATTGACAATACTGACACCGTATGGCACCAAGAGAGAGAGTCGATGTCGAGAATAGCGCTAAACCGAGAAATTTTTTAAAAACAAACAAAACCGTATTTTAATACGATTGTCGAATAACAAAGCGTTGTCGAAATAACTTTTCTCTTAATACGATTGTCCGACAACAAAACCGTATTCCTAAGAGAAAAGTTATTTCGACAACGTTTGTTATTCTGACAATCGTATTAAAATACGGTTTTGTTTGTTTTTTAAAAAATTCCGATTTGGCGCTATTCTCGACATCGACTCTCTCTCTTGGTGCCATACTGTGTCAGTATCTTGTCGAATTTTGTGGTGTCGGAATAACACGGCTCCTTAGGAATATGGAGCTTACTAAAACTTCTGAACCTAGCTCCAACTTCAAACACCTGCTCCCTACATTAAAATCCTTTCTTTTGTAGACAATTCTACATTTTTGTGGTTAAATTGGATTAGGTATAGGCAATTTGATTCTAGGAAAGGTTGGTCAAATGGTTTTATATTCAAATCAATCACTTCTTTGGAGGCCATACTTGTGATGTGATTGTATTTAAAGTTTGTTTATCAATACAAGCTACATGTCACATTGTTGTGATTGTAATGGTTAGTACTTTATTTCCTTAGATGTTATCTATAATTATATAGCTTAGCTTAATATAGTCATGTACAAGAAGTGGTGTTACAGTATATATTTTGGTAGTCAGATTTGAGAACAAAACTCATGAAGGATTAAGGTGCTAAGGTGCTAAGGTAGATTTCATTCCAACAATATTGGAGGGAGTTTGCAGAATAAAGGTTCTAAGGTAGATTTCATTCCAGCAATTAATTTTGTCATGATATATTTCTATTATTTTTATAACATGGATCCCTCATTTGTTTTTATTATGTCATCTTTTCTTTTTTGTCATATGCTGATTTGTTTTTTTAGTATCCGTATAAAAGTTGTTGTGAGCCAACTATTTTTGTTTGTCTATTATTCTTTAGTTACATGATTCGATAAAGCAATCACCAGGCTTCCAGTTTTTCTTGTGTTTATCTACCTTTTATTTATGCAATACTCTAGCCTTTCCAAGACTTGAACCCATAAAGCCAATGCCTTTTACGCTACATAATTAATTTTGAATAAATGGAACCATGTAATTATAAAATAATAAAATAATCTATACATATTATCATTTTAATTGTTTACACGCTTTTCTTTCCTCTCCATACCTTTCTTTAAATAATATATTTTTATAAATTATGATAATACGTATTTGTAGAAATTATTTTGTTCTATTTTTTTAACTAAAGCATAAACTTATATTTAGTGTAATAAAATTAAACCTATATTTTCTATAACTGATATCTACATGATCTTTACTAATACAATCGTGAAAGGTCTAATAAAAATCAATAAATTAGTAACCTAATTTATTTGAGTATGTAAATTATATTTAAAATATACGATTGATATATGTATTGTGATTGATTTTTCTTTTATTTAGTTTGAATTTGATGTATTCCTTATTTTTTCAGGATGTTTATACACGTGATGAGCAATGGACAAGAACAAGAAAAGAAAGGTAAATGTAGTTCTTTGAATCAAAATGCTAGACAAAGAAAGTTGTCAATGGGTAGGGTGAAGAAGGAAAGGGGGTATAAAGAAAATGCGAGTTTGCACTCATTGTACTTATTGAGTTTTAATATAGTTTATGATAAAATTAAGTAGGCCTAATATCTAAAGCTTATATATATGCTAATGAAATAACTTTCATGTAGGTGAATTGGTTTCTAACGTGTCTAAGCCAAGATTTCAATCTCAATGGGATGCAACAATCAGTAGTTCTAATCCTCTGCGTCCCATAGAAAACGGTACGTGATAGCTTACTTACTATTTTGTTTATTATTAATAGATGGTTGTTTCAATCGAATTATTAGTTCACTTTCTATAATAACTATATTAAATTATAGTGATATTGGTGTTGTAGTGTTGATGCGTACTGTAATTTATTTTTTACATATAATTTAGATTTAGATTACATAAATAGAGTGCAATCCCACCCACAAGGTCTGCACCAAACAATCATACCAGGGGATATTTATCGGAGAAGAAAGAATTGTGATTTTTCAGATATTCCAGGTATTTGTAATTATTCCCTTTTTTATTTTTTTAAAATTTTCATATACAGTTTACATACTATACACTATAATACAATTAAGAGTGCTCTCTTGCATATAAATGTTTTTTATTTCCTTTTTTTAGATATTGAAGTCTCAAAAATGGATTCCCAGCTTGAGGTTGAAGAGGATATTTTATTTGTTCAAGGTGAAAATGAAGGTATGTATTCATTTATTAATTTATTTAATAGTTTATTTACATACTTATCTATGCCTTTTTGTTTCATTGTCGTTTCTTCTTATTCTTTCTCTTTCAGTTTATTTGGACTTTGGAGGTGCGATTCTGTTGCCAACATTGTGGAGCTATGGTTTGGTTTGAGGAGCGTTACGAAAAGCAGAAGACCTCATCAGTGTAGAATTTTCTATTTGTTGTATGAAGGAAAAATTAAGCTGTCATATTTGCATAGGCCACTGATTTGCTTTGGAACTTGATTCATGGATTAGATTCAAGGAGTAGTCATTTTCTTGAAAATATACGTTCTTATAACGATATGTTTGCTTTTACTTGATGGGGTAAAGTTCAATCCGGTGTGAATTACGGTCATGGGCCTCATGATTTATTCTTGGTGGTCAAAACTATCATCGGATAGGAAGTTTGTTGCCAATTGAAGGACAAATGCAAAAATTTGCTGATTGTATATATACGACCACGAGAAAATGAAGTGGCGAATCGGATATCTCATTTTAGGTATTTATTTATATGTTCTTTTTATAATAATCGTTTACATTTATTATTGTTCATCTATCATATTTTTTGTATGGATTATATTTTATTATTGTGTCTTTTTAGTTATGATCATATTGTGTTATTTTTGAATGTATTCAAATTATATTGTTAAAATAGCGTTATATATGGTGAGGGTTTTTTTTTCATTCTTATTGAAATTCACGAGAGAGGAATAAGGAATTTTTAATGAATTCTTACAGGAGTGATGCGAAAAAAAGAACTTGACCCGTCTTTAGTGAATGATTTATTGGAAATGATTGATCAATTTAATGAGCTTGCAAAATCATTTAGGCGAATTCGGAGATTTTGTTGAAGAAGAACAAAGTGTTAATGTCTCATTGAGATTGTTTCGGAATCGTCCTACTGATGATCGAATGTATGGTTTGCCAACTGTGGATGAGGTTGCAGCTTTAATTGTTGGTGACTTTGATAGTTTTGATTATGGTAGAGATATTATTGTGCGTGCTCATAGTGGTGATTTGCAGAAGGTCAACGAGACTCATGCATCATTTATTCCTTTGCAATATCCATTGTTATTTCCATTTGGAGAAAAGGGATACCAGGATGATATTCCCTTGATGGTCGATAATGTAGACGTTGGTGGACAAAAAAGGGCTCATGTCTCTCTTAGAGAGTTTCTAGCATTTAGGTTGCAAGAAAGACTATTTGAGGAAACTATTTTGTTAAAGAGTAAAAGGTTGTTCCAACAATTTGTTGTGGATTCATACTCAATGGTGGAAGCACAAAGATTGTTATATATTAGAAAGAATCAGAGTATTATTAGGTGTGATTTGTTGAAAGGTATTGAAGAAGCCACTAATAGGGGTGATGTTGAAGCTACTTCTATTGGAAAACGGATTGTTCTACCGTCTTCATTTACAGGTGGTTGTCGTTACATGTTTAACTGTTGTCAAGATGCCATGGCAATTTGTAAAAAATTTGGGTATCCGGATTTGTTTTTGACTTTCACGTGTAATCCAAAGTGGAACGAGATTCATCAGTTTGTTTCTGAAAGAGGGCTTACTGCTTCTGATCGTCCTGATATTTCATGTAGAGTGTTTCATATGAAATTGAATCAATTAATGATTGATTTAAAAAAGGGAGATTTCTTTGGGAAAGTTATTGCAGGTATACATTTGATTATTATGGCTTTGTTTTAAAAAAAAATTTGAGATATACCTTTGATTGTGATTATTTATCTAATTTATTTAGGTATGTACACCATTGAATTTCAAAAGCGAGGTTTGCCACATGCTCATATACTGTTGTGGTTGGTGGAAAAGGGCAATCTCCAGTCCACTGATTTCATTGACTCCATTATATCAGCTGAATTGCCGGACCAACAAAGGTTTCCAGATTTGTATAATGTTGTGTCAAATTTTATGCTTCATGGACCTTGTGGTAATGTGAACCGCAGTTCTCCTTGCATGAAGGGTAGAAAATGTTCAAAGTTCTTTCCGAATAGATTTGCTGATAAAACATCCTTTGATGATGATGGGTATCCGATCTATAGGAGAAGAGATACCGGCGTCACTACTATAAAGAGCGGTATTCATTTGGATAATCAGTATGTTGTGCCTTATAACCCTAAGTTATTGATGAGGTAGCCCATATTAATATTGAATATTGCAATAAGTCAGATTGCGTTAAATATCTTTTCAAATATGTTAATAAGGGTTCAGATCGCGTTACGGCAACTTTAACTGATGGTGTACAACAATCAGAACAGTCAAGAGACGTGGATGAGGTAAAGCAGTACTATGACTGCAGATATTTGTCTCCGTGTGAGTCTGGGTGGAGAATTTTTTTCTTTTGATATTCATCAAAGATGGCCTTTAGTTCAGCGATTGAAGTTCCACCTTCCAAGAGAACAAAATGTGCATAATGATATCATTGATGATGTTTTTGAAAGGAACAAAGACAAGAATACAATGTTTCAGGCTTGGATGGAAGCTAATCGTAAATATTGTGATGGAAGAAATTTGACTTATGCTGAGTTTCCATCAAGGTTTGTTTATCATCCTCGAGAAAGGGAATGGCATCCTAGGAAGAAAGGACAGATGATTGGACGATTGCAATTTGTTCCCCCTGGTACAGGAGAAGTGTTTTACATGAGGTTACTCCTTAATGTACAAAAAGGTTGCACAAGCTATGAGAACTTGAGAACTATCAATAACCAAACTTTTGATACCTTTCAAGATGCATGCTCGGCTCTTGGCTTATTGTCTGATGATAAGGAATTTGTAGATGGGATTCGTGAAGTTGCAACTTTGGCATCAGGGCTGTACTTGAGGAAGTTTTTTGTTACCTTATTGTTGTCAAACACAATCAGTAATCCGGTTCATGTATGGGAAGAAACATGGGAGCTATTAGCAGATGGGATTTTATATGATAAACGAAAAAGATTGCAGTATCCGGGTATGCTTTGATACATATGTTGAGTTTTGTATTTTACATGTGTATCTTTTTTTTATCAATTGCCTTATGATGATAATATATGTATGCAGGATTGTGTTTGTCTCAAGATCAATTAAAGTTGATGTGTTTAGTGGAGATTGAAAAATTGATGCGTGTGAATGGAAAATCTTTGAAGGATTTTGATAGCATACCATATCCAAATAGTCAGGAGTTACACGACTTTAATAACATTTATGTTGTTAGAGAACTTGACTATGATAGAGATGAGATGGCTGTTAAGCATGCTCAATGCTTGGAACAACTGAATTTTGGACAAAGGCTAATATATGATGAAATTGTGAATGCTGTGGTAAATGAGGTTGGTTGTTTCTTTTTTGTTGATGGTTATGGCGGTACTGGGAAAACTTTTCTTTGGAACACTATGTCTTACAAATTTCGTTCAGATGGTAAGATTGCTCTTAATGTTGCTTCAAGCGGTATTGCTTCGCTTTTATTACTGTGAAGAAGATTTCCTTCTTAAACTTGGCTGGGTTTAGATGATGACAAGATTACTAATCAAAAAGAAGAAAAGCCTCCGATAGATCAAGTCAAAGATTCTACAGAGACTTTAATTATGTATTGTCAATTCTCTGTAAGTATGGTTTGTATCTTTGACATATTACAAGCTGTGATTATATAACTTAGATGTGCTCAAACAAATCATTCCTTAAGTTTAAAACTTAATCTAAGTTATTTTCAAAGTTAAGTGTTGAAGCAATCCTTTTGAAATCTCAAGAAAAAACTTGTTTATTGCAGTAATCGATTACCTCAAAGCTGTAATCGATTACCTAAAGTCTCGGTGATGTGGATGTAATCGATTACCTAAAAGGTGTAATCGATTACTGAAACTAAATTTTTGAATAGCTGATTTTCAACGTACACATGTAATCGATTACCACAACGACGTAATCGATTACCACTGCTTCAAAATCAAATTTTCTGAAACGTTATGATTTCAAATGGTGTGTTTTGGTCCCTGGAAAGTTGCCAAACGATCACCTTGCTTCAGACACAATCTGATGTATATATATATACCTTTCTTTTACATCAGAACAGACACAACTTTCATTCTTTCAACCATAAGAGTTCAATATCATTTTACAAGTTCTAAACCTTCAAAACTTTCTTGCCTAGAACTTAGATACTATTTTCATATTCTGAAAAAGTTCTTGAGCACTAAGTTGTATAGTTACAAAGTGATATTGATCTGATCTGACCATATGCTTTACCATTCTTCACAATTATTAAACTCATCCTTGTGTTGGGTTTTGGTTTGAAAAAGATAGTGGGGTGCTATCTTGTTGTATAGAGATTGTTAGGGAGCCTTGGGGTGAGGCTTGCTTGTAACAAGAATTTCTATCATAGTGAATTGCTCTGCAGTGTCGGAAGAAGCTGGATGTACCCAAGTGGTTAGGGGAACCAGTATAAATTCTTGTGTCTCAATCTTCTTCCTTATCCTTTTACTTTTGTTTATCAATCAAACTCCATCTATCTATCCATAAAACAAAAGAACGAAAAATCTCTAAAAGTTACTCGAAAATCGTTCAACCTAATTCACCCCCCCTCTTAGGTTGTATACCAGACTTACATTTGGTATCGTGAGCGAGTTAAGGTAACTGCTCCTTCGATCCATGGCTTCCGCAGCAACAATCCTACTTTTAGAGATGGTGGCGAATAACAAGCCTCCATGTTTCGTTGGAGAACACTATTACTTCTGGAAGATTCGCATGCAATCCTATCTTGAAGCACAAGGAGAAGAAATATGGGATGCTGTAGAGAATGGTCCTTATGTGCCTATAACAGTCATCAACAATGAAGTGCAAGATAAATTCAAAACCTCATGGACGGATGATGACAAGAAGAGAGTGCTCTCACGACAAAAAGGCCAAGAACATTCTGATCAAGATTAGGTATGGATGAATTCTTTCGTATCTCACATTGTAAAACTGCTAAAGAGATTTGGGATACTCTAGAAGTAACCCATGAAGGAACAATAGAAGTAAAGAGATCTAAACTGAATACTTTATCACAAGAGTATGAAATGTTTAGAATGCAGCCCGGTGAATCAATACTTGATTTGCAAAAGAGATTCTCTCATTTGACAAATCACTTAATGGCTCTTGGAAAGACCTTTACCAATGATGAGTTGAATCTTAAAATTCTTCGATCATTGACTCGGCAATGGCAACCAAAGGTTACAACAATTTACGAGAAAAAGTGCATCAAAAATGACCTGCGGCATTATTTGGAAAACTCCAAGAACATGAATTGGAACTTGGAAGATTGGAAGAGACTGAAGTCAAAGAGAAAAAGAACAAAAGCATTGCCTTAAAGGTTGAAACCAGAAAACAACATGAAGAAGAAAGCACTGATGAAGATGAGAACATCACCCTCCTGGTAAAAAGGTTTGGAAAATTTCTTAAGAAAGACCAAAATATTAAATTTGATAACAAAAAGAAATTTTTCAAGAAAAGGGATACATCCACTTCAAATCAGAACTTCACATGTTTTGAATGCGGTAAGGAAGGACATATGAAAGCAGAATGTCCTAATCTGACAAAGAAGAAGTACTTCAAAGGGAAAAAGGAATTCAAATCCAAAAAGGCCTACATTGCATGGAATGACAATGAAGTAAGTACATCCTCCGATTCAGAAAGTGAAGAATCTGAAGACAAAGCACTAATGGCATCACATCACTCAGATGATGAACAAGAGGTTAGTTCTTCTATGTCTAATGAAAAACCATCTTATATAGAATTACAGAATGCATTTCATGAGTTACATGAAGAATGTTTGATACTTTCTAGAACAATTTCGAAACAAAAGAAATTAATTTTAGAACTAGAAAGAAGTTCTAATGACACATGTGTGGAGTCAGAAAATGTCAAAAATTCTGTATGTAATAAATGTTTAAGATATGAATCTAAGATTGTTGATCTAAACCAAGTGATCAAAAGATATGAAAAATGTCAAATTGGTTTAGAAGAAGTGCTTAGTAGACAAAGGTATTCAAACAACAAACATGGTCTTGGTTTTTCAAATTTTCAAACACCAAGTCCTAACAAAACTATATTTGTCAAAGCAAGCACAACTACCAACAACTCAGAATCATCTAAATTGCATATTGGAAACTCTTCTAAAGCAAACTCTAGAAATGAGGTTAAGAATGGAAATCATTCAATTTCTAGAAATGTAAAAAGAGACAAGCCTAGTAGTTCTATCACTAGTCATATTTATAAGAATTGTGATTACTGTATGTCAAAAGGCCATACCCCCAATGCTTGCTACATAAGAAACTTTGGAGTTCCTTATGGAGAATTCATATGGGTAAGGAAAGGCATTAACCCATCAGGACCCAAATCACTTTGGGTACCTAACGTACATTAAATCTGTTTTGTAGAAATGCCTGAACAGCACCAGCAACACATGGTATCTTGATAGTGGCTGTTCTAGGCACATGACTGGTGATTGTACAAAGTTTACATCTCTGAAGCTGAAATCTAAAGGTTATGTCACATATGGAGATAACAATAGAGGAAAGATTCTTGGGATTGGAAAGATTGGAGCTTCTCCCTTCACAACTATTGATGATGTCCTATATGTCGAAGGTTTGAAGCACAATTTGATTAGCATAAGTCAACTCTGCGATAAAGGATTCAGAGCAAACTTCATCAAAGAAAAATGTATCATTGAAAATGAAGCCTCTCCTGAAGAGAAGTTAGTGGGAAATAGAATCGACAACTCCTATAAGGTATGTCTAGATGATTTATCTTTGAAGATTAAATGTCTAGTGGTAAACAATAATGATGCATGGCTTTGGCACAAAAGAATAGCACATATTCACATGGAACATTTGAATAAGCTTGTCAAACATGATCTTGTTATTGGATTACCCAAAATGAAATTTGTCAAAGATAGATTATGTGACGCATGCCAAAAGGGGAAACAAACAAAATCCTCTTTTAAACCAAAGAATGTGGTATCAACTACAAGACCACTTCAGTTGATTCACATGGATCTTTTTGGTCCCTCAAGAACTAGAAGCTTTGGAGGTAATGTTTATGCTTTAGTTATTGTTGATGATTTCTCTAGATATTCTTGGACTCTATTTTTAGCACAAAAAGGTGATGCATTTAAGGCTTTCAAGAAATATGCAAAACAAGTGCAAAATGAAAAATCTATGAAGATTGTGTCAATTAGAAGTGATCATGGTGGGGAGTTCCAAAATGCTCTTTTTGAGGAATTCTGTGAAGAACATGGTATCACTCACTACTTCGGCTCCAAGGACTCCTCAACAAAATGGCGTGGCAGAAAGAAAGAATCGATCTCTAATTGAACTGGCTAGAACAATGCTCAGTGATTCAAGTCTACCAAAGTACTTCTGGGCAGATGCAATAAGTACAGCTTGCTATGTTACAAATCGAGTCAATATAAGGCCGATCTTGAAGAAGACTCCTTATGAACTATATAAAGGAAGAAAGCCAAACATCTCACATCTTCATGTCTTTGGATGCAAATGCTTTGTACTCAACAATGACAAAGACAACCTAGGTAAGTTCGATGAGAAATCGCGAAGGTATATTTCTTGGCTATTCTCTTTCAAATAAAGCCTATAGAATTTATAATAAAAGAACCTTAGTTATAGAAGAATCTATGCATGTTTCCTTTGATGAAACTAACCCAATCAGAGAAAGTTTCTTGTGACGATGATGATGATGATATAATGGAAGCATCTACAAAAGACACTACTAAGGATGCTGAGTCAGAATTACTTAAGGAAGACTCTGTCAAAGAAAAACAAATTAACTCAATCAATCACCAAGACCACAATCTTGAACAAGAGCGAGAATCATCTGATCTACCTCGTGAATGGAGAACTCATCGGGATCATCCTCTTGACAAAGTATTTGGTGATATTGAATCAGGAGTAAAAACAAGATTAAATCTGAAGGAAGCTTGCCAATACATGGCTTTTGTCTCTCAAATAGAACCTTCAAAGATAAATGAAGCTCTTGAAGACGATCAATGGATTCTTGCCATGCAAGAAGAGTTAAACCAATTTGAAAGGAATCAAGTTTGGGAACTTGTCCCTAGACCACAAGACAAACACATCATTGGTACAAAATGGGTGTTTAAGAACAAACTTGATGAAAATGGGATAATTATTCGAAACAAGGCAAGGTTGGTTGCTCAAGGCTATAATCAAGAGGAAGGAATTGATTTTGAAGAGACATTCGCTCCTGTTGCAAGGTTAGAAGCTATACGTTTATTACTTGGTTATGCTTGCTCTTTAGATTTTCAATTATTTCAAATGGATGTCAAAAGTGCCTTCTTGAATGGATACATAAATGAGGAAGTTTATGTCAAACAACCTCCTGGGTTTGAAGATTTCAAAAAACCCTCACATGTATTCAAATTGAAGAAAGCTCTTTATGGCTTAAAACAAGCCCCTAGGGCTTGGTATGACAGACTTAGTCAATTCTTAAGTGAAAAAGGATTTGAAAAGGGTAAGGTAGATACTACTCTGTTCATCAAGAGAATTAAGGATCACACTCTATTGGTCCAAATTTATGTTGATGACATCATTTTCGGATCAACCAATAAAGATTTGTGTGAAGAGTTCTCAATGGTAATGCAAGGAGAATTTGAAATGTCCATGATGGGAAAGCTGAATTACTTTCTTGGACTTCAAATCAAGCAAACTGAGAATGGTATCTTCCTAAATCAATCAAAATACTATAAAGAACTGTTAAAAAGGTTTGACATGGATAACTGCAAAGAGATTGCAACTCCTATGGGATCTGGTACTTATATTGATCAAGATGAGTCAGGTTTATCAGTAGACATCAAGAAATATCGAGGTATGATTGGTTCATTATTATACTTAACTGCCAGTCGTCCTGACATTATGTTTAGTGTATGTCTCTGTGCTCGATTTCAAGTCAATTCAAAAGAATCTCATCTTTCTTCGGTAAAGAGGATCATGAAGTATCTAAAAGGGACAACAAATGTTGGCCTATCGTATCCCAAAGGTAGTATCTGTTCTTTAGTTGGCTACTCAGATTCTGATTATGCAGGATGCAAAACTGATCGAAAAAGTACTAGTGGCACATGCCATATCCTTGGAAATGCTTTGATATCCTGGTCTTGCAAGAAACAAGCAAGTGTTGCTCTACCATTGAAGCGAGAATATATTAAATTTGGAAGTTGTTGTGCTCAAAGTCTTTGGCTAAAACAACAACTATGTGATTATGGAATCAATCATGGATGCATTCCTTTAAGGTGTGACAATACAAGTGCTATAAATATTTCAAAGAATCCTGTTATGCACTCTCGTACCAAGCATATAGACATTCGACATCATTTTCTACGAGATCATGTTCTAAAAGGAGACGTGGAGATTACATTTGTTGATACTCATGCTCAATTAGCAGACATCTTCACAAAGCCATTAGCCAAAGAACCCTTCTTCAAAATAAGAAGAGAACTTGGCATTTTGGATGAAAAGGATATATGAGACCAACACATTTGGTGACAGGTTCTTTCATTTAACTTATATGTTTTTATTGTGTCATTCTAGTGTATGTATGTGTTTTTAATCATAAATCTATGTGATATGTATGTTATACATAAAATAGATACTCATACATTGCATGTTTTATCAATAATTTTTTTTTTTGGACTTTACTAAGTAGGACCTTTGCAAAGTTTGTATGGATGTTTAATATTAAGTATTTAGTTTGTGTTTGACTGAGCTTGGTCAATATATGCGCTATATTGTATTTATGCTACTTTTTCTTCTTTTTGATGATGTCAAAAGGGGGAGAAAGCAGATATTATATGTATATCTTGTATTTTACTAACTTTTCAGGTTTCCCAACTCCAATACAAAGGGGGAGATATACAAGACAGGGGGAGCTTTTCCGTTCGCAAACCGTTAACAAGATTGGTGTTTGTCATCATCAAAAAGGGGGAGATTGTGAAGAAGATTTCCTTCTTAAACTTGGCTGGGTTTAGATGATGACAAGATTACTAATCAAAAAGAAGAAAAGCCTTCGATAGATCAAGTCAAAGATTCTACAGAGACTTTAATTATGTATTGTCAATTCTCTGTAAGTATGGTTTGTATCTTTGACATATTACAAGCTGTGATTATATAACTTAGATGTGCTCAAACAAATCATTCCTTAAGTTTAAAACTTAATCTAAGTTATTTTCAAAGTTAAGTGTTGAAGCAATCCTTTTGAAATCTCAAGAAAAAACTTGTTTATTGCAGTAATCGATTACCTCAAAGCTGTAATCGATTACCTAAAGTCTCGGTGATGTGGATGTAATCGATTACCTAAAAGGTGTAATCGATTACAGCAACTAAATTTTTGAATAGCTGATTTTCAACGTACACATGTAATCGATTACCACAACGACGTAATCGATTACCACTGCTTCAAAATCAAATTTTCTGAAACGTTATGATTTCAAATGGTGTGTTTTGGTCCCTGGAAAGTTGCCAAACGATCACCTTGCTTCAGACACAATCTGATGTATATATATATACCTTTCTTTTACATCAGAACAGACACAACTTTCATTCTTTCAACCATAAGAGTTCAATATCATTTTACAAGTTCTAAACCTTCAAAACTTTCTTGCCTAGAACTTAGATACTATTTTCATATTACGAAAAAGTTCTTGAGCACTAAGTTGTATAGTTACAAAGTGATATTGATCCGATCTGACCATATGCTTTACCATTCTTCACAATTATTAAACTCATCCTTGTGTTGGGTTTTGGTTTGAAAAGATAGTGGGGTGCTATCTTGGTGTATAGAGATTGTTAGGGAGCCTTGGGGGGAGGCTTGCTTGTAACAAGAATTTCTATCATAGTGAATTGCTCTGCAGGTGTCAGAAGAACTGGATGTACCCAAGTGGTTAGGGGAACCAGTATAAATTCTTGTGTCTCAATCTTCTTCCTTATCCTTTTACTTTTGTTTATCAATCAAACTCCATCTATCTATCCATAAAACAAAAGAACGAAAAATCTCTAAAAGTTACTCGAAAATCGTTCAACCTAATTCACCCCCCTCTTAGGTTGTATACCAGACTTACAATTACCTGGGGGGAAAACTGCTCATTCACAGTTTGCTATTCCATTGGCATTAAATGAAGAGTCGTGTTGTAATATTAGGCAAAACAGTTTTAAAGCTGATCTACTTCGTGAAACAAGTTTAATAATTTGGGATGAAGCTCCAATGGTTAATAGGTGGGCTTTTGAAGCATTAGACAGGACTTTAAAAGATGTAATGAGTGTTGTCAAAGCTGAGTATTCTGCCAAACTATTCGGTGGAAAGGTTGTTGTCCTTGGTGGTGATTTTAGACAGATATTACCTGTAATTCCAAAGGCAAGTAGAGCAGATATTGTTATGGCAACTATCAATTCTTCAATATTGTGGAAACATTGTAAGGTCTTGAAATTGTCAGAGAATATGAGGTTGCGAATGAGCTCGAGTATTTTCGATGAACAACAAATTAAGGAGTTTGCAGAGTGGATACTACACATTGGTGATGGAAAGTTGGGAATTGATAATGATGGTGAAGCTGAAGTTGACATTCCAGAATCTCTCTCGATTCTAGATTCTTCAGATCATATAGCAAGCATTGTCTCTTCTACCTACCCTAATTTGGTGGATAATATGAGTGATTTCAAGTTTTTTGGAGGATAGGGCGATATTGGTGCCAACATTGCAAATTGTAGAAATGGTCAACGACCATGTGTTATCATTGGTACCGGGTGAAGAAGTGGAGTATCTTAGCTCTGATAGTATTTGTAAGATGGAGGAAGTTGCTGGGATTAATTCTGATTGGTTAACTCCTGAGTTTCTTAATCAAATCACGTGTTCAGGTCTCCCTAATCGTAAAATAGTATTGAAAGTAGGTGTCCCTATTATGTTGATGAGGAATATTGATCAATCTTCTGGTTTGTGCAATGGAACAAGATTAATCGTGACTGAGTTGGGTTCGAATGTCATTGGAGCTAAAGTGACTGCTGGAAATCATGTAGGTGATAAAGTTTACATTCCCAGGATGAATTTAGTCCCTTCAGATCCTGGAATTCTTTTCCAGTTTCAAAGACGACAATTTCCATTGATTTTGAGTTTTGCAATGACTATCAATAAAAGTCAGGGACAAACATTATCTCATTTTGGTTTGTACTTGCCACGCCCAGTGTTTTCACATGGTCAATTATATGTTGCCATGTCTAGGGTGAAATGTAAAAGTGGATTGAAAATTTTAAGTTGTAATGACAATGGCGAGGCATGCTCTGTTGTCAAGAATGTTGTTTACAAAGAAGTCTTTCAAAAAATATGATGTTATTCCAGCAACTTGATTGTTTGTAATATGGTGAGTAGGTTATGTAATATGGTTTTTGGTGAATAGTCTTACACTACATAAATATCTCCAATTCTTTATGATGCTTACCAATTAATATATTTTTCAAAAAAGAGAATAAGTTAGCTACAACTAACAATAATTTAAGATAATCTCTTTAATCTTGGTATAACCTATTTTTTAGCTCTATATAGCTTAATTGTTTGTAATTTGATCTTTAATTGTGCATATGAAGAGTAATAGACAACTTAAACCCGTGTGTTATCTTTTTATCTAATTGTAGGTTAGTATTCATGAAATTACATTGTGCTTATAAGAAAGGCAGATCAGGAAAACTTTAAACTCATATATCTAAAGATGCCTTTCTTTTTCTGACTCTACGTGATTACAACAATTCATTGCTTGATGCCAATAAATTACTTGTGCTAGACTAGAGTTGGAATTCAGCAAAAGATTCTACAACACGAGAAGATCATTTTGTAAGTTGTCGACAATTAGTCCTCCATCCTTTAACACTAGAGTTGGAGTTCGACAAAAGATTCGACAAATGTGTGAAAATGTTGGTCCTCAAAGACATTAGGAACAAGATTAACTGGCGTTGACTTGCCTCTGTTCAATGAGGAATACAATGAGGAATACAAGGTGACGTCGAATATAAAAAAAAGATGATTCGACAATTGGGAAGAAAACTTCGACTTGGAACCAAACGAGCTAGCTCATGAACCAAACGAGTCGAGCTATGCTTAGCTCAAGTTCAGTTCATTTATTTAACGAGCTTAATTTTCAGCTCAAGTTCGACAAAAGATTCTACAAAACGAGAAGATCATTTTGTAAGTTGTCGATAGTTAGTCCTCCATCGTTTAACACTAGAGTTGGAGTTCGACAAAAGATTCGACAAAGATGATTCGACAATTGGGAAGAAAACTTCAACTTGGAACCAAACGAGCTAGCTCATGAACCAAACGAGTCGAGCTATGCTTAGCTCAAGTTCAGTTCATTTATTTAACGAGCTTAATTTTCAGCTCAAGTTCGACAAAAGATTCTACAAAACGAGAAGATCATTTTGTAAGTTGTCGACGGTTAGTCCTCCATCCTTTAACACTAGAGTTGGAGTTCGACAAAAGATTCGACAAATGTGTGAAAATGTTGGTCCTCAAAGACATTAGGAACAATATTAACTGGCGTTGACTTGCCTCTGTTCAATGAGGAATACAAGGTGACGTCGAATATAAAAAAAAGATGATTCGACAATTGGGAAGAAAACTTCGGCTTGGAACCAAACGAGCTAGCTCATGAACCAAACGAGTCAAGCTATGCTTAGCTCAAGTTCAGTTCATTTATTTAACAAGCTTAATTTTCAGCTCAAGTTCGACAAAAGATTCTACAAAACGAGAAGATCATTTTGTAAGTTGTCGACAGTTAGTCCTCCATCGTTTAACACTAGAGTTGGAGTTCGACAAAAGATTCGACAAATGTGTGAAAATGTTGGTCCTCAAAGACATTAGGAACAATATTAACTGGCGTTGACTTGCCTATGTTCAATGAGGAATACAAGGTGACGTCGAATATAAAAAAAAGATGCTTAGCTCAAGTTCTATATTAACTGGCGTTGACTTGCCTCTGTTCAATGAGGAATACAAGGTGACGTCGAATATAAAAAAAAAGATGATTCGACAATTGGGAAGAAAACTTCGACTTGAAACCAAACGAGCTAGCTCATGAACCAAACGAGTCGAGCTATGCTTAGCTCAAGTTCAGTTCATTTATTTAACGAGCTTAATTTTCAGCTCAAGTTCAGCAAAAGATTCTACAAAACGAGAAGATCATTTTGTAAGTTGTCGACAGTTAGTCCTCCATCCTTTAACACTAGAGTTGGAGTTCGACAAAAGATTCGACAAATGTGTCAAAATGTTGGTCCTCAAAGACATTAGGAACAATATTAACTGGCGTTGACTTGCCTCTGTTCAATGAGGAATACAAGGTGACGTCGAATATAAAAAAAAGATGATTCGACAATTGGGAAGAAAACTTCGACTTGGAACGATGTCATGCTTCACCGTTATCACCAACCCATTGCCCTATTTACAGGATCTACCACAACACTTTGGTACACCTGTCAGGAATACAACTTATGAAAGTCTGCTGCTAATAGGATTTTCAGGTGATCAAACATCTTGCAAGCTATTGATCCGAGTTGGACCAAACATCTAAATAGGCTAAATGCCCTTACCATTTTTTTGCTCCTTCATAATTCCTGCGTGACATCCCTTTAAAATTCCTCAGCATCCATGCATTTAAATTGGAACATGGCATAAATCCTTTTTGTGATAGCAAATTGTTTGGATAAGTTCTATTGGTGAGAATAAAATTGGCAGCTACGTGAGTACTATTTCTTCTGCACAATGTTTAAAGATATGTTTTACACGACCTACTTGTGTTCTGTTTCATTGTCTCGAAAAAACATCAAACTGCTATCTGCCACATGGTTTTGTTGAATGGTTTTGTCATCGGTAATAATAATGTCTCACATTATTATTATTATTACTATTATTATTACTATTATTGGTTAGTTATAACGATGGATACCCGTGCGTTTTGCACGGGTTAAAATCACTAGTATATATATATATATAAGGAATCAAATTACACGTGAAGAGTTACACTCATTTAATAATATCCTACCGCATAAATATTTTTCAAAATCAACCGTTGGATTGAAAGTTACTATCATATAGATCATATATGTGAATTTTAACATTAATCTGTAATCATTTGCTATGTCACGTCAAGATTAATGTTATTTGCAATTATACTGTTAACATTAATCTTGACACTTCTTAATGACATAACAAATGATTATAGATTAATGTTAAAATTTACAGATATGATCTATATGATAGTAACTTTCAATTCAACGATTGATTTTGAAAAATATTTATCCAGTAGGATGTTATGCATTAGTGGCATAATTACATCTTCAATATTTTAACTAGAATGTGAGATTGATGAATCCAACAATTGAATAAAAAGTTTTGATTAAGTAAATTGAATTTATAAAGTTTTATACAATTCAAAAACTATTCGATACTTCTTCTCATCACTTATTTTAACATACAATATGATATATAAAATATAAGAAAATATATACTATTAAATTACATATCTCTAAATGTCTAAGTCATTTTAAATTTTGTATACATAATTATAAAGATAGTATAATATGATTCATCTGTTAGATTTGTTAAAGTCATATTCTACGAAAAAAACTATTGAAATGTAATTATG
Organism: Calophaca sinica; assembly: GCA_037113605.1. Taxonomy (NCBI): domain Eukaryota; kingdom Viridiplantae; phylum Streptophyta; class Magnoliopsida; order Fabales; family Fabaceae; genus Calophaca; species Calophaca sinica. Next base: position 77,987,665 of record CM073734.1, read on the forward strand.
CCAGTTTTAACACTTGGCGCCAACGGATTTTGGTTGTATATATGAGTAAGTAAGTAAGTAAAAAAATGTGTAAGTAATTATGTATGTATGTATGTATGGTTTAGGTACTATTCTAAATCGTTGTGCCAAATTGCATACTTGTTCTATATTTGCAAAGATTTTGACTTAGCTGACTTACTTTTGTGATCACAAATATTTTCAAACCATAAAGATTAACTTTTCTCATAAGATACAATTATTTTAATACGATTATTATAAGTAATAACTAGCACAGTTCCCATGTCTTCACGTGGGTCACATTCATTTTTGTGCATGCTGGTTTTCACTCACAATATCTCGGGAAAAATGGGTCATGGACTAATATGTGTTCAGTGCTGGAAAGAAAGAAAAGAAGTTAAATAATTAAATAATAGGATCACAATAAAGAATTTCAGCTTAAATTACAAAATCAAATGACAAATTCCATAGACAAAGTGAATTTGTCAGTAAATGTACTGGCATTGCAATTCACTAATTCAAAATTATCTTTGCTGCAATGTCAAGGTTTTCCCCACAGAAGCTCACTCAAGCTATCCCTTCTAAAGAGAACAACCACAAAACCATGTTGTTGGAATTAATTCGTTATTAATAACAACAACAAGAACAAGCATGCTCAAATCTCGTAGAAGAAATACCTTAAGCAGAAGCTATAAAGACATACAAGCATGCTCAACAAGAACAATATGTTCTCTAACCTTAGGATCTATGACATGTTGGATTATCAAAGATTAGAAGAATATATGGATCTATAACAATCAATCACCTGAAGCGGAATACCAAAGGAATTATCACGAACAACCAACAAGCAACTGAATCCATAGCAACGAACAACGAGCACGTTAGCGGTGGCTTTATGGTTCTTCCTCAACCGAATATTCTTGAGCTTTCTCACGAGACTTTAGGTTCTCTTCAGATGGGGAGAAGAGAATTAATGACGGTGATTCGGTGTATTGGGGACCATAACCTTCTTTATAGTATGTTAAACCCAACAGGGTACCCATTATCCCCTTATCGGGTCACATATAAGGCCCATATCAATTAAATTAGGAGTCCAATGAGCTTACCTTATTTTAACTTTATATGATCACATAAAATATAGCTCATTTATGATAAATAGCTAATATAATTATTAATGATATCGTCTCATACTAATTATTGGAATATAAAATTCCAACAATCTCCCACTTGGGCTGCATATCGTAATAATTATATCAGAATTTCTTAGTGCGCATAACCGAATGCTATTTATCTTTAGACTTCATCCTTAGAATCTGGTCCACCTCATGTATCAATAATGAGACCACTGCGGCTTTTGTCACTTCCATAAATTGCGACTAAACCCCAACGATCACCACATCAACACATTTGATGACTTAGATCAATATGGATGAGTAGCATGAAAATTATATGGCATGTGATCTCAATCATGCCTATTTCCAACTGGTCCTACTTAAATCTTTAGTGAGATCAATTTTGCAAAATTTAATTTTGCAAACCCAAGTCCTTAATGTGTAAATAAAATTTACACACAACAAGATACAAAAAAGGTATATAATGAACTAAATTTATTTCTGCAGAAAGATCAAAATAGCATAAAATTTGTATCTCAAACATAAAACCATGGTAATAAAAACCGGACCGAATCGGTCGGACCGGGAACCGGGATAAAAACCGGAAAAATCGGTAAAAATCGGGTTTGAGGCGGGACCGGCCGGTTCAAAGACCAACGCCCAATTTTTTTTCCCTCAAAAAAAGGGGCAAAACAGCATTCAGCAAAGAGAGCCAGAGAAGAAGAAGCGCTCATTTCGCTTCATTTACTGATCTTGGAAGAGAGACGAAAACGATTCAGTTGAAGATCGGCAGTGGCGTAGGGACGTGTTTGAGGATGAAAGAAGCAGAGGAAAGAAGCAGAGAGGAAAACAGATTTGCTGCAGAGGGATGACGTGCAGCTGAGGCTGAGAGACGAGGGAGCTTTGAGACGGTAGCAGCTCCTGCTTTCTACAATATCTTCGTTGGTGATGTGAGGCAAAAAAAAAAAAAAGGTCATTGAGAGAGAGACATTGGAGCGGCGCAGCTCCTGCTTCCTGCTTGAGAGAGAGAGACATCGTTGGTGATGTAATAGGATTTAGGGTTTTTACTTTTTAATGTTGTTTTTGTTTTGTGCAAAAGTGGGCCAAAAGCCCAAAGAGTTTTAATGTTGTTTTCTGGAACGAAAACAACATTTTTTTTTGGTGCAAAATAAACAACATTTAAAGGTACACGTAAATTATGAATGGACTTATTTTTGGTTGTTGGTAATTTATTATGTTATTTTGTGTACAATTTAAATTATTATATATATATATAATATTTTATTCGATCCCGGTCCGACCCCGGTTCGATCCTAGTCCGACCCAAAAACCCTAAACCCTGGCCCTCTCCGGTTCAATGCCCGGTCCGGTTTTAATTACCTTGCATAAAACACAAATAAAGACTCCCACTAAACTAAGGCAACCTTAGTGACAACACACTCATATGAGCAACATGCTCATGAAAAGCCTTAGGTGTCAAGCCCTTAGTCAGCGGATAGCTAGCATGGAATTAGCCTCTCTGTGCTCTATAGAAATTCTTTTATCTTGAATTCATTATTTCAACAACGAACACCTTTATGTCAGTAGACATTGTATCATTATTTATTGTTGTTTAAGTATGATACGACTGACTTATTTGTCACACTGTAACTTAAGTGGTATTTTAATACATTTTACTATATGCAACCTAGTGACATAGATATTTCAGTCATATCCCATAATTTGATATCTATATTATTGACATCCTGAATATCACAGTCAGAGTTCTTGATGATCTCTAATCTTTCAGATATCTGATATGTGGACATATAGACTTCTGTTCTCCTTGATGATCCTTATGGTTGCCTTTTGTAATAATTCAAACTAGAATTGCTCAAGTATCTGCCACATGATCTCACGATGTACGCCGTTTCCTGATGCATACAGATGAGATCATGTATCAGACTTCCCATAGCTAGAGCATAGGGAACTCCCGGTATTTTCTGAATTTCCAGATTTTCTTTTGGGCAAAAATTGAGACTAAAATTGTCTCCCTTAGTAATTGGGGTGTCCTCTGGTTTACGATATTTCATGTCGAATTTATTTAAACTTTATCAATATAGCTCTTTTGTGATAATCACAGAATACCCCAAGAGAGATCTCTCAGAATTTTGGATTCCAAATACAAAAGAGACGTCCCCAAGATCCTTCATCTCTAAATTTTCGTTAGAGATTTCTCAGTTTCGCTCAACCAGACTATATCGCTATTGACTAGATAAAATATCATCGACATATAGTAGCAGTAATATAAACTTACTCCCACTGGCCTTGTAATACCCACAGTCTTCCACAATCCTCATCTCGAGACCAAATGAGACAATTACCTGATGAGACTTTGCAGTATCACTAATGAGACAACTTCTTTGGCTAATGGGTGGATTATGTCAGTTCGCAAACCATCTTTGAGTCTATCGACACAAAGTATACCGGTTTCACCATATACATTTGTTTCATTAATGTTGCCATTAAGAAACACCGTCTTGACATCCATCTTATGTAGCTCCAAAGTTATAATGAGCAATGAGCGTTGTGATTATCCGAAAGAGAGTCTTTCAATAAAACCAAATAGAATGACTCTTTACGGTTAATCCTTTCTTTATGGCTACCAATGCTAGAGTTCTTGAGGGTGTTGAGTTTGATCTTCATGAGTAATTTCCTTAACTTGATTGGGAGAAAGAACAATAATGTCCTCACGAGGATCCAAATTTGCTACACCAACAGCAACTGTATGAATTCATTCAATAATTAGAACCGCTTCTTCCTCACTTAATTTTGTTCTCTAACCTTATCTCTCCCCCAAACTCAATATCCTCAAAGAACTATATATGCAGTTCCCGTCTCAAAAAATTTATTTAACTTGGGACCAAAGTTTATATCTCTCAGACCTTTTATAGATTATCATAAGTCATAGCTGAATTGACTCCAACAGTATTTGAATTTAAAAGACAAATTGAATCCATTGTTTAAAAAATATAAACCCAAAATCATTTAATTTGTTCAAAGAGAAACAAAAAACCAAAATTTGATTCAACCAAATTGTCTTTTAATTTCAAATATAAGCCAGTAACAAGAATCTAAAATGCCTAAAGTCTCAATCTTAATCGACTTTGCCAACTTCTATATAGATGCATTTTTCAGCATCACTTGACCTTTGTCAGTTAAGACAACCTTAGTTATTTCTTTTGAGAGATACCCTTAACATTTTCATCCTTAGTTTTCTTTATTTGCCATTATCTTTTGGGGTATTTGCCAAATGAGCACTATTTTATTTTTCTCTTGTTTCACCATTTATTTTCTTGCACACCTTATGAAATAATCTTATTAAAGATTATTTCCTCCTTTGACAGTTGTAAACTGATTTAATCTGGTCAAATTGTGCAAGAAAGAATACAAATACTAAATGTTTGAGCAAGTCCTTAGACTGCTCAAGTTTTAGTGCCTTAAATTTGAAGACAAGATTTGAATATTTTCATAATGTGCTCCTCATATTCTCTTTACTTTCATATTTAATGAAAATTAAGCTCTCTAACGAGTGCTCATTTTTGCCTCATTGCCTTTTACAAGCACTTTTAATTTCAGCAAGAAAATTTACGACATAAATTATGTCATCGAAAATAACACCCCTAAAGGTCTCTGAAATATTGTACTTTATGATCATCAGACTTATGCGGTTGGAACACTCCTACTTCTCATACTTGATTCTCACTTCATAGATACCGAATTGAGTGAGAGAAAATGGATTTCTCCATTCTTATGCTAAGTCTAGAACCAAAACTTTATTTAATGTCCTGCCTTTAATAAAAAAACTCTAAACTTTTAAGGATTAAATTGAATTCAAAACCGCAGATACACAAACTATTATAGTTCAAAGAGAACAAAAGTACTAAAATATACTTATCAAAATACCCGATGCAACATTAATACCAAGTCTTTGGACAATGATATTAATTGCTGGTGGTATTTTGTTGTAATGATCAAACACTGTCGATAAGTCCTGTCAAACAGTGGTTGTCTTTGGACATCCCATTGCTCACATGGAGAAATTATCCTTATAATCGGCACATGTTTACCATCACAGGTGTGAATGCAACCCGACTAAATATTAACCTTCCTTTGGGCCGATTAATATTCGCATGGACAAGCACTCACACAGCATCAGTTGACACGTCAAATTAAAATAATTAATAAGACATGCTCAATTATTATTTATCTGTAAATTAAAGACCCAAACAAGATATCAAGCACACCATTAATCCCAAATCTTTGGATTGTAAGGACTAACTGCAAGCGGTACTCTCAACGCAACGATCAAACGTTGTCGATAAGTCCTGTCAAGCAATGGTTGCATTTGGGCATCCCAATTGCTCACATGGATAAATTGTCTTTATAATCACCACACATTTAACATCGCAGACATGGAATTATGCGGCCAAGTTGCGCCTTCCTTTAGGCCGACAACAACTCGCATGAATAACTTCACGCTACATCTTTTGTAAATTTAATTGAATTAATCTACGCAACAGATGTTACTTTAGCAACATGTTGTTTCAATCAACTCAATTAAAAATACTAGACAATTTTATTTAAAAAAAAATGCGAGAGGGCCTTAATTCACACATTTTCCACACTTAAGCATAGATAACCCAAAAACTGTATGTACGGTTATGGCCTCCTAAACGCAAAAGAATCAAATAATTAAACTATTACAATTCTTTAGCACAAAAGCTAGCCTCTTCAAATGACATTATCATACGGTGTTGTCCCCCTTTGTCTTTCTCGATCAATTATAATATGTAAAAATAAAATAAAATGAAAGTCACGACACGCAGACCGTATTTGAATTAAATCACGACACGCATGTCGTATTTAAAATAAACAAACAACACCAAAAAAAAAATCAAAGGCCATAACCATACACCTCAAATTTGAATTATAATAATATCTCATGAATTATTATTAAATTCAAAATCCAAATCTTAAAACAATATCATGATAATAATTTGATTCATTCGCAAGATAGACAAAACCATGAAGTATGTAATAATCAAAGACTATCAAATCTTATTATCACAATAAAGAGATATTCAACCAAAGATTTATATGTCTTCTTTCACGATGGCCAAGATTAACAATATATATACTAAATATTATTGAAGATTCACCGCAAATACATAGGCCTAGAAAATTGTGAAATCCTCATTGCACAAATCACATATAATATCTCGCTCAAATATTTTCGTCCAAATCAAATGCATAGAATCATAACTTTAATAATTGTCAAAACAAATCAGAAAATGGCAAAACTTTCTTGGTTTTTTTTTTATGCAATATAAAAAAAACAAATCTTGATTTGAGACAAAATAGCGCAAGCAGTATTTCCAAATATGATCTTTATCACGATATTATGTGACCCAAATATCAATCATAAATACTTATCAAATATCTCAAATATATAAGACAAATCATTCTTTTCCATTTGAAAAAAAATGAAAATAAAACTTATTGACTCTGGATCCATAAATTCATATAAAAATTCAAATATGAAAACCTTCGATGGAAACGTGTCAAACTCGTAGTCTTTAAATTCTTTAAACTAAATATAAACATCAAATAAAATGCTTATTGCTGTTACGTGATATCAAGGCATAAAATCTTTATCGCCTTGCTTTGACATCAACAGCAAGCTCTCGTCCAAAACAATTCATTTAAACCAAATTGAGAAGAAGAAGAAGAAGAAAAAACTTAATTGGTCAAAGCCTTTTCACCTACAGAAGTCTTGCCATCGTAAAATAAATGAGTCTGCGACAAAATTTATCCAATTTTTTATCGCAGCGAAAAAGAGAAGAAAATCTCAAATTCAGTAATTTATGGTTCATATAAATTTGGGACAAAATAATCATTCATGAAACTCAACCCAGGCGATAAACAAATCAACAAATATGAATCCTAATAACCCAACATTGAAGAGCGCTCTGATACCACTTGTTGAAATTAATTCGTTATTAATAACAACAACAAGAACAAGCATACTTAAATCTCATAGAAGAAATACTTTAGGCGGAAATTATAAAGACATACAAGCATGCTCAACAAGAACAACATGTTTTCTAACCTTAAGGTCTACGACATGTTGGATTATCAAAGATTAGAAGAATACCTGGATCCATAGCAATCAATCACCTGAAGCGGAATACCAAAGGAATGATCACGAACAACTAACGAGCAACTGAATCCATAGCAACGAACAACGAGCACGTTAGCGATGGCTTTATGGTTCTTCCTCAACCGAATATTCTTGAGCTCTCTCACGAGACTTTAGGTTCTCTTCAGATGGGGAGAAGAGAATGGATGACGGCGATTCGGTGTATTGGGGATCATAGTCTTCTTTATAGTGTGTTAAACCTAACAGATACCCATTATTCCCTTATCGGGCCACACTTACATCTACTCATATAAGGCCCATATCAATTAAATTAGGAGTCCAATGAACTTACCTTATTTTAAATTTATATGATTACATAAAATATAGTTTTTTTATGATAAATAGCTAATATAATTATTAATGATATCGACCCATATTAATTATTGGGATATAAAATTCCAACACATGCTTCAATTCAATTCAGCTTATTCACTTTTTAATGAATGGTTATTAGAGTATCGTTTATAGATTTCAATTAATGGTAATGGTAATTGTACCTCATATTCATTTGCACTGTAATTGGTTGGTGTTGAAAAGAGACGAGAGAGCGAGGTGAGCGAAGAAGTGTCAAATCACTCTTTATATCTTAAATTATTTAAATTTTTAGTCAATAACATTAATGTCTTTTAAAAAATAATCCACACTTCTCTCTTCTCTTTTTCTTTTCTCTTTTTCATAAATCAATCAATACCCAAAATCTAATCTATTTCTTACATTTTTTTTTCTCTTTTTGTACTCTCTCTTCACAATTTTTCTCGTGAACTAAACACAGCCTTGAAGTGTGTCTTTGACTCCATATGTCGAAATTCATATATGAATCAAGATATAAGAAAATCAATTAGACTAGTTAAAATGACAAATAGCCAAATACAGAAAAACCAAACATAAAAAGTGGTAAAAATACAACAGAGGCATTGCGCTTTTAAAATCAATTAGACTAGTTAAATTAAAAAATTTCAATTTAATTAACACAAAAAGACATTGCTCTTTTTTATCTTTAAATTGGCAGTGTGAAGAGTCACACGGGTGGACATTACATCTCGATCCAGCTATATTGCTCACAAAGTCACAATCGTACGATCCTACATCATGAGTGACAGACATTTGACATGAGAAGGGACCTTAATTTTCTTTAACACTTGATTCAACAAATAATGGAGGTCTCTGGGGAGACACGCCCTATCTAGTTAAAGAAATAATGAATAAAAGGATCTTTTCCTCATCAACCTTTCCAGCTCTCAGTTGCCCACAATATCCTCAAGCACCGACTCAGCGGGGCCTATTTGCCATTCACATAGGAAATGTCTACTCCGCAATACCTAGATTTTTCTTCTCAAATATTAGGATTGATTCACGAGAAAAATTATTAAGAGAGACATTGTGAAGAGAAGGTACAAAAAGAGAGAAAAATATGAGAAATAAAGTAGATTTAAGGTATTAATTAGAATAAGAGAAAAAGAAGAGAAAAAAAAGAAGAGAGAAATGTTGGTTATTTTTTAAAAGACAACAATGTTATTGACTAAAATTTAAATAATTTGAGATATAAGGAGAAAATAGGGGTAAAAAGGAAAAAAGCAAAAAAAAAAGTCAGAAGAGCACTTTTTTTGCACTTATGCGAAGAAAAGAAAAGTTGGTGGGACCCATGTTATTATTTTTTTTTTTCGTCCCAATTTCATCGCTTAACAATAAAAAAAAAGACACCATCTCTCACGCAACTCTCTCGAGTCTCACTCTCTCGCATCAAATTCTGGCTAACCAATCACTGCCTAATAGATCACCCCAAAACCTTAAGACTGAGTAACAAAACAAGCTCCCAAGGTTTTGTATGATTGACAATTTTAATATAATTTTTTCCGAATATTTCAGCTCAGGCACTCCGGGATTTGCTAGGGAAATGTCCAACATATGACTCTGAACAAAATTCTTCGATTTCGAACGAGTCTAGGGAAAATGGACCTTTGTTTCTTTATAAAAAAACAGCCCATCTGCATAATGTAAAAATTGAGGATGATCAACATATAATACACAACTGATGACATATTCTAGACCACCATATGTAGATTTTTTAATATACATTTATATAAATTAAAATCCAATAACATCACACAAGAATTTCTTTAAATATATATAATATTTATGTTTTAAATATGTTTTTAGTCCCTCAAATTAGGAAAAAAATTTGATTTTAGTCCCTAAAAAAAATTTCGTCTGCTTTTAGTCCTTTAGTTTAAAAATGTGTCACATTTAGTCCATGCGAATTTGGTTTTAGTCTCTCAAAAAAAATTCGTCTGTTTTTTGTCCCCTTAGTTTGGAAATGTGTCACATTTCCCTGCGACTATTTTCGTCTGCTTTTTTGTCACTGCTTTTGGTTTGGTTTTAGTACCTCATTTATCTCTCTCTCTCTCCACCCTCTCTCTACAACCTCTCGAACACCAGGTTCAATGTTATTATTCCCAGCAACAATTTTTTTGAGGGACTAAAACCAAACTCGCAGGGACTAAATGTGACATATTTTCAAACTAAAGGGACCAAAAGCAGACGAAATTTTTTTGAGGGACTAAAACCAAACTTTTCACTAATTTGAAGGACTAAAAACATATTTAAGCCGAATATTTATTCATTTATAGCATCTTTAATGAGAGTCCCTTGGGGGTTTTTTAAGAATATTTTGGGGTGCCACGTCTGATTTTAGGTTCATAAATTTAAAGAGAATTGCATATTTAAGAGCATCTTTAATAGCAAAATTTAAGGAACTCACTTTAAGTCTTTAAGTGAGTGCATGCATGCCAACTCGATTTTATGATACTCAAGCAATTTTCACTTCAAATGAGAGTTTCTACCACTAAATTCTTGAACTTACAAATATTCTCTCTCTCTCTCCAATATCTCATATTCTCTCTCTCACCCCATGAACAAGAAGGGAGTAACTATTGACACCAAGTTTTTGTTAAAACACCCCAAACATCCTTTTTTTTGGAAGTGTATTTCTAGACGACATAACATTATTCAAAAGGTTTAAATATGTTTTTAGTCCCTCATATTAGGAAAAAGTTTGGTTTTAGTCCCTCAAAAAAATTTGGTCTGCTTTTGGTCCCTTTAGTTTTAAAAATGTGTCACATTTAGTCCCTGCGAGTTTGGTTTTAGTCCCTAAAAAATATTCCGTCTGCTTTTGGTCCACTGAGTTTGGAAATGTGTCACATTTAGTCCCTGCGTCTGTTTTCGTCTGCTTTTCGACTGATGTTGTTGGGAATAATAACATCGAACCTGGTGTTAGAGAGGTTGTAGAGAGAGGGGGGAGATAGAGAAATGAGGTACTAAAACAAACCAAAAGCAGTGACTAAAAAGCAGACGAAAACAGTCGCAGGGACTAAATGTGACACATTTCCAAACTAAGGGGACCAAAAGCAGACGAATTTTTTTTCAGGGACTAAAACCAAACTCGCAAGAACTAAATGTGACACATTTTCAAACTAAAGGGACAAAAGGCTGACGAAATTTTTTTGAGGGACTAAAACCAAACTTTTCCCTAATTTGAGGGACTAAAAACATATTTAAAAATAAAATTTTGAAATAAAAAAATTCACATCTTCTAGGGGGTGTAGGCTAGAAAAACCGAGGGTGTTTAATAGTTACTCCCGAGCAAGAATAATTTCCCTTATTTTGATTTACATTGTTTCCTTGGCACATGCTCTGTGGGTCAATCACTTTATGGTTTATACCACTTCATATGGGAATTGCTAAGGGCACCCCACAATTTGCTGGGGCACTTTATATTTTCCAAAATGCCCCTGCTCACCTAATTAAAACTCAAATTTTTTACAACTACTCACAGTTTTTCCCCACAATTTTCGTGTCACTCGCAAATATCAAAATAAGGTTCGTAAATTTTTTTTACTTGCAAATTTGGAATTTGCGAGTGTACAAAATTTTTGCACACTCGTAAATTCCAAATTTGCGAGTGGTGTACAGATAAACCACTCGCAAATTAGGTTTTTGCGAGTGTGCAAAATTTTTTTACACTCGCAAATTCCAAATTTGCGAGTGTTTTTTTTTTACGCATTTTGTATCTATTAGATATTTATTTTATTTTGTTTGTTTGATTCTAGTGCTATTGGAGATGGAAGACAGTAATATGCGAGATGCTGATGAGGTTGAGCAAACGACAGAGGTGGATTGTACAGAAGCATTCACTACTAGGGAGATATTTCTTACACGGGATGATTTATTGTTTTGGACTCGAGAGGTTGGGAGGCAAAATGGATTTGTTATTGTCATTGCGAGGTTAGACACAGAGACAGGGCAACGAGGAAGACAGACAAAATTAACTCTAGGTTGTGAAAGGAGTGGGAAGTATGGGACTAAAAAGCATGCATCTTTTAAATCAACTGATACTCGAAAGTATGAGTGTCTGTTCAGAATTAAAAGAATACCTTTATCGACGACTGAAGGAACGATTGAAGGATGGATAGTTAAAGTAATATGTGGATTACACAACCATCGGTTAGCTGAAACATTGGTGGGTCATTCTTATGTTGGTCGTTTAAGCAAAGAGGAGAAGAAACTTGTTCATGAAATGACCAAGAACAATGTAAAGCCAAGAAATGTTCTGTTGACGGTTAAAGGCCGGGATAAGGAAAACCTATCTACAATTAAACACATTTACAACGAGCGTCAGAAGTACCGATCATCTCAGAGATGCCCTAGAACAGAAATGCAACATTTGTTGAACTTAATACATCGAGATCGGTATGTGTCTTGGCATAGAAGATAACAAGGTTTGGACATTGTTAAAGATATATTTTGGGCACATGCAGATTCCGTCCATTTGTTGAATGCATTTAACACTGTCCTCATCCTTGACAGTACCTACAAAACTAATAAATACAGGCTGCCACTGCTTGAAATTATTGGTGTTACTTCAACAGAGCTGACATTTATTGTAGGATTTGCCTATATGGATTCTTAAGGGGTTCAAAACTATGTCTGGGCACTAGAGAAGTTAAGAGATCTGTTTGTGCTAGATGAATCAGTTTCCCAAGTTATTGTGATAGACAGAGGTCTTGCTTTGATGAATGCAGTTGAAGTTGTGTTCCCCACAAGTCGTAATCTTTTGTGCCAATTAGAAGGACTGAAGTCTTCTTTACGGGACATGTAAGGTGTATGGGAAAAAAACAAGTGGATGACACTGCCAGAGATGGGTCATGTGATAGCAACCAAATATAAGTTGATCCTAGTCTCTTTATCATCTGCCAGTATGACGTGCTGGACATTTTTCCCCTTACAGGTGCACCAACTCCAAACTATCAACTTATTTCCATTGGTTTTGTCAACAGTAATCACTGGGTGCAGGTAATTGATCTAATATTGCTATCATTTTCATTGTTTATGTTAAGATTAATCATTAATTTAATTGAATTTGTGTTCTTTTATGTATTTTTGAAGGATGGTTGTCCACTGCCTACCATAGAATCACATTGGCATGGTTTTTGTCGTCCTGAGGCTTATTCATGGCCAACACGATATATTAGTCGATTGCAAGAATGAGCTTCAATATTTTCACCACCTAATCTTTCACATCATGATATATACAATCCAATAAACTTAGATGACGATTGACTAATAAAATATGTTGTTGTTATTTGTTGTACTTTTATATTTACCAATATACGCTAATATTTCACTGTATATGATTCACGAAAAAATCCACTCAACTGTTAAATTTTGCGCGTGTCAAAATTTCTGAAATTCCTTCCTACACTCGCAAAAACCAAATTTGTGAGTGAGGAAATTCTGAAATTTCCTTCACTCGCAAATTTGGCTTTTGCGAGTGGAAAAACAACTCGCAAAACCAAATTTGCGAGTGAATGGACAGAAGGAAAAAAAATGCTTCAATTTTGTCGAGGGTATTTTCGTCAAGTCAATGCTATTGTAAGGTGCCCCCAGCAAATTGTGGGGTGTCCTTAGCAAATCCCCTTCATATTGGCTTCTTTATCTTCTTACAATAAACTACCAATCCTCAACCAGTCGGCTCCTTCCCAACACCTCATCATCCCAAGGAAAGTTAACAAAGAAAAGTAAAAAAATAAAAATAAACAAATCCTAGTTTTTTGTCAACTTTTTTTAATTACATATAATCAAAAACCCAAATAATTGTTTTGGGCCTTGGGCTTAATGAGAAATAGGTACCAGTAGTAGCACCATAGCTACAGCAAATTTTGTTTATAATTCTTTTCGGCTGTTGTTACCCACACCATACACTTCATTACCACACCCCCACAAGATCCTAGTTGACCAAAATACCCTTTGCAAAACATACTAATTTTCTCCCCTCAAATGAAATCGTAAATTTGTCTCCGCCAGTCCATTTTGCGTGTTACCGGAAACTATGAATTTACTGTAAGCAATATAAGCATTTACCGTAAATAACATGTTTACGACATATATTTCGTGGAGGGGGGATGGGTAGCTCAACTGGTTTGAGCTAAGGGTATGAAGGAGTGAAAGAGTTAAATATGCGGGGTTCAAATCCTACCGAAGGAGAAAAAACTAATCTAACAACTAACATACTAATATTTGCCTGTAAAAAAAAAGATATATATTTCATGGAAAAATATATACCGTAAACAACCAATTTATGGTATACATTTTTTTTTAAAAATGTATACTATAAATTACAAGTTTATGGTACTTGTTTAAAAAAATAATATTGTAAACTAGTTATTTACTGCACCTATTTTGAAAAAAGGGTACCGAAGATAGCTAATTTACGGTACACAATTTTCTTAAAAAATATATACCGTAAACTAGCTATTTACGGTACCTGTTTTGGAAAAAAATGGTACTGTAAATAGCTAGTTTACGACACACATTTAAAAAAAAATTCATACCGTAAACTAGCTATTTACGGTACCATTTTAAAAAAAACTAATACCGTAAATAGCTTGTTGACGGTGCGTAATTTTTTTTTAAAATGTGTACCGTAAATTAGCTATTTATGGTACTTTTCAGGTATCGTAAATAGCTAATTTATGATGCACAAAAACGTAAATTATGAGTTACCGTAAATAGGGAAAGGGAAGAAGGAAAAAGGAGTTTAGGTTTAGCACAAGGGTATTTTAGTAAATTTGGTACTTTGTTGGGTGTGGCCAATGAACTGTAGGGTGTGGCTACCAATTGCCTTCTTTTTCTCTCTTCATGGCCATCCTCTAAAAGTCATGTCTATATTATCTCTTGAGGCACCGGCAAGCGCGAGCATTATAGATTCATGCATTAGTGCACTTCATGTTGTCCTACTACAAGCTCTCAGTGAAGCCCATAACTGTTTTCTCTTGTCTCTAGCAACATTTGGGTTCTAGATATCCATTATGTCACGTTTCACAAGCTCACTACTAGAACCCACTCATCAAATCTCATCCCAAGACAGATAACATGGCTAACAATTATTAAGATCACAACAAGTGATGTTGTAGTTTTGTGTGATATTTGAAAAGTGAGAAGTCTCTCATTTTCTAGTAAACAACTAGAGAAAGGCATGAGCTTTTGCGCTTGAGCTTTGGCCAAAATAAGTGGTTTAAGTGCAAATCTTCTTATTAACCCTGTGCCCATGATATGGGCTTACGTTCTTTTTCTTATTTTGCAACGTTTGTTCTTCGTGGATCTTACTGTGTTGCCTCCAATTATTTACGAGAAGTGCACTTTCAGGATTGACCAAGACTGACAAATTTGAGGCCCGAAAGTGACGGTTATATCTGATTGTAAATCATCCTTTAGTTTTTTCCCCCCAAAAAAAATGCTCATCCTTCAGTGACGTGTTGAAATGTTAAGCATAGCAAAAGTGGTGGCATTTAACATGGTCGGATAAGAGCTTTTGTGCATGATGGTCAAATTAACTGATCACCATCAATTTATTACTTTTTAATTGAATGGTCTTGATTTTGTACCGGCTACTTGTTTGTATCGTAATTGTTTCGGTTAACAACTATTTGATGACCGAGGCCTATACCATTTTGTATTTACTCTTCACTAAATATCCGAAATTCCAAATTGTGACATTATGAAATGCGGATTTAAGATTTGCCACTAATCCACTATTTATGTTCAAGCTTTGCATTCCCAATCGTTGATACACACCATTGTTAATTTTTTTTTTATCTTTTACTTATTGTTATCTTGTCTAGTTGTTTGGATAAACATTTTTTTTTCCAGAATTTGTATGTGATAAATATAAATGTTGACTATGAAATTATAATGTTTTTGATTTATGTTAAATCCCTAATTCACGTTTGCCTTTGTGTTTCTCAGCTGATTCGCCTCTTTCCTTACGTTGTTGAGCTCTGTGTTTCGCAACTGTGTCACATCTTCCCTGATGTTGTTGAGCTCGTTGTCGGTGTCACTATACGAATATGGACTTCCGATGGGAAGATGCGGCGACCGACGTGGTTGGCCTTCCTCCTCTGGAGCTTGCAGTAACAATTAGGAACTTGCTCACTGTAACCAACTGGAATAAAACGGGAGCTTCAAACACTGGTGTGCTTGTCTAAGAAGATGAGGATTTTTGAGGAGAAAAAAAAGGAGTTACAAAAATTTTGAGATCCAATGTCATCTGATTTGGAAGTTTAAATAAATGGGGTCAATAGTTGTATTTTGTAAATTATTGGGCCAATGTGTAAATAATCAAGTCACGGATAAAACAGGCAAACACAAGTCATCAGTCAATTTGACCATCATGCACAAAAACTCTTATCTAACCATGTTAAATGCCACCAGGAAAAGTTTATGTAAGGTCAATTGAACTTTCATGATTGCACATGTAGTCACTTTTTTCGAGTGTTTTTGGGGATCAAAACTCTTTTTAGACGCCCCCAAAAGAGGTCTTTTTAGCCACCAAGGCCAATGAATATGAGGCCTACAACATGAGTAAAACACATGCGCATTGAATCATGAATAAAAGGAAAAAAAAAGTTTACACTCTTTTTTGGAATCCAAGGTTACATTCTCCACCCAAAAAAAAAAAATTCCATTTTTATTTGACACATTTAGAGATTGCTGACATAAACTACACATATTGCAAGTTCAACGCTAAACCAAAGTAAACAAGAGAAATCCCCATAATGTTCTCCATGGAAACCAGGTTGAATTCTACAGCATACTTCCTTTAAAGGTCATCTTAAGGCTGAGAAAAATATTGTAAGCTTTAACGGAAAACATTTTTTTTTTGGGGAGAAGGGGGGGTGTTGTACATCACTACAATACAATTTGCTCATACTATTCACACTTCAATTGATTGATATATGAGAATAATGGTTTATCCCATGATACTTGCTTCTGTTTAAAACAAAAATACATAACTAGTACTAAGATCCTGCTCCAATCTTATACTCTTGCTTGTCATGATGATTGTCATGAACTTGCCGAGGATTCACCTACTAGTAAAAAATTGAATTGGCCACAGAAATTAGAGACAAAAAAATAAGAAATCTTTCTTTATTTCATTAAACTTAGTGACAATGGAATTAAAGATATATTTCATTTTTTCACTCTCTAATTTCCGGTACTAATTCATTTTTTTCTAATAGACAGTGACTAATCCCCGTAAGCTATCAATTCACTGCTGTTTGCCAATATTGCCGAATGGAGACATGTCTATACAAGTTAATTTTAGACCCTACCAGCAGGAGAAAGCGGTGGATAAGAAACATAACTTGCAGGAATATCCTCCAATTTACCAAAAGCCTTTAGTTCCTCAGTTGGCAACAATAGTGTTTCCCTTGGATTTTTCCCTTCAACGGAGTTCCTTGATCCAGAAAGCTCATAAGGCATCTTGCTATCCACTAATGATATGCAAATGGCAAATGCTTGCAAAAGTGAGAGTGATGAATCAAAGGCTATGGAACACATTCCATGCTCAAAGGGGGTCAAGCTGAATGCTGGCCGGAGATCTTGTTCATTCCCCTATGGTTAGCAAGAAAAAAGATAGATAAAATTACTAATCTTAGTAATATACAATAATATATGCAAAATAAGTTTAATAAACAAAAAGTACCTGAACAAAAAGATCAAGTTGATCTGCAAAATAAGCTTTGGATGATCTTGGTTTTCTACCGGCTTGATTTTTACTAGCAAGAATTTTAAGATTGCAAGCCAAATCCCAACCACCACAGTCACATGATCCACCTGATTTCCAGCGCTCAAGCAGTGATGAAGGTCCACCTTTACTTGGAAGACTATGAACCCCACCCGGGAGCACAACCGTTGCACGGACAAGATCATGACTATCACTGTGGCAACTCCTCTGATATTGATCATTGATGAAACTGATCGCTTTAGGTATCTTGACAACAATAGCAGCAAGCTCATCATTTGGCTGATAGTCACTGTCTTGAGCATCCCCCTGCCCGAGCTTTACAGAAAACAAAACAAACTCTTTCATGGTAGAGGAATCCACACAATTCTGGCCGGTTAAATCAGAACAGTGCAAATCAGAAACCTTCATTTGGGCAACAACATGGGGAATGTAATCAGGACTCTTGCTTCTGCCTGCCTTAGTAATCCAACTTGCATTCTTCTTCTTAACCTCCCTACAGTCGAAAAAGGTATAGATACGGCTGAATTCATTTTTTCCCAAGGCACCTAAATTCTTCACTCTGGCTGCAAGAATGTTACTATCATTGTGGTCAACAGAAAATGTGAAAAGGGACAGGCCATTCCTCACAGCAATTCTCAGAAGAGCTTGAGTCCTTGATGGGATGTGCTTCTTGTCCCTTGAAGAATCAATGGTATTAACTGGGCTACAACCAACCCCGATGTCCCTATCCACTTCTCTGTCTGGCTGTGGAGTGGAAAATCTCCCATTAGCTGACCTATCATTCTTATTTATTAACACTGAATCCTTCTGGGATGACTCCAAGGAGTGACTGAACTTGGCTGTCCTCGGTTTCAGCAATGGATCCAGTAACCTCCTTAAAGGGCTTGACCTGCTTCTGCCGGCATCACCAGGTTTATCATTGCCTGAAATGTTTGAGCTAGCATAACCTCTCATATTTTCTGAACCAGATTTAGCAGCTGTTATAGAGCTCTGGTGCGGCATGTGCCCATCCTCTTTACAAGCAGAGCCTCTTCTTGTATGGCCAATGCTGATGCTTAATCGACGAAGAGGTGAAGAGCTTCTTGATTTTTCAGATGTTTCTTTTTGGTCTAAATCATGGACAGGCCCATTTGCAGATGAAGTTTTGGCCATGGTTTGTTTCCTTTCCTCATCTTGTCTAGATTTGGATGGGCTTATTCCCATTCTGACCGAAAAGGGTGATGATAAAGTAGATAAGGGCGATGAGAAAGTAGAAGCAGGAAGTTTGATACTTTCCAGATCTGTGGAACTGCACCCGGACCCTTTACGCTGAGAATCATTACAGCTAAGTTCATCTGGATGAGTACCGGAATGCAAAATATTATAACTGAGACCTTTATGAAAGAGTTCCTTAGGCTCTTCTGAATAGCTCAAGCGACTATAATTTTCTGACTTCTGAGCCAAGGATGTTCGTATATGAGGAACTCGACAATGACTATTCTGAGGGCTGTCTCTAGGCAAAAGATGAACAACTGGCTCGCTTTTCCTGAGCATACCTTGCACAACATTTTCAATACTTGGTTCATTCAAAGTCTCTACTCTTTTTTCCATTCCACCATCTTTAGCGCGCATTTCTAGCTTAGCACATGATGCTGCCTTGTGCATTTGGTCCTTTTGAAAGGTGCTGCATTCCTTATCAATACACGGATCCAAATATTTCCTGTCGCGTCCTTTCAGTCTACTGTTAGGATGGTTCAGGGAAAGATGATCATCCGCTCTAACATGTTTGCTCTGTGTGTTAACATTACTGCAGCTAGCTCTAAAATCCTGAGAATTTCCAACACTTCTTCTAGAGGATTTGAAGGCATGAGAGTTGTCTTGAATTGGAGATGCCATAAAGTGAGATTGCAATGACGGATGGAATGTCCTTTGACCTTTGCCACAATGAACAGATAACCCATCTGTTGAGACAGAAGAGGATGCATTACTAGATGTTGAACTCCTGCAATTTTTATGTGATACATGTTTATGATTGTACTGCCATTGTTCGAGGCGGCCCCAATCAAGAACCCCAACATTCAAAACTTTCTCACGATTTTCTCTTCCCCTTTGTAAATAACCTGGCAAATTGGACATGTACTTAACCAGTTCATCTTCATATTCCGTTTCATTGATCCCTTGCTTGTGGTGCTTCCTGTAAGATTTTAAAGTGCTGTCTTCTCCATTTTTGTTTATTTCACGATGATGATCAGCATACGACAAAGAAGACTTCTCCGACTTTAACTGGTCATAAAGCTTTCTACTCATGCTGATAGATAGTTTCCTGAATTAAATTTCAGATCAGAAAACTATCCATCAATTTTTCTGAGCCCCAGCCCCGAAACCAATCTACCACCTTGTCTTTGAAAACGATTGCAATCCAAAAATCTGCACAATTGGATTATAATTTAAAAATCAAACTTCCAAAAATAAAGATTTCAAGCTAACTGAAGGGTATCTTATGTGAACCAAATACAAAACCAGTAAGCAATATCATAACAGCAGCAAATTAGATGTATCTTATTAAACAGAATCAAAAACATGAAAAGCAAAATTCATGGAAAGTGACAGAAAATTTATCAGCAAACAAGGCCTTAAGAAAGATTCTGGAAAACTATTCCCTCTTCCCTAACGTCCCCAACTTTCAGCATAAGTGCCGTAAAGGTTGTGGGGTCGCTATTTACATCAATGCCATTACATTTAATATGATAACACGTGAGTGAGGTGACTTAGCATTGCTCTCAAGATGAGAAAAACCAGAGAAGTTGTGCATAAGATTTGAATCTAACACCCAAGTCACAAGTCACAACCAAGTGGTAGTAGTGGTCCATGCAAATGACACAAACCGATTTTGAAAATATAAAAGATAAGGTACAGGAACCCCGTTTTCATCGAGACAAAGATTTCCAGCTAATCATTAGAATTTCAAAATCAAATTAGAGAACAGTCTCCATCTTGAAAGGGAAAAAAAGGATAAAATTGCACATGCCAAGAAAAACAACTTCAAAAAAATTGAAAAACAGAATTTCCCCTTCTTTCTCTCCCGGTTACCGAAATAAAAAGGTGTGGTAAATTCTGGGTCCAATTCGCACCACAACAACGCAAGAAGAAGTTTAAATCAAATAGAAAAGCTCAAGTTAGAAAGTGAGGAAGGGAATGCATTATGCATACCTTAGAAACATTGAGGGTGAAGAATGCAGAGAAGGTGCTAAGCATGGAGATGAATGAGCGGTGTCGGTGCTGGAAAAGGGTATGGCATTTGGCAATAAAGATAATGGAAGAGAAAAAGAAGATTAATAATGTCGTGTTGGTATATACCAAAGGGCAAAAGGCCTCACATTTCTTGCTCAGTTTCAGTTTCAGAAAGTCTTTGAGGCTCAGAGAATATCTCCTGAAACAAGACACCTAGCTTTAGACCGCGTACACACCTACGCTCTGTTTGGTAGTAAAATATAGAGAGAGATGAAGGAGCTGATCAACTCTGAAGTGAGGTGATTTGTTTTTTGTGTGTGAGTGCGTGCCACTGCTGCTACTACTAGCTACAGGAGTTACAAGTTGTAAAACGAGGACTTAATTACGCTTCCATATTATTTTTATTATTTTTCGTTTAAGGTTATGGACCCATTTTAAAAAAATCATTAATTATATCATTTTTAAGATAGGTGATATTGTAAACTAATACTATTTCTGTCCCAAATTATAAACTTTTTTTACCAAAAAAAATTGTCAAAAAATATAAGACCCTTTTTAATTTATAAAATGTATTAATTAATTCTTTACAAAAATACCCTTAGATAGTCTTGGGAAGATGAGAAGCCAAAGTGGAGTATTATAGATTTTATCTCATTAATTGGAGGGTAGTATGAAAAAACTAGCACACTTTCTAGATAAATTAAATTGGTTAAATAGTTTTCTTAATCTCCGTGTTTTTGTCAAAAAGTGCTTATAATTTGAGACGGGGGTAGTACAATACAGGATAGTTGAGATATAAATAAATAAGAGTATTATTAAAAAAGTATAATTAATACTTTCTCGATATTATAAAATGACAAATAATTCGAGATACACAAATATTCTAACGGTGAGTGATTAAGCTAGTAAATAAGTCAAAACATATGTCAGGAAATCATAATCATAATTGATTAAAATATATCCAACGGTAAGTGATTGAGCTGATAATCAAATTTGATAAACCACATGGACTTAATCGATAGTAAAACACTTTTCTCTTATTCACCGAATCGAGGATAGTTCCATGTGACTACACAAATCCAAAAGGTTTTGCTGAGGATATTGGCAATCTTACTCGATCTAAAGAATTATTACTTTCGGAATCAATTATAAGCATATGAGGTATAATTTAGTTCATTAAATGATCAATATATTTGGTCTATATTATAGACCAAATATATTAGTTATTTAATGAACCAAATTTAGTTCTATTGCTTAACTGCTTATAATTTATTACGGAGGAAGTAGTTAGAATGGGTAAAAAAATAAAGATCCAATAAAAAGAGAGCTTTCGTTGTTTAGCCTAGGATGTCCCTCTTTTCAAATTAATTAACCAGGGGTTGTTGGCACACTCGATTTAACAAGCGTAGGATGGGGGGAGGGGGTCCATCGTTTTCATCAATCCAAAGGCCAAAAATTATGGGCAAATAAATAGTGACATCACTGAGAGAGAGAGAGAGGCGGTGACGATAATGAGAGAGTGTGTGATCCCAGGCCCACGTGAAGCATTATTTTATTGGCTTTAACCTTTGATTCTCTTCGTGAGAGAAAGTGGTGATTAAAATGGTGGACCCGTCTGTCAACGGGAGGGAGTGGGTGGGCTTGACAGGGACCCACTTAAGTCCTCTCTCTTTCTCTCGTATGGGCCGTTTGATTGGGCTGGAGCTGGGCAATACATATTGTCGTTTTCTGCTGTCCTTATTGAGATCAATTATGTTCACTTTGCTTAGACTAACCAGATAACATCTTAGGTTTTTTTACCTAGTAGTCAGGAGCAACTCTTGTGTTTAATGTTTAATCTTAGAGTTTGCATTAATTCTTGTATTTTGCCTATTAGTGGGTTGTGGATTACACCTGGTGTAATGTTTGGGTGTTTTATCCCGCATGAATGAAATGTTGCATATTTGACCAAAAAAATAAATAAAAATATTCTTTCATCTGTGCCTGTTTTCGCAGTTGGTTGGATTGTTCTGTTCTCTGACGTTTGGCGTCGGGCAATGGTTACTGGCTTCTATTTCTATTTGCTTGTGACATTGTGGATATATTTTGGCAAATAAAAATATATAATAAAAATTTCACAATAATACAAATCTTAATATTTTGGGCCAAACTTGAGGACAAAATGGATATGTGCCAAGCGTATGCAGGTCTTGCGAATTTGAAGAAAGTATATTATTAATAGATTAAATGGCTAAAAGTATAATGGACTCAGGTTTGTACTTTTAGTTGCAAAGTGAAATAAGCTATCTTTTATTTCACCAAAAAAAAAAAAGAGCTATCTTTGAAGAAAGAGAGAAAATATATTCTGCTTTCTGGGCCGCGCTTGAGATTAAAGTTGTTGGCACAACGGAGCACAAAACTAAAAGCAAATAGGAAAATGTTCAACGACAGCTTCATAGTGATACACCTCAGTGAAATTGTTGGTGGGGATAGTGCAATTAAGTAGAACAAAATACTAAAGTAATGTGAAGATAATAATGCTTCAGCAATGAAGAGCAAGAAGATGGATACAAATTCCGAAAATTCCAAAACGTGTGTGAAATATTAAGCTTTAAGTTTGATTCGCACCCACAATTTGAATATTATTTCTGTAGATCGAAGTTGTTCCATATATAGAATAATATATATCTAATCATGAAAGAATACACCCTAACAATTTGAATATCAAATTCACGAAGAGACATGACCATTGGAACTAAAACTGAAGAATACAACATTCAAAAACGGGAAAACCTACACAATGGGCGCCAATTACCCACAATGGGAGCCCTACGCCTCTACTCAGTCTGATGCCAGGCACCAGGCGCCCAGCCTAGAGGCGCCCTGTGCCCTATTGATGGCTGTCAGACGATGCTTTGTTGTGTTCCTGCGTCCAACGCTCATCAATAGATGTCCATAAACATGTCTTATGTCATTACAGGTATTCTCATTAGTTTTTAAAGTGATTTCTAAAGATTCTCTCGTTTTGAAGATCTCTTGCAGCTTCATTCTTAAATAGTCTTCCACAAACACACTCCTACAACCATTAAAAATGTGCCCCCCTCTCTCTCTCTCCATTGCATCTTAGAGACAATGGAAGAGCTTGACCTATAATGATATATCTATGTAAGAGACTATACTCTGGGAAATGTTTTCACATTTAGTGTCTGACGCGCCTCGAATATGATTATATCTATTAGAAGAGGCATGTGGAAGAAAAAAAAACCAACACTCACTTGAACGAACGTCACATAGCCTTATATTTACCCACTTTTGCTTTACCCACTTTTGCCTTTATACCTCCACGGTATTCAACCCTTCATATAATAAAATTGTAAAAGTCTTAAATCTGGATAACGACAGAAACCATAAAAAAAGGGTAAGAAGATAATAAAGAGAATGACAGGTGATATAAGGTTGAACAATTAATTATACGATGAACAAAAGTTGAAGGTTCAAAGCCAGACATCATTATTACGAATGAGATCCAAAATTGTGTAATGATGCTATTTGCTGCTAATTGCTTAAATTAATCAATCACTTTTCAAAATAATAAATAATATGATGCCAGCACGTTGCACCCCAATTCTTCACGTATCACATGATTGATCATATCGTATATAATAGTCGTTGTGTTCCTGACCTTACTCCTCCAAACATAAAAGATATTCCGACATTTAAAAAAGATGTCCTACACCGTATTAATATACGGTTTTTTTTAATTATTTTTTGGGAAAAGATAGATGGCCACCGTTTTTTGGGACACCATATGGTGTCTCTTTTGATTTTGGTGTGGGCCGAGAATACAGAGAGAGAGAAGCTGGAATGTGAAGTGAGAGAAAGGGAGGTGCTGCTACGGTGTACATACGGTGTACAAAAAGTAATGTTCATATAACACATCTGTTATTTTTTTCTTTTCCAATTAAATCAATACGTGCCATGTATGTGTCGAAATACGGTGTCAAAATACAGCGTCGCTTTTTTGGTGTTGAAATATAAGTGCTCTACTCCAAAAGAGAAATTTCATGCATAGAGAAATTTCATGCATCCGTCTTCGGCCTAGCACAAAATATGGAAGGTCCTCTGCATATTAGGTTACTGAACTTGAATACAGGTCAAAAAGTAACAACTCGGTTCCTTTTAAATATTATACCTTTCTCGTCAAAATTAATTTGCATTGCAAATGTGATTATTTAATTGAACTATTTTTTTAAATAAAATTTAACTTTAATTAATGCATCATCGGAGTTAAACAAGACGTCGTTAATTTTTTTTAGAAGTACATTTTTTAACATGAGACATCCACGTAACAATATTATAAATTGAAGTTTTAGATTATAAACATTTAACTTTTTTAATTAAGCGTAAAACAAATTATTGCTCTTACTATTCTCTTTTTTTTTTTTTGACAGATGCTCTTACTAGTCTCGGACATTGCGGATTCACAAAGGAAATTAGTTTTATAATTAAGAAAATGCTAACAAGTGCCCTTGGAGCATTAGTTAAGGAATCAAAAGAGGTAAGTTTGTATGAGAAAATAATGTATTTATTATATCAAAAAGTGTTTAACTTGTTTTTTCAAGACAAAATTTTCTTTTATGGAATCTTTAACTAATGCATTTAGGCCACTTGTTAGCAAGACCGTTATAATTGTAGTCAACTAGTCCTCGTGGTTCATTTGTTTCTTATATGATTTAGAGTCATGAACCATTTGATGCAGAAACTAACACTTTATTCTTACCTAATTTGTATTGGTTTAATTTAATGCAGTCAGGGCCCCATATTTTAGGGGACACAAAAATAATTTTTTTTACTTAGGGATGTTGCTACATGTTCGAGTTGATAGATACACATATAACTACATTTGCTATAATTATATTCTAATTTGCTGGTTTGGTTTGAACTTTTCAATGTTGCAATAATCTTTAACTTTTCTTCCGCAATATTTAATTTCCTTAAGGTTGTATTAAAACAATTAGTGGCTAGTTTTTACACCTCTTATATGCTGAAAGCTACTTACTTTTGTGTGTGTGTATCTATATATATATATATGACTTATAAAAAATAGGGCACCAATTTTTCAATTCGCACATGGCACCCAAGGCCCTGATTTAATCCTAACAGTTGGCAGTCACATATTAATAGTAAAAACACTGTCTGAAATATGACTTAATTAAATCTTTAGCACATGCAATACGCGTAAAACGTTAGAATACACAAAAGAAGAAAGAGTTAACAAAACAACGAAATAATGGACAACGATTAGCTAGAGCCATAGTTTATAATAAAGAACACGGAAAATATCATAATAGCTAGTGGATTCCACTTTACTCTCAAATCCAATAGATAGAATAAGTGCTACTTAGAGGTGTCTCGAGCCCAATTATTGACAGCATACTTGCACAATGATTCATATGCAAATTTTCTCAGGAAAATAGCGAGGTCTACATCATCTTTGATACGACTATAGAAAACAACAGTAAATTTTTATAATTCAGCATATTGGTAATCATGGAATTAAAACCCGAGGCCATAATGAATCATTTTTTGACTATACGTGATATGTAATCGATATTTGAGTAGTGTTAGAACCTCACTAGCTCTGTCATTGCCCCCAGGCGCAAAAATTTGCAAGCTTTTAATTTAGCCCTCCTTGGTAAGCGGGGGTGACGCTTGCTGACTAGCCTGGATTGCCTTGTTACTTGTTTATATAAGGCAAGATATTTTCCACGAAGTGATTTTCTAAGGGCTAAGGCGGGTCACAATCCTAGCTATGCATGAAGGAGTATCCTAAGTGCTCAATTCCTTTTAAGAGAGGGGTGTGTATCTATTGGAACAGGAGCAAATATCAGTGTTTGGAACGAAAATTGGTTGTTTGAGGGCGGACAACTTGAGCCTCCAAATGTTTTAACCAACGAGCAGCACCAATTGCTCGTAGCAGACCTGCTGCATAATGATAGTAAAGCCTGGGATGTTGATAAGATACATTCGGCCTTTAGCGCACCTGTGGAGTTTAGAGTGCCTTAAAATCAGTTTGGAGGATCATGGAATTGTTTGAAAGTGTTTCTTGAACACTGGGAATCGATTCCCTAGCTATGTGAATCGATTCAAGCATGTTTGAGTCTCTATAAATCGAAGTACGCCTCTGTGAATCGCATGGGAAGCTTGCATGAATCGATTCATTTCATTAATTCGTGCAGGGGAGGCTTTTTTAACTAGGTGAATCGATTCACCTATGCCTGTGAATCGATTCACAGTCGGGTTTTATAAACCTGACGCTGCAGAATTGTGCAGGAAGAGGTGCAGTCTTTCTAGGGTTGTGTACTGTTCTTCGAGCGTCTTTGTGAGGTTTTAGGGGCTGGGAAACACTGTTAAACACCTTGGGGTCTTAGGAAATCATAGAGGGAGGATTGAAGGCTTTCTCTATTGTTGTTCTTGAGAGTTATTTATAGAGGAAAAGAGAGGGGGATTGGGAACTCTTAGATTTGTTCTTCTTGGACATTTGGAAGGGGTTCAAAGCAATTGTAATCTCTTGTAAAGACTCTTTGATAGTGAAACGGAGGGCTGCTCTCTCCCGCAGACGTAGGTCATCTTTTTGGGGCCGAACTGCGTAACCAAATAGCGGTGTTATTCTTCCTACTCTCTACTCCTTGTTTGAGTGACTTTATTGCATTGTTTTGGTTGCTATTAAATTTAGTATTGGTTGCCTTTGATATTTGTTCAATTTATTCTTGTTAGTAACTCAACAAGTGGCGTCGTCTGTGGGGAGGAACAAATAATTCAATTGTGCACCATGGGTACTAAATGGGACATCGAGAAGTTTTCCGGTAATAACGACTTCGGTCTATGGAAGGTGAAGATGGAAGCAATCCTTATTCAACAGAAGTGCTTTGAAGCCTTGAAGGGTGAGGCAAGAATGTCGGCCACCCTGTCTCAAACGGAGAAGAAGGAGATGATAGATAAGGCAAAAAGTGCCATTATCTTGTGCCTTGGCGATAAGGCATTGAGGGAAGTTACAAGAGAGAATACCGCGGCGGAGATGTGGGCAAAGTTAGAATCGTTGTACATGACAAAGTCATTGGCCCACAGGTTATGTCTGAAACAACATCTCTACTCATTCAAGATGGTAGAGACCAAACCTATTGTGGAGAAACTAACGGAATTCAACAAAATTATTGATGACCTACTGAATATTGATGTGAAGCTCGATGGCGAGGATAAGGCTTTACTCTTATTGAATTCATTGCCTAGGTCCTTTGAACACTTTAAGGATGCACTCCTCTATGGCAAGGAGTCCACTATTACCTTGGAGGAGGTCCAACAATCAATTAGGACCAAGGAGCTAACCAAGCTTCAAGACTTGAAGGTGGAAGATAGTGGGGAAGGCTTGAGTGTCTCAAGGGGAAAGAATGAGAGTAGAGGAAACGGTAAAGGAAAGCCTAAGGCGAAATCCAAGTCGGAATGGGACAATAAAGCTAAGTACAAATGCTTTAATTGTCATAAGGTTGGTCACTTTAAGAGGGATTGTCCCGAGAGAGGGGCAATGAAGATTCCGTGGAGGTTGCGATTGCTATGGAGGATGGTTATGAGGATGCAGGGGCTCTAGTGGTTACGAGTTGGGAACCAGAGAGGAGTTGGGTTATGGACTCCGGGTGCTCTTTTCACATGTGTCCAAGGAAGGAATATTTTGAAACTTTGGAGCTCAAGCAAGGAGGAGTAGTTCGCCTTGGTGACAACGAAGCGTGCAAAGTTCAAGGTATGGGTTCAATTCGTCTTAAGATGTATGACAACCGTGAATTCCTTTTACAAGATGTGAGGTATGTTCCTAAACTCAAGCGAAATTTAATTTCTATAAGCATGTTTGATGGATTAGGCTATTGCGCTAGTATTGAGCATGGTATGATGAAAATTTCGCATGATGCATTGATAATAGCTAAGGGGACTAAAATGTGTGGTTTGTACATATTAGAGGGTTCAACTATTATTGGGCATGCATCATTAGCTAGCCAAACTTTGCATGATAAAACCATGTTATGGCATAATAGGTTAGGGCATGTTAGTGAGAGGGGTTTAGTTGAACTAGCTAAACAAGGTTTGGGTGGTGATATATTGGATAAGCTAGAATTTTGTGATAAGTGCATACTAGGCAAACTTCATAAGGTTGAGTTTGGGGGTGGCATGCATCATTCTAGTAAACCCTTTGAGTACATTCACTCGGATCTTTAGGGTCCGGCTAGAGTGAGTACTCATGGGGGTGGTTCCTATTTCCTCACCATGGTTGATGATTTCTCTAGGAGAGTATGGGTCTACATTTTGAAAAGCAAAATTGACACCTTTGAAAAGTTCAAGGAATGGCATACTCTCATAGGAAATCAAATAGGAACTAAACTGAAAATTTTAAGGACTAACAATGGCCTGGAGTTTCTTTCAGAGCATTTTGATAAGTTTTGCAGGAAACAAGGTATTCAGAGGCATAGGACCGTGGAAGGCTCACCGCATCAAAATGGCCTAGCAACATGCATGAATAGGACCATCTTGGAGCGGGTGAGGAGTATGCTTTTGGCAGCTGGGTTGCCTAAAAGCTCGGGGCTTAAGCCGTGAGTACAACAAAGATATTTGATCAACAGATGTCCATCAACGGCGTTAGACTTCAAGACACCTATGGAGGTTTGGAGTGGGAGACCGGCAGACTACTCCAAGTTGAAGGTTTTCGGAGCTTTGGCTTTTGTGCATATCAAGCAGGACAAGCTTGATGTTAGAGCTGTGAAATGTGTCTTCATCGGATATCCGGAGGGTGTGAAGGGATACAAGTTGTGGAATTTGGAATCTGGAGGGTCAAATGTTATCATAAGCAGGGATGTTACTTTCGATGAGACCCGTGTAACGACCCGTTTCCGGACCGCTACCGAGCTACACTAAAACTGTATGCGATGCGTTTTAAAACGGTACTCTTGTGCCCTTCAGAAAAATACGGTATTTTTTTTTTAAATCCCGCTAGTGCACACCAGAGTAATTACAGCTTTTCGAAACATGGTGCAACTAAGACACAAGACTTAAATCCTAAATAAAACATACATAGATAATATATATATATATATATACAAGTCGGAATGATAGTGTATGCAAAATACAGAGTAGTGAATGTACAAAGAAATACACCTATGGTATGACGACCTTCAAGAGAGCAATTATACCCTGGGGGTACTTCCGGCAGACACCCACGCAGGGTCGCTTCCAAAAGTGGAACCACCAGTCTACCTGTAATAACAAAACATCACCCGGCCCAACTGGTCACAACCACTGTACACAAAAGACATACTACAGTCATCCCAAAAAAACATCTAATAGACATAATCAATCACGACAAATAGAGATCGTCGTCCGGATCCTCGACGAGGTCCTCCTCACCATCACCTGCTGTCGGGTTCCCTGCGTCCTCGCTTATCGCTGGGTAACCATCATGGATTGAAGGCACCACGGGAAAAGGGTCAACTTCTCGACAAATCAAGATAATCAAGGCGTAAAGAAATAAGCAAACAACAATGTATATCATTCACCAAACGTGACTCGACCCTCTCACTCTAGACTCGACTCAACTCGCGATCCATTTTCTCTCGACTCGACCATTATTCCGGAAAGCAGACGCAGATCCATCAACTGACATACCAGCCGTAGCCTTGGGATCTTTCGCTTCTCCCTAGATATCACGATGCAGGTTCCTCTACTGCGACGTCTAGTCAATCTCCCGTAAACAAAGGGGACCTAGCACCCTCAGTTATCCGGGTCACGGCTCAAAAACGTCATAACGACTCGCCTAGCTCGCTCACTCGATGAACAGCTCTCCGCTTACAATATTCAAAGAGTGACGCATAAGATTACTTGCCCGCATATCAAATAAGAGAACATGCTTAATATGAAGAAAACGCAATTCGACATTTTAAGCAATAAAAACACCCTGCATGAAGAAACGCAATTCAACAGCAACACGCAATTCATGGCATATATTTAATCTCATATCAAATAATACATAACTCAATCATATCACAACATTACATGCTCGACAAGCAAATCAAGGAATCCATCCCTCTGCAACTCAATGGAATTAACAGAGAGGAACATACAAGTGTGGGAGGTTGGGTTCAGAGACCAACCGCAACGACTTACGCCGCCCACGAAGCCTCGGATAAATGTTCGACCTCACGACAACAAAACGAAGGGGTTCGAAGACCCTAACTTCGAACTCGTAGAGTTCTCAGACTTCTTCGTATTTAAATGAAGCATTTAAATACTAAAAATCAAATCTAAACATATCTAGAAGTTGCCCTTACCGAACTCCAAGCTAGGCGTCTCACGTCTTTGTCCTCAATCGAGCTCGACAACGACCTCGACACGTACGGTTCTCAATCGACCTCGACACGTACGGTTCTCAATCGACCTCGACACGTGCCGTCCTCAATCTGGATCCCACTGCTCCCACGTCCTCGGGTTCGCTCTCTCGTACACCTC
Source organism: Calophaca sinica (assembly GCA_037113605.1). Taxonomy (NCBI): domain Eukaryota; kingdom Viridiplantae; phylum Streptophyta; class Magnoliopsida; order Fabales; family Fabaceae; genus Calophaca; species Calophaca sinica. Next base: position 78,018,833 of record CM073734.1, read on the forward strand.
GATTCCGTGCCGCACAATCTCGGAAATCACAATTCCTAATACTAGCACAACTTAGTACTATCTATGGGTTTCTAATAGCACTTAGCTCTCATTATCCCAATCTTAACTACAACCCAAGCAAGCATTAAAACTCAAGAACTTAAACAAATACAACAAGAATTCCAGCATTACAAATTAATTCCTTTTCTCTAAAATTTTATTAAAAACTTTTTTCATACAAATCACCATACAAGGCCATTTTTCCTAAGTACTAATTCAAGCTTAAAATCAAGTAGCATATTAAGCACAAATTAATCAAAATCTAAATTTATGTTTTCTTAAAAAAATATTTCCATCGGGGTCCAAAAATTAAAATAAGACCATAACCAATTGTGTTAAAATTTAAATCATAAAAAGAGATCAATTTCCTACATGCCATTTTGGTCCCTCAAAAATCCATTTTTGCACAAAAACTTATCTAACACTAAACTAATCATGCAACTTAATCCTAATTAGTCCTAAAATCATATTAAACACATAATCACATACTTCACACCTAATTAGACAATTAAATAGCAAGTTTCTTAAGACTCAAAAAGAGGAAAGATCCAAAACTAACTTTGTTGCACTTGATTAAATTAAACTAGCCATGCTATTAGGACCTAAATAATTACTATAACACAATAACATATCTCATGCATGATTCAAGCAAGATTAAACATATTTTCCCTCTTACTCAAGGTTAGGTTTTTGATCAAATGCTCATGAAAGAGGTTATATGATGCTACAACAAATAAATCAACAACAAACAACAAGAAGAAGCAACATACAACAACATAGAACAAGAAATCAAAGCAAGCCAAGTGGTTTGGGTTTTGGGCGCTACCTACTGTAGAAAACAGAGGAAACAATTTGTTTTTCAAGCTCAAATAAATGGTTAGAAAGGTAGGTAATGTCATGAAGAAGAAAACCTATCGATATGACATGATTTGGAAGCATAGAAACTAGCTAAAATGGAAGGAGGAAGTGGCGCTAAACAGTAGCATGAAGGGAGAGAAAATTCTGTTTTTCATACCTCAAATGATGATCGAGATGATGATATAGGTAGAGGAGATGATGAGAAGCAACATTGATGAAGAAGGTTTGTGCAAAAACTCAATGGAACCCAAGGTTTTTCAATGAAAGTTTGGAGAGGAAGAGGAAACTTAGAGGAGAATGAAGAAGGAAGAAGAAAAGAGAAAGTGAGGGTTTGAGGGGACTGATCGTGATATTTAGCTGGTGAGGGAAGGGGCATTATGGTCCTTTCTCCCTTAATTAACACTCAACAATAATTAATTAAAAGAAAACCATTTATAAAACCACAAATAAGTGACATATAAATACTAATTAACACTAAATAACGTTCGTAAAAATACGAGTGTTACAGTCTCGACACGAGGTCGACCAGGGTGCTTGTGCAAGCGCACAAGGCTCTATCACGAGCTCGTGCACTCGGTCTCCTCAGCTCGGTATGCGACCTCAACAGCTAATGCACACGGTCTCCTCATTTCGGCTCGGCTAGTGCCGCGCGGTCTCCTCACCAAGACGCGACCTCATTTCAGATACGACCTCCTCGGCTCGATGCAGCGACCTCGGCGGCTTCGTGCACGAGGTCGATCTCTTCATCAGGTGTTACAATACTCTCTCTCTAAAAAAATTTCATCCTCGAAATTGCAAATAAGATGCTTACCGCGGAAAAGTTCAGGGTACTGAGTCTTCATCTTCTCTTCCAATTCCCAAGTTGCATCTCGGTTCGATCCCACACAACTTTGACAAGTTGGATCTCTTTGTTCATAGCTGTTTGGCTTTCCGATCAACGATCCTTCTTGGTGATGCTTGAAGGATAAGTCGTTCCTCGGTTGAATCACATCTGGTTCGATGACATGAGAGGGTCGGAAATATATCTCCGCGAATCGTGAGGCGTGAAAGACGTCATGAATGTTTGACAGGAAGGGTGGCGGGCAATCGATATGCCACCTGGACCGATCTGACGATTTAAGAATGCGGTAAGGTCCAATAAATTTAGGGTAAGTTTCTTGGACTTGATCGCTCGACCAACTCGATGAGTGGGGTGACTCTAAGAAATACATGCTCTCCTTCTTGAACTCTAGCGGTCGACGTCCTTGGTCGGCATAACTCTTGTCGGCTCACGAGGCGTTCGCATCCTATCTCGATCAAGCGGATCTTCTCGATGGTCTATTTGGACCATATCTGGTCCCACAATAGAACTCTCGCCATCCTGGTACCAACAAAGAGGCGTCGACACTTGCGTCCATACGATTGCTTCAAAAGGTGCCATTCCAATACTCGCATGGAAAGCGTTATTGTAGGTGAACTCCACCAATGGTAAGACATCGTCCCAACTTCCTCGGTGATCTAATGTACACGCCGCAACAAATCTTCAAGCGATTGGATCGTTCTCTCGATCGACCGTCGGTTTGGGGATGATATGCCGAGCTAAGCTTGAGCTCGGTTCCCATCGCTTCTTGCAATTCCCTCCAAAAATGAGATGTGAACCGGATCTCGGTCCGACACGATTGAAGAGGGTATACCATGTAGTCGCACTATCTCCGCGATGTAAATCTCGGTCGACTTTTCCACGTTGTACGTCGACCTCCTTTGGTAAGAAATGAGCAGATTTGGTCAATCGGTCGACGATCACCCAAATCGAATCATTCTTCTTCTGCGTCTTCGGCAAACCTACAACGAAATCCATGGAGATCTTGTCCCACTTCCATCTGATGCGTCAGCGATTGTAGCATTCCGCCACGGTCGTTGGTGCTCCACCTTCGCTTCGACACGTTAAACACGAGCTACGTGCTCGACCACTTGCTTCTTCATTCAGGACCACCAAAAATGCTTCTTCAAGTCTTGATACATCTTCGTAACTCCTGGGTGAATACTAAAATTGCTCTTATGCGCCCGTCAAGTATTAACTTTCTCGGCTCGCTACATTAGGTACACACACTCGGCCATTGCACCTTAAAATGTTGTCCGCTCCGACTTTGAATTCTGTCGCTTTCCCTTGCGCGATCAACTGTATCTTCTCTTGCAGAAGCTTGTCATGCACCTGCTGGTCTCTGATCTCGTCCAACAATCTGTTAGAAATGGTAAGCATACCAAATCTCAGCTTCCCCGGTGAAACTTCCACATTCAACTTCAAGTCTCGGAATTTCTCGAGCATCTCCAACTCCTTGATCATCATTACTGAAGCTAGAACGCTCTTCCTACTCAACGCATCTACAATATTAGCCTTTCGTGGATGACATTCCAACGTAAAGTCGTAGTCCTTGAGAAATTCTGTCCATCTTCGCTGACGCATGTTGAGCTCCTTACGATCGAGCAGTACTTCAAGCTCTTGTGATCGCCGAAAGCGGTGAGAGTGCTCCCATAAAGGTAGTGCCTCCATATCTTGACGCCAAAAACCACCGATGCCGACTCCATATCGTGGCGGGGTAGTTCCTCTCGTGAATCTTAGTTTGTCTTGAAGCATACGCTACCACTTTCCGGTCTTTGCATCGGCGACGCACCCGATCCCTGGTGTGACGCATCGCAATAAACCTCGTAAGGCTCTTACGGTTGAGGCAAAATCAACACGGTATTTGTTGTCAAAGCTCCTTGATCTTTGAAAGCTGGATTCACACTCCTCGATCCAGGCAAAGGTTGATCCTTCCTCGTGAGTCGTGTAAGAAGCGCGACAATCTTGAAAAACCTTCAATGAATCTTCGATAATAGCCGCTAAGCCAACAAAGCTCGATATCGTTGATGTCTTCATTGTTCCCACGCTAGCACAGCTTCAATCTTAGTTGGATCCACAGCTATCCCTTCTTTGGAAATCACATGTCCCAGAAAATTCACCTCTTCGAGCCAAAATTCACACTTCGAAAGGTTGGCATAGAGTTGCTTCTCTCGTAATATCTGCAATACTCGGCGTAAGTGCCCTTTGTGCTCTTCTCTGCTCTTCGAGTAGATCGATATGTCGTCGATGAACACTACTACAAACTGATCCAAAAACGAATGGAAAATCCTGTTCATGTAATCCATAAACACTGCTGGCGCATTTGTCACTCCAAACGGCATCACCAAATACTCGTAATGACCGTATCACGGTCTGAAAGGCTGTTTGGGGACATCTTCCTTCTTCACGCGAATCTGATGATAACCAGACTTCAAATCTATCTTGGAAAATATTGCAGCTCCACGTAATAGATCCATCGGATCGTCAATCTGTGATAACGGATACCGGTTCTTCACAGTAACCTTGTTGAGCTCGCGGTAGTCCACGCACAGTCTTGATCGTCCATCCTTCTTCTTGACCAACAACACTGGAGCTCCCCACGGTGACACGCTCGGTCGTATGAATTGCTTTGACTCCAAATGCTCAATCTGGGACTTCAGTTCTTTCATCTCGGCAGGGGACATCCGGTATGGCGCTTTGGAAATCGGTCCTGTTCCTGGAATCAAATCGATGGAGAACTCGACCTCTCGCACTGGTGGTAACCCTGGCACGCGTCTTGAAGCGTCCACAAAGTCACACACCATGGAACATTCTTCACTTCAATCTGTGAGAAACTTCTAAACTAGCGGATACATGTATTCCCTAGTTCCTTCTTGCAAAGAAACTCCAATACGTTGATAGAAAGATAATTGGAGACTCCAAGGTCCGGGAAAATTACGGTTTACGGCACAGTCAAGAGGACATGCTGGTGTGACAACCAATCCATCCCGAGGATGACATCTAAGCCTTTAAGAGGCAAACAAACCAAATTGACCACAAACCTTCTACTCTGAATAACCACTACACAATTAAGACATGCAGTGTTTGTGACTAAGGTTTTAGCAGCTGGGGTTGTAACTACCAATTTGAACGGTAAAGCAGTCACAATCAAGTTCAAATGGTCCACACAATCAGAGGAAATAAAGGAATGGGTTGCGCCCGAATCAAAGAGTACGGATAAGGATTTACCCTCAATCTCACATTTGCCTTGAATAAGATCATCAGCTTGCTTTGCTTCCTCGCTGCTCATGCAGAAGACTCTGCCTTTTGCTGTTCGGCGCTTCCCTTTTGCCTTTGCCGCAAGCATTGTCGGTTCAGCTTTAGGTGTGGGACAATCCTTGGCAAAATGCCCTGGCTTCTTCTGATTGTAGCACATCCTCCTTACGAGTCTGATTATTTGCATAATGTCACGACTTTCCTAGCGGAAACAAATCACTTCTACGCCCGATCGACCTCCACTTCTCGCTCCGTGGGTCATCGGATGATATTGTCCCCTGTTGTTGTTCCCCTGAGGTCGGTTGTAAGGCTTCCTCTGCAGTTGTTTCCCTACGTGCAAACCTACGCCCGTACTGGGTCTCATCGGTCCGCCTACAACAGTTTTCTTCTTGTGGCTTACACCCTCTACCTCGACACAACGATCTATCAACTCATGTAGATTCACGATCCTCAATGACACCACCGACTTACGAATGTCAAATCTTAATCCTCGTTGGAACCTCTCACTTAACCATCCTTGGTCAGCTCGGTCACGAAATGGACTGAAATACCTGCTTGATGACTCAAACTTGGCTGCATACTCGGACACTGTCATACCACCTTGTTGTAGTTGAAGAAACTCTTGCTCCTTCTCAGCTCGTGCAGTATCTGGGAAGTATTTGTCCAAGAACCTTCCACGAAAAAACTCCCACGTTATTTCGCGACGTTCCGCTATCAGTGCTTGCTTCACTCCCTTCCACCAATACTCTGCGTCTCCCAGCAGCAAGTAGGTGGCGTAGTCTACCTTCACGTTGTTTGGGCAATGGAGTGCCTCGAAGATCTTCTCGATCTCTTGCATCCAAAGATCAGCTTTATCTGGGTTTGGCTCACCGTAGAACTTCGGTGGGTCATGCTTCCTAAAGTCTGCTAATCCTCTCGCCTCAGCATTCCGCTCTGCTCTCTGTTGTTGCTGCAAGTTTTGCTGGGTTAACGCTGCCGTCTGTTGAGCCATCGCGTTAGACTGTTGAGTTGCAGCAGCTGATTGCTGAGCCATGGCCGCCGCCATCTCGGTCATAGCTTGAATTGCTCGTTCCATGTCGACGTTCTCAGGTACAGCCGTCGTATCCCTACGAGGTGGCATTAGATTCCACAAAGTTCAAAACCTGTCAGAATCTCACAACAAGGATGTGTTAAGACACACTGCTTCAATCAAGAAACAATTCAAACAATTTTTCAAGCAATAAGTGCTTCACTTAATCGAGCAACAATCAATACAGTACAACTATGTACCCGACACACATATGAAACCACGGTGACCAGTCCAAATTTCCTATGCACAGCCCGGTCAGAACCGAACTGCTCTGATACCACCTTTGTAACGACCCGTTTCCGGACCGCTACCGAGCTACACTAAAACTGTATGCGATGCGTTTTAAAACGATACTCTTGTGCCCTTCAGAAAAATACGGTATTTTTTTTTTTAAATCCCGCTAGTGCACATCAGAGTAATTACAGCTTTTCGAAACATGGTGCAACTAAGACACAAGACTTAAATCCTAAATAAAACATACATAGATAATATATATATATACAAGTCGGAATGATAGTGTATGCAAAATCTGAGTAGTGAATGTACAAAGAAATACACCTATGGTATGGCGACCTTCAAGAGAGCAATCATACCCTGGGGTACTTCCGGCAGACACCCACGCCTTTGCTCCAAAAGTGGAACCACCAGTCTACCTGTAATAACAAAACATCACCCTACTAACCGGGTCACAACCACTTTGTACACAAAAGACATACTACAGTCATCCCAAAAAAACATCTAATAGACATAATCAATCACGACAAATAGAAATCGTCGTCCAGATCCTCGACGAGGTCCTCCTCGCCATCACCTGTTGTCGGGTTCCCTGCGTTCTCGCTATCGCTGGGTAACCATCATGGATTGAAGGCACCACGGGAAAAGGGTCAACTTCTCGACAAATCAAGATAATCAAGGCGTAAAGAAATAAGCAAACAACAATGTATATCATTCACCAAACGTGACTCGACCCTCTCACTCTAGACTCGACTCAACTCGCGATCCATTTTCTCGACTCGACCATTATTAGGAAGCGACGCAGATCCATCAATCGACATACCAGCCGTAGCCTTGGGATCTTTCGCTTCTCCCTAGATATGCGATGCCGGATCCTACTGCGACGTCTAGTCAATCTCCCGTAAACAAAGGGGACCTAGCACCTCGATTATCAGGGTCACGGCTCAAGCGTCATAACGACTCGCCTAGCTCGCTCACTTTCGATGAAACGACTCTCCGCTTACAATATTCAAAGAGTGACGCATAAGATTACTTGCCCGCATATCAAATAAGAGAACATGCTTAATATGAAGAAAACGCAATTCGACATTTTAAGCAATAAAAACACCCTGCATGAAGAAACGCAATTCAACAGCAACACGCAATTCATGGCATATATTTAATCTCATATCAAATAATGCATAACTCAATCATATCACAACATTACATGCTCGACAAGCAAATCAAGGAATCCATCCCTCTGCAACTCAATGGAATTAACAGAGAGGAACATACAAGTGTGAGGGTTGGGTTGAGAGACCAACCATAGCGACTTACGCTCGCCCACGAAGACTCGGATAAATGTTCGACCTCACGACAACAAAACGAAGGGGTTCGAAGACCCTAACTTCGAACTCGTAGAGTTCTCAGACTTCTTCGTATTTAAATGAAGCATTTAAATACTAAAAATCAAATCTAAACATATCTAGAAGTTGCCCTTACCGAACTCCAAGCTAGGCGTCTACGTGCTGTCCTCAATCGAGCTCGACAACGACCTCGACACGTACGGTTCTCAATCGACCTCGACACGTACGGTTCTCAATCGACCTCGACACGTGCCGTCCTCAATCTGGATCCCACTGCTCCCACGTCCTCGGGTTCGCTCTCTCGTACACCTCGATTCCGTGCCGCACGATCTCGGAAATCACAATTCCTAATACCAGCACAACTTAGTACTATCTATGGGTTTCTAATAGCACTTAGCTCTCATTATCCCAATCTTAACTACAACCCAAGCAAGCATTAAAACTCAAGAACTTAAACAAGTACAACAAGAATTCCAGCATTACAAATTAATTCCTTTTCTCTAAAATTTTATTAAAAACTTTTTTCATACATATCACCATACAAGGCCATTTTTCCTAAGTACTAATTCAAGCTTAAAATCAAGTAGCATATTAAGCACAAATTAATCAAAATCTAAATTTATGTTTTCTTAAAAAAAAATATTTTCATCAGGGTCCAACAATTAAAATAAGACCATAACCAATTGTGTTAAAATTTAAATCATAAAAAGAGATCAATTTCCCTACATGCCATTTTGGTCCCTCAAAAATCCATTTTTGCACAAAAACTTATCTAACACTAAACTAATCATGCAACTTAATCCTAATTAGTCCTAAAATCATATTAAACACATAATCACATACTTCACACCTAATTAGACAATTAAATAGCAAGTTTCTTAAGACTCAAGAATAGGAAAGATCCAAAACTAACTTGTTGCACTTGATTAAATTAAACTAGCCATGCTATTAGCACCTAAATAATTACTATAACACAATAACATATCTCATGCATGATTCAAGCAAGATTAAACATATTTTCCCTCTTACTCAAGGTTAGGTTTTTGATCAAATGCTCATGAAAGAGGTTATATGATGCTACAACAAATAAATCAACAACAAACAACAAGAAGAAGCAACATACAACAACATAGAACAAGAAATCAAAGCAAGCCAAGTGGTTGGGGTTTTGGCGCTACCTCTTCAGAAAACAGAGGAAACAATTTGTTTTTCAAGCTCAAATAAATGGTTAGAAAGGTAGGTAATGTCATGAAGAAGAAAACCTATCGATATGACATGATTTGGAAGCATAGAAACTAGCTAAAATGGAAGGAGGAAGTGGCGCTAAACAGTAGCATGAAGGGAGAGAAAATTCTGTTTTTCATACCTCAAATGATGATCGAGATGATGATATAGGTAGAGGAGATGATGAGAAGCAACATTGATGAAGAAGGTTTGTGCAAAAACTCAATGGAACCCAAGGTTTTTCAATGAAAGTTTGGAGAGGAAGAGGAAACTTAGAGGAGAATGAAGAAGGAAGAAGAAAAGAGAAAGTGAGGGTTTGAGGGGACTGATCGTGATATTTAGCTGGTGAGGGAAGGGGCATTATGGTCCTTTCTCCCTTAATTAACACTCAACAATAATTAATTAAAAGAAAACCATTTATAAAACCACAAATAAGTGACATATAAATACTAATTAACACTAAATAACGTTCGTAAAAATACGAGTGTTACAGTCTCGGCACGAGGTCGACCAGGGTGCTTGTGCAAGCGCACAAGGCTCTATCACGAGCTCGTGCACTCGGTCTCCTCAGCTCGGTACGCGACCTCAGCAGCTAATGCACGCGGTCTCCTCAGCTCAGCAGCTAGTGCACGCGGTCTCCTCAGCTCGGTACGCGACCTCAGCTCGGCATACGACCTCCTCAGCTCGGTACGCGACCTCAGCAGCTCGTGCACGCGGTCGATCTCTTCATCAGGTGTTACAACCCGCATGGGGATGAAGTGCAAAGACCTGGAGGATAGTAGCTCAGAAGTGGAGGTGGAGAAAACTCAGTTTGAGGTGGAGTCTACCACTAGTGAGACTGGGAATGATGAAGAGGAGGATAGTCCTCCACCATCAGGTTCTAGAGGAAGACAACAAACAGTGGATCCTAGCTATCAGTTGGCAAGAGATAGGGAAAGGAGGGAGACTGTGGCACCGAAGAGATCTGGGTATCTTGATCTTGTTTGTTATGCTTTGTTTATGGCGAAGAGGCTCAAGACTTCGGGACCAAGGGACTTGATGAAGCAATGGGAAGCATGGAGAGTCAGAAACGGTTGAAGGCAATGAATGAAGGTGTGAATTCATTGGAGAAGAACCGGACTTGGGAACTTGTGAATCTACCGGAAAAGTCAAGGGTAGTTGGATGCAAGTGGAACTTTATGAAGACGGAAGGTATTCCGGAGTTTGAAGAACCAAGGTACAAGGAGAGACTTGTGTGTAAGGTCAATCTTGAGTTGGAGAGTGTGAATGATATTCAAAAGGCAAGTTCTAGCAAGGAGGAGATTGGTATGCTCAAGGGAAAGTTAGCTTCTGGATTTGAGATGAAGGATCTCGGCATTGTGGAAAGGACACTTGGAATGAATATTGGGAAGAATCGGAAAAGGAGGTATGGCTCTTTGAAAGGCGGTTTGAAGCATGTGAAGACAACTCAAGGTGGAGTGTCAAAGAAGGATATGATTGGTGACTTGGGGATTATGCATGGTTGTGAGAAGTTCACCGAGTATCTTCCTAGATCAAGGTTCAAGGATCAATTGGACTTGATCAATTGCGTTGAGATGTAATCCCAGTAATGGAGAGAGCAGCTAGTGGTTGATGGATAAAGTTGAGCATCACCACTGATTTGAAGTCAAGGTGGAGAATTGTGGAGTTTAGAGTGCCTTAAAATCAGTTTTGAGGATCATGGAATTGTTTGAAAGTGTTTCTTGAACACTGGGAATCGATTCCCTAGCTATGTGAATCGATTCAAGCATGTTTGAGTCTCTGTGAATCGAAGTACGCCTCTGTGAATCGCATGGGAAGCTTGCATGAATCAATTCATTTCATTAATTCGTGCAGGGGAGGCTTTTTTAACTAGGTGAATCGATTCACCTATGCCTGTGAATCGATTCACGATCGGGTTTTATAAACCCGACTTTGCGAACCAGTGCAGGAAGAGGTGCAGTCTTTCTAGGGTTGTGTGCAGCCGTTCTTGAGCGTCTTTGTGAGGTTTTAGGGGCTGGGAAACATTGTTAAACACCTTGGGGTCTTAGGAAATCATAGAGGGAGAATTGAAGGCGTTCTCTATTGTTGTTCTTGAGAGTTATTCATAGAGGAAAAGAGAGAGGGATTGGGAACTCTTGGATTTGTTCTTCTTGGACATTTGGAAGGGGTTCAAAGCAATTGTAATCTCTTGTAAAGACTCTTGGATAGTGAAACGGAGGGCTGCTCTCTCCCGCAGACGTAGGTCATCTTTTTGGGGCCTAACTGCGTAACCAAATAGCGGTGTTATTCTTCCTACTATCTACTCCTTGTTTGAGTGACTTTATTGCATTGTTTTGGTTGCTATTAAATTTAGTATTGGTTGCCTTTGATATTTGTTCAATTTATTCTTGTTAGTAACTCAACAGCACCCACGGTGGACCGAATACTGAAAGTCTCTTTGTTTGAGTCAGCACATGAGGATACGAGAGTCTGAAAAGCATGCAAGCATGGTCATTATTCTGTAAAGTCTGTCTATTCTCTTCTCTTTGCATAAATAATATTCTGAATACATCACATTTACAAGTGGAAGGGGACTGGAATATTTTATTTTATGGAAGATTCGAGCTCCGCCCAAGGTTAAAAATTATCTTTGGCGAGCTTGCAGGGAGTGTCTACCGAATCAGTCTTGCCTTCAACAGAGAGGGGGTGTCTTACCCATCTACTTGCCTACACTGCGACAACATCATGGAGAACAACTGGCACTTATTTTTGGCCTGTCCCAAGAGTATTGAGTGTTGGAGGGAAAAGGGTCTCTGGAGTGCTCTTGATCCTTTGGTGCATACCTCAAACGGGTTTACGGAGTATATTTTTCAGGTGATGAATTCCATCAACGAGGACCAACGAGCTGTCTTGGCAGTCATGCTCTGGAGCATGTGGAAAAGTAGAAATTTAAAGCTTGGGAGAAATTATACAAATGAAGTACTGCACCAGATTGTCTCTCGGGCCATGACTTGTTTGCAGGAGTGGAGAGATGCGCAGGAGGTCCAACAAATTAACCACTTGGGGACGCGACGGGGAGACCCCCCACCACGAGTTACCAGTTGGATTAAACTGGCGCAAGGAAGACTAAAATGCAATGTGAAATGCGTCTTTCAACGCTCGGAGTAACAGGGTTGGCATTGGTATGTGTATTCGAGATGACCAAGGTTGTTTCTTAGTTGCTCAAACTCCATGGTTTTCCCCTGTTTGCTCTGTGGATGAAGGGGAGGCTCTTGGGTTGTTGAGTGCAATCAAATGGGTTTGTGAACTGTAGCTACCTAATGTGGACTTCGAGCTGGACTCTAAGAGGGTAATGGATTCCTTCCATAGCTCCCAAGATGATGTCTCGAATTTTGGTGCTACTCTTTTAGAGTGTAGACATATCTTGTCTTCAAGTGTAATAAACTCACGTGTTGAGTTTACTAGGAGATAAACAAATGGGGTCGCCCATGACTTAGTAAAGGTGGCCACATTATTAGCTAGTTCCCATATATTTACTGATGTTCCAACACATGTACAAGCTGATATTATTAATAAAATGGCTTAGCCTTCTTTTTGTCAAAAAAAAAAGAGTTGTGTTGTTATTTTTCCCCTTTTGATAACATCATATAAGCATGTGTTGCATTGAAACTATTTCGGCCAACTCAATAGGTGATTCAATCCGTACTGATCTCAGGATGTGTGTGCTTAGTTCTACGGTGACAAAAATTGATTTTGAACGAATTGATTCTATAAAATTGATTTTAGTTAAAAGTGAGGTAAATGTAAATTGATTTATGTTTAGATGCACTCATGTAAAAATGAGTTGAACAATAAATTTGAGAGTAAAAATAACTTTTGGAAGCAAAAGCTTCAAATCCTAGCTTCAAGTTAGAATAAATTCTATAGACAAAATCTATTCTACTCGATAACATACAAACATGTCAAAATCAATTTTTATAACTCTAGAATCACTTTTGGCTCTCCCAAAAGTGAATCCAACCAAGCAATGAGTTGCCTAAGATGGGGAGGGGCATATATGAGATCTAACCCCTCCCTCCCTATCAGTGAAAGTTTTTTACATATGTAACTAACAAGTGAATGATAACACTAATCTCATATTTTTAATCATTAAAGGTTTAGACAAGAGGGTGAAAGTCACAAACTTTTTAGTACGAGCAATCAATTTCATAAAATTGAAGCAAAAGATAGATTCTTTATTTTGTAGTTGTTTAACATTAATTTCCTTTGACTAATGTATTATGAATCATTTGATCATTGTGAATCATCTAACTAATGTATTTCGGTCATTTAAATAATGTTCTGTGAATCATCTGATCATTAATGAAAGTCAAGTCAAATTCTTTCTATTAATCTATCTAAGTTTTACTATTTTGTATTGAAAAGCTTCTAAATTGTGTTGTCTCATCATAAGAAAGTTGCATAAATTGACGGGGAGTTTTAATGCTCTTAACTGATAAACATATTTAATCCTTTTAGACTGCATGATTATAATCTTCTCATAACACTTAGCTTATTTTCAAATATGTTTTTCATTATCTAAAAAGGAGAGATTGTAGAGGCAAAATCTTTTCCAAGTGGTTTTAATAATGACAAACATTCTTAAACAAGAATAATTTTGAGCTTATATCTTCTAATGTGTGCGCTTGAGTGTGATATATTTGAACATGTTCAAATTCACTCTAAGAAGCTAACCAAAAGAAATAGCACATGAGAAGCTTCATAGTAACTGATAAGCAACAAAATCTGTAACACAGAAACATGAGAAGACTCTTGCTAAAAGTATAACTTCAAGAGTGATGATAAAAAGAAAAAGAATGCAAGTACTCCCTACAAGTTTTACACTGTTAATCCCTCTCATGATTAAGCGATTTGGGAAGGTTCCACGACAGTCTCAACCAAAGAAGAATGCAAGACATTGCATGTGAGATCCTTAAAATCCATCTATGTGTTAATACAACCAATCTTCTCAAGATCTGAAGGTTAAGAGAAGGTTAATCAGTAGTGGGCTAAAATGGAACTACATGTACTGCAAGAAGATCCTCAGTGATCAAGACCGAGTCATACACTACAACGCTTCTCAATATTTGAGGAGGTTCCACCAGATTATGCAGAATTTACATAAACAATCCTCATAATCAAATGTCTGGGTTACATCTCATCTAAGCTTCTCAACATCTATAAAGGTTTAAAGTAAGAACCTTCTGATCATTACAAGTATTCTTGAACCCATATAGTAAACATCCTTGATAAAGTATCAAAGTTCAGAATACCAATGCAAGTGTTAGAAAGTTCAACAGAATATTCAACCGAGTTATTAAAAGGTTAAATCTTCTGAATACAAGAAGGTTCAAGCTTATTTCCCGTACAACATAAAAGTACAAAAAGTACAACTGACACCTTTGCACAAAGTGTAGAAAAGTACTCTAACATGATTGCAAAGACTATGCTAGCTTTATGAACGTGTCACGGTCTCCGATAAGCTTTCCAACGGCTAGTTTCCATTGAAAACTCTATTTCCTTGCTGAATCATGTTGCACAAACCATTAGAATGAAAATAGATCAATTTACAAGTGGCCATACTACGGAATAAACATTCACTTCAGTTATTGTGTAAATCACCTTGAAATTTTCTTAAGGAATGAGTTTTAGCTCAAATCAATTATACCCATTCACTTAGAAAGTGTTTTTATTAAGCCGAATTATCTCGAAACCAAACTTCTAAATCTGTATTTATCATCCTTTTCCAAACAAGATTGTTAAGTTAGTGTCGGTAAAGGAAAGAGCCTGCTAAGGCTTGAGAAAGACTATAAGAGTTGGAGCCTGCTAAGGCTTAGCGAAAGAATATATGGGTGAAAGCCTGCTAAGGCTTATCGAAAGAATATAGGAAACCTGAAGGAGGCTATAGAAAGAATACACATGTTGCTATTTGGTGGAAATCTCATTGTTCCTAGGGAATGAACATAGCCCATAGATGTTAGGTAAGCCAATATAAAAAAATTGTGTCAATCTCTGAACCCTTCTCTTAAATTACTATATTACATTCATATCTGTTATATTCTATCTTTTGTACATATGAAGAAGCTTCAGATTTTACTTAAAAACAAATACACCAAAAGAATATTGTTTTTTCCCCACTCAAATATTGTTTTAACAACCTTCTCCCAAATGAGAAACAAAACCATACAAGTGATATTTTCTCAAACATTCTCAAAACATTTTTCATCATTTTCAAACTCGACCCTAAAACCCAAAAAACCTGAATGATTTAGGGTTTAATTAAGATTAGATTTAACTAGGACGAAACCAAATTGACTCGAAACATAAGCTAAATAAAATTATAGGATGACTATGTATCAATATACAAAAAAAAAAGTTCAAGCAATGAGTAAATATATCATACATATTAGAATTTTTTTCCGTATAAGCTACATCCTTTCGCTCTATTATACTTTTATAATATTGTTAAGAAAATAATAATAATAATATATCAATTTACGTATAAAATATGTTTTCAAATAAATAAAAATTAAACATTAAAAATCATGCATGGGTATAGGTGGATGACCGAAAGGTTAACCCCCGTCCCTAATTTTGTATCAAATCATAAAACGAGACCCTACTTTATCCCTATTTTATTATAGAACATTGTTAAATCCAAACTAAATAGTTTGTTCGTGATTGGATCACCGAATTTGGTTGGGTCTTGCTCACCCTTAATGTCAAGGAGAGCTCGATGAACCAGAACTGATAGCTCTGAACTCTATTTCTTTGTGACATTTGGTGTTTACTTTTGGTCATGGGCCATGTCGAACGTAGACGAGTGTCTACGGTTGCCTCCAGCAACCCTTTTTCTCCAACAACACTTTATCCCCCATTCCCAAAATACCTCTACCCATTTCTCTCACCCTATCCTCACCCCTGATGACCCCCTCGTGCCACCCCCACCCTCGGTGATCCCCTCCCTCGCGCAACTCCCACCCCCGTTATGTCGTCCCCCAAAAACCCACTCACTCTTTTTTTGGCGTTTTCTTGCTCACCATAAACTTGTTTAAGGAAGCGAATTTTTTTGCCTTCTAAAAAGTTTTTTTGGAACACAAAAATTTGCTTCGTGAAACAAGATTTTGGAAAACCAAAAAACAATATGCTTTCGTTAACTTATTTCTGAAATATAAAAAAAATAGTGGGCCAAGGAGGTCGCAAGGGGTGGGGTGTCGCACGGGAGGGGTTTCGCGAGTAAGGCGCTTGGTGGGTTGCAGCTTGCACAGGGTAGGGAGAGAGAGAGAGAGAGAGAGAGAGAGAGAGAGGGAATAGGTAAGGATAGGGATATTTTTGGAAAAAATGGGAGTCGGGGGGTGCTGTTGGAGTAAAAAGGAGGTGGTGAAAGCAATCCCTTAAAGAAAAAGTAACCTATTTAATGGGTCCAAGCAGCCTTGTTTGGTTAGTGGAATTGGCATGGGCTTGATGTAATTGCATGAGGGGAATTAAATTCTACACCCCCAAATTAGCAATTGCACCCCCTTAATTTTCCTAAACCCCAAAATACCTTTCACTTAAAAATCATAAAACTTCCCCCACTTCCCCACACCCACATACCGTAAATTGCCATATTTATGGTATTTAAAAAAAAATTTGGTACCGTAAATATGTCAATTTACGGTATTGTTTTTTTCAGTTCAACATACCGTAAATTGACATATTAACGGTACTCAAAAAAATTTTGAGTACCGTAAATATGACAATTTACGGTATTTTTTTTCCAATTATCCATACCTTAAATTGCCATATTTATGGTACCCAAAATTTTTTGGTACCATATATATGTTAGTTTACGGTATTGTTCTAAAAAAATTTGAGTATCGTAAATATGATAATTTACGGTATTTTTTTTTCAATTCTCCATACTGTAAATTGCCATATTTACGGCACTAAAAAAAATTTTTAGTTACTGTAAATATGTCAATTTATGGTTTTTCTTTCAATTAAACATACCGTAAATTGACATATTTAAGGTACTCAAAAAAATTTTGAGTACCGTAAATATGACAATTTACCATATTTTTTTTCAATTCTCCATATATTTTGAGTAACGTAAATATGGCAATTTATGGTCTTTTTTTTTTCAATTAAACATACCGTAAATTGACATATTTACGGTACTCAAACAAATATGGTAACTTACGGTATGAGTTTTTTTTTCAATTCTCCATACTGTAAATTGCCATATTTACGGTACCCAAAAAAATTTTGGGCACCGTAAATATGTCAATTTAATGTATTTTGTTTTCAATTCAACATACTGTAACATATTTACGGTACTCGTAAATATGATAATTTACGGTATGTTTTTTTTTTATTTCTCCGTACTGTAAATTGAATTGTTTATGGTAAAAAAATTTGTGTTTTATTGTAAATTTGGTATTTACGGTGTTGGTTGGTTGGAAGCGTGAAAAATATGAATGGAAAGTGGGAGTAGTGGTTAATTAATTTTTTTTAGGGATATTTTAGTCAATTCACCAAAATATGGGTGTGTGGTTGCTAATTTGGGGTGTAGAATTTAATTCCCTTACCTGAACCGCCGGAATGGTGAAATCAGTTTTCCTTAGTTAGCCCAAGAAATATTGACCGACAAAGAAAATCCCAAATATTTTATTTTTGTACCAGAAAATCCCAAATATTATTCAATCCTTTAAGGAGAGAGAAAAAGGAGAACTCTCTCAGTTTCTGGAACATTCAAAGCAAAGGTATTCAATTCGGCTCCTTCCGGAGCGAGTGTGAGAACATACCAGGTTGCTACAGAACCTATCGAAGGATGTCGATTGTGCCGATCAACGAGGGTCAAGACCGTCAAGGCAACGGCTCCAACTCGACCCTATCTCCATGGGATCCAAATGCCCTATCTCTGTGGGATCCATTCATGGATTTCCACTTTCCTCTCCCTCATTCCATTTCCAATTTCTTCCCCGACTTCGGGTTCGGGTCATCCGTAAACACCCGTCTGGATTGGAGGGAGACGCCAAGTGCCCACGTGTGGAAGGTGGTGCTTCCTGGCTTCTCCAACGAAGATGTGCTGGTTGAGCTCCAGGATGAAAGAGTGCTGCAGGTGAGTGTTGAGAGCGGCAATTTCATGAGCAGGTTTAAGATCCCCGAGGATGGCAACCTACAGCAACTCAAAGCTAACATGCATAATGGGGTTCTCGTTGTCACCGTTCCCAAAATTGGGCAACCCTCTGGTGATAGGAACATCAGGGTCGTTGAAATTGAGGGCACCGACTGAATTAACAACCCAGCGAGGGAGCAACGAATGTCTAAACAAAATTATCTTCCTTGTCGTCGTCTTTACTTTTACAATATGTATGTATGCGTCTATTTCATCTTGTGGCATGTAAGTGTGTTGTTAATAGTGTGCTACCTTGCTCCAAGTTAAGTTAAATGAATGAATGCATATATTATATATCTTTATGTATGAAAATAGCTGTCGCGGCGGTTTTTAAGTTATAGTGATTGTGATGAATTAGTTTTTGTTTAATGTTATAGTGTGTGTTTGCCATTGCCGGTGACACCAGCTGTAGCAGCTGTTTATTCTCTTGTTTCATTAATGTTTGTCATTCTCCCCTGGCTGTAGGCTTTATCTGGTTTGTGATAAGAAGTATGAGTTATGTAAATGTAATACAATGCGTAGGTTTACACAGATTCCTTAATCAAGACTTGGAAGGAATTATTGTTCTAAAGTAAGGCTGAAGAGCAGAGCATTTTGTTCTAGAACAAAACACTCTTAAAAGTGATCAGTAGATATATCTACCATTGAGTTAATTTGAAGTATACTCTGATGTTCACGCGCTAAAATAATAGAGCTAGCAAACCTATGTATTTTATTCCGAGTGAATACCTAAAATGGTTCTCAACGAAAAATTCGGCATTCAATTGAGTCTCTCAAAATAATTAAGTCTTGTAATAGTCATTTACAATTAAAAATGAGGACGTGTTAGTCCCTCTTTTAACTCCATTTAGTGGCAGCCCTTAAAATGTTGATGTGTATGTTAAATGGCTTATGTGTTCGTTAGCATGTCCAATGTTTAACATAATGAATAGGTGTATTATTTTTAGACTTGAGATAATCTCTCTGCGTTCTGAAAAAAAAAAAGCCAGATTGGTCTTTTTGCATGTGAATCACTTCAAATCTCTCCTCTTTTTCCTCCATACTTTAACCTTATTGAAAGAGCTTGCGGGTGTTAATTGGGTGATAAATTCACTTTTTATTGGTATGTCAATAAACTCACATTGTCATCACATTGAAGGTCAGACTTATCAATCTTTTGAGTTCTAACAAAAAAGCACATATTTTTTATATTTTTAAGGGATTAAAGACGTATAAATTTTTTGTAGGGACTGAAATCAACATTTACTCAATTTTATAGAATCAAGAACATATTTAACTGTATTTAAAAATATATATTATATGTTAAATTGCAATTATTTAATTTGATAAAATATCAATTAGTTTTAAATTTTATAAAAAATTATAGACTTCATTTACGGATTAAGATGTTTTAATTTGATGGTTGAATACATGAAATATGAATTTACAAAGAGTTATTAAATAGAGTAAGTTATCATAGTTACTCTAATTAATAAGTTTTTTGTAGAAATTTATTTTCACCCATCCAACTTTAAATTAAAAAATTTTAGTAAAGAAATCAAGTTGAGCAAGATTTTATGTCAAAAAAAAAAAAGTTGAGCAAGATTGAGAAGACGTATTCATAAAGTAAATGGATCTCTTCCATTTCGACAAATACCCATATCCAAGTTTTATAGGTGTGATCCGCCAGATGGATGATGATTTTCCTACCCCTAAAAAGAAAGGTCATTCTCATGGCGTGGCAATAAGGTTGAATTACCATTTGGGGAGAGGTTACCGCGTTCGATCTTTCGACACGCGCCGAACAAGATTCGCTGTTGGAGAGCATATGAAATCGAAAAAAAAAAAAAGTCTTTCATTTTTGACTGATTATGAGCGAAGAGGGAACCCCAAAACCGTGGTTTCTAGCCATTTGCTCTAATCCAATTTGAGCTACGGACCCCATCCCATCTCCATTGGATTGATTTTTTGGAGTATCCTATAAGAAATTAACATTTACTATGCCATCCATTTTAGCATAAGAAGATATCAACACGCCTCTTTATCTCTATAAGAATATTGCGTTCCGAGATGTAAAGTGGGAAAGATATGATTTCATAATTGGAATTTTGAATAAGAGGAAAGTTTATCAAAACTGATGTGTGATAGATAATCTAATCCTCATCACTATCAGTGGAAACTTCCTTGGATATATTAACTACAAATTCCACCTTAACTTGATGTGACCCGCAAGGCAATTGTAGACCGTCCTTTCCACTTTTCACGCTCACATATCCTTAAATAATTTTTGCAATTAATCTCTCTTTTCTTGTGTTTAAATTTGAATAATTAAAGCAAAAAACATACGTCGATCCATAATATAACCATGAAATTAATTTTCATGATGAAACCAACTCAAACCAAAGATTTGTTTTTTATCAAAAGGCTCTTTTAATTTATTTTTTTTTGGATGTTAAATCAAAGATTCGGTGATAAGATGCTCTTTACCAACCCATTTAAGGCATCATAGGAATTAGAAAAACAATTCACGGTTTGCCTAATCTCATGCTTCAATTTTAGTGCTCTCTGCCTCATCTCCTCTCCTTCTGGATTCGCCATCACTCTTCTCACTGCCCCTTCTATCTCATCCCTTTCAATAACATTGGTCCATTCTAGACCTACCTTCCAAACATGACTCAACAACCTTGCATTCACCCTCTGATCTCCAAAATAAGGTTGGCACATAATTGGCACTCCTTCACACAAACTCTCCAATGTAGAATTCCAACCACAGTGACTCCAAAACCCTCCCACTGCTTCGTGTGCCAAAACCTCACCTTGTGGTGCCCATTTCACAACGCAACCTCTTTCTTCTACACCTACTTTCACATCTTCCGGTAATGATTCGATCCACTCCGAAACATCAGTTATGATTCTAATAACCCAAAGGAAATTTTGCTTGCTATTGGCTAAGCCCCAAGCCACTTCAGTTAGTTCCTTCTCGTCCCAGCTAGCTATGCTTCCCAAACTCACATACAGTACCGATTTTCTTGCTTTGTTGTTGAGCCAAGCTATACAGTTATGATTCTCTCGGAGAAAGCTACTACTTTTGGAACCTTCGGCAATCATGTGTAGAGGGCCTATGGGGAAGATACTGTTACTAACTTTGTATAGATTTCGGAGCTGATTTAAAGATGGCCCTTCTAGCAATTCCATGGTGTTGCAGATAACACCTAAAGAAGGTTTTATCTCAAGTGTTTTGGCCATTTGCTTTAGAAAATCATCTGGATTTGTTGAATTGAAAATTGGTAGATCTTTGAATCGCAGCAAGTCTAGTTCCGGCACCAACTCCAATGATTTAGAATCTGCCATGCAACATGTAATTAAATAATTAGTCATTCGGTTAATCAATTAAACTTGTCTTAATTTGTTGACTTCGAGGTCTATATCTAACTGATTCTCTAATACTAAACACGGTCAGTGACACAAAACAAACCTGAATTCAGGTTTTGTAAATGAGGTTATGTATTTTGTAAAAATTTATAATATTTTTTATAAAAAAATTTTAGACTATTTTCTTAACCCTACTAAAGAAATTTTTCGCATCCACGAAGAATATGAAGCATTGTTGATCAATTATAAATTGGCAAAATAGTAACGTGAAGTTATAATAGTAATACCTTGCAAGGGAAGGTAACCTTTGCTTTGTAGCTGAGCACACACATGATAAGTAAGTAAATTAGTAGCACTAGTGGTTCGGAAGACTGTGCTAGGTAGCTTTAGTTCTCTGGCCACAGAATCGGCGAAGTACATTAATCCATCATAGATGATGCAGGCAATTCTTTCATGGTTTTCATTTGCTTTCATCATGTGATGAACTAATACTTCTTTAAGTGGAGATACGCACTTGGTATTTAGAGTTGAGGTAATATCTACAAAATTCTTGGAGGAGATGCGGGTATCAGATAAACCATCGAAGAAAGGTAGAAAAGTGAAGTGAGGGTGATTAGAAGGATCAGGGGAATTGAAAAGGGTGTGTGCAACGGTGATGGAGAAGCCTTTTGAATGAAGGATGGTGGCTAGCTGAAGCATCGGTGTTATGTGGCCTTGAAATGGCGGTGGTATTAGAACTAAGCGGTGCTTTTGATTTTCCATCATTTTCTTTGTTGGTCTGGCAGAGGTTTGTGCTACACGGGTGAAAGGATCACTTGGTAGGGGCCTCCTTAAATAAATATCTTTGTTCCCTCATGCATGTATCCATCACATTGGATGGTTACAGGGAACAATTGGATAATACAATAATTTGTTTTTCTTTTCTTGCAAGAACCTAATAAAGCTTGGTTGGTCGGTTGAAATGTTTTTTTTTCTTTTTCTTTTATTGTTTTTATTAAAATAATAATCATAAAATATTATTTTATACTTAATTTATATTTTGTTTTAAAATATTAATTAAAAAATTTACTAGACCAAAAAAGCGTTGGTTAGCGGTTTTGTATTTAATAAGTATGTAGCCATTTTAACCGCTAAGTAGTCCGAAAACAAAAGGGATAAATTCAGTAGCGGTCAAGAACCACTACCAAATCTCACTTTATTTAGCGGTTTCGTGCTAAAATCGCTATGGATGTTGCCCCTAGATTAGATGTATTCATTTATAGAAATGATACTAATACTAGGTATCTTATTACCACATCACTTTCCGACATGGAACCACAACACACTGTTTTTTTCAAAAGAGCTTAATACGACAAAAGATGGCACTTTTAATATTTTTGCATTGACACAGTCGACAAAATATATATTTTTGCATTGACTTTTGGGGTGGAGTTGTACTGGTAGAGGTTACAACGAAACTGCTACCTTTTACTCCCTCCGTATTAATATATATGACCATATATATATATATATATATATTATATTTGACTAAATCACACAATTTAAGAAAAAATAATAAATAAATAAATAAAAGAGAATAATAATTTTACCAAATTAATTTTATTAACCATTAATATATTAACTATTGTTATAAATGTAAAATAGAGTAATATTTGAGCCTGATGGTACAATTGGCAGAAAACATTTAATATTACATTGAAAATAAAAAATGACATATATTTTGAGACAATTTTTTTATTTATAAATGTAACATATATATTGGGACGGTGGGAGCATTACACATCTGTCCATAAACCACCACCCCAACTTACACCCAAAACTTGAAATAGTGGTTCTTTATGTAAACGCTACTTAATATTTTTTTTAATCTTATGAACCCTTTAAATTAATTGGGTACCGATATCCATATTAAATAGTCTATTTGCATGGAAATACGAAGGATAATTTTCTCTTAATTCCTACCAACTGTCAAAGATAAATACTACTTCCTTCGGAACAAATCTTTTGGTGCTTTAGCTTTTTATTTATGTCCCAAAACTTTAGTTGTTTTAGAAATTCAATTTATTTTACATTGAAAAGTGATATATTTAATAAAGGCATTTTAGTGAAAATCTGTTATTTTTGTTTTTTTGAAAAGGCAATTTTTTTTATTGATATTAAAGATGATCAAAGGCTCAAGAAAAGCCAAGCTCATCACAAAGTTACATATGTGATACACAAGATAACCAGATACATCAGTGGAGCAAAGTCTCATGTGTTGGGAAACTACGCAAAATTTTCCCATGGTCAGATTAGTGAAAGAGCGAAAAATAAATGCGGAAACACACACACAAATTGATAACAGAGTTCGGCCAATTATGCCTACGTCTCCGGGCTGCTGCAAACCTTATATTGAAAAAGGAAATATACACTGTGTTTACAAACACTCACACTCTCTCCCAAAACCCTCAACCCAATTACACCCAAGGAAATATTTCTCTCTAAATATTCCTCACTTTTCTCTCGGTGTTCACTGCTTGAATTTTTCTCAAGGTTGGAATGAATTTTTCTTCATCCATCGGCTTCTATTTATAGATGAACCTGGCAATGTGAACAGCCCCAAAAATTGTTGCACCGTCCAAAGAAAACTTGCGTTGTTTAAATTTTTTTTTCTTCCATCAGCGCATCCTTTGCTGATGCCATAGAAAAATTGGGATGCACCATTCAGTGCAATTAATTTGGGTAGGTGGGGAGCTGATCTTTGACTAACAATCTCCCACTTGAAGACTGATTTCAATCGGTCTTCACACCTCGATCAAGCGGCTGACCTTCCCGTGCATTATTTGGCGAGCCAAGCGAAGTTGAGCACAACTTCAGTTTGTCGATAGTCACCACCTTTGTCAACATGTCTGCTGGGTTCTTACTTCCTTGAATCTTCTTCAACATTAACACCTCATCCTCAAGCAGAGATCTGATGAAGTGATAACGAAGACCAATGTGCTTTGTTCTGGAGTGAAATGCTGAATTCTTTGCTAGATGTATTGCACTCTGACTATCACTATGCAAGACACTCTTCTCTTGGATGAAACCCAACTCTGTTAACAATCCTTGAAGCCATATCAGTTCTTTGCTAGCTTCTGTTACTGCTACATACTCAGCCTCTGTAGTGGATAAAGCAACAATCTTTTGTATCCGCGACATCCAACTAACTGCTGTAGTACCGACAGTGAATATATAACCAGTGGTACTTCTTCGGTGATCGACTTCACCTCCAAAGTCTGCATCTACGTAGCCTTGTACTTGTAATTCACCTTTACCAAAGTACAAACACTTCTCTGTGGTGCCTCGTAGATACCTCAAAATTGGGATGCACCATTCGGTGCAATTAATTTGGGTAGGTGAGGAGCTGATCTTTGACTAACATCATGTACACCTAAAAATCAATCAACCATACACTGATCTAAGTCAAGCACAGAAAAAACCAGCTGATAATCATAGGCTTCCATTTTATATTAGACCAAAAGAATCTGTTAGACTTTTGAGATGCATCCTTCTCGTCCAACTTTGCTTGCTTGCTGCCATCCAGCTTTGACCCAAAGTGAATGTGCCCACTGCACATATATATCTACATATTCATTTAAGACGAGACAATAATATGAAAAGCTCAATCGTGGGCCACTTAGATATGCTACAACTCCCTGAGCATATCTGAGCTACATTTCCGCCGTGTTCCCAATTAAAGCAATGATGTGTCAACCTTTGAGCAGCAGCAAAATACAAGAACATCTAACATCTAACAAGCCCAAGATAGTCACAACAAGTCAACATTCTTAATGGTTGTTGCTATCTCCGGTGGTGGCCCTGACTATGAGCGGGATAGGCAACTACCCAGGGCCTATTTTTTAGGGTACCAATTTTTTTTTTTACTTAATAGTATATACATCAAGAGCTTATAAGAAAAGAAAAAAAATTGGAAATATGTTTTAGTTAGGATAATTTAAGTTGTTAGATATCTTGTTGAACAAAATTTAACTTTTCGTTTAAAAAAAATGAGAGGATTAATGTAGAAAACAATAAAAACTTTCTTTCTTTTGTTGAGGTGATTGCTGGATGGGATCCTGTCATACAAAAGCATTTCGATCGCATCAAGCATAATAAAATTCATTATCATTATCTTAATCATAAGATCTAAAGCGAATTGATTAATATGTTAGGTAATGAAGTTGAAAGTGCAATAATCCAAAAAATCAAAGAAGGAAAATAATTTTATGTATTTTTTATTGTACTCTTGACGTAAGTCATCAAGAACAAGTGATTCTCATGCTACGTTGTGTGGACGTTTCTATAAGTCCAATAAAAATAGAAGAGTTTTTTGTATAATTTTTGAAAGTTTATGATACAACCACTACTAGAAAATAGCTATTTAGAGACCGAAAAAAATTGGTCACAATAGAGACTGATTTAGAGACCGAATTCTTAGAATTATTGATAAAAAAAGTGTGGTCGCTAAATCGGTCGCAAAAAATATATTAGCGACTGATTTAGAGACCGATAATTAGCAACTGAAATATCGATCTCTAAATCGGATTTTTATTCGCTATAAAAAAATTTAAAAGATATTTGCCAATTTTAGCGACCGATAATTAGCGACCGAAATATCAGTGTCTAAACCGAATTTTTATTCGCTATAAAAAATTTAAAAAATATTTTTCAATAAGTAGCGACCAATTTAGAGATCGACAATGAGCGACCAAAATTTCGGTCGCTAAAAATCAGTTGCTAAATTGGTCACTAAAATAAATATTTGTACATTTATTTTGAACCATTGGATTAAGCTTCTTTGAGAAGCTTTGCACTTTATCTCCCTCTCTCGGCTAGACATGAACCCCAAATCACGCTCATTTATTTTATCTCACTGACTTTTACTCATTAGAAAGCTCTCTCCTCTCTTTCATCAAGGACCACTGACGCTCCACTTCCAGCGGCCGCTCTGCCCCCGTCCAGCCTCAGTTGGGCACGAAACCACCACCATTCTTCTCCTCTCTTCATTCTCTACAAAACCCACACTTTTGACAATTTAGTACACTCAAAAAATAGGTGACGAACCGTTTCAGCTTCTGCTTCGCACCCAACACATGGAAGACTACACCTATCTATAATTCCTTTTTTGAACAGATTGTTCTTGGCAAGATTTTGTTCTGTAAGACCCTCCAAGCGTACATCACGGCTTTTAACGGTACCAGTTTATGCCACACTTTATTTATTTCTTCCACTCGGCCTCGGTTAGCATTATTCCTAATCATCCTATACTCCGATTTAACTGAAAATTCGCCCAATGTCTCCTCTTTCCATAACCACAAATCACATCCCTCCACTTTTGATCCTAACATCTTCACCTCTCCCTAAGCCTATTCACTAATTCTTTCTCCCACTCAAATAAATTCCTCCTCCAATCACCAACTCCACTCACACCCACTCTCATTCCAATGTCTTAAGTCCGACACCAAAGTTGTCTTCACATTAGAGATACTATATACGAAAATGTTGTGGCTCAGGCAAGTGCACCTGGTCGTAACTCGTAATAAAGTGGAGTATATTTAAGAATCCAAATGTCGAACCCACAGGGAATGCGCGAGTACTAAATTAATAGAGTTCCTTTATTATTTAGACAAACAAAAGTCGTGGTTATAAGAACGATACAAAGAAACAATAATAATAATCACTACAAGAATTTTCGCAGTTACCGACGGCCATTTTTCGTCGGTAAATCGCGAAATCCGTCGGTAAATCAGGATTACTGACGGCCTAGAGGCCGTCAGCTGATGGCTCGTGGGAAATCTGTTACCGACGGCCTTTTAAAGTCGTCGATGATATCGATGGCTAAGCCATCAGAATATTATACATAGCCGTCGCAAATTTGGTGAAATTTTACTATTTTTTTAGGTGGTTACCGACGGCTAAGCCCACTGTAATATTGAAATTTTAAAAAAAAGTCGGTAATATTACCGACGGCTTAGCCGTCAGTAATTTTACCGACGGCTAAGCCCACTGTAATATTGAAATTAAAACAAAAAAAAAAGTATGACATTAAAAACAATTTTTCACTTCCAGTAAAACATTGCAACACTTTTTTACACAGATGCCACCAAATAATTTACAAATAGGTAAAACTTTTATACTATTAGTGGATCAAAATTAAACCCAATGTTAAAACTTATAAAACTAGGGCAATATTGCAAAACTTTTGGCTCCAACTATTCGATGTAGTAATATGAACCAAAATCTTAAGCAATAACTAGTATGGGTTCATGAAGAATTGCATATAATTTAACAGAATATAATAAAACAAATATTTGCATGTGTATCAGTTTGGTAATGTGTGTATCACATGATTGTGGTTGATACATAACAACAGAAAGAGAGAGAGCAATGCAGACAAAATAGATGTCTTTGTGTTTTTCAAAATGTAAATACTTGTTACTAAATCTTGTAGATAAAAAAGATCAATGTATTAACCGTGAGCAAATTTGTGGAAGCATTACAAGATTAAGAAAAACTAAAGCATGATACGTTTCATACCACAAAATTTAGAGAGAGATATTTTTGTCTACAACACAACCAAGAAGAATGTCAAAGCCCTCTAAGCCTAAGCCTGCTACAGGAATTAACAGCAGAAAGAAAGGATTATTAACATAAATAGGAACATACATCACTAACACACAGATCTTCTAAGTAGCATTTAAAATTTTGACTTCCAAAATCAAAACCAGCAAATTGAAGTTATAGATAAAACACACTTTTTTTAGCAATGAATGTAACATAATTCTCATTCAAATAAGCTCCAGTTCAGTAATGCCAACAAAGAAAAACCCCTAAAAATTCAGGAAAAAAAAATTGCTTAAATGAGCATAAATCAGCAAAACTATGTAGCAAATGGAAACCAGTTGATAAAAACCAAGAAAAATTAAAACGAAAACAAGAAATAGGTGATCTACATATAGCTTGCCAAGCTATAATGATCAAAATAAATTTCCTCCACCTACTAGACCATAGCAGGCAAAGTCACATGGCTAGCAGACTATTTGAGAAAACATAAGCAGAACTCACACATTTGGAGAGGCTATTTAATAACAACATACCAAAATGCTATAAATGCTTTGACAAAGGAAAACTTCAGTATTTAAAATAAACAGAAACAACGCTCAAAGTCTTACTCAAACATTTAAAGATAACATTAGAGGATGCAATGTAGAGGACAAAATGTTTGGTATTCCATAAATAAACTGCATGAATCATATATTGTTGAACGAAGTATCTTCCACAGTAGCACATATTATCCAGTGTCTGATCTTTTTTATTGCAGAAATACTATTTGCTGAATGCAAAAAGCCAGAGAATATATGATTGAAAGATGCCAATAAACCAAATATCAAACATTAAGTGCTAGAATATTAATGAAAGGTAGCAGAATGCGCAAACAAATCATAGTTTTTGTCAATAAGACAGTTACGTGCTTCTTTTACTGCTAAAAATTAGTTTCACAGAAGGAATGAAGGAAAAGATCAACAATGGAAAGAGAAAAGAACTGTTGGTGTACTTTGAGAAACATGAAATGAAATGAAGTCGTGATCCAAATCTAAAGTTGTACTAATATCAGGCATATAAAAAAAGGAAACAAAACAAGTAAAAGTTTATATACCTCCGTGCAAAGACAAAAATGTGCATCTAGCTCAAAGCACAAGTCATATGACACACTTACACAGTGTGCTCTCTAATCACAACCCTCCCAACAATCACACTCAACAATTAACCCTGTGTAGGATTTGATTTCTTAATTCATAATCAATTATCAAGCATACTAACACTTAGTAAGGGTGTAGAATTTTAACACAAATAAACATACACTCCAATTCCAACTCAAATACACTAATATTTAGTGTTTGTGTAGAATTTAGCTAATGGTTTCACCTAACAAAGTCAATCCACATGAACATTCAAATCAACATCCTCTCAAGCTATTCATTTGCAGAAAATTCAGCATACTTTTTAATGACACGAAGTCTTTAAAAATCACTTAAAATTAACTTAAAAGCAAGCCAAACTAGTGAAGAGTTCTTGACTAAAATTTATACTAAAAATCCATTTCTAACCATCTTCTTAATACCATTGGGGAATAATTTGCAGCTTTCAATTTCAACCACATATAGAAAAACACCCTAACTCCACATATATCGTTATTCGCAACTGTAATCAATCCATAAACACTAAAATTTGTGCATAGTCACTCTCAAGCACAACAATAACATTTAAACTCATAATCTAACAACCATTAAAGCAAGAACCTCAATTCGTTACAGGCATCATCTCAGAGATTATGGAATTTTAACAAAAACATAGAGGAATTTGTACTCATACAAAATTCAACACTTAGCATAAAAATTCAACAAAGACAAAGAATGAAATTGAACCCTAGCACACCCTAATTGGAAGGTTTTGAGAGGGGATCTATGTTACCTTAGGGCTTGATGAAATTGGAGATACAAATCCCCAATTTCTAGGGTTTCTCCACTAAGATTTCTCCTTCATTTGAAATCTGGATCCAGCTCCTCAACTACTTCTTCTTCCTTCTTCTCTGCTCGAGCTCTCTCGCTCTCTGCTCGATCTCTCTCTCGCGATCTCTCTCTCCCTCGTTCTCTCGTTTGGTTTCTGTCTCTGTTTCTCTCAGCGTTCAGCCTCGTTCTCTCTCCTTTCCATGGCGCGGTGGTGCGCTACCACCTCTGCCCTCACCGCGGCGTTCGCGGCCGCACCGGAGCTGTCACGCTCCTTCCTTCTCCTCTCCTTCCTCGCACGATTTCTCTCTTCCTTTTCTCTTTTCTTTTCTTTTTTCCTTCTTTCTCTGTTATTTCCCTTTTTCTTTCGTTGCTTCTTTCGCACGCAGTGTGTATGTGGGTGTAAATGAGAGAAAGAGAGATTGCATGATAGTCCTTGGATACCCCTCCCCTTTTTTTATTTCATCAGTTTTCTTTTTTATTTCCTTGTTGCTTGACTGTACCGACGGCTTAGCCGTCGATAAAGGAGTAAAAAAATTAAATTCTCGCTCAATATTTTTTCAGCACAGTACCGACGACTTAGTCGTCGGCAATTAAATTAGAAATGAAATAATTCTTTACCGATAGCTTCGCTCAGCCGTTGGTAAAGGAGTAAAAAAATTAAATTCCGACTCAGTATTTTTCTGGCGCACTACCGACGGTCTGGCCATCGGTAATTTTTCGTCGGTAATTTACTATTTTCTTGTAGTGAATGTAATGCAAGAATGGAATAGAGATCAGTTATGGAAAACATAGGGGAATCGAGTTCACTAATACTTACTCTCTGAATTTACTAGTTAATTACTATGAGCTATATTTCTTGTTTAAAAGCTAATCTCCCACTCTAATGCTATTAATACCTAATGATCATACAATATTTACAGTCTTCTTCCTAACTAATACCCCCAGTGATCATGCAAGATAAATAGAAGGAAGAGCATTAAGTGACTGTGGAATTGTTAATTCAATAACTGATTAGAAACAAAGCAATTATCCTTGATCCGGCATAACTAACGAGTTCAATTATTTTTAGAGTTCTGTTAACTAATCGTGGTATGCCTCCAATTAAATTAACTTATTAAAGGGTGATCAAGTCTTATAAGATTAAGCATGCTAAAAATAATACAATCAACATGATAATAAGAATGAGCATATTTGGCTAAATCAAACAATTTAAGAAAAAACAATAAATGAAAAAAAAAGAGTAATAATTTTACCAAATTAACTTTATTAACCATTGGTGTATTAACTATTGTCATAAATGCAAAATGGAATAATATTTGAGTCTGATGAGACAATTGGCAGAAAACATTTAATATTACACTGAAAATAGAAAATGACATATATTTTGAGACAATTTTTTTTGGCTTAAATATGATTTCAGTCCCTCAAAAATTCGAAAAGTTCGTTTTTTAGTCCCAAAAAAAATTGAAGGTTTTTAGTCCCCCAAATTTGAAAATATTTTTCCGTTAGT
Organism: Calophaca sinica; assembly: GCA_037113605.1. Lineage (NCBI taxonomy): Eukaryota > Viridiplantae > Streptophyta > Magnoliopsida > Fabales > Fabaceae > Calophaca > Calophaca sinica. The sequence continues at coordinate 78,050,287 of CM073734.1, forward strand.
CCTTCACTCTGGCGTCGTTATGTGGCAACATTTTTAGGGTACTAAAAACAAACTTTTAGAATTTTTGAGGGACTAAAATCATATTTAAGCACTAATGGCGTCAGAGTGAGGGACTAACGGAAAAATATTTTCAAATTTAGGGGACTAAAAACCTTCAATTTTTTTGGGGACTAAAAACAAACTTTTCGAATTTTTGAGGGACGGAAATCATATTTAAGAGACTTTTTTTTATAAATATAACATATATATTGGGACGGTGAGAGTATTACACAGGGGTAGCGTCTTTGTCCATGAACCACCACCCGAACTTACATCGAAAACTTGAAATAGTGGTTCTTTATGTAAACGCTGCTTAATATTTTTCAAATCTTATGTACCTTTTAAATTAGTTGGGTACCAATATCCATATTAAGTAGTCTATTAAAAATAGTCAATTTATTCAATTTTTTCATATAACCGTTAAGACATACATTTTTTTATTATTTTAAAAAGTAAGTAGTAAGTTTACAAATAATTATTTCGGTGCCCATAAAATATTTTACAAATTTGCTAATATGTTGTTCTTCCTATTTCCTCTTCTATGTTTAGAATGCCCATTATAATAGAAAAAGTGAAGAATCAAAGAGCAGTAAACATATACCGATGTCAGTTTGTTTTCGATATCTAAACTCCATCGAAAGAAGATGAAAAAGAAGAGAAATCAATTCTATGTCAGAAGTAGAAGAACTGTGAAGTGAGTATAAAGATGAAAAAGATATAATACAAAAAGACACAGTTGAAAAGTTTTTAAAAGGGGTGCATCTACAATTTTAGAAAATCAAATGACTAAATGACTAATTCAAGATAATTAAAGTGGATTTAATGACATGATAAATGGATATAAGTGGATGTTTTCACTGACTCACCTCACTTGCGTACTAGTTATCGGAGTCCTCATTTTTTTTTTCCTCATAGTATATAGTTTTGTGTCATTTTGCTACTTTTTAGGCATTATTTTAGGCTAAATATGACCTAGCGATATAGACTCTTAAATCAATGCTTATCATAACCACAACCAAATAATTTGATGGTTATATTAAGTTAGGAGAGAAATATTTTCCTTAGGTCATAAAGAATTACCTACATGTTTTTGTCACAAAATTTTCTTTTTCTTTTAATGGTGTATTCGCTTCGTTCCATATTTATTGATATTTTATTATTTTATTTTTTCTGGATTTTTTAGAAATTTAATGTCTAAGTAATTTTTCCCCCAACTATATCCTATACTCCTTCTATAACAAAATATAAGCAAAAAGGTATATATATTTTGACCAAATTTAGACTAAATACATATATTTTTTGTTCTTATATTTTGTTACGGAGTCGTATATAGGTGGAGAAAGAATTTGGACATGTGTAATGAATTGAGTAAAATCTATGTGTGGCTGGGAGTAGAAGGTGCTTACCATTGTGATGGAGCAAAACACTTTTTACAATGCGGTGCTATCATCAAAGGGAAAAAGACAAAAAGGATGAGATTTATCATATGGCTAGTAGTTATTTGGTCGCTTTGGATAGCTAGAAACAAAATTATCTTTGAATGGGCTGTTGCTAATTGTAATGAGGTCATTGTTAAAGTCAAGTTAGTATCTTGGGGGTGGTTCATGAGTAGGGGTGAAAGAAAATGTAATTTAAGATTTTCGGATGGGTGTTCAAGTCCAATAGTTGTTTTAACACCATATAGATGGAACTGTGATATAATGGGTTGGAGTATCCTTATACTTCCTTTAATGCATTTTTGTTTATAAAAAAAGAAGTCAGCATAAAAATGCTTGAATTCATGACCTATCAAATATATTGTCACTGAGAAACTACCACTGACATTAATGTACTTAAGCCATTTGCGTGGAAATATTGAAGGATAATTTTCTCTTAATTCCTACCGACTTTCAAAGATAAATACTACTTCTTTTTTAACAAATCTTTTGGTGTTTTAGTTTTTTATTTATATCCCAAAATTTTAGTTGTTTTGGAAATCTAAAATATAATTTAACGTTTTTTTTACACAATATTTTAGATTAATAACATATATTAATTATAGTTTAATTTTATTAGGTAATTTTAGTAAAGTGTTAATTAGTAATTGCCAATTGATTTTATATTGAAAAGTGACATAGTTAATAAAGACATTTTAGTGATCAAAAATCTGTTTTAGTTAATTATTTTTTAATTTGTGTCACAAAATAAAGGCCTATTTGATGGCCAGAATAAAAAAAATAGGATAAGATAAGTTTTCCTTTTGTGTTTTAATTTATTGTTTGATGGGTTAATATGATATGATAAGACTATGTTATCATTTTCCTTTTTCACAAATTTTATCCTAGGTAGAGGCTGGGTCAGAAAGTGATAGGATAGGATTAAAAATTCGTTTCCTCACTTACCCTCTTTCACGCGTCTCATCTCCTCACTGACCATCGTTCTCCTCACTGACCATCCCTCTTCCTCACTAACCCGTCGTTCTCCCTTCGTTCTCCTCACTGGCCCTCCCTCTTCCTCACCGCCGATCCTTGCGGCGGCGGCCCGACACCGTCTTCTGCTCCTGTCCGACGTCATAGTTTCTCCTTTCGTTCTGGGCGAACCATTTATCCTGTATTTTTTCCCGTTTCTTGTTTCAATGTTTATTTAAGCCAAGAGGACGACGGTTAATACACGTCTCAGTGGTGCTCGTATAACACTGACTTGCGTTTTTTTATTATTGTTTTCTATGTTTGCTCGTCTCAGTGTTAAACGTTGGATTTTGGTGTCGCCCGTATTTTATTGGTCTCGTACTCTCGTTCTGGTTCTTTCTCGTGAAAGGAACACTATTTTTTGTCCCAACTTGTACGGTTCAATTGTTAAAGTCAAGGATCAATCTTTTTTCATGATTTTTCCTCTGACATTGAAAGAGGTTTTTTTTTGCTAATATTGTTATAGAAGCATACTACTCTTTTTTTTTACAGCTCAATTTAATAGATGAATTCCCCATTTCTGATCCATGCTTTAATCTCCTACCAATTTTTCATGACGCCACACGGTATGGAATTCCCAATCCTATTTCTGAATCGTGCTTTAATAGCTTGATTATAATAATCCAATTTTGTGGTATTGTTTGTAATGAAGTGATAAGTACTACTAGGCAATTTGACAGAATAAAATTGTTCTGGACAGAACTCCAAATGATGACTGGAGAGAAGCGGTACGGTGGCGTCAGGTCGGATGACGACGGTGGTGGTGGTGCACGCGCAAACATTGAGCATTCTGCAAATCTTTCGAAGTCGGTATGAGTATGAGGTGAATGAAGAGGTGATAAAAATGAAGATTACCCGATCATTTGAAGTGACTCTCCTTTTATAGGAGTTGAGGGCGGTGAGGCGGTTCGAAGTGGAACCGGGAGTGCCGTCGGTCGTTCTGGGCACGTGATGGGATGGGCGGAATCTGCGAGGCCGTTGGATCGGCCCGCGTCGATATGGTCTCGAGGTAAAGCGGTGAGCAAAGCGTTGGTAATGAATTTGGATGTGACTCTTCGGATTGGGTCTCGGCCCGGTCGAAACGATTACCCCAGTCGCTAGCTTTCGAATGTCCGAGTGGTGACTTGTTTATCGAAAATCCGTTCATGTCGGCGTTCAGCGTCCTTGTCAGTAAGGAAGCTGTAGGCGTCGTCGAAGTCGTGTTTGTGCAAGGTTTTGTCCGCGAGCTCGTGCGAGGTCGATCTCTTCATCGGTGTTCTCGACGCAGAGTCGGTCTCTTCATCGGTGCTTGTGCAAGCGCCTGAGGCTTTGTCATCATGAGCTCGTGCGGTCTCGACGCAGTCGGCGGTGCTTGTGCAAGCGCGCAAGGCTTTGTCATCACGAGCTCGTGCCGCAGCGGTCTCGGCTTGCGAGCGCGGTCTCGACGCGAGTCGGTCGGGTGCTTGTGCAAGCGCGCAAGGCTTTGTCACGAGCTCGTGCCGCGATCTCGCGCAGGTCGATCTCTTCATCGGTGCTTGTGCAAGCGCCGCGAGGCTTTGTCATCGCAGGCTCGTGCCGCGGTCCGCGGCGCCAGGTCGGTCGAGTGCTTGTGCAAGCGCGCAAGGCTTTGTCACGAGCTTCGTGCAGCGGTCTCGACGAGTCGATCTCTTCATCGGTGCTTGTGCAAGCGCCGCAGGCTTCATCGCGAGCTCGTGCCGCGCGGTCTCGACGCGAGTCGTCGAGTGCTTGTGCCAAATGCACAGGCTTCATCCGAGCTCGTGCGCGGTCTCGACGCGAGTCGGTCGAGTGCTTGTGCACCAGCGCTGGAGGCTTTGTCCGCGAGCTTCGTGCGCGCGGTCGACGCAGGTCGATCTCTTCATCGGTGCTTGTGCAAGCGCGCAAGGCTTCATCACTAGCTTCGTGCCGCGGTCACCGTACGAGGTCGATCATGCTTGTGCCAAGCGCGCGAGGCTTCATCCAGGCTCGTGCGCGGTCTCGACGCGAGGTCGGTCGGGTGCTTGTGCAAGCGCGCAAGGCTTCGTCACACGAGCTCGTCGCGGTCTCGACACGAGTCGGTCAGGTGCTTGTGCAAGCGCCGCAAGGCTTTGTCCGCGAGCTCGTGCATGCGATCTCGACGCCAGTCGATCTCTTCATCGGTGCTTGTGCAAGCGCGCGAGGCTTTGTCATCACGACCTGCGTGCGGTCTCGGCGAGGTCGGTCGAGTGCTTGTGCAAGCGCGCAAGGCTTTGTCATCGCGAGCTGCGTGCACGCGGGTCTCGGCGCGAGTCGGTCGAGTGCTTGTGCAAGCGCCTGAGGCTTTGTCACCAGGCTCGTGCTTGATCTCGACGCAGTCGATCTCTTCATCGGTGCTTGTGCAAGCGCGCGAGGCTTTATCACGAGCTCGTGCCGCGCGGTCCGGCACAAGGTCGTCGAGGTGCTTGTGCCCAAGCGCTGGAGGCTTCATCCTGCGAGCTCGTGCGGCGCGGTCTCGACCTTGGTCGGTCGGGTGCTTGTCTGCAAGCGCAAGGCTTTGTCATCCGCGAGCTCGTGCGCGCGGTCGGCACAAGGTCGGTCAGGTGCTTGTGCAAGCGCCGCGAAGAAGCTTTGTCATGAGCTCGTGCCGCGCGGTCTCGGCGCGGTCGATCTCTTCATCGGGTGCTTGTGCAAGCGCCGCGAGGCTTTGTCATCACCAGGCGCTGCGTGCGCGCGGTCTCGAAAGCGCGAGTCGGTCGGTGCTTGTGCAAGCGCTGCAAGGCTTTGTCATCACCAGGCTCGTGCGCGCGGTCTACGGCCGCGAGGTCGGTCGAGTGCTTGTGCAAGCGCGCGAGGCTTTGTCATCGCGAGCTGCGTGCCGCGCGGTCTGACGCGAGTGCGATCTCTTCATCGGTGCTTGTGCAAATGCCGCGAGGCTTTATCGCGAGCTCGTGCCGCGGTGTCGGCACAAGGTGTCAGGTGCTTGTGCCAAGCGCTGAGGCTTCATCACGAGCCGTGCGCGCGGTCTCGGCGCAGTCGTCGAGTGCTTGTGCCAAGCGCGCAAGGCCGTCCGCGAGCTGCGTGTGCGGTCGACGCCAGTCGGTCGGTGCTTGTGCAAGCGCCTGAAGGCTTTATCCGCGAGCTCGTAGCGGTCACCGGCAGGCTCGACCCGCAGTGCTTGTGCCAAATGCCTGAGGCTTTACCGCGAGCTCGTGCGCGGTCGGCGCGATGCTCGACCTCGTCATCATGTGCGTACCCAAGCGCGCGAGGCTTTACCGCGAGCTCGTGCGCATCGGTCTCGGCACGTTGCTCGACCCGCAGTGCTTGTGCCAAGCGCCAAGGCTTTACCACGAGGCTCGTGCGCGGTCGACCACGATGCTCGACCTCGTCATCATGTGCTTGTGCAAGCGCCTGAGGCTTTACCGAGCTCGTGCGCGCGGTGCCGACGCGATGCTTTCGACCCGCAGTGCTTGTGCGAGCGCCTGCAAGGCTTTACCCGCAGAGCTTCGTCGCGCGGTCCGACACGATGCTTTCGACTGGCGCTTCCGATCGGAGTCATCGTGTCAGTGAAGAAGGAAAACCCGGCGAGAGAAAGATGAAATCGAAAGCGATTCCCACAGGCGGCGCCAATGTTGCAGACCGAGAACTCCAGGATATTTGGAAAGCGATGCGGTGGCCAGTCGGATGGCGGCGGTGGTGGTGGTGTACGCAAACATTCTGCAAACACTTTCCGGCCTTCGAGTCGATTATGAGTATGAGGTGAATGAAGAGGTGATAAAAATGAAGATTACCTCAATCGGTTGAAGTGACTCTCTTTTTATAGGAGTTGAGGATGGTGAGGCGGTTCGTGGAACCGAGTGCCGTCGGTCGTTCTGGAGCTTTGTGATGGGATGGGGAATCCAGAGACCGTTGGATCGACGCGTCGATATGGTCTCGAGGTAAGGCGGTGGGAACCGACGTTGGTAATGGGCTGGATGTGACTCTTCGGATTGGGCCTCGGCCCAGTCCGGAACAAAAATTAATTTGTTTGTATTAGCTAGTGTTTTCTTAAAAAAAAAAAAAAAACTCCAGTCAAGAACTTTCTTCACTTACTAATTCAAGCAAATGTTTTTATAGGAGAATTGTGATAATTCCGTATAATTCTTTCAGGGGATAATTTTGTCATTTGAGTATGATATATATCCTATCATGTGCGTATCAAACACAAATAAGTTAATATTATCTGGTGTGTTATCAGGTGCACATCAAAACAGGATATGATACGAGTTTATCAAATCCCTATCATATCCTATATAATTATCTAGTATTTTTATTCTATCTATTCTTATCGTATCTTGGCCATTAAACGGACCTAAAAAACCATAGCTTTGAGATGGAGGGAATAGTAGAAGGAAGTATTCGTCAGCCAGGCTGCCACCAACCCAACTATTTGCCATTAATATTCTTTGTCAAAAGTTACATCTGCCTACATTTGACAAAAATCATTACTCGCTTCTTTGTCTAACAGATACAAAGATAATAAATAACATATTTATACGTAATGTTCTTTTATTTCATTTTGTGATTCAAATATTAATCATTTTGTTTTTATTTTCTCTTGTTATTTCGTTTTGAAAATCGTTCTAAAAAATGCATTATAAGTTTGTGAAATTTGTTTGTCGTTGCTTCATGCATGGATCATAGTAGCTTTGAGAAAGCTAAACCGCCATGAAAAATGTTTTTTAAAGCCCAGGGAGATACGTTTTTTTATATGTAAAAATAATCAAATCTAAAACTTCAATTATAATGGTTTGGCTAAATTACAAAATTGGTCCTCTATGTTTATTTTAGGTTTCAATTTGGTCATCTATGTTTTATTTGTTTCGTTTTGGTCTCTTACGTTTTAAAAGTTACAGCAGGTTGATCCTTTCCGTCACTAAAAGCCAATTGTCTGTAGCTAAAAGCCAAATAACATTTTGGAAAATGGACTTTTAGCTACGGACAATTGACTTTTAGTGACGGAAAGGACCAAATTGAAAACTAAAATAAAACGTAAAGGACCAAAACGAAACAAATAAAATGTAGAGGACCAAATTGAAACCTAAAATAAACTTAGAGGACCAATTTTGTAATTTAGCCTAATGGTTTTTGATAATTTATTTTTGTATTATTTAGAAAATACATAATTTTATTTTTCATTCATATAACTATTGTAATTGAAGTTTACTTGCCCGCCCCAATGTAATAACTAATAACACGGTGTGACTTCACTTTAAGACGTGTGTAATAAGCTAAAATGACTATGCGGATAGAAATATGATAGTAGTTAGACAAGAAATCAAATTGGCGGATAAGGGCATAAGGCAGCCCGCATGGACACATTTCAAGGCACATTAGGGGTTCTCCAACTTAAGAAAACACTAATAAAATAAAACGAAGAAGAAAAAAAAGTCAGGTCATTGACAAATGTAACTCCTTACAACAATGGATCTATATATTAAAAGATAATGATATTGACAGTAATATCATCCTCCATCGTCCCAAGAGCACATCATAATGGTAAAATATATGTATCTGTTGTGTGTGGACATTGAGAGCGCGGGTTCAAACTCGCAACATTCTACTTCTCTTCTCCCCAATTACCATCTGCAAAGGCGGGCCTAGGACCTTGAGGCAGGGGGTGCAAAGTTTTTTAAAATTATACGTCATTATTGTTATTATTGTTAAAAAATTTCTAATAAAAAATTATTGCTAAAAAATTAAGGGACTACCGCAGTGGTAAAGAAGAGTAAAACCATAAAAACATTCGCAAACGATTAAGCTATGAAAAATTGCATTAGATTACAATTTTGTATTGCATGTCTTGAAAAACAAATTCATCATTTATATTACTTATATATCCTTATAATCATTTATATTACATATTATATAAGATTATTTAAGTCATTTTATTTTAAACGATTTAACCCCCCTCCCCTCCAAAAAACCCCAATATTGGATGAGAACAAAAATCAAGTTAGGAGAGATTTTGCTCCCTTCCCCTCTTAAAAATTAAACCAAACATAAAAAATTTAAAATAACTCATCCCCTCCCATCTTCTTCCCCTCCATTCATCTCCAATCAAACACTATCTGATTAAGAGAGTTGAGAAATGAAAGTGTATGAGGTCGGAAAGTGCAAAAATTTAAATTAATGAGTGGGGTCAAAAAAATTATATAAAGGTATAAGTGAAATTTTTAAAATTTGAGGATGTGCAAGTACACACCATCAAATATGAGTGGATCCGCCTATGACCATTACTATTAGACCAAAAAATCCTCCTTTCGTTTCGTATTAAACTTATAGGCTATAGCACTCGCATTAAGACATACTTAATTGATGTATAATTGGACTAAATTACTTTCATTTATCTTCTTACTTTTGTAATAATGATATTGATAATATTCTCCTCCCTCTGTTTTATATTAAGTTTTAATTGATGTATAATTTGGACTAAAATACTCTAATTTATTCTCTTTTGTAATGATCATCGTAATTTTCAATGCAAATATACCACTAAAAAATATAAATAATACTCCGGCCTCTAATATAAGCAGCAGAAAAAAACTCATGTTTGATGGTTTAAAATATAAGCAAATCTTAACTAATTTCACTTCATTTAATGATATTATTCCTAAAATACTCTTCAATTAATTTAGGTTATTTTCTAATAACCCTTTTATTCATATGAAACAAGTTCTCGTGAAGGGTAGTTTGGGAATTGCAATTACATTTTTTATTATAATAAGAAAATTAAAAGAGATTAACTAATTTTCATGTGTGTGAGGTAGTTTTTTTTTCTCTCTTATATTCGAGAACGGAGGTAGTAATTCACTATAACAGTGTTGAGAAAAACAAATGTAATAAATCATATTTGAGGGTAAAGTTTGAAAAAAGACTTAATTGCATCTTGAATTTCTGAAACACTTGTAGTTTTGGAATAAAAATACAAAACTAGATATGAACATAGAGAGTGTTATAATAGTTAGTTTTAAAAAAATTTGGTAGCGACTCGACAACGACAACACACCTTTCCTCATGATTGGATCTACTGCCTACCACCTGAGCTTCTCTCTATGATCTCCAAAGACTGGACAATTGCCCTCAATAACAGAAGCAGCACAAGCACTTTGGTAGATACAAGTGAGGAACTTCGGGGATCTACCATTAACCAAACGGGTGAGCCTGTTCGTGACCCTGCCTCTTCTCACCATCCTCGAACCTTAGCTGGATCTGGATCGGGAGTCCCTGCCTCCTTGTGGAACCATTGCCCAACGGGTGTTTCTGCGGTGCTGGACAAAGATCTAGGGTTACCCTCATCAGTCAACCAATGTGAGGAGAGAAGGAGTTTCGAGTATCTAGATAATCCCACTTACTTGTACTTTCTAATCCTTTTGTTCTGTGCTCCTGTGCACGTGTCATACCGGTGCCATTCTACACTTGATTTTGTATCTTTTTTAGTGGTCGCTTAATCTGTTTGGGGCTAGTCGCCCATTTTTGTTCGTTGGTTGTAGGCCTTTGGGCCAATGACTTTTCGGTTCAATGAATATTCCCATGACCCAAAAAAAAAAAGTTCCTTACAAACCATTCTTTATCAATTATAGGAGGAATTACAATAATTTTACTGTTCACTATTTTTTGTTTTCATACTTATCAAAGAAAAGACCAAATATTTGACAAACCAGTCTTATATGTATAATTTGTTACCCAGGTGGCCAGAATACTCAAGAGAGGGGGTGAATTGAGTATCAAAAATTTTCGCAAACTTTATGAAAAACTTATTTTGTGAAGGTGTTATCTATATTGGATATGAGAAACGTTCTACCCAAGAAATCAATTAACTAATATAAGATAAATTTCAATCACAAGAATTATATCTACAAGAACCCTAAAATGAAATTAAAGAGATTAAGGAGAAGAATATCAAACCAGAGGATTTTATCCTAGTTCAGTCACCAACCATTGTGACCTACATCTAGTCCCCAAGCCTCGCTCAGGATTTTCTTCCACTATCAATTCAAAGAATTACATCGTTTCTTGAATTTACAACCAGAGATACCACACTCTGAAATTTCTCACTTGAGATACCTCACTCAAGATTCACTAGGGATACCTCACCCTCACAATAGAGAAATTACAAGTAGAAAGAATTCGAAATCTAAAATAACACTCTTTGTAGTGTAGATATACAAATGAAAACCTATGAGTCTCAATGAAAATGGGGGAAGAAGAAAGCTAGAGAGAATGCTCAATTTGTGGTTCTGAAAAATGTGTAAAAGTCAGTATGAAAACCCTAAAACGAGCCTTTTATATGGTGCCCAAAACTGGTTTATAAAACTGAGAGATTATGCAGCAAAATCGTGCGTGAATCCATTCACCAAAGTGTGAATCGATTCAATTACTTATGCTGAATTTGATTCACCAGTTTTGTGAATCAATTCACCAAAGTCTGTATTCGATTCACAGAACTAACTCAAGAACTGGGAGCGTGCTGACTGAATCGATTCATCTACCATGTGAATCGATTCATGCTTTCTAAAATGCATAGAAAATATGTCTTGACCAAATGAAATGATTTAACACTTTGAAAAATAATCATTGGGTCTAAAAAATGATAAAAGAACAATTTTTTAAACATACCCAACTTGGTCAAAAACATTTTAAAACATTTTAAGCATGCTATGCATGCATGATTCAAAACAAGTAGAAATTTTTGCATTCTCTAACTTTTAACCCACTAACATATTGAGACTCTAACAATGATTCTAACTAGAGAAAGATATAAAGCTAAAGAATACTAGTAGAACCAAAGTTTTTACGAGTGTTTTGTATTTTTTTCTTTAAAAATGTTTAAGTTCAGGTCGTAGTTAATATTACTTACCTAATTTAAAGAGTTTTAATGCGAGATTTTGATCACTATTGATTCATTTAGTTTTAACAAAAGTAACGATTATGATATAGGATGTTTGACTTTAGACACTTGCCATATCTTTTTTTGGTTGATACTTGCCATATCTTGACAATACTTGTTAATGAAAATAATTTATGCAATAATACATGTGATAGAAGGATTGTCAGACCATTGCTTAGAAGTGAAAACCTTTCATTGAATGCAAATTGGAAAGTAGTTTATTAAAACAAAGTTTTCTTTGAAGTATAATTCATTGAAGTAGATTGGAGATCAACTCACTTCTATCACTGAGTTGTACTGGAGAGACAAGAAGATTGGCAGAGAGTTGTTTAGAAATGGTCTTTGAAGTTCTGCAAAGAGTATAAGAAATTAATAAGTACTACGTATATGGCAAAATGAAGAAATAAAAGGAATGTATTTTTCAAGGGTTACCTATCGTGATTTTTAAAATACTTCTTTCTAAACCATATTTACTGTAGTGTTTGAAATGTGACTGTCATTGTCACAAGTAAGTATTTTTTAGCGTCTACGAGAAGTTTACTGTGACATTGCAATGCATAACTCTATGAGAGAAAATTGATTGTGGAAAATGGACTCTAACATCTCTAAGTGATTGTCTTTGACTCTTCTTAATTATCAGTGGGGGTGTTAAAATGGGTCGAGCACGATGGGCCATTCCGGATAGCCCAATGTAAAATATAGGTTGTGCTAGCAAAGTTTGAGTTCAGATTCATTTTGGCCCAATCCAGTCCAGCTCAAAATTTTGTTAACCCGACATGCGCTGGCCAGTTTGCTGGTCTGAACAATAATTTAATTACTTATACATTTTTAATTATTAGGCAAATTTGAACATTAAAAAATGATAAAAAATTGTTACCCTACTCATTCAATATAAAACAGTATAATGTTCTATAAAATTATTGTTTTATATAAATATTATATATATGCAATTGTACCTTAATATTATATTACTCGAGTAATTAAAAGGTAATTTTTTAAAGAAAAAATATCAGCCCATGGGCCAACTTGTTTTGCTCACAACTCGTAGAAGACTGGGCTAGTATATTATTAACCTACACTAAATTTGGTCTGACCTAACCCAACCCAAAAAATTATTGACCTTCCATGGCCTGGCCCGAATGGGCTAAACTAGCCTGAATTGAAAGCACTAATCGTCCTCACAAAAGACACAGTATTAGGAAATTGTATGTATTAGAATTTAAAAAGAATGATAAGTAATGTTATAAAACTAGACCATAATGATAAGTTGAATTGAGAACCGGTCAAGTGTCTGATCCATCTAACCAAAAAAACCAGTAGATCTCATAGAACCAGTGAGAACTAGTCAAAAATCAGTCAAATTGGTAAAAAATCGGCGAAAACCATTCGAGGATCGGTGATTAAAACCAATTTAAACGAGTCGTTTTCTATTTTTCTATTTTTTGTAATTTTTTTATTTTTAAATGATCTTGGATCTTGGATTGCACAACATTTTCTTGATCTTGGGGCTGGAATGAAGGTAGTTGCAACCCTTCATGACCGAGGGTCGGCCGCGGAGGCTGGAGTGGCTCAACAAGGGTTGGTTGAACATTATTGTGAGGGGTTACAGTAAGGGACGCTTTAGCTCCGTCCCCCTGTTCCTCGATGTAAGGAGATGGTGGAGGAAGATATGCTTCTTGTTTCGCGATGGTGGTTTTTCGGGTGTTAACCATCTTGGATTTCTTGCATAGATGATCAACAAAAGAAATGTGATGTAATGAACAGTCTGGCGTCCCCACAAACCGCAGCATTGTTCAAGTATGAACTTAAGGATGATGACCTGATAAAGATATTCGAGAGGTTGATGATGATAGGTGCGTGATGAACTGGTTTCCTGGGATTGTTGGCTACAATGTTTAGCTCCTAGAGATGAGGTGATCATGGCCACCGACAAGGACTCCAACACTCAAGTTAGTGAGTGTATGATATTAATGAGTCTAAGGAATGAGAACATACCTGAATTATAAAGGAATCCAATATATATAGGACCTTACCATTAAGGTTGGAGACTATTGGCAGTTAATTCTGTTGAGATATAGTCGTTGGGCTGGTTAGAGAACCTTATCTGATCGTTATGGCAGTTAAAAATTCCTATCCGACAGTTTTGACCGTTAGTGGAAGCATATCCAACTGTGACTATTATTCGCTTCAAACAACATCGTGTGTCTGAGATTCATGCCATTTGGCCTTGCGAATGGGCTCATGGTCCACTATGCCGAATATCCTAGATATTGGTCCAAAACAATTACTAGTTTTAATAATTTTTTTAAAATTAATTTCTTAATAAGCATTTTTAAGATAGGTTAGCATTTGTCTTTAATAAATAATTTTTTGTTTATGTCTTAACCAGTTAGCAAGATTTTTTTTAATCTCAGAAAATGCTAACAAGTGCCGTTAGGGCATTGGTTAAGGTATCAAGAGAGGTAAGTTTGTATGAGAAAATGACGTACTCCCCTGCGTCCCTAAATATAAGTCTCTTTTGACTGAAACACACAAATTAAGAAAATTAGTTAACACATTTAATTTGTCTAAAATATGTATTATTTTTTCAAAACTACCCTTCAATTATTGACATATGAGAGAGAAATAGTCAATCATTTACCATTGACAATAAAACATAATGTAAATTAATTATAGGTATTCTTATAAAAATAATTAATACGACTAGTAATTTGGAAAGAAACTTATAAAAAGAGACAATTTTTTTAAGTGGGCTTATATTTAGGAACGGAGGGAGTATTCATTAAATCAAAAAATGTTGAACTTGTATTCTGAAAAGACAAATTCTTATATAGATTCAATGCCCTGACACCCGTCAGCAATATCTTTTCAATGTACTCCGTTCATTTTTACATGTCGGTTTTTTAGAGAAATTTTGTTTCTAATTACTTGTCATTCTTAAAGTTCAAGGTTGCATTAATTACTTGTTTATCAATTACTCCATCCGGTCTAAAATGTAAGCAAAAAAAATATTTCACACTTATTAAGAAAATTGGTTATTCTTATTTAATATTCTTAAAGTTATCAAAAGAATAATTCTATTTCATAAAGTATCCTTGCTTTAAAGTAAAAAGTTTTATTGGAAAGTACAATCTCAATAAATTTAAGGGTATTTTTTGGGACAACATCATTAAATAGAGTAAAAATAGTTTACAGTTGCTTATACTACCTCCGTTCCTTTTTATATGTCAGTTTTTTAGAGAAAAATTTGTTTCTAATTACTTGTCATTTTCAAAGTTTAAGGTGACATTAATTACTTGTTTATCAATTATACCCTTAACTATTTATTGCAGAGAGAGAAATATATTCTATAGAGTAGTGAATGGTCAAATGTATCACATGAAAAAAGACTAATAATTTCATCAAAAACTACAAAATTTATTGATTATCTTGATTTGTGTAAAAAAACCTTAAACGACATGTAAAAAGGACCAGAGGGAGTAATTTAGACCATGAATAGTAGATTTTTTTTTGTTTATATTTCAGACCGGAGGGGGTATACCCTTAACTATTTATTGTAGAGAGAAATATGTTCTACAGAATAATGAATCGTTAATGGTATCACATGGAAAAATACTAATAATTTCATAAAAAAACTACAAAATTTATTGATTATCTTAGTTTGTGTAAAACAACCTTAAACGACATGTAAAAAGGATCGAAGGGAGTAATTTAGACCATGAATAGTAGATTTTGTTGTTGTTTATATTTCAGACCGGAGGGAGTATAGCCTTAACTATTTATTGTAGAGAGAAATATGTTCTACAGAATAATGAATCGTTAAGGGTATCACATGGAAAAATACTAATAATTTCATAAAAAAAATAAAAATTTATTGATTATTTTGATTTGTGTAAAACAACCTTAAATGACATATAAAAAAGGAACGGAGGGAGTATTAATGAATTACTCCTTTTTCATTATATACCTTTTATTTTGTTTCCTTGAAACATTTGTCTAAAAATAATTAATGATAGTGTTGACTCTAGTTTGTTAACTTGGAAATGTCTGTTCCGTTTTTATTTGGTCAGCTAATAGAAATGGTAAAAAAAAATACAAATTGGTAACGTTAAAAGCTGCTGAAGATAATGAAAAAAAATACTACAAACAAATAATTAACTAAAAATGTAATATTTAATGATTTTAATAGTTAAAGAGTTTAAAAATGTTTCACGGTGGTGTAAATTAATTTTACACTAATGTACAATAAAAACCCACTATATTGCCCGTGGCGGAGCTAGACTTAATATTTTGAGGGGGCCAAATTGTTATGAAATATATTTATTAATATTTAACCATTGGTAAAATAACTGATGGGGCGCAGTTGTTTTCTCTGCTTGTTTTATGCACAAGCATGTGGTTCGAGTCTTATACTGGTCTTATTTTTGTGGTATTTTTTTCGCACAAATCTAAAGTAGACATGCAAAAAACTAAAAAGTATGATAATACAAGATTTGATCACAGGTTCTAACCAAGGTAATTAAAACCGGACCGGGTGTTAAACCGGAGTAGGCAAGGGTTCAAGGTTTTGGGGTCAAACCGGAACTAATAAAATATTATTTTATATATATATATATATATACACGCACAGACACACACAACATTTTAATTTATACACAAAATAACATGTAGCCTAGCGGTAAGATGACTTGTTGTAGCCTTGAGGACAGGGTTCAAGCCTTGTTGATACCAAAATCGATTTTTTTTAATAAAGGCAATTAAAAATTTTCAAAAAAAAAAAGTTTGACCTCGAACCGGCCGGTTCTGACCGGTTCCGCCGCCAGACCGACCGGTTCTCTACCAGTCGGTTATGAAGGGTCACCGGGACTGGACACAGGCCCGGTTCCCGGTACAACCGACCGATCCGGTCCTGTTTTAATAACCATGGTTCTAACACTTGTCAAAATCTATCATTAACATTGCATCAATGCTAACAATTGAAAAACATGTGACAATTTATGTGTGTGTGTATATATATATATATATATATATATATATATATATATATATATATATATATATATATATATCAACATTCAATGTATATACATACCCAGTCTTTAATTTATTTTTATTTTTGGGGTAGCCATGGCTGTGTCATTGAAACAAGAGGAGCTGCCCATGTATATTGCTATGTCAACCACATTTATAACTACTAGTACATATACCCGTGCGATGCACGGGAAAATAAGTTGTTGAACTAATATTGCATCTCGATAAAAATGCAAAGAATAATAGGAGCATGATGATTTTCAACACAACTGAAGGTAATATATATATATATATATATATATATATATATATATACATATATATATATATTAAAATTGATCCAAAATTCCATGTTAATTACAAAATACCAAAAAAAATATATGAAAAAGAGTCCCTAATAACACTTATACATCATGGAATAACACTCAACTAAAAAACATGACATCGCACATCACAAAGTCTGCCCAAATTTGTGTCAGTCATCAAGTTATATCCAATAAACACAAATTATCGAACCAATCCAATTGAGCACCTGAACATTAAAATAAGAAGCTCCGGGGAGAAGAAGATATATAAAGAATGACAGAGAGAGAGGGAATGATTACAAACTTATTTAGTTGCATATCATACTAAACTTAGGCAGAGTAGTGATTTTGCATTGAATGAGAATACTTAAAAGGGGATATTTTGATTTTGTGAGATGCATCAATTTCGCGAGATAAATTGCCTGCAAATCATGTGAGGTATTAATTATTGAAACACGGGATCTAGGTCAGCAATTTTGTGTGTAAATAATATTGATTGTTTTTTATTTGTGCCATATATAGACAATTGAATGTTACATTATTGAATGAAAATATCAAATATGATGATGAATAGCATTGAATATTTCAACAAAAAAATATTGAATATATTATTTAAATACATTTTTTATTAATAAATTTAATATGAATATATCATATTTGTTTTCTTCCAAAACACCATATATTTGTTTAGTAATAAACATTTTTAACTAAATAAATGTAAAAAAATTTATGAAATTTATATTTGAAATTAAATTTAAATTATCAATAGATATGTAAGACGATTGGTTCAAACATTTCTTTATTCTCAAACAAATATACTTGTTTAAGTTCAATAGATTTATTTCCATTGAATTAAAATTTTAACATGATATTGTCTAAAATTATTAATTCTTTAACAATTGTATATTAATAATTATAAATTTAGAATTTTTCAGTTTTAGAGTTATCATTTGAATGTAGACTAAATTGTGTAATTGATTTAGATACAATTTTTTATGAATTCGTATAAAAAAATTTGAAATTATTTTTCCATAAATGCTATTGTCATTTATTAGGTTTATATGGTCAGCTATCAATTATTAAATGAGATTGATTCAAATGCCATTTATATATGCCGTAAAAAAATGCCATTTATATAAATTCTCATCAATTGTATCAAAAATTAATTCTATATATTATGTTAAAATGATAATTGATATAAGACGAGTAGAGGGCCCTATTACCATGCATTGTGGAGTATCATTTTATTTTCACGATATGTGTCAGAATCGAATGATAAAAGGTAATATAAACTAATTTCGTTTTCAATTTGCACCAATTTTGTTTTCATTGACCCTGTGAATTTTTTTTGATTAGTTCCATTTTCATGACAATTAATAGTTAATACGAAATGAATTTTCATTGACATACCAATTAGCTAATTGCAATGCAAATAAAAGTGATTAAATGCGCATTCAATTTGAAAATTACGTTCAAAATTACTATCAACTATTTTAAATGAAACTACCAATTTAAAAAAGGATGAAATTATAAGGTCAATAACATTAATGTTGATGCCGTCAAAAAAAAGTATTGATCGATGATATTCCTGATCTTTGCCATTAAACTTGAGTGGCAGAATTTTTTTTTTCTTTTCAGAAAGTAATATATTCTATTGCATGACAATGTGTTTTGTACCAATATGAATGACAATATGACAATATTAATTTTTTTTGGAAAAAATTATGACAATATTAATTTTTTTTGGAAAAAATTAATAGTATTATCAATTATAAAAGGACTTTTATGAGTTCAATACGAATGACGATATGGTTTTGACAAAAATCACGTCACGTATTGTTTAAAAATAAAATTGTTTTTTTTTATAAAAATCAGTAATACATATTTCTCGTTATGGTTATAGAAAGAGAGAATAAGTGAGAATTAAATGAGACAGAGAAAATTAAAGAGAGGAGAGAAAGAAATTGCGGGTGATGCAAAATGACGATTCTGCCCCTATTTTACGCTGAATTTTTAGGCGTATTTTGGTTCCTTAAGATTAGCAACAACTTTAAGTTATAGAAATAGAGAATAAATGAGAATTAAATGAGGAGGAGGGATCAAGTTACTCCAAGAGTAACTTCTTAGAGTTACTCCCCATCCTCACCATTTATTTTATTTTAATCTAATGGTCACTATTGATTTATGAAAGATCTCGTGTGATTTTTTCCCCTTTCTTTCTTAGATATTCTTCCGAAAATGGCACACTCATATCCTGAAAACAGCACACCCAAAGAAAAATCAGCAGTATTAAACTTTGATCCAAAAAATCGCCATTAAATTTATGAGCGAAAAATAAAGCCCAGAAGAAAAGCCAATAGGATACTGTAGGTGATGAAAGAATAAAAAATATGTAAAAATGTCTGGAATTGAAATGGGATTAACAAACCCCATGTTTTTGGGCCATAAGATTTTTGTTTGTAGTCTTTTTGATTTAGTTCTGTACCTTGTTAATACATTTTTGAAATCTTGGTTTGAATTCACTTCCAGTTACAACTTCTTTTTTTGTTTTTGAAAAGATTTCCAGTTATAACTTCTGAGGTACACAAATTCATTCGAATGTAGAAATAATGTAGCAATATCAAAGCAAAGAATTTCCATGTTAAAGTGATAAAGAAAAGTAAAAAACTGTTGGCTCACTTGTTGGATGAGAATATTATTCATTTGGTAATGACTCATAGGCGTTGTTTCATCCGCTAAAATTTTCTTTTGGGTGTGTTCCTGTTCTTGTTTAAGGAAGATCATGCGGAAAAGAAAGATGGAAACAAAAAAGATTACTTGATATAAAAAAGGCAAAAAAAGATCACTTGAGATTGAGATTTATTTAGAAATTAATAGTGACCATTAGATTAAAATAAAATAAATGGTGAAGATAGGGAGTAACTCTAATAAGTTACTTTTGGAATAATTTGATCCCTCCTCTTAAATGAGACAAAGAAAATTAAAGAGGGGAGAAAAAGAGGCTGAATTTTTTGACGGAATTTTTGTTCTTTCATATTAACAACAATTTTTATATATAAAAATATTTTAAAATTAACTACTAAATAATAGTCTCTCATTAGAACCGACAGTAAATATCTCTATTTTTCAAAGTGTAAAGCAAGTAAAAAAAAAATGTAAACAAGCTTTACATGTACGTCCGATCATTTTTTTTTTGGGTGCAAATGTACGTCCGATCATTATTTCATCACATCTTAGATATTTGTATAGGTCATCATAATAGATATTTGTAATATTAAAATGTGACATAATGGTATAATATATAATTGGACAGTTATGTAAAGAAAATTTACCCATTTTTTAGACAATCGATATATACTTATTAAACTCTATGATTAAACATTTTCCTTGTGTTTAGATTCTCGATATAATTTAAGTCGAACCCGATAGAGTCCACGTTTGTTTTCGCTAGACGGCCGTTTGCAGTAGAAATAATGGAGTTTAAAAATTTGATGGATGTTTAGTTTATATTTTCGGTTGGCAAAATCTTGTTTGATGAAGTCAAACTCCATTTTACAGACACCAATTCTCATGTTGCTTTACCGTTTGGAACTGCCGTTTGTGTCCAATGTCTGTGTTGCCCATGTTGCCCATGTTGGGCCCACCCATATAACTTAACTTTTAAAGTAAAATATAATATTTATTAACATATGTGTATCTTTTTAGATAATTTTAACACCAAAAGTAATTCTACTTTATCAACCAAATACAAATCAATTCTTCTGAACTCACTTTTAAACTATTATTACCAAATACAAATCAATTTTTTTAAACTCAATTTTTTAAATCAATTTTTTTAAACAAAATTCTTCACAATTTAATCAACCAAAATTTAAAATAAACGGACTCAGACTTATATAAGTGACAAAACTATTCTTAACAATTTTTTTGTTGTTCATAAGACTAGAACCGAGATGTTACCTAGACACTTGAATCGATACGTGTTGTACTCCATGATTTAACGTTTATTTTATATTGTTCGTGTATAATTATTAAATTATTTTTTGTTATTTGCTTATTTAATCAATCATAAATATTATCCACGCTGCAGTTTCAAAATGAATGAATCACGCCTTGTTGTTCTGTTCTAATAACCATATGTCATATGCGTAGGCGTGGTAGGCGTATGCAAGCCATCACAGGCAATGATTCTACCCAAAAATATAATTAGAAAATTCAAATGGTAATGTTCCATTCAAAAAAAATAAAATAAAATGGTAATGTACAGAATCGAAGACTCTTTTTTTGGGTACATACAGAATGGAAGACTTCAAAACTCCTTAAATTTAAAAGGGTTTAGCTAACAAGTGCTCTAAAAACACTGGTTAAAGAATCTAAATATAAAAATTTTATATTAAAAAAACGAAAATGCTTTATATTGTGAACAGTAACTTCGCGAAACGATCTCGAAATTATATTACTCTCCATTTTGTTTTAGGGAGCAAACCATTTCCATTTTTTTTAGTTAATCCTTTTGGTACTAAAGAATCACTCTTTTTCCTATTTAATCCTTAAAATATGTAAGAATATTAAATACTCTTTTCAAAATGAATTATAAGCAAAAAATTTGTACTACTTTTAGTACAAATTTTTTGTTTATAATTCATTCCAGATGGAGTAGTCCGTTTGAATGTCATGTTGGACATTTCCTCTTTTTCACATGTAAATACGTCTTATCAGTTCTTACGACGTTTGAAGATAGAGAGACAAAATAAATACATCTATTATTAAAATCCTTAAAATAAATATTAAATAATCTCTCAAGTTTCTAAAATACATCATATCAGCCCTTACATTTCACATAAATGTATTTTAGGAACTAAAATAATATATTTTAGGGACTATTTACAATACACATAACAGAGAGAAAATGACTAACGTGACACTTAACAACATTCAAATGGCTCACACTAACATAGAGACTAACTTGAGGGATGAGAGAAATTAATGTTAAGACTATTTAATTTATTTTATATACTTTAAGGATTAAATAGGAGAGAAAGTGAAACTTGATAAAATTGAGGGTTAACTGATTTATAAAAAAAAAAGAAAAAAACTGACAAATTTGATTTTGTGTGATTCGCTGTACGTTTCCTTCGCTATGAATAGCACTACTGTTAGAAAAAAACAACTTTTCAATACAATATTTCTATATTTGATTCTTTGCCTACGTTAATATTTAACATTTGCCAATTTATAATAAGGGCACTAAATACTATATTCAGTATATTGTTCGTCATCACGCGCCAAAGTTACGCATATCATGGCAGATTTCGGACCACTGGTGCTCCACACGGCACTTATCCACACGGTCTTGTTTATTTGTGACCACCGGTTTCGCCAAATGCCGTTCAATCACCCAATAGAAGCATGATTTAATTGCACCGAGTAGTGCAGTACAATCATACGACTAGTTTCCTACTATAATGCTAGTAATATTGTACTACCACAATTCGCAATTGCGTTTGCACAATCCCAATCCCATCTAAATCCCTAGTATTTCTCAACATTCAACAGCAAGACTTGTATCTATATATATATATATAAAATCTCACTCAGATCAAGCTAAAGGGAAAAGGGAACGGACGCCGACATGGATGGCCACAACATGCACGGCATGGATGGAATGGGGATGGCACCAAAGTCATCGTCTACTAACGGCACTATGATGATGGGTCACAAGATGCACGGAATGATGCATATGACCTTCTTCTGGGGGAAGGATGCGTTGATTCTCTTCAACGATTGGCCTGCTGGTAAAACTAACATGTATGTCTTGGCATTGATCTTTGTTTTCGTGATGTCCGTTCTCATCGAGTTGCTCTCCCACACCCGGTTCACCAAACCCGGTTCGAACCCTGTTGCGGCCGGTCTGGTTCAGACCCTTTTGCATCTCCTTAGGGTTGGTCTCTCATATTTGGTCATGCTGGCACTCATGTCTTTCAATGGGGGTGTCTTCTTGGTTGCTGTGCTTGGTCATGCTCTTGGATTCTTCTTCTGTAGCAGTGCTTTCAAAAAAGAACCGCATCATGATGACCGTGGTTTTGTTCTTCCTCCGATGTCCTGTTGAGTGTTAACAATTTCCCCTTTTCTCTGTGTTAATTAATTATAATAATAATCACAAATATTATAGGGATTTGTTATTCCTGTCTTCGGTCTTTACCCTGTAGATACCAAACTGCAAACTAGATATGAAATTGAAATGGTAGTTCCTTCAGTTCAGTTTAAAATCTAGATGCATATGCAGTTTAATTTATACGAATTCATTGTGGTTAATCTATGCTGATGAATACGTTAGTTATCTCTTTATCTATTCAGTTTGTGCCAAACTCATCATGTACACACTTGTGCGAAAAATGATGATTAGATCGATATTTTTATTTGGTTCAAGCTACGTAGTTTATCGTTATTTGGTTCCAGATCGATATATACAAACTTTGCACATAAAATGTATATGATTCAATTATTAAGTACCAATTATGCATTCAACATCACAATTTATGCACCCATGAGGCATTTGACACTTCAGTAGTTCAGTTCATGGACAAGCATTTGGGACTAAGGAGGCTCTTGAGAGTGTTCATTAGTTCAATGAAATTAATTTACCCAATTTTCTATTTCCAAGGGTTATTCTCACATTTTTATTTTTATGCACACTAAAGGAATGTTTCCGTACGTACAAACATTATACCTCAAGATTTTAATGGATAGGATAAAATGAGAATGTTAACTCCGTTTGGTGACTGACAAGTGTAGTGAGGATGAAATGACCAATTGTAGGTTTCTAGTTCCGGACTTACTATGCAATTTCTATGAGATATGAACTAATATCCCTAATGTTTGGTGCGAGTGGTTAATGCACTTTATTTGATGGGATAGACTTGACTAGTACCCGGTAAAAGACCTCTAGACCAAAAAATACAAAGCGAGTGGTTAATGCACTTTATTTGATGGGATAGACTTGACTAGTACCCGGTAAAAGACCTCTAGACCAAAAAATACAAAAGCCTATAAAAAAAATTAGGGACAGAAAGGATCGTTAACTCGCTAATTCACATCCATTTTAATGATCACTATTTTTCGATGTGGGACAGAAATTATGTTAACATTGTCTCCTAACATACTCAATCCTCTAGTTGGGATGGACTAACTAGTAAGAAAAACTTGGTGCAGTCTCTATTGAAGGCACCAAACTCAAACTCGTCCTCCTAGGTGTGATAGTTTGGTCTACTACGTACCCCTCCCGTTAGAATATAAGATCATCCAGATGTTATAATTAGCAAAGTTCAAGGTGGGTCAGTAGGTCCCTATAATTTCACGTAGTTGATGCAAGAAGTGAAAGAATATTCTAATGCCAAAAAATGAGGAGCAAGAGGATACAACAGAAGAAATTATCGTAAGAGCATCCACAACACTGGTGGCTTGCTGAGTATCTATCCAACGTGGAACGAGAGTTTATTTTTTCTAGCGTTGGAGACAGTCTATGTGACAGTAAGGGAGCTCAAATTTTTTTAGCTCCGTATCTATTTCAAGCTGCCGGATCTTCTCCTTAAAATATCATTATTTCTCTCTCACAAATCGTTGATCAACATCGAAGAATGAAGGAGAATGAAGAGAGAAAAAAACTGATTTATCATTCAACAGAAAACATATTCAACAACAGAAAATCATAAATCTTGAAAACAAATACACAGATTCAACTCACAAATCTCATAAATCTTGAAGAAAAATATTTGATTCAACATAAACGTGTAAACATACACAGATTCATCTCACAATACACATATTTATTTGAGAACTTGAGGAAAAAAATGAAGCTGAGATCTTGAGCGGGAGATCTACGCATGTTGCATTGTCAAGGCAGATCTTGAGAGATAAGGCGGTCGGTGCAGGCGAAGAGCCGGGAGAAAGGAACGGCAGCGGGAGGCGGCTCAATCTCCTCAGGTTCCTCCATCTCATCCTCCTCCTCCACCTGCTATGACGCGGAGGTCTCAATACCATCATTTCCGATCCCACTCACCAGCAAAATTGAAAGGAAAAAAGAAACCTCTCAACAAGGGTGAGACGAGAGAGAGATTAGCCGCGTTCGTGAGGCATCGTGGTTGCGCCGCGTTGAGGCGACATGAGACAGAGAGGGGAACGGAGGGAGAGGCGCCGAAGGAGGTGAGGGAGAAGCAGAAAATGAGAAGCAGAACGAGAGGAACGAATGATGGTTCTGGAGATGGTGGAGTGAAATAAAATAATGAGTGTCTAAAACGAAGTAGCGTTGGAGTAAAATTTAGGGTATCTCTCCTTGAGTGTCTAAAACCAACGTGGCCAAAGAAGAGCCACTCATTTGTGCTAAGATATTTGAGAAACTCTCCCCCATTGTGGATGCTCTAAGAAAAGAAAGAAGCAGCGAGCATCACTCCCCCTTTTCCTTTATCTTTTTCTGTATAGAACTCCGATTTAGATCATGAATTTTGCACACTCTCTCCTACTTAGTCCTTAAAATATATAAAAATAAGTAGTCTTTAAAGTTTGTGAAATCTGTCCAATTAGTCTTTAAAGTTTTATAAGTAGTCTCTTACAGATATTAATGAGACAAATTTCACAAAACTTTTGAAACTACTTAAAAACTTTAGGGATGTATGAAATAGATTTTACAAACTTTAAGAACTATTTAATATTTTTGTATACTTTAAATACCAAGTAGTAGAAAGAGTGTAAGTTCGTGGACTAAATTGATAGTTTACTCTTCTATATTTCTTCTCCTCCCTCGGTAACAATTTTTTTATGCTACAAGTCCTTGGTGCGAGCACCCTATTCTATTTTGACTAATTCCTTAATTTATTTAATTGTTTTGGTATTGTATTCTTTTACAAGAAAAGGTTATGCCTCATTCTTAAATAAAAAAATAGGAAAAATTAAGCTCGCCTCACTTCATATTTGCTAAAACGACACAAACAATCTCTCTATTTTTTAAACAAATACTCAGTACCATGATTTGTTTAATCAAGTGACTTCTTCTACCCCAGAGCTAACGTCCTTGTAACAGAATGCGTTAACTTTGACTTTCTTTTATTGTCATTAGCCTCAATACCCTCCTCTGCATTTATCTCCTTCATCTTCCCAAAATAGCATGCAAATTTTGAGCTTTTGTTCAGTAACAAGGTCACTCTGATTGTAGTTTGTTACAAGCCTAAAACGCCACTTTTGGGGTGAAGTCTCTTCTGTTTTTCTTTTTAAGAGTATAACTTCATCATTCTAGTGTTAAGGTTGGATGAGAAGTACGTCCCTTGTCAAGTTTTAATTGATCTTATTTTCTTATCCCGTCAAGTAAAATATGTTCAAGTTTATTTAGTATGAGCATAAGGTGTTTGTTTATTTGTTTGAACCAGAATTCCCCTCCTTGATGTATTGTGGATACATGGGTGATATTAACCGTTGCCTATAGGTTTTGAGAAGGGTTTTTAATTGTTGTGGTGCAGAACCAGAATAGAGAATCCACTCTGTTTTGAGAGATTCTGGTCTCTAAAATATTGCTCAAAGCAACTCACTTAATTCATAAAACTTTTATAAAAACAGATTACAAGCAATCCCTATTTAAACTAGCTGTCATGGGTAATAAGGGCATTAAAATAAAAACGAAAATACATTAAAATAAAACAAGTTGACAAGTTGATTGTGCCAATAATGGTGCAAGTGGGCTGTGCCAATAATGATGCAAGTTGGGGGGGTTCACTGACCCATATCATACTCCCTAGGACTGCTACTTTCTTGGACTTTTCTTTAGTTACCGAAGGCACTGGTGGCTTTGGTATCTTTCTTTCATGGCGGTGGTCCTTGCCAAATTTTCACTGCTGCTTCCTTGGACTTTTCTTTAGTTACCGAAGGCACTAGTGGCATTGGTATATTTGTAATTTCACTGGATGGCGATGGTGCTAGTTTGATTTTTACTCCATCCTTCTCGAAGGAATAGGTGTTAGTGTAACCATCGTATATGACATGACGATCAAATTGCCAAGGCCTTCCAAAGAGAATGTGACAAGCATCCATAGGAACGACATCACATAGTACCGTACATTGGTACTTTGGACCAATTGAGAATGTCACAAGGCATCGTTTGATAACCTTCACTTCATTATCTTCATTTAGCCATTGTAATTTGTATGGGTGAGGATGATCATGTGTTGACAGGTTCAGTTTATCCACCATGTAGTTGGATACTACAACTCCTACTATCTATGATAATGTCGCAAATCTTACCAGCAATGGTGCAACGAGTGTGGAAAATAGTGTGCCTTATCCATGGTTCTTTTAGTGCTTTGTATGGAGTTTGTCTCACAATTAACAATTCACCATGATCTGGATGCACCAATTCTTCATCATACACTAGCGGGACATCCTCTTCGGTTTCTTTTTCTTCCTGATTTTCTTCATCCTTGATGGTGGTTATAGTTCTCCTAGTTGGACAGTCTGAAGATATGTGTCCAAAACCCTGACATCTGTAACACTTGACTGCTTTGGAACTGGCCTCTTTTGGGGATTTGTATGGGGGTTTATTTGAAGAGATGGGTTGCAGGGTTTTTGATGTAGTGGCTGAAAAATTATTTGTTAAAGAAGATGGTTGGTGGTGTGAAGACTTTGGGTATGAAGACTTCTGGGTGATCTGCTTCTCAACACGAATGGCTAGACGAATGACATCGGCTAAAGACCAGTATTGTTGGAGTTGTACAAGATGGGCAATGTCTGTGTATAGCCCTCCGAAGTATCGAGCTATGGTTTGTTCTTCCCTTTTTTGAACATCACATTTCATTATCAACTTCTCGAATTCTTGAGTATATTCTTCCACAGACAAGTCTTTTTGCCGAAAATTCTGCAGCTGAATAAAGTTATCTTGATAATAAAACGAGGGTAAGAACTTACGTGCTAGCTCACGACGCATTTTCTCCCAAGTCTTAATCTTGCTATTTCCTTCACATTCTCGCTTCTTTTTAAGATTCTCCCACCATATGGAGGCATGTTTCTTTAACTTGACAGCAATAATTTTTACCTTCTTCTCTTCGGATACCTCCTTGTACTCGAATACTCTCTCCACGGTTTGAAGCCAATCCACAAATTCATTTGGCTGGAGTTTTCCTTCAAAATCAGGAATTTCTACTCTGATGTCATCACTTCAAAATTGTTGCCGATGTGGACGACATCTTCTAGCTAAGGAAGAATCACTACTGCGCGTGTCATCTGCTGATCTTTGATATTCATCCAATAAGGCTTGTTGGGCATTGACAGTATCTTGTAACTGTTGAGTTTGTCTTCTTAATTCTTCCAGCTCTATTTCATGTTGAGTTTGTCGTCTTGGCTGGAGTTTTCCTTCAAAATCAGGAATTTCTACTCTGATGTCATCACTTCGAAATGGTTGCTAGAATCACTATTGTGTGTGTCATCTGCTAATCTTTGATATTCATCCAATAATGTTGGGCATTGACAGTATCCTGTAACTATTGAATTTGTCTTCTTAATTCTTCCAGCTCTATTTCATGCTGAGTTTGTCGTCTTGGAGGCATTTTGGTTCTCGGTGGAAATTTGTGAAGTACTGTGTATTGGATAAAGAGATCGTAACCTTTTAAATAGTGCACTAAGGAAGTTCCCAGGAAAGAGAGGTGGTGCTATAGCACACTTAATAACCAGGTCTTTCCTTAGCCAGATCTTTCCAATATATGCGCTTGTTACAAATCTACAATACCTTTCCCAATAACGAAATTAATTATGTTCTGATGTGGAAGATCAGATAATACTGCAACCACAGAGCATACTAGGAATTTTTCTCGTGAATTGTGTGTGGCACAAATAGAATTTTAAGCAAAGGGGGCAATTTTGTAATTTCAAAAATTTAAGGGCTAAAATGCAATTTCTAGGAGTTCAGGGGTCAAATTGTAATTTTTAGAAAGTTCAAGGGCCAACATGCAATTTTCAAAAAGTTTAGGGACCAATTTGCAATTTTTGAAAGTTTAGGGCAAAATGTAAATAAACCAAAGTAAGGGGACTTATATGTAATTTCAAAAAATTGGTTGCTGGTCTGACGTGGCATTAGAAGACACGTGACATCAACTGATTGGATGAGGTGGCACTGACTTGTAGTCAACGCTGATGAGCTCAACAACATGTGGCATGTGCTGAGTGGTTGACATGGCGTGACGTGTCTTCTACGTGGCGCTGACGTCAGCTCGTCTTCAACCTCCAGCAGGCGCGTGGGCTGCGCGTGTTAATTCCGGCAAGGTGCGTGCAGGAGCAGAAGGTGGCCGTTGGCCGCGAAACTTTGGATCCCATGGTGTTTGGACATTCCGGACGCAATGGCGGTGTCAGTTTTGGAAAATTCGGATAGGAAATGGAGGTTTCGAGGGGGGCAATTTGACTCCTCAAGAACACCAACGGAAAACTCGAATTTCCTCACTTCTCTCGCTCAGAACTCACCAAACCTGTGCTCTGATACCAAAATGGTATAGAACCAGAATAGAGAATCCACTCTGTTTTGAGAGATTCCACCCTCTAAAATATTGTTCAAAGCAACTCACTTAATTCATAAAACTTTATAAAAAACAGAGTGCAAGCAACCCCTATTTAAACTAGCTGACAGGGGTAATATAGGCATTAAAATAAAAACGAAAATACATTAAAATAAAACAAATTGACAAGTTGATTGTGCCAACAATGGTGCAAGTGGGTTGTGCCAATAATGGTGCAAGTTGGGGGGGTTCACTGACCCATATCGTGTTGCCTTTAAAAATATGAAATTTCCTTATTCATACCAACACAATCAAAAAACCGTTGTCTATTATGATATAAGACAACTGTTTTTTCGCTATCGTAAGAACAGACATTGTGGTAGATCCAAAATCTACCACTATTGATTAGCAGTTCCAATCACTTAATAGGTTGACCAAAAAAAAGGGGGACGTGTTGGATAGCGATTAAGAACCACCAAAATCTCACATTAGATAACAATTAAGCAAATATGGAAAAACCGATCATGTCACTGTTGGAGCGCTCATATTCGTTTTTTTTTGTCAAGCCGACACCGATCAGGTTACTATTGAGGACCGTGAACTTTTACTTATTAGGGGGAGTGTCAGTCGTGTTGGAGTTTCGATCAATTTTCAAGCATTGGTCCACTATAAACCATTTGTTATGTTGGATTACTCTAACCATGCCATTTATAAAAGGTAAGATTCAACTTGCCCTTTTTACCTAACAACCCTTCAATATTGTAAGTTTTTCAACTACTAAATCTAGCTCTAATAAGAGTGGATTTAATCATGATGGGCAAAAACTTCTATTTTTCCATGTTAAATGCCACCCTATCTTATTAACAAGCATTGCCTACGAAGAAAGAAACAATATATTGTATAGACACATCAGGGGTTTGACTAAATGAGCTGATCTTTTTGTTAGGCCATAATTGTTAACAGACCTTGAAAGCCAAGGAATCTAATTAACTCCTACCTGCATACCCGTATTTCAACGTCAACGGCAACTGCCCTCACTTTCCTATGTGACGAGCAAACCCACAACTACCGGACACTGGACAGGTTGTTATTCTACAGCTACAGATGCTCACTACGTCTTTACTTTTTGTTGTCTTGTGTGGAGTTAGTCAAAGAAAGAGAAACCCATAGAGAAGTTAGTAGTAATTTGTTATCTCCGGTTGACGTGTTCTTCATTTTCGAAAATTTTGGCGATGATCGCTGGTTAGGTTGTTTTGAATTTTGATGAATTCGCTGATTACCATTTCACTCATAAGAAACCAAAAGAATCGGTCCTTACTCCCTCCTTCTTTTTCTTCCAAAAAGCCAAGGGAATATACACATACGTGTCTATGTAACAACCATATAAAATAGAGTTGCGGGAGGTAAAAATAACAACAGAAATTAAAGCGAACATGCCATAATTAGAGCTGGTTCGTTACAAATGATTTTAAATGTCATCTTTAGCATGAAACCGGTTAACACCCGTCACCTAGCTAAGTAGCTAAATTGCTCAGTCATGTGAAGACATAAAGCCCACATCAACACTGCTCCCCTGTTAGAAAAGATCATTTTATTGTTCTGTAATCTGTATGATCCGTCCTCGCTCACTACGTTCCCAAAACAAATTAAGGGAGAAGCAACATACAAAATAAGATATATACGTACATATTGTTAGGTACCAGAGTATCGGAATAGTGTCACACAACTAAAATAAGAGACGAGAAAATAAGGAAATGAACACACAAAATTTACGTGGAAAACCTCAATGAATAAGGGAAACCACGGGCAAGGCACTGAATTTCACTTATGTGGGAAAAATATTACAAGAATACCTCTCTACAAAATACCTCACAAATACTCACTATCTTTCTTGTTGAGTATAAGAAATAATAAAGATGAGAAGAGAGAAGAAGATTTTTGGTTGATTAAAAATGAAGCTTTGGGCCTCCTTATATAAGCTCCAGAGAGCAAGATTAAATTGCTCCACCGATGTGGGACTTAATTCCAACAATTCTTCCACTGAAGATTTGATTAGTCAATCATATCTTCACACCACTCTTTTCTCGCCTTCCCCGTAACGCGTTTCGATAGGTAACAGGAGGATCGACACCAAATAAACTTGTCGATTGATCGAACGTCATCACATCTCAGGGATTATCTTTGGTGAATCTCATATTCACGATTCCTTTCTACCACTTCACGAACAAAGTGATCGTATCTATATGCTTTGTCTGGAATGAAAAGGTGGATTCTTGAATGCAAGAGCACTGACCGCGATACAATAATCAATCATTGCTTGTGCAGTTCCTCCATTAAACCTTTAATCCAGATAGCTTCTGCGAGCCTGGGTAGTGCCATGTACTCACCTCCTGTAGCAGAGATACAAAGCTGTGATGCAGAATTAGATAACTTGACTCAGCTCCCCTGCAATTGTGAATACATACCCGAGTAGTGGATTTCCTTTATCAAGATCACCGCAAAATCAATCAACATAACCCCGACAATGAATTTTGATCCTCAGTAACATAATGCAACATCTCGAGTTCCTTTGATGTATCTAGGATCTCTAACAGATATTCAATGCTCTACTGGATTTGCCATGGCGACAAACCGCCTCCCAGCCTTGTGCAATGTCTGGTCTGTACATATCATGGCATACATAAGGCTTCCCACCATGCATACCAGTGCTCGAGACATTTCCATCCTCTCGCTTCATTGCTAGGACTCATACCGAGGATAATTTAAAATTGACAGAAGCGGGGTATAAATTGGCTTCTGATCTTTATGTTGAAGCCTGCAAGACCTTCCTTAGATAATTCTTTTGAGAAAGCCAAATCTTTCCTATCATTTCTGTCCTTGAATTTGCATCCCTAAAATCTTGTTTGGGTCCCAAAGTCCTTCATATCAAACTCCCTAGCCAAGCGTACCTTCAATTCCTGGATTCGATCTTTGTTGGGGCCTACCACCAACATGTCATCCACATACAACAAAGAAAATGATGAAATCATTATCATCAAACCTCTTGTAAAGTCTGACAATTACGGTCTCGATCTGTTGTATAATTCAAGGCTAATTATGAAGGAATCAAATCTCTTGTACCAACATCTGGGCACTCGCTAGACCGTCTGGGAGATTTGGTCAACCTACAAACCAAGTTTTCTTTCCTTGTTCTTAAAGCCTTGGTCTATATAAATTTCTTCTTAAGCTCTCCATGAAGAAAAATCGATCTTTACATCCAACTGCTCAAGATGTAAATCAAATCGACAAGACATGCCAACACTACCACGATAGTAGTAAGTCCGACCGGAGAAATATCTCACAAAGTCTATCCTTCTTTCGAGCATAACCTTTGACTACACCGCACGATACCGGTTCCATGATTTGCCGTCCTGTTTAATTTTGAACACCCATTTGTTCCTCGATGGCTTTCCGACCTTTGGAAGTTCAACAAGTTCCTAAGTCTTATTTCTATGTAGGGCTTCCATTTCTTCTTGCCGTTATCCATTGAGAAGCATCTGAGCCATTCAATGCTTCTTGAAGAGGCCGATGGTTCACCTTCACAAAAGACAGATATGCATCGGCAGCCATAACATATGCTGAGTGCCATGATGGTGCCGTTATCCGACGTGTTGACGTCGAACTCCTTCATCATTGACCTCCGGTTCTTTGTTCTATGTGTTCGGTTCGCCCGGAAGAATCATCTTCGAGTCTTTCTCTTCCACCGCAAAGATAGCGCTCTTTAGAAATCTTTGTCATTTTTCGCTCACTTTGTAATTCATTTTGCCAAAGACTACATCTCTCGCTAACAATAAGCTTATGACAGTGAGTCCACAGCGATACCCCTCGACATTATCGATGCTTAAGAATATACATTTTCCGGATTTTGGATCGATTTTGTTCTTTCTTGGAGTTGTACATTACGTCTGACGAGGACATCCAAACACATGTAAAGAAGAATAATCTCTGGCTTTCCTTTCCACATCTCCATTGGTGACTTCCAAACCAATCGTTGATGGCGATCGATTTATCCGCAGTAACGCGCTTTGATCGCTATACGCCAGTGGCGATCCGATGTTCTCGGCGATAGCTCTTGTTCTCTAGGAGAGTCCTCGCTCATCCGCTACACCATTATTTGAGGTGTATATTACCTTGAATGGTGTCGTAATACCTCTTGCTTGCGGAATGATGAAAGTTACCATCTACATATTCTCCTCCATTATGCGTCTCTCGAAGCACTTGATTTTCTTCCCGCCAAGCTCTACTTGTGCTTTGAACTCTTGAATCACCGGAAACACATCTCGACTTCTTCTTGATTGGGTACACCCATGATCTCCTCGGAGTAGTCATCAATGAATGATACAAAATACTTTGCTCCCCATGGATGTTTCGACTCCCACACATCGGAATGTATCGAGTCTAGTATGCGTTTGCTTACAGTAGCTACTTTTGCAAATTTCATTCTATCGCTTACTTGTCACTTTGGTGCTCCACGAAGGGTAAAGTTACCAGTCTTGAGCGGGTAAGAGGCTGCGTTAAGGACTTTTAAGCCACGCTCGACATATGGCCACTGCGATGCCACATCATCGCTGATTCTTCATGGCTCGCCGATGCAACCGATGCATCCGCCTCTTGTGATTATCTCCAAAAGCATGTATAGATTGCTTGTGCTCTTTTACCTTTCATCACCACAAGATTGCCCTCTTCACTACTTTCAAGATTCCACCTTCAATATGGATCTTGCACGAGGTCATCCAATTGCCCGATGGACAATAGATTCCTTTCAAGCCCTTCACATCGTCGCACTTGTATCTTGCGAACAATACCATCTTTGCATCTTTATTACGACAAAGACCGATTCCAACGATTTCTAGGCGTGATCATTTCCCATAAACACGGATCACCGAGACCAGGCTCATAAGTACAAACCAATCTCGGTGTGAAGTCATGTGCCATGTCGACTTTGAATCCACTATCCGGACATCATCGAGCCTTCCACCTTTAGAACTTGTTGCTCGCTTATCGTGATTTCTCCATCATCCGAGGTACTTGCAACACAACCTTGCGAGGTTGATGCTTACAGGTCCTCTCTCCATTCTTCTTATTCCAACACTCCTTCTTCAAGTGCCTCTCATGCCACGGGTTGTAGCATTTGAGATTCTTTCTTCTTCGAGATTTTGATCTATCACGATCTTGGCTCCTTTGGGGCCACATTCGTTGATCCGCCGCATCATCGTTAAAGCTTCGCTTGCCCGAACTTTCCGACCTTTCCTCCTTATTCTTGCGCTGGATTCTTAAGGATTATGCAAGCAACATCATCAAAGTGAAGAGTGTCAGGCAACATTGTTGTTTGTAATGTTGATGATGAGTTGATCATATGAATCACGGTAAACTCAAGTAAAAGTTCTCGCACGCTTCATTTTCTCGCTATTTTGAAATCGATCTTTGTGAGTGAGCCAATAGCGTATTCAAGGTGTTAATGTGATCCGTCACCAATGTGGATTCACTCATTCAAGAGTGTAGAGTTTCCTCTTCAAGAATATTCTTGTGTGAAGTGACTTAACCTCGTACAATTTGGTTAAGTACATCCCAAATCTCCTTTGCTGCAGTCTTAACTTTTCGCAACACTTGACCGCTGAATCCGCCATTGCTAGGTGCAAATTGGCAACAAAGATTGCCATCCTTCTCTTTCCACTTTTCATCGCCATATCCTTGAGTGCGCCTTCAATTGCTTCCAAGCAATTATCCTTCCCCTCAAACCGCCACCTTCAATTTCCACAGGGAGAAGTTACTCGTTGAACTTCTCTATCTCAAATTTTGCTGCCATGGTTGTACACTAACCAAAGCGGATTACACTATTTCACCGTGAATAAGATAAAGATATCGTGAAACAGATTGCATCGTATCCGTACACGGAAAACAAATCTAGTATACGCTAACAATTCCGTAAAAGTATACAACCACACGTATGAATAGTAACCGTATATGGGAATAGTATCAAAGTATCTTTGGAATAGTATTGTAGGCGTAAATAGTACACCAGGTAAGTTCCCAGAAAGAGGTGGGTCACCAGGACACGCTTAAATACCAAGTCTTTCCTTAGCCGTAACTTTTCCTAGACATGCACTTCTACACTCTGGCACTATTTCCAAAGACAATTCTTTTACGATGTGGAAGATCGCATAATGCCGCACTGTCACAGAGCATACTAAGAACCGAGCACCTTCCTAGAGTTGACGGAATAGTATCACCACCTGAGCTCGATACCACCGTTAGGTACGAGTATCGGAATAAGTAATGACTAAAATAAGACGAGAAAATAAGGAAATGAACACACAAAATTTACGTGGAAAACCTCAACAAATAAGGGAAAACCACTGAGGACAAGACAGAAGAATTTCACTTTATGTGAGAAAATATTACAAGAATACCTCTCACAAAATACACTCACAAATACTCTCACTATACTCTTGTTGAGTGAAAATAAATAAAAAGATTTGTACAGAAGATTTGGGTTGATTAAAAATGAAGCTTTGGGCCTCCTTATATAAGCTCCAAGGGAGCACCCAAATTAAGTTCCCACCGATGTGGGACTTAATTCCAACACATATATACTTAATCCAGAGTTTTGCATGTTTTCTACTCATGATACAGTACATCCAAAACAACTCCCTATATTTTAATCCAATCTGAAGAAGGAACTAGGGATTTTCTTTTGGGACAAAACTTAGATATAGTTCCTTATATAATTGGTGAACAACACAAACAACACCAATTGAACGATTAACATCTCGGCTTTTCCTTTTGGATCTATTGAATAAACACCACAAACAGCATCTGATGAACAATACCTAAGTTTTTTATTCCTCTTCAACCTTTTGTTTATTTCTTTATTTATCCTGCTTTGGCAGAAACTAGCAAAAGGGCATTAATAACATGAATGTGTTAAAACCAAAGGAAAAGTAGCTGAAAATGCCTCTCAAGTCTTCAATAGGTCCACTCTCGAGGCAGAATCATCTCATTCTGAGTACGTGTCGGTTTTTTCTGTGATTGGCGCTTCTGTAGTGAATACATGCCATCCCTGTTACTTACTAAAACATCTGCAAACCGTAACAATAACGTAGAAACTCAATTAGATCATTAGATGGATATTCCAATTTTCTAGTCAATAACTATGACATCTCGCCTAGTTGCTACCACTCAGTACTTTTAAAATTTAAAACGGTAACTGCACCAATTTTTTAAAGCAAAAAACAGACAACCTAATTTCTTTCCCTTTTCTCGAAAGACTTGCAGTCAAAGTAAACTTGAATAATAATACTAGTAGTACTAGTTAGTAATTATAAATATTAATAAAGGGTGACTGGTATTATAATAACTATAATAATCGCACAGAGATAAAACAATAGT
The DNA here is from genome assembly GCA_037113605.1 of Calophaca sinica. Lineage (NCBI taxonomy): Eukaryota > Viridiplantae > Streptophyta > Magnoliopsida > Fabales > Fabaceae > Calophaca > Calophaca sinica. The sequence continues at coordinate 78,086,942 of CM073734.1, forward strand.
TTAAATACCACTTAAGTATATTAACTGACTGACTGAGAAAAGTCATATTAAGATAAGCACTTTTCTTAAATAAGATAAAATCACGTTGTTTAAATTAAAGCCAAATCTATCTTTTTTGGAAGAATGTCAATAAGTAGGTACCATGTAGGGGAGGGAAGCCAGCAGGTTTGGGTCCAGACGTGGCAGCTATTTGGTCAAAGTGGAGTTGCAAAGCCTGTACTACTCTAGCGGGTATAAGAACTGTGGAGCAACCTTTACCTGACCATATCACATGGAAACATTAATTTTGATGAATTATGTACAATACAACAAACAGATAAATTGTTACTATTTGGGCCATTGGGGATTTGCCGACCATGGGAGAATCCGCAAAATTGGTCACAACTCAACTGTTTATTTTTCTGTTCCAATAAATAAATATCTTTCTATAATTGATGTTCCACTTAAGCAAAAAGAAACAAACAAGAGTATCAAACGTGTGCACCACACCGAAGATGGATTAGAGAAGACTGGTTCAAACTTGGAAGAATATTCCATTAAAAGAAATACCTTAAATAGTAAAGTCTCATTTTAGTCCCTGACAATTTTTGCGCGTCTCATTTTGGTCCCTGACAAAAATTAAGTCCAAAAATAGTCCCTGACATTTTCAAAACAGGGCCACGTTAGTCCTTCTGTCCATCTCCTTCCAAATCCGTCAGTTAACGCGCTGACGTGTCACGTTAAATGCTGACGTGTCAACATTAACCCTGCCAAATCATCACCAGCTGGCCTTTTTTTTGTCCAAACCCGAATTGTGACGTTTTAGTCCCTGACAAAAATGGGAATGAGACATATTAGTCCCTGTCACGTTAACTCTTCTTCTTCTTCTTCTTCTTCTTCCTCCTCCTCCTCCTCCTTGAACCCTAATCTCAATTGTTTCATGTGCCATCTCTTGAGGTTCGGCATACAAAATATGAACGACGCAGAGAAGCCTATTATCGCGAATTACTTATTCACGAAATAAAAGACCAATTATTTAAAACTTAACATAACCAACCATCAAAGGCAGCACAAGAGGATGTTATGGTTAGTTTCAAACCAAGGTGGGAGAGCAAAAAAGGGGGAAAAAGAAAGGAAAATGTTGCATGGAGGATAAAAAGATATATCTTGGATATTCATAAGATTTCCCTTTGTTTTAAACTGCTGTCTATTTGGATTGAATTGATGTTGTATCAATTTGGCTATGGAGATAGATTTGCATTAATCCAATAAATTCTCGGTGGCTCATCATGTGGCCTTCATTCAGAGATATAAAAATAAAATCCACGCTGATGTTTGACCATGACTTTACGATTAACCATGGGTCTGCAATTGTACAGGGGAAAAATTGATATTAGGGTTCAGGGAGGAGGAGGAGGAGGAAGAAGAAGAAGAGTTAACGTGATGGAGACTAATATGTCCGATTCCATTTCTGTCTGGGACTAAAACGTCCCAATCCGAGTTTGGACAAAAAAGGGCCAGCTAGTGGTGATTTGGCAGGGTTAACGTTGACACGTCATTATTTAACGTGACACATCAGTGCGTTAACTGACGGATTTGGAAGGAGATGAACGGAGGGACTAACGTGACCCTGTTTTGAAAATGTCAAGGACTATTTTTGGACTTAATTTTTATCAGGGCCCAAAATGGGTCACGTAAAAATTGTAAGGGACTAAAATAGGACTTTACTCCATCTCAAATGAATGAAGAATAATACAGCCACATGTAAATCAAAACAGAGTTGAAATGAAAACTAATCCCTGTATACAAATGGATCTAATCATGTGTTGTCGCTAAGTTACGTGTTCTTAAGCTCATTATTAAATAAGATGACAATATATTATTAAATGATCTCACAATGTATTATATGGTTGACATTCCATATCAGGAACCAACCACTTCAACCACCAGCTAACAAACAACGACACTAAACGAAAATAAAAAATGCTGAAGTTTACATTACCTGGTCTCCTACTTGACTCCAAAGGGGCACTAGTTCCGCCACGTGGCAAGAAAACGCCAGTACCGTTAGATGTGCCACAAAAAGTGCCTCTTGAACAGGAACGGCCCGGAGAAAGCGGCTGTGTTTCCAAACGGGCCCGCTGGTGCGGAGGACCTGGCCGCTGTAGACGAGCTCTCCTTCCATTGTCAAACCCAACATAAGCCTCTTTATCTTTCTTCTCAGATTGCTGGGATATGTGGTGGCCATGATATTCTCCATACGCGGCGAGTTTTTGCTTTAGAGACAGAATCTGCTCTTGCCTGAGCCTAGACAACTATAACAAGGGAAAAAAAACGATGCTTAATTGAAATATTGGATGAAACAAAAATAACAGCAATGGGAGAGGGGTGGTGTTTTTTTTTTTGTTGTTGTCTTACTTGATTAGCTCGAATTTGTTCGTGAAGGAGAGATTGGTATGAGCTGCCACTGTCGTCAAGTTTCATCTTCTCAAGCTTCCCTACCACGTCGTAGGAACTTTCCCAATCAGAATCATGGCTGTTAGCAAAAGCAGATGGTTCGTTAGGGGAGGACGACCCTTCAGGGCTCCCCTGATTTGAGCACAAAGGTGACCACAGAGTTGATTGGGGCCAATTAATTGAGTCCCATGGCTTAAGATAAAGAAACAAGTGAGAGTCAAAGCTTAGGATGCAGAAAAACTGGAGCAGTACACTAAAGAAAGTAATAGAAAAGAAGAAAAACGAAGGTTTAAATTGGAGCAGTATACTAAAGAAAGTAATAGAAAAGAAGAAAAAGAGTAAAAGACTAAAATGGATTTTTGTTTTGACACGCTCGCATAGTGGAAGAATAAACAAACTAGTACCGATTCCAAATTCTGAGAACCAATGCCTGATGATAAATCGAATTTGTGGTCGTCTTGAAGCATGAGGTGAGCCCTCTGCATCTGGCGGTTCAAAGCCGGTTGATGTTGTTGGAGGGAGTGAGCTCCTATGATGAGTGGAGGAACGGATCGTTAGGAAGCCTAAGAAGAATGATGATCAGATAGGTTAGGCTGTGATGAATTCCAATTATGCTGGTTCCTGGAGGGAGAAGGTTTAGTGATTACTTCGACTTTGATTAGGGAAACAGTGTGTGTGTGTCCCCTCAAATAGCACTATGTTGCTACGTTAAGGGATTATTAGAGAAGCGAGTGCTTTAAGGAAGCAAGCAAGAGACCACTAATTTTTTTGGTGACTTGTTATAAGAAAACATGGGAAGGGCATATATGAAGAAAAATGCACAAACAAATCAAAAGGGCCTTGGCCCCTTGGGTTTAAGCCCAATAAGTTTTCTTCCAGGAGGGAAGAGAGAAATGAGGCAAGATTTGCACTGTTATGCCAAGAAGTATTACAATTTTCACGAGGAGAATTTTCTTATATTTTTTTTTAAATTTTATTACAATTTTCACGAGGAGATTTTTCTTATATTTTTTTTAAAATTTTGTGCCAATATCGAATTTTTTTAAAATTAGTGTATCTTGAGATGCTATTCTAATGGTCATATATGTATACTATATTTTAGATAAATTAAATATTCATAAACATATAATTTTATAGTTAGTTCCATGTATTTTAAAAAAATATTTTACATTAAATTAAAGTTATTTATTAAACTATCAAATATATAGACTCAATCAATTTAAGAAGAACTTACAATCTCATAGTTGGATTTATGAAATTTGATGTTTATAAAAAGTATTTTAAAACATAGGTATATACTTATGTGTGAATTCTCACATATTATACAATTATATTTACGGAATTGGATCCTCAACAGCACACTTGTCTACCGCACTGCCTGCCACGCTAATTTCAATAGTTGAATTAATCCAACGGCCAATAGACAAAAAATAAAATTAAAAGAAAAACGTAAAAACGCTCAGTCCCATATTTTTCGCGCACATCATCTTCAACAGGTAACTCAACGATTAATTCATACGAACAAGCATCTCAACTATTAAACTCAAAAGCAATCAAACACGTGATATTTGAGAAGTAATCCTACTCATAGATAAACAAAAGGCAAAGAAAGAATACAAAACTCAAAATCCAAACTTGATATCGAAAAATTGGGAGCATCGGTGGTGAGTCACCCTTGTTCTCGCCGCTGCAACAAAGTTGCGGTCTCATCTCGCCGTTGTAAAGTGAGTCACTGAAGCATTGTGACTTCTCCGCCGCTGCCGAAAAGCAGATTCTTTGATGTGAGTTGCGGCTTGGTAGCGCCTTCCAGCCTGTTGCCACCATTCTGTGACCATGTCGCCGCCGTGGAGTGGCCATCGGTGACTACCTTCGTACCTCTTCCTCCCTTTCTCTCAGGCGCCTCAACTGTCTCTATCACAGGACTGTGCGCAAAAGAGAAAGAGCTGAACGTTTTTTCATTTTTTTATTAATTTTGTTTTTCGTCTAATATATCAGTCGTTGGATTAATGTAACGGTTGAGATTGCTGCAGTCGGGAGTGCTGTAGGCAAATGTGTTGTCGAGGATCCGATTCCTTATATTTACGTTTAACAACTTTTAGATTATTCTCCATCATATCAACCTTGTTTGACGGTGTTTCTGAGTTTTTTTTTCCACACATGTAAAATACCTAAAGCAAGATTCTACTATTGTTTTTACAATAGGAGTTATCCCAATTTTCTTATAATTCCTTTTTTTTTACTCATTATAATTCTATTCCTAATCTCACTACACCGAATTTTAATCCTGATAGTGTTTAAATTTGATTCTAATAATAATGCTTAAAAGCATTATGTGTAAAAACTTTATCTGGTGAGCGCATATCATCAGATAACGCTTTGCAAGCGTTATAAGAGACAAATCAAAAACCCGCGCGAGTTCCCTAATTGGCATTTTTTATAACACTTGTCTAAGCTTAGGCAAGTGTTATCGCAATACATCAATCAGATGACATTTGCTAAACAAAATGTCATCTGAAAGTGTCTCAGATAACGATTCCTTAAGCAAATGTCATCTTAATGTGACCCTGAGATAACCCTTCCTTTAAGAAGTGTTATCATAGATTTTTTTGTTGTTGCTGTTTTATGCATTTTCTCATTGCAATTATCAGTTTAACTTATCTAATAATTTAGTTTAACTTATCTAATAATTTACTATTTCATATTTTCGCATTGAGGCAATAATGATGATGAACAAAATTTCAAGTTCATTAACGCATGGAGGCAATAACTTACCTAAAAATTTTAACACTAATAATATTAATGATGAACAAAATTTCATGTTCATTACAAAACACTAAAAAATTCAACTTCTACAAAATTTCAACACTAAAAATTACAAAACACTAATTCTCTATGCATTAAAAGCAACATCAAAGGCTTTAGGTAGTCTAACTCTCATCTGCCAAGTCCATCAACCTTCCATATTCGCATTATAAGCCGGTTAGACCCCACGTAATAAAATATTACGTTGTGCAAAATCCCCAATCATGAAACCTCTCCATCCATCGCATACCCTTGAAATAGGTTTTATCACCCGATTCTATTAATTCAAGTGTGAAAATATTCCCTCTTGGATCTTCCGCAAAGCATTTACCAACACTCATCCTATCTTTGCAACTTTGATAAAATTTATCGTAAAGTTCCACATGATCCTACTAAAGGAGAAAATTTAAAAATAATTAATCACCAGAATATATATTCACAAATGATCTAAAAATATTCATAAAACAAAATATTTACTCGCCCTTTTAGGGTTGAGCTCTAAATTGACATAAGACATGAACTAATTTTGGAACAACCAGAGGTTCCATCCAATAGAGATCAAAATCCAATAAAAATAATGAATATTACTAACTAAAACAAAATAATAAACACAATTGTGGTTCTAAACCCATGCTTCGCAATTGTGCTATTTCAGTAAGTCTTATATGTACACAAGTTAAGGGTCGTATTTTGCAAGCATGAAATAAGCAAGTTAGCCACTCATTTTGCAAGTTTGAAAGAAGTCAATTAGCCACCCGATTTGGTTATAAGACAATGCTAGTGAATAATTTTCTTCTTGCGAGCCTAAAATACACAACTCTCAACTTGAGCAAAGGTAAAACTTACAGAAATACCACAACCACAAAGTCACGGGTTTAGAACCACACTTGTCAATAAAAAAATATGTATCTTATCAAAATGAAAAAATGGAAACATAATAATATTAATTTTCTTAAAATATTAACCAATCATTTTTATAAGCATTAACCAATTGTTTACCTTAAAAAACAATATTTCCGATTGTTTTAGGAAATAAGAGTGTATCTTATTGTTACAAAAAAAAGTGTATCTTATTTAAAAATAAAAAAAGGAAATAAGAGTGTATATTAAATATTTTCTTACAAAAATTAAATTTCCAATTTAAAATTATCAAATTATAAAATTTTGTATTTTAAAAAGTAAAATTATTCTTCTTAATTTTAAATGAAAAAGATAATTATTAGTACATCTATTAATTTTTCTTCAAGAGGTCATCTCTATTCTCTACCATCCGGATTGAAGTACCTCTGTGGTCCACACTTAACGTGAAGCCACTCAATGTGCTGATCTGTTAGCAAATAAAGGGCACTCATCGTCCGGTGTTATCTTAGATGATTCTTTTCTTTTGCTTAGTCTATTCTTATTGAATGATGTAAGGGGTGGTGCACTGCTACTCCCCGTATTATTCCGCTTTCTTTCCTTATATCAAAAAAAAAAAGCATATCTGTTAATATATTTATATAAAAAAGTATTTGCATATACATAGATACCAAAAAAAAAAAAGGTAAAAACTCATTTTGGTTCCTCACAAAATATCCACGACCCATTTTAGTCCCTCACAAAATTAAATCAAAAAATAATCCCTTATATTTTTAAAAAAGGTTACTTTAGTCCCTCATATTTTTAAAACGGGGTCACATTAGTCCCTCTGTTATTATCTGTCAGGGATTAATGTGACCTTATTTTAAAAATGTGAGGAACTAAAGTAATTTTTTTTTTAAATATTAGTGATTACTTTTAGATTTAAGTTTATAAGATATCAAAATGGATCGTAAATATTTTATGAGCGACAAAAATGGGTCTCAACTCCAAGACAAGACACAAATTCGAAGACCGAAAAACAATCACAAATTGACCGGATTCATCCGACCACTGTTGCCCCACTACCCCACCTAAGACTCCCAAAGTTCGTAGTTGAATTTTGAATAAATCAGTCATCAGAGTTCAGAGTTTAGCTGGTTCTCCAAGTACTAACAGATAAACAAGTTGAATCGAGAGAAAAGATGGCCAGTGATAGGAAAGTTGGGTTGGCGTTGGACTTCTCCAAGGGAAGCAAGATCGCTCTCAAATGGGCTATTGACAATCTTCTTCGCAACGGTGACACCCTCTTCCTCATCCACATCAAGCCTTCCCAAGGCACCGAATCCCGTAATCTTCTTTGGTCCACCACTGGTTCGCGTAAGTTCCCTCTTCTCATTGATCTTCATCAAAATACTTTTTTATTTTTTTCTCTATCATGTTGCTGATTATGGTGATGTGGGTTTGTGGGTAAACTTGGGTGAAGCTCTGATCCCGTTGTCAGAATTTCGTGAGAAGGAGGTGATGCACCAGTATGAGGTGGAAACCGATGCTGAGGTTTTGGACATACTCGACACCGCTTCTAGACAGAAACAGGTTTCTTTCTTTTTTTTTTTTTTTTTTTGACCTTTTACCATCCAATCGGATGTTGGATTATTAGGTTTTATGTTTTAATTTGATTTAGTTAATGTTAGTTTACACTGAACTTGCCTTGAATATAGGTGACGGTGTTGGCAAAGGTATACTGGGGGGATCCAAGAGAGAAAATTTGTGACGCCGTTGGGGATTTGAAGCTTGACTCTTTGGTCATTGGTAGCAGAGGTTTGGGTGCCATTCAGAGGTACTTTACTCTTTTTTTTTTTGTTTTTTTTTGGTAAATTATCCCCTTCTTATTGCAAAATTTAAAGTTTGGCCCTTTAGCTCCTTAGCCTAAGTAGTATTAAATGTATGCATCAAAGTAAGATCACATGAACTGACAAGAAGGCTTACTAATCAATGGTTTAATTAAATCACACTACGAAATGCATCTTGGTTTGCGCTTTGGATCTAGTGGTAGAAACACATTTACAAATAAACAAATTGAATTGATTGACAGTGTTAATTTCTTGTTGCTGTTTTAATTTTTTATTGGTTGATTGTAGGGTACTGCTGGGGAGTGTGTCCAGTTATGTCACTACAAATGCGACTTGCCCTGTAACAATTGTGAAAGACTCTGTCCCTTCTACCATCTAATATGCTGCTGTGTTTGGTTGGTGGTCTTTATAAATGGTTGTTCCATTTTCACCAGGGACTAGACTATTTCCCCTCCGTTCTTACTTCTTACATGAGCTTAGTTATAGATAACTTGATCATTAAGTATTTGTCAAGCTCTGTGTAATTTTAAGACGCTATTTTTAGTTCTTAAGTGCTTATGCTATAGGCAAATGTGTGCTTATAAGTAAGCTTTGCACTGATTTGTGTAGGATTTGTTTCAAACTTACTACCGCACATGATCGAGTGGCTTGAAATGTTTTATATTTGGTTCTGTCTTGTATGTGTTCATCTTCAGGAGTTTGGCTTTCTTTAAATGTTTCTTTGTCCCTAAGCTTTTCAATCAATTTAAACTATAACAGAAATTTCTCTTCCTTAGTAGTTGGCTCTTTCTTTTTTAAGCAAACTTTACCCCGCAAATCCTCTTGCACGGCTCCATATCAAGGTTTTTTAATCATTGCTGCAATGTTATCAAACATCACAATATTCTCATGCATCTCTAAGGGTGTGTTTGGTTGAGGGGTTTTGGAGGGGAGGGGAGGAGTTATTTTAAATTATGTTTGTTTGGTTCAATTTTTTATGGGGAGGGGAGGGGAGCAAAATTCCTCCTAAGCCAATTTTAGTTCCCTTCCCAAAGTGGAGGGTTTTGGAGAGGAGATTAAATTATTTAAAATAAAATTACTTAAATATCTTTATATGTAATATAATATAAAGACTATAAGGATATACTAGTAAATTAATCTCTTCTCTTTATTAAAATCTCTTCTCTTCCCTCCTGAACCAAACAAGCAAAGGCTTCCCTCCCCTCCCTCCCCTCTTCTCAACCAAACACAATCAAATTAAATCTCTTCCCTTCCCTCCTCTCAATTAAAATTTTTCCCTTCCTTTGTTTGAACCAACCAGAGACCTTAAAGAAATACCTTTAGCTTGGCTCCTATTTTGGCTTTTTCATGAGCTCACAAACTTCTTCAGTTACTCTTCCCTTTCCCAACTTTTCCTTCTTAGTAGCCTTGTATTCTGCCTGGGCTTACGTAAATTTTTGGAGTATTTGTGAATTAGTCTCATATCAAAAAAATAATAAATACTGGCATTAATCAAGCATATTAAGTTTATTATGGAGCATAATGATTAGTCTACTGAGTAATTTATGATAAGTGGACACATACAACTAGGAGCAAAGGTATATTTTCAAATGATGTACTGTCTCATGAAGTTTACTGAATTTCATTACAATCGCCTACGTTGATTCTTTTATTTTATTCCTCTATTTTTAATTTTCCATCGTGCATAGCATATACGGATGTAAATCTCTTGTCTCACTTTCCTATCACGTTCTCTGTTTACAACCAATGACAATTTGGCACATAATAAAATTTAATTATAACTTATTAATATATATGCATATCCTCAACATTTGATTGGTGAGAGATAAGGAGACACAATTTTTTAGGACAACAAATGTTTGTTGAGTATATACGGTTCACATTCTCTCGGTGTAGCTATTGTTCAACCAAAAAAAAATATGTTGATTATTAGTATAGGTGAATCATTACACAATATTCGTTAGGTTTAAGTGTTACCCTAGGATTTTCACCAGAAACTACATGAATGGTCAAGATTGAAAGTAAGGTAAGGATCAGATCACTTAAAAAAGTCGTTTGACTTTATGTTTTAATCTTGACCATTAATGGTTTGATCTAATGACTATAATTTACTCTTCTTGCTCTCACATAAAAAATGTTTGTGTATGTGTGTATGCATAATGTCAGGTAATTGCACACAAACTCACAAGAACACACAGAGAAAGAGATTTAGAGATAGAGAAAACAACACAAATATATACGTGGTTCACCCTCAGTGTGAGGATTACATCCACGGGCAGGAGAAGAAAAGAAATTCACTATGAATTCAGATTACAAGAGTGTGTTCCACAATTGCTTATCACCCTCTATATATATAACTAATAGAGGAAGCAATTCTGTTACTGACCAAAATAATCGAATAACAGAAAGTAACTGAATAAACTAAGGCCCATAAACAAACCAAAACAGATGAGTGTGATCGAGGCCCAAAACCAGAAGCTGCATCACAAAGATATGCAGAAGAGAGCCTGCACTGATCACTGTCCAGCAAGCAGAAGTTTAATGGAACAGTGGTTTAATCCCAAAACCAACAAATCTCCATCTTGGGGTCAAACCACTATCAGAAACATTTAGCAAACTCAGATCTTCCCTTGAACTGCCATTCAAATCACTGTTATTTCCAGCTATCAACATTGAGCATGTCCAAACAATGCATGAACTTGCTCTTGGGAACCGGTTTGGTCATGATATCAGCTGGATTGTCTTTAGTATCAACCTTGAGCACCTTGATTCTGTTTTCAGTCCAAATGAAATGATACCTAACATCTATGTGTCTGGTTCTTTCATGATGCACTTGATCTTTTGCCAAACAAATGTCACTTAAGCTGTCACAAAATATGATGGCTTTATCTTGTGGAAAGCCTAAGTCACTGATAAGACCTTTAAGCCAAATGCCTTCTTTTGATGCCTCTGTCAGGGCCATGTACTCTGCTTCTGTGGTTGATAAGGCTACTGTGGGCTGCAATGTAGCTTTCCAACTTACTAAACACTTGCCAACTGTAAAAGCATAACCAGTAATGGACCTTCTACCATCAAGATCCCCAGCATAGTCAGAATCTGGGAAACCAGTAAGAGAACAAGTAGAATCATTCCCATAAACAAGACCAACATCACTAGTTCCTTTGAGATATCTGAAAACTTTCTTGACATCAATCCGGTGTTGCTTCCCTGGCCTACCCATGTATCTGCTTATTACACTTACAGCTTGTGCAAGATCGGGTCTAGTGCAAACCATGGCATACATGATGCTGCCAACTGCACTAGCATATGGAACTCTCTCCATGTAGTCCCTTTCTGTTTCTGATTGAGTCTCAAAGACTTCACTGATTCTGATGGTTGCAGTAAGTGGAGTGGTAACAGGTTTGGCTGTAGACATGCCAAATCTATTCAACACTTTCTGAATGTAAGACTTCTGACACAAGAAAAGCTTCTTCTTATCTCTGTCCCTGTAGATTTCCATTCCCAAAATTCTCTCTGCAGCACCAAGGTCTTTCATGTCGAATTCAGAACTGAGAAGAGACTTGAGCCTATTAATATCAGTCATGTTTTGAGATGCAATGAGCATGTCATCAACATAGAGCAATAGGTAGACATATGAATCATTTTTCAGTTTACTGAGATACACACATGAATCATAAGGACTTCTTTTGAATCCATGGTGAATCATAAACTGATCAAATCTCCTATACCATTGCCTTGGAGATTACTTCAAGCCATACAATGATTTCTTCAACTTGCAAACTAATTTCTCTTTTCCTTGTTGTTCAAAACCCTCTGGTTGCTTCATATAAATGTCTTCCTCTAAATCCCCATGTAGAAAAGCTGTTTTTACATCAAGTTGTTGTAATTCCAAGTCCATATTAGTTACTAAGGCAAGGAGAACCCTAATGGAAGTGTGTCTTACAACTGGAGAGAAAATTTAATTGTAATCCACACCTTCCTTTTGGCTAAAACCTTTTGCAAATAATCTGGCCTTGAATTTGATTCCATCTACTTTGGAGATTCCAGGTTTCTTCTTAAAAATCCACTTCCTTCCAACAACTTTTTCGCCTTGAGCAACTTCAGTTCGCCATGTATCGCTTTTTTTGTCTTTGGGCTGCATTTCATCATGCATGGCTGTGAGCCATTTTTCTGCTTCTGAACAAGTAATAGCCTCCTGGAAATTTGCTGGCTCTTGTGCATCAACATCTTCAGCAACTTGAAATGCATATGAGAGCATATCTTCATAACCATACCTCTCTGGAGCCTTTCTATTCCTCTGAGACTTTCTGATGCCTGCAACTGTTTCTGTTTCTGCTTCAGTTTTTGCAGGAATTTGCAATTCTGTGACAGATTCTGATTGGTCTGCTTGACTACCCGATTCTACTTGATCAGTGCCTTTCTCAGCTTGATCATTCTGCCCTTCAGTTTCTTCAAACTCCACCTGCTTATAGGTTTTGTCACAGCTTGGTGATTGTGCAATTTCAGCTTTGTTATGCAGTAGAGACCTCTCATCAAAATTTACATCTCTACTCAAAATCACCCTTTTCTCAGATTGTGACCAAATCCTATATCCCTTAACACCCTCACCATATCCAACAAAAATTCCCTTTCTAGCTCTAGGTTCAAGTTTGCCCTCACTAACATGGTAATAAGCAGGACAACCAAAAACTAAGCCTAGAATAATCAGCAGGTTTGGAAGACCATACCTCAATTGGAGTTTTATTGTCAATGGATGAGGAGGGTAACCTGTTAACAATGTAGCATGCTGTAGCAACAGCTTCAGCCCATAAATGTTTCTTCAACCCTGAATTAGATAGCATACATCTAGCCTTATCCAATAAGGTCCGGTTCATTCTCTCTGCTACGCCATTATGTTGAGGTGTGTTCCTCACTGTATATTGCCTAGCAATACCTTCAGCTGTGTAGAATTTATTGAACTCTTCAGAACAAAATTCTAACCCATTATCGGTTCTTAGTCTTTTAATCTTTCTTCCCACTTGATTTTCTATCAAAATTTTCCAATTCTTGAAACATTGAAAGGCCTCAGACTTGTGTTTCATCATATAAACCCAAGTCATGCGAGAGTAGTCATCAATAATGGAAAGAAAGTACCTAGCTCCACCTATAGATGGAACCTTTGATGGACCCCAACAATCTGAGTGTATGCTGTCCAAAGTAGCCTTGGTTATGTGTGAAGCCTTCTGAAATTTGGATCTGTGATGCTTGCCAAAAACACAATGCTCACAAAATTCCAATGCCCCTCCTTTCTGACCTTGTAACAGCCCTTGATCAATGAGAACTTTCAGCCCCTTTTCACTCATATGCCCCAATCTCATGTGCCACATTTGCAGCATGTCAGAGTTTATGTTTTCTGCCACAGAAACAGTCGCTTCTGCATTAATCAGAGTTGTCCCTTGAAGAATGTATAGATTTATGTGTTTTGAGCCCTGTAACACCACTGTCCCTTTCCTGTTTCTGATATGCATAACCCCTCCTTGAACACTGCATATGAAGCCCTTAGAATCCAAAGCACCAACAGAGATGAGGTTTCTTTTTAATCCAGGAACATGTTTGACATTGGTTAAGGTTCTAATCACATCATCATGCATTTTGATTTGAATAGAACCTATACCAATTGTCTTGCACGGTTCATTGTTTCCCATGAGCACATTTCCTCCAAGCTTCTCATCATAGGTCGCAAACCAATCCCTGTGAGGACACATATTATGAGAACATCCTGAGTCTAGCACCCACTGTTCTGACTGAGTTTGATCATCATTAACAGTGAGAGCATACTTAGAATCCGATGAGCAATCTTCTTGAGCAGTAGCAGCAACTGATTCCTTCTTCTTCTTCTTCTTAGGGCAATCTTTCTTCCAATGTCCAGATTCTTTGCAATAGTTGCATATATCTTTCGGATTAACCTTTCCTTTGGAATTCTTCCCCTTTCCCTTCTTCTTGTTTTGATTGTTTGCTGAATTTGCTGAGTTCTTGACAAATAGACCCGAGGCAGAATCATCACCAGTTCCAGATGCCTTCAATCGAAGCTCTCTAGAATACAAGCTTGTCTTGACTTCTTCTAGAGTGATGCTCTCTTTACCAACACTAATAGAACTTACAAAGTTTTCATAAGATGGTGGCAAAGAGGCTAAAAGAACCATGGCAATGTCTTCATCCTCCATCTTGACATCAATGTCTCGCAATTCAAGCAGGATTGAATTCAATTCATCAAGATGCTCTTTCAGTTTTGACCCTTCTTTCATTTGAAGACTGAATAACCTCCTCTTTAGCAACAACTTGTTGCTCAAAGATTTGGTCATGTATAGCTTCTCCAATTTGAGCCATAACTTGACAGCAGTATCCTCTTCAGCAACTTCATAGAGAACCTCATCGGATAGGGATAGGAGAATCAATGAATGAGTCTTCTCCTCATGTTGTGTAGACAAATCTTTGGCAGCCTTTCCAGTTTGGCCCGATAGAGGAGCCCAAACCCCTTGTTCTTTGAGAAGTGCACACATCTTAATACGCCAGAGATTGAAACTGTTCCTCCCATTAAACTTCTCGATCTTGATTGTGTTTGACATCTTTCTTGGACAGATAGTGGAGAACCTCCACTGTAAAAACAGAAGGGAAAAAAAAAGAACTGGGAGTGATGCCCTGCACCGAGAAGCACCACAAACTGAACAAACACTGAGTCACAAGATTGACAGAATGCAATGTGGATCTTGAACATCCACCGTGAGCGCAGCAAAAAAAGGACTGGGAGGCTTGGATCGAGACTTGCTCTTGATACCAGTTTGTCAGGTAATTGCACACAAACTCACAAGAACACACAGAGAAAGAGATTTAGAGATAGAGAAAACAACACAAACATATATGTGGTTCACCCTCAGTGTGAGGATTACATCCACGGGCAGGAGAAGAAAAGAAATTCACTATGAATTCAGATTACAAGAGTGTGTTCCACAATTGCTTATCACCCTCTATATATATAACTAATAGAGGAAGCAATTCTGTTACTGACCAAAATAATCGAATAACAAAAAGTAACTGAATAAACTAAGGCCCATAAACAAAGCCCAAAACAGCTGAGTGTGATCGAGGCCCAAAACCAGAAGCTGCATCACAAAGATATGCAGAAGAGAGCCTGCACTGATCATTGTCCAGCAAGCAGAAGTTTAATGGAACAGTGGTTTAATCCCAAAACCAACAATAACATAACCGATGCTTAGGCACGGAGATAGAAATTTCATAAAGATAGCATTGTCAAAGGGTAAATTGTAAACAACACTTCCAAATGCTATTTTTTCCCCCTAAGAAAAACTAGGTAGCTAAGACAACGCAAACAGTGTCTAATGTTTTGCTCCTCTATACGATACTTTCTCACGAGACAATACTTTCTTACAAAGTACTGTCTTAAATATTTGTGCATTTTATAGTGTCACTTCTTTGTCAAAGGGTCTATTTGTTAAAAATAAGGGAAGGAGAGGAGATGGGAAGAGAGAAAAGAAATTTAATTAGATATTTTAAATGTTTGAGTAGGAGAGAGGAGGTAAACGAGGGGAGAAATTGGCCTACAAGGGGAGAGAAAGAATTTTAATAGCATAAAAGGGTTATTTTGCTTTTTTATATTTTCGTAACCTATTATGTTACATATGCCCGATTACATATATTTTTTGGGCCTAAGGCAAATATTTTTAATGAACTTAATATAATATAGGCTCAGTTACAATTTTGGCTTTATGAAACACGAGTTAAATTCAAGTGTTAAGCTTTTCTTAAAAAAAAAAAAAATCTCAAATGCATACTATTGCTATCAAAGTTTTTTTTTTTTTTGTATGGTATCGCTATTAAAGTTGACACAAAACAAACATGACTTTATATTTTTACTACAATTTCAAAGGGTTATATATTAAAAAATAATTTTTATGCGTAAAAAAAAAGAGTTGAACGAAATAAAATGTGGAAAATAATCAAAATATAATGGGAAAAAATCAGGGAGTCATAAGGTGGTTGGCTTGGTTTGGAGGAAAGAGTGTAGGAGTTAGGAGACATAAGGTGTGTGAGTTCAAACCCATCCCAGGCCACTAATCTAATAATTACTAACAATTACTAACATTTGCCTATAAAAAAAAAGGAAAAAAATCTAATCAAAAGCTAGCATGAACATTGAAGAGCTCACGGCATGCCTTTAGTTTTGTGATTGTGACCTCTTCCGGCACGGCAGCATCTCATGTTTAGTGTTTTTTTTTTACTTTCTATTATAATTCCTTACGTAGACGCGACAGTCATCAAAGTCGTTGTAGTATAGTGGTAAGTATTTCCGCCTGTCACGCGGACGACCCGGGTTCGATCCCCGGCAACGGCGTAATACTTTCTTTTTTTATTTTTTATCTTTTTCCTCCTTTAGAAAGGAAACAATTGAAGCGGGTTCCAAGCCTAAGCTTCTACGCGACGCACAACATTGCTTGCAAGCAATACAAACGCTCAACAAACAAAACCGCATCTGCTTCTTTGCAAATTAGAAAGAAAGCATATATTATTCCATGTATCTTCCTCTTTTTGCTTCCACCACCGCCGTCTCACCGGAGATGTCTGACGTGTCACGCCGGAGAACAACCACGACAAGCATTCACATTATGGCCTTAGACGGCATCGTCAACGTGAATTCACTCTTCACCTTAGCACTCTTCCTCGGCATCACAACCACCAACACCAACAACACCCTCGTCGACGACAACGCCGCCTGCGCTGCCGGACCCTCCGTCGCCGAAGGCCTCATGGCCTACCACGTGTACTCCTTCAGCTCCTTCCTTTTCTCCAGCCTCATCGCCTTGGCTCTCAAAAACGTAATCAAAATCAGCAGCAAGGGCGTCGTCGACGGAGCTACCAACTACCGGGTGCACGGTTCTGAATTGTTCGTGGAAGTTAACACCGTGGCTTTGAGACTGGGAACTCTGGTTTCGGCTTTTGGATCGGTTTTTGGATGTGGGTTCTTGGTTTTGGCTCTGGTCGATTTGGTGCAGATCAAGTTGGGAACTTTGGCTTGTGGGAGTCCTTATACTCTTGCTGCTGTAGCTCCTTTGCTTGTTCTTGTTCCTACTGCGCTACTTATCTATGTTATTCTCGTCCTCTATGCTTTTACTCGTTAACGCACATATGTTGTTAATTTTTTTTAAAAAAATGATAATTTAATAATGTTTAATGAGTCAAAATGGATGATAGGTTATGGACGTCAACAATTAAGGAATTAATCAAGTATTGGAAAGATTAATGAAAGAAGAGATCGACCGGGTCCAAGTTATCCAGGAAATTGTAGTATTATTCAAATTTTATTGCCTATGAAACGTGATATATTTTTATGAGTATTATTATGATCATGGAATCCTGAAGAGGCAATTGCAAAAAGTTTGGTCTCCTGCGCGATGTGTATAGTGGGAAGGTACAAAGGTGGTACCTACAGCAAGCAGAGTTAGTATTAATTGTAATTTTTCAAAGTTGTTGTTCACCAAGCAATGGGTTTTTGCGTGGACCACTTGTGGAACCCTTTGTTGGGTTCAGTTTCCAGAAACTCGGCCCCGTTTGGCCGAAATCCTGTTGGAAGTGGAGAGCGTGCTTGAGTGCTCTTGTTCATCTTGTATATTGTTTTGTTGCCACTTTTTGTAAATTTAAGACAAGACACATAAATGTGGAACTTGATCAATTTTAGGTTGATCATGGATGAATCATGAATGTAGCTCTATATGTTCATTTTCTGCTCATGGCTTTCCTGTTGTCTTTTATGTTTAACTCAAACCGGAGAATTTGACACAAAAAAAACTCAAATAGGAGAACAAAACACAATGGTTATGTGTACTTTGAGACATGTCGAGGACCCAATCACAACCTCCACATCCTCCCCTACGCAACGTCACAGTCAGTCCAAGCGCCGCTTGGAGATATCAATGAGAAATAGTGTCGAACAGAGATGGGAGAGAGATGACAGAAGGAATTGTCCAAAAAAAAAAAAAAATCAACGACGATGGTACATAGTAACATTCCATGGAGCTTCTTAATCAAATGATAGAGTGTGATCTCTCACCATGGAAGACATGACCAGGTCATGCACCCTAAGTGTTGAGTTTATATGTTGAAATCACATATGTTGCCACTTGGCACTTAAATGAATTATTTATTTTCGCAAATCGAGACATTTTGCTATGTGAAAAGAGGTAAAAATTTGAGAATCCAATCCGAAATGAACCGCATCCAGTTTAAACCATTCCAATGAAACTACTCAGGTACCCATCTTTTGTTTTCATGAGTACCCGTATCCAACGTGAATTGTCAAATACTAATTAAACCAACTAAAAAATGGTTGCAACATAAACTGGGCAAGCATATAAAAGTTTGAACAAACAGTTTAAATTAGTAAAAATGATTAAATAGGAACATGAATATTAAGGATCTGACTTCTCTAAACTGAAAACTGAATAGAGAGTAAGTAAATAATCTTAACCATTAATATCAAGGGTTGATAGTCCAACACGTCCCTATGTGAGTATGCATGTACATATAATATCAATCATTAATTTATAATCTAAAATGAGTTACTTAATTAAGAGGAGTCCGATCCGAATTTTAGTATGCCTCCCAACAATACATTTTTGTAATGGCAAGATATATTGACAGCTGCAAATTATTTGGTCGGAATGAAATTATAAACGGACGCACTTCACAATATGAATCATTTGAAAAATAAGCAAATTTGTTTATAGCAACAAGATCAATTTGGATTAACCCAGGTTTGTTTATATACAAATATACAATAGCAGCTCCGTCATTCCACACCTTCATTAAGCAAGGTAATATCCATCATAAATAAAGAGTGCCGGGCAAAAATTACTGATGAGTTTCTTTTCCTTCTATAACAATTTGTACATTGCAGATAAGGATGATGAAACTGAAAAAGAGCATTAAGATCTTTCAAACTGACTGAAGTTCAGTCAGTTTCAACACCAAAACCTTACCTTCCTTAAGTGAGGACTCAAACATAGTAAACAGTAAATGTCAACCCTCGATCTACTAACCAAGCGGCACAGAACCTAGCAATGCCTGAATGAGTGCAGCCACAATCCTCAACTACTACTTCCACAATTGTTTTTTCATAATCCAGCTCCTTCGACAATGCATCATGTCTCCGAGGCGAGGATCAACTGTGTATACATAAGAGGTTAATATATTTTTTATAAGCATTACTTCCTTGACATTGACTTATTGAGTTATTAGGTCAGGGGAAGATGAAAAGTATGCAAAATTATTGGGTAACTCTTGTCACACAAAAATAAAAAATACAAGTAATGATTGAAGCCTTTTAGCTTTATCAAAACTAGATTCATCCTTAAAGGTGGTATTTGGGAACATACCCTAAACAACAAAAGTTGGAAAATGATATGCACATGACTCCAATATGACCACATAATATATCGGAGGATGACAAGAGGAACTTAATGACATTATCATATTTCTAATTTATGAAAGAAACAAGTATCTTACCAATAACTTAATCTTTATTGTTGACTTTTTTCCACATATTTTCCATTCAATAAGCCAGCCTAATGGTATTACTATCAACTTGACTATCTTTTAATCTTTTGACTCATATGTATATCAGATATATTCAAGAACTCGCAATTCTGGAGAAACCTCTAAATTAAGTTCACTGACATTGTGTTTGTGCCTTGTACCAAATGTGTCCATTAATGCAAAGAGAAAACAACACAGTTTATTAAAAAGCAAATTTTGGACACGGGACAACAAAGGCATGGGAAGAGGGAAAGGCTTCAAACCTCAGCGTGCGCCAAATATCTCTTGTGGTGGATCATAGATGCTAGAATCAGGAAAGATCTCCTCAAAATCTTGTTTCACTTTGTTTCTCAAAAGAGGATGTGGCAGGAGCCCTTTCAACAAAATTCTGAATGGCAACTCCTCTGGCGGATCCGGAGAATTCTTCATGTCCTCATATATGGTCATCGCATCTGCAGGAGATCCATTACTCAAGAAGCCCCTTATGACTTCGGTGTAAGTCTGAGAATCAGGGAACAGATTCTCCTTCCTCATACTTTCCCACAATTCCAACACTTCATCCATTTTTTTAGACCTTGCCAACGCAATAATCAAGTCCTTATACAGGAATGAATCAGGCTTGTACCAATCCTGCTTTTGCATCACCTTAAATGTCTGAAAACCCATTAAAGTTACTCTCGTAAGCCCAACATAACAAGCATAGTTATAATAATTGAAACGCCACAACCTAACATCAATCTATAATTTCCAAACAAAAGAGCATACCCTAGTCAAACAAAATATTTTCATTGAACAAAAAAATGATTTTTTTTCAAACTACAATCATATTTTCACAATCTTAAAGCAAATATTATATTGAATCATCATAACAATTTCCAAAGAGGTTATTAGAAGCATTATAACAAACAGGTTCTCAGAAGCATTATAACAAACAGGTTTCAGGTGACTAACATAAGAATAAAAAGAGTGAAAGGATTAGAAGAGAGGGAGTGAGAAGAAACCATGAGAGCGAGAGAAACTTCCTGTTGGCGCTCAAGTTCGGTGAGAACGGCAATCAGGTCCATCTTCAAGAGGCGAAGGACATGGGATTTGATGAACTTGTGAAGCTTATCCTCGTCATCCTTAAACCTCTTCAACCCGGAAATAACAAAAAGCGCTTCTTTGCCAATGAGCTTCTTTCCCCTCCAAAGGGGCCCCCTTGGCCTTCCGTCGTGGTATTCCCGAAAACCAAATGCCTTTTTGTGTTCAAACACTGCAACAAAGGATCTCAGAGGCAATGGAGTTGAAGCTTTACTGATGGGCTTGCTGCTTCTCATTGACATAAACTCTCTGGGGAATACAGAAGCCATACGATAGGCTTCCCATTTTTTCATGAAACAACGACTTGCCATCACAGTTCAGAAATACCAAAGAAACGGGGCAGAGTAGTGGAGGCGCGAACACATATAAGTGGAGTGACTTTATTCGTATAAGCCAGCAAATAAGTCACTGTTTGGAGAGAGAGAGAGAGAGAGAGAGACGAGTGGCATAAGCGATTAAAAAACGGCTTGATTACATTTGGGCCACGAGCAGTTTCGGTCCTTCAAAATTTTTTGAGTAATTTTTGTCTTTCTCTATTTTAAAAATAAAAACCTACTAGTACATATTTAGGTTCATACCGGTCCAATATATAAGGGGGTATTGGACTGCGATTTTAAAAGACTATTTTGTCATAAAAAATCTTATGAATTTTAAAAGATTATGTAAGAATGTAATGACTTATAAAGATTTTTTAAAAGACTTTTAACAATCCAAATTGGGTAGTTTGGATTTTAGTGGATTTATATCATAAGAATTTATAGGATTTGAAAGAACTTTATGCATTTATAAAATTTTAAAGGATTCCAGAGATTTTAAGCAAACATTCAAATTTATAATAGCCTATGTAAAATATATTAAAGAAAAAAGAAGGTTTGGATAAAGAAAATATTTTTTTTCCAATTATTTAATAGTCAATGGTGCATTTGATACATAAATAGATTCACCATAGTCACTTTGACTGTAGTTGCAATCCTGACCATTGATAAAAAATAAACAGTTAAAGATGATTTGCTGATTTTATAACATGAGTCATCCGATCTCACATGAATAGTCTTGACCACACCAATTGCGTGACTGCATCGATTACCGATTGCAGGCAATCCGAGTTCATTTGGTCCACATTGCAGTACAAGACAAGAAAAACAACACATGACAGATACTTGAGTCACATCACAACTCTTTATCTCATCTATTGTTTGGTGGAGAATGAATACAATATATAATATTATATAATTTTTATATATAATATATGTAATTATATCTATATTACGCATTTATAAAATCTATAATATGTGTTATGCTATATGATATACACAATAATATATATTATGTATTTTATATAGTAAATAATATATATATCTATATATAATATTTTGTTCATGTCATATGCTTACACGTTGCTAATGTCCTAACATCTTGTTCTAGTGAAAAAAAGTTATGATTTCTTATAAATTATTGGTATGTTTATGTTTCTAACACACACACAATAGAGAGGGGGAGAAAGAGAGAGAATGGGGAGAGAGGGAGAAATGAGAGAGATGAAAAGACACAAGGTAAAGAGAAAGAAACCTGAGAAATCTCACGAGAGAGGGAAAAACTTTTTATTAGAAAAAAGTAACTAAAAAGTCCAACAAAGTTCAACAAAATCTGTTTTAGAAAACAATCATCGAAATCGGAATGATTTTGAATACAACAAGACTTTTTTTAAGTTATAAAAAGTCTCAATCGAATACCACAAGATTTTGTTAACTTTTTTAAAAAGTCTTAATAGTCCTGATTGAATACCACAAGACTTTTTTAAAAGTCTTGATTGAATACTACAAAACTTTTTTATATATAAAAAAAAAGCCTCTTAAAGTCTTTTAAAATCCTAATCCAATACATCCCATAAGGTTCAATATATTTCATTGCAATTGATTGAATACCATAAAACTTTTTTATCAAAAAAAAAAAACCCTCTTAAAGTCTTTTAAAATCCTAATCCAATACACCCCATAAGGTTCAATATTTTCCTTGACAAAAAAAAAAGGTTCAATAATTTGAGTAAGCAAATCTGAACATACCGGTCCAATATTTAGGCTCATAATCCTGGTGGCATCTAGGGTAGACCATGTAATAGATGGTTCATGGGTTAACCAGTTGATTAACGATTAGATTTTGAAGGTCTACCAAATCTTATAATGTACTACACACATCAAATTTTTTTCCCTTTCTCTCTCTCTTTTATAGTGTTATTAATTGTGTTTGTTTAAGCTTTTCAATGATATCGTTTAAAAAAAATTATTTTTATGGGTAAAATAAAAAGCTATTTGTATTGACTTTTTGGGATAAGAATCATTTTTTTAAAAAAATATGATTTTTATGATGGTATATTAGAGATTATGTTTTAGAGATTTTTTAAAAAAGCAAAAGCCAAGAGCCCTTTGTTACAGTTTTTTATTAAAAAAATCACTTTTTGTAAGTTAAAAATCATTTTTATTGTTATTAATTGTGTTTGTTTCAGCTTTTCAAGGAAATCATTTTTATGGGTAAAATGAAAAGTTATTTTTGTTAGCTTTTTATGGGTAAAAATCTCATTCGTTAGAGTTTTTTTTATGAAAAAATTATTTTTTTAAAGTTAAAAATCATTTTTAATGCTATTAATTGTGTTTGTTACAGCTTTTCAAAGAAATCATTTTTAAAAAAAAAATCATTTTTACGGGTAAGATGAAAAGCTATTATCATTAGCTTTTTATGGGTAAAAATCAATTTTTTTAAAATGATTTTTACGATGGTAAACAAACACAAAATAGATTATGCTTTTCTTAAAAATCTCTAAAACACAACTCTAAAATCTTGAATGTCAAAATCATTTTTTTCTTAATTCATAACAAGCGGGCCCAAATTTTTTTAAAAATGATTTTTATGATAGTAAACAAACACAAAATAGATTCTGGTTTTCATAAAAATCTCTAAAACATAATCTCTAAACTTTTGAATATCAAAATTACTTCTTTCTTAATCCGTAACAAACAAGCCCTAAATTGTGTTTGTTTACAACTATAAAAAATGCTTTTAAAAAAATAATTTTTATCTTGTTACGATAAAACTACTTCTACGTAGTTGTATCCAAACATGATAAACTCATTTTTTTAAAAGTGATTTTTGTGGTCGTAAACAAACACAATTTGTCTTTTATTTTTCTTAAAAATTTCTAAAAAAATAATTTTTAAATTATTTTTGATCAAAATCACTTTTGTTTAATCAGTAACAAACAACCCTTAATTTTTTAATCCATAAAAAAACCTTTAATTTTTTAACTAGTCATTTTTTTTTGTAGTTATAATGACAAATTCCAGCATTTATTGAAAGAGATTGGGTGGGGGAAGACGTAGATGTTACTCATTTTTTTCCAAGTCATCTGAGTCATTGATTAAATCCAACGGTATATTATAAGTGGTTCACCGGTAAACCATATGGTGAGAAGTTCACCCTAGAAGCCACCCATAATCCTAGTACATGTACTAGTGATTTCTTTTGTTTTTTAAACGGTACATACTTGTGATTTCCGTCGGTCAAAAAACAATACTTGTGATTTCTAACATAATCAGCGCCGTACTTCTTCTCAAATGACTACCAAATTGATTTGAAAAATTTATTAGCTTCAAACAAAAGGAAACTGTTAAGCATATATCACTCTAAGAATCCAAAGATTACCACAAGCAATTATTTGTTGCATTTCTCATAATTCTCCTGTATTGTCTTCTCATGAAATCATGCATATTTTTCATATTGTGATACATATTATGAGTTTACAAATCAAATCGATAATAATTTTTTTGGTGATAACTCCAGTACCATAAAGTTTTATTGGATAAGAGTACCCAATGGTCAATCATTTGACGCCACATCATTTTTTAACTTTATTTTAAGTGAAATTAAATTCTTAGCTTTCATACCCGGTCAGTGTGAGGATTTATGAAAATTTCCTTAAAGAATTTCTATATTTATTAACACATTTTCACTTTATCTAATAAGTCTTTTTATTCTTTCTCTATTTATGTTATTTAGATCTCTGCTTAAATAATATTCTAATATTTGTGTAAGCTGTTTAATTTTATTTTTACCTTATTCTTCATTTCTTATTTCATTCCTAGTAATAAAATTATATTTTATCAATTTTTTTCTATTGTTTCACTTAAATTTTTATACACGATTTCAATTTTTTTTAATATTTCAAATTGTTCTTTTATTTAGAATATGTTTTGTAGGTTTTATTTGTTTTGTTATTTATAATTTATATTTGAATTATGGGGTTTTTGTTTTTATTAGAATTATTTTTATCTTTTTCACGGATGAGTATTGATACTCACATTTCTTCATGGGTACCGAATAATTTACCTAATTTTTAATTAATCATTCAATTAAAGTAGATTTTTACTTTCCTTAAATTTATAGTCACTAATTAAGTTTATTCGATCAACATTAATATCATAGGATATTTATAAACAATGATTGAAATAATGTTTTACCAATTGACCAATTTTTTTAGATATTTTATTTATTTCGATTGTAACTAAAATGTTTTTTTATCAATTAAGTTACCATTTCAAAATATTTTAATTTTCAATTTTTATAAAAGTATCATGTATTGAACCGAATAGTTATATAGTAAATATTCAAACTAGATTTTAGGTTCGGAATAACCAAATTGGGTGTCTAGCAAATTTAGAACGGATCGGTTTCAAATTGTTTTCAAATATAGTTTGAACTTTTTTACCAGGTTGTTTTGTTTTGGCTTTTGATTTGGGCTAGCTAAACCGAATTTTTAACACCACTATTCAGTTGTATTTGTTTGCAATTGCATATCAGCATTGTGTTTGTTTGAAATTGCATTCTCATTCATCACTTGTGTTTTAATGAGAGCATACACTCACCAGTAAAGTATCTGATATATAGTATATACAAAAAATCAAGAGTAGTTTGATTTGCATGATCTTAGGGTAATAAATAATTCTGCTGCAACAGTTTTTTTTCCCAAAAATAACATACTGCATGTCAATAGAAATAGCATCCGCACCACAAAATTGGTAACAAAACACTGATATGGCCACCCTAGCTAACAAGTGAGGGTCCATACCGGCTTGTCGCATAATAAACATAAATATATGTATTGTGAACCTTACAAAAACAGGTCCACAATCATAGCAATGTATTTTACGGACCTTACAAAAAATGGTCCGTAAATATAGCAGGACAAAAAAGAGGACCTAAAACAAAACACCAACAGCAGTAACACAAATACTGATACCGCTGGAGTGGCGTTGTGTTTACAACATTCAGTAATAGTGAGGAAGCTGTGGAGGGTAACAATGTGGGCGAGAAGCAGAAATTGGTTCATAGTTATGGTACTGATCATAGTAGGGCATTGAAGTAGGTGGCCAGTATCCTCTATGATATGGTGTGTAGGAAGACATGGGCATAGAGTGATCCATAACATGACTGTTGCCAGTGCCATACTGTTCCCCAGTCTTCATCCAGCAAAGCTCTACTTTCTTTTCATGTTTTGCAATCATCCTCAAAATTTTCTGTGGATCTACCTTCCCTGAAATGTATATCATCCCTTCTTTCGTATCCAAATTGTAACTCACCCCTAAAATCAACATCATCATATAGATATTGAATTATTTTGAGCCAAAAAAAAAAGATTTGATTAATTAAAAAGACTCAGAAGATGCATACCTTTGATTTTCCTCAATATTTTGCTCGTAGTTTCATACCATCCTTTACCGCTAGTGTCCACTTTCAAAGCACAACTCTGCCGTAAAAAGATAATTATGTAAATCAACCAGAGTTTGTATGCCATGAAATAGAATGAATTAACGAATGTTCAAAGGAAAGCCTACCATGTTAGACTTCACACCATCGTAGAAAAACATTTTGATGTTGAATTTTCAAAGAGAAAACAAATAAAGAGATGGATTGGAAAAGACAAGAGAGCGATGGGCAGTGAACGGGTATTTATAGGATACTGACGACGTTACCGAATGAAAAGTTTCCGCAACAAAATATTTCGTTCTCATAAATGAAAATAAAATCATAGCAAATCAATTTGAGGAAATTAAGATTCTGACTTGCAAATTAAGCATGCAATGCAATATCTTTATAGGTTGATTTCATGATTCTAATTACCTCTAATATTACTGATGAAGGTTGTCTCCTGTCAAAATTCACTTCTGCTGCTACTTATTACCTCTTTCTTAATTTTAGGAAACTTATTACCACCCTTGGATTAAGGTTACGTTTGATAAAAGCATAGAATAAAGTTAGCAGATGGCGAATCAATTAGCCTATAATGAATACATTAAACATTTTTTTATAAAATGATATAAAAAAATATGTTAAAAATTATTTTTTATATTTGAAAGGCGGTATTTTTTTTTATTAATAAAGGCGGTCTTATTTGAAAGTATCGTTCTGATAAAAAAATATTTTTTTTTTTTTTTACTAAATCTAAAAATATTCTTATAACTTCATAATTTTGGTGATTCATTTTGTCAAACATTTTTCTGTCAAAAAAACATCTGACATATTATCAAAAAAAAAATCTGACAAACATTTAAATTACACAAACATAGTTTTAAAAATTTCAACAAAGAAACTGAGAAATATAATACCGCATTCATTTTTTAATTATTCTTTCCTATATAATAAATGTGAATTTTCATTTTTTTAGTATCATACATGTATCTTAAACTTTTGATATTGAATTAAATTAAATTCTAAACGATAAAAAATAAATTAAATCAATATTCATTTTTTAAGATTATTAAATTAAAAAAATGTTTTTTATGCTTTTAATTGATCAGTAAATATTTTTTAATAAATACAAAATATGAAGAAAAAAATATTTATGAATTATTATTACAATAGACTTATATTAATATTTATAAATTACTATCAAAATATATTTATAATAATAAAACTGTTTTTAAAATTATTTAAGAGTTACATATTTTCATATTTATATCTTATTATTCTAATTTATTTGCTGATTATCATGAAAATATTTTTTGTTAGTCAACGGAGAATAGAAGAAAGTTAACTAAAATAGTAAGGTAAACATGAGCAGACAATAATAAGCTATAAACTAAAAACTCAAATAGTATATGAACAAATGTTATAAATTAGTGACAAAAACGCTATATAAGTTTGTGAGATAAATTTATTTACAAAACACATTTATTTTATTAAATTCATTATCTAGTAGTCAAATCCACTATAAGCTAGCTAATGGACTTATCAATCTGAGCTTAAGACTCGTGCAAATAAGCTAGCTATGTGTGGTGAAGCTTATGGGAATCGAGGGTTGTGATTCAAGCTGGTACACAGTGGCGCATAGGAACCGGGGAGCACATTAAGATTGAGAGGGCTGTTTGGACCAGGGAGCATTGGCCTGTAGAGTTGTGTCCTGGGCTTGGGCTGGCCGATTTGCATGTCCAAGATCTCATGGTACCGGGCGAGAAAAGGTGGAATCGTGGGTTGGTCATGAATTTGTTCTCCACTGCAAATGCACACTCAATCTTGCAGACTCCTCTTCTGGATGTGGTTCGTTCAGATATGTGCACGTGGTGGCCTGAGAGGTGTGGTGCATACACGGTTAGATCGGCTTGCAATTTATGCATGAGCACTTTGTTGGACACTACCCATTTATCTGTTACTGGTAATTGGACTGGTCTTTGGAGATTAAAGGTGCCACCAAAGGTCAAGAACTTCTTATGAAGGGCTTGTAGGCAATGCCTCCCAACTCGTGATTGGCTCTAGTCGTGTGGTGTCCAGTGTATACAAACTTGTCCCTGGTGCATGAGTAACGAAGAGAGCATTACTCATATCTTGCTCGCCTGTGAGAAGAGTAGCTGTTGTTGGAGGAAGGTGAATCTACGGGATTTGATTGAGCCCCAACTGCAAGGGGGAGTGATTTCAGAGTTATATTCTTTAATTTGCTTGACCTTTTTCCTCACATGAACAACAATTATTTGCCATGATTTTGTGGAGCATTTGGCGTGGTAGGAATCAGAAGATTTGGGAAGGAGTGGATGAGAGCCCACCTACTATCGTTTGCTGGGGGAAAAGCCATCTTGGAGGAGTGGTTGCTTGCCTATGAGAAGGAAGATCCGCGGCCGGTTAGAGCCCCTGCACCCATTGCTAGATGGTGCAGACCACCACCCAGGTATGTCAAATGTAATGTTGATGCTTCTTTTTCTTCTCAGCTTGATAGGGTGGGCATTGGTATGTGCATGAGGGATGAGTTTGGCCTTTTCGTAGGGGCTAAGACCCTTTGGATTCATCTGATCCTTGATGTTGGAGTTGGTGAAGCTCTCTGGGTGTTGATGGCTATTTATTGGTGTCTGGAGTTGGGCCTGGAACATGTTGTGATCGAGACAGATTCAAAGCTTGTTGTGGATGTCTTGAAATCCAGAGAAACTGACATTACTGAGTTTGGTATCATTGTTCAAGAAGGCAATGTGAAGTTCACTAGGAGAGAAGCTAATATGGTTATTCATAACTTAGCTAAGGCGGCTGTACACAATGCTTGCTCTCAACTTTTTGATGATATTCCTACATGTATTGACTCTTTGATTATTAATGAAATGCATTAGTTGATTTTCGTCAAAAAAAAAACTCATGCCAATAATAATAATAATAATAATTTAAGTTTTATAAAAACTAATTTATTTTTTAAAATGTTCATGTAAGCCAAAAAATAAATTATAGATAGTTACAATGACAATTATAAAAAGTATTTTTTTCACTTTCTATCCATCTCCGCGGGATTATTTTGAAACTTACTTATAACAGTACAAAGAGTTAAAAATGAGATTTTTTTTTAATCCAAAATTTTAAAAATCTTATTCATATTAAAATAAATAAGAAATATGATTTTAAGGGAAAAATTAAAAAATAATATGAAACAAAACGCTATTATAATCAACAAAATATCTGTCTCTCTTTAGGTACTAACACGGGTGTCTCTTTCATCTCCTCGGGTTTTGATTATTGTGTGTTTGGTTCTGCGGTGACGAAAATTGATTTTGAATGAATTGATTTTAGTTAAAAGTGAATTAAATTTGAAGTGATTTATGTTTGGATACATTCACGTAAAATTGAGTTGAATAATAAATTTGAGATTAAAAATCATTTTTTGAGGCAAAAGCTACAAATCCTAGCTTCAAATTATGATCAATTATAGAGGCAAAATTAATTCTACTCGGGAGCACTCAGACATGACAAAATCAATTTTATGTTGCTACAATCACTTTTGACTCTTCCAAAAGTGAAAACAAACATGCACTAAGTCGTAACATTTCTTCTTATTTTTCTCGTTTGTCATAAAATATTACTCCTTCTGTCCCAATATATATGTCACATTTACAAAAATAATTGTCCCAAAATATATGTCATCTTCTATTTTCAATATAATATTAAATAATTCCTGTCAATAGTACCCTCAAATACTCTATTTTGCATTTATGACAATAGTTAATATACCAATGATTAATAATGTTAATTTGGTAAAATAATCATTATCTTTCTTTCATTTATTGTTTTTTCTTAAATTGTGTGATTTAACCAAATATGACATATATATTGGGACGGAGGGATTACTTAGATTGTCCATGCCGTTCTTATCTCCTTCTCCTTAGATAGGGAAATGTTTTTTTTTACGGGAAATAACTTATATCATTTCAATCAAAATATCGTCCACAATACAGGGAAGCATATAATAAAAAACTTGGTGACTAGCATAAAAACGAGATGCCCTTGCCAAAGCGTGAGCAACCCGATTTGCTTGTCTCCTAACAAAACTTATCCCAAAGTTATTAGACAAATTCCACACTTCTTTGCACTTTGACAAAATACGCCCGAACTCGGTAGAGATGCTCCTATTACCAGACATGCCTTCCACAACTGTCAGGCAATCTAGTTTAATAGTAATGTTAGCAACATTCATCTCATGCAACCAAGATAGAACTTCAAATAATCCTTGTGCCTCAGCTTCTGCCACTGTTGGTGAGCCCGGTAGGAGTAGCGTTCTAGCTTTCACAAATTCACCACGCTCATCTCTCAAACACATTCTGATGTCGTACTTGTTCAACTCAGCAAACATAGCAGTATCCACGTTGCACTTCAGAGACCCAATCTCTGGTCGCAGCCATCTCTCCCTGACTCGATGTTGTTGGCCTCTACTCCCCTGCGGTTTTGACCGAGTCTACTGCCAAGCTTCCAACGTATCAAAGGCTCGCCTCACAATCTCAAAGGTGCTGCGATTGGTGTTCTCCCATATTTTGCTATTCCTTTTCCACCAGAGTCCCCATAAAATCATTGCAACTCGCTCTCTTTGCTGCAAGGGGAAACTTGACAGCACAGTAATCATCATTTTCGAGAGGCATTCTGCGACTTCAACCAGAGGTGAAAGAGCACTCCACAACCCAGCTTCCACCCATACTTCTCTCACCTGCTCGCACCCAAAGAAAACATGCCACGCATTCTCAGGGACCAGCTCACAGTAAGCACAATTGGGTGGACAGCCAACCCCACGTTGCCTTAGCTTTTGTTTAGTAGGAAGAACACCTCTAAGAGCTCTCCACAGAAACACTTTGACCCTGTTTGGGATCTTCAGTTGCCACAGCTCCTTCCAGCTTCCAGGAATCCGAAGATGTTGTGAATCAATAATTCTCTCCATGAGGTGGTGATAAGCTGACTTGACAGAAAATCTACCATCCCTGCTGAGGCGCCACACCATAGTATCAGGGTCATCTAGTTGATACAAAGGCAACTTCAGGATTGCACTCACATCACGAGGTTGAAAGAAGTTCCGCACCATATCCTCTCTCCACTCCCTCCTACCCAAGTCAATAAGATCTGAAACTCTCAAATTCTCCATCCCCGCAACTACAGTAAATACAATAAAAACATGTTCACTATATCTGAGCCATGGCTAAGACCATACATTTATGTTGCTACCATCTCCAATCAGCCATCGTACGCCTCCTTTAACCACCACCTGGGAAGAGTAAATGCTACGCCACACGTTAAAAATAAATCCATGATTTTCGAACATTCTGCGAGAGATTTTCGTTGGTGATTACCAATTGACTGCTTGCTTAACTTGATTTCCTTGCTTTTCCTAAAATTATTCCTTATTCGAGAAATAGACGGATTTGTGTAAAACATATTGCTTGCTTTTTCCTAAAGAAAATAGACGATTTTGTGTAAAACATATTACATAAATCACCTTGAGATTAACTACCTGGTCTTATTGGACCATATATCACAATTATTCTTTATTCAGCACTGACTGTATATTTTACTGTGATTAGAGCTGAATGAAATAACCAACTTAGGTTTGTTTGAGCGGTAAAAGCTTGGGCCCATAAGCAACAGGGTCTTATTGGGCCCCATAAGCATCTTCAGGTTCCCCAACGGATATTAGTCATTGTTATCAACGGGGATACTTCGCACTCAATGGGAACTCATATCCTATACTTATAATTTCAACTACATACATAATCTTCACTTTCAATAAGCATTTTCTTTTTGAATAAGAGAGAAACAGGGGTTCATACTTCCCTTTTCAATCTGTTATACAAAGTATGACAAACTTACATAACCAAACAGCCAGAGAAACAGAATTACAGAAAAGCTAGCCACAGCATGACTCGGGTCAGTCTAACAGGCTTGAGTCCAAATATCCTTAGATTATTACATAGATTACATGGTGGTCAGTCTAACACGCTAGAGTCCGAATATCATTAGATTACACAGATTACATGTATACTCTAGTCGTCGCAAGGATAGAATTTACAATGGCAACAACAATACTAGCTTATATTTCTTCAGAGCCCAATAACGCAACAGTTTTTTCTGCATTACCCGTCGAAGAGCAAAAAAAACGGAAGATTACAACAACAAAAACAATTACTGTGAAAATTAAACCTTTCAGACTCCAAGAACTAACAAAAGCTTACAACAATAAAGAAGATAACTATCAACCTTTGGGAAGTCAATATGCTCAAGTATGTAGGTAATTGGCAGCCATCATTAACTCCAGAGTTAACTCAGGCTCAATAGGAAACTCTGTCTCCTTTCCACTAGCAAGAACAACATACTCATGTCAATTTAGAATTAGATAAATCACAAAAATCAAATAAAATAAAATACAATGGGGGTTTTCAAGAGCTTAACCTCTGAAAGAAAAATATAACTTCCAATACATAAAAGAGACTTTTGCAGCTATCACCAAAACAATCTTCAGAAAAGTATTACAAAATGATTTGAAAATTTCCATCTCGCCACCAGCAACACGGGCTAAAAATGTAGACCAGTCACCGGTGGGTCAAAACCAGTATTTTAAAAACTGGTTCAACTGAGAATCGGCCATGTCTACAGTTCGGTTATTTGGCGGTTCAATCACTGGTTCTTTCCGGTTCGAGCGGTTTAAAGTAATTGAATTATGACCTAGAGATCTCGCCGGTTTGGCGTCCGATTCAGTTTTAAAGCATTAGTCAACACATCATTCGGGACAAGTGCCAACTCAAACCGGTAACTAAGGCCGTTTGGTTATATTTTCAGGTCACCCAGTAATTTTTAAACAATAAATATTCAATTGTTGGTACAAAATGTAGGAGGCAATAATTATGTAATAGTTCGCAACTTGCAATTGCATCTGGATTCACACTTCAATAATAATTGTTTTACAAATTGAAACAACTAAACATTCTCATATTAAGAGTAGCCAAAAGAAAAAGTATGGATGGGGCCAACTGACCAGGTATCAATTTTAACTTTTTTATTCAATTGCAATCTACCATTATCGAATAAACCTTACTTTAGTAATGTTCAGTAAAAAATATCAAAACCATCCAATATTTGTAAACTATACCATTAAAGGCCAAGGTCAACAAAAGATCTATGAAGCACATGCGATACACTGAGGATCTGAAAAAGTAAAACTAGAATGCAAAAAGTGGGGATTTACGGATGAGATCAAGTGATCAACATTAATATGATGATAAGGAAAGGCAAGAGAATAAAAAAAACGCAAACCAATGATGGATCCAAAGTTGAAACTAAGCTTAATTTACAGAAAGCACCTACACACATGACAAATTCCGTATCGCATCAGACTATGTCCCTCCAATGCAGAACTAAATTTTACAAAAATCAATACTCGTTAACCCAGATTAAAAACGAACAATTACCTACCAGGCAGGCTATAAAAAGACCCATCTAGTCTTTAATATCCCAAAACTAAAACATCAACATGCACTTTCTAGAAACAAATAGTAAAACAGACTAGAATCCCGTCCATTTACAAACACGTCCTACATTTACTATTCACAAGAAAATTTGGGGGGGGAGGGGAAGATCTTTAAGGATCATATTGGTACGTACAAAGCACAAATAAAATGGAAGGTACATCTGTTATGGGCAGATACATTAAATAATAAATAAAATCTTTCAGCAGTGTACGCGAAGGAATTAGGCACAGAAACAAGAAATCAACAAGGACGACAACAGCAAAATACTAAAAAATAAAAGACCTTCAGCCAAAATTGAAGACGGTTAGAACAAGGAAATGGGAAAATGCAGGCAAGGAGAGAAGTAAATACCTGGCGAATTGAAGGTGCCAGTAGAAATACTGGCAAATCTTCTCGAGAATGGTGGTGCTGATCTCAGGAAAAGTCACTTCTCCGTGCTGCCTTTCAGCGAAACTCCCTATCACAAACGAAATCGCAGACTTAACAATCCTATTCCAGTAATACTAGATGAATTGGTGTGAATTTGGAACCCTAATCTCACTAACACAAAAAAAAAAAAAAGGAAATGGTGGAAGAAGAGGAAACCTGGAGAGGTAAGCATGTTGTGAATTGTCTGTGAAACCATGGCAGCTTCTTTGTCGACGATAAATTCGAAACCCTCGGCGCTGATCAGCTTCACTGTGTCTTCCTTCTTCATCTTCTCCTTTCCCGTGTCGTTGAACCGTTCTGGTCCCCGAGATTCTAAATCCCGTTTGTTGCCGGGTTGTTGAATGGAAAAGGGCTTGGTCCCACCAACCCATCTATCTGTATGGATATGGACAGGGCCATTATTCAATGCCTAAAACGGGCACTCATCCTCGCGCAACCACTACCCCCCCCCCAAAAAAAAGACCCCCACCTACCCCATGATTTTAACACTTCCCTTACTTAATATTCTCACCTCCCCTCTCTCAAAAATCCTCATTTTACCCCTATGTAGAGGCAAGTGTAATACCGCCTCTACGGTCAGAAGAATTGGTACCTGTAACCGGTGGTTCACCACATGTTAATGCAAGCATGCCCTATGCTTTTACTATGCCGTCTCATAGTAGTGCAATGAACTCAAATGAGAGGAATTTTATTCCAAATAGCCAATATCAGTTTGGCATGCCATTTGGATTTACGTTGGAACAGGCAAATCAGGCTTCGATGAACTTTGGGTTCCCAGGGCCTATGGGGCAATTTGCGAACCAAAGTACAGGAGTAGCAGGAACGAGTTCTATTGTTGCTACTCGTCAAGATAGGTTGAACTTAGGAAATCCTATGTTCCCTAATATGTCGAGAAACACGCCACTGTATGGTGGTGATGGCTTGTCACTAAATACACTTGTTGGTGTTTGTTAACAGATTGATGATAGCAATCATGATATGGTTAATATGCTCACTCAGCAAATGGGTGTAGTAATAACTCAACTTATGACGAATACTAACAATGCGTGTAATGCACTGGTCGAATAGATGACTAGGCTAAACCAAGCTTTAGGAATTGCAGCGCCTGAAAATGATGTTCGACAAGAGCAACAGGCAGTACCTGCACCACCCAATCTTGGTGGTCAAGCAGTAATTCAAAGAGCAGTGCCTGATGAGGAACGAGGCCCAGTCAATGGAGTTCAGGAGCATGCACTAGTGCAGAAAGGAGATTTTACACCGGTTAAAAATGACTTTTTACACCGGTTTTTGTACCGGTGTAGATGCTCCCGGTGTTGTATGTTGGGGTTTTTACACCGGTTATTTAACCGGCGTAAATGTTGATTTTTTACACCGATTATATTTTCGGTGTAAAATGTCAAGTTTGGGTTTTATCTTATTTTCTGAAGGACATTAATAACCGGTGTAAAAGACTTGCCTTTTTACACCGGTTGTTGACAAAAACAAGTGTTAAAAGTATATCTTTTACACCGGTTTCGTGGAAAACCGATGTAAAAGGTTTTATTTTTTTTTCTTTTTTTGTTTTTGTCCATTTCTACCCTAAGGCTATCTAAATTGACAATAAACATGCAATAAATTTGCCAACAATTGGCACCAAATGTGTCCAAAATTCAAACCATTTAAACATATGTCAAATTTAATCTATAAACACATCAAATATACACATAAACAAAGTTAAGCTATATATATACAAAGTACAAAGAATGATCAAGTGCTATATACATAAACAATATATAAACAATGTACAAAGAATGATCAACTGCTATATACAAAGTCATTTTGATGATTTTTTTAGGTCTTTTTGATGACTTTGTTCCTTGGGATTCTTGCAATTGCATCTTCCTTTCTTTCTCCTCAATCATTTGCAAAAGGAATTCTGCCCAAGTTTGTCTAACATCCTCAATTTCATCTTGACCATATTCAGTTGGGTCATTGAATATCTGCAAGTTCAAACATATATATAATAAATTAAACCGGCCTAAAAGTAATAACATGTTTTTCATATTACAAATATAATAGCAAGAGGTTAAAAATTTTATTACATTTTCCCATCCATCAACAATATCTGCCGAGACAATTGTTAACATACTTTTCATCACATAGTACCCACAAGCCCAGCCGTTCTTTTGTCGAGACCCCTACTAATGAATATCGTAGTAACATATAATGATTAAAAATTATACACATTAATTAGTACTACAAATGAATTAAGTAAATGAATTTCAGGAAGACAAACTATTTACCTTAGGCTGCACCCATTTAGGTTTCTTATTATCCTGATAAAAGAACATATTCATCAAAACTAAGTTGCAAATCAGGAGACAAAGAATCAATGTATATATGATAAATATAAGTTTATATTACTTTCAATCATGCCCTTAATTACATCGTTTGGTTGATAGTGCAGCGAACACAACCAAACAACAACATTATCCCTAGGCTTAAGGATAAACAACTGTCAGTGATCGCTGCAAATAATGAACAACAATAATGAGTTATCTGAAGCAGAAACAGACAAAAGCAAACTAAGCTACTAATTTGACAATAACTAGTAACATATGTACTTACCTATGCAAATAAGCATCTAAGTAACACATTTTTCTCTCACTCTGTATCTTATTTTCCATGTAAGATTGAACTACTTCTGCAGGAAGGCAATGTTTCGAGGAAATAATCTTGAATGGGTCAAAGAATCCAAACATATCGATGTTGCCCTTTGAGATACAGAGGCGATGCAGATACCTGAGATTTTTAATCAAATGTTAGTTACAATTAGCAAATAGATTTTGAAATAGTTAATAAATTTTGAAATAGTTAATTACAATTAGTACAAAGTGAATAAGATACTTACGTGCACCATAATGACAACACCTCGGCGGAAAGCCACTTAGTACCATCCATAATCTCATCCACGTCACGCCTTTCAATGGCGAACCATGGAGGGACACTGGAACAATGCTCCAAGTCTACTTCGAGCCTATCACCTTTGAGATTCTTTAGCTTTTCAACAAAATTTTCTCTAGGCAGCTAGTCCTCAATGTCAGGTGCACGATTACTACCCTTAGTGCTGACATGCATGGTAGCTCTAGGAGAACAATCAGGTGCACAATTACTACACATTTCATTAATTGTGTCAAGTTACACATACCTGCAAAACCTTTTGTTGGATCTCATCCTTTATACTTACGCTTATCTGTTGAAACCTAAACGATTGAGAAGTTTAGACCCTCATTAATTTTGATGATAACAAAGTATTCACAAGAGAACAATTTATGTTCTAACATTTCTTGAAGTGTGCAGATACTAATAATACACATATTCTAAGCCACTCAAGCAAGAAGAAAGTAATTCTCAAGAGAAGGATTCATTCTATGTGTCAGCATCTGGCTCATCCTTGTGAGCGTCTGGAATTTTCTCTCTATGACACAAAGCCTATGCAATTGCTACGAGCGTCCGAACTTCCGATTCTGAGCGAGCGTCTGAACTTCATTTCAAATCACGTGTTAGTCACGTTCTTTGCTCTTCCTCTCGAGAAGTTTGGAGCGGATTTCAAAATTGATCTTGAGCGCTAAAATTGTTGTCACGAGGTATCAAAGGTGACACCTTTAGCTAGAAGACAAAAATCGTACAAACAATTGTGAAAAGCAAGGTAGTCTGAAAGCGGTAATATGTACTACTAGGATATTCTCTACAAAGGAAGAAAGAGATGACTTTTTGAATTTACCTCACTCAATGGAAAGGAGCCATTTTTACCGTGAACGGTAATATCCTTGGAACTCCTATATATACCTCATGGTATCCATTGAAGAAGTAACGAATATCTTGTGAAAAAGCTTGCTGAAATTCTGCTTTGAAATATTACCTCATTTATCGAGAACAAGCAGTTCTGCGTGAGCAACCAAGTCTCGTGCTAAGTCTACGGACTACAAGAAGCGA
The DNA here is from genome assembly GCA_037113605.1 of Calophaca sinica. Classification (NCBI taxonomy): domain Eukaryota; kingdom Viridiplantae; phylum Streptophyta; class Magnoliopsida; order Fabales; family Fabaceae; genus Calophaca; species Calophaca sinica. Next base: position 78,125,241 of record CM073734.1, read on the forward strand.
ACTTCGCGTCAGACCACTTTCTTTAAGAAAGTTTTTCTATAGTTGAGCTTAATCTTTTATCCTCTCTGTGAGAGTTATTTTTAAGCGTATTTCAACTCACTTGTAAAAGTTTGTTTTGGCCTAGTTAAAATTTGTATCCTCAAAGGCTCATTGTCTTGAGTCGTTTGAGAAGTTGAGAGTATTGTCAAGTTGTGATAGAATACTCTTGAGGAAATTGTAATCAAATTGATTATAGTGGAAAATCCTTCAGGAATGAAGGGACTAGACGTAGCTACCATTTTGGTAGTGAACTAGTATAAATTTACGTAATGTACCTTTGCTGCTTTCTATTCATTTCTATCTTCTTTGTGTTAAAAACAAGTTTTATCAAAGCTGCTTTTTGTGTCAGATTATTCCCAAAGATCCGATAAACAAACAGTTTGAAAAACTTGTGTTCTAAAGTGTTTCTAACTTAAAGTTTGTGAAAAGTTTTTTAACACAATTCAAACCCCCTTCTTGTGTTCACGTTCTGTTGGTACGAGCTCGGCCTCTTGGTTGAGCACTTATGATGTCAAGAGAAAAGATCCTATATTGTGAACATGTCTCATCAAGGTGGTCATATGAACCGCCCTCCTCTATTTAATGGAGAAAAATTTGATTACTGGAAAGATAAGATGAAAGCATTCCTTGAGGCACAAAGTCTTGATTTGTGGGATATAATTGAAAGCGGATACATTCTTCTCGCTAATGCCCTTGGTGTTGCAATACCTAGGGAAAACTGGTCTGATGATCAGAAAAAGATATATCAAACCAATCAGAGGGCCAGATTTATTCTCATCTGTGCTATGACAGAAAGAGAATATGATAAATGTGGTAAGTTTGATCACGCCAAAGAAATGCAGGATTCTCTTGTGTTATCTTATGAGGTTACGCCAAGTAAGAGAAACAAAAGCTAGCATGATGGTACGCTAGTATGAGCTATTGAGAATGGAAGATGGAGAGAACATTGAAACTATGTTTGGAAGGTTCCAAACACTTGTTCATGGAGTTGCAGGCCCTTGGAAAAAGTTATACTACACGATCATGTGAGAAAGATCTTGAGAAGCTTGACTAAGCAGTGGAGACCCAAAGTCACTGCTATTCAAGAAGCAAAAGATCTAAATGTTCTTCGGCTTGAAGATCTTATGAGTTCTTTGAAAGCTCATGAACTTGAGCTAAATGAAGAAGAACATACCAAGAAGAGTAAGTCTATTGCTTTAAAAGTTAATCAACATAAACCTAGTACTTCTAAAGCTTTTGGTGAAGAAGAAGAATCAGATGATGAAGCTTGAGGCGGAGATTACGATGGATCAGACGATGAGCTAGCATTCATATCTAAGAAGATCCAGAGAATGTGGAAGAAAAGAAACTTTAGAATGAAGTTTGGAAGAAAGATTCAAAGGACAAGAAGGAGAGCAAAGACAAGGACAAAGCCCAAGTCATTTGCTATGAATGTAAAGCTTGGACATTTCAAATCAGTGTCCTAATCTTAAAGAAAAGCCCACAAGAAGCTCCTTCAAGAAAAAGAAGAAAGGTCTCATGGCAACATGGGAAGATCTTGACTTATCCTCCTCTCGAGGAAGATAAAGAAGAAGCTCACATTGCCCTCATGGCGCATAATCGACATTGACTCGGAAGAAGAAGTTGAAGAGGTAATAGTATATGATTCCTACTCACGAACTTCAACTTGCTTTGATGATCTTCTTAAGGATTTTGCCATTCTCTCTACTGAGTATAAGAATTTGAAAAAGAAATTTTTAAAACTATCACAAGATTTTCATTCTTTACGTAATGAAAACTCTATACTCAATGAAGAGAACCAGTGGCGAAAATCGGCGTCTAGTTGATAACGGCGTCTGGAAGCTAACAAGCAACCAGGAGCTGAGCGCTCTCAAGCTAAGAGTTCTGTAGTTACATGCAATCCTAACTGCAAATCAAATGACTATGAACAAGCATTTCAAAAGTTTCTTGCAGAGAGTGTAACTCGTAGCAAGCAAGCTTCAATGATGCAGGGTGTCGATAAAGCGACAACTCATGGTCTTGGGTATATATCGGATGAAACCCTTTTGGAAAATAATTGACATCGATAAATCCCATAGTCATAGTAAATGCTTACATTGTACTTCTTGTAATAAATCTGGTCATTTGAAAAGTGCATGTAATGTTTTTAAAACTAAGAAGGATAAGCCTCCTTCAAGAACTAACAAGAAAGGACCCAAAAGATATGGGTACCTAAAGATAAGATAGTCTATGTCGCAGACATGCTTAGCAACAAAGTCAACACACGGTCTTGGTACTTAGGCAGTGGATGCTCGCGTCACATGACGGAGAAAAGCATATGTTCCAAGAACTAAGACTTAGAGAAGCTGGATTCGTTGGTTTGGAGGAAATCGAAAGCGTAAAATAGTTGGAATTGGTCGCATAGGTAAAGGCTCTCTTCCTTCTATTGATAATGTTTTATATGTTGAAGGATCAAAACATAATCTATTGAGCATAAGTCAATTATGTGACAATGGTTATGAAGTCATCTTTACATAAATCGGATGTTTAGTAAAAAGCAAAAGCGATGGATCTATATTCTTTACAAAGAAAGAGGAAACAAAATGTTTATAAAGTTGATCTTTTCGAACTTGAAAAACAAGATGTCAAGTGTCTTATGTCTGTTGAAGATGAGCAATGGATTTGGCACAAAAGATTAGGTCATGCCAACTTGAGGTTAATCTCAAAATTAAACAAGCACAATCTTGTTAAAGGCTTACCAAATCTTAAGTACCAATCTGATGCCCTCTGTGAGGCGTGTCAAAAAGGAAAACAAGTTAAAACTTCCTTTCATTTAAAAAATGTTGTTTCAACTTCTAGACCACTTGAACTTTTACATCTTGATCTTTTTGGTCCCACAAGGACAAATTTCTTTAACTGGAAAGAAATATGGTTTAGTCATTGTGGATGATTTTACTAGATGGACATGGGTTAAATTCCTTGCCCACAAGGATGAGTCTTTTAAAGTATTTACTGTCTTCTGCAAATCAGTTCAAAATGAAAAAGACATTTGTATTTCTTCTATTAGAAGTGATCATGGGGGAGAATTTGAAAATGAGAACTTTCAAAAAAAATTGTGAAGAAAATGGCATCTCCCACAATTTCTCCTCTCCTAGAACACCTCAACAAAATGGTGTTGTAGAAAGGAAAAATAGGTCCCTCCAGGAAATGGCCAGGACCATGATCAATGAAGCTGATATTGCAAAATATTTTTGGCGAAGCGATAAACACGACTTGTTATATTCAAAATAGAATTTATATAAGACCTATTTTGAATAAGACTCTTATGAATTGTGGAAAGGAAGAAAACCAAACATTTCTTACTTTCATCCTTTTGGTTGTATTTGTTATATCCTGAATACTAAAGATCAGCTTGGTAAGTTTGATTCCAAGGCTGACAAAGGAATCTTTTTAGGATATTCTGAAAGATCTAAAGCTTTTAGAATATACAACAAAGAAACTTTGTGATTGAAGAGTCCATTCATGTCAAGTTTGATGATAAGAAGCACGACAATCGCAATGTCAGAGCTAGATGAGTTATTTTCAGATTTAAACCTCGGTGACAAGCCAGACGGTGAATATATATCTTCATCATCTGGTGGTGACAAGACGAAGAATTCTACTCAAGCGGAAGCTGAAGCAAGAAAAAGCTGGAAGTACAAAACCAATCATCCAAAAGATCAAATCATAGGAGAACCTAGTGACAAAGTACGAACCAGATCCTCTTTCAAGGAGCATCTTTGATTTTGCACTTCTCACGAGATGGAACCTAAGGCGATTGATCAAGCCTTGGAAGATGAAGGGTGGATTCTAGCAATGCAAGATGAATTAAATCGGCCCAAAGGAATGATGTCTGGAAGCTAGTCACTCTGCGAGGAAGATAAGCAAGCTATTGGTACTAAATGGGTATTCAGAAACAAGCTTGATGAAGACGGTAAAGTTGTGAGAAATAAAGCAAGGTTAGTTGCTCAAGGCTACTCACAAGAAGAAGGTATTGATTTCACTGAAACTTTTGCACCTGTTGCAAGATTAGAAGCTATTAGCATTTTACTTTCATTTGCAAAGACATCATGAGATAACTTTATATCAAATGGATGTGAAAAGTGCTTTTCTAAATGGTTTTATAACTGAGGAAGTTTATGTTAAACAACCTCCTGGCTTTGAAGATATTGAATTTCCAGAACATGTTTTTAAACTTAAAAAGGCACTATATGGTCTTAAACAAGCTCCCAGAGCATGGTATGATAGACTAAGTTCCTTTTTAATGAAAAATGGATTTACAAGAGGTTTAGTTGACACTACTTTTTCAGAAAAACCTCAAACAAGCATTTCATACTTGTTCAAATATATGTTGATGATATTATTTTTGGAGCCACTAATGAAAGCCTTTGCAAAGAATTTTCTAAGCTTATGCAGGCTGAATTTGAGATGAGCATGATGGGAGAATTAAAGTTCTTCCTTGGAATACAAATCAAGCAATGCAGTGATGGTATATATATTCATCAAAGCAAATACATCAAAGAATTATTGAAGAAATTCAAGATGCTGGAGTGCAAGCTTATGTGTACACCTATGCATCCTACCTGCGCTCTTAGTAAAGATGAAATTGGTAAGAAGGTAGATCAGAAACTATACAGAGGTATGATTGGATCTCTACTTTATCTTACGGCTTCAAGACATGATATTATGTTCAGCGTCTGCCTGTGTGCTAGGTTTCAATCAGATCCTAGAGAATCACACCTAAGTGCTGTTAAAAGAATATTTAGATATTTGCAAGGAACTACTAATCTTGGTTTGCTTTATAAGAAATCAAAAGATTACAAATTAGTAGGTTTACGTGATCTTGACTTTCTTTGGAGATCGAATTGAAAGAAAAAGCACAAGTGGAGGCCGCCAGTTTCTTGGAGCTAATCTTGTGTCTTGGTCAAGCAAAGGCAAAGCACAATAGCACTCTCAACAGCAGGTTGAATACATCTCAACAAGAAGTTGCGATTCTCAACTTCGTGGATGAAGTATCAACTTGAAGACTACTTGATAAAAGAGAGTAACATTCCTATCTTACGTGATAATACATCTGCCATATGTCTTACTAAAAATCCTATATTGCATTCTAGAGCAAAGCACATTGAGATTAAGCATCATTTTATAAGAGACTATGTTCAGAAGGGTATTTTAGAAATAAAATTTGTAGACACTGATCATCAGTGGGCTGACATATTTACAAAACCCCTTGCTGAAGATAGATTCAATTTTATAAGAAGAAATTTAAACTTTCATCTTATAGAAGAATGATTAATCTCAGCGTCTGATAATAATCTAAATCTCAGCATCTAATATGACATGAGCATGTATGTGCATCAGCATCTTATTTGTCATATGCATCACAACTCATCATCCGGTAAGTCGGTTGCGTGCGTCCGAGCACACCCACACGTGTTACACGTGTTAAGGATTCAAGCGTCTCATCTTTTTTTTTTTTTTTTACAAAAGAGAGGAGAGAGGCCTCGTTAAAACCTTCTGATGCAAAACCCTCCTTAGGGAAAAAACACCAAGAAGGAAAAAGAGTACCCCCGCCTAAAATTTATTAAAAAAAAGGAAAAATAAACAAACATGGGGGGACTAGACCAAAACCCATGAGCAGGAACAAAATGGAAAACCGCAAGAAAGAGACACCCGCCTAAAAAGAAAGAACAAAACTTGACATGCACAGGCATCACAATAATGGCTTTCATCCCAACTACGTTGGCACCAAAGCCATTAACAATCATATGCAGACATCAAGAGGAAGACAAAGTAAAACCCAACCCCAAGGTGAGACAATTATAACTAAAGGTTTCAAAAAGCAAACAAGCCAAAAGCAGGCACAATTACTTAAATCTATAACAAGGACGACCCAATCTATTATTAAAGAAATCTTCATAAAGAAACTTAGGCGAATTCCACGGATGAAGCCAGGAGATTAGAGGTCATGAGCCGCTAAACGATCATGTGATTATTCCCTTCACGAAAGATATGAGACACAAGGAAAGTCATATGCTTTGTTAGAACAATGCAGTTATTCCATCTATTCTTAAGTCGCCAAGGCACAATACTTTGATTCTTAAAAGCACCAACAACCAACTGGGAATCACACTCCAGCCAAAGGTGATGCCAACCCTTCTGATAGGCAGTCTCAATGGCGAACATAGCGCCAGATAATTCTGCCTGAGATTCAAGCGTCTCATTATATCTACTGAGTCATGATTATTTACGTTTTCAATAAAATCTTTTACTTTTATTTTGGCGTCCGCATTTAATGAAAAAGGAAATCTTTATTTTCTTTTCTTTTTGATTTATTTTTATAAGAGAATACGAAGCGATATTTTGAAAAATAACTGTACCATTCTCCTTTAACTTTCCCACTACTCCACATTTTTCGCTCCACTCTGTGTTTTCTGCAAAACTGTACTCGTTCTCTTTTTCTCTCTATCTCTCTGTGTGTGTGTTTAAACCCTAAAACCTCCATCACCTCCATCTCTCAACTGCAATCATGGCTGGAGTAACAACTTCTGAATATACAGCTATCTACGACACCATGACTGAAGGAAAAGTCTTGCTAGAAAATCGACGTGAGTTGGAAAACTTCAAGCTCTATGGCTTCAGCTTCTACAGTGGGTTCAAGGCAATGGGTCGGGAACAAGATTTCTTACGGAACCGGTTGAGGTTACGTGATCGCGATTAAAGACTTTTGGGGTAATGTTCGGTTACACAAAGGTGGCATCTTTGAAGGAACAGTGAAAGGATTCAAGTTTGTTTTTACCATCAAAAATATTTCTGAAGTTACTGGGTGTCCGTGTGAAGGCATCGTCTTCTATTCAGAATGGGCTAACGCATTTCATGGGATTGAGAAGGTCAATGATGATCTGTTTGAGAACTACAAGCAGCTGAAAGAATCTGGTGAAACACCTACTGCCATGAATCTGAAAAGTCATTTCAGAGTTCTTCATAAGATAATCACCAAGAGTGTCTTGTTGAAGGCTGGCTCCAGTGACATTGTCAACTACGAACATAAATTCATCATGAGACACTTCATGACTGGTAACAAGGTGAACCTGCCAAGGTTAATCTACAACAACCTGCTTAATGCACTGGTTAACTCAAGAAAAGGTGTTGCTGACAAGAAGAACACCTACAAATTCATTCCTTATGGTGTCCTGCTCACCAAAATGATGATCAAGAATCTGGTCATAAACAAGCTGACTGCTTTACCAGATCAAGAAAAGGCAAAGTATTTTGGTGCTAACAATATTGTGATTCCTGACACTTTTGGAGTCAACAGCCTGGTAAGAATGAAATTGCTCACTGGGTCCATGATCAAGAAGGTGAAAGTTGAGCAACAGGAAGAGGAAGCTGAAAAGAAAACCACCAGAAGCTCAAAGCCTGGTGTGAAAAAGACTCTTTGAGTCTCCTTCACGAGAGACCAAAGAACAAAGCAGAAGGTGGCTCCTGCACCTCTTTGTTGAAGAACCAGAAGATGAGGACGAGTTCCCATCGGTCGAGGTTACGAGAAAAAGGAGCAAGCGAAGGCGAGAAGCAAGTCTCAAAGATCCGGTCCAAGAAGAAGGATATTCAAGATCCGCCTCCAAAGAATCGCCCCCAGAAGTCAAGAGATTGGTCGTGCAATCAACCTGAACCAAAGGTATTGAATTCTTGATGAATCAGATCTGTTTTTGCATCGATACTATTCTGCTCCACCAATATCCGTTGCACAACCACCAAACACTCAAACAGTATACGTAAAAACCTCCATAGTTTCTAAACAACTTACCCAACCATCATCCACTACACTCAACCTTAACCTACCACAAATTTCCCCAAACACTTCACTCACTTCATACATTTCCAAGCTTCATTCTCATCCTTTTAACCTCCTGTTCAAAACACCTCCCATTAATCCCTTCAAACCCTACTCACCAAAAGCCTACAAAATCACCAAAGCCATTCCCACCTTACTTACCCTTACCATTAAACCCACAGTCGCTGGTGAAAAGAAACATATCTCATGCAAACCACGGTTTGTCAAGTATGAGATATATAACAGCATCTACAACCGTCCCTCCACCTGGCATTTAAAAACCTTCACCTCTGGAGCTGCCAGATTGGAAATTACCGCTCCAATAAGTGTAACCTTCAAGGATGGGGAAGACCACATCCAAATGTCTTTCAAAGGAAGGTTGAGACTAGCATCCGGAAGCAGAGAAATTCCCTTCTCTATTGATCTTCCTAGATCCCTACCACAGTCTGAACCGCTCACATTGGAAGAATATGGAAGGTGGATCACAGATGAAGAAGCTGCCTTCATGGCACACTGTCTTGAGCAGAAAAGGCTTGAAGTCATAGGACAATACCGAGACCCATCATCTGTTTCTGTTAAGATAGTACCAGATAGACAAAGGTGGCTACCTTGGTCTATCCTCGGGAAAAGGAAGGAACTCGCAAGGCAAGCGACCTTTCAAAGAAGATCGGGCTAAAGGAGTATGAGAAGGCACTGCAAAATGCAGTCTTAAGGAATTCCTCGACTTAGGTGCCAAGATCTCACGAGGATCATGTCGAAGGTATTACGACTTCTGCGAAGAAAGATGAATGGAGAATCGGCTCCTCAAGCTGCTGCAATCTTTGAAAAAGGCCACTATTTCAAGCTGTTGGGACAATCAAAGAAATTATCGACATCAATCTCGGAGCAGTGTACTTGATGACATGTTCGGATGCTCGATGTCGCACTTGGATTGCATGAAGATTTATGAACAATGGGCTGCTGTGACCAAGCACTTCGACATTGGGTTTACGTGGAGTCAATGGTCTGAATCGTGGAAAGCCAAAGCCATATTATCATGCCTCGACCCCCTAGTGCTAGAAGAATATGACAGGGAAAATCTGAGAAGAATTTACCTGGCAGAAAATGAAGCACTCTCCTTCACCTGTGAAGCATTGAGTGTCTTTATCAGAAATTTATGGGGAGAAGACGCTGGGAATAGGTTTGACTCTTACACAGCTGATGTTGTCCTTCATAGAGAAACCATCTTCATGAATTTGCTATATCCATAGGATGTGAAGCATTAATGGAAGATTCAGACAGAATCAAAGCTCAGAAGACTCGGAAATTTCATCAAATGGGTTATACCAAATGATGCATTCTTCTTAAGAGCTCAAAGGAAGAAGGATTTGAGACTGAAGTTATCCAACTGGGTGCTAGCAGAGCATCAGAAGATGAAGTCTGCACCTGTACCAGAAGCTGGACCTTCTACTTCTTCTTCTGCAGTTGAGATGGTCACCATTCCCAAAGCAGAATTTGAAGAAATGAAGGCTACAAACTTGAAGGTTACTCAGCTGGAGACTGCACTGAAGCTACTCTATGAACGTCTCAATATCCCACCTCCACCTCCTCCAAACCCTTGATTTTTTTTCCTTGTGTGTGATATAAAATCTATTTGGTTGATACAATTATATATATATAAATATGTTTGATCTAATTATCTGCCTTTTGTTCAAATTTTTCTAAGTCTTATTTTGACTATGATGTGTTTTTACACTCTTTTTGTCTGATGACAAAAGGGGGAGTAAAAGAAAGGTATGATGAACACGAAAGAAAGGTATATTGAACACGTGAGAATCCGATTATCCACCATCCGATGGATACACTAGAACTAAAGTATCATGCATATCATTTCATACATAGCATTTTTTTTGCGCTAATATTCATTGATCTAGTGCTATGATAACGTTTAATAAATTTTCGGTACAATGAAATATATTTGATTAAATCAATCTATTTGGTATATAATCAGCATCCGATCTCACTTTATTAAATACATGCTCTGATACATTTACGGATTTTTCGTAATCACTTAAATAAATTTGTCTACCAACAATTGCCTTAATACCTGAATTGTTCATATATATCTAAACTGTTAAATTCAGGGGGAGACCCTTAATGTCTTTTTGAAACTAAATTGTTCATCAACCTTAGATATTTGTCATCATCAAAAAGGGGGAGATTGTTGGAACCTAAACGATTGAGAAGTTTAGACCCTCATTAATTTTGATGATAACAAAGTATTCACAAGAGAACAATTTATGTTCTAACATTTCTTGAAGTGTGCAAATACTAATAATACACATATTCTAAGCCACTCAAGCAAGAAGAAAGTAATTCTCAAGAGAAGGATTCATTCTATGTGTCAACATCCGGCTCATCCTTGTGAGCGTCTGGAATTTTCTCTCTGTGACACAAAGCCTATGCAATTGCTACGAGCGTCCGAACTTCCGATTCTGAGCGAGCGTTTGAACTTCATTTCAAATCACGTGTTAGTCACGTTGCTGCTCTTCCTCTCAGAAGTTTCTGGAACGGATTTCAAAATTGATCTTGAGCGCTAAAATTGTTGTACGAGGTATCAAAGGTGACACCTTTAGCTAGAAGACAAAAATTGTACAAACAATTGTGAAAAGCAAGGTAGTACGAAAACGGTAATATGTACTACTGGGATATTCTCTGCAAAGGAAGAAAGAGACAACTTTTTGAATTTACCTCACTCAATGGAAAGGAGCCATTTTTACCGTAACGGTAATATCCTTGGAACTCCTATATATACCTCATGGTATCCATTGAAGAAGTAACGAATATACTGTGAAAAAGCTTGCTGAAATTCTGCTTTGAAATATTACCTCATTTATCGAGAACAAGCACCGGTTACTGGTGAGCAACCAAGTCTCGTGCTAAGTCTACGGACTACAAGAACTGAACTCGGCGTCCGACCCTTTCTTTAAGAAAGTTTTTCTATAGTTGAGCTTAATCTTTTATCCTCTCTGTGAGAGTTATTTTTAAGCGTATTTCAACTCACTTGTAAAAGTTTGTTTTGGCCTAGTTAAGGCGTATCCTCAAAGGCTCGATCATCGAGTCGTTTTGAGAAATTGAGAGTATTGTCAAGTTGTGACAGTAGAATACTCTTGAGGAAATTGTAATCAGATTGATTATAGTGGAAAATCCTTCAGGAACGAAAGGACTAGACGTAGCTACCAGTTTGGTAGTGAACTAGTATAAATTTCTGTGTCTCCTGCTTTACTGCTTTCTATTCATTTCTATCTTGCTGTGTTAAAAACAAGTTTTATCAAACTACTTTTTCAGCGTCCGATAATTCCCAGCATCCGATAAACAAACAGTTTTGAAAAACTTGTGTTCTAAAGTGTTTCTAACTTAAAGTTTACGAAAAGTTTTTAACACAATTCAACCCCCCTTCTTGTGTTCACGTTCATTATCTCCTCCCGGACCTCCTTTGAGAGCTTATGTCGGAGCTCCTGTTGCTTCTTCTCATTGAACTCCTGTTGCATCTTCTCCTGGAACTCCTGGTTGATCTCTCTCCGAACCTGCTGCCGAATCTCGTGTCGGATGGCCTAAAGTACCTCATTAGAGATCATTCCTGAGGTGGGGCGTGTAGGTCCTCCATAGTAGTACTTTAGGCCCACACCCTAACCAGCGAACACGACCCGGTGCTATTGTGTTCCAATGGCAGTTGTCAGGATATCCTGACGTCCATGTGGAACAAAAGATCATTGTGTGCTCTGTTCGACCAACTCTTCCTATAACATATGTATAAATTTGTCAATTAATACATGATGTGAGAGAATGCATAAGTTGTAAAACAATTACATTGATGAATCAAAAGAAAAGATATTTAACACCAGTTCTGGAAACACCCGGAGTAATAAGTGCTCAGTTTAAAAATTTTACACCGGTTGGGATTATAACCGGTGTAATATGTTAGGTTTTTAACACCGTTTACATAGAACTCCGGTGTAAAATGTCTTTAGTTTATAAAAGCCAAGTCTTTTACACCAGTTGTTTGTATACCCGGTGTAAAAAGTGACGCGATAATTTCAAAATTGCCACCGCCTCACTTTCTACACCGGTTAAACGTAAAACTGGTGTAAAAACCCTAATTCTTTTCCGTTTCGTACACTAGTGAAGGCCAACAAAATTTGCATTATGGCCATGTTCAGATACTGAATAGAAATGAAGATCATGGGGGTGCAAGTTCACCCAGGTTTAGTGGCATTAAGACAGAACATAATGGGAAACTAAGCGGAACAAAATGTCAACCAAATTGTTGAACACGTTCTGAATATATTTGGGTTCAATATTGGCTATGCTAATCAGCTATATTTTGTGTCAGCATTTCCTGATTGGGTGCAACAAGCAGAGTTGCCCAGGGGAGTGAAGACTCCCAAACTTTCTAAGTTTTCTGGTGAAAGTAGCGAATCAACCGTCGAACATATTGCACGGTACACCATTAAAATGGGAGAATTAGCCACTGTGGAGAGCCTTAAGATGAGGTTTTTTCCAAGTTCGCTCAACAAGAATGCTTTCTCTTGGTTCTCGACACTTAGACCAAATTCTGTCCTCTCTTGGGCACAATTGGAAAGAAGCTTTCATGATCAGTTCTTCAGAGGAGACATGAAATTCGACCTAATTGACTTGTTTAATGTCAAATGGACATATAACGAGTCAATAGATGACTACTTGGCACGATTTAGACAAATGAAGAGTAGGTGCTTCACGCCTATTCCATAAGCAGAAACTGTCAAGATTGCTGCCAATGGTCTAGACTACTATGTCAGAAAGAAGTTGGTCAATCAACACTTGGTTGATTTGGCACAACTAGGTGAAAAAGTTCGACAGACTGAATAACTAAAGGCTGAGAATAATCGGAAGCATCAAAAGAAGTTCGTGAAGCGAGAGAGAATCAATCTGGTCGACAATAAAGAATCTGACAGTGATGACTCAAGTACAGAAGAGCTTGAGATAAACTTGACAGAATTAAAGGAAGGCCCACCTTATGCCTGTCAGGCCCTCATGCCTGTTAGAGCAAAGGAAAAAATGGAATATGTTAACAAAAATACATATTCATTTGACATAACCAAAGCTGACAAAATATTTGATATCCTTTAGAAGGATAAACAATTGAAATTGTCAAGTGATCATAGGCTCAAAAGGCCTGATGAGTTAAATGGCAAAAAATATTGCAAGTATCATAATTCGACAGGCCATTTCACTAATGATTGTGTTCATTTTAGGGACTTAATATAGAAAGCTTTGAAGAACGGCAGACTAAAGTTTGCTGATAAGCCAAAAGCAGACATGAAGGTGGACACAGATCCTTTTGGCCAGGGAGTTGCAATTTTGGAAGGCCAAGTTCCTTTCAATATTAGCATGGTGAACATCAGGACAAGTAAAAAATATGAAGTAAATGTTGAAAACCCATTCAACATCTACCCAAGGCCTGATGAGACCTTTGATGAATTTGCAAGAAGAAAAGACCGTGGGGGACAACTCAAACTTTGCCCATGCTGTGAAGTGCACTTTGATGATGCGGCTGCCAAGAAGGCTGCAAAACAAAGACAATAGCAGAAGAAAGTTGACATCAAGACTCCTGGTAATACAGGGATACTGTTCGACGAGCACCATTCTCCCCAACAATATTTGCATCAAGCAGCAGTGCTAGAATGAACAGGAGAGCATGGACACCTAAGCTTGTCAAAGAGTCAACTGGTAGAAGCCAAATGCCCAAGACCAGAAAACCTCCTGCTAATGTTGTTGTTGACAAATGGCTTAAGAACTCTGTAATGGCCAGAAACTCTGACATAAGAGATAAGGCCAAGAAGAGTACTGTAAGAACCAAACAGCCATTCTGGGATGAAGATTACGAAAGGGCAAGGTGGTTGACAAGGTCAAAGTGAGGCAATCAAACCTGTCTAAAACCACTGGACAATCACTTTGGTCGAAGAGTCAAAAACAAAGACGTCAAAGGCAAAGGCAGATTCAGAGGAAGAAGATAGAAGAGGCTCAAGCATGGTTGAGGCAAGGTCGTACATTGCCAGTTGACCGCAAGTTGAAAAGAATTGTTGTAAAAAACACGGACAGCAACAAAGCAAAGCCTAAGGTGCAGAGTCAGGTTATCAAAGAAGATGCAAGGTACTATGGCAATATTGTGCAGGCTAAGTCTCTAGCTAGAGGAGCTAGCAGCATTCGACCAAAGAAGCCATGGCCTGTTGGTTTAGTAGTTGCTAAAAGAATGGCAAAGAAGCAAGAAAGTTCAGCTAATCAAGTGCTAATAGACAAGATGGATGTGGAAACTACATCAAACAAGACTCTCAACATCATCCTCAATGATACTGACACTGAACTTGAGCAAATGGTCTTTATGACCAATTGTCAAGTTAACACAGACTCGTCAGTCGATGAAGTCATTGCAGCTCTTGATAACCCAGATGATCCCATAGGACTTGATGAGGCATTTGAAGACAATGTCGATCTAGAAGCTGATTTAGATGATATTGTCATGGCCGTGGGAGAAGCAGGGTCTAGAGATGGATTGATTGACAAAGAATACTTAAAGCTAGAATCTAGTTATCAAGATGAGGATGAAGAGGCAGAAAAAGAGAGCATCAGGATGTATGTGAACTTTGTCTCAATTCTGCCAGGAGAATTTGAAGGATACTATGAATGTCCTATTCTAGGAGAAAATGAGGAAGATTTGGATGGTCTTTTAGACGATTGGGTAAACTGGGAGGAAAACCATGTTACCATCTTTGACAACTTTGCACGTTTTAAGCAACTATCCAGAGAAGAGAAGTCACACCTTCGACTGCTTCACATAAAAGTTGTGTTAGAAGGAAGGCCAACTGACAGAGTATTAGTCGACGGTGGAGTATCTGTCAGCATCATGTCTCGTGCTATGTTCAAAAAGCTAGGCAAGAATGAAACTGATCTAATCTCGATAGACATGGTGGTGTCTGACTTCACTGGCAAAACCTCTGCTTCTGATGGGATAATTATCATTAACATTCAAGTGGGGTCAGTTACTAGACCAACCTTGTTTCTGGTTATTCCAACAAAGTCAAGTTACAATGTCTTGCTTGGAAGAGATCAGATTCATGCAGTTGGAGCCATTCCTTCTACTGTTCATCAAAAAATGATCATTTGTAGTGCATAGGGAGAAGTGGAAATAATTGATGCTGATGATAACCCATGCTACTTGCAACAGATGCATGTAGATTTCAAGTTGTATGCTCCACAGGTGAAGCCTATCACAGTGGTGAATGGGATAGTTGATAGAGAAGCATTAGACAATGCACTTAGGGAGCAATTTGGAGTAAGAATCATAGCCAATGCCGAATCACGACCAAATGGGGATGTTTAGCCCCAAGCAAAAAGGTTTGTCGGCCAATGAGGCCGACAGTGAAGAATACGCTTTCAAAGGCGTATTAGAATATTGTGTATTGGATGATGACCCTTTAGGTTTTGAAAAGGGACCAGATGACAAGATCAGTGTCGAAGTTGAAGACCTTTTGGAAGAAATTGACTTGGGAGATGGGTCTAAAAAGAGACCAATCTACATAAGTTCATTTTCACCAAAGGAGTTCAGAAATCAAATAATAGAGCTTGTCAAAGAATACAAAGATTGCTTTGCTTGGGAGTATCATGAAATGTCTGGTTTGAGTAGGGATTTGGTCGAGCATAAATTGCCTTTGAAAGAAGAAAGCAAGCCTGTCAAGCAAGCGAATAAGAGGTTTGCTCAAGACAGGATTCATTAGAATAACCAGATATGTACAGTAGTTGTCTAATATAGTCCCTGTATTGAAGAAAAATGGGAAGATGAGGGTTTGTATAGATTTCAGAAATCTAAATGAGGCAACCTCAAAAGACGAATACCCCATGCCTATGGCAGACATGCTGGTCGATGCTGCATCTGGGCATGAATTACTAGGTTTTATGGATAGTCATGCTGGCTATAATCAGATTTTCATAGCTGAAGATGATGTGTCTAAAACTGCCTTTGGATGTCCTTGTTCAATTGGGACATATGAATGGGTAGTCATGCTTTTTAGTTTGAAGAATGCTGGAGCCACTTACCAATGTGCCATGAATATTATCTTTCATGATATAATTGGTAAATTCATGGAGGTGTATATTGATGATGTGATTGTCAAGTCAAGGAATGAAGAGGAGCATTTTGATCACTTAAGACAGACCTTCGACAAAATGAGGAGACATATTTTAAAGATGAATCCAGAAAAATGTGGGTTTGGTGTGTCAGCCTCTAAGTTCCTAGGATTCTTGGTTCACAAGAAGGGAATTGAAAGCCAAGGCAGTCCTGGAAGCTTCGCCACCAACCAACAAGAAAGAGCTCCAATCTTTCTTAGGGAAAGTGAATTTCCTGAGAAGGTTTATTTCCAACTTGTCAGGCAGGACTAGGGTGTTTTCACCACTGGTCAAGTTGAAGGTAGAACAAGAGTTTGTGTGGAAACCTTGTCATCAAGAAGCCTTCGACCAAATTAAGCAATACTTGATAAATCCACTGGTCATGATGCCACCAGTGTCTGGTAGACCGTTGAAGTTGTACATTTCGACGTCAGAAGATACTATTGGTAGTTTACTGGCTCAGGAAGATGAAAACAATGTTGAAAGAGCCGTTTATTATCTTAGTAGAGTTCTTAATGATGCTGAGAGAAGATATAGTGCCATAGAGAAGTTATGTCTAGCATTGTATTTTTCATATACAAAACTCAAGTATTATATGATGTCTTGTAATGTAATGATTATGTCCAAGACAAATATAATAAAATATATGTTGTCTAAGCCTGTTTTCAATGGACGAATAGGAAAATAGACACTTGTTTTGTCTGAATTTTTATTACAATATGTTCCAATAAAAGCTGTCAAGGGCCAAGCAACAGCAGATTTCTTGGCAGATCACCCATCTTTGGATGTGGTCGATCCTGTGGAGTTCGTCGAACTCAAACCCTGGCGCTTGTACTTTGATGGTTCAAGGCATCAAAATGGTGCTGGAGTTGGGATCTTGATAATATCCCCACAAGAAATTCCAACTAAGTTCATGTTTGAGCTTAAGTATGCTTGTTCAAATAACGAGGCTGAATATGAGGCCTTGATTGTTGGATTAGAAATACTGTTGGAATTAAAGGCACGAAATATTCATATATTTGGGGATTCATTACTTGTGATTCGACAATTAACCCAATATATAAATGCGTAAGCTATAGCTTGGTCGAATATTGCGTAGTGGCGACTAAGTTATTAAAGAAGTTCGACGATGTGATTGTCCTACACATCCCAAGAGAATTAAATCAAGAGACAAATGACTTGGCTCAAATAGCCTCTGGTTATAAAATTTCACCAGAAGTCTTGAACGATTTGGCAGAAATTAGAGAACTCCTTTATCCTTTAAAGGAAATGGATGTTTTGCAGATTGACCAATCAACACAAAATGATTAGAGAAAGCCAATAATACAATACTTGGAGAATCCTAGTCAAAATGTTAATAGGAAACTCAGGTACCAAGCGTCAAAATTCATACTATTGGCTGGAGCACTATATAGAAAATCAATTTATGGTAATCTGAAACTTGTCTAAGCCAAGAAGAAGCTTATTTGGCTTTGTTTGAAGTCCATGAAGGGATTTGTGGAGCCCATCAGGTAGGTGGTAAGATGAAGTGGATCTTAAGGCGTCAAAGGTACTATTGGCCAGCATTGGCGAGAGATTGTATCATGTTTATCAAATCTTGTGAGGAATGTCAAAGACATGGCCATGCACAAAATTAGGGGTGAACAAAAATCCATTACCGACCAACACCCGTTCAAACCGAATGTGTTCATAGTCAAACGAACGGTTAATTACGGGCATACGGGTTAGCAGATTAAAAAATTAAGTTAGAAACGGTTATCCATGGTCGGATTCGGATTTGTCAAATTTAATCCAACGAAATCCAAAACCGACCGAAAAGTAGATGTGCAAGCAGTTCCATTTGTTTATGTTTCATATCATATGATACTATATTATCCAATATAATATGATATTAAAAGAATGGTTTTGTTTTTATTAAAATTAAAAAAGGAAAAGTAAATAACCAGCTTAACCAATGGTCTTGGGTTCGAATCCAGCCCTGGGAATGTAACAGCGTTAAAACTCTTGAAGGAGAGCTTTGCCGCCCTTGTGGTCCTACCCGGCTCAAGGGATTAGTCTTCGCAGTTGTGCGTGGAGGATACCCGATTTATACCAAAAAAATAAATAAAAGACAATGTCGTATGCCAGTAACTTACCATACCCGTGATATAACAAGATAGTAGGCCTTAAATCACTGACACACATATCCTATCACACTATCACCGAAGCTTATCTTTACACATATTATATTATACTCTTTTAGATATAAAAGTATATTAACAAATATATTAATATTTAATATTATAATAGCTTCTTTCTTTTTTTATACATTAATAATATATAGTTTCTTTCATTGTTATCTTACTAGAAAAATTAGCAATGCTGAGAATTTAACACTTTCCACCCCAAGGCCAAGTCATCTTGTCACTGAGATTTCAGCTCCCCCTCTGGTGGGCTTCGACGATCTTCACGATGATGTGGAAAGAAACTCGCTCCAAGACTCAGGTTTGCAACTGAACATTCGAATTCATATGCTCCCCCTCTGAATGGCTTTCTCTGATCGGTTGTCGCCCATGTTGCTCTATCCAAAGTCATCTTCTAAATCCACACAAACCCACCCGAAAACCCGCAGTTTGACATTACCCGATACCCGAAGAACCTGGTGACAAAAGCGGACAGAAATGGACCTTCGTATAGAGTTTTCAGTTATTCATGGATGGTGGATTTTTTACCCAAAATCGTCCAAATCCAACCGACGCTCTACCCTATACAAAATGTTCCTGCCAGTGAATTGCATTCTATTGTCAAACCTTGGCCATTTAGAGGTTGAGTATTAGACATCATTAGCCAAATTCACCCCATTTCATCAAAAGGCTATTAGTACATCTTGGTGGGAGTTGATTATTTCACCAAGTGGGTTGAGGCTGTTGCCTTGAAAGAAGTCACTCAACAAGATGTTATTGACTTCGTCGAAAGACACATAGTTTGTCGATTTGGCATATTTCAAACACTAACAACTGACCAAGGGTCAGTATTTATTGGACGAAGAGTGTCAGATTATGCTGAGTACAGGGAGATCAAAATGTTAACATCCACCCCATATTATGCTCAAGCAAATGGCCAAGTAGAGGCCATAAACAAGATCATAATTGGTCTAATAAAAAGGCACGTTGGAAGGTACCCCTGGAGTTGGCATAACACACTTGAACAAATCTTATGGGCATGTAGAAATTTGCCAATAGAATCAACAGGCACTACACCATATAAGTTAGTATATGGACATGATGCAATGTTGTCTGTCGAAATTAACCTTGAGTCAATTCGTATATTAAGGCAAGATGACCTGCCTAGTGAACAATACTGAGATTCAATATTCGACGAATTAAACGAATTGTATGATGATAGGTTGATTGCGTTGGAAAACTTGGTGAGACAAAAATTACATTAAATTATAGCATTTATATGGAACTTTTAGCATTTAAAAATTACATTAAATTATAGTTAATTTAAATCAGTTTGAATGAATTATTTAAAGGGATAAAATTCTCCTTACTCCTGTTTTTAAACTAATTAACTTAATATGTTGTTTCAGCAGGAAATTCTAGTTAGTGTTTTCACTCTTAAATTAAAGTGCCCTAATGTATTTTACTTTTTTCTAATAAATCATGTGTTTTTAATCAATCATATTTTTTTAAAAATAGTTATTTTATTTTACATATTCTCACGTTGACTATTTTTTTCAATTTTTTACATAAAATACTACCATTTTAATTATTTAGATTACACTTTTTTAATTTATATCATCTCCTCAATCCCCTCATATCCGTAACCTGAGACCCTTTTTCCTTAGCCGCCTCTCTCTCTTAACCTTTCCTATACTCCTCTCTTCTTTCTTCCTCATCTATCAGAAGGGGTGGTTCTTGGTCATTTTTTGCCCTGAAATCACTTTTTTACATCGTTTTTATCTCTTTTTATCTAAATAAGTTGTTTTTTCACATAGATCTTGTTTTTATTTCATGTTTTTCCGTGATTTCATCGTCTGAGTGCAACGTTGTTTTGTTCGTCGTCTTGTTGCGGCGTTGTTTGGTTTTTTGTCTTGTTGTCATGTTCGTTTAGTTCAGATTGGCATATCAGCTTCGATCTATTACAGATTCAATCAATACTTGGGCGTCAACGTTACAAATCCGAAGGCATGGGTATTCCGGTCATTTTGATTTTGTCACATTTGGAGGCATTTTGCCGTTTTATGCTATTAACCTGGGTTTTGTGAGTTTGTTCGCAGATTCATCCTTTTCGATTTTTAGCGATGTTGAATTTGCGTTGTTTTCGATGTATTTTACCAATTTGAATGAATGAATATCTTTTTTAGTCAAAAAAAATCTCCTCATATCCAATTAAGAAATTTAAACTTTAACTCCTAAGGTAAGAAAACAAAATAATAGGATATTCGCCCTTATATATAGGGTTGAAACGAAACAAAACAAAGGGAGCACTCCAAGCTCTTGAGAGCATCTCCAACGCTGGTCAAAGCGTGCGTCTCTTAGATGCGTTTTAAGTGGGCCCAGCTTGCCACATCAATTTTAATATTTTTGACCCAATTTTACTCCAACGCGAAGGCAACTCGTGCATCCCTTATCTCCCTCTTCCCCCGGTTCCCCCTCCCCCATTTTCTTTCTCCCTCAATCGCTCAAGCCCAGAATATCTCCCTCGATCTCTCATTTCACTTTCTTCCTCATCACTAACATAATCACCCAAATCCTTCTCTGTTTTCTCTACCCAAACCCTTCTATGTTTCTTTCAAGAAACCCGGTTCGACGTTGTCCTCCCAACGTGCGGCGTGATCGTGAGGCGTGAGGCGTGAAGGCGTGAGAGGCATGCGACGTTGTCTTAAGGTTCGACGCTGTCTTACGGTGCGGTGTGGAGCGGTGGGAAACTCGACAGCGTCGAGGCAGAGGCTGTGGCTGAACCCGAACATGCTCGCTGTTGCTGCTCCAGCGCTGATAAAGCCAAGTTCATGCGCGATTTGAAGGTAACCACCATTCACTATTGCTCGCTGTTGGAGAGGTACCCACCATTTCTTTCGATTTGAAGATCGATGTCTACGGCGCTCTGTCTCACGGCAAATAGGTTGAATCTGAATTTTAGATTTGAAACTGTTGAATCTGAAATTTTAGATCTGAAATTTTGTACCCACCGTTTCTGAATCTGAATGGGTTGATCTGTACCCATAATTTCTTTCGATTTTTCGGTTTTTTTCCCTCCCCTTCCTCATTTCTATAGAGCAAATTTATGCTTATTTTATTTGCTAGTTGCCGTCTCTTAGGGAAAGAACGTCTCCCAAAGTTATTTGACTTTACATGCCACGTAAGATTGCTCCAGCGCTGAGAAATTTAAGGGACGACAACTCGTTGATAAGAGACGGCTTAAGAGACGAGCGTTGGAGATGCTCTGAGCTCTTTCGTCTGCTTTACCATTTTTTTTGGTAACCATTTCGGATCCTTTACTCAGCCCTACACTCAACAACGCAATTAAAAGAAAAATCAACTCGTAATTTTCTTATGGTATTCCCTGTAATTTCATTCAATAGACCGTAATCTCAAACAAAATAAACAAAGATTGTCGATTAGCTCAATTCCTTGTCCCAGGTTTCTCTTTACGTCGTTCAAGGTCACGATGTAATGTTGTGATTGGTTAGACGAGTGAGAGGAGGCACAGCATATCAGCTCACATTCGCAACAGAAGAGAGGAACAAAAACACGCCAACAAAGAAAAGCGTGTAAAAACACTGGCAAAATGACACCTTGTACTTCATGCTACAGTCCACCCGCCAGCCAGCTTGCCACGGCCTACAGTCAGCTTTCTAATCACTACCTCTGACTCACTCACACGGACTTTGTCCCATTCTCCAGCACGACGCCGTTCCTCCCCTATATAAAAACCACAACAAATAAAAAAAAAACCATTTTTTTTAAAACATTTTAAAAAATGAACCTTTATTTATTTGCCGTTCCAAGTGCTTTCTCACTCATCGATATTTCCGTTTTCTCCCATTGGCCAATTCGGCCACTCTCCTCTGAAAAAAGCCTCCATCCTTCCTCCTCTCTTTCTTCTTCTTCCCCACTAAATTTCCCTGCGCTTCGTCCGGTTACCCGAACCGTTCCCTACCACAGTCTCTCATGTACCTGAGTTCGCTCAGCTAACGACTGAAAACTTCACCAAACGCATTCGTTTATCAATTCGCTGCTCTATTCTTGTCGATCAATCCGTCTCACGGTGAGTTCTTTTTCTTTTTCGATTCAGTTATTAGATCTGTTTCTTCGTTTCGTACTTGCGTGTGTGTGCGCGTGTGTCCTTTTTTGGGTTTTGATGTGCGTGTGGCAACGTGTTGCTGTGCACTTTTGACGGCGTGGGTTTGGATCTGAATGAATACTGAGTAGTGTTTGCAATTGGATCTGTAGGTTAAAGAGATCGGAGAGGAGAAGATCTATGGCGCATAGGGTGGACCACGAGTATGACTATCTGTTTAAGATCGTTTTGATTGGGGACTCTGGTGTGGGCAAATCCAACATCCTCTCCAGGTTTACTCGAAACGAGTTCTGCTTGGAGTCGAAATCTACTATTGGAGTTGAATTCGCTACCAGGACCCTTCAGGTAGTTGTACTTCCTCTCTCTTTGTTGATTTTTCCATAGCTCCTGTGAATGCGTTCATTTGTAACGTCTGCCTTTGCTGATTGATCCTTTGCTTTTCAGATTTCTGGATTTTGTAACCTATTTATTTGCATATATAGGTATTTGAATATGGTTAATCTTTTTTATTTTTTATTTTCCAATGCATTGATTGGTTAGAAATGTTGAAAGTAATAGCTCAGATCCACTTCTGAGGAGCATCCAGTAAGATTAAGTATCTTAGAGAGGAATGATTTTAGTATTAAGTGCTATGATCCTTTGCTTTTCAGATTTCTGGATTTTGTAAGTTATCTGCTAGATAGGTATTTGAGTTTTTATATTTCTTTTTTCTGTTTGCTTTTTGATTTCCAAAGCATTGATTGGTTAGAATGTTGGAACTAGTTGCTCAGATCCTCTTCTGAAGATCATCCAGTAAGATTAGGTGTCTTAGAGGAATGGTTTTAACATCAAGTGCTGTGATCAAATGCAGAGGACTCAATTTCATATTATCATAAGAAAATTATTGATTGAACTCTAAGCCTGATTTATTATAAGATGGATAGCTTCTTAGATGAAAACTCAGATTTTGTGCCCGAGTATATCAATATATCAATAACCAAATATTCTGAATTCATTGATCTTGAGTGTTAAAACTTAAAAACTATTATATGATGCATGTTGATAGTAAATTTTTTTAATGTTGAAGTTGTTTTCAATACATGATATGCAGAGATTGTTCATGAACCCTTGCTTGTACCACAGTCTTATTAATGGTGGTTTCTTTATCTTCTTCCACAGGTAGAAGGAAAGACTGTTAAAGCACAGATCTGGGACACAGCTGGTCAGGAGCGGTACCGGGCCATTACCAGTGCCTATTATAGAGGAGCTGTTGGTGCTCTTCTCGTATATGACATAACTAAGAGACAAACCTTTGACAATGTCCAAAGATGGCTGCGTGAATTAAGGGACCATGCAGATTCTAATATAGTTATCATGATGGCTGGAAATAAATCTGATTTGAACCATCTTAGAGCTGCTTCGGAGGATGACGGTCAAGCATTGGCAGAGAAGGAAGGTCTCTCGTTTCTTGAGACATCTGCGTTGGAAGCAACCAACATTGAGAAGGCATTCCAAACCATATTGACAGAGATCTATCATATTGTGAGCAAAAAAGCACTTGCAGCTCAGGAAGCAGCTGTTGGTACCTCACTTCCTGGCCAAGGAACCACCATCAATGTTGCAGATGCATCTGGCAATACAAAGAGAGGCTGCTGTTCCACTTAATGTGACATTTTAAGTAAAAGCGTTACTAGCAGATAGTATTTTTTTCTCCAATTCTGTTTTTGCCCCTTTCTCTTTTTTATTTTTCCTTCTTTGTGGGTGAGAGAGAAACATGTAGAGTACATTTACTTCGTTGAGTTGCGATGAGGAAGCTTGTGAAAGTTTCAAAACAATAGTGTTGCTAGTTTCTTTTGATTATCTCTTTTGTGATGTGATAATTTCTCTTGAATTGATGTAATATTGGAACTGACTGATATTGATGATACAGCGTGGTTAATGGGAATCTAACCGTTTCAGGGAGGCCATGGTTTAAGATGATAAGCAGCTTCTGGTTTTTGTTAATTCATTGTTGTTATAAGGCTACTTGAGATCTGCTTCACAGAATATATGATCATCCCTTTTGCAATATCTTTTTTACTATATACACCAAACCCATGGTGGATGGTGGATGGTGGATTCTATGGTGCATAAGTACCATAAAAATCGCTTAAAACTTTAACGACGATCGATGTCGTCCCTCAGAAACAGAAGCTTAGGGTCATCTTTGTCCTTACAACTTAGACGACGACTTAATCAATGTCAATTTGACAAAAACAAGTGAAAACGAGTCAAAATTGAGTTTTGAGAAAGTTTTGAGGCTTTCTTACTCGTTTTTGCTTGTTTTTGTCAAACCAACACTGATCAGGTTATCGTCTCAGTCATGAGAACGAGGAGGACCATGAGTTTTTGCTTCTAAGAGACGACATTGATCGTCGTTGAAGTATTGAGCAATTTTTAGGATACTTGTGTACCGTGGACCACCTACGACACTTGTGCACTGTATAATCCACCATAAACCCATTAGCTACTTTTGGAGGTAAAATTATGCACCTCATTTGCAAAAGCTTGAATACAAATGCAATTTGAATTTTTAAAATGGAGAACTAATAAGGTGGCTCAATTTATCAAGTAATGGAAAGCAATTATGTATTAATTTAACCGCAACATAGTTGCACTTTCAAGCATTTCAGCATGTCTTGTGAATCTAAATGACTTTGATGCATCCACAAATAACCAGTGAGAAAATAAAGGAGCGAAAAAGAATAGGATCTTACTCAATTTGTATAGTTACATGCTGTATTTGGTACGTTTTTTCACAATAATGCTTAATCGTGGCAAGTAAATCAATGGAGCTGATACCAGGCTCAGCCACTACATGACAAGACAGAAAATTTTTTCCAACTGTGATGGCCCAAACGTGCAAGTCATGAACCTCCTGCACTCCCTTGATACTTCTAAGGCCATTTTCCAGCTGAATGATATTGATCTCACTCGGTGTCCTCTCCATCAAAATGGCATAAATATTCTTCAGCATGGGAATAGTAGTACTTAAGGATAAAAGAGAGAATATGAGAGTACATAAAAGATCAACCATAAACCACTCTGGTTCCGCCCATATTACGCCTCCAGCAATCATCACTCCAATAGATTGAATCATATCAGTTATAACATGCAAATAGGCCCCTTGGAGATTTATATTTCTATGACTACTTGAAAGCATGGTAAGATCCTCCTCATCAGTTATTTTATTAGGTAGTTCCTCCATCCCATGGTCATGCTCAGAGTCTCCACAGCATCGGTGATGACTATGACCATGACTATGACCATGATCTGAGTCTCCAAAGCCATGATGATGACTATGATCATGACCAAGCCATACAACCATTATAAAGTTAAGAACAAAGCCAAATGCTGCAATTGCAAACATGAGCTTTCCATTCACCCTGGAATTTTGGTGAAGAAGTCTACCCACTGCTTCATATATTAAAAAACCAGATATGAACCAAATTAACTGCACAGATAAAAGAGCACCCAAAACCTCAAGACGATTGTATCCGAAAGATTGCTGCGGTGTTGCTTCCCAACCTGAAGCCCATATAGCAAAGAGAGAGATAGAGAATCCAGCAATATCAGAAAGCAAGTGTGCAGCATCGCTGATGACAGCTAGGCTGTGGGATTTCATACCCCCAATAACTTCAACAACCATAACAATAGCATAGAAAACAATGAGTGCAGAGAGTTTCTTTGCTGACTTTGCTGACTCTTTTGATGCCCCAACACTGCTGTTTTGCTGTCTGGAAAAACGACAAACAGAATCGCAAGATGATGCCGTTTTCATAGGAAGAAGATCCAGTCTGTCAGAGGCAACGGGTATCTCAATTTCCTGCATTGATCTTGCTTCCAATATAGGGGCTTTCTCGTATTCCATTTGATTCAGCAAACTGAGAGTCTTTATAAAACAAACAAATCATTCAGAAAAGGCCGTGTTTTGGTGAATTTGGAACAATCTTGACAATTTCAAGCTAAAGCAACACGTGAAATTAACATAAAATAACAACAAAAAACTTGACTACTTCAAATTGAAGAAATGTGTAACAAACATAAAATAAGCAGAGATGACATTAAATTCCAAGGAGTTGGTAAAGTAAGAAAATCGTAGAAAGAGGCAAAACTACAACATTAGAATGAATAGTGAAGAATCAGTTTGCAGATAAACAATAAGAGTGCAAATAAATAAATAAAAATCATACCAGTAAAAAAGAGGAAAGTAACAAGCAGAGCCCAGAAGACGAATAATAGGTTGAATTGGAAATTCAGAATGGATGAAGCTGATATGATGAAGGGCGAACGAGGTAGGTTTGAAGAGGTCGAAAAAAAAAATTAAAAAAAAAAATTTATGGGGCAGCAGCAAGACGAAGATGCAATTCAGACATTTGTTGGTGTTAACGACATCTTGTCCTGGTGCACATCCATCGGCGGAGAGTTAGCACCAAACTACCAAAGTACAAACAAAAAATGCGTTCTTATACGGATTCCCATCAGAAATTAGGGATAAATAAAAAAACCTACTCCTGTTCCGGTACAATAGTTTCGGACCAACAAAACATGATATGTTGCGCCTCCACAGCGTAATACGGCACGCTAGCAGTGGTACCATGATAATTTTTCTAAATTTTTATTTCGCCAAATTTAAATTTTAAGCGTTTGAATTAAATTACTTCAATTTTAAACATGTGTTGTTTAATGTTTTTATATAAATAATTAGAATAAATTTCACTCTCACTGCCATGAGGTATAGGGGTATTACAATCTCCTATACTCTCATGTTAAAAATATGCAATATATTGTACCCAAAAAAATGCAATATAGTCGGCTAAATTATATTTTTAGTCCTTTATGTTTATTTTATGTTTCGTTTTAGTCTCTTCTTTTATGTATTATTTGTTCCGAATTGATACCTTATATTACAAACGTTATGCCAACATGATCATTCTGTTACTAACGCCGTGAAAGTTAGTTTATGTGACAGTTAAATGATGATTTGACAGTTGAGTCAGCATGTAAGAGACCAAATTGAAACCAAATAATAAGATAAGAGACCAAATCGATATTTTTCTCCTTCTTTCCCAAATTAATAGCTATTTTATTTTGAAGTTTTCATCAAGTACTTTGACAAAATTGATCTCATTAAGATCATCACCTACAAGAATTAAATCTACATGTACTAACAAAATAGTTAAATGAGAATTCAAAAAAAAATTGACAAACAATGAATAATCTGATTTGGACCGGGTATAACCCACAAAGAGCTAAAGTGAGTTTCTGGTTTCATTGTCGACTAGCCTGCTTTAGTCCATAAAGTGACTTACTCAACTCAACCTACAAACTTGGTTAGGTTTTGAAGAGTGGAAATCGGGAGGTAGTAAATGTCAATTCTTAGCAGCAACAAGAGCAAGCACTAAACATATAGTAGTGTTTTGACAATCAGAGAAATAATATCAAAATAATCCACACCTTCCTATTGATTATAGCCCTTGGCTGCAAGGCGAAATTTGTATCTTTCTATACTACCATCAATTTTGTATTTAATTTTATAGACCCATTTACATCCGATGGGGTGTTTGTCGGCAGATAAATCAATTAAAATCCAAAAAATATTCTGTTCTAAGTCTACTATCTCTTGATTGTCAATGCCTCAATATTGTCCACAATTGTGAACGTTGAGCATCATCCTCCACTTTTTAAAACACGTTAATGAAATAAATTTATTGAAGAAGTTTTTGTTTTAATTTTGCCTTAAATATGATTTTAATCCTCTAAATTAGGTCAATTTCTGGTTTTAGTCCCTTAAAAAAATTTCGTCAGCATTCAGTCTCTCATATTTGGAAATGTATCAAATTAGTCCCTCCCCATAACTCCGTTAGTCAGAAACTCCACATGGAAAACAGAAGCCATGTAAGCACATGCCACGTGGACCGTGGCAACTGACACACCGTTTTAGTACTATGATTTTAGTCCCCCAAAACATAACAATGTTCGGATCTGGTCCCCAAAATTTTTTTGACAGTTTTTAGTCGCTCATGTTTGAAAATGTATCAATGCTAATCCCTACGGTTAATGGAGTTAATGAGTTGTCATGTCAGAGCTCTTGGTCACCATCTTCCACATAAGTCGCTAAACATATGTGTCACGTCATGGGTGCGAGATACTCCGTGTCACCCTCTCATCTCAGCCACCATCTCCCTCAGGTTAAATAAAACCCTAATCTCCAGCTTATCAAAAAAAAATCCTAATCCCCAATTTTAAAAAAGCAAGTGAAATTGTTGGCTGCAACCTGCAAAATGCCCCTGTTTTACTGTAGGCCACTTGAGATTTTCTTTCCCCGTCTTTAGTCCCTTCACCTGCAAACTGTCCTTAAACATCATTTTAGTGCCTCTCATGGCGCTAAAAGGAGGGGAAATAAAACCTTTGCATGTCTGCGATGAAATAGGGGCAGTTTCCAAAGTTGCATATCAACGTCATCACTAAATTGTTTATAAATTGAGGATTATGGTTTTTTTGGTAAGTTGAGGATTAGGGTTTTATTTAATCTGAGGGAGAGGGTGGCTAAGATGAAAGGGTGACACAGAATATCTCGCACACATGACATGACACATATGATTAGTGACTTACGTGGAAGATGGTGACCTGGAGCTCCGACATGATAACTCATCAATTCTATTAACAGTAGGGACTAGTGTTGATACATTTTCAAACATGAGGGACTAAAAACTGACAAAATTTTTTAGGGGACCAAATCCGAACATTGTTATATTTTGGGGGACTAAAATCATAGTACTAAAATGGTGAGTAGGCCCAGGTAATCTTTGAAATTTCATCGTGATGGGGATAGATCATTGCAATTGTTGGTCTTCAACAAGGAATTCCTAGTAAGCACGAGTCATTAGCTCGCGTTAACTACGTCCTTGCCCTTTGTACACACCGCCCTTCGCTCCTACTGATTGAATGGTCCGGTGAAGTGTTCAGATTGCGGCTCCAAGTGGGCCATTTTTGATAAGCAGAACTGGCGATGCAGGATGAACTGGAAGCCGGGTTACGGTGCCCAATTGTGCGCTAACCTAGACGTTCTCATTTTTCTAAGCATGCCTGCAAATCGGCAAAAAATGCACTCTTTGGTGGAAGTTTACCTTTTGGAACATGTTTTCTCAATCACCAAGCGTTGCAAGTGAGCAACACATCTACTCAGTCTACGCGAGCAAAATTGGAGTGGGGCGTCGGTGCTAGCAGACGGCTGCGCGGAGTGGCTGACGTCACAAGTGTCTGAAGGAGTGAGGCAAACATGTCTATTTATAGGCATCATAACCTCACTGCCACAGTCCACGTGGCATGTGTTGATATCGCTTTCATTTGCCACGTTGAGTTTCTGACTGACAGAGTTACGAGAGGAGCTAATTTGATACATTTCCTAATATGAGGGAGCAAAAGGTAACAAAAGTTTTTTGGGGGACTAAATCAAAAAATTGACCTAATTTGAAGGACTAGAATCATATTTAAGCCTTTAATTTTTATTTTCTCTCTTCTAAGATTGTTTTCAAATTAATATTATAATTTTTTTGTTTTTTTTATGAAAATCAGTTCTTCAAAATTTTTTATAGAAAAACTTTTTAAGAAAAGAGGACTAACATTAAGACAAACTTTATTCATTATTGCAATTTCAACCGGACTTTCCTTAGAATTTTCACCCATCAATATAGTATATGAAAATTGATTACAATATAGCTTTGCTATTTATTACGAACGGCTTTTTTATGAAAACAGACGAAGGGCTTCTTTCTCTCGTTTTGAAGACCGGCAAACTCCGGATTTGACAGAAAGAAACGTATCGGTATATGTAAAATTACTAAACGCATTTTGCCAATTTATTCGTAAAACATTCGTTTCGTAATAACAAGCATTTCTCTTATTCTTCACAATAACATAGAAGGTAGTAGTAAGTGTATCACACTTCCCCCCCCCCCCCTCTGCAAAAGAGGCTATGAGCTAGTACAACGAGACTCTACGTGGGACACTATTAATGAGAAGATCCTTCCATAACAATGGCATACTAAAACACTGAAAGTCTTTGCTTTCTAAGCAAGCAGGAGACCGTTCATCGTTAACCCGCCATCAACACAAATGGTCTGTCCTGTTATGTAAGAAGCTGCAGGTAAGCAGAGGAATGCCACCAAGGAAGACACCTCTTCCGGTTTTCCAATCCGTGCAAGAGGGAAACGTGAAATGAAACCATTAAGAAGTTTTTCATCTTTTAAGTGCTGGAACGAAATAATAGCAAGATAATACCCTCAGTTTAGAAAAATAAAAAATAAAAAAAATAATACACCAATGATAGAAAATTACCTGTTCAGCACGAGGGGTTCTGATTGGCCCTGGTGCAACACAATTAGTCCTTATGTTGTCTTTTGCCCACTCACATGCCAAATTTTTTGTCAGTTGGTTCATTGCTCCTGCATGTCAATTCAATTCAGTACATGTATTTTGAAATTACTCCCTCCTGACCGGATTATAAGCAGAGAAATGTCTAACGTGGATTTAAATATAAATAAATTTTAATTAAACTACTGATATTTAATGTTATTGTTCCAAAAATGCACTTAAGATATTCAACTAATTTTATTTTTCAATAATTTTTTTTACTAAGGGCCATTATGATTAAAGATAGTTTAGTAAATATAGTTCTTACATCCTCTTGTCCTTATTTATTACTTCTTCCGTCCCTTAATATAAGACCCTCTTTGACCATTTTACGTCCCTTAAGAAAGTGAGTTTTGTTAGTTATTTACATTAAATTTGTACAAAATGTGTCCCATTTTTCCCAAGTTACCCTTCTCATCTTCCAAGATATTAAGAGAGAGAGAATTAATGCACCTTGGTATAGGGGTAATTTTGTAAAAAAAATAATTAATGCACCTTAGTATTTGAAAATGATCTTATATTAAGGGACAAGAAAATTTTATCAAAAGGGTCTTATATTAAGGGACAGATGGATAAGGAACAAACACCAATTCACATATATCAAGGAAATACATTGAAAATAGTTTTTTCTAATTAATACTTTTAAAGATTTAATTTTTTTCCAAAAGTACCCTTTTATGAACCAACCCACTTACATAGGAAATATTACCTCTGTTCCTTTTTAGATGTCTTTTAAGGTTGTTTTGCACAAACCAAAAAAACCAATAAATTTTGTTGCTTTTGATAAATTTATTAGCCTTTTTCCTATGATATTCTTGACCATTTATTACTCCAAAGAATATATTTATCTCTCTGCAATAAATAGTTAAGGCTATAATTGACAAACAAGTAATTAATGTAACCTTAAACTTTGAGAATAACAAGTAATTAGAAACAAAATTTCTTTAAAATACTGATATGTAAAAAGGAACGGAGGGAGTAGGTTATGTCATTAATATAAGTCTCACCGTAAATAAAGGTATAAATAAAAATTAGCATTTAATAATTTAGAAATTGGTGTTGTTTCTTATAATTAGGACCAAGAAAAAAAAGGACAAAAGGGAGTATTTTATATGAAATCAAGAAAAATAAATACACTTAACTATCATCCTTAATCGGTGTAAAATTGGGTATTTTTGCATTGAGTCCTATTAGAGTAATTGTGAATCTGTGATTCAGTTAAGTGTAGTGCCAGCTGGAATGCCAGCTGGCTTAGGAGGTTAGTCTGTTAGTAAGTCAATGCCAGCTGTGCAGAGTTTGTTACTCTGTTAACTGCTAGCGTGGCAAGGTAGTTAGTGATTAACTACAAGCTTAATCTCCTATATAAACTTCACAGTGTAATGGTCAATGTATGCGATTATTTTGTAAAGTTTTCTGAGAAATGAAATTCTTGATTCTCTCTCTCTCTCTCTCTCAGTTTCATCTTTAGCATGGTATCAATCGCTAGTTATGGTCCTGGCGTTCTCGCTCGTTCGCGCTTCCTCCATTCTTTCGTCTTTTGAATCTCTATTCTGATCATCGTCTTCGTCGTTCCATCACCTCTCGCTAATGGCACAAAGTTCGCCGTCGGTGACACAGTCCACGCCGCTAGGTCACGGTGCTGGAAATAGCAGCAACAATACGTTTGGTCCAAAATTGTCCATAAAATTGCAAGAAAGCAATTTCCTGCTATGGAATCAGCAGGTTGAAGGCGTAATCACGTCGCATAAAATGCATCGATTCATGGTTAATCCTTAGATTCCGGCGAAGTTCAAGACTGACGCCGATCGCCTTGCTGGTAATTTCTCCGATGAGTATGAGACCTGGTTGGTTCAAGATCAGGCATTGTTCACGTGGCTGCTATCCACGCTCTCTGAAGCGGTTCTTCCTAGAGTCCTCTCATGTAAGCACACATTTGAAGTTTGGGATCAAATTCATAAGCAATTTTATGTGCACATGAAGGCTAGGTCAAGGCAATTACAGACTGAATTGAAATCCACAAAGAAAGGAAATCGATCAATTTCAGAATATGTTCTACGAATCAAAGCTATTGCCAATTCGTTGCTCGCGATTGGAAACCCTATCTCTGAGCAAGATCAAGTAAAAGCTGTGCTTGATGGACTACCAGAAGACTACAGTCAATTCGTGATGATGATCTATGGTCGATTCGATTCACCTTCATTGAATGACATTGAGGCACTTTTGTATGTGCAAGAGGCTCAACTTGACAAATTCAGGCAAGAACTTGTTGTACCTGCTGCCTCTGCAAATGTAGCACATACGAATTCACATCAAGGCTTTGGCAATGCTCGGTCTAGAAACAACTACTCTTGTGGAAGAGGAAGGTTTAATTGCGGCAGAGGCCGTGGTCGCGTGGTCGCTCTAATGGTAATGGCAGCAGGCCAACTTGCCAACTCTGTGGCAAGTATGGCCATGCAGTTGTAGATTTTTGGCATCGATATGATGAATCATTTGTGCCACACCAACCTACTACTCAATCCAGCGCTGGAACCACACTGCAGCAAGCTAGCACCAGCAATGCAGTAACTACTCAACAGGATAATTCCTCTGCACCTAAACAAGCAGATCAGTCGAATGAACTATTTGCAACTCAGTACAATCCCACTGCATATACTTAAGAATTAGCTCTGCCAACAGGTCTGGAATCTCAGGCTTGGTTTGCAGATTCAGATGCTTCTCATCACTTAACCTCCCTTATTTCCCACTTGCACCATAGCACACATTATGTAGGGCCAAATAAAGTCTATGTAGGTAATGGTCAAGGCCTAGATATTAAATCTGTGGGTTCATCGAATTTTAAGTCAAATCTGACTTCACACACTATATTGACTCTCAAAGATGTGTTGTTTGTTCCCTCAATAACTCGAAATTTATTATCTGTTTCAAAGTTTACTAAGGACAATAATTCTTACTTTGAATTTTATTCTAACCACTGCTTGGTGAAATCTCAGGCATCTAGAGAGATACTACTTGAAGGTACTCTTGATGCAAGTGGTTTATACTGTTTCAAAGATTTGCATCACCTGTTACAAGTCTCAAGCATCTTCTCAAAATGTTCACTTCAAACTCCAACTGTCAACAATACTGTTTCTTCTGAATTTTCTTTCAATTCAACATTCAATACTCCAAATGTACTTTCAATTTGGCATTATAGGTTAGGTCATGCTAATACTAATGCCATTAAAAATGTACTTAGTCTTTGTAACATCCATTTACCAAATAAGAATGCTTCTGATTTTTGTAATTCTTGTTGCCTAGGCAAATCCCATAGGTTACATGCTCCTACTTCCACTACTGTGTATTCAAATCCTTTTGAAGTCATATATACCGATTTGTGGGGCCCTTCTCCCTCTCCTTCTAGCAATGTTTACTTGTATTATATAGCCTTTGTTGATGCATACACTAAATACACATGGATTTATTTTCTTAAGAATAAGTCCGAAGCTTTGAGTGCTTTTAAACTGTTCCATGCCTTTGTTAAAACACAATTTAATGCCAATATTAAAGCAATTCAGTCTGACGTTGGTGGTGAATATAGACCATTCATTACATACTTCAATGAATTAGGTGTTGTGCATAGACTCACATGCCCTCGTACCTCACACAAAAATGGAACAGTTGAAAGAAAACATAGACAAATAGTGGAAATGAGACTCACTTTACTTGCTCATGCTTCCTTACCTATTTCATTTTGGGATCATAGCTTCACCACTTCAGTTTACCTTATTAACCGGTTACCATCATCTGCTCTTAAAGATTTTTCATCTCCATTTCATGCTTTATTCAAAACTGTCCCTGATTATAAAGGCATCAAAACTTTTGGTTGTGCTTGCTTTCCTCTAACTCGGCCTTATAATAAGCGCAAGCTGGAATTCAGAAGCACTGAGTGTGT
The DNA here is from genome assembly GCA_037113605.1 of Calophaca sinica. Lineage (NCBI taxonomy): Eukaryota > Viridiplantae > Streptophyta > Magnoliopsida > Fabales > Fabaceae > Calophaca > Calophaca sinica. The sequence goes on from CM073734.1 coordinate 78,159,962, forward strand.
TTATTTAGGAATTTCACAAAAGCACAAAGGGTATAAGTGTCTTAGTAGTGAAGGTAGGATCTACATTTCTAAAGATGTCCTTTTCAATGAGTATAGGTTTCAATATTTGAGTCTCTTTCCCACTGATCAACCACATACAGCTGTGAACTCATCCAAGTCCTCCAGGTTAACCGTGCCTTGTCCTCTAGCTGCTGTCCCTGTCTCACAAACATCTTCATAGCCCTATACTCAACAGGCTCCTACTCCTTCAACAATGGTCCCTGCATCTTTAGACAGTCCTTTACCTAGTGCGTCTATGCTTGATCCCACGGGTTCTGAGCTTCAAAATTCACCAGACCCTATGTTAGTAGAACCAGTACTGTCAGACACTTTTGCATCTACTCAAAACACTGAAAGGTCATTGTCCAGTTCTGTTTCTACTCCACACATTGAAAGGTCTTTGTCCAGTACCTCTACACAGCCTATTACTCAACCCTTGGTGGTAAATGAGCATCCTATGCTCACCAGATTGAAAACTGGTCATTCTAAACCAAAAGCCTTTCTCACCCATGTTGAGCTTAACAGTGTTAAACAAGCATTAGCCAACCCTTAATGGCTTGATGCTATGAAACAAGAATACACTGCCCTGCTGTCAAACAATACATGGACACTCACTTCCCTACCCTTACATAGGAAAGCTATAGGTTGCAAGTGGGTGTTTAGGGTGAAAGAAAATCCTGATGGAAGCATTAACAAGTATAAAGCTCGGTTAGTTGCTAAGGGCTTCCATCAACAGCCTGGGTTTGATTTTAGTGAGACATTCTCGCCAGTGGTTAAACCTACTACTATAAGGGTAATTTTAACACTTGCCTTAACATTAAATGGGAAATTTAGCAAGTTGATATCAATAATGCATTTTTGAATGGTTTGTTGCAAGAAGAAGTTTTTATGCAGCAATCTCCTGGCTTTGAATCCTCAGACAAGACACTAGTTTGCAAGCTGAACAAGGATCTGTATGGCCTCAAGCAGGCTCCCAGGGCCTGGTATGAAAGGCTCACAAATGCCTTGCTGTAGTTCGGGTTTCACTATAGTAAGTGTGATCACTCTTTGTTTATTTACAAGGCAAATGGTGTCACTCTCTATGCTCTAGTGTATGTGGATGACATACTTATAACCGGGTCTTCCTCAAAGCTAATTCATGATCTCATCGACAAGCTGCACATCAAGTTTGCATTGAAGAAACTTGGCAAACCAGATTATTTTATGGGTATCCAAGTCAGAAACTTGTCAAGTGGTTCTATGTTGCTTACTCAAACCAAGTACGTTTGTGACTTACTTTGAACATGAACACAAGAAGGGGGGTTGAATTGTGTTGAAAACTTTTCGCAAACTTTAAGTTAAAAACACTTTTGAACTGTTGATTTTAAAACTGTAAGTTTTCGGATACTGGAGAATGACCAGACGCTGGAATTGAAGTTTTAAGAAAACTTGTTTTTCTCTGGAAGATAAGAATAAATATAAAGCAATAAAGCAAAAGACACAGAGATTTATATTAGTTCACCACCAACCTGGTAGCTACGTCTAGTCCCTTCGATCCTGAAGGATTTCCACTATAATCAACTGAATACAAATTCTTTAAGAGTATTCTACTTTCATAAACTTGATAATACTCTTAACTTCTCAAAACGACTCAGTACGTTTGAGCCTTTGAGGAACTAAGCCTTAGCCAGGCAGAACAACTTTTACAAAGTAATATTCTTTTGAATACAATCAAATAACTCTCACAGAGAGGATGAAAAGATTGAGCACAAAAACAAATAACTTTCTAAAAGAAAGAATATCAGACGATGAGGTTCAGTTCTTGGTGTCCAGAAACTTGGCACGAAACTTGATTGCTCACTTGAGTAATAGCTCTTTCAGAATGTAGTTTCTAGCAGTTTTTGGCAATCTTCTTTAATGAATACCTTGGGATATTTATAGGAGTCTCTGAGGGGTATTACTATTGCAGTAAATTTCAGCTCCATATCATTGAGTGAGGTAATTTGAAATGCTGTCCTTTTCTTCCTTTCCAGAGAATATCAGAATAGTACACATTACCGTTTTTGTACCATCTGCTTTTCATAATTGCCTTGTACGAATTTTGTCTTATACTAAAGGTGTCACCTTTGATACCTCGTACATCAAAATGAGCGCACAAAATCAAATTCGAATTCCGTTCCAAATAGCTGAGGTAGGAGAGCATAAACGTGACCACCACGTGCTTCATTAAAAGACCAGATGCTCGCTCAGAATAATGGACGGACGCTCGCAGCAATTGAGTAATTCACGTGTCAAAGAATAACACTACCGGACGCTCGATATACACAAGCGCTGGAGTGAATCGAATGCTGACACACATGGAATGTATTCAATTTCTAGTGAATTTCTCCTTCTTGCTTGAGTGACTTATAAAGCGTAAACAATTTTAATACCTACACATTTCAAGACTTATTAGAAGATAATTTATTCACTTGCAAGTACTTTGTTATCATCAAAATTAATGAGAGTCTAAAATTTTCAATCGTTTAGGTTCCAACATACTTGCCAAGGCTAAAATGGCTGATTCAAATGGAGTAGCCACTCCAATGTTGAGTAACTGCAAGCTTAGCAAACATGGCACCGATCTGATGGACAATCCTGGTCAATATAGGTCTATTGTTGGGGTTTGACAGTATGTAACTCTTACAAGGCCTGACATAGCCTTCAGTGTAAACAAAGCTTGTCAGTTCATGGCTTTACCTCTAGAGAGTCATTGGAGGGCAGTCAAGAGGATACTGGGGTATCTAAGTGGATCCTCTACACATGGATTACTTCTCCAACCTGCTGACCCGGATCATAAATTCTCTCTCAGGGCTTATTGTGATAGTGATTGGGCTAGTGACCCAGATGACAGAAGGTCAACATCTGGCTCCTGTATCTTCTTTGGCCTAAACTTGGTTTCTTGGAGTTCAAAGAAACAGCCACTGGTTGCAAGGTCAAGTGCAGAGGCTGAGTATAGAGGCATGGCTCATACAACCTCTGAGTTAATATGGATTGAATCACTTTTGTCAGAATTGCATGTTCCTTTTCTTCCTCCAACATTGCTATGTGACAACTTAAGTGTTGTCTTGTTGGCTCATAATCCAATCTTGCATGTCAGAACAAAACATATTGAGCTAGATATTCATTTTGTGAGAGAGAAAGTTGCTGCCAAGTCTCTGAACATTCAGCATGTGCCTGCCTCGGGACAGATAGCTGATGCAGTCACCAAACCACTATCAACTTCTCAGTTTCAAGAATTGAGGAACAAGCTCAAAGTTCTTGCTACTCAACCCCCTTGATCTTGTGGAGGGAGTGTTAGAGTAATTGTGAATTTGTGATTCAGTTAAGTGTAGTGCCAGCTGGAATGCCAACTGGCTTAGGAGGTTAGTCTGTTAGTAAGTCAATGCCAGCTGTGCAGAGTTTGTTACTCTGTTAACTGCCAGTGTGGCAAGGTAGTTAGTGATTAACTACAAGCTTAATCTCCTATATAAGCTTCACAGTGTAATGGTCAATGTATGCGATTCTTTTGTAAAGTTTTCTGAGAAATGAAATTCTTGAATCTCTCTCTCAGTTTCATCTTTAGCAAGTCCGGAGGAAGTACCGGTTACTAGTTACCACTACCTCTTACTTTGAGACCATGAAACAGTTACTATCGGCCTTTTGTTGCACCATAAATAGATCCTACATTTATTGATACCACCCTTGTAATGGAGGATATGAAAACGATGCTTGCAGACTCTGAGGCTTTGAGGAGTCGATGTGCAAGCTGGCTTATGTGGAAAGCAGATTCAAGATTTGTATTCACCAGAAATGAAAAATCTTCCTTTGTAAAATCCAGGGTCTCTTTCCGAACGTTTGTTCCCACATTGTTTACCTAAAACCCGTACATATATAACATGTTAAGAAATCTAAAATACTAAGTTTACATTGAAACTTGTGTATTTTGTATTAAATACTAAACTTTTTAATAAATAGTTGTTGTTTTCAATAAATAGTTACTATTTTTAGATTCCTTAATATGTGCGACATTGCACATGATAGAAAAATCCATATAACAAATTATAAAAACTTAACGGAAAAAAAAAGAATTATAGATTTCTAGAAAGTCGGTTCCAAATTAATCCAGCGAAAAATAAATTCAATTTCATGTCATTCATGTTAATTGCTCACAACTCACAAGGATATTGAGTTTGCCATTGAACTCAGAGGAGACTCTAGTTATTAGCTCCTCTCTGTGTGGATGAGATGCCACGTCACAAACCGAACCAGTAACTCTGTATCCTTTTGTGGCCCATTGATGTAAGCATTCATTGAGTTGAGCTTCGTTCCTAGCGCAAGTGTCTACGGTAGCCCCTTGCTGTGCTAATTCCTCCCCGATATCATATCTAGTTAATTTAGAGTTTATATCAAAGAAATAGTGAACCCTTTTTCATATAGAAGATCCTCATATATATAATTGGCTAATACTCATTAACAAGATTGCTTCAATGGTACAAATTATCCAAATAAGCGTTATGTCTATGTTATGGAGCACTACTATTTCATATGGCCTATAATTAATGGACATGAAACTAGCTAGCAATTGATTTTTGATTAGTTAGTAACTAATTCATAACTAATTTCATGGTGTATTATAATAGATCAAATAAAATGGTAGTCCATACTGAAAAAATAAATTGATTTGCAACAAGAGAATGAAAAGAGAGAAGAGCGCAAGATAGCAACCCGATTCCTTTGGATCAACCGGTGACCAGAGCTGTCTTCCCCTCTAAAAACCACCTACTGCTCCTGCTACTTGTGTTTCCCTCAGCCATTTCTCCAATGCAATTAAGAACTAACCTATAAAATAGCCAATACTTTGTGGTTCTATCCTCTCAAGGGGTTAATATATATAATGATTCTATACACGGGATGGGAGTAAGCCGCATAACCAAATAGTTTGTATATGAGATATTTTTAATTAACATAAATGCTAATAAAAATTAAAACTAATAATTTTATAAAATTAGTTTTAATTTTTTTATTTAGATTATTAGTTAGTAATTAGATGAATATTATTAGTTAATACTAAAGAAAACACTGATAATATAATTCTGTCACCTCTCATGAATAGATAGATGGAATTTATATTTTCCATTTTTAAATAATAAATTATAATTTTCTATTGTGATTTATTAAGTCATTCTTTACACGATAAAAATTATATATTTCTTACTTTTATAGAAAAAACATTATCAATTGCCACGGCATCTAAAGCTTAAAACATACAAATGATATACGTAAGGGTCCATATCGACATGTTATGGTGAAAGTTTTCAATATTCTTTTGATATTCAATCTCTTAAAAATTAATAACTTTTAGACATTCTTAAAATTAAAAGTATAAAAATAATAATATAAGATCACATGTTATTATTTTATTAGAGGAAATACATACTACATAAGCCTGATAATTTTTCCATTGGTAAGTTCAGGTAATAATTCCCCGGTATATCTTTAATTTAAATGCATTATGAAATAATAAAAATATAAAGTTAATTTATCTCATTCCAAAATAATAGAAAAATCATAATATGTATTATATAGTATTTAATAAAAAAGAAATTTTATGAGTATACTGACAGACATCACATGGTGGGCATTATGATATAAGCATTTACTGGTAGATATCTATCTGTTACTTTGTTGTGTCCCAGCAAGGTGGCTCAAGTGGTTTGACACAATGGACATAAGGAATTGGAATAAGAAGATTGGAGTTTAAACTCTGTCTAACATAATGCATGTGTACCAAAAAAAAAAAAACCTGTCTAACATAACTATTTACTGAATACTAATAATTTACGGTTAAAAAAATCTCTTACTCTATTGCAAATGATCCGTACTGGTAGTAATTCGATGCAGGCAATAATCGTACTAGACCCCACAGGCTTGACTTATGTTGCATTCTGGACAATGGCATTGATTGCCATTGCTGTATTTTTTTGGTTCAATGTTTGCTATTGCTGTCTATGTCTTAAGAATAATGGCTAAGTAATCAAATTAACAGAGGCTCCAATTAACAGGGGTGGGCATGGGTCGGGTTTTTGGTATTTGAATACCCAATGGATTGGTTTAATCGAATTTTTTTGTGCAACCCGAACCAACCCAACCCAAACTAGGGATGACAATGAGACCCAAACCCATTGGACACCCGCAAAAAAAAACGCGCAATGGGCAAGGTAAATACCCGCTTTATGGGTCTAGGCCTGGGCCTGGGTAATTACCCACAAATCTGAGTGGGTATGGGTGCGAGTACGGGTACTCTAATTCCTAGCACAACCCGCATATACATATACATATATATAATTATCAAAATTATAATTTTATATCAAATTATCAAAATATTAAATAAAAATAATTAATAATCTATCTTTTTTTTAACCAGAATCTATCTAATTAATCTATTTACTTTTTTTTACTGGAATCTACTTATTGTAATATGTACTTATTTTTTATATTTTAGATTTTTTTATTTGGCTAAATACTATGATTTGTAATATTTTAGAGTTGATTTGAAAGATTTTTGGATCGTATTTTAATTAAGTTATGATGTTCTTTTCGTTATTTATTGTCTTTTTATGGTTAAAGTCCGGGTAGCGGGTGCGGGTACGAGCACTTAGGTGCCCAACGGGTATGGAGATGGGCACTAAACTTGCTACCCACGCGAGTATGAGCTCGGGTACGAGCACTTTTTTCAAATGCGGGTATGGGGACGGGTACTATAGTACCCTACCCAGAGGGTGCCCATTGCCATTCCTAACCCGAACTCATATGGGTTGGTTTGGTTTGGGTCGGGTGATTGGGTTTATTATTAAAATATTTATTTCTCAAAAAAATTTGAGAAAAATTCAAAAAATTGAATAAAAACCCCATTGTTGAGGCCTTAATTTGGATTTTCAAATAAAGAAAATTTTCATGTCTTCATGGTTGCATAAAAAACCCAGTTGACCTCATTTTGGAGTAAAATTTCCACTAAAATTATAACACAAAGTGAAATGAAAACAAAGTAAAATTTATGTGTTAATAAATTACGTCTTCGTTCATATGGTATTAGTCAGTATATGTGTTCAATTACATGCAGTGGGTTGGGTTGGTTTGCTTGGGTTCACAATCTTCTGACCCGGCACCCAATCCATAGGCTTTGGGTTTCCTTATTTTAAAACCAACACAACCCAATGACCGAAACCAACCCGAATTTTGTGGGTTTGGTTGGATCGGGTAGGTCGGGTTCGTGGGTCAACCCGTACCCGTGCCCACCCCTACCACTTCTTTATAATATACACTAATAGAGCATTTTATAGGTATGTTTTACAGGTGTCAATCAATGAAACATGTTTCGCCACATCACCATTTTTTAATCATTTTTACATGACTCTTTTGGTGAACGCTCAAACCCATTAGTTTCCAGCAAGACACATCTCAGCATAAGACAAACAAAATTAATGGGAAAATGACATGTTCTGTCTAAACAAAAACAAATAATATCAGCAAAAATATCTCTCTATACTTTTCAGCTTCACCCAACAGTATAAGACAAAATTGTTTAATGCCAAAATGACAATTGTGCTTAAAGCAACCCCTCCCTCTGTCGTTGAAAAACTTTGTTGCGATGTTCCCAAAACATCTCTCTACATTTTATCAATACAAAACTCATCCATTCTCTCAAAACAACAAAGCCTGTACCCAAAATATCTCTCTACATTAAATGCAAAGGCATTTTTGGTCTCACAATGAAGCATGCTGCTACCATATTTTGCGCAGAGGAGGAGGTAGCAGACAAATGGGTGATCTCCCAAGCTACACCCACATAACAGTTTTCGCTCTTTAACCTCGAAGACAAACCCCAATTTCAGAGAGTGGGTTTTCGATTTCACCTTTCACTCTCTTACATTCCACATACAATCCCTAAACCCATTCCCCTAAATTTTCCCAAATCACTCTTAAATGTTTACTTTTAATCTTACATGCATCTTCCCTACCCCCAACCTTCCCATTTCGATGCATGATGGTGAGGCAACAACTAGATTTGTCAACATATTGCGCAAAGGAGGAGGTAGCGGACAAAGGGGTGATCTCCCAAGGTACACCCAAATCACAGCTTTCCCTATCTAACCTCGAAGCCAAACCCAAATTTCAGATAGTGGGTTTTCAATCTCACCTTTCCCTCTCTTACATCCCGCATGTAATCCCTAAACCCATTCCCCTAAATTTTCCCAAATCACTCTCAAATGTTTACTTTTAATCTTACACGCATCCTCCCTACCCCTAACCTTCCCATTTCGATGCTTGATGGTGAGGCAACAGCTGGATTTGTCAACATATTTCTTCAAATCGCCTCTCTATAACCTGTAAGTTATATCTCTACAATTTTTCCATACTCTCTTTAATTTCAATTGTCAAATTGATAGTTGAAATCTCATCTGCCAAACATATTTTAGTTTATTAGTTTGTATTTGAGTTTATTTTGGTTTATTTTTAGTAGATAGAATTTTATCCCTATTTAAGTATCGTTTAGGGATTCAACCAGAGCACACCGCAACCAATACTTAGCTTGCTTCCAGAAAGTTGAAAAAAAATCCCTTACTTCTTCCACCATAGTCCTCTTTCCTTTCCTTTCGTGTCTGTCCTCAACCTGAAAAAGTGGCTAACCAACCCATTTCTGAAATCAACTCTGTGCAAACTTCTTGGAATGTTAAAGCCAAAGTTATTTGTTTGTGGGTTGTTTCTGACTTCAATAGGCAAACTTTGCCCTTCTCTCTTGAGATGATCCTGTTGGATGCAGAGGGAGGAAGGATTCATGCCACTGTAAAAAAAACACTTATTTACAAGTTTAGAAATTATATTACTGAGGGGAATGTTTATTTATTTGAGAATATGGGTGTTGCATCAAATGGAGGTAGTTATAGGACAACCCACCACCTTTTTAAACTAAATTTCCATTTTTCAACCAGCGTTGTTCCCCTTCCTAATGCAAAAGTTACTCTGTCACCCTACCATTTTGTTCCAATATCTGAAATTATTGGGGGGCTTTATGACACTGATTTTTTGGTTGGTGAGTATGTTGTTGTTAATGTTTTCCATATCCACTTTTTTTTTATATTACTTTCTTGCTTTATGATACTGATTAGTTTTACACACTTTGACAGATGTGATTGGTGCTTTGACTGGAGTTGGGACTGAAAGGGAGGTTGATAGAAATGGAACAACCACCAAGCTTAATGTTATTGCCTTAGAAGCTTCTGGGTAAAGTTTATTATTTTAGTTTATTTGCTCTATAAGGATCTTCCTGCATATATGTATTTTGACATTACCCATTACAAGTTAACATGTTTCACCTTATTCTTTCATACAATCATAAGATTCAATGCACCCTATTTGGAAGTTATGTTGATGATCTAAATACCTTTATGGCTTCTGGCGATTTGCAAAATGCCGTGGTGATTATACGGTTAGCCAATGTGAAGCTTTTTCAAGGTTAGTTTCTTAATCATTTCCCTCAACCATTCTTTCTGTGGTGATTATACATTATAAATTCTATATGATGATTAAGTTGTTGATATGTTAATTGTAGACAAATTACACATTCAGAATTGCATTAGTTGCACTAGATTGGTCTTTAACCCAACCTGTGATGACGGTGTCATGATGAGAAACAAGTTGTTTATATTCTTCCTAATACAATATGTTTTCATTCTATTTGACTTATGTGAGTATCCAAAATTTGTGGCTTTTATCACGAATTTGATGACATTGTTTTTTCAAATAATAGGCTCACTGAGAATACTGAATCACCTTCACCATTGACCCTTACTCAACTACATGCTGAGCCAAAGGTTGAACCTTTAGAGGAATTTTTGTACAACACACCAAGGACAACTATGCAGGGCCTCAAAGATTGCTCAACGGTTTATATATAATTTATAATTTATAGTTTATAGTTAATAGTTGATAGTTGAAAATTTATAGTTGTCCTTAAATATTTTAGATTTTAATATTTATGTTTTATAAGGGTGTGTTGTAGGAATCTTTGTTTGTGGTACTTGGGACTGTTACACACATTTTAAATCAAGAAAATTGGTGGTATACTGCCTGTATATGCATTAAGTCTATTTATCCTGACTCCAAGATGTACTTTTGTGAAAAATGTAATCGGCATGTTACGAAAGTTTTTCCTAGGTATTCACTTGACTATTTCCTTCATAGTTATTTTATTGAGAGGTTAATGCTATAAAATAATAAAACTTAACATTTGTTTAACGTATATTAGATATTGTATCAAAGTTCGGGTCATTGATAACTATGATTATGCAACATTTGTGCTCTTTAACCGTGACACAAGCCTTCTCTTCAATAAATCTAGTGCAAAAATGCTTCAGTCACATGACAGGGTATTATGCATTTCTATTGACTAAGTCATCAATACAACCAAATTTTATTTTATATATATATATATATATATTATTTGTGATCATACTTAAACTAATTCATTCATAATGGTTATAAACTGTGTTAGACTGCTGGATATGGCGTGGTTCCTGCTGAACTGTCATCATTAGTGGATATCACTATCCTTTTCAAGGTTGAGACAAAGCCTGTGTTTAGTCCCAAGTTTGAACATTCATTCAGAGTCCGTAAAATCTGCACAAATGAGCTTATTATTAACGAGTTCAAGAAAAAATGGGACAAGGAAGAGACTACCTTTTCAAAGAACAATAATGTAAGCTCATGTTCCTTTTAAGTTTAGTAACAAAGACCTTTGAAAAGCAAATACTTACTTGGGTTAACATTGTAGGAAACTAATTCCTTGAGTGCATTGATGGGTAAGGGAAAGGACAAAATTGCTGGTTGTGATACCAATGTTCTTTCACAAGTATATACTACCCCTATTTCATTGTTTAACTAATTTGTAAATTTTAAAATTTCATATTCTGTTTTGTAGAGGCTATATCATACTAATTAGTCTTTATACATAGGATCTGGACTCTTTGTCTGGCTATGAAGTAAAAGGAAAGGAGAAGATTATTGAAGGTGCTTGTAGTGGTGTCTCACAGGTATAAATTATATATTTGGCAAAACAGAGTCAATACTAGAGTGATTGCATGTTTTGGATTATTAGCAAATTCCAATAGTCTCACCTAATTTCCCACTGATCTAATATGTTTTAGGCTCTGGCCCAAGCAATTATACTTGTAGGATAACTGAATTAGCTAACTGCTGCACACATGAGTGGACTTTGTGGAAGAATGTATTTTGTCCTGTAAATTACAAATGTTACTAGAATATTAATTTTAGTTCTAATTTTGTTTATCAGCATTATAAATTAAAGATATATTATATATGCATACACAGGCATAAAAGAAACATTTTGAAGTAGAATTGTTAGCTACCATGTGATTCTAATTCTTACTACAATTGTTGTATTTCTATGTTGATAGGATTTAATGCCTAAGTTTCCATAGCTGGAGTGGAATATGATGTTGAGATACTTCACCAATTGATAACATCATCACTTCAGTCAAGAGAGGATCCCCAAATGAAGAACCAGATGCAGATATCAACCTTCCCCTCAAGTTGTTGAAGAGGGCAATTAAGATTGAGAAGATTTAGAGTCACCAATTTCCAAATATGTTATTAAAAGAGAATGTATATCTCCTTCGTTTCAACAAGCACAATTGTGCAGTATTTATAATACATTGACAGCAACATATTTGTGCTGATTTGATCGAGATTGAGAGATGAAATCTCCCTCATTAAATGCAAATAATTGACAGTATAGGACAGCTAATTACAGAGGTGTAAGCATAAGAAACACATGCTATAATTCTACTTATGGAAGCTATTAATGACAGCATCAATATGAATCAATGTTGAATCAATTTCTGTCAATGCTCGGCTGATCTTGCTTATGCTCGGCTGATCTTGCTTTTGGTCGGCTGATCTTGCTTTTGGTCTTTGACTATCTATTACGCCCCCTCAAAATTGGGTCACCATCTATGACTCCAATTTTGTCTCTTAGAAGATTGAATCTTGCTCTTTGGAGTGGTTTGGTAAGCACATCAGCAAATTGGTCCTTGGTAGAGATGTGAGCTACCCTTAGCTTGCCCATTTGAACCATTTGTCTCACAAAGTGATAATCAAGGGCAATGTGTTTCATTCTAGAATGGAATACTGGATTTGAACAAAGATAAGTGGTGCCAATATTGTCACAAAAAAGGGAAGGAATCTGAGGCTGCAGGCCGAGCTCACCAAGCAAGTTAGTTAACCACATAACTTCAGCCGTAGTATTTGCCACAGACCGGTATTCCGCTTCAGTGGAGGATCTGGCAACTGTTCTTTGCCTCTTTGAAAGCCATGATACAGGATTTCCACCAAGGTAAATGATAAAAGCTGAGGTGGATGTCCGGTCATCTAGATTGCCCCCCCAATCCGCATCACTATATGCTTGAAGTTGGAGATGAGTGGGTTTCTTCAAGTGTAGGCCATGGTTCATAGTGAACTTGAGGTACCTTAGTACACGATTGAGCTGCTGAAAATGGATTTGGGACGGTTGATGCATGAATTGAGACAGCTTATTGATTGGAAATGATAGGTCCCGTCTTGTTAAGGTGAGATATTGTATAGCACCTGTAATGCTGCGAAACAACTTTGATTCTGCAGCAGCCGAGCCATCATGGAGCTTGAGTGGTGTAGTTGGACAGAGGGGGGTAGTGGTAGGCTTTGCTCCAGCCATGTTGAACTTCTCTAACAGTTCCCGGATGTATCCATGCTGTGAGAGGAAAAGACCATCTTTTGTAGGTATGAGTTCAATGCTAAGGAAATAGTGTGGAAAGCCAAGGTGTTTAATTGAGAATTTGGTTGAAAGTTCTGCCATAAAGAGGTTAAGGAACTGAATTTTGTTCCCTGTTAGCAGAAGGTTGTCAACATAGACTAGGAGATATGCTTGGACACCTGGCTTATCATAGATGAACAAAGAAGGGTCATTGAGACTAGTCTTGAAACCATAGTATAGAACAAATGCCTTGAGGGATTGATGCCATGCCCGTGGTGCTTGCTTTAACCCATAGATGGCTTTCTTAAGTTTGCATACATGATGTGGATATTCAGGGTGAACAAAGCCAGGGGGTTGTTGCATGTATACATCTTCAGATAGGCTGCCTTGTAGGAAGGCATTGTTGACATCCATTTGATGTAATGACCAGCCACGAGCTAAAGCAATTGTGAGAACCACTTTAATTGTTTGTGGTTTAACAATAGGTGCAAATGTCTCCTTGAAGTCAAGGTCGGGCAATTGAGTGTACCCTTTTGCTACAAGCCTTGCCTTGTATCTTGCAATGCTTCCATCTGGATTTCTTTTGATCCTGAACAACCACTTGCAGCCTACTAAATTAGTAGTGGATGATCTAGGAACCAAGGTCCAAGTGCCATTGCTCATTAAGGCATCAAATTCTGCTGAACAAGCTTTGCTCCAGTGAGGCATTTTGAGAGCCTGTGTGATGGTGGAAGGCTCAAGATTCTCAGGGAGAGAATGATGTGTAGTGGTGAAGGCTCTCTTAGGCTTGAAAATATTATTTTGAGACCTGGTTGTCATGTTATGGCTGCGGGTTTGATTATTAGAGATTGAAACAGAAGAATTATGCAGAGTTGAATTGTTACCTGATTGTGGAAGTGGAAGAACACCTGAATTCTGGTCAGGTACTGCTGCAGGAACCACTTCAGGTGCTGGCTGCTGAGGTGGGTTTTCTGTGGCAGGTTGTAGAGTAGTTGCTGCGGCAGGCAGGTCTTGTTGTATAGGATTTTGTGTGGCAGGCAGGCCTGGTTGTGGAGGATTCTGATTGAATGAGGTGGGGATGAGGGTGTGAGGTGAGGTGTCAATGGTCTGAGTAAAGTTTGGATGGTTGGAAGAGGGAACTAAGGTTTGAAATGGAAATGAATCCTCTATGAAATTGACATGCCTAGATACATAAACCCGATTTGAGGTAGGCTCAAGGCATAGGTATGCATGTTGTGCGTTTGAATAGCCAAGAAAAATGCAAGGAAGAGACCTTGGTTGGAGTTTGTTTTTAGTATATGGTCTCAACCATGGAAAGCACAAACAACCAAAGGAGTGCAACTTGGTGTAATTGGGCTGCTTGTGGAACAAGATCTCAAATGGAGTTTTCATGTTAATTGTGGGAGTGGGCATCCTATTTATGAGAAATGTGGCTGTGGTAAATCCAAATGACCATAAATGGGAGGGTAATTTGGCATGAAGTAAGAGAGCTCTACCAGTTTCAACAATGTGTCTATGTCTTCTTTTAGCTGTGCCATTGATTTCAGGGGTATGGGGAGGTGTGGTAAAGTGAGAGATACCATGAGTTGCTAGGAATGTTTTTAGTTTAATGAACTCCCCACCATTATCAGAAAAGAAGGAGACAATAGGCAGACCAAAACATTTCTCAACAATAGACTTGAATTGGATAAAGATAGTGAATACATCTGACTTATTTTTCATTGGGTACAGCCATACATATTTGGAAAAGTGATCAACAAAGACTACATAGTATAGGTAGCCATCTAATGATCTAATTGGTCTTTGGTCCCCAAACATCGAGTAAATGAGCTCCAAGGGTCTACTACTAGTCATATGTTGATTTGAGAAAGGAAGTTTGTGACTCTTGGCACCTTGTGGGAGCTACATTCATGAAATGTTGGCAACTTTATTGGAACATGAAGACTGTTGGCCTGATGTTTCATAATTTTGAAAGAAGGATGTCCTAGTTTATGGTGCCATGTGGTGGTGGATTGGATGCTTGTGGTAAGTGCTTGAGGTGATTGGTGGCTGATGGATGGATTGTGGAGGTGATAAAGGTCTTGTTTAAGTGGTCCTTGCATCAGTGCCTGGCCCGACTTCAAATCCTTCACAACAAAACAATTAGGAAAAAATTCAACTGAGCAATTATTAGTTTGACAAAGTTTGGAAACTGATAGTAAGTTGGATTGAATATTCGGTACACACAAAACTTGGTTAAGGTAAAGTGGTTTATTGTGTGTGTGAAAAGAAGTGTGACCAGTGTGAGTGATTGTCAAACCTGAGCCATCACCAATGGTTACTTTGTCCGAACCTGGGTAAGGATTAGCCAAGGTCAGCTGCTGAAGATCCTGTGCAGTATGATGAGATGCACCAGTATCCATGATCCAGCTTGAGTTAAAAGTTGCTGGTTGATGAGAGGCAATGTTGGCTGCTGGCCTGCTGCCATTCCTCCTTGTGTATCCTCTGATTTTGTAGCAGTTGCGGGCTATATGGCCAGGCTTGTTGCAGAATTGACATATGACTTTGTTCTCCATATGCAGTGCTGGTGCAGACTGATGGTTGCTGAAATGGTGCCTCTGTGACTGATTTTTATTGCGTGCTGCAGTATTTGCAGTAGCAACAAGTGGATCTGTGGCTTGTGGTTGATCACGTTGCAAAACTGACTCATGATCCATGAGTTTTTCATGGAGCTCAGCAAAATAGATTGGATTTTCCCTGCTGCGAAGAACAGCTGCAATGTCATGGTACTCATTGTTGAGACCATTGAGAGTATGTATGACCAAATCGGTTTCATCAAGAGGATGGTCAATGATGGCTAACTCATCTGAAATAGCTTTAATACCTTGAAGATATGTGGCCATTGACTGAGTGCCTTTGATAAAAGTGGAGATTTTGTGTTTAAGTGTCATTACTCGAACTCTAGACCTGTTGGCATACATGGTCTTGAGGGTATCCCATGCTTCTTTGGTTGTTTTGACAGTGGCAAGATGTGTAACAACAGTAGCAGTTACTGATGAGACAATTGCATGAATAATGAGCTTATCTTGCCTCACCCAGTGTGTAAATTCTGGGTTGGCAGTGGGTGGTTCAGTGGCCAAGGTTTTGGCAGGGCAGGTTTTGGTGCCGTCAATGTAGCCAAGAAGATCATAGCCGGTTAGGAGAGCTAGGAACTGAATTCTCCAAGCTGGGAAATTGTCGCCATCAAGCTTGATGTGCAATTGAGAACTGGTATTGAGAACAACCAATTTGCTGTCTATGGCTACGGGCATGGAAGACATGGTGTTTTAGGATCGAGAAAAAAAAATATAGCCGCTGGGCTTCAATAGCGCTTTGATACCATAAAAGAGAATGTATATCTCCTTCGTTTCAACAAGCACAATTGTGCAGTATTTATAATACATTGACAGCAACATATTTGTGCTGATTTGATCGAGATTGAGAGATGAAATCTCCCTCATTAAATGCAAATAATTGTGATATAGGACTGACTAATTACAGGTGTAAGCATAAGAAACACATGCTATAATTCTACTTATGGAAGCTATTAATGACAGCATCAATATGAATCAATGTTGAATCAATTTCTGTCAATGCTCGGCTGATCTTGCTTATGCTCGGCTGATCTTGCTTTTGGTCGGCTGATCTTGCTTTTGGTCTTTGACTATCTATTAGTTATGTCGTTAACTAGGCTTGATGGAGGTGTTTTGTTGTCTTATTTGTAGTGTTTGGTTATGTTTCTGTCGATTTACTTTTGTGTTTGCTTAGAACAAATGTCATCTTTCAGTTGTTGTTGTTGTTGTCATGTTGGTTTTAGTTTATTTCAGAATTTCAGAATCAAGAAAACACCTGTAATAGTCTTATGGAGTTGTGTTTTGTGCCCAAGCTACATTATGGAATTTAAATATGGGGCTATTTGAGTTGTTATCTAAAATGTTTGCTCTTACTTTTGTTTACTTTTAATTTGTACGTTATTATTGGTAGCTATGCCTATCACAAGAAATGTGTGCCTTAGGCATATGTTCCACTGGTTTAATAGAACTCAGTCAGGCATATGTTAATTAACATCTCTTTATAATACACTGAACTAAAAGCACCTACATTGTAATAAGTATGCTGCCCTTTGTTATAAGTTAGTCACTTTTCTTAGCGTGATTATGAACTTTTTAGCTGCCTTCCATGTAGAAATGATGGCGTACATGATATCTCTTGCCATTTGTTGTGCTCCAAGCATTGTGGTTTGATGTGTTATGATTAACAGCTACTGCCAAGCTAATTGTTGGGCTGCCAAGCATTGTGGTTTGGTGAGTTTCTGTCTTCCCACAGTTATTAGGCTTCTGTTTATACCATTTGTTGTATCTGGTCCCATTTGATGGTTCTCTATAATTTTATTTAATGTATTAGAAGTGGATTTTGTAGTTTCTGGACTTTTGTAGTTAAAATATAAGCATATAGATTTTGTGGTTTCTGGCTTTGTTTAACATAATAGAAAATAGCTTCGATGACAAGAAAATGCAGTACCTTTTTCTGAAATTAGGGAAGAGACAATGAATGACATAATATGTACGACATCTCTTAAACATTCAAGTAACAACTTAGTTTTGGGTCATGTTCTGCAAACTATTCCATCGCATCTTATTATTTAAGTGAAAAAATAAATAAAGTCTCACTTACCACTTAAAGTTCTGGCTTTTATGGTTACATTCTTTTAGTTTCATGACTTATCTTCAGAAAGTCTTCCTAATACCATGTGTTAAAGTTAAATGTATAAAATCTCTTTTCTCAGTATGCTTTTTGATAGAATGCATTTGATGAATCTATTTATCTTTTTCACTTTCATATTTTTTGCAGCTAATTTTTAACCATTACTACCACTACAGAAAGGCTGGAATAATTCAGCAATCTTCGTGGCTTTGAAGCATGAATTTGATAACAAAACTTTGAAGCATTACTAAATTACTGGGAGTGACAAATATTTTTCGTCAATTTCTTGAAGGTCAATGTGAGTGAGTGTGTGTGTCTATATATATATATATATAGGGATTTGCTAACTTACACCCATCTATTTTTTAGTGGGTGTAAGTTAGCAAGTTATATAACTAAAAACTTGTCAAATATACCCTAAAGTGTAGCTTGCTAACTTACACCAACTAAAAAATGGGTGGGTATAAGTTAGCAAACCCTATAGGCATTTGCTAACTTACACCCACATATTTTTTAGTTGGTGCAAGTTAGCAAGTTATAACTAAAAATTTGTCAAATACACCCTAAGGTGTAGCTTGCTAACTTACACCAACTAAAAAATGGGTGGGTGTAAGTTAGCAAATCCTATATATATATATATATATTCATTATTGATGCACTTTCTTGCTGTAATCAACCGACACAGTTTATATTTTGGTTAAAGTCTTGCAGGCTGATGTCATATTAGAAGGGACCCATGTGTTGCTTAATGAGTTTGTTGGCTACAGAGTGGAACGAGATTCAAAATGGTGGTGACTTTTTGAAGGAGTGCAAGCTAGAGGTCCTGGATTCAAACCCAGGAAACTAACAATTCTAACAATTACTAACAACTAACATTTGCCTATGAAAAAAAAAAGCTGACTTGAGCCACGCTGATGGAAGGCGCTATTTCAGGGAATTAGGAATTTAGGATTTGCTGGGTTTCCTTTTATGAACTTCATGTACTATCTTGCTTTCTTTTAATCATATTCGGATATAAGTTTAAGGTTACTGAATTCTTATCCTGCATAAGCACTGTTATAGGCATCATAAAACCAAAAGATATCATGAATAAAATATCAGTGAATATTTTGTCATGTGTCTGTCTTCTTAACATTGGGCAAATGACATATGAATATGAAAATACTGTAAATGAAATTTGACTTAACTGTAAAACATGTGAAGACATGAGAAGTTCAGGCTTTTCTCCCTGTTTTCACACCTATACTGAATAGGTGTAATACTCACCCTCAACAAACCTTTGCAATATAAATTGAATACAGATTTGGTGGACTTACATGGTCCTTTATCAGTACGCTTATTATGATTATTGCTAATATATATTAACAATTGAACTATTGAAGACAATCCGCGTAAGCTGACAAATTTTTATTTTTTCCAAGTCAGTGTATATGTTTTTCTCAATCAACATGTAACTTTTAATATGTGTTTTTATTGAATATAAAAATATATATTTTTACTTTCAATATTACTCAAAACAGGAAGTTTTCAGAAAGGCCAATAAAGGGATATCCATAGTTCCACTTTGTTGGTACCTATTAAAAGTAAGATTAAACAATATTAAAAGAGTATATGCAAAGGCAGATTGGCCACATTGACTGCACCAATGCTGCAGCAAATTCTGAAAAGCACACATCATATTGTACAATAAGGACAAATCAGTTTTATATTTTCAAGACAAGTTTACTATCCCATAGATTATTTTCAAAATAACTGTTGCCTTTCGACATTGTCTATCGTGCATATGCTTTGTGGGTCATGCACAATAAATGACCACACAATTTATTGCAAATCCACCTCTCATATTTGGGAAAATTATTTATTGAGCAACCCCTACCTTCCCCTTCTTGCCTCCTTCACAGCCACCCATGCAAACCAACCCCAAAACCTAATCAGAAACACTGTGACCCCACCCAACACAGCTCGGAAAGAAAACTGAGAGGAACTGAGGTTTTGGCATACTTATTCACCCACATAGTTAGGGTCTCGAATGTCTTTGGCTTGATTTGTTCAATATGATGTGAAACACATAACGAAAATCAAAATTAGAAAGATTTGGAGTTTTATTTTGGGAACATAGAACACTAAATGATAGCGATTAACATCAAGGACTACATGATAGCGATTAAGATCAAGAATGAGGCCCAATCTGAGAGCAAAGATCAACGGCTCGAATTTTAATCAACGGTGAACGATGAGAGGCAAATGTTAGCAACAAAACATTTTTGTTCTCCTTCTTTCGCCTTGCCCATATCCCCTTCGCTCTCTAATTAATCGCCCTTCTATATCTGCATATTCTCTAAACTCAATTTTTCTAGGTATCTCTGTTATGTTTTTTATTATGGGTAATTTACTTTTGTTGTTTCAATGAGTCCAATGCTATTGTTGTTTAAATGTTACAGATGGTTGTGCTGAGACAAGCAAGGAAGGTGCTTTGCCTCGGGATGTTGGAGAGGCAGTGAATAAAGCATCGCATTTCAAGATTCTTAAGGCTGTGCTGGGATTGAGGGGCCGTGAAGGAGGCAGGAAGGGGAAGTAAGGGGTGTTCATTGGAAAGTTTTCCTAAAGTTGAGGGGTGAGTTTGCAATAAATTGTGTGGTCATGTATTGTATAGGACCTATGACCTCTTGCACAATAGAAGCAGCCCTTTCCGTTACCTTTCACTTCTTAACAAGCATTTGTTAAATTTTATTTTTATCCCTACCCTACCAAGAGCAGCTTCGTAATATTTCCAAAGACCCTCATTGTTGAAGCTCATGCAAAAAATGCTCTGTTGCATCAAATAATAATCTCCCTTACCAGCATCAAATCTTTTCCCCTTTAGTGTTCTTCCCCCAAACACCATACTTATGGTTTGTTATCCTTTCCCTAACAAATTTCAACACAGGAGGCTTCTACATCCAATACACTAAGAAACCCGTTTTTCTATAACAATGGAACCTTCATATTCAAAAATTTCAAGGATGAAGAGAAGGCATGTTTTGATGGGTAAATCAAAAAATATTAACAGTTCACATTCAGGTTTGTAATCTTTTTTATGAAACTATAACTTTTGAGCCTTTTATTGTTATTATTTTTGTGTTTTATGAACTTCCATGGTTACATTAGATTTGCCCAACTCATTTCCAAGATTAGTTTTGCACAACTCATAGTAGCAATGCTCCAACTTATATAGATGCTACTTTATCCATTTCACATATTAGCAATGCTCCTCCCAACAATAGAATCACTTTGAGACCATTCTGCTATTGAAGTACAAACATTAGAATTACTTTTGATTTAGTAAATATCCTAGATGCACATTGTTTCTCTCAGAGTTGAGATCACTCCTCTAATTTAAACATGTTTTATCACAATTAGAGTTACATTTTCCCTTTAAATGCTTTGTTCTTTACCCATAATAATCTATAATCTTAAAAAGTACAAATAAACATTATAGATAGATAATTTATTTTGCTTGCAAAATCAATATAGTTGCTTATTAAGAATAAAACCTTGACCAATAGTTGCTTATTCAGAAATATGTGTGTAATTACCCATTACCCATATTTGTGCAAAAGTAATTTATCTTATTTTTCATTAAGCATTTCTAACTAATCATTATCAAATTCTTTCTTTATAAATATTCATTGTTGACGTATACTTATTATCTCACAGAGAATATGAATCCATTAAATTCTAATTCCTCTAATTCAGACAAGAGAAGCAAAAATTCCAACCGAATTCCTCTAACACCATTATTCAATGGCAAGTCATTTATATTTTTAGCTACTGCACAAATTATTTATATTTTTTATTAACATATCAGTTATTTAGGCAAAACTAACAATTTAGTTGAAATTCATAAATCATTTTCCCTTCTCTAGACACCATCAATTGAAGGTATGCCTACTAATGGAGGTAGCTCGATTAGAATCATGAGATCAAGCCCCATTGGTTTGAGGGGAAACAAACTACCTTTGTCCCCTTTGAATGTTGGTATGTATTTTTTTTATTTGATTTGATGAACATAAATTGTCTCTATATAACTTTCTTTTATTCTCCTTGCATATTCTCTTTGCTATTATTTATCTTGAAATATCATTAATCCTTATTTTTTTTAACATTTGTTGACCATAGGTAATAAGATTGCACTAATGTCAAGGCACGTAGTTTCAAGTCGAGACAAAGTACCGATGTCCCCTTTGAATGCAAGTATGTAGAAATGTATAATTTTGAATTTAATGGAAAACATTTGTCCTCCATCTAACTTTCTAGTCATCGCCTTAGATATCACCAATCAATTATTTTTACTTCACTAACCAGATATATTATACTGTTATTCAATAGTGACTCCTAAAGCCACAACAAAATCTTCAACCTTAAGGTCCAACAAAAGAGGACGCAATCCTAATGCAGAAAATATCACTTCACTGTCCGAAATCATAAATAATACATAGATTAGTATTGGCCAACCAGTTCCTAAGTTATTGTCATCCAAAATGGAACCAGGTTAATATTTATATCCATCTTAACTTGCACTGTGCCTTTTCATCCAAGTGTTATTCTAATATTATCAAATTAGTCAACCTATATAAATTCACTTGCATTTTAATTTGAATTAGTATACTATGTTTTTGTGCAGGTCTGACCTCAGTCACTGGTTCTACTTCTGCCTCATCTGAAGTTATAAATACTCAATCTTCTGGTGTATATGGGAAACATGCAAAAAGGACCTCGCTCCGACTTTAACAAATTGGTGTTAAAAGATTAAATTTTGATGAACAATCCGAAGATGATGATATTTTTCTCATTGGTTCTAATTGCAGTTAGAAAAAATGATTATATCCCATACAAAATATGAATTTCCTATTAACTCTTCTTACACATATGTTCCTTATCAACTCAGGTACTACTGATGAGAATCGCAATATTCATGCTTTCAGATCTGAAGAGTATTTGATGGCCGAAGAAGAAGGTTATACAATATTCTTATTTTATAACATTCAGATTATCCAATAGAACTATTTTTAACCATGATGTTATTGTGTACAACTTATTTGATTACAGCATGCCTCAATTTTGGACAACCTGGGATAACGTATAAGTGGTGCATGGCTGAAGTTTGGTTTGAAGAAAGATCTGAGAAGTCCAAGAGTTATAGGGATGCTGAATTTTCAATTTGTTGTCAAAAAGGAAAAATGGACCTTCCAATTCTAGAACAACCTCCACATCTGTTGTTATCCTTAATTAAAGGGTTTGATAAGAGAAGCAAACATTTCAAGGAGAATATCAGAGCATACAATAGCATGTTTGCATTTACTTCAATTGGGGGTAAGATTGAATCAAACATAAACAACGAAGGCGGACCTCCTCAATTTATCTTTGAGTGGTCAAAATTATCATAGGATTGGAAGTTTGTTGCCAAAGCCTGGAACAAATCCCAAATTTGCACAATTATATATTTATGACACCCAAAATGAAGTAGAAAATAGAATACGGCATTTCAGGTATGTCCATTGGACATTTTTTATTCTATAGCAAACTTTTTTGATTGTTCATTGTAATTGTAACTAAGTTTTGATATGATTTTGATTATTGTATGTGTTTGCAGATCTAACATTGATTCAGATAATTTTGATCACTCATTAGTTAAAGACCTCACCAAAACCAAAATGATTGATGATTTGAATCCTTTATCTAAATCTTTTAGAAAAGTTAGAGATATTATGGAAGCAGGGTAACCTCCAACTCTGACTCTGAGGTTGTTTAGAAATCGTTCAAAGGATTCAAGAATGCACAATATTCCTACAACAGATGAGGTTGCAGGTGTGATAGTGGGAGATTTGATAACTCGGATATTGGGAGAGACATTATTATCCACGATGTTATGAGGGCTTAACAAGGATACATGAGACCCATGTGGCTTTCAAGCCCCTTCAATATCCCTTAATATTTCCTTATGGGGAAAAATGGTTTTGAAGAAGATATTCCAGTTAGAGATTTGGAAGGAAATTCACAAAATCGTAAGAGAGTAAGGGTTGCAATCAGAGAGTTTATTGCATTTAGAATTCAAGAACGGCAAGTTGAATTTGGTAACATTGTTGGAACCTAAACGATTGAGAAGTTTAGACCCTCATTAATTTTGATGATAACAAAATATTCACAAGAGAACAATTTATGTTCTAACAATTCTTGAAGTGTGCAGATACTAATATTACATACATTTCTAAGCCACTTAAACAAGAAGAAAGAAGCTCTCAAGAGAAGGATACACTCCATGTGTCAGCATCCGGCTCATCCTAGTATTCTGTCTTCGTGAGCGTCTGGAATTAACCTTTTGTGACACTAGTCTTATCCATTTGCTATGAGCGTCCGATCTTCCATTCTGAGCGAGCGTCTGAACTTCATTTTATATCACGTGATGGTCACGTTGTTGCTCCTCTTCTCAGAAGCCTCTGGAACGGATTTCGAATTTGATCTTATGCGCCAAAATTGTTGTACGAGGTATCAAAGGTGACACCTTTAGCTACAAGACAAAAATCGTACAAGCAATTGTGAAAAGCAAGGTAGTACGAAAACGGTAATATGTACTACTGAGATATTCTCTGGAAAGGAAGAAAGAGACAGCTTTTTGAAATCACCTCACTCAATGGAAAGGAGCCATTTTTACTATAACGGTAATATCCTTTAGAACTCCTATAAATACCCCAAGGTATCCATTGAAGAAGCTGCCGAGACTACTGAAATTGAAACAGCCGAAACTGTCGAAAAAGCCTGAAACTGTACAAGAGTATATTGCTTCATTTACTGAGAACAAGCTCTGTTGCTATACACTAAAAAGAGTCAATACTCTGAAAGCACTGCTTCTGTGAGCAATCAAGTTTCGAGCCAAGTCTCTGGACTACAAGAAATGAACTCAACGTCCGACACTTTCTTTTAGAAAGTATTTCTATATTGAGCTTAATTTTTATCCTCTCTGTGAGAGTTATTTATACATGTATTCAACTTATTTGTAAAAGTTGTTTTGGCCTAGTTAAGGCTGTTCCCTCAAAGGCTCGACTGTACTGAGTCGTTTTGAGAAGTTGAGAGTATTGTCAAGGTTGTGACAAAAGAATACACTTGAGGAAATTGTAATCAGATTGATTATAGTGGAAAATCCTTCAGGAACGAAGGGACTAGACGTAGCTACCAGTTGGTAGTGAACTAGTATAAATCTCTGTGTCTTTTGCTTTACTGCTTTCTATTTATCTTTATCTCTTTGTGTTAAAAACAAGTTTTCCTGGCTGCTTTTCAGCGTCAGGTTTATTTTCAACATCCGTTTAACAAACTTGTTTTGAAAAACTCGTGTTCTAAGTGTTTTAAACTTAAAGTTTGCGAAAAGTTTTCAACACAATTCAACCCCTTCTTGTGTTCACGCTCGGTTAGTACCAGCTCGGCCTCTTGGTTGAGCACTTATGATGTTAAGAGTAAAGATCCTACTGTGAACATGTCAGCTGAAGGTGGTCATATGAACCGCCCTCCTATTCAATGGAGAAAAATTTGATTACTTTGGAAAGATAAGATGAAAGCATTCCTTGAGGCACAAAATCTTGATTTATGGGATATAGTTGAAAGTGGATACATTTCTCCCGCTAATGCCCTTGGTGTTGCAATACCTAGGAAAAGCGGGTGATGATCGAGAAAGAGATATCAAACCAATCGGAAGGCTAGATTTATTCTCATACGTGCTATATGAGAAAGAGAATATGATAAATGTGGCAAGTTTGATATCGCCAAAGAAATCTGGGATTCTCTTGTTTTGTCTTATGAGAGTTACGCCAAGTAAGATAAACAAAGGCCAGCATGATGGTTCGCCAGTATGAGCTATTCAAAATGGAAGATGGAGAAAACATTGAAACTATGTTTGGAAGGTTCCAAACACTTGTTCATGGGTTGCAGGCCCTTGGAAAAAGTTATACCACACCTGATCATGTGAGAAAGATCTTGAGAAGTTTGACTAAGCAGTGGAGACCCAAAGTCACTGCTATTCAAGAAGCAAAAGATCTAAATGTCCTTCGGCTTGAAGATCTTATGAGTTCTTTGAAAGCTCATGAACTTGAGCTAAATGAAGAAGAACCTACCAAGAAGAGTAAGTCTATTGCTTTAAGAGTTAATCAACATAAACCTAGTACTTCTAAAGCTTTTCAGGCTGAAGAAGAAGAATCAGATGATGAAGCTTCAGAAGGAGATTATGATGGATCAGATGATGAGCTAGCTTTCATATCTAAGAAGATCCAGAGAATGTGGAAGAAGAGAAACTTCAGAAGGAGGTTTCAGAAGAAAGATACAAAGGACAAGAAGGAAAGCAAAGACAAGGACAAAGCCCAAGTCATTTGCTATGAATGTAAGAAGCCTGGACATTTCAAGTCCGAGTGTCCTAATCTTAAGGAAAAGCCCACAAGAAGCTCCTTCAAGAAAAAGAAGAAAGGTCTCATGGCAACATGGGAAGATCTTGACTTATCCTCCTCTGAGGAAGATAAAGAAGAAGAAGTTCACATTGCCCTCATGGCAGACACTGATCTTGATTCAGAAGAAGAAGTTGAAAAGGTAATAATATATGACTCTTATTCTGAACTTCAACTTGCTTTTGTTGATTTGTTAAAGGATTCCGCCACTCTTTCTATTGAGTATAAGAATTTGAAAAAGAAATTTTCAAAACTATCACAAGATTTTCATTCTTTACACAATGAAAACTCTGTACTCAATGAAGAGAACCAGAAAACGAAAAATCAGCGCCTGGTGGATAACCGTCTGGAAGCCAACAAGCAACCGAAGCTAAGAACTCTCAAGTTAAAAGCTCAGTAGTTACTGAGCAATCCTAATCGCAAATCAAATGACTATGAACATGCATTTCAAAAGTTTCTTGCAGAGTGTAACTCAAAGCAAGCAAGCTTCTATGATTTGGGGTGTCGAAACGACAACTCATGGTCTTGGCTATATATCGATGAACCTATTTTGGAAAATGATTCAAAGATCCGATAAATCCAATAATCATAGTAAATGCTTGCGGTGTACCTCTGCAATAAATGCAGTCATTTGAAAAGTGCATGTACTGTGTTTACAACTAAGAAGGACAAGTATCCTTCAAGAACTAACAAGAAAGGACCCAAAAAGATATGGGTACCTAAAGATAAAATAGTCTATGTTGCAGACTTGCTTAGCAACAAAGTCAACACACCAGTCTTGGTACTTAGACAGTGGATGCTCGCGTCACATGACGGGAGAAAAGCATATGTTCCAAGAACTAAGACCTAGAGAAGCTGGATTCGTTGGCTTCGGATGAAACCAGAAAGGTAAAATAGTTGGAATTGGTCGCATAGGTAAAGGCTCTCTTCCTTCTATTGATAATGTTTTATATGTTGAAGGACTGAAACATAATCTACTGAGCATAAGTCAATTATGTGACAGTGGTTATAATGTTGTCTTTACAGAAAATGGATGTTCAGTAAAAAGCAAAAATGATGGATCTATATTCTTTACAGCAAAGAGGAAACAAAACATTTATAAAGTTGATCTTTCTGAACTTGCAAAACAAGATATCAAGTGTCTTATGTCTGTTGAAGATGAGCAATGGATTTGGCACAAAAGATTGGGTCATGCCAATTTGAGGTTAATCTCAAAATTAAACAAGCACAATCTTGTTAGAGGCATACCAAATCTTAAGTTCCAATTTGATGCCCTGTGTGAGGCTTGTCAAAGAGGAAAACAAGTTAAAACTTCCTTTCATTTAAAAAATGTTGTTTCAACCTCGAGACCACTTGAACTTTTACATCTTGATCTTTTTGGTCCCACAAGGACAGCCTCTTTAATTGGAAAGAAATATGGATTAGTCATTGTTGATGATTTTACTAGATGGACATGGGTTAAATTCCTTGCCCACAAGGATGAGTCTTTTAAGGTATTTACTGTTTTCTGCAAATCAGTTCAAAATGAAAAAGGCATCTGTATTTCTTCTATTAGAAGTGATCGTGAGGGAGAATTTGAAAATGAAAGCTTTCAAAAATTTTGTGAAAAAAATGGCATATCCCACAATTTTTCATCTCCTAGAACACCTCAACAAAATGGTGTTGTAGAAAGGAAAAATAGGTCCCTCCAGGAAA
This sequence comes from Calophaca sinica, assembly GCA_037113605.1. Taxonomy (NCBI): domain Eukaryota; kingdom Viridiplantae; phylum Streptophyta; class Magnoliopsida; order Fabales; family Fabaceae; genus Calophaca; species Calophaca sinica. The sequence continues at coordinate 78,187,691 of CM073734.1, forward strand.
TGGCCAGGACCATGATCAATGAAGCTGATATTGCGAAACATTTTTGGGCAGAAGCAGTAAACACAGCTTGTTATATTCAAAATAGAATTTTTATAAGACCTATTTTGAATAAGACTCCTTATGAATTGTGGAAAGGTAGAAAACCAAACATTTCTTACTTTCATCCTTTTGGTTGTAGTTGTTATATTTTGAATACTAAAGATCAGCTTGGTAAGTTTGATTCCAAGGCTGACAAAGGAATCTTTTTGGGATATTCTGAAAGATCTAAAGCTTTTAGAATATACAACAAAGAAACTTTGACAGTTGAAGAGTCCATTCATGTCAAGTTTGATGATAAGAAGCGACAATCGCTATGTCAGAGCTAGATGAGTTATTTTCAGAATTAAACCTCGGTGACAAGTCAGACGGTGAACATGCATCTTCATCATCCGGTGGTGACAAGACGAAGAATTCTACTCAAGCAGAAGTTGAAGCAAGAAAAAGCTGGAAGTACAAAACCAATCATCCAAAAGATCAAATCATAGGAGAACCTGGTGATAAAGTTCGGACCAGATCCTCTTTCAAGGATCATGCTGATTTTGCACTTCTCTCTGAGATGGAACCTAAGACGATTGATCAAGCTTTGGAAGATGAAGGGTGGATTCTAGCAATGCAAGATGAGCTAAATCAGTTCCAAAGAAATGATGTATGGAAGCTAGTCACTCTACCAGAAGATAAGCAAGCTATTGGCACTAAATGGGTATTTAGAAATAAGCTTGATGAAGATGGTAAAGTTGTGAGAAATAAAGCAAGGTTAGTTGCTCAAGGTTACTCACAAGAAGAAGGTATTGATTTCACTGAAACCTTTGCACCTGTTGCAAGACTTGAAGCTATTCGCATTTTACTTTCATTTGCAGCACATCATGGGATAACTTTATATCAAATGGATGTGAAAAGTGCTTTTCTAAATGGTTTTATAACTGAGGAAGTTTATGTTAAACAACCTCCTGGTTTTGAAGATATTGAATTTCCAGAACATGTTTTTAAACTTAAAAAGGCACTATATGGTCTTAAGCAAGCTCCCAGAGCATGGTATGATAGACTAAGTTCCTTTTTAATGAAAAATGGATTTACAAGAGGTTTAGTTGACACTACTTTTTTCAGAAAATCCTCAAACAAGCATTTCATACTTGTTCAAATCTATGTTGATGATATCATTTTTGGAGCCACTAATGAAAGTCTTTGTAAAGAATTTTCTAAGCTTATGCAGGCTGAATTTGAGATGACCATGATGGGAGAATTGAAGTTTTTCCTTGGAATACAAATCAAGCAATGCAGTGATGGTATTTATATACATCAAAGCAAATATATCAAAGAATTATTAAAGAAATTCAAGATGCTAGATTGCAAGCCTATGTGTACACCTATGCATCCTACCTGCACTCTTAGTAAAGATGAAATTGGTAAGAAGGTAGATCAGAAAATGTACAGAGGTATGATTGGATCTCTACTTTATCTTACGACTTCAAGACTTGACATTATGTTCAGCGTCTGCCTGTGTGCTAGATTTCAATCAGATCCTAGAGAATCACACCTCAGTGCTGTTAAAAGAATATTCAGATATTTGCAAGGAACTACTAATCTTGGTTTGCTTTATAAGAAATCAAAAGATTACAAATTAGTAGGTTTCTGTGATGCTGACTTTGCTGGAGATCAAATTGAAAGAAAAAGCACAAGTGGAGGCTGCCAATTCCTTGGAGCAAATCTTGTGTCTTGGTCAAGCAAAAGACAAAGCACAATTGCACTCTCAACACAGGTTGAATACATCTCAAGACAGAAGTTACGCTTCTCAACTTCGTGGGATGAAGTATCAACTTGAAGACTACTTGATAAAAGAGAGTAACATTCCTATCTACTGTGATAATACATCTGCCATATGTCTTACTAAAAATCCTATATTGCATTCTAGAGCAAAGCACATTGAGATTAAGCATCATTTTATAAGAGACTATGTTCAGAAGGGTATTCTAGAAATAAAATTTGTAGACACTAGTCATCAGTGGGCTGACATATTTACAAAACCCCTTGCTGAAGATAGATTCAATTTTATAAGAAGAAATTTAAACTTTCATCTTATAGAAGAATGATTAATCTCAGCGTCTGAAAATAAACAAAATCTCAGCATCTGATATGACATAAGCATGTATGTGCATAAGCATCTTATTTGTCATATGCATCATAACTCATCATCCGGTGAATCGGTTACGTGCGTCCGAGCACATCCACACGTGTCACACGTGTTAAGGACTCAAGCGTCTCATCATATCTACTGAGTCATGATTATTTACGTTTTCAATAAAATCTTTTACTTTTATTTTGGCGTCTGCGTTTAATGAAAAGGCGAATCTTTATTTTCTTTTCTTTTTGATTTAATTTTTTATGTGGAAATACGAAGCGATATTTTGAAAAAGAATTGTACCATTCTCTATTAACTTTCCCACTACTCCACATTTTTCGCTCCACTCTGCGTTTTTCTGCAAAACCGTACTCGTTCTCTCTATCTCTCTCTGTGTGTGTTTTCGAACCCTAAAACCTCCATCACCTTCCCTTCAAGTGCTACAATGGCCGACAGAAAGGTTGGACAATACACTGCTGCCTTCGATGTCATCTCTGAGGCAAAACTTCTGAATGAGAGCCGGGTTGATTTCGAAAACTTCAAGCTATATGGTTTTGACTTTGAGGAAGGTCTTGAAAAACTGGGATGGAAGAACTACTTCATTTGGGAACCAGTGGACGTACTGAGCTACGCCATTAAGGAATTCTGGGGAAGTGCATACTTGCTTCCGGGGGAAATAATAGAAGGTCACATCAGAGGATTCAAACTACGCCTCACCATCAACTCTATTGCTCAGACAATCAAGCGTCCGTGTGAAGGAATCAGTTACCACTCAAACTGGGCTGATGCTTACAGAGGACTTGAGAGAGTCAATGAAGCCCTGTTTGAGAACTACCGTGAACTGAAGAAGAAGAACATCTCTCCCACGGCTAAAGACTTGAAGAGCCACTACCGTGTACTGCACAAAATCATCGCCAAAAGCGTGATTCTGAAGGCTGGGTCAAGCGACATAGTGAACTACAAGCAAAAGTTCATTATGAGGAACTACATGGATGGGAAGAAAATCAATCTGCCAAGGTTGATTATCAACAATCTGATAAATGCCCTTGTCTTCTCAAGGAAGAATGTTGATAAGAAGAATATAGTCAAGACAATCCCATATGGAGTTCTTCTTTCCATTATGATGATCAAAGACGGCATTGTAAGGAAGCTGACTGACTCCATCAACACAGAGGAAAAGGAAAAATACTTGGTGTTGGTGTTGTTGTTCGTCCAGAAGTTTTTGGAGTCAACAGTCTGGTCAGGATGCAGCTTATTACAGGGTCCATGATCAAGAAGGTGAAAATAGAGCAACAGGAAGGAGAAGTTGAGAAGAAAACCACCAGAAGCTCAATGTCTGGTGTGAAAAGACCTGCTGAGTCCCCTTCAAGGGAGACCAGAAGAATAAAGCAGAAGGTGGCACCTGCACCTACTGTTGAAGAACCAGAAGATGAGGATAGAATTCCCATCAGAAAGGTCTTGGAAGCTTGATTTAGACCAAAGTGAAAAGGATGTTTCAGCGTCCGGTCAAGGGAAGCAAATCCCTCCTCCTCCTCCTGCTGTTGTTGTCACCAGAGAGTCCAAAAGAAGGTTGGTCAAGCCATCAGAAGTTGACCCAAAGGTATTTGATTTTACTGCTGATAAATCAGTATCTGTATTTGATGCTCATGATGTTATTCCTGCACCACCTTTGTCTGTTTCACAACCACAAATACAAACCAGGAAAACCAAAATGAGCCTCCAACAAACCTCAACTCTCTCTAAACCTACCCAACCATCATCCACTACACTCAACCTTAACCTACCACAAATTTCCTCAAATACTTTCCTCACATCATATATTTCCAAACTTCACTCTCATCCCTTTAATCTGTTATTCAAAATACCTCCCATTAATCCCTTCAAACCCTACACACCTAAAACCTACAAAATCACCAAAACCACTCCCAACTTACTCTCCATTACCCTTAAACCTACAGACGCTGGTGGAAGGAAAAATGTCTCATACAAACCACAGTTTGTTAAGTATGAGATATATAATAGCATCTACAATCGTCCCTCCACATGGCATTTGAAAACCTTCACCTCTGGAGCTGCCAGACTGGAGATTGCCTCTCCAATAAGTGCTACCTTCAAGGATGGAGAAGACCACTTCCAAATGTCATTTAAAGGAAGATTGAGACCAGCTTCTGGAAGCAGAGCAATTCCCTTCTCTGTTGATCTTCCTAGATCCCTACCACAATCTGAACCACTCACGTTGGAAGAATGCGGAAGATGGATCACAGATGAAGAAGCTGCCTTCATGGCACACTGTCTTGAAATGAAGAAGATGGAAGTAATCAAACAGTACAGGGATCCTTCTTCTGTTACAGTAAAGATAGTACCAGATAGACAAAGGTGGCTACCTTGGTCTATCCCTGGGAAAAGGAAAGAACCTGCTCCGGGCAAATAGCCATTCAGCAAGATCGGGCTAAAGGAGTATGAGAAGGCACCTAAAAAGTACAACCTTAAGGAATTCTCTAAGCTTCCTATTGCCAAGATCTCTGAGGATCATGCCAGAAGGTTTTACCTGACTTCTGTAAAGGAAGATGAATGGAGAACTGGCTCCTTAAACTGTTGCAATGCTGAGAAGGCCACTATTCCAACAGTTGGCACAATCAGCAGAATTACTGACATCAATCTTAGAACAGTTTACTTCGATGATATGTTCATATGCTCAGTAATCAGACCTTGTGACTGCATGAAGATTTATGACCAATGGGCTGCTGTGACCAAGCACTTCGACATTGGATTTACTTGGAGTCAATGGTCTGAGTCTTGGAAAGCCAAAGCTATGTTACCATACCTCGTCCCCCTAGTGCTAGAAGAAGATGACAGGGAAAATTTGCGAAGAATTTACCTGGCAGAAAATGAAGCACTCTCCTTCACTTGTGAAGCCTTGAGTGTCTTTATCAGAAGTTTATGGGGAGAAGAAGCTGGAAATAGATTTGATGCTTTCACTGCTGATGTTGTTCTTCACAGAGAAATCATCTTCATGAATATGTTGTATCCAGAAGATGTGAAGTATCAATGGGAAATTCAAACAGCATCTGAGCTCAGAAAACTTGGAAATTTCATCAAATGGTCTATACCAAATGACGCATTCTTTCTAAGAGCTCAAAGGAAGAAGGAAGTGAGACTTAAGCTATCTAACTTGGTGCTAGCAGAGCATCAGAAGATGAAACCTGCACCCGTACCAGAAGTTGGATCTTCTACTTCTGCAGTTGAGATGGTCACTATTCCCAAAGCAGAATTTGAAGAGATGAAGGCCACCAACATGAAAGTCACTCAGCTGGAGACTGCTCTGAAATTACTTTATGAACGTCTCAACATCCCTCCACCACCTCTTCCAAACCCTTAAACTTTGTTTTGCTTTAACTTTTTTTGGTACTAAGTGATATTTCTTATTTGTGTTGATACACTTATACACTATTTTTTGCTTTTATTATCTGCCTTATATTCAAATTTTTCTAAGTCTTATTTTGACTATGATGTGTTTTTACACTCTTTTTGTCTGATGACAAAAGGGGGAGTAAAAGAAAGGTATGATGAACACGTGAAAATCTGACTAACTCACTGTCCGATGTTCACATTCCGATGAATACGCCGGAACTGAAGTATCATGCATAGCATTTCATACATAGCATTTGTGTGGTTATTTATTAATGCGCTAATATTCTTTGTCAAATAAATTTGGTACTAATGCTCTTTAATAATAAATAAATTTGGTACAAATTGATTAAATCAATATTTTTGATCAGCATCCGATCTTACTATGATACATCTACGTATTTTATTTTGCGATCACTTAATTAAATTTGTTTATCAACTATCGTCTTAATACTAGAATTATCTTATATATCAAAATTGTTAAATTCTGGGGGAGACCCTTGATGTCATTTTGAAACTAAATTGTTCATCAACCTTAGATATTTATCATCATCAAAAAGGGGGAGATTGTTGGAACCTAAATGATTGAGAAGTTTAGACCCTCATTAATTTTGATGATAACAAAATATTCACAAGAGAACAATTTATGTTCTAACAATTCTTGAAGTGTGCAGATACTAATATTACATACATTTCTAAGCCACTTAAACAAGAAGAAAGAAGCTCTCAAGAGAAGGATACACTCCATGTGTCAAAGATCAAGCTCATCCTAGTATTGCCTTCGTGAGCGTCTGGAATTAACCTTTTGTGACACTAGTCTTATCCAATTGCTATGAGCGTCCGATCTTCCGTTCTGAGCGAGCGTCTGAACTTCATTTTATATCACGTGATGGTCACGTTGTTGCTCCTCTTCTCAGAAGCCTCTGGAACGGATTTCGAATTTGATCTTATGCGCCAAAATTGTTGTACGAGGTATCAAAGGTGACATCTTTAGCTACAAGACAAAAATCGTACAAGCTTGTGAAAAGCAAGGTAGTACGAAAACGGTAATATGTACTACTGAGATATTCTCTGGAAAGGAAGAAAGAGACAACTTTTTGAAATCACCTCACTCAATGGAAAGGAGCCATTTTTACTATAACGGTAATATCCTTTAGAACTCCTATAAATACCCCAAGGTATCCATTGAAGAAGCTGCCGAGACTACTGAAATTGAAACAGCCGAAACTGTCGAAAAAGCCCGAAACTGTACAAGAGTATATTGCTTCATTTACTGAGAACAAGCTCTGTTGCTATACACTAAAGAGTCAATACTCTGAAAGCACTACTTCTGTGAGCAATCAAGTTTCGAGTCAAGTCTCTGGACTACAAGAACTGAACTCAGCGTCCGACACTTTCTTTTAGAAAGTATTTCTATATTGAGCTTAATTTTTATCCTCTCTGTGAGAGTTATTTATACTTGTATTCAACTTATTTGTAAAAGTTGTTTTGGCCTAGTTAAGGCTGTTCCCTCAAAGGCTCGACTGTACTGAGTCGTTTTGAGAAGTTGAGAGTATTGTCAAGGTTGTGACAAAAGAATACACTTGAGGAAATTGTAATCAAATTGATTATAGTGGAAAATCCTTCAGGAACGAAGGGACTAGACGTAGCTACCAGTTGGTAGTGAACTAGTATAAATCTCTGTGTCTTTTGCTTTACTGCTTTCTATTTATCTTTATCCTGCTGTGTTAAAAACAAGTTTTCACAAACTGCTTTTCCAGCGTCCGGTTTATTTTCAACATCCGTTTAACAAACTGTTTTGAAAAACCTGTGTTCTAAGTGTTTTAAACTTAAAGTTTGCGAAAAGTTTTCAACACAATTCAACCCCCCTTCTTGTGTTCACGTTCAAACATTGTGTATGTAGAGAGACTGTTTCAACAGTTTTTGGTTGATTATTACACTATGATAGAGGCTCAACGACTATCCTTCATAAGATATAACCAAGATACTGTTAGATGTGATCTTCTGAATGGTTTACAAGAGGCTATTGATTATGGAGATACTGATGCTTTTTCAGCTAGCAAGAGCACGATACTTCCAAATTCTTTTATAGGTTCACCAAGATACATGTTCAATAATTGTCAAGATGTTATGGCTATTTGTAAGAGGTTTGGGTATCCTGATTTGTTCATTACAATTACATGTAATGCAAATTGGAGCAAAATACATGACTTTGTATCTGAAAGGGGCCTTACTGCAGCAAATAGACCTGATATTGTTTGCAGAGTTTTCAAAATGAAATTGGATGAAATGATGTCTGATTTCAAGAAGAAACAAATATTTGGAAAGGTCATTGCAGGCAAGTTTCAAATTTACTATTTTTTTCTTCTTACATTACAATGAAGTCATCATCTTGCATTTTTTTTGTCATATATTATTTATTCTTTCTATATGTTTTAATCATAGGAATGTACACAGTGGAGTTTCAAAAAAGAGGGCTTCCACATGCACATATATTGTTGTGGTTAGAGACCGACAACAAATTAATGACAGGAAGTGATATTGGCAAGGTAATATCTGCAGAAATACCTCATCCAGATTTATATCCAAAGTTGCATTCTGCAGTTGCAACATACATTATGCATGGACCATGTGGAGTTGCTAACTTGAAATCTCCTTGCATGAAACAATGGAAATGTTCAAAATAATTTCCTAAAAGATTTCAATCTTCTACGTCTATAGATGATTATGGTTATCCATGTTACAAACGACGTGATTCTGGGGTTTGTGTGCATAAGATTGGAATAAATTTGGACAACCGAAGTATTGTTCCTTACAATCCTTTTCTTTTGATGAGGTATCAACGCATGTCAACATTGAATACTGCAATAAGTCCAATACAATCAAGTATCTGTTTAAATATGTCAACAAATGTCCTGATCGGGCAAATCTTGAGATTACAAATGGTGAATGTATTTCCAATCAAGCAGCTCCAGTTTGTGATATTCAACGCTATTATGATTGTAGATATTTATAGATTATATTATGTGTAGGTATTTCCCATCAAGCAGCTCCAATTGATGAAATTCAACGTTACTACGATTGTAGATATTTATCCCCATGTGAGGTAGCTTGGAGAATTTATGCATTTGATATTCATCAAAAGTGGCCGGCTGTTATAAGGTTAAGTCTTCATCTTCCAAATCAACAATGTGTTATGTTTAAAGATGAAGATAAAATTGATGATGTTGTAAAGAGTATTGAGTTGTTGGAAAAAATGTTTCTAGCTTGGTTTGAGGCAAATAAGAATTATACTGAAAGAAGGGATTTGACTTATGCTGAATTCCCTACTAAATTTGTTTATTTTCCCATAGATAGAAGATGGCAACCAAGAAAACAAGGTTTTAGCATTAGGAGGCTAACATATGTTCCAGTGGGTGTTGGTGAGTTGTACTACATGAGGATTCTATTGACAATTCAAAGAGATTGTGTTGGGTACAAAAGTATTAGAATAGTCAATGAAAAAACTACAAAAATTTCCAAGATGCATGTTATGCGTTGGGTTTGTTAGCTAATGACAAGGAATATATTGATGCAATTATAGAAGCTAGCAAAACCTCAATTGGAAACCAAATTAGGAAGTTGTTTGTTAGATTATTGATCATGAATACAATGACAAAGCCTGACGTGGTCTGGATTTCCACCTGGAAATTGTTATGTGATGGGATTGTTTATCATACACGAAAGACATTAAATATCCCAGGTAACAAATTTTATCTTGGTATCATGACATTTTCAACTCCAAAATTCAACATATTTATTTATTTATTCCAAAATTAAACAAAATTGGAAATTACTCAAAACTCCTTCATTTGATTTGTTACTAATGTATTAATAATTATTTTACAGATCTCCAGATTCAGGATAATGAATTGAAGAACCTCTGCCCCATAGAATTAGAGAAGCTACTAATGGCTAATAGTAAATCTTTGAAAGATTTTAATTGTTTACCGTTGCCAAATTTTGAAGGTGTGTTTCACTATGAGAATAAGTTCATAGCAGATGAGTTGAACTATGATAGAGTTAAGTTGAATAATTTACATGCATCTCTATTGGAGCAATTGACTAAGGAACAACTGATTGTCTATCAATTGATAATGAAATCTGTTCTCTCTCAATATGGGCAATTTTACTTGTTATATGGATATGGTGGTACTGGGAAGACTTTCTTGTGGAAAACTCTGTCTGTTGCTCTTAGATCTCAAGAAAAAATTGTGCTCAATGTGGCTTCTAGCGGAATTGCATCATTGTTACTACCTGGTGGAAAAACAGCTCATTCAACTTTCTGCATTCCATTGATTATTAATGACCAATCCACTTGCAACATTACACAACAATGCCTTCGAGCAAAGCTTCTCAGAGCAACAAGTTTAATCATATGGGATGAAGCTCCAATGATGAATAGATTATGCTTTCAAGCTTTTGATCGCACTAAGAGAGACTTGATGAGAGTAGAAAGTGAAGACAACCTGAATAAACCATTTGGAGGAAAAGTTGTTGTATTGGGTGGAGATTTCAGACAAATTTTGCCTGTGGTTAGAAAAGGATCAAGACATGATATTATTAAGGCAACTGTAAACTCATCATCAATATCGAAAGCTTGCAAGGTTTTGAGGTTGATAAAGAACATGCGTTTGTCTGGTCAAGGTAGAAATCAATCTTCTCTTAAAATCAAAGAATTTGCTAATTGGATATTGAAAATTGGCAATGGTGACATGGAGACAAATGAAAATGGGGAAGGTCAAATTGATATACCAAAAGATTTGTGCATTTCAGAAACTGAAAAGCCCCTACTTGCTCTGGTTGATTTTGTTTATCCTAATATATTAGCAAATTTAGAAAGTACAAATCTGTTTCAGGATCAAGCAATCCTTGCTCCAACTTTAGAGTCTGTTGAACAGGTGAATGATTTTGTTCTTTCTTTGATCCCAGGAGAGGAAAAACAATATCTAAGTTCTGACACACCGTGCAAATCTGATGAGGATTATGACGTTCAGGGTGACTGGTTTACCTCAGAGTTTTTGAATGACGTTAAATGTTCTGAGATACCAAACCATCGGTTGACACTCAAAGTTGGAGTCCCTATTATGCTCTTAAGGAATATTGATCAAGCAAATGGTCTATTTAATGAAACACGATTGCAGGTCAACGATTTAGGGAAAAATATCATAACAACAACTGTTATCATTTGGAAGAATACTGGTGAAAAAATACTAATTCCAAGGATAGATTTGGTTCCTTCTAATTCTGAATTGCCATTCAAATTCCAGAGAAGACAATTTCCTATTTGGTCAATCTCTTTCAAAGGTAGGATTGTATATACTGCGACCTGTTTTTACACATGGCCAATTATATGTTGTTGTATCTAGAGTAACAAGAAGAAATGGTTTAAAGATGTTGATTTTGGATGAAGATGGCAACATGTGTACTTCAATAACTAATGTTGTCTACCATGAGGTCTTTGACAATCTGTAGGAGGTTTACCATATCAGGTGTCAATTTTAATATCTCAAACTTGAAACAATTTCTTTATTATATCTTTTGCCAAACAACATCCAATCTCATTTATTTATATATTAACGATTCTTTTTTTTTTGCAGCAACTTTGCAAAGAGATTCAAGTATTACAATTGTTCTCACTCTTATCTATAGACTATTTTTTGATGTGGTACAACGTGGTAACTATATGACTTTTGTGAGTTTATTTAGGTCATTGCCTTTTGAGTTTTTCATACATTTGCTATTATGTTTTGTATACAAATTTGACGACAAACGTTGGTTAAACATTTTTAGTACCTACCTAATGAAATTTTTCATTATATTAATGTCATACTGTGATGTATTATACGATATCTACTAGTAAGGTACAAAGCCTAGTTGTTTGTGGACCGGTATAAAAATGGCTGATTGTCGTAGTCACGATGCGATTCCAACACTGTTGTTGCCACCATCGTTTGTAGAATGCATTGTTCTACTCGTTCACGGCTTTCGACCCCATGTCGTCATTGTACCACCGAGTTTCAACACCTCTCTCTTGTTTCGAAAACCCCTCCCTTGTTTTTTTTTTTAAAAAATTCACTACAACTATTGTACTCTGGTTGGCCGCCAATGCTCTATTTGGCACCACAATCAGGTGTCCCACTTGAAGACAACCTACTAGACCCATTTTCCAACCCGAGACCCATTATCGCAGCCTCTGTGATCGGCCATTCATGTATCAATACACAAGCACCTTACTTTGTGTACCTTAATAAGCACCCATTAATAGATTAATATCTTACAAAGAGATCCTTAACAAGTATGATTTTTGTTTTTTTGATTCAAAATCAACTTGTCCTATACTAGGACATGACATTGGTGTTTATAGAAAATATGTAATATTTATATATTGGGTAAATTACATGAAGCTTAACTTAAATTTTTATCCCCGTTTATTTTAAAAGTTACTCTATCATGGAATATTTTTGTGGTGGTGGATTTTGTGAACAAATCTCGCAGGGAACATTTTTCTTCACAACTTTTGCTATAACTTGCAACTAAGTTTGAATGATAATTGATTTTAAGATTTTTTTTTAAAAATAAATTCAAGTTGCAAACACTTATAATATCGGTTTTAAACTTTAGTTAACATTTTAATTTAATTTCCGATGTCTCATAGTTGATAGTGAACATTCAAAATTAGATGATGCTAGACCAGCACCGGTTCCAAGTGGCAAGGAACTTGATTCTCTTGTAGTGGAGTCAGAGCTTATAACTTGACCAAGAACTGCACCTTCACCATGCCCAATTCTCCACAGGAGTGGCAAGTAGGGAAGAAAATTAGTAGGCTGCAATTCTTACATCTGGGTTGGGTAGAAACCATTCACGGACATTCCCCCATCAACACATATAATCTGGCCAGTGATATATGATGATGCTGGCAAGCAAAGAAAGGCAACAAGAGAAGACACTTCTGCTGGATCTCCTAGGCGCCTAAGAGGAGTTCGAGAGTACACCTCTTCAATATAGTCTTTGTTGCTCAGCACCTAAAAGAAGAGGGAAAACTCATAACGTTTTATATCTGGTTGCTGCATCAGACTTCAGTGTTCCTGTCAGACTAAATTTTCAAATGCAATTCAACAAACCCAGCTGCGATGTTCTAAATCTAATGCAGGGAATGAAGGATTACTGAATATTGTTAACATTTTTCATAAAGCTAATCTGCAACAACAATTTCAGATAAGGATAATCATGCAAACGGTACAATTTCAGCAGTAATCAAGCAAAAAAATGGTCGAGATGCATTATTTAGTTGATTTGATTTCTATGCCAAGAAAATGCAATTTCTTGATGTTAAGAGAACCAGTAATATGTCCAATGACTTGAGATGATATTAGAGTCTAAATCACAATTCTGGATGGTCCAATTATGGGATCAGAGACGCCACAAAAACACAATTTCTTGGTGTTAAGAGGGGGGGAAAAAAAACTGTGTCCAATGACCTGAGATGATTTTATATTCTAGATCAGAATCGTGGATGATCCAACTATATGGGATCAGAGAAGTTTCTAACTCAAAATCTTCTCGGGTATTTGGAAGACAGTAATAATCTATCATGTCTTCTTTTTCTACAATTTAGTGTAAATTTGTTTGGTACAATATAAGCCAAGTGTTGTGCGTTTAAATGCAGCCTTATCAATGAGATTTCGAGGATGTGCTTACAGAATTATTATTACTATCACAAGACAATAGCTTTGCTGCAATTTATCTAAGGTAGCTGGCACTTTGGCAGTATGAAGTGAAGGAAAGAGATTGATTGTGTATATGTCTATAAAGATGTTATATCTAAGCTGTTCTGTTGAAATATAAACTTACAAAAGGAATGGAAGACTTATATAACGATTTGGAAGCGGTGTTTGTCCTTGTAATTTCAAAGCTGTTTTAATTTGGAAACAATTTTTTCATGCACTCAAATGGATCAAAGCCTTTTTCGCACTAGGTGGAGTTAGCTATATGGATCAAATGACATTACAATGGCCTATCATGAATCATGCCTAATGACAGTCTTTTTCATGCACCCAACCATTTTTTCAAAAAAATGTTGGTATTACTATGCCATGGCACTAATCAGTACATATCAAGGGTAGCTCATTCTAATTCATGGTCACAGGACAAAGACAGAGACAATTACTTGCTCCACCATCGAAGTTCGGATGTACCAAGGTGCAACTGCATTACTCCTTATGTTGTCTTTTGCCCACTCACAAGCTAGATTTTTTGTTAGTTGATTAATTGCCCCTACAAACCATAAAACAAACAAATCCTCAAAATTTGATAAACTCATCAACATCACCTTATTGAATAGGTAAATTACCTTTTGTTGCTCCTTGAACAGACATTGACTTCAGTGACACAAAACCAGAAACAGACGAGATAAATACAACACTACCCACTCCCGATGCTTTGAGAAGTGGATATGCAAGCTGGCACATATGAAAAGTGGATCCTAAATTGGTATCAATGAGAGTGGAAAACTCTGCTGCTGTGAAGTCTGTCATTGGTTTCCGAATGTTTGTCCCTACACTGTTTATCTACACATCAAATTAATAAAGTTTACGGTTTACACACACAAAAACACACACTATAATCCGAAGTGAATAGCAATGCAATCTTAAAGTTCTAAAAACCCCCCATTTTTCTGCATTCTAGAGGTCACACTATTATGCTATCTGTCAAAAAAAAAAGATGAAAAATGCATGCTTTGACACTTGATAACGGGGGAAAAAAATATTAAAACACACACGCGCACACACACACAGAGTTATGATTATGATTTATGAACATCAAACACAAAAAAAAGAGAGAGAAAAAAAGGAGCTTACAAGGATGTTGAGTTTTCCTTGGAAGACAGAGGAGACAGCTTCCATGAGCGCCTCTCTCTGGTGTGGAATAGACACATCACAAATTGAGCCAGTAACCTCAAAACCCGAATCATTCCATTCCTTGAGGCACTTACTGAGATCATCTTCATTTCTGGCACAAGTATGTACTCTGGCTCCAAACCCCATCAATTCCTCCACAATGGCGTGCCTTTCCATACAATACACCATACACCATACAAAATCACAAGTTAATAATACAAAAAGGGTCACAAATAGAAGGAAGCATGAGCTTTAAAGTTCAAAACTTGGTACCCGATTCCGCGAGTTCCACCGGTGACGAGAGCTGTCATCCCGCGAAGAGACCACCTATGCTGTGTTGGCGGGGTGTGGGAATGCAACATGGTTTGGCTCCTAATCGGTCTCTTGAGAGTGGAGGAGTGTGATGGTTTTCTGAGCTTGAAAGAGGCGGTTGTAGGAGAAACAGTGTCGCTTGACAGCAGTGGATGAATAGAAGTTGGATTTGGGAGAGCACAGAGACAAGCCTGATGATGCATTTTGTCCTAATCACCGTCGAATCGTGATTTTGCATTACATCGTCAACGGGAACTTGATTTCAACAAGGGAATTGTTACCAGTACCCTTATTTTATGGTGGCGTTTAACTGGGAAGAGCTATAAATTTTGGGAATTGCTCGTTTTTGTTGTATTTCTCTCAAAAATTCGAAGAATTCTTTTTTTCGAGTATTTTTTTTTTACTAATAAAAATAAAATTTGTGGGTATTTTTTTTACTCGTAATAATAAAATTTGTGAGTGAACAAAAATTTTAATCTTGTTCACTCGTAAATTTTAGTTTTATGAGTATTTTTTTTACTCACAAAAATGAAATTTGCGAGTAAACAAAAGGGATATAATTGTCAATATAATCTAATATAAGGTGTACTTAGTAAAATGCTGGGTTCTCTTAGCACTTCCCTAAATTTTCCCATGGTGAGCAAATGGGCTTTTTACCTGCGATAGCCCATGTTCCGGTATATGACCTAATTACATTTTTGGCACAATATTTTTAAAAATCAGACTACTTATCTGATGGCGACAAACCTTTTCGTTTACCATTTTTTTTCCCCAATTCACTCGTTTCTGTTTTTACTACTTTACTTTGTCTCTTCTGTAAACAAAATCCATGAGCTTCTCTCACTAAACCAAAGAGAAAATCACAGAAGCTCACCATCTCTAGCACAACGTTTTTAAAAAATTTATGTTGTCATTTTATAATTAATACCAATAAAAAGGACAATTTTGTTCCTTATAAAAGAGACCGGAAGGAGTATTATATAATATTTTTACGTTTTACTATAAATAAGGGTATAAATATAAATTGCGCATTTAATGCTTTTAGAAATTTATGTTGTTCTTTTATAATTAGGACCAACAAAGGGGACCATTTTGTTCCTTATAAAAGAGACCGAAAGGAGTATCATATAATATTTTTACGTGTTACTATAAATAAGGGTATAAATATAAATTACGCATTTAATGCTTTTAAAAATTTATATTGTTCTTTTTATAATTAGGACCAACAAAAGAGATCATTTTGTTCCTTATAAAAGAGACCGAAAGGAGTATCATATAATATTTTGGACTTAACATAAGGTTTTTTTTTCGTTTTATATTTTCAAAATTCAAGAGTTCAACTTTATGATTTACTTATTACAAGAGACCCATTTTGCAAATAAGTATTATATGTAGTAAAAATGGGACATCAGGTAACAGGTTTTGCATCTAAACCATTCAATATTATAATGAATAAATTGATGGCTTGGACACCATTTGCTCACCATGGGAAAATTTTTCCATCTTCCCAAATTAAATGCAACCTTATTTTATTTATTGAGTGTTTTTTGTAAGCAAAAAATATTATTAAAAGAGAGTACAAATGGTACCCCAACCCATTACATCTAAATGATTACAAAATAGTTAAAGCATCTGAAAACATCCAAGAGGGTTTGAACACCAATCTAAAAAGGATAAATCAGTTGACCTTCCTTCTCGGTGAATAAACTAACCCCATAACACGGCTTTAATTTGAACAAGGACAATAGTAAAGTCTACGATAGCCCCTTTAAAGATGATTTTATTATGAGTCAACCACAGAGTCCAAACAATCACAGCCCATATAAGATGACGCACCTTCTTAACTGATTTTCCTTTAATTAAACCACCATGTTGCAGCCAATTTTGCACACTGTCAACATGTGCAACACCCAGACACCCTAACCAAGCATGAATTGACATCCAAATGTTATAAGCAAAGTTGTAGGAAAAGAAAATATGGTCTACAGATTCCTGACTTATAAAATATAATACACAACACACTTTATGTGGGTTTGAAATAATTCCTATGCGCGCAAGAAGAACCCGTGTGGGTACCCTGTCTAGCACCAATCTCCATATCATAACTTTGACTTTGGATGGAATTGAACAAGCCCATAAACCGTTGTAGAACTGAGACAAATTCTGATCTGCAATGGGGGTCCTCCCACGATCCAGCAGGTAACCATATGCAGATTTTGCGGTAAATGGTCTTACCTTATTAAGTAACCACATCCACTTATCTCCTTCACCCCTTACTGGTGTAACACCTTGTAACAGGGTGTTGACTTCAACCAGCAAATCATTCTCCCATGCGAATAACGGCCTTTGCCACTTCAATTCCCACATCCAAGAGTTGTCCCTCCATACACCTGCTTCTGCCACCAACACATTTTTATTGGAGGCAGCTTGATGCAGTCTAGGAAATTGAGTTTTAAGAGAAGCTCCCCCTAACCAATTATCATGCCAAAAGCAAGTATTTTTCCTGTCACCTAACTTTATTTTAACCGCCTCAGTGAACCAACTAAAATCTGGAGAATTCATATTCCTCCACCATATAAATGCAGAGTTTGACACACAGGACTCAACATACATACAGCTAGATAAATTACCATATTTAAAAGAAAGAAATTTGTACTAGATAATTTGCATCAAATTCCACCAAACATCTCCACTTCCATTTTGACAATAGGCTAATATTAAACCATTTGAGATTCTTAATCCCTAACCCTCCTTGCTCCTTGGGGTGACATACTTGATCCCAACTCACCCAATTTATCTTTTGTGTTTCATTTTGTCGTCCCCACAAGAAATTCCTCTGTGAACTAATCAAGGATTGTAGTACTTTTTTAGGGGCCTTCACTACAAGAAAACACGCGCATACCGACGGTCATAAGCCGGCGGTAATGCTAAAAAGCCGTCGGTAACGTGAACTTTCCGATGGATTACTGACGGCCAGAAACCCGTCAGTAAAACAGGCGTCGCAAATGTTTACCGACGGGTTTTTTTAAGCCGTCAGTATTACCGACGGGCTAAACCGTCGGTCAGTATCCGAATGTAATTTCTGACGGGTCAACCCTTCGGTAGCGTTTCAACGACCTTGCCCGTCGGTAATGCCGCTATTTATTTCCGACGGCTTTACCCGTCGGTAAAGCCGAATTTTATTTTAAATAATTAAATTAATTGATTAATTTTTATATTCAATTTTTAAATTAATTAATTTCTGTAATTAATTTAATTAACTATTAATTTAATTTATTAAAGTAATTAATTAAATTAATTAATTAAATTATTAACTATTAAATTAATTTAATTAATTAATTATTTGTTAAAAATAATTTATTCCCATATTAAAAAATATTTATTTATTTATTTAATTTTTAAATTAATTAATTTCTTAAATTAATTTAATTAACTATTACTAGTAATTTTAAATTGATATTTTTAATTATTAATTTATTCCCATATTAAAAAATGTGATAACGTAAACTAAAAAAAATTAAAAAAAAGAAACGTAATAAATAAATAAAAAGTCCGAACAAACATCCGTACCTAAAAAAATATCTGAAAATATGAAAAAAATATCAGTACAAACATCACTAATAGTCTTGGTAGTCCTGATCATGACCGAGATACTCTACACTATCTGCATCATCGACATGATCATCAGTACTAGGAGGTGGAGGCGGAGGCGATTGGCGAGCTAGCAACTGGTACATCTGGTCCTGTCGCTGCAGCACCTGAGCCAAAATGGTGTTCGTCCGACGGGTCTCCTCCTGCTGCTCGGCCACGACTCGCTTCAGCTCGGCTATCTCCTGCTCATCCGCGGTAGAGCCATGACCGGCATCACCACTACTCGATGACTCTCCGATGCGGAGGCGGCTGGTCCCTTTCCTGTAGTTGCTGGCAAGGTCTCCAGCACCGTATAGGCGACCCTTCTTCTTGCCGCCAACAACATCTGCCCAAACCCTGAGCAGTGCAGATGGATCCTCAGGGCTCTGAGACGGGAAACATGATGATGTCTGAGAAATCTGAGACATCCTCACCTCAAACTCCCCCTGTCAAACATAGACAAATAAATCAATTTTTTTTATAATAAAACAATATAAACATTATTAAAAAATTATTCATTATATTTTATAATTACCTGGGTCCGCCTCGACCGCTCATCGATAAAATCGCTGGTACTCCTCCTAATATGAGTTGCACGATGGAACTGGTGCAACTGTACCTCTCTACCCAACCTTCTAGACTGTAATTATTTAATAAAAAACCTTAAATAAATAATAAATAATAAATAATAACTAACAATAATAATAATAATAATAATAATAATTATTATTATTATTATTATTATTATTATATAACACGTAATAATAATAATAATAATTATATAACACGTACAAGTCGAGCTGCGCGCTACGCCTGACTGACAGAACCTTCGGTGTGCAAGCTCCCACCCTTCTCAGAGGCTCTATTCTTCTTGGCCTTCTCGTTGGTCGCCATGAACTCAGGGGAGTTCCAGTGCGCTACCAGCTGCTGCCAAAGCTGATCCCCTATCTAGTGGGGTTGTCCATGGCAACGGGCATCTCTAAGCATATCAGAGAGGCGGTTGGAGGCCTTCATATGGAAGTTCTTCTCGATCTGCTTCTTCACCTCCTCCTCCCAAGCAACCCTCTTCTGTATGAGTATAATACATTATTAAACATAATTGAAATTTATGAAATAAAAAAAAATATGCAACAAAATAAAAATTACAACTTACTCCGAAAGATTTGAACATATGCCTCCGCTCCTGGTCCTTCAACTTCCCTCAACTAGTCCAAAACGTGTTGTAATTATCCTCAATTACTGCTGTGATAGCCTTCGCAGCTGGCTTTGAGGGAAGGAACCTGAACAATAAAAAGATGTCAAATGAATTAAAATATATATGTGTGTGTGTGTGTGTGTGAATTATTAATAACTCGAAAATAAAAATGTAAATACTTACCCTTTACCAGCCGGCCTGATAACAACTCGGCCATCATGCAGCATCTCAAGATCTTCAACGACCTCCTGCTCAACCTCCTGCTGCTCAACGTCATCCTGCTCAACCTCGGTCTGATCAGGTGTATGGCCCGTACTATACTCATGATCAGACTGATGAGTTTTGGGCACCATCTCAGGCACAAAATGGGAGGAAGAAGCGCCACGTGTCTGCTGGAACCCCGGGTTGGGGACCATGTAAATGGGAGGAAAATGGGTGTCAATGCAGAAGGTGCTGTCGGTCGTGTAGGTGTCGAATGTGACGTAGGTTGTGTAGGGGCCGAAGACGCTGGAGGCTGTGTTGGCGTAGATGTATGCGGACGCTGTGTGGATGACAACGTCGAAAAGCCAGCAGCGTCACACCGAATAATGTTCGGCCTCGAACGACACGGGGCGGGGGGGTCGAGGGCGATGCCCTTCCCTTTCCATTTACCACCAGTGGGTGGTCTGGGGGGTCGGATCCTGATCCTCCTGATGTCATATATGTCTATAGAGCAATTCAATAATAACAGTCATGAAATATTATATTTAAGCATAACAATATTAAAAATGAATTCCATAAAAATAAACAAGTTATGAAAATAACTGACAAATTAAAATATATTATTAGCCATTAATTTCTCTAATTGTAAAAAGTTAAACAAATTCATTCTGCCCATTCTGCCCACTTTACTTCAGCATCGTCTTCAGATCTTGATGGTTCTGCCACTTCTTCATTTAATTCCTCATCATCTCCATTTACATCTTCATATGTGATTAGATTGTCACATAGTCGAGAAATGGGTTCCACTTCATTTACTACGTTGACATGAGACATCCCTAAAAGAGTACATGCACTCAATAATATATTGAATCTCAAACAGAAAGCTAAGGCTTTTCTCCGATACTAATAATAATAATCAAACATCCATTTCATCAATAATTAACATAATAATTTTTGTATAATAGTTAGGTTAATTTTCTATGCACGATTCACATGTAAAGAAGGATGCAAAACAAATGATTCACTAAAAATCAAAAGTCTACAACTCGGGGATGTAGCTCAGATTGTAGGGCGCTCACTTAGCATGCGAGAGGTACGGGGATCGATACCCCGCATGTCCATAATAATAATGCACTTTTTACTACCAACAAAAAAACCAGAAGTCCACAATAGGGTAGCTTGTGTCGTATTCATGGCCTAAATAATGCTCTACTTGGAGACTTTTAAATTTCTCAAGTTAGATGAGTTAAACTATTTGAATGATGATAGAAGTAGAAAATCGACTTGGTCATTTAAAAAGAAACAGGTTGGAAGTTGACATCCTCTTAAAGGATAGAATTAGACAAGCAGAAGTAACAAGGGAAAGAAGTACAGAGAGATGTACAAAGAAAATTGCAGCCAAGATAGAATTAGATCTATTTTTTTTGTTTCTCTACTTTCTAATTCTTCTATTTTCTATTATGTTCTAATTTCCTCTATTTCATCCATGTTTGCAGGGAAGAAAACAAGTTGTTTCTATTTCTTTTTTATTCTAATCTTTATTTCTTTTTATGATTTTCCTTTTGCTCACACTTCCTGGACTATCAAATGCATGAGAGCATAATAGAGAAACTGGTTCTTAGTTGTAGTCTCATTTGCAAATTATATTATTTAAAATCTAAGCTGCAACATTAGTTTTGTGATACGTTTGGTCAAATGTGTCATAGAATGTGCTGAATCATTATTATTGTTTCTTAAACTTTTATA
This sequence comes from Calophaca sinica, assembly GCA_037113605.1. NCBI lineage: Eukaryota > Viridiplantae > Streptophyta > Magnoliopsida > Fabales > Fabaceae > Calophaca > Calophaca sinica. The sequence goes on from CM073734.1 coordinate 78,209,277, forward strand.
GGAATTTATAGGAGTCCCGCAATATTTCAAAGATGAAGCTCATGCCTAAGCAAATATGGAATTATCAGCATTAACCACTTTACTAAACATTTCGTACTCAGGGTGTGACACTGACCAATTCGTGATCATAACCCCTTCCTAGACTCTCAAATATAGGTAAGGAATACAAAAGTACTCACTCACGTATATTTGTTAGCCAAAACATACATCACTTCAAAATTCCCTCTGTGGAGATAACTATGAATGAAATCAAATAAATATATTGGTGTGGGGGTCAACAGACAACCCTTTTCCACCCAGTGAGTCAACCAACATTTCGTTAGAGTGCATACCTCGATCGCAGAGTAGTGGTAGAGGCACAAGCGGTAGAGGCACGAGCGGTGGAGGAGTGGTGGATGTGGCGGTCTCAGAGGCCTATGAAACAGAACTTCTTCTGTCAGCAGAAACTTATAAGCTATAAACAAGAGAAGCAGAAAACAGTCTAAAAGTGCATCCACAAAATCATGTCATACAACTTATATATTTTAGCGAGTTAATAATAAACTTTCAATTCCTAATCATACAAGCACATAGTAAAAAAAATTAGATTATAATCATGCATAATTTCTAATGCATATTTCAGTCTCAATTATCAATTTAGAAATCAGTTTAGAATCAACTAGTTTAACACTACTTATATCCTACTGCTGCCACCTAATTAACTGCTATACCGAATGTCCTTCATTTTGCAGACAGACATAAACATATCCCATTTCTATTTAACAGTACAATCCATTATTTATCAGGACCAAAGCAACTAAAAAATCGATTAAAGCCTTTAAAATTCCGACACAAGTCAAGCTAAACCAAATTCCCATATTCAGGTCAATGAAGATTATTTGAAGCTATGAATTTAGTATCCAACAACCAGTTACCACAACACAAAAAGGGCGAAAGCAAGCAAAAAAGGACCAAAGCACAAAAATTGCATATACCTGAAATGTGTGGTGTAGCGAAAATGAGACGGAGCTGTGTTTGTGTGACGGAGAATGATACAAAGGCGGAGCGGTGTGGCAGCACGGAGCTGTGTGACAGTCTCAGAGAGGTGTGGCGGAGCTGTGTGGTGATGTCAGACGAAGCTGTGTCGCTGCAGTAGTAATCACAAAGACAAGATTAAACTCAAAGAACTGTAGAAGAACAATAAAAGCAACTAGAACCAGAAAAGCAAAATCATTACCCCCGGCGGGATTGTGAATCGAAGAGGGAGCTAAGAACCGAGCGCTTACTAAAGTTCAGACTGTGCAGCAAGATTGGAAAACCAAATTAAACTCATAACTACAGAAGAACAATAAGGGTTGACATGCAAAAGCTGATAATAACCTCCTAAACATTATAGCTACTCCATTTATCAGCAACCAATATCATTCATAGCTAAAAATACATCAAATTCATCCCACTCTCATGCAATGATTGCAACCCCATTGTTAAACTACCAGAAACAACAATATTTACAACCACAGCCTCTGCAATTGACCTCAAAATCGAAGCCCTCACAATTGAAGTTACAAAGATACAAACTCTCATTAATTCTCCATAAAAACAGCCAAACCCAAGTGCCAAAATTAATCAAACATCAAATTTCGAGGACCTAATTTACATTTATGGAACTTCAATTTGTTTCAGTAAGATCTAAACTAAATTTTTTGAAAACAAACATCAATTCTGGTTAGTGCATTCTATCATATAGCTTTAATGCAATTTAAAGAACTAGTCCAAATAAACCTAAAAAAAATCGCAATTTAAAAAAACTGCAACACTAACATATCCAACTTTTAAAAACAGACTAGATTAAACTGACCAACAAAGAAAGCATACAATACTGAACCAAGAGTAGGACAGAGCTTTGTTTGATGAAACTTCGTAAAAGAACCACACACATAGCATATCAGCAACACAAAAGAAACCTAAAATTCTCATTCTGAATGTGGATGACATAGAAAACAACTCAGCCTTAGTAAATGAACTACTAACCTATGCATGACATAGAAAACAACACAAAAATTCATCTTCAACATAGAAAACAACTCAGAATTTAGAGTTATTGGGAAGCATAAATTTCATTAACCTAATGAAATCTACCATACTTCTGCAATTTTGAAAACATTAATCACAGAACCAATCCTCTTCTATCAAGTTAATTTTTTAAGAAACTATCAAAATATTGGCATTTTTTATGAATCGAAGCGGCAAAAAAAAATGACAGAATCTCACCTGTGACTGCAACAGAAACAAAGAGTCGGAGAGAGAGGGAGGACCGTGATGGTGGCGGTACTGGCCGTGCAAATGGGAGAGAGAGAGAGAGAGGCATGGTGGCGGCGGGCACCACACACACTGAGAAAGAGAGAGAGGGCACTGTGGAGGTGGCGGCAGACAGCGCTGTGGAGGTGGTGGCAGACGGCACTATCGAGTTGGCGGCAGACAGCGCGGACGGATGAGGACGGCGCGGTTGTGTGGTGGCCGGAAACTTCGACAGAGAGACAAAGAGATGAGAGATCGCGTTGTGAATAGTGAAGGGGAGAGAAAGCTGCGTTCTGGTTCATATCGAAGCATACCGACAACCACACTTTAAATACCGACGGCTTAAGCCCATCCTTAAATGACGTGGCCTTACCGATAGGCGAATTTGAATACCGACGCTAATGACCGTCGATAATCTATTGACCGTTTAGGGTACTGACAGGTAAGGCCGTCGGTATTTGAAAAAAGCGGGAAACTGTAACGTGTCTCCGACATTCTGACGGGTTAAGGTTACCGACGGTGTATGCCATCGTAAAAGCCAGTTTTTTAGCGACGGGTTGTGCCCGTCGGTAAAAGACCATCGGTAGCGGCGCTTTTTCTTGTAGTGCTTGTAGAAGGAGAAGAAATAGAGAGGCAAACTATTCAACACATAATTAATTAAAGTGATCCTACCTCCCAAAGATAGATGACGTCCTTACCACAAAGATAGTTTCTTTTTAACTGATTGTATCACTGGTTCCCAGGTGGCGCACCTCCTAGGATTAGCCCCAATTGGGACACCTAGGAATTTGAATGGAAATTTTCCCAAGCTGCAGGAAAGAAATGTAGAAGCTGCTTTCAAAAAATTATCCCCAACATTGATGCCAAACAGCTGACTTTTGGAGAAATTAATTTAAAGTCCAGAAACAAGTTCGAAGCTTCTTAATATCATCTTTAAACACCACAGATTCTCGCTAGAGGGCTGGCACAACAGTATAGTATCATCTGCGTATTGCAATATGGAGAAGGACACCGTACATCATAGTTTTTCCCTACTAGACAAAAATACCCCTTCTCTATTATTATTTTTTTGCTCAAATACCCCTCCTCTATTTTATTTGAATTATTTCTTTTCCCTTTCCCACACCACACACTTCCCTCTTCTTTCTCTATCTCCTTTGTGGCACACTTTTCAAAAAAAAATTACGGTAGTTTATGCTATATATTTTTTTAAAAATAAAAAAATTGTACCCGTAATCTTTGTCTCTTGGAAAATGTGAATCGCAGAAAGAGAGAAATCAGTGCGGTGAATGAAGAAGAGTGGGGTAGAAAAAAGTAGGGGTGAGTTTTGAGAAAAGAAAAATGATACATTGTAAAAAGAAAATAAAGAAGGGATATTTTAGTCCCATAAATAAACATGAGATTGTCACTTTAGAATTGTGGGTGCGTGTAACAATTCCCTTTCAACGATAGGTCAAATGAAAGTGGGAATGGTGTTCAATCCTATGATCCACGGATAGAGAATAGATTGTTTAATTTTTTTATCTTAATTTTAAATGAAAGAGGGAGCATATATATATATATATTAATTACAAGGCATCTCTAAATTTATAAAAGACTGAATCACTAATGTATATGTAGTTTTTGAAATTGTAAGGTGTTATAAATTTAATACTTAAAATTAACGAAATTTCAAAACAAATTTTGAATTCGAAAATTCTTGATCACATTAGTATCTGCAAGAAAATTTCAAGGACTAATTGACCAATGTAAAAGGACTAATATGGTTGAGGATTTTAAATTTATAGGACTATTTTGGAATAAAAATATTTTTTTGTACTAAATCGGCACTACTCTACAATTTCAGGCACTAAATTTCTGATTCACTCATTTATAAAACTTGTATAAAGTTTCACATCATCTTGTGATATAAAACGTTTATAAAAAGATGCAAAAGCAGATAAAAAGTTAAAAAAAGAAAACATCATTTGTATAATGCTTGTTTAAATAATTGTTATATGAGTGATGTTATGATAACGCTTTTTTGAAAATGCGTTATCCGAATTCAAATCCAGATAACATTTTTTCACACAAGCGTTATTGGAGTGCCACATCCAGATAATGAGTTATCAAGAAAGTGTTATAATAGTTAATGCGCGTGAGTTTTACACTCGTCTCTCATGTAAGTGGCTTTCATCAAATGCATTACCGATAACACTTTTACACGTTATCAGAATTAAAATTCAGTGTATAGTGATACCTCTAACACATCCAAAGTTAATTAAACTTGTTGTAAGTTGCAAGGGACAATAAACTTGTTATGGGGTTGTAGAGTTAGTTTATTGTTGGTTAATTAGGCTTGTGTTAATTACACACAGTCTATGGCAAATAAGTGTCATAATGATTGAATTACAAATGTAAACTTGCAATAGCAACATGTTTTGAGAGAGGCCAATCAAGTAGCAGATAGTCTTGCCAAAGAAAGCCTCGAGTTATCTTTTTCTTGTAAACTTTTTGATTCTGTGCCCCCTTCTTATTATTAAGGAAATCGTGGAAACTGAATTCATTGAATGAATGAGTGTAGATACATACAGTGTGTTATTAAGTTTGAATGCTTGAGTTACTTCTCTGTTATACTTAATATGATTAACCATGTTAAAGTTCTAAGATCTGGGAGATACATTACTGTTTATTGTGACGAACATAACAACATGAAAGGTAACTGTTTATTGTTCTAGTGAACGTCATGATGGATGTTACTGTTTACTGATATGAACAAATGTAGTGAGATACTCGAATCCTATGTTCTGGGTTCATGATGTTACTGTTCTGGACTGTTCAGTTATATGCGGATGTTCTTTAACTTAAACATGATTAAAATGAAAAATGCTTTAGGTAATAGCAATCTTTCAGTATCTGGTGGAAGTATGTTGATTACTCAGAACTTGCCATTGTTCAAAAATCTTTTATTCACAAGATCATTTGAAAACCGATAGGATCAGTTTTTGGAAAAAATAGTTTTTAACTGAAGAGAACTAAAGTGATAAAGATCTCATGAGAGATGGAAGCCAGGCTTAGTAAAGGCAAGAAGTTTGAGAAAAGGCGATGAGTAAGTCCCGACGGACAGGGCAGTGGAAGGCCGATAAGTACTAACTCTGAAGTTGAACGATTGGTAGAGATCTGGAAACGGTTTTTTAGAGCTTTAGTTTTGTTGGAAAATATTTTAGAAAAATCCTCGATCTGTTTTCTTTTATCTTTGAAAAGGCAAGTACTAGTATCTTCATAACTCTTTGTTAATCTGAAAGTATTCTATTAGCCTTAGTTTTCATAAAGTCATCAAGAGCATATACTTTACAGATACAGCCTTAATATCATTTACTTCGGAATGATTTACGAGTTACATTGTGGTTTATACTCTTTAAATACTGGTAACTGAAGTCATAGATTAGTAGGTTCAATATTGCAGTATACTATAAGTTGTTTTTAAGAAACAATATTCTTTGGTAATTATCCTCCCATGGAATCTGAAGCAAGTATACCCGGTTAAACATAGTTAAGTATGTTAGAATGTAACTATTGTTTCATTCATTCTTAATACCAATATCCCTATCAAGCTAGATGATGGCGAAGATATCAATGGGTGAGGAAGGCTTGTTAAGATTGTCTGTTTGTGTTGATCTTTGGTTGTTTATCTGCTTGTTTTCAACTCTTTCCATATCTTGTGTATTTTCCTCTTGTATTGTTTATTTCCTTTGTCTTCAATCATGTCTGATTATTCAGATAATCAATCAATCTTGTCTTTTGACAATCAATCAACCTATTCCAATATGTCTATTGGAAATCAATCGTTTTATTCAAAACAATCTTATCAATCCTTAGCCTCCCATTGGTCTAAACAATCATTTCAATCGTCAGATTATTCTGATAATCAATCTCAATCTTTTGATAATCAATCTTTTATGTCTTCTAATTTTGAAGAACATTTTATCAATCAACAACCTTTCAGGTTTCCTGATAATAGCCTTGAGATGGCCAGATCTGTCTTCAAGAAGAACTTGCAGCTTCTTAGGAAATCTAAGAAAACGCAAGAGGACAGCTTTCAAAAAGCTATCCGTTCTGCTATTCAATCTGCTCGTAAAGAGATAGCCAAAAAAGACTCTAAGACTAATAAGTCATTAGTCGACAAAACCAGGTCTCATAGATCTGATAAGAGTCTCAATCAATCTAAGACTAAAGATCTTTTAGTCGCCAATACTATCTCTAGATCCCATGGATCTGAGTTACTCAACCCCTCTGAGGTTAAAGATTTAGCCGCCAGAGTTATCTCTCGTCTCAATAAGATGAAGAGAGCCAAATCTTCTAAGACTAAGAAGAAACTTTTAGTCTCTGAAGACAAGTCTGGATCTATACCTAGATCTAGATCTAAATCTATTCACATGAGTGAAAAGATTCAATCTGCCAATCTTGATTCTAAGTTAGGTAGTGAAACCTTTAGGATTACTTCTGATAGTCTTGTTAAGACTAGCCAGTTAGAATTCTCTAGATTACCTACTAATACTTTTCAATCTGAAGAACATATAGAAGAACCCCTAGAACTAGTCTTAGTTCCCCAGGAACCTTCTATAATAGAAACTCCAGTAGAAGCCCTAATAGGTTCTCAAGAGTTATCTTTAGTTTCTTCAACCAATATTCAATCTGGCAATAACCCTAAGGATGTTCCCATAGAACTCCCTAGTGCCATTCAATTAGCATTACCTCCCTTTCCAACCCAGGATGATAGGTTATGTATCAATTGTCGTGATCCTATCCCGATTAGGATAGAATCCGATTTTCAAAACATTAGTATGCTAGGTCAACCTTGGATAGGTCATCTTTGGTCAGACACTAGTCAACAACCGCTTATCAATCTTAGGCTTGATCCTCTAGATCCTCTTTCGGTGGAAATAGAAGCCAACCTTAAGTTTGATAACAAACCCAATCAATTAGGTTTAACCTGTGCTAGGAAGCCCAGATCCAAACCTAAGTCAAAATACAATTACTACCCTCCTAGGCCCAAACCTCAGTATAGGAAGAAAGGTATTTCTGACCCTGAGGCCCAGTCCATTAAGGAGCATAGTAATCAATCCAAACCAAATAGTATCTGTCTAGATTGTGGTAAGTCTAACCATAAGACTAGGTACTGTTGGCAAGCCAAGAAAAACCTCAAACAGTCTGTGATTAAGATTAATAATCTTATTCTTGAAAATCTTTGGGAAAAGGAATGTTTTTCTGAAAACCCTAATTTTCAACACAGTCAAAAGGTTTTTAGCCAATTTAGCCAAAATCAAGATTCTGATGAATCTTTCAATCAAATGAATTTTCTAGAACAAGATTCTGATAATACCAATCTAATTGATATTCAAAATCTTCGTTCTGAAGTCAAAACTTTAAAATCTGAATTAGAGGTTTTAAAGCAATCACCCAATCTGCAGAATGATCATAGTTCTTCTGAAATTATTAACAATATTAATAAGATTCAAAAGTTCTATATCAATATCAAGATAATCATAAGTGATTTTATTCTTGAAACACCGGCTCTTTTTTATACTGGTGCTGATTTAAATTGTATTTTGGAAGGGTTAATTCCTACCAAATACTTTGAGAAAACTTCTGAACAGCTCAGTACAGCCAGTGGCTCCAAGCTTAAGATTAATTATAAATTATCTTCTGCTTCAATCGTCAATCAAACCCTTAGGATTGATACGTCTTTCTTATTGGTCAAAGATTTAAAGAATAAAGTTATCCTTGGTACTCCGTTTATCAGGATGCTTTTTCCTTTTCAAACTACTGATGATGGTATTATTACTCAACATCTAGGTAAGCCAATTGTTTTCAAATTTTTGAAAAAATCCATCACCAGAATTATCAATCCAATCTCTTTCAAAAAGAATCAAATAGATTTTCTTAAAGAAGAAATTTCTTTTAAATCTATTGATTTCCAATTACAACAATCTAATGTTCATGGAAAGATTAATAATCTTTTGAACCAAATTCAAAATTCAATCTGTTCCAATTTACCTAATGCTTTTTGGGAAAGGAAGCAACACGTTGTTGACCTTCCATATGAAAAGAATTTTTCTGAAAAAGAAATCCCCACAAAAGCTAGGCCAATCCAAATGAATCAGGAACTTCTTCAATTTTGCCAATCTGAGATCACATATTTACTGAATAAAGGTCTTATTCGTAAATCCAAACGCCCTTGGTCTTGTTCTGCCTTCTATGTCAATAAGCAAGCTGAGATAGAGAGAGGAACACCTAGGTTGGTGATCAATTACAAACCGCTTAATCAAGCCCTTAGCTGGATTAGGTACCCAATCCCAAACAAGAAAGATCTCCTTAATAGGTTATATAAGGCTAAGATCTTCTCTAAGTTTGATATGAAATCTAGATTTTGGCAAATCCAGGTCAATCCCAAGGATAGGTATAAGACCGCTTTTACCGTTCCTTTTGGCCAATACGAATAGAATGTCATGCCATTCGGTCTCAAAAATGCTCCTTCAGAATTCCATAGAATTATGAATGACATTTTCAATCCTTACTCTAAGTTCATTATTGTCTATATAGATGATGTCTTAGTGTATTCTCAATCCATAGATCAGCATTTCAAGCATCTTGACATTTTTATACATATTGTTAAGAATAATGGTCTTGCTGTTTCTAAAGCCAAAGCCAATCTTTTCCAGACTAAGATCAGATTTCTTGGTCACAATATTCATTTAGGGACAATTGTTCCTATCAATCGTGCAATCAGTTTTGCTGACAATTTTCCTAACCAGTTAATTGACAAAACTCAATTACAAAGATTTCTAGGATGTCTTAACTACGTCTCTGATTTCTTTCCTCAATTATTGAATCTGATCAAACCACTTCATGATCGTCTCAAAAAGGATCCACCTCCTTGGACTGATGTTCATACCAATGTGGTCAAACAAGTCAAATCACAGGTTAAAGACCTTCCATGTCTTTACCTTCCCAATCCTCAATTTTTTAAAATTGTTGAAACAGATGCCTCAGACATTGGTTATGGTGGCATTCTCAAACAGAAAACTTCTTCTGGTAATGAGCAAGTGATTGCCTTTACTTCCAAGCATTGGAATTCTGCCCAGCAGAATTACTCTACTGTCAAAAAAGAAGTTTTATCAATTTCAAAATTTCAATCTGATTTGTTAAATCAAAAATTTTTGGTGCGTGTAGATTGTAAGTCTGCAAAAGAGATTTTACAAAAGGATGTTAAAAATCTTGCATCAAAACAAATTTTTGCCAGATGGCAAGCAATCTTATCAATCTTTGATTTTGACATTGAATACCTAAAAGGCAGCCAAAATAGTCTCCCTGATTACCTTACCCGGGAATATTTGCAGGGAATTGACACCAGCCCGACGTGTTCAATGGTCACAAGATCTTCTTCCTCCCGGGGAAGAGGAAAAGACAAAGGTAAGTTAATTCTTGCCTCAACAGGTACAACAGGGCATTTGGCCCAAAACCAATCTGAGTCATCGACTCAAAACCAATCTGGGTCATCAACCCACAGCCAATCAGGGCATTCGGCCCAGAACCAACCTGGGTCATCAACCCAGCACCAAACTGGATCTTTGATCCAACATCAATCAGGGTCTTCGACCCAAGCCCAATTAATCGGGTCATCCACCCGAACCCAGCCTTCCAAAGGAACAGCCAATCAAAAGAAAGAAGATTACTTCTTTCCAATCCAAACCCTTCAGGCCTTCCAACAGCAAGGACTGACCAAATTGCCAATCACCACTTGGGCCAAAACTGTCCAAGATAATCCATCACATGATCTGGATCTTGCTATCCAAAGCCAAAAAATGGAGATTATTCAGGTTAGCCCCAAACCAATTACAAAATCTCCCAAAAGCCAATATATCCCTAAACCAAATTACTGGCCCACAGTAGGTTTAGAACCCGAATGGTTGGAGAAGGATATTAACAAAATCCCTTCAAAAATCTTTCACTCGGGATTCAGTTTTGTTCCAATTGTTTTAAACAAAACCCAATCATTCTATGAACTTATCCTCATAGATACTGAATCTGTTAAAATCAAACATTTTAAAGATTCACAAAATAATTCAATCATAACTCATTCAACTTTGCAGATTTTGAATGTGTTAACTCCATCAGCTTGGGGGCAGAATCCTTCCAAGTGCAAAAAATTTTCAGGAAGCTTTGACCCGATGGGTTATTCTTACTGGGATTATGTTAAAGCCTGGGAACTCACCATCTTAGGCTTGCAAAACAAATTTTTCAAACATTCCTGGCTCATTTACTTTAAAAGTGGAGCAAGGTATCAATTTCCAAACTGGTTCCTTCATTGGTGGCAGTTCTTTGGACCAATCCCAGAAATCCTTCCTCCAGAGGTTGAAGAAGGTTTCCAATTATTTAAAGCCAAATATGATTAATCAAAGGACAATCTGCCGATAGATTTAAATTTCTTTGTAAATTTCTCCTTATCTTGGGTATTTACTTGGCAACTTAAAGTTCTTAAATCTATTGTCCCAAATGCTCTTCCATGGCTCTAACAACAGGCCCATGTTAAATGGTGGTCCGAATTTGATGGTTCCAGAGCATCAAAAGAAGGTGTAAAGAACTGGTTTAGGAAGAACCCTAAACTCCTCAAGTTTGCAGATACATCAGTATGCCATCTTCAAAACCAAAAGTCTCAAATCTCAGCAGCTCTTTTAAGTTCATCAACCGAACAAGACATGCTAACCAATCTGGAGAACATTCTCCAACTTTTGAAGCAATCTCAAGAAAAGGATCCAGGCATGCCCTCATCCTCAAAGCTTAAGTAGGTTCTTCAACCAGCTTCTCTTCAACCTGAATCTGAAGGCTCAGGAACTGAAGATCAATCTTATCAGAATGAAGATGACTGTTTCGGCATTTTCCCATCTGATTTCCAACCAGCCAATTCAGATGATGAGTTTCTACCGTCTCCAAAGAAGACTTAGTAACTGGTCCAATTTCTCTAAATTTGTCTTTTGCAGGAACAGGAAAAGATTCCACTCTGCTAAAGTCACCCGCAATCGCCGCTGACAAGCTGTCCGGCACTCAATTGGTCTTTTGACCACCAATCAATGATGTTTACTATTTGGCACTATTTGTAACTTGTACTGTATCAAATAGTCTGTAATAGTTTATGTTTTCAACCGGAACTATTCCGAATAGTAAAATTTTATTTCTATTTAAGCAGAGCGTTGGCTTAGTGTTTAGCACGCTTCTTCAGAGGCCCTTTAGTCATTTAGTCTTCTCCGCTTCAAAGTTTAGAGAGAGTTCAGAGAGAGATTACCCTCTTCCCTCCTCCCTCAGCTATGTTGATCGCTTTCTGTATTTAAGTTTTTAATAAATAAAAGTGTGACCGTTTCTGCTTTTATTTTCTTATGTTGTTCATCACCGCCTTCATGGCAGGTTCTTTATTTTGATTTGCATTTGCATCTCATGTTTTAATTTTCGTGTTCATCTTTTCTTTTGTTTTTTAAAGTTCATATTTCTGGGTTAAGTCCCAGTGTTTAATGTTATGCTGAGTCCGTCTCGGCCCTACTTTCCATTTCTTTAAAGATCTACTCTTAGTTTGCTTCCGACCCCCTCTTGGTATCAGAGCCTGATGGGGAAGTAGGAGTGTGTTATTAAGTTTGAATGCTTGAGTTACTTCTCTGTTATACTTAATATGATTATATATATATATATGTATAGCAGTTGATTGCTCAAACTAACTTTACTAACCTGCAACTAACTTGTTTTGCTTTCTTAATCATTTCTTTTACATCAATTGATTCCAACACTTATCCTTAGTTCTCTTAGCGGAAAAGCAAGGCACTGGTTTCTCTCGTGGTTTTTAGTTTGAAGCTCCCTTTTGTTCACCAAAAAAAAATTCTCTCTCCCTCTCTCATTTGAATCATAAATGTTAATGTTAATGTTAGTATTTTGTTAGTGAGTGAGATTTGAATCCTCTCTTTCCTTATCACGCTACTCCTTACCTCTCTCGCCCCAACCACCAACTCAACATTCTCTCTCCCTCTCTCGACCTGATGACCTCTCTCTTCTTTCCCGGCCTTTACCAAACAAACATCAGCTGTCCCAAAAAATGGTGTCTCCCTGTCACTCACCAATCAAATGTTGGGGATATGCATATGTGTTATTAAGTTATAATTTTATTTTATTATGTGGCAAATTGTCATTGATGAGAGACAGAGAATGTGACAGGAAAGTGAAACATGAGATTTTCATCCGCCTTTACCCTGTGCATCCGATACCTTTCACTGCTTGTAAGCCATATATGTTGTAATTTTGTGATATTTCAAAAGTGGGGAAATCCCACATAGGATGGTTCTTTAAAAGTCATAGTGTTTATAAGCCAATATGTTAGATGAGGTGGTAAGAGTGGTTAGGGAAAGAGATGGGCCTCGGGCACATGAGCTTGGCCCAAAGTGGGAGGTTTCAGTGCAAATCTTCCGATTTCCTCCCCCTTGCGCGCACGATAAGCCTTGCGTTCCTTTTTAATTATTCGATTAATATTTTCAAAAATATTTTTTATTTGAGAAGGCTTGTCCGAAAACCCTTGATTTTAGTCAGTTTTGATCCTTGACCAAGTCCTACACGTTTTTAGTAGTCATTATCCACTAACGGTAACATTCCACATTGTCCACGTTTTCAGGCCACTAATCACACGATTATCTCCACCAATAGCTCTATTAGTTTCTGAACAGATTTATTTTAATGAGTAATTTTCGTTTTTCTTATTTAAGCCTGACAGGCTACCTTGTGGGGGATATAGTGAAAATTATTTTCCCGTAGCTTCCTGGGTCACATTCCAGTTCTTTCTTCTTTTTGCTGTTCTGATACCCCAGCGCTCCTGGGACGAACCCGTTGCACCGATCCCAAACCGACAACGCCAGCCAAACAAGTCGAGAATTGGACATATGCTAATAAGGTTTGTCGTCACACCTTAATCAGTACTTTGTCTAATGATTTGTTTGATGTCTACTGTTTTTACAAGGAAGCAAAGCAGATCTGGGACTCTATGATCCTCAAGTACACTGCTGAGGATGCTGGGAAACAAAAGTTTGTGATTGGAAACTACTACAAATGGGAGATGGCTGAGGACAAAGACATAAAGGCGCAGATCAATGAATACCATAAGCTGCTGGAAGAACTGAAGTCTGAAAACATCACTCTGCCAGACGAGTTCGTGGCTGGAATACTCATAGAAAAGCTACCGAAATCCTGGAAGGACTATAAACAGCAACTAAAGCACAAGCAAAAGCAACTATCTCTTCCTGATTTGATTACCCACATTATTATTGAGGACACCAACTGCAAGGAGTGCAGTGCTGCAAGGGCAAAGGCATTGGCTTCTCGTGCTAACATGGCGCAAGGCAAATCACAGAAAAAGAGGTACGATAACAAAAGGCCTGATCACAGTAACAATAATAATAATAAAAATGATTTTTCCCCACGTGTTGCTAACTCCAATTTCAAGAAGAAAGGCATGTGTTTTGTTTGTGGAAAGCCAGGTCATCATGCACCTCAATGCAGGCATAGAGCGAGAAACGACAATCCTCCTAAGCCAAAGGCCAATTTGGTCGAGGCCGAAGGAGAAGATGACATTATTGCACCGGTCGTTTCTCAAGTCAATATTGTGACCAATGTGAACAAATGGGTGATAGACTCTGGGGCTACCAGGCATATTTGTGCAAACAAAGAATGCTGAATTTTTTGAGAACATATTTCCTTTGAAATATGCAAGTACATCTAAACAGCCATTAGAAATTGCTAATGATGATTTACACAAGGACCTTAGGAGGAGTAAAAGACCAAGAAAAGAAACATCCTTCGGAAATGATTTTTATACTTATCTTGTTGAAAATGATCCTAAAACTTTTTCTGAAGCTATTTTTTCTTCTGAAGCTAATTTTTGGAAACAAGCTATTAAAACGGAAATTGATTCTATTTCGAAAAATAAGACTTGGATTTTAGTAGATTTACCTCGAGGAGCAAAGGCAATTGGTAGTAAGTGGATTTTCAAAAGAAAATATAACTCCGATGGGTCGATTGAAAAATACAAAGCTAGATTAGTAGCAAAAGGGTTTTCTCAAAAAGAAAATATTGATTATTTTGATACTTTTGCTCTGGTAACGAGAATTTCTTTTATTCGAGTTTTAATAGCCTTGGCTTCCATTTATAAACTTGTGATTCACCAAATGGACATAAAAACCACTTTTTTGAATGGTGATTTGGAAGAAGAAATATATATGATTCAACCCGAAGGATGTGTAGTTTCTGGTCAAGAGAATAAAGTGTGCAAACTCCTAAAATCGCTATATGGTTTAAAACAAGCACCAAAACAATGGCATGAAAAATTTGATCAAACCTTGATCAGTGACGATTTCTCCTCTATTGAAGTTGATAAATGTGTTTACACTAAATCTGTGAATGGAGAAGATGTTATTATATGTTTATATGTGGATGACATGCTCATTTTTGGTACTTGTACTGATATTGTGATTAGAACCAAATCTTTCCTTGCATCTAATTTTGATATGAAAGACATGGGTGAGGCAAGTGTAATATTGGGAGTTAGAGTCATAAGGAAGGGTGATAGCATAATACTATCCCAAGATCATTATGTAGAGAAACTTCTTATGAAGTTTGGTCATTTTGACTCTAATCCTGTGAGTACCCCTTATGAATCTAACTCTCATTTAAAGAAAAATAGAGGTGATCCAGTTAACCAGTCTCAGTATGCCCAAGTAATTGGGAGCTTACTGCACTTGATGAATTTTTCTCGACCAGACATTGCATACGCAGTGGGTCGTTTGAGTAGGTACACTCATAATCCGAGTCAGGATCACTGGGAGGCACTTGCTAGACTCATGCGATATTTAAGAGGTACCATGAACTATGGTATAGTGTATAGTGGATTTCCCGCAGTACTGGAAGGGTATTGTGATGCTAACTGGATATCTGATTCAGATGAGACAAAATCCACTAGTGGTTATGTATTCACACTTGGTGGTGGTGCAGTAACTTGGAGATCAGCCAAATAAATAATAATAGCGAGATCAACTATGGAGTCAGAGTTTGTAGCTCTGGAATTGGCTAGTACTGAAGCTGAGTGGCTAAGAAATTTTTTAGCAAAAATTCCTTTGGGAATAAAACCTACACCATCAGTGTCAATACATTGTGATAGCCAATCGGCAATAGCTGTTGCAAACAATAAGTCCTATAATGGCAAAAACAGACATATACAATTGAGACATAATGTGGTAAAGCAATTGCAAAAACAAGGAACAATATCGATCGATTATGTGAAGTCAGAAGTGAACTTGGCAGATCCTCTGACAAAGCCCCTGGGGAGGAAATTAATTTGTGATACATCGAGGGGAATGGGACTTGAGCCAATTGAAATTAACAATTGATGGGAACCCGACCTTTGTGATTGGAGATCCCATGAAGAAGGTTCAATGTGGTAAAAACAAGTCACTTGTTAGTTCTGCTAACACTAAATTTAATTAATTAAGTTTTTGTCCCTTTCCTATGGTGTCTTTGAGAAAGTGTTAGACACTGCATTACTGAGAGGTTAAGCTGTTAGCTTTTAATGATTTTCATATCCCTTATGGGTGGTGTATGATTTGCAGCATACACTTGATGAAATCACCTATATGAGTGTCAAGTGGGGCCGCTTGCATGAGGTCCTGGCGAGATCTCTAGAGCACTCATGAATACCGGGCACGCGCATGGCCTATTAGCGCAAAACGGCGTAATAGCAAGAATTGTGAGGGTGTAGTGTGATTGGTAGACCTCTAACACACATCAAGTGTCTTGGGTTCATATAGCTTGGCTACACCAATTCACTGTGTGTTAAGTCTTATTAGTCTAGGACTGGTTCATATAGCTTGGTTACACAGTTCCGATGCACTACATCCAAGATGTTGACCCAGGAATATTTTTTTTTTAAATTTCTAAATGTCTTCACACTTTTGAAATATGTGGGGGATTGTTGTAATTTTGTGATATTTCAAAAGTGGGGAAGTCCCACATAGGATGGATCTTTAAGAGTCATAGTGTTTATAAGCCAATATGTTAGATGAGGTGGTAAGAGTGATTAGGGAAAGAGATGGGCCTCGCGCACATGAGTTTGGCTCAAAGTGGGAGGTTTTGAGTGCAAATCTTCCGATTTTCCCCCCTGCGCACACGATAAGCCTTGCGTTCCTTTTTAATTATTGGATTAATATTTTCGAAAATATTTTTTATTTGAGAAGGCTTATCCGACACTACAAGAAAACACACGTGTACCGACGAATTTTACCGACGGCCTCTGACCGTCACAAAAAAACGCGGCTTTTTCGACGGCTAAAGCCGTCGGTAATGCCAATCCGACAACGGATTAGAATTACCGACGGCTTAAGCCGTCGGAAAAGCCGCGTTTTTGGTGACAGCGAGGTCGCTTTGTGAAAAATCCGTCGGTATACGCGTTTGATTCCCGCCAAATTTTCAAATACCGACGGTGTTACCCGTCGGTATTTGAATATGTCTGTCGGTAATCCCGAGACAGTTGGCCGACGGGTTTAGGCCGTCGGTAATTTTAAGGTTGGCCGTCGGTATTTGAAAATGACCATCGTTAATGCCGAGTAAGTTTACCGACGGGTGGAGAACGTCAGTAAAGTAAAATAAGCCGTCGGTAAAATCGGGATACAAACAGAGGACGAGGTCTTCTTCTCCATTCCCCTCTTTTGTACTGTTTCTCTCTTCTCTCCTCTATCTCCCGTTGCAATGCCACCGCCTCCACTGCCCGTTGCAGTGCCGCTGCCTCCATCGTGTCTTCCTCAGCCAGCACTGCGCGTCCACTGATTCAGCCACCGTGACTGCCACCACCACTACGTGACCGCGCCACCTCTCCTCTCCTCTGTTCCACCGCGCCACTTCAAGAGGTACATATTATTTGGGTTTTTTTGACTCTTGAACTACTTGCTCCTTATAAGCTGAAGTGCTTCCGTTAGTTCATGGGAGCAAAGCAATTTTTTAGCTTCTTCCAGATCTTTTCCATTCATTATCACCTTATTAACAAATCCACGAATTACATCTCTTGCAATTTTTTGAGAAATAACATGCTTCTGGTTTTTGATATATAGTATATATATGTTGTGCTGGAAAATTTGGCTCTGTTACCCTTGATTTTCATCTTACCAAACTTATGCTTCAAGATTGTTATTATTGATTTAAAATGCTGGAAATTCTGCACTACAAGTGATAGAAAGAAAGTATGTTTTTGAATGTATATGGATGCAAGATTGTGGTATAAAATTTTGCACATGTATGTAATTTTAGCTTACTAAAATTTTAAGTTGAAATACTTGGTTAGTTGTGTAAATATTCTGCACATGTATGTAATTTTAGCTTACTAGAATTTTAAGTTGCCTTGGTGGACCCCTTTTTTACTCATACATCATGCACAATTAAAACCTGTGATTGGTGCATTAATCAATTCCTTAACTTTGGCGATTACTTTGAATGAAGTAGAAGTGGTAAAAATAGTGTGCAAATCCCAAATATATCTGTCAGTCTACACATTAGATGATTTCGTATACATGTCACATATTGAATACCAAATTGCCTCTACCAATCGTATTATATTTACTAAGTTTTGTAACTTTTGAAGGCTTAAGAGTTGGCAAGTAAATAAATATAAGCAATCTCAAATAAAATATATTACATAGTTTATAACATATTGCTTTAGTGCGGGATCATCAGTTCTTAATGAAAAATATATAACATAGTTTAAAGTTCTTAATGAAAAATGGCAATATTTATTGAAGTGAATAGATCTAATAAGATTAAAGAGATTTCCAGCAAAATTCCAAATTTATTGTGAAATGCTAAGCGATAGGTGATTGAATGATTATAAGCTTGAATATAAGATTGAGATTTTTACTGCATCATGAACCATGTAGCAAGTATTTCATAGGACACATTATTGTATTGGCTCTTATGATGTCATGTTTTGGAGCTCCTTTTAATGATTTCTGTCAAAATAGTATTGTGAGCAGTCATAGAACATAATATCATGTACAGATTGTGGTGGCTGGGCTCTTGTTGAGCCTTAGCCATAGTGATTATTAATACAATTCATTTTGCCTTTTAAAAAAAAAGTATTTTCCTCATATATTAATATTTATATATAGTGATTTTAGGCTCCTACTTCTCTCTATTGATACCAAGTTTAAGACTAATCAATTGTGTTCCTAATGAAGTACTGTCTATCAATTCTGAGGATTGAAGACTATATTGTATTATAAATATTGGTAGCAATGAACAACTATTAGTAGCAATCAACGACGCGTCCCTGTGCGGATACACGGGTATGGTACTAGTTCTCAACTAAAAATACATGCCAACCGAAATAAACTGTCTCAAGCGGTGTGAAGAAAATTGTTTGTCAAGTGAAAGAAAAAAAAAGGCTATCTCCTTATGGGAGACGCACTAGGAATAGTACCTATAACATTGTACTTAAGTTTAATCTTAGATTAATTGTTTCGCTTAATTGTGTACAGGAAGAAATATGAAGGAAACAATGCACCACTTTGATTAAATCCAGGTCAAATTACACATTTAGTCCCTTAACTTTATTTTAGTTTTTAATTTGGTTTGTTATGTATTATTTCTTCCGTTTTGGTCCCTTAAGTTAAAAACGTTATATCACGTTGGTCTTTCTGTTACTAACACCGTGAAAGTCTACTTACGTGTTGTGTAAAAATTCTGCACTTGGGTTAAGTAATTGAATGGTTATTGAGTGAAAATTCTCACGCTCCATGATGTTAAGAAAAATTCTGCATTAGTTTATTTTATTTTGGTATGTCATAATGAGATTTTGATTGGTTTTGGATGGCTGGAAAAGTCTGCTTTTATCCCATGACTTTACATTGTCAAACCATTATCTAGTGGCCCTTATGAAGAAATTAACATAGTGAGAATTCTGCATGAATCTTGTTTCCTGATTTGTTACTGGGTGTTTTGTGTGATTTTGTGCACACAGCTCACAAGACACACAAATTTCACAAGGCACAACTTTGTCGCCTCATCTTCCTATATTTCAGGTTCTCTTTCTATATTCCATCTCACTGTATCCTTTTTTAGAAGGGGCATCACCTTAGTTTTACATGCCCAAATGCATAGGTTTCCATCATTTTCTTAGAGCAGAAAGTGCTTGAATGATAGCATACGGTCAATTAGTATGATCATTTTTTATTATTTCTTTTGTACGTACAGGCTTCTTGCTCGTGAGGGTATAATTGCAGAGCAGCTTGCAAGGGATCTGAAGTCATTTGAATTGAAGGTACCACTTAATATAAACTTTAATCATTTTTTATTGAACATCTTTGCTTTGGTTGGCTTTAAGTATTCTATTTATCTAGCTATTACATATATCTGCATATTGGTTGTGTTGTTACTGTTGTTTTGGGTCAAGATTGTCAAAATTTGAATGATCTAATCTTTCAATTGCATCACAATATTTTTTTTTTTTTTGAAATTTGATTGTGATTTATTGGATTCGGTTCTTCTTTTTGATACCTTAGTTTTACATGCCCAAATGCATAGGTTTCCAACATGTGTTAGAGAAAGGTGTTTTGAATTTGCAGTTTAATAATTTTATAACCTATAGTGGCAGAATATTATGAATTGATGACAATCTTGAGTTTTTGGTACATGTAGATTCGGTATAGTTTTATGCTCATAAGAAGTGTTGAATTGTCCAAAGAAGCATATTCCTGTACTTAATATGGACGCGAATGTATGCGATTGTAAGACCATAAAAACATTGGAAGTGAGTAGACCATAAAAATCATTGTAAATTGAAAACATAGTATTACATGCCTACAGTTGATAGTACGACTTTGAACTATTGCTTTCATGACCACATTGATTTCCCGCTTGAGATTGATTTCAAACAACTTGACATTGTAATAAAGCATCAGTTTTATTTTAGTTTCTTTGTTTTGATTTTTCCCCACTCCCATGGCTGATTTACTACCGTTATTATTTTCTATTTGGTATTTCTTGCTGATTTTGTTTCGAATATGGTTTGGTCTATTCCAAAGGGGTTAATAGTTTTTTGTTTGTTTTAAAGTCTTTAATTAATCTGTGTTTGTGTGGACTGTTAAAGGCATATTTGTCCTAAGTGACTGATCAAATAATTTTGTCTTAAAGTCTTTGCTATTTATGTGATTCTTAATAAATATCAAGGTGTTTGTAAAGGCTTTTCTGGTGAAGAGCCTGTGAAATGATTTGTATAAAGTTGTAGAAACCAAGTTTGTAAAGGCTTTTTTTATTTATTTGTTACGTTTTTTTTAATTTGTTTTATAGTTTACGTTATCGCATCGCATTTTTAAATACAGGAATAAATTAATAATTAAATGTAATAACTAGTAATCGTTAATTAAATGGATAAATAAATTAAATTGATTACAGAAATTAAAATTAAATAATTTAAAAAATTAAATAATTTTTTTAATAAAAATTTAAACAATTTTCAATTCAAAAAAAAAAATTAAAGTTCGGCTTTACCGACGGTCATGGCCGTCGGAAATGTCAATTGTTGTAGACTCGGCATTACCGACGGGTTAAAGCCGTCGGAACTTACCGAACGATTATACCGACGGGCCAAAGCCGTCGGAACTTACCGAACGATTATACCGACGGGCCAAAGCCGTCCGTACGCATTTGCGACGCGCGTTTTACCGACGGATATTAGACCGTCGGTAATCCGTCGGAATTTTTGGATTACCGACGGCATTTGTGGATTACCGACGGCTTTTGGCCGTCGGTAATCACGCGATTTCTTGTAGTGCGAAAACCCTTGATTTTAGTCAGTTTTGATCCTTGACCAAGTCCTACACGTTTTTAATAGTCATTATCCATTAACGGTAACATTCCACCTTGTCCACGTTTTCAGGCCACTAATCACACGATTATCTCCACCAACAGCTCTATTAGTTTCTGAACGGATTTATTTTAATGAGTAATTTTCGTTTTTCTTATTTAAGCCTGACAGGCTACCTTGTGGGGGATATAGTGAAAATTATTTTCCCGTAGCTTCCTGGGTCACATTCCAGTTCTTTCTTCTTCTTGCTGTTCTGATACCCCAGCGCTCTTGGGACGAACCCGTTACACCAACGCCACGGATTTCTTTCTTACGAGTTTCTGTTTTGCAGGTTCTTTGTTCGTTCCATCACAATTCAGCGGTTTGAACAACAATATATATATATATATATATATATATATACACACACATAAATGTATTGTGCATAATTTGTGCATGCATGTGTATCCATAACATGAGATATATATCCAAGGTTCAAAGTGCCACTTTCTTCTTTTTATGCAACTGCATCGACTTGTATGACTCCTTAATATGTCCAACTAGCTTAACGCTTCAGTGGTTTCCACGTGGAAGACATTCAATATTCATGGCTTCCTTGTTGTGTCAGGTTGGGTACAACCGAGATGAGTTCCTCTACCAGCTAGCTGCGAACCCTGTCCTTCTTGTTTCCATTTTGCATATACATTACCCCCAACACCCAACTACTAAGTCAACCCCAAATTCAAAGTTCAGGACGGCTAAACACGGAAACATTGTTATTATTGTAGACTATGTATGACAGAAGATTATATGGAAGTTGTCAAGTAATTAAGCAAACACCAATATAAAATTATAAATTAAGGATCGCTCTCTAATTACTTATCCATATATATATTATATGGTTTCAATATATGTTATGACTAGCTATTTTATTTCAGATTTCATTTTATACACGTCTAGAGGGGATATAATTTTCAAGACATTGGGAGTCCATATATAGAAATGATAAAAAAAGTATTAAGAAAAAGAATGATCAAGTTATATATGTAGTTCAGAACTCATGAAGATCAATAATAATGCTCTCTGATTTTGTTTATATAACTTCAATTAAGTTGGTTCAAGCTGTATATGCATGCATGCAGCTGATATTGCAGTGAATTAATTAGTTTTGAGTTTGGGACACAGGGTGATAAATAAAATATTCAAAGTTCCTGACTATTTTACAAATCAAATGGTCGTGTAAACGATGGCGTGATTCCTTAGATGACCTTTTCATCCTGAGAGAAACCAATCTCTGACCTAATACAAATATTTTTTTTATCTTTTCCCCGACAGCTCAGGATAAGTTGCTCTCAGAAAACATTTCTTTTGTCTTTACTTTCTTCATATTTGTGATTTAGAAATTAGCACAGATGCTTGGTTTCCGGGGATTGAAAGGCTAGCTAATGTTATAGTTGAGATGTTTTACTCTATTTCTAACTAGCTGAGAGAACCCGTGCTTAGTATAAGTGGTGAAAAGCGAAACTTACAGTGTAGTTAAGTTTTTTGAAAAATAGTTTTTGAGATCAAAAAATGGATTAACAAGCTTTTAACACATGTCCTTAGTATATTTAAGTTTTTTAAATAGATAATAGAAGTAAAAACTCACTTTACAAGAAAAACTAATGTACGAGACCTGTGCTCACAAGAAAATCAACGGGAAATAATTTTTTTATATAAAGACAGAGATGTTGTCACGTGACGCAACATAGATAATAATTAATAGAGTTAGTAGATAGAAGATGAAGATGGCGCAATAACCAAACTAAATGTAGTTAATTTTCTTAAATAGTTAAGAGAGAGATAGATTGTGTGGGGGAGAATATTTCGTTGGTATAATAATTACTAGAAATTATATTATTATTATTATTATTACATTAATAAATTTGTCTGATAATAACAGTGTGTTTATGTGACAACATTTGAAGCTAGCCAGCATAGGCACAAAGGTACACGCCAAGATGCAAACAGACAAATGTTGTTCCCAACATATCATGACCCAGTATTTTCAACTTTTCAAGGCTTAAGCTATTTTGTCCTTTGTTACAACTCAAGCTGTGCAAAACATCCATCCAGGAAGTTGCATTCCCATTTCAAGCCATGCCATTCGTTTAGAATAATGTAAGGAGATGAAAGCAGGCCTTTGTATGTGCCCCACTCCCCATATAAAACCACCACTATATATCCCCCTCTGTTGACCATCTATACTTATATTCCTCTTTTTATATTACTCTCATCATTACATAACTTGAAATTAAGTTGAAACTAAGTATCGAATGGAGTCTGATCATGATCAAGGTGATGACCAAGGTGCAGCAAGTCAAGCTAACGTTAGATCCTACGAGTGCAACTTCTGCAAGAGGGGTTTCTCTAATGCACAAGCACTAGGGGGGCATATGAATATCCACAGAAAAGACAAAGCCAAGCTCAGGCAACAATCATCAAACCAAACTCAACAATCTTTGGAAGGGAAATCTGGTGAAGAGCACAATAAACCAAATGTGTCTCAACAAGAACATGTCCCCTCCAGAGATGAAATTCATCACATGAAGCAGCTTCCACTTTTTGCCGAATCACCTATTATAAGCAGTAAAACGCAAAAGCAACAACCACAGGGTCAAATTCATGGGGAAATTACTAAGGAAGAGGCTTTGTTGTTATCTGGCCAAGGTTCCTCATCGGAGTTAGACCTTGAACTAAGATTAGGGCCTGAGCCACAGGATTCATCAGCGGCAACCGGTACCAGAAAATTCTTTTGATTAGTTCAATCAATGCCTATATTCAATTATTTGTAGATGTCCAAGAACCTTTTTTTTTCTTGGTGAAAAAAAAAATCATGCATCTTCTGTTTAATTTCATTCAAAATTTTAATTTTAAATTAATTAGCATTGTTTTGTATTGTATATGTTGTAAAATTTACAGGATATATATGAGTTGCTCTTCAAAAAAAAAAAAAAGGATATATATGAGTTTTTGTTAAATTTGATCCAAGTTTACTACTTTTGATTCTTTTTGTTTTGTGTAGTATTTGAGACTTAAAACTGAATTCCTTGCACGCTCAAATTCCAAGTATGGCTCTCCTAATTAGATTCTTAATCTCAAATACACCAAAATTAATTAGAACGATATTAATTTGTCGCTGTCCATGTCTGTTGTATATAGAATAGGCTTTCAATATTGATATGATGTAAACCTCAGAATGAGTTTATCTAGTTGTTTCCGTTATACATAAGATTCTGTTCTCGATTAGAACCAAGTGAACAGCCTTGCCAATTGCCATCTACATGCAGCCACCACCATCGACAAGAACAAGGTAATTAATTTACTTGTCTGTATTGATTTTTAAAATAATTAAATATAAATGTATCTATTTATGATTTATGTTATATCCAAAGGGTAAGGTGATAACACATACAAGTGATTTTAAGTTAGCTCAATCGCCATATCAATTATACCAGTTAACAAATTTTCTCTCATTTTTAATTACTGAACTTATTTTTCCTTTTCACATTTTAAATCATTTAAGTATATTTGTAATGTTATAAGCACCTCATTTGTCATTCTTTGGAGCATATAACGAGTTTCTTTACTAACCTCTAGGGCCTCATCAGCGCTAAATTTATCTTTCATTCTCTATTGAAGCATTAATAATGCATTCACTTTTCCACCGAGTAGAGATCCTCTTTATTTCTCAAAATAAATTGAGATCTCCGTTACTAAAGTTTTTGATATATAAATGCACATAAATACATAATTTATGTCACAATTTTCAAAATATGTATGTTTATACGCCAAAAACTTTAGTAATGGAGATTTCCATTTCTTTTGATAAATGGAAAGAATCTTTACTCTTTTTCACCTTTCTCATTAGGCAACCTTTTTGTTTAAAGTTTAAACCCTTCACCTTAGAACGTTTTCCTTCTAGTTGTAAGCCAACTTTTTCCAATTAATGCTTTATAATCCTTTGATATAATGGTTCCCTTCTGCTGTGTGGCGCTCTTGAAATGGTGGAGTTCTGATGACTTTGATTGTTAGGTTAACGTCCACTACGAACTTAGTTGAAGAACATGCAAAATGAATTAAAAAATAAGGGGCATTTTTCTGGCTTTCTGAACATTTTTTTCAGTGACACATTTCCTAGAGATGTAGTACATTCTTTCAAGTCTAATATATTACTGTTGTCGTTGGACTCGGTGCAGATTTCCAATTCCTCCTTTCCATATGTTTTGTGCTTTAATCCTTTTTTTTTCCTCTCAATTTTTGCAGGTTTCACTATTCTTTTGTATTTCGTTTTTTCGTTAAATTTGTAGAAATTGTCTTATTTCTCAAGTATAAAGAACTAAACATATCAATTTATGATACAATGTGCTGATGTTGTACGTTCTTGTGTCTTGTTTAAAGAAGTCAAGTTTTCTCCAAATTGTGCTTGATTTAGTTTTGGTGCAAAAAAATTATTCTTGGATCTATCCAAATTTTAACATTCTCTAAGCTTTCTCACAAATCCTAGCTGTTACATGAGTTTGCTGCTCGATTTTGTGATAGGATTGATGGACAGGATTGTTGAGCCAAAATGTAAGCAGGCCTTTGAAGCTACGCTGATCAAAAGGTGGTGATGTCTCTGAATGGCAAGTGTGGGAGTGGGTACTTGCAAAAATACTTTGATACCCAGTTGAGTAGGAATTCTTACAAAATAAGAGTTTATAAAAGGAGAAAACCTGAGGCGAGCGAGCCACTTGTGTATTTACAGAAGATGGTGTTGGTGAAAGTGTCGTAGAAAATGCTGCAGCAACTAGCTAGAAGAAGGAAG
This sequence comes from Calophaca sinica, assembly GCA_037113605.1. Classification (NCBI taxonomy): domain Eukaryota; kingdom Viridiplantae; phylum Streptophyta; class Magnoliopsida; order Fabales; family Fabaceae; genus Calophaca; species Calophaca sinica. The sequence continues at coordinate 78,235,289 of CM073734.1, forward strand.
AAGATGAATGCGCAGAAACTCTAAAGCATATGTGAATCACTAAGCTTTAGGTTCGATTCACCCCCACTAATCTCATTTAGATTGGATGCAATAGGTAAACCAACGAATCCCTTTTTAGGATACTATAGAGTTTCTTGAACTAACTTGCATTTTCATTTTAAGCTTATTGACACTACAACAAAAATAGGCAATAAACATCGCTTATTTTAGCCTTAAACAACGCTTAAAATGCGCTGCTTATTTAGCCGTTGCTGATTGTTATTAAAAAAACAGCATTTTTGAAGCGCTGCTGAATGAAAATTGACAATAAACAACGCTTTATTAAGGAAGCGCTATTTATTGTCACTTTTCAGCTTCAATAAACAGCGCTTCTTTAAAAGAAGCGCTGTTTATTATCACTTTTCAGCATCAATAAGCAGCGCTTCCCATAAAGAAGCGATGTTTTATCCCCTTTTTATTTTTTATTTTTTATTTTCAGCTTACGTTTTCGTTTTTTAGCATTACAGATGTAACTCCAGAACAACAAAGTTAAACAATCAAGCACAAATCCGGAAGTCGAACTGCCCGTCAAGAACACACATGCCTGAAACTTCTCTGTGACACACACGCTTGAAGCTTCTCTGTGAAGAACACACACGCCTTCGAGTTCAAATCACATAAATCACAGAATCACTGAAATCACAGAATACAGAGACAAAGTTAGGGTTTGGAACTTGAAAAACCAATACAACACAGATCTGATAAGGAGAAGTTAGGGTTTGGAGAAAAATTGGGGAAATCGAAACTCACCATGTGAAACTTCATGTACAGATCTTCGAAAAACAGATCTTTATGTACAGATCTTCGTGAGAGTGGGGAAAACGACGACGTACAGATCTTCGCAGCGAGTTCCGTACTTCCCGGGTCTCCCTCTCTTCCTCTTTGCTAGTTCCAGTTGCGACGACGCCGCAGACGCCACCGAATGAGGGTACAGTATGTGGGACCCATCCGTGTTCGACAAAAGGTCGTTCGTCGGTGAGGCGGTGGTCGTTGCCGCGGCTACGGTGGAGGTGGCAGTGCTCTGTTGTTGTGGTGCCCTGAATCGTTCTCGTTCTCGTTCTCATTCTTCTTGGCGAGCATTTGGAGAAGGCACTGGTAAAGGGAGATGTAGCAGGTTAGGGTTTGGGGATTGGGAAGAGAAGGCGATGAAGTGAGGGAGCAGATCGCGCGGGCATGAAGTGTGGGAGTAGATCGAGCGTGCGGAATAACTAATAGGAATAAAGGACCAAAATCAGCGCTTAAAAGCTTTAAGCGCTGTTTATTGTTTAGGACTAAAATCAGTGCTTCATATAGGAAGCGTTGTTTATTGTTTAAGACCAAAATCAGCGTTTCATGTTCTGAAGCGCTGTTTATTAGCTAAAGTAGCATTTTTTTATTAAAGCATTGCTTAAAATGACACTATCTTTTACACATTCTGTTGTAGTGTGACAATGGTAGATGGCAGAAAAATAGTTCATGTACTTTCCTTTACGCATAAGAAAAGAGAGAAATGATCTGGAATGATGAAAATGGTTGTGAATTTCCTGGTTCTTCTTTATACAGAAGTTGTTCTATATATAGAGCAACATGACACAACCATTGAGAAGGATATGTCTCTTCACCAAGCATTGCGACCTTTTAATCCAAATGAAATGATGCAATAATTCATGATTAAACACTTGTAATCATGAAAAGATGCACCCTTGTGATTTGAATATCAAATCTATGAAGAGACATATTGAAGCCAAAACCCAAAAACACAACAGAAAAATTCAGAAAAGTTGCATAGCGAACACCAGGCGCTGGCATAGCGCCTGCGCTGCCGTCTGGCCGCCAGCACTCCTACGCCGCCTGTGCAAAGACCGAGCAAAGCAGCGCCCAAAGACTGGGCTGGGTTGCTTCCAAAGTATATAGCACCACCCGACACACTCATTTACAGCATTTAAAATTTGTTTTGATCATCCTACAAAGATACTATTTGCAAAATTATCCAGCTGCTCCTTTGGATTGAGACAAGTGGATTACTTGGGCCACCCAATTTATGGTAATTGTGTTTCCATGGACAAGACAAAAGTCCAAGCTGTGTTAAAACCATAGTTGTTAAAACCGGACCGGACCGGACCGTGGTCCCGACAGGTTGAGCTGAGCAGGACCGACTGTCCGGTCCGTTTGAACCCGAAACCGGAGTATAAGAGGCCTAAAAACCAAAAACCGGTAAAAATCGCCAAAGAAAGCAGCGAAAAAACCGGCCAAAACCGAACCGGCGGTTCTTAAAAAAATTAATTTTTATTTTTATTTTTTTAAAATGGTAAATGACATTATCTTTGGCACATAAGAGATTTTTATCCATTTTTTTCATGTTGATGGATTAAATTAAATATTATAATAAAATTTAAAATTAATTTATATATTAATATTATTATGAGAGTACTTACATTACAATATTTGTGATTATTGAATATTATAATGTTATTATAACATATTTGTTTTAGTTTAATATGTAATTTTTACATGTTATATGTTGAGTTATAACATTTTAAGCGGAGTTTAATTTTTTATATCGTGATGTTATAAATATTATGTTATTTTTTGTTTATTAGTGCTTTATATGTTATATTAAAAATTTTGAAAATATAATTTAATTCATTTCCTGGCCCAACCCTGCTCGACTTCCTGCCTGACCTTTTCAACTCAACCAAGACTACACCGGTTCAGTGTCCGGTCCGGTTTTGATAACCTTGGTTAAAACTAGCCTACCCTTACCAATGGGAAACAATTGAGAAGCTTTCTGCTTGGTTTAATTAGATAATATAGATGTATTATTAAAAATTATGCTAGATTGTTGTACCACTAACCAGTCTAATGGAGAAAAATGGATTTTGTTGGACTGAATCAGCAGCAACAGGTGCATCTGGCACTGGCATTGGGACTATGTTATATTCTGAACAAGTTTGATTTTGTAAATTAGATTTTCATTGGGAAAATCTTTATCCTCCCGACTAATTTGATTACAGGGTTCTGAGCCAGTACAACAAAATAAATATCTTGCTTCAAAACACACAACTTTACAAAATCATAAACATACCAAATTATCAAAGTTAACACAGACTCAAACAACATAGTTTTATGCTGCGCAAGACAATGTTCCACTTCCACTAGTCATCATCAACATAGATTGTCTCTTGCTTGAACAACCCACCAAATACCTTCCTTACCTCCTTTGGTCTCTCTGCTTGCTTTCTTTTTTCCTCCTTTACTTTACTCTCAGTACTTCTTGGAGTTGTTTGTTTAACCACTGCTTTGTTCGGAATGAGACTCTTAGCCTTGGCCTGTCCCCTTACAGTAGCTAACTGCACATTTGGTTTCTCATCCTCATCTTCAGGTTTTTGGACTGAGGTAGCAATCTGTGAGCTTAACTTTTCCCAAGAAAACCCTGCACTAAAATCTTTTGCCTTGTTCAAGAGGCCTTCCACTGAAGTTCCAGCTGCCTCTGCCTTCTCTTGCGCTTCTTTAGCTAGACTAGTAGCCTGCGCTTCTTGCTGCGAAAGCTTCTTCACCTCTTCTTCCAGCTTCTTTGTTGTTGCAGCTGCTTCACGTGCCTTTTCCGCAGCCACTCTTGCCTCTTCCTCTGCTTTGGCTTTCTCCAACGTTTCAGCATAGGCTTTCCTTCTTCCATCCTCCGGAATTGTGCTGCAAACAAACTCATAAATCACATAATGATCCTCCTCAACAAGAAACACATCAAAACCATCCACCAGCTTTCAAAGAAAAACTAGCAAGGGGACTCGTCCACAGCACGGGTGCGAGAAAATCAACAAGAAATAATTTTTTATATAACCAAACTAAGTGTAATTAGTTTTTTTTAAATAGATTATAAAATAGAAGATGATGCTGACACGTGGTGTAACATAGATAATCAAACTAAGTGTAGTTAGTTTTCTTAAATAGATAATAGACAGAATCAATTAGTTATATTTAGCTTGTGTACCTGAAAAGTTGGTCCACACGCCTCAAGGGAGCATTTGGGTCCGAGTACACTTGCACAACCTATTGATCAATAGAATGCTTAAATCTTTAGGGCCATCATTACGTTTGAGCAAATATTTTTCTTCCTTAATTTATTTTGTTTTATTTCAAAATTTTGCATAAAGATATAGTAAAAATGAAAAAAAAAAACTATATAAATATTAAAAACAAAAATAAATTAAAGGTAAGATAATGTTTTTTCAACTATTAATAAAAACAGAAAAAATTGTATCAAAACAAACACCCTGGAAACCAGTCTAGTGGAGCACAGTGTCAGTATCAGATAAGTCGTAGGTTTGAGACTCCACTAGTCTCTTTAAAGGAGAAAAATGCACACCCTAAATTTTTTGTATAAAAAAAAAGACACCCTGGCAACATATATATAGTATGCTAATGTAAAACTGGTACCTTGTTTTCTGCGACCTCTGTGTTGGAGAAGACATCAGCCACTAACGATGCTATCTTGGACTTGGTTACCTATAACAACCATCATTTTCTAAAAAATTATTAACGACAAATATGGAAATAAGAATGTAAGGAGAAATTAAAAAAAGAACAATTTCATTAAGATATTATCGCATACATTACATTACTTTATAGTCGTTTGAACCAGCGTTTTCTTCGCCTAAGACGACCACATTATAGGAACTCTCGGGAGTGAAATCATCGGTCAAACATGTCTTGATGAAGGTATATTTGACGTCTGTTTCAATCACTTTCTGCAAGAACTCTTGGATGGTCAACGGTTGAGAGCGGGAGAAGATATTGTTGAAGAAGGAAGAGATGCCATCGAGTACATTGTAGGTTGAGGTGCCGGCGCCGTTGGTCTCGTCGTAGATGACTGCCACGTGGCCTACGCCTGCCAGCTGAGCAGCCTGAACTACTTGTAAGGCGTCTGACGTGGAGACCTCGGCGGTTGGACCGTTCTCTGTGGGACCAATGGTGACAACCACTTTGCTCGCATTGCCTATTGCTTTGGCTATTGAGTCCGCATCATCAAAACTTGATTGCACAGCGTTCAGACGCTTTGCCTCTTCCTTTGATATAATCTGCGTTGAAAATTCATTAGTAGCCCGAATATACTCCAAACGGAAAGTTTCATAAAAATTTAATCCAATAGTCCCTTGTTATGTTTTATTTATTAAAAATTCAAGTGTAAACGGTGATATTTTATATTAGATAAAAGATCCGTATATTTATTCTTTTAACATTTTGGATCAATACATGACGTCAAATTTTGCACCATGTACCAACATGGGTATTGGGCTCAGATCCCTTAAGCAAGGTCTCGAGTTTGAATCTTATGGATAAAAAAAAAATAGTTAGAAAGGAAAATGGCCCTAAAGGTTGTGTGAGATCCCCTATATATTTTAAAGTTTAAACCCCACTAATTGCTTAACATTGCTTGCTCTACATATGAATCTCTCACATCAAAATCTACTAAATAAAGAATGCTAGCAACACTTTTTTTATTTGTCAAACACTCTATATCAGGAAGTCATATTGGTCTCGAGTTGGATAGAACCATATAAAGGGTAAAACTCTATCCTAGTACTTACTTTTTTTCATCCATGGGACCCGAAATCAAGACCTTTTGAAGGGAACCCAAAGCTCCTCACCATTTGAACCAACTTGCATGGCAACACTTTTTTTTGAACAACTAATCAACACACTTTTTATTAGTTCACTTTGTTAAAAAGAAGCCAATGCACTTTCTGAACCAAGCACCTCACCATTTGAACCAACTTGCATAGCAACACTTTTTTTGAACAACTAATCAACACACTTTTTATTAGTTCACTTTGTTAAAAAGAAGTCAATGCACCTTCAGAAGTGATCAATTTGCCCGATCTCAAAAAAAAAAAAAAAATTCAACCAACCACGAAGAGGGAGTTGAAGAGTGTGTTTAAAAGAGTGGATTATTAACGTTCCTTTAAGCATATAAAACCCACATCACAGTAAGCATTTCCCCGTTGCTAGGGAGCTCCCTTTTTAGTGTGATTTTATTTTATTTGTTTAGAGGCCAATTTGATCGTTTAATCCTTCCTTTAAAAGCGTAATAAGTAAGAAAAAGAGTATACTTTAAGAGGAAAAGGTTTAACTTTAGCTGAGGGGCAAGAGAGCAATACAAATTACAAAGTGCTGGGGAGTTTGGTAGTTTGCTAAATGGAGAACTGGCCCTTGAGTTAAGATATTCGAAATTTGAAGAAATGGCGAACTTAAAATGCGACAGTGAATGCAATTGTATTTGTTTGATTGGATGATCATGAGTATTTATAATCTACACTGGCAATTGATTAAGAGGCATACCTTGTATTGAGCAGCAAGACGAGCCAATTCCTGAGCAGAACCAAGTTCGGGGACACCAGCTCGTACACTAAACCCTTCCCTAAGCAGCGTTTGTGCAATGCGAATACCAGCCTGTCCTGTAGCACCAGCAACAAAAACCGTCGAAGGGTCCTTGCGCCTTGGGGCTCCAAACGAGAAACCCGGCGAAGAAGGATCGCTCACAACTGGGATTAACGACGTCACATCAGGTATCTTTCCAAAATTGAAACGAAAAGGATTAGAATTCGATGACCCATCTGGTTGTCCTCCATCTTCATCATCCCTGGGTTTGCCCAACCCAAATGATGGGAACGATCCAGATTTCTTAGCATAGATTTTGAGCCTTGCTGGGTTCCGGAGGGTCAACCTTGAATGAGGCGTGGTGGGTATTAGAGACGAATTGGATGTAAGAGTGGGAACCATGGATGAGTAGTGTTGAGATTTCCTAGGTGACCCTTGCCTTCAACTGGAGTACATGTCTTTTAATTTGGTTTGTGTTTCTCGATAACCAGCTCCTCAACACACACTATACCTTTGGCTTTGAACGATTAATTTGGTGTTGGTGCTGGGGGGGATTATCTGAATGGAAGAGGCAAGCTGAAGCTAGCGAATTGGCTGCAGCCACGTAATCAGAGTTTATCCAGTACAGAAATATCGAACACCAAACGTTCGTATAGCACGGACGATGATGTTCCCTTTTCACATGTGAATCGAAAATAGTATCCTCGCTAGATATCTTGCATTCCATCCATTCGTGCAGCATGCTACTTTTGGAATTTGTACCTTCTAACTTGAGCGGTGTAATTTACATTATGCGGTCGTGCAATAAGAGATAATCGTATTAAAAATAGGCAAATGCTAACTAGTGTTCTTAGAGCACTAGTTAAATAATTAAATATAGAAATATTGTGTTGGAAGTTATGTATTCATTTTTTTTTAAAGTTAAAAAATTGTTTTTTTTTAATATAAAATTTCTATATTTAAAATTCTTAACTAGTGCCTTTAGGGCACTTGTTACCAAGACACTTAAAAGTATGCAAAAGATTTAAAAATCAACAATTAATAACTATAAAGAAATATGTTTATATGAATAAGACAAAACTAAAAGTGGGTAAAAGAGCTACTGTGCCAAGATAAAGTGATTAATTAGCTCAAGGAAAATTATATACACCCGACGAAAAATTTCATCTAATTACATGTACTATATTTTGTCAAATTAGAGTCATGATAGGCTCTTAACTAATGTTTGACGCATAGGTGGCGTCTAAGGTAATGTAAGGGTAAATAAATGATTTATCAGGATGCCATTTGTATAAGTCGTAGGATATATTAGTAAATTGATTGACCGGTCGAGATTTTTTATTTTTACTTTGTAATTCTCATTGATACAAGAATCGCAATTCTGGTTTGTTCTTTGGTCTAATTTTTCAGTATATCAAAATTCCTTAGGCAAATCATGTTTTTACTTTTTAAAGACTAATAATAATGGTGTACCCTAAGTTCGTACATCCCTGCCACATCTCATCAATATAAGCAAACATGGCAGAGGCACAAGTTCCATTTTATAGCATCTAATAAATTTTGGCTTTGATTGTCTAGAAACGCGGTGCAGATCGCGATCTGGAGACTGGCATGACAAATATGTCTGGTAGAAGAAAAAGGGGGCGACCACGGTCTGGGTCGGAGCTGGAGTGCTACCCACCCAAATACATTCAGGGCCGGAGTAGGACTGCAAGGCCAATCACACTGCAAGACTATGGCGATGGCGATATTTTTGAGCGTAACACAACACAAGGAGAGCAAATCAAGCAGAGCTTGTAATAATTTATAAATAACCGAACCTTCAACCCCAGCTTCAACTTAAAAAAAAAGGATCTCATGATCTCATCTGCAGTAACGTAACTTTAGAGGCCTCAGAAATTAGCTATTTAGCGACTAATTTAGAGACAAAAAAAATGGGTCGCAATAGCGACCGATTTAGAGACCGAATTCTTCGAGTTATTGATAAAAAATATTTGGTCGCCAAATCGGTCGCAAATAATAAATTAGCGACCGATTTAGAGACCGATAATTAGCGACCGAAATATCGGTCTCTAAATCGAAATTTTATTCTCATTAAAAAATTAAAAAATTATTTTCTATCTTTAGCGACCGATAATTAGCGACCGAAATATCGGTCTCTAAATCGGATTTTTATTTGCATTGAAAAAATTTAAAAATTATTTTCTAGCTTTAGCGACCGATTTAGAGACCGATATTTAGCGACTGAAATATTAGTCGCTAAACTTAAGTTTTTTTTTTTTTGTGCTGAAACTTAAGTTTATTTTATTAAACCCTCACTCACTCATTCTCGTTCAAAAAAAATATTTGTTTCAACCCAAAATTAAATAAAAGTAATATTAAGTACAAAAATGAACATAAAAAAAATTAAAGAAACCAAATTAGAAAAAATTTAATTTGACTTGACGGGATTGACTCGCTCCTACGTATCCTCCGGTGAAATGAAGACTCAAAAGTCACGTAATTCTTCTAGAAAATATTTGTGTGTTTGATTGATTTTAAATTTTTTAAGGATTTAATATCTCCAAACTGTCACAACTTAGGTGTCTTAAACTGGGAGTAAAATTACATAATGTTAATTTAAGGATCAACGAGTTTTTAAATAGGACTCATAAGTCTCATTTTAGTTCCCTGAAAAAAAAAAGTCTCATTTTGAGGATTTAAAAGCATACCCGAAAAACCTGCTATTGCATGTCATTTTGGACCCTCACCGGAAAACCTGTTATATTACACGAGATTGTGGGGTGTGTTTATGCGTGGAGAGACTTGGATTAGGTGCAGTTAGTAACTTCGTCAATGTTGTCAATCATTTCATCACCATTGGATTAATTTCTCTAACACTTCCCACCCTTGATTAACTTTGTCCAAAAAAATAAGAAAAAAATTCAAATAGAGAGAGATAGAAATAAGTAATTGCACTTGATACAAATCCTACGCGGAGGGTGAGATGCACGTGCTGCGTGATTGTCACCAGCCTTTCCTCTCCTCCTTTAAAAAAAATTGAACCAAACAAACATAATTTAAAATAATCCCTCTCTCCCCTCCCCTCTCCCCTCCTACAAAACCCTCCAACTAAACAGACCCTAAAAGACAATTCATTTATTTAGAGTGGAATCTAATAAGAAAAATATCACTTCCTTGTTACTTCCTCCCACTTTTTGAAATAACAACAATTTCAAATTAATGAATATTATAAGATATTAAGGGAAGAAAAATTCATCACAACCTTTGATCATAGTTAAAAAAAACACATTGAAATTTCTTTTATTTACTTAAATATAACCATCAAATGAAAGCATTCAAAGGACTTTCTTGTGGGGCGGCTACAGTGAGAAAAATAAGATTAATTGGGTTAGCTGGGAATCTATGTGTCAGACAAAAGAAAACTGTGGGCTGGGTATTAAAGACCTTCAGATCTTCAATCAAAGCCTATTAGCTAAATGGAAATGGAGGTTCATCAATGAAACAAATGCGGTGTGGCATGAGCTGCTAACTTTCAAGTATGGTGACTTGCCCTCACAGATTTTTGGTGCACCCACATTCATAAGTCGTGATTCTCTTTGGTGGAAGGATGTGGTTTTATGTAATTCCAATTGATTTGCCAATGCTACTGAGTTGAAACTTGGGTCAGGATTGCGTGCTAGGTTCTGGCTGGACAAATGGTTGGGAGGAGCACCGTTGAGTGAACGTTTCCCACGGTTGTTTCAAGTGGCAATAAATTCGGGCGTGCCGGTTGGGGACTCAGGTGAGTGGCACAATGATGAATGGGTTTGGAAGTGGAATTGGAGAAGACATTTATTTGCTTGGGAGGAAGAATTATTAGCCGAATTACAGCAACTCCTTGCTGGAAAAACAGTTATAAAAGATGCGGAAGATGCTTGGATTTGGACTCTCGAGTATAACAAAATTTTTACAGTTAAATCTGCATATAAATCTCTGCTGGCTGACTCGTCATCACACGCTCTGGAGCAGCTGCTGCAAAAAGCTCTCTGAGGTTTGTGGAAATGTTCAATTCCTTCAAAAATTGCATCTTTTGTTTGGAAATTGTTATTAAATGGATTGCTGACGAGTGATTTGTTACATAGGAGGGGGTTATCACTGACCCACATCAATTAAGCTGTGTTTTTTGTTTACAAACTGATGAATCTATCGCACACTCCTTTTTTTCGTGTGAGTTTGCTTATAACATTTGGATGCAAGTTCAAGCTTGGCTCGGTTTTGCTAGTGCACATCATAATGCTAGTGTTCGGCACTTCTTGAATCACGGAGGTCATTTTGGTGGAAGGAAAGCCAAGAAGGTGAGATATTTAGTGTGGTCAGCGGTTGTGTGGTGCATATGGTCTGCTCGTAACCAGATTATTTTTCAAGGTGAGGTAGCTAGCTTCTCCTCAATTCTGTCACATATTAAATCGGTGTCTTAAGATTGGTTTATTTATAGAGAAGGTAAAGCCTCATGTAGGAGTTTTTCAGATTGGTGTAGTAACCCAATTGGTTGTATCAGAGATTGATTGCTTCACTGCGTTTGATGTTGTTTATGTGGAACAACTGCATAGCTGCTGGATCTTTGTGTAGTTTTGCTGCTGATTTTCTGTTGGAAGGTTGTTGTCATTGTAATGGCGAGGAGCGGTTTTCTTCCTTGGCTTTCGGTCATCATTGTTCAAAGGTTACAGGTTGCTCACACTGCAAATAAGTCGAAGTGGACATTGTTCCTTGGCTCTCGATTTCTTTGTATTGTCCAGGAGGCTGTTTTGGTGTTTTGTTGGGTGGGGTGTTCGGGTTGCTGATCCTGTATTTTGTAATTGCTGGTTTATTCTGTTATTCTGTTGGTTGTAACCTTGTACTTTGGTGGTTGTGTACTCTTTTTCCTCCCTAGTCCTTTTCTCAATGGGTTTTCACTTTGAGAGGTTTTAATGAGACACTTTCATCCTATTGGAGTACTCCTTATACTCCCTTAATAAAGTTTTTTTGCATATAAAAAAAAATCAAATGAAAGTATAGTTGTTAAAACACTCATGTACAATAGCAACACCGACCTCAGGATTTCGAAAGCTACCGAAATCAGAAACGATCATTAAAATATCTTATACACAGATTAGAACGAAGATATAGGTCTTTGCATTGCAACGAAGGAAAATTGAAAGCCGAAACATTTCTTTAACAGCCACAAAAACACGGATCACAATGGGAAAAGGAAAAAAAAGGTACAATGAAGAAGGATAACGAGAAACAAATAATTGCACTGCACGAAGCAACCATTAGAAAAGACCACCACACCATAATGCTAAAAAGATATTCATATTCTTGCACACAATCAAAGTACATACAGGACAACACGTGTACAAAGCATACAGCTGCATCAACCTCATGACGGGATCGTGGAGAATTCCAAAAAACATAGTCCAGGAATAACTACCAAGATGCAAATGTGTTGAGATTCGAACAAGAAAATAATGAAATAAAATTCAACGGCAACCAATAACTAAAATAAATAGGAACCAACCAATCAACAAGGTGCAATGAACTAACAAACAAAAGGAGTAGAGAGTAGAGAAGAAAACACTGCAATTTGGTTACGCAGTTCGGCCCCAAAAAAGATGACCTACGTCTGCGGGAGAGAGCAGCCCTCCGTTTCACTATCAAAGAGTCTTTACAAGAGAATACAAATGTTATGAACCCCTTCCAAATGTTCAAGATGAACAAGCCCAAGAGTTCTTACAACCCCTCTCTCTTACCCACTATGATAAACTCTCAAGAACAACAATAGAGAAAGCCTTCAATCCTCCCTAGAAAACTCGCCGCTTCTAACTTAAAACAAAGATTGGCATTGGTTTAAAACCAAGATGGTGAATCGATTCACCAAGAAGTGTGAATCGATTCACGCATTACACCCTACGCGTTTTGTGATCCTAAGTGAGTGAATCGATTCTCACTCCTTTAATTCGATTCATAGTAAGTCCAAAACTTCTCCAAGGCACATCATGAATCGATTCCAGAGATCCATGATTCGATTCACACCTGTTGAAAACTCATTTCTATGACTTCCAATGATCTCCAACATGATTTTAAGGCACACCAATCTCCACAATTCTCCACCTTGACTTCAAATCGCTGGTGATGTTCAACATTTAGCCATCAACCACTGGCTTTCTCTCCATTACTAGAATTATGTTTCGAGAAATTCATCAAGTCCAGCAATGCTTGAACCTTACATAGGTAGTGACTGGGTGAAAACATCCGCCGGTTGTCCTCCGATGCAACCTTCTCAACCACAATTTCTTTAGATTCAATGACGCCTCAATCAAATGCAAAGCGGACATCGATGTGCTTTGTCCTTTCATGATACACTTGGTGATTTGCCATGGATAGCACTTTTGGCTATCATAATGTACCTTCACACACCCTTGTGTAATTCCTAGCTCCCCAATCATACCTTTCAACCATATGGCCTCCTTCACCCCTTCAACTAGCTGATATACTCACTCGAGTAGATAGCACCACAACTGATCGCTGATTTGCCTTCCAACTTATGGTCGCTTCCAAATAATGTAAACACAAAACCGCATAATGATTTCCTTGTATCCACATTTCCCGCATAACTGCATCTACGTAACCCTCCAAAGTGTCTTCTCCTTGAGTTGCTCTTTGGTACCTCAAACCACCTTTCGAGTGACCTGTTCAAATACCTCAAACCCACTTCTCAGAGCTTCCCAATGTGCTTGGCGGATTTGCCATAAACCGACTCACTATGCTAACCGCATATGCTAAGTCCGCCTCACTGGCAAACCATGTCATACATGATGCTTCCTACCCCACTAGCATATGGAGTAAAGATTCCATCTTCTTCACCTCCTCTCGGACTTAGGAGTTTGTGTCAATGAGAGCTTTGTGATGACCCAAAGGAGTGCTAACCGACTTAGCTTCATGCATTCTAAACCTCTCCACCACTTTCTTCAAGTACCCATGCCGAGATAAGAAAATTACCCTTATTCCTGGCCCTCACTATATCCATCCCAAGTATCCTCTTTACCCCAAGATCCTTCATATCTCACGAATTTAGTTTCTCTGAGCTTCTTGATCTCCTCTTTGCTAGGACTTGCCATTAGGATATCATCAACATAGTAGAAGAGTGAGGACAACTTCTCTCACCCTCTTCAACATCGTAAACACAACTGGTACCCACTTCTCACAAATCCCATCTTCGAAGAAAATCGTCAAAACGAAGATACCATTGCTCTAGGCTTTGTTTCAACCCATACAAAGATTTCTTCAAAAAGACACACCTTAGACTTGTCTCTACAAACCTTCCTGGTTGTTGCATGTAGATTGTCTCTTCTAGGTCTCCATGTAAGAATGCGGTCTTCACGCCCATTTGCTCCAACTCAAGATCGTATTGATTCACGATTGCCATAAGAACCCTTATGTAACAATGTTTCACCACAGTGAGAAAATCTCGTTGTAATCAATTCCCTCAACCTGTAAAACCCTTGGCCACAAGTCTTGCTTTATACCTGGTTCTTCAATTCCTAATGCCTTCCTTCTTCGAAGATCCACTTGCATCCAACCACCCTCTGCTTTCTTAGGTAGTTTCACAAGTTTCCGTGCGGTTCTTCTCCAATGAATTCATTTCTCATTCACGCCTTCTAACCACTTCTCGACCTTCTTTACTCTCAACCGCTTACTGAATGTCTTTAGTTACGAGCCTTGCATCTCTTCACCAAAGATTTAGAGCATAACAAATTAAGTCTTCATAGCCGCACTTCTTAGTGTGCCCGCAGCTTTCCCTCCTTTCCTATCTCTTGCCAACCGACCATGATCCACTTGTTGGTTGTCTTCCTCTGAGAACGATGGTGGAGGACTGTCCCTCCCCGCTCATCCCTGGTCTCACTAGTGGAAGGCTCCACCTCAAACTGAGTCTTCTCCACCTCTGTTTCTGAGCTACTATTCTCCAGGTCTTTGCACTTCATCCCCATGCGGGTCTCATCGAAAGTGACATCCCTGCTTATGATAACCTTTCAACTTGTATCCCTTCACACCTTCTGGATAGCCAATAAAGACACATTTCACAGCCCTAGCTTCAAGCTTGTCTTGTCTAACATGAGCAAACGCCAAAGCCCCGAAAACCTTCAAATTTGAGTATTTTGCTGGTTTCCCACTCCAAACCTCCATAGGTGTCTTGAAGTCTAACGCCGTTGATGGACATCTGTTGATCAAATAAGCTGATGTACTCACAGCTTCACCCCAAAAACTTTTAGGCAACCAGCTCCCAAAAACATGCATATGACCCGCTCCAAAATGGTCATGTTCATGCGTTCCGCTAGGCCATTTTGTTGCGGTGTGCCTGTCACGGTTCTATGCCTCTTAATTCACTGTTTCCTGCAAAACTCATTAAACTGCTCAAACAAACCTGTGCCATATTACCCAAAACTTTCAGCTTTAGTTCCTATTTGATTTCTATGAGAGTATGTCATTCTTGAATTTTTCAAATGTGTCACTTTATTTTTCAAAATGTAAACCATACTCTCTAGAGAAATCATTAATCATGGTGAGAAAATAAGACCCCCTCCATGAGTTGTCACTCTCAAGTGACCCCAAAGGTCTGAGTGAACATACTCAAAGGGCTTACTAGAATAATGCATGCCACTTCCAAACTTAACCCTATGTTGTTTGCCTAGTATGCAATTATCACAAAATTCTAGCTTATCCAATTTATCACTACCTAGCAAACCTTGTTTAGCTAGTTCAACTAAACCCCTTTCACTAACATGCCCTAACCTTAAATGCCATAATTTAGTTTTATCATGTGGAGTTTGGCTAGCTAATGATGCATGTCCAATAACAGTAGAACCATCATCTAATATGTATAAGCCACACATTTTAGTCCCTTTAGCAATTATTAATGCACCATTAAATCTTCATCATGCCATACTCAATTCTAGTACTATAGCCTAATCCATCAAACATGCTTATAGATAAAAGATTTTGTTTGAGTTCAGAACATACCTCACATCTTGTAAAAGGAATTCGCGGTTGTCATTACATCTTAAGACTAATTGAACCCATACCTTGCACTCATAAGCTCGGTTGTCACCCAAAGTAACGACTCCACCTTCTTTAAGCTTCAAAGTCTCAAAGCATTCCTTCCTAGGGCACATGTGATAAGAACATCCCAGGAGACCCGGCCTTTCCGCTTTCCAAACTCGACACCACTAGAGCCCTGTGACTTCATAACCATCCTCCATAGCAATTGCAACCTCCACGGAATTTCCATTGCCCTCTCTCTAGGACAATCCTTCTTAAAGTGACCTGGTCTTGTAACAATTAAAGCATTTGTACTTTGTCTTATTGTCCCCTTGACTTGGATTTCAACCCAGGCTTCTTCCCCTTTGTTATGGTTTCTCTACTCTCACTTCTTCCCTCGACACACTTAAGCCTTCACCACTATCTTCCACCTTCAAGTCTTGAAGCCGATTAGCTCCTTGGTCCTAAATCAGTTTGACCTCCTCCAAAGTGATAGTAGACTCCTGCCAGAGGGAGTGCATCCTTAAAGTGTTCAAAGTTGACCTAGGTAGTGAATTCAATAAGAGCAGAGCCTTATCCTCATCGAGCTCACATCAATATTCTCGTAGGTCATCAATAATCTTGTTGAATTCCAAGTTAGTTGCTCGACAATAGATTTGGTCTCTACCATTTTGAATGAGTAGTAGATGTTGTTTCGCATATAACCAGGAGCCAATGACTTGGTCATGTACAACGATTCTAACTTGCCCACATCTCACGCACTGCCTTCTCCCTTGCGACTTCCCTCAATGCCTTATCACCAAGGCACAAGATAATGACATTTCTTGCCTTATCTATCATCTCCTTCTTCTCCGCTTGTGATAGGGTGGCCGGTATTCTTGCCTCACTTTTTAGAGCATCCACGCATTTCTGTTGAATTAAGATTGCTTCCATCTTCACTTTCCATAGACCGAAGTCGTTGTTACCGGAAAATTTCTCAATGTCCCACTTAGTACCCATGGTGCACACTTGAATGATTTGTTCTTCCCACAGACGGCGCCACTTGTTGAGATTCGAACAAGAAAATAATGGAACAAAATTCAACGGCAACCAATAACTAAAATAAACAGCAACCAACCAATCAACAAGGTGCAATGAACTAACAAAAAAAAGGAGTAGAGAGTAGAGAAGAAAACACCACAATTTGGTTACTTAATTCCCAAAGATGACCTACGTCATGAAGAGAAAGCGACTCGCTTTCACTATCAAAGAATCTTTACAAGAGAATACAAATGTTCTGAACCCCTTCCAAATGTTCAAGATGAACAAGCCCAAGAGTTCTTACAACTCCTCTCTTTTTCCCTCTATGATAAACTCTCAAGAACAACAATAGAGAAAGCCTTCAATCCTCCCTCTATGATTCCCTAAGATCCCCAGTGTTTGAATGTGTTTTCCAAATTTCTAAAACCTCACAAAGAACACTCAAGAACTACTGACACAACCCTAGAAACCGCTGCTTTGGTAACTTAAAGCTGATTCCTGGTTTAAAACCAAAGCATGGTGAATCGATTCACCAAGAAAGTGTGAATCGATTCCACATCGTATAATTCCTAAGCGCTTTATGATCTAAGTGAGTGAATCGATTCACACTCCTTCAATTCGATTCACATGAAGTCAAAACTTCTCCAAGGCTCCATACATCTGAATCGACCCAGAGATTCATGATTCGATTCACACCTGTTGAAAACTCATTTCTATGACTTCCAATGATCTCCAACATGATTTTAAGGCACACCAATCTCCACAAAATGTTACTGAATTTTATACACTGAGAATAGGCTACTTATGTATACAGACAACATATTACTTACAAAGCTCTTCTAGAACTAGAAAAATGGTAGAAGAATGAAAAACTTCACCTGATTTAAAGTTCAAAATATATGGTCTGCTCACCCGGTCATCTAGAGTTGACATAAATTCATCTACCAATTAACCAGAAAGCTAATTTAGTATCAAACTCATTAACAATATTCACAAGACCTTCGGATCAATCTATTCTAAATAAGAAACTAAACACTACCAACAGTATCAAAGCAATAGGGAACAATAAAAGAAAACAAACAAGATACTGTAAACCCAGATAGCAGTTAAAACAAAAAAATACAACCAAAATGCACCGCCTATAAGACGTAAAATTCCCAACAAAGGGGAGACAAATATTACCGGTAAATATAGGGGAATGTCTCAACAAATTTGCTCAGAAATCCTCATTTATCCATTTCGGCTACCAGCATTAAAGATAGACGACATCAATCAGGAGTACCAAAGAATAAAAAACATAACATTTGTAAAACCAAGTTTTAGAAGCTAAGAAGATATTTCTCAAGATGTTTTTAAAGCAAAAAACAACTTCATTCATGCCCCTCTTCGCTTGGAGGAGCTTATTTCGTAGCTCAATCTCAAGCTTCTTTGGATCATATGGTGTCTCTTCATCATCATTCTGATGATCATCCACTCGTTGAGCTTCCTCGTCATCTGAAATATAGTCTGTTTTACTCTTCATTTTCAGCTTCTCTGCACGCCGTTCTTCCCTTCTGCGTCGTCTTTCTTCCCGTCTTCGACACTTCTCCTCCTTCCGCAGCTTCTTGCCCTCCTTTTTCCTCCTTTTGGCCTCTTTCCTGTCCTCTAACTCAGAATTATCACTATAATTTTCATCAGAAGAGACATATTTTTTCTCTGATCTTTTATGCTTGCTTTCTCCTATATATACTTAATTTCCCCCCTTTTATGCTTACCACTTTCTTCAGAAACAGAATCATAAGAAGCACTCTGATTGACACGATCAACTTTTCCAACTAAATCCTGAGTGGCCTCTGCTTTGTGGTGCCAATCACTACTTTTGGCACATTTTGAATGGGATTGATCCTTGTGATCAGACTTTTTAATATCTACAGCATAAGAATCATGAGGCTTCTCGTTGTTCATTGGTGACTTCTGTTGACCAGGAGACTCACCTCCCATTATTCACTGCCAAAGGAGTTTACCATTATCAGAAATATACAGTGTACAGGCACTCAAATCAGTTAGAACAAGTGTAGTATGCCAATCGTTTTATCTCCTGGCCTTTCTTACTCTGATCATAATGGTTATATTCAGAAGCCACATGACCAGCTGCCCTTTCAGGATAAAAATCGTCCTCATGATGAAACTTTGCAGGTGAACCTTTTCGCTTACTAACCGGGGAGTATATATCTAGATTTCTTTTGAGATGAATTTGATTTAGGATCTCTGCTCTCTCTACAAAAGAGATGGAGAAAAAGAAGCAAGCTGAACAATGAACAAATTCATGAGTGATTTACATTCCTAATGTAACTGGGTTATCCAATTCATATTCAAACCTAGAATGATAGTTTCTTCTGCTCCTTCACTTGTCTCTGGGTTGTCATGGCTAGGTGTCTGGGACTCTGGGTTCTTGGTTCCTTTGGAGGACTCGAGCTTCTTTGACTGGTCAATTTCTCTCTTCTTTGCCTCAGAGGGCTTTCATGTGTACTAAACATTTTCAAATGCCAGCATAACCTACCAACTGCGGGCAAGGACGAGCAGATAAAGGAATTGCATGAGAAGTCAAGAAAAAGTACCTCATATTTTTAAGGCTGGTCCTACTACTTGCTTGTGGAGATACTGATCGAATTGGAGACTTCTCTAGTGTGGACATTGGATCTTGTGATTTATAGCACGAAGCTTTGCCATTTTGATCACTCTGTACATACCGCAAAGGACTAGAGGGTTGATGAATCACCGGTGACAATCTTTTTTGCACTCTGCAACATGGGGATCCCCACAGATTTCATAAATTTCCTTGCAAGAACAACCCGTTTCTGCAAAATTTTATAGTTCCATACAGGGCATGGAGTAAAGCCATTATAATATTTCTGATTTTAAACTCCAAACCTACTTCGGAATTGAATAAATGAAATACTCGAAATATTTCTTTTAAAAGCTTTACTATTATCACATTAATTAGAATCATGAACACCCGAGACAAGACAGGACAAATTTATTCAACCATTCCCTCAAGTGTCACTATACCTAACTCTTCCCATTGAAGACTGCACAGGACTTCTTTGGTGTCTTGGTGAAGGCCAGAACAAACGTTTGGGTTGGAATCGTGTTGCAATGTTATGAGCTGATATGATTTCTAAAAACTGTTGTTTTAAATAAAGGCTTACAGCCATTATTATGATAAAAAATATGCGCTTTCTTTCACCCCAAAAAAAAAAATGCGTTTTTTTTTTTTTTTGAGAAGTTGCACTTCTCTTTGAAAATTGTGCTTCCTGTATTTAATTTAAGAAATTCACGTATTAAATTTAAGAATCACTTGCGTTGGTTTGTGTTTTTTCTCCTCTTTCTCTTTGCTTTCAGATATTATGTGTGTGTGAGTATTTTTTTTTTCATACTTACTCCGGAATTAATTATAAGCAAAAAAAAAAAAATACGTGTATTTGGTCCAAATTGGACCAAATATCTAAATTTTAAAATATTTATGATATATTTCAAATTTAGTAAATGATTTTGCATTCCAAAAAATGTGAAAAATAAATTTTAAATAAAAATATAATAATAAAATATTAATATTTGTGTTAAAAGACCTCACCTTAAAGTTCGTTTTTTGGCTTCTATAGGTGTTGGGCCGACTCTGTTAACATGCACGAAATGAATTTAATAAGGTTGCAGGGATATACTCTGCTCATTCCAGTGGTGCATGCACATAAATAAAATACTACCTGATTCCTTTTTACTTGTCTTTTAGCCTTTGATTGGTTCGTGTGATTTTGAAGCGAGAGAGAGACGTGCGACAGATTGAGGCACGAGAGAGCGAACTTCTCCTGACTGGTTGGAGTAGAAATTGCGACGAGAGAGAGAAAATAACTGGGATCCACGCATTTTTTCTTTCTTCGCATGAGTGCGATGAAATGGGTCGCACAATGCTATTTTTTTTCCTTTTCTATTTCTACCCCTATTCTCTCCTTATATCTCAAATTATTTAAATTTTTAGTCAAGGACATTAATGTCTTTTAAAAAATAATCAACACTTTTCTCTTCTCTTTTTCTCTTCTCTTTCTCATAAACCAATCAATACCCAAAATCTACTCTATTTCTCACATTTTTCTCTCTTTTTATACTCTCTCTTCACAATTTCTCTCGTGAACCAAACACATCCTTAAGGTTATTTTACACAAATCAAGGAAACCAATAAATTTTGTTGTTTTTGATAAAGTTATTAGTCTTTTTCCTATTATACCCTTAATTGTTTATTATTCATCACATTTATTTTTCTCTCTGCAATAAATAATTAGGAGTATAATAAGAAACAAGTAATTAATGTAACCTTAAAAATATCAAAATGACAAATAAAAATGAACAAATTTCTTCTTAAAAACCGATAAGTAAAAAGGAACAGAGGGAGTATATGAAAAATACAAGGTGTTTTTAGCTAAGCTATGTTAAAAGATGCACACACTAGTGCACGAAACGGAAAAGAATTAGGTTTTTTACACTGGTTTTAGGTTTAACTGGTGTAAAAAGTGACGCGATGGCAATTTTGAAGTTATCGCGTAACTTTTTACACCAGGTATATAACCAACCGGTGTAAAAGGTTTCGCATTTAAAAACTGTAGACAATTTACACCGGATTTTTATATAACCGGTGTTAAAACCGAACGTATTATGCCAGTTATTGAAATAACTGGTGTTAAAAGTCTTTTTCTTTAATTAAAATTACTTTCTCCCTCTCATTCTCAATACGCGCGAAGTATTTCTCTTTCGCCGCTGCACTCTCCTTGTTCTCTCCGCCATTCGAGCACTCTCTCTCGCCGCTGCACTATCATCATTCTCATTCTGTCTTGCCGTCGTTCGAATACCTCTACTTCACGTGGTTCTCGCCGCCGTTCTCCTTTCCGTGGTTCTCGCCGCTGTTCACCTTCGTAGCCCTATCTTAGAGGCAAACCAGAAGCGACCACAGCCACTTGTTCATTCTCCGTGCTTATAGGTTTTTTTCCTTTACCTTATAGCTTTTCCCTTTTTGGTTTTAATCTGTTTGATAATCCATTCACCTTAGCTTCTAATCTAGTTTTGGTCCAATGCTTAGCATTAGCTAGCTTCATGGGTATTCATCATTGGCGAGCTATGTACTATGTTTAGTTTCTATGTACTTTGTGCCACTTTGGGTTGTGCCACTGTTTCAGGTTAAAGTCCTTCTCTGCCACTTTTGTTACTGTTAAGTGTTATGGAAACATTTGGTACATGATTTTTGACATTTAACACAGGACAAAGAATGCCATATTGTCTGTAATGTGTATATAAGTTTACCTACAAAGATAATATAGATTGTTATTTTCAAATTATGGCCAAATGTTTGAAGTTTAATGCTTTACTGGGTTTTTGATTTTCATTCAAGTTTATATCATTTACAAAAAGGTAATTCTCTGCACTTACGAATAATAATTAAACTGTTGAGGTATATTATGCTTTTTGTTGTCATTCAATTAAATTTCAGTTTGGTTGCTCATGACTGACCACTGTTGATAACAGACAATGTCTTTAGATGAAAACCGTGGTCGGGGGGGCTTCGTACTCGCATGGCTTCCAGGAGGTCACGTCCCTCTATTAGCAAGCTGATGATAACTGCAAGGGAGTATCGAGATAACTTTGTGAGGATTGAGGATCGCGATGCTCGTCATCGCGATCCTTATCGCGATGAGGATTGTGAATAAGGTAGTACATGATTTGATTGGGCGTTTGTTTGGTTTTGCGGTAACAAGAATTTATTTTGACAGAATTGATTTTGGTTAAAAGTGAGTTAAACGTAACGTGATTTCTGTTTGGATACGTACACATAAAAAGTGATTTTTTTCAATTCTTGTTGTTTGGATAGGTTTGATCAAAATTGCTTTTAGGTATGTAATTACCAAAATGGGTTCTAACTTAAAATTATATTAGAAACTTAATTTTTTTAATGATGATATATATTATAAACTTAAATTTTGATAAAATTATATTACAAACTAATTTTTTTATGCTGATACATATTAGAGACAAATATTATAATATATATTATCCATTAACATATTTTATTTAATTTTGGTTACATACATATATATATATATATATATATATGTATATATATATATATATTAACAATTAGTTAACGAAATGTAGCTTTGTCGAGAAAATAAAAAACGGAAGCAAATGTGCCTTCCACTTTATTGTTACAAAAATTAATAAATGTGCCATTGTACCCAATTCCTCTTGTCTTCTCCAACCCTAGAGACAAAGGCTGAGAAAGCCAATTTACACCAACACCAGAAATGGCGCTCAACAGCTGCTGAGAAAACCAATTTCTTGAAGATGGCAAAGCTGAAAAATCACATGTAAGTTGCATATGAATCGATTTTAGCCCAAAGTACATGATTTGATTGACAGCCTTGCATCCCTCCATCTAAGTCTTTTCTGACATGGAGACTCCTTCATCAAAAGTTGCCTACTAATGAGAATTTGATTGCTAGAGGTTGTGTGACTGTTTCTATTTGCAGCTTGTGCGAAAAGAATGTTGAATCATCTGCCCATCTTTTCCTTGAGTGCACTTTTGCAGTTGATTTATGGAACTGGACTCGGGCTGTGATTGCTTGTAGGATTGACCTCAGCTCCTTCTCTTCTCTCCTTTCGGTTTGCAATAGGACTTGGAGCACTCAAGTTAGAGATATTATTTTAGCTACCATTCTGAATGTCATTTATTCGATTTTGAGGTGCATAAACAGTTTGCGTATCGAAGACAAGCGAATCCTAATCCGTTCGGCCATCAATTCGATAATTGCCTCAGTTTCTTTGACGGGTCTTTTGTCTAAAGGCACAATGTCCTCCTCTGTTCAGGAATTCTCCATTCTTAAATCTTTTTCGATTTCTGGTCATGTTAGTAGAGCTCCTTCAATTAAAGAGGTTATTTGGTCCCCTCCAGCTTGTAATTGGGTTAAGTGTAATTCTGATAGTGTCTCGAGAGGTAATCTGGGGTGGTCGGCTTGTGGTGGTATCTTTCGAGATTACAGGGCAACGACGCTTGGGTGCTTTGCGACTAACCTTGGCGTTACTTCTTTTCTTCAGGCGGAGCTCGTTGGTGATATGTTGGCTATTGAGTAGGCTGTCTTGAAGGCTTGGAAAAACCTTTAGTTAGAATGTGATTCTGAATTGGTAGTTGTTGCCTTCTCCAATCCGGGTAGTATTCCTTGGCGGCTTAGAAGCAGACGGACTAATTTTTTACCCATTCCAAACATACACCAACAAAATAATAGCAACATCAGTGGCATAGCAACATCAGATCGTATGTCCTTGTTTGAGATGTTGTTATGTAGGTCGAGTTAATGTTCAGGAATTGGAAGGACATTTAGTGAGCAATGAAACTGATCAGAGTTATACCTGTTGGACAAAGCACGGTGAAAAAAGATGTGAATCTTCTAATATGGGGAAGAGTGGGAGATATACGTCAGATGATGTTGGCACAAATACATATTATGGCGACCGTTTTGAAGAGATGGTAAATACGGTTGAAGAAGATCTCCGTGATTGTCCTCCAATGTTTGAGAAGTTGGTAAGCGATGTGGAGAAGCTGTTGTATAAGGGTTGTACTAAATTCACGAGATTATCGGCTATGTTAAAGTTGTATAACTTGAAATCGGACAATGGATGGACTGATAAGAGCTTTACGGATTTACTCACCTTATAGAAAGATATGTTACCGGATGATAATGTGCTTCCTGGTCGGACATATGAGGCTAAACAAATGTTACGCTCTATTGGCATGGGCTATGAGATGATACACGCTTGTCCTAACGATTATATTTTATTTAGAAATGAATATGCATCGTTAAAGTCGTGTCTTAAATGTAAAGCCTCACGGTATAAGAAGGAAGCTCCAGAGAAGGTTATGTGGTATTTCCCCCATAATTCCCATATTCGGGCGCATGTACTGTAGTTCAGAAGATGCAAAATACTTGACATGGCATGAGGATGAAAGGATTAAGGATGGCATGCTACGGCATCCAGCAGATTCTCCTCAACGGAAAAAAATTGATATTGAGTATCCTGATTTTGGGAATGAACTAAGAAACCTAAGACTTGCATTGTCTACTGATGGATTTAACCCACATAGTGTTCAGAGTAGCTCTCATAGTACATAGCCTGTGATTTTAGTGATTTATAACCTACCTCCATGGCTATGCATGAAGCGCAAATATATGATGTTGTCTATGTTAATTGATATTGAGTAAGTGTATGATCCGTAGGGTTCTTGGGAAAAAGAAAAAGGATTTCAAGTTTTAACATTTAGTGACTAGTGATTTTATTGTTGTTCGTATATAAAAAGAAAATTATTTTTAGAAAAATTTTGATTTAAAAGAATTATAAAAGAGAAGCGAGTTGTTGCTTTAAATTGCAGATTTAGTTTTAACCTTTGAGTGGAAGTATGTTAATGATTTTAAGACAATGAGAACCTAATCTCAAAGGAACCTTAGTGTCCATGAGAATGGTTGAGTCTTAAGTGAAAGATTGTGTTTTGTTAATTCTTTGTTTTGGTATTAGCTAGTCCATTGGTCACATGTTGCTTTTTAGTCCATGAGACCCGTAGCTTCCAGGGATGTTCATCGAGGGACGAACATCGTTCAGATCCCCAGTGATGACGATGAGATCTCGGAGTATACTCCATTCGCACCGGAGTATTCTCTCATTGTAGAGGATTACACTCCATTGACTCCTTTGGAGGAATCTACAGCCCGATTTTGTCCTGAAGACCCTTCAAGGAGCCACCACTAGCTTCGTTTTTATATTATGTTACCTATTAATATATTTGACTGTTTTGATATTTTAATTGGATAAATATATCAGGAGAATATATTAATGTATTTTTCATTGCTTTTTATGAATATCCTGACTATTTAGTTGGATAATTATGATTATGATATATAATGTATGTTTTTATATTTGAGCTTCTCTATTTAATTTGTGTTAAGCCTTAGTTTCCCGTTTGAAGTTCAATAAAATATTTATGTGTGTAACGAGGATGGTACCGCTCATTTTATTGAATCTTGAATTGTCCAAATAGGACAGTTTGGGAAGAACCTTTTTCTTTTATTTAGTTAATAGTTAGTCTTTAAATCTTTTATCCAATACATAATAAAATTTCAAATTGCTACATTTCCTATTGTCTCTTGGTGCATGCTTGATCGTGGTGGATGTCACCACGTTTTGGTTGTGTACTTAGAGACCAATGAAAAATGCTACCGAAATTTCGTCAGGTATAAGATATAAGGATTTAACGACTAACTATTAACCAAATAAAGAAAAAGTTTCTTCTTGAATGAGATAAGCTCATACCAAATATATAGAGATATGTTGGATACTTGTGGTTGAAGGGTCTTGAAGTGGTGATTGTGTTCATTAAATAAGCGTGTGTTTACTTTTTCAAAACGTGGCTATGGATCGTAGTTGGATGCAAAAAAAGTCGATTGACCAATGAGTATAAGAATGGAGTGTCAAAGTTTCTGAAATTTGCTGAAACAAAGCTTCCTAATAGTAATGGAGAATTTTATTATCCTTGTGTTAAGTGTGCGAATCAGGCACATCTAAAAATTAAAGACATATGTGAGCACCTTGATATCTTTGGGATTTGCCAGAGTTATACAATATGGATATGGCATGGTGAAGTGTTAGACACGTCAAGTGTGCCCAAAAGTGGGAAAGTTGAGGTAGATATGGGCGATCGACTAGAGGACATGATTCGTGTTATTGGACCAGATTCTTTTAAGCGAGCACATGTGTATGATACTTTATATAGTAAAAAGGATCAACCATTGTATCCGGGTTGCACAAATTTCACACGGTTGTCAGAGGTTTTGAGGCGATAAATAGGTGGACTGATAAAAGCTTCACGGAGTTGCTGGAGTTGTTGAAAGACATGCTTCCAGAAGGCAACACATTGTCGAACCATAACTACGAGGCGAAGAAGATATTATTTCCGATGGGTGTGAAGTATAAGAAAATACATGCTTGTCCCAATGACTGTATATTATACTGGAAGGAGAATGAAGACAAAGAAATATGCCCTAGATGTATGAAATCACGATACAAAAAGAAGGATGGGAATGATGGTTGCGATGTCACCTCAAAAGGTCCTCCTGCGAAGGTGTTATGGTATCTTCCAATTATTCCAAGGTTTAAATGACTGTTCGCCAATGTAAAAGACGCAAAGAATATTAGATGGCATGCAGATGATAGGAGATATGATGGGAAGCTTCGTCATTCGGCTGATTCTTTGCAATAGAAGAGAGTTGATTCTTTGTTTTCGGATTTTGGCAATGACCCAAGAAATCCGAGGCTTGGACTTTCTACGGATGGAATAAATCCATATGGTAGTTTAAGTAGCACTAGTGCAGAAATTAGAAAAAAAAGTATTTAAAATCGATTATCCAATTAACTGATTTAAAATGTTCACGCGATGGCATTTTTGAAATTATATGCATCGTATAAACAGCTTTTTAAATCGGTTATACTATTAACCGATTTAAAATGTTCACGCGGTGGCATTTTTTATATTATGTACATTATTTAACCAGCTTTTTAAATCGGTTAATAGTACACCGATTTAAAAGTTCCTCTATAATTTCGCCTTTACCCCTTCTCAGTCGCTGCATATTCTTCCCTCTCTCGCGACCTCCCTCTCCTGTCGCAACCGGTTTCCTCTCCTCTCGATCTCACTTCTTCTCGCGCTACCAGATTCACTCCACCAGCTAAGCTTTTTTTCTCCGATCTATCTTCTTCTCTTTTTTATTTTCTTGGTGATTTTCTCTCCCATAAAACGCAGATCAAAACGCAGAAGAGAAGACAGAGACAGAGGCAGAGATAGAGAGAGAATGGACGCCATCGATTCTGTCTTCCATCCGCCCAGAGATTTCGCTAAGGACAACATCAGGTTCGTGAAGCGCTGCCACAAACCCGATCATAAAGGTGAAACCCTAATCCTAAATCTCCATCTTCCTTTTCTCCGGTTCCGCCTTGATCTCCCCTTTTCCCCCCTTTATTTTACTTGATTCGAATCTCTGATGCGGATCTTTACTTTTAAATCGGTTTTACTAATAATCGATTTAAAAGGTCCATTTTTTTTTTTAAAATGTGTGTTAAAAACTCACTTTTTAAATCGGTTAAAAAACCGATTGACATACTATATCGGCAGTATATAAATTGGTTTCGAAACCGATTAAAAAAGTCCATTTTAACCTATTTAAAAGACTTTTTTTGCACTAGTGTAGTAACCATAGTTCATGGTCTGTTCTCTTGGTTATTTATAACGTATCTCTTTAGTTGTGCATGAAGCGTAAATATATTATGTTATTTATGATGATATCCAAACCAAAACAGCTAGGAAATGACATATATATTTATCTAAGTCCCTTGATTGAAGACTTGAAAATATTGTGTGGGGGAAGGCATTGATGGTTTTGACAGGTATTCTAATAAAAATTTCAAGATGCGTGCCATGTTATTTTGCACCATAATTGACTTTTCAGCTTACGGGAACTTGTCTGGGAATAGTGTTAAGGGGCATAAAGCTTGTCCTATATGTGAAGAAGGCACATGCTACCATCAATTGCAACATGGAAGGAAGACTGTTTATCTTGGGCATCAGAGATTTCTCGGATGTAATTACCCATATCGGAGGTCGAAAAAAGCTTTTAATGGATGTCAAGAGAATGGAGTTGCTTCAAAAGCCTTAACTGGGGAAGAAGTTTATGAACGGGTGAAGAACATCAATGTTAGTTTTGGAAAGAAACAAAAGAAGTCTACTAAAAAAAAAATATCGAAGAAGAGGTTAGTTTTCTTGGATCTTCCATACTGGTCGAGTCTTGATGTGAGACACTATATTGATGTGATGCACGTGGAGAAAAATGTTTGTGATAGTGTAATCGATACGCCTTTCAACATCAAGGGCAAGACAAATGATGGTTTGACTGCTCGTCTAGACCTGGTTGAGATGGGCATAAGAGAACAATTAGCTCCAGAGCCAAGAGGTAACAAGACATATTTGCCACCAACATGTCATACTAGATGCTATTTTGCCACCAACATGTCATAAGAGAACACGTCATTTTGGCTCAGGTGCTGGCGCGACAGGAACAAATGTACTAGATGCTAGCTCGCCAGCAGCTTCAGCTGCCTCCTCCGCCTCCGCAGCTTGGTACTGATGATGTCGTTGACACGGATGGTTTAGAGCGTCTCGATCATGATTAGGACTACCAGGATTATTAGTGATGTTTGTATTTATTTATTTTTTTATATTTTTGATATTGTTCGAATATTTTTTCAATTTGTTGTTGATGTTTGTTCGGATATTTTATTTATTTATTACGTTTCTTTTTTACTTTGTTTTTTATTTTACGTTATCACATTTCTTAATATAGAATAAATTAATAATTAAATAACTAAATAAATAATTAATAAATAATTAAATTAAATTAATAGTTGATTAAATTTAAAGAAATTAATTAATTTAAAAACTAAATAAATAAATCAAATAATTTTAATTAAATTAAATATAAAAATTAATCAATTATTAAATTAATTATTTAATAAAATTCATAAAAAAAAAGTTAACATTACCGACGGGTATAGCCGTCGGTAATCACCGTCTGGATTTACTGACGGGCTAGTTCGTCGGAAAATTACCGATGGCCATGACCGTCGGAAATTACCGCCGGTTTTTAACCGACGGTTTTGCCCGTCGGTAATACCGACGGTAAAAAAAACTCGTCGATAATTATTTGCAACGCCCAATTTATTGACGGGCTAGTGGGCGTCGGTAATCCGTCGGTAAGTTTGTACTTCTGACGGCTTTTCGGGGTTACCGACGACTTTTGGCCGTCGGTACGCCCACGTTTTCTTGTAGTGAGTGATGCCAAAAAATTGCCGTGGTAACATTTTAAAATTGTTGCCATATAGACTTTAGGAAACACTTATTGAATGTTGCAAAACAAGTGTTGTAGTAAGCTTACATTTTTTGGCAACACTCTTAAAATGTTGGCTGATGTACTTTTAGGCAACATTTTGTAGCTGTTGGGGAAAAAAGTGTTGCCAACAAAAAATGTTGTAGTGAGCTCGTATAAGTGTGATCTTTAAGTTGTTGTAATGATTTTTTGTTGGGTGGAATTGCTCTGCTAGCATTAGACTAAATATCTCAATAAAGAGATGGTGGTCATGTTTTTTTTTAACTCATGCTTTTGTAATGGTTAAGCGCTTAAATTGTATATTTGGAGTCATGTTTTTGTAATGGTCAAGCTTAAATTGTATTTGACAATGACACGTTTTTAGGATGTTTTGGTCAAACTTTTGAAATTTCTTTTTTGTAGTAGTTAAGAAATCTTGAATTTCACATACCATATATATATATATATATATTATCATATAATATTAAAATCTTTATTAAGTACTATATTGATAAAATTTAAAGGTAATTAAAGAAAAAATTTCATAAATGTAAAAATAATTTAATCATAAATGAGCTAAACAAGCCAAGCTCAAGCTTAATTATTTTTAAACAAGTCAAGTTCAAACTTTTAGTTAGACTTGTTTAAATAAATGATTCAAGCTCAACCTTTACTATTTTTTTAAAAGTCAAGCTCAAGCTCCAGGTGATCGGCTCGGCTTGACTCGTTTACACCCCTACCCATATTGACTCCAATTATCATAGAGTGAAAGATTATAGGATTTGGATTCACTGCAGTTGTTAAATACCTGTGGTCACTGCATTCATGCTTATCTCAACCGAAGAATTCATCTGACGTTCTGTAAACAGCCACGTCGTTAAACAACTTGCGTAAAGCAGCTTCAAGCCTTCAACACACACTTTCACTGAAATCTTATTTGAGTTATTTCTATTTTTTATTTTATTCATGTTTTGGGAAGCCCCCGCCCTGTGTTTTTTTATTGAAGAAATACCCAATTTGGTCCTTGACTTTTGCAAAATATTCATTTTAGTTCTTGACTTTTTTAATATTTTAAAATAATCCCTGACTTTTAAAAACGTTAATCAGTTAAGTCTATCGATTAAACTCTGTCAGTTAACAGTATTATTCATGATGTTCTGTTTCTCTAAGGTAATTTACAGGATCTTTCATACTTAAATTCTAGTGAGGGCAGAGCTATTAAAACAAATCAAAACCAAGAGTGTTACTAATACATTTGTTCAGACACACTCTTAAATACGTTCTTTGTATTTGATCTATTTTTTAAAAAGTCAATTTAGTTGTTTTCTATGTTGATCAATTTTTAAGAAATATGTTGGCTTAAAAGTGACTCAATAACAATGAATGTTTCCCACAAAAAAAAAAAAATATTCATCGCATTTCTCAATCGCACTGACTTGTTACCATTTTTAACCCATGTCTGAAATGGGTGAAATTCGAAATATAGATAACAGATTCATATGGCTATACGTGCCATTTCTCAACAACCTTCAACACCATCGAATTAGGAATAGCAAATTGAAGCTATTTGTAATATTTGAATGGAAGGAAATGCAATTTGTAATTACAATTGAAACTTAACAATGTTATTGAAGATATTTGCTACTAAAAACCAAATTAATATCTAACGAGCTAACCTCAATATCATACATATATATTAAGTGTATAAAGAAATGATCCGGTTCATTTCACTGGGTATTGTTCACAATAACGCATTGTGTTTGTAAGAAACTAGACAAAGATGAAGGCTCTGAAAATGGGGCCATAGCTGGATGTTTCCACCCAACGATGCTTGGCGTGAAGGATGAATTCCTACCATCATTGCCACTATCCATTGAAGCTTGTAAAGTAGTCTCAGCATATAATGTTTGTGGTGAGGATATGATAAGTGGGGATAATAGAGGAATTGCCTTTGAAGCCTCTGCAGAAGGAGCAAAAGGGTTAGTGAGGACTTTATCAATCTCAAGAGAAGCTGGGGCATGCTTCTGTAGCCTTGTGGGGCACCCTTTTGTTCCCTTCTTTATCAATTTGCCTTTGTTGTCCTCCATTAAACAATGCTTAATTAAAATGATTGCACTTTGCAGGAAGCTCTCTACCTATTAATTCTTTCTCTATTAGCTAATTGGATAGGGTACATATGAGACAATATATAATTTCAACCATTTATCTCATCTCATATAAGCATATATCCTAATGCAGTTGCTTGCAAGGATGTAGTAAAAGGAATGGTGGAGAACAAGACAAGACAGAGAGGAGGCGGTAATGATTAAGCTAACTTAATTTCCATAAGAAGCGGAAAAAGAGGGTTTGAGTTTTTGTTGGTTCATAGCTTTTGTAGGATGATTTGTCTCAAAACCCCTTATTTCCGCATTCAAGGCTTTTTTTTTTCTCTTTCAGTTTATTATTATTATTATTGTTGTTGTTGTTCAAGGTTCTTCCGATCCTTTCCATGAAGAATAAGGAGGAGAATGTGGAAGCGTGTTTGGCTCTACTAACAGTCATGCTTGGTTTCTTTCTAGTCCTGCATCGAAACATATGCAACCACTGTTTAATGTTATTGGCATCAAATTATATATTTACGCACAATTTGTTTTCACCATACAAGTGAAATTGGCTGTCTTACTTAACTCTGTTATTTTTGGGTTAAGTTTAGACACTGCTACCCATACAATCATTTTTGCACAATTTTTGTTGCGAGTTTTTTTTCTTTTTAAAATCAATATAGCTGCATAATTTCTTTATAAATATATAGGATACATCATTTTAATTTATATAAAATCTTACTCATGTCACCGTATTTCAGTTCTTACTTAATATGTGTTTAGTATGTTGGCAAGGCTTATATCAAATGACAATAAAACCATTTACTTTATGCTATGTGGACATTTGCCACCATAAAAGTATATAAAATGTCTCGAGAAAATATAAAAGAGTTACTAAGTGAATAATTATTAGATTTGGATAAACAAATCACTAAGACTCGGCCAGTAGTGAAAGGTCCAGATGGTATACAAAAAAAAATCTTTAGGTTCAAACACCATTGTCTCCAATGAGCTCACCAAAAAAAAAAACAATTGTCTCCATTGTATAAAAAAAGGATTTGGATTAACGTATTTTACAATAAGATTGCTTATAAATTATACAAGTAAAAATGTATTTAAAATTTCATAAAAACTTATTTTGTTGAGTTTCATCTTAACCTGTGAATAACAAAAACTAGTATTCCAGTTTAAAAAAAAAATAGCATCCCGGGATAAAAACAAAAACAAAGAAAACATTGCAACCATATTATTTATTTATTTTAGTGACAAAGACTCGGGAAAAACATGCCAGCATTATTTCTTTTTCCGTTTTTTTTTATAACGGCAATAATAAAGTCTAAAGTAAACTACTCATTCTCTGTTGATCTAATCCTGCTAGGTGTATTGTTGAACTTGGGTACGTAACACGTCACCTTTAGGCCAAACGAATAAAAATGTGACACATTATTAAAATTTAAATAAAAAATATAATAAAATTAAAAAAGGAAGGTCCTCCGTTTCTTCTTTCTTCAAGCTGCTTCACCCACCGTTTCCGGCAAGAGCTTCACAGCCGCAACCAAGTCGCAACGTTTTCATTAGATTTCAGAATCCAATGGCAAAAGCAAATCATGGCAATAGGGATGCATTAGTCATCAAATTTTGAACAGAACCCGCAAAAATTTCTAATCTATACAATTGAGAACATTCTTCAATATGGAATGTTCTCACGGCCAATCAGATTTCAAAATAGTTACAACATGATATCACGAAAATCATTCCCTCCAAAACGTGATTACATGGAAATTACAAACATAAAAAATAAATAAAAACTAAAATTAATTACCAAAACAGAAGAAAAAAATTACATATAATTCACTAATTAATGATTTTCTACCAAACAATTAATTATGAATTCATTATATAAACAGTAACTGAACTTGAAAATTATTTACAAATATTTTTACAAATCATAATCTATATATTTACTAATAAGTTAAACAACTTTGGTCGACAAATATTGTCAACTAATCATGCTAAGTTATTCACACAGAATACATGTGTCACAATATGGAAGTAGTTAACAGGCTCGGATGCCAAGTGTCATATAATAATAGGATCGGTGGTAATACTTTGTCTTACCAAACCTAATCATTGTATTAATCAACCATATCAATCAATTAACTCACAATTGAGCACAACTAGGGGTGGGAATATGTCAGACCGTCTGACAGGGCCTACGGCCTAGCCTACGTCAGGCCTAGGCCAGACCAGACTTTTTTTCTAAATAGACAAGGCAAGGCTTTTTGAAAAGCCTATTTAGCTAAAAAGGTCAGGTTTCAGGCCACTCAAAAAGCCTTTTAGGCCTAACAGGCCGGCCTATTTAACTAAATATAAATAATACTATTTTTTATTGCTATTATTATATTGGATTTTGTACAATGTGTTAAATCATATACTGATCTTTTCAATAATTTAAGTATATTGGCTTACATAAATTTTTGACACATTTAAAGGTCTTATTACAAAATAAAATTTAAATAGGCTATCATATAAGATTGGATTATCTAAAATGTCAAGTTAGACATTGAAAAAGATTTATATCATATAAATACATCAAAATCAGACTTTATAAAACTCAGCTCATTTGTCTATTTCCACCCCTATGTCCCATGTGTCTTAGTAGCAATTTTTTTTATTGTTTGTTAGAAATAGAACTTAACCTATCAGCCTGTTAGTCTATTTAAGATAGATCAAATGACTTATCCAAAGATGTTAATATGAAATAGGCCTTTAAGTAGGCTAATAGGTCATATCAGGCTTTCAAAAAGACCAGATCAGGCCTAAAAAATAAGCCCATAACAGGTAACAGGCCAGACTTAGGCCTTGGATTTTTTGAACAGGTCAGGCTTAGGCCTCGTAAAGCCTAGCTCGGCCTAGCCTATTCCCACCCTAATCACAACAAATAAATACCCATACTAATAGTATCATTTTTCAAATTTCGTATTACAATCAATCAGCACAATTAATTTTCCAAATTCGCATTTACAATCGTATACCATAACGGAAATCAATCCAGAATATTCCGTTTCAGATTTATATTTGCATCAAACCTGAAATGATTGGACTCTGCATTAAATACCTCAAGCGTAAATAGAAATCAATTATATACTAAAAATGATCTAATTTGGAGTTTGTTGACCGAGTTTTTCCATTTCTAACTCCTTTATACAATTATACCTATTATTTAAATATTCAATATATGGAATTGATAACCAAAAGGAATGTATTATCAATCATTTGCAATTTATATGTCAATCTCAATATTATGTACGTCAGTTTCTTTACACCAAATTGCAAACGTGTTTTTCATGCATCATGCATCCGTTTCATATGCAATATAAACACCTAATAAACAATTCAAAAAGAGAAATGCTAGTAATACACTATTTATCACTCTCTTTTGAATACACACTCCTATTGGTTGAAATTCGCGTGGATCACACTATTTTAGGAAATGGGTCCCATCAAATCATATGAGCCCCATTTGATTTCAACTAATAGGAGAGTGTGTATTCAAAAGAGAGTGATAAAAAGTGTATTACTAGTACTCCTCTTCCAAAAATCAAGGCTTTATTATTCAGTACTACCATTAACAAAAATGGTTTTATGGTGTTTAGCATTTTGGAATTTTTAAAGTAAATTTTGACAGTGATGATTCATTAGTGCCACCATGTATCTGCTTTCATCTCAGTGTGTAATTGTTTCAATTCGTGGTCAATCATTGAACTTTATAATGAAACCAATATTTTTTTGGTCAACACAATCTTATGAAACACATAAGTGGAGCAAATATAGAAAATAAAAGCAAGAGCTCCCAACAATGGAGAAACCTTCTATCCCCAAACTTTTAACCAGAAAAGGGAAAGGTGACCTCTTCCCTTCTATGTGATTCCTTCTCCTTACAA
Source organism: Calophaca sinica (assembly GCA_037113605.1). NCBI lineage: Eukaryota > Viridiplantae > Streptophyta > Magnoliopsida > Fabales > Fabaceae > Calophaca > Calophaca sinica. The sequence continues at coordinate 78,270,767 of CM073734.1, forward strand.
CAGATCCATTTTCTTTTTCCTCTGACCATGATAAAATGCTTTGGAAAGATAAAACATGTTTGTATTTAAGGCAGTTTCAATTTGTGCTCTGATGATACAAAGTGACTTGAGTGATGTGCTACATTCTTTATTTTTATTAATTTCTCTGACCATGATAAACTGCTGAGTTATCTCAATGTGGTCTGATAATAGTGTGTCTTCCACCACCAATACAACAATCTGTTTCTCCTCAAGGTTTGACTTACTTTCTTATTTCTAGGGTACATAGTAATATCGGTGTGTATTTTGTCACTGTTAGGCAGTTAGGCTACTTTGGTTACTCTTACACTGTTAATGTCAGGTGTAGCAATTCTTTTAAATGCTGTTAGTTTATAACAATTTCTCACAACAAAATTTCAATTGCAGTAACTGAAGTGCAATGTTGTTGCAGCTTCAGTTTGAAGCATTACACATATAGTTCAAATTAAATAGAAGTTTAGTATCAGATTCTTTCCCTCTTTTCCATTCTTCAAACTTATCTTGATGTGTACTTAGGTCCATAAATTTAAAGTTGTTCTATGTGGTGACAGTGGCAGTGACTGAGTGTGACTTGATGGAATCTGCTGGTAATTAATGTTGTTCGTATTGTGTTGGACTTATTTGATGGTGCTTTTTCAGCAGCTACTTTTTTCAAAACTGACCAAATGGTTTTTGTACTAAACAAAATGAAAATGAAACAAAAAGAAAAGTGTTTAGTAAAAAGTTAAATATGGAGAATTCTTTTCTGATTCTTTTTCAAGGATGGGTGAAAAGCGAACTTGGTGCGAACTAAAATTGAAAGAGAATTTAAATATTGCTTCCTTACGTATTTCCTTAAATTTTTAGTGCCGTTTGTAACTGTACTTTGTGTCCACATCTTAACAAACTTCGTACGATCCCCGTAATCTAATTCTTTTCTAAGTATGGGTAAAATGGAAGAGGGAAGAATATACTTGAGTTGAGAATGGTTATGGAGCAAGATTCGGCTAGGTGTTAGGTTTGTCAATGGGTTATTACATGTGTTAATTTATTTTATGTTCAAATTGTGTTTGTCCACAAGATTGAACCTATCTATCGACCTAAGATCCAAAATGAGTTTGCCCTGGCTATCTTATCAATAATACTAGTATTTCGTAATTTTAATACTCTTTCCTAGAACTAGCATGTGTAAGTTCCTAAGTTCCTAAGGTATAGAGAGTCAAAGTCTAAAAACAATCAAATAAAATAAGAAAAGTTAGAATAGAATAGAAATAAGACAAATAGAATCAAAACAAAATAAACTAAGATATTTATCCTGATCCAATCCTTATCAAATCTTTTTTAAATTCAAATTTAAATTCTATCCATATCTAATCTCAGATTCAAAATAAGATAAGAAAAAAAAAGATCAGGATATATATATATATATATAAGAAAGATGAAAATCTTTTTGGATTTTTGATATCAAATTTAAACAAAACAAAATAAAATAAGATAAAACAAAATAAGATAAGATCTAAACAAATGGATAAAGAGATAAAATAAAACAACCAAACAAAAATTTAAAATCTAGACAAAGAGATAAAAGAAAAATCTTTTTGGATTTTTGAATTTGAATCTAAATCTACAACTAAACAAACAAGCAAAACAAATAACTTTATCTACTATATTTTTTTTAAGAAAAATAATAATAATAACACTAACAACCAAGTAGTCAGGAATTTTTTTTTAATATGAAAATAAATAATAATAATAATAATAATAAGAATAATCACAATAATAATAATAACAATAATAACAATTAATAACAATAAAAAGAATAATAATTATGATGATAATAATAATAATAGTAATAATAAAAATAATAATAATTAAGAAAAATGTCTAAAGTAACAAGAATCTCGTTGGTTTAATATCGCTTAAACATTCCCCGGCAACAGCGCCAAAAACTTGTTGCGACTCAGGCAAGTGCATCTGACCGTAACTCGTAATAAAGTAGAGTATTTTTAAGACTCCGAATGTCGAACTACAGAGAATGCGTGAGTACTAAATTAATAGAGATCATTTATTATTTTAGACGAACGAAAGTGATGGTTTTGAGAGTCAAACAATTGAATTGTAAATAACGAAATCAAAGTAATAACGCAAGAACTAAAGAGAGATCAATTAGGAAAAGTCTAGGGGAACCAGGTTCACTAATACTAGATCCTGAATCTACTTCCTTACTATTACGAAATATTTTCTTATTGAAAGCCAATCACTCACTCTAAATTACTAAGAACTACCTAGTTAATATCATTCTTCCTAAGTAACTACTTCGTTTTAATACAGGAAGGTAATTAAATGATAGAGCATTAAGAGCAGGCAAGCTTGTTAATCTAATAACTGATTGGAAATAAGCAATGACCTTATCCGGCATACAAAGCGAATTTTATTGATCCTAGAGTTCCATTAACTAATTGAGGTCATGTTACCTTCAATTACTAATTTATTAAGGATTTGCCAGATCCTATGGGATTAAGCATGCTAGGAAGAACACACTCATAAGGATAATAAAAAATTCATAATAGCAATTAAATAAATATCAAGAACATCGTAAAAGATCCCCCATCTCCCTTTGTGATGGAATTAGTTACTCATAATGTTTCTCAACATAATATAGAATAACAAAAATCCAACATGCAATCCTAAAAGAAAATAAAAGAAAGAAGAGAGGCACAAGACAAGAGGTAAAGTCTAAAGCAAAAAAACCCACTCAGGGAGAATGAGTTCTACCCCAGAGAGTGAGTTAGTTCTCAAAAGGGAGCGAGAATACCTATTTATAGGCTCTGGTATGGATTAGGTTAACTGGCTTTAAATCTGTGCATTCTGGGCGTACGGTCGTACTGCATTTATACACGGCCGTACCGGACTTGAATTGCGACGTTGGCCCGTACTTGTGCACTCAGCACCACCTGACAGCAATTGTGTATGGCCGTACTACCTTTGGTACGGCTGTACTGGACTTTTTCTTCGACGCCAGGCCGTACTGACCATGAGGTACGCCCCTACTGATGTGCTTGAATAGGTACGGTCGTACTGAAGAGATGTCAGGTCGTACCGTTTGTCCAAAAACGCTAAAAATCTCCAAAACTCACCACAATCTTCCCAAAATTCAATATTTTGCTTCCCATATTGCCTTTATTACTTTTCTGCATAAATGAGGAAAAAGTGAGCATATTTTATCTAATAAAGAACAAAATCATACTCAAAATACCCCAAAATAATAGACAAAATGGAGTGTTAACAGTAGTATAAAGAGATGATGAAACACGAGTAAAAATACACCAAACATAAATTAATATTTTTCATGAAAACATAATACTATCTAAATAAAAATCTGTTGGTATTTATTGAATATTTCATAGTAATAACACTAATACATAAATTCCTTTAAATGGATATTTTAATAAATAATATGCATTAATATAATATTTTAACAAAAAAAAATATGTATTTTTAAATACATATTGTGCATCGCCTAGACCAAATAAATAACCTCTGTATGGCATGACTACACTACCATATGCTTATTAATGTTGTCATCATTCGACGACAGGGTATGCGATGAAGAACCCTAACCAGAAAAAGATGATGTAGTTTATGCAGAAAGATAACAAATTAGTATAAAATTTCAATAGTTTACATTTTTTATTGAAATTATACAAAATATTACCCACTATTTACTTATTATTCAATATAAATAATACACTAAATGCATTGTGCTACTATTAACTTACAAAATATAACTTTATTATATAACCATTTATAATAGCATACATTTACCTGTGCATGGCACGGGTCAATTATTCTAGTGAATCTGGACCTGCGACATGTGTTGAAAAGGAAAGTGGGCGATTTCTATCTTCAGTGCATAAACGTATTTTTTTATGGGTGCGCATAAACGTGTCGGTAGGAGATGATTCTCATACTCAAATAGTGTTGTTTATTTAAGGCAGTTAACAAATCTGGACGATGCTCGTCGGACCGATTGTGAAAGAAAGTAACATCGACGTCTGTAGAAGTCGGCGTCTTTTTAGCAGTTGCGACTTGGTGTCTATTCGATTTTTAAGTTTTTTAATTTTACATTTTTTTGTTTAGATGTTAATGACGTGTCATATTTTCATTTGTTGTGTCTAACATTGACGTGTTATATCTTTGTGTATACAAGAATTTCTCGAACTTGTAAACATCTCCTAATTGTCCTTTGGTTGGCCATTTGTTGACAATTTTTTTTTTGTCTTTAGTACAAATGGTCAGGGTGTGGAGATGGAGAGGGGGAAGTGGAAGTAGAGTGTTGCGGGTTCGAACTCGCGCTCCGAATGTCCCGCAGTATTTTACCACTAGACTGCCTTCTCTGGGACAATTTGCCTCCGCATTTGTTGCCAATGTGCGATCATTCATGATAAAATGTATTTATCAAAGAAGAATGCTATTTCAGACGAAAATTTTAATGTGAAAAGTTACACAAATATTCTTGAACCAATAAGAGATGAATATAACCTCCAATCTTATTAATAGAAAATTTTCAGTGTATTTTTTTGTTCTAATTATATTTTTTTTATGAAAAGAAGGGGCAAAAGCCTCAAAGAAGAGAAAAACTACGGCCCAAGAGGGACACCCAGACACTCTTTGTCAGCCAACAGGGCTAGGGACAAGGATTAGGGAATAGAATCCTAGATTTTACAAGCCACATTCAAACTCAAACTTTCCTTAGCCAGGATATCAGCCACTTGATTTGCTTCTCGAGGCACATATGCTTCCATCTGATATCTGCTTCACCTACAAGCATGTTTGTAATACCCAAAATGAGATGATCCAAAGAATGGCCAGGACCGCAACTATCCGTCAAAAGCTTAATTGCGAGGGACGAATCAGACTCAATAATAAGCCTTCTGAACCCATGCCCCCAAGCAATAATAAGGCCATGGTAGATAGCCCAAATCTCTGCTTCCAGAATTGAACATAGGTCTAGTCTGTGAGAGAAAGCAAGAACAAAATTACCCACACTATCACAGATTACACCGCCACAGCCCGCCACACGACCCGCATCAGCTACAGGCCCATCACAACTAAGGGAGAGGAAAGATGATGGAGGGGGGAGCCAAGTACCGACCGGATTCACTGCGTCAGAAGCCGCCACCGGCCTCAGATTGCGACTCCTAGAATTGGCCCCGACGATGGCTGAGGCCTGATCCCAGATGTGCCACACAAGCACCTGAGTAGAAACGCCTCTATTAGAGAAGATTTTATCATTTCTCGATCTTCAGATGTGGTACAAAGCGACTCCAAATAGGATACCCCAAGGCACACCATCCTTATCAGTTTTTTGACTTCTTAAATTACTCAGCAACCAAGAAATCCAATCCGTGTTGTTGGAGAAAGCTGTTCGGTTGGGAATAGGGAAACAACTCCAAATCATAAGGACTCTGTTACATTCCCTGAATGTGTGAATCAAGCTTTCCTCTTGTAAACCACAGATGGAACACAAAGTAGACCCTGCCATATGACGCTGCGCTCTCTCAGCATTAGTCATCAATACTTCATGGGCCATTTTCCAAAGGAGGATGCAGACCCTCTTCAGGGCAGGCCACCGCCAGATGCAAGAAAAAAATACATGAGTTAGGTTTGGGCCTATGGTTGCAAATGGCCATGTAGGCCGAGCGAGTAAAGAACAGCCCATCTACGCTTGGGCTCCTGACAAAACCATCTGGGGGTTTTGTATTCGAAGGGCCGGGTTGGAGACAAACCAAGTGGCCTTATTAGAGGGGATTAAGTGAGCAAAAGAGCTTAAGCTCCATTCACCATTGTCATCCACCATTGAACTCACTTTTTGGTCACTGAGAGTACTAGGCTCTGAGACAGAGGCAATATCAATAAGGGGACCACAATTGGGGATCCAAGTATCCGTCCAAAAATTAATAGTTTCCCCATTACCCAATTTCCAATGAAGAAGATTTCTAAAGTGATCCCAATTCTTGCAGACACCATTCCAAAATTTAGACCCCTTTTTCCTCACATCAACCTTTGGGAAACCCTTCGAACCACGACCATATTTACCCCTAATGATTGAGACCCAAAGAGAGTCAGGGGACTTACACATATTCCAAGCGGCCTTCATCATGAAGGATGAGTTAACTTCTCGAGACGATCGAAGCCCAAGACCTCCATACTTCTTAGGATGGCATACTCTCTTCCAATTAAGAAGGTGGATCCTTTTGTGAGTAGAATCATCACCCCAAATGAAGGAACGACACATCTGTTCTAATTATATAAAAATAAACTTACTTCAAGATATATTATTTATTAGAATTCTTTTTATACTCCTATTTTAACGTGAGATGTAAGTTTAATAGAAACTCATTTTTTTCCTACTCACTCAATTGCTACATTTATTGTTAGAGATATATTTAGGATAAAATTTCAATTTTATAACATTAAATAAACTTATTTGATCTTGGTGATATTTTTTTCTTTTTTTTTATATTAGGTACAGGAGATAGTATTAACGATACACATGCTAATGGTTTTGTAATATTCCGCAGTAGTGTTCATCAAATTACCACGTACTAGTAAGCTATTTAAAGTTAAGCGACATTATTGTAAAAGAAAAAAAGAGAAAAAACAAGCTACAATTTTTTTTGGCTAAATTACAAAATTGGTCCTCTAAGTTTATTTTAGGTTTCAATTTGGTCCTCTACGTTTTATTTGTTTCGTTTTGGTCCTCTACGTGTTATTTTAGTTTTTAATTTGGTCCTTTCTGTCACTAAAAGTCAATTGTCTGTAGCTAGAATTTGGCTTTTAGCTACGGACAATTGGCTTTTAGTGACGGAAAAAACCAACTTGTTGTAACTTTTAAAACGTAAGGGACCAAAACGAAACAAAATTAAATATAGAGGACCAAATTAAAACCTAAAATAAACATAGAGGACCAATTTTATAATTTAGCTTTTTTTTTTTATTTTTTATTTTGAAGGTAATCTGCTCAAAATTTTAAGGCGAAGGCTACCGTGCATTAGTAGTATGGGTCATGTACAATGCATGATTTTTTACAACCGTTAGACTTCGTGTGATCTCACCCATTTTATTGTGGAACCTATACACCATATATTTTTCCTCATATCTCCGATTTCTGTAAAACCCAGCAACTCCGCCATGCGACCGTGATCCTTCAGCCCATTCCATGAGCTCACTCCCTGAAGCTGCTAAGAACTGAAAGTTTCACCCAATCCCCATGCTCCAAGCTCCACCCAACTTCAATATTCATGATTCCCCCTTATTCTCTATTAATCTGCAATTTTTTTGTTAGGGGAAGAATGAGAGTATTCGTTCATGATTCACCCATATTTCAATATTTGTTTTGTTGGGAAGTGCATGTGGGATTTCCATTGAATCCTAGATTTTTCTATTTTCGAATTAGTTGTTCCGTGGTAGCAAAAGCAAATTTTGTTCGCGGGGTGGGTTTACATGGTTATTATTGGTAGTGACAGGGCCAACACGGCTTCTTGTTGTTGTTTTTTTTTGTGGGGGGGTGGGTTTATTGTTTAAGAACGCATAGACATTTGATTCGGCACAAGAATCGTACTCTTCATCCCCAGAACTTGAGGATTGCATACAACCACTGTTTCACGAAGCCATGATAGCTGAAAATGGAAAGACGTAAAGAAGACAACGGTGTGCATTGCAAGCTATGAAAAATGTGTGTGTGTTTGTTCTGGACTTTGAGATTGAAAGAGGGAGGAGACGTGGATTGTGGTGGGGGTGGGGGCAGAGAAGGTGGAGGCGGCGAAGACGTTGTCGTTGGCAGGGTGCTCTGAGCGGGTGACTGGGAGGCAGAGGGGGCACGATCTGGTGTATGGAGGTCCACTATAAATGTGGTAGAATTTCTCAATCCGACGGTAGTGAAAAGTCATACACGATACGTGACCCATATCACTAATGCACGGTAGCTGTCGCCAAATTTTAAAATAAGTAAAATTAAAAATTGAATGTAACATAGTTGCCTTTATCTCCACAGCGAATTAATTGCACGATTCTATATTAATTTCTTTTTACCATGTACTAACACACTTAAACATAGCCTTTGATGAATATTGATAAAAAAACAAAAATAGCCTTTGATGAATACCAAAAAAAAATAAAATATATAGCCTTTGATTTGACATAGTTGTTTCTAAAGATAAAAACAGTTGGACCACCCAAGGAAATTACAATATACAGCGTAGAAGAGTTGATGTTTGGTTTCTGGACTTTCTTCCTCAATTTTAGACTTCAGAGCGTAAGTTTCCAAAGTTAATAGTAATTTGATAAATATCTTGCGCAATCTGATTGTGCTTCGTGCATCACACACGTTGGCGTTTACTTCTCAGGATTCACAAACAGATAACAAACTGCGATGATTCCTCACTCCTGATTCCGCGCACACTACATAAACACACACATACACATACACTGTCTCTTGTTCTTGCTGCCTCAAATGGCATCATCATCAACTACCCCCTTCAATTTCAGGCTCTCTCTTTTTAACTCACTTCACCATCAAAGGATAGAGAGGTCAAAAGCTCTGGTCTCTTCCTCTCGCATCAATCTGCGCCTCATTTCCTCCATTAACGATCATTTGGCGCCCTCATGCGTCACTTATCCGCTTCTCTCCTCTTACTCTGCTCCTAACCGTAGATTCCACGTGATGACCTAAAAACTAGAAAACTCATTAAAGTTTCATGCTTTTTAGTCTAATTTGGCCTATTCATCTTCTGGGCAGGTTAAAGCGCAGAAGGAGTATTCTGCTGGGAGCAAATCTGAGTCGCTTGCTTCTGACGCATCTTACCAAGAGGAATTTTCTTGGTCTTCTGTAATTCTTCCGTACGTTTCTCAATTCTGACACCATTCATTCATTCTAAGGCAGTGAATAGGAGAGGATTGTTGTGTGTAGGGAAAGGTGAAAGTTTGTCAATGTATCAAATTATGATCTGTTGTACTACTTACGCCAAAGAGAATGGCAAAGTTGAGTAGGAAATAATAAGACACTTGACTGAATTTCAATTAAGATTAGGATTGACTCCATAATACATGCAAAAGTGTAAACTTAAATAGGCAAGAGTAAGACCCTTGGCTGAATTTCAATTAAGCTTTGGATTGATTCCATAACATATGAGAAAAGTGTATGGGGTTCTCAGAATTGATTGATTAGGATCATGACCAGTTGACTGGGCCTAATTTAACCTCAAAAACTAGCTCAAAAGGGGAGTACTGTCCAAATCATTATAAGAGTGTTTTGGCTATATACTTAATTGTAATGAGATCTTAACATATTAAACCGCTGATCAAAAGCAAATACGTTGTTCTATTATTTTGGAACTAATACTTTGCTTCTAAAGCGAGGCGGGACTAACTAATAATATACATGGAATTATGCCTTATCAATTGTGCCAAAGTTACCTTCTTTCATAGATCAAGCATTGCAAATAATGAAATGTACAAGCTCCTGATCTGTTTGTGCCAATTAATATAATACACTGTGTTTCAAAATTTAGGTTTCTGTTCCCTGCATTGGGTGGCTTGTTATTTGGTTATGATATTGGTGCAACCTCCGGTGCTACAATTTCGCTACAGGTAAATTTGTCTATCAATGTCTGTCAATTTCTTTTTATTCTTTTGTTAGTGCAATGACACAAATAAATGATTTTACATACATATCGTTGATTTGAATTCACAGTCGCCTGAGCTTAGTGGTATCACTTGGTTCAATCTTTCTGCCATTCAGCTTGGTCTTGTGGTATGATTTCTGTATCATAATTGGAAAACATCTTGCAATATATGGAAAGCTTATTGTCATTTTACATATTAGAATCTAACTCCTAACGTTAAACATAGGTCAGTGGTTCCCTATATGGTGCTCTTCTTGGCTCACTTCTTGCATTTGCCATTGCTGATTTCCTTGGTAAGTGCTTTGCTTACTTATATTATCCAGAAAGGCAGAAACTGAAGCTTCTTTAGATTATTATTATTTTTCAATATATTAATTTGGCTAAAACACTAGGGAGGAAGCGACAACTCATTACTGCAGCCCTGTTGTATTTACTTGGTAGTGCAATCACTGCCTTTGCGCCAGAACTCAGTGTTCTCTTAGCAGGAAGGATGCTTTATGGACTTGGTATAGGTTTGGTAGGCTACTTTAAACCGTAACAATTTTTTTTTTTTTTTTGTATTATAGATGATTCCTGCACCATCTTACAAGCGAAATGAATCACAGGCCATGCATGGGGCTCCTTTATATATTGCAGAAACTTGTCCATCACAAATCCGTGGGACTCTAGTATCATTAAAAGAACTCTTCATTGTCCTGGGGATTCTGGTATTACATTATTGCCTTTTATGTATCTTTTATCAACTAAAGAATTTACTTAGTTGGAGACTGAACTATCATGCAGGCGGGTTATTTTGTGGGAAGCTTTCAGATTAATGCAGTTGGGGGATGGCGGTTTATGTATGGATTTAGTGCTCCGCTTGCTATATTAATGGGGCTCGGGATGTGGATTCTTCCCGCCTCTCCACGGTGGTTGCTTCTCAAAGCAGTACAAGGAAAAGGTTCTTTTCAAGATCTGAAGGAAAAGGCAATTGTTTCCCTGAGCAAATTAAGGGGCCGTCCTGCCGGTGACAAAGAATCTGAGAGGCAGATAGAAGAGACCATTGTCTCATTGAAGTCTGCCTATGAAGATCAGGAATCAGAAGGAAATTTCTTAGAGGTGTTTCAGGGTCCCAATCTGAAAGCCTTCATAATTGGTGGGGGGCTAGTATTATTTCAACAGGTTGTTCCACTTCAATGCAACGAGTCTATTCATAATTATCATAATTGTGTTTGCATACTTCCACCTTACTCATGTTATATTGAAGGAAATATGGAGAGTTCTTTCTGCTGTTTGTCTGATTAGACACCTTATTGCAATAGATAACAGGTCAGCCTAGTGTTCTGTATTATGCAGGTCCAATTCTTCAGGTACTTAATCATTGAACACATTTTTACTTTGTTGTGAATAAAATTTGCTCAATTTCATCTTGCTCACTTTAGATTACATTCTGTTATATATCTAGAGTGCTGGATTTTCTGCTGCATCTGATGCAACTAAAGTTTCAGTTATTATTGGCATGTTCAAGGTATACCTATTTAGATTTTTCCTTCCTAGGAAGAGCGACCACTTTGCGACACTGATGATAAATTTTTTGTGATTGTTCAACCCGTAGTTACTAATGACATGGTTTGCTGTCCTAAAAGTAGATGATTTGGGGAGAAGACCTCTGCTGATTGGAGGTGTCAGTGGCATTGTAGGAATTCTATCACATTTTAAACTAACATATTCTTACAGTTACTTCAACAGCAACTTGTCAAATGCAATGGTTATTCAGTTTTCTTTTATTTCTGCAGGCCCTTTCTTTAGTTCTCCTTTCTGCTTATTACAAATTTCTTGGAGGGTTACCGGTTGTTGCTGTTGGGGCTTTACTTCTTTATGTTGGTTGCTACCAGGTAAAGTTTTCTGGTCACTGGCCATGCTGCTGCTTCTTTTGTAATATTCAACCTGGATGAAAGTCTTTTTCAGTAGTATTTAGTTAATTCTGGCCATAGAATTTGGCCATTAGAATATAGGTTGACATGAAGTCCAATTCAGAGACCTCTCTACTCCTTGGAAAGGGAGAGGCTTGCATTAAATAAAGAAGCATTCTGATTTAGTATTACCATTGTCCTTGGGGTCGGTGCAGCTTAAAGTATTACTGTAGATTTATGTCAAATTGAATTGCAATTGCATTTCAGATATCATTTGGGCCAATAAGTTGGCTTATGGTATCAGAAATCTTCCCACTTCGCACTAGAGGACGGGGGATCAGTCTGGCTGTTCTTACCAACTTCGCTTCAAATGCCGTTGTCGCCTCTGCATTCTCGCCATTAAAGGTTTTGGACTATTTACTTCCAATTTTATTTTACTTTTATATTGAAAATAACTTTATCATTTTTAACTTTGTCTGATTGCTGTTGGAGTTTATAACTGCTCTGAATTCTGTTACAGGAGTTTCTAGGAACAGAGAACCTTTTTCTCCTTTTTGGGGCCATTTCTTTACTGGCACTTGTGTTCATTATATTTTCTGTCCCGGAGACAAAAGGCTTGAGCTTAGAAGAAATTGAATCCAAAATATCGAAGTGACAGCTTAAAATGGCCATGGCAAAGTTTGCAATAAGAAAATGAGATTGTAATCTCTAACCAAGATACTCGAATCACATAAGGATACTGACTCATTATTTCAGTATTCGTAGTTCAATTGCCAAGAGGACCGCCATACTAATGGAGGACCTGTAACTATTACCAACATTGCCAGTGTACTATATCTGTAAGTTTTAAGTTTCTTATGGTTTCCGTTAGTATGGCAACCCTCTTAGTTTGAAGCATATAAATAGGATTCAGATTATACACCTTCTCATATATATTTTCTGTTGGCTGATGTTTGCATATACAATATGATGCACATTCCACTCATGAGTTGGACTTTTTTTCACTGAACATCTAACCCTTACTTTTTGATTATATGGTGAACATTATATTTTCAAATTGTAAAAGAAAATCCTCATTAAAACTACTAACTCAAGTGACTGTGGGAAAATGGAGAAGTGCCTTATTTTTGCTCATAACTAAAGAATATTCCGCAGGAAAAAAAAAACACTAAAGTATGTGTAATGTTATACAAAGATACAATGTTTCCTTCAGGTCGTTACACCAGAACACAACTTATTGCACACAAATTATATTTTACAAATATGAGGGAAATTATCTTTCCAGCCTAATTAAAGGTTGAACAAAAACTGAATATACATACACAAAAATGCAGCAAACACATCATGGGGACTTTCAATTTGCCTGAAGAATCCTGCCGTGGTTTTCTTCCTGAACCACTGCATTTTTAATAAGATCATATGAAACATTGGCTGATGTAGAGATAAAATTCATTATATGAATAAAAAATCAAATGACACGATCAAATAGGTATCATTGAGTGCATAAATTGAACAGGGATAAAGAATGATGAACTGCTACATTACCTTCTTGAGCGTTGGCAGACATGGGGGCATGAGATGAGGAGCGAGTAGTTGTGTTTGTGTCTGCAGGTTTTGTTGGTTCCTCAGTTCGGAGCAAAGAAGTTACAGCTTCTCTCACTTTCTCAATCACACCTACATCACCAGGAGTCCTTCTAGGACTCATTGCTTCAGATATCACCCCCGAGAGAGCTTTCTCATCTTCCCCCGGCTCAAATTTTTTCATCAAGTACTCCTTCACTGAAACACCCTTATCCCATATTTGTGAGGTGGGGCTGGTACTATTCTTCCCACTCGCTGGAGCAGAGGCGGGTGGTGAAGGTGGTGGAGTTACCATTGGAGTTGATGAAGTTCCAAGGCCGCTTGAACAAATTTGGGAGGGCATCTTAGCAGGAGGAGTATGCGAGGCACCAAGGGACAATGAAGTTTTATAAGTAGATGATGAATTGTGACGCTCTGAGGGTTTGGAAAGTGTGAGTCCTTGAATTTTTGAGGTTATAGATTGAGCTGTTTCTGATCCTTCAGCATAAGCTGGTGTTAGATTCTTCTCCGCTACGGCTTTGGTCATTATCTTCTTTGGACCAAAAAGCGTAGCAGTAGTAGCAGCAGTAGTACCGGGACTAGTGGTTTGGGTTGCTTTCTTGGATAGTGAACGACTTAGTTTCTTTTCTCGAACTTGTTCCATTCCTCCCAGTTTGTCATTGCTTGACGTAACATGCTTCTGTGGGAATATTGGACTCACTCTTGGATGTTGCCTTGCATTTTCTTTATAACCTTCTGGTGCCTTCTCGGATTCGTACACTGAAATATTAATTTGATCAAGAATTGCATATATGAAAGAAAGGAAGAAAAGAAAAATCTTTAGATAAATTTGTATGATTTAAGTTATTGTGTGATGTTTATTACTTGGGGCTCCATGGTATTCAGCATCTTCTTCTACTCCATCACCTTCTAGGCCAGCACCCCAAGAGGGACTAGTGGAGTTTCCGTCCTCATGTTTCTTCTTGCTGAGGCTGTGACGTAATTTCTTGGCTTTCTCCTTAACTTTGGTGAGAACTGATTTCTTCTGATTCTGGCCATGGTCTTCTTCTGAGTCATGGTGCCTCAACCTCTGGAAGAAAGGGGAGGCTGGGGAAGAACAGGATGAGGAGGAGGAGGAGTTGCTTGGTGACAGCTTAGGCTTTGAGGCTTCCCCTGCTGTATCAAAACAATGACTTAATCTCAACAATGCTAAATAGCGTGAACATGTGAAATCTATTATCTATTTAAGAAAATTAACTATATATAGTTTGGTTATCCATGTTGCGTCACATGACAGCATCTCCGTATTTTATTATTTTTTGTTTAAGAAAACTAATTATACTTAGTTTGGTTATCTACCTTATGCTATGTGGTAGTACCGCCACCTTTTATATAGAAAAATATTTTCAGTTGATTTTCTCACATATGCTAATTCTATTGTTGAAATCAAAGACTTCCCAATGTGTTGTTTATGATTGGTTTGTACCGATAAATACGTAAATAGCAGCTCTGTAACTTGAGCATTGCCAAGAGGCACAATAATTAGTTAAAGATGAGGAAGGATTACCACGGAGGAGTTGTTCCATGGTTTGGATGGTGGGAGTTTTTGAAGCATCGACTTGTTTCTGCGGGCGTTCGAGTTGAGCCATTGTTTCTGGATCGCAATTTGTCTAAACCTTCGAATAACTCGGCTTTTATATTTGTTCTTCCTTTCGTATGGACAATAATAAGAGGCAAAAGTTTAACACAAAATGAACCGTGCTCATGTAATTGCTTCCGCAGTTTCTGCACTATGCAATGATCAAGAACCCTCCACAACCCACACCATTGAGTTCTACTTATGGACTCCTTTTCTACACGTGTAGACTAACAATTTTGCTTGCTGCTAAACCTCTCAAACAATTAAGTACTCTCCTCAATTAGTAATTTGACCTGGTCAGGATTGTGAAAATTGTTGAACCTCTTCGACTTTAATGTAGACGGACCAAAGAAAGAAACTCGACAGTATATATGCAGCAAGAGAGGGAGAAAATAAATGACAGGTACAAATAGGAATTATCAACGTAAATAAAAAAAGATTGATGTGGATTTTTACAAAATGACAAAACAAGAACGTAGTTAAAATGAGTATTCCACACTCATTACTTTCAGATTCACGTTTAACAACATCATGGGACAGATCTAGAAAATTCGATAAGTGTGGGCAAAAATCATATACGATAATATTTATATAAAAAATATATCAATACATAATCAATAAAATAATAACATCATTATCATTAAGCAAACAATTGGAGATTACAAAAACTATAACATTATATACCCAAAAAATTGAAGACACCTCAACATCTACGAATCGTAATTGTTTTTTTTACGTGTCTTCATATTTTGAAATTGATGTATGGTTTTTTTTATTTCATTTTCAGTACTATTAAAAATATTAAGTAGGTAGCTCGGTTGGTGAGCTAAGGGACGCTGAAGGAGTGTAAGTTGGAGGTCCCGGGTTCAAACCCGGGAAACTAACATTTCTAACAATTACTAACAACTAACATTTGCTTATCAAAAAAAAAAAACTATTCAATAATTCATCTCCCATAAGGTTGCACATTTAATTCTTCACAAAATTCATTACATGGAAATTCCTTTCAACCGTTGCAGATGCCACAGGCAAAATCAAAGCTAACTTCAGCGAGTAACCCTCTATTAACCCACTTAGGCAAATGACCAAACACATGGTGCACATATATGAAACATGGTGTAAAACAAACTTACTCAAACAACAAAAGAGTTGTAAATAGACCCAAAAAAATAAAAGACTAAAAATGAAATGAAGAACATATGAAAGGAACCAATAACAAAATATGAAGTTGAGTATAGAGAGCGAATGTTGAATAAGGAGAGAGAAGACAGAAATCGATAGACGAGGAAAGAAGGGAGTAAAAAGGGTTGAGTTAGAGCTTTTGCAGAGTGTTTGAGTTGATGGATTTTGAGAATGAAACAAAGTAGAGACCCAAGAGTATTTTAAGAAGTTGAAATAGAGAGATAAAGATAAAAGAGAATAAAAAAAATTATACTTTCTCTTAAAAAGATAGCAGATGTAGGGCAAGTAGCTCTATTTCTATTTTTTTCCTCTTTAGTATGGTCAACACTTAATTTTTAGTGGGGACAAAAATAAAATTATTCAATAATTAGTAAATAAATAAATAAGTTAGTGGGGTCAAATGCCCCCAATATAATGTAGATAGTTTTCTCCCCCGAGAACACCCATAAAAATACTAAAAAAAAAAAAAACCATGTATATACGGGTGCAATAATATGAAACAACATCGATGTTGGTGACTTTCCCACCATACTACCCTTAGGGAAATGTATTCCTCTAATCTTATCTCCATTTTCTCTCTCACATTTTTTTCTCATAAAAATGCACTAAAGTTATCATGACTTTCTCACCTTAAAGGTAGAGAATCCATTTCCTATTTCTCCACACATAGTTAGCTGAACTAGCCATATCAACATTAGTATTAGTCTAATGAATGACCATACTGCAATCAATTTAGTTTCTAATAATTAATTATTAAATTAACAACATATGTGGAATATAACATTTACCTTATTTATTAACCTTGCATGAATATTGAGGTTTTTATATAAAAACAAGGTGTCCCATCTTGACCGAGTGAAACAGCTGATCACCTTCGTCTTCGAAACTCTGTGCTCGGGGGGCTGTTCCAGTCCTAACTAAGCATTGCCAGTGTTTTTAAAATTGGACTAATTATTGAACAGGTGAAGACATTGGTTCATAATTCATTAGTTCAATTTTGATTGAATCGTGGTTGAACTAGTGATAATTAAACATGTATTTTTATTATAAATTATAATATAATGTATCAAGTAATATTTTTTTATGAGAAAAAATATCACTCACCAACAAAATTAACATAAAATATTAATAAATTTAGACAAAATATAAAATTATTATGTTATATGTTTTGTAAAATAAAAATATTAATAGCAAAGGATAAATAATTAAAAACTACATATATGGATTTTTGTAATTTACCGTTGGACCTTTATTTGATTAAAATAATATTTATTTTGAATTAAAGCATAAAAAAGTTTTAATTTTTTTTTAAAATGATCGGTTCGAACCGATTCTATCACTGGTTTGGACCGATTTGTTTGCTTCTACCAATGGTTCTCATTGATTCTGAGATCTACCGATTTTTTCGATTAAATAGGCCAGACACCTTACCGGTCTGGTTTCAAAACAATGAACATAATGGCCAACCACCGTCACCTAAGGTACACACATCTATAACTAAGTTTTGTCAACTTGATCATGCACGAATAAATGGGAGACACTTTGAGTTGTCTCACTCGACTAGTCTAGGCTCAATAGACATGTCACCACTTGAGCATATCTAAAATCGAAGATTATTAGTGCTAAAATCGCACCCTATCATCCTCCTCATTAATACAATAGTAACAGAGAATTTATTAGGGGAAATATTCTTCCTTAATTCCCTCTGAGCATTAATGGAGTTATAGAGCATCAAGAATAAATACACATCACTAACCTTAAAGAGGCATGTTTATTAGAGGCTAGGGTTGATCCCTGAGGCTCCTCACGAGTATCAAAGGTTATTTTTACAAAGAACCCAAGGTTAACCACATGATATGACAATTGGGTGTTGGCTACCAAAACATTGGGTAGAATTAGCAATTGTATAGAGAAGAACACTAATCACATATTTTATAGACTCTTCCCAAAAATAATGACAATAATCCAACGCTGTGCATGTTACAATAATCCAAAGTTGTAATTAAACAAAATGGTTAATACCGCTTTTGGTCCCTGTAATATCATGAAAATCCAGTTTTAGTCCCTACTAAAATTTTTGTTTAGATTCTGCCCATGTAATATCAGATTCTCCCATTTTTAATCCCCGGCATCAACTATCCATCCAATTTTAATGACATGGCATGGGTGACTTGGAGTTTTATTACACATGGCCTTTTTTCTGCTGACTCAACAGATCCACATCGTCTTCTTCTTTCTTCTGCTTCTATCTTCTCTGCTTCTCTCAGCTGCCCACCACATCCACTTCACCGTCTTCCCACCACATCCACTTCAACCCCGCCGCCGCCCTTAAAGCCATTTTCCATCCCTGCTCTTCCTCCCAACGAAACAACAACAACAACAACAACAACAATCGTCCTCCTACCACATCCACTTCCTCCTTCCCGGAGCTCTGCCACACCAAATCCTTCTCTGCCTCCAATGCAAACCCCTTCACAAACTCTTTCCCAAAATGCTTAAAACAGAAGGAAAGGAATTAGGGTTCGATCGGTGTCCTGCAAACCCCTTCACAAACTCTCTCCCAAAATCAGTGGCAAACTCCTTAGCAAATTGCTTAAGACGTTCAGGCAGAAGCACCTTCACAGTTCGCGTTTTCGACTTGGAGACTAGGGTTCACACATGATTTGGGGTTTCGATTTGGAGGTGATGATTCACAGTTCACTGTTTAGGATTTAGGGTTTGTTGTGTAGAAGAAAACTCAAGAAAGAAAGCAGTGAGCAGTTCGATTTGGGGACTAGGATTCGCACACGATTTAGGGTTTGATTTGGGGACTGGAGTTGTTATTTTCATTCCTTTCTTTTGATTGTTGGACAGGGAAGAAGGTTGATGATGGATGGAGGTTCTGGTTGCTGATGATGGAAACAACTTGGTTTTTGTGACAGGATTTCTTCTCGGTTCCTCCCTGAGAATCCAAATCTATTCCAGTTTTAGGCGCGGGGACAGGGGGAGGGGTTGGGGAAGAAGGGAGGGGAGAGGGTGAGGACGGAGGGTAGGGCGGAGGGGAAGGTAGAGGATGAAGGAGAGTGTAGGGGGTGGTGGCTGGGGGAAGGATGGTGGTGGTTGGGTTGAGGGAGGGAGGGGACAGGGTGAGGGGTGGTGGTAGGAGGAGGAAGGGAGAAGAAGGGGTGACTCAGCATGAAATGATCTGTGTGTAAAAAAAATTATACATCACCATGCCACATCACTGGAGAGATAACGTGAGGGACTAAAATTGGGAGAATCTGATATTACAAGGGTAGAATCTAAACAAAAGTTTTAGCAGAGACTAAAACTGGATTTTCCTGATATTACAAAGACTAAAAGCGGTATTAACCCTTAAAAAAAATTATTTAGTACTCACTCCCATCCATATTATAAAAGATAAATGAGTCTAATTTTTTAGTCTAAAATATAAGAAACAAGCATCAATTTTTAAATACATTAAATGCTAATTTTTAATTATGCCCTTATTTTAGTTAGTGAAATTTGTGTGAATTAACTCTCATGAATTATCAGCCACCTTTTATAAAAGGGGTATATTTGAAGAAAAAAAAGTTAAACTTTTAGGAGTATTAATTAGAATTAGCTAATTTCAAATTATTTCCTTGGTATGTGTAAATTAGGGTTTTGTCTCTTATAATATGGACCGGAGGGAATAATAAATCCATCGTATGAAGCAACGATCGATGCTTATGAATATTTAAAAAAAAAAGTTCTATTAAAATAAGGAGAAATATTATTTGAACATCAAATTGGGACACCAAAATCGACAACAATTTTCTTGGTTAATACAGTTCACATATTTGGTTAATGAAGTGTTGAACTTTATTAATAGATATACCAGAGTGTTGCAACTTATTAACTATCGACTGAATTCTATTAACCAGGAATTTAAACGTTATTAACCACTAATTTTAGGTGTTCAAATATAATCTACTACATGTATATTTGAACACCTAAAGATTATAATTAATGACGTTCAAAATCGTAGTTAATGATGTTTAGTTGATGGTTAATGAGTTGTGCAATGCCCGTAATTCAATTTTACTCGAAATACCGAAGATTTACATAAATGGCTCAAAGTTCCCAATACTTTAAACTTGGTAATTAAATTGCAAGTCCAAACTCCACGCATAGTCAATAATCTACGAGTTAGATTACAACTTTCCAATTGTTAAATACTTGGAAGCACAAAATACAATAACAAGGTTCTTTTTTTTATCCAAAATGATAAAGCAGTCTCTACCCTTCCAAACTACACAATAGAACTAAATGGAAGTCAAGCCTCTATTTCGCCTGATCACCTTTCGGATCCTGAGAATCTGAAAAACAATAGAAAAGAGTAAGATAAAAATCTCAGTGAGTCCCCCCCATGGACCCCTCACCACATCAGTTCCTAATACAACATTATAAAGGAAATTCACAATTTCGTCTAATCCAATAACCAATCACAATTGCACAATGAATCTAAAGAAGCACATATGTGACTCTCAATGGAATTCTTCGATAAAACAGTACACAATGAATCCAAAGGAGTATAAAATAGACTCTCAGTGGACTTCCTCAATAAACAATACACAATGAGTCCAAGAAAGTATTGCAGTGACTTTCCATGGAGCTGCTCAATAAACATTACACAATGAGTCCAAGAAAGTATTGCAATGACTTTTCATGGAGCTCTTCAATAAACAATACACAATAAGTTCATAACACATCATAAGGTTTACGCACATTAAGGGTTTAGAACACTTAGAAACCAGTGTTCATGCACTTAGAAGTGACAATACACATTTATGTTACGAATTGGGGGACAGTTGGTGTTCAGTTTTCTAAACCCTATAGGTTGTAGCTCCAAACTGCACTAATTGGATACGTATTTCCTAAATTAAAAATTATATTTAGAAACTAGACATCCTAAGCTTTCCAACGAGTGGTCATATGCCCAATTCTGACTTCGTTTGGTATTTTAATAAAATCCCCGAAGTTGACGTACTGCAGAGTTGCGCACCACGCGCACACAGTAGCGCATCACGCGCATTTTTGCGAGTTGCCTCTGTTTCTATGCGCGTTGCGCGCACTTGTACAGCGCGTCATGCGCATTTTTCCATTTTGGCTCTGTCTTGCTGCGCGTCGCGCGCACTTGTGAGGCGCATCACGCGCAAACCTGCAGGATTATGCAGAAACATGTTTTTCTGCATATTTCTAACTTCCAACTCACTTTCTCCTCAATCCCAAACAACAACAATCAAGATTAAGACTCTAAATCAAGCATATGACTGATCTATAAGATTAAAAACAACCTATAACACATAAAACACAATCCATCATGCTTCAACATATCACAAAACATCAAAGCATCAACTAAAGCATATTCCTTCTTACCCAAACCCATTCATGTATTTCAACCATTTCCAACTTAGAAATCAAGAAGATACACAAATGAGGCTAAAAAGGAAAACCCTAAGTGGTGGGTCTTATGGGTTGCCCAACCTCTAAGTGTGAAGAACTCACTTTTGGCTCAAAGAGATGAGCTAGGAAGCTTGAAGACTTGAGATCCTCTCCTCCTCTTCTTCTTCAAATTCGAGCTTCTCTCCCAATGATCTAGAGCAGCTCCAAATCTTCAATGTAGCTCCAAATACTCAGTTCCAAATGCTTAAAAGCAAGAAAGGATGAAGGAAGCACCAACTCTCCTCTTCTCCTCCTCCCCCAAAACCAAAACCCTAGCTCTCCACCTTCTTTCCTTGTTCAAAAAAATTGAGAGAGAGAGTATAA
Source organism: Calophaca sinica (assembly GCA_037113605.1). Taxonomy (NCBI): domain Eukaryota; kingdom Viridiplantae; phylum Streptophyta; class Magnoliopsida; order Fabales; family Fabaceae; genus Calophaca; species Calophaca sinica. Next base: position 78,292,513 of record CM073734.1, read on the forward strand.
AATGGGGCTGGATGTCGTGGGTGAGGAGAGAAAAGGGAGAAGGAAAATGTGGCTTGACCAAATTACCCTTCCTTCAATCACTTAACTACACTACACCTTGCTACTCACACCCCCAACATTTCTAAATGTTGTCCCCTATTTCAATTACCTAACAATCAATTTAAAGCATTTCAAAGCCTAAATTAATTTAATTAAATAATTGAATTAGGCGGGGTGTTACACTACTACCCACCTTTTAAAATTTTTGTCCTAAAAAATGAAACAAGGTACATACCTATCGAAATAGATACGGGTAGTGAGTTCGCCTTTCATCCTCAGTCTCCCAAGTAGCCTCCTCAGAAGTAGATCTTTCCCAGATGATCTTGACCAAGGGAACGTCCTTATTCCTTAACCTCTTGAAGTTGCGGTCCACAACTTGTATCGGCATTGGCTGGTATGTCAAATCTGATCTCAGTTGTATCGACTCATGATCCAAGGGTTGACAAGGATTATGAATGTACTTTTTAAGCTGAGACACATGGAACACATTGTGTAGACTTGACAGAAATGGAGGTAGAGTGATTTGATAAGCAACAGGACCGACTCTTTGAAGGATTTCAAAGGGACCGATATAACGAGGACAAAGCTTTTTAGCTCGGAGTGCCCTACCAATGCCTATCATAGGAGTGACCCTTAGGAACACATGTTCTCCCTCTTCAAATTCAAGGGGTTTCTTTCTCTCATCGGCATAGCTCTTCTGCCTACTTTGAGCAATTTTCAACCTGTCCCTAATCTTCCGGATTTGATCTGTAGTTTCCTGAATTAGGTCTGGCCCTAACAATCTTTTCTCACCTACCTCAAACCAACACAGAGGAGTTCTGCACTTGCGACCGTAGGGTGCCTCATACGGCGCCGTGCCTATGCTAGAGTGATAGCTATTGTTGTAAGCGAATTCAATGGGAGCCAAATGCTCATCCCAACTCCCTCCATCATCTAACACGCATGCTCTAGACATATCCTCTAGGGTTTGGATAGTACGCTCTATCTGACCATCCGTCTGTGGATGATAATAGGTGCTAAGACTTAACCTTGTGCCTAAGGCCTGCTGGAAATGCTTCCAAAATCGGGAGGTGAATTTAGGATCTCTATCAGAGACAATGCTAGTGGGTACTCCATGGAGTTTAACAATTTCTCTAATATACATTCTAGCTAACCTCGTCGTGTTGTAAGTGGACTTGATTGGGAGAAAATGGGCAGATTTAGTTAGCCTGTCAACAATGACCCAAATGGAGTCATACCCAGACCGTGTGTGGGGCAAACCCGCTACGAAGTCCATGGATATGCCCTCCCATTTCCATTCTGGAATTTCTAGAGGTTGAAGTAAACCGAAAGGTCTTTGGTGCTCTATTTTAGTTTTCTGACAAACCAAAACATTGAGCAACAAACTCACCTATGTCATTTTTCATTCCCGGCCACCAATACCTTTGCCTAAGGTCATGATACATCTTGGTAGAACCAGGGTGTACCGAGAATCCACTCTTATGGGCTTCTTCAAGAATTTGACTCTTGAGTGCCACATCTTTTGGAACACAAATCCTTTGATTGAAAAGGATCATACCATCATCAGCTTCAAAGAATCCATAGTGATGTCTCCTAGCTTGCAATTCTGCATCCAAAGCTTGAGCATCCCTAATCTGGTCTCTAAAACCACAAGTGATCTCCAGGTGTCCTACAACCAAACTATCCCCAGTTGTGAACATTCCTAAGTTTAAATCTCTAAAAGATTCTAACAATGCCATCTCCCTAACCATCATGGAAGAGGCATGAAGAGATTTCCGACTCAGTGCATCGGCAACTACATTTGCCTTACCCGGATGATACTTTAGATCAAAATCATAGTCCTTAAGGAACTCTACCCACCTCTTTTGCCTCATATTTAGATCCCTTTGATCAAACAAATATTTTAAACTCTTATGATCACTGAATACTTCAAATCGGGCACCATATAAGTAATGCCGCCAAATTTTTAAGGCAAAGACTATAGCTGTAAGCTCTAGATTGTGAGTTGGATAGTTTTCCTCGTGGGGCTTCAATTGACTAGATGCATAAGCGAGTACTTGCCTATTCTGCATCAAGACACAACCCAAACCCTTTTTAGAAGCATCACTGAAAACTTCGAAACCTAAGGTCGGGTCAGGGATAATCAAAACCGGCGTACTAGTCAACCGGAACTTGAGTTCTAGGAAACTGTTCTCACAACTTTTATCCCACACAAATGGTTGTCCCTTGCGGGTCAATCGAGTCAATGGAAGAACCAATTGAGAGAATCCATGGATAAACCTTCGGTAATACCCGACTAATCCTAAGAAACTCCTAACTTCCAGAAGTAGTGGTGGTCGCTGCTCAAGAACGGCCTCTACCTTACTAGGATCATTTGCTACTCACTTTGAGAAATGACATGACCCAAAACTTAACTTCAAGCCAGAACTCACACTTCTCTGGTTTTACAAACAATCTCTTCTCCCTAAGAATGCCTAACACAATTCTAAGGTGTTCCGTGTGCTCCTGGGAATCCCTAGAATATATAAGGATATCATCAATGAATACCACCACAAATCTATCAAGGTAAGGTCGAAAAATTCTATTCATGTAATCCATGAATATTGCCGGAGCGTTTGTTAAACCAAAAGGCATCACAACATACTCGTAATGGCTGTACCGAGTCCTAAATGCAGTTTTCGGTATATCCTCAGCCTTGACTCTGATTTGGTGATATCCAGACCTAAGATCAATCTTAGAGAATACTGAAGCTCCCCTAAGGTTGTCTAACAGGTCATCAATCCTAGGAAGCAGATATTTATTCTTAATCGTAACCTTATTCAGTTGCCTATAGTCTATGCACAAACACATCCTACCATCCTTCTTCTTGACAAGGAGAACAGGTGCTCCCCAAGGAGAAGCACTAGGCCTAATGAACCGTCTAGAAATCAAATCCTCCAATTAAACCTTAAGTTCTTGCAGTTCTAACGGGGACATCCTATACGGTGCTATAGAAATTGGACCCGCTCCTAGAGCCAACTCTATTGAGAACTCAACCTCTCTTTCAGGTGGTAAAAAAGTAACCTCATCCGAGAATATATCTAAAAATTCATTCACTATAGGAACAGTTTCTAATTCAACATCTAAAATTGAAGAGAGTAACAAAATATAACCCAAGTGTCCCTCAAATAAGCAATGGTGCAATTGAAAAACACTAGCCATCTCATTCAGACAAGCCTGAGTAGGAAAGGACCGAGTTAAGGGGAATTCTATAGTTTTTGTAAAACAATTCATAACCACTTGGTTAGCCGATAACCAATCCATACCCAGGATGATGTCCATTCCTTTTAAGGGTAGACAAACCAAATTAACCACAAACGTTCTTCCTTGAATAACGAGAGGACAATTCTCGCATATCAGGGAAGTGGGAATACTACCTTCAGCTGGGGTTTGGACACTCAAAGTAATAGGTAGGGAATAAACACATAACTCTAGCTTTTTCACACACTTATGAGAAATGAACAAATGGGTCGCACTAGAATCATACAATACTACTAAAGTGTGATCATGAAGCAGACATATACCTTTCATCAGATTTTCCACACCCTTCGCCTTTTTACTGCTCAAGGTGTGAACACGTCCCTGCAACTGGTCATCAGGTCGGGACGCCTCCCTTGCTTTCATCTTGGGACAATCCTTAATGAAGTGTCCTGGTTGTTGGCAGTAAAAACAGACAGGTTTCCCAGAATTGCACTCTCCCCTATGGAACTTGCCACATTTGGAACATTCCTTCGACCTGGGAGCCTCAGAAGATTGAACATGTTTTCCTTTATCCTTGCTTCCTTTACCCTTGAAGGGTTGGGATGGCTTGCCTTCATCCTTCCTCTTTTTCCATAGGAGTTGACGTTCATCATACATTTTCTTCAAGCTTTCTTCGGCTTTGTAACTTTTGCGAACCAGCGAGGCAAAAGTATAGAATTCAGTTTGGGCTAAGTTATTCTGAATGTCAGCCCTAAGTCCCCACATAAACTGGTTTATCTTCCAAGTCTCATCCGGTGCATATTTGGCATGAGAAGAAAACCTCGCCAACTCCTCAAACTTCCTGACATATTCAGACATAGTCAGATCCCCTTGCTTAAAATGAGTGAACTCGCGTTCCTTTCGATCCTTGACCGTTTGGGGAAAATATTTCTCCAAAAAGGCTTCCTTGAAATCTTCCCATTCAATCTGTTCCTCATCTTCTTCCAAATATGCCCGTGCCCCCTCCCACCAATGGGCAGCCCCTTCAGTGAGGTAGTGTGTAACGAAGGTTACCTTTTGTTCCTCCGTACATGGCACCACTTTGAATATTCATTCCATAGCTTCCAGCCAATGCTGAGCCTCTATAGCATCATCACTTCCAGGGAAACTCGGAGGATTATGCTTATGAAACTTAAGAAAAGCTGAATGTGGGTCAGTTGGTTGAACAGCTGGTTGCTCAGGTGGAGCGGTTGCGGGACTTGCTGTTGTTGCTGGAGAAATTGCTGCATCATATTGTTAGTGGCTTCATTTTGGGCTCTCAGAAGTTCATTCTGATCCCTCAACATTTGCATCATATCAGTCCAGCGAGCCTCCTCCGCATCTCACCTGTGGTGTCTCCTCCTGTGTCTTCCATGTTCATCTGCCATATTGTGCATACACGGTATAAAGTATTAAGCTGATCAGACTTAATATTTCATACTAAGTACAAAAATATAGAGAGAATTTCAAGCAAAAAAAGGAAATCAGCAATACTAGACCATAGTCCCTAATGGACTAAACCGCTCTGATACCATAATGTAACGCCCGTAATTCAATTTTACTCGAAATAACGAAGATTTACATAAATGGCTCAAAGTTCCCAATACTTTAAACTTGGTAATTAAATTGCAAGTCCAAACTCCACGAATAGTCAATAATCTACGAGTTAGATTACAACTTTCCAATTGTTAAATACTTGGAAGCACAAAATACAATAACAAGTTTCTTTTTTTTTATCCAAAATGATAAAGGAGTCTCTACCCTTCCAAACTACACAATAGAACTAAATGGAAGTCAAGCCTCTATTTCGCCTGATCACCTTTCGGATCCTGGGAATCTGAAAAACAATAGAAAAGAGTGAGATAAAAATCTCAGTGAGTCCCCCACACGGACCCCTCACCACATCAGTTCCCAATACAACATTATAAAGGAAATTCACAATTTCGTCACAATCCAATAAGCAATCACAATTGCACAATGAATCCAAAGAAGCACATATGTAACTCTCAATGGAATTCTTCGATAAATAGTACACAATGAATCCAAAGGAGTATAAAATAGACTCTCAGTGGACTTTCTCAATAAACAATACACAATGAGTCCAAGAAAGTATTGTAGTGACTTTCCATGGAGCTCCTCAATAAACATTACACAATAAGTCCAAGAAAGTATTGCAATGACTTTTCATGGAGCTCTTCAATAAACAATACATAATAAGTTCATAACACATCATAAGGTTTACGCACATTAAGGGTTTAGAACACTTAGAAACCAGTGTTCATGCACTTAGAAGTGACAATACACATTTATGTTACGAATTGGGGGACAGTTGGTGTTCCGTTTCTGAACCTCATAGCTTGTAGCTCAAAACTGCACTAATTGGGTAAAAATTAGATTTAGAAACTAGACATCCTAAGCTTTCCAACGAGTGGTCATGTGCCCAATTCTGACTTTGTTTGGTATTTTAATAAAATCCCCGAAGTTGACGTACTGCAGAGTTGCGCACCGCGCACACACAGTAGCGCATCACGCGCATTTTTGCGAGTTGTCTCTGTTTCTATGCGCGTTGCGCGCACTTGTACAGTGCGTCACACGCATTTTTCCATTTTGGCTCTGTAATGCTGCGCGTCACGCGTACTTGTGAGGCGCATCACGCGCAAACCTGCAGGATTATGCAGAAATGTGTTTTTCTGCATATTTCTAACTTCCAACTCACTTTCTCCTCAATCCCAAACAACCACAATCAAGATTAAGACTTTAAATCAAGCATATGACTGATCTATAAGATTAAAAACAACCTATAACACATAAAACACAATCCATCATGCTTCAACATATCACAAAACATCAAAGCATCAACTTAAGCATATTCCTTCTTACCCAAACCCATTCATGTATTTCAACCATTTCCAACTTAGAAATCAAGAAGATACACAAATGAGGCTAAAAAGGAAAACCCTAAGTGGTGGGTCTTATGGGTTGCCCAACCTCTAAGTGTGAAGAACTCACTTTAGCTCAAAGAGATGAGCTAGGAAGCTTGAAGACTTGAGATCCTCTCCTCCTGTTCTTCTTCAAATTCGAGCTTCTCTCCCAATGATCTAGAGCAGCTCCAAATCTTCAATGTAGCTCCAAATACTCAGTTCCAAATGCTTAAAAGCAAGAAAGGATGAAGGAAGCACCAACTCTCCTCTTCTCCTCCTCCCCCAAAACCAAAACCCTAGCTCTCCACCTTCTTTCCTTGTTCAAAAAAATTGAGAGAGAGAGTAGAAAATGGGGTTGGATGTCGTGTGTGAGGAGAGAAAAAGGAGAAGGAAAATGTGGCTTGACCAAATTACCCTTCCTTCAATCACTTAACTATACTACACCTTGCTACTCACACCCCCAACATTTCTAAATGTTGTCCCCTATTTCAATTACCTAACAATCAATTTAAAGCATTTCAAAGCCTAAATTAATTTAATTAAATAATTGAATTAGGCGGGGTGTTACAAGTTGCGACACCTTAGTATATCAATTAACCAAATACAACATTTCTTCAACCACGTGTTTGAACTGCATTAACCAATAAAATTGATGTCCATTTTTTGTTTCCCATCAAAATTTTGATGTTCAAATATCAAAACTCTAAGATAAGTGTGAAGTGCTGAGTGCTCCTTCTACTAAACAGTGACTAAAAAACATTGGAGATAACACATGTTTAACATTTGAAGAGTGAGTTAAGAATATATACTCTCTTATTAAAATCTTACATAATACTAGTATTTTATAATAAAATTATTTATTTATTTTCCTTTTTTATAAACACTAAATGTATAATGTCTTATTAAAATCAACGCATACTTATGAAATTATAAATTTAACTTTTTTTTTATACTTTGTTATAAAATTTAGGTTAAAATAATGTTTTTGTCCCTATACGTGATATCAATTCTTAATTTGGTTCCTAAACAAAAAAAGTTATTAAAACAGTCCCTACACGTGCAACTGTTATCCATTTAGTCCTTGCCGTCCAACCACGTTTCCTAACTGTTACCCATTTTGTACCTATACGTGACATAAATTCTTAATTTGGTCCCTATACAAAAAAAAATTATTAAAACAGTCTCTCTAAGAAATAGTGATTAAAAGCTTATTAATATGGTCCCTAGACGAAAAATAAACTATTAAAACAATCACTGTAAGAAAAAAAACTTTTAAAACAGTCCATGTAAGAAAAAAGTGACTACAACTTGCCCATGTTGCAATCCAAATATAGTCCTTAATATGACACTTGCCCATGTGTTAGGATATATATGACATATTTAATCCCCAAACAAACATATAAGATATTTAATCCACAAACAAACATATAAAACCACTTTGATTAGGTACATAAAAGTGCATATAAATCCACAAATGTTTGTTTGTAGATTAATTATCTTATATGTTTATTTGTGGATTAAATATGTCTTATATGTACCTAACACATAGACAAGTGTCACATTAGGGACCATATTTGGATTGCAACATGGGCAGGTTTTAGTCATTTTTTTTGTTACAGGGACTGTTTTAATAGTTATTTTCGTATAGAGACTGGTTTAATAGTTTTTTTTTCGTATAGGGACTGTTTTAATAGTTTATTTTTTGTAAAGGGACCATATTAATAAGCTTTTAGTTATTGTTTCTTACAGGGACTGTTTTAATAAAAAAAATTCGTATAGGGACCAAATTAAGAATTTATGTCACCTATAGGGACTGCTAATAATTGTTTTACACAGTTAACGCCATTAGAAAACGTGATTAGACGGTAGGGACTAAATTAAGAATTTATGGACGTGTAGGGACTGTTTTAATAACTTTTTTCGTATAGGGACTAAATTAAGAATTGATGTCACGTACAGGGACTAAGGGCCTGTTTGATAAGTGTTTTTAAAAACTATTTCCAGTTTTAAAAATTAAAAAAATTAAAAACCTGTTTAATAAACTATTTTTATAAAAGTAGTTTTAAAAACTGTATTGATTTTTTTAGTTTTGGGGACTAAAAAAGGGAAATAGGTCAAAGTTGTTTTGCTTCCCAATTTTTTAGTTTTAGTTTTCAAAACAGAAAACATGTGGAGAAGGGGTTGTTTTCATTAATGGCACAAATGTAATTATATGCAACTCTGAAAACACTAACTCGCTCGCTCGGAACGCTATCATCTCCCTCGCTCGCGCTGAGCCCTAATCGCTTTCATTATATGGAATGCTCGCTCGCACTTGCTCTCATCTCCCTCGCTCGCGCTGAACCCTAATTGCTTGCTCGCACTGCTCAAGTGTCTGAAGAACCCTAATCGCCGCAGTCAGGTAGTCAAGTTTCTACGTTTCTGTTTGATTTTGTCTCTTTCGGTTCGTTTCAGTTCGATTTTATCGTTGTTGTGCGTATCTGTTCTCGATGCTGGAATGATTGTAATAGGTTTGTGCTTTCTGCTTTATATGAGGTGTATTGTATTTCTCGAGTTCTGTATTTGAAAATGGGGTTTTGGATTTCAATGAAAATTTGATTTAGGCAGCCGTGTCTTTGAGCTTAAAGTAATCTGAAGTAATTTGAGCAAGATGATGTTTCAATGAGTTATCTTCTGTATTTGAAAATGGGGTTTTGGGTTTCAGTGGAAACTTGTTGATTTTTTTGGTTGAAGGTTTGGAAAATGATGTGTTACAGAAGTGAAGACCTCCCACGGCTTTGTCTCCCAATGTGTGCTCATCTCTTTTTGAATTGGTTTAGCAACTTTGGAATTATTTATCTACGGCCTTCATCTGAATTTTTATGGTTGGATGTTATCTGGAATTTATTTAAAGAAACATGTTACCAAAGTCTTTGTTGATCATGTGCTGTTTATTTGGTTATCTACATTTCTGTATGGAAATTTGTTTTGATCTCTCCTATATGCCATCTGAAATAGAGGCTGATTACTATAGACTGGCCAACCCTTGGACAGTGCCACTTCTTGTACTGTTTTGGTTCTCTACTATGGTTTCTTATTATAAGCTAGCAATGATTGCTAGTGTTTCATTTATCCCACCAACCATTAGGCAGGTTAAGGAGAAGATTTGGTGGGAGGAGGCCACCTTGTTTGGTTTTGGAATGATTTAGAACCCCCCTTTCCTAGTATACATCACTGTCTGACTCAGAAGTTCTCAATTTTTTGCTGGACTTTGTTTCCAAAATCTGTGTTTCCCTTGCAACAGTAGAGCTCACCTCACCAATATGTCCCTTTTATTCTCAATGAATAGAAGTTTGTGGGTTTGATTTCTATTGGTGATTTTGTTTGGTACTGAGATTCGACTCATCAACAGGTTGATTTCCTTTGTTTGCTTGATGCGCTAAACTTTTCCTTGCCTATGTCAATTTTATCCCTATCTAAAATGGACAGTGATGAATAAAGCGTTCCGTCTGGTAAGTTTTCTGGTTAACTAGCTATATTTGATTAGTTAATAATTTATTTGTTCGAAACATAGGTTATTTATAGTGGCTAATAACTATGAATCTGTGATACAAATCCATTTCCCTCCCTCAAAAAAAGGATGAAAAGAACTCTTGAAAATACTCGGTCTATTTCCAATTCCATGACGACTGGAAGAGCAAACAAAGCTATACATATACTTGACAAACCTGAGGTATACTTGCAACTATTGGCTTAGCTTGTTAATAAAGCTATACATATACTTGACAAACCTGAGGTATACTTGCAACTATTGGCTTAGCTTGTTAATATTTTGACCTGCTTGTGCTTCTAAATTCTAGATTGTGTTGGTGGATTGCTTCTAAAATACTTGCATTGCTTTATTTTTAGTTGGCATGCTGCTGTATAATGAGTTCAAATGTACTTGTATGAATTTTTGTGCTTGTTTTGTAAATCATAACTGAATTGAAATGTTGAGATAGCACCTATTGTGGAAAATATGGTAGAGTCTTGCCTTAGGTGTTTGGGAATGTGTGGAGACGATACGTAAAAAAGGATTTGAAATTCGATGCTTTCCCATTAGACATTATTCATGATAGGACATTATTCCTAAACTCCTTTGGAAAGTTTGCGTGCATTTTCCTGTCCATTTGGAGTCATGGTCCTCCATTAGGGGTTTCCCAAGTGGCTAATAATAAAAGGATGTTGCTCTTCTCTTCTATAATTGTCCAAACTTTCAATTGTTTATGCATTTCTTGCTTCTGTAAAAATGTTTCTACTGATAGTTTAATTTCATGATTAATCTCCAATCTCCAACTTCCCTTTTTAATAGAAGGCAAAGCACCTCTCAATTCTGAATTTAGCACCGAGTTTATATGGCTATTATGTTTATTGAATTTGTTATCTTGGGGGTTGTGTAATGTTACTATTTGTTACCTTGACACAACACTAGTAATCAGCTTAGCTTGTGCTCATGAAAAGGAATACGGGTTCTTGTGTCATAAAAGCTTAGTTCACATGCTTGAGCTTTCTTGTCCTAAAAATCAAAAGGAAAGTAGTTGAAATTGTTGTTGGAAAAATCTTCAAGATGTAGAATGGTACTTTATGTATTGGATATGCCTCTTTACCAGTTAGGTTGTTTATTTACTTTTGTTGATGATTTATGATAGATGGCAACTAGTGTTGACAATAGTGACGCAAAGCTTTGACCTGACACAGTAACTAAAGTTTTCATAGATATTATGGTTGATGAAGTCACAAAAGGAAATATGCCAAATGGTGTGTTTCACACTAGAATATAGAATTCGATGACTACTAAGTTGAATTATATGACTAATCGTTCGTATAAGAAAGAACAACTAAAGGCAAAAATGCATAGGCTGCGAGCCATGTATCGTGAGTTCTATTTACTTTTGCAAAACACTGGATTTGTTTGGGATACAGAAACTAACACTGTTACTGCAGCTCCAGAGGTCTGACAAAATTATCTTCGGGTATAATTTTTTTTAGTGGTATTTTCATTAATTTTATTTGGCAATATTTTTAATGTATTGATGATATACTTATATTATTTTAGGTACATGATAAAGTTACTCAGTTTCAAAAGAAAGGGTGTGATCATTATAAGTTGTTGGGAATCATATTTAACAAAAATAACGCAACTGGAGTACTTCATCATGCATCTACCCAAGATCCACCAAATACAAATGAAGAAAATGACCTTAAAAATCAATACCTTAACACTAGGAGTAATGTGCATGTTGAAAATGATCATTCAGATGATGATATACAAGAAGTGGAGCGTATGACAAATAATAGAAAGCGAAAATTTCATGCAAAAGATCATAAACATAAGAAAGAGTCTACATCGCGTCAGATAGGAGAAGCACTTGCAGCATGGGCTGAAGCATGTACGGCAAAAGCAGAGAAGTATAGGGCTAGGAGTGTGGAGGCTACTTCTTCACTTGTAACACCAGATTGTTCTATTACTAAGTGTGTGACTGTCCTTGAAGAGCTTGGAGACATTTCAGATGAAATCTATATGAAAGCCTTGGAAAAGTTTTGGGAGCCTAATTGGAGGGAAATGTTTCTTGCCATGTCTAATGATAGGAGACGTGCATGGCTATTTAGACTTTAGGGATAAAACCTTATTGAGACACATCTTTCCTTAATATTTTGTTTGTTGTCTTTATGTTTATGTTCTTCTTATTATTTGGTGAACATTTGTATGTTTGTTTGTGAGTTGTTTTAAATTTATGGTTATGTTATTGGACCTTTTATTTCGTTTTTATTGAATATCATTTTCTTAAAGTTTTGTTATGAAATTTTATGACAGGTTATAACCATAATGGATGTCGATAGAAGTGATTCTTCCGATTCAAGTGATGATGAATTAGCAGAGTTTTGCTTTATTAACATGATTTATGTTTATCATCATAAATACTTGAATAAATGAAAGGTTCGAACATCTGCATTGAGTGGTCGTGAATATGTTGCTGAAATATTAAATGGAGAAGGAACAAGTTGTTTTGAGTTACTTCGAATGAGGAATGAATATTTTATTAATTTTTGTAATGATCTGAGGAGAAAGAGCTTCTTAAGTGACTCAAGGGTTGTGCTTGTTGAAGAAAATATTGCTATATTTTTCTCATACTTGGTCATAATTCTCGTCATAGAGTTGCTTCAGACTACTTTCAACATTCCCACAAATAATTTCACGTTATTTTAAGGAAGTATTAAGGGCAGTGTGCCGATTGGGAAAAGAATTAATAAAGCAAGAGTCCACAGAATTACCTGACAGAGTTAAAAACAACCCAAAATATTATCCTTGGTTCAAGGTACATAATTTTTTTGAGGAATTTATTAAGTTCATTTTTTACTTATTCATGTTATCTTGTTTTGATTTTGATTCTTTTTACTTGGATTATGCGTTATAGAATTACATAGGTGGAATTGATGGTACGCATATAAGTGCATGGGTTCCTGCTGAAAAACAGATTTCATGTAGAGGTAGAAAGACAACAATCACACAAAATGTCATGTGTGCTTGTGACTTCAACATGATGTTTACATTTGTATATTCTGGGTGGGAAGGAAATGTACATGATTCAAAAGTTTTCTTAGATGCAAATTGCAAATCCAAATGCGGAATTTCCTTGGCCATCTAGAGATGAGTAAGGATATCATAATGACGTTATATTCTATTGATAAAATGAACAAGTAGAGCTAACATATAATTTGTGTGATGAAGGTTCGTTCTATCTCGTTGATTCTGGCTATCCATGTACTGGAGGTTTTCTTCCCCCTTGTAGGGGTGAAAGATATCATGCGCAAGAATATAGAGGTCGAGCCAGACAACCTCGGAGTAGTGAAGAATTATTTAGCTACAGACATTCATCTCTAAGAATGACTATTGAGCGATGCTTTGGGGTTCTGAAAAATAGATTTCCTATTTTGAAGACGATGCCTTCTTATAAACCTTCTAAGCAACGACTTATAGTAATAGCGTGTTGTGCTATTCATAATTACATACGCAAGTGGAATTTACACGACGAATTATTTGGTGTATGGGAAGAAATAGATCTGGTAACTATTGAGGGCGTGAATGAAGATCCTTACACAGTGGGAACAAGCTCCAATGAAAACAACTTATCAAAGTTATCTGATGATGGTGCAGCTGAAATGACAATGCAAAGGGATCGCATTACAAATATAATGTGGGCACGACGTAATAATTAGTTGAACTAATTTGACTTCTTTTTTTCTAAAGACCAATTTGACTTTTTATGATATTAGATTTTATTTAATTAATTGAGTTGTCATTGTAAATGTTACTTGATTAATTGACTTTTATGACCAATTTGAATTTTTTGCAACGCACCTACCATTTTTTATGTTGATTTCATCAAGGTATTAAAAACCGGACCGGACCGGCCGGTTGAACCGGGAACCGGGCCATGGTCCGGTCCGATCCACCCTATAAAATCGGTTGGCAGAGAACCGGGCGGGTCTGTTGATGAACCGGTTAAGAACCGGACCGGCCCGGGTCAAAACCGGCCAAAACCGGGTTTTTAGGCCGACCCGGCCGGTTCACAAAAAAAGTTTTTTTTTAATTTTTATTTTTATATTAAGGGCACATTTTATATTTTAACTGTTTTTTTTCCTGCGCTATTTTGCTTCTCAAACTCGACTACCTGCTCCATTTTTCATATTTTGTGTTATTGAACGTAATAGTTATGTCATATTTGAGATGGATGAATGTGTAATTTTTTGTTATATGTCGACTTATTAAGAAAATATTAAGTGAAGTATAATTTTTATGGTGTAAAGTTATGAATATCACTTTATTTTTTGTTTATTATTTATTTATATATTGTATTAAATATTTTTTTAATAATATTTAATCGAACCCGGTTCGACCCCGGTCCAACCCCGATCGAACCCAAAAACCCTGAACCCAGGCCCTCTCCAGTTCAATGCCCGGTCCGGTTTTTAATACCTTGGATTTCATGCTCCTACATTTGTTACTCCAGCTTTAAGTCTCTCATTAAAATAATTACAAGAAAGTGTTGAAGATGAGGTGGTGACATCACTTAATTAATTAATAGTAAATGGAGTTTTAAGTTTCTATGATGAAGTCTAGTAAAAAAAAAATCTCATTATGAATAACAAAAAAGCCTCATGATGAATAAAAAATGTGAATAAAAAAATCATTTAAAAATTGTATCAAACAAGTTTTTTGTTTTTTAGTTTGTAAAACACATTTTAAAAATAAGTCTATCAAACATGTTTTTTCATTTTCTAATCTCTAAAACAGTTTTTAAAAATAGGATAACCAATCAGTTTTTTTTTTCTTAAAAACATTTTTTTAAAACTGATTTATAAAATAGTTTTTAAAAACTGAAAACTAAAACCAAATCAAACATCCCCTAAAACATTATTTTAACCTAAAATTTATAAATAACATATATGTTAAAACCCACGTTCAATATACCAAAAAAAGTAAGGGTGTTCGCAAATGATTGGATCGGTTGTAAGGGAAAAAACCATCTGATCCAATCATTTCGGTTTTTACTCTAATCATCCAATCGATTTGGTTTTAAAATCAAATCCGATTCGATTTACTTCGGTTTGGATTGGATTAGATTTCGGTTTCTCATTTATAATCTAATCTCCTGGTTTATATTTTTTCAAATGGTGAAATTACGATAATAACGATAACTTACATTTCATAACATTAAACTAATAATATTGCAGTAACCAACAGTAGGGCAATAACGACCCATCCTTTTTTTGCTTATTATAAATGAAACTATAAAATAATCAAAAGGAATCGTTGGCACCAGGAATGCTTGCGGTACGACTATATCACACATTATTTTTCTGTATTGATATATCACACATTTGTGAAAGAGAATTATAAAATGGGAAAGAGATGAATAGATCCACATATTAAGAAAAATATGTTTAAAATTATAAAAATAAGAATAAATAATTTATTTGCAAGCTTAAAATTGTACTAAAAAAATATATATTAAAAAAGTAAAATATTCTATATTATATAAAAATATACATGATTAATTTAAAAAATTAAATTTTATAATGTGTGAGAAAATATATTAAAAATAAGATAACTATAAGTATAATATTATGTTATTAAATAATACTTTGGATCGATTTGGATTGGATTGGTTCCATTAAAAGGATCCGAAAATCGATCCAATCCAATCCAAAATTTCGGTTTTTTGCGGTCTTCAATTTTTTCGGTTTGCGGTTAATTTGGTTTCGGTTTTTCGATTCGATGGCTGCGATTTGAATTGGATTGAATCGGTTTGTGAACACCCTTGAAAAAAAAAGAAGAGAAAAACAAACTCTCCAACGTGAATTTTTTTATTTTATTTTTTTCTTAAAAACATTTTTTTAAAACTGATTTATAAAATAGTTTTTAAAAACTAAAAACTAAAACCAAATCAAACACTCCCTAAAACATTATTTTAACCTAAAATTTATAAATCACGTATACATTAAAACCCACGTTCAATATACCAAAAAAGGAAGGGGGAAAACAAAAAAAAAAACTCACGTTCGATGTATGTTTGCTTAACCGTTCACAGACGGTTACTTACCGCTGTGAGAGCAGTAACAAACGCGCGATGTTGGTAATATATTGGCTAAATTACAAAATTGATCCTTTATGTTTATTTTAGATTTTAATTTGGTCCTCTATATTTTATTTGTTTTGTTTTGGTCCCTTACGTTTTAAAAGTTACAAATGTTTCATTCTTTCCATTACTAAAGTAATTGTCCGTAGCTAAAAGCCAAATTCTAGCTACGGACAATTGACTTTTAGTGACGGAAATGACCAAATTGAAAACTAAAATAAAACGTAGAGGACCAAAACGAAACAAATAAAACATAGAGGACCAAATTAAAACCTAAAATAAACTTAGAAGACCAATTTTGTAGTTTAGCCTAATATATTTGTGATTGCTGGATTGGGATTTCTTTCTTTTCTTGTATGATGTGATGATAAAATAAAAAGTTAAAACCCATAAAACCCCCTGTCACCGTGGTTTATCCTTCTTCACACTGCGACCCCTCCCACCTCACACCAGCCATGTCTTCTTCCTTTGTTGCTTCCAACCGCTTAACCCCTTCCCCATCAGCCCCTCGCCCTCGTCGCCGCAACCAACACACGCGACCATCTTCCTTCAAATGCCAACTCTCTTCTTCAGACGACCCTAATTCCTCCAACTCCACCCTTTTCAAAACCCTCTCCGCCACCCTCGCGGTCTCCTCCGCCGCCTCCGTACTCTTCCTCACCGACTCCCTCCATTTCCTCTTCCCCGATTTCTCCGGAGGCAATGCCGGCGGCGGAGGAGGTGCCTCCTACGGAGGAGGCAGCGGCGGAGGAGGCGGAGGCTGGTTTAACAACGGCGAAGGATCCTTCTGGTCAAGAATTTTCTCTCCGGCCAGGGCCATCGCCGACGAATCTAAGTCGCAAGATTGGGATCCTCACGAGCTACCGGTGAACATCACGGTTCTGCCTAGCAAGCTGAGCGGGTTTAAGAAATACAAAATCTCAGACATCGTGTTCTTCGATCGGAACACGAAGACGAAAATCGGAACGGAGGATTCATTCTTAGAGATGGTGTCCCTTCGGCCTGGAGGCGTATACACGAAGGCTCAGCTCCAGAAGGAACTTGAAAGCCTAGCTTCCTGTGGAATGTTCGAGAAGGTCGATATGGAAGGGAAGACCAACGCCGACGGGTCACTTTCCCTTACGATATCCTTCGCTGAGAGTATGTGGGAACAAGCTAATCGGTTCAGGTGCATCAACGTGGGCTTGATGGCCCAGTCCAAGCCCATAGAAATGGACCCAGACATGACCGAAAAGGAGAAGCTGGAGTTCTTTAGGAGACAAGAGAGGGATTACAAGAGAAGAATTGATAGTTCGAGGCCGTGCCTTTTGGCTCCGTCGGTGCATAAGGAGATTAGGGACATGTTGGCGAAGCAAGGGAAGGTCACTGCTAGGTTGTTGCAGAGGATAAGGGACCGTGTTCAGAAGTGGTACCACGATGAAGGCTATGCTTGTGCCCAAGTGATTAATTTCGGGAACTTGAATACGCGTGAGGTTGTGTGTGAGGTTGTGGAAGGGGATATTACTCAGTTGTCTATTCAGTTCTTGGATAAGCTTGGGAATGTTGTTGAAGGTAACACTCAAATCCCAGTTGTGCGAAGAGAACTTCCCAAACAGGTGCTTATTGACAATGTTTTTTTTAGACTTTTAGAATGTAATGTGATTCATGTCATGTGATTGTGGTATTGTTTGTGACTTGGTGAGTGTTTGTTTGTGTATGATTCACAGCTTCTTCCGGGTCATACTTTTAACATTGAAGCTGGGAAGCAAGCTTTGAGGAACATAAATTCCCTTGCTTTGTTTTCCAACATTGAGGTGAATCCGCGACCTGATGAGAAGAATGAGGGAAGCATAATTGTTGAAATTAAGCTCAAAGAGTTGGACCAGAAATCGGCTGAAGTCAGTACAGAGTGGAGTATTGTCCCCGGGCGAGGAGGGCGTCCCACTTTGGTATTTGTCGCGAATTGGATATCCATTTTGTTCCTCTAATGTTGTGATTTGTTAGCCTGGTTTATGTGATTGTTTTCTGTTCAATGTTTGTATAGGCTTCGCTGCAGCCGGGAGGGACTGTTACTTTTGAACATCGGAATCTGCAAGGATTGAATAGATCTGTTACTGGTTCAGTGACAACTAGCAACTTCCTCAATCCTCAGGTACTCTTGTACTAGTCCATTGAATTTTTGTCATTTTACTATAGGAATAGTTTAGTTTCTCAGCAATGTATAGGCATTGATCTTTGGTAAAATGCGCTTTGTGTATTCCTGTAGGATGATCTTGCATTTAAGCTTGAGTATGCACATCCTTATTTGGATGGTGTAGATAATCCACGCAACCGAACTCTCCGTGTAAGCTGCTTCAATAGTCGGAAGCTGAGTCCAGTATTTACTGGGGGGCCGGGGGTCGATGAAGTACCCCCAATATGGGTTGATCGTGCTGGTGTAAAAACCAATATCACAGAGGTAATTTTACCGACTCCTTTACATTTGTCTTGGCTTGGCTATTTGGGCTGTTGTTAGTTTTCTTTATAACTAGCATATCTTGTTCACCAAGCAGAATTTTACTCGTCAAAGTAAAATCACTTACGGAGTAGTAATGGAAGAGATAACAACACGTGATGAAACCAATAATATCTGTGCCAATGGTCAAAGAGTATTGCCTAATGGAGGAATTAGTGCAGATGGACCTCCAACCACCCTCAGTGGTACTGGTATCGATAGGATGGCATTTTTACAGGCAAATATTACACGGGATAACACAAGGTTTGTGAATGGAACTATAGTTGGAAGCAGGAATATGTTCCAGGTGACTATCTCATCCTATAATCATTGCTTTTGATGTTATCCAAAAAAGATTCATTTCATTTCAAAATAAAAGAAGCCTTATTTGGTACTTGCTGCACCTCTTGTTTTGGTTAGAATTTAAATCTAGACTTTAGTGGGGGAAGAAAACAAAACGGTGCATCGAGAAAGGATGGAGTCTCGTTATTTTATGGAGATACCATGGCCTTCCCAAATATTGTTAAAATCCTTTAGATCATATGAATTTTATATTTTAAATATGAATCAAATTGGACAATTTTTCTCAGACACTCCTACCTCCTTTATCACTGAGCGGTCATTTAGGGGCCTTAGCTGGTGATCCAGGCTGTTTCCCTCTCGACAATGAAGCTTATCCCCTGTCGTCTCACTGGCCGACCTTTGGCCCTTCCAAGTTCTGATTTCAACTTTTTAACCTAGATCCAGTCCTGATGTAGAATTGAATCCGATGAATGCCTCTTCTAATTTTGTAGCTACAAATTTATATTTGAAACCAGTGTTTCGGTTTTTGTGGGCCTTGGAACAATTAACTGGAATTGCACCAGATTTGAATATTTGTAGTTGATGTTTGCTCCTAATTTTGTTTATCTAGTTTAGGAACTGGTCAACCTTATGCAGTGTTTGGTTCAAATGAGGGGAGGGGAGGGGGGATTTTAATGGAGGGAAGAAGAGGGAAGGTAGGGGAGGGATTTAATTAGATATTGGTTGAGAGAAGGGGAGAGGAGGGGATATAACTTTCTTCTTGTTTGGTTCACAAGGGGGGGATGAGGGGTTTTAATGGAGGAAAAGGACTAATTTTTCTTTTTATGTCCTAATAATACATTTTATGTAAGGATATTTAATTCAATGTATTTAACATATTTTAAACCTATGTTCTCTTCCTTCCAAATCCCCATTATATTGGAGGGGAGACAAAATTGAACGAGGAGAGACTTTGCTCCTCTCTATTCCCCTCCCCTTCCTTCCAAATTGTTGAACCAAACAAGAAAGATTCACAAAAATCCCTTCTCTCCCCATCATTTCCCTCTAACCAAATACTACATGTTATTGTAACTTTGAGGACAAGGGAATGACATATTCTAAATTTCTGTTATTGAAGTTTTCTATGCTATGTTCTATGCCAACACAGTTGTCTCTATGCGAACTGCAGGTAGATCAAGGCCTTGGCATTGGCAGCAATTTCCCAATCTTTAACCGTCACCAATTAACCATGACACAATTTTTCCAATTGAAATCTGTGGAGGAAGGAGCTGGTAAACCACCACCACCAGTGCTTGTCCTCCATGGCCACTATGGTGGCTGTGTTGGCGACCTTCCGAGTTATGATGCTTTTACTCTTGGGGGTCCCTATTCCGTAAGGGGTTACAACATGGGTGAGATTGGAGCAGCCAGAAACATACTCGAGGTAAGAATGGCTGTATACTTTTAATAATTGCCCATGAAGATGCATTAGTAGTTTAATTCTCATAATTCATACATTATCTATTTAACAACTATCTGATGTCCTGTTCTTTCTGCAGCTGGCAGCTGAAATACGTGTACCTGTTAAAGGTACACACGTGTATGCCTTTGCAGAACATGGCAATGATCTAGGAAGTTCCAAAGATCTCAAAGGGAATCCAACAGAAGTCTATAGGCGAATGGGTCAGGGGTCCTCTTATGGTGCTGGTGTTAAGCTTGGTTTAGTGAGAGCAGAATATGCTGTTGATCATAACTCAGGAACAGGTGCAATATTTTTCCGTTTCGGAGAGAGATTTTGAGGTATATGTTTGGTTTTTTTTTGTTTGCGTAAGAATTCTTGTAGTGGGCTTGGTATTCTGTAGGTTACTCTCGAAATTAATGTAGGTTTCTATGGGCACATTAAAATGGCAGATTATCTTGCGGTCTACTATTGATAATTTTTGGGGCTTATGATCAATGTCCAATTCATGAGAATGTATGGAAACATAGTGATTTCTTACATATTTGTTTTTTTACCCTTATGATTATGATTGTTGAAATACTAGGGGTTAGAATTTTGATATTAGTCTCTCAAATCCCGTTAATTGATAAAAAAATTTGCCAAATATTTTCTCTCATTCTGTGACGGAATTTGGATCTTAGGGAGAAAATCCGAAAGAACCAACACTCCTAAGCAGAGAATTCAATGGATTGAATGAATTCTGGTGCAAAATGAGCAAATAACATTAAAGTTCATATTCAGAGTTGAGAGTAGAGAGAAGAAAATATTTTGTGAAAATGTTGATTAATTCCAACTGAGGCACAAGGCCATGCTAAATACCAAGGTATTAAAAACCGGACCGGATATTGAACTGAAGAGGGCCTGGGTTCAGGGTTTTTGGGTTCGACCGGGGTTGGACCGGGGTCGAACCGGGTTCGATTAAATATTATTAAAAAAATATTTAATACAATATATAAATAAATAATAAACAAAAAATAAACTGATATTCATAACTTTACACCATAAAAATTATATTTCACTTAATATTTTCTTAATAAGTCGACATATAACAAAAAATTACACGTTCATCCATCTCAAATATGACATAACTATTACGTTCAATAACACAAAATATGAAAAATGGCGTCGGGAAAAAAAAGTTAAGATAGTCGAGTTTGAGAAGCAAAATGGCGCAGGGAAAAAAAACAGTTAAAATATAAAATGACGTCGTTGTGCCCTTAATATATATAAAAAAAAAAACTCATTTTTGCTAATACATATATATATAAAAAAAAAAACTCATTTTTGCGAACCGGCCGGGTCGGCCAAAAAACTCGGTTTTTGCCGGTTTTTACCCGGTCCGGTCCGGTTCTTCACCGGTTCTTTAACAGAACCGCCCGGTTCTCTTGCAACCGGTTTTAGAGGGTGAATCGGACCGGACCATGACCCGGTTCAACCGGCCGGTCCGGTCCGGTTTTTAATACCTTGCTAAATACAACCCTCAAAGGGCTAAATGGGCAAAATGAAACCATGACAACCACATGACTTAAAATAAACTAAAAACATAAGGTAAAACTAAGACTTAAAATACTATTAGAAATGCTACAGCATAATACTGTAACAATACATTTCCCTTCAAAACATCATTGTCCTCAAGGATGACACACCTAAGTGTCGTGCTTAGAAGGTAAAGTCTTCCATTTGAGCATAATTTTAATAACAAGAACTCCTCCCCAGTTTATCATCTTCCTATGCAAAACAACCACCAGTTTAGCAAGTTGAAGGAGCAGCAGAGAACCCTTAGCTAAAGGGAAGGAAGTGGCATATAGATGTGTTTTGCCAAGCTTCCAATCAAAAGGATTAAAATCAACAATCACCACCATGTTTTTCCCATTAGCCAAACTAGCTTCTAAAGAATAACAGTAGCTTATATTAAGAAGTAGGCACTGCTAGAAGTCTGTCTCATAATGTATCACATGTGAGTTGACTATATGGTTTACCAAGAAAGCAAATGCATATGCAGCCAACTCTTTTGCCTCTGCATAGCCACTTAAGATTCGATTTGCATAGTCAGCAGCAGCATGCTGATTTTTTGTGCCGCTAACAGTATTGCGATGCTGAGCAAATGCTAAAGCATCCATTAATGCATTAGTATGTGATCCTAATTCCTTCCTTCCTTGTAAAAAACCCAATTGCCTTATTTCTTGATAGTGACTACTCACCATTCTCGTATAACCCTTTAAAGTTTGGCTACTTGTGAGACAACCAGTCCAATATGCATTTGGATGATCTGCATACAGAAAGAAATCATCAATTTTAAGAAGCCGCGACTCATTAGTTGCAGATTTTGCAGCAGTGTAGATAGATAGATGTGTTTTTGATCCCTCAAGCATAAGTATGACATATAGACTTTTGGCATCTGGAGAAAACTCAGTGCTATCAACATATTTTGCACCAAGAACAGGTTGTGCAAACACTATAACAGTAAGTTCCAAGACAAATGCCAAGAAATTGAATTTTGTTTCCCCAAGCATATTTAGATGCAATAATTTTTTCTTGCACTCCTCTGTCCCTAAAGCCTCCAGGAACAAGAACACCATTGTATATGGGAGGGATTAAATCATCAAAAACTAGCATCACAAATTTAGAGTACTGATCAAGCATTGCTCCCGTATCTCGAGCCCAACAAACACTAGTTATGGGGAAAGAACTTTCATTATTTTGAAACTCTTTAGCACTAACCATTGTTAGAAAATTCCAAATAATATAACTGGTGTTAGCAGAAACGATGCCCCTCATCTCAGAGTCACTACTTTCAAGATAGCTTTTGTTGAATTTCCCACTATAGTTGAGACTCCAACTCTGATTTTGGCATTTGGAAACCAATTGGGATGTCTCTTTTTCTTCAAGATCAGAACTCTCACTACAATTAATAATTTCATAACAATAGCCTCTCAGTGATACTGCTTTCAGCTGGCTACTCTTAGACTCAATTTGATAATTGTCATGTGAAAGAGTATCAATGAGTACCCTAGAAGTTGCAGAGTCATTAAAGGACACACAAATTCTGTCTATAGTATACTTAACCCAACTCTTAGTATCACAACATAAACCAAACCAGTTCTTAGAGTTACTTCCCCAACCATCATTTGTCAACCAAGGAATTAACCACTGATATTTGCTATACTCAAGAGTGAACCAAGTCCAAGACACAAAACTACAACACTCGAAGACCCAATCAGCAAGCAATTTCAAAACAGAATGTATATAGACATCAACATACCGAGAGTATTGAGGGATATAAGTCATGGCAGCAGCATAAGCTTCTTTGAAGTAATCCTCATTTCTAAAAAATAGACAAACCTTATGTGAAATATCCCCAATTCTAATGTCATCAACTCTAGGTAGCCTCTCAAGTGAAATTGGATCAAGATAAGGCATCAAAGAAAAATTGGCAGTCTGTAATAAATTGGCAATTGCTGCCAGACCCTTTGTGGTGGCAATCGTGTCAATGATAAAAGACTGTGAGCCATTTGTATTAGGACCAGAGTTTGCCATTGATAACATCCTTTTCCTTTCATGCTTCAACTCAAAATTTTCATCTTAAAACTTGAGGCCGTATATAGATTCTCCTCCAATACCATCTCTAGTAGAGATATCACCTCCTTGGGTCATAAAACCATTAATAACACGATGAAAGCAAGATTTCGGGATTGGAAGTGGTGAACCGAGCGGGCCTGGGTCGTAAGGTCCGGTATCTAGGAGCGGCACGTTCATGGTGGAGGAGTTCTTGTTATTAAAATTATGCTCAAATGGAAGAGTTCACCTTCTAAGCACGGCGCTTAGGTGTGTCATCCTTGAGAACAATGATGTTTTGAAGGGAAGGGTATTGTTACAGTATTATGCTGTATCATTTCTAACATCATTTTAAATCTTAGTTTTACCTTATGTTTTTAGGGAGAAAATCCGAAAGAATCAACACTTACAAGCAGAGAATTCAATGGATTGAATGAATTCTGGTGCAAAATGAGCAAATAACAGTAAAGTTCATATTCAGAGTTGAGAGTAGAGAGAAGAAAATATTTTGTGAAAATATTGATTAATTCCAACCGAGGCACAAGGCCATGCTAAATACAACCCTCAAAGGGCTAAATGGGTAAAATGAAATCATGACAACCACATGACTTAAAATAAACTAAAAATATAAGGTAAAACTAAGACTTAAAATGCTATTAGAAATGTTGCGGCATAATACATTAACACATTCTTTATACATATTACAAATACAGAGAAAGCGATTGCCTTTACAAGACATTTCCGTTATAATGTTGCTTCAAATCGTTCAGAAATGAGAAGGGAAAAAAGTGCAAGTAACAGCTGTGCTCCTTCCATTATTTGTTCCACTTTATGAAACACGAAGCCTGTGGTCTCTTAGCATGTCATACACCTCTTTATATTAGGCACTCATGGCCATAATCAATTAAAGTACAAATGCTTAATCAAAGCTACAAAAAAAAATACCAAGTTATTCTAAACAGTGGCGCATTTAAGAAGTAAAAGGTCCCAGGCAGGAAGGACACGTCAAATGTTTCCATTAATGCAACAGCCAGAAGGGCAAATCCCGGTATCGTTGCCGTAGCATTCTGATTTTGATCATATCCCCAACTGCAGCATCTTGGACTTGGACCACAGTCTTGCGTCCACACACAACATACGCTTACTGAATAGTGATCATATCCCCAACTTGCAATTGCAATGACCAGTAGACATTAAACACTCCAATATTTGTATCCAGTTGGGGGCCAAAATCTTAGAATAAGTGCAAATTGAAAACTCTGCAGATTGTCTTTAAAATTTAAGATGTTAAATTTGAAGCAGTGTCTGCCTTGTACAAAACACAGTAACTTGAAGGTCTGAACAAGTTGTCATGAAATGGAAACGGCCTTCGAGTTTGAAGAATAAGTGAAACCCTTTCCCTCGGTACTTTCCTACCATTTGGCAGAATTTTTTTTATTTTATTTTTTATCAATTTACGGGATTTTTCAATAACATGGTTTCATCTCAAGAGGAAAAGCAAGGAGGAAACCCTATAACCAGCTCTAATACTGAGATGTTTAGGGACCCTTTACATATGTGCAATCTAACAGATCTAGGTTTTGAAGGAGACAAGTTAACATGGACAAATAATCAAGAGGCTTCAGATACCTAGGTTTACCCACATTGGAGATCTAAAACACAGGTGTTTGATTTTTTCTAGGATAGGATTTGGAAAAAGCTTAAAGGGTGAAAAGAGAAGGCTTTATCATTGGTAGGCAGAGGTGTTCTTATCAAAGCTGTTGTTCAATTTGTACCTACATACATAATGAGATGCTTCCTTCTTCCTAAAAGCCTATTTGATCACTTGAAGAGTTTGATAAGCAAATTCTGGTGGGGCAAAAAAAATGGTTGAGAAAAAAATCCATTGGGTCAATTGGAACTAAAAGCTAAGGTTGGATAATGATAGCTTATCCAAATTCACTTATAGCCCAAGCCCTAAAAGCTAAATACTTCCTAGAATTGGTATCTTACATGCAACTCGGGGTACTCCCCAAGGTATACTTGGAGATATTCACCATGCATTATGGATCCTCCAAGGAGAAGGGCTTTAGAGGGTTGAAGTCAAGGAGATTACCCAATTTATATTTGGACTTCTTGCTAAAGTACTCTATAAACTTATAGGCCCATTTTCTTATTATCGTATATGAGCATGTAGGTAGAAATGAGAATCAGTGTGGATTGATGAAATTTTCTTAATGTTGTAATCAAGCATATAGGTAGAATGTGTTATTTGTGGTTTGTAAATTGTAATTTGTCCATACGAAATAAAGATACAATTTTTGTCGTAAAAAAATTGGCCAAAATACATTTTTGTTCTCTTATCTTATTTTTTTAGTTTTAATTTGGTCTCTTAACTTTTAAAAGTTTCAATTGAGTTCTTCATCTTTATTTTAGGTTTCAACATTATTTTTTCTGCTTAAATTAACTTTCGTAAAATAAGAGGTCATTTTGCGGGGAAAAAAAAGAATCACGTTAATATAACTTTTACTAAAAAGACCATTTAAAGGTTAAGAAAGTTAAAAATTAAGATAAGAATAATATCAAAAAATTAAAATTAAAATTAAGATAAGAAATCATTATGTACCCAAAAAAAAAAAAAAGACAAGAAATCATTAAGGTATTTTAGCGGTAAAAGAAATTCATTGCTATTTCCCGCTATTTTGTTTGGTACTATTATTTAGCACTAGTGCGTGTACCCGTGCGATGCACGGGACATGTACTCTGCTCTATGATTTAAATATTTTTATCATTAAACTTTCATATAAAATATTATTTAATTTAGTTAGATATCTATAATTACAGTAAAATTAGGTAATTATAGTTATCATTATTCAAGTATACATTTTTCTTATTTTATTTAAGCCAACATCAAAACTATTTATCATGTAAACAACCTTAGTAAGATAAGTACTAAAATGACTAAGACATACAATAAGAGTAGGATATAATAGATAATTTTAAATTCAATTGGATGACTCATTTGGATAATAAAATTGGTAAACAGATAGTTTATAATAAAATAAAAGTACCTAAACAGATAAAGCAAAGTAAACACATACAATTCTATGTGCTTTTACTCAGGTTTTTTTTATATTTTATTCTCTTATATTTTTGGAATATTTCATTTGTGTGCCGCAGATAATTGGTGAGGTCTAAGATATCAACATAGTTGAAATCCCTTTCCTCACAGTGATGCTTTAATATGCCGATTTTATATAAAAAAATCTATGTGCTTTTACATCTTGAAAAAAAATGAAAGCATCATTATCGTCTGCACTTTTATTTAGCCAACACAAAGAAAATCATGATTTGATCATTCTTTGACACAAAAAGGAATACAATTTAAACTAAAAAGAGTTAAATATAACAAAAATAGAAAGAGAAATATATAAAAATGAAACAGTAAATGACTAATAGAAATCTAATGACAACAACCCGACACAACAATATATCTATAGTACGGTCTCAATCACAATGCACCAATGTGCTTGCTCATAAGTTTTTCTCCTTCGTTGACTACATAACAGGAAATGCCTTCACCCCATCTTTTGGTTGTTGCTCACAACTTGCCTTTGCGGTGAGCTCACAACCACAGTTCCTTTGTGAAGTTGTTAATAGCGGTGCCTCATGTGTTTTTTATGTTGTTGATGGTCACAACATCAATCAAACTCTTTCGCAATCCCTATTGCTTGCAATGTTAAAACCTCCATTAGCACCTACGGCTGTATTGGTTATATGTGGTTCCTAAAAATAGTTCACACTGAACTATGTAATTGAGAAATGTGAAAAGCTTAAATCCTTATTTATTGTGACTTCAGGGTCAGCTTCTTGTCCTCCGTCAGGTGTTTTTGTTTCCATCATTCAAAAATCCCCTTAGGTATCAAATAAAGAGAGAAATTCTTAGGTGTTTTGGAAGAAAACATTTCTCTTGCTCTGTCTGGACCATTGAGAGTGTATGACAACCACACTGTCATGTTGAAACTGTGACAAATGGGGGAAAAAATAATACCTTGCACCTTATACGACAAAGGCTCAACAATTTAAGGTAAGAAAATTTCTTACTTCCATATCACCCAAGATTTTATGTCGAACATATTGTAAAATATTGAACTCTTCAACTCCGTAAAAAATGTGTGCAATTTAGTTTACAACTCCATGATGTAAGAGCCATCCACACATTCATCAAAACTGTTAAATTCAAATCTAATTATGTGCTTTGTGCAAATTGATTTCAGTTGATAATTTATCGATAATCTCTTCCAAGGTAAACCGTAAATGATAGACAAAACAAATGGAAGAGATGAAAATACTCATAATAAGAGATGTTATTAGAAATATAGCTCATTGTTATTTCATTTTTCTATATGGCCCATCAAACTACGGCTAACACATGAAAGGTTTTTGAAGAGGCGGATAGTGAGGATAGGGACGAAAATCCTCTGTCCCTATCTCTCTGTCCCAAACCCTGTCCCACCCAATAGAATATTGACAAGTCATTTAAAAAAATCCACATCACCCTTGACACCCCCCTTTCTCATAGGCGCCGTTTACTCTCGTTAATTAACCTCCCAACTCCCATTAACAGTTATGCGAATGATCCGGTTGGGAAGACAGCCACCATCTTCGTTTTTCCGCCGCTGCAGCAACCGCCAGCCACCATAATCGATGTTTTTGGTACCGCAAAACCGCAATCACAGAGAGGAAACAGGTATTGTTTTATACTTCCTTCACAGAGTGAATGATATCCTTGCGGGACATGGGCTCTTGATTGTTCTGAAAAGGTTTGTCCCCGATTGAGCTTCTTTTTCCTTTCACTTATTCTTACGGTAAACACTCGACAAATTGGAAGATGAGGTCTTGAGGGGAACGGGAGAGAGAGATTGGTGTGGAAGTAATAATGGTTTGATCTTTGGGTTTTGTATTCACCCACCTCCTGGTTTACAATCTCATTTTTCTTTCCTGTCAAAATAAAAATAAAAAAATCTCACTTTTCCTTAGCCACTCTAAATATACATCGATGTCTATTAAAAACCATCACCATTGGATTTATGAACGTTCAACACAGGTTACATTTGGATTACCTGAACCTTAGCCTTGTGAATCTTTCTCATAGGATAGTTCGATAAGATCAAAAGGAGCAGAGCATAAACAATGAATCAATTGTCATAAAATTCACCGGAGGACCTTCTTAATTACAATCTCTCAAAGAAATTTTGAAAAATTTACTATAAAGACAACAATTCTGGTGGACATTATACTTATTTTGGAGGATTGTTGTTCAAACAGATTTTATTAGCTTCAAGGAATTATTGTGCTTGAAATACTACAATTTTTTTATCTTAAACTTGCAACACCTCATTTTAACATTTATGTTTCTGTTTTAGGAGAATTGGCTTACCATATTAAAGATCTATTTATTGTTATAAGTTGCAGGAGATGTCAACTACTGTCATTGACAATAATGATGCAGCCACTGGTCACATAATCTCGACCACAATTGGAGGCAAATATGGTAATGCTGATGGATAGAATGAAGACATAAAAGTCTCCGAAATAATGGTACACTTGGACTTGAGTCTTCTTGTCAAGAATAGGAATATGATCAACTGCCAGTGCAATGCTGTCCTGCATTATCAGGAAAGGAGAAATTGGGTTCCAACAAATGGGACCACTTTTTGGCTCAAATTTGTAGTTGTAGGCTTCACATCTTGTATTTTATTTTATTTTATTTTATTTTTTTGGTGTAAAGTGTTTTATTTTCTTTATTTAGGTGCTTTATGTACATCAGTACAAATTGTCACTTTTGACATGGATGAACAAAGAATAAAGAAGATATTGTGAATAAGGATATAAGGAAGTTTGTAAATAGTAGATTTATTTATGTATTCGGCTCAGGCCCGTTAGGTTGACATATAGAATAGCTTATTTAAAGCTTCGTTAGGGTTTGTACTCAAGACAGAAGAAGATACCTGATCAATAAAAGCGAATTCTATGCTCATGACGTAGGCAAAGATTGGCCGAAGCTGCGTGATCAATATTGCGTCTCATATTTCGTGACATGGTATCGATGTAGGGTTCGATCCAACTTTACCTCGTGGAGCTACAACTTGGTCGCTCGTGCCTTGTTTGATGTTCGTGATCCGTGACTTTGTTCAAGATTAGTTTCGCTGCGTAACCGTTCTTGATCGAGGTGTTGCTCGTATCTCACTCTTGGTGATTACGATTCTTGGTTGCGAGATCCTTCGTTCTTGGTTTGTGGGTTTTGACTCACATCGTTGTGTTACGTCTTCCCACATCGTTGTTACGGTTTGTGGGTTTACGTCTTTCCCACCACGTGCAGCGTCTTCCCCCATCACTCTTGCCGCCACGTCTTCCCTGCACGTCTTCGCCGTTTTACGGTTTGTCAGGTTTCCTGGTTTCTCCTGCTCGGATCATTAACCCGTACTTACGTGATGCTACATCGTTGTTCGGCTTGCGCGATCGTGGTGCTTGATTGGCTCTCTCTGTTCCATCGCTCAGTTACCTTGTGGGTTTGTTTCCAATTTTTTGGGACACGTTTGCTTCATGAGGGACACGTTACGCTTTGATTCTCTTTGTGGGCTCTTTGAGGTACTTGGTGTTATTTCTATTATTATTATAAGGCACTCGGTTTTAATGGCATCTGAAAAAGAAAGGATAACTTTTTGTGTTAACTTACTGGCAAGAATTATCTTTGCCAGGGAATTCCAATTCACGATGTATGTCAAAGGAAAGGATTATGGAGTCACCTTGATGGGATTTCTAAGTAGGAAGATAAAAGCGCAGCTTGAAGCGGCGTGGGAAGTCAAAGATGCTCAAATTATATCTTGGATTCTTAGCACTATTGATCCTCGGATGATCAATAATCTGCGATCTTTTCAAGCTTGCTCAAGAAATGTGGAATTACTTGAGCGTATTTACAACCAGGACAATACTACAAGCACTTCCCGGTTGGTTGAGATCGCCAATTACAAACAAGGTAATTTGTCAATCCAAGATTATTACTCTGGTTTCACGAATTTGTGATGAACACTGCTATTATATATCTTCTTTGTCCCCAAAATTGTCTCTTCGGTACATCCAAGATGTCTCACGATACTAGTAAGAGGATCAATTTCTCATGAAACCGTCTAATTTGAGGTCGTTTCGAGGTGCTTTGCTTGAATAGGAACCCTGTTCCTTCTTTGGATATCTGTGTTGGTGAAGCTCGCTCAGGGAAGAAACAGCGTCTTCATACTCGAAGGAACCATGTCTCATGATCCGTCCCATTCTAAACTGTAGCGATTTGCATATCTTTGCTCAAAATAGAGGCCAGGCCGTGATATCGGCAGGACTCAATGCTTCTCTTGTAAACAATTTGGACATGTTGCTCGTAGTTGTCCTAAGAAATTTTGCAATTGCGCAGCGGCGAGGTCATATCATCTCTGCATGTCTGCGTCTCCACGGCCCGCTGGCGTCCGGTCACCAGGCATTCCATGCCACTACTAGCTCTGCGGTGGTCCTTCCATCCTTTGGTGCATCTGGCTACTGCCGTGGTTCTTCCACCCGGGTGCCTCACGATGGTGGCGCTCTGCAGCTTGAATTAATTCAACAAGGCGGTACTTATACGCTCTTCGCCTTGGGCATTCTTGGTATGTCTTCTTTCATCTGCCGTTACTTGACTCTGGTGCATCGAATCACATGGCGGGTTCCTCTAAACTCTTGCACAATTTACGTTCTTATATTGGTAATCAGAAAATTCAAATTAGATGGTAGTACCTTCTATAACTAATGTTGGTGACATAAATTCTACGCTTCGAAATGTGTTGGTAGCACCTGGGCTTGCTTCAAATTTATTGTCTCCGGTCAATTAGTGGATGAAGGTTGTGATGTTAATCTCACTTTCGAAATTTGGTTGTCTTGTGCGAGGATCGGGTGTCGGGAAGGTGATGTGAAGAGGGCCTAAAGTTGGGAGAGTGTTCAGCTCAATTTATTCCACATCATTTATCTCTTTGCTTGTACTAGTGTTTTGAATGTATGTGAGGATTGGCATAGAAATTAGGCCATCCAAACTCTGCTTTTGTCTCACTTATTTATGGTGGCTTGTTAGGTATTAAACCTATGGATTCTAGTGCCTCTGTTTCATGTTCTGTTTGCAAATTAGCTAAAAGTAAAACACTTCCACTTTAAATCTGGTGCTCATCGTGTTTACTCTTGTTTTGGTGATTCATAGTGATGTTTGGGGAATCTCACCACGCTTCTCATGCTCACTATAAATATTTTGTCACCTTTATCGATGATTATAGTCGTTTTACTTGGATTTATTTTCTTAAATCTAAATCAGAAGTGTTTTCTATGTTTAAGAAATTTCGATGTATGTTGAAAATCAATTTCAAACCAGATATTAAAATTCTTGATGCGATTACGGTGGTGAGTATATGTCTCATGAGTTTCAGGAGTTCTACAAAGAAGGTGTATTATCTCAACGATCTTGTCCCAATACCCCTCGTGAAAATGGTGTTGCGAGCGTAAGAATCATCACTGTTGGATGTGACACGTACCTTACTTCTCCAGGCTTACCATTAGTCCAAATTTTTGGGTGGAGGCTCTTTCCACTGTTTTTTTGATCAACCGCCTTCCTTCCCACGGTGATTGGGTTTGATTCTCCTTACTTCGCCTTTTTAAAACTCGGCTGATTATCGTAGTTTACATACTTTTGGGTGTGTATGTTTTGTTCACCTACCATCCTTTGAAAGACATAAGCTTGGAGCACAATCTGTCCGATGTGCATTTATGGGGTATAGTCATTCTCATAAGGGTTTTGTGTGTTATGATGTCTCTAACCATCGTTTTCGCATTTCTAGGAATGTGACTTTTTTTGATAATCAGTTTATGTTTCCTTGCCCTTCTCAATTACGAATGATAATGTTATACTTCCCCAATTTTCTACCCCGCCTTCACCTGTAGAACGTTTTAAACCAGGACTCGTATATGTTAGAAAACACAGTGTGCAGGTTCCCACTTCCCCTTCCGACACTGATCCGCCACCTGATCCTGATCCTGTACCGCCTCCACCACGGCGCTCTAGTAGAACGTCTCGAGCACCTGATAGATATTCCCCAGACAGGTTTGATTCCTCACATACTGCTTTAACTGCTTCTATATCTGGCACATCTATTCCTACTTGTTACTCGCAGGCTGTTAAAGATGTATCTTGGGTAAATGCCATGAATGATGAACTTCAGGCCCTTCAGGACAATTTCACTTGGGACATTGTTCCTTGCCTCTCTCGTATCAAACCCATAGGTCAGTAAATGGGTTTTATTCGTGGCCGAATTCGATGGATCTCTCAATCGGTACAAAGGCTCGATTGGTTGCTTTAGGCAACAAGCGAATATGGTATTGATTATGATGAGACATTTGCACGGTTGCTAAAATGACTCTTTGTTAGAATGGTGCTCTCTACATAGCACTTCTGTGGGTGGTCTCTCACGAATGGATGTCAGAATGCATTTCTTCATGGCGGCTTTGTTGACCAAGATATTTATATGACTCCCCTGGGGCCTATTCTCTTCATCTGGGGGTCCGTAAGCTTAAACGATCTCTATATGGTTTGAAAGCAGCTAGAGCTTGGTATGAGAAATTAGTTACTACTCTTGGGTTCTCTTTTACTCAAAGTCAAGATGATTCATCTTTGTTCATTCACACACCCTCGGGCATTGTTATACTCCGCTTCTTTATGTTGATGATATGATCATTCATCGGTTCGATCAAGATATCTATCTGACAGCGAGTTAAACAAAGCTTCAAGCCTCATTTGGATGAAAGACCTTGGTCTTTTACATTATTTTCTTGGACTCGAGGTTCATTCTACCTGCAGGGTATATTTCTCCATCGGCATAAGTATGCCACAGGACCTTATTGCTATGGTGGCCTCCAATCCGCTAATCTGTAGATCTCCTCTTGAAGTTAATGTTAAATACCATCGTGACGGGGTGAACTTTTGGCGATCCTTTATTGTATCGATGACTACGTGGGTAGTCTTAACTACTTGACCATTACTCAACCCGACATTTCGTTTCTTTGTTAGTAAGTAAGTCGATTCATGCATTCTCCTCGTCATCTTCATGGCGGTTCGTGCGTATAATTAAGCTACTTAAAGGTACCTCTCAGCGGGGCTTATTCTTCCACTAGTGGGACCCTCTTAAGTTGATTGCCCTCTGGCCTGATCTTTGATTGAGGTGGGTGTCCCGACACTTTCGTAGCTCTGCCATCCTTGGTTGGTGCATGTTTCTTGGTTCTTCGTTGATCTCATGGAAAAAGTAAGAAGCGAAGCAAGTCTCTAAGTCCTCGTTGAATCGAGATATCGTGCTATGTCTACGGCATGCTCAGAAATACTTTCAACTTCGTGGTTTTTGGGTGAACTTGGATTTCCTCAAAGCCCAGACCGACATCTCTCTATCTTTGATAATACAAGTGCCATTGATTGTTGCCCAATCAGGTTTTCATAGGCGTACTAAGCATATTGAAGTTGATTGTCATGCTTGTCGTGAAACTTTATGATAATCATGTTATATCCATCCTGTATCAATACTCAATTTCAAGTTCTTTGATATTTTGACCAAAGTTGTTCCTCGTCGCACCATCGGTTTCTTGTTAGCAAATTGATGCTCCTTGATGACATCAATTTGAGGGGGATGTGAATAAGGATATAACGAAGTTTGTAAATAGTAGATTTATTTATGTATTGGCGGGCAGTTAGGTTGACATATAGAATAGCTTATTTAAACTCATTAGGATTTGTACTCAAGAGCGAGAAAGATACACAATCAATAAGCGGAACTACAATTTGCTACGTAGTCGCAGGCGTAGGCGGGTTGGCTGACTGCGTGATCAATATTGCGTCTCATATTTCGTGACAGATATTATTGGTGTCAACTGTCAGTGACTCTATTCATAGTATGCACATCATTTTCAAATCATTTTCACGTTATTGGATTGCAGACAAAAGTGAAATAGAGCACCTAAAATTGTGCTTTTAGCCACAACATTTTTTATATCAGTGTTGCAAGCAGGTGCAAAGTGATTTTTATCCCAAATTCTCCAATCCCTCAGTCACTTCCCTCTCTCGTTTTCAGCTAAACCAAGCTCCAAGCATACCCTTGGTGTTATATTTTCAAAAGTTGCAAATTATTATCGGTTGTGGGGCTTCTTGAATATATATCCTGCTTAAACCTTTTGAAAACTTATCAGTGGCTCTTAATGTATAAACGAGAAAGTAATGTGCATGAAAAAATCAAAGTATACTCAATAACAAAGAATGGTGCTAAGCATGAGCCATGTTCAGGATACCAAAGAGTTTAATTACAAAGTTAACCAAAGCCAGACAGAAGAAAGGACCAAAATAACAATGGCCGCTAGGAAGATGAATGTTGGACACACATGGAAGTTGTCATCATGACACACTTCATTTCAGTAGGATCATTTTCTCTTCCAATTTGGTATCTACTAGTCCCTTTAAATTGTCTTGAGTCTAGCAATGGCTTGGCCTGACATCAGTAAATCATGATCATCTCTTGTCACTCTCAAATTCATAGTATATAAACATCAGTCTTCTCATCCACAATACCATGCATAAAGTACTCTGGAGCCAAATACCTGCAGCCACACATTGATGCATCCAATGTTCTAAAAACATGGCTATAATATGAAGGAAAAAAAATACATGAGTTCAAAGAGGCTGCACAAATTAGAAATAGAATACTTCTTTATGCGCACAAATTATTAACCTATAGACATGCCTCAAGACCAACAAAAGGTGAAAGTGTTTGAGGAGGAAGACATTTTCTTTATGCAATATATTTAAACCCTCAATCTTTTCCACTCCACTCCTACTATACATGTAATGAACTGCTATTTTTCAAATAGCAATGAACTGCTATTTAAGACGTTTTCAACAAAATTGACTATATTGTTACCAACTTGACACACGCCTACAGACGTCACAAGGTCTCTTGGGAACATTGGTGAAAATTAGAGCAGGGACAACTTAAAGCCATTTTAAATTGCAAAGAGCCATAAGTCAACACCTATTTCAGAAAGGATGTACCACATAGCCACCGAAAACAGATTCTCAAGTCTATTACAGAAACCATCTCCCTAAAACCTCTTAACTAGACTCATAATCAAGTAAATCAAAAGACAATACTAAGCTACTGCATTAGTTCAAGCATTCAATCCAACATGAACTCATCTTAATTTCACGTCCAACTAGATGAATCACCTGAATCACACCATTACAATGTGAATCACCAAAAGCCTTACTCACGCTGAAATTTTTTCTCTCGAAAATTAAAATCAAATCCTACACGGCGTCGTAACCTAAAAGAAACAATTTCAACCAAATGAAAAATACCGATAAATCGCCAACAAAGAGGAAACTTTAACTGCAAAATTCAAATATCTTACATCCAATAATTTTAAAACTGAAGTGAGTTCCCTGCGTCATGCAGCTTCAAAAGCTGCAACTCCAAATCGAAGAAATGTTAGAGATGGGAGTTCAATGCAGCTTAGAGATAGACAATATGCTCACCTTCAAAGAGAGAGAACATCGATCAACGCAGATATTTTCAGAACAATCAAGAGCCCATGTCCCGCAAGGATATCATTCACTTTGTGAAGGAAGTATAAAACAATACCTATTTCCTCTTTGTGATTGCGGTTTTCCGGTACTAAAAACATCGACTATGGTGGCTGGCGGTTGCTGCAGCGGCGGAAAACGGAGATGGTGGCTGTCTTCTCAACCGGATCATTCGCATAACTGTTAACGGGAGTCAGAAGGTTAACGAGAGTAAACAGCGCCTATGAGAAAGGGGGGTCAAGGGTGATGTGGATTTTTTAAGTGACTTGTCAATATTCTATTGGGTGGGACAGGGTTTGGGAAAGAGAGATGGGGATAGAGGATGTTTGTCCGATAGTGAAAGTGGTACTGATATTTTTACCGTTCTAAGCAACAATGACGAACAATGTAATAAACATGTCTAAAAATTATATTAACAGCAAAATATATTAAAGTAACTTCTATCATTCCAATCATATGTTAAAACAATCTTCAAACAATAGTAGAAAAAAAAGATCGTCACGGTATGGTGCTGCACAATGTGGTAATAAAAAATTCATTACTCATTGAGAGAGTAACGACCTGTAATTGATTGTTCATGATTATAATGTGAATTTAGTATGAGGCATGAGATAAATTATGTTTGTAGAGTAATATTTTTTTATGATTTTAATGGACAAATTATATTTAAAACATAGAGATTATGACAAATTATATTGCCTAAATTATGAGACACTAAAACAAAAAAAGTCTAATAGGCCATCAACTTTAAAAAACCTCTCAAATGTGAAAATTATCAATTTTTAACACTTGGACCCAACATCCAGCTACCATCTCGAAATAGTCCACAACATAGATATTTAAAATTTGAGTCCAAAAGTTGAGACCACAAAGAACATCCTCTAAAGATCCGTTTTGGCCATAAAACGGTCGGATTGATGCCAACTAATCTTCTTAGCTACAACAATTACTTCACTGCAGCAATTGTTTTTTTTTTTTTTTGATAATACAAAGGGACACTGCAGCAATTGTTGTGATATCTGCGTAAGCCCATTTAACTATTTAACTATTTTATGCCCGTGATAAATCAATACTAAAAAACTATGCAAAAATAGCAGCTATTATGTACCCAGTATTTTCTACGCTAAGTAATACCACCAAGCTTCAAAGTTATTGAACAAAGATGACGTGTTTAGAGGCTGAAAGTATTAGTAGGAACCAATGACAATTCATACAAATTTTATCTGCTGTCACTTTATTTACAGCCTAAGAAAGATTATATATTGTGATTTCAGGATAATTTTAGCGGCTCACAATACGCCAACTTCTGGTTACTCGGGAAGCCCTCCTTTCCAAATGTTGCACTCTAGTATAACTTCGATTTCTTTCATACTTCACCGAAACAAAAGTCCGTAAAACCATCAGTAAGTCAAATATGAACTCTTCATTCCCAGCGTCATCACCCTCTCCTCAAAGAGCCCATTTAAAAGATCAACTTAAGTTCCTATATCCAGATATTGTATAGGACAGATGGGTGGCATATCAGCAAAAGTGTAAAGTGAACTTCAAGCTATTGCAAACAGTAATGAAAAGTTTAAAAGTATAACATCAGTTGAAAAGAAAAATTCAAGAAATTAACTTGAAAGAAAGCTTTGTATTTATTTTGTGAAATACCTAGAGAATCAGATGCAGAATTTTGGCGCAAGTGTTAAAAGGCTCTGTTCAGATGTCATGCATGATTTACTTCCGCCATCTTCATGCAATTTGGATGAAACTGGAGACCATGAATTGCCCATAGATAAATATGCTGATGCTGGTTTCTATAAGAAGTCATTTCAGATTCCAACAACATAACTGTAAAGGCCAATACCAACCAAGCAACTGAGGACTCAAGTATCAATCATGAAGTTGCGAATGGTGCAATCTATCTATGCTAAATTATGTGATACAATCCCTTTGTATATGTCATAACTTGGCAATTCTGCCAAAGAATAATTTTATTTCATGTTTAAGACGATATGTTGGGAGCGCAAATATTAAATGAAACCTTGATAATGATAAAAAAAAAAAAACCACAAAAAAAGGAAGGAATTATATAAACAGCTGAAAATAACACCAACCTAAAATAAAACCCAAAAACTATATAAACAAGTGAATTCTTCATATTTGGCAGTTTTTAAATTCAGCCACATAGAATGAAGATGATTTTTAAGACACACTTCTCATTTTTTCTGATTCTTCAATCAAGAAACCCCAGCCAAACAAACTTAATATGACCATGTTTTTCAGCTATCAAGTCTGAGTATTCACTCACGGCAAATAAATGTACATTTTAGTAAATGATTAAGGAAATAAAGGAAGTAAAAAAATTAGACTCAAAAACAAAGGAAAAAGCAAATAAAAGTCAATGACTAATACCTGTTTTCTATTATTAAAGCTGGATAAACTTTAAAATATTTTATCCATTAGCAATTTGCTTATCTTATGTCTAGATCATAGATAGTTTTTTAATTCTTTCATGCCTTGTATAACCTTGCTGAAAGTCTGAAGGATTGTGGTCATTCAAATCTCCCAATAAGATCCAATTGGATTTGTATGCAAGTTTCATTTGACCGGCATAAGTATCATTCCACTATAGTTGATGCCATAACTACAACAGCAAGTTTGTTTCTAATAACCAAACTGATGTGGAATAACAGGGTGTATTCTTATACCAAGGCAACCAAAATAATGGGATGAAAGATTTGTGCAAAAAAGTGCCTTCAATTTATCCTCTTTAAAGGGTTTGGCAGGTGAAAAAACTACTGCTAGTAAAAAATATAAAAAATAAAAAATAATTAAAACTTGCAAATCCGTTTTAACAAAAACAACTGCGACAGCTTTTTGTCTCCACAGGAGAATCAAAAGCAACTTTCAGTCAAAAAATGGCTTTCTTTAAAAGAAGGCATAATGCCTTTCATTCGAAAATGACTTTCATTCAAAATCCAAAAGCCAATTAGAAACCTGAAATGGTAAGTCATACAGAGTTTAAACAAAAATAAATAAATAAAAAAATTAAAGCTTTAGTTATAAAATTCGTAAAAAACTTTGCCTAAACCAGGGAAGTCATAAAAAGAGCAATCTTAGAACAGTGGAGACGTTACCTGTGGATGTAAGTAGCAGAAAACTGAAGATGGAAAGGCAGCCTGCAAACAAATATCCAAGTTAGACTTCCACTTACTACACAAAAGGAAAATCCCCAAAATTAGAAGCCAAATTCAGTACTGTAACAACACCAAAAGCAAATCAGAGACAAAATTGGAAACCAAACGAAAATCCCCAAATAAAATGTGAAATTGGAAACTTGAGCCAAAATCGGAAATCAAACCCCTCCCCCAAAAAAAAAAAAAACTTTATTGTTACACATACCTTGATTGGTTAGAGAAGCCCTAAATCGTGCAATGAACAACCTTCCAACTCTTATATACCCTTTCTTTTCCTATCTCCCATCCCAACATCAGAAACTGATTTAAAACAAAAAAAATTAAATGTAACAAAACTACCTCACAGGCAAGGCGATGCAGACACGGAAGGAGAGGGAGAAAAACTATCAATATCAATGGAACACAGAAGAGAACTTTAGCAAACTATAACATTCTATAATAGCAAATTGAATGTAGAGGCTTTCTGCTTTCTCTCGTTTTGAAATGGGTCAATGAAGTAGAGACCCCAAGTGGTGTTTGAAACGGTGCGAAAAGATCACCAAATTGTTTGGGAAAAATGTACGCAAATAGAAACCATTAATGCTTCGACCAATGGCTAAACAACTACACACCCGACCGTCATGGAGTTGCAGCGCGCACCTGAACCCGGATAAGATTGCGTCGATTGAAGTCGAAACCCACAACATGCCCAGACCCAAATCAAGCAAATCTGGAAAAAATGGAGATGAACAATGTTTCCAATGATTCACTCAAAGAAAATTATAGATAAGCAGAATGGTGAGGGAAAAAAATAAAGTTTAGATGCAGACATTGAAATACCCGTTAGCCATTTAGCATCCTGCGTAACAAAACTAAATACATGAGAAATTCAAATAATGCTGAACAATGTAAAACATTTTTTAAAAATTGTTATTTTGCAGTTATAAATGGGATTGAAGAAGCAGAGTCGGTGAAGACAATGAAAGAAACAATGGGAAGATTATGAAATGAAGTATTTTGCGGAGAAAGGATCAAGGGCACAAACAGGAGACACTCATTTTTGAATCAACGCATCAACACATGCATAGAAATAAAAGATTACAGCAAAGTATTGTGACAGGAAGGTCTGCAAAAACGATGTGCACTGGAAGGCGAAACGGTGGAATGCAATATCGCAACCCTGTTATGCAATAAATTTGGCAAATTAATGCAGGATCGAAGAGTCGGAATGGTGTGGTGGAGCAACGTGATGGTGGAGCGACGTGATATATTTGGGGCTAAATAGTATTTTTCCCCGTAACTTTATTTTAATTTTTATTTTCGTCTCTTAACTATTATGTTTTTTATTTTGGTCCCTTAAGTTACAAAAATACGCTGTTTTTTTTTATTTACATCCCTTAGGTTACGAAAATATGCCACATTCGTCTCTTAAGTCATGAAAGTTACGTCAAATTTGTCTCTTCCGTATGTAATCTTTTTAAACAATAAAGTCAAAATCATACTCCCATCAGAGTTCTTATTGAAGAAGTAACCTAATAAAAGGTAATGGAGAAAAAAAAAAGAGTTTCAATAACTTATACACACAAAATAAAGAGATTGCAGAAAGAAGGGACGAAAGCAGCGTATTTTTGTACTTAAATGACCAAAATGAAAAATATAATAGTTAAAGAGCTAAAATAAAAACTAAAATAAAATTAAGAGACCAAAAATGCTATTTAGATTATATTTGGCGAATTAATGCAGGAGCAGTGCATTGGAAACACCATTAGTCACAATGCTTTCCCATAACCCGATTTAATTGATTCGATTTTACAACTAAACTGTTCTTCAATTAATTGCACTAGACTACTACCTGTGCACTGCATGGGACAATAGTATGTTGATACCCAATATCTTATGTCAAAACCATTCTAACACTAAGGGCATGTTTGATACACTTTTTAAAAACAGTTTTTCTGTTTTTAAAAAGAGACAAAGAACAAATTTTGTTCTTGTTTAAATTTTTAAAAACAAAAAACTGTTTTAAAAAGGGTAATCAAACAGGCCCTAAATATTTCGCATCGATACTTCATTAATAACAATTAATAACAATGCATAAATTATTGATACAAATTTCGACTTCTATATCATACTAACTTGACAAATTCATTATAAGCATGGCGGACAATTTTGGAGGGAAACTCCCCCTTATTAGTTCCCTTTTAGCTAATTCTTTTATTTTTTGACTGCTAATGCGGTACTGGTTTGTCGTAGTTCAGTTAGTGCTATGCGTGATCTGGTAAGAAGCACAACATTCGTTAGGATTCCCACAAAAAATGCCATCCTCAGTTATCGGTTACTCCGATCAGAACCTGAAGCCTACGCTGAACTCATCGAGACATACGCTCGCGATCGAGCGTTGCAGCAGGGCAAGAAACTCCACGCGCACCTTACCACCAACGGCTTCGCGCGTTTCAACGTCGTCGCATCCAACCTCGTATCGTTATACGCGTGCTGTGGTCAACTCTCTCTTGCACGAAAACTGTTCGACAAAATTCCTCCAACAAATGTTCGCCGCTGGATCGCCCTCATCGGCACCTGCTCTCGCTGCGGCTTCTACGATCACGCCCTCGCCGTGTTCTCCGAGATGCAAGCGACCCATGGGCTGAAGTCCAACAATGTGTTCGTGATTCCAAGCGTTCTCAAAGCCTGTGCCCACGTCGGTGACCCATTCGCGGGAGAGCAAATACATGGCTTAGTTTTGAAGTGTTCGTTCGAACTTGATGCTTTTGTGTCCAGTGCTTTGATTGTTATGTACTCGAAGTGTGCCAATGTTAAGGATGCACGCAAGGTGTTTGATGGGATGACTGTGAAGGACTTGGTTTCTCTGAACGCTGTTGTTTCTGGGTACTCTCAACAAGGGCTTCCAAATGAGGCACTGAATTTGGTGGAAAGTATGAAGTTGATGGGTTTGAAGCCCAATGTGGTAACTTGGAACGCTTTAATATCTGGGTTTGCACAGAAATGTGACCGAGCAATGGTCTCTGAGATTTTCAGGTTGATGATTGAAGATGGGGTTGAGCCTGATGTGGTGTCATGGACTTCTGTTATATCTGGTTTTGTGCAGAGCTTTCGTAACAAGGAAGCTTTTGATACGTTTAAGCAAATGTTGTGTCATGGGTTCTGCCCAACTTCGGCTACTATCAGTGCGCTTCTGCCTGCTTGTGCTACTGCAGCAAGAGTGGGGATTGGGAAGGAGATTCATGGCTATGCTTTGGTTATTGGAGTGGAGCAAGATGTATATGTAAGGAGTGCTCTAGTTGACATGTATGCAAAATGTGGGTTCATTTCTGAAGCCAGGACACTGTTTTATAAGATACATGATAAGAACACGGTGACGTGGAACTCTATGATTTTTGGTTATGCGAATCACGGGTATTGTGAAGAAGCTATTGAGCTATTCAATAAGATGGAGATGGAAGGGGAAGCCAAGCTGGATCATTTAACTTTCACAGCAGCACTCACAGCATGCAGCCATGATGGAGATATCGAACTTGGGAAGAGGCTGTTCCAGATTATGCAAGAAAAATATTGTATTGAGCCGCGACTGGAGCATTATGCATGCATGGTGGATCTTCTTGGTCGAGCAGGGAAACTCGAGGAAGCGTATTGCGTGATCAAGACAATGCCTGTTGAGCCTGATTTATTTGTGTGGGGTGCATTATTGGCTGCTTGTAGAAATCATGGGCATGTGGAGCTTGCAGAAGTTGCTGCTAAGCATTTGTTGGAATTAGAGCCCGAGAGTGCTGGGAACCGTCTTCTGTTGTCCAGCCTGTATGCCGATGCTGGCAAATGGGGAAAAGTTGAGAGGATCAAGAAAAGAATAAAGAAGGGAAAACTCAGAAAACTTCAAGGGTTGAGTTGGATAGATAATGTATAGTAAATATTATAGGTAGGTGAATGATTCCTTTGCGATTTGCGACATTTCTGTAGGTAGCTGGAGGCCACGGGTATTGCTTCTTCAAAAAGAAGAGGATGGCTGATCCTATAGAAATAATTTTGGATGTATTGTGTCCGGCTCCTCATCAGGCGACAAATAGTTCATTACTCTTTTCCGATGCACCATTGGACCTAAAGGATATCTTAATCACATATGCCGGCATTCCTTAGGGATATTTTGTTATGTATTCACATTTTAGCCAAACATCCCAAAGGCTGCTTAGGCAGCACAAAGTGCTAGTTCTGCTATTGCATATAACATCCTTGCAACGAGGTGAAGCATCACATAGAATAATTTTTGAGTACCAACGAAGGTTGGGTCTGGCGGAAGGGGGCTAGCTTCTCACAACGTGACGAATCAATGTTCGAATTCACATTAGGAGAGATGCCCACATTTAATGTCCGACAGTGTCTCAAACAAGATTACTTTTGGTGGAGGAACCTGTGAGGAAAAAAAAAAAAAAAAAGAATAGATTTTTGAGTAAACTCCCAAAATGGTCTTAAAATTATAAGGCATTGTTATATCGGTCCTTGGAATAAGAAATTTTTTAAAAAAGACTTATATATATGTTACAAGTCTATGTAAATATAGTGTTTTTTTAATTTATAGTCCTCTAAAAAAATTCATAAATTTTGATCCCTAAAATATTCAAAATGATATCTTTTAGTCCATGTAGTCATGTCCATTTGTTATCTGTTGATGTGGCTAACAGAAGCCTACGTAAGCAGTGCCATGTGGAATT
Organism: Calophaca sinica; assembly: GCA_037113605.1. Classification (NCBI taxonomy): domain Eukaryota; kingdom Viridiplantae; phylum Streptophyta; class Magnoliopsida; order Fabales; family Fabaceae; genus Calophaca; species Calophaca sinica. The sequence continues at coordinate 78,336,741 of CM073734.1, forward strand.
AATGATATCACATGTCACTCACTGCTTATGTAGCATTCTAATAGTCACGTCAGCATCTAAACATGAAAAATATGAGGGACCAAATGGGAAAAATTAATTTTTTGAGAAACAAAAAACAAAAAAATATTATATTTATGTGGACAAAAGATGTCGACATGACATCTCACTTTGAATAATAATATTGTATCTTTGCTATGTCTTGTCAGCTTTTCCCACAAAACCGCTTCAACTACAAAATCTCACTTAAACACGCTTCTCCCCCACTCTCAATTCCATTAAGAGTTTCACCCTCTTCATATTCCACCTTTTGACATTCGATCAAATCATACATTTCCTTTCATAGTTCACCTCAAACAAATCCCACAACACTCACTGAGTCAGTTAATCTTCACATTGACACTCTTCAAATCTTACACATTCGAAGAAGTAGAGCGATTTATGAATACCGACATGAAATTCAAAATACCCTTCGAACTACCTGGAGGACCGAATAACATAATCAAAGGTCTTATTCAGGTTCTTCTATACAGCTATGATGTTTTAAACCTGCTTCAGAAGAAACAATCCTAGATATGGATTGTTTAAGGAGGAATCATCTATCATTGCCATTGGCATCTTCTTATCAATTTGTTTAGTAGATGATGGGCTTTAGTCCTTATCACCGTCAGAGGGATCACTCTACAATGGTTCATGAAGGAAAATGCCAAAAAAATTGTATTTGAGGCAGGGTTTTCACCCGTAGCCCTACGGTAGCCGAAGATTCAATAGCGATAACCCAATATAAAAAATTTCTTCTCTAATTTGAATGCTCACATTTCAGTTTTTAGGCTTATGACTCTACAAATTGATTAGAAAAATACTTGGAAGAGATGCATCATAATCATGAAATTTGGGCATTGAAAATAAGCTTCAAGTGGGAAAAAAGGAAAGAATAAAGACTAAATCTATGATTTGAAAGTGATGTTTTGCTTCGATATACAATGGTTAGAGCTAGAATTTGAAAATGGATTACACAAAAGCTATGCTAACTCTACAATTTTTTATCTCCTTTTGGTTTGTAGTTTTCTTTTCCCTAATGGGAAATTGCAAGACTAGTAGTTGAGTGCTACGCGAAAACTGTTTTTAATCCCTATAAATATAGCAAATTTTGGTTTTAGTCACCAAAAAATTATTTATTTATTACTTTGATCCCTCATTTTTCTAGAGTGTTGGTTTTTGTCCTTCCCAAAAGTTATTGTCTGTTAGATACTGTTATGGCTAGCAGAATGCCAAGTAAGTCATGTCGCATGGCATCATCAATTCCATACAACATTGTTTATGTGAGCTTCTCTTAGCCAGCACATAACATCCCGAGACCAGGAGTTATAAGGTTGGTTTGGTGGTTGGGTTGGAGGTGTTAAGGAGTGGAATGATAAGGAGGGAAAGATTTCAAACCTCATCCATTAGCAAAATACTAACATCTAACACTAACATTTTTCACTAAAAAAAGATTGAGACTGGCAATAGGGAATAAAACAAGTCACTTAGGCTATTTCAATGATTAGGACTAAGAATTTTTCAAAAACAAACTAAAATCGAAAAATACTATATTTACAGGGACTTACAAAATGTTTAAGCCGTTTAAAAATTCTTATAACTTAAATCGCTGGTCATTTTAATTTAGACGTTATCCACTGTTGGCAAGCATTTCAAATTAGTCCCTAAAATTGAATATTTAAAATCAAATTAGTCCATAAAAATAAATTATTAATATTGAACTAGTCCTCGTAAATGTTAGTTAAAACTCAAAATATTTAGACTAAAATGACTTAGACTAAAATGACCGACAATAATTATTATAGAGACGACTAACCCGACAATACCTTACATTTTTCGGAATCAAAATGGGAATTCATTGAAGTTTTGGCAAACACACCTAATCCTTCGTTCTTCACCAAAACTTAACCATTTCTAGCGAAAAGTACTTCTTGTCCATTTATTTTATATTTAAAGAATTTCTCGGAGAACCTCAAACTTTACTATATATTTTTTCCAAGAAACCAAATCCACTATAGGCATTTCCGCCTTTGTGATCGATTCCAAGACCCCACCATTCTTTTATTTATTTAAAAGTGTTGGCATTAAACATTAGGTGCCTTTTCTTTTAATCCATTCAGGTTTTGCTTTAATTAACCTCTAACCAGATTTCATACTAAATCTTTTAGCTACTCTATTTTATGTTTTTGTTTAAGAAATTCAATTCACAAAGCAATATAGCGAATCTAAAAACAAAAACAAGCCTTATCCACAAGAAGAAAAGATTCATAAGAGTGCAAATTAGTAGTAATAAGTTGGCGGCGAAGAAAAACTAGCAAAATTTACAAACTGTATAGATCGATCTTCCTCAAGCTCGTAATTATTCGATCAAAATGTATGCGCCTCTATGACAAATAAATTGTCAAGGGTAAAACAAGAATTCTCAATGTTGAGGTACGTGTGTGTTTTGGGCTTCCATCTATATTTACAAAATACAAACACCCGTTCCACCCCATTGTTACATATCTAACATGAGAACCTACAATTCCCATTTCAAGAAACTGGAATATCTTTCAAATGAAATAATAAAGGAAATAATAAATGAAACAATAATCAAGAACATTAAGAAATAGAAAGAAAAAAACATTTAATGCCTGAGCACGATACAAATGTATGCCGACTGTTTTTCAGTTTCTCTTTTATTCAACTTTGCAACGGTTCTGAAAAATAGGGTTAACATTTTCAGGAGTACACGGTATAATAGTAGCACTTATGATTTATGAATCAGAGAACTAGTTTAGAGTTTACTTTAAAATCAGCTGTATTGGTAGACCAGAAGAGACATGCCAGAATTCACCACCCACATTTATGTGACAGGAATTAGAGGTGTGTGCCAAGAAGTTTGTAAATCTGCAGACACGGCACATACTTCTGATTCAGACTGTAATTTAGCTCCATAAAATCTTCATGTACTTCCTCAACAATCTGTTTGTGCGAAGTACAGGATGATCAATGCAGCTACTTCCCAAACATTTTTAAATCACAACCAACAATCAAACGTTTGAATCTACAAAAGAGGCATCATATAGAAAAAATACATCATTTTTGCTGCTTCCTCATTAAATATACAATCAATAAACGACAAGAACTGAGAATGTTCATGAATCTGGGCTTATGAGGTTACAAATTCAAATGAAGAAATACATACCTAGCCTCCTAAACAAAACGAAAGATCCATGAAATATATATTTTCTATATATTATGATTTATAAACAACAAGACCAAATCTCATCTTTCATCAAAAGATATCGATACATACATATGATTTTTTATTACAAAAAAAAGCAACTGAATATGCACATCATTCCAATGGCGGTGGTATTGACCTAAAGGCGATGCATCATTGTACTTAATTTCAAGGGAGACGGACAAATTGACAAAAGATAGAACAAAATGAAACAGTGAGCGTCAGCATCAAAGTGACCCACCAATTTAATTGCCTTAACTTGATCTCACAATCATTCATTCCCTCAGCATATTGTACTCAAAGATAGAACAAAGAAACAGGCTCATTACTCACCCTACTCAAATAATTAGCACGCCTTACTAACAAAGAAATTTAAAAAACAAAAAACAAAAACAGAACACTCTGTTTCAAGCTATACTTTTAAATACAGAACACAGTGAAATGCAACAAAAATAAATGGAAGTTGGTAACAGTAACGGTAATGGAGATTGTTCCATGTGATTGCTTGCTGACCTGAAAAGAGAACAGTGGAAGTTTGAGTGTAGTAGAATCCCTTTCATTTTTGAGGGTGAGGGTGAGGCCAATCCCTGTGATGCAACATGTTATAGGGATGATGAGAGCGGTAAGAGGAAGCTGCAGAAGGAGGAGGGAGGGGGATGCTCATGTGACCGTGACCGTGGCCGTGGTGAGGGTGTGGCATGCCAAGAAGCGGCATGGACATCATGGGAGGAGGTGGATAAGGCATGGGAATAGGAACAGAATGGTGTGAATTTCCATGTCCATTGGATTGGGAATGAGAATGTGCGGCGGCGGCGGCGGAGTCGTGCAGGCTCTGAGGGACAGGGGTTGAGGCAAAGAGATGATCGGAGGAAGAAGGACCATCGTTGGAAAGACCCTGCATCCTCTTCAAGTAAAGACGATACTTCTGAAGGTGACTAGCAACGTTCTCACGGGTCAACCCTTCCACGTTCATCAACTGCATAATCGTCTTCGGCACCGCGTTCTTGATCCCAAGGTGCGCCACCACGTCCACAAACCGTTTGTGAAGCTGTGGGGTCCACACCAAACGAGGCCGTTTCAGCGTCGTTTCCGTCCTAACCGCCGAATCCGCTTCCTCCGTTGCACAATCGATCTTCCGCTGTTTCCGGGAATCCGATCCCGACCCGTCCCGATCGGTCTCCTCTTCCACCTCCTCCTCCACCTCCTCCTCCGCCGGGTCCTCGTTGTTCGAGGAGAATCCCTGGCCGCCGTTTCGGAGAATCGAGAGGGTGTTGCGGGAGGCGCGGTTCACTTCGACGAGGGTGCGACGGGGCTCCGGCGAGATGCTGAAGGCGGAGGCAAGCTCCGGTGGGATCAGCATCATAGAAAGCGGAGTGAGATCGTGAGCGCTCGGTAGACCCTTTTCCCACTCCGTCACGCGCTCTTCGTCTGTCCTCACCTCTTCCCCCATTCACTGATGTTGCTTCCACTAACCGTTTCAAAAAATTTAAATAAAATTATATAACTAGATAAAATTCAAACTGTTCGGGTCTTATTGGATTTGGATCCACAAAAGTCGTCAAAAGAGGATTGATTGAATGAATGAAGGAAGGAAGGAAGGAATTGAATAGGTAGAGATGGGTGAGGAGGAGAGTTTTGGAAACAGCCACAGGAAAAAGGACACAGAGAATCTAGATATTTCTGAGATCCGGCGGTGGGGGTGTGTGTGTGTGCGCGCTTGGGCAACAGAAAAGTGATGAACGAAAGGAACTCTCAACGGAGAAAGATAATAATGGGAAGGAACTGAGGTGAAATTTTTGGATTCGGTTCTGAATAATAATAATTAAAATAATGTAATTTTGGGGGAAATTGTGAAAAAAAGGAGAGAAAAAGTGCATATCTTATTCCAGCTGGGTGTCGTGGTGGTGCCAGCGTGGACGACTTAGCCAGATATTTTTTATCCTCTAAATATCTACTATCTTTCTCGCTTGTTTGACACGAGACACACGTGCCAGCGCCTTTGTCAAAAGTGCCTTCCTCCTCGTGATGCGATCGGAACCAATGAAGGCAAACATTCATGATTCATGTATAGATTTATAGATTCTTTGATTTCTCGTGTACCCAATGCCGTCAAAAAAACTTACTATAGTCAGTAGACCATTGAGCTTATTAACACGTGTACACTACTACTCCTAAAAAATTACATTCGTTCTTACAATTTAACAAATTTTAATTTAGGTTAAAACACTTTTAAACTTAATTTTCTTCTAGATATCCTATTTCTTTTATCTGGTTATTTAGAAGCACATAAATAAATAAATCTTTTTTTTTCTGAAAAAAATCAATTCCCTATTATATCAATTAACTTTTGTATTTTTTTAATAGTGGAGTAATGTATTATTTTAATTGCTAGATGATCATAAGATTAAAACTAAAAATCACTTACTAATATTTTCTTTTTTTTAATAGTGTAATATTTCATTAAAAATGTGCAAGGCGCAAAAATATTACATCAAAGTACAAGATAATTGGCTCACAAAAGCATGGCCAATTAATAACATACGCAATGTCTTAAAACCTAAACAACAATATTAATCACAGAGTCTTAATACCAAAGAGTCTAAACAAAAAACAACTATCTAACACAGAGTCTTAATACCTAAAGAGTAAAGAGTTACCAAATTATTCTCCTCAAATCCCAATTTTTCTCTTTGTCAATACTCTTAGAATTTGGATTTAGACCTAACTCAACCCCAAAAGCTAGCTCATAGGGTGAGGGTTGCCCCCCACTTATAACCACTAATCAGGTCATCTCATTCTTCCATGTGAGACTTCTAACACACTCCCATCACGCGGCCAGGACTAGACAACTGGTGCGTGATCCGAGCGGCCAAATAACGGGTGGCCCAACAAATGGATATATGATAGGCTATGATACTATATTAGAATATGGGTTTGGGCCTAACTCAACCCCAAAGCTAGCTCATAGGGTGAGGGTTGCCCCCCACTTATAACCACTAATCAGGTCATATGACTATCCAATGTGGGACTCTAACACCCCCCTTACGCCCAGGAATAGACATCTGGAGCGTGAAGTTTGCAAGATTGAACATCTGCGAGTGGCCTAACGGATCTCGATAGGCTCTGATACCATCTTAGAATTTTGGTTTGGGCCCAACTCAACCCAAAAACCTGGCTAATAGGGTGAGGGTTGCCCCCCACTTATAACTACTAATCAGGTCATCTCATTCTTCCATGTGAGACTTCTAACAAATACTCTAAACAACGATTAGGCTTGACCCATTAAAGTTGCTAGGGTGTCCAAATTGCTAAAAGACCAACTTGCCCATTTAATCTTCTTCTCCACTCAACTTGGATTGTGATTGCTCTGCATTACAATAGGCCATTCCATGTGTTTAGCCACCAATGTTGGGACGGGAAGTTTGGTAGGAGAAGGCAACAAACAACATCTCTTGAACATTTTTCTAGAGGGGGTTGGGTTTAGTTGTTTTCCAATAGGGTTGCCTCAGATGCACAAATAAATTTCACAGAATATTGGGACAAAACCAGACTTGCGGATGTATTTTGTATCCAAAAAACCATAGCATCTTTGTCTATTAGATTCAGATATGCTTCATACGAAGATGACTTTGGAGAGTTTTTGAAGGATAATTTTTCTCAATACTAGCCGAGAAAACTTGTATTCAACACGAATGACAAAGAAAAACGGAACCTACAGTGTAGTTAAGATTTCAGTGGGAAAATGGTTTTTTGCGAGAAAACAGATGAATGAGATTTTACCATGTGTGCTTAGTATAGTTAAATTTCCTAAATACATAATAGATTACTAATAAATTATTAGTCGTAAGTCCTCCTCTTGCTTCCTCTTTTCTCTAAATTCCCAAACACGGCAATAAGGAAAACAAAATTTGGAACCAAAATAGCATAATTAAAAGTGTGGAAAATAAAATTACACAAACACGAAAGAGGAGAAATCAAAATTCAAAAGTGTAACTAAATCAACATAAAATTATTAAGCATATTTACTTTATAAATTTATAGCAATGATTTATTAATATATCGAATAGTTTAGTATGCTGGCAGACTTGTAACTTTTCTGGAAAATACTGGCTTGTACGTGCGCATCAAAACTTATATTTTAATATACAACAACTTGGCTTCAACCGTTCGGTATGCCGATTATAAAACTTGATGATTTTCAAGTATAAAATAAGCAAAACGAGTAGATAACATTGTTTATTAATTAGATGTTGCTGAAAGATACAACTGCAAGAAATTCAAGAATTCCATAGTCAATACCAACAATAAATAAATAAATAAATAAATAATTCCATAGATATCATCTCAAATCTTTTACTGGACTGGAATAGGATACAACATTAAGACAACTAAAGAGAACTTACTAAAATAACAATTATTGATTTTCTTATTTTATCATCTTTTCACTTTAGAGGAACTAAATTCCAAAAATATAAGGGTTAATTTTGCGGTGCATTTGTAGCATGGGTCATGTAAAATACACGACTTTTATCAATTCTCAGATTTACTGATCTAGCCAATTTGATTGTAGAAGTTATATGCAATATCTTTTTCCTCGAAAATCATTTGTTGTCTTTTACCCTACGTGCAGCGCTGAATCGCGACGACAGGGAAAAGCTTGGTTCACAGTTGACATCATGGATATGTGGTGAGCGCTCCGGCAATGGCTTGGGAAAACCATCAAGTGCATGTTGTTGGAATCGTGGGAAAACCTCAGCTACATGCGACAGATCTGGAGCTACCCCAGTTGTGTGGCTGGCAAAATGCAAGGGACAGAAGCAGATGAATAAGCTCGGAATAAGGATGGATTAGAATACGATTCTAGTGAAGGGTTAGAATGATATACGAAGCCACTATATAGACAAGGATCTGGAGGATGCTCAATCACAATCAAAGGTGAATATGACGATACTTCAGCCAAAACAAGGAGGTTTCTCAGCAATTGTTACTGTTAGGGATATTGGAGCGTAAGAAGGAGCATGAACCATCACCCACGTCTTCAAATTTCGCACACTCTCACTCTGTTCGATGTCTTCCCAATCTACTCGTTGTCACCGGAGAAATTCTAGATAAAGTCTCAAGCGGTGCTGAAATGTGCAATAGATGGAGGTTCTCGCTGTTGAATAGAGGTTGGGAGATGATGGACAGCTCACAGTGGAGGTTCTGTGTTTGCGGGCCGGGAGACTGTAGATTTACTAGTGCCTGATGGAACCATGGATCTGGTGCGAGAGGGTTTATGATTAGAATTGTAGATCACTCGATTAAGCAGTAAATAAAGATCATGTACAATACATGACCTAAACCATAATAGAATCTGGATATTGTATTCCACAAAGTGATCAGTACACGGTAGAATACAACCTGTGATGGTGAAAATGGTATGGTACTTAAAAAATTGCTTTTAATGTTTCTCAAACAAAACTTTTCAAATAGGAAAATAATATAAAAATAAAGTGATACATTTATATTATTTTTTAGGTAAATTCTTCCATACCCAAGAAAAAAGTGGGTATCGATACCCATCCGTTAAACAAACAAAAATAATCTCAATAATAAAAAAATTATAATTCAAACATAAATTATAAATAACAAAACAAATAAAACCTACAAAACAAACTCAAAATAAAAAAATAAATTGAAATATCAAAAGAAATTGAAATCGTGTATGAAATAAGTAAAATAATAGAAGAAATTAACAAAAATATAATTTTAGTATTAGGAATGAAATAAGAAAAGAAAAATAAGCTAAGAATGAAATTAAATAGCTTACACAAACATTAGAATATTATTTAAGCAGTGATCCAAATAACAAAAATAGAGAAAGAATTTTTATAAAAAATGAAATAGAAAAAGAATAAAAGACTCGTAGAAAGTCAAAATTTATTAATAAATATAGAAATTTTAGGAAATTTCTCCTATATTCTTACACCAACAACAAGTATGAAAACTAAACATTTAATTTTACTTTAAAAAAGTTAAAAAATGATATGGCGTCACATAATTGGTCATTGGGTATTAATACCCAACAAAACTCCTGGGTATGGGAGTTCTCACTTATTTTTTATACATAAAGGGGAGAACAAAGCGACTAATGAACAAAGCGAGAAAACAAAATAGTCCTAGCGTCTTCCTCCAAGATGATCGGGAGCTTAGCTGGAGGTTGTTGAAGAATAGTCATAGCAAAATATCCATTATGGCCTAAGTTAGACAACAAATTTGCACTCCGATTAGCTTCGCAATAAACGTGAGAAATCAAATAACTCCAATCGGTCTGGTCAATCAAAGACAAAGCCTCTTCAAGCAGTGGTTTAATGAATAAACAATAAGATTTCCTCAATTTAACCATGTTTACCACAATGAGTGAGTCCATCTCACCAGCAAAAACGAAATAGAAAGGCTTTCTGCAAGTCGTAATACTAAAACCAAGTTCCATAACTTAGCAGCAAACGAAATCGAAGTGCCTAAGTTATTATGAAAGCTGCTAATAAACTTGGCATCAGAATCACGAATAAGGCCACCACACGCGGCGAAGTCCAAGCCACTTCTACTAGATCCATCAATATTGAGCTTGATGCTATTTGGAGTGGAGGTAACCACGCGATCTGGACCTCATTAGACCTATTTCCGTTATAAATAGAAGAAGATAAAAATAATTGATGGTAGATGAAGTTGAGTTGGCTAAATAGACTTGAGGAAAATTGATCTGGAGAGGAAGCAGTACCAAAGAATACTAGTTGGTTTTTGTCAAATCAGATTTGCCCACACATGATGCCAAACAAAGTCGGCCAATGCTAGTGTGATCTTTGCCGACGTCAGTGGAGCTCAGATTATAGTGTAATCATTGTTTCCTTCTACCAAACAACCAAAAAATCATCTCATTTCCTACCACTTTCTTTCCTCTTACTTTCTTTCCTACCACTTTCTTTTCTCTTACTTTCTTTCCTAAACCAAATAGAGCCGTAATGAGTACAATGCCCTCGACCTATGCGTGCCACTAACATGAAACTCAAAAGAGTAGTCCAACATAGCTAGCACACCTCTAACTCAAAGTCTGAAAAACAATCCAAGCACATGAATCATACGAACCTAGTACAAAGCATGGCCCTTATAAAAACCTTATAATTGTCCATGCACCGCCACCATTACTAAGCATCTTTTGCTATCATCGTTTTCACCACCATAACTATCTCCCACAATTATGCCATTGTTGTTGCGTGGAATCCTCCACCATTGTCATTGTCATGTGACACCCTTTGTCACTGTCACAAGGCACATTCTGTTGTTGTCACCTATCATTCAATACCCTCTATCTCTATTGTGTGACATCTTCCACCACCAGTCATTGCCACTTAACATCCCTCATTGTTGTTAGCGACACCTTCAACTATCATTACCACCACTCGACACTCTTCGTCTCCACCACGCAACACCTTTACCACCGCCCAACACCTTATGCTATCCTCCTCCATTGTCTCTGATGTCGAATATGATGGATTTTTTAAACTAAAAATTGAAATCGCAATTTTTTTTTTGAAAATTGAGATATACTTACTTTGAAATTGTGATATAAACCATTTTAACCCCATTTTATCTAAACACATTTGTTTTTGAAGTAAATCTTTGCTGACATGGTTCTCCTTGTCCTTGCATAGGAGCTAGTTTTTTTCGTAATTAACTATATAAAAGGAAGAAAAAAAAACTGTCAACTAGCATGATCTACATGCTCCTGGCTTTCAAATTCAACTATATAGGTGTCATCCATAGTCAGTTTTAGGATTCTTTCATAAGAGGAGTGTGCATGCTATAGTTCATGGTGCCCTCACCACAAATTTCAGTGTCACTGCTGTCACATGACTGCCTAAAATATTCGAATATTATTATGTGGAGTTATTTTAGATACTGGTTTTGGAAACGACACTAATATTTACATCAAAAACATGAACAGATAAAAAATAAAATAAAAAACACGGATGCATTCATTTATTACCTGAATTCTGACGTATCTAATCAAATAAAACGCAGAAACTAGTTCAAACATTTGTAGCATGGTTAGATAGAGTGATCACATATACCAAGCATCGTGAGTGAGACTAGTGAGGTTCATGGCAATTGCTCTTGCTAGTTGCCTCTGGCCATTGAGTGATGTAATGTTCATCCTATAGAAAATGGTAGCTAATGAACTCTCCATCCATACGGCAACAAACAAACCCTCCTTGTTGCAGTATGGATACTTGCTATTGGTTGCAACTTAAAATTATGTATACAACTAACTACTGGTGTAGCAAACTATTGGTGACAAAGAGACCTACTTGTCTATGTTATGTTCACGATTAAAAAACTACAAACATTCATTTGAACCCAAAGTATGCGATGTCTAATATACCGCACATTCATAGGTGCGGCACGATGCACAAGGACACACAACAGTATGACGATGAATGTCCACAAATCCTAAAAGGCACTGTCTACACCTTATCATTTCTCATTCTCCACTCTCTCTTCTCTCTCCCTCTCCTTCTCCATCACTCCACAGCACCGCCAACAACCACAAAGCTCTGTCCTAAGCATCCGTACGAAGCCAACCGACACAGTCAACAGTGGACCACGAGACCCTCAAACTGGCAGCAATTATCCTCCATCAACAGCGTTGCACGAGCAGTGGAAGCAGCGAAAAGGACTCCGAAAGAGAGGGATCCAAAAAGAGTAAGAGAAATGAGAGGAAACCAAGCTCTGCTGACTTGACAACCACCATCAGCAACTGCCATATGCTCTTCAAATCCACTAGCCTTCTCGTCGTCACACCCCCAGCCTCGACCCAAATAGCTTTAGAACGCGCTATGAAGGGTCCAGGGGTGATGCAGTGTTGCTTCTGCTACTTCGTGGCAGCCACTCTACTTGCAGCCCACGAGATGCTGGGTCCATAAACCGCAACGCACAACAACTGCAACCAAAGCAATTGAATTTAGTTAGGCCCCAGAACGACGATGACATACCTCTCCTCTCTCCCACCTCTAATGGTGGACTAATCATCCCCATCACTGAAGCAGACTAAAACACAGAAGACGAATACCACACGATGACAACGACAAGCTCCAAGCGGAAAGTTTGGTTGTGGATAGGCCACCATATTGTATAGTGAGGATACATTATCTTCCCGTGGAAAAACATGCGACACACCACTTCCTAAGTTAGGCACCTTAGAAATTGCCCCCAAAGTATACATCAAGATCTGGTCTTCTCCACGGCAACATTTCGATGCATGCATCGTCTAACTTCTATGCAATTAATGTCAGTAAACATCCTAACGTAATTTTGAGATGACCACCGAAGATTTTTAATTATAGCATGTCCCCGATTACATGTAACAAACACTACACCACTCCATTTTTTCATGGAGCTTTTTTCCTCTATTTACATGAAAATGGAATAGATGGATAGTCTTTCATCTAAAAAGAGCAAGAAAGAAAAAACATTAAATACTTTCCGATTTTTGTCCCACCCTACTCTTTTTGCAACGGGAAAGGCAACCGTAAGTGGCTTATTCTTTTCTTTACTCTATTTAGTCTTGAAATATAAGTAAAAAAATCTATTTATTTTGACATAAACGTTTTTGCTTGTGATTGACTATAGGCGTGTTAACAATAAAACATCGTTATTATCGCTTTCACAAGAGAAAAAGGTAAACTTGCAACAAAAATTATACTCTTAATGCGAAAAAGTCATAACCGTACATGATCAAAGAAAGAGAAAAAAAGAAAAACCCGTCCTCACCTAAATAAGAACAGCTCTCCACATAGGCATCATTTTGTACAGTGCGTCAACTTGTAAGCTACCTCACCATTTTATAATCTTTACACCATAAAAAGGCCTGTATAGTCATTTTATCTTCTCTGCAGGGCATCGAGTTGTATTAAACATCTGAACCTCATCTCGCTTGAACTCTATGTATAAACTTAAAACGCTACAAAATGTACAGTTCTGCGGTACAATCGACAACTTTATTTCCAATCAGCTATTACCCATCTCGATAGACAGTAAACATAGCCTCTTGATGAAGGAGTGGAGTGAAAGTGGGAGGAGAGGAAGAAACTCACACTAGGCTCAGTTAGCTGTACAAAGATTATTTTTCATTTTCTATGCCACCTAAGCAGGTTGAGGAGTCTGAGCAGCAATTCTTCTTTCTGCAAAGAAATCAGATAACCGGCTATTAACAAACTATAAACATTGAACTTGCACATGGATGTTCAGGTAATATAAGAACGAGAGAATGAAAATAAGGAATATCATGGAATGACTAGGTACCTCCAGCAGCAACAAGTTTCTCTACACGTGCCACGATGTGCTTTCCATAGGTGTACTTTTTCAATGCATTCAAATGAACCTTAATTCGTGAAAGAATCAGCTCGCGTTGTTGGTCGTCACAAGTTTCCAGAACCTTTTGGACAACATAATTTGCAAATTGATCTTTCATCATTGCCTGTATACATGAGGATTAATAATCTGATTTACCATTTCGCAAAACTTATGAAGAGGGAACATCCTAATTGAACCAATGATTGTAAATAATGCGATCATTTGTGATGGTATTTGAACCGAAAACAAGGTCCAATATCACCAGCTTCTAAGACAGTGGATTTAAAAATTTATATTGGCATTGCTTCTAATTTGCCTCAAATAAAGAAGGAAGGGTTATATACTAGAAACTAGTAGAAAGAGAAAGTTCAATAAACCTGAAGAGGCTCATTTTCATCGGTGGTTCCAAGCATCTCATTCACTAGTAATTGCCGTTCCGCAGGACCACTGAAGGTCAAACATTTCTCCACAACATTGGACGCAAACTTCTGTTGACTCATTTGAACTATCTTGCCTGCTAATTCCTTTATTATAGAAGAGCGCTCATGAGGCTTCCCATGTTCCAGTACATGCTGTTATCAAGGGGAAAAGAAACCAAAACAAGAGGTCAAATCACATGTATAAACGACATACTATATGGATATTTGAAAAAAAAAAAAAAAAAAAGCGATAGCAAACAGTGTAATACTCAGGAGGTGTCCGTGATAATGGGCGGAGTAGGGACTGAAAATACATATTGCATGAGAGGATAAACCAACCTTGGATGGCATGTTATTATAAGTAAATAGACAGGATGTTGCAACATAAAGCAACGGATTTTTAAAGATAAAGAAATATAAGGAACAATTATCACGGAAGCAATACATGTGTTTCCAAGACATTCATGATAAATGAAGTTAAATCATAAACAACAAAATAAGTTTCCAGTTGAAATCATTCATTGATGAGGAGAATCCTGCAATCTTAATGCCAATTAACAGATTTGCGGGAAAAAAATAATATAAAGTAGAATAATTTCAGAACACATTGTTACATAAGAATCATTGGGACTAAACTAACCGAAGGTCCAGAAAAATAATTACCATCTCCATTTTCTCAAAAAAAAACTTATAAGCAACAAGCGTAAACTATTAAGCAGTCGGAAAAAATTAAAAACCTGAACAACGTAGTTGCCATACTGATCCTGAGCTAACATGCTAACAGCTCCTAAAATTTCATCCATAACTTTCTGCTGTGTTGTAAGGTCATTGCAGTGCTCCAGTACTCTCTGCCGTGTAAAAGCTTGTTATGTGATGAATGATTTTAGGTTCATAATAGTAAGAGTACCATAAGCAGTTTAGAAATCTTACCTGTATCACACGACAACCATATGGATGGGTTGAGAGTGTCACAACTTGATCAAAAAACGTTGAAACAATAAAGTGGATTGCATCTTCAGGGACACACTCAATACATTTCTGAATGACATGATTACCATTCTGATCACGCACACAGCGCATGACATTGCCATCAAGCTCTTGAACCATGTCTATTTTCTGATCCAGATCAACAACTTCAATGGCCTAAAGAGGGATGCATAATTGAAAGAACAAAGGAAAAATGATGAGATATTCAGAAAATTGCAGATAGGAAGACACATCAATATCAACAATTGCACCTAAATCATCAATACCTTCTGGATGACCCGGCAACCATACATTTGAAGGCTAAGTGTCAGAACATGGCCAAGAAGCTTGTTGGCTAATTCCCTTCTCTGGGATGCAAGTCCATGCTCAAAAAACTGCAAGATACTAACTATTGCTCAAACCAGATCCATGATAGAGAATGATGAAATTGAAAGAGTAATAATTTTTACCTTTTGAACCACATAATTACCAAAGACATCAGTCATCAAAGCAAGAGCATGTGGCATGATTTCCTGATAAACCATGTTTTTTTCTTCTGTAGTTGCTGTTTCAAGCTTCTGTTGAATAAATCGGCTCCCATATTGATCCGCACTGCCAATGATAGTAAATTGTTTAAATTTAATTTTCAAGGTGGAAGAATAAAATGAAGCATCAAAGACCAACAGACAATAAATATACCTGAATTCAACAACATGACCAGCGATTTCAGAGAGCTCAAAACACTTGGTTTTATTGCTTTTAAACTCTTCCAACAGAGAAGAAGCAAAGCTTTCATCCATGTTCCCAGTATCCACATGCCATGGTCCCATGACCCCAGCTAAATTCCTCATTCCAGAAGCAAAACGCATATTCAGATCATTGTGCCTAATAGGACTTCCAGATCCAACTGGAGAAGTGGATACAGCAGAGTTTGCCATTGGACTTCCTGGATAAGACAAACCAACACCGTATGCAGGATTTCCATAATAACCATGATGATTAGAGCTGCCTGATTTACCACCCAGTGGTATATTGTATTGGGACTTCTGAGGTGAGAGGACAGACCCAAGATAAGCTTTCTGAAGCTCAAGTAAATTCATGTACGAATTACCTAAGTAGTTCCTGTCCACAGAAGGGTCATTAAGAGCAGCAAGTTGTGCTGCAGCATACTCAGATGTCCTCAAGTACTGAAGATACATGGGATCAACAAAAGAAGCCTGAAGAGCACCGCCTGCAATTTGATTTCCCATCCGACCAAGACTATGCACATCAGATGGAGAAGCAGCTCCAGAAGCCAAACCACCTCCAAGAATTCTTGAGTCCATTCCCGGCGCTGCCATTGCTGATGCTGCCGCAACATTTTCAAACAGGGGTGGCATATTACCAGTGCCAAATTGGTTAGTCATCATGGATGTCAATGCTGGATTTCCACCATATCCACTTAGGCCATAGTTAGCAAATGACGAATTCATACCATCTATAGTCTGGTACTGAGCTGGCAAACTACCTCCTCCACTAAAATGGGAGGTAGGTGAACCTTTGAAATATGAGTTATTGGAAGGAACAGTAGACTTTTGTAGCTCAACCTGCCTATCCAGGGACGGATTGTTGAGCTCTGACCCACTCCTACTGCTCTTACCTGAATTTTGCAAATGCCCTGATTCAGATTTCTTTAAGTATGCATGTTGCGTTCCATGATCTTGACCACCTTGCATACCAAAAAGGTATCTCTGGTGATTAGCAACATCCGATTCAACCTGTGATGGCAAATGGTTTTCACCATTTAACACATCATCCGCTGACAAGTTCATCCCTGATAATGCAGCCACAAGATCTGTTGACTCGTTGATTCCAGATGAAACATTGTTAAATGCATCTGGACTGACCATACCTCTCTTGTCAGAAGTAACACCTCTCCCTCCACCAATAGGTGCGAGGCATGGACTAGGAGCCCTAGCAACGATTTGTGGATCAGGAGTAGTGCTTCTTGACAAGGAAGATCCTAGTACAGCAGCATAGGAATATGAAGATGGTGGGCCAATATTTTGGGTAGCAGATGATCCTTCAGCAGTAGTTATGATATCAACATTTTCATCAAATGCATTACGACTTGCTGGACGAGACGGAAGGCCTGCGACAGAAGTGTTACGCTCCATATCATCCTGCACAATTACTGGTTATAAATTATGGGTAGAAGGAAAAGGTTACAAAATAAACAAATCTAAGAAAAAGATCAAAGCAAGTGTATTCTAAATTCACTACGAAAATGCCAAAATTTGATAGTAGCAAGTAAAATAAATATTGCTACAAAATATAAGTCCCTAGGAAGAAATGTATGTGGTTTGCTGCAAATTATGCAACAAAACTAAAAGCCAAGTCAATCACTAAAAACAAAAAATGTATGTGGTTTAAAAGTTATAAAATGTTCAAAAGATTTTACGGTGAATGCAGCAGATCAACTAGATGTAGGTAACAGTATGAAACTAAAAGGTAAGATACCAAAGGACAATCATAATGGAACATTAGTAGAAGTATAGGAAAAATAAAAAAGGTACTGACAAATTCATATGGTGTTATGCTGCCATTTTCCATCACAATGAGCACTAGAAATAACATTATAGAAGCCAAAAGCCACAGGTGCATATTGCCAGTTAGCATTCCATTAATCAAAACTCAAATTCCCTCAAGAATTGCAATCAAATAAATTTTTTGAATAGAATTACACATCTGAAAGTAAGAATCAATATTTAATGTACAATAAAATGAGCAAAGAACATAGGGAACCTCACAACATATGCACCAATTTACAATATCTTCCATCTCAGAACCCAATCAGTTATGAAGGGTCAAAGATGAAACTGCAAACAAAGAATGCCAAATCAAGGAAAAAAAGAAAGAATCAGATGCAGCAAAGTGTGGAGAAGGAAGAGGTTGCAGTGCAGAAGATTGTCCCCTGATACAATGCATAGTATCAGAAGATGAGAGCAGATAAAGTGTTTGAATGAAATGCAGACTGCGTTATTGAATTCAATTCAACTATCCAAACAGTCTTGAATACCAAAAATACCATCTGTTATGTACAACAGAAAAATAACTGAATGCCTAAATCTGTTATCAACTAACCTTGAATCAATTAACAACTGACTAAAAGTTAGTTATCGAGGTTAAAAAAGAATCAATGAGTCAACAGATAGTAAACTTGAGAAACAGATAGCATACGAGAGAAATGAACTACCTGGAAAATTTCTGCAAGGCTCTTTTGTTTGTTCCTAAGCCCTAGGCCAGGCAAACCAATCAGTCCATCCCCACCCCATTCAGCTGAACCTCTTGTTTTCTCATTATCCACCTCACTATCTTGTTTCCTAATGTTAAAACCCGGCGGTGTCGAAAACAATGATCTACTACCACTATCATCAGTCCTGTTGGCTTTCCTCCTATCTCCAATTCCACCAACAACTGAGGTTCCACCTTTAAGTCTTTGTTGAAACCTCCAATCCTCCTTTGACAACAAAGGAGGTGGAAGCCTAGGATTCAAATTCACATTGGAATAATAGTATGAAAGATAAGCTGGATCAGACCTAAGCTCTTCCTCAGAAACAATCCCATTCACATCTTTAGTCCCAGAAAAATTTGAAAAGCCAGCAGTAGCAGCACCACCACCACCATATAACCCTCCAACTGCACTCAAAGAACCCTCCACAGTTGGAGGCGCTGATCCACTCCTAAAAATATTGAGCTCTCTCTCGCGATCATCAGCCTCTTGTCGACGTTGCTCTCGAAGCAACATCCCTATCTCCTTCTCAAATTCATCACCAAAACACCCCTCGTTATTATTGCCAAGCATCGGTCTTCTTCCCAATTCAGACAACATTCTTCAAAAACTCAATTTGATCACCACACTCCAATAACAACCTCATACAGCTAAAACCGATCACTACCCACTAATAGATATCAAACCCTAATCAGTAAAACAGCCCAAAAATTCAAACTTTTCTCATCACAGAGCCTAAACGGCCATACCCCATATTTGCAACTCGAGAAAATTCTGACTAGCAATAACTGGAAGAAGAAAAATTTGAAGCTTTCCTCGAGAAAATTCCTGAAGCTGAAACAGAACTATTCGAAGAATAATCAAACATAAAACAAGACTGGGAAATTGACTCCAAGTTTCCCAGAGTTGGTTTGCATAATTATTGGCAAAAATTGCTAAAGCATGCTTTCCAGCATGATATGATATAATATATAACTACGAGAACAAAATTAAAGTTAGAAATTATGGCAAAAGAAGAGAAAACAGTGAGCTTAAGAATGGTGCACTAAGATTAAAAATAGAGAGGGGCGATGTTAGAGATCAATCCGGCGGCGATTGGTTCTTGCAAGAACCCTTAGGGTTTTGTTCCATCTCAAGCGGAGGAGGATTAAATACTCAGTGACGATGATAGCAAACCCAACCCAAATTTATTTGTTTTTTTTTCTTTTCTTTTTTAAGTTTGCAAAGTTTCCTTTGTTTTTTTTTTTTTGAGTTTCCGAAATATCCAGAATATTTTATGTATTTCCTAAACATTAGGGTAATTGACCAAGTGATAACCGACTGATGCCAAATTGCAAATGCTAGAGAGAGAGAGAGAGAATGATGGCGTTTATTTTCTATTTTTCCCTCATGTTCCACAACAGGAATCTGGGACCGACTGACACGTCGGTGTATTAGATTCGCTAGATGAGTAAAACATGGCAAAGTACAGTAAATTTCGCACCAGTTACCACTCTCTCTTCCACCTCGGTTATGTTATGTATGTTAGTTTTCTTTCGCTAGACGAGTAGGTTTTGTTTCATCCCTTTTTATTACTCAAACCGTGTATGTTATTTCTAATACTAGGCATGCCAGATTTGTCAAATACTAGTACTTCATTTTCTTAGATTTTTTATTTTCCTCCTTTTTGGTACTTTTTTTTTATTTTCCTCTTTTTTGGTACTTTTTTTTTTGACAAGCTCGTTTTTGGTACTGTCCTGCTAGTGCTACAAATGGATCCATTTCTATTTAAATTCAATGTTAAGCAAACAATTTATTGACTTTCAAGGATACAGTAAATTGCAATTAATTTGGGAACTGCAACCTGCTGGCCTTTTACTCACATGGTTAAATGGTGATAAATGGGGTCACCTACAAAGAAGAAAAAAGTGCCATCAATTCGGAGCAAAACACAACAGCCTTGTCAAAAATAAAAGTCAGCATTGAACAAACCGTGAATCAGTTCATTTCGCGCACGTTAGATAGTAAACGAGTTAGAGTACGAAGCAGGGGGGAGTCACCCCTGCATATCACCCAATGAAAATTTTTGGGAAAGACCAGTTTGATTAATTATAATACACCTTGATTACTGGTAGTGCTAATCAAAGTTTGTATGTGATGGGTATGGGATGGCCGGCCCTAGCATCAAGCAACTAAAACTAGGGTTTTAGTTTTCAGTTTTTAAAAACTATTTTATAAGTCAATTTTAAAAAACTGTTTTTAAGGAAAAAAAATAGGCTTAACTACAGTTTTAGTCCCCCTATTTTAACCAATCCGCGATTTTGGTCCCTCTATTTTTAATTTCGCAATTTTGGCCCCCCTATTTTTTAAATTACGCGATTTTGGTCCTTCCGTTAAGTTGTCATCCAATTATTAACGGAAATGCAGACGTGGCAGTTAAGTGCTGGTGTTAGGTACACGTGGAGCCGACATGGAGATGATGATGTGGTTGTGCCCTTGTTGGCCATGGAAATTTCAAAAATATCAAACACCGGGTTTGAGAATTTCAAAAATATCAAACCCAGGGTTTGGTATTTTTGAAATTTCCATGGCCAACAAGTGTTCAGCCACATCAACATCTCCATGTCAGCGCCACACATACCAGCCACGTCAACACCTAACAAGTATGTCAGCTCCACGTGGTCCTGGCACGTCAGCACTTAACTGTCACGTCAGCATTTTTGTTAACAATTGAATGATAATTTAACGGAGGGACCTAAATAGCGTAATTTAAGAAATAAGGGGACCAAAATTACGAAATTAAAAATGGAGGGACCAAAATCGCGGATTGATTAAAATAGGGGACCAAAACTGCAGTTAAGCCAAAAAAAATAAAAAAATAAAACTGTTTGGTTATCCTATTTTTAAAAACTGTTTTAAAGATGAGAAAATGAAAAAAACCTGTTTGATAGACTTGTTTTCAAAATGTGTTTTGCAAACTAAAAAATAAAAAACTTGTTTGATACACATTTTTAAATGATTTTTTTTATTCACATTTTTTATTCAACATGAGACTTTTTTTCACTAGACTTCATCATGAAACTTAAAACTTCATTTATTAATAATTAATTAAGTGATGTTACTACCTCATCTTCAACACTTTCTTGTAATTATTTTAACGAGAGACTTAAGGCAGGAGTAACAAATGTAGGAGCATGATATCACCATAAAAAATGGTAGGTGTGTTGCAAAAAAATTCAAATTGGTCATAAAAAGTCAATTAATCAATTAACATTTACAATGACAACTCAATTAATTAAGTAAAATCTAATATCATAAAAAGTCAAATTAGTCTTAAAAAAAGAAGTCAAATTGGTTCAACTAATTGTTACGTTGTGCCCACATCATATTTGTAATACAATCCCTATGCATTGTCATTTCAGCTGCACCTTCGTCAGATAACCTTTATAAGTAGTATTCATTAGAGCTTGTTCCCACTATGTAAGGATCTTCATTCACGTCCTCAATCGCTACCGGATCCATTTCTTCTCATACACCAAATAATTTGTCATGTAAATTCCACTTGCATATGTAATTATGAACAGGGACGGATCCAGAAACGTATCAAAGGAAGGGCGAAAAAAATTTGATAAAAAATATTATGTAAATATTAAGTAATAAAAATAGATAAATAAATTTAGTAATTTATATAATATATATAATAAAATATATATTATGTATATGTTAATAAAATAATATATTTGACCAACGTCTAATTTTTTTTTTGGTATACGACGTCTAAAATAATATGTATAAAATAATATGTATATATTGTTAGAAAATAATATGTTATCCCTCAAAAAAATATTAAAATATTTAATATGTTTATGAAATAATAGATTATGTACATATAAAATAATATTATATGATAATATATTTGAGCAGCATCTAAAATAAGTCGATAAGAGCACTGCTACATGGCTAGGAGTGCGATGGAACGGTTGTCGTTGGCAGAGGAAGAAGAAGATCTCGAGGTGGTGCCACCTGGGGATGGAAGCGGGGGTGGTTCTCAGTCACTGATCCTCGTAGGAAGCTTCCTGACGGAGCGGCATATTAGGGCTCAATTCAGGAAAAAAAGGCTGGCAGGGATTTGGCATCCAAAGTGTGGAGTTTCTATTAGGGAAGCAAGAGCAGGTATTTTCATCTTCCAGTTCTTTCACCACTTGGATCTATAGCGAGTGATGAATAAGGGGCCATGGTTCTTTGATAAACACCTTCTCATTCTGGGGGTGATGCAGGAGGGCGAGAGGTCGCACGAAATTCTTTATTCACAGTACCATTCTGGGTGCAAGTGCATGATGTTCTGGTAGGTTTTATGTCTCAGGCTGTGGGGGAAAGTCTTGCAAACTTCATTAGCAATTTCCTTGAGTACGATGCGAAAAACAACTCTAACTTTTGGAGGAGTTATATGAGCATTAGAGTTCTGGTGGATGTGCGGGTTCCCTTATGTAACACATCGCCTAATTTAATTATTTAGCTAAATTAATTTAGGCTTTATTATGCTCTAAATTGATTGTTGAGTAATTAAATTAGGGGAGTATTTATAAATATTATGGGTGTGAATAGAAATGGTATTGTGGAATTTTACACAAAATAAGGGGCTTAATGGTATTTTACCTGGAATAAAGGAAGGACACAATGGTCTAACCAATTTTTCTTTTCTCCTTTCCCTCTCACTCCCACGCTCTCTCACTCTCATTTTCTCTCTCTCTCTCTCTTGATTTCCAGCTACAGAACGAAGGAAAGAAAGGGAAGAAGGAAAAGAGAAAAGGGGGGTTAGGGTTTAGGGATTTTGAGTAAGATTAGAGTGGAGATTTGTGAAGATCCCTCATTCTAGCTTGGAAAGGAAGCATTGTAGCTGAATCTTTGGCTTTGGGTGAAGATTTGGATTGCCCTAAAGTGTCAAAAAAGGGGGCTACGAAATTGAAGAAAAGAGGAGAAGGGGAAAACTGAAAATTCCAAGCCTCCTAGCTCATTCTCTTGAGCATTTATGTGAGTTCTTCTCCCTTAGGTGGTGGGCAACCATAAGACCCCTATTAGGTTTTTCATTTCCTTTCATTTGGTATGAATCTATGTCTTCTATGTGTTTTAGGGAGATATAGTTTGGAAATGATTGTTGATTGTATGTGTTGCTCACATTTTGATGATTTGAGATATCTAAAATATGATGCTGCTCATAAATTTAATATGTGCAATAGGATGATTTTTAAATGTATCATGGTTGATGCTTGATTTTGTATGTTTGGGAGAAATTGGTATAAATTGATTTGGTATTTTGGGCGTAGGATTTGGAAATTCTGCAGAAAATGCAGAGAATTCTGCATTTTTCAGTGCCATAATCGATTATGGTGCCCTCCATAAACGATTATGATTGTTCTGAGAGGTTTCTGCGATTTGAAATTTTGGAATAATCGATTTTGCTGATATCATAATCGATTATGACCTTTCCATTAATCGATTA
This sequence comes from Calophaca sinica, assembly GCA_037113605.1. Classification (NCBI taxonomy): domain Eukaryota; kingdom Viridiplantae; phylum Streptophyta; class Magnoliopsida; order Fabales; family Fabaceae; genus Calophaca; species Calophaca sinica. The sequence goes on from CM073734.1 coordinate 78,360,530, forward strand.
TGACATCCTTCATAATCGATTATATAATCGATTACCACCCAAATTCTTTAGCATAATCGATTATGATGAAGCCATAATCGATTATGGCTGTTAGGTTTTCAATTTTTACTCATTTTCTATGATTCCCTTTTTGAAACTCAACCTAGTGCAATATTAAGTCACTTGAAAGGTTGTATATTATGGTAATGGCAAGGGAATTCCCGGGGAGTTAAGCCTCCGGTACCCGTGTTTGAACCTTGTCTAAAGGCTGAAACTCTGCAGGGGGCCAGAGAAGTCCTGTGAGTAGCATGCTCAGCATTGTTGTGGGGCTATAGACCTACACAGTGTAGCTAGGGTGTTATTTGTAGTTAGATCATATATAATATATTAGTTTGGTGTTTGTCGGTCTGGTGAACGATAAGACCCGGCGGCAGGTGCATCGGTCCGGTGAACGATATGACCGGCGGCGTGGATCCGGTTCAAGTAGCATTTGCCCCTAAGAGGATACATTCAGGATTGCATTTGTGTTTGTTTGTGATTAGGTTTAGGATTAGAATAGGATTAGTTCTTAGAATAGACATAGTCTTATGTTTTATTAATTATTATTGTTATATATATGAACTGTATTTAGGTTTAGTTACTGAGGGGTCCGTGAAGGATTCACTGAGATTTTATCTCACCCTTTTCTTATTGTTTTTCAGATACACAAGTACCGAAAGACGATTAGGCGTTGCTAGAGCCTAGTTCCTCTGTTCTGAAGTCATTTTGGAATTGTAGTTGTTCTACGATCTCTTAGTCTTGGAACTTTATTTTATATTTTGAATTCCAAGTGATGTACCTTTGGAAGTTGTAATCTAAATATTTAGATTTATGACTAAAGCTTCAATTTACTACTTGTAATTGTTAAATAAGTTCCGTAAATTAGTTGTAACTCCTGTGCTATTAATGTAATTTGTCTTGTTTTCAATTGATATTGGAGTACGGGCATTACACCTTACGTCGTCAAAAACATATCAAGAAGCAAGGAGGTGAATCAAAGGCCGTTCTTTTCAAATACGAGCAGCTAGGGAACTTTTGTTATCTTTGTGGCATGCTGGGCCACGTTGAGGATTATTGTGACAAGTTGTTTGCCATGACACATGATGATGGGATCTGGGCTTGGGGTCCAGAGCTTAGGGCTGACATGCAGTGCATTGACGGCAGTGGATGAGCAACATGGCTCCGGGAGGAGGGTCAAACAGCGTGGAGCGCAAACCCTAATTTTGGACGAGTAGATCATGGACATGCAATCATGGGACGTGTTGATCAAGCGGACCGAGAAAGGAAAGATTTAATGGCCTCACTATTTCGCAATCCTTCCTTAATGTTTTCAAGTTCAAATAGTTTAAATGCTCGACAATCAAGTACGTCGACGATGCCACAATCTATGCATGGCATTGATGGAGTTGACCGGGGGAAATTTTAATGACAGATGTCAATCAATTAAGGGAGGAAGAATTAGAGGAAGGTGAATTAAATGACGCTGTAAAGAAAAGGAAACGAGATGGAGTAATAAAGGTGCTGCACGATTTGTCCAAAAATAGCGAGATCAAAAATAACGAGGGCTATAAGGAACGTGAGTGCATGGAGAAAAACTACAATGTATCTGGTATTGTTTATGATGCTGACTCTTTTTTAATGGCAGGCCCCGGCAAAGGTGCATGCTAGGGACAATGAGTTTGATCAGTTGGAACTGTCGGGGCCTGGGCAACCCGAGAGCAGTTCCCTCACTCCGTGACCTCGTCTGGACGCACCAATCGGATGTTATTTTTTTGTGCGAGACCTTGGTGCACTCCAACAAAATAGAAGAGATTCGTGTGAGAATAGGTTATGATGGGTCTTTTGCTGTGGATAGAGTGGGAAGAAGTGGTGGGTTAGCGTTGTTGTGGCGTCATCCTTTTGATTGTCATATCCTCAGCTACTTTTCAAATTTCATTAATGCAGAAGTGATCCAACAAGACCGTCCTAGATGGCACTTTATTGGGTTCTATGGGTACCCCGAAACCAGCAGGAGAAGGGACTCGTGGAATCTTCTTAGAACACTGGCAAGAGACAACTCGCTCCCATGGTGCACGATGGGGGACTATAATGACTTGTTGTCTAATGATGATAAAAGGGGACCTGTTGAGCATCCCCCATGGCAACTTTGTGGCTTCAGGGAAGCAGTTCTTGACAGGAATCTCCTTGACCTTCCACTTGAAGGCTATAAATCCACCTGGTTCAAAAGTAGGGGCATGCCACAAGCAAAAGAAGAAAGACTAGACAGAGCTATGGCCACACAGCAATGGTTAGACATTTTTTCGACTTGCAAGCTCCTGAATACTACAATTGATAGATCCAACCATCATCCTATTTTGCTTCGGTTATATGAAAGGGAGAGAAGGGGACACGATATACCTTTTTGTTTTGAGATTGCATGGTTGGAAGAGGAGGGGTTGGAAAGTGTAGTGGTCCAAGGTTGGGAATTAAATGCACAAGGTGACTTCCTTGATAGAATAAATAGTTGTACAGGGGTGACTTCCTTGATAGAATAAATAGTTGTACAGCAGCGATGAATACATGGGGAAAAGCATTGAGATCAAGATATAAGGTGGCCATTGATGCGTGTCGAAGAGAACTTGAAGCTGCTCGAGAAGACATGTCTGATGGTGCTAGCGCTACATTCAGTGGGCTAAGGGAGAAGCTAGGGACTTTACTAGCTCAAGAAGAAGCTTTTTGCAGGCAACGTGCTAAAGTATTTTGGCTTCGTGATGGTGACACTAATTCCAAAAAATTTCATGCTATGGCAAGCCAGAGGAAAAAGTGGAATTTGATCTCAAAGTTAGAGGCGGATGATGGGACTATGATGCAAGACCAAGCTAGCATGGGGAACGTTGCCAAGGACTACTTTGACACTTTATTCAAAAGCCAAGTAAGTGATGTGAATTCGGTTTTGTAGCATGTTACAAGTCGTGTTGATAGGGTGGATAATGAGATGTTACTGCAACCTTTCACCGTCTCGGAGTTTAAGAAAACACTGTTCCAAATGCATTCTGATAAAGCACCTGGTCCTGATGGTTTAAACCCTGCTTTCTTTAAGCGTTCCTGGCACCTTGTGGGGGTGGAGATTTTTCATGTAGGTGTGGAATGGTTGGAGAAGGGCCAGTTCCCCCCACAACTAAATGATACCAACATTGTGCTTATCCCAAAGGTTGAAAGCCCCATTTGTATGAACGATTTACGACCTATTTCCCTTTGCAATGCTATCTATAAGATTATCTTAAAAGTGTTGGCAAATAGAATGAAAGCTCTCCTTCCTAAGTGTATCTCGTAGGAGCAATCCGCTTTTGTGGAGAATCATTCTATTTTAGGCAATGTGATGTGATGGTGGCCATTGAGATGATTCACCATATGAATTGTAAGTACGTCGGGAAGACGAGGGAGATTGCGTTGAAAATTGACATTAGCGAAGCCTATGATAGGGTGGATTGGAGGTTCTTGAAGGGCATGCTTTTGAGGATGGGTTTTGATGAGAGGTGGGTGCGGTGGATAACACTTTGCCTTGAAACAGTAAAATACATAGTACAACTCAATGGGGAGAAAGTTAGGCACGTGATCCCAGAGAGAGGCCTCAGACAGGGGACCCACTGTCCCCTTACCTTTTTATCATATGTGCAGAGGGTCTTACAACTCTCATTAAAAGAGCGAAAGCAAGAGGAGATATCCATGGAATTAAAGTGTGTGGAGGAACCCCAATCCTCACACACTTATTATTTGCTGACAATTGTTTTTTGTTTTTCAGGGCAGAAGAACGTGAATGCAGGCACATGAAGAACATCTTGGAGATTTACGAACGAGCCTCAGGCCAAGCTACAAATTTGCAGAAATCAGAGATTTACTTCAACAAAAACACTTCCCGGGATGTCAGACACAGTTTGACTACTTTGATGGGTGTCACAGAATGCTTAGGGACCGAAAAGTATCTTGGGTTGCCATTCATGATTGGGAGAAACAAGAAAGATTTATTTAGTTATCTCAAGGATAGAGTATGGAAGAAGGTCCAACATTTCAGGTAGACATCTCTCCAAAGCGGGGCGGGAAGTTCTTCAATCCCTACTTAATGCATGAGTACCTTTCTTTTACCAACCACCTTAGTGAAGAATTGGAGAGGATGATAAATTCTTTTTGGTGGGGGGAAAATAGAGGAGAAGGAAGAGATATCAATTGGCACAGCTGGGATAAATTATCTATGAAGAAGGAGTTTTGAGGTATGGGTTTTTGTCACTTCTACGGCCTTAATATAGCCATGCCAGTGAAGAAGGGTTGGAGAATTGCATCCAACCAGGTGTTGGTTAATTATGGCACAAGGTGGCAAATTGGAGATGGTAGTAGGATAAATGTTTGGAGAGACCCTTGGATCCGTAGCAGAAACGACCTGTTTGTCAAGAGCCCGATGGTCGTGGGTTTGGAAGCACTGTGTTTTAGGGACCTTATTGACCCGAATATGAGAACGTGGCGCACGACTTATATGTCTTCATTCCTCCAACCAGAAGACGTGCAGGAGATTTGCAACATACCAATAACACATGTGCATGAAGAAGATAGGCTTATTTGGAAGTTCAACAAGGCAGGAACCTACAATGTTCGGTCTGGTTACCATGTCTTGATGGAAGAAGTTATCGACAGAGCCCACCTAAGGATTGAAGGGGAGTGGTCACGGTTATGGAAGCTCAAGATCCCACAGAAACATAAGGTTTTGCTTTGAAGTGGATTGAGGCATGTACTTCCAACAAGAGAGAACTTGCAGAAGAGAGGGGTGCCTTGTACACCACTTTGTCCGCATTGCGACCTATTTGACGAGAATACATGGCATGCATTTTTTGGTTACAGTAAGTTAGTTGCGTGTTGGGAAACATCTAATTTTTGGCCGATTATTCGGGATGTAGTTCTTGCAGCTAAAGGATTTACAGAATGTGTTTTCCAGCTCCTGTCTGAGCTGAATCAGGACCAGCTAGTTGAACTGTGCAACACGATTTAGTGTATTTAGCGGAGGATGAATGATAGGGTGTGGAAAGGGAGTGAGCTTCTAGCAAGCATCATAGTACAACTAGCTTGAGAGCACATGCAAGATTAGTGCAGGATGAGAAAGCTATAGCACCTTTGTTCAACATCTCGAGTGCAGCTAATCTTATATGGACAAGGCCAAGTATGGGAGACTTTAAATGCAATATAGACGCATCACTTTTTGCCGAGGCGGGTATGTTTGGAGTGGGTTTTTGTCTCAGGAATAATCAAGGAGGTTTTGTCACTGCCAAAACTATGCACTTTATGGGCACCCCGTCACCTTATAAGGCAGAAGCAATAGGTCTCCTTAAAATCATCAAATGGATTCATAGCTTGGGCTTCCAAAAAATGTCTTTTGAGCTTGATTGCAAACCAGTAGTAGACGATGTGTTGGAAGGTTGCAGTTACAACAATGAGCATGGGTCTATCCCAGGAAGGTGTCGTGATCTTTTAAATTTAAATAAAAACTATGGGGTTAGTTTTATTCGGAGGCAAGCAAACTTCATTGCTCATAGCTTAGCTAGGGCGTCTAGGTTTTATACTAGCTCCCACATTTTTAATTCAATCCCCTCTTGTATCTTTCAGCTTATTATGAATGAAATGGCATAGTTTTGTGGCATTCAACAACAAAAAAGAGCACTGCTACATTGCAAAGGTATAGCAGCATAAAACGATGTTACATCTATTATTTTCTAATATTATATACATATTATTATTATTTTATACATAACAAGCTTCATACTCAAAAATTTGTCAAGGGGGAGGGAGGGCAACAACCCCTGGTTTCCCATAGCTAAATCTGTCACTGATTATGAATAGCACAACACACTAATACTATAAGTCGTTGCCTAGAAGGTTTATAAGGAGGCATCATCTTCAAAATAGGAAATCTATTTTTCAAGGAGTTTAATTTCTATGCACTTTCAGTGTAAAAATATTTTACGCGTGCATCCAATGATGTGTTACCACATCATTTAATAAGTATGACACGTCACGTATTTGTCAACTCGTTAAATGATGTGGCAATACACCATTGGTTCCACGTGTAAAATATTTTTACACTGATAGTGTATATAAATTAAATTCTTTTTCAAGACCCTAAAGCATCACTCAATATTCATTCTTAGAGATGAATGCCTTTAGTTAAATAACCCTTCACGACTTCGAGATTGTCTGGCTCGACCTCTATATTCTTGCGCATGATATCTTTCACCCCTATAAGGGGGAAGAAAACCTCCAGTACATGGATAGCCAGAATCAATGAGATAGAACAAACCTTAATCACATAAAGTATATGTTAGCTCTACTTGTTCATTTCATCAATAGAATATAATGTCATTATGATATTCTTACTCACCTCTAGATGGCCAAGGAAATTCCGCATTTGGATTTGTAATTGCATCTAAGAAAACTTTTGAATCATATGCACTTTCTTTCCACCCATAATATACAAATGTAAACACCATACTGAAATCACAAGCACACATGACATTCTGTGTGATTGTTGTCTTTCTACCTCTACATGAAATATGTTTCTCAGCAGGAACTCATGCATTTATATGTGTACCAACAATTGTGCCTATGCAATTCTATAACGCATAACCCAAGTAAAAAGAACCAAAACAAGATAACATGAATAAGTAAAAAATGAACTTATTACATACCTTGAACCAAGGATAATATAAATAAGTACATATATTACATACCTTGAACCAAGGATAATATTTTGGGTTGATTTTAACTCTGTCAGGTAATTTTGTGGACTGTTGCTTTATCAATTCTTTTCCTAATCGGCACACTGCCCTTAACACTTCCTTGCAATAACGAGAAATTGTTTGCGTGGAACATTTCCCTCCAATTAGGCTCCCAAAACTTTTCTAACACTTTCTTATAGATGTCATCTGAAATGTCTCCAAGCTCTTTAAGGACACTCACACACTTAATAATAGACACTACAACAAAAATAGGCAATAAACAACGCTTATTTTGGCCTTAAACAACGCTTAAAAAGTGCTGCTTATTTAACCGCTGCTGATTGTTAATCAAAAAATAGCGTTTTTGAAGCGCTGTTGGCCGACAATAAGCCGCTTCCTACGAAGTAAGGAAGCGGCTGCTTATTGTCGATTCCAAAGATCAATAAACAGCGCTTCTTAAAGGAAAACGATGTTTATTGTCCTTTTAGGAAGCGTTGTTTTTTACCCATTTTTTTTCCAGAAAAACATTTTTCCAAATTTCCCCTTGCGATGAACCAAGATGAACTAAACACAAACACAGAAGAACCAAACACATATGAACCATTACAGAACCAAATTCCCGTATACAGATCCAAGAAAAGAATACAAGAGAATAATACAAGGGAAGAATACAGATCCAAGAAAAATACAGATCCAAGATTTTATTCAAACCAGACACAGATCCAAGAAAAAAAAACGTTTGAATGTCAAATGCTCTGCCTTGCATTCTTTCTTCCCGAGCTTTGCCCCTTACTTTCTCATTCCAGACCTGAAATCAAAATAAAACAAAACTCAAAAATAAGGGAAATGGACCAGATCGAACTTGATCTAGCGAGAGAGAAGAGAAACATTCGGTAAAACTGAAGAACAAGATCGAACTAGGTCGCTGAGAGATGTGAAAAACGCGAGAGAGCGAGATCGCTGAGAGTGGTGTCCAGATCGAAGCACAAACGCGAGCTGCGTTTGCGATGGAGAAGAGGGTTTCAGTTGGGGTTGCTTTCTGCATGAAGCAAAGCGAGCGAGCGAGCGAGCGAAGGTGGCGAAGGAGAGGGTTTCAGTTGGCTCTGTAGCGATGGAGAAGTTTCTAGAAGGAGAAGGTTTCGGTTGGGGTTGCGATGATGACAAAGGTGTTGGGTTTCTGTCGCAAGCCGAATAGAAAACGGGACGAAGTAGGGAGAGATTGGGAACGAACGAACGAACGTGTTGGGGTTACAGTGATGACGAAGGTGTTGGGTTTGCGATGAGATTGGGAATGAAGAGAAGGCGATGAGATTGGGAACGAAGACCTATTGCGGTTAGGGTTTGGCGAAGAGAATTGGGAACGAGCGAGCGTGAGTGAATTTCTTGGAATCAAGCGTAAAGTGAATATAATAGGAATTAATGACCAAAATCAGCGCTTAAAAGGGTTAAGCGTTGTTTAATGTTTTCGACCTAAATCAGCGCTTCATATTAGAAGCGCTGTTTATTGAGTATGATCAAGACCAAAATCAGCGCTTCATAAAGAAAGCGCTGTTTATTGTGTAGGACCAAAATCAGCGCTTCATATTGGAAGCGCTGTTTATTGTGTATGACCAAATTTTTAGGACCAAAATCATCGCTTCATATAGGAAGCGATGTTTATTGTTTACGACCAAAATCAGCGCTTCATATAGGAAGCGTTGTTTATTAGCTAAAGTAGCATTTTTTTATTAAAGCGTTGTTTAAAGTGGCGCTATCTTTTTCACATTCTGTTGTAGTGAGAACAATCTGGTGTTACAAGTGAAGAAGTAGCCTCCATACTCCTAGCCCTATACTTCTCAGCTTTTGGCGTACATGCTTCAGCCCATGCTGCAAGTGCTTCTCCCATCTGACGCGATGTAGACTCTTTCTTATATTTATGATCTTTTGCTTGAAATTTTCGCTTTCCAATATTTTCCATACGCTCCACCTCTTATATATCATCATCTGAACTATCAATATCAATATGCACATTACTCCCAGTGTTAAGGTATTGATTTTCAAGGTCATTTTCTTTGTAACGACCCGTTTCCGGACCGCTACCGATCTCCAGACATACCGAGCTCGAGTTACCGAGCTCAACACACCGAGCTTTAGTTACCCTGTATGCGATGTGTTTTAAACGATACTCTTGTGCCCTTTAGAAAAGTACGGTCTATTATTTTTTATAAAACCAGCTCGTGCACATCAGAGTAATTACAGCTTTTCGAAAACATGGTGCAACTAAGACACAAGACATAAATTCTAATAAAACATACATGCATAATATACATATATACCACTCGAAATGATAATGTATACAAAATACAGAGTAATAATGTATAAAGAAAATACACCTAAGGTATGACGGCTTCAAGAGAGCAATCATACCTGGGGTACTTCCGGCAGACACCCACGCAGGTGCTCCAAAGTAAGACCACCAGTCTACCTGTGCTCAAAATAACATCTAGCCCAAATCGTCACAACCGCTATGCACAAAAACATAGACAAGGCAAATCCACGACAAGTAGAGGTCGCCGCTCGATCCTCGTCGAGCTCCTCCTCGCCATCATCTTACGCCGAGTTCCTCGCACCTCGACATCGCTGGGTAACCATCATAGATTGAAGGTACCACGGGAAAGGGTCAACTTCTCCACAAATCAAGATAAACAAGGCACAAAGAAATAAGCGGACATCATCAGATATCATTCACCAAACGTGACTCGACCATCTCACTCTAGACTCGACTTTTATTAGGAATATCGTCAATTTGGTCCATCCCCAAACCGATGCAATAGGTAGCGGCGAGTCCAACCCCAAACCGATACCATGCATTAATCGGTGTCCAACCCCAAACTGATAATGCGACGCCTAGTCAATCTCCCGTAAACAAAAAGGGGACCTAGCACCCTTAGTTATCCGGGTCACGGCTCAAAAACGTCATAACGACTCGCCTAGCTCGCTCACTCGATGAACAACTCTCCGCTTACAATATTCAAAGAGTTATACACAAGATATTCAACCGCATGTCAAATAAAAAGAGCAAGCTCGACATGAAGAAACGCAATTCAACAGTCAATACATAATTCACCACATATATTCAATCACATATTAAATACATGCAAAAACCCAATCATATCACAACATTACATGCTCGACACAAATCAAGGAATCCATACATAGTAATATAACAATAGAAATCCTAGAATGTTTAGAAGTGCCCTTACGCACAAAACATAAACACGTAGAATATGAAGTGCCCTTACCGAACTCCAAGCTAATGCTGCTCGACAACGACCTCGACACGGCTGTCTTCAAACGAGCTCGACAACGACTCCTCTTACTCGATCTCGACACGTACGGCTCTCAGTCGACCTCGGTTTCGTGTTCTCGTACACCCGGATCTCCTTGCAGCACGATCTCGGAAATCACACTGCCTAATACGAGTACAACTTAGTTCTGTCTATGGGTTCTAATAACACTTAGCTCTCATTATCCCAATCTTAACCACAACCCAAGTAAACATTAAAACTCAAAAACTTAAACAAATATAACCAGAATTCAAACATTACAATTTAACTCTTTTTCTCTAAAATTTTATTAAAACTTCTTTCATACATCTCCTCAGACAAAGCCATTTTTCCAAAGTACTAACTCAAGCTTAAAATCAAGTAACACATTAAGTACAAATTAATCAAAATCTAAGTTTATGTTTTCTGAAAAATATTTTCATCAGGGTCCAACAACTAAAATAAGAAATCAAAACAAACCAAATAGGAAGGGTTTTTGGGCACTGCCTATTGCAGAAAACAGAGAAAGAAATTTGTTTTACAAGCTCAAATAATTGGTTAGAAAGGTCGGTCATGTCATGAAGAAGAAAACCCATCAATATGACATGATTTGGAAGCATAAAAACTAGCTAAAATAGAGAGAAGAAGTGGCGCTAACAGTAACATGAAGGAAGAGGAAATTCTGTTTTTCATACCTCAACTGATGGTCGAGATGGTGATATATGTCGAGGAGATGATGAGGAACAAGATTGATGAAGAAGGTTTGTGCAGAAGCTCAATGGAACTCAAGGTTCTTCGATGGAGGTTTGGAGAGGAAGAGGAACTCAGAGAAGAAGGAAGAAGAAAGAAGAAAAGAGAAAGTGAGTGTTTGTGAGGCGCTGATCGAATGTACAGCTGGTAGATAAACCACTAAATGAATTTTTCTTTCTTAAAAAAAAACAGAAATAAGTGACGTGTAACTACTGTTATGAGATGCTAATCCCATCAATCATTCTACCCATCTAATCTCTTCTCTCTCATGATTACCCTCTAATCTATAGGTTACAGATCTAAAACACAGCAACGAGAGCAACCGATAATATAAATATTACAAACAATATAATCAATAACGCTAAATAACGTTCGTAAAAATACGAGTGTTCCAATCTCGACACGAGGTCGATCAGGGTGCTTGTGCAGGCGCACAAGGCTCTAACACGAGTTCGTGTACGCGGCCTCCTCAGTTCGACACGCGACCTCATCAGCTCGGTACGCGATCTCAGCAGCTAATGCACGCGATCTCCTCAGCTCAGCAGCTAGTGCACGCGGTCTCCTCAACTCGGCATATGACCTCGGCACGCGATCTTGGCACGGGATCTTGGCACGGGGTCTTGGTACGAGGTCTCGACACGAGATCTCGACGCGAGGTCTCGATACGACGTCCTAATACGAGGTCGATCTCGTCCTCAGGTGTTACAATCTCTCCCTCTAAAAAAATTTCGTCCTCGAAATTGCAAATAAGATACTTACCATGAAAGAGTTCAGGGTACTGAGTCTTCATCTTCTCCTCCAGCTCCCAAGTCGCATCTCCAGTCTTCTGATCCCACACAACTTTGACAAGTTGAATCTCTTTGTTCCGCAACTATTTGGCTTTCCGGTCAACGATCCTTGCTGGTGATGCTTCGAAAGATAGGTCATCCTTCAGTTGAATCATATCCGGTTCGATAACATGAGAAGGGTCGGAAATATATCTCCGCAATTGTGAGACGTGGAAGACGTCATGAATGTTTGACAAGAAGGGTGGCAAGGCAATCTGATATGCCACTGGACCAATACGACGAAGAATCTGATAAGGTCCAATAAATTTAGGGGTAAGTTTCTTGGACTTGATCGCTCGACCAACTCCAGTAGTGGGGGTGACTCTAAGAAATACATGTTCTCCTTCTTCGAACTCGAGTGGTCGACGTCGTTGGTCTGCATAACTCTTCTGTCGACTTTGAGACGTTCGCATCCTATCTCTGATCAAACGGATCTTCTCCGTAGTCCGCCGGATCATATCTGGTCCCACAATGTAACGCTCGCCATCCTGGTACCAACAAAGAGGCGTCGACATTTACGTCCATCTGATTGCTTCAAAAGGTGCCATTCCAATACTCGCATGGAAACTGTTATTGTATGTGAACTCCACCAATGGTAAGACGTCGTCCCAACTTCCTCGGTGATCTAAGGTACACGCTCGCAACAAATCTTCAAGTGATTGGATCGTTCTCTCAGTCTGACCGTCGGTTTGGGGATGATATGCCGAGCTAAGCCTGAGCTCGGTTCCCATCGCTTCATGCAATTCCCTCCAAAAATGAGACGTGAACTTCGGATCTCGGTCCGACACGATTGAAGAGGGTATACCATGAAGTCGCACTATCTCCGCGATGTATATCTCGGTCAGCTTTTCCACGTTGTATGTCGACCTCACTGGTAAGAAATGAGCAGATTTGGTCAATCGGTCGACGATCACCCAAATCGAATCATTCTTCTTCTGCGTCTTCGGCAAACCTACAACGAAATCCTTGGAGATACTGTCCCATTTCCATCTTTGATGCGTCAGCGATTGTAGCATTCCCGCAGGTCGTTGGTGCTCCACCTTCGGCTTGACACGTTAAACACGGCTACGTGCTCGACCACTTGCTTTTTCATTAGGACCACCAAAAATGCTTCTTCAAGTCTTGATACATCTTCGTAACTCCTGGGTGAATACTAAAGTTGCTCTTATGCGCCGTCAAGTATTAACTTTCACCCGCTACGTTAGGTACACACACTCGGCCATTACATCGTAAGATGTTGTCCGCTCCGACTTGGAATTCGTCGCGCTTCCTTGCGCTATCAATGGACCTTCTCTTGCAGGAGCTTGTCATGGACTCTTTGGTCTCGGATCTCGCCCAACAATCTGTTAGAAATGGTAAGCATACCAAATCTCGGCTTCCCGATGAAACTTCCACACTCAACTTCAAGTCTTGGAACTTCTCGAGCATCTCCAACTCCTTGATCATCATTCTTTGAGGCTAAAATGCTCTTTACGCTCAATGCATGCGCTACTACGTTAGCCTTACCAGGATGGTATTCCAACGTAAAGTCATAGTCCTTGAGAAATTGCCCATCTTCGCCGACGCATGTTGAGCTCTTTACGATCGAACAGTACTTCAAGCTCTTGTGATCGCCGAAAGCGAAGAGTGCTCCCATAAAGGTAGTGCCTCCATATCTTCAACGCAAAAACTCATTGCTACCCAAGTCGTGAGTAGGGTAGTTCCTCGTGAATCTTAAGTCGTCTTGAAGCATACGCTACCACTTTCCGATGTTGCATCAAAGACGCATCCCAAACCCTGGTGTGACGCATCACAATACACCTCGTAAGGATCTTCGCCGAGGCAAAATCAACACAGCGCCGGCTGCCAAGAGCTCCTTGATCTTTGAAAACCGGATTCACACTCCTCGGTCCAGGCAAAAGGTTGATCCTTCCTCGTAAGCCGTAAAGAGGCGCGATAATCTTCGAGAAACCTTCAATGAATCTTCGATAATAGCGCTAAGCCAACAAAACTTCGATCTCAGAATCGTCTTCTACTGTTCCCACGCTAACACACCTCAATCTTAGTTGGATCCACAGCTATCCCTTCTTTGGAAATCACATGACCAAGAAAATTCACCTCTTCGAGCCAAAATTCACACTTCGACAGGTTGGCATAGAGTTGCTTCTCACGCAACATCTGTAGTACTCGACGTAAGAGTTCTTTTTGCTCTTCTCGGTTCTTCGAGTAGATCAGGATGTCGTCGATGAACACTACAACGAACTGATCCAAAAACGAATGGAAAATCCTATTCATGTAATCCATAAACACAGCTGGCGCATTTGTCACTCCAAACGGCATCACCAAATACTCGTAGTGACCATACCTAGTCCTGAAAGCTGTTTTGGAGACATCTTCCTCCTTCACGCGAATTTGATGGTAGCCCGACTTCAAGTCTATCTTGGAAAAGATCGCCGCTCCACGAAGTTGATCCATCAAGTCGTCAATACGGGGTAACGGATACTGGTTCTTCACAGTAACCTTGTTGAGCTCGCGGTAGTCCACGCACAGCCTTGATCGTCCATCCTTCTTCTTAACCAACAACACTGGAGCTCCCCACGGTGACACGCTCGGTCGTATGTATTGCTTTGACTCCAAGTGTTCGATCACGGGACTTGATTCTTTCATCTCGGCGGGAGACATCTGTATGGCGCCTTGGAAATCGGTCCTGTTCCTGGAATCAACTCGATGGAGAACTTCGACCTCTGCATCGGGTGGTAACCCTGGCACGTCTTCGGGAAAACGTCCACAAAGTCACACACCACCGGTACATTCTTCACTTCGATCTATTTGGAAAACTTACGAACTAGCGGATACATGTATTCCCTAGTTCCTTCTTTCAAAGAAACCCCAATACGTTCGTGAGAAAGATAATTGGAGACTCCAAGGTGCAGGAAAATTACGCTTTACGGGCACACCCAAGAGGACATGGTGGTGTGACAACCAATCCATCCCGAGGATGACATCTAAGCCCTTAAGAGGCAAACAAACCAAATTGACCACAAACTTTCTACTCTGAATAACCACTACACAATTAAGACATGCAGTGTTTGTGACTAAGGTTTTAGCAGCTGGGGTTGTAACTACCAATTTGAACGGCAAAGCAGTCACAGTCAAGTTCAAATGGTTCACACAATCAGAAGAAATAAAGGAATGGGTTGCACCCGAATCAAAGAGGACGGATAAGGATTTACCCTCTATCTCACATTCGCCTTGGATAAGATCATCAGCTTGCTCTGCTTCCTCGCCGCTCATGCAGAAGACTCTGCCTTTAGCCACCTGACGCTTCCCTTTGGCCTTTGCCGCAAGCATTACCGGTTCAGCTTTAGGTGTGGGACAATCCTTGGCAAAATGCCCTGGCTTCTTACAGTTGTAGGACACCTCCTCCTTCTGAGTACAGTTATTCGCATAATGTCCCGTCTTTCCACAACGGAAACAAGTCACCTCGACACCGGTCTGACCTCCACTCCTCGCTCCCTGGGTCATCGGACGATACTGTCCTCTATTGTTGTTGTTCCCCTGAGGTCGGTTGTAAGGCTTCTTCTGCAGTTGTTTCCGCTACGTGTAAACCTCACGCCGCACTCTGGCGTCTCACCGGTCCGCCTCCTCCAGTTTTCTTCTTGTGGCTTCTTACTCCTTCTACCTCGACACAGCGATCTATCAGCTCTTGGAGGTTTCGAATCCTCAATGATACCACTGACTTCTGAATGTCAAATCTTAATCCCCGTTGGAACCTCTCGCTTAACCATCCTTGGTCAGCTCGATCACGAAATGGACTGAAATACCTCGCCAGTGACTCGAACTTGGCTGCATACTCGGACACTGTCGAGCTGCCTTGTTGTAGTTGAAGAAACTCCTGCTCCTTCTCACTCGTGCGATGTCTGGGAAGTATTTGTCCAAGAACCTTCCACGAAAAAGCTCCCAAGTTATCTCGCTGACGTTCGCTATCGGTGCTTGCTTCACTCCGCTTCCACCAATACTCTGCGTCTCTAGCAGAAGTAGGTAGCGTAGTCTACCTTCACGTTGTTTGGGCAATGGAGTGCCTCGAAGATCTTCTCGATCTCTTGCATCCAAAGATCGACTTTATCTGGATTTGGCTCACCATAGAACTGGTGGATCATGCTTCCTAAAGTCCGCTAATCCCTCGCCTCGGACTCGCTCTGCTCATTGTTGTTCTTTGTAAGTTTCTTTGAGTTAACATTTGCCGTCTGTTGAGCCATCGCGTTAGCCTATTGAGTTGCAAAGGTGATTCTTTGAGCCATGGTCGCCGCCATCTCGGCCATAGCTTGAATTGCTCGTTCCATGTCGGCGTTCTCGAGTGCAAATTTGTCGTATCCCTACGAGGTGGCATTAGATTCCACAAAGTTCAAAACCCTGTCAGAATCTCACAACAAGGATGTGTTAAAACACACTGCTTCAATCAAGAAACAGTTCAAACAATTTTTCAAGCAATAAGTGCTTCACTTAATCAACAGCAATCAGTATAGTACAACCATGTACCCGACACACATATATATATATCCCGACACAGTGACCAGTCCAAATTCCTATACACAGCCCGGTCAGAACCCAACCTGGCTCTGATACCAACATTGTAACGACCCGTTTCCGGACCGCTACCGAGCTCCAGACATACCGAGCTCGAGTTACCGAGCTCAACACACCGAGCTCTAGTTACCCTGTATGCGATGTGTTTTAAACGATACTCTTGTGCCCTTTAGAAAAGTACGGTCTATTGTTTTTTATAAAACCAGCTCGTGCACATCAGAGTAATTACAGCTTTTCGAAAACATGGTGCAACTAAGACACAAGACATAAATTCTAATAAAACATACATGCATAATATACATATATACCACTCGAAATGATAATGTATACAAAATACAGAGTAATAATGTATAAAGAAAATACACCTAAGGTATGACGACTTCAAGAGAGCAATCATACCTGGGGTACTTCCACAGACACCCACGCAGGGGGCTGCTCCAAAAGTAAGACCACCAGTCTACCCTGTGCTCAAAATAACATCTAGCCCAAACTGGTCACAACCGCTATGCACAAAAACATAGACAAGGCAAATCACGACAAGTAGAGGTCGTCGCCCTGATCCTCGTCGAGCTCCTCCTCGCCATCATCTCCGCCGAGTTCCTCGCACTCGACATCGCCTGGGTAACCATCATAGATTGAAGGTACCACGGAAAGGGTCAACTTCTCCACAAATCAAGATAAACAAGGCACAAAGAAATAGCAGACATCATCAGATATCATTCACCAAACGTGACTCGACCATCTCACTCTAGACTTGACTTTTATTAGGAATATCGTCACTGGTCCATCCCCAACCGACGCAATAGGTAAGCGAGTCCAACCCCAAACCGATACCATGCATTAATCAGCAGGTCCAACCCCAAACTGATAATGCGACGCCTAGTCAATCTCCCGTAAACAAAAAGGGGACCTAGCACCCTTAGTTATCCGGGTCACGGCTCAAAAACATCATAACGACTCGACTAGCTCGCTCACTCGATGAACAGCTCTCCGCTTACAATATTCAAAGAGTTATACACAAGATATTCAACCGCATGTCAAATAAAAAGAGCAAGCTCGACATGAAGAAACGCAATTCAACAGTCAATACATAATTCACCACATATATTCAATCACATATTAAATACATGCAAAAACCCAATCATATCACAACATTACATGCTCGACACAAATCAAGGAATCCATACATAGTAATATAACAATAAAAATCCTAGAATGTTTAGAAGTGCCCTTACGCACAAAACATAAACACGTAGAATATGAAGTGCCCTTACCGAACTCCAAGCTAATGCTGCTCGACAACGACCTCGACACGGCTGTCTTCAGACGAGCTCGACAACGACTCCTCTTAGTCGATCTCGACACGTACGGCTCTCAGTCGACCTCGGTTTCGTGTTCTCGTACACCCGGATCTCCTTGCAGCACGATCTCGGAAATCACACTGCCTAATACGAGTACAACTTAGTTCTGTCTATGGGTTCTAATAACACTTAGCTCTCATTATCCCAATCTTAACCACAACCCAAGTAAACATTAAAACTCAAAAACTTAAACAAATATAACCAGAATTCAAACATTACAATTTAACTCCTTTTCTCTAAAATTTTATTAAAACTTCTTTCATACATCTCCTCAGACAAAACCATTTTTCCAAAGTACTAACTCAAGCTTAAAATCAAGTAACACATTAAGTACAAATTAATCAAAATCTAAGTTTATGTTTTAAAAAAATATTTTCATCGTGGTCCAACAACTAAAATAAGAAATCAAAACAAACCAAATAGGAAGGGTTTTGGGCACTGCCTGTTGCAGAAAACAGAGAAAGAAATTTGTTTTACAAGCTGAAATAATTGGTTAGAAAGGTCGGTCATGTCATGAAGAAGAAAACCCATCAATATGACATGATTTGGAAGCATAAAAACTAGCTAAAATAGAGAGAAGAAGTGGCGCTAACAGTAACATGAAGGAAGAGGAAATTCTGTTTTTCATACCTCAACTGATGGTCGAGATGGTGATATATGTCGAGGAGATGATGAGGAACAAGATTGATGAAGAAGGTTTGTGCAGAAGCTCAATGGAACTCAAGGTTCTTCGATGGAGGTTTGGAGAGGAAGAGGAACTCAGAGAAGAAGGAAGAAGAAAGAAGAAAAGAGAAAGTGAGTGTTTGTGAGGCGCTGATCGAATGTACAGCTGGTAGATAAACCACTAAATGAATTTTTCTTTCTTAAAAAAAAACAGAAATAAGTGACGTGTAACTACTGTTATGAGATGCTAATCCCATCAATCATTCTACCCATCTAATCTCTTCTCTCTCATGATTACCCTCTAATCTATAGGTTACAGATCTAAAACACAGCAACGAGAGCAACCGATAATATAAATATTACAAACAATATAATCAATAACGCTAAATAACGTTCGTAAAAATACGAGTGTTCCAATCTCGACACGAGGTCGATCAGGGTGCTTGTGCAGGCGCACATGAGGCTCTAACACGAGTTCGTGTCTGCGCGGCCTCCTCGATTCGACCGCAGCGACCTCATTGGCTCGATGCAGCGATCTCGGCTGACTAATGCACGCGATCTCCTCAGCTCAGCAGCTAGTGCACGCGGTCTCCTCAACTCGGCATATGACCTCGGCACGCGATCTTGGCACGGGATCTTGGCACGGGGTCTTGGTACGAGGTCTCGACACGAGATCTCGACGCGAGGTCTCGATACGACGTCCTAATACGAGGTCGATCTCGTCCTCAGGTGTTACATTCTTCATCTGTATTTGTGGGTCTTGGGTAGATGCATGATGAAGTACTCCAGTTGCGTTATTTTTGTTGAATATGACTCCCAACAACTTATAATGATCACACCTTTTCTTTTAAAACTGATCAGCTTTCTCATGTACCTATAATAATGTAAGTATATCATCAATACATTAAAAATACTGCCAAATAAAATTAATGAAAATACCACTAACAAAAAAAACAATACCCGAAGATAATTTTGCCAGACCTCTAGAGTTGCAGTAACAGTGTTAGTTTCTGCATCCCAACCAAAACCAGTGTTTTGTAAAGGAAATAGAACTCACGATACATAGCTCGCAGCCTATGCATTTTGCCTCTAGTTGTTCTTTTTTATAGGAACGATTAGTTATAAAATTCAACCTAGTAGTCATCGAGTTCCATATTCGAGTGTGAAACACACCATTTGGCATATTTCCTTTTGTGACTTCATCAACCATCTATGAAAACTTTAGTTACTGTGTCAGGCCAAAGCTTTGAGTCACTATTATCAATATTAGTTGCCATTTATCAGAAATACAAATAAGATCATTCAATATGAATTGTATATAATAATCTGAACTGAAACAAGTGCAAACAGTAACATCTATCAGATTGGCATGCTCCATATATATTAATTTAAGAAAAATATAAAAAGGGGAACCTCATTTTTGTCAAGCATAGCTGAGTTTGCTCTTCTAGTCCTTGTGGAATTGAAATTAGACCGAACATTTTCATGAGTCCTTTCCATCATACTTGTATGAGGGAGGGAAGTGGATTTGTATCACAAATTCATAGTTAGTAGAAAATAAAAATCACAAAGATTTGTATCATGCTTTCAGTTAAAGAATTGAGATTCAAATTGAACATAAATATAATTTTCGAAGTGGCTATCAAGCTATTTGCATCATGCTTTCAGAACATTAAAAAACATAAAGCCATGATTTCTGTCACACACACAAAAAAAGGCAAAGTGTATAAAGCCAGTTTTTTTTTTAATTTTAGACCACCAATTTTTTTGGTTATTTTAACTTAACAAGAAAATAATTTAAAATCCTAAACCATAAACTACAGGAAATTTTACATGTGGTTGCATGTATACGCACAACAAAAATTTACTACAACCGTAATAATTACACTTTAAAAATATAGAAATTTATAACAAAAATAAAATGTAAATAAAAATATAATATTTTAATAAAATATTATTGTTAGTAAAAAGGTCTTAACTCAAATTTTGCTTTAGAATAAATACGTTGAACCGGCCATGTATGATTATGTTTTATCATCAAGTATAACTACGTTTGAACTACAAGCATGGATGAATGGTCCCAAATAAGGATATAAAACTTTTGTAGACCTTTTATTTTTAGGCGTCTTACTAACTACCCCATAAATTTTTTTATTAAAAATCTAAACAAATCAGTAATTTTTTTTGAAGGTAACAAAGTTACGCCATTTCATTCATAATCAAATCGAAAATATAGGAGAGAATTGAATTAAAAACATGGTGGCTGGCATAAAGCCTGGATGCTCTCGCTAAGCTATGAGTAACAAAGCATGGATGCTCTCTCTACAATTATTTAGAATAGAACTGTGCTCATTGTTGTAGACGTGTTCTTCCAGGATGTCATATACTACTGTCATGCAATCCAGCTCAAAAGCCATCCTGGCAAAACCCAATTCAGAGACCCACTTAATGGCTTCTAAGAATCCAATCACTTCCGCTTATTTGGGGGATGGGGAGCCCATAAACCATAAAGTCTTAGCCATAACAAAACTGTTGGAATCAAGTGGATTCAGAAACAATGACCCTTAATTGTTTTGATGATAACAAATAGTTAATAGAACAATTTATCCTCTGATTTGTTTGTTAGTGTGCAGAAGTCACTATTCATCAGAAGGAATTATGTTAGAAGACTAAGTGAAAATGTGTATTTGACTCTCAGTTTCATAATCTGAGTCTGGCATTAATCCTCTGAAAATTGCTGACGTCATCGTCTGATAGCCTGACTCTATCTTGGTCAACGCTCTGTTATTAGTCAACACTTTGATAGACCATGCTCTGGTGAGACCATGCTCTGTCTTGGTCAATGATCTATTTTTTTGTCAACGCTCAACAGACTATTAAATAGACTACTCAGTGGAAGCCTTCATTTGTTTCTACAAGACTCTATTATATGAAAGGCCAATAAATTCTGTACTGAAGAACTTGCCTCTGTTTCAAGCTCACTCTGGTGAACATAGTATCTCAGTAACAAGCATCGTCTGTTTGACAAATGCTCTAATTGAAAATCATATTGAGTGTTCATTAAAGGCTACTTCACGTATTAAAGAGACCTCATTGATGAGTATTTTAATGTACGAGGAATCAAAAGGCAAAGGGAATGTCAACGGATATAATCATCAGAAAACTTGCTCAAGAAGTGTCTTATTTTTCAAAAAAGATCATAAGGGACAAGATCCTGCAAAAGTCTGTTGTGTCAATATGCAAGAGCAGAGTGGAAAGCAACGTGACTTGCTAAAAGCCACACAAAGGGGATCTGAAGTTTTGTCATTTGGTGAAAAGAGTTGTTAGGTCATAACGGCACTATTCACAATCGTAGCTATATATACCTTACTTCTCTCACTGAAGTAGGTTAACAAAAACGAAAAACGATTTGAGAACGCAGTGCAACACAGTGAGCAACCAAGATTCATTCCAAGTTTTTAAGATCACATTGAACAAGCACTTGAACGTTTCATTCTTTCAGTTTGAAAGTTATTCTTTGTGCTTGAGTTTTTTATTGTATACCCTCTCTGTTGAGAATTATTTGATATTGTTTCAAACTACTTTTGAACATTGTATTTAACCCAGTAGTGGCTGCATTCCTTAGAGGCTTGACTGTACTAAGTCGTTATAAGAAGTTGTGAGTATAGCCAATTTGACAATAGTATACTCTCAAGTGTAATCAAGTTGATTATAGTGGAGAAATCCTTCAAGTGTGTGAAGGGACTAGACGTAGCTATCTGGTCATAGTGAACTAGTATAAATCACTGTGTCATTCTCTTCTCTTCTCTTTACTAGTTTTCATTACTATTTTGTCAAAGAGTTGTTTTCAAAAAGGTTTTCGAAAATACATAAGTTTTGTGAAAAGATTTCTAAAACCCAATTCAAACCCCCCTTTCTTGTGTTCTTGCCACGTTCAAAAACCACCTCGATCATTGCGAATACAGAGGCCTAAGCCAAAAGCACCTTCTTCTTGAAAAATTGATGCATCTGTGTTGCACTTGAAGTCTCCTTCCTTTGGTCTTCGCCACATCAAGTCTGAGTTGAGAGGAATATTACTTACATCGTCATCAGTCCGGCTTCTCACCTTCCGCCAATTATACATGAATTCTCTAGCCAGCTGAATTGCCACACTCACCTTGAGTTCCAATCCTTTCCAAACCTTATCGTTCCTCCTACGCCAAATGCACTATAACAAGCATAGCAACTCAATTTTCTGCTCCTGATTCATTGCTGCTAAGAATTTGAAAGTGGCATCACTGAAGCCATCTGCCTTATGTATCGTGTCCTGCATGACATTCCACAAGCCAGCCTCTTGCCATACCTCCCTTGCCTTGGTGCAATCATAAAAAATATGCCATGTGTACTCGTCATAATCATCACAAAAGGGGCAACAAGGGGTGCAACTAACGCCTTTCCTCTGCAAATTTGTTCTTGTCGGCAACACACCACGTAACGCACGTCAGGCTAAAAGTTTGTATTTATCGGTACCTTGATGCCCCCTAAACAAATCAACAATAACATTTAAAAACACTGATTAAAAAATTTAAAATAAAATTTCCAATTAAAAATTACAATATTTAATGTAATAATAATTTTAAAAGTTACATTTTCTTTCTAATAAACCCTTTGGCACAGTGAAATTTTTTGCATCTCTATTGTGTTTTCTTGTGTAAAATCTAAAAAAAAGCCCTAAAATTGCATCAAATGGGAGCCAGACCACTTACACCAAGGTAGAACATGGGGACCAAACCACTCGGCCAAACAAGTTGCATCATGTTGCTGAAATATGTATTTATTATATAAATATATGTATATTTTTCTCCCTCACAAAATTCTGGCAAGCTCCGACACTGCTCTCTATGGTCTTAAACATGCTCCAAGAGCTTGGTATGATAGACTGAGTTCCTTTTTAATGTCAAATAGTTTTGAAAGAGGACATGTGGATACTATACTCTTTAAAAAATATCTAAAAAGCATTTTATTATAGTTCAAATATATATTGATGATATTATTTTTGGTGCTACTAATGAATCTCTTTGTGAGGAATTCTCTAAGATTCTGCAGAATGAGTTTGAAATGAGTATGATGGGTGAATTAAAATTCTTCCTTTCAAATCAAGCAATGTCAAGATGGAACCTATATCCAATAAACTAAATATGTGAAAGAATTCTTAAAGAAGTTCAAGCTTGAGGAAACCAAACTAATGAGCACACTAATGCATCCAACATGTGCTCTCGGCAAAAATGAATATAGTAAAAAGGTAGACCAAAAGGTATATAGAGGTATGATTGGTTCACTTCTTTATCTTACTGCCTCAAGGCCTGATATTATGTTTAGTGTGTACTTATGTACAAGATTCCAATATAATCATAGAGAAACTCATTTAACTGCTGTTAAGAGAATCTTTAGGTATCTCAAAGGAACTACTAATCTTGGATTGCTTTATAAGAATTCACAAAATTACAAGTTAGTAGGTTTCTGTGATGCTGGCTTTGCTGGAGATAGAATTGAAAGAAAGAGCAAGAGTGGTGGCTGTCAATTTCTTGGAGCTAACCTTATCTCGTGGTCCAGCAAAAGACAAAGCACAATTGCACTATCAACAGCAGAAGCTGAGTACATATCTACTGCAAGCAGTAGCTCACAACTTCTGTGGATGAAATATCAGCTTGAGGATTATCAGACTAAAGAGAGTAACATTCCTATATACCGTGATAATACCTCTGCAATATGTTTGACTAAAAATCCTATTTTGCATTTACGTGCTAAACATATTGAAATTAAACATCACTTTATTAGAGACTATGTTCAGAAAGGGATACTTGAAATTAAATTTATTGATACTGACCATCAATGGGCAGATATCTTTACAAAACCCCTTGCTGAAGATAGATTCAACTTTATAAGAAAGAACTTGAATTTTCATCTTATAAAGGAATAAATGTTTAATTTGAAAATATATGTGCCTCTGATTTTTGTGCCTCCGAAATGCTTGCATCTGATTACATATGTGCCTCTGTTTTCATGTGTGCCTCTGATTTTGACATGTGCCTCTGTTTTTTTTATTGCGTTTGTTTTTCTAATATGCCTCTGTTTTATATATAGCCATTATTTTATTATTTATTATTTTTTTTGCATCCTCTGTTGTTAATTAAGTGTTCATATTCATGTGAGTCTGTTACAAGTTCCCTCTGGGAATCTGTGTACACGTGTCTCTTTGAGATTGGTTGATGCATTAGTGGATGATATTTACTCTCACTGAGTCATAATTATTTTTTACTGCCCAAGGACAGTTTTACTGTGCCTCTTTATAGCAAAGCTAGACACGTTTCATTTCTGAAACGAAAAATTATTTATTTCATTTATTTTGAAAACTGAACAAGGCGGTTTTCCTTCCTCAACACGTTTTAGATACACTCACTCAACTCACCCACCCACTACCCACTCTATCGTTTTCTGAGAAGCCTCACACTTGAAACCCTAAACCCCATTCTCGCTACGTGCTATTTGCTTCTACTACTATCTGCTGCAATGGACGCTTCACTACTACCAGTTGTGTATGGTCCTGAACCTGAACCTCTACCTACTTTGACAAATGCAGAGCAACATCAACTAAAAGTGATGTGCGAATCAGATGTGAACTTCAAAGATCTTGCTGATAATGGGTACGACTTCAGAACTGATTTTGCTGATATGGGCATTGTAGATTTCTTCTACATGGAGAACTATCCCATCTACCATGAGTTGGTGAAGGAGTTCTGGAGATTTGCCAGAACCAAGGACAACACCATCTACAGCTATGTGCAAAAGAGACATATAGTAATTACACAGGACTTGATCTCTGACGTTATCAAGTGCCCTAACTCTGGAAGAAGACTCACAAACAACAGGGAAGACGAGTATGGTGGAATGGAAACCATCAACTCTACTATCTATGAGAACCTTGGAAGTTCAAAAGTTATGTGTAACATCCCATTTTCCAGAAATAATATTTAGGTATAGTTAAACAATAAATAGATATTAAAACTCCAATTTAAGAGGGAAAGGGCTTGGATGAGCTATAGAAACATTAAAAAGGGCCAAAATACCCCTGGGAAGGGTCTAGAACCCCTAGAAACATTTAGAATAGAAGAAAATAAGAATGTCTCCTTAGGTTAGGTCGCGTCGCGACCAGATTGAACTACGAGGCCTCGCGACGCGATGAAGAGAAAAATCTGGAATCCTGTAGAGCCTTCAAAGTTGGTGAACGTAGCCAATCAACGTTTGACACGTGGCAACGTTGCATCGCGACAAAGTTTGTACCTTGGTCCATCGCGACGTGATGGAGGCAGAGTTTGCCTATAAATAGCCTTCACCTCTTCACTTCCAACTCGCCCCAAATCCTCATCTCTCTCTAGCTTTCTCTTTTTAGGAACTTCTAAGGAGTAAGTATGCTCTGTGCTTGCCTCTAATGAGGATCTGGCACATCAGAAAACCCTTAGTAAGTAATCCTTGAGATTGAGAAAGGGAGTGAGGCTTAGAGGGCCACTAAGGAGCAAGTATGCTCTGTACTTACCTCAAATGAGGATCTTGTGCATCAGAAAGCCCTTAGTAGGCCATCCTCTGAGAAGGGAAGATTTGAGTGGCCTGGTAGGTTAGGTAGGAATGTCCAGAGGTACGAATACGAGAAGCGGCGAGGACACGAAGAGTGGCAGCAGCTGCAACGATCTTCTAACCAGGTATGGGAGATCTGAACCCTATCCATCAGGGATTGTAGGATTAGAATAAGTGTATAACTAGGCGTAGGGTGACCCAAGCCCTATTAGAAGTTGATAGTAGCAGTACCTTAGGAGAGGGGTTGTAACCTGTGATAGTTGATGACAGTTGTCAGAGGTCTATCAACCATAGGAGTGATCTGATGATATTTATAAATGGATGTTGATTGATGTGATGTTAATTATATGATTGTGTGTGTTGACTATCGGTGCACTGATTGATAACATGCTAGTAGTGGGTTGCCTGAGCGACACTAGAGTTGATCCATATTGTTGATCAATGATGGTTGATATAAGTGATATGTTGGTTGACCTATGTGATACTGATTGGTAATTAATGTTATGTTGTACTGACAGTTGTGCTGTACATGTTGGTAGTTCTTCTTATGTTAAGTTACCGAATAATGCTATGTGTGTGGGCATATGATGAACTGTTTATCTATAATACGTTGTTAATAATAGCTGAAATAACAGTAAATTGATAAGCTGAGATTGATAGAGCATAATAAAAGATGAGGTAAGAGGTTAATGTTGGTTGAGCTGATAAAGCTGATGAGTGCAGGCTGAGTTGTGTTGTTAGTAATGGTTGAGCTTGTAATATTAAAGTGAAATGGTGAATAATGAAACGTTACGAGGGAATGTTTCATATGCATTGTTGTGTTGTAATCCACCGCTATGTACATAAGCTGTGCACGATGCCAGGTGCCAGAGTGCGGGGACGATACATAGAGTACAGGACATATCGG
Organism: Calophaca sinica; assembly: GCA_037113605.1. Classification (NCBI taxonomy): domain Eukaryota; kingdom Viridiplantae; phylum Streptophyta; class Magnoliopsida; order Fabales; family Fabaceae; genus Calophaca; species Calophaca sinica. The sequence goes on from CM073734.1 coordinate 78,387,275, forward strand.
TGATTGGAGATAGTGTGGGTCCGACAAGGCTCCTAGGTGACCAGTGGTTTGGCCGCCACTCTGTCGGGACGATCGGGTAGCTCAATTATCCTGGCGGGGTACTGTCGTATTACTATCCATAGTGCCGATCTCGAGTGCCGCCCCGACACCTGTTCTTAACGTCGAAATTGGGGAACAAGGATGCACTCTTCGGGGTACGATGAGCGGGATAAGGGGATGGACAATTGGCTTGACCTATCCACATGTCGGTGGAAGGTTGTTGAGGATTTATTGACTATAAAAGGAGAAATAGATAAGGTGGGGCCCTTCTGCCATTCTTGGAAGTTGTGTGGCCACGTAGGCATGTAGAACTCTAAGTGCACGAGTGCGAGAGTGGTTAGTCTATTTATATAAGGTTATTAATCTATCTATGTGTGATTGTTGATTTGTTTATGCATGCGAATACCTTTTTATACATAAGTTCTAAGTCCTGTTTTCCCATTGAATGATACGTATAGTGTGTTTTTATCTCTCATCTGTTTTCTGTGTCATGTATATTTCTGTCTACGGGTCTTAGCAGGTATCAGAAAATTCCAGAAAGGAAAAGGTCCAATTGATACACAGCCAGTAAAGTCAGAATTAGTAGATGGGAAGTCCAAATTACAATATATTCCGTATAGCTGGGGCCTTAAGGATGGGTACTTTTAGGTACATTTGTACACTTCCGTTTGCTAAATTAAAATACAAATTATTTCCATTATCATAGGATAAACTAGTATATTTAATATATTAGAAAATTGACTAGGACATCACATTTTTCCTATCAGAGCAGTTCGGTCCTAACCAGACTGTTGGGTTATTAGGGTGTCATCACTGGTTGTGTTTGGTCAGAGTATCTTAGTAACAAACATCGTCTGTTTGACAGATGCTCTGATTGGAAATCAGATTGAGTGTTCATTAAAGGTTACTTCACGTATTAAAGAGACCTCATTAATGAGTATTTTAATGTACGAGGAATCAAAAGCCAAAGGGAATGTCAACGGATATAATCATCAGAAAACTTGTTCAAGAAGTGTCATATTTTTCAAAAAAAATCATAAGGGACACGATCCTGCAAAAGTCTGTTGTGTCAGTATGCAAGAGCAGAGTGGAAAGCGACGTGATTTGCTAAAAGCCACAAAAAGGGGATCTGAAGTTTTGTCCTTTGGTGAAAAGAGTTGTTAGGTCACAATGACACTATTCACAACCCTAGTTGTATATACCTTATTTCTCTCACTGAAGTAGGTTAACAAAAACGAAAAACGATTTGAGAACGCAGTGAAACACAGTGAGCAACCAAGATTCATTTCATGTTTCTGAGATCACACTGAATAAGCACTTGAACGTTTTATTCTTTCAGTTTGAAAGTTATTCTTTGTGCTTGAGTTTTTTATTGTATATTCTCTCTGTTGAGAATTATTTGATATTGTTTCAAACTACTTTTGAACATTGTATTTAGCCCAGTAGTGGTTGCATTCCTTAGAGGCTTGACTGTACTAAGTCGTTCTAAGAAGTTGTGAGTATAGCCAGTTTGGCAGTAGTATACTCTCAAGTGTAATCAAGTTGATTATAGTGGAGAAATCCTTCAAGTGTGTGAAGGGACTAGACGTAGCTATCATGTGATAGTGAACTAGTATAAATCACTGTGTCATTCTCTTCTCTTCTCTTTACTAGTTTTCATTACTATTTTGTCAAAGAGTTGTTTTCAAAAAGGTTTTCGAAAATACATAAGTTTTGTGAAAAGATTTCTAAAACCCAATTCAAACCCTATTTCTTGTGTTTTTGCCACGTTCAAAAACCACCTCGATTATTGCGAATATAGAGGCCTAAGCCAAAAACACCTTTTTCTTGAAAAATTGCTGCATCTGTGTTGCACTTGAAGTCTCCTTCCTTTGGTCTTCGCTACATCAAGTCTGAGTTGAGAGGAATATTACTTACATCGTCATCAGTCCGGCTTCTCACCTTCCGCCAATTATACATGAATTCTCTAGCCAGCTGAATTGCCACACTCACCTTGAGTTCCAATCCTTTCTAAACCTTATCGTTCCTCCTACGCCAAATGCACTATAACAAGCATAGCAACTCAATTTTCTGCTCCTGATTCATTGCTGCTAAGAATTTGAAAGTGGCATCACTGAAGCCATCCGCCTTATGTATCGTGTCCTGCATGACATTCCACAAGCCAGCCTCTTACCATACCTCCCTTGCCTTGGTGCAATCATAAAAAATATGCCATGTGTACTCGTCATAATCATCACAAAAGGGGCAACAAGGGGTGCAACTAACGCCTTTCCTCTGCAAATTTGTTCTTGTCGGCAACACACCACGTAACGCACGTCAGGCTAAAAGTTTGTATTTATTCGGTACCTTGATGTCCCCTAAACAAATCAACAATAACATTTAAAAACACTGATTAAAAAATTTAAAATAAAATTTCCAATTAAAAATTACAATAATTAATGTAATAATAATTTTAAAAGTTACATTTTCTTTCTAATAAACCCTTTGACACAGTGAATTTTTTTGCATCTCTATTGTGTTTTCTTGTGTAAAATCTAAAAAAAAAGCCCTAGAATTGCATCAAATGGGAGCCAAACCACTTACACCAAGGTAGAACATGGGGACCAAACCACTCGGCCAAACAAGTAACCATCATGTTGCTGAAATATGTATTTATTATATAAATATATGTATATTTTTCTCCCTCACAAAATTCTGGCAAGCTCCGACACTGCTTTGACATGTACATAACTAGTGTTTTTTCTCTAGTACAGATATGCAAAACTGGTGCAACCCCATGAGCTATCGTTTCAGCAATTTATTTTATGCATAAAAGTTGTTGTTCTTGTTCATTTTCACTATTTGTGTTCTGAATATCCTCAATCTAGTGGGATAGTATTAATCGGTCTTCTTATACACAACAATAACGTAATCTGAATTGATAAATACACTAGCATGTTGAAACGAAGTATGTAATTAGAATAAGAATTAGGAGTATCAACAAACGTCACCAATGCAGAAGAGAGATTTAACACTGGTTAAATTTGATATTTTATACTGGTTTTGGTATCGGTGTAGATAGTCTCGGTATTGTATGTTGAGCTTTTTATACCAGTTATTTAACCGGCGTAAAAAGAAGCATTTTTACACCGGTTATAAACTAAAACTGGTGTGAAAGACCCACTCGTTACACTATTTTGGTTGATAACCGATGTAAAATGTGCAGATTTTTTTTTAAAATATATGTTTGTTTTTATCCATTCCTGCCCAGATGCACTCTAGATGATCGATAATAAACAGACACCAAATTTGCCAAGAATTGGCAGCGGAATTGGCACCAAATGTGCCCGAAATTCAAACAATTAAGCTATTAAATTTTTACACATAAAAAAACAATGACAAACAGTACACATTAACTTTTTAAAAACCTGAAAAATTATATAATTCAAAATTCATCTTTTTTACAGATAATAAGCAATGACGACAAAACTTCAGCTTCGTCCTCATGTCATATCTTTTTCTTCAAAGCTTTATTATGTCTTCTTTGATTATTGTTGCCGCTTTTCCCCAAGATAAATAAGCTTCAGGATTATTCTTCACATAATGCAGGAAGTGAAGGGTTGAAGCATCAGAAGAAAAGATACAGCAAGGAGGAAGCTGATGAAGTTTGTCACTATGATCGTAGGGACTTATATTTTGTCCAACAGCCACTTAACGTTACCGATGGACAAAGTCGTCAGGACGCTCAATGATCACATGAAGTCATCGGTAAACTCAACGTTCATACACTCATATCTGCCAGACTAGCTGTCAGTATTTAAATTTTCATGTCTGTCGGAAATTTGGATGTTACCATTGAGCGTACCGACGGGCAAGGTCACTGGTAACATTAAGTGGTTGTCGGTAATGTCCAATTAGGTGGAAACCACGAAAGGTCTCCCCCTATTCACAACGTATTGTTCTCTCTCTGCTCTCGTCTCTCATTCTCTCTCTCCCATTGCCACCACCACTCCTCGATGCAACCACTGTCGCCTCCACCACCTGTGTTGCGCCGCAACCGCAACATATTTTTCTATCTCTGCTCTCTGCTCTCTTCTCTCATTTTGTGCTCTAATTTTATTGATGTTGGTATTAATGAACTATATGTAATTAAATTGTATGTAATTGGACTGTATTTAATTGTATTGTATTTAATTGGACTATATTAATGGAATGTAATTAGATTTGAAAGTTAATTAAAATTAGGTGAATTTTTTAAATTTAATTAGTCTTAGTCTGTATGATATAGGATTTATGTGAAAATATGGCATGAACTATGTATGCATGTACTGTTAAGCTTAATTGTGTTGTGAACTACTTATGACATGTAATTAGGACATGATTTGATTTCATGCATGTCCTACTTAGCTGCAATAGTTATTATTGTTATTGTGTATTAGAGAAAAACCTTAGATTCCCGTTAAGGTTCAATATCATTTAACACATGTACTACTTTTGGGTATTGCGTGTTCATTGCATATTGAATCTTGAATTGTTCAAGTTGAACAGTTTGAGGAAAAACATTTCCTTTACTCGTATAATAGTTATTACTTATTTCTTATGACTAATACTTGATGAATTTTTGGTTGGATCCATTTCCTTTTGTTCTCTAGATGCATACTTCATTGCGGTATTCATAAATGCGATCATTTAGTGTAATCAGAGACCAACGAAAAATGTTGCCGAAATTTAGTCAAGTATGAGTCATGAGAATTAAAGAATGACTGTTGTATGAGTGTCGAAAAAGTTTATTCTCGAATGGGATAGGGTCAAACCACTTAAAGAAAGGAAGCGGTTCCTATTCTGGCGTGCTGCGGAAATTATATTTATTAATTAAATGTATCTGCATTTTTTATCGTGCAGAAGAGGAAATTTTTTTCCTTTGAGTCGTAGTTTGATTTACGATAGGTTGTTTTCAGAGAGAAGAGGTTTGAAATAATCTTTTATAATTAGGGTTGATGAGTCTGTCAATGCCACAAAGCAACATGAAGATTTCATCGATAATTGAGGGATTAGATATTTGTATCTTAATTGCAACGGTATAAGGATTAAGAGCGAAAATTATGTCAAGCATCACTTGTTATATTTTATTATGTAATTATTTATTTTAAAGTTAATTGTTATACTTAATTATTTTCTTCATCAGGTTGCAACAGATAGTTTATTGTATAAGGTATGTTTAATTGTCTTTAATTTTTCAGTTTCTGCCCGTGGAAAAAATTGATTGAATAGCATTTAGTTTCCGTTAATTCATTTAACTGATTTGTCTTATTTTAAACGGTGAAAAGGCAACGACAAGAAATAAGTGTGGGTGGTACAAAATAATATATATACTTGGTGCAGCTTGTTTTTCAAGCTACGTTCTCAATTCTTTCAGTCTGAAAAAAGGCCACTTCTAGTATTTTGCTTTTCCAAAACTGTTACCATTCTAGATTCTTTCGTGGGAGTACTTTGTGGGGGTACCAAGCCAACATCAAAGCTTTTTTATGAGAATAAAATAAAATAATGGAAGAAGTATTTTTGTTTCCCAGAGTATCTAAGAGTTGTTTCTGTGCCATTGTTAATTCAAGTGCACTGCTAGCAAGAAGTGATTGTTATATCCTGGAGGGTATTATCCTTGAGACCAACTACATCGAGTAATTTACTCGTGGTGGCGAAATACTCTTTGATGTCTCAGCCAAAATTTGATAAGTCTATTTATATTTGCTTTATTCTAATACTATTATGTGTGAATTAATTTACAACCTATTTTTCCAACATCGGTTGTATAAAGTTGGATTTAGGCTTAATTACCAGATTTGGACTAGACATGGTGAAAAGAAACCTCATGTTGATTTAGGGGTTGACAATAATTGCATGGGTGCTTCAAGCAGTTGCACAGATACGGGATATGATGAGCAAATTGATTTATGCAGGACATGATTTGTGATGCCATGGGGGTGAACCTAGCATTCAAGGAACATCAATATGATGCCACAGATGAACTTTCAAATGTGACAACACATAGATTTTATAATCTTTTGTTATAAATATGTTAATGCACGAAATGGTGCAAGGTCGTACCTTTGCTCCTCTGCTTGGTAGTTGGGCGATGAGCTCCGTGGTGAGTACTCCTCCTCCGGGCGTGATGTCCTTCCTCCTTCAGACCGGCGGGTGGGGTACCTGCAAAAGGCACTCCGATGCACAAGTTAGATAGGGCTTTTTAGGGTGAGCATAGAGCTCGCATCATAGAGATGAGTTTAGGGTTTAGAGAGAGTGTAGAGAGAGAGTGAGGGATCTGAGCCCCCTTTACCTGAGGGGCCAAGCCCCTTTATATAGGAGTGGTAGTTCCGGGTTATGTGCTAGCTTCCTTCTTCAGAAAGTATTATTTGGAGGGCCTTGCTAGATCAATGGGCTCAGGTATGGTTGGGCTCAGCTCGGTGATCCAGTTAGGAGCCCAGCTCGGAGGCCGGCCCATAACACAAGCCCCCTAGACCCTTTGCCTGAAAAGGTACAGGGTCTAATTGTTTTTTCGTTAGGTCGGAATTCGAGTTGGGTGGAAGGCCAAGAAAGAGAAAGTCGCTCAAGTTCTCGGGTCGACCTCTTCTAACGTGTCGACCGCCTCCTCTCCTGCAAAGGTCGCCAAGAAGCGACCATAAGATTCTTTTGGTCCTATCTCTGTCCAACCCCCTAGACTTGCCTGCCGATTAGCTGAGCATATATTTAGAGTGCAAGTATTTGGTTTTCTCCAAATACCTTGTAAGAGTTGATCCCATCATAGAATTGCTCTTGTTGAGCTTGAAATAGCATAATTACTACTCAAGAGTAGTGGGTCAGGTCGAACCCGTCAAAGTGCCACAATCAATTACATGGGCTTTGATTGTCAATAATATGATGATTGATCGGATGATCTGCTCTGCGTGGTATGATATCAAGATTTCCTATGAGGTCTAATCCCTGAGGTCTGAGCTGGTATCTGATGTGCGACTTGAGGTCATCCAATTATCTGCGGTCTTCCAATTATCTACCCAGTGATCTCTTGAACACGGGGAGCTTAAATGCAGATTGAGCTTTGAACTGGTTGAGTCGAGCTCAGATGAGGATGAGCTCCGAGCAGGTCAAGCTCAGATGAAGATGAGCTCCGAGCAGGTCAAGCTCCAGTCAGGATGAGCTCCGAGCAGGTCGGGCTCCAATAAGTACTCGTGTCGAAATACAAGGAGAGCTTGTAAATAGGTTTGAACTATGGGTAGAGCTTTGACCCCAAACTTGACCTTTGACTTGAAGACTAAGATAGGTAGAACTCCAAACAGGTTTGAACTGTAGGTCTCTGCATTGGTCGAGCTCCGACCTATGGTGGTCTACTCTGTAACGCCCGTACTTCCATAATAATTGAAGTAAGACAATTTACATTAAAGCACAGGAATTACACAAAATAATTTAAACTTGAATTGTAAAATTACAAGTCCAAACACAAACTATGCCATAAGTCTATTAAATAAAATTTACAACTTCATCCAAGTCCAAGGCTTGGGAAATTACAAAATACAATGTCAATTTTTTTGCCTCAATAACAAAAGGGACAAGTACAATGCACATCTAATATAAACTAGAGATTTAAAGCTCCTAGAATCATTATCTCTCCTTACCCGGTACCTGCTTATCTGAAATAAAAGAGAAAAGGGGTGAGATTAAAATAATCTCAGTGAGTCGTCCTCTGACCCCTCACAGACACTTGCCAAAATCATAATAACATTACTATCCGAATATTATAGTGACACGACTAAACATACAACTAGGACTACTCGTAACAGCCGGGTCTTATCGTTTGGTAACAGTGGTATACCGCTCTGCTACACTAAGGTAAACAGCCGGAACTTATCGTTACCTCACAGTGGAACACCGCTCTGTACTTACAATCCTCGTAGTAACGGCCGGGACTTATCGTTTGGTAACAGTGGTACACCGCTCTGCCACACTAAGGTAAACAGCCGGGACTTATCGTTACCTTACAGTGGTACACCGCACCGCACTATGTTTATCTCATTAGAACCACTACGAATCCAACAGTTCTAATTTCTTTCTCTAAGCTTTCAGACAATAAATGTACTAGTAACTTATCTAAGGGTATCTTAGGATGTCCCTTTTATCTTCTATGTTTTAGAACTCTCAACTTGAGTATTCATGGCCTTAAAGGCCCATAAAATGCTAAAGTATACATTTCTGGTAAAACTGACGTGCCACGTGCGCCCAAGAGCGCGTCGTGCATATTTCACAACTTCTGGTACATGGCTTATCTTGAAATAATTCTTGTGCCATTGAAAACTAGACACATTTCTCTTCAATTTGGACATATAGTTCTCTAATTTTCATTAAGTATTGAAGGAGAAACATATGTTCCAAATTGGGGGAAAGTTAATGTTCAACTTTATGAACCTAGTAGCTTGTTGCTTAAAACTGCACTAATTGGGTGGGTATTTTCTAAAATAAAAATTATATTTAGAAACTAGACATCCTAATCTTTCCAACGAGTGGACATTTGCCCAATTCCGACTTCGTTTGATATTTTAATAAAATCATCGAAGTTGACCTTCTGCAGAATGCGCGCCGTGCGCGCCCGAGTGCGCGTCACGCGCATTTCTGCGATCAGATGTCTTGGCGCGTCGCGACATTTGTACAGCGGCCACGCCGCATTACTCCATTTTGGTTCTGTTTTGATGCGGCGTCGCACAAGACCTATGAGGCGCGCCACACGCAATCCTGCAGAATTATGCAGAAACGTGTTTTTCTGCATAGTTCCAACTTCCAACTCACTTTTTCTTCAATCCAAACCAATTTCAAACCAAATTGGTACTCAAAATCAAGCATATGACTGCTATACAAGATTAAGAGCAACATAATACATATAAAAACACAATCCATCATGCTTCAACATATCACAAAACACTAATGCATCAACTTAAGCACATTCGTTCCTACCCAAACCCATTCATGCATTTCAACCATTCCCAATTCAGAAATCAAGAAAATACACAAGTGAGATCAAAAGAAAAGACCCTAAATGGTGGGTCTTATGGGTTGCCCAACCTCTAAGTGAGAAGAACTCACCACAAACCAAGATTTTGGAACTATAAAAAATGGAGCTTTGATCTCCTTCCTCCTCTTCTCTTCTTCAATTTCGAGCTCCCCTTTGCTCAGCCTAGGGCAACTTGATTCTTCTCCCAAATGCCAAGAACTCAACTCAATTTATCTTCTTAGAGCAACATTTGAAGAATCACTTAACTTCCACTCTTTTTCCCCAAAACCCTAACTCCTTCTTCTTCCTTTTCCCTTCTTCTCTTTTTCTGAAAAAAAAAGGTCAATGAGAGGGAGACAGAGGGAGTTGAGAGGCGTGAGGGGTAAGAGGGAAAGAGAGAAAAAAAAATGAGTTGGACTCTAGTGTCCTTCATTTTATTCAAATTCTCATTGTGCCACTACTATGCACACCCCTTATATTTATAAATACCACCCCATCTAATTACTCAACTTTTAATTCGAAACATATAAATGCCTAAATTAATAAACTCAAATAATAAAATTAGCCAGGGTGTTACATACTCCCACCTAAAATTTGTACTTGAATTTGAAGAATTGAAGTGCATGTTGAGATATCGGCCTTTACATTTGAAGTGTTGATGGGGAGCTGGTCTTTGTTGGTGAGCTCACGGAGAGCTACTTCTTGTTCGAGCTCGTGTAGAGCTGGACTTCATCTCGAGGGGTAAAAAGGCTTCAGTGCTCCCCAATTTTAAGGAGGGTTTTGATGGTGCCTGGCCCAAGTGAATGTGATCGCTCCTGATCTTGTTATTGAAAACCAAGGGAATGCCCTAGTGTAACTTGTGCTTTTTTGCTTTTTGTTTTTCTTTAGTTCCGATCTTGTAATTGCTCATCCGAGAACCACCTCTTGCAATTCCTTTTCCTATGAATGAAATTTGACTAAGTGATGATGACTTACTTTACTTTCTTTTCACGCTTTCCTGTAGTCCTTGGGTAGTATAAGGTAGTGTAGTCCTCGAGTGGCTTCCCCCCGAAAGATTTGTTTCAAATTGAAAGTTTGGAACCTTAGTCCCTCGTAACAACATTAGTCGAGTGCTTGTCTACTCCGAACATCATTTTGAGATGTCAGGTCTCTGATGATTCGAGCCGGTTAGGCTTTTCTTCAGGTCGAGTTATCATCTTCCGAGCTGCTTTAGAGCTCGCCAGGCCTCTATGCTGACCTGAAATCTTTGGAACCGCAGGGGTTAGTCTTTGTCGCGCTGTGTTTGAGCTCGACACGTCTTTATGCTGACGTGGTGTCTTTGAAACCACAATGGTCTTGTTTAGGTCGACAGGCGACCTTAGCCGAGGTGCTTTAGAGCTCGCCAGACCTTTATGCTGACCTGGTGGCTTCGAAACCACAGGGGTCGACAGGCGACCTTAGCCGAGCTGCTTTAGAGCTTGCAGGCCTCTATGCTGACCTGGTGTCTTTGAAACCACAGGGGTTACTTAGGTCGACTGCGACCTTCCGAGCTGCTTTAGAGCTCGCCAAGCCTCTATGCTGACCTGGTGTCTTCGAAACCACAGGGGTTGTTTAGGTCGACTGGCGACCTTCCGAGCTGCTTTTGAGCTTGCCAGGCCTCTATGCTGACCTGGTGTCTTGGAAACCACATGGGTCGAGTTGCGAGCGAGCTTACCAAGCCTTTATGCTGGCTTGGGTTTAGGACCACAGGGATCGAGCTGCGAATAAGCTCACCAAGCCTTTATGCTGACTTGGGTTTAGGATCACATGGGTCGTGTTGAGGCCGAGCTTCTTTCGACACTGGGTGCCGAGCTCCGTGGCGGGCTCGACCTTTGGTTTTGGGGCACTGTTCCTGTCAAAGTATAGACAATTTGCAACAACTTGATGTAATAAAGTTAGCATTAATTTTTATTCTACGAGTAAAGTAAAGTGCTCGTAGTCGAGTTTTATACTTCCCTGTGAGAGTAGTTGATCGGCCGTCCAGCGGCATGGTTGAGGTCATCAAATAATCAAGGTCAAGAACGAGCCGAAGTTTAAAGCCGCTCAATATTGAAATTATTGAGGTGGGCCTGGTAGGTCGCCCGAGCATCGGATCGGGTATCCACCGTTGGTTGTCTATATCTCGACCGCCGAGGTTAGCCATCAATAATGTGAAAGTACATCATCCATTTAAATGACAAATTATACCTTGCTCGAAATTTTGGGCAAACATAAAATGTCGTGCGAGAAGACCTTATACAATGCTCCAGGTAATAAAGAATAAAGTGACACGAATCGTTGATGGTTCATAGTTAAGGATGAAATGCTGAAAGAAACATGGAAAAATAGCACCTGGTTTTGAGGGACGTATCTGTGGTCGTCCGAGTTGTTGAGGTCAGCAATGTGGTTGACTTGAGCCCCTCCAAATAACTGAGGTCATGCGACTATCTGAGTTGAGGTCGGTCGAATACCTGAATAGTTGAGGTCAGCTCGGTAGTGCCCGCCCAGGCCCCACGGTGGGCGCCAATGTTAATGCACGAAATGGTGCAAGGTCGTACCTTTGCTCCTCTACTTGGTAGTTGGGCGATGAGCTCCGTGGTGAGTACTCCTCCTCCGGGCGTGATGTGCTTCCTCCTTCAGACCGGCGGGTGGGGTACCTGCAAAAGGCACTCCGATGCCCAAGTTAGATAGGGCTTTTTAGGGTGAGCATAGAGCTCGCATCATAGAGATGAGTTTAGGGTTTAGAGAGAGTGTAGAGAGAGGGTGAGGGATCCGAGCCCCCTTTACCTGAGGGGCCAAGCCCCTTTATATAGGAGTGGTAGTTCCGGGTTATGTGCTAGCTTCCTTCTTCAGAAAGTATTATTTGGAGGGCCTTGCTAGATCAATGGGCTCAGGTATGGTTGGGCTCAGCTCGGTGATCCAGTTAGGAGCCCAGCTCGGAGGCCGGCCCATAACAAAATAAATAAGTTGTTGTTTGAAGGGTCCTAAGACTCTTAATTATCAATGTGTGTGAGGCTTTTGGCTCTCAAGTCCAATATGGGTGCTAGCGATATATGCTTGGATCTTGTTACGAAAATTATGGTGGATGCGATACCCATAAGAGGCGGTTTGCCAAAAAGTTATTATGAGGCTAAAAGCTTAGTGTCCAAGTTGCGGTTGGAAGCTAAAAGGATCAATGTTGTATGAATGGGTGCTGGTTATTTTACGACAATGAATTAAGTACAAATGATGGTGCGTTGGTTGAATGCAAAATTTGTCAAGCAACAAGGTATATTATAGACAGTAATAGTAGAAAAAGTACGTGGAAACCAGTTTCGATGAAGGCGATATTTTATTTGCCAATTATTCAAAGGCTATAAAAATTGCATTAATGCAAACTGCAGGCAAAATGACGTGGCATTATGTGAATAGAAGCACTTTGGGTATGTTGTGCCACATGTCTGATGGTAAAGCTTAGAAGCACTTTGACCCCGTACATCCTGATTTTGCTGCCGATCTACGCAATGTACAACTTGGATTATGCTTTGATGGTTTTATCCCATATGTTCAAGTGTCGACTACACCTTATTTTTGTTGGCTAGTTATTGCCACCCCGTATAATCTTTCTCCCAATATGTGCATGTATATACCTTATATGTTATCGACTTGTCTGATACCGGGGCCAACTAATCCAAAAGTTGGTAATGACATCTATTTATAACCTCTCATTGACAATCTGAAGAGGTTGTGGAGTGGTGTTTTGACGTACGATATTGCATGGAAGAAAGATTTTACAATGAGGGCAGCTCTGATGTGGACCATTAATGACTTCTCTGACTATGACATGTTTTCTAGTTGCGGGACTCATGATAAATTGACATGTTCATTGCATGGAGCATACAAAGGTCTTTACCTTGAAGCATGGGGAGAGAGTTCCAGGTTTGACTCACATCGTAAGTTTTTACCAGAAGATCATCTATTTAGAAGGAACGAGGATCTCCATCAGGAAAGAGGAAGTTGAATTGGGTGGCTCGCTCCCCAAGGGTGACACCAGAACAAGGGCAAAGCTATGGAACTGCCATAAGTGGCTTATCAAGTGGATGAAATATCACATGTAAATGAAGTTATTGAACCAGTTTCTCGCTTACGTGGCAATCCAATCACATATGAAGAAGTTGATGGAGGTGAGGAATTAAGTGAAGAAGTGGCCGAAACATCAAGATCTGAAGACGATGTCGAGGCAGAATGGACAAAATGGGCAGAATGAAGCATCAAATTCTAAATTTATTTTGTATTATTGTTAACTAGTGAACGTAATATTTCACAAATTCTGAATTTATTTTGTATTATTGTTACAGTCCTCCATTTATTTTATAATAAATCTAACGGCTTCTAACTACTGAACCGTCGGTGAACCATATATATATATTTGATGATTCACCTTAGATGCCACCCTTAGATTTGAGTCTTGTTTATGAAAAAGATAAGTATTAAAAGATCTTGGTTTGCTTGAATAATTTATCTAGCTTAACTAGGATTAGTTAGAGTCTAACATAGCTTTAAGATACCAAGAGTCTTATATTTAAAAAAATATTTTAATTTTGTGAAATACTATTGAGGAGACTTGTGCTTGACATGAGTCATATAGACTTAAAATGAAATATATTTGACTGTTTTAATACATATTTTATTTATTTATTTATTTATGTATTTATTTATTTATACATTATGTGTAAATGTATGATTTAGGATTACAAGGGCATCGTTGAAATTTTATTCAAAATGCCTATTTTTTATTGTTTTCTACGGCATCCTTTTTTTTTTTTTTATAACAAAGGGAAAATCATTTATTCACTAATGAATCAACCAAGGGATTAAACACCCTTCTACAATCATTGTTTACGTCTAAGCCCAGTAGAAGGGTAATTATACCAACTATCACTAAATCAAGAGCGGCATTTAAGCCACCCTAAATTAAAAAATATGCCTCGTAAAAAAAAAAAACTAAAAAATATGCACAAAAGTTAGCCTCCCAATAAGAGTGTTGGACCTTCACTTCCCACAACATCAGTTTTTGGTATTCTATAGTTTTTTTATCTTTTATTTCTAAATAAAAGTAAGGTACACAATGAAAGCAAAGATTTCCCGCGTAACTGAAGGATAGTTACGTCATTTATTGACTAAACTATAGCTGTATCTAATTAAAAATGATGAGGCTAGATTTTAATTGATAAAGACATATAGACTGAGCAGCCATTGCTAAAATCAGTGTGGCCTACTTTTGATTTCCCCAAGAATAGTAAATCTGAGATTCAGTTTTCAAACCCCCCTTTTTTTAGCTACTTTTTATGTCTTTTGAGTTCCTTAACATACCAAAACCCTACCCACCGAATGTGAAAGGGCATATGTGTAGAAGTATTGTTTCTTCACACTGTTCGGTTCCTCTTCCTTTTCTTTCCTATTTAACTTTCAACATCGCTTGATTTTCATATTGCGCCATACAAACCTCCGGCGTCGAACGGCTGCTGCGCTTAAAGTTGTTGCTCTGTTTCATTTTCAATCTCGGTTTGAGCCTTTCATGGCTTCTAGAAGATGATCTTCGGTGTAACAAGATGCTTGTCGTTTCTACTTCTTTGCTGTGTTTCTTCTTCTGGAAAAAATAGGCAAAATTTCATCTGGTTTGGTGACTTATTGTTTTGCATATTTGGATCCCTGTTGTCTCTAGAAGATTAGAAAGGTGCGTTCTTTCGGGCTTATTATTACCAGCTGTTATTTAACTGCTTATTTACTCTAGTTAGGCAACTTAGTTTTGTAAATTAATCATAGTTAGTTAGTGTTTAGACTATGGTTAGTTGGCAGTTAGAATAGCATAGCTTGTATATAAGCTCTCTGTGTAATTCTGTTTTTCTTGTAACAATTCATTCAATCAATGGAGATCACAAATTCTTCTTCTCTTGTTTGCGATACTAAGATGGTATCAGAGCTCAAATTTTGAGCTCTGGTTCTTTCATCGATTCTCATTGAGTCTTCCGCATTTTCATTCTTCTTCGATTCGATTTCTCGATTCGATTTTGATTTCTCGATTTTCGTTCGATTTCTTTGATCAGAATGACGAACCAGAGCCCTAATTGTTACGCCGATTATGCGACGAACAACACAAATCCTTTCTATTTGCATCCTAGTGAAAATCCTGCTGTGGTGCTCGTGACTCCTCCTCTTGAAGGAAATCAGAATTTTCAATCCTGGATTCGATCGATGCGTGTAGCGTTGATCTCCAAGAACAAGATGTCATTTGTTGATGGTTCAATCAGTGCCCCTGCCAAGACCGATTCTCTCTATAACCAATGGATTAGATGCAATAGCATGGTGCTATCCTGGATTCAAAGATCTGTTTCTCCTAATGTCCTCAAATCGATTGTTTTCTTCTCCACTGCTCGTGATGCCTGGAACGATTTGCATGCTAGGTTTGATCAAGGAGACATGTTTCGCATTGCAGACATTCAGGAGGATATCTGCAAAATGTCACAAGGAAGTCGCAATATTTCTGATTATTATTCAGAACTAAAAGCACTATGGGACGAATTGGAGAATTTTAGGCCTCTACCTCAATGTAAGTGTGCCATTGCTTGTTCTTGTGGTGCTGTTCAGTCAATGCGGTTGTTTAGAGATCAAGATTACACCATTAGGTTTCTCAAAGGCCTTAATGAACAATATGCACATGTGAGGTCTCAAATAATGATGATGGATCCATTTCCTCCTATCACAAAGGCCTTTTCTATTGTCACTCAACAAGAGAGACAGTTTCATATTCCACAATTAAGTGAAATTGATGCTGAATTGAAGGCTTCACCTGCTAATGGCAATCAAGCCAATTCTGTCCACACTAATCAGAATTTCAATTTCAACAAGAATTATGACAAAAGAGGAGGATTCAATAATAGAGGTCGTGGTAGACACAATTCTGGAGGCAAAGGTCAAGGAGGGAATCGGTTATGCACTCATTGTGGGAAAACCAACCACATTATTGATTCTTGCTACTTCCTGCATGGGTTTCCACCAGGCTACCAAACCAGAAATGTTAAAAACAATGCTTCTGCAAATGCTGTTTCTGTACTTGATGAAAACAGCTCTGTATCTGCTTCTGAAGTTGCAAGTAACAATGTTTCACTCACTCAAGAGCAATACAAGGGAATCATGGAATTACTTCAACAGTCTAAGCTTCAAACAGTCACTGCATCTCATTCTGCCAATACTGCCATGACACAGCTTCATTCCTCCAATTCGATTACCTCCAATCCTCTTGTTTTCAATGCTAATTCTACTGGTTTTGGTAAGAATTCTCACTCCTGGATCATAGATACAGGGGCCACAGATCATATCACACACAATTCACAAATACTTGTCAATTGTCATTCCATTAAACCCATTAGAATTAGCATGCCCAATAACACTTATGCCATTGCTACCTTAGCTGGTACAGTTTATATTTCTAATGAGTTGCAATTGCGTAATGTGTTATATGTGCCAAACTTTCATGCCAACCTTATTTCAGTTCCTCAGCTTACCAAATCCAGTAACTGTTATGCTATTTTTAGCAATGATAATTGTGTCTTTATGCAGGACAATACCAAGAGGATGATTGGTACAGCTAGACTGATTCATGGGCTTTACATGATAGATCTTCCAACAGCTGAGCCACTGGTTTCAAATTCTGTTTGTCAAGTTTTTTCTAGTTCTGTTTCTGTTTGTAAATCAAACTCTAAAAATATTGATGATTCTATTCTTTGGCATATGAGACTATGTCATATTTCCCTTGACAGGCATCAATGTATGGCTGCACAATTTCCTTTTATTAGCTTTCACAATACCAACAATTATTGTGATACTTGTCAATTTGCCAAGCAAAGAAAATTACCTTTTGTCAGTAGTTATACTAAGACTACTCATGTTTTTGAATTGTTGCATGCCGATATTTGGGGCCCTTTTTCCCATACTTCCATTTTGGGTCATAAGTATTTTTTAACGCTTGTTGATGATTTCAGTAGATTTACTTGGGTAATTCTAATGAAATCTAAATCTGAGACCCGCAAACAGCTCATGCATTTTATTTCCTTCATTGAAACTCAATTTCAAGCAAAATTGAAATGTTTAAGAAGTGATAATGCTGTAGAATTTTTTATGCATGAATTTTTCTCTAGCAAAGGAATTTTGCATCAAAGGTCTTGTGTTGAAACATCTCAACAGAATGGGACTGTTGAGCGAAAACATCAACATATTTTGAATGTTGCTCGTGCTCTTTTCTTTCAAGCTAATCTACCTAAATCCCTTTGGAATTTTGCTATCCAACATTCTGTTCACATTATTAACCGCATTCCCACTCCTTTGCTTGCAAACAAATCTCCCTATGAACTTTTATATGCTCAACCTCCTTCATTTGTTCATCTTAAAAATTTTGGTTGTCTTGCCTATGCATCTACTCTTCATGCTCATAGGACCAAATTTGATCCTAGAGCCACAAAAACAGTTTTTCTTGGGTATAAGGAAGGAGTGAAAGGTTATATTCTATATGATCTTGGCTCACATCAATTACTTGTGTCTAGAAATGTGGTGTTTTATGAGAAGCATTTCCCATTTCAATCTTCTAATGTTTCCTCAGCCAATAACTCAACATTGTTAGATAATTCTGTTTTTCTTTTTGATGTCCCACACTCCACAGCTGTTCCTGCTGTTAATTCTCCAGGTATTTCTGTTTCCACTCCTATTTCTGTTGCTACTATCCCTCATACTGTCCCTGCATCTGTTTCTTCTACTCCACATATTTTTTCTGATTCTGTTATTGATAATTCTGCATCTGCAAGTACACCTCCAGGTGCTGCAGCACCACAAAATGATATTTCTGCTTCTTCAGGTGCTGCAGCACCATATCTCCCTGCACCTATCCATGCTTCTCCAGATGGTGCAGCCCCACAGTCTAGTCTTCCTGCACCTGCACCAAGGCAATCAAACAGAATTCGAAACAGGCCCAGCTACTTGTCAGATTATCACTGCAGCCTGTCTAGTTGGACTGATCATTCTTCAGGTATTCCTTCCTCATCTTCCTACCCTTTGTCATCTGTTTTGACTTACCAAAATTGTTCTTCTTCCTATAAATCCTTTTGCTTAGCAGTTACTACTAACCCTGAGCCTAAAACTTTCCTTCAAGCTGCTAAACATGCATGCTGGCAGAAAGCTATGCAGGCTGAAATTGATGCTTTGGCTTTGAATAAAACATGGTCTATTGTGGAGCTTCCCCCTGGCAAAACACCAATTGGGTGTAAGTGGGTGTATAAAATCAAGTATCATGCGGATGGCACCATTGAGCGTTATAAGGCTAGACTTGTAGCTAAGGGTTTCACTCAATTAGAAGGTGTGGATTACTTTGAGACATTCAGCCCTGTTGCAAAGCTTACCACTGTCAGAGTTCTTCTAGCTTTAGCTGCTGCAAAGGGTTGGTTCTTGGAACAATTGGACGTAAATAATGCATTCCTCCATGGTGACTTGAGTGAGGAGGTTTACATGTCTCTTCCACCTGGTTTTTCTTCTCCAAGTTCTGACTTGACCAACAAAGTTTGTAGGTTACACAAGTCCTTATACGGTTTAAAACAAGCTAGCCGACAGTGGAATCACAAGCTCACCACTACTCTTTTGTCTCTTGGATACTCTCAATCTCAAGCTGATCATTCTTTATTTGTAAAGAGTCATAATTCTTCTATCACGGTTCTTCTAGTATATGTTGATGACATTGTCCTTGCGGGCAATAACATGGATGAAATTAAATTTGTGAAGCAAGTCTTGGATGATAGGTTCAAAATTAAGGACCTTGGCTCTTTAAGATTCTTTCTAGGCCTTGAAGTTGCAAGGTCCAACAGTGGTATTGTGCTTAATCAACGCAAATACACACTTGAATTGCTTGAGGACAGTGGTACTTTGGCTGCTAAACCAACCAGCACTCCTTTTGATCATGCAGTTAAGCTGAGCAGTGAAGGCAGCACTCCTTATCCCGATGATTCTGCTTATAGACGCCTTGTTGGAAAGCTCTTATACCTCACTACAACTAGGCCAGATATTGCATATGCTGTGCAATAACTCAGCCAGTTTGTTTTTCATCCTCTTCAGTCACATTACCAGGCTGCTACTAGAGTTCTTCGATATCTCAAAACTGCTCCATCACAAGGGTTATTTTTCTCTGCTGCCACCCCTCTGCAACTTTCTGGTTTTGCAGATTCCGATTGGGCTTGTTGTGTAGATTCCAACAAGTCTATCACAGGTTATTGTGTGTTTCTTGGCAAGTCTCTTGTCTCTTGGAAATCAAAGAAGCAGAATACAGTCTCGCGGTCATCTACTGAAGCCGAGTATAGAGCTTTGGCCAGTTTAACTTGTGAGATTCAGTGGTTACATTACCTCCTAGCTGATTTGAGAGTTGCATTTTCAGCTCCTTCTGCAGTATATTGTGATAATAAATCCGCAATCTATCTTGCTCACAATCCCACATTCCATGAATGTACTAAACATATTGAGATAGATTGTCACGTCGTTCGTAAGAAGATTCAACAACGTGTCATTCATTTGCTCTCTGTTACTTCTGCATCACAGTTGGTCGATGCATTCACTAAACCTTTGCATAATACTTCCTTTACTTCCTTTGTATCCAAGTTGGGACTTTGTAATTTACATAGTCCAACTTGAGGGGAGGTATAGCTGTTATTTAACTGCTTATTTACTCTAGTTAGGCAACTTAGTTTTGTAAATTAATCATAGTTAGTTAGTGTTTAGACTATGATTAGTTGGCAGTTAGAATAGCATAGCTTGTATATAAGCTCTCTGTGTAATTCTGTTTTTCTTGTAACATTTCATTCAATCAATGGAGATCACAAATTCTTCTTCTCTTGTTTGCGATACTAAGACTTATATCTTTCATCTGATTTTTTGTATTAATTTATTATTTTGTTACTGTTTGTAGTCTGAATCCATCAGCAAAGCATTTGGGTTTACTCCTCTGCAGAAATAGGCCTGTTATTTTCAAGGCAAAAAGGTATGTTCTTTTAATTCTTTTCTGAAAAATTTGATGTTGTAATTCTATTGTAATGATATTCAAACTTTACGTGTTTTCCTTTTTATCCATGCTGTGGAATTCTATACATGCTTTCTGGGTTTGTGTTACTGCTAATGAAAGTGTTTCATTTTTACATTAACTCATTTTTATGTTTTTTCATGGTGCTTTAGATTTTCTCATTTTTATGATTTTTACTCTCTGTTTCATTTTTACATTAGCACATTTTTCAGTTTTGCAGGGCAGTTATTCAACAGATAATGAGAATTCAGATATTCAGTTCATAAATGGTTGTCCTCCTTACCCAATGTGGGGGGCAAAAAATGGATTTTTCTTTGGTCCTTCTGATGGAGAAATTTAGCAGGCTGCTCAAATGGGTCATATCAGTGAGAAGGGAGGCAACTGCCAAAAATAATGTATAGTTGTTCTGCTTTAACTATTAGACTCCTGTTTCAGATCCTGTGTTAGTAACAAGGTGGAATGTGCTAACCAAGTCTAGGATATAAGTTCCATAGATGTCTTATAATTAGTTGTGTTTGTACTTGCTGAAGCCTGCCTTCAATTTCAATCGTAGTGAGGATACATGAAATATTGAATCATCCTGTGCATTATAGTGTCAAATTAGTATATGTTTGTTGTTGTTTGTGAAATCAATTTTTTACATACTGGTTCATCGTAATTTGTAAATTTATCCAGTTGGTACTTTACCCATTTGATTTGCATCATTGACTTACGCAAGGAGTGAATGTTTCAAAAGTTGACTAAATCTAAACCTCAAAGAACCTAAAATTGGCAACTGATTAAAGGTAGTAAGCGTAACATAATGAATTAAATGGAGAAAATGTTCCTACTTATTAGACGTTTCATCTACTGCAACTACTGATGCATATACATATTCTACCATTATATTTGGATCTAAATTCTGCATGCACAAGTCTTCTTGCTGCATTAGAAAAATGACATCTAAAGCTCCACCACGTTGATGCTAATAAATGACAAGTGAGAGTAATAAAGTTGGTATTTGTGGTCATATCTTTTTCCAAGGTTGCATTTGCACTATATATTCAAAGCTGTCATTTCCAAACAGTGGGGTGGAGTGGATGCAATTCATGGGAAGTTTTGTAAATATTATTTAAGCCTATAATTATTTAATATTTTTAATCTAATATAATAATGCATTTTTTATTATGTTGTGGACTCTAGCAAATAATTGTTACATAATTACTGTTTATTTATTTTGTAAAAATAATATAAATGATACGTGAGGGTAATAAAATGGGTATTTGTCGTTATTTCCTTTCCAAGGTTGCTCTACATTATAAGCCGTCGTTCCCAAACATTGGTTGGAGACAATTTATGGTGCACCTACTGCGACTTTTTCGCATATCACGTTGCTTTATATTTTTTCACTTATGAAGCCCATGAAAGGAATTTTTATTTTGCAGCTCTCTCGAGTCATCTCTTATGGATTGTTAAAATAAAATTGTTACATCTATTTTCGTTTATAAACTTTTAATAGTTATTAATTTTGATACTTATGGATTTTATAAGAAAAAAAACACATTTTGCTATACTTATTATTAAAAAAATGAAGTGTTAATAATTTAATTTTGACATCATTTTTACGTTTTAAATACAATTTATTTATTTATTTATTAAAATAATAACATGACAAGCATAATTTACTCCGTACATCGCATGAGTACACGCACTAGTTTACATTAATTTGTTATAAACTTTTAATAGTTATTAATTTTGATACTTATGGATTTTATAAGAAAAAAACACATTTTGCTATACTTATTATTAAAAAAAGTGAAGTGTTAATAATTTAATTTTGACATCATTTTTACATTTTAAATACAATTTATTTATTAAAATAATAACATGACAAACATAATTTACTCCGTACATCGCATGAGTACACGCACTAGTTTACATTAATTTGCAATAGGCGAGTTCCGTTGTTTTGTTTGTCATTTTTTCTTGTTTCTATTAGAATCTTCTCCATAAGTTAATTCCATATTTATATATTAGTTTTCCCCATTTGTGGACAATTTAGCTCGTGTTGTTAGCTGGTTCACTGAAAATCAATTATAAACTGCCAAAGATACTCTTTGCCTCTAAATCCAATCCATGGTTTCATTCAACTGATTAGCCGTGACTACTTTGACTTTTCCTATCCTCTAGATTAATTTATTTACGTCAATATGCAATATTATTAAGTCGTTGTAATAGGGAAGGCAATGATCTAGAATCGAAGCCTGTGTTGACCTGGTCATTAGCGTGTACTATCAATACGTGCCTGTAAATTCTGAAAATAGATGTTTAATTGTTTTTGCATCTTGAAATCTTATTTTTTTTTAAATGAATACATCTTTATAATTTATTTTATTTTGATCTGATTCTTGGGATTTCTAAAATGTTTTATTTGATTTTTAAATATGAGTTTAAAGATTATACACCGAAAATAGTGTAAATATTTTTTACAAAGTGATCCAATCAATTTGTTTTTTTTTTACAAAAATGATAATAATTTTTGTTTATTTTGCATGAGTTTTGGTTTATGTCCGTCCATTTTGTTTGTCTTCTTTTTATCAATAAATTTATGGCGACATATATAGGATCACCTTGCCTTTAAGAAAAATCACTATGATATCACTTTGTTATAATACTTTCTAAAATATGTTAATAAATATCTATATATTGAGATCTGATTGGATGACAGTGTAAATTTTTTTACAATGTTGGTACATACTCCTTAAACTCTTTAAATATAACTTACACAATGCACTGTTATAAGAAATTTAATTTGTATGCATTATCAGTGTAAAAATGTTTTACACATGCATCAAATGTGTTGTCACATCATTTAATGAGTATGATAAAACATGTTTTTAAACTCATTAAATGAGTTGATAATATATTATTGAATGACCTTGTAAAATATTTTTAAAACCGATAATGCAAAGAAATTAAACTTATGCTATAAGAGTTCAATTGAAAAAATGATAGAAGTTCAATTTGAAAATTTTAAATAATAAAATCAGTTCACATATTTTAAAATTATATGGATGTATAAAGTAAAAGAATCAACAAATAACGTTGGCTACCTGAAAACAATAATTGAAATATAATTAAATCCACTAATGCATGTTAATTTAAGTGGTAAGAAACTTGATTTCTTTTAAATAAATTTTTTTTTACAGATAAAAGTTTGGGTGAGTTGAGTCCCGAAAGTTCTCCAGGGTCAGAGAAGACCTCAATGCTTAAAGAGTGCTTATAGAGTGATACTTTCATATTACACCCACTAACGAATTGTCCTTAAATCGGCAGTGAGATTCGAACTTACGTTCATGTAGAATATGAGTTGTATCATAACCAACTAGACAGAGTTGTGGGAGTGGTAAGGTGAATGAGCCATTTGCGTTCGACCTCAGATTTCATAAGGCCTAAAAAAAAACTCTGAACTTTAATAATTTATATTTTTAACCTAGATTATAAAAAATATTTTTATTGTGATATTTTATTAAATTTTTTTATGTCTCTTTAAAATAAATTTTTTATCAACAAATAATTATTATTTATTTCTAAATTTTTAAGTATATAATATTTTTATTCTCTTTCTTTTACCTTTTATTTTCTTATTGACCTCTTATATCTTTTAAATTTTATGTCTATATAACTAAATTATTATTCTCTTTATCTCTTAATTCTATATTAATAAATTACATATAACTATTGTTTCTATTGAACGAAATTTTTTATAATTAAAATTGCTTAAATCGTAATTGAAATCAATTATATTATAAAATAGATTAAATGAACTAGTCAATTATCCAATGACAGAGAAATGTTAGTTAGAATTAGTTGATTATAAAACTTTAATTAATAATCTTATAACTAAAAATTAAATAAAATTAAAAAGTTACACTGGACTAAATTTAATATTAATTTTGCGTTTCTAGACATGGTTTTGCAACTGGACCAGCATTCATGGGCCTTTTAAGTAAAGCTTTTGGTTTAGGTCTTATAAATTAAAAAAAAAATAAAGGCTTAATTCTATTTTTGGTCCCTCTAGTTTAGACTATATGTGATTTTGGTCTCTCTAATTTTTTGGAGCTATGTTAGTCCCTCAAGTTTTCAATTGTTACAATTGAGCCCCTCCATCCATTTTCATTTATTCAAAACTCTCAAATTCGCATAATCTATTAAAAACTTTCACAAATTGAATTGATTAGATTGTTTTAAACATCATTTCACTTAAAACCCACCAACTAAAATATCAAATTTAACTCAAAATAAAAAAATCCCTTGTTTTCAATTGCTACAATTAGTCCCTCTATAAATTTTTTAACTTTCAAACTTTTATAATTATTTTATGTCTCAAATTCATCCTCGAGCCCTTGAATATTTTGATAAAAAATTAGACTTTAAGGGTTTAGGTGAAAGAAAATTGATGGTAGGACTATATTTGTTTGATTTAAAAAATAAGGGAGTAAAATCACACAAAAAAACTTGAGGGACTAAAATCGCATATTGTCCAAACTAAAGGGACTAAAAATTTAATTAAAGCAAAAATAGATATTTAAAGAGTTTTGATCCTTGTATAAATCTATCCAACTTGACACAATTTATACATTGGGTTAAAAAAATAGAATTAAACTCATTGATGTTGTGTGATTGATTAGTGTCAAAATAAATCAATCACTACAAGAATATGGTCAGTTACCGTGGGACTATTAGCGAGGGTTTTAAGGTGGTAGGTATTATTTTTATTATCGATGGCCTAGTCCGTAGGAAAAATTATGCTGATAATTAGCGAGGGCTTTTAGCCCACGGTAACACTTGCCAAAGTTAGTGAGGGCCAGTAGTCCACGGTAACGACTTCCTTGCATCAGTGGCCCACGGTAACACCTGCCCAAGTTAACGAGGGCCAATAGCCCACGGTAACGACTTCGTTGTAAACTCCGCCAGCATTTAGCAAGGGCCAGTGACCCACGGTAACACCTGCCCAAGTTAGCGAGGGCCAATGACCCACAGTAACGTCTCCCTTGTTTTCTCCGCCTAGATTAGCGAGGGCACAAGGCCCTCGGTATTCGACCCACTCATGATATATACTAACAATAATAATACTAAAACCCTATGAGTTCAACTCTCTCCCTCAGTTCCTTCGCAGCAGCTGCGGCGCTCCCTGTCTCCCCCACCATTGCCCTCTTCTCTGTTATTTCAGTCACTCTTCATCCTCTCATTATCTCTACTTCCTTCTTCCATTTTTTTCCCTGTTAATTCCATCTCTCAGATTTATTTTAAAAATGAATATATTTTTTTTTGTTTTATTGATATGATGTTTCTTTATTTTTTTTGCAGAGAACGGAGGAACAAAGAAGTGAATATGAAAAGCCTCGCAGATGCACGAAAATGTTCTTATTTTTCATCTCTATTCTTTTATTATTTTTTCTGTTTGTTTCTGTTTGATATGGTGTTATTCGTTTTTTTAGTTTTCCCCTTCTATTTTCATCTCTGGTTCTATTCATCTCTGGTTATATTTTTTTGGCACTCTGTTTTATTTGAATCTGTTTAGGATAGTATTTAGTATGGTAGTATTTTATTTTTGTCTTTGTTATATGTATTTCTGGAATTATATGTTTGAAGTTTTGGGTATGACTTTTTCAATTTGTGGTCTAATTTTTGAAGTTCTGGGTATTTCTGCGTAGTCTATTTCGTTATTATTTGTTCTGGGTAGTGCTCTTTTGCAGGGCCGGCTAGTGGGCTGTGCAAGCAGTGCAATAGCACAGGGCCCCAAATTTTGGCCCAAATTTGAGGCCCCAAATATTTTGTTATACATATAATATTGCGTGATATATGTCATGAATCCTTGTGCAGTGCAGCGGTAGTTTTGTCTTTAGCAGCCTTTGCAACCCGTGTTTGAGTCCAGTGCATGACATTTTTGCGTGAGAAATATATTTTTATGCCAAAAATCGATGAAAATAATACATGAGCGAGATTTGAACCCCGCTCCGGCGAATAAAACTAGGCGCTCAAGCCACTGCACCACCTTGGATTTGCTGTAATATTTGTAAAATACTAATATATATATATATATATATATATATATATTGATCCCCAATTTTTAGGGGGCCAATTTTTAATATTAGAACAGGGCCTCCAAAATGATTAAGACGACCCTGCTCTTTTGTTGTTACCAGTTCTGGGTAACATTTTTTTTGATAAATTGCTTTAATTAGCGAGGGCCTTTAGAATTAGGAGCCCTCTGTAACATTAATTGTTTTTTTAACATCCGATAATTACCTGCGGCCATAGGCCCTCGCTAAATGTGCCAAGTTACCTACGGACAAAGGCCATCGGTAATTACCTACGACTTTTTTGAAATAACCCGCGGTATCAATTACCGATGGGCGACTAACCTATGGACAGTGGGCCCTCGGTAAAACCCTCTTTAGCATGGGCTTTTCAGTGTTAGCGAGGGCTTTTGTCCCCCGGTAACGGCTGAAATTCTTGTAGTGAATTAGTTGTAGTTGGCATGCATGTTAAGAGTGACAGTGGGTAATTTGTGAAAACCAAATCCATTTATTATCAAGGAGTGCCACAAGGAGGCAGAAGCTACTGGTTTGATTCAAGTGGCTATCAGGTAGCACAAAGTGACCATAAAACTGGATTATAAGCCAGTAGTAAACGGTCTAAGTAGGGACTCTATCTTTCATACTGACAACTTTGTCTAGGTGTAAGGCACGTCTAAGCCATTATCCAAACTATATAGTTAGTTTCATTAGGAGACAAACTAATTTTGATTCCCATACGCTTGCTTTTTTTCACTAGGGTATTAAAATTATATGTCAGCCATTATGTTTTTTGTTGGCAAAATTACTCCAGAGATCCTTTATCTTAATTAAAGGATTCAAGTTAGTCATTTACTTTTTTTTTGTTTCAATTTAGTCTCATATGTTTTAAAACGTTAATTTCTAGGCAAACTGTTGGCCGATTTACAACAAGAAATTAATGTTTGTCATAAGTACAATCTGCTGTATCAATTGTAACACAAATCAAAACCCAAAAAGTTGTTGCAAAAAGGTAAAAACAGACTAATTTGGCAAAAATTGTCAATTTTTTAGAACATGTGAGACTAAACTGAAACAAAAATTAATTTTAAAGGACTAAATTGACACAAAAAAAGATAAAGAACTGAAGTGGAATTTTAAATTAAGATAAAAGACCTCTGGTGTAAATTTTGCCTCTTTTGTTTGAGCCCCACCTGTATTGTTGATTCCATTTTATTGGAAGCAAACTAAGGATCTATTTGTTTTAGATTGTGATAGAATTAATTCTGAAGAATTGATTTCAAACGAATTGATTTTTAAAAAAAATTGTATATAAAAAATTGATTTGCGTTTGATAATGATATTTTAAAAGTGGATTTAGAAAAATTGATTTCGTTTGTTTAATAAAAGTAGAATCACTTTTGATGTGTAAATATAATAATTTTGTGCGTCTCACAATCAGAATTGATTTTATTCAACGCAAAAATTAGGAACTTCTTGTTTCCATCATAATCAATTCTACCTACCATAGAATTAATTTTATCCACCGATATTTTATCACTCAAACACAAAAATAGTGATTTTCAATTATATTGATGTTTCTTTTGCTCCCAAAATTGATTTTGGAGTGTGCAAAATCAAACATGCACCAATTTGTTTATGTAAAAAAATCAATTAGTTCTCCATAAACTGATTCCTTATTTTTTGCAGAAAAAAATCAAAAGTTAAATCTGAATAAAGTGAAGTAAGAAGAAGGAAGAAATTAGAAAAAGGAAAGGAAAAAGAGTGCGTGAAAGTGAGACCATGAAAAATGGAGTGGTAGTGGGACCTCAATGGTCAACAGACAGTTGTGATAAGATAGGAAAGTTGTTCATGTTTAGACCAACGAGAACGCCACATCACGAGCCATGGAGAGAATGGAAATGGAGAGTACGGTGACGCACCAGGACTAACCCCCCTTTTTCCTTGTTTAAGGAATCTTCTTATCGCCGGTGACAGCAACAGTAATGGCATTGCAGTATTCCGCACTATTTCAAAATTTTCCCGTTCAAATCAAAATCGGCGTCTCTTGCTCGCAGTCCACGGTCAACACTAAATATCTTATTTCTTCCGCTTTACCCTAACTTGGGGTTCACATGTTGTCAATCCAATTATGACCTAATTAATCGTACTTAACTTGATGCCTCTATTAAACCTTACTTAAATAGTTAATATCTTTTTTTTTGTGAATGACGGGGGGCAAATAGTTAATATCTCTTTTTTTTTGGTAAATAAATAGTTAATATCTCTGTTCAACTCTAGTCAAAAAACAAAAAATCTCCATTCAATTATTCTTAATTTTTCCTCCGTAGGTCACCAAGATCGTCATCCTTTTTTAAAATATTTTTCAAGTAATAGTAAAACAATAATTAATTAGCGGGCTTAGGCCCTCTTTATGTAAAAAAAAAAACAATAATTAATTAGCATAATTAGTGAGAAATTGCCTTGTTTCTTCCTCCTTCTAAGTTGAAACGCGTGGCCAAACACGCAAACGTTCTTCACAGTTTCACACACGCTCCTCTCTCTCTTCTCGAATCCCCTTAAATTGACGCTTCCCCGCTCCTCTTCTCCTTAGTAACCTCACACGCTTTCTCTCTCTTGGCAAGATCGAAGAACATGAATTCGGATACGCAACACGGAACGGCGTCGTACTGGTGCTACAGCTGCGCTCGCTTCGTTAACCTCTCGGACCACGGTAACATCGTATGCCCTCACTGCGAAAGCGGCTTCGTCGAAGAGATCCACGCCGGCGCATCGCCGCCCCACCGTCTCAGTCCCTTTCCCGACGATCCCATCGCTTCTAGGAGGCAAGGTTCACGCCGCCGACGCCGCGACGCTGGCAGCCGATCCCCTTTCAACCCCGTCATCGTTCTCCGCGGTGCCGGCGAAGACGGCGCCGATCACGACGGAGGAAGCGCCTTCGAGTTGTTCTATGACGACGGAGACGGCACCGGCCTTCGCCCGCTGCCGCCGACCGTGTCGGAGTTTCTGCTGGGGTCGGGCTTCGATCGGTTGCTGGAGCAGTTTTCGCAGATCGAGATGAACGGTTTCGGACGGCCGGAGAACCCGCCGGCGTCAAAGGCGGCGATCGAGTCGATGCCGACTGTGGAGATCTGTGAATCGCTGGTGAGTGCCGAAGCGCACTGTGCCGTTTGCAAAGAAGCGTTTGAGCTGGGCGTGGAGGCGCGTGAGTTACCTTGCAAGCACATCTACCATTCGGATTGCATTCTTCCATGGCTGTCGGTGCGGAACTCGTGCCCTGTGTGCCGCCACGAGCTCCCTTCGGATCACAACCCTTTGGAAACCAGGGTATCGGGACAAATCGACGAAGAAGCAATAGGATTAACGATATGGAGGTTACCGGGTGGGGGATTTGCCGTCGGGAGATTTTCCGGCGGGAGAAGAGCCGGCGAGAGCCATTTTCCGGTTGTGTACACGGAGATGGATGGCGGGCTCAATTCAAACGGAGCTCCCAGAAGAATTTCTCGGACGGTGAGAAGCCATAGGGTTAGGGAAAGTCGTGGATTTGGGAGAGTTTTTCGCAATTTCTTTTCATTCTTTGGGAGACTCGGTTCTAGGTCCAATTCTTCTTCCTCTTTATCGTCTTCAATTTCTGGTTCTGAGCATGCTTCTGTGAGTAGAACTCGTAGCCAAGTGAATTCAATATTCAATAGAAACTTCCGGAGACGTAGCAGGACTATGGTCTTGGAAGATTGATCGGGTCATCTCATTGGCATGGCAATTTTGCAAAGAATACATTTTTTTATTTTATTACTTTCGGTTAAGAGATTCATACTGTAAATAGCATGTAATTAGCAACTACAGAACAGAAGCAAGTCTAGTTTTTCCCTCTCTGGGGGACACTTTCGGTTTGATTCAAATTCAATAGAAGCTGCGATTTGCTTGTTGGTCACTGAAGGGTGCAATTTGAGACTTGAGAACTGAGAATGATTGTTGTTGCTGGGGAGCAAGCTTTAGCTTCTGCATTGGGGAAAGAAGAATGATGCTTTCTACCCCGTGAACTTAATTATTTAATTTGTTTATGTATTTATATCATGTTAATCACATGTTCTTTGTCAGAATTCTTTCAAGATTGTGTTTTTTGAGATGCCTCTCTCAACTTGCACTGTGGATGTTTTGCCTCTCTCAACTATACACAAGTCACTTAATCTAACCCTTTTTTTCTTCTTGTCTAATCCCTTGAATTGATTGGGAAGAGAATGTTATAAATGAAATGCACTTTGAATGAACAGCAGCAAAATTATTATTGGAGCTTGGCAATCACAAGACGTCTAAAGATATTGTAAATTTCAATCTGTTTTTGTGCCCTTATGCAGGATTTTCATTCTTTCTTGAGTCAACTGATGGTTGCACCATGACTTGGTGTTGGGATATTATGGTCATGTCATGTTTGCTTGTGTGTTTCATGAGTCCCTTCTTTACCTTTTCTCCTCCAT
Organism: Calophaca sinica; assembly: GCA_037113605.1. NCBI lineage: Eukaryota > Viridiplantae > Streptophyta > Magnoliopsida > Fabales > Fabaceae > Calophaca > Calophaca sinica. Next base: position 78,417,944 of record CM073734.1, read on the forward strand.
GCAACTTGATCATGGACCTAGTTTTCAAAATATAAAGTGATGCAGTGCACGTGATGAGACAGAGTAAAGATTTCAACAACTCGTTTAGTCAAAGAATACCCGAGAGATTGACGATAACAACTCGTTGATTCAAACGAATACCCGAGATATTAACAAACAAAACTGAGAAAAATCTCCTTTTTGTATAATTCAAATTCAATCTAATCTCCTCAATAGAGGTAGTCAGTACAAATATATAGGAAATAACAAAAACAAATCATAAGAAATAAAGAACAAATCCTAAGAAATAAAAGATAGAATCCTAAGAATTAAAGGATTAACAGGAAATAAATCCTAAGAAATAAAATGATTAAAAGGAAAGAATCATAATAAATAAAAGGAGAATGTTATATATGAAATGCACTTTGAATGAACAGCAGCAAAATTATTATTGGAGCTTGGCAATCACAAGACGTCTAAAGATTTTGTAAATTTCAATATGTTTTTGTGCCCTTATGCATGATTTTCATTCTTTCTTGAGTCAACTGATGGTTGCACCATGACTTGTTGTTGGGATATTATGGTCATGTCATGTTTGCTTGTGTGTTTCATGAGTCCCTTCTTTACCTTTTCTCCTCCATGCAACTTGATCATGGACCTAGTTTTCAAAAGATAAAGTGATGCAGTGCACGTGATGAGACAGAGTAAAGATTTCAACAACTCGTTTAGTCAAAGAATACCCGAGAGGTTGACGATAACAACTCATTGATTCAAACGAATACCCGAGAGGTTAACAAACAAAACTGAGAAAAATCTCCTTTTTGTATAATTCAAATTCAATCTAATCTCCTCAATAGAGATAGTCAGTACAAATATATAGGAAATAACAAAAACAAATCATAAGAAATAAAGAACAAATCCTAAGAAATAAAAGATAGAATCCTAAGAATTAAAGGATTAACAGGAAATAAATCCTAAGAAATAAAATGATTAAAAGGAAAGAATCCTAATAAATAAAAGGAAAGCATCCTAAGAAATATTATGATAGAATCCTAAGAAATAAAATGATTAAAAGGAAAGAATCCTAATAATTAAAAGGGCTTCTAATGTCAACTTTGCACTGTATCATAAAGGCTATCTTTTTTTTGTTCCCTTGTCAAGTTATCTCTACTCTTTTGGGTATGATGGTTGTGCTCAATACCTGGGCAATTCTTCTTGGCAGTGCCGTGGATTCCATAAAGATTTCACTTTCCTTGCTTTATATCTGCTTTTATTTTTTCAATTGTCGCCATAACTACATCTCTACTAAGTACTGTTTACAGGGTCAGAAAACTCCCAAAAGTAGTTGGTCCAACATTTTTGTTGATTGTTTGAATCGAAATCTTTCACGCACTTTGGTCAATTTCAGTACTAGTTTAGATAATTGTTATTCTTACTACAACATGACCTGTCTTGTATTGTAATATTTGTGTGAGACAACAAATGTTGTTTGCTAGGCTATAGTTGATTGACTTGATATGATGTAGATACCGTGTGGCAGGGGGCCATGCCCATGCAATGAACATAATTTCTTTGACCAAAAAAAAAAGATGGAGGTTCTCACTTTATAAGTTTTCACTTGACCTTCATAAGGCAAATTAAGGTGTTGCACGGTGCTCCACTTCTCTTTATCGTTGGATTGGGCAAACTCACGGATCTTATAGTAAATTCCTCACACCAGATTCTTCTCCCTCTATGGAAACTTCCTCTCCCCTTTCCCCTTTGTTTGGCCACTAATATACGTTCGTCATATTCTTTGGCACGAGAGTACCACGAGTCCGCCATAACAAGACCACTAACACCTAGTGACAATTGTGAATACTTCCTTCACTGTGAAAGGCTTTAAAATTGACCTAAGCCTCAGGCATTGGGCGTGTTACCCCATGTTGCTCGGCTGAGTCAGACGCCATTTCAAGAACACCATGGTCGTCGATGTGAAGAACATGTTGATTCTTTGTGACCCGTTGAGGCGAGTCAGAAATAAGAGTCCCGAGTCAATTTCCTCTTTGTAAAGCACAAGAAGAAGATTGGCTTGAACACTTAGTGCACGATTCTCCCTACTGTCATCACAGGCAATGCTCGTGGTGTTCGATGGTTGTGTAACACCGTAGTTGTGGAGATCGCTTGTGTCGCGATTCATCACAAAAAGAAAAAGAACCTAGTGTCCGCCTCGGTGGTTCTGAGTCAACTCGCAAACAATGAGTTTATGTTGAGCAACAAGAACGTTCATCTAATCTTGACAGTGACGATGTTGTCACCCGAGCAAAGACGGATGATAGTGAGATTGTCGCACCCAAGCTCGACATTTTGGTCCTTTTGATGAAGTTGAGAATGGCATCAGGGATCTTGATTTCTTGATAAGAACTCTTTTGTGGTTGTTGGCAGGGCAGAGGGAAAACCGAAAAAGTTGTTAGTTGTTGGCGGTGTAGTGTCGGTCATAATGGGATGAGAACTATGCGCTGATGAGTGCATAAGGCAGAAGAGGAGGAGAGATGGTGAGGTTAGAGATTAGGGTTGGAGATCTTGTAGAGAAGGTCTATGATTAGATAGGATAGGATTGACAGATCGAATGGTGGAAATGTTATTAAGAAGTAAGGCATGATACAACACCTATTAAAGTGTTGCACCTTAGAAGTTGCCCTTCACAAAGGCACCCACTTTTGATGAAACAAACAAGATCCAGATGTAAAAGAAACCTTGTCATTTGTAGTGACTTAAAAATGATGAGTATATTTCTCTTGCCTTATTGCGAGCAAGTTGGAAGTAGAAGAAAATTAGGGCTTTGGGGAACGTACTCATAGAGGAGAAGTGTGACAAAGAAAAGGATATGGATTTGAGGAAGGATAGTTCCTTGAGCTTTTGGTTATGCATGGTGTGTGAGCTTCAAGCCTTATCGAGAAATATTGCAAAGATTTTCTGCACTAATCGTTCTCTTGGTCTACGTTGTTGTCCTCCACGAATGATGATGATGATGATAATGTTGTACATTTGATGCATTCGATAAGGCAGAAGTCCCAGTAGCAAATGGTGTACCCTTCCAAGGTGAATGTAAGGCCATTGAGGTGTTATTTACCCGCGAACTTGAGTGGTTCTTTTGATAAGTGGGGCTAAAGGGGTGTATGCTTGTGTCTCGTGTTTGGGGATGACAATGAATAGGGTCTGGGTAGGTACTATAGTACCCGTCCCCATACCTGTATTTTAAAAAAAACTATATACCCTGGACCCTATACCCGCGTGGATAGCAACTTTGATACCCGTACCTTTACTTGTTGGGTACCTAAGTACACATACTTGTTACCAACATTTTAATTAACTATAAAAATAAAAAATTAACATTGATTGAAAATACAACCGTAAATCAATTGAAAAACTATTAAAAAAATCTTTCAAATCTAATCACATATAAAACATTACAAAAAATTATTTAACTAAATTAAAGAATAATATAATGACCGATTCTTGACGGTAATGATTGAGAAGAGGTTGAACTCCTCCACAGTGACAAGAATGCTTGGGGGTATACTCAACAAGTTCTTCCAATATGGTTTTGAGCTTTGAAGTATGCATTAACCGTAAGAGATCTTTGATTCGAACTCAAAATCTCCTTGTTTAGTTGAAAAATGTGTGGTCCACTCGGCTGGCTGAATCAATCATGAAGATCACTCCAAATGGCAGCAATAGTACCAGAGTATATTACACTTGTGTTTTGGGCCGGCCTCCGAGCTGGGCTCCTAACTGGATCACCGAGCTGAGCCTAACCATACCCGAGCCCATTGATCTAGCAAGGCCCTCCAAATAATACTTTCTGAAGAAGGAAGCCAGCACATAACCCGAAACTACCACTCCTATATAAAGGGGCTTGGCCCCTCAGGTAAGGGGGCTCTGATCTCTCGCTCTCTCTCTACACTCTCTCTAAACCCTAAACTCATCTCTATGGTGCGAGCTCTATGCTCACCCTAAAAAGCCCTATCTAACTTAGGCATTGGAGTGCCTTTTTCAGGTACCCCACCCGCGGAGGAGGAGTACTCACAACGGAGCTCATCGCCCAACTACCAAGCAGAGGAGCAAAGGTACGACCTTGCACCATTTCGTGCATTAACATTGGCGCCCACCGTGGGGCCCGGTAAAATTGGCCTGGGCCTCAAGGATACCACGCGAGCAGGACGATGCGAACCAGGAGCACGGCAAACTGATGATCGCCACCGGAGGAATCAAGCCAGAACACCGTCAGCCAGAGCCAACAGCCACCTAAAGATCCGATCTTGGAGCACCTCATGGCAGAGAACACAGAGCTGAAACAACGGATCAATGAAGTCCTTGTGACAACCACTACGGCGAAGACATCAAGCAAAACAGATCGAAAATTAATTACTGGTCATTACCGAGTGACTTTCAAGGAAAAAATGTGAAAAACATAGGACCTCAGACTTTTACTGTTCATAGTACACAAACGCAAAGGTCTCCACACGACGAACATAGGTAACAGCTTGGACGATCATATCCAGGTCCCCTCACAATCAGGTGCTATTTTTCCATATTTCTTTGGTAAATTATATATTTCATCTTATCGGAATCTTAAAGCAGCAACCATAACATCACTACATGTATATACACATCACACCGAGCAAAGTCAATTACGACTTACGATGACGTACGTCAGACTTTTCAAAAGAAATGTAAGGAGCATGGATCGATGCATACTAGAAGATTGAATTTTTTTCGAAAAATACACCGACTGCTTTTTCCCATCGGTGGCATCATAACTGATTTGCACAAGATAATTTGGTGCTTAATTATTCACGTTATCCCATGGTGATTAAAGGTTTCCTTTTTTAACATTCATATTTTGTTCAATAAATATTTCAATATTATTGGCGGAAGAAATCCACACTTTTCGGATATATATGTTATTCAAATATATGTGTTGCCGAGTAGTTATTTTTCAAATGATCGTACAAGATATTGTTTATCTTATCATCTGTTTAAAATTAGAATTTAAATTCTAATTACAATTACAAATTATGATGCCTTATCATTCTCTCCTAATGTTCGAATTTGAAATATCCTATCATATCTTTTATTAACTGCTTTTTGGAGAGGTCAAGATAAAAATCGAATCTTTGGATATCCTAAGAATTAGGAGCTCAGGTTGACCACACAAATCAAGGGAGAGATTAAGATATATGCCTGACAAAGCTCAACCACTCAGCTGGGTCAACCTCATCTCAACTACCGAGTTGACCTCAAATATTCAGATATCGACTGACCTCAAGGAGCGATCAAAATTGATTAAGTAACCAGCCTGGTAGCAACAATCTCAGCTCGAGTTCTATCATTTAAAAAAAAAAGGTAACGACTACTGAGGAGCAAGCAACAACCTCAGCTATTCGACAGAGCTCAAGTCAACCACATTGCTAATCTCAACAAATCAGTATAGATAACCAACAGGTGGATTCCCAGTCCAGTACTCTGGGCGACCAACCAGGCCCACCTCAACAATTTCAATATTCAAATGGCTCTAAACTCGGCTACGTCGCTGACCTTGATTATTTGATGACCTCAACCATGCCACTTGGACAGCCAGGTCAACTACTCTCACCGGGAAGTATAAAACTCGACTACGGGCACTTTACTCATAGCATAAAAATTAATGCTAACTCTATTACATCAAGTTGTTGCAAATTGTCTATACTTTGACAGGAACAGTGCCCCAAAACCAAAGGTCGAGCCCGCCATGGAGCTCGGCACCCAGTGTCGGAAGAAGCTCGACCTCAACACGACCCCCGTGTGTTCAAAGACCCCAGGTCAGCATAGAGGCCTGGCGAGCTCTAAAGCAGCTCGGAAGGTCGCCAGTCGACCTAAGCAACCCCTGTGGTTCCGAAGACACCAGGTCAGCATAAAGGCCTGGTGAGATCTAAAGCAGCTCGGAAGGTCGCCAGTCGACCTAAGCAACCCCTGTGGTTTCCAAGACACCAGGTCAGCATAAAGGCTTGGTGAGCTCATTCGCAGCTCGACCCCTGTGGTCCTAAACCCAAGTCAGCATAAAGGCTTGGTGAGCTCATTCGCAGCTCGACCCCTGTGGTCCTAAACCCAAGCCAGCATAAAGGCTTGGCGAGCTCATTCGCAGCTCGACCCATGTGGTCCCAAACCCAAGCCAGCATAAAGGCTTGGTGAGCTCCCTCACAGCTCGACCCCTGTGGTCCCAAACCCAAGTTAGCATAAAAACTTGGCGAGCTCACTCGTGGCTCGGAAGGTCTTGCTCGACCTAAACGACCCATTCAATCCCAAACCCAAGTTAGCATAAAAACTTGGTAACCTCGTTAGAGGATCCGAAGGTCACTATCCGACCTAAAAGTTTCGTAAGAAAACTAGTACTCGGCTGCACCAGTGCGCGGAGAAAATGTCTCAACTTCAGTTGACACAAGTTTTATTCAGGGGAAGCCACCCGAGGACTACACTACCTTATGCTACCCAAGGACTACAGGAAAGCGTGAAAAGAAAGTAAAGTAAGTCATCATCACTTAGTCAAATTTCATTCATAGGAAAAGGAATTGCAAGAGGTGGTTCTCGGATGAGCAATTACAAGATCGGAACTAAAGAAAAACAAAAAGCAAAAAAGCACAAGTTACACAAGGGCATTCCCTTGGTTTTCAATAACAAGATCGGGAGCGATCACCTCCACTTGGGCCAGGCACCATCAAAACCCTCCTTAAAATTGGGGAGCACTGAAGCCTTTTTACCCCTCGAGATAAAGTCCAGCTCTACACGAACTCGAATAAGAAGCAGCTCTCTGTGAGCTCACCAACAAAGACCAGCTCCCCATCAGCACTTCAAATGTAGAGGCCTATATCTCAACATGCACTTCAACTCTCCAAATTCAAGTACAAATTTTAGGTGGGAGTAGACCACCATAGGTCAGAGCTCGACCAATGCAGAGACCTACAGTTCAAACCTATTTGGAGTTCTACCTATCTTAGTCTTCAAGTCAAAGGTCAAGTTTGGGGTCGAAGCTCTACCCATAGTTCAAACTTATTTACAAGCTCTCCTTGTACTTCAACACAAGTACTTATTGGAGCCCGACCTGCTCGGAGCTCATCCTGACTGGAGCTCGACCTGCTCGGAGTTCATCTTCATCTGAGCTTGACCTGCTCGGAGCTCATCCTCATCTGAGCTCGACTCAACCAGTTCAAAGCTCGATCTGCGTTTAAGCTCCCCGTGTTCAAGAGATCACTGGGTAGATAATTGGAAGACCGTAGCGATCTGGATGACCTCAAGTCGCACATCAGATACCAGCTCAGACCTCAGAGATCAGACCTCATAGGAAATCTTGATATCATACCACGCACGTCAGATCATCCAACCAATCATCATATTATTGACAATCAAAGCCCGTGTAATTGATCGTGGCACTTTGACAGGTTCAACCTGACCCACTACTCTTGAGTAGTAATTATGCTATTTCAAGCTCAACAAGAGCAATTCTATGATGGGATCAACTCTTACAAGGTATTTGGAGAAAACCAAATACTTGCACTCTAAATATATGCTCAGCCAATCGGCAAGCAAGTCTAGGGGGCTGGACAGAGATAGGACCAAAAGAATCTTGTGGTCCCTTCTTGGCGACCTTTGCAGGAGAGGAGGCGGTCGACACATTAGAAGAGGTCGACCCGAGAACTTGGGCGACTTCCTCTTTCTTGGCATTCCACCCAGCTCGAATTCCGACCTAACGAAAAAACAATTAGACCCTGTACCTTTTCAGGCAAAGGGTCTAGGGGGCTTGTGTTATGGGCCGGCCTCCGAGTTGGGCTCCTAACTGGATCACTGAGCTGAGCCTAACCATACCCGAGCCCATTGATCTAGCAAGGCCCTCCAAATAATACTCTCTGAAGAAGGAAGCCAGCACATAACCCGGAACTACCACTCCTATATAAAGGGGCTTGGCCCCTCAGGTCAGGGGGCTCTGATCTCTCGCTCTCTCTCTACACTCACTCTAAACCCTAAACTCATCTCTATGATGCGAGCTCTATGCTCACCCTAAAAAGCCCTATCTAACTTAGGCATCAGAGTGCCTTTTTGAGGTACCCCACCCGCGGAGGAGGAGTACTCACCACGGAGCTCATCGCCCAACTACCAAGCAGAGGAGCAAAGGTACGACCTTACACCATTTCGTGCATTAACAACTTGATAGTTTCCTTAGACATAAATTTGAGAAGCCAAAAGGCAACGACACTGTTGTAACATTCCTATGCACGAAAAGTTTGAACAACATGTTCATCAGGTTGTGGAATCGATCCACCAACAAAGCCAAGTTTGTTCCTTCTAATCAAGGCTAGGTGCATAGCACGACACCTTTGGTAGTAGTTTTCACCTACAAGAGGCTAGGATACAAGACTCAAACCAAGGTGATAAGAAGGATTAAGGATGAAGGAATTGTGTTGTTACTCCATTGATGAATGAAGCGAGGAAGAAGACAAATCACGAACACAATGGAAGAACTATGAAGCAGAACGAAAGAAAGAAACAATTGATACCGTGATAGACAGTGAAGCATGGGTATTCCAAAAATTAAAATCGTACCCGTACCCATACCTGTACTCCGTACCACGTGTAAAATATGTAAAAATATCATATTTTTGCAAATGTATCCATACCCGTACCAAGTACCATATCCCGTACCCGTGCAACATAGGTGATAGATCAGAGAATCTAATAGAAAAATCATCTCCGTGTGTTGATTGATTGAGAAAATTGAAATGATTAACTTGCAATGAGTCACTATCATCATTTATATACAGGCTCGTCAACAAGTTAACAAGTAACTAACATAAACAAAATTTGTAATTGAATTATAACTAACTTCTAATTGTGAAAATAACATTTATTATTCTAAAATTAGTTTTAATTAAGTATTTTTAAATATAAATTAATTTACTTAAATAGTTTTTTCAAAAAATAAATTTCACAAACTATAATCCAAAATTTCAAATGGTTCACCTGTTCAAGTGAAAGGGTTTGATATCATAAATTATGTGGCTCTAATTTTGATCCAGAAACTTGTATGTATCTTAAGTTCTTTTTTTTTTTGGGACGTAAATAGACTTATTTCATTTCATTATCATTAATAGTCGCAATACAATTAGGAACATGATAAAAAACATAGCTATAAGACTTAGATACAACTACCCTTGCCAAAACATGAACAACGGTATTTGCTTGTCGCTTTATAAAATTTATTGAACAATTTTGTCTATCTCTAAGAGCTATTCTGCAAGCATAAATAATAGACCCAAAATTTGAAGCATCCTCACAATTTTTCTTGACATTATGAACAAAGTCTTGGCATCAAGCTCAAAAATGATATGCTCCAGCTAGCCCCAACTCTCTTGTACATTGCAAAGCTGGAAGTAAAGCATCAGCCTCCCCTTGATTAACCATAAGACACGGTTTAAACTAACCTGATTTGGCTTCCAAAAAAATACCTGACTCATCTTTAAGACACAAGCCATAACCGATAATATTTCGATGCTAAAAAAAAGCCGCGTCAATATTGCATTTTAGCTATCCCGGTGGTTTAGACCAATGAATATTTGAACCAATGTCAGGTACGTTAATTCCTCTCGGTCTCACTGCATTGGCCATAAACCATGACTCATGAAATTTTTTTGCTCTAAATAAAACATCGGTGCTTTCCAATTTATTATTCTAAAGTTGCTCATTCCTTTTCGACCAAGGCTCCATATGAATGAAAATCTTTTATCTCATTTTTTTATCACTGTTTCTATTAATGACAATTTTTTACATAATAAAATAAAATTATAACTTATTAACACATATATATATCTCTAGCCTTTAATTAGTAGGAGACAGAGAAACATCATTTTTTAGGACATCAAATGGTTGTTCCCATAATATTACGACAAAAGCTGATCGGTTTGCATCATCAATAATCAATAATTTGAAAATTAATTCAGGCACAGAGTCACAAATTAACGGCAATGTATCTTAAGTTCTTAACACCTAATAGTATTTTGAAAATTTATTATTCCATCCATTCCAAAACATTTGATATTTAAGGTTGTGGCATACCCATAAAGAAATTATTAAATAGTATATACCTAGACCAAAATACCCTTATTTAATCATGTCTAGAAACTAAGTGATGTGATTATTCTCATTGATGAGTGGTTAGCTATCGGCTTGGTAACTACAATAGTCTTATAATAAACACATAGTATTAATTAGAATCAAGGGTATGTTTGAAAAAAATACATTAATTTAGTCTTGAATTTATAAAATATCAAAAATTTTAGAATAAAATTAAAATATTAAAACATCAAATGTTTTAGTATAGAGAGAGGATTCTATTCAACACGCCAAATGAAGTTGTCGGTAAAACGGAGAAAAAAAGAGAGCTAACCAACCAACTTAAACCTCAGTGGGTGCAATATTATCAGTGTTGGTTGCGGAGCTTCCATCCAACGGTGTAGGTTGGAGCTTTTTGCATCTGAAAAGAGCATGGTAGTGGCAGCGGTTCCACCACAAGAAACTCCACGTGGCATCTCCAAATTCTAGAGTCTCCCGAACTTACTGCCATCTAATGCATTCATCAAATCAAATAAATAAAGGAAAAAATTAGCGGAAAGAGCCGGTCCACAACTTGGAGAAATAAGGTTCAAATTCCGTTGAGAAAAGTTTCTATATCTAGTATTCGACACTTCTTGAACAGAATTACCTCCGTTAAAGGAGATCGGTATGAAACCGAAAAAAAATAAAGAAAAAAATTATATAAGATTTCTTAAGTGCTGTTGGTGTGATTCTTCTTACAAAATAGATAAAACAGTTATAATAATGAGAGATTAGAGATATTAGGTATGAATAAAGACAAATTTTTTTTATCTATTTTGTAAAAAGAACCACACCAACAGCACATAAAGAACCTCACTTAAATTTCGTCCATAAATAAATTGTGTACCGTACTCCTTGCCCCATATTTTTAATAATAATAATAATAATAATAATAAACCTATTATGTATAATTAGTTTCTCTGTTTTTATTTTTATTTTTATAAAAAAAAGTTTCAAGGAGTACTTAATGCACTGTATTAGGGGAGGACTCAATTTTTTTTTTCATTTTGAATAATCTATTTGAAGAATAATTTTGAATCATTATTTTGAAAAATAAAATAATTATTGTATGTATATTTTTCCTTGCGATTTTATGTTAGGTTTTATTTTATTTTCAATTAATTTTCTATATTTTAAATATCTAATCATCCAAAAATAATTTTTCAGTTTTTCCAATTTAAAATTTTAAATAACATTTTTTTTGGTGTACGACAATTTTTAAATAACATTTGACATAGCAATATATTTACAATCATCATTGAAACTATATATTATCAGTTAAATTAATTTTTTAAATCAAAATTTTCAAACAATAATTATTCATATTTAATTTTTATTGTAATAAATATCTCAAGAATTAACTTACTTTTTGAATACTTTTATATTTATATAAATTTAAAAATAACTATAAATGCACGAAATATTTTTTTTGACAGCTAAATACACGAAATATTTAATAATCAAGTAATTTTAAAAATATTTGAACTTATTTTATATTTATCGGTATCTAAAAATGTATATCTTGTTAACTATTAAGAAAATTTCAACACGAAAAATCATAAAACATAAACTATATATTACATAAAAATGTATACCATCTGTCAAAAAAAAATGTATGCTTGTGTTTAATTTAATTATACACGTAATGTTTTCATAATTTTTTTCACATCTTTTTTCTGATGTAACTTTTACACTTTTTGTTTTTTTTTATCCTTCTCATTTTTACCATTTGTGAATTTTTTTTTTAAAGCTCATTGTTTGTTGTTATTTTACACTTTACAGATTGCATTTCCGGTTCATGTATCTTAGCACTGCAGCGAGTGAGTGCACCGTCACCGCACCTCACCGCATCACACCACGCCAACAACGTAGAAAGTAGTAACAACGCAACACCTGTAACACTTGGTACAAGTGTACAAACTCCTCCCCCAATCTGAACTACACCTCATTTGGGCACAATTTGATTTGCGTAAGTATTTTTACGACTTTCTTAAATTAACTTAATTATATTTCTACGCCTTCTTTTTTTCTTTCTATTACTCTCATCTTTCACCTCTCTCAGCTTTCATGAGGAGTGTGAAAGCGTCGTTTTCCTATCTTTATTGTCATTGTTTTCGTACTATACAATGTGTTTGATTGCTGGGAAAACTAGAACCGTCGAGAAGGTTGAGCGAAAGGGAAGCGAAGTAACCTTATGCCGTTTACTATTCACATAAAAATGCAGTGTCTTGGATTACTCTCTGCAATTTGATGATCCTCTCATCACAATAATAGTAATGTCGGAGTTTAATTTTGGCGACCGCAGCTGTTTTTTCCCCTATTGATGATCCTGTTTTGCCCATTTCTATTAACTTTTTAGGTACTGTTGATATTCCGGGTCGAGAATTTTCCTGGAATTGATTTTGTTTCTCCTTTTCTTTTTGGCCTGTTGATGATTTTGTTTCTTGATATCGCATATTTTAACATGTCTGAGGGAGTTGAAGTGCGTAGTTCCCCAACCCTATATGCATCAATTGGCAAAGGCATTTGTTTTTGCACCAAAATGTTATTTCACAAAATTGGAAAACACATCCTACTCACTATGTTTTCTCAGTTCAAACTCATCCATTGTATATATGTTGCAATGTTTGGAGTGGCGATGATGTACATTACATATACTGAATTTCAAATGAGTGATCTGAGTCATTATTCACTTTTTATTCATATAAGATAAGATAAGTAAATTGAAATTGTCAATTCAACCACTACCACCTTTCCTAAGCTGTGAATGCAATCTTCAAAAATAGGTCCGTTTAGCTTCAAAGTGTAGTTTTACAAGCAATGCACCTTGAGGAAGCCAATGATCTGTTTGTAGAAAAGTTAGTGAGGACAAGGCACTAGAATGTGGGATGTGATTCAAAGAAAAAAAAAATGATCTTTGCTGTGATTAATCATTCATATATTAAAGTTTTGCAGCTTTGGAAATTCACGTCTGGAATCCTGTTTATAATGCTTTGTTTGTTCTTTGAATGGATAAGTGCTTGTTGATTCTTTCATAATCAGTTCACAGACATGGGATTCTTTAAAATATCAATTGCCAAAATTGCTTTGATAAGTGTTTTACTTGGAAAGTAATTGCCTTGATAAGTGTAACTTATGTGTAATAAATTAAAGGCAAATACTTGCAGGTTGTGTTGTGAATTGTCGGTTGAAAGAGTTCCTTTACAGTCATGAGTTTTGTTTTTCGAGGAAGTAGGGGAGATATTGAAAGCGGATTTTCCGAATATGTTCCTGAAAGAACCTCAATGGTATGCTTACTTCATTGTTGTTTTTGTGTGTATTGGTGTTAGTCTTTGTGCTAGCTTTTTCTCGTGTGGCTCAAGTTGTACATAATTAGACTGTAATTCTCATGCTGTTCTTTTATTTTTCTTCCTATCAGCGGGTTCATCCATCTCGGCCAGTTAATAGCAATTCTTTAGCTTTTCTTATTACTGGTACGCTAATTACTACTGTTTCTAATGCTTTACTGCTTCGTATAGGTAGAATCTTAATCTGTATTTGGTTTTCTTTTACTTATTTGGCAGTTATTTTGATATTCATGATATTAAACTCCCCTCAGATGTCACATTATTTTTTGGTAAGTAATTACTTCAATTTTGATGTGTATATGCTACTAGTTTTCATATTACTTCTCTTCTTCATTAAACTAAAAAAGTAACCATTGACCCATATTCTTTCAGCTCTGGATAGTACTGGCTGTCTTTGTGATGGCTACAAGTCTGAGGATGTATGCAACCTGTCAACAGCTTCAAGCACAGGCCAGGGCTCATGCTGCAGCAGCCTCTGGGTTGCTTGGCCATACTGAATTACGTTTTCACATGCCACCATCGATTGCAATTGCAACTAGAGGAAGATTGCAGGGGCTTAGACTTCAGCTTGCACTTCTTGATCGGGAATTTGATGACCTAGGTATTATGTGTTTTGAGTTGAACTTTTGGACGTGTATTTTGGTATCTTCCTTTCAGTAGAAACAGCATGAAATGGACGCCAAAAGCAAATGAAGGCTTATATAGCTTTATTTTTGTTTTAATATGCATATTCAATTGCTTTTTCCTTCATTTTGTTGCAGATTATGACACTTTGAGAGCTCTGGACTCTGATACTGCTTCTAATACTCCTTCAATGACTGAGGAAGAGATAAATGCCTTGCCTATTCACACATATAAAGTTCCAGGCCCAACAAAGTAAGTTGTGTTAGTCTCTTAAATATATATTTTTTTAATACCAATAAATCAGAAGAAAGGCTTGCTGTATATGTGTGCATTTTTGCTTTTTATTTTTCTTTCCTGCAGGACAGTGTTTGGATGGTCAAATGTGGCACTAACTGCTGCTGAATTTTTGGTTGTGTTGGTTGATTTTAAAGTCCTTGTATTTTGTTTAATAAAACCAATGAATATGAAATATAAATCTTACTCCATGCAGAAATAGGCTTGTCTCAGGGAAAAGGTTTAGAATTTATATGCCCTAAATTATTACTGATTTTATATTTTGAAAACTTACTGGAATATAGTGTGCAGAAGCCATCAATTGTGATTCAAGTTACAAAATTAAATATTCAGTGCTAATTTCCATTCTAAATTTTTGGTAAATTAAATATTGTGCACATGAAACAATCATTGGGTAATAGCATGATGATATTGAAGGACCGGTTGGCGTGCACAGCTTACTAGTTGACCACTTGTGAGAAAGAGGCTGCCTTGTTATGGCGTTGCTTAGGAAGCAGTATTTAATAATTGCTTCTTGAGAAATATGGTTCAAGTGGTCTTTATTTTTTTTTTTTTTTTTAAGGTTCTTATAGTAGGCTAAGTGGTTAACACCGTTAATTGTCTACTTTTTGTGTGTCTGTTCTGCATTTTGCAAAGAAGTGCTAAACCATGATAAATAAGTTGACACTTGTTTATATCGACAGAGATGGCTCAGCCGGTTTGGCATCCTCTTCTTCAGGTGCAGCTGAGGTAAATATCTCTGTTATCTCAATCTCTGCTTTTGATTTATTTGGTCTTGTTTGAGTTATGAAGGCGTTTGTTGGTGGTGGGTCCATTACCATCGGATTATGAGTTGGGAAAACTCGGACCCGAAACTCTGCTAGGGTTTGTTGCATCAGCGCTGCGCCGTCCCTGCCGTCCCTCAGGGCCGGCCTCCCGGCGTGACTTCGGCCGTGTACGTCTCCGGTCTGGCGCACTCTCCGCCGCGCTGATAGGTTGCTTTGACGGAAACCTACCTTTTGCCTCTCGTTCACCCCGTTCTGCATGGTCGGCCCTCCGGCGGTGTAAACGCCGTCGCGCGCAACGATTATGGCCTCCACACCGGTTTGCCTTTGGCCATTTATGGCCGCCTTCTCACCCCCTGCTCCCAATACTTCTGTAATCTCTCCTCCTTCTTCTCCACAGAGGCGTTCTTTTGCTCAAGCTTTACAAAATGCTTGTAACATTCCAATAAGTCAACTCCCCAAACCTTTCATGACGGGAGATGAAATTACAATCAAAATCTCTCAATCTGAATATTTGGCAGGTTTGGCAGACTGCAAAAATATGCTGCATGGCAGATTCACTCTTTCAAAGGGAGATAAGCCAATCAAAATGGATGAGTTGCGTAGCAAGATAGCAAAAGCATGGAAGTTGTCTAGTCCCTGGTCGATGGTTTCACTTGGTAAGGGCTATTACGAATTCAGCTTTGGATCGGTTGATGACATGAGGAGCCTGCGCTCAATAGGATCGTGGAGCCTCAATCCTGGTGTTCTTAGGCTTTTTGCTTGGTCACCGGATTTCAATCCCGATCAGATCAAGAACTCAAACGTGCAGGTATGGGTTCGTCTCTTTGGTTTGGCTAGGGAGTACTGGCGACCTAAAATTCTTTTTGAGATTGGTGGTGCTCTAGGTGTTCCTATAGCACTTGATGATGCCACAATGAAACGTTCTTTTGGCCATTTTGCAAGAATTCTTATTGATATTGATTTGAATTCTGAACTTCGTGACAAAATCCTGGTAGAAAGGGAAGGATTTGGTTTTTTTGTTGGTGTTGAATATGAGAGAATTCCTCCCTATTGTTCCCATTGCAAGGTGGTGGGTCATTCTTTTGCAAACTGTAAAACCAAAGAGCTGCATAAGGCTGTTATGAAGAACAATGCTGCCTCTAAGGACATTAAAAAAACCTGCTACTATGGGTAAGCCGATTCATAAATTTGCTCCAAAACAGGGGAATGGGAATGGGCCTCAATTGCAAGATACAGAGTTGATCAATGTACAAAGGATTCATGATCAATGATCATTTCTTTGTTGTAAAGGAGGCCGATATACCTAATGATTTGGTGGAGTTAACAATGTCCCTTTTAATAGCCAAGACCATCAGTTTGATCCTAACCCTTTAATTGGGTCTGTTTCCGATGACACAACTACTAGCAAGGATTTGATGCCTATGGGGTGTGTGGCCATTAAACAGGTCACACAGGTTTCTAACATTGCTCAAGCCCTTATCAATGAAACTGTGGTTCCTAACTCTCCTCAGTTTGATCAGCCAATAGTTAATCAACCAGCTTTGGATGTTGTTATTCTTTCTGGTGATGCTAATAACGATGCTCCTCACATTAACAAGGATGAGTCCATCATTCAGGTTCTTTCTGATGAAGCTGATCCTGTCTCTTTGGATCATGTTTCTGAGGCTCAAGACTCTATTGCTACAACAATTTCAGGGAATGCTATTTGCACTCCTGTGTTTCATGAATTACCAGAGCATGTCAAGAAAGATATGTTGATTGCTTCCAAATTTTGGGCTCGGGCTGATGAGGCTGCTGACCAGGTGGAGTGTACTTCCTTACTTAATGAAGACCAATCAGCTGACAATGTTCCTTTTTCTAAGGTGTTGACAAAATCTCAAAAGAAAAAGCTGAAGAAACATCAACAAAGGGCTGCTGCAGCAGAGGGTTACAAAACTCGATCTAGAGTTGATCCCAAAATTCATATAAATGAAGATTTTGTATTGGAATGCTAGAGGTGTTGGGAATCTTGACACCAGAGATGTGATTAAAAAGCTTTGTTCTTCTAACAGGCCTGATTTTTTATTCATTTCAGAACCTTGGATTCCTTTTTCTCAGTTTCCTATTGGGTTTTGGGATCCTTTGAGGATGAAATTGTTTGCTACTAACAATAGAGGTTCTCTTCTTCCTAACCTCTGGTGTTTTTGTTCAGATGCTTTAACCCCTTCCATTATTTCAGCCTCTAATCAGCAAGTTTCTTTCAGTATCTCAGTGGACAACAACATTGTGTTTATTTCAGCAGTGTATGCTTCTACTAGTTATATACACAGAAGGCTTCTTTGGCAGGAATTGTCTACTTTACAGCAGCAACATGCAGGCCCTTGGTGCTTATCAGGTGACTTCAATGCTGTTTTGGGATCTCATGAGCAGAGAGGTAAAGGTCTTCCCTCTCGGACTTCTTGCTCAGATTTTGGTAATTGGACTAATCAGTGTAAGTTAACTCATTTGCCTACCCGTGGGGCTCAGTTTACCTGGTCTAATGGTAGGAGGGGTTGGGCTTTCACTGAAAAGCGTTTAGACAGGATGATTTGTAATGATGAATGGCTTAATTATTGGTCTAGTGTTGCAGCTTGCACTTTATTTAAAAGCCAGTCTGATCACTTTCCTATTTTGTCGGTAAATAAGAAGGAGATTAAGTCCCATGGCTCCTCTTTTAAATTCCTTAAAATGTGGGCTGATCATGTTGATTGTCGTAGGCTTGTTTCTGAAGTTTGGCAAGAGTCTATTGTTGGTTGTCCTATGTTTATTCTCACTCAAAAGCTCAAGACTTTAAAAATGAGACTCAAGGATTGGAATCACTCGGTCTTTGGCAATGTTCACACTAAGGTGGAAGAGGCTATCAGTTCAATCAACATAATTCAACAGCAGATTGATGTTCTTGGAGGCAGTGATGACTTACTTGACCAGGAAAAGCTTGCTCAAATGGAGCTGCAACAAGTTTTGTCTTCTGAAGAGCAATTTTGGAAAGAAAAATCCCGTATCAAATGGCATGCTCAGGGATAAACACCGCTTTTTCCACAAACTCGCCAAGGTTAGACGTCTTACTAAACAGATTACTATGATGAGTTGTGGTGATCAAATTCTTTATGATTCCTTGGCCATTGAGCAGCACATTCTGCAGTATTATTCTGCTTTGTTTAATGCTGACCCTTGCCCTCAGAATTCTGATCTCATTTCCAGCATTGTTCCTCCTCTCATTTCTGAGGTCGACAACATTATGCTTACTCAGTTACCTAGCCCTGAGGAAGTTAAAAATGCTGTTTTTTCTTTAAATGGTGACAGTGCTCCTGGTCCGGATGGGTTTGGTGGCTTCTTCTTTCATCACTACTGGGATATCATTGGCAAAGATGTTTTTAACTCAGTCTCTCAATTCTTTAGACAAGGCTGGTTACTTCCCAATCTTAATTCCAATGTTGTTACCTTGATTCCCAAAATCCAGGGAGCTGAGAAGATTGAGCAATATAGACCAATTGCTCTAGCCAATTTCCAATTCAAAATTATTACTAAAGTTCTGGCTGACAGACTGGCTGTAGTTGCTCCCAAAATTGTTTCCAAGAATCAAAGAGGTTTTATTAAAGACAGAAGCATATCAGATTGTGTTTGCCTTGCTTCTGAGGTAGTTAATTTGCTTGACCGCAAAGCTTTTGGGAGCCAATTAGCCATGAAGATTGACATTAAGAAGGCTTTTGATACATTGGACTGGAATTTTCTCCTCCTTGTTCTGAAATCTTTTGGCTTTGGTGATAAATTCTGCAGCTGGATTTCTATAATTCTTCACTCAGCTAAGTTATCTATTGCAGTCAATGATCATGCGGTTGGTTTCTTTTCTTGTAACCGAGGGGTTAGACAAGGTGATCCTCTGTCCCCCTTGTTGTTCTCAGATATGAAGAGGTCCTCGGCAGAGGTATAACCAAGGCTGGTTAATGAGGAAAGATTCAATTGATGACGTGTCCCTCGGGGATAGAATGCCAAGTCATATTCTTTATCTTGATGACATCCTCATTTTCTGTAGAGCCAACAAAAGAAGCTTAAAGCATTTAATTGATTTTTTCCATTGCTATCTGTCTCTCGTCACTTTATCGACTTTGAGAAGTCAAAGTTTTATGCGAGTAACATAGTAGCTAAAAGGAAGCTTTCATTTCGATATCCTTGGTTTTTCCACTGGAAGATTCCTTTTACTTATCTCTGAGTCCCTCTCTTTAAAAGGAAACCTAGAAAGATTCATCTCTTGCTTATCACGATCGTTTGAAGAGCAAATTTAGTCTTTGGAAGGGTTCCATGCTCTCCTTTATGGGAAGAGCTCATTTCATCAAATCTGTTTTTAGTACCTTGATTCTGACTTTCACTTCTATGTTTGGCCATTCTATCATTAAAAATGTGGATAGATGGTTGAGGAATTTCCTTTGGACAGGGGATGTGAACACCAGGAGAATTGTTTGTGGCCTGGAAGAAGGTTTGCAAACCTTTGGTGAAGGTGGGTTGGGAATTCGATCTATTCATGTTAATCAAGCTGGAATTCTTAAGCTCGGTTGGGATCTGTTTGCTTCCTCTTATGAATGGTGTCACTTGCTTAAGGCAAGAGCTTTTAGGAACCATAAGCTAGTCTCCTATCATATCAGTTCCTCAATTTGGGCGGCATTAAGCATATCGTTCCTCTTGTGTTATCCAATTCTACTTGGCTAGTTGGAAATGGGGAAAATATAAATTTACGGGTGGATAGATGGTCGCCACTGTCCAATTGCTCGATTGCTTGGAGTCACGATAATTTGTACAACAAGTTCACTACTAAGGTGAGTGATTTTATCAGCAATAACAGGTGGTGTGTTCCTCATACAATTCTGCAGAATAACCCTAATATTGTTCTGCACCTTGAGCAAATTACCATTCCCATCAATAGAATCCCCGACAAATTTGTTCGTCCGATTCAAAGTCAGGTTGCCTATCTTTTAAGGATGCATATCACTTTTACAAACCTCTAGGACCGATGGTTTCTTGGTCTAAGTTAATTTGGAGAAGCTGTATTCCTCCTTCGAAATCCTTCCTTCTATGGCGGCTCATTCATAATCGAATGCCCATCGATGATAATCTCGGGAAGCGTCGCACTACGCCTCCATGTGTTCTCTCTGCCAAGCTAATGTTGAATCCTCTACTCATCTCTTCCTCCATCTGCACTTATGCCCAGCAATTATGGTCTTGGTTGGGTAATATTCTTAATTGTGTGGTAGATACCTCATCTTTTGATGCTATTCTATCTTTTGCAATCGGAATCGAGTTCACAAATCCTTGATATAATTATAGCTTGCATCACTTTCATCATTCGGGCTATTTGGCATTGTCGTAACAAGGCTCGCTGATAATGCGTTTCTTCCCAAAGGCGACTATCGGTTTGATTGTCTCTAATGTAGCCAAACCGGTAAACTTAGTAAAGGCAATCGTGAGGCCTTTAAATTTGGATTATTTCATTTTGCAGTCTTTTCATGTCTCTCGCCATCCTCCTAGAGCCCCAGCTTATAAAGGTGTTTCTGGCTTCCTCCAATGTCACATTGGGTGAAATGCAACACGACGGGCCAGAGGCTCTCCGGCATCGCCGCTTGTGGTGGTATCTTGAGAGATCATAGTGTCATGCTAGGTTGCTTTGCAAAAAATCTTGGTACTTTGGACGCTTTTCAAGTGAACTTTTTGGAGCAATCATAGCTATTGAGATTACTGACCTCAAAGGTGGAAGAATCTTTAGTTAGAATGTGATTCCATGTTGGTGATTGAGGCACTTAAGAATGATTCTCTGGTTCCCTGGCGTCTTCGTAATAGATGGCTTAATTGTATAGACATTACTCGAAAAATGAGGTTTCTTTTTTCGCACATTTACCGAGAAGGCAATGCTTGTGCTGACAAATTAGCTTCCTTTGCCATCTCGATAAATGATTTTTGTTGGTGGGACAATATCCCTCAATTTATATGTATAGATTTCTTTCAGAATAGGCTGGGACTCCCGGCCTACAGGTTTGGTTAATTTCCTTCATGGGTTTTGGTCTTATGTCCCCCCATGTTTTTGTATTCCTTTCCTGTTTTTTGAATATACTATATTGTGCTGCAAAAAAAAAAAGAAGGCGTTTGTTGGTAATAATGATGTCAATGCATCTTGCTTTTAGTTTTGGTTGTTAGCTTTATGCACTACTGGTGGTCTATGTCTATGTTATGTTTCGCCAGATATAAATATTTTAGGCAATCCCCTGGCATATATAGACCGTAAATTATCTGATAATTAGCCATGATTTTATGTCTCTTCATTAATATGCTTTTGTATAGAGCTAGGGATGGATTGCCCCACTCAATGGCTCCCCTACTTTTTTGTTTTCCCGGAATGGGAACGGTTTTTAATTTCTTTTCCATTGTTTCAATCAGATTAAACAAGACTCCAAAGGAACAGAGGGAAGTGTCAAAGGTCCAGAAGATGAGCTGACATGTACTATATGCTTGGACCAAGTTAAGAGAGGGGAACTTGTGCGTAGCTTGCCATGCTTGCATCAGGTTTATGCTGCTTATCTTTTGCTTTCTTCAATTTTTTTGTTATAAAAAAATTATTTAGCACCAATGAAGAATAGTGCTAGTTTCTGGAAGTATCTGGTTTATTGTGTTAATTCGATGCCACCTCCAGATATAGAGTTGTCGGCACTCAGCAGCTCCTTAGTTTTCTTGTTATTTCTAGTCAATTACATTAACCTGACTAGTTGAGCTAAAGCATATGGTGTTGCTAATTTATATATTTTTTTCTATTTGATATTGGGAGAATAATTCTCAGTAACTCCTGAATAATGCGGTCAATTTTGCTCATTCTGGTCAGGACTCCGCTACTTTTTTTTTTTTTTTTTTTAATTGTTCTAAACCAAAAGCCAATAAATATTTCACCAAACAGGTCTCCCCAGTGTGCCTAGCTTGACATGATCCGGTCGGATTTGATGCGGTAAAACAATGGTGTAGTTAATGCAGTAAGCAAATGATGAGACAACATATCCGGAGTTCGTGTTTTAAATCCGATTTGCTGTGCTTGGAAATCAGAATGAGTCATCCAATCTTCCTCCAACAGCTCCGATTTGCTACTGCATTGACTACACTATTTCACTATTTTTTATTGAAGTAAATCCAGATTCTTCCGTCAAGTGATTCATTTATAAAATCTGTTATCGGTTTTGTTGAATTAAAGCATGATTGCTGCCACTTTACTTCAGTTGCAACTCATTCATCCTTAACTCTTGATAATTTAGTACTACTCAAAGCTGTAAGTGGTGGTTATGTTATTGCACATAAATGACCAATTTACTTTTTTCTTTTCATCCAGTTTCATGCCAACTGCATTGATCCATGGCTCCGGCAAAAAGGAACATGTCCTGTGTGCAAATTTAGCATGGGATCGGGAAGGCAGGGAAACAGGGAGAGCGAGTCCGATGGTTCAGATATTGTGTAGCATTATTTAGATATGACTGTAAAATGCGCGATGTCTTGGGTATGTATATATTATTCAGCATTGGCATATATCCTTAGCTTGGCATGAATATATAAGAATGTGATCTATGTTTAGACAAATTCTTGGATGTTCCGTGAAATGTTTACCACTTCAAATATATAGCATCAAGTGGGAGGTGATGATGGTGTGAATGTGTGATACATATTATAGAGTAACATTTTTCTTTGCAGGAGTCTTCATCCCAACTTCCAAGTATGATTTCTGCCGTGTCATAAATTTGCAGGCTTTGTGACTATACAATGCGTAAATACTTGGTATCTTACAGTCTCCAAAATGTACTTCGCTGGCCTTTTGTTTTGCGTCCGAAACAAGAATTTTTTTTTTTTTTTTTTGGGTATCTTCCATTATTAAGTTATACAAATGGCCAAGCCAAATTATAAGCCTAATTTCTATCACTTGCTGACTCACTCTGACAAAATGATTTTCTGTGCCATTCATGCACGCCTCCAACTCCAATCATGCCAAGTGAATCCATGAAAACAGTTTAACATTTTATGGATCATGTGAATCTGTGAAAACAGTGAAGCAAGTTGCCAATATGATGATGGCAAGTAGGAATTCTTTTTAGTGATTAATCTGTAGCACAGGTTATTCTTGAGAGTGATGGTTCGTGAAAAAAAATTGTCAGCAAAAGGCCATAACAGCTACAACGGAGAGGAAAACCCGTTAACACCTTTGCTGTGCCAGTCAAATTTTGAAATTTACGATATGCAAAGGTTAGAGTGCGATGTTATTTTAGTTTGTTAAATCTCTATATCTTTGCCACACAAGTAAATTTTTAGTGTTGTTCTATGATTGAGTATCTATTGAGCTTTTTACCTCATTACTGTTTTCTTTATTACATTTATCATTATTATTACAATTAAAAACCCATTCTATATTATAAAGAAGCTATATAAAAACACTGTTTATTGTGGTGTGAGTACAGACCATTGTTTTAAAAATCAGATCGGATCTATTTATCTAAAAAATATTGAAAAGAATCAGCAAAGAAAAAGACGAATCGGTTCAAAACGGGATACGAAAACTAGTATTTTTATTTTTATTTTTTATTCTTAATTCAAAAATATATATTTAGTCAACTAAATATTCAACGGTAATTTGACCCCAAAAAAATATTCAACGATGAATTACACCGTAAATATTATTTCAATGTAAAGACCATAAAATACTTCTGAATAAATTACATCTACAGTTAATATATTAAAGAACAAAGAGAATTATCTCTCAATATATTTTCTAACAAATAAAATTTAATTCTTTTCGATATCTAGTTATCGATGTTTGATTGTTGTTGTTGTTGTACTTGAATGATGTAGGATAATTGCCTGTCTCAAATTCTGCGGTGCAAATTATATACTTATTTGGGTAACTTTACTTAATAGCAACTGGTTTTAAGATGAAATTTAACATGGTATGAGAGCTCAATAAGATGATAATATCTTCTATGGGTATGTCTTAAGTAAATTTAAGTAAAGCAAGAAGGAAGTTTTGGGTAACAGTCAAATGAAGAGCATAACACGTAAGGCTTCTTTTAGTGGCCTTCCCTTTCTAGTTCCTGGTTTTTAACGTGAGAATATTTCCACAATTGATAATGTTTTGAGAACCATTTAAGTACATATTAAAGTCATTACATATGCCTATAGAAGCCTAAGGATGATTGCAAGATGCAAACAAAAGCGCGAAAACAAAAAACGGAAAACTGGGACTACACCTAGAGGGCGCTGGCGCCCAGCAGGGCCTGTGCCCTGTGCCTATTGCGCGTTTTTCTAGTTTTTAGGTTGTTGTGTTGGGTAGTTTTAGTTCCAAAAGTCACGTCTTTTCATGGATTTGATATTCAAATCATAAGGGTGTATTTTTTCATGATTAGAGGTGTCTAAATATGAATCATTACATCTTTTCATATGGATCATGGCAATGGAAAATTGCAATGGTTGGTGAAAAAACATGTTCATTCAAAGGTGACTTGTTGGTGCTCTATATATGGGACATTTTGCATCAGGTTTGAGCACGAAATTCATTGTGCTATCCCGCCATTATCAGTAACTAAATCATTTCTTTCATTCTCTAGTGCACAAGAGTTAGTGAGGAAACATTTTTCTGTAACATATCGTTATTTGATAGGCTTGAAGTGTGTGTGCAGCCACTTCAAGGAATCCAAAGTATTCTAAAGGGGATTCGCCAAGAACCCTGTTGCATCCAATATACTTAGATTGGTGGGAGTGAATCAAACTTAAAGCTTAGTGTAATACACACGCTTTGAATTATTTGTGCAACCAATCATCGTATTGTTCTTTTTTCAAGTGCCCCAAAATTTTCCCAGCATCTCCACCAAGTCAAAGTTCTAACATTTAATGCTGTAATCTTTGTAAACAGTACAAATCCCATATTAGGAATCATTCTGAATTAAAGTGCTCCGAGTTCTTTGCATGGTCAAATGCTGATAACTACTAGTAAACTTTCATAAGGTGCTCCGAGTTCTTTGCATGGTTTTCTAGATGGAGCCTATAAATATTGTATTTGCTTGTATGTGAGATAGGGCAATATTACCCTTCACCGAATGCAGGGTCACAAAACTCACAAGGTATGATAAGTTTCCTTCTAATACAGGTTGATGGGTCCCAAGAAGGGATGTATAGTATTTGACAAGCCCAATTTATGTCATAGTTCATAGATTGTTGTCAATGTTGCTTTGCTGCGATTATTTTGGCTTTCTAAGTCTTACTATCTTAGTGATTAAGCCTGTGATAGAAACGTTTGGTCATAGACATTAGCATGATAAGCCAATCTCTCTGCCTGAAAATATTTCCTTTAATATCTTCCCCGCTAGAAGAAAAGGTGGATCAAATGTCCTTCTCCTTGAGGCTCTTACTTTCTTACGATAAGTTGAGAAGGGTGCCATCACCAACCAGACACACTGAGTTAAGCCTTTCATGAAAAGGAGATGACTAGAACTTAGATGATTTTTTGAGGCAGGCAGATATGAGTGTAGCAATCTGAGATATGCCTTGGTCAGCAAGTCTTAATAGTTGATTTAGAAAAAGCACTTTTCTCGTTACTGTTTTGCTATATTTTCCCCTGTAAACGAATTTAACTACGTGGTGATAGTCAATATTCTGCAAATTATCGTTTTATTAAATCCATAAATCTTGATATAAAATTCCCAGAAATTCCGCCAATTAACTATGTAAAGTTTTATCCTATAAAAAAAAACTATGTAAAGTCTTAAACACGTTCTGAGATAATAACATCATATTCTGGGCATTTTTATCTCTTAAAACGTGATTTTAGTTTTTCCTCAACACAAATCTGTACACACTATAGTGTGTGCGCTATGAGTCCCATACAGGGGAGTCTCACATAACAAGTATTACTTCGGTCTCAATTATAAATAAAAAATCATTCATTTTTTGTAGTCCAAAATATAAACAAATTTAACAAATTTAATCATATTTAACGATATCATTCCAAAATACCCTTTATTTAATTCAAATTTTTTTCTTTCTAGTAACTCCTTTTATTACATCAAGAAAATTAGTATTTTTATTAGTTTTGTCAAAAAAAAGAGATGCAATTAGTATTTTTATTAATCAAGAAAATTAAACGAACTTAACTAACATAATTAATCAGTGTATAAGATTAGATATTTTTTGCTTATATTCGAGTCCATAGGGACTAAGACTTCTAAGTCTAGGGGCCATCCCAAAAGATGAGCTCTTCCCGTGGTCTTATGCTTGTTGTTTTCATTGAGAGACTGACTTTTGGAGAAAGTTGAATGAAGTGTCGTGGAGTGCAACCTCTGCTTTGATGATGCATGTTATGAGTCTCACATAGGATAGTCTCACCTAAGAAGTAAGACTTATAAGTCTAGGAGGCTCTCCCACTTAATAGACTAATATTTAAGGACGACTCCCTTTAAACTTATGCTCATAAGTATCAGAATTAATTTTATCTCCCATGAAAAATTTACAATAATTCTACATTAAACTTGCTTTCACAATATAAATATCCAAATATAATTCACATCATTTAAAGCTCAACCATAATCATATAAAAATAACTTTAGTGTTAAGTTGATAAATTTACACTAAATTTTATATCAAGCCCACTTTCAGAATAAAAACATCATAAATCACTTCATTTAGAATACATTTTGAATTAAATTAATTAATTTTACAAAAATAGACATGAAAAAACGCTAACCCGTTACACACTTGATACCCTGAAATTTACTGATCATGTCAACTACACTTGTCATCACCTTTTTAAGTAAGTGATTTTTAAAATAATAGAAATTCAGGGAGGCCATCTTTATAGAATAAAATAGTCTGAATTGCAGATATGGAAAAGAAAGAAACTTGTAATTAGGGAGTAAAGATTGGGCCACGTAATTGAGACACAACCAGTAAAATTAACGTTAATGACACTCCAAAATTAAGAGAATGGGACCATACAAAGTAGGTAAAAACGAATACTCTTCTGTCCAGCTTTGTATGAAACATGGACATACTACCAAACATTAATCCGTATATATTTCTATATCGTATATAAGCAAGTTTCCTCATGCACCTCGTTGTGACTAATCCTCTTATCTCCCATACTCGGTCACTGTTGCAGAGATACAATGTTGATGCAGAAAAAAATGATTGCCACTGTTCATTCATCACCTGCACTTTTTCTGGTTTTTCTCTTTGCCACCAGCTTCTTCTGCACCTTCCCTGAATTTGTTCTGTCTACTTCACAGCATGGAAGCGTTACAAGGCACTACAAGTTCGATGTACGCTTTATATATATATATATTGATCCTTTCAAATAATTATCACTTTACACACCGCCACTACATGCAACTAAACTAAATTAATCAGCCTAAAAGCATACTACCAATTTGTACAACTCAGTGTACAGACAAGTGCTGTGTATTACTTGTGCAGATAAGGCTGACAAACGTTACGAGGCTGTGCCACACAAAAAGCATGGTTACCGTGAACGGGAAATTCCCGGGGCCTCGCGTAGTTGCAAGAGAAGGGGACAGAATATTGGTTAAGGTTGTTAATCATGTTCCAAACAATATCAGCTTCCACTGGTACGAACTTTTAATTGGTAGTTATGTGTTGATGATTCCCAACCCCTAAGTACAAGGCTACATAAAATATTAATGATCATATATATTACTAGCAATTTAGCATTTCTATTGTATGTTTTATATCTTCCACCTAAGATGTCCATGCATGCAATTTATTATTGTGTAGCTAGTAACTAACAGTGTTGACAATAATGAACTGTTTTTTTTTTTCTGTTGGTGAAAAAAAAAAATGAATTATGAATGACAACAAAATTAAAACAGGCATGGAGTGAGACAGCTTAGAAGTGGATGGTCGGATGGTCCATCTTACATAACTCAATGCCCCATCCAAACGGGCCAGAGTTATGTGTACAACTTCACCATTGTTGGGCAAAGAGGAACTCTATTCTGGCACGCTCACTTCTCATGGTTAAGAGCTACTGTGTATGGACCTCTGATCCTCCTCCCCAGGCGCAACGAATCTTACCCATTTGTAAAACCCTACAAAGAAGTTCCAATCCTCTTCGGTACGTGTGACAATCGTCAATATTGAACACATTATTACATTTTATATTTCTAATTTAAAGAGAATGTTTTTTATTTTATTTTTATTTCTCTATATTTTTAGAGTTTAACCTGTATAATTATATATATCTAAATATGTTTTTAAAAAAATATTACGATGTAGTAAAATGACAAAATTATGATAAGACAAATATATAAAATTTAATTTAATTATTGGTATTAATTACTAAACTCATTTTAAAGGAAACGATAATTAAAAAGATAAAAACATAAGAGATTTCTAATCTTAGATTGATAATTCGTAAAGGTGAGTGGTGGAATGCGGATCCGGAAGATGTTATTGCACAAGCCCTTCAGACAGGGGCTGGCCCAAATGTCTCTGATGCTTATACTATTAACGGATTTCCTGGTCCCCTCTACAATTGCTCCAATAAAGGTACAACTTGTTGGATTGAAGCCACATTAACACAAACGCACATTTCTAATTTTATTTATTCAATTGCAAAAATCTGAGCATAAATAATGAGTTAAGTGGTTTTGATGTGCATGGTTGGTGGATATATGTATATCCAATTATCTTGGACAGACACATACAAATTAAAGGTGAAACCAGGAAAGACATATCTTCTACGTTTGATCAACGCTGCACTCAACGACGAACTCTTATTCAGCATAGCGAACCACACCTTGGTCATTGTTGAAGCTGATGCCACTTACATTAAACCATTTACATCTCAGACCATCATCATTGGGCCAGGACAAACCACAAACGTTCTGTTAAAGACAAAACCTCACTACCCAAATACCACATTCTTTATGTTAGCTAGGCCATATTTCACTGGAATGGGAACCTTCGACAATTCCACAGTGGCTGGCATTTTGGAGTACGTGAAACCACCTGGTACTGGGGTACCTAATTCCTTACCAACCACTCCAAAAAACATTCCCATTCTGAAACCCTTGCTACCGGCCATCAACGATACCTCCTTCGTTGCCAATTTCAGTAGCAAATTCCGCAGTTTAAACAGTGTCAAATACCCTGCAAATGTGCCCCAAACTGTTGACAAGAGCTTTTTCTTCACAATAAGCCTTGGAACAAGTCCATGCCCAAAAAACCAAACCTGCCAGGGACCAAATAACAGTTCAAAATTTGCAGCTTCAATGAACAACATATCCTTCGCTCTGCCCTCCATTGCACTTCTCCAACAACATTTCTATGGGCAAGCTAATAATGGTATCTATACAACTGACTTCCCAGTTGTCCCATTTAGGCCATTTAACTATACAGGGACTCCACCAAACAACACCATGGTCACTAATGGAACCAAGACGGTGGTGATACCTTATAATACTAGAGTGCAGGTTATATTGCAGGACACAAGCATTTTGGGAGCAGAGAGTCATCCCTTGCATCTTCATGGCTTTAATTTCTATGTTGTGGGTCAAGGTTTTGGGAACTTCAATCCCAATACAGACCTTGCAAACTTTAATCTTGTTGATCCCGTTGAAAGGAACACTGTTGCTGTTCCCTCTGGGGGTTGGGTTGCGATACGATTCCTTGCTGACAACCCAGGTAATTATTGACACTGAATTGTCACGTATTTTTCCTATCCTTATCCCGATCAAGTTTTTATGCTTTATTTATTTTAAGCACAACATAAACTTATATAAATTACACTTTCTCTTTAAGTCTAAGGATGGCAAAGCGGGCCGGCCAGCTCCACCCCGTCCCGTCCCGCCTCGCCTTGTCATGAGCCCGCAAAAAAGGGGCGGGTGGGCCAACCCGCCAATTGGTGGCAGGTTGAGAAAGTGAGCCCAGTTTGCTGCATCACGGGTTGGCGGGCCGGCGGGTTGGCCAGCCTTAAAAATAAAAAGAAAAACAAAAAAACGAATTTTAACCTAAAAAAGTGGCGGGTTTGCCCGTCATTAAAACGGACTAAAATGGCGGGTTGACCAGCCCAAAATACAAAAAAAATTAATAAAATTGGTTAAAAAAATAAAAAATATGTATATTTTGAAAAGTGGCGGGCTGGCCCATCCCGCCCCGCTCGTGGCCCGGCGGGTTGGCGGGTTAGGTGGGGCGGGTTATGCGGGATAGTGGGCTAACATATCCCACTCCGCCCCGCCCCGTTTTGGTGGGCTGGCGGGCCAGTGTTGCCATTCCTATTTAAGTCTTAAGAGTCTTATTTTTTTATGTTTATGCTTGCACATCATTCAATATTTCTGATTCATTGTATTTCATTTTGATGATTTGCCTACTGCTTCTGATCATTTTGATAAGTTATCTATATATATATGGCTAAAACAGGTGTTTGGCTGATGCACTGCCACTTTGATGTCCACCTCAGCTGGGGGTTGAGGATGGCTTGGATTGTTGAGGATGGGAAGCTCCCTAATCAGAAATTGCCTCCTCCACCCCATGATCTCCCCAAATGTTGATTATTGTAACTGTTTTGGGTTTTCCTGGACCTCCTGCCCCTGCCAATTTTCCTTCCTAAAGAAACCCTTTTCCGCGCCTTTTGATTTTCAATTCCAAGTTAATTCAAGGATTTTCGGTTTGCCACATTTTGCATATTGTGCAAGAGTGAAGAGTGACCGGCATTTTCATTCAATTTCAGTCTTTCTTTCATTGTATCCGTTTTTGGTATCCATCTAATTTCAAGTGCCAAAAAAATAGTGGTGTTCTATGCTTAAGAATATCACTGTACTTCCTTTTTAAGGGTAGATGATGACTTACCTTGATCGAAATAATATGTATTTTTTTTTCATCCTAGCTATTTGGAATTACTTTGTTCACTTTCTTTATATGATGCATGAGTTTCGTCAATTGCGTGACGTGAACCCTGCATATGTGCACTCCTGATCGAGAAAAACTTGATATTATCAATCATTCACATTATGTAATTGAGGATAAACCAGATCAGTCACAACGCCCACGTAGCTAGCTAGAACATTTGTTTAGATCATCCCACACATCAACAATGTCTCAAAGGTGTTGGTATGTTAGGAGGTTTAATTTCATGAACAGATCACTGATCTGTTACAATTATAACCCCATGCTCATATAGGTTTTTTCCTTCTCACAAGCACCCTCCACAAATGCAATTCTATTCGATCCACGACTAATCACACACTAATTAATGTGGACACCACTTCCAGCAATAATTCAAAGCAGTAGCTAGTCACGTTACAAAAGACTAGTCCCTTCCACTAGACCCAATCTCTTTTAGTTGCGGATATAATTATCCACTCGTATTAACCGTAATTATCTCATATTGGTTAATATGAGTGAATGTGCATATAGTAATTCACCAGTATTAAGCAATGTGATATACTCTTTTTGGAAGAAAAAAAAATTATATAACATGTTTTACTTTTTATTCCTTTCTTCAATTTTTAATTTATATTCAAATACATATTTATATTGGGTTTCTTTTCCTAATTTTTTCTTAAAATACTATCATATTGTATTCAAATTTTAATTAACTACCCCCATGATCTGTATATCAAATTCAAATTAAATTTTTGATTACTTCTAGGACAAAACTTAGGTAAGATTTTTTAGGTACTGTTCCTCTCATAAAATGGGATAATAACTGTTTTGATCGTGATAGTTATTAGAGGTTAGAGATGGTGGAAGTGAATAGAGAGAGAAATTTTTTATATATTTTGTGAGAAGAACAACACCAACAACACCTAAGAAATCTTATATAAGTTTTGTCCTTACCTCTATTAATTCATTTTTAAAATTTAAATTTAAACTCTAAATTTAAGTTTATTCACATAATTTTTAAATAATAAGGGTCAACAAAGCAAAGTTCAACCACACTAGCCAAAACCTTCATATATTTACAAGACTAATTGTGTAAAGGCTTTTTTTTTTCGGGTACAATTTGTTTAAAGTTTTTTTAAAGCATAAATGAATATCATTAACAATAAATATTTACACTCATCAAGAACATAAGGTATGTTCAAGAAAAGGTCCACACACCAAAAGAGCACTCAAACAACTCCCTCATATATACAAGGAGACCTCACCCATCAACAACTTGTAACCCGAAGTAAAAAAAAAAAAAAAAACTTATAACACACTCACAAATGAAAGATCTGCAGCTACAATAATATATATTTTGGAGAAATGAATTAGCAACTACAGAATAAAACCCACACACAACATCCGCCTCTTAACATCATTCCAAAATTTTAAAATCAACACTAACTGCCAATCAGTGGCGGATCTAGACCCTGGGTCAGCGAGTGCATAAAATTTTAAAATCAACGAAATTATAACAAGAGCATCAGCACATGTTTTTTTACAAAAAAAAATAACAAAAGCAAATACTTACTCTTCTTACAAATAACAAAAACATGATTTTTGGTAACACAAAACAATTTTTCGGACTTAAAAAAATAGAAAGGTTTCAGAATTAAAAAAATCACAAGAGAAAATAACAAAACAATATAGACCAAATTAACAGAGACTCAATTACAATTTACAATAGAAAAAGTTACAAGAAAAAATTAACAAGGGATTAGAAATTTAGATTAGTATTTTTGTCTAAATTGGGAAAAATCTGAACCTAATAAAAGGGGGGAAAAAGGACCGAAACTGACACTTATCAATAGGAGGGAGAGTGGGTCGAGATTTGAGATAGTTAGAGGAGTTGTGTTTTGAGTTTTGAGAAAGAGAGATGACTGGCACTGACTAAATAAGAAGAAAAAGGTGACTAAGTGATGGTACTGAGTGCAAATTATTAAACCTAAAGGAGTCAAAATATAAATTTTATAAGGAGTAATTAGTATCTTTTATTTTTTAGAGGATGCAAGTGCACACCCTCAATAATAAGTAGGTCCACCTCTGGTCAGGGATAGGTCTAGGAGTAAAATATAAAACTGAGAGGGGTTAAAATAAATTTTTTTATGAAAGGTAAGTTAAAATTTTTAAAGTTCAAGGGGTGCAAGTGCACATCCTAGCGTTAAGGTAGGTCCGCCTCTCATTACCATGTCACATGAAGTGAATAAACAAGAGAGAATTATTATCCCATCTAAAATCAGTTTCTACACTAAAGATCCACCACAACAAAACAACCTCTTAGAGCACCGCAGTATAGGAAAAAATCAGCATCAACCCAGGATTGTATTAGCATCACAAAAACAATAGAAAAAACTCCACCGAAGCAAGAAAAAGACACACAGCCCCGTAGATCACCATCAACCAAAAACCACCATAGTGGGAATAAGCCATATATCCAAACAAAGCATCAACAGACAAAACCAGAACAATGCCAAAGTTGAACCCTCATCACAACAACACCAACTACCAAACTACAAATGAACATTGGACTACAATTTAAGAATTGAATTTCATGAAATAAATAAACAATGGAGAGTTCTTTCTTCCATCAAAATCCAGCATCTACGCTACAGGGGGAAAACCACCATAGTAGAGCAAAGTCTGCACATTCAACAAAGACTTGAACAGACTTCCGCATCAGATAAGAAAAGTAACAATAAAAGCCGCTTTTTACAGCAAAAAAAAGAGGAAACATCAATAGCCAACTATCACCAAATCAGAATCAGATCAAGAGCTGAAAAATATTCACCCTAAGATGATCCAAACAACACTGCACCCAAATATGGACCACCCGAGAAGTTAGATCAAACAATGCAGAAGAAAACATAACACCCTACTAAAGTAATACTTTATTACACCTTAAAATGAGTGTTTCCTGCATCTTGGATACATTCAAAAGGGTTGCAACACCAATTAGAGAAAGAACAACAACTTGTTCCTTTTATGGACAACAACTAAAGAGAGAAGAGAATAAGAGAAAATCATGTTTAACATTCTGTGAAATGAATCAGAATGAATCTCTTATATTCCTTTGAGCATGAGCTCTGTTTATATACATGAGGGAAAATGTAACCGCCTTGCCAGCTGGCATTTCCAGCCTGGCTTCATTCTAACAGAAAGGATGACAACAATGATATAAACTACCTGACTTGCTTAAACTCTATTACTCCCCCCACAAGATCAAGGGGGTTGAGGAGCAACAACCTTGAGCTTGGTCATCAAGTCTTGAAAAGAAGAGGTAGGTAGTGGTTTAGTCAATGCATCAGCTATCTGTGCAGTAGCTGGAACATGTTGGATATTCAAAGTTTTTGCAACAGCTCTTTCGCGAACAAAATGAATGTCCAGCTCGATATGCTTTGTGCGAGCATGTAAGATAGGGTTGTGAGCTAACAAAACTGCACTTAAATTGTCGCAAAGCAGTGTGGGTGGCAGAAATGGAACATGAAGTTCAGTTAACAATGATTCTAGCCACAGTAGCTCGGATGTAGCATGGGCCATTCCACGATATTCTGCCTCTGCACTTGACCGTGCTACAAGAGGCTGTTTCTTCGAGCTCCAAGACACAAGATTCGGCCCAAAATAAATGCAAGAACCAGAAGTTGACCTGCGATCATCAGGATCCGAGGCCCAATCGTAATCACCGTAAGCCCGCAGAGAAAACTTGTGATCCGAGGCAGAGAACAAGCAAAGAAACCATGATGAGAGGTGCCACTCAAATACCGGGCGATTCTTCTTCTACGCTTTCCAAAGTGACTTTCAAGAGGGGCAGCCATAAATTGGCAAGCTTTGTTTACACTAAAAGCAATATCTGGTCTTGTAAGTGTGACATATTGGAGGGCTCCAACAATGGATCTATATTGATGAGGATCAGCCATAAAGTCAGTACCATGCTTACTCATTCTGCAGTGGCTGAACATGGGTGTGGACACACCATTGGCATCAACCATTTTAGCTCTTGCCAAGAGGTCTCGAATGTATTTTGATTGTGTGAGCACCATTGAACCATTTGGTTGCAAACGAGGCTCTTGTTCGAATCTTCAAAGCCCGGAGGCTGTTTCATGTAAACCTCCTCTTGTAACATACCATTGAGAAAGGCATTGTTTATGTCTATTTGCTGAATTTCCCATTTGTAGGTCAAAGCAAGAGTTAGAATAACCCGAATAGTGGTAGGCTTCACCACTGGGGAGAAAGTCTCACTGAAATCAAAACCAGGTTGTTGATGAAAGCCTTTGGCAACAAGCCTTGCCTTATATTTGTTTATGCTTCCATCAGGATTTTCTTTTATCCTAAATACCCACTTGCAGCCTATTGCTTTCCTATGTGAGGGTAGAGAGGTAAGACTCCAAGTATTGTTGTTTAACAGGGCTTGGTACTCTTGTTTCATAGCTTCTAGCCACTTTGGTTGAGATAGAGCCTGTTTTACAGTGCTCGACTCCACATGGGCTACAAAAGCCTTAGGTTTAGAATTTCCTGTTTTAGCACTTGTGAGCATTGGATGATTATTGACTACTAAAGGTGATGCTGCTGGAATACTATAACTGGCAGCAGATTGTGACTCCACAGAATGTTGAATCACAGGACTCGAGCAAGTTGGAGTATTTGAGGTGATAGAGACAGGTAATGCAGCAGAAACAGTGTCAGAACCAGCTGCAGATTCACCAGAACTTTGGACAGATGCAGAACTAGACACAGACAAACTAGATGCAGACAAACCAGGTCTGTGTGTAGGGACAGTATTTGAGCTAAGTAGAGACAGTTTTGAGGACTGAGAGGACAAAGACTCTGCAGATTTATTAGAGGCAGAGAACATGCTTGAATAAGGAAATTTAAACTCATTAAATAAAACATCCTTGGAAATAAAGACCTGACCATCACTACTAAGGCATTTGTATCCCTTATGTTGGGGTGAAACTCCCAAAAATACACACTCAGAACTCCTGAACTGGAACTTGTGTTGGTTATAAGGCCTTAACAAGGGAAAACATGCACAGCCAAAAGTTTTAATAGACTTGTAATCTGGTATGGTTTTATATAGAGCATTGTAGGGTGAGGAGAAATTGGGGAGTGCTGATGTTGGCAATCTTTTATGAGAAAAGCGAAGTTGTAAAGCTATGGTCCCAAAGATGTGAGTGGAATAGAGGAATGAGCAAGTAAAGTTAGCCCCATGTCAACTATTTGCCTATGCTTCCTCTCAACTGTTCCATTTTGGTGTGAAGTATGTGGACAAGTGAGCCTATGCAAGATACCTAGTTCATTAAGGTACTTGGTAAATGGTCTAAATTCACCCCCAAAATCGGATTGGACAGCTTTAACATTGGCATTAAATTGAGTTTTTACAAGTGCATGAAAGAGTTTAAAAGCATTTAAGGCCTCAGACTTTTGCTTTAGAAAATATATCCAAGTATATTTAGTAAAGGCATCAACAAAAGCAATGTAGTAGGAGTAACCACAACTAGAAGGATAAAGGGATGGTCCCCACAAATCAGTGTGTATTACTTCAAAAGGAGTGGAATATACAGTAAGGGATGGGGGGCATGCAATCTGTGGGATTTCCCTAAACAACAGGAATTACAAAATTCAGAGGTGCTCTTATTTGGAAGATGAATATTACAAAGATTGAGCACAGTTCTAATGGCAGTAGGATTGGCATGCCCTAACCTATAGTGCCAAATAGAAATGACATTTGGTAATTTGGTTCCTATAGCAGAAACTACATCAGTGGCAGTGATGGTGTTGACAGTAGGTGAAGTAGCTTTAGCTGGATTGAAGAGAACAGAACTTGAGGACTCTAGGGGAAGACTCTGAAAACGATACAAGCCACTAGTGTCAAGAGAGCCCTCAAGAAGTACCTGTTTAGATGCCTGAGATTTGACATAGCAATGAGTAGGGTGAAACTCAAAAAACACTTGATTATCTTTAACAAATTTTGAAACAGAGAGTAAGTTGCGAGTAATTGAGGGAACATGAAGCATATTAATAAGAGACAAGGCAGTAGTAGGCATTGAATTTGATAAAAATGTAGAGGAGCCAATGGATTTGATATCTAGGCCTTGACCATTGCCTACATGCACTCTATGAGACCCTACATAAGGAATGCTATGCTGCAAGTGTGTGTTATTAGATGTTAAGTGATGGGAGGCACCTGAGTCAGCAAACCAGGCCTGAGAATCAAGGCCTGATGGTAGAGTGAGTTCTTGTGTTTAAGCCATCAGAAGCTGCTGTGTTGCCAAGAGTGCACTCGGTTGAGTTCCTTGACCAGATATTGATGCTACGTCTTGCTTGGCATTAGTTCCAGAGTTCTGACCTGAGGTTTGTTGCGAAGCAGTAGAGGAGGCTTGAGGTACTAGTACCTGAGGTACAAACGATTCATCATAACGATACCAGCAGTTGACTACGGCATGACCATACTTGCCACAAAGCTGACATGTTGGACGAGTGCCATTACCAGTAAAACGCCCACGGCCGCGTCCTCTTCCATGAGTACTGCGACCTCTGCCACGGAAGGCTTGATTTCCACCACGAAAACCATGAGAGCCTTGATTTTGACCATGACCTGTGTGAGCTACATTTGCCGTGGCATTCGAAACCGAAAGTTCTTGCCTAAATTTGTCAAGCTGAGCTTCTTGAACATAGAGAAGTGCCTCAATGTCATATAACGACGGAGAATCAAACCTTCCATAGATCATCATGACAAAATTAATGTACTCCTCAGGAAGACCGTCAAGCACAGCATCAACCTGATCTTGTTCCGAAATAGGATCTCCGATAGCTAACAGTTGATCATCGATGGCTTTGATTCTAAGCACAAATTCAGATATGGAGCGATTTGCTTTCTTAGTTGATTTCAACTCAGAACGAAGTTGACGTGCACGAACTTTCATAAGCGCATGAAAGTGACGGTGAATTTTGTCCCAAACCTCACATGCATGTTTGCAAGAAAGCACCCTAGGAAGTACCGATTCAGAAATCGTGGATAACAACCAGGTGAACAGAGCTTGATCTTGCACAATCCAGGCTTCATACTCTTCAGAAATGACGTTAGCCTGACGATCGGTTTCAAATTTGTACATCATCGAAATCTGAGGATTCATGACGAACCGATGCAATTTGTGCGTGGTGATGACGCCTCAACCTGTTGATTCCATAACAAGAAATTGCTATCCTGCAATTTGATTGAGAGTTTCGGACCAAACGAAGCATTGTTCGTCGAATTGTTGCCAGCCGAGTTATTGATCTGCGAACCAATTCCATTGACGTTTTGCGAAGAACAATTGATTATTGGCGAGGCTTGTTCAAATACAACAGAAGCCGCCATTGTTAACTGAAAATTGAAGAGATTCACGCAAGCGAAATCACGATCATGAAAGAAGAACCAGGATCGGTGATGGCGAATGATACCATAAAGAGAGAAGAGAATGAGAGAAAATCATGTTTAACATTCTGTGAAATGAATCAGAATGAATCTCTTATATTCATTTGAGCATGAGCTCTGTTTATATACATGAGGGAAAATGTAACCGCCTTGCCAGCTGGCATTTCCAACCTGGCATCATTCTAACAGAAAGGAGGACAACAATGATATAAACTGATATAAACTACCTGACTTGCTTAAACTCTATTAACAACCAAGACCATGATCTTACTTCGACAAGGTCTAAAAGACATCCAAAATTTAAACTTTCACTCTCGAACAAAACCTTATCCCAAAGTAACCAAATAAACCAAACCACAGAGTGCCAAATTAAATGTATATACAATCTAGTCTTTTTACCTCTGAAACATAAGCCAAATTGAGCATATGAATCACTCACATTATTAGGTAAGACACTAGACCGTCCAATCCAAGTAAAAACATCATACGAAAATCAATAAATCAAAGGGCATAACAAGAGTAAATGAGCAACATCCTCCACTTGATAAAAATAGAAAACACAAGATTTCATAGTGGTTCGTAATTAGCTCTCTACGAACCAAATTTACCCGCGTAGGTAATTTGTCAAGTATAAGTGTAACACCCCGTTTCCGGAGCGCTACTGTGCAACCCAACCTAATGTTGAAAACATTTAATGCTTGTATGCTTTCAACAAAGAGTACTCTTCTGTCTTTTGCAATGGAAAATAGGAGTAATTTTTTTTTCTTTCCTTTGAAACCCTTTTCAAAAATAAGACATAAAGAGTACTACAATTTTCTAAATATTGTAAAATCAGTCTTTTACAAATATCAGAGTATAACGCATCACAATCAATACTTCTCATAACATAAAACATAATATAATCATTTTGCACTGAGACGAGGTTTTCTGAAATAGAGTAATTACAAAACAACAAAGACAAAACCCTAAGCTAAGCTGGCCAACAACTATAACTCTTACTGAGAAACAGTTCAGCAAGATCAAAACATGAAACATTCAGAGGAATCTTCCTCCACTGGCTCAATCTTCAACACTCCTGGAAAGACGAAACTGCAGCAGCTATGGTGCTCCATCTGGAAGCGACATCCATAGGAATATCTAATCCAACAACAGTGCAAGGGTAAATTCTTTGTCCACAAGTTTATCATAGGCTATGTCGCATGCAAATAATATATACATATATAATACAACAACATGCTTTTATATACATATACATACTTAATAGACCGCACGCATCATCATGGTATATCAAGCATTGCATGTGAGCAAACAACTCAACCAGCAGATCAACAATCAAATCACCACAATATCAAATAATTGCATGTGAGCAAACAAATCAACCAATAGATCAACAATCAAGTCACCACAATATCAAATAATTGCATGTGAGCAAACAAATCAACCAATAGATCAACAATCAAGTCACCACCATATCCAACAATTGCATGCGAACAACAATTCCATCAACAGATCAACGATCAAGTCATCACATATCATAAATTTGGTTAGCTATGCATGTCAATGCAGTATGACTAGTTTGTGTATACACCTGCAGCCTTAATAGGTCAGCAGTATGACGAAAAATTTTCCCAACGTCCGAACAATATAGCCACACATTAGGCTTGCCTCAAGTTAGGCTTGCCACACATTAGGCAATGCAGTGTCAACTCGTCTTTTGAAGTCTTTAAGACAAATCAAACTCTCCGAGTGACATGACAACTCGTCTTTTGAAGTCTTTAAGACAAATCAAACGCTCCGAGTGTCTATGCTCAATGGTCAGTACACATCCAAACAAATTCTTCAATATGGCATGCTCACCGTAGGGAGCGCTCGAGTAATGTTTTAATTAATCAATGCGGATCGACAAACAACTATGTTTCACATTCGAAAAGGTGGAGGGAACTCAAAGTTTAAGCACTACAATGAGCATCTCATACTACTCAAGTAATGCCCAGGTATTCTTCATCACGCAGTGAACTGAGATGATGAGAAATACCCCTTAGAGTTCAAACACAGGGCACTAGGTCCAGGTGTTCAACTACAGAACGCTAATCTTAATCTTAAATCAAAACTCTAGGCACGTAATGCGGAACACTAGGCTCAATTTTTAGGTTGAGTTACTAGGCATGCCATACAAAACACTAGGTCCAATCCTTAATCAAGAAAATACGCACGCAAGCAGGACATTAAGTCCAAGCACAGGACACATGACCCATATGCTCAGTAGGAACACTAGGTTCCCTATATTTTATTCTTTCGTAATCTCGATATTTGAAATCTCTTTCTCAGTTCTTGTATTACTCCTATGTATTTGAAAATACTTTTTAGCTCTAGGTCGTTGAAACCCTAGTTGTGCTAAATAATATGCTAGGATAATTCCCAAACACATTACTTAACTCAACCGTTTTCAAAATTTACAATGTTTTCTTTTTAAAAGAACCTTTTAAACAACTTCTAACCCTGAAGATACCTTTAGTTTACCATGAAAACATTTCTCGGCTCATGGAATCGCATCAGACTTACCGTTGTAAGTCGTCAAACCAATAACAGTTGATCAACGCATTATTAATTAATCCATTATCATCAACAATATCTTGCATATTCCAATCAATATCAAGTTCCATTTAAATCCAACATGATTCAAGGAAAACAACTCAATTCATAATGCCACGCAGGGCCAAGAATATGCTACAGCATATAACAATTTAGTAAGCTACAACCTGCTACATACTTTCCCCAATTTCAAGTCCAATCAAATCAATCAAACATGATTTAAGTCACACAATACTATTCAGTCTTGCCACACAGGGCCAAATCAATACACAAAATTCATGCTACAACATCTCAACAACACATAGTAACACTACAAGTACTACCAAACAATTTAACCAAACATCAAACCAACCAACACACAAGGCGAAAAGCTCAAACTCATTATATAAGAATTTCTCTTACCTTGGGCGCTTTAACAATCCACGCTAGGTAATTCGAAACTATCGTCAAGTTGCACCTCGCGCGTACCTTAAGCACGAACCTTAACAACACAAGCTTAATACAATTAGACCCCAAAAATACAAATCCTAGACCCCAAAAAGCTCAAACTCATTATATAAGAATTTCTCTTACCTTGGGCGCTTTAACAATCCACGCTAGGTAATTCGAAACTATCGTCAAGTTGCACCTCGCGCGTACCTTAAGCACGAACCTTAACAACACAAGCTTAATACAATTAGACCCCAAAAATACAAATCCTAGACCCCTAGGACAGCCACGGTTTTAGGTCCCTAAAAGGCCTAAGAATTACTCACTTAATCCCATATGGTTCACATCTAGTCATATAACATGATACAAGTTCAAGTCATGCAAGTTTTTAAACTTTTACTAACTCTACACACTTAGAAAATACCTAAACCAAAATTTACCAATTGGAATAGTGTTTTTACCAAATGAATAGTATTTTGCCCACTTTGAATCACTTTTTAAAACACTAAAACATGTCACAAAATTTTAGAAACAACTTCATTACAAGTTCAAAACAATTCTTGAAACATAACCCAAATCTTTTTCCAAAATCATGCTTCTTGGAAAAGCTTTGCTAAATCAAATCATCAACCACTTTTACAACTATTTTTAAACATAAAACAAGTCAAGAACAAGTTACAAAACTCCCTTAGAGGCCACGGTTTCTAGGGTTCAAAAACAATTCCAATTTTTCAAATCTTTAACTCCTAAATCATACAAACTTTGGTACATCCAAACATCTTACCAAAATCAAATTTCTTTACCACTTTAATACAACTAAAAACAAGTTGAAACTCACTCAAATCATGCTTATAAGTTACTGTTTTTAAGGTCCCAAAACAGCCCCAAATTTATTTTGTTTCAAACAATATTTCAAAGCTTTAAACTTACAAATCCTTATAGATTTAAAGTCCTAATCAAAAACCAACTTCTTCAACACTTAACACACTTTAAAGACAAATTAAAACATCCCCAAATACTTATAAATCAGCCACGGTTTCCAGCCCCAAACTTTAACCAATTTAATTTCACAAAACTTTGTTAAACATGCATATATGACTAGTTTAAGCATACTAAACCAAAACCCCCAATTATCTAACTCCAGAACCACCAAAACCAAATCAAGATCAAGCCCCCACAACAGCCCATGAATTTGGCCAGAACCAAGGGTTAGGGTTTTTCAAGTTTTAAATACTCTAACATGCTTAATCATGGAAGAAATTAAGGGATCAAGGAACTAATCATGCTAATCTAACAAAATCTAACAACTTCTAAGAAAAAATAACTCTAAAACCAACCAAACCCATTCATGAAACTCAAGAGAGGGAAAAGGAATGGATATGGAGCTTACCAAGAAGTTTGGAGGTGATGGATCAAGGATTAAGAAGAAAGGATGGAAGATTGTAAGCTTAACATCAAACTTCCTTCAAGAATCAACGCCAAAATCATAAGAAACAAAAATCTTAAAAACTCATCCATGGCAGTCATGGAGAAAGGAAAGTGATCAAGAGCACTTACCAACAAGATTAGAGATGATAGAACAAGGATCAGGAACAAGGATGGAAGTTAGAACTCCAAAATCACAAATTTATCAAGTTTTCTCACACTTTCTCTTTCTAAAATTTCTTCCAAGTTCTCCAACAATGGAGAAATGAAATGGGTGTTGGTCACATGAAGGAGAGGCCACGAAAATTTGAGGACATGGAAGGAACAAAAAATGTTCATTTAGTTGGAAACTAACCAAACTAGTTACAAACTAACTAAACTAACTAACTACAATTACAACTTAACCAATCATCTTGCAACACTTGTCAAGGAAGGTTCTAAAGGATAATGTTCAGCTCCCCTAGCCCTTATCTCAATCGCCACTTGCCCCAAAATATCTAGATATTTCGTTTCGTCACGCTCGCCAACCAAGGCGCTACATACAGATATTAGGTTTTTCTACCAAAAACTCCAAAATAAATCTAATAAATTATTCTATAATAAAAATTATTAATCAACCAAAATGTCCCTAAAAATATTAGAAGTATTTCTATGAATGTCGCTTTCGATTTACGAGCTAAAACGCGATTGTAATGCGCTCACAGAGAAAACACCCTATATTTTTCTGATGCCCAAAAATCCCATAAAAAATTCCAATAAATCATAAATATTGGAAAATACTAATATCTCAAATTTTATAAAATTTGGATCACGTTTGAGCATGTTTCAGTTAGAAACTCGCCAATAGCCTAGTTACGGCAGAATTCAATAGAATTCTCGCAGCGTAATAAAAACTGTAAATTAGTGAGGATTACTAATTTCAATTTCTCTTATCAACTAAATATTATTCAAACAATAAAATCATCAATACAAAATTATTAAAATAAAAGTCACCTTAAATACGATATAAAACCAACAATTAATAAAATAGCTCAACGTCAAAAATTTAAACTGTGACTTAAAAATACTTATTAAATCCTGAAAATTATTTTTCATTCAATAAAATAATTTTCTTTAATCAAACAACAATTTTTTACACTTTTCAAGATTAATT
Source organism: Calophaca sinica (assembly GCA_037113605.1). Lineage (NCBI taxonomy): Eukaryota > Viridiplantae > Streptophyta > Magnoliopsida > Fabales > Fabaceae > Calophaca > Calophaca sinica. The sequence goes on from CM073734.1 coordinate 78,462,092, forward strand.
AATTTTAAAAACAGTATACGTCTACACTGTCTCTTAATCTGAATTAATTACTAAAACAGTAAATTGTTTACAACAAATATAGCAGCTCTTTGTACTTTTCATAAATCATCAAGGTGATCAATCTCTATGATTTATTTCCAAGTAGTCGGAACTGTAAAATAATTTTCACAAAAATTGGGATGTTACAATAAGATGTTAAGAAAAAGGAAGAACCTTTGTTGGAGCATAACACCTCCACAAAGATTTGAAGATGTCCGCATTAGTACCAAGAGAAATTCCTTGTGCACTACTTTCCTGCAAAAAAGAATAGGTTGATCTAACTGAAAAATTAAAAGAATCGTCCATAGCCAAATCCATTCATCTATCCCTTCTTTACAAACTTATTTTGAGCTTAATTGGAGTAAAAGTTGTGACAACAATTCCTCCTCCCATACAACTAATTGCCTCCTCCAACTCCAACACCACTCTCACACATTACCAACCCATTTGACCAAACTAGTTTCATCCTTCAATTGGGGGGGTCTTTGGGAACATTTTCAGAAACAAGAGAAGAGTGGAGGCCAGAATTAAAGGCATTCACAAAATGCTTGATCAATCTCAAACCTCAGATCTCATAAAGCAGGAAAAGGAGCTTCAACAAGAATATAGCTCTATTCTTGCTAGTGAGGAAATGCTTTGGTACCAAAAGTCTAGGGAGAAATGGGTGAAATATGGCAATAAGAACACAAAATTATTCCACACCCAGACCATCATTAGAAGAAGAAGAAATAGAGTTACAGGGCTCACCATTGAAGGCATTTGGTGCACAGAGGATGAGGTTCTTAAGAGGGAAGCTCTCACTTTCTTCAGGAACCTGTTCAAGGCCAATAATCAATGTACTTCCCAAAGTTTAATGCTGAGACTAATCCCTCGGATCCCTATGAATCTTATGGACTCTCTCATTCAGCCCGTAGCTTTAGAAGAAGTCAATGAGGCTCTTTTTTCCATGGACTCTTACAAGGCTCCCGACCCAGATGGTTTCCAACCTATGTTTTTCAAAACTTACTGGCATAAATGTGTGGAAGCTCGTGGCTGAGGCTATTTCTTCTGGCCAAATTGAACCTAGTCTTGCAGAAACTTTGATTGTGCCCATTCCCAAGATAGATGACCCTAAATGCATGAAAGAATTTAGAGCCATCAGCTTGTGTAATGTCCTTCTCAAGACCATATCCAAGGTTTTGGTCAGACGCATCAAACCTCATCTTGAAGATATGATGGGCCCTCTCTAGAACAACTTTATCCCAAACAGAGGCACATCTGACAATGCCATGATTGCTCAAGAAATAGTCCATCACATGCACAAGAAGAAAGGTAAAAAAGGTTATCTCCTCTTTAAGATAGATTTTGAAAAAGCTTATGATAATATTGAATGGAACTCTCTGGAACTAACTCTCAATGAATTTGGTTTTCCTGACTTGACTACTAATCTCATTATGAGTTGTATTACTTCCTCATCTCTTTCTCTCAAGTGGAATAATGAAAGAATAGGCAGTTTTTATCCCAAAAGAGGGGTGAGACAAGGAGACCCCATGTCACCTTATCTATTTCTTCTCTGTATGAAGAAACTGGCGCTATTGATTTAGGAAAAAATCCAAGAGAAGAAGTGGTTACCAGTTGTCATAGCAAAAAATGGGCCTGCCATTAGCCATTTATTCTTTGCTGATGATTGTTTACTCTTCACTCAAGCTAAGACCTCTCAAGAAAAAATTGTCAAGGAAGTGCGGGAAGCCTTTTGCAAAGCTTTGGGTATGAAAGAGAACATCCAGAAATCAAAATTCCTGCCCTCTAAGAATGGTAAAGCTGATAAAGTCAGGAAATTTGAAGCAATCAATCTCTTCAAGAATACCTACAATTCGGGAAAAAACTTGGGCTTCCCTATGTTATCGGGCAGATTTAGAAACAGTGATTTTAACTTTATTGTGGACAAAATTAGTAGCAGGCCGACTAGTTGGAAAGGGAAACTCCTAAGTAGAGCTGGGAGGGTTACCCTGGCAATTTCAGTTGTGAATGCTATGCCCATTTACACCATGCAGAATCTTTGGCTTCCTATAGGGATTTGTGACAAACTTGACAAGACTACCAGAGGCTTCATCTGGGGGAGGAGTAGTGGGCACTGGATCAACTGGAAAACTATGGTTAAACCTAAAGTTTGGGGAGGGCTTGGAATCAGGACAGCTAGAAGATCCAACTTAGCAATGCTTGGCAAGCATGTTGGGGTGAAACTATTATCAGCCAAATACTTGAAGGGAAGCCCTTTTTTTAGCTCAGTTATTGCTCCAGGCTGCTCTTTTATTTGGAGAGCTCTCAGCACGGCTTTGGAAGAATTTAAACATGGTTTCAAAATTCAGATAGGCAGTGGTGATATTTCCTTGTGGTATGTGTTAATGCACGAAATGGTGCAAGGTCGTACCTTTGCTCCTCTGCTTGGTAGTTGGGCGATGAGCTCCGTGGTGAGTACTCCTCCTCCGGGCGTGATGTCCTTCCTTCTTCAGACCGGCGGGTGGGGAACCTGCAAAAGGCACTCCGATGCCTAAGTTAGATAGGGCTTTTTAGGGTGAGCATAGAGCTCGCATCCTAGAGATGAGTTTAGGGTTTAGAGAGAGTGTAGAGAGAGAGAGAGAGATCGAGCCCCTTTACGAGGGGCCAAGCCCTTTATATAGGAGTGGTAGTTAGGGTTATGTGCTAGCTTCCTTCTTCAGAAAGTATTATTTGGAGGGTCTTGCTAGATCAATGGGCTCAGGTATGGTTGGGCTCAGCTCGGTGATCCAGTTAGGAGCCCAACTCGGAGGCCGGCCCATAACACAAGCCCCCTAGACCCTTTGCCTGAAAAGGTACAAGGTCTAATTGTTTTTTTTTCGTTAGGTCGGAATTCGAGCTGGGTGGAAGGCCAACAAAGAGAAAGTCGCCCAAGTTCTCGGGTCGACCCCTTCCAACGTGTTGACCGTCTCCTCTCCTACAAAGGTCGCCAAGAAGTGATCACAAGGTTCTTCTCGTCCTATCCCTGTCCACCCCCTAGACTTGCTTGCCGATCAGCTGAGCATGTTTAGAGTGCAAGTATTTGGTTTTCTCCAAATTCCCTGTAAGAGTTGATCCCATCATAGAACTGCTCTTGCTGAGCTTGAAATAGTATAATTACTTCTTGAGAGTAGTAGGTCGAATGATCTGATATGCGAGGTATGATATCAAAAACCTGAGATGACCTATGAGGTATGAGCTGGTATCTGATGCGCGACTTGAGGTCATCCAATTATCTGCATAGTTTGAGATCATCCAGATCGCCGCGGTCTTCCAATTATCTGCACAGATTGAGGTCATCCAGATCACTGCAGTCTTCCAATTATCTGCACAGTTTGAGGTCATCCAGATCGCTGCGGTCTTCTAATTATCTACCCAGTGATCTCTTGAACACGGGGAGCTTAAATGCAGATCGAGCTTTGAACTGGTTGAGTCGAGCTCAGATGAGGATGAGCTCCGAGCAGGTCGAGCTCCAGTCAGGATGAGCTCGGAGCAGGTCGGGCTCCAATAAGTACTTGTGTTGAAGTACAAGGAGAGCTTGTAAATAGGTTTGAACTATGGGTAGAGCTTCGACCCCAAACTTGACCTTTGACTTGAAGATTAAGGTAGGTAGAACTCCAAACAGGTTTGAACTGTAGGTCTCTGCATTGGTCGAGCTCTGACCTTTGGTGGTCTACTTGAATTTGAAGAATTAAAGTGCATGTTGAGATATAGGCCTCTACATTTGAAGTGCTGATGGGGAGCTGGTCTTTGTTAGTGAGCTCGCGGAGAGCTGCTTCTTGTTAGTGAGATCACAGAGAGCTTTACTTATCCGAGCTCGTGTAGAGCTGGACTTCATCTCGAGGGTAAAAAGGCTTCAGTGCTCCCCAATTTTAAGGAAGGCTTCGATGGTGCCTGGCCCAAGTGAAGGTGATCGCTCCCAATCTTGTTATTGAAAACCAAGGGAATGCCCTTGTGTAACTTGTGCTTTTCTGCATTTTGTTTTTCTTTAGTTTCGATCTTGTAATTGCTCATCCGAGAACCACCTCTTGCAATTCCTTTTCCTATGAACGAAATTTGACTAAGTGATGATGACTTACTTTACTTTCTTTTCACGCTTTCCTATAGTCCTTGGGTAGTATAAGGTAGTGTAGTCCTCGGGTGGCTCCCCCCCGAAAGACTTGTTTCAAATTAAAAGTTTGGAACATTAGTCCCCCGTAACAATATTAATCGAGTGCTTGTCTAATCCGAGCATCGTTTTGAGCTGTCAGGTCTCTATGATGGTTGGAGCCGGTTAGGCTTTTCATCAGGTCGAGTTATCATTTTTCGAATTGCTTTAGAGCTCGCCAGGCCTCTATGCTGACCTGGAATCTTTGGAACTACAGGGGTTAGTCTTTGTCGCGCTGCGTTTGAGCTCGCCAGGCCTCTATTCTGACCTGGTGTCTTCGAAACCACAGGGGTTGTTTAGGTCGACTGGCGACCTTCCGAGCTGCTTTAGAGCTCGCCAGGCCTCTATGCTGACCTGGTGTCTTCGAAACCATAGGGGTTGTTTAGGTCGACTGGCGACCTTCCGAGCTGCTTTAGAGCTCGCCAGGCCTCTATGCTGACCTGGTGTCTTCGAAACCACAGGGGTTGTTTAGGTCGATTGGCGACCTTCCGAGCTGCTTTAGAGCTCGCCAGGCCTCTATACTGGCCTGGTGTCTTCGAAACCACAGGGGTTGTTTAGGTCGACTGGCGACCTTCCGAGCTGCTTTAGAGCTCGCCAGGTCTTTATGCTGACCTGGGGTCTTCGAACACACATGGGTCGTGTTGAGGCCGAGCTTCTTCCGACACTGGGTACCGAGCTCCGTGGCGGGCTCGACCTTTGGTTTAGGGGCACTGTTCCTGTCAAAGTATAGACAATTTGCAACAACTTGATGTAATAAAGTTAGCATTAATTTTTATGCTATGAGTAAAGTGCTCGTAGTCAAGTTTTATATTTCCCTGTGAGAGTAGTTGATCTGGCTGTCCAAGCAGCATGGTTGAGGTCATCAAATAATCAAGGTCAGCAACGTAGCCGAGTTTAAAGCCGTCTGAATATTGAAATTATTGAGGTGGGCCTGGTAGGTCGCCCGAGTACTGGACTGGGTATCCACCTGTTGGTTGTCTATATACTGGTTTTGAGGGACGTATCTGTGGTCGTCCGAGTTGTTGAGGTCAGCAATGTGGTTGACTTGAGCTCCTCCAAATAACTGAGGTCATGCGACTATCTGAGTTGAGGTCGGTCGAATATCTGAATAGTTGAGGTCTACTCGGTAGTTGGGATGAGGTTGACCAAGTTGATTGGTTGGGCTTTGCCAAGCATATCTTGATTTCTTCCAAGATTTGTGTGGCTGACCTGCATTTCTGATTCTTAGGAACCGAAAGGTTTGATTTTTATCTTGACCTCTCCAAAATGCAGTTAATAAAAGATTTGATAGGATATTTTGAATAGAGAAGATATGATTGGTTAGAAATCATTACATAAAGAACTCGGATTTGAATTCAAAGAAATCCAAATTAAGGATAGGATAAGGCAAATGCTTATAAAAAGGCAATTTATCATTCTGATTTCAAGTAAACTTATTGCTCTTTAAATAATAACAATAATAATATGTTGTTAATATATGGTTCGACGTGTAGCCAAACTTGTGAGATACGCTAGATTTCATGATAATAAATAGTAGCCGTAAACTAGATGTCAATGGCGTGCATCGGATAATGTCGTTATTGAGAATTAGAAATCGACCTTTCTAATGTCACATGACATGTCAGTGATAATTCAAAATTGATTATGAGATGCTCTTTGTTTGAATCAATCTAAGCTACAGGTTGGTCGGTCAATCTGATTGAAATAAGTCTGGTAGTTTTCAAAAATTAACCTACCAATATACGATAAGATCAAATGGCCAAAAACGTAAATATTTTTCTTTTTCGAGAACTGATTAGAGCTATTTTTGCGGAAATTGATTAGGCTCCTTCCTAAAAATCTTATCCATGATAACTAGAGGGGAGATATAACAGGAAGGAAAACACCTGATTTAAAACACGCTGGTCGAAGAAGACGCCGAGATCGTGTTTGCTTGAAGACTGATCTTCCATGTTCTTGACATAATTGGCCTGCACCGAGGTCAAACCTACTTTGCCGAGTGTGAGAAATATTATGATAACGTTCCAGAATGGCAAATTTTGGGCTTGTGTTTTCTCCGTGATAATGATTTGGTCAAGCCTGTTGACTATATTTGTTTCATGAAGATCTGCTTGGGTTTGATTGGTCTGATCTTGTTCTCCATTCGGGCGTCCGTTGGCGGCGATCCTCGATTTGCAGTGCTCCTCGCGTGTACCATCTTTCTCGTTGGTATCCCTGAGGCCCAGGCTAGTTTTACCGGGCCCCACGGTAGGCGTCAATGTTAATGCACGAAATGGTGCAAGGTCGTACCTTTGCTCCTCTGCTTGGTAGTTGGGCGATGAGCTCCGTGGTGAGTACTCCTCCTCCGAGCGTGATGTCCTTCCTCCTTCAGATCGGCGGGTGGGGAACCTGCAAAAGGCACTCCGATGCCTAAGTTAGATAGGGCTTTTTAGGGTGAGCATAGAGCTCGCATCCTAGAGATGAGTTTAGGGTTTAGAGAGAGTGTAGAGAGAGAGAGCGAGAGATCAGAGCCCCCTTTACCTGAGGGGCCAAGCCCCTTTATATAGGAGTGGTAGTTCCGGGTTATGTGCTAGCTTCCTTCTTCAGAAAGTATTATTTGGAGGGCCTTGCTAGATCAATGGGCTCAGGTATGGTTGGGCTCAGCTCGGTGATCCAGTTAGGAGCCCAGCTCGGAGGCCGGCCCATAACAGTATGATAAATGGCTTGAGGAAGACTATTTATGTAACATGAAACCTTTTGTTCACATTAGTGATACTATGCTCCAACTAAAAGACATTTACTACGATGGGGATTGGCATTTTGAACAATTGGCTACTCAACTTTCACCCTAACTCAAATTGAAATTCAGAAACATCTTCTTGGACAGGGAAACCGAAGACACCTTCATGTGGCTCGACACTTCTGATGGCTCCTACACGGCTGGTAGTGGCTGCAAATGGCTTATCAACTCTGAAAGCACAGTAGAAAATGGGGAAAACTGGTCCTGGATCTAGAAACAAACCTTACCGGAGAACATGAAACACTTTCTGTGGCTGGCTCTTCATGGCATCCTTCCTACTAATTATTTGCGGCTCCAGAGACATATGACAAATGATGCCTCCTGTCAGACTTGCGGCAACGATACTGAAACAATTCTTCATACCCTGAGAGATTGTCCGAGGGCCAAAAAAATTTGGAACTTCCCTGGAATGGCGGATATGCAGGCCAGAAACTCTGATTCTCACTTTACTTAGCTAAAGCTGAATTCTTTGGCCAAGAATGGAACAAAGTTTGTCATCACTTGTTGGATTATTTGGAGGGCTAGGAATGAGGAAGTTTTTGAGGATAGGAAATGGAATGAATGCAAAATCCTCAACATCATTAACTCCAATTATGACCTGATATAAAAAAGTGCAACAAAGAACCGAAGCAGCAAATGCAGAAGCAGATGATCTGGTATTCCCCTCCCGTGGATGTCATCAAGATCAATGTTGATGGAAGTTCTTTGGGTAATCCCGGCAGAGCTGGCTTTGGCAGAGTTCTGAGGAACCATTTAGGTGAGTGGATCTATGGCTTCTCTGGCTATTGTGGTCATGCCTGAAACATATATTCAGAATTATTGGCTATCAGCAATGGTCTGGACAGAGCTTGGCAATCCGGCTTCAAAGACATAGTCTTGGAATCTGACTGTAAGACAGCTCTTCAGTTGATTAGTGAGACAATCCCCATCTACCATCCTCATGCCCCGGTCATCAACTATATCAAGAGGTTGATAGCAAGAGAATGGAAGGTTTCTTTTAACCATACTCTCTGTGAAGAGAATGAGATAGCGGATTGGCTCGCAAAACAAGGAGCCAAGTCCGACCAGCTAAGCAAGACCTAGACCACTTGTCCAGTGAGCTGACATCTATTTTATTAAATAATGTCCTAGGCATCCCAAGGATTCGTCCCTATCCGTAGCTTTTGTTTTTCCTCCTAATAAAAAATATATATACAAGGAGACCTCACCCGTCAACAACTTATAACCCACTCAGAAATGAAAGATCTACTGTTACAATAATATATATTTTGGAGAAATGAACTAGCAACTACAGAATAAAACTCACACACAAGATCTGCCTCTTAACATTATTCCAACTCCTGAGCAAAACTCCCAAGAATACTCAATACTAACTGCCATCAGTGGCGGATTTAGACCCTGGGTTAGCGAGTGCATAAAATTTTAAAACCAACGAAATTATAATAAGAGCATCAGCACATTTTTTTTATAAAAAAAAACAAGAGCAAATATTTACTCTTCTTATAAAATAACAAGAGCATGATTTTTGATAACACAAAACAGGTAATCGGACTTAAAAAATAGAAAGGTTTCAGAATTAAAAAAAATCACAAGAGAAAATAACAAAACAACATAGACCAAATTAACAGCGACTCAATTACAATAGAAAAAGTGACAAGAAAAAATTAACAGGGGATTAGATTAGTGTTTTTGTCTAAATTGGGGAAAACCTGAACCTAGTAAAAGGGGAACACAAAGACCGAAAATGACACTTACCAATAGGAGGGAGAGTGGGTCAAGATGTGAGACAATTAGAGGAGTTGTGTTGTGAGTTTTGAGAAAAAGAGTGACTGGATCTGACTAAATGAGATGAAAAAAGTGACTAAGTGAGGGTACTAAGTGCAAATTATTAAATCGAAAGGAGTCAAAATATAAATTTTATAAGGAATAAGTAGTATTTTTTATTTTTTAGAGGGTGCAAGTGCACACCCTCGGTAACAAGTAGGTCCAACTCTGGCCAGTGATGGGTCTGAGAGTAAAATATAAAATTGAAAGGGGTCAAAATAAAAATTTTATGGAAGGTAAGTGAAAATTTTTAAAGTTCAAGGGGTGCAAGTGCTCACCATGATCTTAAGGTAGGTCCGCCTCTGACCGCCATCTCACATAAAGTGAATAAACAAGAGAGAATTATTTATCCCATCTAAAATCAGTTTCTACACTAAAGATCCACCACAACAAAACAACCTCTTAGAGCACCCGTAGCAAGAAAACTTCATAGCAACATCAACCAAAACCAGCATCAACCCAGGATTGTATCAGCATCACAAAACCAATAGAAAAAACTCCACCGAAGCAAGAAAAAGACATACAACCCCGTAGATCACCATCAGCCAAAAACCACCATAGTGGGAATAAGCATATATCCCAACAAAGCATCAACAGACAAAATTAGAACAACGCAAAGCTGAACCCTCATCACAGCAACACCAACTACAGAACTGCAAATGAACATTGGACAACAATTTAAGAATTGAATTTCATGAAATAAATAAACAATGGAGAGCTCTTTCTTCCATCAAAATCCAACATCTGCACTACAGGGGGAAAACCACCAATGCAGAGCAAAGTCTGCACATTCAACAAAGACTTGAATAGACTTCTGCATCAGATAAGAAAAGTAACAATAAGAGCCGCTTTTCACAGCAAAAAAAGGAGGAAACATCAATAGCCAACTTTCATCAAATCAGAATCAGATCTAGAACAATGCACCCAGATATGGACCACCCGAGAACACTAGTGCGCGAAACGGAAAAGAGTTAGCTCTTTTACACTGATTTTAGGTTTAACCGGTGTAAATGGTGATGCGGTGGCAATTTTGAAATTATCGCGTTACTTTTTATACCAGGTAAATAACGAACCGGTGTAAAAGGCTTGTGATTTAATAACTGAAGACATTATACACCGGGTTTGTATATAACCGGTGTTAAAAACTAAACATATTACACCGGTTATTTACATAACTGGTGTTAAAAGTCTTTCTTTTGATTAAAATAACTTTCTCCCTCTCATTTTTAGATACGCGCGAAGCATTTCTCTGAGATAACCCTACTTCACCCTCCATGTTCTCTCTTTCTCTCTCGCCGCTGCACTCTCCTTGTTCTCTCTGCCGTTCGAGCCCTCTCTCTCGCCACTGCACTGTCGTCGTTCTCATCCTCTCTCATAGCCGTTCGGATACCTCTACTTCATGTGGTTCTCACCGCTGATCTCTTTCTCGTGGTTCTCGCCATCGTTCTCCTTCGAAGTCCTTTTTTAGAGGCAAACCAGAAGCGACCACAGCCACTTGTTCCTTCTCCGTGCTTATAGGTTTGTGCCACTGTTTCAGGTTAAAGTCATTTGAGTTTACCTTTTCTTTCTCTGTCTCTGATCTGTCTCTGCTGTTTAGGTTTCACTCACCCTCACCCTCACGCTCTTCTGTTCCCTCTGACTAAAGCTTGAAAAATAGAAGAAGAAGAAGAATAATAATCTCTCTTCTTCACTCTCTCTTCTGCTCAACCAACCTTCCATTTCCATAGGTGCGTCACTGCTTCATTTTTTAACTCATTTTCTTTTTTTTAGCTATTTTGCTTTCGCTGGTGGGTTCCGAGTGTGTTTGTGTTTTTCAGATAGAAATGTGTTGTGCTTTTTTGTTTTTGTCTTTTATATCTTTCATTTTTTAATTTCTCAGTTATTTGTTCAGATTCCTTAGCAAGCTCTAGTTTTTTTTAATTGTTTTCAACTGTTGCTTCCCTATTATGCTTTTTGTTGTTATTCAATTAAACTTCAGTTTGGTTGCTCATGATTGACTGCTGTTGACAACAGACGATATCTTTAGATGAAAATTGTGGTCGTGGGGGGCGTCGTACTCGCATGGCTTCCAGGAGGTCACGTCCCTGTATTAGCAGGCCGATGATGATTGCGAGGGAGTATCGAGCTAGCTTTGTGAGGATTGAGGATCGCGATTTGATGGATAACCAGTATGCTGATCCCTGTGCCGACGCTGACCATTGTGCCCAGGCCTTCGTATGGGCATGCTTCAGAGGAGACCACCCTCTACCAGGGGCCCCTAGCTACCAGGGAGTTTCATCAAGGGCTGGACATTGTTCAGATCCCCATCAATGATGATGAGATCGAAGAGTATATTCCATCCACATCAGAGTATTCTCCCATCGCACCGAGTACACTCCATCGACTCCTTCGGAGGAATCTACTATCTGATTTTGTCCTAGTTGCTCTTCTAGTACTAGCCAAAACTATCCTCAAGATGGACACCTGTCATCGTTGTTGTCGTTTGTGTCACTTCCTTCTACTGATTCTTCAACTTCAACATGTTACCGTTTAGGAGACGGAACCTTCCGAAGGCTTCATGATTCTTCTTCGCATAATGCATATTTTCTAGGGTTGATGCATTAGTTGAAAAGATACAATGATGAGCAAGCTGATGCATGTTGTCCACCAGATGGTGGCGAAAATAATGAGTTCTTCTCTGGATTCTATGATGGTGTCAAAAAAATAACTCCTTGGTTTTCCTCCTTGCTGAAGAAACTTGTCCCCAAAATGATGTGTAAACCCAGGAGTTATTTTCTTCACACCATCATAGAATCCAGAGAAGAACTCATTGTTTCCACCATCATCTGGTGGACAAAATGCATCAGGTTGCTCTTCATTGTATCTTTTCAACTAATGCATCAACCCTAGAATTCTTGCATTATGTGAAGAAGAATCATGAAGCCTTCAGAAGGTTCCGTCTCCTAAACGGCAACATGTTGAAGTTGAAGAATTAGTAGAGGGAAGTGACGCAAACAACAACAGCGATGACGAGTGTCCATCTTGAGGCTAGTTTTGGCCAGTCCTTAAGAAGCAACTAGGACAAAATTCAGGTCGTAGATTCCTCCGAATGAGTAGATTCCAAACGACATTGCTTTTTTATTTATGTGTAAATAATGTAGTAATGTAGATCTTTCCTTGTTTTGAAAAGTTTAGTAATAATATAGATATGTCATTGCTTTTTTATTTATGTATAAAATTGACTGCTAAATTAGATTATTGTTTGAATTTTGGGCAAATTTGGTGCCAATTCTTGTCAAATTTCTTGCATTATTGTCATTTTAGAAAGCCTCTGGGCAGGAATGGATAAAAATAAACAGGAAAAAAGGTTACCTTTTACGCCGGTTATTTAGATAACCGGTGTAAAAAATCTATAACCGGTGTAAAAGGACGGTTATCTCCTTTTACACCGGTTAACTAAATAACCGGCGTAAAAGGTCCTTCAAAAAAATAACAAATAAACAGAAATTGAAATTTTACACCAGATATATAACCGGTGTAAAAATCTCAACATACAACACCGGGAGCATCTATACCGGTACCAAAATCGGTGTAAAATATCAATTTTAAAAGGTGTAAAATCTTTCTTCTGCACTAGTGGAAGTTGGATAAGCGCAGAAGAAAACATAGCACCCTACCAAAAGTAATACTTCATTACACCTTAAAATGAGTGTTTCCTACATCTTAGATACATTCAAAAGGGTTGCAACGCCAATCGGAGAAAGAACAACAACTTGTTCCTTTTATGGACAACAACCAAGACATTGATCTTACTTTGACAAGGTCTAAAAGACCTCCAAAATTTAAACTTTCACTCTCGAATAAAACCTTATCCCGAAGTAACCAAATAAACCAAACCACAGAGTGCCAAATTAAATGTATATACAATCTAATCTTTTTACCTCTGAAACATAAGCCAAATTGAGCGTATGAATCACTCACATTATTAGGTAAAACACTATACCATCCAATCCAAGCAAAAACATCATAAGATAATCGGCAAATCAAAGGGCACAGCAAGAATAAATGAGCAACATCCTCCACTTGATAAAAATAGAAAACAAAAGAAATTTTATAGTGGTTCGTAATTAGCTCTCTACGAACCAAATTTACCTGCGTATGTAATTTGTCAAGTATAAGATGCCAAGAAAAAGGAAGAACCTTTGTTGGAGCATAACACCTCCACAAAGATTTGAAAATATCAGCATTAGTACCAAGAGAAATTCCTTGTGCACTACTTTCCTGCAAAAAAGAATAGCTTGATCCAACTGAAAAGTTAAGAGAATCGTCCAATAGCCAAATCCATTCATCTATCCCTTCTTTACAAACATATTTTCAACTTAATAGGAGTAAAAGTTGTGACAACAATTCATGTTCCCATACAAGTAATTGCCTCCTCCAACACCACTCCCACACATTACCAAATTTGAGCAAATAGTTTCATCCTTATTATCTGAAATCTAAAAAACGTGAGGGAAAATTTCCCTAAGAGCAGAACCTTCTACCCAATTATTATGCCAAAACAAAGTTTTTTCACCTGACCCAACCTTTCTTTCTATAGCTGTATGAAGCCAAAAAGATGGAACACAACTAATATGCTCAATAGAACAAATGTACTTCCACCAAGAAGAAACTGAAGTACCACTCCAAGCCAGAACAGATGACATAGAATCTATTTGGCCATACCTAAAACAAAGCAACATATGCCAAACTGCATTTCCATCTGAAAAAAACCTCCAGTGCCATTTGGAAAGCAAGCTAATAATGAATAATTCTAATTTCTTAACACCCAAACCACCTTTCTCCTTAGGTTGACATACATTATTCTAACTAACCCGAGATACTTTATGTCTGTCATCCCCACCAGACCAAAGAGAATGAATCAGAAGCTTCCACTTGAGCACATGCATGCACCTTCACCAACCATGCAAGTGGAGAGCCACTATTTTTGACTATTTACATTTCCATTGATTTTTCTTTACAACTTGTTTTGATTACCCATTGTATTCCAGTAGATTACAGCCTGTATCTAGCTAAGATTTGGCTCATAGAAATGCTATAAATAGGAGCAAGAACCTCATGTATTGGCATCTTGAAGTTTATGAGAAATTGAGTATTTTGAGTTAGAGAGTTTTTCTCTCTTGTTCCTGAGCCATTTTGGCATCAGAGCAAGTTCTTAGATCCCAGAGTTGAGTTTGAGTGACAAAATCAACGGAAAGTTGAGTGTTTTTGGTGAGCAAGAGAGTTGTCCGCCCAGAAACTCCACTTTGCGGCCATTTTTTCGCAAAACTAACGCCGCCATCGCGTCCGGAAGGGCCAAAAACCTTGGGAACCAAAGTTTCGCGACCAGCGGAGCCTCCACGCCGTCATGAGCGCCGCCAGAAAAGTTCGCCGGAAATTGTTCCGCCGGTGTTGCAGAACCACCGTACGAAATTCGTAACCACCGCGGGAGTTGCAGACCGTCGCCGGAAAATCTGAGGTTGAAGACGACCACGTCGGCGTGCCACGTCACGCACACGCGTGTCACCTTCAGCCACTCTCTTCGCCACGTGTCAAGGGAGCCACATCACCAGTCAAAGTCTACCTTTGACTCAACAGCCACCTCACCAGCCACGTCATTCTACCAACCAACCAGAAATCGCCACGCGACACGTTGACCAGTCAACTGCCTCGCTGTCCAAAGTTACTCAAATTACAGATAAGCCCTATACTTTTCTGTATTTACAGTTTTACCCCTGAACATTTGTATAATTGCTATTTGACCCCTAAACTTTTAAAAATTGCATTTTGACCCCTAACCTTTTGTATAATTGCAATTTGACCCCTAAACTTTCAAAAATTGTATTTTGACCCCTAACCTTTTGTAAATTGTAATTTGACCCCTATAAAATTGTAAAATTACCCTCTTTATATTTTTCCCCACACAAAGTAACAAATTGTTCTTTGTTATTGGAAAAGAAATTGTGGAATTATAAAAGGTGCATTTCAAGAAAGGTCTGGCTAAGGAAAGACAAGGTTATTAAGTACGCTTAGCGACACCTCTCTTTCCTGGGAACTTCCTTGGTGTTCTAATTATAAAACTACAATCTCTAATCCGGTAACCCGGTACTTCAAATTTTCTCCTACATCCAAAATGCCTCCTAGAAGACAACCAGTGCATGACCTTACTATGGAAGACATGCGGAGACAAATAGAGGAATTACAAAACACCGTACAGGCCCAACAAGCTCAGTTGAATGAACGTAACCGGCATTCAGGCAATGAATCCAAGTACTTCAGTGATTCCTCATCACCCGTAACTGTGACGATCCCGAGACAACTGGTCAGGCGTGATGACATCAAAGTAGACATTCCAGTTTTGAAGGAAGACTTGACGAGAAGAATTTATTGATTGGCTTGATCGTTGAAAGGGTGTTCGAATACAAGGAGATTCTGAAGAAAAGAAGGTAAAAATTATTCTTTGTGAAGCTAAAGAAACATGCTTCCACTTGGTGGGAAAATCTAAAAGCAGGGCGAGACCGAGATGGGAAGAGAGGGATCAGAACATGGGAGAAACTGCGGCGAGAACTATCCAGAAAGTTCTTACCTCCTCAATATTATCAACAAACTTTCATTCAACTACAAAATCTTCGTCAAAAGAATTTGTCGGTTGAAGAAATGCCAGAAGAATTTGAGAAGTTGATGATGCAATGTGATGTTCAAGAGAGAGAGCGAGACAATTGCCCGTTTCCTTGGAGGACTAAACCCTGATATTGCCAACCCTGTTGAACTTCAACAATATTGGACATTAGAAGATGTTATTAGCCTTGCTACAAAAGTGGAGAAGCAGTTACCTAGAAAGTCTAACTACAGAAACTTCTCCTCCGCTAATAATCCTCCTTACCCATAAAACACCCACAGATCAACCCGGTGATCGAGTAAGCCTCCATCCAAACCCATCACAACCGAAAACAAAACCAAGGCCATCAAATGTTTCAAGTGCCAAGGTTTTGGTCATATAGCCTCCAATTGCCCAACACGGAGAACCATTACCATCATCAAAGGAGAAGCTTATGAAGTATCGAGAACAAGAAGAGGTTCGGAAGGACCTGAAGGAGAAGAGGAGTTCGAGCAGATTATATGATGAAGAACTCACTATTGCCGACCATGGTGAATCTTTAGTGATCGACGAAGCTTGCATACAATATCGGTAAAGAAGAACCTTGGTTAAGGCACAATATTTTCCACACTCGTTGCACTTCATTGGAAAAGTTTGTGATGTTATTATAGGCAGTGGAAGTTGTGAAAATGTAGTTTCCAACTACATGGTGGAGAAAGTGGAACTTCCTACCCAGGCGCATCCACACCCTTACAAGTTGCATTGGCTCAGCAAAGGAAGTGAAGTGAAGGTTGACAAGCGATGCCTTGTGACCTTTTCCATTGGCCAGAAGTACAAGGATCAGGTTTGGTGTGATGTTGTACCTATGGATGCTTGTCATCTTCTCCTTGGAAGACCCTGGCAATATGATCGTCATGCATTATATGATGGTTATTCCAACATCTACTCCTTTGTCAAAGATGGAGTAAAGGTCAAGCTAACTCCGCACCACCGAGTGAGCTTGATAAAGGCAAAAAGAAGTCAAGCCATTGGTGTCCTTAATCACAAAGGAACAACTTAAAGAAGGCTGCAGAGGAAATTCGGACCATGAGTTTTATTCTCTTTGTTCGAGTCAAATGAGGAGACAATTATTCCAAAGAGAAATTAAGAAGCTACTTGCAGAATTTCCAGATGTTGTTCCAGAAGAAATTCCACCTAGACTACCACCAATGCGAGATATCCAGCACGCTATTGACTTTATTCCTGGAGCGATCATTCGAGCAGACCGGCCCTACGAATGAGTCCTCGGGAGCATCTTTGAGATCCAGTGCCAAGTTGAAGGATTATTGAAGAAAGGATTGATACAGAAAGCATTAGTCCGTGTGCGGTTCCACGCCATCCTAGTGCCCAAGAAAGATGGAAGTGGAGAATGTGTGTTGATAGTCGGTATCAACAAGATTACCATCAAGTACCGGTTTCCCATACCCAGACTTGATGATTTATTGGATCAGTTACATGGTGCCACTATCTTTTCAAAGATTGATCTTCGTAGTGGATACCATCAGATCATGCTAAGGCCCAGAGATGAATGGAAGACTGCCTTCAAAACCAGAGATGGCCTTTATGAATGGACTGTTATGCCTTTTGGGTTGTCCAATGCCCCAAGTACATTCATGCGCCTGATGAATCAAGTCCTTCGACCCTTTATTGGTAAATTTGTCGTCGTCTATTTTGATGATATTCTGATTTTTAGCAAGGACAAAGAAGAACACTTGGAGCACCTTCGGCAAGTGCTACAGACTCTCCGTGAGCAGAAACTCTATGCCAACTTAAAGAAATGTTCTTTCTTAACCAATGAAGTTACTTTTCTTGGTTATATTATCACATCCGAAGGCATACGAGTCGACCCAGAAAAGATAGAAGCAATCAACAGTTGGCCCATTCCAAAATCAATCCATGATGTGAGAAGTTTCCATGGATTAGCCTCCTTTTACAGAAGATTCATCAAGAACTTTAGCTCGATTCTTGCCCCACTCACGGCATCGCATTAAAGGAGACAAGTTTCAATGGACTGAGGCCGCACAAAAGTTTTGATGAACTAAAAAGGTGTTTGACTGAAGCACCAGTATTAGGCCTTCCCAATTTTGATCAAGTGTTCGAAGTTAGCTGTGACGCTTCCAACACTGGAATTGGTGCTGTTCTAAATCAAGAAGGTCATCCCATAGCCTTCTTCAGTGAGAAGCTCAACAATGCTAAACTCCGATATTCTACATATGATAAAGAGTTCTATGCAATTGTTCGTGCTTTGCAACATTGGAGCCACTACTTGTTGAATAAGGAATTCATTCTTTATTCTGATCATGAAGCCTTAAAGCATTTGAACTCTCAACAGAAGATTAGTCGCAGACATGCTGCTTGCAGTGAGTATTTACAGCCTTTTCCCTTTCTGATCAAGCATAAGGCTGGAGTTCAAAATATTGCAGCAAATGCCCTCAGTAGACATCATACTCTACTTTCCACCCTACAAACAAAAGTAGTTGGCTTTGAAACACTTAAAGAGTTGTATCCGGATGATCCTGACCTCCAGAAAATTTGGAATGCCACCGAGTTTCATTCTTCACAAGACTACTATAGGCATGAGGATTTTTATTCAAAGGAAAGACCTTGTGTATTCCTCAATGCTCGCTACGAGAAGCTATTATTTGGGAAACACATGATGGAGGATTAGCGAGTCATTTTGGCGAGATAAAGCGTGGCCTTAGTAAAGGAGAATTTTTATTGGCCAAGACTGGAAAGAGATATAAATCGGCATATTCAAAGATGCAGAATCGTCACTTGGCTAAGTCTTAAAAGCCAAAACAGGATTGTATATGCCACTTCCGGTTCAAAATCACCCTGGGAAGATGTTAGCATGGATTTTGTCTTAGGACTACCACGAACTCAGCGTCGGAAGGATTCCATAATGGTAGTGGTAGATGATTTTCAAAGATGGCCCATTTCATTCCTTGCCAGGAAGACCAACGATCTTTGTTGAGTTGATCCGTATTTCAAAGAAATTGTTCGTCTACATGGAATTCCAAAACCATCACTCCGACGGAGATGTGAAATTCTTAAGCCACTTTTGGAGAACCTTGTGGAAGAAGATGGGTACTAAGCTTCAATTCGGTAGTGCCGGTCATCCCTGCATCGATGGGCAAACAGAATCTATCAACGGACTTTTGGGAAATCTACTTGAAGCTTTGTCGATAAAAATCAAGCGATGGGATCTTATTCTTGCACAAGTTGAATTTGCTTACAACAATTCGACTAATCAAGCCTTTGGAAAATCCCTTTGAAGTAGTATACGGCACCGTCCGCTAAGTCCGCTTGACTTGACTCCTACCGGTGATAAGCAACAATATAGTTGAGATCTGAAAGTAGAGCCAAGGAGATCAAGAAGCTGCATGAACACGTTCGAGAGCGGATTCGAAAGCAGAATTCAAGGTATAAAGCTCAACGTGACAAACATAGGAAGCGACAAATTTTTAAAGTTGGAGATTTGGTTTGGATACATCTACGAAAGGAACGATTTCCAAATCAACCAAATGCTAAGTTGTCCCCTAGAGCTGATGGACCATTCAAAATTGTGCAGAAAATCAACGACAATGCTTACAAGGTAGAACTGCCAGGAACATATGGTGTCTCTGCAACTTTCAACGTCGCTGACATTTCACCATATTTAGATGATGAAGCAGAATTAAACTCGAGGGCGAGTTCTCTCCAACCCGGGGAATATGAATCAGAAGCTTCCACTTGAGCACATGCATGCATCTTCACCAACCATGCAAGTGGAGAGCCACTATTTTTGACTATTTACATTTCCATTGATTTTTCTTTACAACTTGTTTTGATTACCCATTGTATTCCAGTAGATTACAGCCTGTATCTAGCTAAGATTTGGCTCATAGAAATGCTATAAATAGGAGCAAGAACCTCATGTATTGGCATCTTGAAGTTTATGAGAAATTGAGTATTTTGAGTTAGAGAGTTTTTTCTCTCTTGTTCCTGAGCCAGAGAAACTCTTTGGATTGCAACCAACTCACGAAGCACATTTTTGGCAACTTAAAGAAAGATAAATAATATAGGAGCAAACTAGATAAAATTGAATTAGCGAAAACTATTCTTCCCCCTAAAGATAAATTCTTTCCTTTTCATGAAGGCAATCTCTTCCTCATAGAATCTATTATTGGCTGCCAAGTTGATGCCCTTCAAGCCGTAGTTCCTACCGGTTATCCAAGAAACTTAAAAGAAAAGCTCATAATATTACAATGCAGAAAAATCGAGGCTGCCAACATGAAATCATCTGTGTACGGTTTAAGCTTTATTGATTTATTATTGTGATGTATTCCTGACTTGATTTGTAATGTTACGTGGACATTATAAAGTGTCACAACTGTTGAATTAACAAAATTTAAATAAAATTTGAATTTATTAAACTTAGACCCACTCATGCCATTATGTTTTATTAATAGGAGTACAAAGTTACCCCAATTCATCCTAATTATATAGAATAAAACCCAGGTAGATGTGGTAAATTTGTGACTATATATAACGCGGAAAATATGTGGTCTCTTAACAAAGCCTCCAAAAGGTATCTTACAATATTAAGTTGTACAAATGACTACACTTAATAATCCATGCCTTAATTACTAACACTAGCGGGACAATTATGACAAAATGAATTTCTCTTGCATATCAGCACCGCTCAGCCTCACAACCAATAGCTCTTCATGCACGCCTTCAGCTCCATATTTAATAACACACATAAAAGCAATCAAGCACATGTAAAAAAAAAAAATGAATAAATCACACACATAAGCAATTAGATACATCACTTATAGGTTAAACATCTAATCCTTCACAAAGTGGAAATTTAGACTATTTCTGATAAAATTGAATATATCTTCAGTAAGGGCCTTGTAAAGATATCAACCCATTAATAGTCTGTATCAACAAATTTTATTTCAAAAATACCCTTATGAACATAGTCCCTTATGAAGAGATGTTTAATCTCTATACGTTTTGCTCTAGAATTAAAAAATGGATTTAGTCAAACATATAACAAATGTATTATCACAAAAGATAGGAATGTTACTCTCATATATGTTGTAATCTTCAAGTTGGTGTTTCATCCATAGGAGTTGAGAATAGCAACTTGCAGCTGAAACGTATTCTTTTTTTAATGGAAAATGTTAGTAGTCAGTGATGTTAATGGGGGGAGTTGAACCCACATCCTCTTATCTCTCCAACCGCTATGTTCTTTCCCTCAAACCACCTTATCACCTCATGGGATATATTCTACTTCTGCAATAGATAGAGAAATTGTACTTTTTCTCTTGTTTGACCATGAGACCAAATTTTCTCCAATGAAGCGACATCCTCCACTAGTACTTTTCCTTTTAATGTGATCTTCAGCAAAATCAACATCACAAAATCCTATTAACATGTAATCTTGAGATTTTTTATTCAGTAAACTAAGATTAGTAGCACCTTGTAAGTACCTAAAGATTTGCTTAACAGCAATTAAGTGAAATTCTTTAGCATCAGACTGAAATCTAGCACATAAGCATACACTGAACATAATATATAGTGTAGTGGTAGTGAGATATAGCAATGATCCAATCATACCTCTAAATACCTTTTGCCATACACCCTAAACCTTTTTTTTTCCAAAATTACCCCACCCTAACCCCTTTCTCTCCCCCCCTTTACAACCCCACCCCGCCACTCCTCTTTCCCCCTCCACCCACCCCCTTCGTCACACCACCCTAGCCCATCTCCCCCACTATTTTTTTTGTTTCCCTAAACCAAGTTTCCGGTTTGCAATTTTCTTTTTCGAAAACTAAGTCTTCGGTTTGTAATTTTTTTCCTAGAAATTCAAAATTTCTAAACGGCAAAAAAATTGCCTACAGAAACTTGGGGTTTCTGAAAAAAAAAAGTTTGCAAACCAGAAACTTAGTTTTCAAAAATAATTGAAAAGAAAAACAAAGAAGGGGGAATCGGTGGGGGGAGGGTGGCGGGGAAAGGGAAATGAGGGCAGGGGCGAGATGGGGGTCGCAGGGGATGAGGAGAGAGAGGGGTTATGGTTGGAGTAATATTGGGGAAAAAATGTTTGGGGGTGTATGGGCAAAAAAAAGGTGTATTCGGCCAGCCCCTTACATTAAACTCTTCAAATTGAGTACACGAGCCCATGCTAATAAGGACCACTGCACTCGTGAACCAATATCATTCAGTATTTGGCATACGCCCAGATCTTGACACGAGTATAAGAATTAGTCTATGTTTAGTCACTTCACACGATAAAGGTATGGTATCCACATCTATTGACATTCTAGTATGTTAGAGCATCAGCAGCAACGAACCGAAAATGAGTTTCTTAAACAATTTATGGTGGGTCCAACAGCGAACCAAAAATGAGGTCCACCAGCAAACAGCAGCGAACCTGCAACTCTCCTTCTCTCACAGGTCTATGTGTGTGTGTGTGTGTGTCTCTCTCTCTCTCATCTATTTCACTTCCAAACGGTTGCTTCACAGCGATCTGGATCGCCACGCTGTCGAACGAACCCTCCGCTCCAGCAGAGAATCCATGAAAATGGGGTTCATAAGCGTCCCATGCTGGCGAACACCCCCTTGCAAACCTCTGTTGGAGGTGCTCTTATGTGTGTGTGAGTGTAGCATTAAAAATGTAGTTGTGTGGGAGGTGATGATTGTGTGATATGTAGTACACAGTGAAATTTTTTAGAGCTTAAGCCCATCTCCATCCTTGACAAAAAAAAAAAGCCCATCTCCATCCTAAGCATTATTTTTTATGTGTTATAAATTTGTAGGCTTTATTTATTAAGCAATTCCCATACGGTGGCTTTTAAGGTGTACGATACCTAAGGGTGACAAAGTCATCTATTTATCCATTATCTATCCAATCTATCTGCAAAGAAATTCATCCAATTCATTCATTACAAATAAAAAAACTAAACAGATTGAATCCAATCCATCTATTTAATTTAATGGATAGTTAATCATCCATCCACTAATTTTCTAAATCTATTGGATTACACTAAGAGTGGCAAATAGATGGAATGAATAAATTTTTGAATTAATCATAAAATATATTTTTAATCATAAAAAATATTTTAATTACAAAAAAAAATTTAATCATAAAAAAATATTTAAAAATATTGTACTCTCTCTCCCCACTTTCTCCCTCCCCTTTCCCCTCTCTCTCCTCTCTCTCTCCCCTCTCTCTCCACTCTCTCCTGTCTCTCTCCCCTTTCTCTCTCCCTCTCCTTCTCCTCTCTCATCTCTCTCCTCTCTCTCCCGGCATGAGAAAGCAAAAACGTGACACAGTAAATTGCACAGTCTAAAGAATATGTCTGCACTCCCCATCGACTCCATATGCATGCTTGGATACTGTCATTATAGTATACCCGTAAAAAGATTCAAAATGAAAATTTATGTTTTGTGTTCTGTCGTTCAATAAATAAATAAATAAACTGCAATGAAACAGGTGAAAGAATACACTTAGCCTATGTTTGGTTCAGAAGAGAAATTGTGAAGAGAGAAATATGTGAGAGAGAGTGTAGGAAGAGAGAAATAGGTGAGAAATAGAGTAGATTTGAGGTATTGATTGGAATAAGAGAAAGAGAAGAGAAATAGAGAAGAGAGAAGTGGTTATTGTAGTCAAAAGTACAAGAGTACCCTTGAATTTTAAAAACCTCCCATAAAAATAATTTTTTATTTGAATTCAATTAATTAATTAATTTAATTTCTTAATTTGATTTTTGTAGTCAAAAAACATATACATCACATAAAATAAATTATTAAATTAAATACATTAATTTATTAATTATTAAATTAATGAAACAACTATTTTTTTTTTAAAAAAATAGAACTTCAGGGAAGTCACGTTCTCAAAAAATATTTACAAACTAGATGGACAAAAAAAAAATCAATTTCGTTGGCAAGAAAAAAAGAGACAACATTTTATAAATTTATCAAACTAATTGGGAGTATTATAGGAAAACAATAAAAGCACCTCTTCTCCCCATTGTTTCTCCTCAACTTTGGAGAGAAAGAAATTTTGGTGGGGCCCACATGTTTTTTAATCTCTCTTCCCTATTTCTCTTCTTACCAAACAATGTGACTTTGCTCTCTCTCCCCAACTTCTCTCCTCCTTCACCCTCTCTTCCCTATTTCCCCTTAACCAATCACACCATTAAAGAAAGAAAGCCTATTTTTGTTTTATCCTATAAATTTGTGCTTAGAAATGTGATTATTGGTTGGTGTTTATCACTTTGTTCGACTTTTTTTGTTGTTGAGGGAAATGGATTGGAAAGGGGAAGACCGAAAACAGAGGAGTTAGATATAGCAAAAATTAACTCACATTTTCCCTTATTCAATTAAAATAAATCATTTTCGCCTAATTAAGAAGAGAAAACACTGATACTTAAATCATATGTAATCTGTCAAATTTAACAATTTAAATACATAAATCATATTTGATCAAACGGAGAGATGGAGAGGAGAGAGAGAGAGGGAAGAAAGAGGAGAGAGAGGGGAGAGAAAAGGGGAGAAAGGGGAGAGGAAAGAGAGAGGAGAGAGGAGGGAGAGAGATAGAGAGAGGGGAGGGAGAGTGAGTAAAATATTTTTTTTATGATTAAAAATAATTTTTTGTGATCAAAATTTTTTTAGTGATTAAAAATAATTTTTATAGATGGGTTGGATATCAATCCATTAAAAAATAGTTAATTGATGGATTGGATGGGTTTTTTTAAATGGATGATGGATAGATTTGATTTTCTTGATGAACTTTTAGTGGATGGTAAATGGATAAATGGATTGTTTCCAATCCATTCATTAGGATCCATTCAAAAAATTATCAAATCCATCTATTTTGCCACCCCTAGCGATACCTTCATGTCTCGTACTATGCGAGACCATAAAAAATTTGAGCAAATCCTATACTCATCTGCACCATATCCTTCCCTCAAACCCTCTATCACACACTCATGTATGGAGAAGAATCCTAGATGTAAAACCTCCCAACCACCGGTCTGGCTATCACGGCAGTTCCATCCCTCTGCCTCCACAAATCTCCTCTTTCTACGCACCTTGTCCTCCTCACCTCATTTTTTGAGAATTGGAATTAGAATTAGGTTTTCTGTGGGAATAGGGTGCTATAGAGAACTGGAATTAGAAAGGAAAATGAAACAAAGAGAAGAAGACACGAAAAGATATCGAGAGATCTCTAAAGAAGTTGAACAAATGATGAAAGAGGGTGTGGAAATAAATAAGAGGGTGTTGCATAGTTTTTCTCTGATATGGTGTTATTTTTTGCTTCTTTTAATTTTACTTGCCCAGTTCTATTGGTGTCCCGTTTCTTTCGTTTTGAGGTGTAATGTATCTTAGTGGACTGAGTATTTTGGTGTATCCTTTTAAAGAGATTCAGGTGTATTTGACAAGAAGTATGTATTTTCTTTGGTCCAGCTTTCCAGCACATGATAGTGTGGGCCCTCTGTAACCCTTCATAGAATGTGGGTAGAGTTTTGCTCACTCTGATGATGAAGCTGGATAATTATTAATGCAATATTTCTATTTATCGAAAAAAAGAGCACTCAAACACTGAAAATGAACCTCTGTCAGTTGCAGAGTTTGACAAAGGCAAGAAGCACGTGGGCAAAGAAGACGAGGTCGTTCGTTTTAGAGATGAAGTTGTAGAACAAAAGAAGGGATATAGAGAAACTCATCGGGGAGAATGAGGATCTTCAAAATAAATTTCGACTGTCCAAAATCTTCTTTCTGATCTCCTCTCTTCCAAAAAGCCTCCCTGTATTTAAAATACCCTTAGAAGCTATGGTGATTAATATAAATAAGTTAAAAAAAATAACTAAGTTATATTAATTTTGTTGAGGTTTAAGTTTTTGTTTCTTTTATGTTTTAAGTTCTTTTGTTAATATTTTTTGTTGTAATATTTCTTTTAAGTGCTCTATTTTTGCTTTTTTACTTTTATACTCTATGCTTATCACGTTGGCTTTGCAACTCTTCATATTTACCATCTATGTTTATGTTCTGATAGAAGTTAACTATATACTTCCCCCGTTACTTTTTATAAACCCTGTAACACCCCGCCTAATTTAATTATTTAGCTTTATTAATTTAGGCATTTATATGTTTTAAATTAATAGTTGAGTAACTAAGTTGGGTGGTATTTATTAATATAAGGGGGTGTACATAGTAGTGATATTGTGAGAATTTGATGTTGAGGAGGGGTAAATATGAAAAGACCCTCATTCTTTCTCCCCCCCTTATCCCTCACTCACACTTAGCTCTCTCTCTCATTCACTCCCTCCCACGTTTTTTTATCAGAGAAAGAAGAAAAGAAGAAGAAAAGAAAGGAGGAAGAAGGGGGGTGCTAGGGTTCGATCTTTTGGGGAGTCAAGGAGGAAAACTTGTGGGTTCATCATCTCTAGCAAGAAGGTGGAGTATTGGAGCTGATTTTGGGGCATTTTCATAAAGCTTGAAGTTGCCCTAGCTTGGAGAAGAAGGAAACCAAGGTTTTCAACCTCCATAGCTCACTTTCTTGAAGCTCATTGGTGAGTTCTTCTCACTTAGGGGTTGGGCAACCCATAAGACCTACCACTTAGGTTTTTCCTTTTTGGTCTCATTTGTGCATTTTCTTGATTTCTAAGTTGGGAATGGTTAAAATGCATGAATTGGTTTGGGTAAAAATGAATGTGCTTAAGTTGATGCTTTGATGTTTTATGATATGATGAAGCATGATGGATTATGTCTTGGTGTGTCATATGTTGCTCTTGATCTTGTATATCAGCTATATGTTTGATTTTTGAGTCCTAATCTTGCATGAAATTGGTTTGGATTGAGGAAAAAGTGAGTTGGAAGTTGGAAATCTGCAGAAAAACACGTTTCTGCATAATTCTGCAGGTTTGCGCGTGACGCGCCTCACAAGTGCGCGCGACGCGCAGCAAAACAGAACCAAAATGGAGAAATGCGTGTGACGCGCTTCACAAGTGCGCGCGAGGCGCACAGAAACAAAATCAGCAGCGCAGAAATGTGCGTGACGTGCTCCTGGGCGCGCGCGGCGCGCTTTCTGCAGAACGTCAACTTCAGGGATTTTATTAAAATACCAAACGAAGTCGGAATTGGGCAAATGACCACTCGTTGGAAAGCTTAGGATGTCTAGTTTTTAAATCTAATTTTTATTTTATAAAATACCCACCCAATTAGTGCAATTTTAAGCTACAAGCTACTGGGTTCAGAGAACTGAACAATAACGATCCCTGATTTGTAATCTATGTTTCTCCTTCAATACTTAATGAAAAACAGAGAACCATATGTCCAAATTGAAGAGAAATGTGTCTAGTTTCCAATGGCACAAGAATTATTTCAACGTAATTAGTTGGAGATGCTTATAGAGAAAGTGTTAGTGCTATTAAATTATAATGGTTCTAATAAGAAAATCCCGCGATACAAGGTAAAGCCCAGCAGTAAATCCCTTAGTGGTAAAGCCCAGCGGTAAGTCCTTGGTTGCAGTATGGGATCTTATAACACGGGGTAAAGCCCAGCGGTAAATCCTTAGTGGTAAAACCCAGCGGTAAATCCTCGGTTATATCAGAAGTTATATAGTGCAGGGTAAAGCCCCGTGGTAACTCCCTTAGTGGTAAAGCCCAACAGTAAATCCTTGGCTATACGTCATTGTATGATTAGTCATATTACTTTAATATTCATAGTGAATTGTTAATGTAATTGTGGCGAGTTTTGGTGAGGGGTTCGTGAAGGACTCATTGGGATTATTATAATCTCACCCCTTTCCTCTTTTATTTCAGAGAAGCAGGTACTGACAAAGGAGAAATGATGATTCTAGAAGCTTTAAATTTCTAGTTTATATTAGTTATGCATTGTACTTGTCTCTTTTGTTGTTAAGGCAAAAATTGACATTGTATTTTGTAATTCTCCCAAGCTTTGGACTTGGATGAAGTTGTAAACTCTATTTAATAGACTTATAACATAGTTTGTGTTTGGACTTGTATCTTTATAATTCAAGTTTAAATTATTTTGGGTAATTCATGTGCTTTAATGTAAATTGTCTTATTTCAATTGTTATTGGAGTACGGGCGTTACAAACCACTTTTAAAAAAAATTGTAACTAATTATAAGCCTCTTTTCAATTTAAAAGATACATTAATTATTTTTTTTAAAAGTACCCATAATTAATTGCATAGTATTTAAAAATCCAAGATATACATTAATTAATTAAAAGTATGATTGAGAGATAAATTTGGAAAATCATACACATTATAGACAAATTTAATTATGTTAAATACTTTTCTTAATATGTGTTTTTTTGTCTAAAGAGGCTTATAAAAAGTAACGGAGCGAATATGATTTAATGATATATTATGTGAAAAGAAAAGTTATATGTGATTTGAAATGGGAAGTGCTATGATACTTATATTTGCTCTGATATCTTATTAACTCTTTTGCTTTGATATTTTTTCTTTCGTCTTTCACTCTGATGCCTCTTTAAAGCTCTGATACCTTATGTTTTAAACTATTGTTCTTTAAAGCTCTGATACCTTATGCTCCAAAAACTATCCTTTATTTTTTTTTTTGACAGAAAAACTATCCTTTATTTAAAGCCTTGATATTTTATGCTCTAAAAATTGTTGTGTGTTTAAAGCTATGATACCTCGTGCTCTCAAATATATTTGCTCTGATACACTCAGTGGCGGACCCACATAGAAGTCATGATATGCAACTGAACCCCCTGGAAATTTAAATTTTTTACTTACACCCTCAGTAATTTTTTTGACCCCCAATTTTGAGCCCCCCTGACCCACACTATCTCACTCAACCCCCAATTTTGACCCCCTATCCCACGTCAGACTGAAGCTTCTTCTCTCTCAAACAAAAACTAAACATGACGCCTCTGTTCAGCTTATCTCGCGCCGCCGGACTTCTTTGCTCCGACCGACCACCACGCAGCGGCTTGCTGCTAAGCTCTGCTCTTCTCCGTCGTGACCCGCGATGCCTCTGTCTCTTGCGACCGCGACGCCTCTGCTCTGCTATGTCTCGGTCGCGCGCGCCGCTGGTTCTACCTTCGCTAGTGAGTTTGTCTCAGTCCCGTCTTGTGTGACCCTCGCCTCTCCCTGTTTCCAGTTTCTCCTAATTTCTAAACCCTCTTTTAGATTTCCTCTTTCCCCTAATTTCTAAACCCTATATTTAATTAGTTTGTCTGGGATTGGGATTGGGATTCTGGTGCTGATTTTATTTGTTTTGGAAATTTTATTTTCACTGGTGTTTTGAATTTTTTTGTATTTTATCCCTTGGTTGCTATGTTGTGTCATGTTGTGATGTACCATGTTTGCTTTTAGAATTTGAAATTTTTGGGATTTTGGGGCTGATTATTTGTGTTTTGGTAATTTTTCTCTAATTGGGGTTTTGAATTTCTCCATGTTCTGCCTCTTGGTTGCTATACTTTATTATGTTATGCTGGGCAAGAGCATTGAGAATTTGAAACCTGAACAGCATGCACACTGATGTTGCAGATTTGCAGTGACAATGGCTTATGTGGATGAAGATGCTTCTTCAGGCTCTGGAGATGATGTGAACGTGTTAGATGGACACAAGCGTCAGGCTGGTGTGCCCTCTAGTTCTTGTGGTGGCCGGAAGAGGGGTCGAAAAGCTACTGGCGATGCCATAGTGGATTCTATGCTGGAGATAGCAGCTGCTTCACGTCTCTCCTCGTCATCGCGTAGAAGACAACTATAAGGTTTGTAATTTATTTGATTATACGTATTAAAATTTTATGATTTTGACATTTATAATAACGTATAATTTTAAATTTTTTTACACCCCCTGGCCTTGGGTCCTAGGTTCTCCACTGGATACACTATGCCGCTGTCAAATTCTGAAATTGATTGTTGTACATGAACGAAAATGCCCTTATGATATTACTATCCCGGTGATTAAGCCTACAAATGATAGAAACGTTGATTAAGTACTAATAAAGAATATTGATCAGATTCAGATACATGCTTGATTAGTTTAGCGGGTCCCCAAAAGAGATGTATCTCACAAGCACGAGTTATATATATATATATCATAGTTCACACTTACAAATTGTATGTTGTCAATATAGCTTTGATTCTGTTGGCTTCGTAAATTGTAATAATTAATCCTACAATTAGAGTGATATTAAGCCCATGATAGAAACCTTGGTCATAGTATATATTTTTCATTCTTAATTCCCCTGTTTCCTTGGCTAGAAAAAAAGGTGGATCAAATGTCCCTCTCCTTTCTTTTTGTCTTACTTACTTACGGTTAGTTGAGAAAAGTGCCATCACCAACCAGACACTCCGGATTAAGCCTTTCATGAAAAGTAGATGATTAATGTGACTTGAGCTGAAGTGATTTTTTTCAGAAGAATCAGGTAATTATGAGTTTAGCAATCTGAGATATGCCTTGGCTACCAAGTCTTAACGGTTGATTAGAAAATGCTCTTTTCTTGTTACTGTTTTTGCCACTTTTCTCCGTAAACGGATTTAACTACGTGGAGTTAGTCAATTCTTTAAATTATCCACTATGATTTTCCTGTTTCACTGATGTATGATTCTCCAAAAATTCATCCAATTAACTATGTAAAGCTTGAATAATTTATTCTGATTTTACTACTCTAAAACTCAATAGTTTTCCTCAACAAAACAAGAAACTCAATAGTACTGTTTGAACTTTTTTAATGAAATAAAATTGATGACATCTTCAACGTGATTTCTATTCAACTAAAAGAAATTAATCATTTCTTCTTGCAAAATTCAGATTTGGATTTTAAAATTAAATGCTTTTTTATTTTATTTTAAAGGAGGCAATTTTTATAAGGTTTTTCTAACATATACAATGTGCAACCTTGCACATATTAAGACTCATTAATTATTTAGGTTTTTTTTTTATTAATTACTCACTTTCCTATTTTGTGGAAAGAAAGAAAGAGATTAAATTCATAAAATAAATATGAAACTAGGTACTCCTCCAGTCCTTATTACTCCCTTCGGTCCTTTTTATAAGAGACAAAACTCTAATTCACACATACCAAAGAATACTATTGAAATCACAACTTTTTAATTAATACACCTAAAGACATAAACTTCTCTCCAAAACTACCCTTATTAAAAATGGTGGCTCATAGTTCTAATTAATGACATTTCCTTAATTACTTCCACTAACATGAGACTTAAATAAGGGTATAAATGGAAATCATCATTTAATGCATTTGAAAATTTATGCTTGTTTTTTTATTTTTAGGACCAAGAAAAAAAAGTCATTTTGTCTCTTATAAAAAGGACCAGAGGGAGTATAAGGAACAAAACTCTAATTCACACAGAACAAAGAAATACATTGAAAATAGTTTTTTCTAATTAATAGTCATAAAGATTTTTTTTTTCAAAGTTACCATTTTATGAACTAACTCACTTGCATAAGAAATATGGTATCTTATTAATATAAATCTCACTATAAATAAGGGTATAAATAGAAATTAAGCATTTAATACATTTAGAAATTGGTGTTGTTTCTTAAATTATGACCAAGAAAAATGACCTTTTTATTTCTTAATATAAAAGACCGGAGAGAGTAATTAATAAAGAAATAAAACGAATAATTAATAACTCTTAACCCGTGGAACGTTGCACACATTAGAAAAACTTTTTTTATAAAATAAATAAATATTAGTAAAAGGCTGAATATATAGATGTTGTGCTTTCATCAACCAAAAAAAGATGGTGTGCACATTGAAAACCAGAAACTTGTAACTGAGGAGTAAGGATTGGGGCACGTAATTGAGACAAAACAATTAAAATTAACGTTAGTGGCACTCCAGACCATAAGAAACATGGGACCATGCAAAGTTGGTAAAAATCAATACTACTGTGGCATACAATTCATTCTGAAAGATGGACACACTACCGAACATCTCTGTAACTTGCATTTCTATCTATATATAAGCAAGTCACGCATGCGCAGTTCATTGTAACCAATCCTCTTATCACCCAGACTCACTCACTGCCTTAATTAAACACAATATTGGTGCAGAACAAAATGATTGCCACCAATCCATCGTCACCGGCTTATCTCGTGGTTTTCCTCTTTGTCACCGGCTTCCTCTGGAACTTTCCTCTTGTTCGGGCTACTTTACATCATGGAAGCGTTACAAGGCACTACAATTTCGATGTACGTATTATATATATATATATATATATATATATATATATATATTGATTTTGAGATAATTATCACTTTATCACTGAACATAAACTTAATTAGGCCAAAAGACTACCGATTTTACAAAAAAAAAAAATGCTACATATTTGATTTTTTATTATTTCTGCAGATAAGGCTAGTAAACTTTACGAGGCTGTGCCACACAAAAAGCATGGTTACCGTGAATGGGAAGTTCCCGGGGCCTCGCGTTGTTGCAAGAGAAGGGGACAGAATAGTGGTTAAGGTTGTTAATCATGTTCCAAACAATATCAGCTTGCACTGGTACGAGCTTAATTTTCTTAACTAAAGATTTTGCGTTAATCATTATATTATTCTTAAACTTTATGTACAGGCCAACGTAAAATAAAGTTTAATGATTTACATCTTCGACCTAGGATTGTCCATGCATGCAATGGATTATATTGAGTGGCTATAGTAACTAACATATTATTATGTTGACAATAATGAATGGTGAATGACAACAAAAAAAAAGGCATGGAGTGAGACAGGTTAGAAGTGGATGGTCGGATGGTCCATCTTACATAACACAATGCCCCATTCAAACAGGGCAGAGTTATGTGTACAACTTCACCATTGTTGGGCAAAGAGGAACTCTCTTCTGGCACGCTCACTTCTCATGGTTAAGAGCTACTGTGTATGGACCTCTGATCCTCCTCCCCAGGCGCAACGAATCTTACCCATTTGTAAAACCCTACAAGGAAGTCCCCATCCTCTTTGGTACGTGCGACATTAATCATTAATATTTAATGAACTTAATATATATAATTTTCACATAATGTTTTTTTTTATTTCTTTATATTTTTAGAGTTTAACGACTGTGTAATCATATATTTTAAATAGATTTTTTTTTAAAAATAATATAAAATTATAAAATATGATAAGACATATAATTTATTTTAATTATTAGCATATAATTATTAAAGAAAATCATAATGAAAAAATA
The DNA here is from genome assembly GCA_037113605.1 of Calophaca sinica. Classification (NCBI taxonomy): domain Eukaryota; kingdom Viridiplantae; phylum Streptophyta; class Magnoliopsida; order Fabales; family Fabaceae; genus Calophaca; species Calophaca sinica. Next base: position 78,494,763 of record CM073734.1, read on the forward strand.
AAGATATAAAAGCTTAATTTGTGATCTCTTAGCTTTGATAATTGAGGATAGGTGAGTGGTGGAATGCGGATCCAGAGATTGTTATTGCACAAGCCCTTCAGACAGGGAGTGGCCCAAATGTCTCTGATGCCTACACAGTTAACGGACTTCCCGGACCCCTCTACAATTGCTCCAATAAAGGTACACATGCTGCAGCTTGTTGATGCTACATTAACATAAACTTGCATTTCTAATTTTATTCAATTGCTAAAAACTGAGGCCAAATAATAAATTGATTGGTTTTGATGTGCATGGTTGGTGGAAATGTTAATTATCCTGGACAGACACATACAGATTAAAGGTGAAACCAGGGAAGACATATCTTCTACGTCTGATCAACGCTGCACTCAACGACGAACTCTTCTTCGGCATAGCGAACCACACCTTGGAAATTGTTGAAGCCGATGCCACTTACGTTAAACCTTTCAAGTCAGACATTATCGTAATTGCACCAGGACAAACCACAAACGTTTTATTAAAGACAAAACCTCATTACCCAAATGCCACATTCTTCATGTTAGCTAGACCATATTTCACTGGGAGGGGCACCTTCGACAATTCCACAGTGGCTGGCATTCTGGAGTACGTGAAGCCATCTAGTAATGGTGTACCTGATTCCTTATCAACCACTCCGAAAAACCTTCCCCTTGTGAAACCCTCGCTACCTGCTATCAACGACACTTCATTCGTTGCCAATTTCAGTAGCAAATTTCGCACTTTAAACAGTGTCAGATACCGTGCAAATGTGCCCCAAACTGTTGACAAGAGCTTTTTCTTCACTGTAGGCCTTGGAACAAGTCCATGCCCAAAAAACCAAACGTGTCAAGGACCAAATAATAGTTCAAAATTTGCAGCTTCAATGAACAACGTCTCATTTGCTCTGCCATCCATAGCACTTCTCCAACAACATTTCTTTGGGCAGGCTAATAATGGCATCTATACAACGGACTTCCCGATTGTCCCCCTAAAGCCATTTAACTATACAGGGTCTCCACCAAACAATACCATGGTCACTAATGGAACAAAGACGGTGGTGATACCATATAATACCAAAGCGCAGGTAATATTGCAGGACACAAGCATTTTGGGAGCTGAGAGCCATCCCTTGCATCTTCATGGCTTCAATTTTTACGTTGTGGGTCAAGGGTTTGGGAACTTTAATCCCAATACAGACCCTGCAAACTTCAATCTTGTTGATCCCGTTGAAAGGAACACTGTTGCTGTGCCCTCTGGGGGTTGGGTTGCAATACGATTCCTTGCTGACAACCCAGGTGATTCATTAGTACATATTTTTTCTATCCTACCCCTGATGAAGTTATTATGCTTTACTTGTTTTAATCACTTTATATAGCACCACATAAACTAATTAATTAGACTTTTTCTTTTGGTCTTTCAAACTATATTTTGGTTTATGCCTACACACATTCGATTTTACTGATTATTTTATTTTAATTCGGTGGTTTGGATGAGACAGGTGTATGGCTGATGCACTGCCATTTCGATGTCCACCTCAGTTGGGGATTGAGGATGGCTTGGATTGTTGAGGATGGGGAGCTCCCTAATCAAAAGTTACCTCCTCCACCAGAAGATCTCCCTAAATGTTGATTATTATGGTTGTTTCGGGTTTCCCAGATGAAGTTTCTTTGCGAATTTTCCCTCCCCAAGAAACCTTTTTTGTGCCTTTTATTTTCCCAATTCCAAGTTAATTTAAGGATTTTAGGCTTGCATTTTGCCTTCCGAATAAAAGTGACGAGTTATTGGGACTAGTATTCCTTTCTTTCATATATTGTTTCAGTCTTTGTTTCCATCTAATTTTTCAATTGCCAAAAAAGGAGTAAAGTAATCGTGTTATATCCTTCAGAATATCAATTTACTTCCTTTTTAAAGTTAAATAATAGGTAAATTCTTTGATGCCCAAGAAAAAAGGTGGGTATCGATACTCATCCATGAAACACACAAAAATAATCTCAATAAAAACAAAAAACTATAATTTAAACATAAATTATAAATAACGAAATAAATAAAACCTATAAAACAAACTCTAAATAAAAAAATAAATTGAAATATCAAAAGAAATTGAAATCATGTATAAAATAAATAAAACAATGGAAGAAATTGATAAAAATATAATTTTATTACTAGGAATAAAATAAGAAAAGAAGAATAAGCTAGGAATGAAATTAAATAGTTTACATAAACATTAGAATATTGTTTAAGCAGAGATCTAAATAACAGAAATAGAGAAAGAATTTTTATAAAAAAATAGAAAAAGAATAAAAAGACTCCTTAGAGAACGTGAAAATTTATTAATAAATATAGAAATTCTTTAAGGAATTTCTCTTATACTCTCACACTAACTGATATGAAAACTAAGCATTTAATTTTACTTAAAACAAAATTAAAAAATGATGTGGCATCAAATAATTGGTCATTGGGTATTCATACCCAATAAAACTCCAAGGGAGTTCTCACCTAAATAATAACTTACCTTCTTTGAAACAGTAATATTTTTCTCATCCACTTTGGTAATAAATGGTAACTTTATATGATTATACCAGAGTTCCGCCTTGATCACGTACCTATAATGAACCTAACGTATGATAGCACCATTTGATCGAGAAGAGCATGTTGATGTTGACCATCATTTATTTTTCTTTTTAACACAACAGAACTAGGGATCGAGCATATCGTCGTCATAGTTTTTTTTTTTGATAAGCAAAGGTAATATATTATAAAGGGAGTACAAGGGATACTCCAACCCGTAACAACGTGGAGGTGCCTCATTAAAACCTCCCAGAGCCAAAACCCATTGGGAAAAAGACTAAGGGAGGAAAAAGAGTACACCAACCATGAGATACAGATTACCACAATACAATAACCGAACCCATCAACCCAAAAAAAGGAGAACCATAAGCTAACTGCATCCAAGTGAGCAATAAGAACCACGTCTCAAACAATAGTAACCAATCCCTCGCAGCAGAAATCCATCGCAGCACACAAACAATCTCCAACTAATAACCAAACCCAATAATAACCAAACCCATCGCAACACAAACCATCTCCTACAAATAGCCAATCCCAATATTTCATGGTCTTTACCACCAATAATAATCAATCCATCGCAGCACAGATCCACTTCCTACTAAAGCCACCAAACCACAGTAAAGTGCAACCCCTCCTCAAGCCAACAATTCCAATACTATGTACTAATATAAATAACCGACCCCTCAACCACTTGCCTCAACAATCTTAAATTGAGCTACAGCATTCGATCAGATTCACACACCAGTCAGAGTATTTCCAATCCGAATGTCTACCTTCCCGATAAATAAACCACTGCCAAGAAAACAGTTTAATTTTCGCCACAATTGAGAGGGGGTCAACATGCTCACCTGCAAAGATCAATTTGTTCCTAGCCGACCAAATCACCCAAGCCACTGCACACCAAATGATATGCTTAACTTTCCTACCCTTTTTTCCTCTCACAGGAGGTTTAAATGCAAGGAAATTCTCCACCACATTGTTGCTCCAAACACCGTGGAAGCCAAGCCAATCCAATCAAACACACGCCTCCAAATATTATATGAAATATAACATGCACAAAACAAATGCTCCCTTGATTCAAGGAACTGAAGACAGAATACACAACTTTGATTATTAGTGCTCGGAATAATACCTCGATGAGCCAGAGCCTCCCTTGTAGGAATACGATCCTGAAGTAATTTCCAAACGAACACAGCTACCTTGGATGGAATAGAAGTTTCCCACAAACCTTTGAACGCCAAGGCCAGCCTAGATTCTGTGTCAAATTGTGTCTGCTCTATTAGGCTCAAGTAAGCCGACTGACAACTGAAAATCCTCGAATCAGCAATCCGCCACCCCCACTCGTCCTTAAGCTCATCAGAAGGCGTTTTACCCACTAACAAATCATTCAATTCAGCCAACCGACCTTGTTCATGCTGCGAAAGAGCACGGCTCCACTCCCACTTCCAAGACCACACGTCATTAATCACTTCCCCAGCATCACTTATCCTTCTATTCTTATATTTAGCAAGGAGGTATAAATCAGAAAATAACCCTTTCAAGGCACCGTTCCCAACCCACCAGTCTTCCCAAAACCTCCCAAATTGTCCATCTCCTAGCTGCAACTCTAAATTATTCTTGAACCAATCATACTTGGTCAAGACCATGTCCTTCCACCATAAAGAGCTCCGGCGATCCACCGGCCCACCATCCAAAATTCTGCTCACCACCGGCCCATATTTAAATCGAAGAAGATTAAACCAGATAGCATCCTGTTCATGAAGACACCGCCATTTCCACTTACTCAACAAGCTTAAATTAAAAACCTCCAAATGTTTGATACCCAACCCCCCCAAACTCTTTGGTTTGCACACGTTCTCCCAACTAACCCAGCAAATATTTTTCTTATCCGCACAACCACCCCAAAGGAAGTCCCTCTGAATACTTATAAGCTTATTCAAAATCTTCTTTGGAGCTTTAAAAAATGAAAAATAATATACCGGCAAACTTGTGAGGACTGAATTGATCAACGTGACTCTGGCACCAATAGACAACTGAGAACGCTTCCAACTTGAAAGTCTCTTCTACATTAACTCTACCACTGGGTTCCAGGTTGCACATTTTCTTGGGCTTGCCCTAATCGGTAATCCCAAAAACTTGAATGGGAAACTCCCAATACTACAGTTGAGAAAACAAGCAGCTGACTGTAGGAACGATTCCTCCACATTAATACCAAACAAGTGACTTTTGTGAAAGTTAACTCTTAAACCAGACACTAATTCAAAACCGCGCAAAATGGACTTAACTCCCCATAAATTGTCCCTGTTTGGTTCGCAGAACAACAAAGTGTCGTCCGCGTATTGTAGCACCGGAAATGATAAATCACTAGACACTTTATAAGGGCAAATTTGACCCCCTACCACATCATTCCTAACCAATCCTGACAAGCCCTCAGCAGCCATAAGGAATAAGAATGGAGCCAATGGGTCACCCTGCCGAAGACCACGTTGCATCGAAAACTCCTGGGTTGGACTCCCATTGACTAGCACAGACATGGAACTTGATCTGAAGCATGCTCTAATCCACCCCCTCCAAACCACACCAAACCCCATCTGTGTCATCATATAATCCAAATAGTCCCAGTCCACCGAGTCATATGCCTTCTCGAAATCAACCTTGAGAAGCAAACACTTATCCTTTCTTCGCTTCGCTAAATCAACTAGTTCATTAGCTGTAAGTACACCATCCAGAATCTGACGGTTAGGTAAAAATGCCGTCTGACATGGAGAAATTATTCCACCTAGCACCTTCTTCAATCTACTCGCTAACAGTTTTGACAATATTTTATATAAGCTACTAATCAGTGAGATTGGCCTGTAATCACGTAAAGCTTGTGGCTGCTCAGTTTTGGGGATAAGAGCAAGGAAGGCTGCCGTGATCGCTTTAGGGAGCTTTGCATTCTGTTGAAACTCATGAATAAAGGCTAACAACTCGTCTTTTACAAGATCCCAACAGCCCTTGAAGAATGAGAAATTAAAACCATCCGGGCCCGGGCTCTTATTACCATCACAGTTCCACACACAATCCCGCAACTCATCCGCTGACACCGGAGCCACCAGAAAATCATTATCATGGGCGGAAATTTGAGCAAAGGCAACACTGTCAATAGTGGGTCTTTTAAACTGATTTGTTCTAGAAAAATGGCACTGAAAGTGCCTCCAAACTTCCTCCTTAATTTCAGCCGCGCCTTGTAACCATCTATCATTCACCCTCAAAGCCGACAATTGATTTCTCCTCCGTCTTCCTTTTATACAAGCATGAAAGTACCTAGAATTTGAGTCACCCTCGAGATTCCACTTTGCTCTAGATTTTTGGCAAAGAAGACTCTCTTTAAATCTAAGTTGCTGCCAGAATTGACCTGTGAGAGTTTTTCGGACATCCAAATTTAACTCTCCACCCGCAGCCACCTCCTCCTCTAATGCATTTATTTCATCAACTGTGTTCTCAATATTCAAATCCAAAATACCAAACACTTCTCTATTCCATTGTCTGAGATGATTTTTTAGGAGTTTGAGCTTCTCCTTTAGCCTATACCCTTTCCATCCCTCCACTTGATAACCCAACCAACACTCTTTAACAAACTGAGCAAAGTTCTGATGTTCCAACCAACAATTATTGAAGCGAAACGGTTTGGGCCCCCACTCTTGCTCCTCACATTTGAGCCATATTGGGCAATGATCAGATACATCTCTATTGCCCACCCATTGAGCAACTACCTTCCACTCATTAATAACCTCTTCAGATAACAAAAATCTGTCCAATCTACTCATTGTGGTTCCATCAGAGCTATACCATGTATATTTCTTCCCCATCATAGGCACATCAATCAACTGCATATCTTCGATAAACTGTCTAAATTCAATCATCTCATTCATATTACCATGACTCCTCCGGCCCTTTCTCTCACTGGAATTAATCACTGCGTTGAAGTCACCTGACACACACCACACTCCCAGTGACACAGTTCTCTTAAGGTTCAATAAATCTCTCCATAATGTGCGTTTACCCTCCATAGAGCATGGTGAGTATATGTTTACAAGATACAATGGATTACCTGCATTTCCACAATTAACCAACAGGCCCAAGTAGCCCCCACCCCGAAATTGACTAATTATTGTGAACAGTCCCCTCTTCCACATCAATAATAACCCTCCGGATTGTCCCACCGAATCACTCGCCACCCAGTCAACATCAGAATCCCCCCACAAACTATAAACTATACTATCCAACATCTTTGTACATTTAGTTTCTTGAAGAAAACATACCTCAAAATTGCCTGACCTTATAACAGACCGTATCCTGCTCCTTTTTCCACGGTCACACACCCCTCTTGCATTAAGCGATAAGATCTTCATAGAGACCGTCTTCGATTCTCCCTCTGAACCATAGCTTCTTTTTCACCATTCTCCAAAGACTTTATTTCATCAATATAAACTTCCTCCTTTTCTTCCCCAGCAACCCCCAAAGCCGAAACCTGAGCCCAAATTTTCTCTTCCAACGGAAACGCAAAGCTCCTCCATGAATTACTAGAACCTGTTGTACCACCTGAGAGAGATGTCTCCTGCACCTCTGTTCTATCAGTTTGAAGGCCAACATCACTTTCAGTCCCAGAACTGGAGGAAACCCGTTGTCTAATCTTCCCTCTTTTTCTTCTAATTGTGACAAATGGTGGGGAAGCTTGATTACGGGCGATGAGGAACCACCTCCTCCTTCCAGCGAATTGGAATTGCAGGTCTCGTTCACTCTTGGCACGACAGAACCCGCTTGTCCAGCATCATCCACACGCACAGGCCCATCCCGCGACCTTTCCAACAAACCCAGCTCGTTAGATCCAGCCCCGTTCTAAAGCTAGTTAGCGCATAACGAGTGCTAGAGGTGATATTATTTCCCCCGTTCCAAAACTTTAGTTGTTTTATTATCTTTTGATTTTTGTTTCAAAATTGTGGTTGTTTTAGAAATCTGATGTATGATTAAGCTTTTTTTTCCCGTTATATCTTAAATCTTAAATCGTCGTCATAGTGTTCTAAAGCTAGTTAGCGCATAACGAGTGCTAGAGGTGATATTATTTCCCCCGTTCCAAAACTTTAGTTGTTTTATTATCTTTTGATTTTTGTTTCAAAATTGTGGTTGTTTTAGAAATCTGATGTATGATTAAGCTTTTTTTTCCCGTTACACCGTTAAATTTATAAAGAGCATACATCAATTATATTTAATTTTTACTAGGACACTATAGTGGGGCACAGTAATTCCCAATAATTGAAAACACAAAAGTTTTATTATAAGAATATGAAAATACAAAAGGTTTGGATGGAGTAGTATAGTGGCCGGAGTAGTTGATATTAGTAAATTATTATTATTTGTTAGCTAGTATTTATTTACGAATTCAAAATAAAATTTTGTAAGTTACCCAAAAAAAAAGTTAAATGAAATATTTTAAGATAATATATTACAACTTTATTTAGTAATTTAAAATCAAGGTTGGCCTAGTGTGAGACATCAAAAGCCCTTACTCTAAGCCAACCTTGATTTCTCACTCCGTTGTGCCCAACCCATATGGCATGTCAACCGTATGTGCTTGAGCCAACTAGATCTGTGTCAACGATCCGATACCCAACAAAACCTATATGAAGCCCAACAAAACCCAAATATCGTCTCGTTGGGCCCAATCTACTGGGCTCTACAAGAAATACATATCAATTAACTTTTCAGAATTTAAATAAAATAAAATAAATCACAATAATGAACTTACATTGAAATTTCTTGAATCATCATTAGATTGGCCAGATGAAACCTCATCCTCAACCTCATGTAGACCATCATGTCCAGCTAGTAATGGACACTTTCATTTTGTGTGAGTTGTTTGTTTACAATGAGAACCGTCTCTTCTTCCATAATGATTTCTTCTTCCGAGGGGCACATTTGGTGTTGACCATAATGGGATCACCAACTGATGGATTGGTCTTATCTTTGACGTTGTCATTGCCATTGCCATCCTGACGCCTCTTTATTTTCTCACACAACTTGTAAATTCCTTCCATAGTCTCTTTATAATCACCTGAATGTTTACAACAAAGATCGCACAGACTATTGAATGCAGCGGACATTGCCCCACGACGGAACATGGACAACTTTTCAGCATCACATTCTTCGTAAGGCATCGATGATATGTAATCATCCTTTGCTGATTTGGTCCACCTTTTGCAAATCAAACTATCTGGAAACACATCCATGTGCTCATGCTTCATGGCACAAATAATGTGAGAGCATGGAATTCTTATGCGTTTAAACAGTCTACAGTCACATAAAAATCTACTTTGCACCTTATCAAGACAAACTAAAAACATCAAATTTGGACTGCAAAATCTATTCATCTTCAACATCACATTATTAACAAGCTCAGTCCGCTAAATAACATTTAATGCAGCTGCATCTTCTATATCATTTTTAACTTCCTTAAACTTTTTTGCAAGTAAAGATCTTCGAAGCTCCGGTCTCAATCCCTTGTAATGCACTTGTCAACACAGGTTCATAATAGAACGACTTAAAATCAGATATTAATTCATTATGTCTGTATTCTTTCACAATTCTTTCAAAATTATGCGTAAAATAAACAAGGTTGTTTTTGTTTTGCACATACCCCTTGATAAATGAATTGATACCCTCGCACATTGATGTAGTTCTTATACCACAAAAAAATTTGTCTCGCATGTACGCACTTGCCCACATTATCTTTATCTCGTTAAATTTATTAACCCACTTATTGTTTGACACACCATAATCATCGATAATTCTCTCTCACTCAGCTTCAAATGTCTCAGGGGTATAATAAGCATAAATCAATTACTTAAACACTTTCAAGAAATTTGGATTATTGACATTCTCACAAGCGTTTTGATGTAAATGCCATGAACAAAGACGATGCAATGCATAATTGGAAATACAGCTCTAATAGCTTCTCTCATTGCATTATCTCCATCGGTAACCACTGCTTTTGGATGTTTCCGAAGCATTACTTCTGAAAGGTATCTAAAACCTGCTTGTATGTCTCTGTTTATCTTAAAAAATACCTCACTATCTTCGCCCGACACTGTAAAACGGGTCGGCACCAACCCACGAACGGACCTGACACGTACTGGCTATTCAGTCAACGAAATACAACCATTTTTAGCCATTTTTTTTGTGAATCATCGATTAAGAGAATCCCTTTGGAAATTTTTAAAATCGTTCAACAAGTTGAGAGCTTTTTTAGATCGAAATAGTAGAACTTTTGAAAGCCATAAATTTATGTTATCATTACAGTATATGCGATTTGGTACCAACGTAAATCTATGTAAACAAGATTCCAATGAGTTTAATGAGTTACACGATTTGGTATCGGTAAGATACCACCAACAACAACAATTCATGAGAAGAAAAATCCAGTGTCACTCCTGTCAATGTTTAGCATATACCGAGTTTAATGATTTTGTTTAAAGAGTTACTTGACAAGTCAGTGTGTTATGCTTATGGTGGAGGTGGAGGGGTTGTTAGGTTGGCCGTGAATACTAATAATAAGGAATGCAAAACTAGGGTGAAAAGAATGCTAAATAATAATGATTAAGGATTCGTCTGCAATTCAAAAAAATTAAGTGTATAACATAGAAAAGAAAAAAATGTGGTAAAAATTATTTACATGTTTTTAATGACATGCCGCGTATGACACAGACGTAAATACACTTTACTTGGATATGCTACCCAACCAAACTTGTGGGTGTGGGAGTGTTGACCAAAAATAAAAGAAACTTATTAATTAGCTCATGCATGGCTAGTATTAAGAGTAAAGATTTTCCTCTAAAATAATAGTTCTCATATCTTCAATGACTCTCCCAATTAGTCATTTCAATTAATTGATTTTTTCATATCTTATTAATCTTAATTAAAATAAACACACACACACACATACATACATATATATATGGAGCGTATCAGATGAGAACTCTTGTTTATTGTGAGAAATGAGAACTTTTAATAACAGCCATCAGATACATATGAATGGTCAGGATTAAAAAATTTCAATTAATGTGTCACGTGACCCTTGTTAACAAACATAAAACAACCTTTTTTTTTTACGAAAAACGGAAGATCCAGTTCCTCTTTCTGAAATTTTCTTTCGCTCCCATAAGATCCAATTCCTCTTTCTCCATTATCATTGTTTATATCAATATGATATTTCCTCGGATGTGGAAGTGAATCTTTAATTGAAAAATCGATTAAAGAATTGAGAACTTTATTCCCAAATTGATTGAAAAAAATTAATAATCACAAAAATTATTCTCCATATTTCTTCTGCGTTCCTGCATCTCGCTTTCTTATCTCTCATCCTTTAGTGTTGCCATTTCTGATTTTTCGTCCTCCATCACCACAACAACAATACCGCTTGATAGGGCTACTGTGTGCGACAAAACAAATTGGGAATGCTTTTTACCAGATTGGTGATTCTTATGGCATTTGTTCATAGGTGGGGTTATGGGTGATATCACATCAAGAATTATAATTTTGTTTCTTGAGTGCAGAACTCTTTTTTTTTTTTGGCTTCCAACATTGAATGATCCAAATTAGATTTGACATGATTTGGTAACATACTAGCACAGTTTTCTCTTTTGCAACTGACGCCGTGATGGATGAAACAAGATTTTATCAACTTCTATTGGATCAATTTTCTTTTGAAACGCAGCAACGGATGCAGCAACCTAGTTGAACACATTAAAACGCAGCAACGGATGTAGGGTGTGGCGTTTGTTTTCTATCAAAGGGTTACACTTACTTTTTTTTTTTTTGGTGAGTGTTACACTTATTGGGGTCACGTGATCTTTTTAATTGAAAAGATAATAGAGTCCTAGATATTTATTTAACGGTTATGATTAAGTGTTCTCATTTCTCACAATAAACAAGAGTTGCCACCTGATACGTTTCTATATATATATATATACATATATATATATATATATTATAAACATCAAAATAGATCAAAGTCACAAAAAAGGTTTTAAAGATCTTGATTGGAATTGAAAGATCCTTCCTATGGTCTGTAAGTAAGGATTCAAATAGTGTGGCCTGGGCTAGTTGGGAGAAAGTCTATCAACATAAGCATAAAGGGTTGATTGGGAATAAAAAACTTAGAATTATTTAATTTATCTTTATTACCAAATTGGAAATGACGCTTATTTTTTCTTATAAGCAAAGTGTATTAAATAGAGAGCATGCACAAGGGGTACTCTAACCCGATACAAAATTCAGATACATGTGCTTATTTATGAACTGAGAAATACTCTCTAGAATTCATACACCAATCTGAATAAGATAACCCACAAAATTTACCCTCCTTATGAATAAACCACCCCCAGGAAGTAGCTTTAACTTGAGCAATGACTGAGATAAAATCCGCAACAGCCCCTTGAAAGATGATTTTATTACGATGCAATTAGGGATGGTAAAAAAACCTACACCCGTGGATACCCGCACGGATTACCCGCATAGGTAGTAAATGGATAGTTATTAAATGGGGGTGGGGATCATGGTACCCCCCGAGAATACCTACACATTCATTACAATTATTTTTTATTATATATATATACACTATGATATTTTTTTATCACTTTGGGATGAAATAATTTGTATTTCCTACATTATTTGATATCTTTTAGTGGGTGGACCCATTCTAATACAATTTTGTGAATGCATATTGTATATTATACAATGTTAATATAATATGTTGTTATATTATGTTGTATAATTTTTGTATGTTACATTATTAAATACTCATGGATATCCATGGATACCCGTTACCTGCATAAATATCTATTGGTAATAACGGGTATGGTATAGGGGAAGCACTACCCGCAGCGGTCCCGTCCCGTTGCCATCCCTAGATCCAACCATAGACACCACACTACAGCACACCAAATGAGACGTTTCACCCTCCTGACATGTTTACCACGAAACAGAGCTCCATGATGAATGTAGTTTTGCACTGCATCAGAGTGAAAAACTCCCTCCACACCCAACCATCCTAATATGGCAGACCAAATGTGATAGGAGAAGTTACAAGTGAAAAAAGATGTTCCACTGTTTCGCTTTCTTGGAAACAAAAACAGCAGCTAGTAGCATGTTGATCTTGCACAATTCCTCTCTGAAATAAATTGTTTCTTGTGGGAAGTCGATTCAGCATTAATCTCCAAACAAAAACTGAAATTTTAGAGGGAATTGAACACCTCCATAAAGAGGAGAAGACTGCATTTAAATCTTTTTTTTTTATAGGCAAATGTTAGTTATTAGTAAGTTATGTTAGTAGGCAGGATTTGAACCCTGGACCTCCTTCCTCCAACTCCTTCAAATGCCCCAGCTTAACCACTTGAGCTACACCTTGGGGACAGACTGCATTTAAATCTGAATCCATTGCAACTGTCCCCGTCAAGTTTTAACAAATTATTGTATGCGGATTTTACTGAAAATCTTTTAGAAGAATCAAGTAACCATATCCACTCATCTAGTGATTCTTTTGAAGGGGAAACACCATTCAGCAGTGCCTATAATTCCTCCATTAGTTGTTCTTCCCACACAAACAGGCTTCTTCTCCAACACCTTTGCCATGACCAGCTCTCTTCAAACCAGAATCCTGAATTGCAGACAGATACATTTTGATCAGCAGCAACCTAAAATAGTCTCGAAAAAAGTACCTTAATAGGGGTCGAACCAACCTATCTTGCCAAAATCTGACGTTCGTTCCTTCGCCAAATGACATCCTTACTGCACCTGCAAACCATTTTGTTTCTATAAGATTAAATCACTCCACCAAATGGATTGAAGTGGAGAGGGAAATGAATTGTTTATGATGATAGTGTCCAATGGTCCATATCTAAATAAATTGCATTACGATCATGCAAACATCTCCACTTCCACTTGGCAAGAAGGCTATGATTGAAAACTTCTAGATTCTTAACACCAAGCCCCCCCCCCCGATTTTTCGATGAGCACACTTTATTCCGGCACACCCAATTGCTTTTATTACCATCATCACATCCTCCCCAAAGGATCTTTCGTTGCACACTAATAAGAGTATTAATAACCTTCTTTGGAGCTTTATAGAAGGAGAAGAAATACAATGGTAAAATTTTCAAAACTAAATTAATTAATGTCACTCTACCACCCATCGAAAGATGCTTACCTTTCCATAGAGATAGCCTTTTCTTCAAATTATCAATCACCGGGGTCCAAGTTGAACTTCTTCTGGGATTTGCACCCACTGGCACGCCTACAAATTTGAAAGGAATCTTTTCAATTATTCACTTTTAGATATGGCACTACAACAAAAATAGGCAATAAATAACGCTTATTTTGGCCTTAAACAGCGCTTAAAAAGCGCTACTTATTTAGTCGTTGCTGATTGTTATTCCAAAAAATAGTGTTTTAGAAGCGCTGTTGAAAACTGACAATAAACAGCGCTTCTTAAGGGAAGCGCTGTTTATTGTCATTTTTTTAGCATCAATAAGCAGCGCTTCCTTTAAGAAGCGCTGTTTTTTCCCTTTTTTTTTAGCATTCGCGTTCGTAGAGAGATGAGCATTCATAGAGACATAAACAACACAAAGAAGAGCAAAGAAACATTATTATCTCAGATCAAACAAACAGAAGAAGAGCAAAGAGACGAAACAATACAAAGAAGAGCAAAGAAACATTATCTCAGATCAAACAAACAGAAGAAGAGAAAAGAAACATTGAAAGATCTCAGATCAAACAAATTTACAGCATTAGAATTTACAGAATCAGATCCGAATTTACAGAAAAGAAACTAAAACCCTAAAAGAAATTCTCCTTCTCCACGTACGCCTTGCATCTCCTCCAGAGTTAAGAGAACCTGCAACGAACCAAAACAAAACCAAAACGAACCAGCAACCAACCAGATCGAACCATAAAGATTCGGTAAAATTAGAGAGAGAGAGAGAGAGAAGAGAAGCTTACAGATCGAACCAGATCCTTGAAAGGTGAGATACCAAATCAACGAACCAGAACCAGCAACGAACCGAAATCAACCAGATTGAACCCCCAAATTAATATCACAAACGATTTGAGCGTCAGTGTTAGGATTCACAAGCGATTTGGGAGCTAGGGTTCTTAGATTTGGGGGCTAGGGTTCTCATCTTCTTAGAAAAAGCAACGGAGAGGGAGATATTACCTCAAATATCTTCGGCGTCAACGGAGAGGTCCACGACGGCCGAACCAAATCGAACCCCCAAACTAACGAACCGAAATCAACCAGATCTTCTTCTTCTTATGAGACGGTGAAACTAGAGAGAAAGAGAGAAGAGATGTGAAATCCGGTGCGACATTAACCTCCTCTTCTTCTTGTTGGTAAAAAACCCACAGATCCACAGAGTGAAGGTGAAACGGGACGGCGGTGAGAAACGCGAGAAAGAGTGGGAAACGCGACGGTGAAGGAGTGAGCAATAGAGTGGGAGGATTTGGAGAGCTAGGGATTTATGGAGACAGCGCCGCTGCGAGAGAGCTAGGGATTTGGAGAGAACGCTGAGAGAGAGTTGAACTTTCGCTGAGAGAGAATGAAGTGGGATCAAGCAGATCGAGTGTGTGCTGAATAATTAATATGAAAAAGGACCTAAATCAGCGCTTACAATGTTTAAGCGCTGTTTATTGTTTTAGACCAAAATCAGCGCTTCATATTGGAAGCGCTGTTTATTGTTTAGGACTAAAATTTTAAGACCAAAATCAGCGCTTCATATAAGAAGCGCTGTTTATTGTTTAGGATCAAAATCAGCGCTTCATATTGAAAGCGTTGTTTATTGTTTAGGACCAAATTTTTAGGACAAAAATCAGCGCTTCATAAAGGAAGCGTTGTTTATTGTTTAAGACCAAAATCAGCGTTTCGTGTTCTGAAGCGCTGTTTATTAGCTAAAGTAGCGTTTTTTTTATTAAAGCGCTGCTTAAAGTGGCGCCATCTTTTGCACATTCTGTTGTAGTGTGGTAACCTGTTTTGGTTGTTGTCACAAGATAGTTGAACCCTAATAAGTCATTTATTTGGTGGAGAGACTTTGTATCATTGAATGAGTTAACAATGTCCCTCATTTTGTGGTTTTCAAATTGAAAATCTCATGAAATTTTTTGGTATTTCATAACTTTTATTGGGAATTTAGGGCTGCGTTTGACTGTGTTCTGATTTTTTGTTTTTAAAATCTGTTTTATAAAATAGTTTTCTAAAAACTATTTTTCAAAAAAAAAGACTTGTTTGATATATAAAATTAATTTGAAAATTGTTTTAGAAATGAGAAAACATAAAATCCTGTTTGGTAGACTAGAATATGTTTTAAAAACAAAAAAAAAGGTATTTTTATATATTATATAAAATAAAATAAATACTAAACTAACTACAACACGTCCATCTATATAGAATAAAAACGTATCAGTTTTGATTTTTGAAAGAAAACAAAGTTCTTTATAATCTTTTTTGTTAAGCCAAAGTGGAGTGCAAAAGTATTATAAGTTCTTTATAATCACATACAAGCACCTTATTTTATAGTAATCACATGGAAGACATCTTTTCAAACAAAATATTACTATTTTTTGACAAGTCAAGTAAACTATTACTCCTTCCGTTTTTTTTCACTTGTCGGTTATTAAAAAGAAATTTGTTCTTTTTTATTTATCATTTTAATATTTTAAGATTATATTAATTACTTATTTCTCAATTATTTTCTTAATTATTTATTGTAGAGAAAAATAAGTGTGATAGATAATAAATAATCAAAAGTATCATAGGAAAAAGACTACTAACTTTATAAAAAAACAAAATTTATTAGTTTTTTTTGTTTGTATGAAACAACCTTAAAACAAGTAAAAAGAAAGGGAAGAAGTAATGGTCGTTGAAATTTTGCGTCAATGTGCGAGGAACACGAACAAAAAGAAACGACACAAAATTGAGTTCGGAAGGATTAATCGGCACCTCTCCTTTCCCCTCAAAAATAAACCAAACAACAAAAACATTAAAATAATTCATCCTCTCCACTCCCCTCCCCTTCATTTTCCCCAAACCACGCACTGTCATCATCATAGAAACGTATACTCTTTTTTGATAAGCAAAGAGGATGTATTAATAAAAAAAATGGAGTACAAGGGGTACTCCGAACCCATATTTACAAATGGTCTAGGGAGGAAGTGCCTCATTAAAACCCCCGACGGCCAAAACCCATTGGGAAAAAGACCGAAAGGGGAAAAAGAGTACGACAACCAACCCTAGCAAGGCCAAACAACAGTAGCATCATCAAAGTTTAAGACATTGAATAGGATTCATGCACCAATTAGAAAAAATAAAACTCCTCTTACGGCCTTCCCTAAAGATAAACCACCCCCATGAGCTATGTTTGATTTGAGCCAGTAACTTGCTAGCATCCTTACCCTCATCTCTAAAGATGACCGCATTGCGAAGGTTCCAGATATTCCAAACAACAGCCAACCAAATCAGATATCTCACTTTGCCAAGTTTCTTACTCCGGACAAAGTTTCCAAACTGTATAAAATGCTCCATACAATTACCTGACAAAGCTCCATCAACCCCTAACCAGTTCAAGACTGCACTCCAAATACCAAGTGAAAAAATGCAAGAAAAGAACAAGTGATCTCTATCCTCATTATGCATAGAGCACAAAACGCAAATCTCAGCTTGAGTACCAAGATCACAGCCCCTCCGTTGTAATTGATCACAAGTGGGTAACCTATTGAGAAATAACCTCCAAGCCATGAACAAAATCTTAGAAGGCACAGAAGTATGCCATACCTTTTTTAGAATGCTGTCCAACTCAGAGTTGCGTTCTCCAATGAAAGCTACCTGTAGCAAATTGTTGTATGCAGACTTGACTGTAAACCGGCCACCTTCCTCAAGTTTTCAAAGCCATTCATCATCCGTGTCTTGCTTTGGAGATACCCTGTTCAGGATATCGTTTAATGCTTGAACTTGAGCTTCTTCCCAACCGAATATCCTCCGGCGCCAAGCGACACTCCACTGCCAACGATCATCAACCCAAGCCCCCAAGTCAGAAACAGAAGCCTCCTTATTTGCTGCAGCCGAATAAAGACGCGGAAATAGATCCATTAACTTTCCTTCGTTTGACCAATCAACAGTCCAAAAACAAAATTTCGAGCCGTTACCAAGTTTTGGCTGCACCAAGTCAAGAAACCAGGCCGAGTCTTGTGTCACGAGATCCCTCCACCATAACGAAGATGTCGGGCCATGAGTATACAGGCCTAATCCATTACCAGTGATGTTACCATATTTATGCGATAGCAGCTCATACCAAATTGCCTCTTTATCATTTAAAAACCTCCATTTCCATTTAGCCAGCAAACTTCTATTGAATAACTCCAAATTCTTAATCCCCACACCACCCTGATCTTTCGGAAGACAAATTCGCTCCCACTTTACCCAACTAATCTTTTTGGACTCTGCACTACCTCCCCACAGAAACTTCCTTTGCAAAGCAACTAGAGCCTTGAGTACTTTCTTTGGCACTTTGTAGAAGGAAAAGAAGTATAATGGTAAGCTAGATAATACTGAATTAATCAAAGTAACTCTACCTCCATAAGATAATTGTCGACTCTTCCAAGTAGATAGTCTTCGCTTAAAGGAAGAAATCACTGGCCTCCAGGTAGCTTCTTTCCTCGGATCCACCCCAATTGGGATACCCAGAAACTTGAACGAATTATTTCCTATTGCACATCCTAAGAATGTCGAAGCAGCTAACAGGAAGCTCTCCTCGACATTTACACCAATGAGGTTACTCTTGAAGAAGTTTATACTTAAACCAGATACCAGCTCAAATCCTCTCAAAAGAGTCTTCATACACCAAACATTGTCCCAAGAATCCTCCCCAACAAGAATTGTATCATCTGCATATTGAAGAATCGGATATGAAATTTGCTCACTCACCTTATACTTTTTGAACCACCCAATATCCACCGCCTGATTCACAAGACCAGCCAGCCCCTCAGCTGCTATGAGGAAAAGAAACGGTGCCAAAGGGTCACCTTGTTTTAAACCCTTTTGCATAAGAAATTCATCCGTCGGGCTTCCGTTCACCAGAACTGAGACTGAGTTCGATGAAACGCATGACATCATCCACCTTCTCCATTGTTGGCTAAATCCCAATCTTGTCATCATGTAGTCCAGATAACTCCAAGATACCGAGTCGTAAGCTTTTCTAAAGTCAACCTTCAGCATCAAGCACTTCTGTTTTCTTCTCTTCACCAAGTCCAATACTTCATTTATCGTTACCACGCCGTCCAGAATTTGTCTACCAGGTAAGAAAGCCGTTTGACACTTAGAGATAACCTTGTCCAGCACCTTCTTCAATCTTGCAGCTAACAGCTTAGACAGAATCTTGTAGATGCTTCCTATAAGAGAAATTGGACGAAAATCGTTAAGTCCATGTGGGCTATCTTTCTTAGGGATTAAAGCTATGAAGGAAGCGACCATAGCTTTGGGTAGATGAGCTGAACTGTAAAATTCCTGCATAAAAGAGCAAACATTAGATTTAATAGTCTCCCAGCAAGTTTTAAAGAAGTTGAGGTTGAAGCCATCCGGGCCTGGGCTCTTGTTTCCATCACAACTCCAAACCGCCTCTTTGATTTCTAAGTCCGAGAATGGCGCCAAAAGAAAATCGTTATCTTCAGCAGAGATTTGTGGAAATTAATACCATCCAACACCGGACGCTTCCATGAAACCTCGTAAAAATTGTCCTTAAAATGTCACTTCACTTCTGTTTCACCTCCCCCACCTCCTCACTCCATTCATCCCCAATATTCAAAGCTGATATCCCGTTTCTCCTTCTCCATGTTTTGATACAATTATGAAAGTATTTTGAGTTACAATCACCTTCAAGAACCCACTTTGCCCTTGATTTTTGAGCAAGTAGACTTTCCTTCATATGCACCTTTTGCCAAAACTCCGTAGAGACAAGTCTTCTTCTTCTGCCCCCCCCACACCCCCACCCGCTCCCACCTCATCTAGATGATTCACCTCATCCACCACCCTATCAATTGATAACTCCATGATACCAAACACTTCTTTGTTCCACTTCTTTAATTTCTCCTTAAGGAACTTCATTTTCTCTTTCAAGATAAACCCTGCCTCCCTCAATAAAATGTTCCACCAAATTCTCCTTGATAAATGACAGGAATTCCTTATGCTCAATCCAACAGTTGTTGAATTTGAAAGGTTTTGGTCCCCAATTTTTATTTGCGATCTTCAGCCATACCAAGCAAAGGGTCTGGAAATGTCTCTCTTGCCAATCCATCGAGCCTCTATCTTCCATTCGAAATTAAATCGTCATTTATCAAAAAGCGATCAATTCTACTCATAGAACACCCATCCTATTTGAACCATGTGAATTCCTTACCCAAGTGTGGGCGATCTATCACCTCCATTTTATCAATGAACTCACGAAATTCATCCATCTCCCTCGAAATCACTTTGTGACCCCATTCTTCCCTCTCTCCTCTCGCTACTTGACAATCTGCATTAAAGTCACTGCAAGGCACCATTTACCTTAGTGAAACCATACTTAAACATCGCAATTCACTCCACATCCGCCTCTTCCCTCCATACTACAAGGAGCATATATATTGACTACATACACAATGTAATTATCCTCTTGTTCAATGCACACCTAATAAAACCAAGAGGAGAAATGAAATTTAACAAAGAAAGAGCCCTTCTTTCCAAATGGTGAGCAAACCCACGATAATCCGAGATGGTTTAGCTATCCAAGAGACATCAGACCCACCCCACAAATTATGTACCAACAAGTTATTAATCAACTCCATTTTTGTTTCTTGGAAAAGACAACAAGAAAATTACCCGACCTTACTAGGCCTCAGATCCTTCTCTGTTTTGCTTTATCTCTCGACCTCTAACATTAAGTGTAAGGATCATTAACCTGTACTTTTTGTTCTCCTTCTTGTTTTTGCATCTAAAAGAGCGTTTTCCATCTCCTTAATTTGTTCAATATACACTTGCATCGATTCTTCCTCCAATCCCCAATTTCGCGCCCACTCTGCACTGAGTAGCCTTCTTCATGGCTTGTCTGTCCCAAAATATATTGTTGCAATTTCGAAAATTGGAGGATGAAAGGGAGTCGCAACACAGGATGGATCCGCCAGAGAAGTGTGAAGAATGGGTAGAGGGAATCTGTTCTGGTTCGACTACGTCGAGCGACTCAGGCTGTCGAGTTGGTTCTGGTTCGACAACGTCAAGCTGGTCGGGATGTCGAGTTGGTTCTAGTTCGACATCGGCGAGCGACTCAGGCTGTCGAGTTGGTTCTAGTTCGACAGGCTGTCGAGTTGTTTGTAGTTCGACATCGTCGAGCTGCTCGGGCTGTCGAGATGGTTCTAGTTCGAAAGGCTGTCGAGTTGGTTGTAGTTCGACATCGCCGAGCTGCTCGTGCTGTCGAGTTGATTCTACTTCGACATCGTCGAGCGGCACAGGCTGTCGAGGTTTTTGTTTCTTTCTCAGCGTGATGTTAGTGAGGCTGATCAATGCAGTGGGTTGATGGCTTGCTCCAATACCTGAGGTTTGGGCCTCATCAGAGTTATGTGATGCACGCATATCCGAAATTGCAACGATTTCTTTGGGCCGAGGTAGTGCCGCCGTGCGTGCCTTCATGATTAACTAAGTGACACCCTATATCCTTGCAAGTCGCTTCTTCCGCAACGCCACCGCTCGTGGACATTCCAGTGCATGACATTAAATGTGCCATTTGAATTTTGATATGTGCTCGATTATTCCAACCTCATGATTCACCCTATCATCGGTTTCCTTATTATTAGCGGCCCCATTATTGATATCATCAATTACATTGAATCTTCTTTGTCTACCATAATGGTAGCCATCCTCTCCCCAACTCCATCGCCCTCCTCATCTACCGCTCGGGCATGGCCGCCGTCATCGTCAGACAAATCATCGCGGAAAAATCGAATCGGATTGAACCCGCATTGCTTTTGGCCATTATTTGAAGGGGGCCATACCAATCTTCAAGGATCATGATCGAGAACGACTCTCCATTTATGGTTGCCATCACCACCCGGTTCACCACGTCATGGATCTTTGTTCTGTATAACACTTTGGCCACATCAATAGAACGTTTTTTCATTGTGTTGTCATCGGTGCGGATGAAGCGGCCCAAACGGCGACACTAGTTTTTCAAGAATTTCGTGCACCATGCGTGAACAGGAACCCCGTAGCATCGCAGCCATGCTACTCTCTCGTTGTCGACATCCTTTGTGCTCCATGGTCGTAGTTCCTCGAACCATTCCATCAGCCACTCCTTTGCGTTCTCAGCCAGAGATTGTATGTCCCCCTCCTCGCTAGATTCCATGAGAACCAAATTTGCACCCATAGGCGTGATCCTGATGTGATAAATTCCCTGACGGTGGAATTCTTCTTGAATATGGTAAGTCTGGCCAGGATGCACCATCTTTCCTACCATCATATTTTCCAGATTCTTGATAACCGCCTCCTCCACCTGATACTCCACCTCACAAGTATCAACTTGCCTTCTCTTCGCTCTCCATACCTCCTTCATTCTATTCCTTGGGCCACCCTTTTTTTGATAGGTCTGGTTCCCTTGTCCTCCAGGATGCGTTCTCCGTGATAGACCTTTTCCAACCGCTTGGGCATATGAAGTATACTGTTTTATCGGGACCGATTTACTGCATTCACCCTCCTCACAACTATCAACCTGCTTTTGAGATCCATGGGGCACTCCCTGTGATGCGGTTGTCTGATTATCGTTTCTTCTCCCCACAGATGGATCTGCTATGTTTCTCAAGGGCGCACCACCAGCTTTCCTTTGTCTATTTACATAGAACCTAGCAGCATCTCTCTCGAACCTAGGTAGGTTAACGAAGATCTTCTTGTTGCCAATGATGATGTTGTCAAGATAAATAACGAACCTTTCCGGGTCTTTCACGCCAGCAAATCTTGCAAAGCCAAATCTGTTGCCAGTCATGTTCTTTTTGTTTGGTATGATAACCTCAGATATGTCACCGTACTTGCGGAATAGCTCCCACATCTCCTTGGCACCAAAGTTATCAGGTATCTGGGTGAAGTAAAATGTTGTTGTTCTAACATTTTGATGCTTGAGCCCAGCTGTGGAAACATCCGCATGGTTACGCGCTCCGCCGTAATTACTTTTCCTCCTAGTCACAATTTGCCACTCCCCACCTTCTCCATCCTCTCTCTCCTCCCTCTCTCTCTCATCTCTCCTCCCTCTCTCTCTCATCTCTCCCACATTAACAGAACCTTAAATTCCACACAAGACCAAAACACATATCAAAGGGGTTGGATAGGCATATCCTTGGAATCCTATTGGTTTGTGCCGCTTTCAGATAGCAAATCCGACGAAAGAGCTCGCGTGCCGTTGCGCCATTGTTGCCACGAACGCCTCTCAGACGCGGGACACAGAGGCAGATCCACGAACGCTGCCGCAACGAATGCCTCTCAAAAGTTGAGTTGGGAACAGAGACCTAACCGCCACAGGCCGCCGTTGTGCTCGTCGGGCCGCTCTCCCCCACAGGATGAGAAGGAGTAGAGGTGGGAGGTGAGATCGCGGGTTCAGTGGGTGGTTCGGCAGTTTGGATCTGCTGGGAACAGAGGTCCTCCGTGTGGAGGGAGATGGCCACAACGGTTCAAGCAGATCTGGTGGTGGAAGAATAGTGGATGTTGTGGCAGAACTGTGGTTCTGGTTCGTGATTAATGGTGTCAGTGACAAGGAAGCGGAGAATAGAAACGTATACTCTGCCACTTGCACTGTAACACTCCCCGTAATACTTACACTGTAGTGCAATCTCGCAAGGTAAGGCCCGCCTACGTGCCTAACTAATGGCTGACGTACTGGAAAAAGAAAGATTCCAACGTTACGATCTTACTACTGCCATCAAATTAATTATAGTATATCCTAAGCTCCTCGGTCTCAGATGAGATCTAACTTCGAATTGCAAACCTCCCTTTTTGGATGTGACTAAAAAAAGCAATCAGATTCAGGTGTTACTTTCCTATTTTTACTTACATTTTTTACGGGAAAAACAGAGAAGGAATGTGGCTTGCATTTTCAATGTAGATCCAAGTACTGTTATAGCTAAATATCCCTTCTATTTACAAAAAAGAGTAGTGAAAGCGAATATTGAGATTTATACGAGATAAGAGATGAGGTGCCAAATTAATTAATTTGGATAACAAACTCGTTTAGATTAGCGATGTGTAACGTCTTATAACTTACCATAGGTAATTCGTAATTACAAACGAATATATTACAAAAAAGAAAAAAACAAAATCTGGATCCCTTAGAAAAGGTTGTCCATTTTGCAACTATACCCTTAGAATCTGAAAAAGGGGATCTGAGCAGAGCAATAGACTTGTTCTGCTGCCTGCGGCTTCCTTGTAGAATAAGAAGATTATTAATGATCGCCATGCTTGTGCCAGCAAACTAACATGGCTACACACCGTCTCATGATGTAAAATCTGGCTTTCTGTTCCTTGGCTATATTGGTGCATTTCCTACCTATTGAACTTGAAGGGTTCTTCTGGGAAAAGCTCCTAGGAAGATTGCTGTTATTGGATGTAGAGGAACTCTTTTGGGATAAGCTCCTCAGGAGGAGTGGGGAGTTTGAAGACGAGCCTCTTGTTGAGCAACTCTTTGAGAATAATGACTTGGTAGTGGATGATGTGCTTGCTTGGCTGCTTGAACTTGCTTCCTTCTTCGATACCTTCCACTTTTCGTCCATCAGAAACAGTTAAAAGAACCGTTATATCTAGAAAGAACTAGCTAGCTACAAAACAGACAGTGTGCGCCTGAAACTGTGTGTGTGCCCCCGCGCGCGCGTGAAAGAGTGGAGAAAGGCCAATGTTGATAGGAAAGAAGAAAGAAAGGAAGTTGGTTGTCGTGGGACAGTGTAGTGTATAAAAAGTGGTTCCAAGAGAGATCATAAAAAAATTCTTAATAAGATATGGTGTTATAATGAGATGATTATGATTTTAATCTCACGGAATCTGTTGTCTCCAAAAAAGTTTTGTGAGCTTGTGATTTTGTTGTATGAAAATGCACCAACATTAATCGCTGCTCGTCTCCAAACATGAACTAATGTTGGTACATTTTCCAGACATGGGGACTAGAGTTTGTGCTAATATTGTTACATTTCTAAATACGAGAGACAAAAAACTGACGAAAACTTTTTAGACTAAATCCAAATATTAACATATTTTTTTGGACTAAAATTATATTTAAAGTCAATATTAAACATACATATCCCTATACCTACACTTACTCATCATTAATTTGTATATGAATATAAATTTTATTAGCTTTTCAAACAATGATATATTGAATAGTACGCTATCCACATTTGGAGCATTTTTTCTTTTCACTTTTTTTGCACTTTTTTAATTCCTACTTTTCGCTGTAGAACTGGACCGTTTTGGGGTTGAAATTTGGAAGTGGAAACTTTATTCTTTTGTTTGATATGGGAGTGAGTGACTTTGGGAGTGATATACATGAAACACCTTCAGAGACACGCCCCTTGTATGGTTCTAAAATGGGCAATCACTTGTTAAAATCGTCTACTGTAGTGTGCAGACCAATGTTAGCTGGTACTCATGTGATGGGTTGTGTGCCAAAATCAGTATTAATTCACAAGAAGACTAGTGTCCAATTTGCTTAAGATGCTCTTCCTTATTCAGCAGAAATGGGGGCACATGGATGGATGAATCAACCTTGATACTAATTAATCAGCAATATCCTTGATAGTCAAAAAGTGTGTTTGAATTAGAAGTCATAATGAGTAGCTTTAAGATTAATGTTCATGATCCGTATCTCATCGTATGAACGTGACCGTTGTTTGTCAATTGCCATTGAAGAAAGTGGTTATCAAAATGTTCATTTTAAAAAATTAATATATATATACACACACACACACACACGATAATGCAAAAGAAGACAATACATTCCTTAAATTTTTCTCTTTCACCGTTTTTTTTTTTAGGTACATCTCTCTCTCTCTCACCGTTTTATTAATGTTGAAACATTAATTGGGAAAAAGGTAGGAGATAATTAACTGGCAAGTGGATGCTACGGTCAATCAATATTACGATTACGATCACGGCAATAACATAAGCACTTTAATTTACCCTGCTTCCTGTCTGTGGATTCGGTAGGAGTATCTTTTCTCCTTTTTAACTTTGTTATAGATGTAGATATAGATATAGGTTTTGAATTTTAATACCCTGAAGTAAAAAAAGGCATCTCCTTTTTAACTTTGTTGTAGATGTAGATATAGATATAGGTTTTGAATTTTAATACCCTGAAGTAAAAAAAGGCATCACCTCCCCCCCGGGGGGAGGACCTACGATTCGACCCTGCCAATTTGGTGACAATCACAGCCCCTACAAACTTTGGACTCCAAAGTAGTATACCCTGGATTATAATATAACACCCGTATTATTGTATTCCTTAACTTATTTTTTATTGTATGTATGTATGGATTCGCAGTCACATGGCAACGACGTAGCTAGAGCAATAGTTATCAGATTTCAAAATTTCCAATCTGAAAGTATTGTCCAGATTTAATATTTTCAGCTACAGTCCTGTGAACTTAACATGTGAAGTAATTGATTTGTGTTTTTCTTCTTTTTATTTATTCTAATTGAATTTTCCGCACTCTGTACTGCGGTTATAGGCTTACAGGGTGAGATTAAATATATAATAGTAGTTAAATCAGCAGGAAAAAAATAAATTGAAACAAAAATTATATGAAGGGATATGAAATTAAGATTTGGAAAACGATGGAAAGTAGGTTAACAACGAGTTTTATGGTTTTAATAGTTTAAAATAAAATGTAGAGTTTAATCCAAAAAAAAAAATTGGAGATAAACATGCTTTCCCCTTTTGCTCCCAAATCACTGTTGTCCAGCCTGTGAGAAAATCGGTGATTCGATTTCAACTTGTTAATCCCAAGCGTGAGTATACGGGTACCGCCGCCACAGGTGTCTCGATGACCTAAAGCGAGCAATAACTAAGGTAAAGTAAAAGTCCTTTCTGCTGACCTAATCATTTCCTTATATAGTAGCGACCTCATTCATATGATACACCGCATTGTACATCATCATTCCCTCTGCCCAGCCGTTAGAATAAATCAAAGGATATCATCGCCAATCATTGTACTATTCATCTTGTCACATAGCATAGTGACGTGTTACCCTATAGTCTGGCTAGACTGTTAGGGCTATAGGGGACACGTGTTGAGGATGTACGACCTATACTATCCCCAGTAAGCAGTCGGTGAAAATGTGTCCATTGCACTTCTCACGAACCATTATCTGACCGACTGACAAGTGGTGGGCTAGCAGCCTCACTCTGCCGCCAGGCAACCACGTCGAACCCTTTTGTTTGTGTTCTGGCAAAAGTGTTCCATCGACCGGGTCGGTCAATCCATTACGGTACACAACCTTATTGCAACCAAAATAACCACGCAGCCCATGCCCCGTCGTTCATTTGACTTAATTGAACACAAGGCAAAAAAGTGTCATCCTTGTTTAGTCTGATCAACTGTTCTCCGATACAAACAGACCCAATATCACATATTGGCCACTTCTGCATCGCCACGCATATTTCTTGTCTCACTCTATCAAGAGGCCCTAGACATTACTCTTATTATGTAGGAGTGACGAATCTTGCCTGCATCACTCAATCCGTCAACATATGATTCATTGCATGCCAAATTACTACCTTTATGATCATCACGTTACATATGACATTTGTTAATATTACAACATACAGCTCCTACATGTAGGAATCGTAGTGACTTCAAGTCGAAGAACTACTTCACTACAATTGCTATGATGAGCACTTATAACACTATCATAACTGTTATGAAGTGTCCTCGTAATGAGTCAATCCAGTATAAACATTACTCCTAATATTTATACCTATATGCCGACTTGATATTTCATATCCATGAACTATGAGATGTGGTCATCAATCTACTCACACAATAGTCTCTATATATTAGTTATCCTAATTAACAATAATATTTGACTACAAATACTTAATAACATTCTATTGTTCAATGGAATCTCACAATCAATTGTCACACTTGATATCCTATTATAAGGACTTTACTCCTATTCCAAGTGTCATGATACAAATATAAATCTAGTCAAAATAGATTGTCTACTAGGGCCTATACCAGCAATAAGGTGAATAGATCATTTGTTTTGTGAATATTTTTGGCCTATAGGATGTTACAAATTTTTTTTTTGTGATTTACTGGTGATTAATTATTTTTTAATTTTGATTCTTTGATAGGATTGTTTGAAGTTCTATAGTAAATTTTATCAAGGTTGCAAACATAGTCTGAGTGTCGGCAATTGCCTTGTGGCGGATCCACAGTGGAATGTTTTGACACTTGAATTAATAGAATTGGGTAATAATATCTTTTTTAAGGGTATTGCATCAATGGCGAGGTTTTATGGCTTAAGGATTTTGCACGGGGCGGTATTTTATCACAAGGGGTCTCACCGATTTACTATGTGGATATATGAGGCGGGTTGACGTTGCATATTAGAGAGAGACTATCCATAGCTTTGGGAGATAACAATGGACCAAATTTAGGTAAAGTTTATTAATGCTCCATTTGGGAGTTTAGGAGGGAAGAGGAGGGCTTTGGGAAAAAGGAAGGAGGAAAAGGAATGGGAAGGAATGATAGTCTCCCACCTTGAATGAGAGGTTTATTTTTCTTCATAATAATAAAACCCCCAAATATGGGGGAACTAAAAAAATGTATTGGATGAGGGCTTTGGAGGGCTTAGAAAAATTCTTCAAATCTCTTCCATCTTTTTATATTACTCTCAAAATTAAAAATTTATTAGTCATAAAAGCATTCCTTTTTTTTTCTCTACAAAAACACTATCTCAAATAAGGTAGGGGATTTCTCTCTCTTTCCCACTCCTCCCCTCCCCTTCCCTCTTACCTCTTAAACAGAGCCTAAGTGTTATTGGTGTAGTTCCTCTCACAAAATAGATAAAAAAAAAATTTCTCTATCCACACCTAATATCTCTAACCTCTCATAATGACCACTGTTTTATCTATTTTATTAGAGTAACCACACCAATAATACCTAAGGAACCTTATCTAAGTTTTGTCCGATAACAATTAGAAAAATAAATTTAATTATTTTACCATTAATTTGAGCCGCTTGTTACGGAATGTTTGATAAAAAATTATTTTTAAGGACTTTCGTGTTTGTTTAATCTTTGTAAAATAATCATAATCTAAAAATGTTTTTTATTAAAATAATTAAGCTAATTTAATTAGCTTTTTGAAAAATTTATTTTTCTGATTAATTAAAATGAGAAGCTACATTGAATAAAAAGTATTTTTTATGATAGCAAACAAACACAATTTAACTTCTCATTTTCTCCGAAGTATCTAAAAATTTCTAAATAAATTATTTTATATTAAAATTACTTATTTTTTTAAGTATATAACCAACAGGCCTTAAATCAGTAAAAGAATTTATGTCCATTTTTTATAATTTTTTTAAATCTATTTAAATTCAAAATATTTTGTTCATTAACTATTAAATTATAGAATAATCTCTATAATCATATTTTACAATATAAACATTTAGTTTTAAAAAGGTAATGGACTCTTTCCAAAATATGCAAAGTCAGAAAGGAGAAGGCGTTAAGAATTGTCAAAAGATTTACACGACGGTCAACATCATTTCTTATCACGTGGTATTTTTGAATTCTTAAATCTTAAACCATTACTTGATTTATAAATTATTTCTCTCCTCATTTTCTTTATAATTCGTATTCCCAAAATTTTCCAATTTAATTTGACGGTGTCACGTAATTTGTTTACATCTTTAATTTTGTGTCCCATCTTTGGTTGTTTGGCAATTTATTGACGTGAAACAGCGCAGGGCCAGGGGTTGAGCACAAGTGTTCTGGATTTGGACGTATGTGTGTCTGTTGTTTACCATTTCTAATAGCTGACAAAAAAAATCTTTAATTTTGTGATTTATAAAATCAGTTTAGTTTTAATTACGAGAGATTAAAAAATTGAATGTATATATATACTGAGTGAGAAAATATACATTTTCTTTCATGATTGAGATGTTTTTGGTTCTCATAATGGTTGTGCCGACCATGTCGGTTTGGGAGAATATCAGCAATGAGGAGTCCCACATGCAGACATGTGAGCTGCACAAGGAATGGTCGTTTGATTAGGTGATGCTGTGAGGAGATTTGGCTCCAAATAATTACCCTATTTAATAAACAACAGCACTCCACTGCGCACTCAACCGATGCAGCTTAAGACAGGACTCTTTTTTTTGTTTGGCACCACATTGATCAGAGAGTAAAGCGTTTCCTATATATATTACCTCATGCAAGAGCAAGAGTCTCTTGAATCTGAAGTATGGAAAATGTATAAATTAATTCTTCTGAAAATCGAAGTTATCAAGTGAAAATATAAATTAATTATTTCAAAAACTTAAGTGGTTAAGTAAAGACAAATAAATAATTTTTATATTTTATCCCTAACGTGTTCTGTTTACTCTTTTTTCTTTCTTAATATCTTGCTTTTCTATAAATTATGTTGGTAACACTAAGATATTTATGGAATGTTAGGGTTTATCGAAACTTAACTAGCATTGGACAATATTTTTATTTTAATTTATAATAAAGGGAGAGACAGATTCTGGAGAACGACGTTTAAATTTGGGAGATGCTCTTTGACCACTGACCAGTGGCAGCAGGATGGCAATGACCACCACCTCAACCTTTTATATCCGGAACAAGAGAACACCAAACCAGAAGGGAAAAAAAATTTGTGTGGCAAAAATGTATACGCTCACAAATATTGGGTGTGAAACTCATAAAGTTTATTACTCCATAATATTGGTGACTCAAAGTTTTTTGTTTTTTCAATAATAATATGGAGAAGGACTTTTTTTCTTTTTAAATATTTTTTTTTAAAAAGAGTTTTACACCAAAAGGTTTTAACAAGTATTTTTTTTTTTTGCTAAAAAAAATGTCTTGTTCGTCTTGGGGACATGCAGTTTCAGTTTAATGTGCACTTTCGGAACATCAGTCAACAAGTCAAATCAAACTGGTACAATTGTTGAATAAGCAGCCACATTGCAAACGCAATTGAGTTGAGAGTCCGGGCATGTGGTTGAATAAGCAGCCACATCTCAATTACCTTTCTTGCATGTGGTTTGTCTTGAGTTCTTTTCAATACCACCCCACAGGTCCACAGTCTCCTTCCTGTATACTACTCTTTCCATTTTTTTTTTTCCTCATCAGTTTTTAAGAAAAAATTTGCTTATTTTTATTTGTCATTTTAATAGTTTAAAGTTACATTAATTAATTGTTTCTCAATTATACCCTTAATTATTTATTACAGAAAGAGAAATAAGTGTTATTATACCCCAATTTTGTCCGTCTTTTTTATTATTACAAATTTTTTTGTTATTCTATTTTATTTTATTCTATTTTATTTTTTTATTTTATTTTTTTTCTCTTTCCATTAAAAAGTAAAACAAAAATCAATAAATCAAAAATCTAAAAATCATCTCCATCTTGTTTGCTCATTAATACACAGATAAAGCAAATACAAAAATGAAAAGAATACAAGTACAAGGAATCGGAAATAATAAAGAAGGCATAAAGGACACATTGAACTCCTCTTTTGGCAAGAAAACCAATCCCTCCTCCTGGCACAGTTTTACATCACGCAAAAATTGTGTAAATCTCCTCACGCTGCACAACATCAACCCCTGACAACACAGGTATGTTTTACCAATCAGATTATCAACAATCAAAACGGAATCATTACCCCCAAAGAAATAATTAAAATGCGACTACACAATTGAATAATGTTTAGCGTTTTAACGTCAATTGACATTGGCAACAAATATCAGATTGGGTGTTTAAAGCATAAATCTGAATCTCAGATAGCAGAACCAAGTGGTCGATTCCATCACCACTGTAGCAGTATAGTGGATAGTGAAACCAAATTACTTTTCTTCAAGACTAGACTCTCTTACTAAGATCATACAATTTATTTTGGCACCATCACTGTCTCCCTACCTCTATTTACAACGCAGGGCTTTGTCAGAAAAAAGGGTCAAACAAGGCTAAATAGCCTAGAATACAGACGCTGCAGAAGATTGGGAAAACAAATGCTCTTGATCAGAGTATTAGAGCACCAAATAGTGAAAAAATGGGAAAGACAACATTGTTGAATAAGGCTGAGTCAAATGCCACTTTTTCTTGTTTTCTCGTGAACTTCCTATTAGGGAGCGCACTCTGGCAGCATTGCAACGGGAGAGAACAATTCAAATGTCTTTCTCTGTCAGTCCCTTTGAAATTTCCATTTTTTTACTAGCTGCAACTAACATAGTATAGCAGGCTAAGGAAAAGGGAAAGGGAGTAGAAAGCAACCTCTCAATTGCATTGCTCCAGACGAATTTCCCATATATACAGCATGCTATCTCCGTAGAGAGGGATCGAAGGAGGCTTCACCATCCATATTCATCACTAACACCCATTTTCATCTTCAAAAACCAAGCTCCACTTACCTCCAATCGGGATCCAAACCCATCATTGTCATCCCCATCCATTGTAGCCCATCGCGGCGTGGATCTCCGCCACCGTCGCAGCACCGTCGTCGCGAACCACCGCGGAACCGCCGCACGACCAACACTGTCGCCCCTACCACCACGACGCCACCATCGTTCTTTTTCCCCTCATCGGTATCCCTCTTTCTCTCCTAAACTCTCTTCCACTCTCATCGACCCTCTTTCTTCTTCTTTCCCTTTATTTCACATGCTTACAGACTCTCCCTCCCCTGCCATGGTGCTGCGCGGCGCAGCGCCCCTATTCCCTCTCCCTTTCTTTTTTTTCTCTCTTCTTTCCATCTTAACCTACAGAAGGTTCCAGACTTGCTTTGTTTCTGCAATTGGTCATAGGCTCGTGGCCCATTTTTATTGTTGCTGAATATTCCTTTCATGTTTGTGCCTCTAGCTTTTTTTTTGTTTTTTATTGTGCTCCATGTTGCGCTGCTGGGCTCGTAGCCCATTTGCCCATGACCCATTTTTTTGCTGACCACCTATTTTGTTTGTACCTCTAAGTCTTTTTCTTTGGTTTTATTATGTGATTGGGCTCGTAGCCCATTTGCCAAGCTAAATGTATTATTTTGTCTTTCCTTTTTGTGTTGTTCTATTAAATCGTTTTGCATATCCATTTTCAATCTTGATTTTTGTTTCTTTTTTATTTTTTTTAAAAAATTTTGTTTAACTAATTTTAACCCTATTTATTAAAAAAACCTAATAAATATTAGTAGTGACAACGCTAAATCCGCTTTTGGTTTGGTCACTATGCAAACCCTTTTGAAAAAGAAACTTAAAATCAATGACTACTCCAAATTCTCTTTTGGTTTGGTCATCACAAATTCTTAATAAAACATCTTAAAATATCAGTTGTGATTACGCCAAATCCACTTTTGGTTTAATCACTACGCAAATCATAAAAAAAATTAAGTCACAAATTGATTGATTAAAATCAACCAACACATAACCATTTTTCTATCCAAGAACTACGTAGCCTTTGATTTCTCCACTGCACCCGGAGATACGTAGGAGCAGGAGCACACTCCTGTCAAGCGCAAAAATAAACAACTTTTATTAAGCCTTTTTTTATTTTATTTCATCATTGTAAATCCTTGTCTTTTTTTTAATAAAAGGAAAATAAATATCTTTTAGAAGTTAATAAATTTTTGCACAATTAGTTAGAGGTAACCTTTTTCGAAAGGATGTCGTGGGGTGCTAATACCTTCCCTACGCATAATCGACTCCCGAACCCAAATCCGGTCTTAAGGACCACTTTTCTTCAAAAAGGTTTTTCCAATATTTTTCCTATGAAATAAATTATTGGTGGCGGCTCCATTAAACTTGAATAAATCCATCCGGATTTTTCGGTCGCTACAGCTGGCGACTCCACTGGGGACATTTTTTAGAGAGTCAAGCCTAAATAATTGATTATGCTAAATAGTTAACTCTTATGTTGGTTTCTCTTGTTTTTATTTATTTATTTATTTATTTATTTATTTATTTATTTATTGTTCTTTTGTGAATATTTGTTGTGAATTTTATGCATATATTGAACCTTAGGATAGAAGACCATATTTTGTATATTTCATTTGTTTTGCAGTTTGGGTAATTTTAGGTTGCCTCCATCACACACCTCACTTACACACTTTTTACACACACTTATGAGTGGGACCCTATACCCGGGCCTGAGTGCAGCTTAGGGAGTGAGAGGTTGTTAGTGATAGTCACTTCGGATCTACTTTCGATTTGGGTATCACGAGAACCTCGTCTAGAAGTCTTGACCGTTTCGTGGATGCCCACACGTAGGATCCTCTTCCTATTGGTGGTCGCATCCCGAAATGGTACTTGGCTCTAGAGACCTTTGGTGAGGAAGTGTTAGTACCACCTATGAAAGTGTTCACAAGTCGAATGACCTATAGATTATCAGAAATAGAAATCCTCTAATTTAGAGTGACCTTGTTTAGGACACAAAGAGGCAGTCTTACTTTTGGTTGACTTTTTTTAAAATGCTTCTTTTCAAAGTAGTATAGGCATCCAATCATTTACAAACATTTCAAAATATGTCCCTTTCACTGGTAGTTGCATCACTCGTCATGTTCATGCATTTTTTTTTTAAACATGATAAAAGTTCGAACATATGGCATTCATCCTCATTTCATTTTATTTAGGTTTACCAGGGAATCGTAAGGAAGAGCTAGCTTGTAAGAATCTGCAGCAAAATAATATGGAATCAAATAAGGAAACAGTTTCAAAAAGGCTCATACATGCCAAGGCAAAGATGCCGGAAATACAAGGTTTAAAAGAATTTGGGAAGTTGCTAACAGGGAAAAACCGCATAGCCTTCAATAATAAATATGGGAAAATTCTCACATTGATGGAGGTAGATGTACAAGTAGAGGCTATTACTGCACTAGCTCAATTTTACGATCCCCCGATGAGGTGCTTCACATTTCAAGATTTCCAAATGGCGCCCACTTTAGAAGAGTATGAGCAAATTTTAGGGTACCCTCTGGAAAATGCTAAGCCTTACCATTATATAGGGCATTATCCCTCCTACCCAACAATGGCTTCAATTTTAAAAGTTGAGGAAAGTAGGTTGAAAGCCAACATGAAAAATCCAAATGGTGTTGATGGCTTCCCACTAGCATACCTAGAGGAGAGATTAAAGTCATTATCTGAAGGTGGGGAATGGGTTGCTTTCATGGATGTATTAGCCCTTGCCATTTTTGGAATAGTTCTGTTCCCATAGATAGAAGACCATGTTGATTTTGCAGCAATTGATGTTTTCATGGCAGTAAAAAACAAGGGCGAGAACCCTATACCCGCTGTGCTCGCTGATACATATTACATCCTTAATACCTGTCATGAGAAGAAAAAGAAGAGGATATCTTGTTGCCTACCCGACTCTATGTATGGCTTGTCACCCATGTATTTCATGAGGGGCGAAGAGCACTATGCCCTATTGTTGATTCCAATTGGTGCTCTGTGAAAACTAAGAGCAAACCAGAGTGGGCTCAGTATCTACGTGGCCTTGATGAGAAGACTATTCGTTGGTATCCCAAATGGCAAGAAGTGAATGAGGTAATCTACCAGTATGGCAGTTTCCCAAATGTGCCTCTCTTAGGAACGAAGGGTTGCATAAATTATAACCCCTCTTTATCACTAAGACAACTGTGTTATCCCATCATGCATCCCCCAGCCGAAGAGTTGATAACCCCTTTCATTGTGTATGGGATAGATAAGAAAGATACAGAGGAGCACAAAAGGATCAGGCAGGCATGGAGCCAAGTCATCCGAAAGGGGAAAATACTTGGGAAAAGAAGCACCGACGCCAAAGAAAGCTACCGTCAGTGGGTTAAGGATAGAGTTCAGGAAATCAAGCTGCCTTTCAATGGGACACCTCCTCCCAAGCAAGAGACACCTGAACCTATCCCCATTACAAATGAAGAGGTAGAAGAACTTAAGGCATCATTGCTGAAATCTGAAGAGGAAAAAGAAAGCTTGCAAGCAAAGTTAGAAAAAAGCCCTTCAGGAGAATAGGAACTTACGTTCAGAAAACATTCTTAAAGGGCAATTCATCGAACGAAGCAACAAAAGAGCTGCAATAGAGGAAAAAAACAAGCATGATATACAACTTTGTCTAAGAGGCGCAAATGAACAGCTGAGCTTACGTAATCAAGAGAGGGATAAGGCTATAGATAACGCCTATATATGGAAAGGATTGTGGAAAAAATCCTCGGCTACCGAAAAGAATTTGCAAGAGGAGCTTGAAGGTTTAAAGCAACATCTTGAGAAGGTGGTAGATGGGTATGAGAACCGAGCCCAAAAAGAGAAGCAATGCAAGGAAGAAATGGAAGAGATGCTTGTGAAGTATCAAGAGGCGCTGAAAAAAGAACAAGAAGATGCAAATGAGCTGCGGAATTATATTGAATACCAAGAGAAGATCTATGACGACCTAAAAAATGAAAGCATGTATTGGGAGAATCGTTTTACAAAACTGATCAGTCATATAGAAAATCAAGCGCTCTTTAATGAACTGAGGAACGAAGGCATGCATTGGAGGGACTGTTTTTCAAAGTTGGCAAGTTTGGCCAATCAAGCAATCATAGATATCCCAAGGCGTCTAGAGGAGGCTGATGCGGCGATGCACCCACTGAATACTCCAGTCAATGTTTACAAGTTTATTGAATTTTGTAAAAGTTTGATAGAAGAATTGAGAGAAAAAGCCGGTTGTCCTATGAGGAATAAAAAAAGGGCAGCTAATTGATGAGGCTTTAGTTTAAGTGAATTGTACTATTTGTCTTTCTCATCAACAAAGGATTTGTCACTTTATTTATTGATCCCATTTTATTCTCCAAATTACTTAACGCTTTTAAAAAAAATGGATAATTACAACAAAGCAATGAGGCCTGCGGTTCCCTGGTACAAAATGAATAGACTCATACATCCATATCGATTCATTCATTTTTTTTTCTCCCTTCTTTCTTACATACTCATATCATTTTTTTTAATCACCAGAAAATAATCAAACAAACTGGTTCCTCGACACCCTTATCGAACTCGCTCTCAATCAAAGATCATGGATGACCAAGAGATGAAAGAGGACGTCAACCAGCTGAAGGAACAGATGAGCAAAGTTTTGGAGCTTTTGCAGTCCTTAAACAAAGACAAGGCTGCAACTGGGGTATCTCCAGTAGTGAATGATGAAAGTCAAACTACACCTTCCCACCCACCTGGCTTTGGTCCTATGCAGTTGCAATATGGTCTCAATACTCAAGGGATGATAGTACCTTTTGCAATTTACCCGCATGGTCCTACACATTCACCAGTTAGCAACCCTCAGAATCAAGTACCACAGTTCCCACTTTATGGACTCCCGCCTGGGTACACACCACCTATGGCCAATGATGATACTGCAAACCATAACCCCCAAGGCCCACAGGCACAACAGTTCCCACTATTTGGTCTCCCGCCCGGTTACACACCGCCAGGTGCTAACAATAACTCTGCGGAAGCTGATTCCCAAGCACTTGTTGTGCAAGATGTGGCTCAAGGATCCGGCTCCGGTACTGAAACCACACCAGTTCAAAGCTCAACTCCTGGCTTCATGACATACACTTTTCCACCTGGTTATGCACCATCTCATCTCGGGAATACTCAAGGAGTCAGTACGCCTGTAGGGGCCCCCATGGTGAATTCCCGACCATTTGGTTACCCCTACTATATTTAAGGAAATCCGCTGAATCCCCAGACTAACCGCATTGCCTGGTCTCCGGCTATGGGGGGCCCAATCTGAGCATCCCAGTTGGGAATCAGTGGTCCGACACGGTTGCAAATCCTCGAAGATAGGCTAAGAGTGTAGAAGGAGTAAGCTATCTCGGTTCAAGTATCGCCAGATCTTTGTCTCGTCTGGATGTGGTTGTACCACCGTTCAAGGTGCGGACCGACAAGTATAAAGGGATAACTTGCCGAAAAGCCACTTGACCATGTCTTTGTAGGAAGATGGCGTCCTATGCACATGATGATAAACTTGATTCACTTTTTCCAAGATAGTTTAACGAGCGTCGAGTTGGTATACACACCTTGAGCGATCTCATATTCGCTGCTGGAAAGATTTGGCGGATGCTTTTTTGAAGCAGTATAAGTATAACATTGATATGGCTCCTGATAGAATGCAGTTGCAAAACATGGCAAAAAGAGACAATGAGACTTTCAAGGAATATGCCCAACGATGGAAGGGTGGCGGCCAAGTGGAACCGCCTCTGATTGAAAAAGAAATGGTGGCCATGTTCATGGATACTCTTCAATCACCCTTCTATGACAAAATGATCGGAAGTGTATCATCAAATTTTTCAGATATGGTCATCGTAGGGGAAAGAGTTGAAGGAGGAATGAGGAATGGAAAGATTGCCCAAAGCTTCGCTGGAACTAGTAACATCAAGAGACCCCCAACAAACTTCGTAAAGAAGAAAGAAGGGGAAACCAATGCTGTGATGACGAGCCCGGGAGGACAAGCACAAGGAAAACCACCCCAATTCTTTACCAATTTCCCACATCCTTTTCCATACCCCTACTTCCCACCTCCATACATTGCCGCCGCTTCTCATAATCCTACCCCCCGGCCAAACCAACCAATGATGCCCTTTCGACCACCTTCTCCCATCCAAACACAAGCACAACCAGTTGCTCCCACCCAACCGAACCAAAACCAGAAACAACCAAATGACCAAGAAAAGAAAGCAGTTCAATTTGATCCTATTCCCATGACCTATGCGGATTTGTTTCAGCACCTAATCAGTAACTCCTTGATCTCTCCACGCTCAATGAAACCACTCCAACCTCCCTTCCCAAGAGGGTATGACCCAAATGCCAAGTGTGAGTTTCATGCGAGGCGATGGAGTCACCTGGCCCGAAAATTGCAAGGCTTTGAAGTATGTGGTTCAAGATCTGATCAATGCCAAATGGTTGAGTTTTAAGGAGGATGGGCCTAATGTGGGTAATAATCCCCTTCCAGGTCATGGAGGTTCAGCAGTCAACGCCATTATTGAAGAGTTTAGGAATCAGCCCCTGACAATGAAAGTGGAGGATATTCGTACTCCCTTAAGGGTCATTTATGCCAAACTCTGCAAGTTCGATATAATTGGGATGAAATACAATGAGAATGACTTGTGTAGCTTGCATCCTGATGACAATCATTGCATAGAGGAATGCGAAGAATTCAAGCAAATTCTCCAAGAATTGTTGGACAGACACTTGATACAGGTAGGTTGTGTGAAGAAAGATGAAAACATATTGACCCTTCATTCAAGTGAAGATAAAAATACGACCTTCCCAAAACCATTGGAGATTTGTTACAACAAGCCTGTCCGAGGCGTGCCTAAACCGATAACTATTCATGTACCAACTCCTTTCCCTTTCAAGAACATTAACGCAGTGCCATGGGATTATAATATGAAGGTCTTTGTGGACAATTTAGGGGATGACCAGTTAAAAGCGGCATCTGGATCTGGCAATCCTGCTATCACTAACATCTCGGGAATTGGTGGGATGACCCGAAGTGGACGAATTTATACCCCTATCGGACCCATTGACAAAGCTCGCAAGGGAAAAGATAAAGAAGAAGAATCCATTGATAAAGATATGGGTATAAGGCAAAGAAAGGAGAAGGAAACAAGAAAGTAGTGTCTGAAGAAGAGGTTTGTGAATTCCTGAAATTTATGAAGCAGAGTGAATATAAGGTGGTGGATCAATTGAATCATACTCCTGCAAAAATATCTGTGTTATCACTGCTGCTGAATTCTGAGCGCCATAGGGAATCATTGATGAAAGTGCTAAATGAAGCTCATGTTACCCATGACATCACGGTGAACCAATTCGACGGGATTGTGGGTAATATTGTTGCTAGTAATTACCTTACCTTCACTGATGAAGAAATTCCAGTTGAAGGAATGGGGCATAACAAAGCATTGCACATCTCTGTGAAGTGTGGAGACTATATCCTTGCTAGGGTACTCGTCGATAATGGGTCATCTCTAAATGTTATGCCAAAATCTACCTTGGCAAAGTTGTCTGTTGACGGATCATATATGAAGCCCAGCACCATGGTGGTAAGAGCCTTCGATGGGTCTAGAAGAGATGTTATTGGAGAAATCGAGCTACCTATACAAGTCGGCCCTCGCACATTCGAGGTAGTCTTTCAGCTGATGGAAATCGTATCAAAGATACATCTGTTTGCCTCCTTGGAAGACCATGGATCCATTCAGCTGGAGTTGTGCCTTCAACCTTACACCAAAAGCTGAAATTTTCAATGGATAATAAGTTGGTGACTGTCTCTGGTGAAGAAGAGATGCTAGTAAGCAAGCCATCCTCCACGCGCTATATTGAGGCTACAGAAGAAGCTCTTGAGACGTCTTTTCAAACGTTAGAGATTGCGAATGCCACCTCCGCGGGAGAAGGAGTCCTAATGAAGAAACCAAAGCTGTCTGAAACTTCCATGATGATCGCTAAAGTTATGATGAAAGGAGGGTATCAGGCCGCATGTGGACTGGGAAGATATGAACAAGGGATCGTGATGCTGGTAGAACTTCCAGATAACAGAAACAGATATGGGTTGGGATACGAACCTAACAGATTTGACAAAAAGAGAATTGCCAAAGAAAGAAAAGAAAAGAGGATAGCTAGACTGGAAGGCAGGGAGCCAAAAGATGAGAGTATCCCCATCTGTGACATCAGCCAAAGCTTTGAGTCTGGGAATATTGAATCAGAATCAGATAGCAGCTATCAAGGACGATCGCAGTGCAGAAAACGACAACGTCAACCTTGTCCACCCTTGCTCGCCAAATGAAGAACTTGGAAATTGGGAGATTGTTGAGTTTCCCGTGATCTTTGATTCAAAGTAATTATGTAATGCAAATTCTATTGCTCTGCCCAAGGCTTTAGAATAATTTATTGTCAAAAGGGTGCACATGTTTTATTTCAGTGTCATTATCAATAAAATGCACTTTGAATTTTCCAATCATTTCTCTTTTCTTTCCTTTTCCATCATTTCCATCTCTCTTCATCTTTTTCCGCTTTTCATTTCGTCATTTTTTTAACTAATGCAGATCCAAAATCATTGTTTTTGAAAATAACGATGCTAGTAACTAATACTATAATTTTGAATACCCCATTAATCATACTGAGGAAGATAATGAGGACAATTGAGATACCCCCCTGAATTAATGAAGTTGGTGGAACAAGAAGCTAAAGTGATTCAACCCCACGAGGAAGAAACTGAAACAATCAATCTGGGCACTGAAAACGACAAGAAAGAAGTTAAGATTGGAACCACAATGAAAAGCGTGGCGAGAAAAATTGGTTAAACTCCTATTTGAATATGCGGATGTTTTCGCGTGGACATACCGAGATATGCCTGGATTAGATAATAGCATAGTCGAGCACAAATTGCCATTAAAACCCGAGTGTCCACCGGTCAAGCAGAAGTTGAGAAGGATGAAGCCGGAGATGTCACTCAAGATTAGAGATGAGGTAAAAAAACAGTTCGACGCTGGTTTTCTGGCTGTAGCAAAATACCCTCAATGGGTGGCTAATATTGTCCCAGTCCCAAAGAAAGACGGAAAGGTCCAAATGTGTGTTGACTATAGAGATCTAAACAGGGCCAGCCCTAAGGATGACTTCCCTTTGCCACATATTGATGTCTTGGTAGATAGCACAGCTCAACACTCTGTATTCTCTTTCATGGATGGATATTCTGGCTATAATCAAATCAAGATGGCTCCCGAGGATATGGAGAAAACCACGTTTATCACTTTATGGGGAACTTTCTGTTACAGAGTAATGCCGTTTGGATTAAGAAATGCTGGCAACATACCAAAGAGTAATGGTGGCTTTGTTCCACGACATGATGCACAAAGAGATAGAGGTCTATGTGGATGACATGATTGTAAAGTCCAAAACAGAGGAAGGTCATGCTATTAACCTACAAAAACTTTTTGAGCGACTGAGGAAGTATAAACTCCGGTTAAACCCAGCTAAGTGTAGTTTTGGTGTAAGGTCAGGCAAGCTGCTAGGGTTTATAGTCAGCCAGAAGGGAATAGAAGTTGATCCGGCCAAAGTAAAAGCAATCCTCGAAATGCCGACTCCTCGCACCGAAAAAGAAGTTCGTGGATTCTTGGGAAGATTGAACTACATCGCCAGGTTTATATCCCAGCTAACTGCTACTTGTGAGCCAATTTTCAAGCTGCTGTGTAAGAATCAGGAGACCAAATGGAACGACAATTGCCAAAAAGCTTTTGAGAAAATCAAACAGTACTTACAAGATCCACCGGTTTTGGTACCTCCTGTGCCAGGGAGACCCCTCATCATGTACT
The DNA here is from genome assembly GCA_037113605.1 of Calophaca sinica. Taxonomy (NCBI): domain Eukaryota; kingdom Viridiplantae; phylum Streptophyta; class Magnoliopsida; order Fabales; family Fabaceae; genus Calophaca; species Calophaca sinica. Next base: position 78,536,963 of record CM073734.1, read on the forward strand.
TAACAGTATTGGACGAATCAATGGGTTGTGTGCTAGGACAACATGATGAATCTGGTAAGAAGGAGCATGCCATTTACTACTTGAGCAAGAAATTCACTAGCTGCGAGACGAGGTATTCATTGTTAGAACGAACGTGTTGCGCATTAACCTGGGCCGCACATCGTTTGAGACAATATATGCTATCCCATACAACCTGTTTGGTGTCCAAAATGGATCCGATCAAGTATATTTTTGTAAAGCCTGCTCTCACAGGAAGAATTGCTCGTTGGCAAATGTTGTTATCTGAGTATGATATTGTGTATGTCACCCAAAAGGCAATTAAAGGCAGTACCTTAGCTAAATACTTGGCTCATCAACCTGTGGAAGACTATCAGTCAATGCAGTGTGATTTCCCAGACGAAGACATAATGGCTCTATTTGAAGGAAAAGGAACCCCTGATGGTGAAAAGTGGATCTTGTTGTTTGACGGTGCCTCTAATGCATTGGGACATGGGATTGGAGCTGTGCTGATTTCCCCAGAAAATCATTTCATCCCATTTACTGCGAGATTGTGTTTCGATTGTACAAACAATATGGCAGAGTATGAGGCATGTGCCATGGGCATTCAGGCGGCCATTGAATCGAAGGTCAAAGTTCTCGAAGTATATGGAGACTCAGCTTTGGTTATCCATCAGTTAAAAGGCGAATGGGAAACGAGGGATTCCAAATTAGTTCCTTACCACGATCACATCAAAGAATTGATGGAACAATTTGATGAAGTCACCTTCCATCACATTCCGCGTGAAGATAATCAGCTAGCTGACGCCTTAGCTACTCTATCATCAATGTTCAAAATCAGTAGCAGGGAGAGCCTACCGCTCATAAAAATACAGAATCACGACCGGCCGGCACACTGCCTAGCAATAGAAGGAGAGCCTGATGGCAAACCCTAGTATTACGACATCAAACGATACATCACAAGTAGAGAATATCCTCCTAATGTCTTAGAGAATGATAAAAGGGCATTAAGGCGGTTGGCAATGGGATTCTTTCTAAACGGCGAAGTGCTTTATAAGAGAAACCATGACATGGTACTTCTCAGGTGTGTTGATAAGACTGAGGCGGAAAAGATTATGCGAGAGGTTCATGAAGGTTCCTTTGGGACTCACGCAAATGGGCATGCAATGGCAAGAAAAATCTTGAGGGCTGGCTACTATTGGTTGTCTATGGAGACTGATTGTTTTGGTTATGTGAAAAAATGCCACAAATGTCAGATTAACACCGATAATATCCATGTGCCACCAGTCTCTTTGAACATCTTAACAGCACCATGGCCTTTCTCAATGTGGGGATTGGATGTCATTGGACCCATTGAACCTAAGGCATCCAATGGACATCGTTTCATTCTTGTCGCAATCGACTATTTCACTAAATGGGTTGAAGCGGCTTCATATGTGAGTGTGACAAAAAATGTGGTTGTCAAATTCATCAAGAGAGATTTGATCTGCCGCTATGGTTTGCCAAATAAGATTATCACTGATAATGGGACTAATTTGAACAACAAGATGATGAAAGAGCTGTGTAATGACTTCAAGATCCAACATCATAATTCCTCACCGTACCGCCCAAAGATGAATGGGGCAGTTGAAGCTGCAAATAAGAACATCAAGAAGATTGTCCAAAAGATGGTGGTAACATTTAGAGACTGGCACAAAATGCTCCCTTTTGCCTTGCACGGTTATCGAACTTCGGTTCGCACCTCAACGGGGGCAACCCCTTTCTCGCTGGTGTATGGAATGGAAGCAGTGCTTGCCATTGAAGTCGAGATCCCCTCGTTAAGGGTATTGATGGAGACAAAACTAGAAGAGGCAGAATGGGTTTAGGCTCGGCTGGATCAATTGAATCTCATTGAAGAAAAAAGAGTGATGGCCTTATGTCATGGACAGCTATATCAACACAGGATGAAGAGGGCTTACGAAAAGAAAGTTCGCCCTCGGGAATTTCAAGAAGGAGACCTAGTGCTCAAGAAGATTTTGTCCATCCAAAAGGATTCTCGTGGAAAATGGACTCCGAATTATGAAGGCCCGTATGTTGTGAAAAAAGCTTTTTCTGGAGGAGCCTTAATCCTCACAAGGATGGACGGTGAAGATCTCCACTCCCAGTAAACTCTGATGCAGTCAAAAAATATTATGCCTAAAAAGGAAAAACATATGAAAAGCCAAGCAAAAGTGAGCTCGTTAGGTTGAAAACCTGAAAAGGCGACCTAGGCAAAAATTAGAGCGACCTGTTGGATTGAAAACTTGAAAAGGCAATCCAAGCAGAAGTCGGGGTCCAAAAATCGGATATTAAAGAAGGCTGGTGCATCAGGAGGCTCTTACCCAACTAGGGCAATTCTGTAGTAGAGCAATGAGTAATTAAAATTATGGATATAGGGGCTGGTATTTGTTCCTACGAAGACACCAACTATAAAATATCTGCTTAGTTATTGTCTTTCTTTGTTTTTTCTTCTTCCTGCATTTTTCTTGATGTATTTTCAAGTTTGTGTAACTTCAGCCCTTGTACACATAACTCTTCTTTTGAATACCAAACACCTCCGTTCTTGTATTTCAAAATGTGTTCTATGATAATAGGCATTGAATTGTGAAGCATGTGATGATATGGGAAAGCATTACGGTTATTATATACATCTTAAGAATCACGAGGAAACGCCAAATCTCAACAAATAAGTTTCAAAAAGGGCAAAGGGATTACCTTTAAAAAGTAACTAGCACTGCATCGATAACTCGCGCTCCCTCCCAATCGAAGCATAGCATGACTAAATTCGATGAATCTCAGTCCATCCCATATCTTTAAGCACTAGAGATCATACGGGACGAGGAATCAGTAAAAATAATAATCGCATTGCATACATGCATCACATACCATATATTCGTGCATCATCTTCATATCATCACCTTTTAGCAGTTTTGTTACACCTGGTCCGTGCGCCAAATTTTGATCCTTCATTCTCGTTTACAGACAATGTGCCTAGCATTGGTCCTTTATTTTGCTTTCTGAGCGACACGCCAAGTATCGCTCACTCTTTATTGCTTTCCGATCACTGCGTCAGTACCCGACCTGGCGGAGGTCCTTCTTTATAGTTTTCTGATAAACGCGCCAAGCATCACCCCTTTTATTGCTTTAAGATTACCGCGTCAGTACCCGACCTTGTGGTAGTCCCTCATTATTGCTTTTTGACCAACATATCAGTTCCGGACCTGATGTTGATCCTTCTTTATTGCTTCCCATCGACGCGTCAATACCCTACTTGGCGTCGAACCTTCCGATCACCGTGTCAGTACCCGACCTGGCGGTGATCCTTCTTATTGCTTCCCATCGCGCGTCAATACCTTACTTGGCGTCGAACCCTCATTATTGCTTTCCGATCACCGTGTCAGTACCCGACCTGGCGGAGATCTTTCTCTGTAGTTTTCTGATAAACGCGTCAAGCATTAATCCCTCATTATTGCCTTTTGATCACCGCGTCAGTACCCGACCTGGCGGTGATCCTTCTTTATTGCTTTTCGATTAAACGCACCGAGCCTCAATCTCTCGTTGTCATCCTTTGCATATCCTGGTTCGGGACAAAATTAGTGTCTTTATCTTTACTTCTATTTTACGATGAAAATATAAAAACTTTTGTTGTTCACATTTTCTAATAAAATATAACTAAAGAGGGGCAGCTGTTATACCCCAATTTTGTCCGTCTTTTTTATTATTACAAATTTTTTTGTTATTCTATTTTATTTTATTCTATTTTATTTTTTTATTTTATTTTTTTTCTCTTTCTATTAAAAAGTAAAACAAAAATCAATAAATCAAAAATCTAAAAATCATCTCCATCTTGCTTGCTCATTAATACACAGATAAAGCAAATACAAAAATGAAAAGAATACAAGTACAAGGAATCGGAAATAATAAAGAAGGCATAAACGACACATTGAACTCCTCTTTTGGCAAGAAAACCAATCCCTCCTCCTGGCACAGTTTTACATCACGCAAAAATGGTGTAAATCTCCTCACGCTGCACAACATCAACCCCTGACAACACAGGTGTGTTTTACCAATCAGATTATCAACAATCAAAACGGAATCATAACCCCCAAAGAAATAATTAAAATGCGACTACACAATTGAATAATGTTTAGCGTTTTAACGTCAGTTGACATTGGCAACAAATATCAGATTGGGTGTTTAAAGCATAAATCTGAATCTCAGATAGCAGAACCAAGTGGTCGATTCCATCACCACTGTAGCAGTATAGTGGATAGTGAAACCAAATTACTTTTCTTCAAGACTAGACTCTCTTACTAAGATCATGCAATTTATTTTGGCACCATCACTGTCTCCCTACCTCTATTTACAACGCAGGGCTTTGTCAGAAAAAAGGGTCAAACAAGGCTAAATAGCCTAGAATACAGACGCTGCAGAAGATTGGGAAAACAAATGCTCTTGATCAGAGTATTAGAGCACCAAATAGTGAAAAAATGGGAAAGGCAACATTGTTGAATAAGGCTGAGTCAAATGCCACTTTTTCTTGTTTTCTCGTGCACTTCCTATTAGGGAGCACGCTCTGGCAGCATTGCAATGGGAGAGAACAATTCAAATGTCTTTCTCTGTCAGTCCCTTTGAAATTTCCATTTTTTTACTAGCTGCAACTAACATAGTATAGCAGGCTAAGGAAAAGGGAAAGGGAGTAGAACGCAACCTCTCAATTGCATTGCTCCAGACGAATTTCCCATATATACAGCATGCTATCTCTGTAGAGAGGGATCGAAGGAGGCTTCACCATCCATATTCATCACTAACACCCATTTCCATCTTCAAAAACCAAGCTCCACTTACCTCCAATCGGGACCCAAACCCATCATTGTCATCCCCATCCATTGCAGCCCATCGCGGCGTGGATCTCCGCCACCGTCGCAGAACCGCCGTAGCGAACCACCGCGGAACCGCCGCACGACCAACACTGTCGCCCCTACCACCATGACGCCACCATCGTTCTTTTTCCCCTCATCGGTATCCCTCTTTCTCTCCTAAACTCTCTTCCACTCTCATCGACCCTCTTTCTTCTTCTTTCCCTTTATTTCACATGCTTACAGACTCTCCCTCCCCTGCCATGGTCTTTGCGCAGCTGCCTATTCCCTCTCCCTTTCTTTTTTTTTCTCTCTTCTTTCCATCTTAACCTACAGAAGGTTCCAGACTTGCTTTGTTTCTGCAATTGGTCATAGGCTCATGGCCCATTTTTATTGTTGCTGAATATCCCTTTCATGTTTGTGCCTCTAGCTTTTTTTTGTTTTTTATTGTGCTCCATGTTGCGCTGCTGGGCTCGTAGCCCATTTGCTCATGACCCATTTTTTTGCTGACCACCTATTTTGTTTGTACCTCTAAGTCTTTTTCTTTGGTTTTATTATGTGATTGGGCTCGTAGCCCATTTGCCAAGCTAAATGTATTATTTTGTCTTTCCTTTTTGTGTTGTTCTATTAAATCGTTTTGCATATCCATTTTCAATCTTGATTTTTGTTTCTCTTTTTATTTTTTTAAAAAAATTGTTTAACTAATTTTAACCCTATTTATTAAAAAAAAAACCTAATAAATATTAGTAGTGACAACGCTAAATCCGCTTTTGGTTTGGTCACTATGCAAACCCTTTTGAAAAAGAAACTTAAAATCAATGACTACTCCAAATTCTCTTTTGGTTTGGTCATCACAAATTCTTAATAAAACATCTTAAAATATCAGTAGTGATTACGCCAAATCCACTTTTGGTTTAATCACTACGCAAATCATAAAAAAAATTAAGTCACAAATTGATTGATTAAAATCAACCAACACATAACCATTTTTCTATCCAAGAACTACGTAGCCTTTGATTTCTCCACTGCACCCGGAGATACGTAGGAGCAGGAGCACACTCCTGTCAAGCGCAAAAATAAACAACTTTTATTAAGCCTTTTTTTATTTTATTTCATCATTGTAAATCCTTGTCTTTTTTTTAATAAAAGGGAAATAAATATCTTTTAGAAGTTAATAAATTTTTGCACAATTAGTTAGAGGTAACCTTTTTCGAAAGGATGTCGTGGGGTGCTAATACCTTCCCTACGCATAATCGACTCCCGAACCCAAATCCGGTCTTAAGGACCACTTTTCTTTAAAAAGGTTTTTCCAATATTTTTCCTATGAAATAAATTATTGGTGGCGGCTCCATTAAACTCGAATAAATCCATCCGGATTTTTCGGTCGCTACAAGTGTGATGGGTTATAAACAATTAATGGTATCATAAGAAAATGACTAATAATTTTATCAAAAACAATAAAATTTATTGGTTTTTTTAGTTTGTGTAAAATAACCTTAAAAGACAAGTAAAAAAGAATGGATGTATTACTACTTTACGTTTTAGCAAAAGAAAAGAATTTTATATTAAATTAAATGTCATTTTATCTGTTTGAGAATTTTTAAATAGGTCCCTAAACTAAAAAAATTATAATTGGGTCTATGAACGTTTCAACATTTTGTAATTGAGTCCCTTCATGTTAAAACATTTTAAATAACTTATAATTAGGTCCCTAAACTTTTAAATAAGTTGTAATTAGGTCCCTAAATTTTTAAATAACTTGTAATTAGGTCCTACATTTAGGGACTCGATTACAAATTATTTAAAAATAAAAAGACTTAATTACAAATTATTTATCAGTTCAGGGACCCAATTAAAATACAGGAACTTAATTGCAATTTATTAAAAAGTTCAGGGACCCGGTTACAAATTTTTTTAGCTCAATAACCTATTTAGAAATTTTTCAAATAGTTCAAAGACCTACAGAGTAATTAAATCTTAATTTTTTCCTCTACTTTTGCGCTCAAATTGTATGCATTACTTCCAAATCAGTATACACAACTATGTATTTATGACAATAATCAATACTCCAATGGTTAATAAGGACAATTTAGTACTACTATAATTGTTCCACTTAAAGTTAATTATTTATTGCATTTATTTTTCACTGTAAAAAAATATTAAACATCACATAATATAAAACACAGGGAGTAGTATTTTCTTCGCTTCACCAAAATATGATGCATTTTTCCTCTTCCATTAGTCCATTAGTTATTTATACAAGAATGTACACGTTTCATCGTTGAGTACACGGCGAAACGGAGAAGAAACGGGGGAAGAGATAAAATTAGTAGAAATTAATTTTCATGTCCTTATTATCAAGGTCATCAAACTCAATAATTTATCCTGTCAAAAAAAAAACTCAATAATTTATCACTATGTCGGAAAAAGTATTGGGCAACATTTTTGTGCCACCAATCGGTAATAGTTTTAAAAGCTAAGTAGGTCGACAAAATAAGAAAGCTTAGATATGATAGCTGTTAGAAACCGCTAACTAATCTCACCTATGGTTCCTTTTAACAAACCGCTAACTCAGGTGCCACTTCGACCCTTTAGACTTTGTAGCATATTGTAATGGTTCCCATTTAAGGTTACTATCTAAAGTTATATTTTTTTCAAAATTAATAGCTTGGGTATCTGGCCCGTGTAAAAATTTATACATATCTTACTTAGTTCAAATTTACAATCTAAATTCAAATATGAAGTTAAATTAGTATAAAAAGTATAGATGTTAGAATGAAAAACAGAGAATACTAACCTTACTTGTGGAGGTTTTGATTGTATGGAGGAAATAATGAATCATAATTTGATAAGAATTGGTGGCAAAATGGAAGTGTCCAACACTGGTAAAGGATACTTCCAAGGTCATATCATGAGCTAAACACATATGAATAAGGTGATCTTTGGTATTGTCGGAAAAATAGAAGAATTATGTACAACTTTGATGAAGAAGTCGAGATATTATCAATCTTTAAATTGGTGAATTTGCTACAAGTTGACAATGTGGTGTTTTCCCTGATAGTTTGACCTTTCCATGGTGTTTTGACTATATATTGAGCTATAAGTGTCTAACTAGGCTGAAACCAGTGCAATATGAGATCTGTGATACAGAGCTTCGACTTTATTGAATACATTGTAAGCTAGTTTGGACTTTTAGAGGTTGAAAAACGTGTTTCATTGCAAAGTTTGAGTGCTGTCGGCCACTGTGAAGTGGTCAATGGACAATTGGGTGGTTAGAATGCGTAAAAATCAATGTTGTTCCGTCGACAACTGGTGGATCTAACACTCGTGGTGAACCTTGTGACACCATCTACCCCGCATGTTATCGTTAAAGAAATAAATGAAAAAAAAATACAAATTGAGAAAAATACAGTCAATTAAATTTTCATAAATCAAAGGTAAAGTCATCACGCTCATATAACTTGCAGAAAATAATAAAATTAACAATTACGACCAAGTTTCGAAAAACATAAATAACACCCTGATGTCACAATATCTCAGAATTGACCCTAAGTATTACATCGGAAATCAATAACAACGATAACAACCAAAAACCGGAAATCCTAACTACGGTGATCGCATCCACGGATCACTCCTCAGCCACATCGTCGTCCTCACCTGCAAGCTCATCGTCTAAACATACACAATGGTGTATGAGTAGCTACTGTAAAGGGGGTTAGACATCATATACAAGAATAGCACATACGGTAAAGGAAATAGCTTAAGCAATGCACATATATCAACATTAATTTGCACAGCACATAACATGAATGCATGACTCTAAGAGTACATATGCAAACCTAGACCAACGTCTACTTCACCATAAATATGGATCCAAACCAAATCAGATGAGCAAGTGAGGGAATGTTGTCACTCCTGAGTAATAACAGTGTCTAGTCTGGGTGACCCAGTGTATATGGGAACGCCCCAGCTGTGGTAGCTATCCACTGCCTTTATATAAGAGGCGCTTACCTGATCGACCCCCGAGGCGAGGTACCTTACCCATTAGTGGCTGATACTATATCGCATCATCGTTGCTCACCTCCACTAACAACAACAATAAGACACCATATGATGCATGAGCACAAAACCAAACAAGTGTCTAACAACAACAACATCAACATATCAACTCACCAACCATCTCATCAAGCGGTCGGCTACAACATCGTTAACAAGGTACTACTCATCGGTAAACTGACAAGTTTTCCCCAACTTTGGAACAAGTCCAAGTTATCATCCTACCTCACAACACTAAGTCTAAGCTACCTTAACTTAGTTCCTAATCATTGTTCTCAAGTGGTTCACCCTACATAAATCCATTTATGTTTGATCATCACTTAGAATACCCTATCGAACCTCGAATACCCTTAGAATACACGTTAGGACACTGCCCTAAATCGGGATGGACGAGATAATGCGAAAACACGGCACACCAAGGCTGCCACCAGGGCGGCTGGCGCCTTCAAGAATCTTTGCGCGCAAATTTATATGTGGTCCCCACGCGTTCGGGGACGACCGCACGTATCGTACTACTCCTATAAAATTATGGAACACTATCCAAAAGGGTTTGAGTCAATATCTAACCTATCTTGAAATTACAAATTCAATTAGTGAAACTTTGTCAAAAACTGTCAACACTTAGTCAATTTTCTACTCACTTTTTCTGCACAAAAATTATTCTAAGTTACTAACGTCACTCAATCTTGCTCCTAACACTCAAACCATTATCACATGAATGTCATCATCATTCCTAGGCTCTAAAATCCATTTGAGTCCATTACTTAGTCTACTAGGCACTACAATTAACTTAGGTAAATTCTGCATAATTCCAACTTAGTCTACTACTCATAATTTTCTGTATAATCACTTCCTACACCTAATAAATCCAAGTAAGACCAATCACACTCTATGCCATACTAACACCTATCAATATACCAATCTTAAACAGCACATAGGAACAACTACACAATTCATGAAATACCATTTCAATCACATAGCCATCACACAGGAGTCAAGGCAACCAAACCATCACATGTTGCATAACATAGCACATAATCATGAAATCAACCAATTTAACACAATTCACATGAAAACAAACATTTCAAACATTTCAAGGACACCATGATAGTGTCAAACTCGCGAATTTTCCATCACAATGGCAATGGTACTCATTCACGCACAATCGCACCAAGTCTAGAGACCATGGGACGTCCTTATTGCCTAATTATATCCATAAGCCCACTAATCATGTATCCATCTACCCCCTTACCTTAGAAATTTCATGTGCCCTAGTGTGGTTATGAAGGTTCCAAGCTTTGTCTCTCCTTTGGTAGATTTCTTCTTCAAAAACACAAAAACAAGAGTATAGGAATGAGAAAACTAGGATTTCAAGCCCTAATGGTGATCAAATGGCATAATCATGATTAAAAAGACTTACAACACCCTAATCACCTCAATGATAATGGAAGAATGGCAGTGGTGTTAGCCTCAATTTCAAATCCCCAAGTGGTGTACTAAGCAAGAACTCTTAAGAATAGAAAAATGGAAAAAAAGAGAGAAAAAGAGTAGTTTTTCTGAGTTGATCACCTGAGGGGTGATTAATGAACATGTTTAGGCTTTTAAACTGGTGCTTAGTGGGTGGTTTTAAACCCTCACAGGTAACTAACTCGGAGTGGGTCAAGAATGGTCAAGACAGGTCCCACTAAGTTAGAAAACGACTCCCAAAACGCGTCAAAACGCAAAATTTACAAGACTGCATAATAGCAGCAAGCGCCTGGTGCCTGGGTCTAGGGCGCCCTGTCTCAGTGTGCAACAGGCGCCCTGCATGCTGGTCTGGGCGCTCTGCGGCCCCTGGCAGGGGCGTATCCTCTTGTATGAATGAGGTAGCCATGGCTACCCCAAAAATTTAAAAAAAAAAATATTAATGATTAGGTATATATATACATGTAGTGATGATATATATACATAAGTTGTCCAAATGTATCAGTTGTTTACCATGGTGCAGTCGTAGCGCAGCGTGCTTACCCCAATGGGTTCAATGTTCAACTCCTGAAAGAGTCGGTTTTTCATTTTAATTGTATTTTTCGCAAAAAATAATGCCAAAAACAGCTCCAAGTTAGAATAGAACCGCGATCATTTGAACAAAAGAATGAAACCTGACTGCTACGACACTTAACATTTAATGATTTATTGTGACATAATTATATATATAGCTCTTCATTAATTTTCCCCCTCAAATTAATTTGTCACGCTCCGCCACTGCCCCCTGGTGCAGTATATTTGGCCCGTTTTGCGTCCTAACTCGCCTATACGCGTACCGGGTTGATCCTAAGGAATTTTTAACTAATCAAAAACATTTTTAAATATATAAACATACATTCTAATGCACACATATAAGCACAAAATATTCTAAGTCCTAGAAGAGAATTTTGAGGGTGTTACAAACCTGCATGTCCATATTTAAGTTTGCATTTTAAGGGATCTTTTGCACCTTCTCTACCCTAGTTTGGGAGAGCTTGTGGAGACACGAAGACGATCAGACGGAAGCTGAACATCATCATTTCTTTATGCATGGAGATCACTAGTTCTTTCTTCTATACTCTAGTTTTTTTCCTCTATTCCCATGTCTAGCTGAACTCCTTTCTTGTTGGGAAAGATGGATATTGTTATTATTTGATTTGGGATTAAGTTAACATTATTTTTTCTTCTGTTGTTAGTATATATCTCTGTTCTTCACTTCTTATTGGGTTTGGTCATCCTTTGATTAATGATCATTGATTTATATATTAAATGGGTGTTTGATATATGAATGCGATTTAAGATTATAAACCTTGCAATTCTTTAGACTAGGATTAGTCGTTGAATGCTTGTTAACTTTTAGGGTTCTTGACCTTAATGTCTTTTCCCTTTTGGAGTCACCTAAGGCATTAAGGATTTTAATTAGGAACAAAAAGTTATCTACTTAAGGAATAAGGATTTGAATAATATGGGAACCTCATAAATAAAATAGGAGAATTAATTTATATTAACCCCACATCTTTGTATTGCAATTGAAATCAAATGAAACTGAATCTCAACGCTCTTAATCAATTGAAAAACCCTTTCTTGATTTGAGTTCTTGATTTTCTTTAAAGTCCAAAGGTATTATTTTCTGATTATTTATTGAATCATTGATACAACACCATCCTTATTCCTAATTCTACTTGGGAGTTCAATTTTTATTCATTGTCGTAAATTGGTATTTGGCTCTTGATCCCTATGATTGATATATGGTGACTCACCGATTTTATTACTTGATGCGACTTGGTACACTTGTCGAGCTTCGATCAAGTTTTTGACACAATTATCTAGGGATTGATTTTACTATAGTTGTCAAAGTGGGTTGCAACCCGTGAGCCAACCCAGCTCAACCCGATCCATGGGCTGGACAGGTTACAAGAATCTCGACTCACCAAGACTCCGAGTCATCATAACCCAACTCACTGAACCCGCAGGTTGAGCTAGGATGAGCCACCCTTTTTTCTTTTTCTTTTTTTAAAAAACTAACATAATTTTGGAAAAAACCCCAACTCAATCTGAAAACTCGTTTTGCAACTGTGAGTCCTTCCTTATATCTCCTCTTACATAGGTTATCGGCAAGCCCAGAGTATTTGGATTAGTGTCACGTGTGTTTTGTTATTGTCTCCTTTATTTTTTACATACAAAATAACACTTCAATAAAATAATAATAATAACAACAACAACAACAACAACAATAATAGGGAGAGAAAATATTAATTTTAAAGGAAAAATAATTTCGTTTTTTTTGTGAAATCAGGAGTCGAATGGAACTCCAGTACAAGAGTTATCTGGGCCTTACAAACTCACATACACTGCACCAACTGCGCCACGACCCCCGGTTGAAAAAATAATTTATTTGAATATGTTACACTTTTATTGATGAGACAAATGAAATGGAAGAAAAAAAAGAAATAGCTTATTTGGGCCATTGATTAGAAATTGGTTTAAATAGTTTGGAAATATTAGGCATTTTGAGTTGTCTGAAATTAATATATTTGTACGGGTTGCTATTTATGCCCCCATTTTTTCTAATACAACACTATGCTCAAAATTATTATTTTTTTAAGAAAATACCCTTAAAAAAAACGTTTGTTTTTTTATAAAAAAAAATTTGAAATGCCTAGTTAATTTGCAAAAACAAAGATATATTCTAGAAGTTTAACTCCCAAATACATAAACAATATGTTCTGGAAGTTAACTCCAGAAAGACATTTGATTATCCTCAACCTTGTTGAACTTAACTTTCGAAACTTTGATATATGAATTCCAGGGTTAAACTTCCGAAATGTATCTTTACTTCTAGAAGTTAACTTCACGAATGCTTTTTTTTTGTTTCTTACATATTTTGACATATGCTTGAAGTATGAAGTGTGATTATTGTGATTTATAGGTAAAAACATATATTTATATTTATTAAATATTTTTTTTTATGAAGACACACTACGTTAAGAATTAATTAATTATTTATTTATATTTTCAAAGAAAAATATTTAATTTGAAATAAGGAGAAATATGTGAAAAATTATTTTTTTGTGTTTGACTGGAGTGGTACCCTACTCCTACATATCTTCGGGTGCAGAGGAGAATTCATATAGAAAATGATTGTGGGCAATGACAGATCCAGGGAGGGGCACAAAGAGACTCTAGCCCCTCCACCCCTCATGCATTTTTGTTAATAATTAGTTAGTATATAAAATATTAATTTTTTATTTTCAAGCATTTCTCTATGTAAAACATCAAATATTTGCTACTATAATTTTAAAATTAAAAAAAGGAAAAAAAACCTAAGGATTGACTTAGTGAAGCATGACAAGACTTGTAATAAATATAAAAAATGACATGGTGAATGACATAAATTATTTAATTAAAAATTTATATTACTTATATTTATTTTTAATCATTTTTACCCTCTCGTTTGATATACTTCTGAATCCGTCCCTGATTGTGGGTTGGTATGTTTTAATTAATAAATTTTCAATAAGGATTTTAGAACTTTTGAGTTGTTGCTGCCCATAAGTCCTAAAACACAGATTAATCTGGTCGTTAGCCCAACCTAATCCTCATAATAATAATAATAATAATATTATTATTATTATTATTATTATTATTATTATTTGTTTAAGTTTATGTATTATTTGTTTTGAGAAGGAACTCTGAAATCTTTTGAGCAACTCATACGTCCAAGGTTATTAGACTCGCGAGTCGACTTGTCCGATTCTACGAGTTTACATTTATACATAGACGTAACGAGTTGACTCATCCTGTGACACGTTTCTGCACAAACTCGGGTGGACTCGGTAGACTCGTGGTGACTGGGACTGACTCGCGAGTCTGAGTCGAGTCAGCGAGTCAGTGTTGATATTTAAAAAAAAAAAAAAACCAAAACGATACCATTTCATGTGTTTCGTTCTGAGCCGAGTCCATAAGTTTTGCTCTGTACACATACAAAAAAGAGGAACATCAATCGTCTTTCACACGCACAAATGATACTGATACAGACATTTTATTGTATTTTATTTTAATGTTCACACAAAATTAGGTAATAGATACCCCTTGTCTTAGGTAGCCTTGTAGCCCTTTCATTCATTACCCTGCATTGCAGCCTTTTCCCCTTCTTGTCACATCATTTGTATTTTAGTTTATATAAATCACATTTTGTCAAAAAAATATTGTATAATTACATATCTCTCATAGTATTTGTCTTTTATAATCTCTTTGTGTTTAGATTTTATAGGTTGTACTGTATTTAAAAAAATAAAAAATATTTCTCCGATGTCAGTACTCGATTCTAGCGCACATCATTGGACTTCATTCTTATTTTATTTATTATTTAATAATTAGTAATAATATTTATTTAAAATTAAAAATTATTTGCAAAATAAAATTGTTAAAATTATATTTAAGGAGATAAAACTTTAATTTGTGAATTAGATTATAAAAATAAATTATGTAAATTAAAACACACCACTAATGTAAATTTAAAAAATGAAAAATAATGAAATTGTTGAAATAAATAATTAGTCTGTGTAACAATTTTTGAATTTTTCATCACATTAAGTTTGTGTGAGATATAGAAGCTTTATGCTTTTTTTTTTTGATATAGAAGCAAGTCAAGTGCACAAGATCTCCAATAAATATTGACTTTTTTTTTTGCCTTGATGATATTATAGTAAGTATTTGTGATGTGTAGATTTGTTTAATATTATTTTAAATACTAGGTAAACTTGTACGAGTTTACGAGTCAAGTCTACGAGTCGAGTCTACCTATGCTCCACGAGTTTGTCTAGACTCTCTCATTAATATTATTTTAAACATTAGGTAAACTCGTACGAGTTTATGAGTCGAGTCTACCTATGCTCTACGAGTCTGTCTAGACTCTCGTGTTTGACAACCTTGCATATGTATTTGAAATATAATTAGTTCGGTTATCACAACCAACCTAATCCCCAATTACTTAATTAATTTATTAATTTAAATAAACTAATTGTCTTAAACTAAATTTAAATAAACTAATTGTCTTGTCGTTATAAATATTCCGTTTTTTGCATTTATATATTCGATGGAGTCATATTTGATTTTATTTTATTGATGAAGGGTCGTATTTTATTTACTTACATGTAATCATTTATTAAACCAATGAAATAAAGTAAATGGTAATTCCGTCAAAAAAAATTAAAGTAAATGGCCCATTCATACACAATCCGAAAATGAAATAGAAGAACAGCTATGGACTCAGCCCAAATATGCCAGCTGTCAATCAAATAACAAGGAAAATTGGGTCGAACCCAATATCAACAAGCAGAAGGCAACTGCTACATACACCTAACATTTTTCAGTCATACACCCCTAATCCTCTTTTTTCCAAAAAAACTCCCATTCGGAACTCTCTCTTCCCCTACCCTCCCCTACAACTAATGTTTTAAAAACCGAACCGGGTATCGAATCGCCAGGTTATAGTTCAATCGCTTTAAACCGCTCGAAACGAGATGAAACCGCGGTCAAACCACCAAGGCCTGTTCAAGGTTCAGCCGGTTGAATCGTCTGGTTCGGTTCTATTTTAAAACACTGCCTACAACCCCAACCTCCGTCCCCACTCCCTCCATCACTGTGATCCCCGCCCGGCCGCACCCACTTCCCCCTCTCTCCCTCAAATCTCTCCTCCCCAGTGCATTCTCTCTTCCAACCCCGGCAAAGTGCCTTTTTTTCCCTTTCCAGACGAGACCATGAAACCTAAAGTTCTAACTAAGTTCTTCCCATGCTCTATTTGATAATACCGAAACACACCTTGCATGTTGCACAT
The DNA here is from genome assembly GCA_037113605.1 of Calophaca sinica. Classification (NCBI taxonomy): domain Eukaryota; kingdom Viridiplantae; phylum Streptophyta; class Magnoliopsida; order Fabales; family Fabaceae; genus Calophaca; species Calophaca sinica. Next base: position 78,553,235 of record CM073734.1, read on the forward strand.
CTCATATAATTAATTAATTAATTTGCTGCTGCTGCAACATTACATAGGTTTCATTTCCTATATTCATATTGACCAACATATTTTATTATGTTTTTCTTCGTATTTCCATGCGCATGAACCTCTAAGATGGGCAAGCATACCTATGGAAACTTATTAAATTTCCTTCCTGCATTTTAATGTGATTTATGGGCAACCAAGACTGGGATGTTCTCTAGTCTAACTTATGAGCTTAGTACCTCGACCTCACATTCACTCTAACATGATATAGATACTCATCAGACTATCTCTCATATCAATCAATCATTAATTCTCATATACTCTAAGGTCGAATGCTCCTACTCATACACATCAGATAATAATTCATATCATATGTGTCATACCATGAGTGTATCCGAAAGCATGTTATCAGTCAGACAATAACAGTCTATCATGTGTCAGGCAAAACATATAATGTCAACTAATATTCACAACATCATGTTTAAGCAGCCATCAAACATCAATCAAAGCATATCGATCAGTCAAGCAACATAGCACAATAGACAATCCACAAGTATCAAAATCACAGTCAATCACCCTACAATCGTATCAATAACAGTAATTTGGGATTAAGATTCTCCCTTATGGTTTATCTTCAGCCCCTTTATATAGTTAGACATGGTTGAATAAGAGAGATTGAGATTCAGACAATACATTGTACTCTCTAAGATGTTGGGTCATTTTGTGTTACCTCTCTTGTGCTTCATTGCTCTGTTTAACATTTAACCATTTTTCGGTACCTGTTGCCTTTAACTAAGTTTGTAGAAGATCAGTTTTTTTGGATCAATACTTTCTATTGTCTCTTGTGTGTCCTCGTCGTGGAAGATGACTTCCACAGCACCCTCAATCGATGCTGGTAGTGGGATTTTCAGGATCCAGTGATTCAGGGAACTGCTCCACAGTCTCTATATGCTATATTCTTGATCCGACGAGAATAATGAGAAAGGTACACATATAGAGAAAATATAGGGGTTAAGACTTAAACTACCAAATGTCAAAACATATGGATTACATATTAAGATTAGTAATTTAATACACTAATATAATCAGTCAGACAATCAAATAAGATTCTAATTTAACTGATGATCAGTCATTCTCAAGTATGTGATCAAAAATCATAGCTTAGACTATCATGAATTTAACTCTATATGCATGTTGGCCAATTCATCATTTAAGTTATAGTGATCACATTCCACGGGCCTATGAAGGTCATATTCTCACAAAGCAAAACATGATCATAAGATGCTTTCCTAAATGTTTCTCACGTAGCAAGGTCATTCCAGGTAACCCATAGCCTTACTCATAGATCTAAGGCGCTTCCTTCTCACAAAGCAAGGAAGTTATACATGCAATATGTCATGAATTCATCTATATGAGATGTTCTCTGGTCTAACCTATGAGCTTAGTACCTCGACCTCACATTCACTCTAACATGATATAGATGCCTATTAGACTATCTCTCATATCAATAAGTCATTAATTCTCATATACTCTAGGGTCGAATGCTCCTACTCACACACATCATGTAACAATTCATATCATATGTGTCATACCATGAATGTAATTGAAAGCATGTTATCAATCAGACAATCAACAGTCTATCATGTGTCAGACAAAGAATATAATGTCAACTAATATTCACAACACCATGTTCATGTAGCTGTCAAACATCAATAAAAGCATATTGACCGATGCCGGTGTATCAAAATCACAACAATCACCGGACAGTCGTATCAATAATAGTAAATTGGGAATCTCCTGATGTTTGACTCAAACTAGTATCACTCTATAAGGAATGTGTAACATCCTGCCAAATTTAATTATTTAACTCAATTAATTTAGGCTCTATTATGCTTTAAATTGAAAGTTGAGTAATTAAGTTGGGTGTAATTAATTAATTTAGGAGTGTAGAAAGTAATGGCAATGTGAGAATTAGAGTAAAAATAAGGGCATGATTGTAAACAAACACTAGAAAATAAGGGCAATTTGGACCATGCATATTTTCGTCACTCCTTTCCCTCTCACTCTCGCCCTCCAGTCCTCTTAATTCTCTCTCTCTCTCTCGATTTGAACCTGAAGAAAAGAAGAAAAGAAGAGAAAATGGGAAGCTAGGGTTCAAGAGTCTTGGGAAGGAAGGAGAGGAAAGCTTGAAGATCCCTTGCAATTCTTGCTTGAGAAGGAGGTTGCGGCTGAAACTTTAGCCATTTGTTGAAGAGTTAGAGTTATCCTAAGTGTGAAAAAGGGGGGAGCTCGAAATTGAGGAGAAGAAGAGGGAGAAGAAGATCTAACTTCTTCATACTTGGTCCCAATCTTTGGTTTTAGGTGAGTTCTTCTCACTTTGTGGATGGGCACCCATAAGACCCTCCTCTAGGATTTATTTTCCCTTTCTGTTTTGTGTGTTTTCTTGATTCCTAAGCTTGAATGGTTGAAAAGCATGAAATGGGTTTCGGTTTGATGGTTATGTTCATAGTTTGATGTATTTGATGGCATGAGAACTATGTGTTTGGTTGTGATTTTATGCTAAATGTTTTGATTCTTCCATTAAGCATGTTTGGTCCTTGTTTTTGAGTCCTCATTTGTGTTGGATTGAGGAGAATATGGGATTTGAAAAGGAAAGTTGCAGAAAATAAAGTTGCAGAAAATTGCATTTTCTGCACAATTCGGCAGTCATACGCGTGATGCGCTCTTGGGCGAGCACGGCGCTCGGTGATGCACGTTGGGGCCCGCGCGGACAAACAGAATGCAGTATAGGCCATGCGCGCAAGCGGGCGCGCCTGGTTACTCAAAATTTTATTATTTTATTATTTCAAATACTTTTAGGGCCAATGACACTTGACTTTTGGGGTTCTAAATCCTAGAGAATTACGGTTAAATTCTTGAATGTGATGGTTGATGATTAGGATTCTGATCATAGTTATAATAAAATGAACTGAGTTACTTTATGTTGGTGCATTTGAATAACTGTATGTTGGATGCATTTACTTGTTGAGATTTGTTGTCTTTAGGATGTTTGTCGGCCCGGTGTTTCACGGCTGGTGACAAACCCGTCGTACAATGTCCAGATTGCAATTTGGCGACGGGGTCTTCTTGGTAGTACGCATTACTCTTAATGGGTCACAATTACAATTGAACCAAGTTGGCACATCTATGATTCCTTTGCAAATTATAATGCATTAGGAGCAATGTTTTAAAGATTGTTTATGAAGTTATGATTATATTAAGTAACGTGATGGCGAGGAGTCCGTGAAGGGCTCGCTGGGATTTTTAAATCTCACTCTTTTCTATCTATGATTTTCAGATATGCAGGTTCATGGTGATTGATGGCAGTTCTGAGGAATTCTTCTTAGGAGATGATCCCTTATATTTTGCTTTGTAATTACATTTTGAGGTTTTTATACCTTATGTAATCTAAGTAGTAAGACTTTTGTAATGTGTTATTTTGGAAACACACTTTTAATGGGTTGTAATCTTATGGATATGTAACTCATTATAAATTATTACTTGTTGAGTGACCAAGTTTTAATTTATCCGTGCTTGTACTGTATCATAATTTGTTTAATGACTCTAATTCGATGTTAATTGAATTACGGGCGTTACAAAATGTCCCGATTAGGTTTAGGTGTCGTAGCTTCTCCACAGGCGTAGGGCTGCGATCCCCTTGTGCAGCATTAAACTCTAAAGCTAATGTTGCCTCTCCGACGAATTAGATGTCTTCCCCCACCTCAACAAAAGTCAAAACAATGCTCCTTGAGTTCAAAGTCTCTCAGTTCAGTTGCTGCCACTGATGTTACAACGCACTCCCAATATTGTTTCTCAGCATGAACACACATACAGACTTCGAAAATCATAGGAAGCACTAAAATAATACCGAAACAACATTATGAGCTAGACTGACAATGGAATGATGACTAAACTGAAAAGGAAACAAGGTAATTATCTATTGAAGTTACTGACAAAGCGGTAGAAATCTCGCTGATAGCTCGAACTCGAACTTCGAATCACGTCGATGATTGAAACCTCACCAATAACACCTTCGCATAACCAGAGCAAATTTGGAACCAGAATTTCTTCAAGAGTGAAATAAGAAGGACTGAAAATTCGAGGGAAAGCTTCAACGATTACTTTATTATCCTTGAGCAAGATGACAAAAACGAATGGTAGAATTGGAGCTGGGGTCGCCATAGGCTCAAATATGAGGTCAGATTAGGGTTTTGACTGAGGGAACGAACGAACAGAGCTTCAGAAGCTTGGTTATGGCTTCCGGATGTTTTTGGGATGTTTTTGCATGGAGAAGTCGGGGAAGAAGAAGGGTAAAAGTGAAAATCGGTGAAATTCTTATCTTTTTATATATGGTGCCAATGCTTTAGCATTGGCTATACCCACATTTTACCGTTAACACACTAGAGCATCCTGCCCTGCATGCTACGTGTCCCATCTAACTTGAGAAGGGTTATTCGATGTCCCGCCGACATGGAACACATTGGTCTTCTTTGTTTAGGGCGGGTTACCAGCACGAGCACAAGTCGTCCTCGTCAAGACTAGCCTCGGCCACAGACTTTTTCCTAGTGGTCTGGCTCCTTGAGCGAGCCGCGACAACAATCCTCTCCGCAATAGTCTTCATAATTTCCTCTACAAAAGAAATAAACGAGTCAATAAATATTCAATACAATATAAAAGCGAAAAAAGCAACAGGAACTTACATAACACCAAGGGAAGATCATCCACCACCACTTCCAAAAGAGAGCGACATCTAATGGTGGCATTTTCCTCTACCCACTTACATAGGGTACTTACCGTCTTCTTTTCAACCTTGGATAAGGCTTCATAAGAAAATGAAAATCATTTGTGTCTTGGACGAAATGACCATTGGTCCAATATAATGGTAGCTTCTTTTTCTCATCGTTGTCCATTAATACATCTCGGTTGCAAGCCTCGAGATTCAAAAATAAGTACTTGTCATTAAAATCTTTGGCATACTCTGAAAAAGCTTGAAATAGCTTCCCCCTTCGCCAACACAGAGAGAAAGCCACCCTTGCGTCTAGTTTCCTTGTCCTTAGATGGATAGTGTCAGAATAAGAAAAAGAAAGCAGAAATCAAATAGGTCTGGCCCTAGGCTTGAGACGAAGCCCATCTGTTAGGATGAAGTTATGTTACACCTACACGTAAGTGTTGAAGCACTGCCACTTTAAACTCCTAGAGGGGTAACCTCAAGCTAATCTCGATGAACAACGTCTAGTTCATTGGCAGGAAATGATTCTTGTTCACTCCACGAGTACAAATCCTCTTATCGTCTCCAGGGAACACGACTCTCTAACCAGTATCCCCCTCAAGAGAGTGAGTAAATCTTATCGACTAAGTGAGTCTATCAACTTATTCATAAAAATTCAATACACTCCTCGTGTTTAGGACCTCCAAGTCCATGCATGGGAACTTACTTGCATCTAGGGGCAGGTTCGATCCGCCGCCCTGATATTAGAACTCGGCGCCTACTTATCTCAAACCTGCTAAAGAGATCCTTGGTTTCTCCGTCAGAGCTCACATCAGAAGAAAAGTCATGCGGCTTGGGGGAATCCCTAACCACCCTCATGAGAAATCATCTCCTAATGATGCTGGAGAATGCCCAAGGGGCATTACCCCCATGGCAATTCCACCAGTCGCAGGGGAAGACCATGCAAAGGATGGAAAAGACCGCCAACATGACCCAAGTCCCGCGGATTCTGAGGACTATGAGTCTTAATGAACCACCATTCTCCCATTCTATAGTCAAGATCTTTTCGGGGCTTGGGCCACCCGCGTGCAATTCCATCTCTCCGGGACCTCGTTCGGTCGCACCAACCGGACATAATTTTTCTTTGTGAGACTTTGGTGCATTCTAACAAAGTGGAGGATATTCGAGTTCGTTTGGGTTTTGATGGAGCTTTTGCGGTAGATAGAGTGGGGAGAGCTGGGGGTTTAGCTATTTTGTGGCGTCACCCTTTTGTTTGCCACATCATTAGCTACTCTTCTAATTTTATCAACATTGAGATAAGTCAACAAGGTAGGCCAAGTTGGAGGTTTACAGGCTTCTACGGGTATCCAGATTCTGGCAGGAGGCGTGATTCTTGGGATCTTCTGCGTACACTTTCTAGAGATAACTCTCTACCATGGTGTACTATAGGAGATTATAATGATCTCCTCTCCAATGAAGACAAGAGAGGACAAGTGGAACACCCACCATGGCAACTCAGAGGTTTCAGGGAGGCAGTTTTGGAGAGTAGACTTCATGACATCCCACTCCAGGGCTATCGGTTTACTTGGTTCAAAAGTAGAGGCACGGCTCAAGCAAAAGAAGAAAGGTTAGATCGAGCACTTGCAACTCAAAATTGGCTTGATATTTTTCCTAACTGTAGTCTTAAATCTTTGATTGTTGATCGTTCGGACCATTATCCAATTATGTTGAGATTGCATGAAAGAGAAGCTAGGCGTGGCCAAAGACCTTTTCGGTTTGAAAATTCTTGGTTGGAGGAGGAAGGTTTGGAGGAGGTGGTGACGCAAGGATGGGGGGGGAGCAGAGGTGCGGGTTTGTTGGAGAGGCTGACAAACTGTACTGAGACGTTAAATCTTTGGGGGAGGAAGTTGCGAACAAGGTATAAGGTGGCCATTGAGAGGTGTAAGGGAAAGCTTGAGGAAGCCCGCTACTCTAATGCCAATGAAGATCATTACATTGCTATTAGGGATCGGTTGAGCACCCTTTTGGCTCAAGAGGAGGCCTTTTGGAAGCAGCGAGCACATGTGTATTGGCTACGGGATGGTGACACCAATTCTAAGTTTTTTCATGCCATGGCCAGTCAGCGAAAAAAGAGGAACACAATTTCTAAGTTGGTGACGGAAGGGGGCTTGGAGGTGACCGACCTAACAGATATGGGTAATGTGGCAACTTCTTATTTTGGTGAACTCTTTCAGGGCCGCCAAAGTGATATGGATCTGGTGCTTCAACTTGTGCAACCTAGGGTTACTGATGATGACAACAGGGCACTTACCCAGCCTTTTACAATTACGGAATTCAAGAAAGCTTTGTTTGATATGCACTCTGATAAGGCTCCGGGACCGGATGGTCTGAATCCGGCTTTCTTTAAGAGGTTTTGGCATTTAGTGGGATTGGAGATTTTTCATGCAGGTGTTGAGTGGCTTGAGAAAGGAGAATTTCCTCCACAGTTGAATGATACCAACATAGTGCTGATACCAAAGGTTGATAATCCGTCCTCAATGAAAGATTTGAGACCCATTTCCCTCTGTAACGTGCTCTATAAAATTATCTCAAAAGTTCTGGCTAATAGAATGAAGCCTCTGTTGAATAAGTGCATCTCCCAAGAGCAATCTGCCTTTGTGGCTAATCGATCTATCCTGGATAATGTCTTGGTGGCCATAGAGACCATCCACCACATGAAGTGCAAGGTTAATGGTAAAGTGGGGGAGGAGGCATTAAAAATTGATATTAGCAAAGCTTATGATAGAGTGGACTGGGTTTTCTTGAAAGGTATGTTGTTGAAGATGGGTTTTGAGGAGAAGTGGGTAAAGTGGATCTCTATATGCCTTGAAACTGTGAAATACTCTGTGCAACTTAATGGAGAGAGTGTAGGACATGTTACTCCAGGGAGAGGACTACGGCAAGGGGACCCACTGTCCCCTTACCTATATATTGTGTGTGCTGAGGGACTGACTACCCTTCTAAAGAGAGCGGAAGCGAGAGGAGATATACATGGCATCAAAGTGTGTGGGGGTGCTCCTATCCTCACACACTTACTTTTTACTGATGATTGTTTTTTATTTTGCAGGGCAAGTATACAGGAGTGCAGGCACCTAAAGGAGATCTTAGAAACTTATGAAAGAGCTTCGGGCCAGGCTATTAATATGCAAAAATCTGAAATCTTCTTCAGTAAAAACACCACCCAGAGGTTAGAAGAGATCTCCAAAGATGCTAATGGTTCAGAGAGGCGGGAGCAGGAAGTACCTTGGACTTCCCTCCATGATTAGCGAGGAATAAGAAAGCGATCTTCAACTACTTGTAGACCTGACTTGGAAGAGGATACAAAATTGGTCAGGAAGGCACTTGTCAAAAGCGGGGAGAGAAATAATGGTTAAGTCGGTGGCACAAGCAATTCCCACATACTGCATGAGTGTTTTCCTTATTCCTACTACTGGGGAGGAGTTGGAGAGTATGATAAATTCTTTACGGTGGGGCTCAAATAGAGGTGGGCGAGAGGGATAAACCTGGATGAATCGGGAGAAAGGCGCCGGTTAGGAAAGAGCATGGGGGACTGGGTTTCCGCCACTTTCACGGCTTTAATTTTGCAATGCTAGGGTAGCAGGGTTGGCGTATTGCTACCAACCAAGATACCATTTGTTCGAAGGTATTCAAAGCTAAATATTTCCCAAAAGGGGATTTTCTGGGGGCCCGGTTGGGTCATAATCCAAGTTACACATGGCGTGGTATCTACACTTCCCGGGTTGTCGTTAAATCGGGCACAAGGTGGCAAATTGGAGATGGTAAACAGATTCGAGTGTGGCATGATCCTTGGTTAATACATCGTGAGGACCATTATGTGAAGAGTCCCATCATTCACGGGTTGGAGGAGCTTCGAGTGGCGGACCTAATTGACCAACGAACTAGAAGGTGGAAGCAGGACGTGCTTGCAACATGTTTTCAGCAGCAAGAAGTCGAAGCTATTAGCGCCATTCCTATTGCGCATTCACGAGCAGAAGACAAGTTGGTGTGGTCTCATAGTAAGTCGGGGAGTGTACACGCGTGAGGTCGGGTACTATGTTTTGATGGAGGAAATTACGGATAACACCCACCTACGGGTTGCAGGGCCGTGGAGGAGATTATGGCGGGGTAACGTTCCAAATAAATACAAACTTTTCTTGTGGAGAGCTATGAGGAATGTACTTCCAACTCGCCAAAATCTGAGTAGGAAAGGAGTGCCTTGCACCTCGGCTTGTCCTTCTTGTGAGGATCTTGATGAGAACACTTGGCATGCGCTATATGGGTGTCGAAGGCAAGAGGAGCTGGGTGGTGTGGTTTGTGGGATGTGGTGCGTGACACTATCCTTGAGGGGGAGGGCTTATGAGGTTTCATGTGAGTTGTTCTTTGCAACTAACGGCGTCCCAACCGCAGGACTTCTTTGTATCATTTGGTGCATTTGGCGGTGTCGAATGAGAAGGTTTGGAAGGATGAAGAACTCCGCGCATCGATGGTCGTGAGAATGGCTAAGGATCGATTGCATAATTAGCGCAAGTCTAGTGAGCGGCATGGCGAGTGGATTGGCACATCTCCAACCAGGTCGATTTGATATGGCGGCCCACCCAATGGCATGCTAAAATGTAACTTGGATGCGGCCTTATTCAAGGAAGAGGTACCTTTGGGATTGGTCTTTGTATTCGGACAGCTCCGGTATGTAAAATGGCCAAATCGATGTGGTTTCGGGTTTGCCATCGCCAAAGGAAGTCGAGGTCGCCGTGACTTTTGGAAGCGGCCAAATGGGTGCTTGAGGAAGGATTCACACAAATGGTCTTTGAGCTAGATTGCAAAGGGGTAGTGGACGATATCCTCAATTCGCAAGTTTATAACAATGAGATTGGAGCTATCCTAGATAGGTGTAGAGACTCTCTAAAGTTAGTACAAAACCATGAGGTTAGGTTTGTTAGGAGGCAAGCAAACTTCGTTGCTCATAGCCTTGCTAGAGCATCTAGGCTTTACGCTAGCCACCAAGTTTTTAATTCAATTCCCTCTTGTATTGATACGTTGATTATGAATGAAATGGCTTAAGTGTGTTGCGTTCAAAAAAAAAACTACCTTGGTTTAGAATCAGGAAGTTGACGACGAAAGTGGAAGAAGAAAGCTCAGATTTGGAAGCTGAACAAACAATGGCGAAAATGGAGAGGGTAACTTTGCGAACGAGTAGGAAATACTCTCCCTTTAACCACCATTTTATTTGAAAGGACGCGATATTTTTTGACATGATTATTTATTGTCCCTAGTCACCCAAAGGTCATGAGGCTGTAAACTCTGAGGCCCAATAACCACTATTAGGGTCTAAGTATCAGACCACAGAAATAGTTCAACTAACAAATGTCAGCGACATGCACAATATCAGTAACTCAATGACTGACGACGGTGACTGATATCAGACCATGATAAGTCGGTTACACACGATATCGTATACAACCAACTTGGGGGCAACTGTTCTGGACCAGTATCTCAGATACTTGTCCCAAAGTGCTTTGGACACAATAGAGAAACCCATTAGCTGATTTCCGAGATCCTCGAGCAAATAACAATCTGATAAGGTTCCTTAACCGCAAATAACTATCGTATCCCTACGATTAGCGATTAACCACCCTAACCATATATATATATCAGATTGCCTTTAGAATCCATGTATGTTATCATTTCTTAGACTCCCCTATATTATACACGCACTAACTTGAACGTTAAAGTCCTTACAGGTGTCGCTGTATGCTCCAAAGATCCCAACAAATTATTGTCATACACCGTGATTTCAACGCATTTCATTCTTCATAAATCTCACCCATTCAAGGTAGATGTCAGATCCTACCCGAATTCACTCCGAACATTTATAAATATTTGTTTTTATTTGAAAAATTATTTTGAATTATTGTTAAAATATTTATATTATATTTTTTATCGAAATTTGAATTGATAAATATTAAATATTTGTTTATCAAATTAAAAATTGAAAGAAATATATAAAATTTAAAATAATCTATGCAACGCTCGGGTAAAATAGCTAATTTTTTCAACTTAAAAGTTGTTCCAATATCAGTGTGTTTTGGATCTACGTGGATATCCAAGCTGAGTGGTATTATTATGATTATGATTATAGGTTATGGACTTTTTTTTTTTTTGAGGGAGATTATAGGTTATACGGATATTTATTTTTTGACGGATGCTTATACGGATAAATGGATAATAACACTTTTATGTTAAAAAAAATGGATAATAGCAGTTTTAAAAAAAATAAATTAATTTATAGGTTTTTACACATGCATCCAATAAAGTGATACCGCATCATTTAATGAGTTTAAAAAAATTTGACTTGTCATACTAATTAAATAATGTGACAACACATTATTGAATACATGCGTAAAATATTTTTACACTCACGTGCATATAAATTTGGGTCTTGTTAACGAATGCCCTAAAGATAATTAGTTAAGGATTCTATAAAAAGAAAGTATATCTTGAGAATACAAGTTAAACACTTTTCGGTGTAATAAATACATTATTTTTTTATATAAACTTATTATTTTTAATTCTTTAACCAATGCCTAAAGGTACTTGCTAGTATTTTTCTATAAATTAAATCTGAAAAAAAACTCTTTTTTTTTGAGGAGGAATAGTATCCGTGGGCGCATACCGTGTTTGCCAAGACAATAGAGAGCCAAGCCAACGTGCGCCTTTGTTGACCTCAAGTATGGTGTTATAAAAACAATGCGACGTCGTTCGTGCTCAATCAAACACTGCGTTAAACCACCTGATGCCATCTCCTTGTGTTCTACCCGACAACAACAAAATCATTTCATTGTTCCCGTATTTGTTATCTGCAGATCTAATCCGTTTCGCTGATTTTTATTTTTGAATGAGATTTATAGTTCGACCTAGATAACATTGTTTTCCATAACCTCGTTTTCCTCGAAGCATGATTTTCTCAAGGATTGGGCGCTCCCTGTGGCGCTCTTCTCGCGCTAGAGTAAGCTTTCGTTTCTCTTTACTTGAATTCATTCACTTATAAAACAAACCAAAAAAGACGCTAACTTTGATGATGCTTTATATTGGGTCATAGAATTTTTTGCACGGTGATGGGAGATTGCGAACCCTTTCTGGACCTCTGCTAACGAATGTCTATTCCGACGGAGCGGAAGGGGGATTAGGGTTTTTCAGGGGTTACGTATCTTCTGCCATAGCTCGCAGTAATGGCTTGCTTTCCAATTTGCATGATTTCCATTCTGTTGCCGCAAACCCTAGGCTTCTCCGCCTATTTTGCAGCGAAGCCCCAAAGAAGAAGAGTAAGTTAGGGTTTTTATTATTGGCTCTTAATGTTAATGTATGCTTAGCGTGATGAAATTGAAAATGCCTTTATTGCTTTCAGCGACTAAGCTCCTCTTTCCCCCTTTTGCTTATGGATTACTATGTTGTGCTTCAGTTAGAGTTCTGATTAGTATTTCTCGTTTTTGGCAGATTATGAGAACTTTTATCCCAAGGAAAAGAAGGAAGTTCCAAAGGGAAACGATAAAAAAAATGAGTCTAAAGGTAAAAAAAAGAAATATTGGTCGTACCTTATTTTATTGTGAATTCGGAAGCTATCATTGCAAATTATTTGAGAATGGTGGCCATAACTGATGTGATGAGTAATGTGGAAGGACGCCATTCTTACGACTAACATGTTACTTCAGTGTGTGCGTGCGTGTATGTTTGTGATATATACTTCAGGGAGCTTTTTGGTATCCTATATTTGCTATAATTCTATATGTAAATTTCTGTGATTTCGGAACTTGAGGTTTCAGGGAATGGAGTTGGTTTACTTGTCTTTTGTTTGTCTAAGACTTTTTTTAGAGTTGATTTTTTTTAAAGCATTTAATAAATGAACATCCTTTATGATGGAATGATTGAGATTTGAGAATCAAGTAGGATTCTTCTTGCCCTGGGCCAGGTTTCTAATTTGTGTTGGGTTCAAACTTCAATTACAACTTTACTCTAGATGGGAGATTTGGGTTCTGAAGCACATGTTCCAATCCCAACAATATACTCTCTCTCACTCATATGTTGTTGGCCTGTAATGATTCAATTGGGAGATGTATATATGTGTGTGGGGGGTGGGATTAATCGTCTATCTACATTGCAGCTTATCTTGCTATAAATGGGGTACCGCCAGTAGCTTTTAACACTTGAATTCACGTTTTGATTTCAGATGAGTCAGAGACAAACACAGATGATCATGGAAATTTTCAAGAAGCTTTCATGAAACAATTTCAAAATTTTATCACCCCGTTGTTGGTGATATTCCTATTTCTTTCATCCCTTTCTTTCGGTGCTCCTAGTGGGCAGCAGGTAAGCATAACTTCGAACATTTTAGCAAGGCCAGTTGTTGTAACTTTTAATTTGCTTATGCGGATGAAGTTGGTTTGAGTTGAGAACTTGAGATATATGAATATCAGCATTTTGTATGATGAGTGCAATAGTTTCAAGTTCATAAGAAATGAATCTTGTGCTGATTGACACATCATGCCACTGTGGTCTTCATTCTTTTGATGAATGGGGAAAAGGGAAATATAAAAGAGATTATGAGAAATTAGATTAAAGTTTTATATTATGTATTATAATACTATATTTGCTGAGACCTTCTTCTAGTGCTTCCTTCGGTGGCTCTCTATGATTTCTTTCCTTCTCACTCTCCCTGTGTGCATACATGTTTGTATGTTTGGAGTCTCTTTTCTCCCTTTTTCGAAGGATTTTTATTCGAAGTTCCATTAATGGATAAATTTTAACTTGACGTTACTCAGTTGGTTTTTTCTTTGGCTAAAAGTTACTGCTTGACAGTGATTTGATGATTGAAAATGTGTGTATATCTGTGAGATGAGCTTTATGCTGCTGTCATTGATTGCTTTTGTTGAAGGTCCATTAAACGGGTAGTCGATTACTATTAGGATCTATTTGAGGTTTTTATGTTCCATTTTTTGCTACACCTCGTTGCAAGTCTTAAACTACATGGTTTTTGAACAATGCTTGACATTTCACTTTATCCTGTTTGTACTGAGGGTCTCTTTGTATTATAATTAGTATGTGAATCCAACCACTTGCCTTTTGGCGACGAGATACCTCTTTAACTGTGTCTGGTTTTTATAGTTTCTTTTATTTCATTATCATCATCATCTTGCTAATGTGTAACAGAATATGATTCTCTGCAGATTAGCTTTCAGGAGTTTAAAAATAAGCTTTTGGAACCAGGATTAGTAGACCATATTGTTGTCACAAACAAATCAGTTGCCAAAATATATGTAAGGAGCTCTCCACGTAATCAAACAGACGGTGAAGTAGTCCAAGGAACCCTCCCTGCAAAGGGATCTGGAGGCCAATATAAATATTATTTCAATATTGGAAGTGTTGAGTCATTTGAGGAGAAGTTAGAGGAAGCGCAAGAAGCACTTGGCATTGACCCTCACGATTATGTACCTGTTACATATTCTTCTGAAATGGTTTGGTACCAGGAATTGATGAGATTTGCTCCAACAATTTTGCTTTTGGGAACTCTCCTGTATATGGGAAGGAGAATGCAAGGTGGATTTGGTGTTGGTGGTGGCTCCGGTGGTAAGGGTGCTCGTGGAATATTTAACATAGGAAAAGCCCATGTTACTAAAGTAGACAAAAATGCCAAAAACAAGGTTGGTAGCTTTCTTATTCTTCTATAAATAATGGCTGTTATTTGTTTATTTATTTTTTAACAGTATGTTCCTTAGTTGTCATCGGTTCCTTTCCCAATATAGTTTTTTCTTTGAGGGAGGAGTAGTGGTGAATAACTTTAGCGATAAGTTCATTTAAGATACAATATTTTTCTTATTTGTATTCATTTTTGTTCAGGTCTATTTTAAAGATGTTGCTGGCTGTGATGAGGCAAAGCAAGAAATTATGGAGTTTGTCCACTTCCTCAAGAACCCTAAGAAATACGAAGAGCTTGGTGCCAAAATTCCAAAAGGTGCTCTTCTGGTGGGTCCTCCAGGCACAGGAAAAACACTTTTAGCAAAAGCAACTGCAGGGGAGTCTGGTGTGCCATTTCTTTCTATATCCGGTTCTGATTTCATGGAAATGTTTGTTGGTGTTGGACCATCTAGGGTGAGAAACTTGTTTCAGGAAGCAAGGCAGTGTGCTCCCAGTATAGTATTTATTGATGAGATTGATGCAATTGGTCGGGCAAGGGGACGTGGAGGTTTCTCTGGTGCAAATGATGAGCGTGAAAGTACTTTAAATCAATTGTTGGTGGAGATGGATGGTTTTGGAACGACTGCTGGAGTTGTTGTGCTGGCAGGAACAAATAGACCTGATATATTAGACAAAGCCCTACTTAGGCCTGGGCGTTTTGACCGCCAGATAGAAATTGATAAACCTGACATTAAAGGTCGTGAACAGATATTTCAGATATACTTGAAGAGGATCAAACTTGACCATGAGCCTTCATATTTTTCACAAAGGCTTGCAGCCCTTACTCCAGGATTTGCTGGAGCAGACATTGCTAATGTTTGCAATGAAGCTGCTCTGATTGCTGCAAGAGGTGACAAAATACAAGTCACAATGGAGCATTTTGAGGCAGCTATTGATAGGATCATTGGTGGTTTGGAGAAGAAGAACAAGGCAAGTCTTTAAAAGCCCGTTTATTTGAGTTTTATCCCCACAAAAAAGTCACTTTTATATTTTAATAAGTACTTCAATTTTTAAGGTGTTTCTTAAGCGGTTGAAAACAACAAGAATTTGAAGGGGGGAAAAATCACATTCCTGATTATTTTGAAAAGCTATTTTGACTGAAATGAAGTTTTTGCATAAGATATATTTTAGTTGTTTTAATATATTAATGACACATAATAGTGTCAAATTTCAACCTGGGAATGAAAATGTTTGCCTTTGCTCGTAAGTTATTAGTGGATCGGTAATATGTCCGAGTAGCCCATCCATTATACTTTGTATCTAACTTTAACTATATGCTACAATGATTTGAAAATGATTCGGAACCATCACTTTGATTTTGTCAATTACTGGTTAAAATCTCTGAAGTACCCATATTTCTTATCTAGGTAATAAGCAAGCTGGAAAGGCGTACGGTTGCTTACCATGAATCAGGCCATGCTGTTGTAGCTTGGTTCTTGGAACATGCTGAGCCCTTGTTGAAAGTATCTATTGTTCCTCGCGGAACAGCAGCTCTTGGGTTTGCCCAGTATGTTCCAAGTGAGAACCTTCTCATGACAAAGGAGCAGCTTTTCGACATGACTTGTATGACCCTTGGTGGTCGGGCTGCTGAGCAGGTTGTTCAGAATTCAATATGTTTCAGTGCAATAATTATTATTCCGGTTTTCAATTGCAAATCTTATTACTGCTGTGTTATCTTCTTGATATTATTCTCTTATCTGCTGCTTGATGCCTCCCTTCAAATCCATGAGGTGGCAATGATGGTTAATCTTCCCTTGTTACCGCAGGTTCTCATTGGGAGAATCTCAACAGGAGCACAAAATGACTTGGAAAAAGTGACCAGGTTGACGTATGCCCAAGTAGCAGTCTATGGTTTCAGCGACAAAGTGGGCCTCCTTTCTTTCCCTCAAAGAGAGGACTCGTTTGAGATGTCCAAACCATACAGCAGCAAAACTGGTGCAATCATTGATAATGAAGTGCGAGAATGGGTGAACAAAGCATATGAGCGTACCTTACAGCTTGTAGAGGAACACAAGGAGCAAGTAGCTCAAGTTGCAGAGTTGCTGCTTGTAAAAGAAGTAATTCACCAGGATGACTTGGTTCGAGTTCTTGGGGAGCGACCGTTCGAGGCTAGTGAACCCACTAATTATGATATATTTAAGCAAGGTTTTCAAGAGGATGAGAAAAAGATCATAGATAGCACCGTCGATGAGCCTGAGGAGGGTGGTGGGTCTTCTCCACCTTTAGAGCCTCAGGTCGTTCCCACATAGTTGAATAAGTTACTGCTTGTTATTTATTGTACATGAATGTCTTGTTTTGTCAATTTTCTGATTTGGACCGAACTTGTATGATAACAGCAAAATAAGAATGATTCGTTTCTGATTTTTCTTAAAATGAATATTTATAGACGAGCCAATCCTAGTGTAGTTCTTTTGCATGGAAATTTTCGTACTGTAATATGACAATAGTGCATGCATTGTCAATTCATCCATCAACTCTCGTCTAATCTAATTGGCTTGTGAAGTTTTTCCAGTTTGCCCGCATATGCCGCATCTTTACAGAAGTAGGACGTATGCAACATTTAGTTACTGTTGATCGTGTTGTCTCGTTAGATCTAATTCTTGACCCTTCACAATTGATCTTTTTCCACCACAATAGTAAACCACGTCCTTCCATGTAGCGGATTTCGCTGAGGGGGAACCATCAGCAAAAACCCACCATTTGTACTCCCTACACTTCAAGACTATGATTCATGACCTCAACCCCCCAAAGCCACGACAACGAGCTTCCACTGCTACATAGGAACGAAATCAGTTATGACCACAGTGAATCCACCATGGATACCAGCGTGCAACTTCTATCGAGAGAATCTCTGCCATTCTTCAACCAGAATCTTTACTGAAGCTCACCCCATTGCAGTGGAACACAAACTTCCGATCCCGCGAGATCGCAAACAACTATCACGAGATATCCCTTCATTGTCTGTCGTGGGGCACCATTGCTCACTGCCTGAGATCTAAGCTCCACCTCAAACCCCTGCACCCAAACAAAAAACTCACAGATACCCTATGAGTCTTATTCACTAGTCAGGGGTGGAATTAGGTTGGGCCTAAGAAGGCTTTACTTAATAGGCCTGACCTATTCTAAAAACTCAAGGCCCGAGCCTGTGACTTCTCAAAGACTGTTTTTAAGCCTGACCTATGACTTGTTATGGGCCTGGCCCAGTTTTAATGATTGAATGAATGAAATCTTGCATTTGGCCCAAAAAAAAAAGTCTGGCCTGACTGTTTTGAAAGCACGGTATGACCTGCTAACCTATTTAAATATCTGACATCCAATGTATCTCTAAGTGCGTTAAAGATTAATCGGCCAATAAAGATGAAATTTATGCATGATAAACTGTAAATTATAAAAAAATAAATCGCTACTACTCAATGACATGAAATATAAGAGTGTGAATAGATTAGGCTAGACTAAGCCTTTTATGACTGGAACTGTCTTATTTATTTGATTTAGGTCTTTTTTAATGTCTTGCCTAATCTTTTTAAAATTGACATGATATAAAAGCCTCTTAAAGCATAAGGCCTCTAAATAGGGCATAAGTTTATCACTAAATATACTTATAAGCTCAAATATTTTATGCATGCCAGTATATAAGTATATGATTTAGCACATTACAAAACATTTATTATAATAATAATAATCAAATAATTATTATATTATTTACATTTATTTAAATAGGCCATTTGGTTAGGCCTAAAAGGCTTGTTAGATGACCTAAGCTCTTAACCTTTTTAGTCAAACAGTCTTTTCAAAATGCCTTGATCTTGTCTATTTAAAAATAAGCCTGATTTGGCCTGGACCTGAGGTAAACTAGGTTATAAGCCCTTATCGAGCGGCCTAACCTATTTCCACTCTATTCGCGACAAAGCCACTTCCCTAGTCGCTGCCATCGCCACAAACTCGTCGCGATCTAGTTTCAGAAGGATAAAAAGATGAAGATCTAAGAACCTTCTTTTGCGCCATGACCTCAGAAAGCCTTCCTCTACACCACAATCTCGTTTGAAAAACTCTAACTAAATTTCAGGGAGGGAGAAGGAGGATGGGAAAAATCAGATGTAAAGAGTTTACCATAAGAAATGTAGTCTATTTAAAATTTAGAAGATCAAATGGTGAAAACAATGTTGTGTATGTGCTGCACCTACGAAGGTGTGGAATATTAGAAGCCGCCTATGCATTAGTGTTATAATTAAACACACACTTAGTGTCATTAGTGTTAAAATTATGGGTTCTCAACTATATTTAAGTAGTGCAGACATAATTTAGGTCAAAAGAATTCTTTCTCATCCTCAAGTTCTCTTGGACAACAGACGTATGAGGAACATTTTTTCCTTAACAATTTTTTTTTTGCAATCTGTCAATATGTTTGTGAGAGCATTTGTATGACCAGTGTTAAAAAGGAATTCCAACAACACCCAAATTGTAATAATAATGTAATTTCTTGTTGTTGGTTGGTAGACCTTTCAAAATGAAACCAGTTCCAGTTTTCAGAGCCAAACACATACCATTTGTTGCATCTTGTAATATCCCGCCTTCTGAAATCCTAATAACTTCAATAGAACGTATATCTAATTGTAATCGAGTGCTGGGTGATTAGTATGTGTGATTAGGACCCTATAACAGGGCTTAATTAGAATGAGTCTAGAATTGAAGAGGAAGTAAAAACAAATTTTTTAATTTTTGACACTTTTGCGACACTAACGTATTCTTTGCTGCGCGAATTTTAGCTTAATTCGTGACTCAAAAATTATCATTCTTCGCGATGTAAATCAAGAAGTCTACGTGTCATCTTGCAAGCATATACGTGGACACGTCGCACACACATGTCATGAAAATATCTTTTGTTCTTACTAAATAAGATTCTCACCATCAAAAATAGAAAAAACATAAGTAAGGGCCTGTTTGATATGTGTTTTTAAAAACAGTTTTTAGTTTTTGAAAATTGAAAAACAGAAAAACTTATTTGATAAACTATTTTTATAAACGTAGTTTTAAAAACTGTATTGGGTTTTTTAGTTTTGGGAATTAAAAATGGGAAACAACTCATAGGTGTTCTGCTCCCCAATTTTTCGTTTTAGCTCTGAAAACAGAAAACATGCGGAGAAGGGGTTGTTTTCATTAATGGCACGATCGTAATTAGTTCAACTACGAAAATAAGGGAAACATGAGCACAAGCTTCTTCTTTCTCTCTCGTTGCTTAGTGTGAACCCTAATCGCCGCTCACGAGCTTCTTCTCTCTCGCTGCTCATTCAATCTGAAGAACCCTAATCGTCGCTTTACTTTTCATCACCAATCAGGTAGTCATCTTTGCTTCAGTTCGTTTCTGTTCTATTTTTCTATGTGTTTCTATTTGATTTCGTCTCTTTCGGTTTCGTTTCAGTTCGATTTTGTAATCGTTGAACATCTGTTCGACTTCATCGTTGTTGTGCGTATCTATTCTTGATGTTGGATTGATTGTTATATGTTTCTGCTGTCTGCTTTATATGTTTGTGCTTTATAACGAAAATGGGGTTTTGGGTTTCAATCGGTTTCAATGGAAACTTGTTGCTTTATGAACTATTTGTAGCATTTGTAATGTGAACTTGTTGATAATAGAGTACTTGTAGCATTTGGTTCAGCTCTGCTACAAATAGGTTGGATGATAATCCATGAGATGTATAATATGCAGTGCTTGTTTAGCTTTCTATCTATTGGGACTGTGCAGTGATAAAAAAAGCAATCTTTTCCTTTTGCTATCCTTCGTTCTATGCTTTGAACATTGGTAATTTCTATTATTTCCAGCCTTTTTGGCAACATCTTAAGCCAAGTTGATATGCAAATTTCTTCTGATGCTATTTTTGTCTTATATTCGCTGAACTGGCTGTTATAACAGTTTGATTTTTGAAATGAAGCCATGGCATGTTTGCTTTTGCTGCCTTCACACACACATACACTATTGAATAATTTGATATTACCTTTCCGGTTATATATCTCAAATTTTAAATGATGTATTAGCAATTAGCAAAAACAGGGGTGTATAAGTATGAATCTGATACAAATCCACTTCCCTCCCTAAAAAAAAAAGGATGAAAAGGACTCTTGAAAATGCTCGGTCTATTTCCAATTCCATGACGATTGAAAGAGCAAACCCAGCTATACCTATACTTGACAAACCTGAGGTATACTTGCAACTGTTGGCTTAGCTTGTTAATATTTTGATCTGCTTGTGCTTCTAAATTCTAGAAACTAGAAAATGCATGTTGCATAGAAATATGGTTTTATTTGTTAATGTAAACATGCTTAGTAATACTGTGATTGATTGATTGATTGATATGTTAAATTTGGCATATGTTCCGGGGTAAACAACTTAAACTCACTTCTCAAAGTGTAAATCAGTTTTTTGTAGTTCAGGTGGTGTGCTTAATGGAAAGGAATTGGTTTGGTTGTCCTGTTTTTCTTCTCATTAGGATTATGTTTAGGGCTGCAGATGTTGGATTTATGGTACTGATTGTTATTGGCCTTGTTATGTTATTGGTTGATGTTGTTTCCTTCTTTTTGTTTCCTTTTTAGCTTATATTCATTAGCTAAGCTTCTCTACTAGATTATTTGTGTAGAATAAGGTATCAGTGGCAAAAGTAGAGAAGTAATATCCCAATTCTATATTAATGATTTAAGTAGAGAAGTATATTTTCTAATGATTTAGGTCCAAATATAGACAGTAAATTGCAAGATGTGCACTGAAGCTTGTATTTGGTTTACTTGAATGCTTTCTGAATATTAGATACATGGAATCTTGCTTTGATCTGATGTCTTTTGGGAAGTAATATATGTTACTGGTTTAGCTATAGGGGGGACAAACTCAAGTACTAAACTAAGGCTAAAATAAGAGTTTTTTTCTGCAACATTGGTTGAGGAGCAATCTGTTTGAGCGACTCCTACCCCCAAGAGACTTCCATAATCCAAACAAATGGGTCTTGAATCATTGTCAGGATATTAGGACACCACATACTAAGTGTGATTCTTTATTTATCACCAATAAAACATGGAATATAGTGGTAAAATTAGCTAATGTGAATCTTGCCTTCAGTTGAACTGACTGAACTTCTAAACTATTGAGCTAGCATGACAGCATGTGGAATATTATATGGTGCATGCTAAAGCTAAACTGTCTGATTGCACTTTACTTTTTTGGTTTCCTTTTCATGTGAGTTTCGATTACTTAGATAAGCAATTGCATGCAGCATGTTTGATGCTATTGTATCTGGTTTTAACATTGTGTGTTCATCTCTTTTGCTTCTACTTCCCCAATTTGAGTGATAGCTTCAAATCCATCTCCAAAGCTACATGTTTTTTTCTTCAAAGTCTCTTATTTCCTGCATTATTCACGATATAGACAGTAAATTGCAAGGTGTGCACTGGAGCTTGTATTTGGTTTACTTGAATGCTTTCTGAATATTAGATACATGGAATCTTGCTTTGATCTGATGTCTTTTGGGAAGTAATATATGTTACTGGTTTTTGTTGCATTAAAAGTACAAGCCTCAGCTGCTATAGTTAGGGAAACCTTCATTTTGTTGCAATGATCATTTTGTTGCATTGTTTGTTAGAGACTCTTTTCTATCTTGGATTAGACTCACTGTTATACTGTTATTTGGATTCTCGTCTCATATTTGGACATATAAGGTGGGTTGAATTTCATACTGTTTATTTCTTATCATAAAACCATCTTTAAAACTATGAGGAACAACCATCTATAAATTACTGGAAATTGATATTGCCTACTTGATTGATCCCCCATAATGTCCTGGAGAATTGGCATATTAATTCTGTTGGTCCTTGTAGCTGGTTGGTTTAAATATAGAAATCTGATCATTTCCTTATAGCTAAACTTTTGTTGATGATTTATGATAGATGACAACTAATGTTGACAATAGTGACGCAAAGCTTTGGCCTGACACAGTAACTAAAGTTTTCATAGATATTATGGTTGATGAAGTCACAAAAGGAAATATGCCAAATGGTGTGTTTCACACTAGAATATGGAATTCGATGACTACTAAGTTGAATTCTATGACTAATCATTCCTACAAGAAAGAATAACTAAAGGCAAAAATGCATAGGCTGCGAGCCATGTATCGTGAGTTCTGTTTACTTTTGCAAAACACTGGATTTGGTTGGGACGCAGAAACTAACACTGTTACTGCAGCTCTAGAGGTCTGGCAAAATTATCTTCGGGTATGATTTTTTTTTAGTTGTATTTTCATTAATTTTGTTTGGCAATATTTTTAATGTATTGATGATATACTTATATTAGCTTAGGTACATGATAAAGCTGCCCAGTTTCAAAAGAAAGGGTGTGATCATTATAAGTTGTTGGGAATCATATTCAACAAAAATAACAAAACTGGAGTACTTCGTCATGCATCTACCCAAGATCCACCAAATACAGATGAAGAAAATGACCTTGAAAATCAATACCTTAACACTGGGAGTAATGTGCATGTTGAAAATGATAGTTCAAATGATGATATACAAGAAGTGGAGCGTCTGGAAAATAATGGAAAGCAAAAATTTCATGCAAAAGATCATAAATATAAGAAAGAGTCTACATCGCGTTAGATGGGAGAAGCACTTGCAGCATGGGCTGAAGCATATACGACAAAAGCTGAGAAGTATAGGGCTAGGAGTGTAGAGGCTACTTCTTCACTTGTAACACCAGATTGTTCTATTACTAAGTGTGTGACTGTCCTTGAAGAGCTTGGAGACATTTCAGATGACATCTATATGAAAACCTTGGAAAAGTTTTGGGAGCCTAATTGGAGAGAAATGTTTCTTGCCATGTCTAATGATAGGAGACGTGCATGGCAATTTAGACTTTAAGGATAAAACCTTATTGAGCCACTTCTTTCCTTAATATTCTGTTTATTGTCTTTATGTTTATGTTCTTCTTACTATTTGGTGAACATTTGTATGTTTGTTTGTTTGTGAGTTGTTTTAAATTTATGGTTATGTTATTGGACCTTTTATTTTGTTTTTATTGAATATCATTTTATTAAAGTTTTGTTATGAAATTTTATGACAGGTTATAACCATAATGGATGTCGATAGAAGTGATTCTTCCGATTCAAGTGATGATGAATTAGCAGAGTTTTGCTTTATTAACATGATTTATGTTTATCATCATAAATACTTGAATAAAGGAAAGGTTCGAACATCTGCATTGAGTGGTCGTGAATTTGTTGCTGAAATATTAAATGGAGAAGGAACAAGTTGTTTTGAGTTACTTCGAATGAGGAATGAATGTTTTATTAATTTTTGTAATGACCCGAGGGGAAAGAGCTTCTTAAGTGACTCAAGGGTTATGCTCGTTGAAGAAAAGGTTGCTATATTTTTGCTCATACTTGGTCATAATTCTCGTCATAGAGTTGCTTCAGACCGCTTTTAACATTCCATGCAAACAATTTCACGTTATTTTAAGGAAATATTAAAGGCAGTCTGCCGATTGAGAAAAGAATTAATAAAGCAAGAGTCTAAAGAATTACCCGACAGAGTTAAAAACAACCCAAAATATTATCCTTGATTCAAGGTATGTAATTTTATTGAGTAATTTAATAAGTTCATTTTTTACTTATTCATGTTATCTTGTTTTGATTCCTTTTACTTGGGTTATGCGTTATAGAATTGCTTAAGTGCAATTGATGGTACACATATAAGTGCAGGAGTTCCTGCTGAGAAACAGATTTCATGTAGAGGTAGAAAGACAACAATCACACAAAATGTCATGTGTGCTTGTGACTTTATCATGATGTTTACATTTGTATATTCTGGGTGGGAAGGAAGTGCACATGATTCAAAAGTTTTCTTAGATGCAATTGCAAATCCAAATGCAGAATTTCCTTGGCCATCTAGAGGTGAGTAAGAATATCATAATGACGTTATATTCTATTGATGAAATGAACAAGTAGAGCTAACATATAATTTATGTGATGAAGGTTCGTTCTATCTCGTTGATTCTGGCTATCCATGTACTGGAGGTTTTCTTCCCCCTTATAGGGGTGAAAGATATCATGCGCAAGAATATAGAGGCCGAGCCAGACAACCTCGAAGTCGTGAAGAGTTATTTAACTATAGGCATTCATCTCTAAGAATGACTATTGAGGGATGCTTTGGGGTCCTGAAAAATAGATTTCCTATTTTGAAGACGATGCCTTCTTATAAACCTTCTAGGCAGCGACTTATAGTAATAGCGTGTTGTGCTATTCATAATTACATACGCAAGTGGAATATACACGACGAATTATTTGGTGTATGGGAAGCAATGGATCCGGTAACAATTGAGGGCGTGAATGAAGATCCTTACACAGTGGGAACAAGCTCAAATGAAAACAACTTATCAAGGTTATCTGATGATGGTGCAGCTGAAATGGCAATGCAAAGGGATCGCATTGCAAATATGATGTGGGCACAACGTAATAATTAGTAGACCTAATTTGACTTCCTTTTTTTAAAGACCAATTTGACTTTTTATGATATTAAATTTTACTTAATTAATTGAGTTGTCATTGTAAATTTTACTTGATTAATTGACTTTTATGACCAATTTGAATTTTTTGCAACGCACCTACCATTTTTTATGGTGATATCATGCTCCTACATTTGTTACTTCTGCTTTAAGTCTCTCGTTAAAATAATTACAAGAAAGTGTTGAAGACGAGGTAGTGATATCACTTAATTAATTAATAATAAATAGAGTTTTAAGTTTCATGATGAAGTCTAGTAAAAAAAAAAAATCTCATGATGAATAAAAAAAAAGTCTCATGATGAATAAAAAATGTGATTAAAAAAAATCATTTAAAAATGTGTATCAAACAAGTTTTTTATTTTTTAGTTTGCAAAACACATTTTAAAAACAAGTCTATCAAACATTTTTTTCATTTTCTCATTTCTAAAACAGTTTTTAAAAATAGGATAATCAAACAACTTTTTTTTTCTTCTTAAAAACAATTTTTTAAAACTGATTTATAAAATAGTTTTTAAAAACTGAAAACTAAAACCAAATCAAACACCTCCTAAATTACTTTTTTTTTGTTTCAGAACCCAGCATAAGAAAATTACTTTACTAGGAATAAATGATGCCCAAAAATACTATTTAATAAAACTTATACTCCTGCCAAATATGAAAATGTTATATTTCCAAGATCGTACTATCAAGTTAAATTTTAACACAGTATTAAATTAATTAATATTTAGTAGCGAATCTCCATTGTCACAATTTATTTTCAAAATTTTATTTATAATATTAAAATATTTATTTCTATAATTTATACATATCTTTTTTAACAAATTTAAATTTTTTATCTTTTAATTATAATTTTCTTTTTTTATTAGCTATAAATTTTAAAAATACCATTTATCACTAGAGATTCTTGTTAGTTTTTAATACATTGAACAAATGTGAAAGGCTTTTGTTTTGGTAAACCAAATGTGAAAGGCATATGAATTTTTATTGGGGTGAAGTTGATTTTTGTTTGCGTTAATTTTTTGTTGCGTTAATTTTTTGTTCCAAGAAGAACCCAATTAAACGTCGTCGTTGTAAATTGTGACCCTCTGCCTAGTCATGACTCATGACCGATGACTCAAAACGCATTTGTGTATTGCGTTCAACGCACTTCACTGTTCTATTTAAACTCTCCTTTCTCCCTCTCCTCTCCATTCTCTGTGTTCTGTCTCGCTGTCGCTCTGTTTTCGCAGTGAGTTATTTTGTTACTTTCTCTCTTGTTTTTCGATGCATCATTTCTCATTTCTGGATCTGTTTCAACTCTTATTTTAACTAACGTTACCATACTCCTCTTTTCGTTTTCAACCATTGCCCTTTATTTCTGATTTATTTTTTGTTTGCAATGTCGTGTTATGTGCATTTTCATTTTCTCAGGCATTGTCCCGCGTGGGGTTTCCAAAGTGCATTTCATGAGTCTGTGTTGTGGAGTTCTTTGTTTTTCTAACTAATTGCGCTTCTGTCACTTTTCACTTGTGATTTTGCCTAGTCGTTTGTTTTAGCCTGTGACAGAATCGATGTTAAAATAATTGGTTGTAAAATAATTGATAATAAAAAAATTGATTTGTGTTTTTTTGTGTTCGGTAATAATGTTTTAAAAGCGAGTTTAAAAGATTTGATTTCGTTTGGATGATAGAGTATAATTATTTTATGTGAGTAAATGTAAAGAATTTTGTGGTCTCACTCTCACGCCTTGAGTTGATTTTACTCAATCAAAAGCTAGAAATTGTTGGTTCCATGAAAATCAATTCTACCCGTCCAAAATCAATTTTAACCGCCATGCTTTTGTTACCCAAACATGTTAATAGTGATTTTCAATTCTATTTGTCTTGATTTTGCTCCTAGAATTGATCTTAAACTCTCTAAAATCTAAACCAAACAGGCTCGGCAGTCTTTAAAATGGAAAACGGAAATAAATTCCAGGAAGTTTCGAAGGCAAAATATGATTGTCTCTTATTTGGTAAGCCTTCATAATAAGTGCTGATTCTTTGTCTCTTATTTGCTTCATTGTCCTAATTTGTTTTTGATAACTTCAGATGTTGATGACACCCTTTATCCTTTTAGTTCTGGAATGTCAGTGCAGACAGGAAAAAATATCGAAGGTAATGAATTTACCACACTGAAGCATTCCTTGTGTGATGGTGATGGCTTTGGTGTGTCTAAAATTATTTGGTATTGAAATTGAAGCATGAAAGTCACTTACTTATTGAAATTATTGCACAGAGTATATGCTTCAGAAGCTTGGGATGGACGCTGCTAAAGTTCCTGAATTGTGCCTTTCATTATACAAGACTTATGGAACAACATTGGCTGGTCTAAGGGTACTCTGTAATTAACCTGTCAATGATTTATATCAAATCACTTTTTTTAAATACTAATATGATGATTGATGATTAACAAGCCAATCATTTTGTCTCTTGTCCTCTCACCAGGCAATTGGCTATGACTTTGACTACGATGACTTTCATAGGTAATTTGTGATTTCATTTGTTTATCCCTTTCTTTTTTTTTTTGTTTTGTTTTTGTATTTGGCCATTCATTGTAATCATATTGAAACCACGCGAACTTGGCATCTAAAACTTTTTGTGTTGAACAGTTTTGTTCATGGGAGATTGCAATATGATATGCTGAAACCGGACCCTGTTCTCAGGGGCATTTTGCAAAGCCTGCCTCTTAGGAAAGTTGTAAGTTTCTGTGCTATTTTCTTAATAGTGAAAGTAATTACTGATTAAGAGGAAGTCTCTCCTCATTTTATGTATGTGTGATATATATATATATATATATTCTTTGTTTCTCTTTTTCAGATTTTTACCAATGCAGACACGGGGCATGCAATTAGAGTGCTTCAAAGACTTGGACTGGAGGATTGTTTTGAAAGAATTATAAGCTTTGATACTCTGAATTCATTTAACAACGTCGACCCTTCTGATGATAAAAATGGCAGTGAAAAGAGACCAACCACCGCAGAAATTTGTGATTTCTGTGAGTACATGCGCCGGCCTGATTCACATATGCTGCTTCCAAGGACACCAGTTATCTGCAAACCCTTTGAAGATTCATTTGAAAAGGTTTTCAAGTTGGCTGACATTGACCCTCAAAGAACAGTAAGAGCGAAGAGCCTTTTCTCATTAATATATTTTGCTCTTTCCTTTTATCTTAAATTTGAGTACACACTTTCATTCGGGATCTTCCTTCGGTGCCTTTGACAAAATGACAACTAATGATTAATCTATTATTATTACTTCAATTAGATACGACATGATGCTAAACATTGAATAGTACTATCTCTGGTCTGAAATATAAGCAAAAAAAAAAAAGTCTATGTATTTGGTCATAGACTTGTTTTGCTTATATTTTATAGATTTTTTTGTTTATATTTCAGATCGGAGGGAGTAGTAATTGCCAAGGGGTAGTAATTACCAAGGGGTACTGGTATTGGAGAAAACCGCATCATTGTTCTTATTATTTGCATTTTCACTGCGTTGCTCTTCAGCCGAAAAGTTTTTATTTCACCTTCTATTCTTCAGACATCTTATTGTGAAAAATTATAGTATTATTTATTTAATTCATTTTTTATTTTGCTCTTTTCAGCTGTTCTTCGATGACAGTGTCCGCAATTTACAGACAGCCAAACGTTTGGGCCTCCATACAGTCGTGGTAAGTAGTCCCTAATTGTTGCTGATGCATGAACGAAATATTAGTTGCATTTAGACATACATTACGTCATATTATTAATCTGTCACCCTTTACTCTCTAGTATACTTTGAGTTTTCTATACCTAGTCTGTATTTGATTTGGATGACTCAGAAAGAAATCATGTTAAAAAATACATTTGTGTTTAAGAATGACATTTTTAAAATAATTTTTAAAGAATTTTGGATTTTAAGATAAATTCCTTAAATTATAAATACAGTTTTGTTTGTAAAAAAAATTATGGATTTCATCGTCGGAATCATTTATAATCAACATAAAAATGTAAACATTTTTTTTAAAACTAGCTTTACAAGTTTTTTTCACCCAAAAACTATAACAAGAAGTATGGATCATTGTGCTAAACTGCTAATTGATTTTTGTGGACGGAAACGGCCCTTTGCTTCTATCCAATCTGTCACATAGCACAGAGCACACAAAGAGAGATATATGTAAAGGATTGAAATAATTGTAATTTGTAAATTGTGTTTGCCAGCGTGTTTTCATCTTTCTGCAAATAACACATAATGCTTGAAAAACACATTAATCACATCAGAGTTAGAACAATTGGCACTATACAATTTGAATTTAAATGTCAAATCCAAATGATCCTTGTATGCAGGTGGGTACATCGGTGCGTAGTACAGGAGTGGATCATGCACTAGAGAGTATCCATAATATCAGAGAGGCATTTCCAGAGCTCTGGGAAACCGATGAGAAGCATGAAATTGTCAATTACAAGGTTGCAATTGAAACATCAGTAAAAGCATAGACCCCCTATGAATTGTTGGTGGTGTCTTTAATGTGTTGGCATCTATGTGATTGTTAATTTAAATTCGATATATTTAAATATGAATCTTTATTCAATTTTTGGTCTTTCTTTCAATGCAACAATGTACTGTAGAGGTATAGCTTGAAAACAACGCGATGTGGCACACAATCTGTATCTCTTATGTGGTTGTTAATAATTCAATGTGCAGTTAAGTTTTCTTGAAAGCGCTTTGCGCATTAATATTTGTCTTTCTACTCTTGACTGAGGCGATGTTATGAGCATTTTTTTGGCGTATGATTTCTAAGAGGTTATTTAAGCAATCAATCATGTAATGGAAATATGGAAATAGACCAGGCTGATGCGTGACATTTTTGATTTTTGAAGGAAAACATGACTGCTTACCCCTTACAACTTTCTTAGCATATTAGTAGTTAATGTCTCAAAGTATTTACTCATGATCCTAAGAATACATGAAATCTACTACCAGGACTGTTCCAACTTCCAAGTCCCTTATGAAGGCACGATTTTAAATTTCAAGGACAAGTCACTGCTAAATATTGCAATGAGGTCGAATTAAAGGCAAAGAAAATCAAACAAGACTAAAAAAGACAGTACCCTCTCGTTGTTTGGCGCTGCTAAGGTTATAGACTTTCCGAGGCAATAATTATATACGATTAAAAAAGCATGGATATGCAAGAGTAGCATTTGAACTATATACTCTAAGCCATGTCAACTAAACTGTACTACGTATATCAAAAGAAAAGTAACTTAACAAGGATCAACTTTTCAATGAATACTTCTTTCCCGTGAAAGCTTGAAATTTTGGCTTTTCCGCCTTCTGAGATGACTCTTGACTTGTGCAAGTTGTGCTTTTCGGAGAAGCCTATTTAGAGAAAATTCAGTAGATCATGTCAATAAACCATAGGTTGTAGGTAATTAATTCTCTGTTGCTCCACAAAGATTACAAAACACGAAACTCACCTTTGGCTGTGTTTCATTCTTGGTTGTTTTTGCATTTGACCCAAACACAACCTTTCCACAAGTTCTATTAGAACTCTTGGTCACATTTTCAGTTTCTTGCTGCTTTGACATTGAAGGTGAAGTTTGTTCAACTGATTCTGTTGAGGCTTTGCCATCCAAACGTCTTCCAGAACCAGTAAATGGGACGATCTGGTGAATCTTTGTTGCTGGCTCGTCTTCAACTGAAATGCAAAGTATATACTCAGAATCTTCTAATGAAATTTTCACTAGAAACTAGCAGATAGGAGAAAATCAGTATGAAAGAATTTTTCTATATTCTATATAAAAATATGTAGATGCTGTCACGTGGTGTAACGTGAATAACTGAACTTAGTGTAGTTAATTTTTTTAAATAAATAATAGATAACACTTGAGAAAATTCTTAAAGCATGTTCCAACGGATGATAAAAGAATCGTAACCTTCTGGACGTTCCCTATCGAACAAAACAGATGGCAATTGCTTCTCAGGTTCTTTATAATCAAGAGGTGGGGCAAAATCAACTTCACAGTCTGTTTCAATTATACTGACTGCAGGAGAGGGTTTAGTTTCAACCACGTTTATGTAATATTTTTTGTCATTATAAGGAATCATTATAGTGTCTCCGGTTGTTAAACATGAGTAGCTCCTCAATGAAGTTTCTAACCTGCAAATGGCCAAGGAAAAGAAAGAAAATATTTACTGACACAATTATTTATGAGATTTGTGAAAAGTGCAACTAGATGTGGTATTAATTTATACATGGCTTTTGGATTTGAGACATCCAAAAAATCCTTGGTGTGAGGCTGCAGCTTCACAAATTTTCCTTTTGCAAGGCTTGTGTTTCTCAGAATCACAATTTCTCCCTCTTGTAGGCACATATTTTCCATCATCTGACAATTACAACAGAAAAACACCAGATGTGTTGTTAATAAAAATGGTTAATTTATCAATTAAAGAAAGAAATATGAACAAAGAAGGAAAGGAAATCAGTTACCCAATTTGGTATATATATGACACCCTCATCAGCAGTGAATTCTAGGACCCCACAATGAGTAACTCTTTCAGCACAAGGATCTCTCAGTTCAAATAACATTGGGTACTCTATGTGCAAAGATACTGGAAGGTTTTTACATGACTAAGAGTACTAATTTAGAAGGAGAGAAAAAAAAAAAAAAACAAATTGTTGAAACAAGACAAATATAGACTTACCAAGGCGATCTAGAGCTGAAGCAGGCATGATAACTGGAGGGAAAAAGAATTTACATTAGCTATCAAAATTTCACATTGTGTGATACCAAAGAATAAAATGTAAATATGTAAGGTGTTAGTGCACATACTTTTGTCACCGTTTTCCAGACTTGGCTGCAAAAAAAATGAAAAGTCAGAATCAGTTTTGATTTTTGAGGTTTGGAATCACATGCAAGGAATAAATTATGAATAAATAAATAAATAAATAAATAAAGAGGGGTCTTTGTGGCATGTTGTAGTTTGGTCTTTATGGTCGACAAGGATGAGATCGTATTGGTTTTGAGCATATATTTATGGTTCCTCTATATCTTTTTCATATTGGTGTATTAGTCCACTTGCTTGTATAGATACTTGTTAATACTTGTTGATTAGAACATGAAATTTTTGTAAAAGGGTTAGAGTATCCCTTGTATTTTTTTATTAATAATAATTCTCTCTTTGTTTCATCAATGTTATCACAAGTATAAGCACAAAGGATAATTTTCCCCCTTATTTTAAATTATGATCAGAAAACATTTAGTTTGAAAAGTTAGATATGCATCAGGTAAATAAGTGAGCAGACCCTTTCAATGGAGGAGACAGTGAAACAGCGGTAATAGTGTTCAAAGATTGCATCATGTTCATCCCGGTGATCCCCGTGCAAATCCTTCAAAAAAGAAAAAGAAAAAGTTAATGCAACCCTATCAATTCTCATTATCATACGGACCAATAAACAAAATTTTGTAATCATAAAAAAAAAAAAGAAATTGGGTATTTCATCAAAACCGGTAGCAATCAATTTTCTAAGATGGAAAGTCAAGTCATCTATGCATTCAAGTTCCAATTTTTCTGTTTACAAAACAACAACTCAGCAATGCAAAATACTCTGAATATGAAACATAAAAAGCATATAACAAATCAACATACCATATTTAACGAGTCTATGAAACTAGATGACGACCGGTAGTCTGCATAAAAAAATAAATAAATAAGCAAAAACCAGATGTTTTAAAAAACATGAATGTTAATGTTAATAATAAGTAATAGTAATAACAATAATCTTATGAAAATTTTCCCAGTGAAAGCTTCCTTTTTTTTAATGAAAAAAATAAACAAATAATCTTATGAAAAATTTCCCAGTGAAAGCTTCCTTTTTTTTTAATGAAAAAAATAAACAAATAAAAGGACGCAAATAGTAACGGGGATAAAACCCTGCATAAATCTTTTCAAAAAAAAAAAAACCCTGCATAAATAAATAAAAAGGCGGCCCCAAGATAGGCCGTTAATATGAGGTCAACCTTCGAATAGGGGATCAACGAGAAAGAGAAGGGTATTCCAAAGTGACAAAAGTCCAAAGCTACGATGAAAACTGAGAGACTCGGAACAGAACCGTGGCTTTGAATGCAGCAGGTTTCGAGTTTTTATAGGTTTCTTACGATTACGACGACTCAAAGTCACACTCCTATTGAAATAGGTTTTCTATTCTTGGGCCGGACCTGGGGCCCAATATTCAAATACCCTGAAAAGCCTCCTCTATTCTTTTGGGAATTGCTAAGGGCACCCCCAAAAATTGCTGGGGGCACCCTATTTTGGCACTGATTTAACAAAAATTCCCTTGCCAAAATTGAAGCTTTTTTTTCCATGTTCCTTCACTCGCAAAAGTGGTTTTTGGATCAACTCGCAAAAACCAAATTTGCGAGTTGGTCCTTCAACTCGCAAAAACCACTTTTGCGAGTGAAGGAAATTTCAGCTTTCCTTCACTCGCAAATTTGGTTTTTGCGAGTGAATCCTTCAACTCGCAAAAACCACTTTTGTGAGTGAAGGAAGTTTTCTTTTTCCCTTCACTCGTAAATTTGGTTTTTGCGAGTACTTTAACTCGCAAAAACCACTTTTGCGAGTGAAGGATTTTTTTTTGGTGGTCTAAGTGAAGGAAGCTAATTACGAAAATTCGACACGCGCAAAATTTAACAGTTGAGTGAATTTTTTCGTGAATTATACACAGTGAAATATTAGCGTACACTGGTAAATATAAAATCACAACAAACAACAACAATGTTAGGAGTTGGGGAAAATGATGGAGAGTTTAGAGGAAAGGGAATTATACGTCCTTGTAGTTTATTGATTGAAAAATGAAAATGTTACGCAAAGGAGTCTACTCCTCTCACACTGGTAAACCAGTCACTACACAGAAAAATAACTACCCTAACCTATCCTTTACTAGAAAACAGAAAGCATACCAGCTTAACAACTAACTAACAGAAAACACAAACAGAAATAACTAATTGCTAATCTATTTGTTTACAACAAACATGTTTTATTAATCAATCGTCATCTAAGCTTATTGGATTGTATTCATCATGTTGTGAAAGATTATGTATTGGAAATATTGAACCCCATTCTTGCAATTGACTAATATATGGTGTTGGCCATGAATAAGCCTCAGGATGACAAAAAGTACGCCAATGTGCTTCTATGGCAGGCAGTGGACAACCATCCTTCAAAAATACCTGAAATAACGCAAATATAATTAAATTAATGATTAAATTAACTAAACAATAACAATGAAAAAGATAACAATATTAGATCGATTACCTGTACCCAGTGATTACCGTTGACAAAACCAATACAAATGAGTTGATGGTTTGGAGTTGGTGCACCTCTAAGAGGGAAAAAATATCCAGCACATCAGATTGGCAGATGATAAAGAGACTAGGACCAACTTCTATTTAGTTGCTATCACATGACCCATTTTCGGTAGTGTCATCCACTTGTTTCTTCCCCATACACCTTGCACGTCCCGTAAAGAAGACTTCAGTTCATCTAATTGAACACAAAAAAGAGAGCCATATAAATCAACATTTTCCGTAATCTCTTTATGCAACTCCTGACGGAATTAAAGGCCAACTATCCTCAGTTCTACCAAGCAATGCTGCAATGCAACGGTACCCACAATTTCCATCACTGTCCACGTTAACTATGTCAGTAATATATGTCTTGCAACAACTTCTTCAGTCTCCAATGTTGAGGCTCGGCCCTATCAACAAGCATTAGAAACAACATCAGTTATTGCATAACATGATTTATTTACAATTTTTAACATTAGTTTGACCATACCTGTTTGTTGTTGTGTTTCCTAAGTACATCACTTGGTTAGTCCACGCCGCAACAAATTTTTCCTTGTATGGACCCAACCATGTGTTTTGCACATAATCAACGAATATAGGCCATTTTGCACATAATTAAATTAATGACTAATCTAAACTAAACAATAACAATGAAAAAGATAACAATATTAGATAAATTACCTTCACATATATCCTGAAAACTCATCAGGCGTTGCTCATACTCAACCTCGTCAGCAGAATAAACAACACCGTTCCATGCATCCTTGACTACTTGTAGTTTTTAACTATCAGATACCAACTTCTTGCATTTTACATAGACATTTTTTCCTATGTGAAATTGGCACAAAAGATTGCGAGTTGTTGGGAACACAACTGCAACTGTATTTATCAAAGCAAAATCTCTGTCTGTCACAATAACTTGGGGAACTGATTCATCTAGCACAAACAGTTCTCTTAACTTCTGTAGTGCCCAGACATAGTTTTTAGCCCCTTCAGAATCCATACAGGCAAATCCCACGGTAAATGTTAGCTCGTTGAAGTAACACCAACAATTTCAAGCAGTGGCAGCCTGTACTTATTGGTTTTGTCGGTACTGTCAAGGATGAGGACAGTGTTAAAAGTATTCAACAAATGGACAGAATCTGCATGTGCCCAAAATATATCTTTAACAACATCCAAACCTTCTTGTCTTTTATACCAAGACACATACCAATCTCGATGTATTAAGTTCAGCAATTGTTGCATTTCTGTTCTAGGGCCTCTTTGAGATGATCGGTACTTCTGACGCTCATTGTAGATGTGTTTAATTGTAGACATGTTTTCCTCATCACGGCCTTTAACCGTCAACATAACATTTCTTAGCTTTACATTGTTCTTCATCATTTCATGAACAAGTTTCTTCTCCTCTTCGCTTAAACGACCAACATAAGAATGACCCACCAATATTTCAGCTAACCGATGGTTGTGTAATCCGCATATTTCTTTAACCATCCATCCTTCCATCGTTCTGTCAGTCATTGATAAAGGTATTCCTTTAATTCTGAACGGACATTCACACTTTCGAGTACCAGTTGATTTAGAAGATACATGCTTTTTAGGCCTATACTTCCACTCCTTTCACAACCTAGAATTAATTTTGTCCGTCTTCCTGGTTGCCCTGTCTCTGTGTCTGACCTCGTAATCACAATAACAAATCCATTTTGCCTCCCAACCTCTCGAGTCCACAACAATAAATTATCCTGTGTAAGAAATATCTCTCTAGTAGTGAATGCTTCTGTACAATCCACCTCTGTCGTTTGCTCAACGTCATCAGCATCTCGTATATTACTGTCTTCCATCTCCAATAGCACTAAAATCAAACAAACAAAATAAAATAAATACCTAATAAACGCAAAATGGGTAGGAAAAAAAATTAAATACCACTCGCAAATTTGGCTTTTGCGAGTAGGCAAAAAATTTGCACACTTGCAAAAACCAAATTTGCAAGTGTAAAAAAATTTGCACACTCGCAAATTTGGTGTTTGCGAGTGTGCAAATTTTTTTTTACACTCGCAAATTCCAAATTTGCAAGTAAAAAATGAAATTTGCGAACCTTATTTCCAAATTTGCGAGTGACACGAAAATTATGGGGAAGAACTGGGAGTAGTTGTAAAAAACTTAAGTTTTATTAGATGAAAAGGGGCATTTTGGGAACTCGGGGTTGCCCCAGCAATTTTGGGGGTGCCCTTAGCAATTCCCATTTTTTTTTACGAAGAAAACTTATTAGTACCAAACAAATTTTTTACGAATGACATAGCTAGACTGGAAACCAACTTCATCCACCGATTACCTCCTGATTTCCGTAAAATACGGAGATGATAATTCTTGGTCTTGTTAATGAGTGTTCTTAGGGCACTTGTTAAAAAATTAAAAAATAAATTTTGTATTAGAAACAATAATTTTTAAACTTTTAAAGAATTGAATGCACTACTTCTAACATAAGCATTTGCCTTCTTAAAAATACAACACGTTTTGTTGACTAAAAAAAAAAATACAACAGGTTATCTTTCGTTTGTTTCGTTAAAATATATCTAGTACTAAACAACAATGCTTTTTTTTACTCTCAAGGATATATTAGTCATTTCGTGAAATTTCAAGATTTAGTGAAGATTGAGCGGGGAAAAAAATTCCTTTTTAACAAACCCTAGGATCCTCCCTGTGGGATTTAAATCCCCTGCAGTCACTCCAGTCTCTCTCTCTCTCCACTCATATTTTTTTTCTATTTTTTATTTGAAATGAATCAATGGCCATGATTTAATGGTAGAAAATCTAATGGCAGATATACATATTAACTGCAGTGACTGCAGTTAAATTTGACAGTAGCATATCGTGGTCCCTCGCGGTGGAGGATTTTGCAGACGGCATCCACCAACACCAAGCGGAAATAATTCAAATAGGGGTGAAGTTTTCAACTTGGAAATAATAATGGCAAAACGTGAGCTTTCCAGCATGTTGAAGAACTTGAAGATATGACGAAGAAACCGGCAATTTCGATTTGAGGTTATTTTTTTGGGGGGTTTCCTAATTATAGTTGGATTTTGAGATAATATGCGCAAATTCAGGAGCTAATATGGGTATATAATGTTATTGTTTGTAACCATAGTTCATGCAAAGGGCTTCTCTGAGAGAAGAGAAAACCAAGGAAGAAGATGAGGTCAAATCTGATACAATTTTTCCTACAACTTCCACCACTACTAGAAAATGGTAATTTTTTATTGCCTTTGTGAAAAGTCACTATGTTGCATTTTGCAAATTGACAGCTCCATATTTAAGCATTGCATTTATATTGAATGCTTCAATATTTACTAGTGACAATGGTTTCCATTTGTTAGCCACATAGCTGTTAGGTTTGGTCAACCTTACCAACATTCTAACTTATAATATAATTGTTTACTGGGAAATTTGGTTTCTAAGTGTATTTCCACCAAATTCAGTAAAGTAACAAATAATTAGTTCAAACAATTGCAAGATCGACGAGTTATGTGGTAATCTTGTTTTGCAAACAACGGTTTTTGAAAATAACGGTCAATTTCTCGACACGTTATCAGTTTTGTAACATTCTTGGCTTCAGAGCCATTAATTGTTGTGTCTTATGCCAAATCTGTATATGAGAATTCCAACTAACAAACAAGTTGTTGTTGAAATGGCAATACGGACTTAACTAAACAAGATTGGCTGTCGAAAGCCAATAACTTGGTTTACAAGCAAATTAAAGAAAAAATCTAAAACAAGAATACACTAATGCAAAGTCATGAAACATGCATTACTGAATCCCAACATGCAATTGAAATTAACGCAGAAATGTAAAAGAAGACAAGTAAATTATGAGAATTTAAGAAACATCATTAAAAAGGCATGAATTTAAATGAAAACATGTAAATGCATGAATTTAAATGACAGAAGTGTAAAGAACATGAATTAAAAAGAAAGCATGTAAATGCATGAAGATAAATGACAGAAAAATAGATTGCTGAAAAGGTAAAAGGATAAATTTAAAGAGCATGAAATAAAATAAAAGCGTTTAAATGAACATGAATTAAAAAAAAGGCTTGTAAATGACTTTGAAAGGAAAAGTGCAGAAATAGTAAATGATAGGGAATTAAAGAATGTAAATGCGAAGCAATGAAATGCAAATTGACTGGAATGTAAATGACATAAATGAAAATGCAATGAATTGGAAATAGACTGAAATTGATTAAAATACAGAAAGATAGAGTTTGGAAGGCATATAGTGATCGTTTTCTGTTAATCTTCTTTAGCCGTCGAGATATTAGGAATTAGATCATGTATCCAACCTGAGTTATATCGTAGAAACTACTATTTATAGGAAAAATATGAAAAAACTACCTAACATCCAACCTGACACGTGTACGGACACGGGTTGGTAGTTAAGTTTTCGCTAAAAACTACCTAATCGACAGTAGCACTTCCTGTCGAGCTGTACATTGATCTTTACTTAATAACTAAGCCTGTTTCGACCATGCTCATTTTGACATCTTCGACGCTTCAAGCTTTCCGTCGAACAACCGCCCCATCACTTGGTCTCTCAAAGTTAGTCAATTTTCATACCTTGTTCTGGTCTCTTACGCCTTTATTTGTCGAATTCATAACATTCCATCGATCAACCCAAATTTGAAATTTGGCACCCAACAGATGCCCCCCAAATTCTGAGTTGTCGACGCCAATATACGGAGAGACCCAGAATTTTGCTTAACCCCACGTGCGACGGTTACCTTTCCGCAATGTCCCATCACAGGTCTGCGCTTCCCACTTCCCTAAAAAATAGGACCATCATCACTTCAAAAGTAGGCGGTTACTCTTCCGTCAGACGCTTACGCCAAGCTTATACTATAAGTAGACTGTAAAACCCATTCAAAACACTTTTCTCCCCTTCTGAGTTTTCTGGAAAGCTTTAACAAGTTCGCAATGACGTCTTCTTCAAACCCAACTCAAGGTACTACAACGCCCCTTCGGAAAACATGGTGCAATCCTGACGTTGATGCGTCGATTCCGTGGCAAAAATCTAAGGTAATGATACCCTATACGAATGACTCTTCTTATATTTTGGAACCCCCTGCGGCTTATTTAGGACCAGTGATGACCCTTTCCAACTTCCCTGAAGATTTTAGGGATTCTTTCCCAAATAAAGAAGGTCAAACTGACATTCTTGCTGCTTCCCCTGCCTTGCACATTCATTATTTCTTAAAAAGCTCTAGGCTTTTCAGAACTCCACCACTCAGCGTAATTGGTTATTCTGCTTGGCTTACTAGGGTCGAAGCTAAGAAAAGTAAAATTTGGAAAAAATTAGGTATTTACAGCCTCATTCAACTTTCCAAGCATACATTTAGGTTAGACCCAGCAATGTTGGGAGCTGCTGTGTTCTTTTGGAACAAGACTACCAACAATTTTCATTTCCTTGTGGAATGATGGGCCTAACTCTCTTTGATGTTATCAGACTCAGCGGCCTCCCAGGATGGCCAAATGATTCACCCTTCTGCCTTGCACGATAACGCGTCATTGGCGTTTCAAAGAATGAACCACTTGCATTTTCGAAGTACGTTTCGAATCGAATGCAAAGTGACCCTGAGGTTTCTGACGATGAACATGTAGCCTTCCTGTTTCACTGGCTATCCGCTTTTGTTATGTGTAACAAAAATGTTCAAATGTCAAAAACCTTGCTTGATTTGGCAAACCTTCTCCACGAAGGTAAACGGTGGGCCCTTGGCTCGTTCCTTCTGTCTAACCTTTATTCTAGCATGTCGAACTTGTACGGCATGGTGAAAGAAGGCGGAAAGAAAAGTGGAATTGGAGGCCCAATGTGGCTCATGCAGTTATGGTTAAATTCTACCTTTCCCGGCCACACTGTCAATACGGCACGACCTGAACTTGACATCGACACCTATGGCACACCAGCCATGTATCGCATTCCCAAGCCATTTGACAATGAGCTTGAAAGCTTCAAGTATTACTTTAGCCTTTTCCATTCTCTTTCTGCAAGTACCCCAGGTATCTGTTTTCAACCCTTTGTTAGCAGAAAGTATGGGCCTGCTTGGTTCACAGCCCCTTTTGATCCAACTTCAAAAGATTGTACAAGAGTCTGGACCCGTTTCCTCGCTCGTCAAGTATTCCCCGCAGGTTTACCCGGTTCGACAGACAACGCCGCTTTTGTCTGTTTGCCCAATGCCTCTGCCAACAACATTGGTTTCATGCAATCCATTCCAGGCCCATTCTTTTACAAGAAAGAAGACATACTCCTCGATTGCATCGACTTGAAGCAAGAAACCATTGATGGCATAGAGAGAAGAAATGACTTGCGGATGTCTGGTGTCAACTTCACTCATTTCACCCCTACCTTGGGTGTATCTCAAGATTTTATCACTTGGTGGAATGAATATTACAAGCATTTTCATCCATCCATTGAAGAATGTATGAACAGACTTGTTGATCCCTCTGTGCAGGAACAGGACCCTTCGACTAAGACCAAAGGTGAGCACTTACAGGATATACGCAGCTTTGAGAAATTTTACAAAATAAAATGGGACCCTAGATACCCTTTTCATATTGTTAAATGAGATAAAGGAAATGACTGCCAAATCAAAAGAAAGGCACGAGAACCATTGGGGCATTAAGGCTCTGAAACATCGACAAGAAACAGGTCAATCACTTGTGAAACCCCCTTGTCCTGAACCAGTGTCCTTACCCTGTGCAAATTTTGGTTTGGCTGATCCATTTCCAGGGAAACCGACAAGAGCTGGTAACTTCCTTTTCCCAGAAAGATTTCATTTCCATACTAATGTCAACACTTATGAAAACAAAGAAGTTACCTATGCCGGTCGGTTTGCCTCTCGTTTTGAATTTGGACAATATGACGAGGCTGTCGAGGTTATCACCCAGTTTCCTCAAGGTATTTAGTTTTCTTTGCCTTCTGTTTGAAAACCCACTCATTTTGTACTTACACTCTTTGCTTTGTTTTAGCTTTGACTCTGAAAGAGCCTTTGAAATGCAAGCAAACAAGTGGTAAGGCTACATAAGTCGAAGGTCAAGAGGAAGATGTGGACGATGAACCTCCTCTCCAATCTAAACCAGCAAAGAAGAAATCTTCCAAATCTGGAGCCACAAAAACCAGTGCTAGCAAGAGACCAGCTGCGTCGAAAAAGAAACCAGCAGGATCTAAGTGCTCGACCAGTTCCTCCCAGTAAGAGACCACCAAGCGGAAAGTTCAAACAACTAGTGCTGAAGTCAAGTCCTCAAAACGCAGGATGATTATGCTCGAGTCTCCTTCTCA
This sequence comes from Calophaca sinica, assembly GCA_037113605.1. Classification (NCBI taxonomy): domain Eukaryota; kingdom Viridiplantae; phylum Streptophyta; class Magnoliopsida; order Fabales; family Fabaceae; genus Calophaca; species Calophaca sinica. The sequence continues at coordinate 78,594,954 of CM073734.1, forward strand.
TTCAACACCTCAAACGGTATCCCTTTCTCTACTTGTATGGGAATCCATTATTTATTTATGATTCATCAATTAGACATTATCATGACCATTGCACAATTTTCAGGAATCGCATGCAGAGAGATCCGTTTCTGGGAACTCTGAAGAAACTCCAACAGCTGAGTTCACAGTGGTAAACTTTCCTCCACTACTGTCTAAATTGATGGTCCTCCTGTATTCTACAAGGTCTTCACTCGTTTGTTTTTCGACATTTGCAGGAGCCAAGAGTCAAATCTGCGAAGACAGGGGTGTCCGAAGAATGTACTTCAAAAGACCCTATCTCTGTCGAAGAAGTTGACTCGTCGAGCACTGATAAGGTATGCCTCTCTGAACTAACTTTGTTTTTTTTAATTATTATTGGACATTGCCTCATCATATCCATTTGTCAGGACTCCCCTGAACAAGCAAATGTCGATACTTCTCTACCTTTGCGAACAATCTTCCCAAACACTACTCCCCCTGCCACTGAGGTATAAAATTTCTTGCCATTTCACTGGCATCAGAGCAGTGATTTAGGACTTACATTGATTTTTTTTTCCAAAAAAAATAGGAAGTTCCAGAGACTCAGCCTGAGCATGAAGTTGAAGAACCTTCTGCCATGGATATCGATGTGGCTCAAACTACCATCTCGACGGTGAATCCAGACTCCACACCCACTCACCAAGATGATCTGACCTTCCAAGTGGGAGCAACCTCTGTGGAAACCCCTGCTGTAGAAACAATCGCTGCTAAAACAACTGCTGCCCCCCAAGCTACTGAAAAGCAGAGTCCCATAATAATCAGGGCAAACAATGTTGACATGGATCAATTGCTCGACGATCCTACCAATCCACCCACTCACATCAATCCCACTCCACCAGCTGCGGATATTGGAAAGGCCAACGTTGGGATTGATGAATGGATCAGCTTGTTGTCAGGTTCCAGCAGCAAGACTTCACCCATGTCAGCCCGATCCTCCACACTTCCTGGAGACAATTTTGCTGAAAAACTCAATGGATTGCTTGAAGAGCTAAAGGGCTTCTTCAAGTATTCTTTCGACGACCTTTACTCAAATCAAGAAGTAAGGAACAAGTTAGTTCGCGTCATCAAAGAACTTCAAAACTCCCGCAAAAGGCTGCCGCTAATCCATCGAGGGCACATCAACACCCTACATGAATTTGTCGAAGAATTGATCCCCAAACTGCTTGAGCTCGACGGCAGTATCCTCCCATACCAGCAAACCATCACAGCCAAACATGAGCTTCGTGACAAACTGGTGCGTCTTCGACAGAGGCAATCTGCATTGGTCGAGAAAAGTACTCCTTAGCAGGCAAAGATTCCTGAGCTGGAACAGAACGTTGCTCGCCTGAGACAAGAACTTGCCGCTGCTGACACCCAATTACAAGAGGCAATTAAGGCTTCTTGCTCCGAGGAAATAGCTGCTCTCGACCAAGAAATGACTAGCAGTGCTGCAGAGGCGCAAACCATATTGTCGAAGGTTGAAGCTCTTGAAGTCCGTTACGTGAATGCTAAGGGTATAAAAATGGAACTGGCTGTGACTTGGAAAGATATTAGAAACATTCCTTTGTAATTTCCTTTTGTCTTATTTGCACATTAGCCATCTTTGTAATGCTTTATATGTCGAACGCATTTGCTCGACCAACTCTTGTACTTCACTGCAACATCTGCAATATGATTTGGCTTACTTTCGATCAATCGCTTCACCGTCCAGCTAGCACGTTCCTTTAACTGCTTTAATTTCAGTTTCAGGCTAATAAATTACATTCAAAGCCGTTGACCAGTCAATTTGACTGTTAAAACTTGAAAATTAACGCCATTTTGCGCTATAAATAGGCATTTGCCATACTTCGTCTCTCGCTCAAGCACAAACACCTTCTGAACTTCTTGAAATTTCTTTTCAAAAAAAAAATCCTTAAGAAACTCTTGCTAGCATCACAAGCAACATCCCCAAATCCAACTTGTTCTCGCGCCCAAACTAGCTAATTCTGAGTGCAACAAGTTGCTATGCCCATTTCATTTGGAAACCAGGGGCTCCACCTCTTGGAGTCTCTTTCTTCAAGGTTTTTGTCTCAACGGTGAAAGACTCTCTGAGTTTTGGTAATTTTCCTAATATCAACAATTAGTTTTGGTAAGTTGCCTAATGCGGCTTGCCAACCTCGTTGAAACGTGTGAGAAAGGGAAGGCCGAAGCAACTTCTTTCTCCTACTGTCTTGCGCTCCTTCACACCCTCTGTTCGAAATTCATGGTGTGGGATCTGCAGGCTATTAGGAAAAGTTTGGCACGGTCGGGCCAATTGTGAAGCGCACCCCTAAATCGGCAACTGCTTCTCAATCTGCCTGCTTTACCTTTACTCGCATGGCATTCGACACTCCTCATCGATGTGCCCACGCTTTTAACTTCACGTTCCCGTCGATTTTGGTATCTACCATCTGAAGCAGCTCTTGCAGACTTAATTGGCCCGACACTCCTCATTGCTTACCATGTTCCTCTCTCTTCCTGAATTCTTCCTTAGCATGATCAGAATCCGGAACATGGCGAAGCTTCCACAAGTGGATTTATTCCGTAGTAGCCTAGACTTATAGACTTTCCAGTACTTGTATTACCAGGCTGTAAGCCTATTCGACAATGTATATTGTATACTGCCAAATGACTTTTGAATAGAACAATCCAGTTTACTTTTCAAGGTTGTATTCTTACTTCGTACATTGTTGGTCTATATGACTTTAAATATTTGCCATTAATAGACTTAATCCTGAAACCAGAATTAACTTCAACAAGTGCATAAACATTTCCTGAGAATATTTGGACAATCTCAAATGGCCCTTCCCACTTTGGGGACCATTTCCCAAATTCTCGACACTTCTTATCCATTGGTAAAGTGACTTTCCAAACTAAGTCACCAACCTTGAAACGCTTGTACTTAACTCGACTGTCATAGAATTTAGCTATTCTTTCTTTCTGTCGAACTAAATGTTCTAAGGCCACAACTCTCTCATCATGGACTTCATTCAATTCATCAAACATCGAGTCCCAGTATTGGTCTACTGGCATCTCATTTTGCTTTTGAATTCTTAATGAACCAAGATTTATCTCAACAGGCAACACAGCATCATGGCCACAATGTCTTGTTGAGTCACTTCTTTCAAGGCCACTGCCTCTACCCATTTGGTAAAGTAGTCCACCCCTACTAAAATGTATTTATGCCCCTTTGAAGAAGTAGGAAAGATTTGGCCTATGAGGTTCAATGCCCAACCTCTAAAAGGCCAAGGCTTAACGATGGAATGTAACTCACTAGCAGACACATTTTGTATGTGGCCATGTTTTTGGCATTCTTCACAAGACTTTGCAAACATAATGCAATCTTTAACCAAAGTGGGCCAATACACTCTTTGTCTTCTTAGTACCCATTTCATTTTCTCACCTGCTTGATGAGCTCCACAAATTCCTTCATGAAGCTCTGCCAATGCCAAGTAGGCATCCTCTTCACTAAGGCACGTTTCCAAGTTACCATCGACGGACTTTCTATACAAAACTCCAGCAAGCACAACAAACTTAGTCGCTTTGTACTTAACTTTCCTGTCGAAATCAGCACTTGGATTTTCCAAATACTCAATTATTGGCTTACGCCAATCAGATGAACTTGATGCATTGGAAACCAGTATATCCCTTTCGTCTAAAGGGTACAGTAACTCACGAACTTTTATGAGTTCTGTCAACACCTTTAAAGATAACTTATACCCCGAGGCCAACTGGGCTAACTCATTAGCCTCTTGATTTAGTTCTCTGGGGATATGTTCCAATTCGACATTGTCGAATCGCTTCATCAACTTGCTAGCAACTTGACAATATTTGACAAGATTATGGCTAACACATTTGTATTCTTGAGTTAACTGCCTTATAACCAGTTGTGAATCTCCAAAGACTTTGACAGTGCGTGCTCGCATTTATATCAAAATTTCCAAACCCACAATTAAGGCTTCATATTCAGCCTCATTATTGGAACAAACATATTTTAGCTCAAACATTAATTTAGTTGGCACACCTAAAGGTGAAACTATCAGGATGCCAACACCAACACCATTTTTGTGTCTTGAGCCGTCAAAATACAAATGCCAAGGCTTTAAATCAACTAGCCCTGTCAGTTCTTTTATTTCTAAACATATACAGTCAGTCAAAAAGTCAGCAATTGCTTGACCTTTAACAGCCTTTAAAGGTACATATTGCAAAGAAAATTCAGACAATGCAAGTGTCCATTTTCCAATTCGACCATTCAGAATTGGCTGGGACAACATGTACTTAATTACATTTGTCTTCGACATCACCAGGACATTACAAGGCATCAAATAATACTTAAGTTTTGTACATGAAAAATACAATGCTAGACACAACTTCTCGATAGCATCGTATCTTGTTTCTGCATCATTCAGCACTCGACTGAGGTAGTAAACGGTTCTTTCGACATTGTTATCATCCTCCTGAGCCAGTAGACAACCTATAGTTTCTTCTGATGCAGAAATGTACAACTTCACTGGTCGATGTGGTTCTGCAGGCATCATGACCGGTGGATTTGTCAAGTACTGCTTGATTTGGTCGAAAGCCTCTTGATGTTGTTGAGTCCATATAAAGGCTTCTTCTGCTTTGAGCTTTACCAAAGGAGCAAACGCTCTTGTCCTTCCTGAAAGGTTTTATATGAACCTTCTAAGAAAATTCACCTTCCCCAAGAAAGATTGGAGTTCCTTCTTATTGGAAGGCGGTTTTGCTTCCAACACAGCCTTAGCTTTGTTCTTATCTACCTCAATGCCTTTCTTATGCACCAGAAAACCCAAGAACTTAGCGGCTGAAACACCAAACCCACACTTTTCAGGATTCATCTTCAAACTGTGCTTCCTCATTTCTTGAAATGCTCGTCGAAGATGGTTCAAATGCTCCTCTTGGCTCTTTGACTTGACAATCACGTCATCAATATAGACTTCCACAAATTTGCCTATCATTTCATGAAAGATAGTGTTCATTGCCCTTTGGTAAGTTGCACCAGCATTCTTCAAACCAAAAGGCATCACCACCCACTCGTAAGTTCCAATGGACCCTGGGCACCTAAAAGCAGTTTTAGGCACATCCTCCTCAGCAATGAAGATCTGATTGTAACCAGCATGTCCATCCATGAAACTTAGAAACTCATGACCAGATGCTGCATCTACTAGCATATCTGCTATGGGCATACACTACAAAAAAACACGGAATTACCGACGGCCTAAAGCCGTCAGTAAGCGATAAAAGCCGTCGGTAACCCACTTTTACCGACGGATAACCGACGGCCTAAAACCCGTCGGAAATATGGTCGTCGCAAAGGATTACCGACGGACTCTTCTTCGCCGTCGGTAATATCGACGGTTATACCCGTCGGTAAATGACGTCGATTACCGACGGGCAAAGCCGTCGTTATATTTCCGATTTAACGTGACCGCCAAGAAATCGAAGTGTTTCGAGCGGCTTAGGCCGTCGTGTCGGGAATTTTTTTAATTAAATTTATTAATAAATTAATTTTAATTAATAACCAAATTAATTTTATTCTTTAATTAATTAATTAATTTAATTATTTATTTGTTTAATTATAAAAATAATTTACTCTCATATTAAAAATATTTATTTATTAATTTAATTAAAAATTACTTGTAATTTAATTTAATTTAATTATTAATTGATTTTCCATATATAAAAATGTGATAACGTAAACTAAAAAGCAAATTAAAAAAGAAAACATAATAAATAAAAAATTCAACAAATAAAAATCATTAACTAAAATAATATCTGAAACGAAAAAAATGATATCCAAAAATATGAAAAAATATAAGTACAAAAAGAACTAATAGTCCTGGTACTCACGATCATGATCGAGATGCTCTACATCATCCGCATCATCGACATGACCATGAGTACGCTGAGGCGAAGGCGAGGCGGAGGCGAGGCGAGGTCGAGGCCGAGGCCGAGGCGAGTAGGTGCTGGGCGAGCTAGCAACCGTACATCTGCTCGCCGCCGCAAAGACTGAGTCAAAGCTCTGGCTGCCGGGCCACGGCCCGCTTCAACTCGGCTATCTCCTGGTCATCCGCGGCAGAGCGACCGGTGGCAAAGACTACTACTCGGCGACTCTCCAGGTGTGTAGGCGGCGGGCCCCTTTGTAGTTCTTTGGCAAGGTCGCCAAGACCATATAAGCGACCCTTCTTCTTTCCGCCAACCACTTCCGCCCAAACCTCGGCCGGTGTAGATAGATCGTCAGGGCTCGAGATGGAGAACATGATGAGCTCGAGATCTAAGCCGAGACATCCTCGCCTCAAACTCCTCTGTTAAACAAACAAATAAGTCAAATCTTTTTAAACAAAACAATATAAACATTATTAAAAAATATTTATTATATTTTATAATTACCTGAGTGCGCCTTAACGCTCATCAACGAAATCACCAAGATTTCTCTTCAGATGAGTTGCAAGATGGAGCTCGTGCAATCAACTTCTCTCCCCAACCTCCTCGACTGAGATTGTATTAATAAAAAAATTTAAATAAATAATAATAATAATAAAATAATAATAATAACAATTTTATAACACGTACAAGTCTAACTGCGTGCTGCGCCTGACTGACACTGCCTCCAGTGTGCAAGCTGCCACCCTTCTCAGAGGCCCTATTCTTCTTAGCCTTCGAGCTGGTCGCCTGGAACTCAGGGGTGTTCCAGTGCGCTACCAGCTGCTGCCAGAGCTCGTCCCCTATCCACCTGGGCTGGCGATCCCTGATGCGGGCATCTCGAAGCATATCAGAAAGGCTGTGGGAGGCCTTCATATGAAAATTCTTCTCGATCAGCTCCTCATATTTTTCCTCCCAAGCAACCCTCGTCTGTATCAATATAAGACATTATTAAACATAATTAAAATTTACGAAAATAAAATATGCAATAAAATAAAAATTGCAGCTTACTCTGAAAGAATTAAACATATGGTCCCGCTCAAAATCCTTCAGTGTCCCCCAGGTGGGCCAAAACTCCTGGTAATTCTCCTCAATTGTTGCTGTGATAGCTAACGCAGCAGGCTTTGAGGGAAGAAACCTGAACAATAAAAACATGTTAAATAAAATATATATATATATATACATGTAAATTATTAATAACTCGAAAAAATTGCAAATACTTACCCTTTACCAGATGGCCTGATAAGAACTCGACCATCATACAACATCTCAAGAGTGTCAGGCTCCTGGCCCTCCCCCTGCTCAAGAACCTCCTCTGCTGAACCTCCTGCTCCTCCCGCCCCGCCCAACATCGGTGTCATCGTGTATGGCCGTACTATAATCATGGTCTGACCGATGAGCATCGGCCACCGGATCAGGCACAACATGGGAACTCGAAGCGCCATGTGCAAACTGGAACCCCGGGGTGGGGATCATGTCAATGTGAGGCAAAGGTGCCGAACTTGCCCGAGTCTGTGTAGCTGGTGTCCAATGTGCCTGAGTCCGTAGGTGGTGCGGAAGGTCGTCTAGGTGCAGGAGGTGTATCAGTCGTCTCGGCGTAGATGTACTAGGACGACGTGTAGATGACAACGTCGAAAACCCAATGGGGTCACGCCTAATGATGGCCGGCCTCTCACGACGAGGGGGGTCGAGGGCGATCCCCTTCCCCTTCCATTTACCACCACTGATGCCATATATGTCTATAGAGCAATTGAATAATAACAGTCATGAAATATTATATTTAAACATAACAATATTACAAATGAATTCCATAAAAATAAACAAGTTATGAAAATAACTGACAAATTAAAATATATTGTTACACATTAATTTCTCAAATTGTAAAAAGTTAAACAATATCAATCGCCCATTCTCGCCACTCAATTTCAAAGCATCGTCTTGAGATCTTGATGGTTACGCCACTTCTTCATTTAATTCCTCATCCCCATCTACATCTTCATATGTGATTGGATTGTCACGTAGTCGAGTAATGGGTTCCACTTCATTTACTACATTGACATGAGATATCTCATCCACTTGATAAGCCACTTCTTCACGTGTATCATCTCGCTTCAATGCGACCACGTGGTTTTATCTTTATTGCGACACACCAACCTTGTTTGTCCCTTCGAGTTGATGGATAAGGGACATAATACACTTGTCTTACATGTTGTGCCATGATAAGCGGATCAAACATTTGGTATCTTACGCTCATGTGTATGTCAACAGATTATATTTTCGATCCACTCTTGTGCCTCTATTTGACTGGATCAAACCAATTACAATAAAATAGCACTATTTTTAGTATAATCTAAAGTATTGTACGTCAATTCATATATATGTTGAATCACGCCGTAAAAGTCATCTTCACCTCCATCTGTGGCACCTTTTACATAAACCCCGCTGTTAATCGCTTTTTCCTCTGCTTTTGACTGGTTTGGAATTTGTATCCATTTACAAAGAATGTGTGCCATTCTTTTACACGTGATTTAGGACCATGAGATAAATTTCTCAAGTGTTGGATTTTAGGATTACGCCGCTATACACTGTGTACACACCATGTGCAAACAAATTATGGTTCCTATTTTCAAACAATATTTTTGTATTTTCAAACAATAAATAATAATAATAATATATATATGACGACTCAAAAACATACCTGGTTCCTAAACCACGTTGGGAAATATTCATGAATATAGGCGTAAGAGTCTTGTATGCGCTTGTGGGCTTAGTTAACAAGAATGCCCTGATCAAGTCATTATCAAACAAATGATCAAGAGCAATTGTGGATTAAAGAAATTGAAAGTGGTCAAAATGATACATACGTTAGATACGGTGATACTACGCACGGTTGATCAACACGTGAACGTGGTGACTTCCACACTTCGCGTTATCCGGTTATCCACCTCCTTTCCACCATGACTAGGAAAGGCAAAATACTAATAAGGCAAGCGGGTGTCTTTCACTTTCAATTTCTACTTCGTTCCTACTATTTGTTGGTGTCAACATGAAGTTCAGTAAAATAATGGGAGCAGAAATGGATTGTCTCACGGTGTAAGTAAGTTGCACAAATAGATCCTTCAACCCTGGCCTTATTTTTCACCGACCGTTTTGAGTCACCCATAAATCTACAAAATAACAACGTTGGTGATAAAAATTGATACATTTAACCCTTCAAATAAATATTTATTTTAGAGAATACTTTATTATAGTACCTTTCGAATGGATACATCCATCTGTATTGAACCGGTCCACCAAGCCTAGCTTCATGTGCAAGATGCAATCGCTAGATGCTCCATAGAATCAAAGAAAGCAGGGGGAAATATTCTCTCCAACTTACAAAGAATGACTGGTATGTTCTGTTCCATCCTTATGAGATCATCCTCTCTCAGTGTCGCAGAACACAAATCTTTAAAGAATTGGCTGAGTTCAGTCAGTGGATTTAAAACATTTGACGGCAAGGAACTAAATGCGATAGGAAGTAAACACTCCATGAATACATGACAATCATGGCTTTTCATCCCAATCATGATTCCTTTGTTCACATCGGCACATCTTGCCAAATTAGAAGAATAACCATCTGGCATCCGAAGTTCTTTTATCCACCGACAGACTGACTTGGCTTCCTCAGATTAAAGAGTAACAGGCTTTGGGTTTCGTGGTCTTCCCATCCGACCGATTCACAAATGCAAGTCCTTTCGCCTACAAAGAAAGTGGTAAGTCTAGTCCGCCTTCTCATTGTCTTTTGTTTTTCCTCCGACGTTCATCATCGTGAAAAAACATTGTCAAAAAGTTCTTCTCAATGTGCATAACATCAAGGTTGTGTCTCAATAAATTATCTCTCCAAGATGGCGGATCCCAAAAATACTTCTTTTTGTCCAATTATGCCATTGTCCATATCCTTCAAATCGATCCAATTTGCCAAAATCGTGATTTTGGGCGTTCCATAACCCTTTCCCAGATCTGCTCAAGGCCAACCTTGGGCCGCCATCTAATTCAACTTCCCCTTCTTGAAAGCGTTCTTATTAGTCTAAATGCATGATCATCAGGTAAAAACCTGCGATGTGAGTCAAACCAAGAACTCTTCCCCAAATTTCAAGGTAAAGGCCTTTGTATGCTCCATGCAATGCGGACATGCCATTTTACCATGAGTACCCCAACCGGACAACATGCCATATGCAGGGAAGTCATTAATGGTCCACATAAGCGCCGCCTCATTGTAAAATTCCTCTTCGTGCAATATCGTGCGTCACAACACCATTCCACAACCTTTTGAGATCGCCAATAAGAGGCTCTAAATAGATGTCAATACCATCTGTCGGATTATCTGGACCGGTATAACACAAGTCAAGAACATATAAGGCTTAGACATGCACATTTCGGAGGAAGATTGTATGGGGTAACGATAATCGCCAAGAAGAATAAGGTTTCGCCGTGGATTGAACATACGGGTAAAACCATCGAGCATAAGCCAAGTCGTACATTACGTGGATCTGCTGCAAAATCGGGATGCACACGATCAAAGTGCTTCCAAGCTTCACCATCGGAAGGGTGGCGCAACATACCTGAAGTGCTTCTATTCTCATAGTGCCATGTCATTTTGTCTGCGATGTGGTGATGCAAACATTCTCTGCTGACCTTGGAATAATTGGCAAATAAAACATTGCATTCACCGGAACTAGTTTTTGTCTATCCGTCCGATTATTAGTATGTGACATATACCTAGGCTCACCACAAAATTTGCATTCAACTAGCGCACCATCGTTTTTACCAAACTCATTGTCGTAATACAACATACACCCTCTCACACAACAATCAATCCTTTTTAGATTCCAGCCCCAACTTGGACACTAAGCTTTTAGCCTCGTAATAACTTTTTGGCAAACCATCTTTGATAGGTGACGAGTCCAACATCATTTTCATTCACGAGATCCAAGCACACTTCTAGCACCACGCTTGGACTTAAGAGCTAAGAGCCTCACACACATTGATAACTTAGAGTCTCAGAGACCCTTCAAACAACGGCTTGTTTGTTTCTAACAATAGATTATAAAATTTTTGTCTTTGTCTCATTTGGAAGTTCATCTGTGTCATCATCTTGTTGCTCCTCGAATAACACGTTCACCCCCAAGGCATCACAAACCATATCTTGCATCAATTCAATCGCTCACCACATCCCGACCCACGTGAATCGCCAAGCACCTTCGCAATTATCACCAACCCCTAAATCAACGTGAGGCAACTTTTCACCATGTGTAGTCCAAATCCGGTAATTAAGCCTAAATCCAATCGAATACAGGTGGTGCGTGACCTCACTTGGGCTCTTAATCCTTCTGCAATCGCAATTAAAGCACGGACATCTAATCCCTCCATTAGTTTTGAAATCTTTATGTGCCATTGCGACTTGGACAAAGCACGCAACCCCAAATAAGAAAAATCTGGTTTCAAACCCCTCTCCCTGATACAACCTATCGTGACATCCAACTACGACTCGAAAGAAAATATTCCATCTTCTCGCATGTCAAAAAAATGACAATTTCAGAAGACGACGTTCTTACAACCGCTCTCTTTCTTTAAATGGTATGACTTATCCCATTCGAGAAAAAACTTTTTCAGAACTTCGTATAATAATCATTCCTTAATTCTCGTATCTTATACTTGACAAAATTTGGCAAGATTTCCCATTGGTCTCGAGTACACAAAATGAACCCAGATATGAACACCGCAATCAAGTATGCAGCCAGAGAACAAAAGGAAATGAATCGAACCGAAATTTCATCAAATATAAAGATACGAGAATTAAGCAACAACTATTATACGAGTAAAGAAAAAGTTTTTTCCCAAACTGTCCGACTTAGACAATTCAAGGTTCAATATACAATGAGCACATGGTACCCTAAAAGAGTATATGCACTCAATAATATATTAAACCTCAAACGGGAAGCTAAGGCTTCTCTCCGATACTAATAACAAATATCAAACATCCATTCGATCAATGACTAACATAACAATTAAACAAGCAGAAGTGACAAGGGTAGAATTAGTTTTATTATATATATATATATATAAATAATAAAAAATATTTTATTTTCCTTTTTCATTTAATTTTTTATATGATAATTTTAAATGTTGTTATTTTTTATTTATTTTTTATTGAATTTTTTTTAACTCTTCTCTGCTTCTGATTTTTTTTCATTTTTGTTATATCATATTTTTTAACGATTGTTTCCCTTGTTTCTTTTTTTTTTTAATTCTGCTCATCTGTTAATTATTTTTACAATTCTGTTTTTTCAATCCGTCTAGTTTTTTAATTATGTTATTTTTCAATTGTATCTCATTTCGTTTTGTTATTCTCTTCTTTCTTCTTTAAAATCTGCTTTTTTATTCTATTGTTCTTAAAAATTCTGCTTTTTAATTATTTTTTATTTTAAATCTATTTTTTAATTCTATTATTATTTGTCCTTTCCAATTCAAATCTGTCTTGTTTCTTTGAGCAATGGTCCATTTATTATGTGTGTAGTTTTATTAATCATTTAGTTGCCACTACGCCATCCGCCATATATAATAAAAAAATTTATTTTTCAATAAATAATAATTATTAACAATTCAATCAATATTGCAATTTTAATTTATATATTTTATTTTCTTAAAACGGAAGAGCTATTGTGGTATGCTTTCTTCAACATATATTTAATATTCAAATATATCAACATAAAAAATATTCATATGCTCTCTTCATTTTATTTTAATAAGCCTCTAAAGTAATTTATGAATAAATAATCACTTAAGTTTCTAAAAATAGCTCACTAAATAAATATTTTATTATGTCATTTCAGGTTTTGTCTTTGAACGTTAAATATTATATGTCACTTTTTAATATATAATTTTATAATTTTATTTATTTCACCCACTATTTAACTTACGCTTATCTCGCTCGCTATTTTACGCTATCCTACTAATTTTACGCTATTTTTTGCGATCCTCGATTAACAACACTGGAATTTTCATTAAAAATATAAAATCAAAGTCATCAAAATGTTTACAATAAAAGCAGTTATGTTTCTAACCAAATATATTACATAAACGAAATAAAAAAGCGACATAAATTTTCATTAAAAATAAAATCATAGAAACAGTGAATAGATGAGGTTATGCAGGAATACGAATAAGCCCAACCATAAACTGAAACTACAACAGTACAACTATAACATATGGCTCTCAAACCTTCTTTGACACTTTAAATATTGTCTTAAACATGTGTCAACAATTCCAATACAAAAACATGCAATGCTGACATTTTTTTGTCACTGCTATAACACAAATTACAAGTTGTACCTGCCCATAGACTTTTTTTTCCCCATTTGTGTCTCAAATATATTAAATTGCAAATCGAATGGAATTATTTGAAAGATCAGAAAAAGCATATGTATTATTCTGCTTAACTATACACTCCAAAGGACCACTTAAATGCATGCTGCCACAAAATTTTAGCCTTGTTATGAAGCGCGTTAGATTTCTTAATAAATTTAGCTCAGAGGAATTCCACACATTTGAAAAACAGATATAGAAATGTTCAGAACTGTTGTCTAGAGGACAGACTACCAGATTTCCAAATAAATTTACTAAGAAGGACCTTCTCCTGGTGCAGAAAGAATGGAAGCACTTATAAGAATTCTCCCGGCAGGGTCAAGATCAAGACTCGAGAGCCCATATTCTTCAATCAATATGAGAAGATAAATGCATAAAATCAAGCAAGAGCAAGAGGTGTAGTAAATTCCTCCAACCCCCCTTCTTTCCAAACCAAAATAAAGAAGTGAAAAGAAAAAATAGAAAGCAGCAAAAAAAGATAACAGCTCACACAGAGTCTATTTGATGAACAAAGGAACTAATACCCCCAAAACAATAGGTATAATAGAGTTAAAAACCTGGTAAAGCACCACAATAGTTGGCTTTGAACAAAGTGAGAGAAATTTGATATCCAAAACTTGGAGCTCCTCAAGCCTAAAAACAAATGAAACATAAATTTAGTAAACTATATCGTAAATGAAACACAAAAAGAGAAAAAGAAAATCTAGGATAGAAAATTACAAGGAAAAAAATGCTTGCACTGTGGTCTTGAAGAGAGAGAGAGAGTAGGTCCTAGTTGCTTTTGTCCCACAACCAAAGCATTCGAGTGAAAATAAATAAGGGCAATATATCTTGTTTATCTATCCCATGAAATAAACAAACAGAGAGAAAACAATAACCAAATAAGGAAGTAACATGTACATGTGTATACTCTTGGATAAGTACAAGAGTATACTCTTGGATAAGAATAAAGAAAATAAAAATAGATGTCTAAAGCATTTAATAAATATATTTGATAAATAAAAGCAAACTACACATTTGAAGGTGTCTTAAACATAAACAGTGTTCCATTGTTGTAAGTGTAGCTGGCAGCAATTAGCACTAAAATTGTTAATGGGATAGATAAATTTTTAAGCCGATGTTCCATTGGTACTAGCATATTTTACTTCCATTTTTCTCACAAACTAACATACTGAACAAGTCTCTAGTAGTAATAATAAAAAAACCATAACTAAAAGAAAAGAAATATTTATATAGTTAGTAAGTTAATAACAATAAAAAGAAAGTAATATCAGCTTTTAAAACAAATAATAAACAAATGGAAGTCACAGAAATGAAGCAAATGCAAGTCAGTCTATTAGAATGTTCTTCCATCTATAATTTTATTTATTTTTCTGATTCTATACGAAAAAATAAATACATATAAGGAACTAGCAAGGTAGGTAGCTAGATTTTTTTTTTCGATAAGTAAAATTTTATTGAAAGACTCCATTGTAGCCTCACTATGGATATCCCCACCTTCTAGGAAGGGTTGAAGACACCCAGACTATCATTTGCTAGAAGCTAGAGCAAGAAAGAAAGCAAACTACAATGTTCCAAAACACTACAACCCATCCAGCATAGACATCACCAAACCATTATAATTCCTACAACTAATAAGAGAGGCTTCATGTACAGCCACTCCTATCAAATAAAAGTAATTACACCTACATCCTGCTAAACATATCTGCTACGCCCCTAATGCTGCCAAGTAGAATAAAAACAAGTTTTTACAAGCAGCCATAACACTATAACTAGTATACACCACCAATAAAATTGATACTATTGATTTTGTTACTGGTTGTATCCTCCTCATCTTATAACAAGTGCCAACACCAATACAAATAGACCCCAAGGCTATCACCTGCTTCCTTGGCTATTCAGGTAGGTAGCTAGATACATAAGTTGGAAGCCATTATTATGTTTCTCATTTTTAAGGTATCGATAAACATGGTTTGAGGATTCAATTTGAATATGTAATCTTCTATAGGTTTTGTCCTATCTCATATTTGAAGTTGTCCTTAATCAACCCAATTTTCCCATTTCTAAATAAAGCATCTGAAACTCACCAACAAATGATTTCCAAGCAAGATTAACAAGAGTGCTCCAAAAAAAAAACCCCAAGAATATAGATAGAGACAACAACAGACTTGAAGTGGATTGGATTAAAGAGAACTAACATTATCAAAAACACAAGAACACATAGCAATAACAAGAAATAACCTTAACGCATTTACAACTCTTAAGCTTTACTGAAAGAAGAATTCTATTCAGAAGTAAACTATTGACAACATATTGCAATTATAAAACATTATAAATCAATACGATATGAGCTTCTAGGTTTCCATTAAAAAGAAGAATACAAAGATTAATCAAAAAAAGAAGCAGCACAATACAATAAACATTTATTTAGAGCTCATAGTGGCAACGACTTGTTGAAAATCCCAAACTTAAAATAATTTTGAAGCACCTCCTCTCTTAGACGATGAAACCCCAAACATAAATGGGGTCATTGGTATCCCCTTCTCAAACAATAAGCGGCAATCCTTGTGAACAAAAAATACATACAAGGAGAGAGAGAACTCGGGAGAGAGACAATATGAACAATACCAAAAGCTTCGACCTTCTCCTTGCGAAAATAGTGTGGTATTGAAAGCTTTCACCTTTCTTTCTACAAAAAGGAAAACGGAAGAGGCGGAGGGAAGAGCGAGAACCTCTAAGAGAGAGAGAGAGAGGGTACCAAAAGCTTTTTACTTTTGTATCTATCAAAATGAAAACCTAATAGACATAGTGAAGGTAAATAGAAACTTGGTGGGTTCCTGGAAGGAAATCGAAAACGAGTGCAGCGCGAATGAACAAGGTATCACGTGATCGTAAGGTGTTTTAATCGCCATCGGAAGGGGAAACCTGGAAGGGAAAATCCAAAGCGACATCTTGGTAGTTCCAACCGCCCCTATTCCACATTTAAAAAAAAATACATTTGCCAACCATAAAATAAAATGCCCTTCAATTAACCTACCTCCGTTCGGCAGCAGTGCGGCGGAGGGAGGCTGCGGCGGAGGGCGAACGTGGGAGATCAAGAAGATGGGTTCTGATCGGCGGGAGTGGGATGGTGAAAAAAAGGGAGTTATTCGCCGGCAGTGCGACGATACGAGGCTGCGGCGGAGGGCGAGTGAATGAAGGGAGGCGGATGGGGGCTGCGGCGGAGATGAAGAAGAAGGGTAGAAGAAGCGAGTTCTGCGAGTGAATGAAGAAGAAGGGTTCTGTTCTGGCCAAATAAAGAGCTTACCGATGGCCATTTTAAACTTACCGACGGTCAAAACCGTCGGTTACGGACTACCCGTCGGAAAAGCAACATTACCGACGGTCAATGACCGTCGGTATTCAAAAAAAAGCGGGAATTTTCCAAAATTCACGGTTTACCGACGACCTATTGCAAGCGGCCTCGGTAGTCGAAAAATCTCGGGTTTTCCGACGGCTTAAACCGTCGGTAATATCCAGAATCGAGTTTTTCGACGGTCCAGGCCGTCGGTAACATTGAGCGTATGCCGGATTGGACTTACCGACAGGCTAAGCCGTCGGAAAACCCGAGTTTTTTGCGACGCCCTGAGGCCGTCGGTAATAGGCCGTCGGTATACCCGTGTTTTCTTGTAGTGATAGGGTACTCATCTTTAGGAGTTGCAGTGTTAAGATTCCTGAAATCAACACAAACCCTCATCTTGCCATTCTTCTTTATGACAGGCACCACATTCGACAACCATTCAACGTACCTGGTTGTACGAATGAACTTAGCCTTCAACAAACGCTCAACTTCCTCCTTAATTTTCAGCACGACTTCAGGAGCAAACCTCCTGTTGGCTTGTTTGACAGGCTTATAATCAGGTTTCAAAGGCAACCTATGTTCCACAAGATCTCTACTCAGACTCGGCATTTCATGGTAGTCCCAGGCAAAACAATCCTTGTACTCAGAGACTAGTTCCATAATTTGCCTTTTAAACTGGTCTAGCAACAAAGCACTAACATATATTGGCCTCTTTCTTCCTTCATCCCCCAAGTCAATCTCTTCCAAGGGATCTTCTAACTCAAGACCATTTTTATCCTCAAGCCCCTTCTCAAATCCCAAAGGGCCATCGTCAAATATACAATCAGCCAACACTCCATCTTCTGAGTTTGACTGTCGGTCGGCCTCACAAGCCAACGGTTGCACTTGATTCTCTTCAAGGCTCATCTTTGTCGATTGGCCGATTTCCATCGGCCTCATCCAGCAGCCTGACTCCAAACTGCTCTTCCAAGCAAGCGTTCAGAGCATCTTTGTCGACAATACCACCCTGCACAGATATGGGTTTCACTTTTGGATCATATACCTTGAAATCAACGTGCATCTGCTGCAGATAACATGAGTTGTCATCAGCTTCAATAATTTCAATATCATCATGAGCATTCCAAAAGATAAGTTTCTGATGCACCGTCAAAGGAACTGCTCCGACAGTATGAATCCAATCCTTACCCAACAGAACATTGTAACTTGACCTTGAAGGAATCACTACAAATAAAGTGGACCTCTCTACTGATCCCACTTGCACATTTAGCATTGCCACACCATCTGTTGGTGCAGATCTACCTCCAAAGTCAGTAACCACTATGTTGGTTGGTAGCAAATCTGTCTCATCCTTCCCTAGCTTCTTATACATGGCTCTTGGAATCAAGTTCACAGATGCTCCTCCATCGACCAACACTCTGTTGACAGGCTTGCCTTCAACCATTGCCTTAATATGCAATGGTCGAAGATGACTTCTCTCCTCATTAGTTGGCTTGTCTAAACGAGCAAAATTATCAAAAATGGTAACCATATCCTGCTCGACAAAATGCCAACCAATTAGAAAATCGTCAAACTCCTCCTCATCAGGAACTTCTACAACGAATCCATACTAAGACTGAAACTCAGCTGGCAAAACTGACACCAAATTCACATCAAGCTTAGTGAACTCTTCTTCAGTAGCTATTTCTTCATTTTCCAAATAACTTCCCAACTTCATGCCCTCCTTATCAAAAAGGCATTCTTCAGACCCCAAATCTGACAAGGTTGTTCCCATTGCCACCGCCAATTCATCCAGATTTTTGTCCAAATTAGTGTCAGGATCAAACTCTTCCTTGTCATCAAGGCCAATTGGGTCATCTGGATCATTCAATGCTTCAATGACCTCTTCCATGGACAAGTCTGTCTTGACAAGACTTTGCCCTACTGCCCCCATGGGTTTATCCAACAAGTCAGAATCATTGGCTATGATCCTTAACTCCTCCATAGAGACATCACTGTTTGTATCCTCAACTGGAGCTACTTGAACACCAAACCTTCTTCGCTCGGAAGCCAGCTTTTCGGCTTCAATCAAACCTGTTGGCCAAGGCTTCTCCCCTTGAATTATCGAAGGAACTTTCACAGGCATGGCATTCCTTTTGGACCCTGTCGAAAATGCTTGCCCCTGGTCCTGGGACGTTTGACCTCGTTCAAAGTTAGCCCCTTTGACATCGACGACCACGTTCTTTAGTCTTGACCCAACCTCCTTAGGCAATGGGACCTTCTGGACCCCAACCATGAAGCAGTCCTCATGTTGAGCCTTGGCCATCTCAGCAGCCTTCAGTCTTTGTTTCTGAGCTTTTCTCATCCTCTGTCGACGATGTTTCTGACTCTTCGACAATGGGGCTTTCTTCACTTGATCACCTCCAGGATAAGGTATTCTGCCAAATTGGTAATCTTCATTCCAAAATGGTACTTGTCGAGGATCACTCTTTTTAGCCCTTACCCTATTTCTCAACCCAGGGCAACGAGCCTTGGAAGAATTCTCGACCCACTTGTTCACCACCACATTGGCATCAGGCTTCCTAGTCTTATTCGACACTCGACCAGGAGATAACCCTTGGTTGCTTCCAATTGATTCCCTCGAGGACTCAACCAACCAACCACCAACTGCTTTGTGAGGCCTTTGTGCCGTGGGCCTCCGCACCTGGTTCACTGAAACAGGCATCTGGTTCACTGGAAAAGCCTTATAGTTCCTCCCTGCATATCCAGTTTGCATGCGTTGGTGAGATTTAAGCTTTTGATCATCCTTGGCTTTCTGAGCGGCTTTCACGTCGAAATACCTGTCACAATGTGGGCACAAACTCAGTTGTCCCTTTCTGTTCTTCCTTCTCAGAAAGTCCTCAACAGACTCATGAGGCCTTGGGTAAATGTCGAATGAGTCTTCCACATTCACCACATACCGCTTAGCTACCGATATTCACCATGTTGCAGCTTCTTGCATTATGGCCTTCGACATTGGATATGCCTTGGCCAAATGGATCAGTGTCCACCTTCATGCTAGGCTTTTGTTTGTCAGCAAACCTGAGTCTTCCTTCTTTCAGAGCTTTTTGTATCAAATCCCTGAAACGAAAACATTCATTAGTAGGATGGCCTAAAGCCCCATGGTACTTACAATAATTTTGACCACTGGAGTCCTCAGGCCTTTCCACTTTATGACCGTCTGACAACTTAAGCTGTTTGTCTTTCAATAGAATGTCAAATATTTTATCAGCTTTAGTTATGTCAAATGTATAGGTTTTCGTGTTTGCATAACTCATCTTTTCCTTCCCTTTGGAAGGTACTAAAGCTTGACAAGCATAAGTTGGCCCTTCTTTCAACTCAGCAAGATTTATTTCTTGCTCAGTGGTAGCCTCATCCTCACTGTCTGCTTGATCTTGTTTGACACAATTGACTTTCTCACGTCTAATGAATTTCTTATTGTTTTTCTTATCCTTTTCAGACCTGAGTTGTTCAATCTGTCAAACTTTTTCCCCTAGTTGGGCGAGATCGACAATGTGTTGGTTCACCAATTTCTTTCTAATATGGTAATCCAACCCACTAGCGGTCATTTTAACGATTTCCACTTCTGGAACAGGCGTAAAGCACCTGCTCTTCATGTGTTTGAACCTAGAGATGTAATCATCTACAGACTCATTATACATACGCTTGACGTTGAATAAATTAGTCAAGTTAACCCTTAAGTCACCCCTGAAGAATTGATCATGGAACAATCCCTCCAATTGGATCCAAGAGTGGACTGAATTGGCCCTTAAAGTTGAGAACCAAGAAAATGCATTCCTCGTCAATGAGCTTGGGAAGAATCTCATTTTCAAACCCTCTACGGTGGCCAACTCCCCCATCTCTATTGAGTATCTGGCAACATGTTCGACAGTCGATTATCCACTGTCACCAGAAAACTTAGACAACTTGGGAATCTTTATTCCCCTAGGCACTTCAGCCTGTTGTACCCATTCAGGAAACGCAGATATGAAATATGGTCGATTAGCTTGACCAATATTGAAACCAAGTCTGTTAAGCACCTGCTCGACAGCCTGATTCACGTTTTGTTCTATCTGGTTTCCCATGATATTGTGCCTAAAGTTGGCTAAACCTTGATGCATTGGGGGTCCTTGATCTTGATTCCTTTGTAAAATTTGAACCTGACCATAAGCCAAGTTGTTCATATTCTGACCAAGGTTTTGGTTTGGTTGAATGACTTCATTCTGCACCACATTTTGATTATTCACATCTTGTGGGTTGCCCCCCAAGTATTGTACTTGGGGCATGCCTGATGGGCCCTGCTGAACGTTGTCATTCATTGGTGCTGCCAACCCTAATGCTTGGTTCAACCTTTCCATTTGCAGAGCCAATGCATTACACGCTTGATTGGTATTCTGCATAAGAGGCGTAATGACCGCACCCATTTGCTGAGTGAACATGTTCACCATCTCATGATTACTGTCATCCATTTGTTGCCGAATGCTTACCAACGAATTCTGGGTTAAACCCCCATTATTCTAAGGCATTTGTCTTGACATTTCCCCTACACCAGACCCCTGTCGATTGGTTGTGGTAGTGGTCATGCTTACCATTCCCTGAGTATTGGAAGAGTTTCCAAAGGGCAAAAAGGGCTGGTTCAGATATTGGTTGAACATGGTCGAACCAATAGCGGGAACTGTCGAGTTATTCAAATAACCATACGGCATTCCAAACGGAGGTTGCATTGCTTGCGGTACAGGCCTAATACTTGAGTTCCTCGCACTTCCAGGCGACGCCTGAATTTCTGGAGCACTCTGAACCACTGGTGCAAGTACTGCAGCGCTTGGAATAACTTCTCCTTGCGTATTGGCCATTGTCATCCCAATACCCGCCCCAACGGTAGTATTACTCACCCGCGGGATCATAACTACCTCTGCGTTCGTACTGGTGGTCGAAGCATTTATATTGCTTACCGACGCATTCGCACTGGCAACACTTGGTGTTGTGGCACTGCTATTCGTACTGCCACTCATGTTTCTATATTGCGTTACGTTAGTAGCAGTAATCTTTCCACTTCTTAGACGCATAAAACCATCGTTTAAAACGAGTTACTCTAAACTTGTCCCACCGGGCGTGCCAATTTGTTTACTGGAAAATTTGGTTTCTAAGTGTATTTCCACCAAATTCAGCAAAATAACAAATAATTAGTTCAAACGATTGCAAGATCGACGAGTTATGTGGTAATCTCGTTTTGCAAACAACGGTTTTTGAAAATAACGGTCAATTTCTCGACACGTTATCAGTTTTGTAACATTCTTGGCTTCAGAGCCATTAATTGTTGTGTCTTATGCTAAATCTGTATATGAGAATTCCAACTAACAAACAAGTTGTTGTCGAAATGGCAATACGAACTTAACTAAACAAGATTGGCTGTCGAAAGCCAATAACTTGGTTTACAAGCAAATTAAAGAAAAAATCTAAAACAAGAATACACTAATGCAAAGTCATGAAACATGCATTACTGAATCCCAACATGCAATTGAAATTAACGCAGAAATGTAAAACAAGACAAGTAAATTGACAGAAATTAAGAAACACTGTTAAAAAAGCATGAATTTAAATGAAAACATGTAAATGCATGAATTTAAATGACAGAAGTGTAAAGAACATGAATTAAAAAGAAAGCATGTAAATGCATGAAGATAAATAATGAAAAATAGATTCTTTGAAAAGGTAAAAGGATAAATTTAAAGAGCATGAAATAAAATAAAAGCGTTTAAATGAACATGAATTAAAAAAAAGGCTTGTAAATGACTTTGAAAGGAAAAGTGCAGAAACAGTAAATGATAGGGAATTAAAGAATGTAAATGCGAAGCAAGGAAATGCAAATTGACTGGAATGTAAATGACATAAATGAAAATGCAAAGAATTGAAAATAGACTGAAATTGATTAAAATACAGAAAGATAGAGTTTGGAAGGCATACAGTGATCGTTTTCCGTTAATCTTCTTTAGCCGTCGAGATATTAGGAATTAGATCATGTATCCAACCTGAGTTACATCGTAGAAACTACTATTTATAGGAAAAATATGAAAAAACTACCTAACATCCAACCTGACACGTGTACGGACACGGGTTGGTAGTTAAGTTTTCGCTAAAAACTACCTAATCGACAGTAGCACTTCCTGTCGAGCTGTACATTGATCTTTACTTAATAACTAAGCCTGTTTCGACCATGCTCATTTTGACATCTTCGACGCTTCATGCTTTCCGTCGAACAACCGCCCCATCACTTGGTCTCTCAAACTTAGTCAATTTTCATACCTTGTTCTGGTCTCTTACGCCTTTACTTGTCGAATTCATAACATTCCGTCGATCAACCCAAATTTGAAATTTGGCACCCAACAATAATATAATGATAATGCATGCAATGCAAGAACTCAATCTAGATGAGAAGATTGTGTCTCACTCAGGGAAATAAGTTTTTCTATTATTTGAAGTGGTGGCTTTGCATTTTATGCTTCCAAAATGTATATCAAATTTTTACTTGCTTCTGATCTGCATAAAACTTGTCTGCCCCTACATTTATGCAGTGTGGTTGTAATGGAGGGTGATCCCCATCCAGGTGCAATTAGAGGTCGGATGTCATTTCAAAATTTCAATCCTTCTGTTGAAGTGAGTAGATAGATCATGAGTTTCAAAACCTTGCTTTTGTATGTTTTCTTTCTTTTGATTCTGTTCTGAATGTTCTGAATCTATCTCTGATGCCAGACAGCCTTGCTTTCTATTATCAATATTAGCACCCAATGGGCTCACAAATTTACCAAATTAGACTCTCATATTTATGACAAGTGTCTTTTTTAAGGGTAAAAATGACAAATCGAATCTTCAATTTTTTTTCTTCTCCAAACCCTATTTTTTGTCTGTTGCCTCTGTTTCAAAATTTGAAACCCAAACCCAGCATTCTCTCTCTCTCTCTCCCTCCTTCTCCCTCCATCTTTTTCTTCCTCCTCCTCATTCGTTTGAGCTTCCATCTCCCCCTTTCGAATTCGAGAGAACGAAGAGGTTGAGGCAAAGGATTACGGCCTTTACTTACAAAGATCGGTCCGCTCTCTCCCGCCGATTCTGAAACTATTTCTATGGGTACAGCTACGCCATGCCGCCACCAAACCCAGCATTCTCTCTCTCTCTCTCTCGCGTATCTCCCTCCTTCTCCCTCCATCTTTTTCTTCCTCCTCCTCATTCGTTTGAGCTTCCATCTCCCCCTTTCGAGATCAAGCTCAACCTATCGAGATCAGGATAGACTTCGACAGCTTGAGGACCAACAGCTTGAGTTTGATCTCGACAGGTTGAGTAAGCTCAACCTGCCGAGATCAAAC
This sequence comes from Calophaca sinica, assembly GCA_037113605.1. NCBI lineage: Eukaryota > Viridiplantae > Streptophyta > Magnoliopsida > Fabales > Fabaceae > Calophaca > Calophaca sinica. The sequence goes on from CM073734.1 coordinate 78,619,065, forward strand.
TCAAGCTGTCGAGATGAGGATCGTCTTCGACAGCTTGAGGACCAACAGCTTGAGTTTGATCTCGACAGGTTGAGTAAGCTCAACCTGCCGAGATCAAGCTCAGCCTGTCGAGATGAGGATTGACTTCGACAGGTTGAGTTTGATCTCGGTTGAGCTTGACTAACGAGATCAAACTCAGCCTGTCAACATCAAACTCAAGCTGTTGGTCCTCAAGCTGTCGAAGTCAATCCTGATCTCGATAGATAGAGCTTGATCTCCTCTTATCTCTCATATGAGTATAAGAGAAATTGTGTTCTTGTGTTCTCATCTACATTTTGTTCTTTTCAATATATTTCTTTGGTACGTTGTTTTATAGATCCTGTTAGAGAAATTGGTAGCCTTGATGGCAAAGTTGTTTGAAGCTGTCGAAGACAATCCTCATCTCGACAGGCTGAGCTTGATCTCTGCAGGTTGAGCTTAGATCTCGACAGCTATTGACATGATTTATTTCGACAGCTTGATTGTGATGGGTCTTGATGCTCCAATAGATAGTTGTCTTCAAGCTGTCTAGATCAAGCTCAACCTGCCGAGATCAAGCTCAGCCTGTCGAGATGAGGATTGACTTCGACAGGTTGAGTTTGATCTCGGTTGAGGTTGACAAACGAGATCAAACTCATCCTGTCGAGATCAAACTCAACCTGTTGGTCCTCAAGCTGTCGAAGTCAATCCAGATCTCGACAGATAGAGCTTGATCTCCTCTTATCTCTCATATGAGTATAAGAGAAATTGTGTTCTTGTGTTCTCATCTACATTCTGTTCTTTTCAATATATTTCTTTGGTACGTTGTTTTATAGATCCTGTTAGAGAAATTGGTAGCCTTGATGGCAAAGTTGTTTGAAGCTGTCGAAGACGATCCTCGACAGGTTGAGTTTGATCTCGGTTGAGCTTGACAAACGAGATCAAACTCAGCCTGTCAACATCAAACTCAAGCTGTTGGTCCTCAAGCTGTCGAAGTCAATCCTGATCTCGACAGATAGAGCTTGATCTCGGCAGATAGAGCTTAAACTCGACAGCTTGAAGACAACTATCTATTTGAGCATCAAGACCCATCACAATCAAGCTGTCGAAATAAATCATGTCAATAGCTGTCGAGATCAAGCTCAATGTCGAGATCAAGCTCAACCTAAGGTCAACCTGACGAGATCAAGCTCAACTTGTCGAGATCAGGATTGACTTCGACAGCTTGAGGACCAACAATAGCTGTCGAGATCAAGCTCAACCGAGATCAAGCTCAACCTGTCCAGATCAAACTCAAGACAACTATCTATTGGAGCATCAAGACCCATCACAATCAAGCTGTCGAAATAAATCATGTCAATAGCTGTCGAGATCAAGCTCAATGTCGAGATCAAGCTCAACCTAAGCTCAACCTAACGAGATCAAGCTCAACCTGTAGATCAGGATTGACTTCGACAGCTTGAGGACCAACAATATCTGTCGAGATCAAGCTCAACCGAGATCAAGCTCAACCTGTCCAGATCAAACTCAAGGTGTTGGTCCTCAACCTGTCGAAGTCAATCCTGATCTCGACAGGTTGAGCTTGATCTCGACATTGAGCTTGATCTCGACAGCTATTGCCATGACTTATTTCGACAGCTTGATTGTGATTGCTTGAGTTTGTTCTCGACAGGTTGAGCTTCCGACATCGAGCTCAGCCTGTCGAGATGAGGATTGACTTCGACAGGTTGAGTTTGATCTCGGTTGAGCTTGACAAACGAGATCAAACTCAGCCTGTCAACATCAAACTCAAGCTGTTGGTCCTCAAGCTGTCGAAGTCAATCCTGATCTCGACAGATAGAGCTTGATCTCGGCAGGTTGAGCTTAAACTCGACAGCTTGAAGACAACTATCTATTTGAGCATCAAGACCCATCACAATCAACCTGTCGAAATAAATCATGTCAATAGCTGTCGAGATCAAGCTCAATGTCGAGATCAAGCTCAACCTAAGCTCAACCTGTCGAGATCAGGATTGACTTCGACAGCTTGAGGACCAACAATAGCTGTCGAGATCAAGCTCAACCGAGATCAAGCTCAACCTGTCCAGATCAAACTCAAGGTGTTGGTCCTCAGGCTGTCGAAGTCAATCCTGATCTCGACAGGTTGAGGTTGATCTCGGCAGGTTGAGCTTGATCTCGACAGCTTGAAGACTTCTATCGGAGCATCAAGACCCATCACAGGAAAAACTATCTATTGGTCATTCAAAAAATTATTAATTTACCTTCTTAAATTAATTGTTTTGATGAACATATATTGTTAATTATTTGTACAGATGAACAAAGATCTATATTTGACACAATATTAGTTATTCTGCACTTCAACTTTGCACATTATCTCTTTTGCTTTATAACTATTGGCTATTCTGTTTATTGCTATTATGAGTGGAAAAATTGTATTTCAAAGACAAAAAATTCATTTACATGTTTCACACTCATTCTTTGAAAGAGGATGCTTATAATTGACAGCTAGAACTACTCCAACATAACATAACACAACACGTCCCGTCCCGTGCGTAGCACGAGTATTTTGCTAGTTGTAGAAACTAAATGCGGAAGAAGAAAGACTCAGTCAGTCAGCTGCTGAACTTGAAACTACTATTCCTAGAAATCAAAGTGGAAATGTGTCTTTTAGGTTGGTTTCTTTACCTAAATTTGCGGGTTGATGTTTTATGCTTTACAAACCCCCACCCCCCCCCCACCCCCAAAAAAAAAGCGTCAGAATATTAACGGTTTTCATTTCAAAGTATCAAATATACTTCATGGTTTTGGCTTCGATAACAGATAGCTGTAGACAAAATCTTCTGTGGATTATCGCTCACTGAACTTAAATTTGATTTTGTTTGCATTGTTTCAGCGAAAATAGCTCTTCAGTAGAAGGCCCGGCGTGTTCTAACTTGGACAAAAATAGTTATGGGGTCAACGGCAATGCTAAAAGGAAACAGGGGGAGGTAATATGTGAAGCACAGTATCCTAATAAATCACCCAAGAATGACCAAGGTAATAAACAATCATCCCCATATAATAGTTTGGTCTCTTTCAAAAAACCGAAAGGAAGCTAGATTGGAATGTTCTTAGATCATCCAAGTGCCAAACAAATTAGGTTGAGTTCTTTGATTGTTAGCGTAAATCATGATAGAGGCTAGGCTGTTTCAGGCCATGGTAATTTTGTGTCTGTAATATGTATCGTTTTACTTTTGTTGTTCTATTGACTTGAAATTTGTTTAAATATATCGTTTTTTCATTTCTTTTTTCTTGTTGAGCTTCGGGATGTGGCCAGATGTAGATAGAATTAAATTGACTGTCTGCCGGGTCCTGTCTACTAATATCTATCTAAGGATTTTTTATTTTGTTATCCTCATTTTAATAATTATTAATCGATATATCCTAGTTTTTTCAATATTTCCCTAATTGTCCTAGTTTTTGGCTAGTTGAGAAATCGGGTTCTCAACTGTGTTGATTTATTTTTTTTGTGACTTACGTTGAGAAATCGGGATTTGTATCCCCGATTTCCCAACTGCTATATGTTTTTTTTTAATATTTTCAGTTAAGAAATCGAGATTTGTATCCCCGATTTCTCACCTCTTTTTTTTTTTTTTAATTATGTTTTGAGAAATCGGGTTTGGGGTCCCCGATTTCTAACCTATTATATATATATTTTTTTTCGTTTTCAGTTAGGGTTAGGGTTTAGGCATGTATTTTTTATTTTTTTTGGTGAAAATATATTTTTCAATTTTAATGTTAAACAAAAATGTTAAATTTATTTTTAGGATTAATTAAGCTAATGTGGGTCTTAATTAGTTACAATAATTTAAAAAATATTAAATTAAAAACTAAATATATTAATTAGATGAATTGAAAACATATTAGATAAAATTTTTGAAAATACATAGCAACAACAAAAATTGACTTGAAGGATTAAGCGGGATCTTCGTGACGGTTTGGACATTTATTTCGGTCATGACCCACACCACATAGTCCGCAACGTTTTGGGTTACCCTTTTCCCGAGGTCCATGTCGGTATGTATGCCGGCAGAGTGTGGGTGACCCTTAGACTTTCGCCGCATGGCTGAATTATGGCACACCATATCTCCTTCATATTGTGGCCAATATCCTTGATATGGCACGCATGGGAATTCTTGGTTGTAGACATTTAATACATTTTGTAACTTGTATACATCGGCACGGTGTCATATAGTCAAGACGACAATGTGAACAAGCGGCAATTACATGTGAGCACGGGATGTGAAGATTACGAAATTTTCCACAGTCACACCACCTCTTTCGAGATCAACATTGAAATTCCTGCAGTCGCCCTCTCGTGGGTTAATCGTCTCTTGCACGTAGAACCGTTTATGTCGCGGTCGAATGAACGAACATTGTGGGTGTTGGCCATTTCTAGGGCATCCTGAATTTTTCGCGGTTAGCTTTGGAGTGTAGACGCGGCCCGATTTGATCATTGCCTCTGCTTTCCCTCCCAATTTGGGGAACAGTTCACCCAACCTAATATAGGTTGTTCTGACTAATGCTGTGATTGGAAGGGCCCGCGTTCCCTTCAATACAGAATTATATGACTCGGCAAGGTTGGTTGTCATGTGTCCCCAACGGAGGCCTCCACTGTCAAAAGCTTGAGCCCATTTTGGTTTTTGGAGGGCATCGACCCACCCGGCTGCCTGTGCGTCTGATTGCACGATAGTCTGGGACCACTAATTATATGTGGGTTCATTCATGGCATATCCTGAAGAGTTGGAAGAAAACATTGTCAATATAGTTAATACAAATAGTAAGTTAATTACAATGTATATGACGCAAGTACTAACCCATCTTGACAACTATTTTTCGAAGTTCTGCATCCTTGAACTCCCTCATGAAATTTTGTGCAATGTGTCGAATGCAATAAACATGCACTGAAGGCGGATCTAGCCATCCATTTTCCGGGTTATTATAGGCACTTTTTATTGACTCATGCCTATCTGAAATAATGCATATGTTGGGCTGTGGAGTTACGTGTCTTCTTAAGTTCTTGAGGAAGAAGCTCCAGGCACCCCCCGTCTCACCCTCTACTAGGGCGAAGGCAATGGGAAGTATGTTGTTGTTCCCATCCTGAGCAATTGCTAGCAAGAGAGTCCCCTTGTATTTTCCACCAACCATGTGCCATCAACTTGAATAATTGGCTTACAGAATGGAAACCCAGAGATGCATGGTTGGAAAGCCCAGAAAAGCCGATGGAAGATCCTGACACCAGGAATGATTGATCTATTCCTATTGAACGCCGGTAGTGTCTCCAGCTCTATGATGGTGCCTGACATAAATGTCTTCATAACGAGGAGCCATCTGGGTCGCTCATTATAAAACTGTTCCCAGTTCCCATAGATTTGTTCAATGGCCTTTTGCTTGGCTAACCATGCCTTCTTATATGTGGTCGTATAGTTAAACTTCTCCTGAATGTGTGCAATCAACAATGACACTGCTATTGATGGGTCTTTTTCAATAAGTGGCTTGATACTGTCGCAGATGATGTCTGAGTCGAGCTTGCAATGATCCTGTGAAAGCCTGGCTGATGCACATGTATGAGGTCCTTCCAAGGTGCCGATCTCCCATTGACGGCTCTTCTTGCGATAAGAAGCTCTACACCTCCACAAACACCCATCCACCTTACATTTGACAACATATCTATCATAGTCAGACTTCTGTACCTTGTAATCGACATGGTTTTTGATATGGTACTCCTTAACCGCATATATCATGTCTTCTTTTGTTAGGAAGGACATTCCCAAACGAAGGTCTTGTGTGGCCAAATATGACTGTGAACTGGAGCTTCCTAAACGGGGGGGTGTTAATGCCTGACAAATCGGGCAATAGAGTCCACTTTATGTGGCTACCTTTGTTGGAGGATTTTGAGACTGCTGGACGTTACAGCTGGGGGTCGGCATGTTTAGCAACCCTGTACCGAGAAATGTGTCGTGCAACCGAACCAACTATACGTTGTATGGGTGGATGCACAACGCTGCTGCAGTCTTGGGCATGGTACCGAATGCCGTTCATTGCCCCACAAACCACCCGTGAGCTAACATTTCCGCTCGCAGAACGGTAAATATTAAATTTGTCCCTAAGCACTACTTACATATGTATTGATTACACTAACATTTATGTACCTTTAACTAGATGGAGTGGTGGGGGTATGCACTATATTGGAACTCCTCGAGGTGATACCGTTGGATATAGATCAAGATTTGATCATATGCGACTTGACCAGGTAATTATGCATAAGTGCGCATAAAGTTATTTATGCTTTCTTTAACATGTACTTTCACTAACGAGTCTTATCTTTGCAGTTTATGTGGATGCCATATGTAGGTCTTCGAAACAACCTACCAAAACGTGCATTTCGACATGAGGAATATTGGAATGGTTGTACCGTCTTGATCTGCTTCGCTATAATAGAGTGGCATCAAACAGACAGGGTGAAACTGCAGTTTGGGCTACGACAAGAAATACCAGGACCACCTGTAAACCTGGAACAAGTCCATGACATCGACATGCGGGGAAATCACACCACTAATTGGGTCGAGAAGCACGCAGACTGGCTTTTAATTTGGAAGGAACGTCGAGGTCAGCAATTAGAGGGGCAACCACTTGGGGATGATATAATTTCTCCAACTAGTGAATATATTACTTGGTTTTATCAAAATGGTATGCCCTATTTATCTGTTGAGCAGCAGTTGCGAGACCCGCGACGTGAATATGACCCGGATGTTAGGCAACCATCACCTGCACCACCACAAGAGTTGCCTAGACAACGACATGCACGTCGTCGGACGGCTCGACAATCCTCCCCGCCGCTTCCCCCAACCGTGCAAGCGAAGAGATTCAACCGCATCGCCATTCTTTTTCAACTCACATCGCCAAAGACAGTCATTTGGCTACACCCCGTCACAACCAGAGGAGGCCCATGAAAATTACGGCGTTAAATCGGCGCTCTTTCGCATCTGGCGAAGATGATTTTATTATGAACTTGTTTGGTGCAAATTGTCCAACACCACGATCCGAAATGGCCTTTAATCAGATGTACGGGAATGCCCCTTTTCCTGTATTTGGCCAACCATATTCCCCATTCCAAATGCCATCGTTTCATGCCCATGGTGCTTCTAGTTCTGCAGGACCATACGTCAAGCAAAATGAGCATGTGCAGCCGATAAATGTCGACGTCCAGCATGGCGAGCACCATGTTACTGCTGAAGAACAACCTCAGCCACCTCCTCGGCGCCGTAATCCCACACGTAACAGGAGGCCTCCATCATGTGGGACTGGACACCACTTGCACCATTAAAGAGATTAGTATTTAATGAAATCATGTATTTAATTACCGTTTTATAATCCAAGTAATTAATATATTTAGTATTTCAAACTAATTTTTTGTTAACTAATTTGTAATTAATTACCGTTTTTATCTAATATGTTTTCTGAATTCATCTAATTAATATATTTAGTTTTTTTAATTTAATATTTTTTAAATTATTGTAACTAATTAAGACTCACATTAGCTTAATTAATCCCTAAAAATAAATTTAACATTTTTGTTTAACATTAAAATTGAAAAATATATTTTCACCAAAAAAAAAATTAAAAAATACATGCCTAAACCCTAACCCTAACTGAAAACGAAAAAAAAAATATATATAATAGGTGAGAAATCGGGGACCCCAAACCCGATTTCTCAAAACATAAACAAAAAATAAAATAAAAAGAGGTGAGAAATCGGGGATACAAATCCCGATTTCTTAACTGAAAATATTAAAAAAAAAACATATAGCAGTTGGAAAATCGGGGATACAAATCCCGATTTCTCAACGTAAGTCACAAAAAAAATAAATCAACACAGTTGAGAAATCGGGGTTGCTAAACCCGATTTCTCAACTAGCCAAAAACTAGGACAATTAGGGAAATATTGAAAAAACTAGGATATATCGGTTAATAATTATTAAAATGAGGATAATAAAATAAAAAATCCATCTATCTACTATCAATATATTTACTATTAATATAAGAATAGAAAGGGTCTGTAAAAACATATATACAATTTTAGATCTTTTATTCTAATAACACCTGAATTTTTAAGGGGTAAAATATATACAATTTTAGATCTCTTATTCTAATAACACATGTACTTTTAAGAGGTAAATATGTCAATCTAAATAAAAATAAATCAATATATATATAAACAAACTGTCCTTCACTTCTGATCTGAGTGGTAAACCCCAACGGATTTCAGTAACATAGGGACTTCCGGTGCACCCCGGGCTCGAACTCGGAAGAGTGCCTTTGGTGAGCGTGTTTGAGGCGTGGCACTTCCCACTTTGCCTACAAGACCAAAAAAAAAAAAAATACTGACACAAATACAATTTTAGACATCTTATTCTAATGACACATGTACTTTTAAGAGACAAATATGTCAATCTAAATAATAATAAATCAAAATAAAAATTAAATTCACATAAAAAATTTATTTTTTCTTCCTACATTTAAATTTTTCTCTCTCACCTTTCACTTTTTCTCTCTCTCTTCTCTTTCTTCTCTCTATCTCTCACGTCACTCTCTCTTTCTCTTTCTCTCTTTCTTCTCTCACACTCTCTGTCACTCTCTCTTTCTCTCTTTCTATTTTTTTTATATTTTTATATTTTATAATTATATTTTTTTATTTATAAATAAATATTTTCGTTTAAAGTCTCAAATATAATTTTATCGTTTTTAATCACGTATCAAATTTATAAATATTTTTATTATATATTATTTATAAACGATTATTGTACTTTTGATTCTTAACAGGGGAAATATTGAAACATTACATGCTATCGATATAAATGATTTTTTTCCCCAAACGGAGAAACATAAAATGTTATCAGTATAATTTCATCGTCTTTTAGAATATATCGAATTTTATAAATATCCTTGTTATATATTATTTATAGATGATTATTTTGCTTTTGACTCTTAACGGGGGGAAACATTACATACTAATTTTAAACCTCTAATTCTAATGACACATTGTATGTTGTTGGTATAATTACTTTTTATATTCTGTTTTTATGGATGCTATTATTTTTTATAAATGATTATTTTTTATAAATAATTATTTTGCTTTTGAGTTTCGACGGGAGAAAATAATATGTTGTCGCTATAATTTCGTTATCTTTGAGCACATATCAAATTTTATAAATATTTTTATTATTTATAAATGATTATTTTACTTTTAAGCATCGGCGGGGGAAATATTACATATTGTCGGTATAATTTTATCGTCTTTGACACATATCAATTTTATAAATGTTTAAGTTATTTATAAATGATTATCTATCTATCTATCTAATAAAAAAAACCCTAACCATGTTTGTTTCATCTTAGCCATATATGGTACACAAGTCACACAATTACATAAATAGTAATATTTGATACACATTTAATATTTCTTTCACATTCACTATAAAATTAGTTAATTTTTAATACATTGAATTAAAAATATTATTTCTTATAAACAATCATCATCTTAAAACATTAATTGTAACAAATAACGTGCGCTCCGTGCACATGCACGGGTATCGTACTAGTTGTCATGCTCTCGTTGTCCTTTTATTAAAATATTTAAAATATAATTATTTTATTAATGTTTTTTCACTTTAATTCATGTTATTTTATTAATTAAGACATATCAATAAATTAATGCTTATATCTAAATTTTTACTACCATTCAATCAAATTTGAATTAAATCAAATTCAAAATGTAGATAAATAAAGCATATCAATTAATTAATTCTCATATCTGGACATTTATCATTCAATCAAAATATTATTTAAGACATGTGACAACATAAGAATCATTAATTTTTTTGCCTAAATCAATTTAATTTTTTAGTTATTGTTTTAATTATAGCAACCATTATTACTTCATTATAAACATTAATTTCACAGTGTAAATTATTAATATTTTTCCTTAAATGACTAACATATTTTTATTTATTAATTACGTCAATTATCAATCACTTTTCATAAGTATTTTACTATACAAATTTGATTACTTTTAATTTTATCTTTTTATAAATGATTTATTTTTCCGTCAAAATATAAATAATTTATTTTACTTTGCACATCATAAAATTTAGATAACTCATGCGTGCACGGGTAAATACACTAGTATTGAAATAAAACAAATTTTGTAATCAATTCAAGACATGTCCTAATTTGGGAATGAGACAATCTTCTTTCTTTTTGAACTCCAACCTAAAAAGCAAAGTATGTGTTATTATTGCTGACGAATATTTCATATTTTATAATATAAAAAAATGGGAGTATATATGGATCAAAATAAAATTACTCAAATTATCTTTGTGCAATGATATATTGTTCTTTGTATTTATTTTACACAACAAGAATATTGCCAGTTACCTACAGCCAGTTTTTGAGGGCCAAGGTTGTAGGAAAATAGTAAGGGCCAAAGCCCTAGGAAATTACCAGTCTAAATAAATTACCAGTCCAAATCCGTAAGCCATTAGCGAGGGCTTAGGCCCTCAGTAGCGAGTGCCCAATCCGTAGAAAATTACACAATTGAACGGTAGCGAGGGCCATGCCCCTCGGTAACACATCCTTGATTTTTGGGCAACTTTGACTCAGACACGGTTGAAAAATATGTGACCTGTAGCGAGGGCTTTGGCCCTCGGTAAATGAACGTGGTCGTTAGCGAGGGTTCTGACCCTCGGTACTCCCCACCCCATTTAACCCTGTCGTCCTCCCTTCCTCCCTCTTTTAAGCTAACTAAGGCTAACTATCTGTTACAATGAAAACAGTGTTAACTATCTAACTAACAATAATGTTTAACTAAAAACATAATGAACCAGTAAATTAAATACTACATAATTAACATTGTTAATTTGGTAAAATGATCTCAATCATATTAATCACCATCTAGGTGTTTATATACTGATTACAAAGAGTATGTGGCAAGCTAGTAAACTAACTAATGTCAAGTTAAGCTAACTAAGGCTAACTATCTGTTACAATGAAAACAGTGTTAACTATCTAACTAACAATAATGTTTAACTAAAAACATAATGAACCAGTAAATTAAATACTACATAATTAACATCCATTTCTTTTCTGATTCGATCTCCCTTCTCACCATCTCGTAGGCTTCCGATCATAGTAAATTTCTCTCTCTCTCTGTATATATATATATATCATGAAAAAATTACTACTCTACTCTCTATTTTTTTTTCAATCTAGTAACACTATTTAATGAATTAATTTCTATTTGCCTTTCGCTTTTTACCAAGCATGCATTCAAGAGTAAAAATCCAAACTTTGCAACTCTCCTTGGCATTAATTTTCATGTTTCCTTCCTACCAAAATAGGTAAATACGTAGCAAGTTACAAGTATGTCCATGGAGCTCATTAAGAATTCTTTGTCGGATAGAAATGTGTGATATTCGCAGGAGAAGCGGAGGGAAGCTAATTGGTTGAAAATAAAAGTGTTTAGTAAAATTTGTTCAACTAATTGATAAATATAAAATAACATAAAAGTACATGTTTATCTTTGTCTTAAATTTAAAAAATGATACAGATAGAATAAATGATAAAATAATGAGAATAAAAATGATAAAATAAAAATCTATAAGCTATAAGCTCAAATACTACTTGAAATAGCATATAAAAAAATATAAGCTAGTAAGATTGATCACCAGACACTTCTCTTTTAGTGAAACAAACTTATAATCTAGTCCAATAAACTATAAGCTAATTTTTTGGTCTTCTAAACAGAGCCTAAAAAAAATGGCCAAGGGGCAAGGACGCTTCAAAGATGATTTAATGTTAACAAAAATGAAGTAGAAAACCAAATGAATACCTCCAAACAAGGGTGTTCATCAAGTAAAATTCACCAGATGATCTTGATATAGAATCTAAATTAAATTAATCAAATTAGTTAGAATAATTGACAATTAGTTATCATTCATTCGGTTATCCAACTCATGTTTTTCAATTCAAGATCAGAATTCTTAACCTGTCACGTAATCAACATTTTTTAAAACTTGTTAAGCTTTGTAAATTTATATGTTTTAGGTTAGGTTTGTCCTCGCCTTTGTCCTTTTTTTAAAACATCACCCTTTTTTCTTTTTCTCATTTATTCTTTTTTTTTGATTCATTTTTCTCATTTATTCTATCATCTTCATCTACTGCAAAAACCATTACTAAACTTATGCTATACATAAAATTTTTAAAATATAAAGAATTTCATAATTATGCATTAAGAGTATAAATAAGTTTTGCATAAACATCCAATTATATTTAACTATCTTGCATCTTTTTAGCAAAAGAGAGAAAATATTAGTGCAGTAGCAAGTAATGAAGAAGAATCTATCTCTATTAGGGAAAACAAAACCCTAAATAAGACACGTGTTGATTTTTTATTTCCCTGCTTCCCGCTTAGTTTACTAATCCTGCTCTTTTATCAAACCACACTCTTCTCTTTTTTTTTTGGTACAACCAGTTCACTCTTCTCAATTCTCTTTTTATTTTCTCATCACATCACACTCTTCTTCTTCTCAGGCTTTTCTGTTCCCTCCTTTCTCACACATTATAATACACGTCTCAATAAAAGTCAAATTGCTCTCTGTACACGCCGGCCAAAGCTTATTCCCACTACTTCCCCTTATCACTCACACCAGAAATTAAAAAGACACTCATTGGCACTCCTGTCTCTTGCTCCCCAACTTCTCTTCTCCCATTGTCTTCTTTCCCTTTTCTTCTTATGGTGAGACTTATCAAGAAAAATGTTTGACTTCTTTCCCTTCTATTATTATTATTATTCTTCTTCTTATATTATAGGTGAGACACATCATAGAAGTTCAGGGTTTCGTTTTTTTAAGGAAACATTTTTGCTCACTATTTTTTTTACTGCATTTTGCTCACAGTTAGAATACTTAAACAAAAAAAAAAAGTTTTCTTCTTTCCCTTCTATTCTTCTTCTTCTTCTTCGGAGTATTATGTTTTTTCCCCTTATATTCTTCTTCTTCTATTATTATTATTCTTCTTCTTATATTATAGGTGAGACACATCATAGAAGTTCAGGGTTTCGTTTTTTAAGGAAACATTTTTGCTCACTCTCACTGTTTTTTTACTGCATTTTGCTCACAGTTAGAATACTTAAACAAAAAAAAAAAGTTTTCTTCTTTCCCTTCTATTCTTCTTCTTCTTCTTCTTCGGAGTATTATGTTTTTTTTCCCTTCTATTCTTCTTCTTCTTATAGGTGAGACTCATCATAGAAGTTCAAGGTTTCACTTTTTTTTTAATTCATAAAAAGGTTTCTTTTTTTAAGGAAAAATTTTAGGAAATTATTTTGCTCACTGTTAGACATATTTAAACCAATAAAAAAATTAGTATTCTTCTTCTTCGGTATATTTGTTTCCCTTTTTTTGAGATTGCAAGATTGAACAACTAAGTTGTTTTCATTCTTTTTTCATTGTTTGATTTTTAAATATGTGTGATGTGTGCTTTATGTGGAACATTTTTGCTCACTATTTTTCATTGTCTTTTGAACGTATTTTGATTTCCTTTTTTTCGGATTTTGAAAAAAATACTTTTGGGTTGATTAGCAAGACACCTTCTTTTGAGGCATTTGTTATATTTCTTTAGAATCAGAGGTTAGAAGGTTAAGAGTTTGAGGCATTAGTTAGATTTAACATTCTCAGTGTCATGATCGTTGGGTTGTACTATATAGGTTAGCCTGTTACACAATGGCACTTAAAGCCAAGCCACTTGGTGAGATACTGAGATAGATGGCACAAAGGATATGTTGAAAATAGCTGTCAGGATCGAACAGTTGTGGTCAACTAAGAAAATTCTTAAAATGGTTTTTCTTGATGAGAATGTATTAATATTAAGTTGTTTAGTGACTGTTTATATGTAGTCATGAATTACTTAGCTTTCATGGTCTAATATTTTTTTTTTATCTCTGATGAGGGTCAGGGTGAGAAGATACATGCTATTGTGCTGCCGTCTCTTGATGTCAACAAGTGGAAGGATACACTTAAGGAAGGAAAGACATATATTATTCAGAACTTTGAGGTTAATAACAATGACGGTGAGTATAGGAAAACTAGACATCCTTTCAAGTTGCTCTTCAGCAAAACAACAATTGTCCAGAAGAAGGACATGCCTGCAATACCTAAATACGTATACCAATTCACTAAGTTCGAAGACATTATTGGTGGATATACAGACCCTAATGTGTTAGTAGGTAATTTGACATTTAATTTAGCTATATTTAGTGTATATTACCATTTTTTAATTTAAATAACATGTTGTAATTTCTAACATAACCTACAGATATTATTGGTGAGTTTGCTGAGTTGGTCCCAAATGAAAGTGATAGTGGGTCAAACACATTGAGAGCCTCCAGACTTCCAAACCATAGAATCAGATTAAAGGTAGGTACTCCAATAATGTTGTTGAGAAATCTCGATCAATCTGAGGGACTTTGCAATGGCACTAGATTGATTGTGACAAGACTAGTGAATCATGTTATTGAAGTAAAAATCATGTCTGGAAAAAATATTGGGAATCTGATTTGCATTCCTCGCATATCTATGTCTCCATCTGAGTCACCTTGGCCTTTCAAACTCATGAGAAGACAATTCCCTATAATTGTTTCATATGCTATGACTATTAACAAATCTCAAGGTCAATCGCTAGCAAGTGTTGGGTTATATTTACCTAAACCTGTATTTAGTCATGGTCAATTATACGTTGCATTTTCTAGAGTTCAAAGCAAACGAGGATTAAAAATCTTAATACGTGACAAAGGCAGAACAACATTGAAAAGCACTACAAATGCTGTCTTTACGGAGGTGTTCCAAAACATTTAACAAGTCGGTTTGCCGCTTTTTACCCATCAATAAATGTCAATTGATAGTAATGTCATGTTCATCTAAAATCACTGATTTCTATATGCTTCATTTTCCCAGTTCAGTGCTGGTATCTAAATTCTGTTGGAGTACTTGAACAAACAAAACTTCTCTAATTTTGGAGGTATTTTGATATTTTCCATCTTTCAATATGCATGTTTTTAGCTATAAATTATGTTAAAATGATAGAATGATGAAGCAACTCAGTTTTCCATGTCTGTTTTTAAACAGGACAGGATCATGATGACTTTCAAGGGGAAATTTGACATCTGATTCCACAAGTGGGAGCAAAATTTAAAGACATTTATATATTTTGCAGCATATATACTTAAAAAAATGAGCATAATGTGTTGTCTTAAATTCATGAAAATATTTAGCAAACTCATCTACACTTTAGAAGTCATACCCTTTAATGAGAAATATGGTTTTGTGTCTATTGAAATCTAACATAATCTTGAATATATATATATATATATATATATATATATATATATATATATATATATATATATATATATATATATATATATAGTGAGAGGGTCTTATTTATGTGAGAGTGAGAAGAGCAAATCATAGCCATTAGATCCAATCATGAATGGTCAATATTAAAACAAAAAAGTCATGTGACTTTTTTAAGTTGGCATGTGACTTTTTTAAATTCTAACTAACTGTTGAACCATTTTTACCTTAACGGTTATATCCTTGGAACTCCTATATATACCTCATGGTATCCATTGAAGAAAAAAAAAACGAATATACTGTGAAAAAGCTTGCTGAAATTCTGCTGAAATATTTACTGAGAACAAGCACTGCTTCTGTGAGCAACCAAGTCTCGTGCTAAGTCTCTGGTCTACAGAACTGAACTCAACGTCCGACCCTTTCTTTAAGAAAGTTTTTCTATAGTTGAGCTTAATCTTTTATCCTCTTTGTGAGAGTTATTTTTAACTGTACTTCAACTCTTTTGTAAAAGTTGTTTTGGCCTAGTTAAGGCTGTATCCTCAAAGGCTCGACTGTACTGAGTCGTTTTGAGAAGTTGAGAGTATTGTCAAGTTGTGACAGTAGAATACTCTTGAGGAAATTGTAATCAGATTGATTATAGTGAAAATCCTTCAGGAACGAAGGGACTAGACGTAGCTATCAGTTTGGTAGTGAACTAGTATAATTTCTGTGTCTCCTGCTTTACTGCTTTCTATTCATTTTTATCTTGCTGCGTTAAAACAAGTTTTATCAAACTGCTTTTTCAGCGTCCGGTTATACCCAGCATCCGATAAACAAACAATTTTAAAAAACTTGTGTTCTATAGTGTTTCTAACTTAAAGTTTACGAAAAGTTTGTAAACACAATTCAACCCCTTCTTGTGTTCACGTTCAGGTTGGTACGAGCTCGGCCTCTTGGTTGAGCACTTAATGATGTCAAGAGAAAAGATTCTATATTGTGAACATGTCTCGAAGGTGGTCATATGAACCGCCCTCCTCTATTCAATGGAGAAAAATTTGATTCTTGGAAGGATAAGATGAAAGCATTCCTTGAGGCACAAAGTCTTGATTTGTGGGATATAGTTGAAAGTGGATACATTCTTCCCGCTAATGCCCTTGGCGTTGCAATATCAAGGGAAAACTGGTCTGATGATCAGAAAAAGAGATATCAAACCAACCAGAGGGTGATATTTATTCTCATCTGTGCTATGACAGAAAGAGAATATGATAAATGTGGCAAGTTTGATACTGCCAAAGAAATCTGGGATTCTCTTGTGTTGTCTTATGAGGGTTCTGCCCAAGTAAGAGAAACAAAGGCTAGCATGATGGTTCGCCAATATGAACTATTCAAAATGGAAGATGGAGAAAACATTGAAACTATGTTTGGAAGATTCCAAACACTTGTTCATGGGTTGCAGGCCCTTGGAAAAAGTTATACCACACCTGATCATGTGAGAAAGATTTTGAGAAGCTTGACAAGGCAGTGGAGACCCAAAGTC
Organism: Calophaca sinica; assembly: GCA_037113605.1. Lineage (NCBI taxonomy): Eukaryota > Viridiplantae > Streptophyta > Magnoliopsida > Fabales > Fabaceae > Calophaca > Calophaca sinica. The sequence continues at coordinate 78,636,024 of CM073734.1, forward strand.
ACTGCTATTCAAGAAGCAAAAGATCTGAATGTTCTTCGGCTTGAAGATCTTATGAGTTCCCTAAAAGCTCATGAACTTGAGCTAAATGAAGAAGAACCTACCAAGAAGAGTAAGTCTATTGCTTTAAAAGTTAATCAACATAAACCTAGTACTTCTAAAGCTTTTCAGGCTGAAGAAGAAGAATCAGATGATGAAGCTTGAGAAGGAGACTCTGAGGGATCAGATGATGAGCTTGGAGTCATATCTAAGAAGATCCAGAGAATGTGGAAGAAAAGAAACTTTAGAAGGAAGTTTGGAAGAGAGATTCAAAGGACAAGAAGGAGAGCAAAGACAAGGACAAAGCCCAAGTCATTTGCTATGAATGTAAGAAGCCTGGACATTTCAAATCCGAGTGTCCTAATCTTAAAGAAAAGCCCACAAGAAGCTCCTTCAAGAAAAAGAAGAAAGGTCTCATGGCAACATGGGAAGATCTTGACTTATCCTCCTCTGAGGAAGATAAAGAAGAAGCTCACAATGCCCTCATGGCGCATAATCGACATCGAGTCGAAGAAGATGTTGAAGAGGTAATAGTATATGATTCCTACTACGAACTTCAACTTGCTTTTGATGATCTTCTTAAGGACTCGCCACTCTCTCTTGAGTATAAGAACTTGAAAAAGAAATTTTTAAAACTATCACAAGATTTTCATTCCTTACGTAATGAAAACTCGTGCTCGATGAAGAGAACCAGGAAGCTGAAAGCGAAAATCAGCGTCACGGTTGATAACCAGCGTCTGGAAGCTAACAAGCAACGGTGAGAGCTCTCAAGCTAAGAGTTCAGTAGTTACTGGCGATCCTAATCGCAAATCAAATGACTATGAACAAGCATTTCAAAAGTTTCTTGCAGAGAGTGTAACTCAAGCAAGCAAGCTTCAATGATCCGGGTGTCGATAAAATGACAACTCATGGTCTTGGCTATATACCGGATGAAACCCTTTTGGAAAATAATTCAGCATCGATAAATTCCATAGTCATAGTAAATGCTTACATTGTACTTCTTGTAATAAATCCGGTCATTTGAAAAGTGCATGTAATGTTTTTAAAACTAAGAAGGATAAGCCTCCTTCAAGAACTAACAAGAAAGGACCCAAAAAGATATGGGTACCTAAAGATAAAATAGTCTATGTTGCAGACATGCTTAGCAACAAAGTCAACACACCAGTCTTGGTACTTAGACAGTGGATGCTCGCGTCACATGACGGGAGAAAAGCATATGTTCCAAGAACTAAGACCTAAAGAAGCTGGATTCGTTGGTTTCGGAGGAAACCAGAAAGGTAAAATAGTTGGAATTGGTCGCATAGGTAAAGGCTCTCTTCCTTCTATTGATAATGTTTTATATGTTGAAGGACTGAAACATAATCTATTGAGCATAAGTCAATTATGTGACAATGGTTATGAAGTCATCTTCTGTAAGCTGGATGTTTAGTAAAAAGCAAAAGCGATGGATCTATATTCTTTACAAAGAAAGAGGAAACAAAATGTTTATAAAGTTGATCTTTACGAACTTGAAAAACAAGATGTCAAGTGTCTTATATACATTGAAGATGAGCAATGGATTTGGCACAAAAGATTGGGTCATGCCAACTTGAGATTAATCTCAAAATTAAACAAGCACAATCTTGTTAAAGGCTTACCAAATCTTAAGTACAAATCTGATGCCCTTTGTGAAGCTTGTCAAAAAGGAAAACAAGTTAAAACTTCCTTTCATTTAAAAAATGTTGTTTCAACTTCTAGACTACTTGAACTTTTACATCTTGATCTTTTTGGTCCCACAAGGACTGACCTCTTTAGCTGGAAAGAAATATGGTTTAGTCATTGTGGATGATTTTACTAGATGGACATGGGTTAAATTCCTTGCCCACAAGGATGAGTCTTATAAGGTATTTCTTGTTTCTGCAAATCAGTTCAAAATGAAAAAGGCATTTGCATTTCCTCTATTAGAAGTGATCATGGGGGAGAATTTGAAAATGAGAACTTTCAAAAATTTTGTGAAGAAAATGGCATCTCCCACAATTTCTCCTCTCTTAGAACACCTCAACAAAATGGTGTTGTAGAAAGGAAAAATAGGTCCCTCCAGGAAATGGCCAGGACCATGATCAATGAAGCTGATATTGCAAAACATTTTTGAATGACGATAAACACAGCTTGTTATATTCAAAATAGAATTTATATAAGACCTATTTTGAATAAGACTCCTTATGAATTGTAGAAAGGAAGAAAACCAAACATTTCTTACTTTCATCCTTTTGGTTGTATTTGTTATATCCTGAATACTAAAGATCAACTTGGTAAGTTTGATTCCAAGGCTGACAAAGGAATCTTTTTGGGATATTCTGAAAGATCTACAGCTTTTAGAATATACAACAAAGAAACTTTGACAGTTGAAGAGTCCATTCATGTCAAGTTTGATGATAAGAAGCATGACACTGCAATGTCAGAGCTAGATGAGTTATTTTCAGATTTAAACCTCGATGACAAGCCAGACGGTGAATATACATCTTCATCATCCGGTGGTGACAAGACGAAGAATTCGACTCAAGCGGAAGCTGAAGCAAGAAAAAGCTGGAAGTACAAGACCAATCATCCAAAAGATCAAATCATAGGAGAACCTGGTGACAAAGTACGAACCAGATCCTCTTTCAAGGAGCATGCTGACTTTGCACTTCTCTCTGAGATGGAACCTAAGACGATTGATCAAGCCTTGGAAGATGAAGGGTGGATTCTAGCTATGCAAGATGAGTTAAATCAGTTCCAAAGGAATGATGTCTGGAAGCTAGTCACTCTACCAGAAGATAAGCAAGCTATTGGTACTAAATGGGTATTCAGAAATAAGCTTGATGAAGACGGTAAAGTTGTGAGAAATAAGGCAAGGTTAGTTGCTCAAGGCTACTCACAAGAAGAAGGTATTGATTTCACTAAAACTTTTGCACCTGTTGCAAGATTAGAAACTATTCGTATTTTACTATCATTTGCAGCACATCATGAGATAACTTTATATCAAATGGATGTGAAAAGTGCTTTTCTAAATGGTTTTATAACTGAAGAAGTTTATGTTAAACAACCTCCTGGTTTTGAAGATATTGAATTTCCTGAACATGTTTTTAAACTTAAAAAGGCACTATATGGTCTTAAGCAAGCTCTCAGAGCATGGTATGATAGACTAAGTTCCTTTTTAATGGAAAATGGATTTACAAGAGGTTTAGTTGACACTACTCTTTTCAGAAAAACCTCAAACAAGCATTTCATACTTGTTCAAATATATGTTGATGATATTATTTTTGGAGCCACTAATGAAAGTCTTCGCAAAGAATTTTCTAAGCTTATGCAGGCTGAATTTGAGATGAGCATGATGGGAGAATTGAAGTTCTTCCTTGGAATACAAATCAAGCAATGTAGTGATGGTATTTATATTCATCAAAGCAAATACATCAAAGAATTATTGAAGAAATTCAAGATGCTGGATTGCAAGCCGATGAGCACGCCTATGCATCCTACCTGCTCTCTGAGTAAAGATGAAATTGGTAAGAAGGTAGATCAGAAGCTATACAGAGGTATGATTGGATCTCTACTTTATCTTACGGCTTCAAGACCTGATATTATGTTCAACGTCTGCCTGTGTGCTAGGTTTCAATCAGATCCTAGAGAATCACACCTAAGTGCTGTTAAAAGAATATTTAGATATTTACAAGGAACTACTAATCTTGGTTTGCTTTATAAGAAATCAAAAGAATACCAATTAGTAGGTTTCTGTGATGCTGATTTTGCTGGAGATCGAATTGAAAGAAAAAGCACAAGTGGAGGCTGCCAATTCCTTGAAGCTAATCTTGTGTCTTGGTCAAGCAAAAGGCAAAGCACAATAGCACTCTCAACGGTAGAAGCTGAATACATCTCGTGACAAGTTGCGCTTCTCAACTACGTGGATGAAGTATCAACTTGAAGACTACTTGATAAAAGAGAGTAACATTCCTATCTTATGTGATAATACATCTGCCATATGTCTTACTAAAAATCCTATATTGCATTCTAGAGCAAAGCACATTGAGATTAAGCATCATTTTATAAGAGACTATGTTCAGAAGGGTATTTTAGAAATAAAATTTGTAGACACTGATCATCAGTGGGCTGACATATTTACAAAACCCCTTGCTGAAGATAGATTCAATTTTATAAGAAGAAATTTAAACTTTCATCTTATAAAAGAATGATTAATCTCAGCGTCTGATGATAAACTAAATCTCAGCATCTGATATGACACAAGCATGTATGTGCATCAGCATCTTATCTGTCATATGCATCATAACTCATCATCCGGTAAGTCGGTTGTGTGCGTCCGAGCACACCCACACGTGTCACACATGTTAAGGACTCAAGCGTCTCATCATATCTACTGAGTCATGATTATTTACGTTTTCAATAAAATCTTTTACTTTTATTTTGGCGTCCGCATTTAATGAAAAAGCGAATCTTTATTTTCTTTTCTTTTTGATTTATTTTTATAAGAGAATACAAAGCGATATTTTGAAAAATAACTGTACCATTCTCCTTTAACTTTCCCACTACTCCACATTTTTCGCTCCACTCTGTGTTTTCTGCAAAACTGTACTCGTTTTCTTTTTATCTCTATCTCTGTGTGTGTGTGTGTTTAAACCCTAAAACCTCCATCGCCTCCATCTCTCAACTGCAACCATGGCTGGAGTAACAACATCTGAATATACAGCTATCTATAACACCATGACTGAAGGAAAAGTCCTGTTAGAAAATCGAGTTGATTTGGAAAACTTCAAGCTCTATGGCTTCGACTTCTTCAATGGGTTCAAGGCAATGGGCTGGGAACAGTATTTCTTCTGGAATCCGGTTGAGGTTCTGGTGACTGCGATTAAAGAACTTTGGGGTAACGTTCGGTTACATAAAGGTGGCATCTTTGAAGGAACAGTGAAAGGTTTCAAGTTTATTTTTTCCATCAAAAATATTTCTGAAGTCACTGGGTGTCCGTGTGAAGGCATCGTCTTCTATTCAGAATGGGCTGACGCATTTCATGGGATTGAGAAGGTCAACAATGATCTGTTTGAGAACTACCAGCAGCTGAAAGAATCTGGTGAAACACCTACTGCCAAGAATCTGAAAAGTCATTTCAGAGTTCTTCATAAGATAATCACCAAGAGCGTCCTGTTGAAGGCTGGCTCTAGTGACATTGTCAACTACGAGCAGAAGTTCATCATGAGACATTTCATGGCTGGAAACAAGGTGAACCTGCCAAGGTTAATCCACAACAACCTGCTCAATGCTCTAGTCAACTCAAGAAAAGGTGTTGCTGATAAGAAGAATACCTACAAGTTCATTCCGTATGGTGTCTTGCTCACCAAAATGATGGACAAGAATCAGTCATAAACAAGTCGACCGCTTTACGGATCAAGAGAAGGCAAAGTATTTTGGTCTTTGATAATATTGTGATTCACGACACTTTTGGAGTCAACACTGGTAAGAATGAAATTGCTTTGGGTCCATGATGAAGAAGGTGAAAGTTGAGCAACAGGAAGAGGAAGCGGAAAAGAAAACCACCGAAGCTCAAAGCCTGGTGAGAAAAGATCTCACGAGTCTCCTTCGAGAGAGACTAAGAACAAAAAGCGAAGGTGGCTCCTGCACCTCTTGTTGAAGAACAGTAAGATGAGGACCGAGTTCCCATCACCAGGTTACGAGAAAGAGGAGCAAGCCGTGGTCGAGAAGCCCTCAAGATCCGGACAACGAAGAAGGACATTCAAGATTCACCTCCAAAGATCCGCCTCGCAGAAGCTCAAAAGATCGGTCAGTAATCTGAACCTGAACCAAAGGTCTTGAATTCTCCTGATGAATCAGTATCTGTTGTTGCATCCGATACCATTCTTGCTCCACCACTATCCTTTGCTCAACCACCACAACATCAAACCCTTACACGTAAAACCTCTATTGTCCCTAAACAACTTATCCAACCATCATCCACTACACTCAATCTTAACCTACCACAAATTTCCCCAAACACTTCACTCACTACATACATTTCCAAGCTTCATTCTCATCCTTTTAACCTACTTTTCAAAACACCTCCCATAAATCCCTTCAAACCCCACTCACCAAAAGCCTACAAAATCACCACAGGCACTCCCACCTTACTTACCCTTACCATAAAACCAACAGATTTGGTGAAAAGAAAAATATCTCATACAAACCTCGGTTTGTAAAGTATGAGATATATAACAAAGATCTACAACCGCCCTCAACCTGGCATTTAAAAACCTTCATACGGAGTCGCCAGATTGGAAATTGCTGCTCCAATAAGTGCAACCTTCAAGGATGGGGAAGATCACGTCCAAATGTCTTTCAAAGAAAGGTTGAGACCAGCTTCAGGAAGCAGAGCAATTCCCTTCTCTGTTGATCTTCCTAGATCCCTACCTCAGTTTGAACCGCTCACATTGGAAGAATGCGGAAGATGGATCACAGATGAAGAAGCTGCCTTCATGGCTGCTTGTCTTGAGCGAGAAAAGGCTCGAAGTCATAAGTCAATATCGTGACCCATCATCTGCTTCTGTCAAGATAGTACCCGGATAGACAAAGGTGGCTACCTTGGTCTATCCCTGAAAGCGGAAGGAACTTGCTCTGGCAAGCGACCTTTCGGCAAGATCGGGCTAAAGGAATATGAGAAGGCACCTACCAAGTACAATATTAAGGATTTCTCTCGACCCGATTGCCAAGATCTCCGAGGATCACGCCTTGAAGGTTTTACGACTTCTCAAGAAAGATGAATGGAGAAGCGGCTCCTCAAACTGCCGTGATCTTTGAAGGCTACTATTTCAATCGTTGGGAAAATCAACAGAGTTATCGACATCAACCTTAGAACAATGTACTTCAATGATATGTTCGGATGCTCGATGAATCGGACCCTTTGACCGCATGAAGATTTATGATCAATGGGCCTTTGTGACCAAGCATTTCGACATTGGTTTCACTTGGAGTCAATGGTGCGAATCATGGAAAGCCAAAGCCATATTACCATACCTCGACCCCTAGTGCTAGAAGAATATGACAGGGAAAATCGAGAAGAATCTACCTGGCAGAAAATGAAGCACTCTCCTTCACTGTGAAGCCTTGAGTGTCTTTATCGTAAATTTATGGGGAGAAGACGCTGGGAACAGGTTTGACTCTTACACAGCTGATGTTTTTCTTCATAGGGGAACCATCTTCTTGCATTTGCTTTATCCAAAAGATGTGAAGCATCAGTGGCAGATTCAGATGTAATCGAGCTCAGAAGACTCGGAAATTTCATCAAATGGGTCATACCAAATGATGCATTCTTCTTGAGAGCTCAAAGGAAGAAGGATTTGAGACTGAAGTTATCCAACTGGGTGCTAGTAGAGCATCAGAAGATGAAGTCTGCATCTGTACCAGAAGCTGGACCTTCTGCTTCTTCTTCTGCAATGGAAATGGTCACCATTCCCAAAGCAGAATTTGAAGAAATGAAGGCTACAAACTTGAAGGTTACTCAGCTAGAGACTGCACTGAAGCTACTCTACGAACGTCTCAATATCCCACCTCCACCTCTTCCAAACCCTTGATTTTTTTTTTACTTGTGTGTGATATAAAATCTATTTGGTTGATACAATTATATATATATATATAAATATGTTTGATCTAATTATCTGTCTTTTGTTCAAATTTTTCTAAGTCTTATTTTGACTATGATGTGTTTTTACACTCTTTTTGTCTGATGACAAAAGGGGGAGTAAAAGAAAGGTATGATGAACACGAAAGAAAGGTATATTGAACACGTGAGAATCCGATTATCCACCATCCGATGGATACACTGGAACTAAAGTATCATGCATATCATTTCATACATAGCATTTTTGTGCGCTAATATTCGTTGATCTAGTGCTATGATAATGTTTAATAAATTTTCGGTACAATGAAATATATTTGATTAAATCAATCTATTTGGTATATAATCAGCATCCGATCTCACTTTATTAAATACATGCTCTGATACATTTACTGATTTTTCGTAATCACTTAGATGAATTTGCTTACCAAAATTGCCTTAAAACCTGAATTGTTCATATATATCTAAATGTTAAATTCAGGGGAGACCCTTAATGTCTTTTTGAAACTAAATTGTTCATCTACCTTAGATGTTTGTCATCATCAAAAAGGGGGAGATTGTTGGAACCTAAACGATTGAGATGTTTAGACCCTCATTAATTTTGATGATAACAAAGTATTCACAAGAGAACAATTTATGTTCTAACATTTCTTGAAGTGTGCAGATACTAATAATACGTATATTCTAAGCCACTCAAGCAAGAAGAAAGTAATTCTCAAGAGAAGGATTCATTCTATGTGTCAGCATCCGGCTCATCCTTGTGAGCGTCTGGAATTTCCTCTTTATACACTATGCTTATCCAATTGCTACAAGCGTCCGAACTTTCGATTCTGAACGAGCGTTCGAACTTCCGATTCTAAGCGAGCGTCTGAACCTCACTTCTAATCACGTGTTAGTCACGTTGCTGCTCTACTTCTCAGAAGTTTCTGGAACGGATTTCAAAATTGATCTTGAGCGCTAAAATTGTTGTACGAGGTATCAAAGGTAAAACCTTTAACTACAAGACAAAAATCGTACAAGCAAGGTAGTACAAAAACGGTAACATGTACTACTGGGATATTCTCTGCAAAGCAAGAAAGAGACAGCACTTTGAATTTACCTTACTCAATGGTAAGGAGCCATTTTTACCTTAACGGTTATATCCTTGGAACTCCTATATATACCTCATGGTATCCATTGAAGAAAAAAAAAACGAATATACTGTGAAAAAGCTTGCTGAAATATTTACTGAGAACAAGCACTGCTTCTGTGAGCAACCAAGTCTCGTGCTAAGTCTCTGGTCTACAGAACTGAACTCAGCGTCCGACCCTTTCTTTAAGAAAGTTTTTCTATAGTTGAGCTTAATCTTTTATCCTCTCTGTGAGAGTTATTTTTAACTGTACTTCAACTCTTTTGTAAAAGTTGTTTTGGCCTAGTTAAGGTTTGTATCCTCAAAGGCTCATCAGATCGAGTCATTTTGAGAAGTTGAGAGTATTGTCAAGTTGTGTGATGAGAATACTCTTGAGGAAATTGTAATCGATTGATTATAGTGAAAATCCTTGAGGAGCAGAAGGGACTAGACGTAGCTATCAGTTTGGTAGTGAACTAGTATAATTTCTGTGTCTCTCGCCATCGCTTTCTATTCATTTTTATCTTGCTGCGTTAAAAACAAGTTTTATCAAACTGCTTTTTCAGCGTCCGGTTATACCCAGCATCCGATAAACAAACAATTTTGAAAAACTTGTGTTCTATAGTGTTTCTAACTTAAAGTTTACGAAAAGTTTGTAAACACAATTCAACCCCCCCTTCTTGTGTTCACGTTCACTAACTTTTAATCTTGACCATCATTGTATGGTTTGTATGGCCTAGATTTGCTGCTCTCACTCTCACATAAAAAAGACCCTCTCACTAGATATGACCCCTATATATATATCTTTTGGAGTTGGTACTGACATATGTTGTTCTCCCCATTATTTGTTTACCCACAAATGATTTGGAGTGTCTCCATTCATCTAAACTACTTATAAATTCAAGGCAAACCAGAGTTCTAACAGTGGAGAAGATGGTTGGTGAAAGTCCAATAAGTTTGCTTTTTGTGTCTAATAAAAATTTATTTGCAAGGTCTCTAAATATTTAGAAATATATAAAGTAACTAGAAATAGACACAAAGTAGATGAGTGCAAAAAATAATTATGGATGAATCTGAATTGAGACTGTGGTAAAAATTCTTCAACGACTCATGATTATAGTATGACCTAGCTGTTATTCAAACTATTAGCTTGATAATTGATATAATTATTACATAAAGTAAGAAGATGAAAACACAAACATTTTGTAATGCATACAATAGATAGTTTTTCTCCCTTTTGTCTTTTGAACATGCATAAAAACGAATGTAACCCGTGCGATATTATATATGGTAAAGTGCTGACTTCTCTCAAGCATATTATATGCATATCTCTGAGAACGTGCACCTATATAATTACATATCTTTATCCAATCTGTAATTTGAGGAGATCTTGTAGATTGCAAAGTTTGATTCTTTTAGTTTTAGCCAGGTACAACCAGCACTAGATGCACCTGATAATTCAACTGACAATAAAATTTTTTTAAATAAAAATATCAAATTTGAATAATAACAATAAAAGTAAGGAGACTTTTTGTCTCCCCACTCAACTTAATTAGAGTCCAAAACACTACACCAAAATAAATAAATAAAAAGTTTTAGCCAGATACAAGGCCTAGTTATACAAGCTATAGTTAGCTAGGAAGCCAATCTAGTATCCAAAACACAAACTCAAATGCAGAAAGAAAGAAAAAAGAGAAGATCATACTGCAAATATATCCATCTACCAGTGCATAAACTGATATAAAAAGTGCACAAGAACATATCCAATCTAAATTTAATTTTAAGTATATTATGATTTAAACCCACTTAAATCCAAGATTAATACATATCCTTACTCGGTACCTTACAATTCACACACAAACTGAAAAAAAAAAAAAAAAAAATCCCTAATTAGGAGTGGCTTTGATCATATTGCTTAAGCAGGAACCCAACAAGAAACAGCTTGAATAATACGCCCTTTCCATCCCTGCAAAACCCACTTGCCATCCTCATCAACAACAAAATCTTTATGATATTCTTTCTTCACCATTTCTTTCACTCTATTGAACAATTCTGGGGCCAAAGGAAGTTGCTTGAACCCTGCTCTCCTGTTCCTAACCTGCCACTGCTTGTAGGTCTCTGGCCTTTCAACCCTCTCTACCCCCTCACATGCTATGACATTCACCGCATCCCTTCCAAATAACCCTTTCTCAAACATCAACCTATATGGATCTTCACGCTGCACAGTAGCCTCAAACATATCAAACAATGATGAGAAGTGGAAAAGTGCCTCCCTGAACCTAGTCAGAAAAAACGGTGCATTATAAGTTCCATTCACTACCCCATGTATGAAGATGTTTGGATTAATCCTTCTTATCAACCTCAACACAGCATCTCTGGGACAATTCGCAGTCACAGTTTCATCAGACAGGTTCTTCAATCTGTACAAACAGTTAACAACTGTCACTTCTTCCCTATCAATCTTGAGGTCCTCAAGTCTTATAGTGTCCCATTTCTGTGCAAGGCAACTGTACTCAAATGGAACTCCAAACCTCTCGCAATACTTCACAAGGCGTCGCCCCGTCTCCTCAACCCTCTCAGCAGGCCTAAATCCTGGCTGAGGGAGATCAATTCCTGTAATCCGAAGCCTTGGAGGCCCACCGGGTCTCTCTGAAAGGCGCTGGATGAGGCAAGGCCATTGGAAACCATAGAAGATCCCAAAGTCAATAATGTGAAGACTGCTTTCATTTTGTACCAGCTTCAGAATAGTTCTGTTGGCCAAGAAATTCGACATCCTTTGAAATGGAGATGCTGTGATGTATACTTTGTAAGCTTTTAACATATCTGCAGCAGATGAAGACTGAAGGAGTCTATACTTTGGTGTACCAGCAGATAATCGCGTCTCGAGACCATTGGCAAAGTAATGAGCCACACGCTGGAGTCCATCACCAAGAGGCGAAGAGTGTTGCCTAATTTGCTTCAGTATTTCATTTGCATTCCTTTGGTCATAGCTACCAACAGCCTGTGCACACTGAGTTAGCAAAGTCCATAAATCTACCGTTGTACTTGGACTTGTCCCACCCTTGTTGGAAGCTTTCTTTGAACGTGATGTCTTTCCATTAGATCCTCTTGAATCAGAAATATGTGATGATGATGGTTCACCATTAGCACAAAAAATGGCTGGACTTTTACCATCCCTACAAAGCAGCACCTCATCAAACATCTCTGATGGCTCTGAATCGTCAGAGTAAACAGCTGAAAGCTTGTTGCTTCTAAGCTCTTCTTCATTTGAGATATCATTATCATTCATAAGATGGCCTCTCTTTTCCCTTGTTCCTCTAGAACCCTGCATCACACCCTCTTCAATCAACTGTGAGTGAATCATATTCCAAGCTTCGTTTGAAAAATGGAAAACAGCTTGTTTGTCTCTAAATGGATCAGGAGGTTTTCCATCCAAAACCTCATAGTTGTTTTCATAGGAATCAACTAGAGAATTATCAGTGGTGTAACTGCTATAGCTCTCTGAACTAGTACTAGTAGTAGTTCCTCCATCACCAAAATTATCATCTGGGAAACAACCCTGGATTTGGTGGGGTGATGAAGGGTAGCTACGACCTAAAACATCATAGAATGATTTTTCAGCGGCTTGGAGTTTCAAACAATCCTGCAACATGCAGGGTTTTCGCTCCAAGTCGTCTTCTTCATCCATGAGGATGTCGCTTATGTATCTGAGAATGGGATTGGAATATTTAGTAGTCTCTGAAGATTCTCCATTTGAGCTTGTACCAGAAGAAGGACCAGAATCACTGGCAGATTCTGAATTACTTGAAGGAGATGATGAATCTTCTGACTTGAACCCACTTTCTGGGTTCTGATTCGCAAATACCGAGACAGGATGGTTTCCAAACATGAATCCATTCACGGAACCAGGAAAATTTTCCAGAAGGGAATCCGTAGAAAGCATGTTGCTTGGTAAGATTAGAATCTGAAGAAGAAATCACACCTTTTTTTTTTTTTTATAGAGATCGATTTCAGAGACAGAAGAGAAACAGATCTAGTAATTGAACTAATGATAGGTTGAACAAAGGGATAACAATAAACAAATAGTAATAACAAGGAGCAAATTCAGAAACCTAAACAATACTGGCCACTATTCCTTGTGGATGATATACACTTCATATTGTAACTAACAAGAACGAAAAAAATTCAAATGAATAGAGAGAAACAAAGAGAACCTCTAGAAAAATCGATGATAAATAAAGAAAGTACAATTTTTGTTGAAGAGTGGTGAATCCAACTTGGGAGTGATGAGAGGAATAACCGGCAGAGGCTCGATGAATAAGGGTTATCTCTTAATTTTATAATTTATGAAAAAGGTAATTTTCTTTGGTGCTTCTGAAGTTTCCAGGAAGCTGTTTAAGCCTTTAAGGTGTCCCTCGGCCGCCATATTTATCATTATTAATTAATGTTTTAAAAAGTCGATCGAGACATTGATCAAGGCTTAATTATTGATGAGAAACTTATAATATTTTGATATTTTAATATATATTTATATACTACTAGTATTAGTTGTGTTATAAAAAAGTCTCCATAAGGATTTTCCTAGGATATGGTTTAAAGATTTCAAACATTGAAAAACTAAACTAAGTATATCTCTTTCTAATATGTTAAATACACAATTATAAGAGTTTTTCATCTTTTTTATTTGTCCAATTTTATAAGACTTTTTAGAAGTTTGTCTATAGTATTAATTATTTTTTCTTATTACTCTTATTTAATTTACCTATGTTTTAATCAATAAGTTAAATAAATATAATGTAATTTACCTTCCCAATAAATTCAAGGGGAGTTTAGGTAAAATAATAAAAATTATAGATAAATTTATTGTTTTTAACTACATTAATTATATTCCTTAGTGTGAGAGATTTTGCCAAAAGGCTTTATAATTTGAGACGAAAGGAGTACATTTTTAGACTTCTTAAACAATGTCTTTAGAATACTCGTTAGCATTTACCTATAAAAAAATAGAAAATAAAAAGACGGAAACAATAGAAATATGAAGTCAGTAACTAGATCTTTAGGAGTTAAAATTTAGAGATTAATTCTTTAAGAATCATCTATAATTTTTGTATTAGTAATCTAGTTAAGTATGAATACCGACAAATTTAGTGCTTTTATTTATATAGATAATAATACGCTCTCAATTATGACCAAAATCATGGAATAATAATGAGAAACAATTCCATAATATTTCAAGATAAGGCAATGATACAATGAGATACAAAATAATTATAATAAAAATTATTTTGAATTTATTAAAATGTCATAATATAAAGAAGGGTTTTGATGATGAGTGTCTTATTATTTAATCTTATTAAATATTTTCAATTATATAAAAATAAGTATTATTTTTAATTAAATTTAAAGACACTTGCTAACTTTATCAATTAAAAATAAAATTAACGTGAACGGATCGAAATCGAAATATCCAAAAATACTCGTCCGGGTCACGAGTTACTCAGTAGTCACTGTAACTCGTCGACGGCCATGTGGCCTGGGCAGCGAGTTGATTAATGGTCTCCAATCCACGAAGTAGTCAAGGATAGCGTTGTAGTCAAAACCACACAGGTGGTGACTGGTGAGAGAAAAAGGGAGATCCTTGACCATCAAGTAATTGACCAAAGGCTGAATATCTCGATCCAATGTGAATGCATTCCATTTTGATAAAGCATATTCGCTGTTATATACTCCTTCTGGAATCATTTATAAGACAAAAAATTATTTTTAGATTCGTTAAAAAATGTATGTATCTGGTCTAATTTTTGGACCAGATACATACATTTTTTAACGAATCTGGAAATGATTTTTTGCCTTATAAATGGTTCCGGAGTAGTAGAGAGTTAGAGGCAATGACTATGGAATATTTTGTACTGGTGTTTTTAGTTATTTAAAAGGACATACACTCATTAGTATTTGTCGTATAATAATCCTTTTTATTAAACTAAGACAGATTTTGATGAAGTAAACTAAGACAGATTAAAAATATAATTAATATTATTACTTGTATTAAAATTACAATTTCATTTTGATATATTCTTCATTTCTTTAAAATTCATCTTTTTGACATTCTCTCGTATTAATTAATTAGATAAAAATAAAAAATATATATAATTGACATAATCAATATTATCTTAAATTTTTAAAACAACCGATTAAAATTAATATATTTTTTCCTAATTTCATACATGGACAGAGTATTATGAGTGGGAGTACCGAATTTCTTATGTTAAAAATACTAAATATTTGTTTTATCATTTTATATTACTTATATAGAGTACCATAACGGGAGTTATTAAAGAGCATGTTGGAGAACTTATCTCTCTCTCTCTCTCTCACACACACACACACATATATATATATATATATATATATATATATATATATATATTTATTTATTGAGGAAAATATACGGACGCTGAAATTAGTTACTTTGTCAACAAAGATAGTTAATTCAGTTAACACTGTACTTTTTTTCTTTTTCTTGTATCTTTATTTTTTTGTTTCTCCTTTACTTTAGAATGTATCTTGGGGAGATCATCCCCATTTCAGAACTGCATTACTGTGATTTTTGGTGTATAAATGATCGATATATGTTACAAGTTCTAAAAATGTGTGTTTTTATATCCTTTATACACTTACAACCATAGTACTGAAGCTCTCTATTTCTTTTGAGATATGAAGAGA
Organism: Calophaca sinica; assembly: GCA_037113605.1. Classification (NCBI taxonomy): domain Eukaryota; kingdom Viridiplantae; phylum Streptophyta; class Magnoliopsida; order Fabales; family Fabaceae; genus Calophaca; species Calophaca sinica. Next base: position 78,651,524 of record CM073734.1, read on the forward strand.
ATCTTCATTCTATAAATAGAGGTTTCCTTCTCAACTAATATTGCATTCATTTTAATGAAAACTGTTCTCTTGTACTGGTTTCACCGGTCTTTGAAGGTCCCAACTATGCTCTTGAAATAAAGAACAAGTTCGAATTTATAGATGACACCGTCGAGAAAATAGAGGCCATCGGTCCTTCATTTCCTCTTTGAAAGAGATGCAACACCCTAATAATTTATTTGATTAATCACTTCATCTCCTCATAAATTTCCAATAGCATCCTCTGGATTTATACCGCTGGAGTTGTATGGAAAGACTTAGAAGACAAATTCTCTTAAGGATCCTCAGGTTTGAAGTTGCTATATACAAGGAAGGAATTATCCTTCCACAAAGAAGTATGCACTAGAACTCTTAAGTGATGCAAGACTTCTAGGTTGCAAACCTATCAATACTCCCCTGCTGCCAAACCTTAAACTTTCTAAGGATAATGACATTCCTTATAGCAATGCACAATGTTATAGAAGACTCATTGGTTATTTAATATACCTCACTAACACCAGGTCTGACTTGTTCGTTGCTATTAACAAGCTCAACCAGTTTGTATCACATCCCATGTTAGTGCATCATGAGGCTACCACACAAATTTTGCAGTAAATTAAGAGTTCACCGGGTAAAAGGACTGATATTTTTGTCTGAGTATGACACAAAAATAATAGGCTTTAGTGACTCAAATGCAGCTACATGCGTTGATTCACGAAAGTCCATGACTGGTTTCTCAATATTTCTTGGACCCTTTCTAATTTATTGAAAATCTAGGAAACAAAATACGATTTCTAGATCATCATTCGAAGTATAATACATGGCTCTTGCCACTACAACCTATGAGATTCAATGGCTCATTTGCATTCTATTGGGTCTCTACCAAGCCCTTATCCTTTATCGCGATAATAAATCAGCCATCAAATTGCATAAAACCCAACCTTCCATAAAGCGCAACAAACATATAGAAGTTGACTTTCAATTAATCTGTGAGAAAATCCAACTTGGCATTATCCCCCTTACTGCCAATTGCCTTTTCAGTTTAGTTCCCTGACCTACACACAAAAGCACTACGTACCTACATCAACCTTTATACCTTTGTTGTCGAAGCTGAGCATGGCTGGCATGTATGCTCCATCTTGCTGGAGGCTGACAACAAATGAAATAAATGAAGTTAGTTATGTTAACAAAGTTAGTTAATTTAGTTAACACTATAACTGTTTCCTTTCTCTTGTATCTTTATTTTCGGTTTCTCCTATACTTCATATTGTATCTTGTATAAATAGAGGTTCCCTCACAACCAATAACACGTTCATTTTGATGGATTGGTAATTCTCGTCCCATCATTTAGTACCTTGTCTAAGTATTGAAGGTGGTGTGAACTTCCCAATGCAAACAAAAAATATAGTATTGGAAATTCAGAATGAACACACTCCCTCTATTTCAAATTAAGTGGCGTTTAAGATTTTGTTATAAGAATTTAAGAAAAACAATAAATAACTTAATGAGTGAATTTGTTTTACTAAATAGTCCTTATTAACTATTTGAGTATTAACCATCATCATAAATGCATAATAGAGTCTAGTAGTTTGGGAATGATGCACACAATATTTATTTGTGGACAAAATTGAGAAAAGATTAATGTTCCATTAAAAATTGAAATAACACTTAATATGGAATTTTTTCCTTTTGCTAAAATGACTATTTATCTTAAATGGAGGAAGCAAAATAGAATCAAAAGACGATACAACAAAAAAAAAAATTATCAAAAATTATGATATTAGTCAAAAAAATTAATTTTTTTATTAAAAAGTATAGTCTTTATAATTAATAATACACTTAATATTGTGATTTTTAATAAAAATAGTTTAAATATTAATTTCTTACCACTGCTTAACAGATCGTTTATTTTTTATATGCATTATATTATTTTTTGGTTACATTCTATGCATTATATTATGGATTAACTTTTTGAGACAATATATTATGTATTAGCTGTTATAAAAAAAAATATTATGTACTCCCCCCGGTGTCGAATATAAGAAGAAAAAATACCTCACAACTCTTAAAAAAATTAGTTAATTTTATTTAATTTTCTTAAAGTAACAAAAAAAGAAATTGCATACCCAAAATTGCCCTTCATGTGGACTTGTTTTATGAGAAAAAAGGAGTTATTGAAAAATAAAATCTGAATTAATTAAAGAGTAGTTTGGGTAAAAGATCATTAAATAAGGTAAATTAGTTAAAATTTGCTTACTACTAGCTAGTATATTTTAGAATACCAAACTTAAATTTTTTATTGCTTATATTCAAGAGACCAAAGAGAGTATTAGCTAGAAGTTATTAACCAGCTCCATAATAGAAAATTCTCCCACTTGAAACTTCAACAAAATTCTTTAATATTACTCTGGCCTCATTTATAAGCAAAAATGATCTTTTCACATTCGTTAAAAAATACATGTATATGGTCTAATTTTTGAACCAAATACATATATTTTTTAACGAATATGAAAAGGTCTTTTTTACTTATAAATGAGGCCGGAGGGAGTAGGCTTTAAATAGTGTTAATTAATAGATTTGTCCAGATGCATTCCCCTAAGCAAGTTTATGCAGTGGCCTTCCTTTTTTGGTTTTTTTTCCTGAGTTGTAGTACTCATTTCGTTCTTTTTTACTTGTGGGTTTTTAAGAAGAAATTTGTTCCTTTTTATTTATCATTTTGATAGTTTAAAGTTATATTAATTACTTGTTTATCAAATATATCTTTAATTATTTATTGTAGAGAGAAATAAGTGTGATAGATAATAAATAATCAATGGTATTATAGGAAAAAACTAATAACTTTATAAAAAACAACAAAATTGATTGATTTCTTAGTTTTTATAAAATTGCTTTAAAAAATAAGTAAAAAGAAACGGAGGTAATAGGCTCTAAGGACTAAGCTATCTTATCGCGGTTACACAAATTAAATTCAGTAGTCAAGTAAACAATAATGAAATATCGTCAAAAAAAAAAAGTAAACAATAATGAAATGGACAAAAAAAGGATTATGCTAATAGATATGCTGTTCTTGAGTTGATACGCATGCGGCTGACTATACAAAAAATAATTGTCAATTCGAGCAGTAGTCAATGCATGTATAGAAAACATAAACCCCTTATTATGTCCTTCCCATATCTTTTCTATTTTTTTTATTTTTTTTCCCCAAAACTATTGATAATTTTTTCATTTCAAAAAGACTATCGTTTAATGTTTATTCATCAGGATTAAAAAATGTAATAAATAAAATAATGAGTAGAATAATTTTATCAAATTATCCTTATTATTTATTCACTTTTTAAGTTTTTATAAATAAATTAATCAATTCACCATCATATATTATATGATTAATGCACCTCTCACAACTTACATTTGACGCCAATTCTATATTTACAGAACATTTAAATCCTCACTATCTTCCTCTTTAACTCTCTCCATCTGCAAATGAGTTGATATATTTGGTTGCAGCATAAATTAGTCATACAATGGTAAGGATGAGATTAAATAATTGATGTTACGTGTTTCGGACTGGGCTGAGGCCCAATCCGAAGATCCACCTTTCAGGCCCATTTCAGCATCAGTCCCTCCGCCTTCCCTCGAGACCACATCGACGCAACGGTCCTCAGCATTAAAAGAATTTATTTCCTATTCCCGGGTTTCACGGAACGGTTACTCATCGGTAACCGTCCTCAACTCGTATTAAAAGAGACCACGTCAAACGATCGAGGTAATCATTATTATTCCACCTCTTCACTCACCTCTTACACACACTGACTTGAGCGTCGGAGTGTTTGCAGGTACACCACCTCAACACGCCGTCGTCATCCGTCGTGGACGCTGCCGTGTTGCTTCTCTCCAGTCATCCTCTGAAGTTCTGTTCAGAACATTGGCGCCGTCTGTGGGGATCATTTCTGATTTCATCTTTCTTTGTCGAAGTCTTCCTTCTTCGCTCGACGATGACTGGATCGAAGCGTCAGGTCGCGACTCGCAGTTCCACTCGTGCGAACGCAGACCTTGAACCACCGAATCCGCCGATAGCTCAGGCGGAGCCACTTCACCATGAACCTGTTGATTTCATCGTTGAATATGAGAGACAGAGGAGTAACCTTCCGCCTCCGCATCAGAATGACGCCATTCCGATCGTTGCTACTCAAACCGATACAGGAACGGAGACCGCCACCTTCCTCATCCGTGAGTTCCGTGAATTCATTCGGAGCCATGCCGAAGCGATGCACGCTCAGAATCAACGCCTCGATCGAATGGAGAATCAACAGAAAGAAATCTCCGTTCGCGTGGCCACACAGATCGAAAACAGAAAAGATCGAGTCTCTCGTTCTCCTCAGAGATCGAAGGAGTCTGAAAATCTCAGATCTGTTCATCGCCACCACCGTGGCACGACTCCACACCGCTCTGTGCATAGAACACACCGCCGTGCTCATTCTGTTTCATCAACTCCTTCTCGGAGCAATGACACGAGTTCCTGAAGCGAGCTCAGAAATCTATGAATTACGAAGAGAAGTTGATGGCATCAAAAGCCAAAGACAAATCCCCAGAGTAACATTGACAACTGTCGGAGTATACAAGAAGAACTCGACCTCCTTGACGAATGCAGAGAGCTTGCAGCACTCAGCGAGGTCGCAGTGAAACAGAAAATCGCAGCAAGATACAACCGAAGTGTTGTGCCCAGGGAGTTCATACCTGGGGATCTAGTTCTTCGACGAGCTGATGTTGGCCTGAAGAACGCCCCACAAGGGAAACTTGCGCCCAACTGGGAAGGCCCGTACAGAATCGTCGTAAAGACTGGTACCGGCGCCTACACCCTCGAGACACTACAAGGACAGCAAATTCCAAGGACTTGGAACGCGGCAAAGATGAAGCCCTGAGATCGAGCCTCGTACCGAGACCGCGTGCACGAGCTCGTGACAAACTACCTTATGATGAGCCTCGTGCCGAGACCGCGTGCACGAGCTCGTGATAAAGCCTTGTGCCTTGCACAAGCACCCCTGCAACAGGTGGATACGAAGTCCAGTACTCGGGCGACCTACCAGGCCCACCTCTGCAATTTCAATATTCAGACGGCTTTAAACTCGGCTACGTCGTTGACCTTGATTATTTGATGACCTCAACCTTGCCGCTTGGGCGGCGGATCAACTACTCTCACAGGGAAGTATAAAACTCGACTACGAGCACTTTACTCAGCATAAAAATTAATGCTAACTTTATTACATCAAGTTGTTGCAAATTGTCTATACTTTGACAGGAACAGTGCCCCAAAACCAAAGGTCGAGCCCGCCATGGAGCTCGGCACCCAGCGTTGGAAGATTCGCAGCTCGACCCCCGTGGTCCCGAAGACCCCAGGTCAGCATAAAGGCTTGGTAAGCTCGAGCCTCGTGCCGAGACCGCGTGCACGAGCTCGTGACAAAGCCTTGTGCCTTGCACAAGCACCTGATAATGAGAAGGAGCCTCGTGCCGAGACCGCGTGCACGAGCTCGCGATAAAGCCTTGTGCGTTTGCACAAGCACCTGATGAAGAGATCGAGCCTCGTGCCGAGACCGCGTGCACGAGCTCGTGATAAAGCACCTGATGAAGCCTTGTGCGTTTGCACAAGCACCTGTGATCGAGCCTCGTGCCGAGACCGCGTGCACGAGCTCGTGATAAAGCCTTGTGCGTTTGCACAAGCACCTGATGAAGAGATCGAGCCTCGTGCCGAGACCGCGTGCACGAGCTCGTGATAAAGCCTTGTGCCTTGCACAAGCACCTGTGATCGACCTCGTGCCGAGACCGCGTGCACGAGCTCGTGACAAAGCCACAAGCACCTGTGATCGACCTCGTGCCGAGACCGCGTGCACGAGCTCGTGATAAAGCCTTGCACCTTGCACAAGCACATCAAGCCTCGTGTCGAGAACTGCCTCAGCAGACGTGGAACACGAAGATCCCGAACGAACTAATGAACAAGCAAAGCGGCCAACGACGCTTGCAGTTCCTTACAAACAAGGACGTCGAACGGCGACATCTATGAACTTCGACAACAAGTCACCACCTCGACATTCGAGCTAGCTACTTGGGGGGCAACTGTTCCGGACTGGGCTGAGGCCCAATCCGAAGATCCACCTTTCAGGCCCATTTCAGCATCAGTCCCTCCGCCTTCCCTCGAGACCACATCGACGCAACGGTCCTCAGCATTAAAAGAATTTATTTCCTATTCCCGGGTTTCACGGAACGGTTACTCATCGGTAACCGTCCTCAACTCGTATTAAAAGAGACCACGTCAAACGATCGAGATAATCATTATTATTCCACCTCTTCACTCACCTCTTACACACACTGACTTGAGCGTCGGAGTGTTTGCAGGTACACCACCCCAACACGCCGTCGTCATCCGTCGTGGACGCTGCCGTGTTGCTTCTCTCCAGTCATCCTCTGAAGTTCTGTTCAGAACATTACGTAAAGAGTAATGAGATAATTATGGAATCAAGTACTCCAATGCTAGTTCATAGTCCAATGGAAATTAATCTTCATTTCCCCAAAAATTGATTCAACAGTGAGCCTAAGAGACATCTGAGGGCATAACTGGAAAATAAAAATAATCACAGTATCGAAACATTTAAACGACGGCCTTTATGGAAAAAAAAATCTCTAAAACATCATTCTTTTTTAAATGAAGGGAGTATTTTAGAGATTCAAAGTCTAATTATTTTTTCCAAATATACTCTTATATAATAAATTAAGTATAGAAATTTATAATGCAATTTATGACAAATAAAAAGAGATTAAATAAGGTCATATTGGTCCAAAATAACAATATTTTACATCCACTAAATCTATGTAACTCAAACCAAGTTATGTTCAAGGTTATACATACACGTGACACATCAATATTTTCGGTTAGAAATTGAATGATAATTGGATGAATTGACTAAAATCATACAATCGCGATATATAGAGAACATAATACTCGCAACTGGAACCTATAAGACCAAAATCACACAATCGCGATTTTTAGAGGGCCCAATTCGTGCAATTAGATCATAAAGGGTTAAAATAGCACAATCGTGATACCTGAGAGACAAAAATATGTAACTAAAGCCTTTGTATTTTAATTCCGTATGTCTTCATAAACATCTTACCAAAATAATTTTTCAGATACTTTAAAAATAAAACATCTCGCTCTGATTTGTCGACTCAGAATTAGTCTCATGCGGGCCCAAATGACTTTGCTTTGGGAATATTCGGAGAGCTCACTCGATTCGAAAGACTAATTAGAGTGGGTCTAAAAACATAACATTTGCTATATACTTTGTTATAGTTATCCCTTATAGCAACATTTCTAGAGTGAAAAACGTGAATTATATACTCCCTCCGTTACTTTTTATAAGCCCCTTTAGACAAACAAACGCATATTAAGAAAAGTAGTTCACATAATTAAGTTGTCTATAATGTGTATATTTTTCCAAATTTATCCTTCAATCATACTTTTAATTAATTAATGCATGTCTTGGATTTTTAAATATTATGCAATTAATTAGAGGTACTTTTGGAAAAAAAATAATTAATATATCTTATAAGTTGAAAAAAAGCTTATAATTAGTTAACAATTTTTTTCTTCTAAAAAAGGCTCATAAAAAGTAACGAAGGGAGTATTTAAGAAGTATAGTTGAAACGAGGTTCGTTTATTGTTGTTTTCATTCTTTTCATTATGTGTTAATTCATTCCCTAAAGTCAATGGATGTTGTTATCGTTTTGCATATTTATAAAATGTTATCCTTCTTTGCTCATGGCTATGTTTTGAATTGAATGCTTGTATTCAAAATGTTGAGCTTGGTCAAGGGGCTTCCCAGCTCCTTCCTCCATGCACTACAGCTGGTGTTTTACTAAAATCAGTTTTCTCCCAGCATGCACCAACGTTCAACTCTTACAATTTCAGTTACCTTTGATTGGTAGAGGTCAAATACACCACAGAGCAAAGAATGAGAGAAGTTGAGCAGATTATGAGAATCTCTCTTGTTTGGTTCCGACGAGAAATAGGGAAGAGTGACAAATTTTTGGTGGGACCTACATTTTTTCATTTTTATCATGATGTCATTGATGTGTGAAAAAAGGGGCGGGAGAAGGGGAGTTTGATCTCTTTTCCACTTATGCCCTTGATTTGTTTGGGATAAGTAAAACTTAGGTTTTCTAGTTAAGATACTTTTGTCTATTCAAAAATATATCATTTCTCTGTATTCTTTTTCTTATATCAAACATTACACAATATTTCTACTTTAATTCTTGTGTCTTTTTATCTTCTTATACTCTTTTTCACTTGGTTGTCTCTTCTCAATTTTTTCTCACAATCAAACATACCTTTAATTAGCAATGTCTATTAGATACTATTTCTACACCGCTACTTGTTGACCGAAAGTATATACATCCGACCATTACAAACCCTTGTTCAACATATTGAACCATTTTTTTCACGTCTATTACTACCTTTGATCCTAATTATAAGAAAAAATTACAAAAAACATAAAGACCAATGAGACATATTTAATATTACAAAATTATTCTCTCTTTCTAAATATACCCCTAATTGCATTAATTATATGCATAGAAAATATACACGTGTATTAAATATACAAGTTTATTAAAATAGGGACATAAAATGTATTTTTGTAATTAATATATCTACAAATAAGTCATTTTTTTTTATAATTAGGACAAAAAAATTCTTCAAAAAATCTCTTATAATTAGGACTAGGGGTAGTATATTAGATAGAACCCTGAGAACATTCCAAGCAGTCCCCTTAACTTTGAGACAATTAATTCCTTAATTAGATAAAGATAATCGTAAATTATGGTCAATTAGACTGAGATAGCCCTTAATCATGTTATTATTTTTCGTCAACATAAGCCGTCCGTAAATAATAGTAGGCCAGACAGCAATCACTGCTGTGCAGCACCGGGACCCGCTACGGTTGGACTTTGATGCCCAAAATGTGGCCCAGGCTATAAATAAATTTCTACCTCGTCTTGGCTGTTTGTCATTTATTCATACATATGTTCTGGAATGATTCAAAATAAAAAGAAATGCTCTGGAAGAACTGAGCTGAATTGGAAACTTGAAAAGTAAAAGACAGGTAGTCTGCTTAATCCGCGTCTTCAATTATTTGGAATTGGATGCACCAATAGTACTCCACTCAGTTTAATTATTATTCCCCTCCATTAACTACTACATAATAGATAGTAAAAATAATTATAATTAATATTTTAATTTTTGTATGTATGTGTATATAACATTTTTAGTTAATTTATTCATTAATAATTGAAAATATTTTTAACTAGTATAAAAATCCGTGCAATGCACGGGACATATATTGACTCCTAAAAATTTGTACTATCTTATTCCTATCTTTATTGATATTTAAGGTTATTGCACATAGATTCACCTTAACATATCTTGTGTTTCTCATATGCCCTCTGCAATGCACACGTGATATGTATGCACGTGCTGTAGGTAGGGCTCTTTAATTTCGTTTCTTTAATCCCTAAAACAAAATACTTTTATTTACAATAACTTCTAAGAATTAGACATTAATGTGTCTTCTTGGAAAATTTTAATCATGTAAATATTTCAATATACACATGTTTGTTTATATTATATGGCCCATGTTACACATGGTAGATATTATAAAATATAAATTTTATCAATCTTTTTTCTTGTAAATTGTCCAATCTCTTTAAAGTATACTTTTATTATGAAATTTAAGATTTTAATTTAAATAATAGTACACTTTAATGTAAAATATTTAAATCTGTATGATATATTTTTACTCTTAATTTATCATATTTTTATTTATTGTTACATTTAAGAATTAGATACTAATGTGTTTTCATGAAAAAAGTTTATCATGTAAATATTGCAACACACACACAGAGATAGAACTCACAATTTAATATTTCAAAATAGAAGAGTTTTATTGATGACTTTGGGACTTATTAGCCCAGAGAACTGTAAATAACCAGAGTCTGAGACTCCTACCAGAGCAAGATGCTCCTACCAGAGAATAACTCTCCTAATAACTTATTTTCAAAAACATGCCTGAATGCTACTACTCCTACCCTACTTTATTTATAATCTTCTAACTAACATAATCTCCTACTTTTTAAGATCTTATCCCTTTCGCTTATCACTTCCTATTTTCTCTCTTCTAGAATATACTTTCCATATAGGAGGTTTATTTGAAATATGACTCGATATTATCATCTCCTTATCTACTGGCTTAGGAGTCCTATCACACACACACACACACACATATATATATATATTATATATATATATATATATATATATATATATATATATATATAATCCACTACTGGTAACCCAGTATCTCTTCGCATTGTAAGATGTAAATGATTGTTTCCTTGATCAATTTTGTATGGCTTCAAAAGTCCTCAAAATATTTGTATAGGCATCTTTTCTAACCTGAAGTTAATGATTTTTCGAAATCTTTTGACTGATCAATTTTTATGAGTAGCATCTCCAATACAGTCTTGTTGACTGGTCAAATGCGCGTCTTTGTATGGTTAGATATTGTTTTGTTTGCTGTCAGTGATATACAGTGCAGTTGTAGATGCAGCGGATAGTTGGATTATTCTAGTGAAAAAATTCTGAGCTGCCATTTGGCATGTACTCATATATTAGAAGAGGTCATTCTTCCTTTGGCACCAACACGTGAGTTTCACCTATTTCTCATGCCTCAAAATAATGATCTTTGTGATATTTATTTTGTTGATAAGAGTTATGCTTCTGATATGCGACTTCTTAGTTGCTTCTTCAATTCGTGTAGCTTAGTTACTTCTTAATTGGCCAAAGCATGTCTTAGAGAACAGACGTGAAAATAATCTAAACAACGATTAGTATATAAGTTAACATTTAACAAAAACAATATAAAGGAGAGGTTGGGGCTAGAAATCTCGTCAATATTTTGGACCCGTACCAACAGAAATATGACTTAATACATTTTTAAAAATAGTCACATTTCTTGTAGTTATTCTCATATTTTCCATTTAGCTTAGGAACAAATTTTCCAATAGTCTGTAATTTCATATAGCACAAACCCAATTTCATAAACCTATATGGTAAGCACAAAATATCTCTGGTTGACCATGTCTTATCTTGGCAGCATCAGTTGAACATGGAATTATATTTTAGCCCGCCTTTCTTCCCCGTCGCCAAAAGATTATATGCATCTTTGTCGTCCTTAGTTCTTTAATTTAATGTCATTGTTAGTGTTGAAATGTTAATCAAAGTACCATTTTTAGCTGGTTGATTTTTTAAAAGAACATGAAATTTTGTTGTAGGTACTTGAGCCCAAAAAGAGAGAGTAAACCATGAAGAAAGGCTATTAAAAACATCAAAAAGTAATCATTTACATGATTAAAATTTGAGCTTTTATCATGCATTAAACTTTGAATAGCAATGTCTGATACCTCGTCTTTAGATTCTAAAGAGCCATCTAAGCCAATATCCTTATAATACCTTTGCACCTTTGCTTCTTTCTTTTGCTTCTCAACAATTTAAGATGGCATCTGGCTTGCCTTTCATTACACAGGTACTTGCTTGGTTGGACTGAATAATAAGTATTTCACATTTATTATTATTTATACCACATGTAAATCTGACTGTGCTAGGAAGAAAAAAGGGAAATGAAAAAAAAAAAAATTGATGTGAGAAATAAACAAAGGCGGTGTGAAACTTCCATAAAAAGGGGGAGTGAAAATAATTAAGACTTAAATTGGATTTCTCCTCTTTCCCTCTCTGTCTTGGTTTTTAAGGCTGGTTAAGGTTGAAACTACTATACACCAAATTATTCTCAAATTAATATGTTTACCTGTGAACATAATATTCATCTGTATAGCAAGTTATTTGATGGGCTGCCAATTATGGGCCAGCAAGATGGACAGAAGACTAAGAGAGCTACCTTCAAGCCCAAATACTTGGATGATTACATATAAATTGGGAAGGGATTGTATGGGGATTTTAGGGAAAGATATTCTTAGAACCTTCTAAATTCTGTTATTTAGGATTAGCCATGTGATTGTGTATGTGCTGGCATATCTGTTTTCCTAGATTCTCTCAAGTTTGTTAGAACGTTTCTATATGTAAGAAGGGCCTTGCCCATGAAGGAATCAAAAAATTGCATTAAAAACAATCTTCTCTCTGGAGTCCCTGGTACTCAAAACGAGTATTCTTCTATCCCCATCATTTGGTGCTCTCGTTGAGCTTTCACCATGACCAAACCTTCCCAAAATGATCAAATTATTCAGACCTTGGCGACGATCACGTCCCGTCTCGACAATCTCACCTCCGAATTTGCGTCCTTGAAGGCCGCCTCACCGCCGAGGAGTACATCTAGCTCGCATGGCAATTCATCGCCATCTTCCACTTTACCTCCTAAGGTTAAGTTGGACTGTCCTCGTTTCAATGGCTCAGATGCTATGGATTGGATATTTGCGGCCAATCGTTACTTTGACTACCATCAAATTGCTGACCCTGATCGCCTGCGCATCGTTTCGTTCTACCTCGACGGACCTGCTTTATGCTGGTTTCAATGGTTGGAGCGCAATACACAACTCCGTTCTTGGTCGGAATTTGTTCACCAGGTGGAAGGGCGCTTTGCGCCGTCTCGTTTTCGTAACAATCAAGGACGCCTCTGCAAACTCATGCAAACAGGAACCGTTCTGGATTACTTGAACGAATTCGAATCTCTAGCAAATCGTATTGTTGGGGTTCCTACGCCGTTCCTTCTCGAGTGTTTCATCTCGGGTCTCAAACCCAACATTCAACGGGAGGTCCTCTCTCTCCGCCCCGATTCCATCACGGAGGCAGCTGAGCTTGCCAAATTGCAAGAGGACAAGTATCTAGACCCTAAACCACCACCCAGGTTTCGTCCTAGTTTTGGCTCCGCAGCCACATCCGCTATCCCTAATTCAGGTACCAAGTCGCCCTCTCCTTCGCTGCTACCTACACCATCCTCGACCCCCAAGCTACCCTTCAAGCGACTCACGGCGACAGAAATGCAAGAACGCCGTGACAAGGGTTTGTGTTATAACTGTGATGAAAAGTTTGGCCCCTCACACCGTTGCAAGAGTCGTTTCTTTTTGCTCATGGTGGATGACCATGACGGCGACCCTCCAGAGTTATCGTTGGAGGAGGCTCTCACAATGGACTCTCATTCCACTGTGCCAGAGTCAGATCCGGCCCATTTACACTTGAATGCTCTCACGGGCCATTATTCACCTCAAACTTTCCGGGTTACGGCCCACATTGATGGCCAACCGCTCCAAGTCTTGGTTGATAGCGGAAGCTCGCATAATTTCTTGCGGACTCGGATCGCGAAACAGTTGGGCTTAATTACTGAGCCCACTCGGCCCCTTTCGGTTCTAGTTGGAAATGGGGATTCGCTACATTGCTCTCAAGTGGCGCGTACGGTAGACTTACAAATCCAAGGTAATGTTTTTTCTGTTGACTTTCATCTAATTGATCTTAGTGGTACTGATGCAGTGTTGGGAATTCAGTGGCTCAAGAGTTTGGGCCCAATTTTATCGGACTATTCAGAGTTCACCCTCAAGTTCATTAGGGCTGGGAACTTGATTCGTTTATCGGGCTACCCGGATCCAACCCCCAGTGCCATCTCTCTTCATCATCTTCGCAAGATGGTTTTGACTGAGCAAGTCTTAGGGTTTTACAGCTTGAGTCTCTCTCCCGATCCATCTCCGTCTTCGGACCCCTTTGCAGCGTTGCCGTCCCAACTTCGCTTACTTCTGTCGCGATTCTCACAGTTGTTCACCTCACCTTCCACACTGCCTCCTCCGCGGCCCAGCGATCATGCGATTACCTTGGTACCTGGGGCTCAACCGGTTAAGACCCGTCCCTATCGCTATCCTCATTTCCAGAAACAGGAAATCGAACGTCAGGTCAGCAAGATGCTCCAGTTAGGAGAAATACAGGCTAGCCATAGTGCTTTTTCTTCACCGGTTCTTCTTGTAAAGAAAAAGGACGGTTCGTGGCGACTCTGCGTCAACTACCGCGCCTTGAATGCTATCATGGTTAAAGATAGCTACCCCATTCCCACCATTGATGAGCTTTTAGACGAATTGGGCCATGCCTGTTGGTTTTCCAAGCTGGATCTTCTCAGCGGATATCATCAGATCCGTATGCGATCGGAGGATACTCATAAAACGGCCTTTCGAACCCACGATGGCCATTATGAGTTCCGTGTGCTTCCATTTGGTCTCTGCAACGCTCCGGCAACGTTTCAGGCTACTATGAACGACTTGCTGAGACCGTTCCTCCGTCGGTTTGTTATTGTCTTCTTCGATGATATCCTGATCTATAGCACTGCCGTGGCGAGCATTTACGGCATTTGGAGCAGTTTTCCAAGTGCTCGGCCATGGGAATTTTATCTACGACCGACAAATGTGGGTTTGCTCTGCAGCGAGGTTGAATACAGGACACATTGTGCGGTGTGAAGTCTCCCCTGACCCTGCTAAAATTCAGACGATGCTTGATTGGCCGGTTCCCAAGACATTGAAGGCATTGAAAGGATTCTTGGGCTTAACAGGATTTTATCGCAAATTCATTCAGGGGTATGCAACCATTGCCTCTCCTCTTACCGCCCTTCTTAAGAAGAACTCTTTTCAGTGGTCTCCTGTTGCGGAAGAAGCTTTTCGTGCGTTGCAATCCGCTATGACCCAGGCTTCTATGTTAGCCCTGCCTGACTTCAGCAAGCCTTTCTTGCTCCAAACAGACGCCTCAGGAGTTGGCATGGGAGCAGTTCTTTCTCAGGGAGGTAAACCAATTGCTTTCTTTAGCAAGTTATTTGCCCCTAAGATGTTACATAGTTCTGTTTATTTGAAGGAATTGCACGCGATCACTACTGCGGTTAAAAAATGGAGGCAGTATCTCTTGGGTCATTTCTTCACAATTCAAACTGATCATAAACCTCTCAAGGAGTTGATGTCCCAACACATTCAAACGCCGGAACAACAAGTCTATCTTTCCAAACTTTTGGACTTTCACTATGACATTCAATACAAACCCGGTGCTTTGAATGTTGTCGCCGATGCGTTATCTCGTGTTGGGGAGGAATCTTCTGGCCAGTGCTTGGTGTTATCAATCCCTCATCCTGTTTTACTTCAACAATTACGTGACGAATTGTCACAGCATGCTGAGTTTATTCAATTGAGAGATCAGATGGTAGCTGAGCCTTCGAAGTTTCCAAATCACAGGTTGGAACATGACCTTATTCTCTTCAATAATCGTATTTGGTTACCGGCGGATTCTTCCTTCCGTCCCTTGCTCATTACAGAATTTCACAACACCCCTGTTGGAGGCCATATGGGTGTTAAGAAAACTTTGGCTCGCTTGCAGGAAAATTTTTATTGGAATTCTATGCATTCTGATGTTGCTGCCTTTGTTAAAGAATGTATGGTCTGTCAGCAGACCAAGTATGTTTCTAAGAAGCCAGGGGGCCTTCTGCAGCCCATTCCTCTTCCTTCTCGAATTTGGGAGGACATCTCAATGGATTTTGTGTGTGGTCTTCCTTCTTCCGAAGGGCATTCGGTCATTTTCGTGGTGGTGGATCGCTTTTCAAAAGGAGCTCATTTTGGTTCCCTTCCTCACCCCTACACAGCTTATAAAGTTGCTCAGCTGTTTATTTCCTTGGTTGCTAAGCTCCATGGCATGCCTCATAGCATCATTTCTGATCGCGACCCTATCTTTCTTAGCCGTTTTTGGCAAGAACTATTTAAGGCTTGTGGTACTCAATTGAAAATATCTACTGCTTATCACCCGGAGAGCGACGGCCAAACTGAGGTAGTCAACCGTACTCTACAACAGTACTTACGTGCTTTTGTTCATCAGAAACCAGCCTCTTGGAAGGCCTTGTTACCATGGGCTGAATGGAGTTATAACACTTCTGTGCACTCGGGTACTGGGTTCACTCCTTTTGAAGTAATTTATGGTCGTCCACCTCCTAATCTTCCTGATTATATTCCGGGTCATTCTGCCTTGGTTGCTGTTGATGACTTGCTGCAAAACCGAGATCAAATTCTGCTGAAACTTAAGCGCAACCTCACCAAAGCGCAGGCCACCATGAAGGCTGCTGCTGATTTAAAACGGCGTGATGTGGAGTTTGCTGTGGGTTCTTGGGTGTATGTGCGCTTGCGTCCTTATCGGCAAACCACTGTCTCAGGTTCTCCTCACTATCACAAACTCTCTAAACGTTTTTTTGGGCCTTTTCGAATCATGGAGCGCATTGGCGCAGTTGCTTACCGCTTGGAGTTACCTGCTAATTCCAAAATTCATCATGTTTTTCACTGCTCCATTCTACGGCCTCATCATGGTCCACTTCCTGCGTCTTTGGCTGTTTTACCTGATCACACTTTTGAGAGTGGTCCTATTTTGAAACCTGTTGCAGTTCTAGCTGAGAAACTGGATGATTCTACTGACCCCCCTACCCCGTTAGTTCTGGTTCAATGGGAGGGTGTTCCTTTGGAGGATGCTTCATGGGTCCCCAAAAGCCAACTTTCATCTGACTTAGTCCTTGAGGACAAGGACAAATTTGAAGGGGGGAGGAATGATGGGCTGCCAATTATGGGCCAGCAAGATGGACAGAAGACTAAGAGAGCTACCTTCAAGCCCAAATACTTGGATGATTACATATAAATTGGGAAGGGATTGTATGGGGATTTTAGGGAAAGATATTCTTAGAACCTTCTAAATTCTGTTATTTAAGATTAGCCATGTGATTGTGTATGTGCTGGCATATCTGTTTTCCTAGATTCTCTCAAGTTTGTTAGAACGTTTCTATATGTAAGAAGGGTCTTGCCCAAGAAGGAATCAAGAAATTGCATTAAAAACAATCTTCTCTCTGGAGTCCCTGGTACTCAAAACCAGTATTCTTCTATCCCCATCATTATTCAACAAAGAAAAGTGGAGAAAGAAAATTAAAGGCATTAGGTAATGTGATTCGCAACAATTAATCATTATGGTAAGAGTTCCTAATACCGAATTAGACATATTACCAAAGAGAGGAGAAGGTGGCAAAGAGTACCCACCTCTGACTTTGACACACATTAAAGTATCCATAGATCCACCTGTTGTCTAATATGCATTAAAAAATTGCAAGGAAAAAGAATGGATATTGTCTTGTTATTCTTTAGGTACTTCATCTCTTGACCCCGTACCAGGAGAGCTATGTGATCCACTTGAATACTGCTTTGTTATGTTTTCATGGTTTGAAAGTTCTATAGTTGGTCTTGCAGCCATGGATGCACGTTGGCAAGATTCTGCAGCAGCTTGTAAAACAGAGGCATCATACTTGAATTTCATGTGCCTATAAATTTCATATTTTTTTTATCAAGTAACAATGTGGAATAACTGTCCTAAGATAATAACATATTAACATTTCAAGTATAGTAGAATAAATACCATATTAACACCCTCATTTATCTCACTGTCAGTGTCATAATACTCATTGTTTTGCATGGAATCTTCATTTACCTTGCCTCTACTGAGAATGTAACTTTGGTAGCCAAATAGAAATAAAGTATAAACGAATTAAAGCAGAGTTGAGATCTTCATGTTCTAAAAAGGCAATGTTAAGGTCTGAATATCAATAAATCAATGCAAGCTTCCTGTAATCTTACGACCACGAACAACCTTCCTGAAACTATATCCATTGACTGCTATAAGTTCTTTTGCTTCTTCAGCAGTTACAAACTTCACTAATTTTATGAATAGATGTATATACAAAATGCATAAACCTAATGTTAATGTGTTCTTTTGTAGCCAGGTAAAAGCAAAAAATGCACTGAGATAGAGAATCATGCTAAAATTTCGAACATTTAGTCAGTCTGGCTATGGCCATCTTCAACTATACATCAAGTCACCATTGACTTTCACAACAATGTTTCATCAGTCAGAGATAAAATAACAAACAAACATTTTAAAATCCTAAATATTGGCATCGTCCTACGAAGCCTCTAGCTCTTGACATTTGACAGCCAAATAATTTCTATACTGAGTACTACTTCTAGCATTAGGCAAACCATGACCACAATTTAAGTCCAAATTGATTATTTAAGTGAAATAAAAGTTGATAATCGATAAACCAATCAAATACAGAAAACCAAATTCCTTCTCTCAAAGAAAAGACGATGAAATTTGGCTTTATTTGCATCTATCTATATAAGTAAAATCATTTTCGTTGAGCAAAGTCACACATTCGTTAATAATTGGTAATAAGAATTAGAGGAACAACAATCACCTCAGCTCATTCCAATAACAATAATCATAATCATAACCGTGGCAGTATTAACAAATTTTTTTTTCTTTTTTTAAAATTTAAAAGGGATCAATAGTGGTTCCCCACTTGTCTTATAAATATATCGCCAAGTCAATAAGTGAATCAACCTTCTAATCGACATTCTCTAGTCACATTAAAATATCAACAGCAATAAGAAAAAAACTATGCAACTAATACAATTAACCATTTGTGAATTGTGAGTCATTTGACTCGTAGATTTTTTTAATAAAAAAAGATGATGAAATATTCAATTGTAGATGTTTGATTTAACTATATTTGGATTGTTTACCTGGTGGCCAAAGCAAATTCCAAGGATTTTCTAATTCATGTTGTCTATTTCTATTTTCTTAAACAAAGAAGGCCGCGTACTCGTGTCGTTTACATATGCGCCACAACAACTGCCAGTGATCACAAAGCCATCGTATAGACCCAACTCGTTCTATTTGTTGGGAAAAACGCGGTACCTATTCTCTCCTCTGTAAACGCAAAATGGGCACTATGCGGAAGCGTAAAAATAAAAGGAGTAGAGAAGAAGAAGAACACCAGAATTTTTACGTGGAAAACCCTCTCGGGAAAAACCACGGGACCTAGTCCAGATAAAATATCTCCACTATAAAAGTAGGATTACAAAGTGTTTCTCTCAATCTCTGAGGATCTCTCTATGAATCTCACCCTCTCGGATGGTATACAAATTTATCTTTATGGAACTCTCTCTTTCTCTCAAAGAGGAATACAAAAGCTCTCTAACTCTCTTAGGATTTCTTCACTTTGGATGTGATGATGCAACTCTTCACAAGTTCTCCTATTTATAGGAGAGGAATGTGGCTTCTCCAAAAAGAGTGATTAATGGAGGCTAATAAATCTCCACAATTCAAATGAGATCTAGAAACTTCAAATACATTCTTTAAAGTTGAATGTGCATGTCTCAAGGTCAAAGAGATAAATTCCAAGACCTTGGAATATTCATCCCCCTTTCCCATGCATTGTGACTTGTGCACCACAATTGAAGGAGGGAATTCCAACAAATCTCCCCCTTCCTGACTCAATTGGGGGGCACCACTACACCAGCGCCTTGGCAGCAATCTTCAACCTTCTTGATTGGCATTGCCTTAGTCATCATATCAGACCAATTCAAATCTGTATGGATTTTCTCTATCTTCAATTTCTTCTCATCCAACGCTTCTCGTATCCAATGATACCGGATATCAATGTGTTTCGAGCGTGAATGGAACATGGGGTTCTTGGCCAGATGGATGGTACTTTGATTATCACAATTCACCACATAATCATCTTGATCATGTCCTAACTCTCTTAGAAAGTTCTTCATCCATAATATCTCCTTGGAGGCTTCAGTGACTGTTACATACTCTGTTTCAGCGGTAGATAATGTCACACATTTTTGAAGTTTTGATTGCCAAGAAACAGCTCCCCCTGCAAAAGTAATCAGGTAACCTGATGTTGACTTCCTTGAATCCACATCACCTGCCATATCTGAGTCTGAATATCCAATGAGCATTAGATTCCCATTGCCAAAGCACAAGCTTCTTTTGGCAGTTCCTCTTAGATACCTTAGTATAACAGCTTCCCAATGCTCTTTTCCTGGGTTTGATAGGAATCTGCTCACAACTCCCACGGCATATCCAATATCTGGTCTTGTACAAACCATTGCATACATAAGGCTACCCACAGCAGAAGAATAAGGCACCTTGTTCATTTCTTCTTTTTCCTCTTCATTCTTTGGACATTGAGATTTGCTGAGTTTGAAATGCCCAGCAATAGGAACACGCGCAGGTTTGGCATTGTGCATGTTGAACTTTATGAGAATCTTCTCAATGTAGTCTTCTTGAGATACCCACAACATTCTTTTGGAACGATTTCTAGAAATTTTCATTCCAAGAATCCTTTTCACTGCACCCAGATCTTTCATAGCAAAAGACTTACTTAATGCTTTCTTGAGAGCAGCTATTTTTACCTTATCTTTCCCCACAATTAACATATCATCAACATACAAGAGAAGTATGATGGACTCACCATTTTCATAGTTCTTCACAAACACACAATGGTATGCGGAGGTCTTCTTAAAATTATGTTGGGACATAAAGGAGTCAAACTTCTTGTACCATTGCCTTGGAGCTTGCTTCAGACCACAAAGACTTTTCTTCAGACGGCACACCAAGTGTTCTTTTCCTGGTTCTTCAAAACCCTCTGGCTGCTCCATGTAAATTTCCTCCTCTAGGTCTCCATGTAAGAATGCTGTTTTGACATCCAATTGTTCAATCTCCAAGTCTAGTTTTGCTGCCAGACCAAGAATTGCTCTAATAGATGTCATCTTTACCACTGGTGATAATATTTCATCAAAGTCTATTCCTTTCTTTTGGTTGCACCCCTTCACGACAATTCTTGCCTTGTACCTTGGGTTTGGGTTGTTCTCTTCATTCTTGAGCTTGAACACCCATTTGTTTCGTAATGCCTTTCTTCCGCTTGGCAATTCTACCAGATCATACGTTTGATTCTCCTTTAAGGACTGAATCTCTTCTTCCATGGCTTGCAACCATTTGTCCTTATCTTCCATCTCAATGGCTTCTGCAAAACTTTGAGGTTCACCTTCATCAGTAAGATTGACATATTCATCTGAGAGGTACCTTTTTGACGGTTGCCTCTCCCTGGTTGATCGCCTCAATTGGGGTTCCTGTTGAACATTCTCACTAGCTTGATCTTCTAGTGCCTGGTCAAGTTGTTCTGTCGGATGAGGTTCTTCAGTCATCTCATCAAGTTGTATTTGTTGATCTGGCTCTGTTTGAGGAGTCTCTTCCCCTGTATTGTTCACCACAAGAGGACTTTGATCATAACTCACCTTGAGTGTTGGTTTTTCCATTTTCTTTATGTCTTGGATTGTCAGATCTTCAAAGAACACCACATCTCTACTTCGAACAATCTTCTTGTTTGCAGGATCCCATAATCGGAAACCAAGTTCATCTCTTGGAGAACCAAGGTATACACATTCTTTCGCCTTAGCGTCAAGCTTTGCCCTTTCATCTTTTGGAATGTGAACAGATGCCTTACATCCAAATACTCTCAAGTTGTGATATGAGGCTTTCTTACCAGTCCATACTTCTTCTGGTATCTTTCCATTTAAAGGTCTTGAGGGTGATAAGTTAATCAAATCAGCTGCAGTAGCCACTGCCTCCCCCCAGAATGACTTAGGAAGTTTCGCATGAGACAACATGCTTCTAACCTTCTCGGAAATAGTTCTATTGAACCTTTCAGCTACACCATTCATTTGAGGTGTCTTTGGAGGTACCTTCTCATGTCTGATCCCGTGAGTCTTACAATAGTGCTCGAACGGACCTCTGTACTCTCCACCGTTATCACTTCTCAAACATTTCAACTTTTTACCAGTTTCTCGTTCTACTGAAGCGTGAAACTCCTTGAAGGCTCGAAGGACTTCATCTTTTCTCTTCAATGGATATACCCACAACTTTCTAGAGTGGTCGTCAATGAAGGTAACAAAATATTGAGCACCACCAAGGGATCTTTCCGATGTTGAACAAACATCTGAATGCACAAGATCTAGAATATGTTTTCTTCTTCTTCCACTATCAGATCTATGGAAGGATACTCTGCGCTGCTTACCTGCTAAGCAATCTTCACATAATTGAAGTGGTTGTCCTTTTATGCTTTGGAGATGATCTTTCGCAAGGATCTCTAAACCCTTCTCACTCATGTGGCCCAATCTTTTATGCCACAGCTCCTTACTTTCTTCTTGAGCAACATTTGTCTCCCCTTTGCATATCTTTCCCTGCATGATGTACAGAGAGCCTTCCTTCTTACCTCGAGTAACAATCATGCTTCCTCGGCTAAGTTTCCATTTTCCACCACCAAACTGGTTGTTCATTCCAGCATCATCTAGCTCACTCTTGAGAGAAGGTTTAGACGCATCTCAGTGCGTGTCTTACCTCCTTTAGTACGAGTTTGTTTCCATTTTCTGTCATCAGAGACACTTCTCCAATGCCCACAATATTGCTTGTGACATGATTGCCCATCTTCACTGTTCCAAAATCTCCTTTTTGATAAGATGAGAAGAATCCTTCATGGGGAGTAACATGAAAAGATGCTCCAGTATCAACTATCCAAGTGCAATCATCAAAAGCAACATTTAGATAATTTACCTCACCAATAAGGAACACGTTCTCGTAAATCGAGGCAAGCTATTGTTGTGGTTTTCTCTTCCAACTTCTTTTTGGGATCTATCACATCGGGATGGACTTCAGGCCTCCGATCTCTCTTCAAGAATCACTCACGGCTTCTTGTGGCCATCTTTCCACAATAGAAACATGTCAAACTTCTGGGGTGAGACTTGGATCTTCCTCATGACTTCCCACGGCTTCCTTTACTTCTATAATCACTCCTTCCTCTATTCTCAACAACATTAGCTTCTGAGTGACTACTCATGCCTCTTTCTTTCCTTCTGGATTCTTCATTTAGCAAACTATCTGTAATAGTATCCAGACTTAGCTTGCCTGCGGAGTTGAGTTCTTTGAGAGTGACAACCAATGTGTCCCAGCTTTCAGGAAGAGAACTAAGGAGTAGAAGAGTTTGTAATTCATCATCAATATTCATATCTGATTTTGTTAATTGATTCACAATACCTTTGAAGGTGTTCAGATGCTCGATCATATTCTGGCCGTCAGAGTACTCTAATTTCACCAATCTTCTGACAAGATGAGCTTTGTTTCTGGGAGTTTTCTTTTGAATCATAGATTCAAGCTTTGTCCACAACTCATACGCATTAGTATAAGTCGATACATGCTCAAACAAGCTTTTGTCGATGTACTTCCGAATCATGGCAACAGCTTTCCGATTCAGAATCTCCCACTCTTTCTCAGTCTTCCCTGTTGGAATCTCCTTATTTGTGATTGGCTCATGCAAATCCTTGCAGTAAAGATGGTCTTCCATCATCGGCTTCCAATAGGAATAGTTATCTGCAGTAAGCTTGACTATGTCTCCATCATGAGCAAATGTTCCTTCCATCTTGAGTTGCACAGGACAATGACTTTTCGAACCAACAGCTCTGATACCACTGTTGGGAAAAACGCGGTACCTATTCTCTCCTCTGTGAACGCAAAATGGGCACTATGCGGAAGCGTAAAAATAAAAGGAGTAGAGAAGAAGAAGAACACCAGAATTTTTACGTGGAAAACCCTCTCGGGAAAAATCACGGGACCTAGTCCAGATAAAATACCTCCACTATAAAAGTAGGATTACAAAGTGTTTCTCTCAATCTCTGAGGATCTCTCTATGACTATTGAACTGATAGCTTCTCATAAGCAAATGCTTCTTCTCCATCACACTGATTGGAAAAAATCAAAGAAACTTATTTACTTGAAAAAATAAATAAAAACCCAAAAATGAGAAGCAATCTGTGATAGCTATTATAGGGCTGGCGCTATCCACACCCCCATGTTTCCTATTGACACCCCCTGTCAGGTTTTAATGAAGCAAAAAGACCATTTACCCTACTGTTTTTTTTTTCTGCGTTTTGGGTTCGTATGCAAATTCAGTTCGCGTATGTTTACGCAAACTGAGTTTGCATGTGTGCAAACTTTGCGTGAGTTTTCGTTTGCACACACGCAAACTCAGTTTGCGTACATCCCTGTAAATTCGTTTGCACACACGCAAACTAAGTTTGCGTAAACATACACAAATTTTGCATACGGACCCAAAATGCAGAAAAAAAACGAGCGAATGAAACACGAAACTGAGCACTTATCAAGACCAATAGAAGTAGTAGGGAAGTCTTTGAGTCACTTTTCCCAATATTCATGAGATAGAGAGAGTGGAGAAAGGCGTGGAGAAGAGAGGGGTGAAAGAATGGAGAAAAGAGGGTTGAGAGAGTGATGAGTTTTGATGAATATATTTAAATATAAGAAAAGGGTATTTTTGGTATTATAATTTTCATTAAAGTGTCAGGGGTGTGGTTAGGAAACAAGGGGGTGTGGTTAGCGCCACCCCTATTATAGTGGTCACAATACCCTCGACAGTTTTAAATGGTTCATTGAAAGAAGAAGAGGCGATCAAGCGGCAACATGACAAAAATGTTGAAGCGCACAGTGAAATTAAATCATAGTCCAGTGAAATTAAATCATGGACGAAAAATTTAAAGAAAATTTGAGGCCAAATCATACCTTTTGGCAATGAACAATTCCAACGCCGGTGAATACACTCGTCAATGAACATTTGGAGAAAGTAGACCCTTCAATAGAAGGCATGAATAAATAAATATTCTTAGGACAATCTTCGTTATTCTTGTTGGAAACACTCACAATGAACACTCACAAAAACAGAATAACCGATTGGTGGAGAGTGTATAGATCAAAAGAGAAAAAATGTATTATATTCAATTACACATGGATACAAGTATTTATATCTACTAAACCATACAACAATTCAGTTAAATGGCTGTGTAACTAACTCCAGCTCACCTAACCAAATTAACCAACTTCCACTTCCACTAACAAACACTTGACATACACCAGCTTGAATTAATCACAATACTTCCCCTTAATTCAAGCTTCTAAGACTCATAACACCTAACTTCAATCTTAGCTCTTCAAATCTATCAAGCTTCAATCCCTTTGTCATGATATCTGCCAGTTGCACTTCAGTTGGGAAGTATTCAAGCTCAAGCCTTCCTTTGGCAACTTGATTCCTCAAGAAATGAAACCTTGTCTCAATGTGTTTGCTCCTACCATGAGACACAGGATTTTTGGCCAAATTAATGGCTGATTTGTTGTCCACTAACAGCTTCAATGGCTTCTCAATTCTAATCTTCAGATCAACCAGCAGTGATTCGATCCACTGAGCTTGGCAGGCAGCATAGCAGCTGGCAATATACTCTGCCTCACATGTAGATAAGGCAATAACAGGTTGCTTCTTGGAGCACCAAGAGATTGGTGCTCCCAAGAACTTGAAAATGTAGCCAGTAGTGCTTCTCCTGTCAATTAAATCACCACACCAGTCAGAGTCCGAGTAGCCAATTAGCACATTCTTCCTCTATTCAAGCTTGCTGGGAAACAACACTCCATAATCATTTGTTCCCTGCAGGTACCTCAACACTCTCTTGGCAGCAAGTAGATGCGATTTCTTTGGTGCAGCCATGAACTTACTAATTAGTCCAACACCAAAGCTAATATCGGGTCTACTGTTACATAGGTACCTAAGAGAACCTACAATCTGTTTATACAGTGTGCCATCCACTGCATCTTCATCATTCTTCAGGTCCAGCTTCAGATTTACTTCCACTGGAGTTGTTGCAGAATTGCAGCCCTCCAATTTGAATCTCTTCAAAATTTCAGTCACATATTTCCTTTGATGCATCAAAATACCTCTAGTGGTTCTCACAAATTCCAAACCAAGGAAATACGTCAAGTTTCCAAGATCTGTCATTTCAAACTCATTTTTCATGATTCTCTTGAATTCTTCAAGTTCCTTCAAGCTTTCACCAGTAACCAACAAATCATCCACATAAAGACAAATGATTAAGAGACCAGACCCTTCATTCTTCTGTCTCACATATATTCCATACTCAACTGAGCATTTAATGAATCCCAGCTGAAGTAAGAATGCATCAATTCTCTTGTTCCAAGCTCTTGGAGCTTGTTTTAGGCCATACAATGCCTTTTTTAGCCTATAAACCATCTCTGTCTTCCCCTTTATCTCAAATCCTGGTGGTTGTGAAACATATACCTCCTCATCAAGTTGCCCATCTAAGAAGGCAGACTTGACATCAAGCTGGAATAAAGGCCAGCTCCTTGCACTTGCCAATGCAACCACCATTCTGATTGTTTGAAGTCTGGCCACAGGTGCAAACACTTCTGAAAAATCAATTCCAGCTCTTTGTAGGAAGCCCTTTGAAACTAATCTTGCTTTATGCTTTGCAATTGACCCATCTTGATTGAGTTTTAACTTGTAAACCCACTTCACTGCAATCTGCTTCTTATTTGGTGGCAGGTTTGTTAAAAACCAGGTCTGATTTCTCTCTATTGCTTTTAGCTCTTCCACCATAGCATTTCTCCATGCCTTACTCCTCATTGCTTCTTCATGATTCACTGGTTCAGAATCGGCTAGCAGTGCAAAATGAACTAACTCACCATCAGTCCCTATCTCGTCATCTGCAAACAATTCAAAGCCACTCAACCTGCTAGATACTTGCCTATTCCTGTGTGGTCTCTCAGGTTCACTCCCTGTACCAATTTCCACACTGTCAGGCTCCACATTAGGAATGCAAGTGTCACTACTTTGCTCTTCTTCTAGTAGGTCAGTTTGCAGTTGTTTCAGACTGCTACATTTTTGCTTCCAATTCCAGCACTCATTTTCAACTACTACCACATCTCTGCTCACTACTATTTTCTCCTTCACTGGATCAAATAATCGATATGCACCTATAGGATGGTATCCAACAAGGATCATGGCTTCACTCTTGTCATTTAGTTTCTTTCTCAATTGATCAGGAACATGTTTGAAGCACAAGGCTCCAAAAGTTTTTAAATGGCTCACTGTGGGTTTCTTACCAAACCATACACCTTCAGGAACATCACCATTCAGCCTTTTTGTGGGACATTTATTGAGAATATACACTGCTGTTGTGACAGCCTCTCCCCAAAAGGAATGCGGCATGGCCTTCTCTTTCAACATGCTTCTAGCCATGTCTAGGATAGTTCTGTTTCTTCTCTCAGCCACACCATTGTGCTGAGGTGTGTAAGGGGCTGTTACTTCATGCTGGATTCCATTTAATTCACAGAATTTTTCAAAGTCATTTGAGGTATATTCACCTCCACCATCAGTTCTCAAAAACTTGATCATTTTGCCACTTTGTTTTTCAACTAAGCTTCTAAATTTTCTGAATATATCCAGTGCTTCATTCTTGGTCTTAATCAAATAAATCCACATCATTCTACTAAATTCATCAACAAATGAAATAAAGTATTTGTTACCTCCTGCTGAAGTAACCTCGAAAGGACCACATATATCTGAGTAGACCACTTCCAGTAGCTTCTTTGCTCTCATTGGCAAATGAGATTTGAAAGAATTTCTAGGCTGCTTCCCTGCAAGACAGATTTCACAGACTTTCTCTGTTACAGCAGTGATGGGCATACCAGAAACCAGTTTCTTTGAGCCAAGTTGATTCAAACTTCTGAAATTCAGGTGACCAAACCTTGAGTGCCACAGCCAGCACTCATCTCCAGACTCCACTGCCTTTAAACAATGGATTTCTGCTGCATTTATGTTGATTTGAAAGGTTCTATTCTTGGCAAGAGGAACCTTTAACACTAGGTTCTGGTTTGAATCAAACATTTGCAGCATATTGTTCTTCATCACTACTTGAAAACCCTTTTGTATTAGCTGCCCAAGACTGAGCAAATTGCTCTTCATTCCGGGCACATATAATACATTCTCAACAAGTGCTGTCTTGCCACTACTTCTCTTGATCACAAGATTTCCAACCCCTTCAACATCGAGGGTTGTATCATCTGTAAATCTGACCTTGCTCCTCCTAGTTGTATCCAAATCAATTAACCATTCTTTGTGACTGGTCATATGATTGGAGCAACCAGTATCAAGGAACCAGAACTCATTTTTCAAGGAATCTTCATGAGTTATGGCCATGAGCAGCACTGGATCCGAATCTGAATCCTCTTCTTGAGCAATACATGCTTCTTCATCACTTGTCTTCTTTGACTTCCCTTTACCAGACCAGCATTCATTAGCAAAGTGACCATACTTCTCACAATTATAGCATTGTATCTTTCTTTTATCAAACTCCTTTGATCCCCCTCCATTTTTAGTTTTGGTAGAGCCACCTCTTTTAGAAGATTCAGCTCTATCATCACTCTTCCCGTGATTCTTTTGGAACTTTCCTCCTTTTGAACCTTTCTTCCACTTTTTCTTTGAATCATCACCTTTCTTGTTCACTTGTGCCTGAAGTGCTTGCTCCTTGTTCTTCTCTGGATTTCTTTCGTTGAGCCTAAGCTCTCGGGCCTCCAAAGAACCTTGGAGTTCTTCAATGCTCATTTCTGAGATATCCTTAGATTCTTCTATTGCACACACCACATAGTCGAATCGAGGATGTAAAGATCTCATGATCTTCTCACAAATCTTGGTGTCAGTCAAAGTTTCACCACAACTTGCCATTTGATTTGTAATGCTTCTTACCCTATTGAAGTAATTAGCAATTTTCTCTGAATCCTCCATTTGCAACAGTTCATACTGTCTTTCCAGCACTTGCAATCGCACCTTCTTGATCTTCCCTCCACCTTCATAGCACTTTTCAAGAATATCCCAGGCTTGTTTTGCTGTTGTAGCCGCAGCAATCTTATCAAAGTTTCCAGGATCAACACTTTGATGAATGTAAAACAAAGCCTTGCAATCTTTTTTCTTGTTCTCCTTGAAAGTGTTTCTCTGAGCCTCTGTCGCATTTTCCCCAACAGCAGGGTAGCCATTTTTGACAATTTCAAGCACCTCTTGAAAGCCAAAAAGAGTTTTCATCTGAATGTTCCACCTTTCCCAATTTTTCCCGTCAAGGATTGGGAAGTGCGCTGGGAAACCTCCATTGTTGTTGGAAGCCATCTTCTCACTTCACTCGTGATTTGAACCTTACACTTCACTCGTGTTTTTCTTGCCCAAAAATCTTGCGATCTTGATACCAGTTTGTTGGAAACACTCACAATGAACACTCACAAAAACAGAATAACCGATTGGTGGAGAGTGTATAGATCAAAAGAGAAAAAATGTATTATATTGAATTACACATGGTTACAAGTATTTATATCTACTAAACCATACAACAATTCAGTTAAATGGCTGTGTAACTAACTCCAGCTCACCTAACTAAATTAACTAACTTCCACTTCCACTAACAAACACTTGACATACACCAGCTTGAATTAATCACAATAATTCTGAGTTATAATTGGATTTGTGTTATAAATAAATATACTGAAACCTATTTTTGGTAATTTCATGTGAAGGTAATTTGGAAACATTTATTTGAAATTGTTAAATTGAATTCCCGAAAGAAAGAAATCAACACTAATTTCAATTATTTTGTGATTTGAAAGCTTGAAAATTTTCTTTTTTCGGTTATGTTTGTCCTTTATAGCTTAATGGTGCATTTAAATTTGGAAACTTTTCATGTAAGTGTAATAATTGGCACCGAATGTCTGGAATACAAATTGAATTGCAAATATAGCTGATTACGTTATTTTGTAAAGGCATGCTTAAAACGTTTACTTTTCGGTTTATAAAAACATGTATTATTCTAATTGTATTAATTGTGTTTTAATGTTATTTATTGTCCAGGTTAAGAGTTTCCTGATTCGGTTTGGAGCTTATATAATGTTGACACCTGTTATATGAACCTGTAGCGCACAATATAATGGTGACACGTGTGATGTGATGAATGCTAGCTTGGTACAAGCCTGACAAGTGTTTTAGTCTCCATTTGTTGATTCTCAAATGTATTATTAGGGATGTGCAAAAGAAAATTCAAATCTGTTCTGACAAAAAAATCTTCAATAATAAAAAAGAACAATAATTTCCCTAAGTTAAGATTTAAAATTTCTTATGCTCTTTTGTCCATTTATCCCTAGGAAATTTTCTTTGGAATCAACCGGTTCGGTGTATTGTTTTTGAACCATATCCCAGAGTTCGAGTTGTTGAGACTCGAAGAAGGATTTAACTTTATCTTTCCAGTAGTCGAAGTTTGTTCCAGTGAACAAAAGAGGACGGTTAACGTGACCACCAGCTTCGTTGCTTGCCATGAATAGAGAATAAGATCTTTTTCTCTTACACTGTTAAGTGCTCAACCAAGAGGCCGAGCTCTGGTACCAATTGAACGTGGCAAAAACACAAGAAAGGGGGGTTTGAATTGGGTTTTAAAAACTTTTTACAAATATAAGTGTTTATGAAATACTTCTTCTGAACAACTCTTTAATAAAACAGTGCAGTAAGTAAAGAGAAGAGAGAAGAGAGTGACATAGTGATTTATACTAGTTCACTATCACCTGATAGCTATGTCTAGTCCCTTCACATACTTGAAGGTTTTTTCCACTATAATCAACCTGATTACACTTGAGAGTATAATACTGTCAAACTGGCTACACTCACAACTTCTTAGAACGACTTAGTACATCCAAGCCTCTATGGAATACAGCCACTATTAGGCTTAATACAAGTTCAAAGGAGTTTTGAAACAATACAAAAATAACTCTCACAGAGAGGATTTACAATGAAGAACTTTAGCACAAATAATAACTTTCAAACAGAAAAGATAAAACAGTTAAGTGCTTTGTTCAATGTGATCCCAGAGACTTTGAAGATTTCTTGGTTGCTCACTGTCTCAGAAAATAGTGATTTTCAGTTTGATAAGATTGTAGGCGCTCACTATATGATTACTTCGTACTTTGTTGCGTTCACTTTCTTTTCAATCGTTAACATACTTCAGTGACTGAAGTAAGGTATATATAGCTAGGGTTGAGAATAGTGCCGTTGTTACACAACGTCTCTTTTTACCCTAGGTCAAAACCTCAGATCCCGTTTTTGTGGCTTTTGCAGGTCACGTCGTTTTCCAGACTGTATAAAGCATTCTGGGCACTGCACACAAAATCAGAATCTTTGTCTCTTGTGGGCTTTTTGAATATGAGACACTTCGAGAGCAAGTTTCCTTGATGATTAAATTCGTTGATATTCTTTTTGACCTTTAATACCTCGTACATTAAAATGCTTAATCAATGAGGTCTCTTAAATACTTGAAACAGCCTTAAATATTCTTCAGCCTATTTCCTAACAGAGCTATATTGTTCACCAGAGTTAAGTACTGTACTTCAGAGTGAGCTTGAAACAGAGTTGAGTTCTTCAGCATAGAATTCAATGGGCTTTCACTTAACAGAGTCTTGTGATCATGCACGAAGGCTTCTATAGTGTAGACTAACCAAAGTCTGTTGAATGTGTTGACCAATGGCCAGAGCTAGTTTTCAGAGCTTGGTTCACCAACAGAGTTGACTGTTCAACAGAGTTGACTAAGTCAAAATCTAGTCTTAGGAGTCACCAGAGCATTGACTGAACAAACGAAGTTGACCAATTTCAGAGCAAGACTTCACAAGGTGACGTCAGCATAAGAACAGAGGATCATGTTACCAAGTGACTTCAAACACAAGAGGGGGGTGAATTGTGATAGCGGTGCTTATATAAAAAATTACAGATAAATTACTGAATTAAAAAAAACTTGAAAGAAATAAATTGCGAAACGATAAATAACTTGAAGAATAAATTGCAAGAATTAAATTGCAATAAATAAATGACAGAAAATAAATGACCGAAAAATAAATAAAGAACAAAAATAAATAAAGTGCTTGAATGATAAAGAGACAGAGAGCAAAGAAGAGCACGCAGCAAATTATACAGGTTCGGCCACCAAACACCCCTGTGGCCTACGTCCTGTCCCCAAAGCAAAGCACTATGAGATTTTCACTAAATCACTAGCTTTTAAATCAGGTTCAGCTAGAAACCTTTACAACTCTATACCAGAGCAATACGTTTAAGAGATATAACCTCTCTATGAACACCTTGGGATTCCTACCCAAAAAGAAATGATTTTTACAAATAAAATGAGATGAGAAAGATACACTCAATAGTGCAGATATAACAAATTGAAGCTCAAATAATACAACTCAAATTATGTAGAATAAAAAAGCTCTCAAAAAATTGTGCTCAAATAAGTGTGAGTGATGGAGAATATTTTGACAGAGTTTCAGCATAAAAATTAAGCACTAGCGTTGTGTTTTTAAAACAATGCTCATGGTGCAGTGCTTTTATAGGCACTGAGAGGAGCGTCACATTTAAGAGGATTTGTCCGTTGCAGCATTAAAGGGATTTGTCCGTTGCAGCATTAAAAAATTGAAACACGGATACGGAAATGATTCTCGGACACACTTGGTGTCCGATATCGTATTTCCAAACGACCTCTCCCCAGCTCGGCATACGATCTCTCCAGCTCGGCATACAATCTCCCGGCTCAAGATACGACCTCTCCACACATTTCGACATAAGACCTCTCCACACGCATTTCAAGATACGACCTCTCCACAGCTCGGCATACGACCTCTCCACAGCTCGGTACGCGACCTCCCCACAGCTCGGCACGCGACCTCCCCACAGCTCGGCACGCGACCTCAGCTCGGCACGCGACTTCCCCACAGCTCGGCACGGAGAATATTTTCCAAAGAAAACTTGAAATATTTTCCAAACAATATTTTGAGTACAACTTAAGAATTTTTCAAAATACTTTGTGCCTAAAAATAATTTAGAAAAAATTATCATAAAATCAATTTTAGAATAAAAATCATTTTGTGAGTGTGTGATTTTATTTTAATTGAGAGCTTTTTATTACTACTTACAAATAGTCTTAATAAAAATAAATAAATACCCAAAACCCAAAGACTTGAGAAACTATCATTCTTGATACGCGTCTTGGTATTCTTTTCCACTTTTTGCACGGTTGACTATTTGCAAAACTCCCTTTGTCAATCATCAAAACCATCCTGTCAAGGCATGTATTCACAGACTCCCCCTTTTTGATGATGACAAACATCTCATGGAGGAAATTTAGTAAAATATAATCATGATATGGCAATGAGATATAAGCATGGTTTTTCAATAAAAGATATCGAGTTTAAGCACAATATTTAGAAAAACTCCTCACAATATTTAGAAAAAGATATCGAAAAACTCTCCCTCACAATATGCATAAAATAAACCACTCCCCTGAATCATATAACTCTCCCCTTTTGGCAACATCAAAAGCGGAAAAGATAAAGGGAAAGGCATGTAAAGCGTATGCATATACGTGTAACTAGATGGCGAAAAATAATTAAAATAGAGTATCAAGGGTTCAATGAAGCATAAGAAATCCTTGGTAAAAAAATTATTCAGGAGATAGCAAAAATAAAGCACTAGGATAAGAGTTACTAGTCCTCGTTCAACTCATTCTCATCATCAATTGTTTCCTCATCTTCACCGATATTAAGCGCATAATTGTTTGCGATTAACATAACTTTGCACAAACTTTTATTTTAACGATTACAGGAAGGGCGGTTGCATTTCTCCACTTTTAGTCTTGGTAGCGGAACTGCATAAAAATGTTAGCACACTCCAACGCCCAAGTTAGAACTTATTCATAATAAAATGCACTCACACGCAGTCATTCAATGCATGATTGATCTAAAATTCCTAACTCGGTTCTTATAAAAAGAAGTTTTCTTTAGGCAAAGGTTTAGTAAAAATTTCTGCGATTTGTTTAGATCTTTCCACAAACTCAATCACACAATCTCCTTTTTGAAAATGATCTCTAATAAAATGGTGCCTAATTTCTATGTGTTTGGTCAGGAGTGATAAACCGGATTTTTCGTGAGGTTTATGGCACTAGTATTGTCGCACTTAATTGGAGCAGTTTTGATTGATTCCATAATCATTCAACCGTTGTTTCATCCAAATGATCTGTGCACAACAACTACTGCTGCAATGTATTCCGCTTCAAAGAAAGGGACAAAGCCACACCGGCTTGTTTCTTACTATGCCATGAAACCAAGGCATTCCCAAGTAAGTGACATGTCCCACTAGTGTTTTTCGGTCCATTTTGCAACCCGCAAAAATCCGAATCCGAGTACCCAATAAGTGTGCAACAAGACCTTTGGGGTACCATAAACCCATAGTTTGTGTGCGGTGAGATATCTCATGATGCGTTTACCGCTAAGAGATGTGATTCCTTAGGATTTGCTTGAAAACGTGCATACATACAAACACTAGACATAATATCCGGACGACTTGCGGTGAGATAGAGAAGAGATCCTATCATACCTCGATACTTACTTACTTCGACCGACTTACCACCTTCATCTTTGTCAAGATAGCATGATGTGCTCATTGGAGTTGAGATTTCTTTGGCGTTGCTCATTCCAAATCTTTTAAGCAACTCCTTGCAATATTTGGATTGAGTTATTAAAATTCCTTACATTGTTTGTTTGATTTGAAGACCAAGGAAGTAGTTAAGCTCTCCCATCATGGACATTTCAAACTCACTTTGCATGATTTTGGAAAAATCTTCACACAAGGACTCATTAGTAGCACCAAAGATGATATCGTCAACATAAATTTGAACAAGTAAAATGTCATGATTTTTGTGTTTAATGAAAAGAGTGGTATCAACTTTTCCTCTTTCAAAACCTTTTTCAAGTAAATATTTGCTCAACCTCTCGTACCAAGCTCTCGGAGGTTGTTTTAAACCATATAAAGCCTTTTTCAATTTGAAAACATGATTTGGAAATTCAAAATTTTCAAAACCGGGAGGTTGATCAACATATACTTCTTCTTGAATAAAGCCATTAAGAAATGCACTTTTAACATCCATTTGAAAAAGTTTGAAATCCATGATGCATGCAAATGCGAGAAGCATGCGAATAGCTTCTAATCTAGCCACGGGTGCATAGGTTTCATCGAAATCTATGCCCTCTTGTTGGTTATAGCCTTTTGTAACAAGTCTAGCTTTATTTCTAACAATGATACCGTTTTCATCAAGCTTGTTGCGAAAGACCCATTTGGTCCCAATGACTAGGTGATCTTTAGGCCTAGGGACAAGTTCCCAAACATCATTTCTCTCAAATTGATTTAATTCCTCTTGCATAGCAAGGGTCTAATGCTCATCAAAGATGGCTTCATTGACGTCATTTGGTTCAATTTGAGAGACAAAGGCCATATGATGACATGCATGATTAAGAGAGTTTCGAGTCGTTACCCCTTTTGAGATATCACCTATTATGTTGTCAAGAGGATGGTTCTTTGAGACTCTCCATTCCTTTGGAAGATTTGAGTGAGAGAGTTATTGAGAGGGTTGAGGCAAGGACTCTTGATCCTCCTTTTGAACTTTTGATCTCTCTTGTTCCTCTAAATAGGTATCTCCTAACACTACGCAAGATCATCAACACTTTCTTCTCTTGAAGATTTGAGGTTAGATTCATCAAAAGAAACATGCATGATTCTTCAACAGATTAAAATACGTTTATTAAAAATTGAAAGGCTTTACTAGAAGTGGAATATCCAAGAAATAAACCTTCATCAGCTTTAGCATCAAATTTACCAAGGTTATCTTTACCGTTATTTAGAACAAAGCACTTACATCCAAATACGTGAAGGTGGGAAATGTTGGGCTTCCTTCCCTTGTAAATTTCATAGGGCGTTTGTTTTAGAATAGGTCTTATGAGGACTCTATTCATTACATAACATGCGGTGCTTACTGCGTCTGCTTGAAA
Organism: Calophaca sinica; assembly: GCA_037113605.1. NCBI lineage: Eukaryota > Viridiplantae > Streptophyta > Magnoliopsida > Fabales > Fabaceae > Calophaca > Calophaca sinica. The sequence goes on from CM073734.1 coordinate 78,687,291, forward strand.
ATACTTAGGAAGGTTGGTCTCATTGAGCATCGCCGCAAGCTCTTCAAGAGACCGATTTTTCCTTTCCACCACTCCATTCTGTTTGTGGTGTTCTAGGTGTGGAAAAATTATGCTCAATTCCATTTTCAGTACAAAAGGCCTCAAATGCCTCATTTTGGAATTCCCCACCGTGATCACTTCGGATGGATACTATGTTCATTCCTTTTTCATTTTGGATAACTTTAGCAAGTTTACGAAAGGCAGCAAAAGCGTCATTTTTATGAGAAAGAAATAGAGTCCATGTATAGCGAGAATAGTCATCCACAATAACAAGGGCATAGTAATTTCCACCAAAGCTTTTAGTTCTAGATGGTCCAAATAAGTCCATGTGTAAAAGTTGTAAAGGCCGGTTTGTGGAAACAATATTTTTTGATTTGAAAGAGGCCTTTACTTGTTTTCCTTTTTGACAGGCATCACATAATTTATCTTTTTCAAAGCGGAGCTTTGGTAAGCCAATTACTAAGTCCTTTCGAACCAATTTATTAAGATGATCCATGTGAATATGAGCCATTCTCCTATGCCATAGCCAAGATTCATCCTCTTTACTAATAAGACAACATGCATCATTTGAAGGTATTCTATCTAAATAAACCATGTAGATATTTCCAATCCTAGGTCCAATAAGAACAACATTTTCGATTCTGAGTTCATAACCATGCATTTTGAAGAATCAAAAACCACTTTGTTCCCTTTATCACAAAGTTGACTAATACTTAGCAAATTGTGCTTCAAGCCATCCACATACAAGACATTTTCAATAGTGGGATTAGCACTCTTACCAATGGAACCAATCCCAAGAATTTTACCTTTGTTGTTGTCACCATACCGGACATAACCACTATTCTTAGGTACCAATGAGGAGAACTTGCTTTTGTCTCTGTCATGTGCTTTGAACAGTAGCTATCAAGATACCAATTTAAGTCCTTGGCTTTCAAGCACACCTACAACAGATTAATTTTTAACCTTTGGTACCCAAACTAAGTTGGGTCGGATGAGTTAGTTTTTGGCAAAGTACCCTTTGAAATCCATATCTTTTTGCCAACCACATTCTTGTTCTTTCTAATATTGCAAATGGAGGCAGTGTGACCATTTCTACCACAGTGAAAGCATTTAATGAAAGGGCTGCTTGAAGTGTTGTTGTGATTGACAAATTTAAAGGATTTTTCATGCGTTTGTGGATTATAACCCAAACCGGCTTTTCCAAAAGTACCCTTTTGTTTTCCCAATAGAATGTTTAAGTTATCCCTTCCCATGGTAAATTTGGCAAGGGTGTTTTCCAAATCTTCAATCTTGTTTTTCAAAACATTGCATTCATCACACTTGAAAGTATCAATCTTTTGGTTTTCACAAAGGTACAAGTAGAAACTTGATACAACAACTTGTTTTTCCTTAAAAACTTCCATCTCTTGGTTTAAGAAAATAATTTTAGATTCAAGAGAAGAGATGGTTTTCTTAGAAGAAGAAATAATTTTTCAAGTCTAGTCGTTTCATTATTTAATTCTTCACAAGCAATAAGCGACTCATCATAAGTTAAGGGAGATTCGAGTTCAAGAGCATTTACCTCATCATCCTCGTGTTTTGCCATGAGACATAAGTTGGCCTCCTCATTTTACGATTCATCAGACGAGTCCATATCATTGTCATCCCAGGCAATGTAGGCTCTTCTTCCTTTTGATTCCTTTTGTGGTCTTCTATCAAATTTTTCGCTTTTTCTTACGACCATGAGGCAATCGGGTTTTATATGTCCCTTTTGACCACACTTGTAGCAAGTTGGATTAAAAGAAGTTCCTTCCTCATTTTTCTTTTGAGGATTTTGTACCTTACCTGTTCTCCCCTTTTGCCTCATGAACCTTTTGAACCTTCGAACCATCGGACTTATGTCTTCCTCATTCTCATCCAGGACTATCATTATTGTCGATTCCTCTTTTCATTTACGATTACTTTGAGAGCAATTCCTTTCTTTTTCTTATCACTTTCTTCACTCTCGATGAGTCGATTTAGTTCAAGTTCATGTTCTGCAATTTTCCAAACAAGGTTGCCAATGATATAGTAGATAAATCTCTAGATTCAGATATAGCGATAACCTTGGGTTGCGATTTCTATTTAAACATCTAAGAACTTTATTAATTAAATCTTCATTCTTGAAGACTTTCCCAAGAGCTACGAGATGGTTTATTATATGGATGAACCTTTTTTGCATATCTTGTATGTTTTCACTTGGTTTCATCCTAAATAACTCATACTCATGGGTTAATGTGTTCATTCGAGCCCTCTTGACCTCGGTAGTACCTTCATGGGTCAATAGAAGGGTGTCCCACATTTCTTTAGCTTGATCTTGCAATTTGAGACCCTATAGAACTCATCGTAGCTTAAAGCGAAGTGGTGATGTTCTTAGCTTTCAAATTGTATTGGACCTTTCTTATCATCTTCGGTCCAAAGTGATCTTGGTTTGTCTACCACCGCATCATTAATTGATTGAGTGGGGACAAATGAACCATTTTCCACAAAGATCCCAAATATCAAGATCAACACCCTCAAGAAAGATTTGCATTCTATCCTTCCAATAACCATACCCCTCACCATTGAAAAATGGGGTCTGTTCATGGAAGTTCCTCGTTATTGTTTGAAGTCATTCTCTTGAGACGGTTAAGTCCTTTATACAAGAGTCTAGCTCGATGCCACTTGTTACCAAGTGACTTCAAACACAAGAGGGTGAATTGTGATAGCGGTGCTTATATAAAAATTACAGATAAATTCTTGAATTAAAAAAACTTGAAAGAAATAAATTGCGAAACGATAAATAACTTGAAGAATAAATTGCGAGAATTAAATTGCAATAAAAAAATGAAAGAAAATAAATGACAAAAAAATAAAAAAAGAACAAAAATAAATAAAGTGCTTGAATGATAAAGAGACAGAGAGCAAAGAAGAGCACGCAAAGAAATTATACTGAGTTCGCCACCAAACACCCCTGTGGCCTACGTCCCCGTCTCCCAAAGCAAAGCACTATGAGATTTTCACTAAATCACTAGCTTTTAAATCGAGTTCACTAGAAACCTTTACAACTCTATACTAGAGCAATACGTTCAAGAGATATCACCTCTCTATGAACACCTTGGGATTCCTACCCAAAAAGAAATGATTTTTACAAATAAAATGGGATGAGAAAGATACACTCAATAGTGCAGAAAAAACAAAGTGAAGCTCAAATAATACAACTCAAATTATGTAGAATAAAAAGCTCTCAAAAAATTGTGCTCAAATAAGTGTGAGTGATGGAGAATATTTTGACAGTTTCAAAGCATAAAAATTAAGCACTAGCGTTGTGTTTTTAAAACAATGCTCATGGTGCAGTGCTTTTATAGGCACTGAGAGGAGCGTCACATTTAAGAGGATTTGTCCGTTGCAGCATTAAAGGGATTTGTCCGTTGCAGCATTAAAAAATTGAAACATGGATACGGAAATGATTCTCGGACACACTTGGTGTCCGACATCGTATTTCCAAACGACCTCTCCTCAGCTCGGCATACGATCTCCCCAAATTTCTAAGATACGACCTCTCCACACATTTCGACATAAGACCTCTCCCACCGCATTTCGGCATACGACCTCTCCACATTTCGGCACGACCTCGGCTCGACGCGACCTCCCCACAGCTCAAGACGCGACCACCAAGACGCGACTTCCCACGCAAGACGCGACCTCAAGACGCGACTTCCCCACAAATTTCTAAGACGAGAATATTTTCCAAAGAAAACTTGAAATATTTTCCAAACAATATTTTGAGTACAACTTAAGAATTTTTCAAAATACTTTGTGCCTAAAAATAATTTAGAAAAAATTATCATAAAATCAATTTTAGAATAAAAATCATTTTGTGAGTGTGTGATTTTATTTTAATTGAGAGCTTTTTATTACTACTTACAAATAGTCTTAATAAAAATAAATAAATACCCAAAACCCAAAGACTTGAGAAACTATCATTCTTGATACGCGTCTTGGTATTCTTTTCCACTTTTTGCACGGTTGACTATTTGCAAAACTCCCTTTTGTCAATCATCAAAACCATCCTGTCAAGGCATGTATTCACAGATCACTCCCAGACTTAGTCATGTTAAATTCAAGATTTCACCAAGTCTTCTGAGATAACTACTTCTAATAAATAGTGATTTCTGCATACTAGCAAACACATTAGAGAATAAATTGTTCTCTTAATCATTTGTTATCATCAAAACAATTAAGGGTTATTGTTCTTGAATCCACTTGATTCCAACAGATACTCATTCTCATTGCCCACATAGGGTGTATATGCATGTGAGGTAGTTACAGAAAATTGAAAGGAACATTCACTATGACACCTCAGCTAAGGGTGCGCCTACACCAAGTGCATGACCTCACAGAATGCTAAATTTTAATAAAATAGTAAAACACTAATAAAACTGTAATTAAGCAGAAACATAAATTAAACATAATCAAGTTGATACGATTACAGTATTACATTACTATAACAGGTTGTGCCCTCATTAGGACCTGAAGGAGTGGACCTTCTTGCAGTCAGTATTCTTCTCTAACTGAAGTTTTGCTGTGTGACTTAAGTTTATGTGGCATGTTTGTTATGCTTAATTTTCACCGCTAATGTAGTATTGCTCTGCTTAATCAGTACACACGATAATATTCACTCATTGATGAATTGCAGTATTATATCTTAGGCTGTGAAGTTAGCTGAAATAGATTTGAAGTAGTAATCTGAAATTTTGATACAGATTTTGGGGAATATGATTGGATTATGTATTTACTATAATACTTCAAAATTCAAATAAATAGACTACATGCTACATTCAGTTTCACCACTACTACAGTTTAGTCTTTTAACATCGGTTAAAAATGACCTTTAACATCGGTTTTGGTTCCGTTATTGATTCAAGCGATATTAAAAGTGGGACATTTTCATATCGGTTTTTCAACCGATGTTAAAAACGACCTTTTCACATCGGTTTTTGACAGAACCGATGTTATAAGTGACATTTTCACATCGATTTTTCAATATATACGATGTTAAAAAGGAACATTTCATATCGGTTTTTTACAGAATCGATGTTAAAACAAAACTTTTAATATCGGTTTTTGAAATAACCGATGTTAAAAACGAAACTTTTAACATCGGTTTTTGAAATAACCGATGTAAAAAGTCTTGTTTTTTTTTAAAAAAAAAAAACTTCATTTGTTTATACCATTCCTCCGGTATAAATTTGCAACAAAAGCCAAAAGACACACGACTGTAACAGCCAAAATCTTATAATAACAACTGTATATATGTAAAATTTCGAAACAACCTAACCCAACCCAGAAATATTTCTGTGCAATTTTGCCTATAATAACAAATAACACAGGAAATAAAAAGCTTCGGAAAGGCTTTAAACATCCGTTTACATAATAAGCTTTCCCACAATACAAAATTCTCTATGGTCCAATGTTTGCACAATCAACCAGATAAACAAACCCCGTATAACCCTATATTATACTATTACTTTAAAGACATCAAAATAAAAGAAGGTATACAGAGACATGCTCTTTGAAGGTCTTGTTTGAGGTGGGCGAGCCTTAATCTACTTGATTCTAGCTGCTGCACGTAAACCTGTATATTAGTGTTTGCAATCAACTAAAATAATGCACCAACACATTTACACCACTGTCTATATAATTTTAATTAGGTTCCGCTTCTAATTATTATAATTATAATAATACCTACTATCTAATTCTAATTAATCAAAATTCAAAACAACAGATTGTGTGTGATGGGATGAGACACACCTTTTTCCTTAGACGGCTTTTCTTTGCAACCTCTCTGTTTTGTGCCAAACATCTCAGTGTCTGAACCGAAACCAAACAACAAAATCTTCACTTACCTCCCATCCCATGGTAAATACCAAATAATAAACATACCTTGGACTATATTATATTATATTTTATAAACTACTATATTATATAAACATGTGTGTGTGTGTGATATTCAAAACCTTTGGATCAAGTGTCTTTTACGATGTGGAACCAAAGAACTCCTTTCTTACGCAATAAAAATAAATATGGATTATTTCATAGGGGAAAACAGACAGGTAAACTAGAAAAAATATATCCACTATCCATACATACCCTACCAGTAGCTTCCTAACTACTAATTACTAAAGAAATGAGGGAGGGAAATGAAGAAAATTGTTCAGTAGATTTAAAATTCTCCAAATTGAATAACATGAGGAAGGAGCAAGGACCAAAGAAAATAAACCATTTGATGCATGGATTACTATGACTAGATAAGTTTTGTGCATTCAGAATTTGAAGTGAAACAATGAACACCACTATTCTAATCAGAGATTTCTCATGGAATAGTGGGATTTCATTTCAGATTATACAACAAAATTTGCATATCCAATAAAATTTGTTCAACCAATCAACCTGAAGAAGCATGCATATATCAGTAACAGACAGTATCATTTCAACCAGCATTCTTTGGTGGCACCCATCCTTTTCCTCTATCTCGATGCAAGTCCAAAGACATTTTTTGTCAACCAAGGTCGCAAAACTTGACTTAAACAGAACCCATATGGAGATTAAAATGAATATCATCATTGAATTGAATGGTTCAGTTGAGTCATGTATCTAATTAAGTCCTTTGAATAGGAGCACAAGCACTGACACATACACAATTTCACACACAAATACACAAGCACAAAATACGTAATGGATATTACCTCTCCAATCCCAATAATTCCAACACAAATACATAAATACATAAGCACAAAGTACAAAGACTACACAAATACACAGATACTACAATGATACTCAGAATCTCAGATTCAAAATCAACCGCCAAACTAAAATGAAAACCAATAAAACTAACAAAAGTGGAAACAATGAACACTAGGAGATGAAACTTGAATAAGTTGCTTCTGAAATCCACTGATTTTGCTCACAGGGAATCTATTGAACTTCTAATCGTGTTGAAATTGTGCTGAAACAAGCAGCAAGAACACAACACAATGCTGATCAGCTGAAATCGTGCTCACGAAATTTAAAAAGAAATAAAAACGAAGACAAATCATAATTCAATTGAACCTGGAAGTGAAATCTGGAAGAAAAAATGAAAACGAAACGAACTGAACCAATCGAGGGAGAAGGAATGCGAGAACCTTCTTCGGCAATGACCTTCTTCCTCGAAATCTGAGATCTGAGATTAAAATGGGAAGGGTTTTGCACACCATTGTGATTGTGATTAAACCGAGAGGAAGATTACAAATCCGAGATGATACAGGAGTAGATTCAACAAAAAGCAAATGGTAAAATAAAAAGAAAAATAAAATAAAATAAAAAGCAAATGGTTTTGCACACCATTAGGACATACACTCCAAATTTTAAACTTCAATTTCAATCATAAGGCAAATATTCACAACTACATCTGCAATATTCATACCTTCTCAAGAGCATCGGTTCGGGATAGTGAACTAAGCTGGCTACTTTCCATATTTGCAAGTAACTAAACCACAGTCTTCAGATGTGGAATACTACAAATTTACAACTCACATCAGCCATAATAAAAAACAAATGATATATCATACACTAATACAAAAAATGTGGAAGATTGTTTTAGCACAAAATTGAAGCTCATAACACTTCAAATGCACCCTCAGTTCAAAATATATAATGATAAAATAGAGTATATTGATAATCAATTAGACAATAGAAGTTTCTACTAACTTTTGCAACCCATTTTCCATGTGTGCATCCAGTGATGATATTACCTCAGGTAATTGCTCTAGAACCTCGTGGCAAATGTAAATGAAAACATCAACAGTTGCACTCAATTTGAACATTTGCTCTCACACACACTCAGATACCACCCTGCATCAATGCAATTACTTGCTCTGTGTTTTTTATAGTGGAAACCTTTGCCAAAATTTCTTTTAAAGTAGCATTAGTTTAATCATACCTGACATTGCATATTCCTCTATTTATAGCAAAGATTATTGTTGGAGATAGGAAGCACTCTATAGCACGATTCAGATAAGAAAAACACTCCATATCTAGCATATATGCACCTGCAAGGAAGAATTAAAACTTGATTAGCTAAATGCAACAGAACTGCAGACATTAGATGGTAAGAAATTTAATGACAAACAAAGTCACCTCATCAATAAATAAAACTCCAGGAACAAGCTCTGCTACACCTTCATCAATATATCGGTTGACAACCTGTCACAAAAATAAGCATATTAGTAAAAAATATAAGTTACCCTCTTGTTTATATATCATCCCTCCCGAGAAGAAGTAACAATAGTAGAATCAACAAAGAATCTCAACTCGATTGACGGTGTTCCTTTATATATGGTGCACTTTTCAAAATAATAATGATATTCTTGAAATCTTCACAGTTGTCTCCAACTCGCTCAATTCAACTTGGGGACCCCTACATTTCATATAAGCGCATATAATAGTTAACAGGAATTTCTAACTCAAGTGAGCATCCATGACATTAGATGAAAGTCATTTAGATAATAACTTAAAGAATAGAGCTCATACATAACTGATTTATATAGGTGTACATTTCATTGCATAACAAGACAAGATCCATTTTCTCATAATTGAATAACTGTAAAGTAATGAAAGTATGAAACACATTCAAAAAATTATTGCTGTTCAAATTATAGATGGTTCTTGAACAGGTGAGTCTTCATAGCTTTGTAAAACATTACGAACTTATCACCTTTTGCAAATAATCAATCATATCACATCTGTGATGTTGGCTACACAAGGAGAACACAGAAAGACATTCATCACAATAAGCATATTGGTGAAGTTACAAGCATACATACACAATGTATGATTAAATCGAGATAACAGAACAAGGAGCAAACAATTAGAAATATTGACATAGGTTATGATTCTATAACAGCAACCCCTATTGACATATTTCAAACCTGTAAAACAAAATGATACAGCCATTGAAAGTCCATAGAAGGTGGACCAGAGATTAAAAAAATGAAAATAGAAGAAATTGCGTGACCTCCCTCCTTCCCTCTCTGTTTCGCATTCCCTCGTTCCCTCTTTTTCGCTCTCGATCTCTCTAATCTCTCTCAGACTTGCCGTCGATCTCTCGCTCTCGATCGCTCTCGATCTCTCTGCAAACAGGTTCAAAAATCAAAGAAAGTAGAGGTTAATGTGAGAAACACACATAGTAGAGGTTAGATGAACTTCCCCTTCCTCCGTCGCGCCGTCCCAATCCCTCCCGTCGCACCACCGCGAGGTTCGCAGTGCCTCCCCCCTTAGTCGCACTCTCTCTGTTTCCATCCCTCCCTCTCTAATCTTTCCCCCGCACTCCCTCTTTCTCGGCTTCGATCTCTCATTCTTACTCTTTGATCTCTCGATCTCTCATTCTCCCTGTCTCTGACCTCTCTACACCTTGCTTTCTCTCTCTCTGCTCCCCCCTCTCAGTCACTGTCTCCCTCTCTCTCTCGAACGAGAGCCATGGGAGCATAAGAAACGACGACAGAGACGAGAAAGAAGAGAGGAAGTGCGTATATCGATCTGAGAAAAGCGAAGTCAGAACGCCTCTCTCCTTTCTCTAGGGTTGAATACGGTGAAACTGAAATAAAAACTCTTTTCAACATCGATTTTTTAAATAACCGATGTAACACTTTTACTTTATTTACAAAAATACCACCGCCTTGTTTGTTTACATCGGTTGTTAAGTAACCGATTTTAAAATCCGATATGAAAGCCTATTTCTGTACTAGTGTGTTCACTAATGTATGTATATTCTTTTTCATCCCACCAAACTGTGGGAGTAATTGTATGCACTTATGCATCTCCAAAAAATGCTCAAATATAAGGTGTATGCTAAGTAATATTATAAGGTAGTCAATGAAAATTAATTCATTGCATGGAGTTTAAGAATGTGTCAAATTGATGTTATGTAATATTTCGTCATCATCTTGGTGATATGAATAATTCACTCTTGGGGCTGTTCAGGATTGGCATGTCTCTCTATAGGACCCTTGAAGAACTTTATGCACCTGGAAAGTTTTATTATCACTTGATATTGAAAGTGATAGTCTGCGAGTATGCATAATATTTTTACTGTTTTAGGTTGACCCTCAATTAGACGATGGTTAATGGGTTATGGTTATTGAGTAGAAATCCTCTCCATTTCTATAAAGAAATGGACGGCTCCATTACTATAGTTTTTGGTGAATAAATGCCGAATACCTCCAAAACCATAGTTGCCATTTTGTCTTGGTAGCTTGGTGTAGGTTTGCCTTAACTTCACTGCTATTTAATACTATATATTTTAGCATTGAAATTTAATCTTCTTTTGCAACAAGTTCTACGGGTTGACCCAGACATGACTGACTTGGCAGCTATATCAAAAGGTAAAGGCATCCCAAATACCATTAGAAGCTATAATAGGCCTTACACTGACATTTGAAAGCCGGAGAACCAGTAAGAAAAGTTTGTGAGCATTGAAATTTAAAATTAAACATCCCACATAAATGGCCAGTAAATTAAGGTCATAAGAATGAAACCAGCTCACCTTCACTGGCTTAACATGTGCATTGGAACAATATATTCTCTCACATCTTTGTCACTAGTTGATTTTGAAAGTAGAAAGGCACAATCCACCAGGCCAGTAGCAAAAAAGGCGCTACCTAAAACATATTAAAAAACCAAAAGCGATCCATCACTGCCCCCAAATACACTGAGTCTTCCTACTTCACCAGTGCCACCACCAGCAGTACCATGTTCCCCCTCTTCTGTATTTTCTACCAATCTGTGATCCACTGTCGAGAGAGAAATAACATCTTATGTATCTATGTTAACATTCAGAATTCAGAATATGAGAAAGAGAGAATTGGGAATCGAATATTTGATTCCATTTTCTGAACACTGAAGAATGTAAAAGACTGATTATAATTGAATAAGGCTCCAGCTTATATAGAAGCTTGGAATGGAAGCTACTGGAAGAAAAAGAAAGTAAAACTGAAAACTAACTCTCTAACCTTCTAACTAACTGCCTCTAACCGCTTAGTGTCAGCTCATACTAGCTGTAAATTACTCATTAACATATTTAATAGAATTAAATACATGCTAATTCTAATACCCCCCCCCCCCTCAAGGTGGGACATAAATATTGAGGAGTCCCATCTTGGAGATCAAGGACTCAAATAGAGGCTTAGTAAGTGCTTTTGTTAGAGGATCGGCTAGTTGTTCTTTAGATCCAATGTGGACCAGTTTGATGAACTTAGATTGCACATATTCACGTATGAAGTGACAATCTATGCCAATATGTTTGGACCTTTCATTGCTCGTAGGATTGCTAGCCATTTGGATTGCAGACTTGCTATCACAAAAAACCATGATTCCATCAGTGGCAATTTCAAATGATCGAAGTAATTGTTTGATCCAAAGAAGCTCAGATGTCAATGTTGCAAGGGCTCTATATTTTTCTTCTGTAGAGCTTCGAGCCACTGTGACTTGTTTTTTAGACTTCCAGCTTATGATGGCATTGCCAAGGTATATAGAAAACCCGGTTGTGGATCTCCTGGTGGTGACACAGCTTCCCCAATCTGCATCAACATAAGCAGAAACTCCCAGGAGGATTGTGTAGGGAAGAAAATACCCAGTCCATGAGTACCCTTGATGTATCTGAGTAAGTGATGCAAAGCTTGTAGATGAGGTACCCGAGGCTTGCTTACAAACTGACTAAGCTTGTTCACTGAATAAGTTATATCTGGTCTGGAGATAGTAAGGTAAATCAATCTGCCTATTAATCTTCTATAGGCTGATGCATCCTGAATGAACTCTCCATCAGAATCATTAAGAATTATACCCGGATCCATGGGAACTGAAGCTGGTTTGGCTGCAGTAAAACCAGTATCTAAGAGCAATTGCAATGCATACTTTCTTTGGCATAATTGGATCCCTTTATCTGACTTGGCTATTTCAAGACCTAAAAAGTACTTTAAATCACCCAAAATCTTTAACTTGAAATGTGTTTCAAGCATGCCTTTTGTGGATTGGATGAGAGCATCACTTGGGCCAACAACAATTATGTCATCTACATACACCAATAGAGCTATGAATGATGAACCAGCACCCTTGGTGAAGAGAGAGTGATCTGCAGAACTTTGAATAAAACCATATTTGCTGATTGTGGAAGAAAACTTGGCATACCATTGCCTAGAAGCTTGTCTCAAGCCATATAGGGATTTATGTAACCTGCACACCAGATTATTTCCCTTATTGGCCACTGGATAACCCAAGGGTAGCTTCATATACACTTTCTCATGCAATTCTCCATTGAGAAAAGCATTGTTTATATCAAGTTGGAGAAGACTCCACTGCTTTTGAGCAGCAATGGTAAGTAGAACCCGAATAGTGGTCAACTTTGCCACTAGAGAAAAGGTATCTGTGAAGTCAATGCCTGCTTATTGAGTGAAGCCTCTTGCAACCAATCAAGCCTTGTATCTATCCACACTACCATCTACCCTGAACTTGGTCTTGTAGAGCCACTTACAGCTAATAGGATGTTTACCTGCTGGGAGTGGTTCACTAGTCCAAGTATTATTGAGATTTAAAGCTGCCAATTCTTCAGCCATAGCCAATCTCCACTCAGGTATCTTGACTGCCTGATGATAAAACTCAGGCTCAAGTATATTGGAGACCTGCATGATGTAATTTTTGTAAGGTGGAGATAGTTTATCATATGATAAATGCTGTTGAATAGGATAAGTGGTTTGACACACATAATCCTGCAGATAAGCAAGTGGTTTCTGTGTCCTGCTGGACTTTCTGGTTGGCATATTGGTTGGCATATGCTGTGTAACAGCATGTTGGTTCTCTGTGTGAGCAGAATTTTCTGTAGAAAGGGTAGGGGAATTTGATTCATAAGGGGAATTTGGTTCACAAGGGATGGGAGAATTTTGAGGAATAACTGGAACAGGTATGGGAAGGGAGTCCTCAGGTTCTATATAAGGAGAGGGAATGACTGTATGAGGGAAAAAAATTTATGGTGTGTTCAAGGTTGTTGGAGACAGCTTTGAAAGGAAACACATCCTCTTGGAAAATCACATCTCTGGAAATTATAAACTTGTTAGTCATAGGGTCAAGGCAAATGTACCTTTTAGAACCACTAGGGTAACCCCTGAAGATGCATGGAGTAGATCCAGGACTGAATTTATTTCTCAGGGCTGGTGGTATAGTGGACACATGACACAAGTAACCAAATGTTCTAAGGTGCTGGTAATCGGGCTCTTTATTGTGGAGCTTCTCAAAAGGAGTACAATTGTTTAAATTGTCAGCTGGTGTCCTATTGATCAAGAATGCAGCAGTGATGATGCAACGGCCCCAATACTTAAGTGGAATGGAACCTTAAAACATGAGAGATCTTGCCACACATAGGAGATGCTGATGCTTTCTTTCCACAACAGAATTCTGTTGTGGTCTGTGAGGGCAAGAGAATTGGTGTTGAATACCTTTTTCCTTGAGAAATTTAGTAAGTGCAAGTTCTTTGGCTTTGTCACTTCGAATGGTTTTGATTATAGTATGAAACTGTGTTTGAACAAACTGCACAAAGTTTTGTAACAAATGAGTAGCATCTGATTTTTGTTTCATTAGGTGTATCCAAGTTCTACAATCATTAACAATTGTTAAGAAATAAAAGTTTCCATCATGAGTTGCTTTATAGAAGGGTCCCCATACATCACAGTGGATCAGGTCAAAAGGTTGAGCAGAAAAATTATTATTGGAAATGAAAGGTAACCTTTTAAATTTGGAAAGAGGACACACTAAGCATGACTTTGTATTAAACGGAATTAATTAAAATAGTAAGATTATCTTGTTCTTTTAGTTTTGAATTAAAATATCATTTCTTTTTATTCTTTTGAATATTTTCGATTCTTTATTTCTATTATTTTATTTTAATAGAATACATTTTCTTTAAATATATAATTGTTCACGATTGATACCGGATAAAGCAAATCTTGGTTTTCGTTTCCCTTGTGATGGACCTGGAAGAGGGGGGACATGCCAAGTATCCGCTTGGGATCATGTCTTCTTAGGGCTATTTTGGATGTACAGTTCCATTTCGGTAGTAATATTCCATTTCAGTTGGAAAATGCAGTCAGATGTTTGGGGTAGTATAAATGATCAAGGGGTAGTAAGACTTTGAAAAAGTACAAGACAATTTCTGACCAAGAGTATGTAATACCTTGTCAGAATGGTGACCAAACCTGCTATGCCAAACATTGGCACTATGCACAAAATTTATTCTATGATTAAGAACTGGACTACAATCAGAAACAAGACCAGATTTATTGAAAACAGAATTACATGAAAAACTAGAACTGTGTGTTAGTGCAGGAGCAGCACTAGCATCAAGAGCAGCTTCATAGAGGTATAGGCCATTGTTGAGACTACCCTTGCCAATCACTGTCAGTAATTGAGAGTCCTCTACGAAACATACATTGTCACGAAAAAAGACATTATATTTTGCTTGAGCTAGCAAACAGCTTATGGAAATCAAGTTAATTCTGAAAGAAGGAATGTGAAGAACATTTTCTAAGACTAAGTTGGAATTTAATGCAACTGAACCAGAACCAAGCACAGGCACACGAGAATTATTGGGCAACATAACAAATTTGTTGGCTAAGCGAGTGTATGTGCAAAAAACAGATTGTGAATAGCAAATATAAGCAGTTGCACCTGAATCTAATATCCAAATGCATGAATTATGGACAGTTTTAGAGAATAAGAGAGAGCAACTCATACCAATATTGGCTTAATCAGCCACTGCATTGTCAGTGATGTTGGCCTGAGTCATTTGTTGTTGCAGGAAATTGATCATTTGTTGATACTGCATAGCTGTAGCAGAGTTCACCATAGCACCTGAACCTTGATTTGTGTTATCAACAACATGATTCACCACTAGTGTAGTTGAAGCAACCTTGCCTTTCTTGTATCCAGGAGGATAACCGTCGAGTTTGAAGCACTTGTCAATGGTATGGCCGAGAATTCCACAGTGAGCACACAAAGGTTTATCCCTCTTTTGATTTCCAGATTGTTGTTTGGCCTTGGAGTTCCCAGATTGAACTGCACAGGCTATTTATGGCTGAGATGTAGCAATGTGACTGCTTCCAACCTGTTTCTGCTTCTTCTCTTGAAGTATCATGGAATAGACTTGTTTGATGTTTGGAACCGGTGTCTTTAGGAGGATTTGTCCTCGAATTTGACTAAAACCTTCATTTAGTCCCATCAAGAAAGAGAGCACATGCTCTCTCTACATGAATTCGAGCCTTTCACAAGCACATGGAGTAGCAGTTTGAAACTCATTGAGTTCTTTCCATAGAGATTGAATCTTGGAAAAATAGGTGCTAACATTGAATTCACCTTGAACACAAGATTTGAGATCATGCTTTAACAGAAAAATGCGTGGTCCATTAGGTTGATGAAACTGATCACGCAGAATTGTCCACATTTCTGCAGCAGTAATGGAATAGATCACATTAGAGATGAGATCTTTGGATATCGAGTTCAAGATCCATGAAGCAACAATATTGTTGTTCCTGAACCAGGATTGATACATGGCATCATCTTCAGCAGGCTGAGCAATTGAGCCATCGATGAAGCCATACTTGTTCTTGGCACTGAGGGCAATGATCATCGATCGCCGCCAGGAACTATAGTTCTCCTCACCAAGAAGTGGATGCGAAACCAGGACAAGTGCTGGATTATCCGAATTGGTGATGACAAACGGATTGGCTTGATTAAGCAACTAATTGTTGTGGTCTTCCATGTTGCACATGCAAGAAAATCACAAGAGAAAATACGAGAATTCACAAGAAAACTCAAAAAGTAGAAGAAATTCACGATCAAAGATTCAAAGCAAACGAAACTTCGATCAAGGAAATGAATCAGGATCTAAGGAATTCAGAAATAAAAAATGCGGAAACTGAAATCAACTGATACCATGTTACA
Organism: Calophaca sinica; assembly: GCA_037113605.1. Taxonomy (NCBI): domain Eukaryota; kingdom Viridiplantae; phylum Streptophyta; class Magnoliopsida; order Fabales; family Fabaceae; genus Calophaca; species Calophaca sinica. The sequence goes on from CM073734.1 coordinate 78,703,353, forward strand.
TTTAGAATTCAAAATGTGAGAAAGAGAGAATTGAGAATCGAATATTTGATTCCATTTTTTGAACATTGAAGAATGTAAAAGACTGATTACAATTGAATAAGGCCCCGGCTTATATAGAAGCTTGGAATGGAAGCTACTGGAAGAAAAAGAAAGTAAAACTGAAAACTAACTCCCTAACCTTCTAACTAACTACCTCCAACCGCCTAGTGCCAACTCATGCCAGCTGTAAATTACTCATTAACATATTTAACATAATTAAATACATGCTAATTCTAATAATCTAATATGCATCAGGAACTACTATGAGTTAAATGCTGATGATGGGAAATACATTATACCAGAAAGGGTGGTACCTGAAGAAAAATTGGGCAAAGTTCACAAATAATAGGAGTTAAAAAGTAGAAGAAATTAAAGACAAACATCCAATTATGATATAAATCCAATTACATAGGCACCTATCTCATACTTCCACAAGACAAATGCTAAAGCAAAACATTAGCTTACTATATGATATACTAACAGATCTTGAACCCCCTTCGTAAAGTAGATATGGCAGAGTACTTTACATGGGTGAAATCATGTTCTTCATTGTATCAGCACTATAGGATTATACGACCTTGACCTGCTTCAACAAGACAAAAAGAGAATAGTTTAAATAAAAAAATAATAATTTGTCAAAGAGTGTGTATTGTGCAAGAATAAAGGAAAACACGAAAATATTTTGGGGACAAATTAGGGGAGGTGGCATGAGGCATCTAAACAGAAATAGAAAAGAATTTAAAAATATTAGCTGAAAATTTTGCACTTTCAAACATAAAGGATTTTTTAATGTAAATCATGTAGCTTTCTTATTTATTATTTTTTCCACTTAACTAGTTTATTAAATATATTCTTTTATTCAAACAAATTCAAATTCTATTTTACACACACGCATAATATAGAAAAAAGTTAAATTTTCATTATCTTTTTCTATACATAAAATTATAGATTTCTTCTTCTCGAGTATGCTATTCATGATAGTTTAAAAAGAGATAAAATATTTACCCAATGTATTAAGATTTAGACGTAAATACTCATATCATATGAGAATGAAAAGTTTACACGAAATATAATTATATATAAGTCATAAAAGTAATTATAAATAAAAGTATGACAAGTTAAAAAGTAAATATTTTTTTGATGAAAGTTAAGAAGTAAATATAAATAAGAGCAAGTCTTGACATAGTTACTCTACTCAATAACTACTGACTTAGCTTGTTAATCTTTTAATCTGTTTGTGCTTCTAAATTCTATGCATGTTGCATAGACTGGAGTGTTGTAATTTGTAAATAACTAGAATGAGACATGTGGCTGCAGTTTTTTCAAAAGATTTGAAGATATTTATAACATTGTAAATATATTAACTTTTGTATCGCCATAAGAACTAAGATTTTGTTGAAAATGATATTTTATGTGATTTTTTTCCTGTTACTACTATTGTTGTTATTGAGGAAGGTTGAGATTGTGAGAATGAATGTAAAATATTTATGTTTGAGTTTGTTGCAGTTATGGGTATCTATACATTTTTTGACTTGGATGGTAAATTCTTAATTTCTTTTGAAATTATGTTAATTTTTTTATCATTAATGTATTTAATTTTATTATTTGTTTTAAATTAAAATGTTATTAACATGTTGAAATGTAATGAATTATAATTATAATTAATGAAGATTTGTGTAAATAATAGGTTGAAATATGTAATATTAAACATCTATAAGAATTTAGAGTTTGAATATTTAGATAAAATTGAGTGTTTGAAAATTTTACTTATTTGACTTTTATTTAAATAGGTTTAATCAAGAAAAATATGTAGTCAACAATTTACTAGTTTTGTAAAAAATTTTGGTACATTACACACACTGGCGGATCCACATTGAGTGAATTGGGGGCAATTGCCCCCACAACATTCTTACTTTTTAGTTGAATACATTTAATAATTTTTATTTTGCCCCCATAAAAAATCTGGTGTTGCCCTCATATAAGACACATTTTTTTAAATAAGTGAAAAAAGTTATAAGAGATAAAAGAGCGAATAAATTGGTTCTAATTTTATATATTTATTCTTCTAATTTTTACCACTTCTCAAACGCTAAATTCATATAGTGACAAAACACATTAGATTTAAAAAAAAACGCCGTTCAAGATAGAGAAAGAGATAAGGAAACTCAAAGAGCATAGACAAATTTTTGATGATTTTCTTGTTAACAAACATACAAATCATATGGAGAGAAGAAGAAAGAGAAGGAGAAAAGGGGAAGAGCTCCCTTCACTAGAAGAAAACTCGGGCATACCGACGGCCAAAGGCCGTCGGTAATGCCAAAAAGTCGTCAGTAACGTGAACTTTCCGACGGATTACCGACGGCCAGAAGGCCGTCGGTAAAACGGGCGTCACAAATGTTTACCGACGGGCTTTTTTATGCCGTCAGTATTACCGACGGGCTAAACCGTCGGTCAATATCCGACGGTAATTTCCGACGGTTCAACCCTTCGGTAGCATTTCGACGGCCTTGCCCGTTGGTAATGCCACTATTCATTTCTGACGGGTAGCCGAATTTTATTTTAAATAATTAAATTAATTGATTAATTTTTATATTTAATTTTTAAATTAATTAATTTCTGTAATTAATTTAATTAACTATTAATTTAATTTATTAAATTAATTAATTAAATTAATTAATTAAATTATTAACTATTAAATTAATTAATTAATTTATTTATTTATTTATTTGTTAAAAATAATTTATTCCCATATTAAAAAAATATTTATTTATTTAATTTTTAAATTAATTAATTTCTTTAATTAATTTAAATAACTATTACTAGTAATTTTAAATTGATTATTTTTAATTATTAATTTATTCTCATATTAAAAAATGTGATAATGTAAACCAAAAACAAATTAAAAAAAAGAAACGTAATAAATAAATAAAAAATCTGAACAAACATCAGTAACTAAAAACATATCTGAAAATATGAAAAAATATCAGTACAAACATCACTAATAGTCCTGGTAGTCCTGATCATGACCGAGATGCTCTACACCATCTGCATCATCGACATGATCATCAGTACTAGGAGGTGGAGGCAGCTGGTGAGCTAGCAACTGGTTAATCTGGTCCTGTCGCTGCAGCACCTGAGCCAAAATGGCGTTCGTCCGACGGTTCTCCTCCTGCTGCTCCGCCACGACCCGCTTCAGCTCGGCTATCTCCTCCTCATCCGCGGCAGAGCGACGACCGGCACCACCACTACTCGATGACTCTCCGATGCGGAGGCGGCTGGTCTCTTTCCTGTAGTTGTTGGTAAGGTCTCCAGCACCGTATAGGCGACCCTTCTTCTTGCCGCCAACAATATCTGCCCAAACCCTGAGCGGTGCATATGGATCCTCAAGGCTCTGAGACGGGGAACATGATGATGTCTGAGAAATCTGAGACATCCTCGCCTCAAACTCCTCCTGTCAAACATAAACAAATAAGTCAATTTTTTTTTGTAATAAAACAATATAAACCTTATTAAAAAATTATTCATTATATTTTATAATTACCTGGGTCCGCCTCGACCGCTCATCGACAAAATCGTTGGTACTCCTCCTAATATGAGTTGCACGATGGAGCTCGTGCAACTGTACCTCTCTACCTAACCTCCTCGACCGTAATTATTTAATAAAAAAACCTTAAATAAATAATAAATAATAACTAACAATAATAATAATAATAATAATTATTATTATTATTATTATTATTATTATTATTATTATTATTATTATATAACACGTAATCATAATAATTATATAACACATACACGTGCACGAGGAAAATCTTTTTCACAACTCGTATAATAGTCCTTCCTTAATTCTCATATTTTATACTTAACAAAATTTTGACAGCATTTTCCATTGGTCTCTGAGTACACAAAATGATCGCAGTTATGAATATCGCGATCAAGTATGCACCCAGAGAACAAAAGGAAATGAATCGAACCGGAATTTCATCAAATATAAAGATACGAGAATTAAGCAACAACTATTATACGAGTAAAGAAAAAGTTTTTTCCCAAACTGTCCGACTTGGACAATTCAAGGTTCAATATACGATCAGCACGTGGTACCCTAAAAGAGTACATGCACTCAATAATATATTGAACCCCAAACGGGAAGCTAAGGCTTTTCTCCCATACTAATAACAATAATCAAACATCCATTTCATCAATAATTAACATAATAATTAGACAAGCAGAAGTGGCAAGGGTAGAATTAGAAAATCGACTTGGTCATTTAAAATGAAACAGGTTGGAAGTTGACATCCTCTTAAAAGATACAATTAGACAAGCAGAAGTGGCAAGGGAAAGAAGTATAGAGAGATGTGCAAAGCAAATTGCAGCCAATGATAGAATTAGATCTGTTTTTTTCTATTTCTGTACTTTCTAATTATTCTATTTTATATTCTGTTCTAATTTCCTCTAATATTAGATATTGTTTTGATTTGTTTAGATAGTCGTAGATATTGTTTTGATTTGTGTATAGCACACACATGTCTATATATATATATATATATATATATATATATATATATATATATATATATATATATATATATATTTCATCTCAATGAAGAAAATACTAACTTTTCCCAAATATTATTTCTAATAATTGGTCTACTCACTTTCATGTATTAGCTTCAACTTTAATATAAATTCTACAAGATCAGACACAGAAATTCTGCAGATGTTTATGTCAAGTAAAGTATCTCACTATTATTGGCTTCTTCTTGAATAACCATAGTCTCTTTTTCCCCCCAAAAAAAGTGGATATGCTATGTTAGATTTAGTTTTAATTAACAAAATATTGTGGAAACAAAATCTGTATTAGGTATACTATTAACATAAAGTGTAGAAAATTATTTATTATTTACACCCCTAAAACATTTTCTATTTTATTAAATATTAAAGCAAATATAATTTAGTAAGCTTTGGCCATTGAATTAAGAACTACATTACGTGCAATTCTCTTTGGACAACATGGATCTACTTCTCTGGCCATAAATATTATAGAGCACAATACATATGTCTACTTATTTACAGACAATTGTACAGTACATATCATTTAGACAATTACACAGTACACTTCAAAATTTCCTCTGTGGAGAGAACTATGAAGGAAATCAAATAAATATGTCGGTGTGGGGGGTCAACAGACAACCCTTTTCCACCCAGTGAATCAACCGACATTTCGTTAGAGTGCATACCTCGATCGCAAAGTAGTGGTAGAGGCACGAGCGGTGGTGGCGGTTGTGGTGGCGCGACAGAGTGGTGGAGGTGGCGGTCTCAGAGGCCTATAAAACAGAGCTTCTTCTGTTAGCAGAAACTAATAAGCTATAAGCAAGAATATCAAAACCACACCAGAAGAACTACAGAAGAAAAATAAAAGCAACTAGAAACAGAAAAACAAAATCATTACCCAAACGGTGCAGTACCGGCAGGATTGTGAATCGAAGAGGGAGCTAAGAATCGAGCGCTTACTAAAGCTCAAACTGTGCAGACAAGACTGGAAAACCAAATTAAACTCATAACTACATAAGAACAATAAGGGTTGACATGCAAAAGTTGATAATAACCTCATAAACATTATAGATACTCCATTAATCAGCAACCAATATCATTCATAGCTAAAAATACATCAAATTCATCCCACTCTCATCAAATTCAACAGAAGTAGTAATAGAATTAGAAGGTTCTTTTTTATCCATATAAGCATATTCATTCCTCTTAGAAGACAGGCTCTCAACAGTCAATTGCAAAGTTCACATTCTCATACATATATCTATGCACACATTTTAGTAGTCATTTATTCTACTTAGAGCTTGCTACTCTAAACATGGCTGATAACATGAAAGCGGAATGGAGGAAGGGTTCATAATACAACTTGAGAATACCTTTAGAAAGACTAAAAATTCTTTTCATGTTATTTCCCTTTAATAAAAAAATGGATAACCCATAAATCATAATTCAAAATCAAAGCCATCTAATAAAGAAGTACATAACACAGTACATAACACTTTTACCTCACAGTACATAACACTTATTGCTTTTTATGCATACAAAATTATAATAATACCATTTAATAATATTTAAAATTCCTCCAACTATATTGCTATTACTCCCACTGACTCATAGTTTAAAAAATTCCTCCAATAATTTGAAGAACTCCACTTACATGCTATCACAATGCAATTCAACCCAAAATGATACCATGTTATGGTGTTCAATTAAATTTTGAAGTGTGTGTAGACTGGTCTATGAAATTCCATATGAAATGACTGAATAGCAATACCGAAAGATGAATAGCAATTTCATATGGTCAATCATGAACAAAATTCAACATTAAAAGAAGTCGATTCTACCAGTAATCAAGCCTAAACCAAATGCTATTAGCAACATAACCACAACAGACAAGCACTACCAATTTACATCACAACAGCATCCCCCAACCTAGCAGCCACCTTGCTCCGTTAGTAAAGTAAAGCACACAGTGAACTCCTAAATCTTAATTTGTGGACAATTATCTCCACGATTCAGACAATAAATCAAACAGCTTGTGGACACACACAAAATGCAACATTCCATCATGCATAAGCCAGTCATCAAAATCCATTAACAGAGAGTAAGTTGAAGTGAGGGGTTCTTAAACAAAGAGGAAGTGGAAAGCAGTGCACACTGCACCACCACCAATACATCAAAATGAGAAGTAAGCTCAGACCCAAAAAAAAAAAAGACAGTAAGTCTCTCATACCTCAAAAGAGTTTATGAGCAGTAGCTAATGAATCATGCAGCAGCAAAAAAGACAGACTTGCAGCAGCAACTCTGTATAATTAAAATGAGAGGCAATGATGAGTGGATATTTGTTACAAAATGAGAGGCAGTGAGACAGAGACGAATTGAGGTACAATTTATTTTCTCACCAGATGTGGTGTTCACAGTGAGAGAGAGACGAGTTGAGGGCTGAGATGGATCTTCAACTGGAGGAGGGCTTCGCTTCTTGAGAGAGAGAGAGACAGGCAGTGGTGAGATGGGTGTGGCTGCGGCAATGGTGCGATAGTGGGGCAGTGGTACGGTGGTGGGGCAGTGGCACGGTGAGCTCGGTGAGACAGGCAGTGGCGCGATGGGTGGCGGGGTGGTGTTGTGGGGCATCGCCAGAGAAGAAGAAAGGGAAGAAAGGTCGCTGGAAAAGAAGAAAGGGAATAGAGAATGGAAGAGAAGTGGTGGTGGTGGCGGCGGTGCTGGGAGAAGGAGGACGGAAGAGAGAGAGGGGAGAAGAGAAGTAAATCTGGGAAGGGGAAGAAGGGGTCGGCCTCTGGTTGTATCCAGAGATTACCGACGGCCTCATTAACATTACCGTCGGCCAACTGTCTTGGGATTACCGACGGGCCAATTCAAATACTGACGGGCAAGGCCGTCGGTATGTGAAAAATCAGTGGGAATCCTGCGCGCATACCGATGGTGTTTTACCGACGACCTTTGCACGTCGCCAAAAACACGTCTTTTCCGACGGTGCGTTTTTGGCGACGTGCAGAGGCCATCGGTAAAAGACCATCGGTATGCACGTGTTTTCTTGTAGTGCTTAGGGTTCCAATATAACAAACATAACAAAGTCTTGACAATACAATGTTAAAAGGAGAATATATAGTATAATACTAAAAGACTATACTACCCTTATAAACTAATATTATCTAATATTTCTATCAATATCATTAGACTAAGATACAAAAAGTGATACTAGTGTAGAGCATATGAGAGATAAATAGTTAAATGATTGTTTTTTTAATGTTTAAATGATTGTTACATACATAGATCGAGGTATATTTTTATATTATTGACATTGAAAAAATGATATAACATTTTCAAAATATGAAAATGCGTAGAACACAATTGTAATTTGTAGAAAGTTAGGTATTTTAGTTTTTCTTAGTCATAAAGATTATGTATTTTGTAAAAACTTATAATATTTTTTTATAAGAAAATATTATAACTATTTCTTGCCCCCACGAAAGAAAATTTCTGGATCCGCCACTGATTACACACTGTACTAATTATAGTCAGGGATAAATATGTCAACACACTAATAAAGGCAAAATACAAAAATTGCATATTAGACTGAGTACTTTCAATGTCTAAGTTAATTAACATCAATTTTAAATAGTTTTGTTGATTTCCGTTTGTAATTTGAATTAACTTTTTTCATTGTATATGTTTTTTTCGAATTATTTTAAACCATTTGGATTGTATTACATTGTTATTTGTTGTATAGAATTTTAATTGATGATTTTTTTAAAGATGTCAGGATTAAATTTTACCTCTTATTTTATGGCAAATTAAAGTAGTTGTTATATTTGATTATTAAAATGTAATTAGCACATTTAGTGTTTTTATATGTAATAAATTATAAAGAGTAACTGATTTATGAAATTAAGTTTAGAATATGTGTTATATATTTTTATTGTCACTAAATGCACTATTTAGGAAAATATAGAATATAGAGAGATGGACAAAGAAATGGTGTAGTAAGAAATAAGGAGTGGATTTATTCTAGAGATTGCCACATCAGAATATGTGGCACAATTAGTAATACATAACACATGAAAGGTTGAGGTGTCAACGCAATGATTTGAAAGTCTATTTTTATATATTATAATAGATAGATAATAGATAGTAGCACTATCTTCGGGTAGAATATCTCGTATATATTTGCTGAGTTGTTACTCTTTGTTAGGATAGATTTAGCATATCTTTCGTTATTTGGCATAGGCCTATAAATTGTAAATTCCCTATAATTCCTTTCAAATCTTTCAAATGTTGGTAATAATGATAATATGGCATAAGTGATCTGTTGAGTTTAGAATCTCAGTTATTGGAAGTTAATATGTTTTAAACCAAAGTGCACATTATGTTTTTTTTTATTCAATGAAAATAAGGGATATATTTTACGAGCATATTCTTTTATTTTTAGGCTAGATAGAGTTTATTTCTTCTTTTTAGTTCAAAATTCAAATTAACTATGTTTTCCTAGTCAAGATTGCAGCTATTGATAGGAAACTTCTGATTTGGATGTTATGTAGGAACTATGTTAGTGGTATTAGCGGTTAATAATGGGGCGATGGTGTAGGCGTTTTGGTTTGGACTTAAATAAACTGCAATAATGTTATTACTGCTTTTCGTTAACCCTTGACAAGGTAAAGCTTTCAGGTCCAGGCAAAGTGATTATGTGAAATAGGGCATGTCACTTTCGCAAAGGTTCTTGAATAATAAAACTATGCTTTTAAAGAGCTAAATAAGCTTCACCATTGCAACATACATGCTGAAATATTATCTCAAGTAACCGCCTAGTACTATTGGTAACTCAAAACTTTAACAAGGATAAAAGATAAAGTAAAAAGCTACTACCTATTCTGATTCTTATATAACACACTCACACCATAAGTCCAGTATGATATGATGAGTTGATTATGCTGGCACCCAACAAGTAGAAGCATACAAAATGCGACCTTTCCAACCTTGAAGCATCCAATTGTTGTCTTCATCAAATACAAAATCTTTGTGATACCATTCCCTCAACTTAGTCCTAAATTTGGTCATTAATTCCGGGTTGAGTGGGAGCTGCTTGAAACCAGCCCTTGTATTCCTAACCTGCCACTGCTTATATGTCTCAGGCCTCACAACCCGCTCAAAACCTTCACACGCTATAACATTCATAACATCTCGACCCGCAAATTCCCTCTCAATCATCATCCTCCACTTGTTCTCGCGGGGTATGACATTGTCATACATATCATAAATAGCAGAAAAACGAAACAATGCCTCCCTATACCGCATGGCAAAGAAAGGAGAATTATGAGATCCATTAACAATAGACTGAGCAAAAATATCCGGATTTATCTTCCTAATCAATTGCAAAACCGCATTTCTAGGATTGTTCACTTCAATAGTCTCATCCAGCAAATTCTTAAACCTCATCAAACAGTTCACAGCAACCAACTCATTGCTCTCAATTTTAAGATCTTCAACTTTTATTGTTTCCCAGTTGCGTGATACTATGGCATTGTACTCAAAGGGAACATTGAAACGCTTGCAATAGTTGGCTAAACGACGACCAGTCTCCTCGATTCTTTCCGTGGGACGAAACCCTGGTAAGGGGAACTCTATCCCAGTGATCCTCAGCTTGGGAGGTCCACCCTCTCTATTTGATAAAAACTTAATAAGTATAGGCCATTGGAAACCATAGAGGATACCAAAATCAATAATATGAAGTGTTTCAGCCTTTTCAGCGGCTATGGTAATCATTTTATTTGCAAAAAAGTATGCATACTTTATGAATGGGATAGTGGATAGAAGAACTTGGTAAGCTTTTAAAAACTCAGCAGCAGTGATCCTCTTAGAGCTTGAAGAGGAGTAAAATGTTGGTGCACCTGTACCATCACCAACAAGGCGTGCCTCGAGGCCATTGGCAAAGTAATGAGCTAACCTCTGCGATGCATCACCTAAAGGTGAAGAATGTTGCCTAATCTGCTTCAATAGTTCATTTGCAGCTCTGTTGTCATTAGCATACACAGCTTGTGAGCACAGAAGCAGAAGTGTCCTCAAATCTACCGTTTCCTTCTTCCTTCCTTGCCCGTTAGAACGAACCTGGCCCTTTCCTCCATCACGTGGCTGCTTCGTGTTCACTAGTCCATTCTGCAAGCAATCATGTTCATTGCACAGTGGTAAATGTTCCACAGTAAGTAATACTTTATCAAACATTTCTGATAAATCATCCTCATCAACAACACCAACACCAACGGCTGATTGCTTGTTACTTCTCCGTTCTTCTTTGAAATCACTTGCTTCGCACTCGTGATTCTTTCTTCCCTTAAACGCAAGCGAATTCTCCCCAGCCATCTTGGAATTGGATGATTCTAGACTAGTCACGAGGCGAGGTCGCGGAGGAAGAAACTTGCTGGCTTCCTTTAAACCTCTCTTGAATTGGGAGACAGAATCTACATCACTGAAAATATTTTGTGCCAATAGATTGGTAATAGAAGAATCCAAATCTGTGAGTCCATCACCAACACTAGTTGAAGGAGGTTGAGACGAATTGTGAGAAATGGCACGGGAATTAAACTGAAAAGTAGCATGATTACCAATAACAGAAACAGGGGTATCAGGGGAAGGGGGTTTTGACTCACGAAAATTTTCATGTAAAATGTTGTCGGTGCTGTTATTGTTGTTGCTGTTGCTTGTAGTTCCGCATCCACCATCAGAGCTGTGAATGTCTAAGGGGTGTTGATTAGCGGAAAGAGGTTTTTTGTCTAAGAGAGCATTGTAGAATGATTTCTCTGTGTGTTGTAAGCTCAGTGAGTCATAAAACGGTCTTTGTTCAACGTTTTCTTCCATCAGGATTTGGCTTATGAACTTGAAGGTCTCTGAAAAATCAGTATCTTCTAGGGAAGGATCCATCACTGAGGTCATGGACGTGGGCATGGTTGCCACAGAACCTTCTATAGGGCTCGTGTTGGATGCAAAACCAAGTGGATCAGCATCAAGGAGGGAACCATATTGTTGGTGCAAATCCCAGTTTGTTGAATACTGATTTGGATCAGAGAAATAACTAGATCTGGGAAAGTTTGGATCCATCTTCCTCTCTTTATTGAGAAACGGTTACCAACATCCAAACTCACTACTGTTCAGAAAAATAATAGCAACAATAATAATAATTATAATAATAATAATAAGAAAGCATAAACATAAATAAAATCGAACCATGAGAATGAAATAATATGATATGAGTCTATAGAATAAGATTTGAATTGAACTGACCATGAATTGTTATCGTTGCTCGTTTCAAGACAATGGTTCAGTTGAAGTTTGGAGAAAATGAAGATGGTTGCTCAGGTTGTATTGTGTTACTTTATAAAGAAGCAGCCCCTTTGACTATTGACTATAAGCATATAAAAGTACAAATATTTGGGGATGGATCATCACACACCACGAATCTTCGGAGAAGTCGGGTGTGGGCACTGTTGTTATAAAACAAAGGGGGCTATGGGTTGAAATATTTTCCTTCTTAAAATAGAGTCAATTCTTTAAATTTGAACTTGACGGCTCATACAAGTTTTGATTAACATTGAGTTTAAGTAGAAAATGATATTCAGCTTCTCCAAAATATAAGTTAAATAAAATCATAAAGTAATTGTATAATAATAGTTAAAAAATATTTAATATAATTAATACATATATATATATATTAGATTTTATAATACATGCAGTATTTTTTTATTCCCATCTGAATTTAGTATTGAATACAGAAAAATAAGTTAATTAAAATGTGTTTCATATTTTTATATATGCCTTGTACCATCTTCAAAATATTTTTATGTAAAAGTAAATGAAGACACTAATAACTTAATATACTCCTATCATATTAAAAGAATTGACGACACTTGCGCATTTGACGATCATCAACTTCACATAATTACTAATTTAATCTATATTCTTAAAAAATATTAAATAATAGAAGTATCTAAGGCACAAGTAATTAGGGAACTTATCCCAAAAGAATTGAAACCTCAGTTAAACTGTGACTTATTTGTGCATTTTTATGGTTCAGTTCTTTAAAGATGTGTCTTCTTACATGAAAGCAATGAGTAGATACTTAAATATAAATTTCAATTAATTCATAAGTATTTAAAATTGTAATTAGTAACATTAAAATTATTAGACTTTGTGATCCATAATTAGAATAAACCAAATATTCTATAAAGGGCTTCCATATCCTTGTAGGCATTCAATACTTTCTTGTTTTCAAGTGGATAACAAATACCAAGACAGTCAATCAATGCTATTGCATTTGAATTGAAAGACATATTAGCAAGGTTAATTGCATTTTATTGAGGCAGAGAAAATTAAAAGAAAATCGCATTCTACTATATTGTTTCAAAATACTGCCTTTATATCAAGCATTTTGGAAATCAGAATAAAAATGAGATTTATGTTTGCAAAAACAGCTTGGCGGTGTTAGATGCATGATGTCTTAGTATGGATTTTGATGCATGCTGACTTTAACATTTTGACACACTCTTCTTTCAATTCTCCTTGAACTGTTTGCTTAATTAATTGATGTCCAAACTGAGGGTCCGTCCTTATTGATGCTTCAAAGATTGAATGAGGTATCAAATTTGAATGCTCTCGTCTAATATTCTTGTTAGAATGTACTGATGAGAGACAATTCAATCTGATGCTGTTGTTTGTGGTTCATATTTAGATCATGAAAGCTGATTTAAATTATGTCTATTTGCTATTTGCATTAATCTTTGTTCTTGGTTCCTGGTTCAAGATTCACAGGGGGTATAACTCTTGGTTGAATAATACCCATCACTTTCTTGATTAAAGCCCCATGAAGTGGAAACATCATAGCCTTCGAGAACAAAATGTTTCCAAGAAATCATTTGTGGCCCCTGCTCAATGTGGCAGTTAGCACTAATTCAAGATTTCACATTATATGAAAAATGCCTCAACCATCTCATGACCACCTTGGGACAATTCCAACTTCTCCCCATATTAGATTGATTTGCCTTTCAATCGCTCTTCCAGTGAGTGTGCCTAAGGAGTTTTTTGGTTTGTTTTGATAGAAGGCCCGAGGGTAGTCCTTACGTTTCTTTTTTAATGGGGAGTGGCGGGCTAAAGGCTTCTCTCGCTTCGTGGCTGGCAGCCATGACTCGGACTTCCGCCTGAGGGAAATATCCTACTTGGAAGTTCAGTCTTTTCGATATCACTTCTATTAGCGCCCATAGGGAGACTGAGAATAGATCCCAGATCCCCAGCCCAGGCCATGCTATCCAGAATGAACTCTTATTTCATCCCACGAGTCACCCGGTTAATCAAGATGTAGAAGCCCAACTTCCTCACAGACATAGTAGGCATAGGTCCAACCACCTTTTTTTTTAGTTTCAGTCTGAGCGGAGCTACCCACTGGACGAAAGGTGGAGTATGGTCCACCTGGAGCCAGGTGATATCAGTTTCAGTCTTCGCCTCTGGAAAGGATAGAGATATGAGGAAATTGATTACCTCCTTGGGAATTTGGTAATATCTTTCTTAAACTCATTTACATGTCTTTCAAAATGTGCCTTTGTGACAACCACCCTAAAAATTCAATGGAGCTACCACCTATGTTTATTAAGGAAAAACAATAGGAAAAACCTTTTTTGAAAATAACTTGAAAAAATGTGGTCTTTAAACCAAATTTGAGGGTTCGAGAGTTATTACGCACGGGAAAGGTATTAGCATCCCGCGACGCCCAAAAATGGTACCCATTGATTGTTTAAAAGAAAGTTTGCCTTTAATGAAGTATTTCCGAAAATGGCATTAGTCAAAGGGGGATCCGAAATATTACCTGTTATACATTAATTGTTTCGAGAAATTAGTTAGCAGTAAGAGAAAAATCAACTACAGAATTAATAAGTATTTATTAAAAAAATCTAAAACTACTTTATTCCATAATACTCCTTTTTACATAAATGAAAAAAGAAATCAACCTACATTAATTATTTATTCAATAAATCACATTTTTGCTTTTATGCCCCTCTTAACAAAATATCCACAATTCGGTCCCTAGGTTTGGCCCCATTGGAAGGTCAAACCCTAACACAAACCCCAGTTCTCATGTGATACCAAATCGGAATACACAGCAGAGGCACATAACAACAGCCAAATGATCACAATCTAGAATTTGGGTTTGAGCCTAACTCAACCCCAAAAGCTAGCTCATAGGGTGAGGGTTGCCCCCCACTTATAACCACTATTGAGGTCATATCAATATCCAATGTGAGACTCTAACATACATGTTTACTCTTCAACAGAAAATTGGGAACTCCAAATATAGTGCATGGTTTGAACTTGATGTTGGTGTTTATGACAATAGAGATGAAAAATATATGTTGATGTTAGTATTTTCTGCTAGTTGTCAAAAACCTCCATAGCTGTTAGTATTCAGATTTTCCCGTTAACATTCAGAAGGCATATCTTTAATATGTTTAAGGATAAGTATAAGTTTGTTAGATTATCATTACATGCCACAGTTGAATAAATGAGACAAGCATTTGAGACATGATGCATTGAATTAATGTTTATCTTAGTACTCATCAAAAACTAAAGCATGTTTCAATATATGGTCTGATGTTATTATGCTATATAAGGAAGTACAGGTTAGGATTTGCGGATTTGCCAAACATAACTTCATCAACATTGTACATGTGAGTGGAGACTATTATATGGGAGTAAACTATATATGGGGAGTACTTCAATCTCTTTCTTATTTAGATTAAATTCTTAATTGGACTACTTTTTGTATTGCTAAAACTATATCATTGTTGCTAGTTGCTAAAATTACAAGGATTGCATAGCAAACTGTCTATTTATTTCTGGTTGTCAATACTCATAACACTTTATTTATTATTGCGTGTTTCCAAATTGATAATTGCTAGTTCTTATCACTCACATGTATAGCTTACTGACATCTTTTTATTGTTTATTTATTTAATGACACTAATTTGAGTGTATAATATTTTGGAATCTTGTGAGCATTGTAAATGTTGCAGATATCCCATAAAGAAGGACCGATCGAGCAAAAGAACAAAGAAACCAATCGATCAAATTTCATGCCTGAGCAATGACTCGATGCCGTCCAAGCAACATATAAATTCGTGTTGAAATTACTAATATTTTGCGTTAAGTGTTTCAGATATCCTTTAAAGGAAGTTTGACCGTGCAAAGGAATAAATAAATTAACCGATTGGAATTTATGATGAAAGGCGGTTTGCAATTAAATCGACCGAGTGTTGACTCTTATTGAAATTACTGATGTTGTGTATTAAGTGTTTCAGATATCTGTTAAAATAAGAAGACCGAGCGAAGGAGCAACAAAAAGCAATGTAAGACCTACGGGCAATGTAAGACTGACCAACCGATCGCCTCGACGGGTTACCAACGACTAACTTAACCCGGGGACAAACCGATCGAAGAGGCAACATAAGACCTACGGGCAATGTAAGACCTACCAACATAAGGACCGAAAAACCAGCGGGAGAACTTCGAGTTACCCGGTAAAACTGGCCCGGCACACAAAGACCGGAAATCCAGCGAGAGAACTTAGAGTTACCCAATAAAACTGGCCCGGCACACAAAGACCGGAAACCCAGCGGGAGAACTTCGAGTTACCCAGTAAAACTGGCCTGGCAACAACAACCGACCAGACGACCAGCGGGACAACTACAAGAGAAATTATTAGTTTGTTTGTATAACTAGTGTATTGCAAGCTTTTCGGCTCAACTGACCATACAAGAGAAACATGGTTCTGAAAAACGCTATACAGAGAAGCATATGGATGAGTACTATTTGAAAGGAATTATTATCCACTTATTTTCACGTAGTTATGATTACCTGATTAAAATGAAAATGATTGAAATGGAAGATGCAGAAAACATTAGGATACGATAGGAAAGTGAAGAAAAGTGAAGAAAGGTGAAGTTATTACTTGTTCATGTGATTTCTTCAATGCAGGAAAATATTATATTATCTCGGACAACCGAGTAAACCCAATTTAGGTCAAAACAAAGACAGGGCACTAATGCATTTTAAGCTTTTTCATTAGTTGTTAAACAATCATCATTATTACACATTAACGAATATTTGTTCGCAGATGAGACAAGATAGGAAAATAAGGGTCGAAGTGAAACTTGATCTTCTGGGCATTAAAGGAAGGTCGGCGGATGGGGTTAGCCCTGACTGGTCATACTAACAACTTTTACTTTGCAGGCTCAGCGCTTAAGGGGCGGTCGAAGGACTGTGTACTGCCACCGGATCGACCGGTCGAAGGCAGAAGGACTTGGTGGAGCACTTTCGCCTTGCAGGCTCGGCGCTCGAAGGGTTGTGATCCGTACTCGACCGAACGGTCATGTACTAAAAGGCTTGGCCGACCGATACCTAGAGCCCTGTGGCCGATCGAACAGGGCGTCTTTATACTCACTTTGGTCGGTCGGCCTTATCTAGGTTAACCATCTCTTTGGGCCCAAATAGGAGGCTCACCTATAGGCCCAATTAGTGGCTATATAAGGAGATCCACCCACAGAGGCAAGGCAACTAAAAACCCTAATATCCTCATTACACAATTATATTTGAGAAGACCTAACTTTGGCATCGGAGTGGCTTTGCAGGTATCCACCAGCGGCTCCACCCTCTGTGACCGGCTAAGCCACCTCCGTCAACCTTCTCTTGAGGTCCTCCTCCATGTTCCATTCGGGAACAAGAAGCTATAATAAGTCTTACACTAGCATTTGAGAGATGGAGAACCAATAAGAAAGTTTGTGAGCATTGAAATTTAAAATTAAATATCCCACATAAAAGGCCAGCAAATTAAGATCATAAGAATGAAACCAGCTAGCTCACCTTCACTGGCTTAACATGTGGATTGGAACAATATATTCTCCGACATCTTTGTCATTAGTTGATCTAGAAAGGCTCAATCCACCAGGCTAGCAGCAAAAAGGTGCTAACATGGTTTGAAAGGAATATGAAGAAGATTACATCATACCTCACTACCCTCAAATTAGGTAGAGAATCTATTTTCCAAATACATCGAGTCTTCCTACTTCGCCAGTGCCGCCACCAGCAGTACCATGTTCCCTCTCTTCTGCATTTTCTTCCAATCTGTGATTCACTGTCAAGAGAGAAACAACATCTTGGATATCTAATATGCATCAGGAACTACTATGAGTTAAATGCTGATGATGGGAAATACTTGCATTATATCAGAAAGAGTGGCACCTGAAGAAAAATTAGGCGAAGTTCACAAATACTAGGAGTTAAAAAGTAGAAGAAATTAAAGACAACATCCAATTATGATATAAATCCAATTAAATAGGCACCTTTCTCTTACTTCCACAAATATGAAATTTCAATCTGCACAGAAGAATTTATTTTCCTAAGCAAGTATATTTTTAAGATTGAGTTCATCTAACATTGCCGGGGAACAATGGAATAACACAAATGTTACAACAAAATATTAGCTTACTATATGATATGCTAACAGATCTTGAACCCCCTTCGTAAAGTAGATATGGCGTTCTTCATTGTATCAGCACTATAGTATTATTATATGACCTTGACCTGCTTAAGCAACAAGACAAAAAGAGAATAATTTATAAAATTAAAAAAAAAAGGAATAATTTGTCAAAGAGCGTGTATTGTGCAAGAATAAAGGAAAACACGAAAATATTTTGGGGACAAATTAGGGGAGGTGGCATGAGGCATCTAAACAGAAATAGAAAAGAATTTAAAAACATTAGCTGAAAATTTTTGCACTTGCAAACATAAAGGATTTTTTTTAGGTAACTCATGTTGCTTTCTTATTTATTATTTTTTCCACTTAACTAGTTTATTAAAAATATTCTTTTATTCAAGCAAATTCAAATTCTATTTTACATACACACAATATAGGAAAAAAATTGAATTTTCATTAACTTTTTCAATACATAAAATTATAGATTTCTTATTCTCGAGTATGCTACACATGATAATATACAAAAAGATAAAATGTTTACACAATGTATTAAGATCCAGAGATAAGTACTCACATCATATATAAGAATGAAAAGTTTACACGGAATATAATTATATCTACGTCATAAAAGTAATTATAAATAAAAGTACGACGAGTTAAGAAGTAATTTTTTTTTATGAAAGTTAAGAAGTAAATATAATATAAATAAGAGGAATTCTTGATATAATTACTCTACTCAATAACTACTGGCTTAGCTTGTTAATTTTTTAATCTACTTTTGCTTCAAAATTCTATGCATGTTGCATAGACTGGAGTGTTGTAATTTGTAAATAATAATAGCACTCTCTTCGGGTAGAATATCTCATATATATTTGCTGAGTTGTCACTCTTTGTTAGGATAGATTTAGCACATCTTTCATCATTTGGCATAGGCCTATAAATCGTAAATTCCCTATAATTCCTTTCAAATCTTTCAAATGTTGATAATCTTTATCTTTATAATATAAAAAGTAATAGTGTTACAAAGC
The DNA here is from genome assembly GCA_037113605.1 of Calophaca sinica. Classification (NCBI taxonomy): domain Eukaryota; kingdom Viridiplantae; phylum Streptophyta; class Magnoliopsida; order Fabales; family Fabaceae; genus Calophaca; species Calophaca sinica. The sequence goes on from CM073734.1 coordinate 78,722,496, forward strand.
ATTGATTAGAGGATAATTTGGTCAAATCAGTTGAATAAGATATAATAACACAATTTTAGCATTTAATAATTGTGAAGATTTATTTTAAATTGAAAGAGATTTTAGCAAATAATAATTAAAAAAATTTATTTTAAAATAAAAGAGATAACAAACCTAAATACTACGTATACGGAAGAGAAAGAGGTAAGAGAGATAACCTAAAATAGATTTTTCTCTTGCAGCACTTTTCTTCTTCTCCTACGTGTCATTGCTTCTTCTCTCCTCAGTGTTTTTTGTGGTGATTTCATTTACGGCAACAGACGTAATCTACTCTCTACTCCTGCGTATCTCTTTCATCTCTCCTTCTTCTCCCTTTTTGATTTTGATTTTGCAGAGTCTCTTCCAATATTGACAGAGTCTCTCAATGCTTAATGAGAGAGTGAGATTGAAGGAGTACCTGTGAGGGAGATGGAGTATCTGATTTTTATGTTTTTTTCCTTCCTCCTTTCATTCCTTTATTCCAAGTTTCTAACTTTAATTTAACTTCATTTCAATTTAACTTCATTTCATTTCTCTTATTAAAACGATGAATGTGAATTTGTTATCAACCTGTTTTTGTCAAACGATTTATGACATGACCAAAATTGAAAGAAAAAAAATTGTTTCTTTTAATTTTTTTAATAATTATTCACTATATATGTAATATCTTTTTTAATAACATTCTGATTTTCAAAATTATTCACTCAATAATTAAAGGCTTTTCATATCATTGATACTTTCTGAAATGGATCTATATGTATTTTCTCACAGTCTTCTTTGTTAATATAGAGAGGATATTTGTTTGCTGTGAGGTGCATTATACACAAGTAATGTTTTCGGTTTTGCATATTTTGTATTCCTTTACAATATAAAATGCTCTGTGTTTTTTATCATACTCCCTCTTTATTCTGCTCAGTGGCATTCTCGGATAAGAAGAACACAAGTTGCACTTTAGAGGATGAATCAGGGAGGAGATGGTCATGCTAACTGAGATGGGCAAAACGGACTAAGTACGAGTGCTATTTAACCTGTGGGTGGAAAAAATTTGCTAGGGATAAGAATTTAAAGAAATGCAGTCTCATTAGATTTAGAGTAACTATGTATGATCAAAGCAGGATTACTGCTGCCATTTAGGGTGGTTAAAAATCATGTAAGGGAGAAGTAGAGTTTGTATACGGGGTCTCATTTTGAATATTTTTTGGATAAAGATAATTTCAAAACATTTTGTATAAGTCGACTCTATGATTAGCTTTCTCCAATCTAGCCTTTTTTTTATTTCTCAAATTTTCAAATAATGTAAAAGCTGTCTGGGTTGTCCATACTCTTTTATTTAGTCAAAATATAGTTTCTAATACATGAACTAGATATGACTTCTTGCATGATTTATGGAAGGACACATTCACGGTCCAGACAAGGAAATAATTTTGATTCAGTAGTAAATCAATTAGAATTTCCTTAATTCACAAATCAATGACAAGTGAGATGTATTTTTGCAAAATAGCTACTTCCAAAATAAATAAATAAACTATTGGGTGACCATATCAATTATGAATTGACCTAATTTTTTAATTCAAACAATATTGATTTCAAATTCTAAATGATAATCTTCTCTATTCGTCATTATTTCCCTAATTAGCAATCTTTAAAAATCTGATTTAGCGAACTAAAATTGTTTCTTTTTTATGAACAAATTTCCTTTTTATAAAATGTGTATTCATATTTAAGAAATTTATTTATGTTGTAATAACAAATCATACATCTACAAAAAAAAATTATACGTATAAAAAATATTTATAGTATCAACATAAGCACTATTTCGAATTTGAAAAGATTTCAAATAAATTTCTATTGATATTTCAATGAGATGATAATTTTTTAAGGCGATCACGTAATAATTTAATGTTTCCTTTTTTTTTTGACTGGAATTTTTCCTTTTTTCAAACTTATAATAATCATTACTCAATTGTAAATATGGGGGCAAATAGGTTTGATGCACATTTATAGATTTGATTCATAATAAAATAAGTAATGATCATTTAACTGATACATATTTCCTAGAGTATTCAATTTATTCGACCAATCACGCTAATTTAAAGTAACGTGAGACATGTTTGACCAGTTCAAAAAGTTTTTTACATAAATATAAGTAATTTAGTAGTAATTTTAAATCTTTTCCCATTAATGATAATATATCTATTCAATCAATCTATTTTTGACCAATTCATTCAAAAAGATTTTTATATAATTATTTTATTCATAGTAATTATAAAATACCATTTATTCATTCGTACCATTAGGAGAAACTACCCAAAAAAAATTTAAGAGCATAATTTATTTCTCACATATTCAATCAATAAATAATTATTTTTCAATTTTATTTTTAAATTACATTAATTTATTTCTAGGACATATTCTTATATATATTCTGTAAATAAATACTAACATATATTTTCTACTCATATAATTTTCCCTCAATTTTGCTTCTGATACCATTTGAATTTTGAAAGGATCCGATAGTTCCATATAAGAACATATTTGCACTCTTCATCAAAAAAAAGAAACACATTTTGCATTATGTTAAATACCACAAATGGATTTCTTTTCCTATTTAAACCCCACAAACGTCCTTTTATTATTATTTTTGGATTTTTGATTTTATGATAATTAAACGTTTTGTTATTGTTATAGTACTAATTGACTAAATATGTATGGTGTAATGCACGAGTTAAATAGCTATAGCTTAAAGTAAGTTATATTATTCATTTATTTTTTGATTAATGATTAATACTTTACGTCAATAAATTCATTTCCATAATTGTCAAACAATTAATATAATAGGCGAGGATTAAGAGCATAATATCTTTCTCATATATTCAGTCATTAAATTTATTATTTTTACCAAATTTTAATTTAGAAGGGACATTGGCTCAGCGAATTCAATTTGTTTCCTTTATTAAATAGGTCAAATTGATATGGTCACTCAATTGTCTACCAATAAAAGGTAAGAGTTAATGTTACCAAAAAAATGTAAGAATTAATAGAAACTGATACTTATAAACGGTATTCTATAATTACTATAATTATATAAATTTAATTTAAATCTTTAAAAATTTAGAATTGTGTTTCTGTTTATACTAAAAATAAGTCAGCATACATATGAGATTTTTTATGGTATATAAGTGCGATTTTTTTCTTTATTTTAATCTATTGGGTGACCATATAAATTATCTATTAAATATAAAGATTTTTGACGTAAAATTAATTCTTACCATTTATTCAAATCAATCTATAATTCTTACAATTTATATGCCCTACCTATTTAGTCAAAGCCGTAAAAGTTAAAACACATATTTGATAAAGTGTGAGTTCATGTCACTACAATAGAGAAAGTCTACGGATATCTTTTGTAATACCCCTTTGTGAGAATCAGTTGTCACTATCTTAAAGGAGCAAACTTTTAAATTCTCTCCATTGTGGATTTGAAATTGTTGCAATCTTTATGTATTAAGTATACTATTTCTGACCATACTATTATAGCAACTATTGTTAAGTCACTAAACATTCATTTACCTTTGTCAAAAAAATATAATTAATATTTACCAGTTTATTCACTTTTTTGGTACTTAAACGAGGCGTACCATTTTATATGTTCATAATTACATTTAAGAAAATTATGATATTATTTTCTCAGTTTGAAAGAACGTGATTATTTTTATGCTATAAACTAAATTAGATTTTTTTTTATTTTTTTAATCTTAAATTTTTCGTTAAGGTGGCTCATTGTGTTACGAAAACTACAAACATATTCTTTAAAAAAAATATAGAAGTAATATGACAAACTTTGTTTAACCTGTGTATCGCGCGGGTAAAAAAAACTAGTGACGATAATATGACATAAGTGATCTGTTGAGTTTAGAATCTCAGTTATTGTATGTTAATATTTTTTTGGTAAATGTATTGGAAGTTAATATGTTTTAAACCAAAGTCCAAATTAAGTTTTTTTTTCATTCAATGAAAATAAGGGAAATATTTTACGTGCCTATTCTTTTATTTTTATGCTGGATAGAGTTTATTTCTTCTTTTTAGTTCCAATTAGTAAAATTACTCGTGCCTTGCACGGGTACTAATTAATTAAATCAAGAAATAATATACAAAAAATAATCGTTGTCATACAATATATAATAATTATTAACTTTGTAAGGCAAGTTAATAATTATTTCATTTTAGTTGTAAATATAATAAATGATGATTGATAAATATGAATGATATATAATTTAAAATAAGTAAGTCATTTAAGAAAATATATTTCTGATTGTTAATGACAATTTATATAATCTCTATTATATAAAAATATGAATAATTTAAAATAGGAAATTAAACAAATCTCAATACCACAAGCAAACTAAATTGCCATGTAATAAAAAAAAGGCCAACGTGGAACCCAAAACCACATTAAAAGATAAATAAAAAAGGAAAATAAATTATGCATTAATTAATGTTGACATTTGCATAATCCACTAAATGAAGCAACTATTTAATAAAAAATGCAATCAATGCACAAAAAATAAATGCGATTAACAAACATTAATTGTCACAATGATGATAAGGTAACCGTATTAAATGAGTTACGATTCAAATTATACAAAAGGAAATCATACAAAATTAATTGCGATTATTAACAACAACAAAAAGGAATGAAATCAATGCATAAATAATGAATGCGATAACTAAACAAAAGAAATTAAAAATTATTTCCCTTTTTCTTTCGACAGAATCATAAAAAATTACCTACGTTTCAATTAAAATGCTAATTTTTCATAAAAAAAAAAAAGAAAACACGATACAAAATGTATTTCAAATCTTCCGATTCTGTTCTAGCATTGCATATGTTTCACAATATGTTTTTTTTTTTTTACAAATGTTTCACAATATATTTTGGACATAGCTCTAATGCCAATAAGTCTAAAATCATGAAAAGCTGAATAAGGAAATCGACATTTTATTCAATGCTGATTACAAATTTTGAAATTTAAAATGTATAAAAAACAGTCTGAAATCTAAAATTTCATAACATTTAGGGGTGAGATTAATGTAATTGTGTTGCTGTCAGAGATAAATGGTACCCAAATTAATTTAAAACTACTAATCGACGGTTCGTCCCCTCATTATTGCTACTTTTATCGCCCCTCTTCAGTCCTTTCACTCTTATCCCTTCACAATACAGCCTCCATTTTTCTGATACCTAGAAGAATAATGTGGCCGAAAAGGTGTGGACAAAGTATTAAGAACATAAAATTTTTCAAAGAACAAGCAGTATTGAATTTCTTTCGAATGACAGAAACAAAATAACACAATAGAATCCTGAAATTTATATATACATTATGCACTTTTTTTTTATAAAAAATTGTCAGTTGTGTCTTAAGTTGTCACTTGAATATGTTATTAATTTAGCTATTTATTTTAACTCCTGTAAAGTTCTTTCTTTTCATCATCTTATTTGCCTTAAAATATCAGTAAAGAGGACTGATATATATTGTTTAATTTTTGGAATTGTCTAATGGACGTGTAAAGGGAAAAGTAATATGACTTCTAATTAAATTCTATATTCCGCAAAACAAGAAAGATAGAATCCAGTTAGTTTTACATTTTTGAATTATTGGATATATATATATATATATATATATATATACTTACATATCCCGTCAAAAAAAAGTCCTAAAAGGATTTCTTAAAAATTATAGAACATTGATTTTAAAATTTTTAGACGTATTAAACATTCAGAATATCTGGTTGAGACTTTTTTTGATGAAAAGGACATGCATCGTTAGTGTTAACCGGTTTTACACTGACATCCAATGCAAACTCACTATTGTGCAGTTATTTTTAAAATACAGTTATAAAGTAGGGTGTTGTGGCAATATGGTAAACTCTCATTGGAGGTCAGTGTAAAAATATTTTACGCCGATGGTGCATCTCCATTAAACTCTAAACATATTTTACATAAAAATGCAGAGTTTAATGGGGATGTACTGTCGGTGTAAAATATTTTTACACTGACCTCTAATGAGAGTTCACCATATTATTTACTTACTATTTAATATAAGTGATTAATTCATGGAAATAAAAAGAATACTAGACCGAGTACAAGAATGAATTACATAAAAATATTTTAAATTACATGAAAAATATTACTATTTATTTTATGGAGTAAAAATATACCACAAAAGATTGAATATTTTACATTTTGTATATTAATGTCTTACTTATTAAAATAGAGATTAAACTTTAGTTGAATATTTTTAATATATATTTATCTTTATTATAAACTTTTTCTCATTTTCTTTTGTCTATTTTTTTTTTCAAAATAGTAGATAAAATATTATTAAAAATGCATTTTTCTTTTTTATAATTAAAGTTTAAAGACATCATCCATATCCCGACATATAACTTGTGCATGACACGGGTCAAACCTAACATCATCATGTACTTTATGATAAAACTTTATCATTTTAGAAAAAATTATTGTTCTAATCTTATTTGTTTATACTTTCAACTAACCTATTTGTAAATCATTGTTTTAGTAATTTTTTATCTAAATAAGTATGAATTTTCTTTTACCAAATTAATTTATATTTAGTTATACGACAATGGAAATCAATATAAATAAAACATGATAACATAAGCGCAGGGATAGATCAGAAAATCATCGAATGACGGGCTAGAGGGCTAGATATATATAAGTCGATTTTAAAAATTCACCATTTTTTGTATTTAGTTTTTACTTAGGAATAAAGATTTGATTCTAGAAAAAGAGGGAGATAAGAAAAGTAAGAGCCCATTATGTAGCTTTATTTCAAATTGATTATTTGAGTTCATCATTATTTTTTTTGTTTTGAGGAAGAGTTCATCATTATTGAATAAAGAGGGGAAAATCATTTAAATTCAATGGCACAATAGACTACATAAAAATATTTTAAAATTAAAAATAACAAAACAAACTATCAATGCTCACGGAAAGAGATAAAAATATAGAAATTACAAGTTACAAATTACGGATTATTTTTTGTAATGTTTTATTGGTTGATTTTGTAAAAGTAAATAAATAAATTTGACACAAAATTGATCCACCAAATTTGATTAAATGTTTTATTGGTTAGACTGCGTGAATAAAAAACTGACATATTATATACTTGTATTTGTAAATATATGTATAACGCATACGTAATTTTATAATTGAGAGTCGATAATGCAACACTTTTCTATATAACATTTTTATGATAAACGTACATTCCACACACACATAAAGAACACTATAATTTGTAAAGTATCTAATTTATACATTATCTCTTAAATTATTGGGTGGTATGCACCATCAGATTGATCGTGGTGATATGCATCATGATTGATATTAGTTTTATTGCCTATCAAATATTAGTCACCTAATAATTACACACAATAGTAAGTGCAGTATTATAACATCATTAAAAATTAATAATTACTAATATAATGTTTCTTATATGATTTTATTTGATTAAAATAATTTTTATAACCAAAAAAAAAAAATATAACCTTCCTCATGCATGGCACGGGTTTCATACTAGTATAGTATATTAGCTGTGTTTTTCTAATCAAGATTGCAGCTATTGATAGGAAACTTCTGATTTGGATGTTAAGTAGGAACTATGTTAGAGGTTAATAATGGGGCGATGGCATACGCGTTTTGGTTTGGACTTAAATAAGCTGCAATAATGTTTTTACTGCTTTTCGTTAACCCTTGACAGGGTAAAGGTTTCAGGCCCAGGCAAACTGATTATGTGAAATAGGCCATATCACTTTCGCAAAGGTTCTTGAATAATAAAACTATGCTTTTAAAGAGCAAAATAAGCTTCACCATTGCAACATACATGCTGAAATATTATCTCAAGTAACCGCCTAGTAGTATTAGTACATCTATAACTCAAAACTTAAACAAGGAGAAAAGATAAAGTAAAATGCTACTAACTATTTTGATTCTTCTAATCACACTCACACCATAAAATGCAATAGTTGGCTAAACGACGACCAGTCTCCTCGATTCTTTCCGTGGGACGAAACCCTGGTAAGGGGAACTCTATCCCAGTGATCCTCAGCTTGGGAGGTCCACCCTCTCTATTTGATAAAAACTTAATAAGTATAGGCCATTGGAAACCATAGAGGATACCAAAATCAATAATATGAAGTGTTTCAGCCTTTTCAGCGGCTATGGTAATCATTTTATTTGCAAAAAAGTATGCATACTTTATGAATGGGATAGTGGATAGAAGAACTTGGTAAGCTTTTAAAAACTCAGCAGCAGTGATCCTCTTAGAGCTTGAAGAGGAGTAAAATGTTGGTGCACCTGTACCATCACCAACAAGGCGTGCCTCGAGGCCATTGGCAAAGTAATGAGCTAACCTCTGCGATGCATCACCTAAAGGTGAAGAATGTTGCCTAATCTGCTTCAATAGTTCATTTGCAGCTCTGTTGTCATTAGCATACACAGCTTGTGAGCACAGAAGCAGAAGTGTCCTCAAATCTACCGTTTCCTTCTTCCTTCCTTGCCCGTTAGAACGAACCTGGCCCTTTCCTCCATCACGTGGCTGCTTCTGTGTTCACTAGTCCATTCTGCAAGCAATCATGTTCATTGCACAGTGGTAAATGTTCCACAGTAAGTAATACTTTATCAAACATTTCTGATAAATCATCCTCATCAACAACACCAACACCAACGGCTGATTGCTTGTTACTTCTCCGTTCTTCTTTGAAATCACTTGCTTCGCACTCGTGATTCTTTCTTCCCTTAAACGCAAGCGAATTCTCCCCAGCCATCTTGGAATTGGATGATTCTAGACTAGTCACGAGGCGAGGTCGCGGAGGAAGAAACTTGCTGGCTTCCTTTAAACCTCTCTTGAATTGGGAGACAGAATCTACATCACTGAAAATATTTTGTGCCAATAGATTGGTAATAGAAGAATCCAAATCTGTGAGTCCATCACCAACACTAGTTGAAGGAGGTTGAGACGAATTGTGAGAAATGGCACGGGAATTAAACTGAAAAGTAGCATGATTACCAATAACAGAAACAGGGGTATCAGGGGAAGGGGGTTTTGACTCACGAAAATTTTCATGTAAAATGTTGTCGGTGCTGTTATTGTTGTTGCTGTTGCTTGTAGTTCCGCATCCACCATCAGAGCTGTGAATGTCTAAGGGGTGTTGATTAGCGGAAAGAGGTTTTTTGTCTAAGAGAGCATTGTAGAATGATTTCTCTGTGTGTTGTAAGCTCAGTGAGTCATAAAACGGTCTTTGTTCAACGTTTTCTTCCATCAGGATTTGGCTTATGAACTTGAAGGTCTCTGAAAAATCAGTATCTTCTAGGGAAGGATCCATCACTGAGGTCATGGACGTGGGCATGGTTGCCACAGAACCTTCTATAGGGCTCGTGTTGGATGCAAAACCAAGTGGATCAGCATCAAGGAGGGAACCATATTGTTGGTGCAAATCCCAGTTTGTTGAATACTGATTTGGATCAGAGAAATAACTAGATCTGGGAAAGTTTGGATCCATCTTCCTCTCTTTATTGAGAAACGGTTACCAACATCCAAACTCACTACTGTTCAGAAAAAATAATAGCAACAATAATAATAATTATAATAATAATAATAAGAAAGCATAAACATAAATAAAATCGAACCATGAGAATGAAATAATATGATATGAGTCTATAGAATAAGATTTGAATTGAACTGACCATGAATTGTTATCGTTGCTCGTTTCAAGACAATGGTTCAGTTGAAGTTTGGAGAAAATGAAGATGGTTGCTCAGGTTGTATTGTGTTACTTTATAAAGAAGCAGCCCCTTTGACTATTGACTATAAGCATATAAAAGTACAAATATTTGGGGATGGATCATCACACACCACGAATCTTCGGAGAAGTCGGGTGTGGGCACTGTTGTTATAAAACAAAGGGGGCTATGGGTTGAAATATTTTCCTTCTTAAAATAGAGTCAATTCTTTAAATTTGAACTTGACGGCTCATACAAGTTTTGATTAACATTGAGTTTAAGTAGAAAATGATATTCAGCTTCTCCAAAATATAAGTTAAATAAAATCATAAAGTAATTGTATAATAATAGTTAAAAAATATTTAATATAATTAATACATATATATATATTAGATTTTATAATACATGCAGTATTTTTTTATTCCCATCTGAATTTAGTATTGAATACAGAAAAATAAGTTAATTAAAATGTGTTTCATATTTTTATATATGCCTTGTACCATCTTCAAAATATTTTTATGTAAAAGTAAATGAAGACACTAATAACTTAATATACTCCTATCATATTAAAAGAATTGACGACACTTGCGCATTTGACGATCATCAACTTCACATAATTACTAATTTAATCTATATTCTTAAAAAATATTAAATAATAGAAGTATCTAAGGCACAAGTAATTAGGGAACTTATCCCAAAAGAATTGAAACCTCAGTTAAACTGTGACTTATTTGTGCATTTTTATGGTTCAGTTCTTTAAAGATGTGTCTTCTTACATGAAAGCAATGAGTAGATACTTAAATATAAATTTCAATTAATTCATAAGTATTTAAAATTGTAATTAGTAACATTAAAATTATTAGACTTTGTGATCCATAATTAGAATAAACCAAATATTCTATAAAGGGCTTCCATATCCTTGTAGGCATTCAATACTTTACTGTTTTCAGTGGATAACAGTCACCAGCAACAGGTCAATCAATGCTATTGCATTTGAATTGAAAGACATATTAGCAAGGTTAATTGCATTTTATTGAGGCAGAGAAAATTAAAAGAAAATCGCATTCTACTATATTGTTTCAAAATACTGCCTTTATATCAAGCATTTTGGAAATCAGAATAAAAATGAGATTTATGTTTGCAAAAACAGCTTGGCGGTGTTAGATGCATGATGTCTTAGTATGGATTTTGATGCATGCTGACTTTAACATTTTGACACACTCTTCTTTCAATTCTCCTTGAACTGTTTGCTTAATTAATTGATGTCCAAACTGAGGGTCCGTCCTTATTGATGCTTCAAAGATTGAATGAGGTATCAAATTTGAATGCTCTCGTCTAATATTCTTGTTAGAATGTACTGATGAGAGACAATTCAATCTGATGCTGTTGTTTGTGGTTCATATTTAGATCATGAAAGCTGATTTAAATTATGTCTATTTGCTATTTGCATTAATCTTTGTTCTTGGTTCCTGGTTCAAGATTCACAGGGGGTATAACTCTTGGTTGAATAATACCCATCACTTTCTTGATTAAAGCCCCATGAAGTGGAAACATCATAGCCTTCGAGAACAAAATGTTTCCAAGAAATCATTTGTGGCCCCTGCTCAATGTGGCAGTTAGCACTAATTCAAGATTTCACATTATATGAAAAATGCCTCAACCATCTCATGACCACCTTGGGACAATTCCAACTTCTCCCCATATTAGATTGATTTGCCTTTCAATCGCTCTTCCAGTGAGTGTGCCTAAGGAGTTTTTTGGTTTGTTTTGATAGAAGGCCCGAGGGTAGTCCTTACGTTTCTTTTAATGGGGAGTGGCGGGCTAAAGGCTTCTCTCGCCGTGGTGGCGACCATGACTCGGACTTCACTTTGAGGGAAATATCCTACTTGGAAGTTCGATCTTTTCGATATCACTTCTATTAGCGCCCATAGGGAGGCGAGAATAGATCCCAGATCCCCACCAGTGCCATGCTATCCAGAATGAACTCTTATTTCATCCCACGAGTCACCGGTTAATCAAGATGTAGAAGCCCAACTTCCTCACAGGACATAGTAGGCATAGGTCCAACCACCTTTTTTTTTAGTTTCAGTCTGAGCGGAGCTACCCACTGGACGAAAGGTGGAGTATGGTCCACCTGGAGCCAGGTGATATCAGTTTCAGTCTTCGCCTCTGGAAAGGATAGAGATATGAGGAAATTGATTACCTCCTTGGGAATTTGGTAATATCTTTCTTAAACTCATTTACATGTCTTTCAAAATGTGCCTTTGTGACAACCACCCTAAAAATTCAATGGAGCTACCACCTATGTTTATTAAGGAAAAACAATAGGAAAAACCTTTTTTGAAAATAACTTGAAAAAATGTGGTCTTTAAACCAAATTTGAGGGTTCGAGAGTTATTACGCACGGGAAAGGTATTAGCATCCCGCGACGCCCAAAAATGGTACCCATTGATTGTTTAAAAGAAAGTTTGCCTTTAATGAAGTATTTCCGAAAATGGCATTAGTCAAAGGGGGATCCGAAATATTACCTGTTATACATTAATTGTTTCGAGAAATTAGTTAGCAGTAAGAGAAAAATCAACTACAGAATTAATAAGTATTTATTAAAAAAATCTAAAACTACTTTATTCCATAATACTCCTTTTTACATAAATAAAAAAAGAAATCAACCTACATTAATTATTTATTCAATAAATCACATTTTTGCTTTTATGCCCCTCTTAACAAAATATCCACAACTCGGTCCCTAGGTTTGGCCCCATTGGAAGGTCAAACCCTAACACAAACCTCAGTTCTCATGTGATACCAAATCGGAATACACAGCAGAGGCACATAACAACAGCCAAATGATCACAATCTAAATGAAAGAGACAAATAATAAATAAAAATGAGAAAAGGTGAAGTAAAACTCAATGGGATGGATTGCGATCCGTAGATTTGAGTCTTTTATTACATAAACATCTGAGCAGAAGAAATAAAATAAAAAGGAGAAGATGATGAAACCTGGGTTTAAGCCTTTCCCAGAAAACTTATACAGAAGTCAAAGGAGGGGATAAAAAAAAGACCAAAGGCTAAATAGTGTTTAATTTGGTATCTAATTAGCCTCACGGGTTCTTGCTTTCTTCTTCCTTCATTCTGTCTCGGTAGCTTCCTCTGTTCCAGTGTTCTTTAGCCTTGTTTTTTACCTTTCAGGTTCGCTCTCTCCTGGTGCACTGTCCTGAGAAGCCTTTTTATAGCTTCTTTTAATCTGTCGCCAAAATACAAATAAAATCAGAACCAAAATAGACAGAAATAAAACGAAATAAATGAAGAAATCAAATAGAAAAATCTTTCCTGATTCGAATGATTTCCATTCTTCAAACCGATCTTCAGCGATCTTGACAAATCGTGAGGTATATTTGAGATTCTAGGAGATATATGAGGGAGAGATTTAGGGCAAAATTGAGGGGATTGGCTGTGGCTGGGTCTTCCTCTCTTAGGGTTAGGGTTCGGTCTTGGATGATAGAAAAGAGAGGGAGAAGAACGTGGGAGATTGGCCGCGGCGCCTAGGGTTAAGGTTGGAGAAGGAGAGGAGAAGAAAAATGAAGAAAGAGGGAGAGATGGAGTGGTGCTACGACGGGTTGGAGGAAATAGGGAAGGAACCGAGTTTTCTTTTCATTTAACCCTAGGTTTTCTGGAGTTGGTTTTGGGCCATTAGTGTTGCGTTGGGCCGTTGGGTGTGAGATAGAGGAAGGAAGGGTGCGAGCAGCAGCGCCTGTGTGGAGTGCACTGGGGGGCGCTATGTGAGAAAAGGGGGGTGTGCGCGTTAATAGGAATCAATGGGCCTTAAGCCTTTGCTATTTGAACAATCTCCATTTCTATCTGTAACCCCTTTCTCTTTTATTCCTTCTCTCTTCCTTTTTTTTTTTCCTTACACTTTATTCTAAGACCAAAGATATTATTACTAATTTAAGCAAAATAAATAAATAAATAAATAAAGCCCAGACAAAATTGGGGTATGACAGCCTTCATATATGCTCAACGTACCTTTGGAATCAGATATAACAAGTGGCATATATACATACCTGGTTAATTACCCCTGTTCAATATGTCAATTTATCATGGATGAATATGATGATTGCGTGTTCATTGTTCAGTTATAAAATTTGGTTTAATATCTTGAGAAATCAGATTTCATGTTCGAGATGGTATCTCTGATAACTTCAGTTTGCTTGGATTGATTTAAGAAACTTTTTTATAGTGCTTGTTGTTGATAGGTGCTTATATTTGCACCGAAAGTGGTATTTTCCTGAAGATTGCTGAGATAATATTAGCTTATAATTGTGGATAAGTCCAAATGTCAGCACTGTTCAAATGTCATTTGCTATATGTGCTGCTCCCTTATGAATATATATGAAACAAGTAAACAGGTGTAGTTTATGTCAACCACAAGCAAGAAGACATGTGGCTTTGGGAAAAAATTTCGCGTTAATAAGTCGAATTCTCTGCATGAAAGTTTTATCAAGAGACACAACATCAAATTGGTATTCATGAGCACAAAGCTTTTGGATGGATGGATTCATAGCAATGTTTAACTGCAAAGGATATAGCAGAAGGTTCCCTACCTCTTAAACTCGTTTTTGTTGCAAATATTTTCAAACTGAGTATAGTACTCCCCTTAAAACCATTTACAAGGGGTGAGGTATGCATTCTAAATTTGTATGCTGAACCTATTTGGGGAATTGTGGTGGATATTGAAAATTTCTATGTGGGAGACTGAAAATTTGAGTTCAAAATTTGTAGACCTTCGAGCTTGTAAATTTTATATTTCGAAGGGGCCTTGATAAATGCCACTTTTAATTATGCTATTTGTTTGCAACTTCTGTGAATGCAAGATTAATGATGCCTAGGACTAAGTCATACCCAAAGTTATTTAATATTTATGTTTACAGTTTGGTATTCAATGGTTCATAATCCCTATCACGTTGTTTGATAATCACATGTTTGCAAAGCATTTTGATGGTCTGCTGTTGTACCAAAACTAGTAGCCTTTTGTTAGATCAAATTTTGGGAAATTTGTTGGAACATACTTCAGGGAGGCAAATTCCAATGTTCATTGTAATGAAGTATGCTTGGACTTTAAATATTCATTCATGCTATAAGTTTGATTCTTAGATTTTAGTTGATGTACATTCTTAGAATTTGGGTTTGAGCCTAACTCAACCCCAAAAGCTAGCTCATAGGGTAAGGGTTGCCCCCCCACTTATAACCACTATTGAGGCCATATCACTATCCAATGTGAGACTCTAACACACCCCCCTCACGCCCAGGAATAGACATCTGGAGCGTGAAGTTTGCAGGACTGAACATCTGCGGGTGGCCCAACGGATCTCGATACGCTCTAATACCATCTTAGAATTTGGGTCTGAGCCTAACTCAACCCCAAAAGCTAGCTCATAGGGTGAGGGTTGCCCCCCCACTTATAACCACTATTGAGGCCATATCAATATCCAATGTGAGACTCTAACATACATGTTTACTCTTCAACAGAAAATTGGGAACTCCAAATATAGTGCATGGTTTGAACTTGATGTTGGTGTTTATGACAATAGAGATGAAAAATATATGTTGCTGTTAGTATTTTCTGCTAGTTGTCAAAAACCTCCATAGCTGTTAGTATTCAGATTTTCCCGTTAACATTCAGAAGGCATATCTTTAATATGTTTAAGGATAAGTATAAGTTTGTTAGATTATCATTACATGCCACAGTTGAATAAATAGACAAGCATTTGAGACATGATGCATTGAATTAATGTTTATCTTAGTACTCATCAAAAACTAAAGCATGTTTCAATATATGGTCTGATGTTATTATGCTATATAAGGAAGTACAGGTTAGGATTTGCCAAACATAACTTCATCAACATTGTACATGTGAGTGGAGACTATTATATGGGAGTAAACTATATATGGGGAGTACTTCAATCTCTTTCTTATTTAGATTAAATTCTTAATTGGACTACTTTTTGTATTGCTAAAACTATATCATTGTTGCTAGTTGCTAAAATTACAAGGATTGCATAGCAAACTGTCTATTTATTTCTGGTTGTCAATACTCATAACACTTTATTTATTATTGCGTGTTTCCAAATTGATAACTGCTAGTTCTTATCACTCACATTTATAGCTTACTGACATCTTTTTATTGTTTATTTATTTAATGACACTAATTTGAGTGTATAATATTTTGGAATCTTGTGAGCATTGTAAATGTTGCAGATATCCCATAAAGAAGGACCGATCGAGCAAAAGAACAAAGAAACCAATCAATCAAATTTCATGCCTGAGCAATGACTCGATGCCGCCCAAGCAACATATAAATTCGTGTTGAAATTACTAATATTTTGCGTTAAGTGTTTCAAATATCCTTTAAAGGAAGTTTGACCGTGCAAAGGAATAAATAAATTAACCGATTGGAATTTATGATGAAAGGCGGTTTGCAATTAAATCGACCGAGTGTTGACTCTTATTGAAATTACTGATGTTGTGTATTAAGTGTTTCAGATATCTGTTAAAATAAGAAGACCGAGCGAAGGAGCAACAAAAAGCAATGTAAGACCTACGGGCAATGTAAGACTGACCAACCGATCGCCTCGACGGGTTACCAATGACTAACTTAACCTGGGGACAAACCGATCGAAGAAGCAACGTAAGACCTACGGGCAATGTAAGACCTACCAACATAAGGACCGAAAAACCAGCGGGAGAACTTCGAGTTACCCGGTAAAACTGGCCCGGCACACAAAGACCGGAAATCCAGCGAGAGAACTTAGAGTTACCCAATAAAACTGGCCCGGCACACAAAGACCGGAAACCCAGCGGGAGAACTTCGAGTTACCCAAAGAAACTGCCTGGCAACAACAACCCACTGCATTTACCAATAGGACAACTACAAGAGAAATTATTAGTTTGTTTGCATAACTAGTTTGTGTATTGCAAGCTTTTCGGCTCGACTGACCATACAAGAGAAACATGGTTCTGAAAAACGCTATGCAGAGAAGCATATGGATGAGTACTATTTGAAAGGAATTATTATCCACTTATTTTCACGTAGTTATGATTACCTGATTAAAATGAAAATGATTGAAATGGAAGATGCAGGAAACATTAGGATACGATAGGAAAGTGAAGAAAAGTGAAGAAAGGTGAAGTTATTACTTGTTCATGTGATTTCTTCAATGCAGGAAAATATTATATTATCTCGGACAACCGAGTAAACCCAATTTAGGTCAAAACAAAGACAGGGCACTAACTCATTTTAAACTTTTTCATTAGTTGTTAAACAATCATCATTATTACACATTAACGAATATTTGTTCGCAGATGAGACAAGATAGGAAAATAAGGGTCGAAGTGAAACTTGATCTTCTGGGCATTAAAGGAAGGTCGGCGGATGGGGTTAGCCACGGTGGTCATACTAACAACTTTTACTTTGCGTGCTCGCTTAAGCGGGCTGGTCGAAGGATCGCATCGCCACCGGATCGACCGGTCGAAGGCAGAAGGACTTGGTGGAGCACTTTCGCCTTGCAGGCTCGGCGCTCGAAGGGTTGTGATCCGTACTCGACCGAACGGTCATGTACTAAAAGGCTTGGCCGACCGATACCTAGAGCCCTGTGGCCGATCGAACAGGGCGTCTTTATACTCACTTTGGTCGGTCGGCCTTATCTAGGTTAACCATCTCTTTGGGCCCAAATAGGAGGCTCACCTATAGGCCCAATTAGTGGCTATATAAGGAGATCCACCCACAGAGGCAAGGCAACTAAAAACCCTAATATCCTCATTACACAATTATATTTGAGAAGACCTAACTTTGGCATCGGAGTGGCTTTGCAGGTATCCACCGGCGGCTTCACCCTCTGTGACCGGCTGAGCCACCTCTGTCAACCTTCTCTTGAGGTCCTCCTCCATGTTCCATTCGGGAACAAGAAGCTATAATAAGTCTTACACTAGCATTTGAGAGCTGGAGAACCAATAAGAAAGTTTGTGAGCATTGAAATTTAAAATTAAATATCCCACATAAAAGGCCAGCAAATTAAGATCATAAGAATGAAACCAGCTAGCCCACCTTCACTGGCTTAACATGTGGATTGGAACAATATATTCTCCGACATCTTTGTCATTAGTTGATCTAGAAAGGCGCAATCCACCAGGCTAGCAGCAAAAAGGTGTTAACATGGTTTGAAAGGAATATGAAGAAGATTACATCATACCTCACTACCCTCAAATTAGGTAGAGAATCTATTTTCCAAATACATCGAGTCTTCCTACTTCGCCAGTGCCGCCACCAGCAGTACCATGTTCCCTCTCTTCTGCATTTTCTTCCAATCTGTGATTCACTGTCAAGAGAGAAACAACATCTTGGATATCTAATATGCATCAGGAACTACTATGAGTTAAATGCTGATGATGGGAAATACTTGCATTATATCAGAAAGAGTGGCACCTGAAGAAAAATTAGGCGAAGTTCACAAATACTAGGAGTTAAAAAGTAGAAGAAATTAAAGACAACATCCAATTATGATATAAATCCAATTAAATAGGCACCTTTCTCTTACTTCCACAAATATGAAATTTCAATCTGCACAGAAGAATTTATTTTCCTAAGCAAGTATATTTTTAAGATTGAGTTCATCTAACATTGCCGGGGAACAATGGAATAACACAAATGTTACAACAAAATATTAGCTTACTATATGATATGCTAACAGATCTTGAACCCCCTTCGTAAAGTAGATACGGCGTTCTTCATTGTATCAGCACTATAGTATTATTATATGACCTTGACCTGCTTAAGCAACAAGACAAAAAGAGAATAATTTATAAAATTAAAAAAAAAAAGGAATAATTTGTCAAAGAGCGTGTATTGTGCAAGAATAAAGGAAAACACGAAAATATTTTGGGGACAAATTAGGGGAGGTGGCATGAGGCATCTAAACAGAAATAGAAAAGAATTTAAAAACATTAGCTGAAAATTTTTGCACTTGCAAACATAAAGGATTTTTTTTAGGTAACTCATGTTGCTTTCTTATTTATTATTTTTTCCACTTAACTAGTTTATTAAAAATATTCTTTTATTCAAGCAAATTCAAATTCTATTTTACATACACACAATATAGGAAAAAAATTGAATTTTCATTAACTTTTTCAATACATAAAATTATAGATTTCTTATTCTCGAGTATGCTACACATGATAATATACAAAAAGATAAAATGTTTACACAATGTATTAAGATCCAGAGATAAGTACTCATATCATATATAAGAATGAAAAGTTTACACGGAATATAATTATATCTACGTCATAAAAGTAATTATAAATAAAAGTACGACGAGTTAAGAAGTAATTTTTTTTTATGAAAGTTAAGAAGTAAATATAATATAAATAAGAGGAATTCTTGATATAATTACTCTACTCAATAACTACTGGCTTAGCTTGTTAATTTTTTAATCTACTTTTGCTTCAAAATTCTATGCATGTTGCATAGACTGGAGTGTTGTAATTTGTAAATAATAATAGCACTCTCTTTGGGTAGAATATCTCATATATATTTGCTGAGTTGTCACTCTTTGTTAGGATAGATTTAGCACATCTTTCATCATTTGGCATAGGCCTATAAATCGTAAATTCCCTATAATTCCTTTCAAATCTTTCAAATGTTGATAATCTTTATCTTTATAATATAAAAAGTAATAGTGTTACAAAGCATTGATTAGAGGACAATTTGGTCAAATCAGTTGAATAAGATATAATAACATAATTTTAGCATTTAATAATTGTGAAGATTTATTTTAAATTGAAAGAGATTTTAGCAAATAATAATTAAAAAGATTTATTTTAAAATAAAAGAGATAACAAACCTAAATACTACGTATACGGAAGAGAAAGAGGTAAGAGAGATAACCTAAAATAGATTTTTCTCTTGCAGCGCTTTTCTTCTTCTCCTACGTGCCATTGCTTCTTCTCTCCTCAGTGTTTTTTGTGGTGATTTCATTTACGGCAACAGACGTAATCTACTCTCTACTCCTGCGTATCTCCTTCTTCTCCCTTTTTGATTTCGATTTTGCAGAGTCTCTTCCAATATTGACAGAGTCTCTCAATGCTTAATGAGAGAGTGAGATTGAAGGAGTACCTGTGAGGGAGATGGAGTATCTGATTTTTATGCTTTTTTCCTTCCTCCTTTCATTCCTTTATTCCAAGTTTCTAACTTTAATTTAACTTCATTTCAATTTAACTTCATTTCATTTCTCTTATTAAAACGATGAATGTGAATTTGTTATCAACCTGTCTTTGTCAAACGTTTATGACATGACCAAAATTGAAAGAAAAAAAATTGTTTCTTTTAATTTTTTTAATAATTATTCACTATATATGTAATATCTTTTTTAATAACATTCTGATTTTTAGAATTATTCACTCAATAATTAAAGGCTTTTCATATCATTGATACTTTCTGAAATGAATCTATATGTATTTTCTCACAGTCTTCTTTGTTAATATAGAGAGGATATTTGTTTGTTGTGAGGTGCATTATACACAAGTAATGTTTTCGGTTTTGCATATTTTGTATTCCTTTACAATATAAAATGCTATGTGTTTTTTATCATACTCCCTCTTTATTCTGCTCAGTGGCATTCTCGGATAAGAAGAACACAAGTTGCACTTTAGAGGATGAATCAGGGAGGAGATGGTCATGCTAACTGAGATGGGCAAAACGGACTAAGCACGAGTGCTATTTAATTAACCTGTGGGTGGAAAAAATTTGCTAGGGATAAGAATTTAAAGAAATGCAGTCTCATTAGATTTAGAGTAACTATGTATGATCAAAGCAGGATTACTGCTGTCATTTAGGGTGGTTAAAAATCATGTAAGGGAGAAGTAGAGTTTGTATACGGGGTCTCATTTTGAATATTTTTGGGATAAAGATAATTTCAAAACATTTTGTATAAGTCGACTCTATGATTAGCTTTCTCCAATCTAGCCTTTTTTTTTATTTCTCAAATTTTCAAATAATGTAAAAGCTGTCTGGGTTGTCCATACTCTTTTATTTAGTCAAAATATAGTTTCTAATACATGAACTAGATATGACTTCTTGCGTGATTTATGGAAGGACACATTCACGGTCCAGACAAGGAAATAATTTTGATTCAGTAGTAAATCAATTAGAATCTCCTTAATTCACAAATCAATGACAAGTGAGATGTATTTTTGCAAAATAGCTACTTCCAAAATAAATAAATAAACTATTGGGTGACCATATCAATTATGAATTGACCTAATTTTTTAATTCAAACAATATTGATTTCAAATTCTAAATGATAATCTTCTCTATTCGTCATTATTTCCCTAATTAGCAATCTTTAAAAATCTGATTTAACGAACTAAAATTGTTTCTTTTTTATGAACAAATTTCCTTTTTATAAAATGTGTATTCATATTTAAGAAATTTATTTATGTTGTAATAACAAATCATACATCTACAAAAAAAATTATACGTATAAAAAATATTTATAGTATCAACATAAGCACTATTTCGAATTTGAAAAGATTTCAAATAAATTTCTATTGATATTTCAATGAGATGATAATTTTTTAAGGCGATCACGTAATAATTTAATGTTTCCTTTTTTTTTGACTGGAATTTTTCCTTTTTTCAAACTTATAATAATCATTACTCAATTGTAAATATGGGGGCAAATAGGTTTGATGCACATTTATAGATTTGATTCATAATAAAATAAGTAATGATCATTTAACTGATACATATTTCCTAGAGTATTCAATTTATTCGACCAATCACGATAATTTAAAGTAACGTGAGACATGTTTGACCAGTTCAAAAGTTTTTTACATAAATATAAGTAATTTAGTAGTAATTTTAAATCTTTTCCCATTAATGATAATATATCTATTCAATCAATCTATTTTTGACCAATTCATTCAAAAAGATTTTTATATAATTATTTTATTCATAGTAATTATAAAATACCATTTATTCATTCGTACCATTAGGAGAAACTACCCAAAAAAAATTTAAGAGCATAATTTATTTCTCACATATTCAATCAATAAATAATTATTTTTCAATTTTATTTTTAAATTACATTAATTTATTTCTAGGACATATTCTTATATATATTCTGTAAATAAATACTAACATATATTTTCTACTCATATAATTTTCCCTCAATGTTGCTTCTGATACCATTTGAATTTTGAAAGGATCCGATAGTTCCATATAAGAACATATTTGCACTCTTCATCAAAAAAAAGAAACACGTTTTGCATTATGTTAAATACCACAAATGGATTTCTTTTCCTATTTAAACCCCACAAACGTCCTTTTATTATTTTTTTTGGATTTTTGATTTTATGATAATTAAACGTTTTGTTATTGTTATAGTACTAATTGACTAAATATGTATGGTGTAATGCACGAGTTAAATAGCTATAGCTTAAAGTAAGTTATATTATTCATTTATTTTTTGATTAATGATTAATACTTTACGTCAATAAATTCATTTCCATAATTGTCAAACAATTAATATAATAGGCGAGGATTAAGAGCATAATATCTTTCTCATATATTCAGTCATTAAATTTATTATTTTTACCAAATTTTAATTTAGAAGGGACATTGGCTCAGCGAATTCAATTTGTTTCCTTTATTAAATAGGTCAAATTGATATGGTCACTCAATTGTCTACCAATAAAAGGTAAGAGTTAATGTTACCAAAAAAATGTAAGAATTAATAGAAACTGATACTTATAAACTGTATTCTATAATTACTATAATTATAGAAATTTAATTTAAATCTTTAAAAATTTAGAATTGTGTTTCTGTTTATACTAAAAATAAGTCAGCATACATATGAGATTTTTTATGGTATATAAGTGCGATTTTTTTCTTTATTTTAATCTATTGGGTGACCATATAAATTATCTATTAATTATAAAGATTTTTGACATAAAATTAATTCTTACCATTTATTCAAATCAATCTATAATTCTTACCATTTATATGCCCTACCTATTTAGTCAAAGCCGTAAAAGTTAAAACACATATTTGATAAAGTGTGAGTTCATGTCACTACAATAGAGAAAGTCTACGGATATCTTTTGTAATACCCGCTCTGTGAGAATCAGTTGTTACTATCTTAAAGGAGCAAACTTTTAAATTCTCTCCATTGTGGATTTGAAATTGTTGCAATCTTTATGTATTAAGTATACTATTTCTGACCATACTATTATAGCAACTATTGTTAAGTCACTAAACATTCATTTACCTTTGTCAAAAAAATATAATTAATATTTACCAGTTTATTCACTTTTTTGGTACTTAAACGAGGCGTACCATTTTATATGTTCCATTTTATATGTTCATAATTACATTTAAGAAAATTATGATATTATTTTCTCAGTTTGAAAGAACGTGATTATTTTTATGCTATAAACTAAATTAGATTTTTTTTCATTTTTTTAATCTTAAATTTTTCGTTAAGGTGGCTCATTGTGTTACGAAAACTACAAACATATTTTTTTTAAAAAATACAGAAGTAATATGACAAACTTTTTTTAACCCGTGTATCGCGCGGGTCAAAAAAACTAGTGATGATAATATGGCATAAGTGATCTGTTGAGTTTAGAATCTCAGTTATTGTATGTTAATATTTTTTTGGTAAATGTATTGGAAGTTAATATGTTTTAAACCAAAGTCCAAATTAAGTTTTTTTTTCATTCAATGAAAATAAGGGAAATATTTTACGGGCCTATTCTTTTATTTTTATGCTAGATAGAGTTTATTTCTTCTTTTTAGTTTCAACTAGTGAAATTACTCGTGCCTTGCACGGGTACTAATTAATTAAATCAAGAAATAATATACAAAAAATAATCGTTGTTATACAATATATAATAATTATTAACTTTGTAAGGCAAGTTAATAATTATTTCATTTTAGTTGTAAATATAATAAATGATGATTGATAAAGATAAATGATATATAATTTAAAATAAGTAAGTCATTTAAGAAAATATATTTTTGATTGTTAATGACAATTTATATAATCTCTATTATATAAAAATATGAATAATTTAAAATAAGAAATTAAACAAATGTCAATACCACAAGCAAACTAAATTGCCATGTAATAAAAAAAAAAGCCAACGTGGAACCCAAAACCACATTAAAAGATAAATAAAAAAAGAAAATAAATTATGCATTAATTAATGTTGACATTTGCATAATCCACTAAATGAAGCAACTATTTAATAAAAAATGCAATCAATGCACAAAAAATAAATGCGATTAACAAACATTAATTGTCACAATGATGATAGGGTAACCGTATTAAATGAGTTACGATTCAAATTATACAAAAGGAAATCATACAAAATTAATTGCGATTATTAACAACAACAAAAAGGAATGAAATCAATGCATAAATAATGAATGCGATAACTAAACAAAAGAAATTAAAAATTATTTCCCTTTTTCTTTCGACAGAATCATAAAAAATTACCTATGTTTCAATTAAAATGCTAATTTTTCATAAAAAAAAAAAACACGATACAAAATGTATTTCAAATCTTCCCCTTCTGTTCTAGCATTGCATATGTTTCACAATATGTTTTTTTTTTTACAAATGTTTCACAATATATTTTGGACATAGCTCTAATGCCAATCAGTCTAAAATCATGAAAAGCTGAATAAGGAAATCGACATTTTATTCAATGCTGATTACAAATTTTGAAATTTAAAATGTATAAAAAACAGTCTGAAATCTAAAATTTCATAACATTTAGGGGTGAGATTAATGTAATTGTGTTGCTGTCAGAGATAAATGGTACCCAAATTAATTTAAAACTACTAATCGACGGTTCGTCCCCTCATTATTGCTACTTTTATCGCCCCTCTTCAGTCCTTTCACTCTTATCCCTTCACAATACAGCCTCCATTTTTCTGATACCTAGAAGAATAATGTGGCCGAAAAGGTGTGGACAAAGTATTAAGAACATAAAATTTTTCAAAGAACAAGCAGTATTGAATTTCTTTCGAATGACAGAAACAAAATAACACAATAGAATCCTGAAATTTATATATACATTATGCACTTTTTTTTTATAAAAAATTGTCAGTTGTGTCTTAAGTTGTCACTTGAATATGTTATTAATTTAGCTATTTATTTTAACTCCTGTAAAGTTCTTTCTTTTCATCATCTTATTTGCCTTAAAATATCAGTAAAGAGGACTGATATATATTGTTTAATTTTTGGAATTGTCTAATAGACGTGTAAAGGGAAAAGTAATATGACTTCTAATTAAATTCTATATTCCGCAAAACAAGAAAGAGAGAATCCAGTTAGTTTTACATTTTTGAATTATTGGATATATATATATATACTTACATATCCCGTCAAAAAAAAGTCCTAAAAGGATTTTTTAAAAATTATAGAACATTGATTTTAAAATTTTTAGACGTATTAAACATTCAGAATATCTGGTTGAGACTTTTTTTGATAAAATATTTGGTCGAGACTTTAATTAGTTATTAGTTATATAAGATAAACATTAAGAAAAAGGACATTTTTTCGGTTGAACCAACAAAAAAAAAGGACATGCATCGTTAGTGTTAACCGGTTTTACACTGACATCCAATGCAAACTCACTATTGTGCAGTTATTTTTAAAATACAGTTATAAAGTAAGGTGTTGTGGCAATATGGTGAACTCTCATTTGAGGTCAGTGTAAAAATATTTTACGCCGATGGTGCATCTCCATTAAACTCTAAACATATTTTACATAAAAATGCAGAGTTTAATGGGGATGTATTGTCGGTGTAAAATATTTTTACACTGACCTCTAATGAGAGTTCACCATATTATTTACTTACTATTTAATATAAGTGATTAATTCATGGAAATAAAAAGAATACTAGACCGAGTACAAGAATAAATTACATAAAAATATTTTAAATTACATGAAAAATATTACTATTTATTTTATGGAGTAAAAATATACCACAAAAGATTTAATATTTTACATTTTGTATATTAATGTCTTACTTATTAAAATAGAGATTAAACTATAGTTGAATATTTTTAATATATATTTATCTTTATTATAAACTTTTTCTCATTTTCTTTTGTCTATTTTTTTTTTCAAAATAGTAGATAAAATATTATTAAAAATGCATTTTTCTTTTTTATAATTAAAGTTTAAAGACATCATCCATATCCCGACATATAACTTGTGCATGACTCGGGTCAAACCTAACATCATCATGTACTTTATGATAAAACTTTATCATTTTAGAAAAAATTATTGTTCTAATCTTATTTGTTTATACTTTCAACTAACCTATTTGTAAATCATTGTTTTAGTAATTTTTTATCTAAATAAGTATGAATTTTCTTTTACCAAATTAATTTATATTTAGTTATATGACAATAGAAATCAATATAAATAAAACATGATAACATAAGCGCAGGGATAGATCAGAAAATCATCAAATGACGGGCTAGAGGGCTAGATATATATAAGTCGATTTTAAAAATTCACCATTTTTTGTATCTAGTTTTTACTTAGGAATAAAGATTTGATTCTAGAAAAAGAGGGAGATAAGAAAAGTAAGAGCCCATTATGTAGCTTTATTTCAAATTGATTATTTGAGTTCATCATTATTTTTTTTGTTTTGAGGAAGAGTTCATCATTATTGAATAAAGAGGGAAAAATCATTTAAATTCAATGGCACAATAGACTACATAAAAATATTTTAAAATTAAAAATAACAAAACAAACTATCAATGCTCACGGAAAGAGATAAAAATATAGAAATTACAAGTTACAAATTACGGATTATTTTTTGTAATGTTTTATTGGTTGATTTTATAAAAGTAAATAAATAAATTTGACACAAAATTGATCCACAAAATTTGATTAAATGTTTTATTGGTTAGACTGCGTGAATAAAAAACTGACATATTATATACTTGTATTTGTAAATATATGTATAACACTTACATAATTTTATAATTGAGAGTCGATAATGCAACACTTTTCTATATAACATTTTTATGATAAACGTACATTCCACACACACATAAATAACACTATAATTTATAAAATATCTAATTTATACATTATCTCTTAAATTATTGGGTGATATGCACCATCAGATTGATCGTGGTGGTATGCATCATGATTGATATTAGTTTTATTGCCTATCAAATATTAGTCACCTAATAATTACACACAATAGTAAGTACAGTATTATAACATCATTAAAAATTAATAATTACTAATATAATATTTCTTATATGATTTTATTTGATTAAAATAATTTTTATAACCAAAAAAAAAATATAACCTTCCTCATGCATGGCACGGGTTCCATAGTAGTATAGTATATTAGCTGTGTTTTTCTAATCAAGATTGCAGCTATTGATAGGAAACTTCTGATTTGGATGTTAAGTAGGAACTATGTTAGAGGTTAATAATGGGGCGATGGCATACGCGTTTTGGTTTGGACTTAAATAAGCTGCAATAATGTTTTTACTGCTTTTCGTTAACCCTTGACAGGGTAAAGGTTTCAGGCCCAGGCAAACTGATTATGTGAAATAGGCCATATCACTTTCGCAAAGGTTCTTGAATAATAAAACTATGCTTTTAAAGAGCAAAATAAGCTTCACCATTGCAACATACATGCTGAAATATTATCTCAAGTAACCGCCTAGTAGTATTAGTACATCTATAACTCAAAACTTAAACAAGGAGAAAAGATAAAGTAAAATGCTACTAACTATTTTGATTCTTCTAATCACACTCACACCATAAGTCCAGTATGATATGATGAGTTGATTATGCTGGCACCCAACAAGTAGAAGCATACAAAATGCGACCTTTCCAACCTTGAAGCATCCAATTGTTGTCTTCATCAAATACAAAATCTCTGTGATACCATTCCCTCAACTTAGTCCTAAATTTGGTCATTAATTCCCGGTTGAGTGGGAGCTGCTTGAAACCAGCCCTTGTATTCCTAACCTGCCACTGCTTATACGTCTCAGGCCTCTCAACCCTCTCAAAACCTTCACACGCTATAACATTCATAGCCTCCCGACCCACCATTTCCCTCTCAATCATCATCCTCCATTCGTTCTCGCGGGGTATGACAGTGTCACACATATCATAAATAGCATAAAAATGAAACAATGCCTCCCTATATCTTGTGGCAAAGTAAGGAGAATTATAAGATCCATTAACAACAGACTGAGCAAAAATATCTGGATTTATCTTCCTGATCAATTTCAGAACCGCATTTCTAGGACTGTTCACTTCAATAGTCTCATCCAGCAAATTCTTAAACCTCATCAAACAGTTCACAGCAACCAACTCATTGCTCTCAATTTTAAGATCTTCAACTTTTATTGTTTCCCAGTTGCGTGATGCTATGGCATTGTACTCAAAGGGAACATTGAAACGATTGCAATAGTTGGCCAATCGACGACCAGTCTCCTCGATTCTTTCCGTGGGACGAAACCCTGGTAAGGGGAACTCTATCCCCGTGATCCTAAGCTTGGGAGGTCCACCTTCTCTATTTGATAAAAACTTAATAAGTATAGGCCATTGGAAACCATAGAGGATACCAAAATCAATAATATGAAGTGTTTCAACCTTTTCAGCTGCTATGGTAATCATTTTATTTGCAAAAAAGTATGCATACTTTTTGAAAGGGCTAGTAGCTAGATGAACTTGGTAAGCTTTTAAAAACTCAGCTGCAGTGATCCTCTTTGAGCTTGGAGAGGAAAAAAATGTTTGTGCACCTGTACCATCGCCAACAAGGCGTGCCTCGAGGCCATTGGCAAAGTAATGAGCTAACCTCTGTGATGCATCTCCAAAGGGTGAAGAATGTTGCCTAATCTGCTTCAATAGTTCATTAGCAGTTCTGTTGTCACTAGCATACACAGCTTGTGAGCACAGAAGCAGAAGTGTCCTCAAATCAACCGTTTCCTTCTTCCTTCCTTGTTTCTTAGAACGAGCCTGGCCCTTTCCTCCATCACGCGGCTGCTTCGTGTTCACTGGTCCATTCTGCAAGCAATCATGTTCATTGCATAGGGGCAAATGTTCCACAGTAAGTAACACTTTATCAAACATTTCTGATAAGTCATCCTCATCAACAACACCAACACCAACTGCTGATTGTTTGTTACTTCTCCCTTCTTCTTTGACATCACTTTCTTCGCGCTCGTGATTCTTTCTACCCTTCAACATATGCGGATTCTCTCCTACCGTGTTGGAATTGGATGATTCTAGACCAGTGACGAGGTGAGGTCGCGGAGGAAGAAACTTGCTGGCTTCCTTTAAACCTCTCTTGAATTGGGAGACAGAATCTGCATCACTGAAAATGTTTTGTGCCAATAGATTGGTAATAGAAGAATCCAAATCTG
This sequence comes from Calophaca sinica, assembly GCA_037113605.1. Taxonomy (NCBI): domain Eukaryota; kingdom Viridiplantae; phylum Streptophyta; class Magnoliopsida; order Fabales; family Fabaceae; genus Calophaca; species Calophaca sinica. The sequence continues at coordinate 78,751,797 of CM073734.1, forward strand.
TGAGTCCATCACTAACACTAGTTGAAGGAGGTTGAGAGGAAGTGTGAGAAATGGCACGGGAACTAAACTGAAAAGCAGCATGAATAGAAACAGGGGTATCAGGGGAAGGGGGTTTTGACTCACGAAAATTTTCATGTAAAAAGTTGTCGGTGCTGTTGCTTGTAGTTCCACTTCCACCATCAGAGCTGTGAATATCTAAGGGGTGTTGATTAGGGGAAAGAGGTTTTTTGTCTAAGAGAGCATCGTAGAATGATTTCTCTGTGAGTTGTAAGCTCAGTGAGTCATAAAACGGTTTTTGTTCAACGTTTTCTTCCATCAGGATCTGGCTTATGAACTTGACGGTTTCTGAAAAATCAGTATCTTCTAGGGAAGGATCCATCACTGAGGTCATGGACGTGGGCATGGTTGCCACAGAACCTTCTAGAGGGCTCGTGTTGGATGCAAAACCAAGTGGATCAGCATCAAGGAGGGTACCATATTGTTGATACAAATCCCAGTTTGTTGAATACTGATTTGGATCAGAGACTAATACGCTCCCTTCTTCACCAAAGTGGTAGCCGTTTATGAAATCGGCAGCTCCGGCAAAGTTTGGATCCATCGTCCTCTCTTTGTTGAGAAACGGTTACCAACATCCAACTCACTACTGTTCAGAAAAATAATAGCAACAATAATAATGATAATAATAAAAAAAAAGCATAAACATAAATAAAATCGAACCATGAGAATGAAATAATATGATATGAGTCTATAAAATAAGGTTTGAATTGAACTGACCATGAATTGTTATCGTTGCTCGTTTCAAGACAAGGGTTCAGTTGAAGTTCGGAGATACAGAAAGAGGATGAAGAAAGAATTAATGCGGTTAAGGTAGGAGTACGAAGCAGAAAATGAAGATGCTTGCTGTATTGTGTTACTTTATAAAGAAGCAGCCCTTTGACTATTGACTATAAGCATATAAAAGTACAAATATCTGGGGATGGATCATCACACACCACGAATCTTCGGAGAAGTCGGGTGTGGGCACTGTTGTTATAAAACAAAGGGGGCTATGGGTTGAAATATTTTCCTTCTTAAATAAAATAGAGTCAATTCTTTAAATTTGAACCTGATTATAGACCTCAAAACATCAATCATACAAGTTTTGATTAAGATCGAGTTTAAGAAGAATGACATTCAGCTTCTCCAAAATATAAGTTAAATAAAATCATAAAGTAATTGTATAATAATAGTTAAAAAATATTTCATATCATATATATATATATATATATTAGATTTTTTAATACATACAGTATTTTTTTATTCCATACAGTATTTTTTTATTCCCATCTAAATTTAGAATATTATTAAGAGAAGAACAATAATTTGTTATTATACTTGAATACAGAAAAATAAGTTAATTAAAACGTGTTTCATATTTTTATTTATGACTCGTAATTTTTTTAAAATAAAAACCGTAATTTCTATGTATGACTTATACCATTTTCAAAATATTTTTTTTATTTATATCATTTTAATAATTTTTTTAAAAAAAAAAGGCTTTGTCTCGCCTTACTAGGATAAGTGATAGTTGTTCTCTATTTTCTTTAGGCTAAATTATACATTTGGTCTTCTACGTTTATTTTAGGTTTCAATTTGGTCTTCTACGTTTTATTTGTTCCGTTTTGGTCCCTTACGTTTCAAACGTTACAACAGGTTGGTCCTTTCCGTAACGAGTCGTTGAAACGCCGTTAAGTTGTCTGGCGTGGCACTCAGGTAGCACTGATTTACGTATGTGGCACTCACGTAGCATTGACATGTATAATTACAAAGACAAAAAAAAATCCTTCTTCCCCAATTTCTCTGCGTTTTTCCTTCCCTCGATCAGAAGCACCTGGCGCTGGAAACAGGATGGAGAAGATTAATGGAGGAGAGGAATGGAGAGGGGGAAAAAACCCTAATTTTAATTTGGGAAAAAAAACTTTCTTCTTTCTGTTTCAATCTAGTTCTGGTTTTTTTTTCCAAAATCAAACCAAAGCTTCCATTAGAGCTTCATCATCATCACCACCACCCCCTTCTTCTTCTGGGTTGTTATCAACATCTGAGTGTTCGTTTTTTAATTTGGGGAAGATGATAAATAGTGTTAAGCAAAGATGTCAATTTCTGGTTGTGCGTTTTTTAATTTGAGGAACCTTGGTTAATCTGCGTTCTTACTGCGTTTTTTTGGCTCTGATTGCGCGTTCTTGCTGCTTTTTTGCTGTGTCTTGGTGCTTCATCTTGGCTGCGTTTTTCTGGCTTCGTCTTGGTGCTTCATCTTTGTTGCGTCTTGGTGCAACATCTTTGTTGCGTTTTTTTGGTGCTTCATCTTTGATTTTGGGGAAAAAAAGCAGAACCAGAAGGCAGAAATTGGGGAATGTTGAAGAAGGTGAATAGTAGCCACGTGTTCTTGTTTTATTGGAGAACAATAGCCACATCTGCAAACATTAGCCACGTGAGACAACTTAAACAGTGTTACAACGTGCAGTTACGGAAAGAACTAACCTGGTGTAACGTTTGAAACGTAAGGGACCAAAACGGAACAAATAAAACGTAGATGACCAAATTAAAACCTAAAATAAACGTAGAGGACTAAATGTATAATTTAGCTTTTTTTTAACAACATAGTTGGTCTATATGTTGTCATGCTACAATACATGCACAACTTGCATATTTCACGCATAGTGTAAATGTATAGGCATCCTAAAATTAACCTAACTAATTTAGCTGGATACTCTATAACTTTTGCCTTTTCATTGTATATCAGCCGAAGGTTTGGACTTGGAAGCATTTTATACCAGGTTAATTTTCCATAGCTATTGCCATTGTTCTATTTTTTTTATTTTTTATGTAATAGTAAATGAAGACACTAATAACTTAATATACTCCTATCATATTAAAAGAATTGACGATACTTGCGCATTTGACGATCATCAACATCACATAATTAATAATTTAATCTATATTCTTAAAAAATATTAAATAATAGAAGTATCTAAGGCACAAGTAACCTTCAGTCAAAAAAAAATGGCAAGTCTCCATTTTTCAGACTTGTTTGAATTATCTATGTTTTCTCCGTTAAATGAATCAGGACATTAATAATAATTTTTTAAAGACAAATGTCGATGCTACGCTATTAAGTCTTAGTTTGGTGAATTAAAGAAATTCGAATTTCAGATTAAATAAATAGTGTACGAGTCAATTATGTGAATTATCGCTATCTTTTACAGATCCAGCTAAAGCGAGCCTCTCACTTTAGAAGGTAAAGTGACACCATCTCAGCCATTAAACTATAAACTATTTAACGATCAAAATTATTTCTTGTTTAAATTTTTTAATTTTTAACTAATAATAATTTTAAAAGATTAGAAACACGTAACCACTTTCCCACGTGTTTATCCACTCACTGAGAAAATCTCTCTATTCTGTTTCTGTGTAATCTTCTAAAGAAACCAAATCAAACAAAACAAGAATCCTTCTGTGCAAATCTCCATAATTTTCTGTGATTAATAACTTTCCCGCGTGCTTATTCACTTTCCAGAAAAATTTCTGAATCCCCATTTTGTTTTTGCAAAAATTTTAAATTAAAAAATTGGATCAAATGAAGCAACAATCCTCCTGTGTAGCCCCCGTTACCAAAACGATCTCCAAACCTCCATTTTCTGCAATTAACTGAAAATTCAATAGAGCGAGAACGAACTCTCCCATGCGTTTAGTCTCTGTTACAGTAAAAGTCTACAAGCCTTCTATGAAAAATTAAAAAGAAGAAGAATCAAAGGGAGAAAATCTTACAAAGTTTAATGGGCGAGATCAATCAGACGGAGCGAGCAGAATCGGCTATCTTATAACCCTTGATTGAATAATTCACCTTGGGGCCATACCCATTTTCCAAAGGTGCTCTTCTTATCCGAAGTTGCAGAGGAAGTTCATAATCTAGAAATAAAACCTCAGGTATCAAATGATACCCAGAACTAGGGATGGCAACACGGCGGGGCGGGCACGGGTAGTAGCCCCCCACTACTCGCCCCGTTGGATAATTTGCCCCCCGCACCCGCCCCATACCGTGCAGATCTGCGTGGCGGGTTTTGAGAATCTGAGAATGCAGGGTATCCATGGATACTTAATAAATTCTTAAAAAACACACTTATTTTCAAAAAAAAATATTTTTTACCTAGATTTCTAGACACGGTTTCAAATGAGAATTTACAAAATACCACCTCATGCTCCTAAATTAAAAAATTTATGGAAATTACAACCAAATATCCATAAAATATCCAATTAAACAACATCAGGGTCATACCAAAGTGTTAGTACCGACGGTTACACTAATAAAGAATCATCACAAACACAATGTAATTGCAGTTCAATTAATTCTCAACTGCTATCCAAAATGGATCATATTATCAGTGAATCCACCATAAAATTAAAAAGAGGGGGAAAACAACTATTAGGGTTGTCATTTTATATAGGTGAGGGTATTTAAGTAATTACATATATACGGGTACCCGCGGGCACGGGTAGTATGATACCCGCCCCCGCCCTGTTTATACACGGGTAATAAATACTCGCCCCGTTACATCCGCAGGTACCCGTTTAACTGCTCGTTTAAAATCTGTGGCGGGTTTTACCCGCGAATACCCACAGGTACGAGTTTTTTTGCCATCCCTACCCAGAACGTCGAGAAGGTGCAAACTTGTGCAAGAGGCTGTCATGGAGAGTGATGGGCGATCGATCGCTTGGGAGGTGGCTATGTGTCAGAGAGAAATTGTAGGAGTAGCTTCTTTTTGAATTTTTTAAGGATGAATCAATCTTGGCCGTTAAAATAATCTACGGTTACCACATGCTCACTTTACCCTCTAAAATAAGTCTCTCATTTTAGAGGAGCCGGATCCATCTTTTACTATTCACACAAAATAAACGAATAAAGTAATGAAATTAACATAAAACAACCAGGTAATATTGGCCAGTGAAATCACAATTTTTTTTTTTGACAACAAGAAATCACAATTTCTATTCTCCGTCCATTGTCGGAGAATAATAATATTAGTCCAATGACAAATGAGATATCTTACCTGAAAGAGAATAATCTGGTTCCCCCGATAACTAAAAAGTGTATTATACCTGAATTTAACTGAATCAGAAAAATGACAGATGCTAGTTGTAAAATATCTAATGAAACCGTCTCCGAAATCAAATTTTAGCCAAGACACTATGTTTGTACTTTAACCACTACTTGTTCCCTGCAATCATATACAATGCAAGTCATAATCTGCGACCAAAGCAGGGAAAAAAGCCATAATGATTCAATCATGTATTTTTAAAGAAATCTCTGCCGTGATACACGTTAGAACGCTGTATATCCAAGAAGTGTTGATAGATTCATGAGGTTTCTTATTTTAGCATCAAGGGTATCATAGTAGCTCAGAATTTACACCTTAAATCTCAATATCTCAGGATTCTGCTGCTTGTGACTGCTTAACATAAGAAGGAAGAGTTCAGCTAATATGCATCTAAATACATCATTCATATAGCAATAGTTACATTATACACACACTTGACCAAATAAAAATGTTCTGGGGTACTAAAACTGAACTGTGCTACGCCATTCCATTGGCAGGGGTCAGCTTTTAGAGTATGTAAACCACAGGATTTCTAAGAAGTCCAAGTTATGTTTGCTAGATTCTTGATAGGAACTCAAGAAACGCTTCCCTTAAACTCCCTGGGAAGAACATTGTCAAGGCCTATGCAGGTACCCAACAGGAGGAAGCATAAACTATTCGACCCTTCCAACCTTGCAGCATGCAGTTGCCATCTTCAACAAGCATGAAATCACTATGGTACACATCTCTCAACTTGCATCTTAATTTGTTAATGAGATGTTTATCCAAGGGAAGTTGCCTAAATCCAGCTCTTGTGTTCCGAACCTGCCATTGCTTGTATGTCTCAGGCCTCTCAACCCTCTCAGAACCCTCACAAGCTATAATATTCATTACCTCTCGCCCAAAGAACTCTTTCTCAAACATCAACCTCATTGGATCTTCACGAGCAACATTGGTGTCAAGCACATCAAACAATGTAGAGTAATGGAAAAGAGCCTCCCGGAACCGTGTCACAAAGAATGGGGCATTATAGCTCCCATTGACAGTAGCATGTATAAAGATATTGGGATTTGCCTTCCTAATTAATTTTAAAACAGCATCCCTGGGACTATTCAACACAACTGTCTCATCAAGTAGATGTTTAAACCGACACATACAATTCACCGCAAGAAGTTCATTTTTCTTTATCTTCAAGTCCTCAAATTTGATGGTTTCCCATTTCTGTGCAATAGCATTGAACTCAAATGGAACATTAAAACGATCACAATACCTTGCCAGGCGAAGCCCTGTCTCCTGGACTCTCTCTGCAGGCCTGAAGCCAGGTTGCGGGAGCTCTATCCCTGTCATGCGCAGCTTGGGAGGCCCACCGGGTCGCTTTGATAGACGATAAATAAGGGCAGGCCACTGGAAACCATAACGGATGCCAAAATCTACAATATGAAGAGTTTCTACTTCCTTAGCTAGACTCAAAATTGTATGGTTTGCAAAAATAATTGCAAGCTTCTTGAATGGGCAGGCTGAAATATACATCTGGTAAGCTTTCACCATGTCAGCAGCAGAGGTTCTTTTGGATGATAAAGCGGTATAAATCTGAGTGCCAGTGCCAGCCAAGCGTGCTTCAAGGGCATTTGCAAAGCAATGGGCCATCCTCTGAGATCCATCACCAAGCGGGGAAGAATGCTGCCTTATTTGCTTTAATAACTCATTAGCAGTTCCACGATCATCAGAAGAAACAGCTTGTGCACACAAAATCAGCAGTGTCCTCAGATCCACAACACCCTTCTTGTTGCCCTGTTTCTTAACACGGCTCTTTCCACCACCAGACTTGTTTGTTTCTTCTTTCTGCTGCACGCTCATGTCCGGTCCAATAGGCTGGTCTTCCTTATTAACACACTCAGGAGCTCCCTTATTTCCACACCTTGTGCCCAGCAGTACCTTATCAAATAGTTCTGATAGCTCACTGTCATCAGTGTAAACCGCTGACTGCTTGTTGCTTCTCTCATCTTGTAAATCAGCTTCATCTTCCCGCTCATGATTCTTCCTTCCCCTCGACTCAGGAGAAAAATGTTCCCTTTCATTTCTCTCCGCCTTAACTACTATCTGCTGAGGAACATTTCTAAAAGAAGGGATAAAGGAGCTGTTCTCCATGTCAATAACCAAGGGATTCTCTTTAGGCAGAAACCTATTGGCTTCCTCTACACCTCTCTCAAATTGCAGTACAGACTCACTCTGACTAAGCAAGGTTGAATCTGAAAAACCATCCCTTGAACTTGCCAAGAATCCACTACCATTTATAGTAAAGCTGCTAGGACCGTACATAGAAGATTGGGAAGTGGGGGTTGAACTGGCCTGGAAAACAAAGTCAGCAGGAAAAGTGGTTTGCAGTATAGAAGGCTTGTACTCAGAAAGATCAACATTACTCCAATGGGACTCAACCGAGTTACTAGTACTAGTGGTACCACAACTGCTATAACTACTGAAGTTGCTGCTGAGACTGTCATCAGGGCTCTCCACATTGTGATGGTTTTGGAAGGAGGAAGAAGGGTATGTCTCACCAATGACCTCATAGAAAGATTTCTCAGCAGCTTGGAGAGCCAAGGAATCATGGAACATACAGGGCTTCTTCTCCAAGTCCTCTTCCATAAGCATTTGGTCTAAGTAGCGCAGGACGGTAGCAGCGAAATCAGTCTCATCCAAGGGAGAGTCCTCTTCCGTAGTAATGGTGGATAGGGAAACAGGATTTTGAGCATTGTTTGGATCAGCTGGAAGAAGAAACGGGTTATCCATAAATCCAAAGCTATGATCCTCTACACCGAGCGTATTGGGCACTTGGTTTAATCTAAAACCGTTGATGAAATTTGAGTTGAAACGAGGATCCATCGAGGTATTAAATCTGAATGAATTCACCTCTTTTATTAATCAAAATTATAGATTAAAATAAAGAGAAAGAATGGATTTTGTTCGCTATTTTGGATACCCCAAGAAACCAGAACCACATAACTAACCGGGATTTATTTATATACAAACAGTTACACTCACTCCACACCAAGATGTGAAAGGCATAACTGTTTGTCTTAAACAAGCTAGGGTAACACTTAGAAACCCTAGGAATCAGCGATTTGGGGATAATTTGTACGGAAGTGAAATTGATGATTAACTCCTAATATAATATTAATGGAAAAAGTTAAATGTAGAAGAAGAGAAGAGTAGATGAGAGAGGGAGGAACCTTTGAGATTGAGAACTGAGATTTCTTTCTTTGCTTGCGTTATCTCTCTAGCTTGTTGGGGCGAAAACAATAGTCGTTTGGTCAGTCAGAACGGTGACGACAGATCACAGAATCTAGTGACTAGTGACCCATCTTCAACTCATCCGACTTCAAGTTCAACGTGGTTCACAGACTGGTTTTTGTTGTTCCTAACCCTGGGTCAAATGATTGGGCTGCACCATCGAATGCGAATCCGGATTTGCTAAGGTCGCGTGGAGCACGCGCATTCACGCGATATTATCGTCAGATCTTGGTCGGTCAGCACAAATTTAATCTTGGTATTTTTAAAATAAAAAATGTATGTATTTTGCAAGCCGTATGATCGAGATCAAACGGTTGAAATCGTTCGACTTCGTGAATTTAGAAACCTGCTGACCGCAGGGAATCCGTTTTCATCGAATGCAGATGCAGATTTATTAGTGTTTTGATTTGATTTATTAGTGTGGTAGGCTATCTCTAATGAAGTATCCAAAAAAAGGTACCTAAATGGGTCTCACACATCCACATCACTCATTTTTACATTTTTAATTTGGGTACCTAATCCTCCAACTCAGCCTCTCTAAAAAAATTACTAAATGGGTCTCACTAATAACTCTACATCATCACACATCAACAAAAATTTATTTAATATGACGTGTGGGACCCGCGTGTGAGGAGAGAGAGTGTGTTCCTATATACTAATAGGTACTCAAACTAAATAGGTACCCAATTTTTTTCCCACAATAGGTACCCAATTTTTTTGGTAATAATTATTTTTACATTTTTTATTAAAATAATTTGCAATGCAAATTAAATTAATTTAAATACACGTTAATCATATTTCTAAAATTGTAAATGATAAATAATATAAAATAATATTTTTTTTCACTCAAATGCATTTACTAGTTTCTCTGACAGCAAGCAGTGATGGCCATGTTTTGCGTTCTTCAGGTTGGGAAAAATTTGGATTTAGACCATTCAAATTTGAGTGGTCCAGTTTAGTCTGATTTTGTTTCATATGGGTGATAATAACAAACAAACCTGATCACGTTTGGGTCAGGTAATCAAATTTAATATTAAAATTATTAAAAAATGAATAAAAGGTGTAAAATAGAGAAAGATTAAAAGGGAAACATTTTTGTCAAAAAGAAATTATTGAAAATAAATAAAATAAAAAAATAACATCACACAACATATTTACAAGTTGATGGAATATCAATTTGCTCTGAAGCTATGTGTATTGTGCTAAAAGAATTACACAATAGTAGAATTATTTCATTGTCTTAGAAATACACAACATAAAATTGTAATTATAACTATTATATTCAGAATTTCTACTCTCGCAGCTTTATGAAATACCATTTCTATTAAACTCATAATAAAAATTAGAATTGTTCACAACATTCAGGTTGATTCGGGTTCAACAAGTTTTAGAAAAATACAAATTGAACCAACAAGGAACCTGTAGCCACCCTTATCAACAAGGAACCATAAGTCTACCACTTTGTTTTGGGTGTGGCAAGAAGTAAGGAGAAAAATATGGGTTCAATTGTACTTCTAACCGCCTTAATTTAGTACTTGGCGATTTGAGTCTCCATATTTCTAATTGCTTACTTTTGTTTCCCGTATTTTCAAATTGTACAATTTCTAGCTGGTTATATGTGAATGTGACGCTAATATGGTTGCTGATGTAGATATGATACTGACATTGCCGCTGAAATGGTTTTGGGAGAAAAGAGGAAAAAAAAATTGAAAAAACAACCTACAGATTGAACCTGTAACCTCTCGGTATACTAAAAGCCTAACACCACTTAGCGAAATGCTTTGTTGAAAATGGCAAAACTTATATCAAGTTCTATTAGTTCATTTCGTCATGTTCTTTGTTAAATACACACAAATACTCATAAAATAGTTTGATTGTATCCACCCCTTAAAAAATGCTCTGGAAGTTACGACAGTTCTTTTGCTTTTCTCAGCTAAAAACAGGACAAACTTGATAATTGGAACTTGGTTTTATCATTTTGTAAAATGTATGCGTGAAATCTTATGTGTGTGTGTAAAGTCCTAGTTATCTAGCTAGGAAAAAAGGATTTTGAACAAAAATTTTATGTAGAATACTTACGGTTTAGGTACAAAAGTTTCAAAAAATTTCTAGAAGTGACATATCTTGTATGACCACTTTTGTGAAAAATCCGTCGTTATTCCATATCTAAATATATTAATTAAGAAACAGTTACAGAATTCTTCGTAAAAAATTCTAAATTTTCTTGCAATACTTATATGATATTGACTAATGTTAAGAATAAACCTTCAACTTGATCTTTTAATGATTGAGGAGTTGTCACATCATTACTCTGTATTTTTATCACTAAATTAATCTCACATTAGTTCTTTCAATAATTTTCTACCAAATTAATATCTCAGACACATAATTGTCACAAATTCATTCATATGATTACGGACGAATTTAGTGACAAGCGAATTATTCCTAAAGACTAACAAAAAAGGATTTAAGAAAATTTGAATACCTAAGGATAAAATAATCTTATTTATACTTGGCAACAAATTCCAAACACTTATCTTAGACAATGGTTGCTTACGCAACATGACTGGAGAAAGACATAGCTTTGAATAACTCAAACCTAATAATGGAGGTCATGTTGCCTTTGGAAGAAATAAAAAAGGTAAAATAGTTGGTATTGGGCGTATTGGTAAACTCATTGTTTTCCATGTCATCACGACTGAAATGGTGACCTGATCGGTGTTAGCTCGACAAAAACAAGGAAAACGAATGGGTACCTCAAAACTCAACTCATATTCGTTTCTCATTGTTTTTGTAGAACCAACACCGATTAGGTCACTATCACAGTTAGAGGACATGGAAAACAGTCTTACACAAGGAAACGGATCTAGCCCAACTGTTTTGCACAAGGCAAATTATTCAGAGAATCCTCCAATATCTTGCATGTTTTAACACACTGAAAAAAACCACTTGGCAAAAACATCTGATTAAAAAACACGAGAAACAATGTTTCACTTGCTAAACAGTGAAGGGTATCAGCTTTCTTCTCTATTCTTCACTTGCTAAACAGTGAAGGGTATATACAAGTCCAAGGTAACCACTACAGGCAACGGCCGTGCAAAATATTCTATTTCACAATCAAAATACAAAGATAGGCAGCAAGAGAACTGTAGATACGATGTACATAAGTCAAACAACACAACACAATTAATTAGATTTCTTCCATGTATCAATAAAAAGTTACGTGAACTAAGTGCAGCATCCAAAAACCAAAACCAAATTGAAACTACTTCATTCAGTGGCCGAGTCACCATACTGCCATGGATTGAATTCAATTGATTTAACATCAACATTATCAATGCTGCCCAAGTTATCTGCAGCAGCCCGATGTTCAGCGTATTTACCATTATATTGGTAGATTTCCAAATCACCCCAAGGAGTTGGCGTCACTTCTTCAGTTAAATCAAACCATCTTGGTGTGAATTCATGCCCTTTGGCCTCCCGGGTTCTCTTTTCAGCACGCTGCTTCTCCTCCAAACTGAAAAAAAATAGACAACAGATAAATAACCTGGGGAACAATCTCACAGCACCTCTCTGTTGAAACTCAAACCCAATTTCTATTTATGGGAGGTGGTGACAGTACAGTGGAAGAGAAGCCTAACACATTCTCAAGAGGAGACAATGTTATGCAGTCCAAAATAGGAAGTTCTCCCCCTCCTCTCTTTCCTCCCTTCTATAATGCTATCTCACATGAGTATTTCCCTCTCTCCTAACAGAATGCTAACAGTATGCCCAGCCACACGTTTCTTCTTTCTCGAATATACCTTCCACACTCTAGGCTTCTACATCTACTGACTCGGCATAAGATCGTCTTCTGAAATGAAATACAGCTCCTAACAGGACCCCTATCCACCCAAAAGGGACCTCAACCCACCTCAGCCAAGTTATTTCAATGAACACGGTAATTATAGAAGGCAACACCGATGCGACTGAACATGTAAAACTGTTACAAGATTTTATATAAATATCACTTCAAAAATGCTCAACTATAATTTTGGGCACAAGGAGACAGAAAGGGAACAAAAGAAATGGTAACGAACCTGCTCTTTTCTGTTCCAGATTTTGACAGATCACCCATCTCAAGTGCATATCTATCTGGGCGTAGACGAGAGTCTGATGCCAACAACTTTTTAGGGGCAGTGTCAAAGCTGTTTATTTTATGAGCAAAATATGTATACTGGAATTTATCATTCGGTGGAACATCAGCAACATGCCAAACCTGCAGAATAAAATCACAGATGAAAATTGAAATGCCAATGACAATGATAAAGAAATTTGAGGTATTAATGCCCTTACCAGTCAATATAACAGCAACATACTAGAGCAATGTTACGTTTTTTTTCCGAAGTAGCGTGTTAGATTCTTGATTGAAATGGTTATAACTTTTAATCAAAGAATTGACAAACAACACTGAAAATGGATTATAAGAGTGTGTGCATCTTGTATAAGATATTACATAAAGATACCCTTGTCTTCTTTCATCGCATCATGAAGTTTCTCTAATGATTAGTGTTTCAAAGATAAGTTCAAAATCACAAGCACAGAATCAGTTTTTTTTAAAATGACAAGAGTACAATAATCGATTAAATGGAAACATCATTTGCTATGCAACAGTGTTGTTAATCGCGGATCGCAGAAAATAGCGGTGACCCAAAAATCCGCTATGTGAAATAGCGGATTGCATAACAGGCAAATAGCGGAAGTCAAATAGCGGGTGAAATAAATAAAATTATATATAAAAAAGTGACATAATATTTAACTCAAAAGCTCAATTGTTCTAAACAAAATCTGAAATTACATAATAAAATTAACTCAAAAGATTGAATACCCAATTGTTCAAAACAAAATGCTCTAAAGCTCAATTGAAACATAAAATTAACTCAAAACAGTGAACATAAAAGACAAAAAGCTATTCATTCTCCTCCCCTTGATTGTGGGGTAGTGGAACGGTTTGATATACTTTGGTTGATCCTTGATTTTTCTGTTTTCAAAGAGTCCATGTGCTGTGCACATGATGCCTCTTTAGTTTTTCTTTTCAAAAAAAACTGCCTATTGCACTTATCACATGTCGTATTTAAGGGTTTTAAAAGAGTCGACCGAGTCTTGTGCCTGACTTTTCGGTTTTTTTAAAAAACAAAACAGAACAATCACTAAATTCCACTATGCCCGCAATGGAATGTATGGCAAATAGCAGCATAGCGGCCGCTATAGCGATGGTAGCGAAATCCCAATAGCATAGCGGTTTTCATAGCGGAGAGGCTAAAATCCGCTACGCAATAGCGCTATAGCGGCCGCTATGCCACTATTTGATAACACTGCTATGCAAGAATACAAAATAAACTAATTAAGTAGAAATAGTTGAAAAAATTCTAAGCAAGATGTCACCACTTCCATGCTTGGTATGAAGTGGGAAGTTAAGAGAAAATTTGTTCTTTTGTTCTTTCGAAGGTCTGGTGGGATGGTAGATTTGGCTGGGCAGGGACTAAGGGGCAGATGGATGGAGGATATTTACATGTGACACCATGCATTATTGTCTTGTGAAAATTCCATAATCAGAAAAAGGTTATTGCCATCTGTATCATTATCTACAACCCTAACCTACCAAGCATGACTAGAAGGGCAATGATTTTGTCATCAAACAGTAAGACTGAGAAAATAGCAAGATGCCTAGTGTTTAAAGCAAAGTCACCGTGAACTTTCACTGCAGATAATTCTCAAGGTCAATTTGAAGATTAATGAACAAAAAATCACCTCTTTCATTTCTGTGTTTGGAAGAGGCTCTCCTTCTGAATCACAAGGTTGATAACTCATCGACTCATTCCACTTTCCAGTCATTAAAATTTTAGGCTCCTCAGAAGAATTATAAATATATCCATCCACTTCATAGCGACCAGCACTACAGCAGATCAGGAAACAGGTAGGGCTTAATTAAAGGCTGTATATACTTATAATAGTAACATACCTAAACAGCTAATGGAGAAGGATGGAGTAAAATAAAGAAATCATAAATGAAGGGGAAACAAAGTTCAGAACCACTCAATTGTCTTCAAATAACTCAGTTATAACATGCACAAATTGGTAAGTTACAGGTAGTGGTCAATCAAATCAAATCAAATAGTCAGGTCAAACAGGAAGATTTAATGCCAAATTACCCAGACAATCATTTTCATTTCATTATAGATCAAGTCAAATTGATAAATTGTTCAAAGGTTGAAATCTAAATCCCAATATAGAACGGTACAAACCAATAAAAAATGTATTCTTTTTTTCAACAAAAAAAAAAAGAAATGGAAATTTAAATTGAAATGGAAATGTTACAGACCCAAACCATCCACATGGTTGAAAGTATAGCACGGCTTTGTCTCCAGTTGTCAAATTTGTCATTATCATTTCCCCAGGTGAATCAATCCAAGTCCGGCCAAATATCAGGTTGTTAACCTTTGTAGGAGGCGGCACCAAATCTAAGACTACACCATCCCTCTTAAGGGTCACGCGTGTTCTGCAAACAATAAGCCACAAATATATAATTCCTTCTTAAATAGCAAACAAAAAAAAACGATAATCCAGATGAGAACGGTTAAGGTAAAATCAAGTATTAAATATATAACTATAAGATTGAATCTAGTAAAACAGATCGTCAAGACTCTAAGACCCACATTGGCAACCTTGTGTGGAGATCTAAAAATATAATTTAGATTGAAACACACATGCCCCATATTTATTGAATCTCACGATATATGTCTCTACCCTCCTTGAAAATACTTGTAATCTCTTAGAGAATAGAGATGAGATGGAAACTTAGTTAGAGTGGGACAGGTGAAAGCAGCAATAAGAGTGCGAACTTGGAAGAATACAAACAACATGAGTAATAGTAAGAGAAAATAAATATGACAAAGGAAATATACTAAACAAATGCAATATATACATCACCTTCCAACAGGGTAAACATCAACAGAATTTCCCAAAAACTTAGTTTTTAACTTTGAAGTCACATCATATGTAAAATGCTCATTCTCGGCATGCCCAGCACTCGTTGGGGGATGATGACTAACCTGAAATTTAAAATAATTTTGTTATATATAGAGACAGAAAAGTAACAAAAAACTAGACCAAACAAAACTAGAAAGCAAGAAAACAAATTAATATTTCTTTCGAGGGCTAGTATATGTAGCAAAGAAAACAACACACCCACAAGTGTTAGGATCCATTGACCCAAGTGTAAATCTTGGCATATATACACGTCCTAATGACTTTTTATGAATGATGAATTTTATCAATCCAACTACTGAATTAAAAATTCTCACTAAATAGATCAAGTATACAAAATTTCATACAAATTCAAAATTATTATTGATATTTCATCGCACCACTTTATTTTAATAAATAACATTCTGTTTAAAAATATTAGTATATACCTACTGTTAGAATATGTACCAATGAATGTCTATATTATCTAAAATACGGTATACATTGCCATCAATATAATATAACATGATTCCATGATTGGATTACTTAATTTTGCATTTTACAAAAAAATATTAGGCGATGTAAGTGAACATTACTAAATCACACACACACAAACATATAGAGAGAGATTTAGAATATTCAGCATCAAAGAGTACCTATGAGAATTACATACTGAATAGATACCTGTTCCGCAAGAAATGTAATTCCACCATGATTGACCATTTCATAAGTCTCTCCAAGGATAGGATTAAAAGGCTTCCAGGTTCGCTGGTAAGCAAAGTACACAGATATAGCCCATGATGCTGTGATGGTTACAATTAAAGTGAAGAAATAATCAGAAAACTCATGCCTAATGTTTATAGATACTTCAATGCAATAATGCAATAAGAAGAACAAAAACTACTACAAGCTTCAACTGAAGATTTTTGACCATACAAACACTTCAACAAAACAAATTATAATGCTTCAATTGCTTCTTGCTTGCCAGTCATTTACTGTTGAGATCCCTGTTATTCCACCTGCATTAGTCTACGCTTTACATGTCCAGTCGGTGTGTTGAGAGTCCTACATCGACTAGAGATATGGCCTAAGCAGTGCTTATAAGACTTGGTCAGTCCTCACCTTACAAGCCAGTTTCGTAGGGTTGAATTCGGTCTTAAGCCCAAATTCTAAGATGGTATCAAAGCCTATCCTAAATCTGTTATTGGGCCAAGATCTTTGTTATTCTACCCGACATTTGTCCATACTCTAGATGTCTAGTCCTGGTCATAAGGGAGTGTGTTGAGATCCCTGTTATTCCCCCCACACTAATTCACGCTTCAGATGTCTAGTCTTGAGTGTGAGGGGAGTGTTGAGAGTTTCACATCGATTAGAGATATAACCTAAGTTGTGCTTAAGGCTTAAAAAGTCCCCACCTTGCAAGCCAATTTTGTGGGGTTGAGTTAGACCCTAAGCCCAAATTCTAAGAATTCCTATTTAAAACTATGCATCTAAGATGACTTCTCAATTCAATTGGGAAAAAAGAGTTACAAGAAGATAAAATAAAGGGGATAAATCACATGCATACACCTTCTCAATTCAATTGGGAAAAAAGAGTTACAAGAAGAGAAAATAAAGGGGATAACTCACATGCATACACCAACCGCATGTAAGGATCCTCTGATTCATCAGCCCGATCTAACAAGTAGGAATACTCCATCAACTAGTTCATGCAATTTAAAGTCCAATCAATTGACGATACAAATTAAGGAATCATTAACAACGGCAAACTTAAAGCTAGCAGACCTCAGCCATTTTCTGAAGCATAGTCATTGGTTCAAATATAATAACCGGCAGTGTCACTAGTGACGTCACATCTGCGCCAATATAGCTCTGCATCATCTTCCAGTAACTATCTCTTTCCTGAATGCAAAAGAATCAAAGAGAGAAAAAGGGATAATAATTTTCAGATTACGAGCATGTATGAGTGAGGCTTAAACCAATGAAGAGAAAAAGGAAATAAAATAAAACCAAAAAAATATGTCAGTATCCTTATCCTTAAGGACCTTAACAATTGATAAAACTTCAAAACAATACAAACAATTTAACTGAAAGGAGGGGGGGTAACTGCCAATGCCAACATCCTTTTGAATCGCT
Organism: Calophaca sinica; assembly: GCA_037113605.1. NCBI lineage: Eukaryota > Viridiplantae > Streptophyta > Magnoliopsida > Fabales > Fabaceae > Calophaca > Calophaca sinica. The sequence continues at coordinate 78,769,337 of CM073734.1, forward strand.
GAACAGGGAATTGGACATAAGCAATACCAAAAAAGGCTGGAATCTAAAAAACTTTACAAAAAAAAAAAAAAAAAATTAAACAAACAAAATGAGCACCTCCTGTCTCCATCTTCCTCTCTGAGCTTCCTCCTCTGCATCATCCTTGCCTCCCTCTGGGTTTATGACTTCTACACCTTCATATCCAAGAAGCCTAAAACCAAAGGAGAAACATAAGTTTAAATTCCTCTCCAATCATTGCATATCTTAGCCAGTAAAAACTGAAATGTATTTAGGCTGCTAGAATTGACCAGAACTCATCATGGATTTATTAGTTATTTTATTCTCTATAAAAAAAAAATTGTAGTTGTTTTGTTATTTCTTTGAATTGTGTTTGACTATTTGATTTCCCCCCCCCCCCCAATTAGGGGTGGATAACTTCTTTAACAAGAATCATTGAAAGAATTAAACTATAAGCAACAAAATTCTCTCACAATCTTATAAGAGTAATCTTCAAGAGTCACTGACGATGTACAAAATTGTTCAAAACAACATTGATTCGTTGAAAATTTTCCTGGTATGGAGTTAAGAGCTACAAAGTACAAAGAGATCGGGCGAAGTCCGCCAGCCATAGAACTACCTCAGCTACCAGGTTTGCTATTGGAAACACGCACCACTTTTCTTGAAATAGCAATCCGCTACAATGACATGCATTTGCCGTATCCATTCTAGAGTTGTAATTACAATATCTCATTGCAATTACAAGAGAGGAACAATTTTCACACTATGGTAGCAATAGCATTCAGACACAACACAACACAACATACTGTTTTTCCTACATATATTTGATGTATATTAAAACTAAATCAGAAAAGGATAAAGTGTAGGAAAAGTGGTACATTAAAAGGCTATTCTGTTTTGATGTGTCCGCGAACCAATCACTATCTATGAATGTAACAAAAGTGACTCTAAGCTAAGGGAACTTTCATATCCAGCTTCAAGTAAAAGGCAAAATTAGACAATCATCGGACGTTATTGTATGAGAGTTGAAGGTTGAAACCATAAAAAGAGGGACATTGGAGTAAATATAATATATGTAGACAAATAAACAACGAAGAGAAGAAACGGCATGAGAAGGGTGAACAAACAACGCATACAAATGTGGGCATGTAGATATGGGTAAGAAATAAGAATTGGACAAAAAAATTGAAGCTTTCAAGATGAATTAAGGAAGGGATGTTAAAGATGAAGTACCCGTTGACAGATCGGTGCATAGCGTTGCCGAACACGGACAAACGGGAAGACATTGCGGCAAAAAAGCCCTTACTTTCATTCTCCTTTTGGGGGCTACCCATGTCTCTCCCTGAAAGTGAAACCCTAATTCGCAAGACGATCAGAATCCGGAGAAATTGCCAACTTTTCCTTCCTCCGAGCTCGTCCAATCCAAATCAAACTCAAACTGAGGATAGAGAGAGAAGTGCATGTAGTGGTACGGTTTAGATTGATTATTTTTATGTTAAAAAATAGTAAGATCCGGATTAAATATTTTTTAAATGTAAAAACAATTAAATTTATTTTACCAAAAAAAGAAGTAAATTTAAACGCATATTGTTGTGCTTAAGCTTGACGACATGTCGTCTGCGATAGTCCCTTTGAATTTTCCTGTATGACTATCTGTCTATCTCGAGCGCTTTGTGTTTATCAAACAAATTTCTTTTCAACTTATTTAATTAAAATCAATCAACACATAAGTATTTTCTATCCAAGAACTACGTGGTATTTGTTTTTTCTATCGCACCCAAAGATAGATAAGAGCGTGGGACAACTGATGTCAAACGCAAAAATAAATTTTCATATATTTATTTTATTTCAAAAATAAAGTCCTTTTTATAAAATATGTTTTCATTCATAAAAAAATAATAAACAATAAATAAAATATTTGCATTGGTTTTTTTTTGTATTTTTAATAAAAGGGGAAATAAATATTTTTTTGTTAACACAAACTTTGCACAATTAATTAAAGGTAACTTTTTTTCGAAAGGATGTCATAGGGCGATGATCTTTCCCTACACATAATTGACTTTTGAATACAAAATCTGGTTTTAAGGACAATTTGCATTTAAAAGGGTTTTTCAAACGTTTTCCTTAATCAAAAAAATCTTGGTGGCGACTCTATTATTTTTCGAATAATCTCCGAATTTTTCAGTCGCTACAATTGCACACTATTTATTTTATGTTACTCCCTTCGTCTCATTTTACTTGTCTTGTTTGAAATATTTCATTGTCTCAAATTACTTATCTATTTAAAAAATCAAGAAGTATTAATTACTTTATTTTCAAAAATACCCTTTTATCTCAACCAACCAATATTAATGGGTTTCTCTACCTAACTATTCCACTACTACTAAATACTCTAATTAATTAGAGATATTTCAGTCAAAGATGTCATTTTATCATAAAAATTGGAAAACTCAATCATTTTATTAAGAAGTGTGCATAACATAAAAAAAACAAATAAAATGACACGCAAAGAATACATTATTAAGAACTAAAGATAAAAGAATCCCAATATAATAGTGTGTTAATTAAAACATACACTAAACTATATAAATATAATTTTATACTAAAAATACATAACACAAATACTGATGCATGCCATTTTTCCATTTTTTTATTTATTTCCTTTAATTTATTTATTATTTTATTTACTTGTCACATTTCTTGTGTTGGAAATTGGAATTTGAAATGTGCCATCAACTATCGGTGTATTAGAATTAGGAGAGAAAGATGGTACAAGTTTGTCATTCCCAGTGCATTAAAATTAAATACTACATTTGGTCCTGTATATAAGAAAAAATTACAAAAATTATCAAAATCAAGAAAGCTTATTTAATATTATAAAATTGAAATCACATTCCAAATATACTCCTAATAATTAGGTGTATAGGAAAAATGTGTTCTAGTAAATATACATGTTTCATTAAAATATGGGTATAAAAAGTATTTTGCCAATTAATACTTCTTGAAATACGTTAATTTTTCTTATAATTAGGACAAAAAATACTCCAAAAATTCTCTTATAATAAGGACTGGAGATGGCATTAAAGAAAGAGAACAACTTTTGTATAAAAAGAATACAACCTTCTCACTTCTTGTCACCTACTCAAATATGAGATTGTCGTCGAATTCACGCATACAATTTATTTCTCCATGGTAGCGAGCTGGTGTCAAGAAGACTATATGGTGAAGAGAAAAATGCAAATGAGTTGTTGTCGACGAGAGCGAGCTATAGGTAGCGACATTTTACAACGACAGTGCTCAGATTTGGAAGCTTTCGCCGATGTCGCAAACTAATATAATGTCAGAGTAGTCGTAACGAAAGCTAGCAGAAACAACTCTCTCCCTTTTTTCATTCGCAGACCGTTGAAAACTGATAACCCACTGATTTTGTCCAGTTCCGTGGCGGTTCGATGGTTTTTTAGACGGTTTTCAACTAGAGCAGTTTAGAGGTTCTTTTGGACTGGATGTGTGCCTGGTTCCCAGTCTAACTGGTTTGACTGGTCCAGTTTTGATAACATTGGTTCAAAGTTGACTTTAAAAAGGGTATGACTCAGTAGAGTGGAGCTTCTAGGATTTTGAGCTAAGTGGAGGAGATGTTGGTTGTCTTTAAGTATTCATCAATCCATAAGTAACCCACTCTCATGTACCATAAACTATCTGATATGGGCCAAATAGAAGATTCTGGGCTAGATCGTGAAATAAGGCCAAGTCATGTGATGACCAAAGCGCTCAAGCCCACAACTCTTGGAAATAACAAATAGAAAAGAGTTAAACGTTGACCAGGCTGGCGAAAGAATACAAGCACTGGGCAGTTAGCACACCTGGTTGATTTATGGAGATTTAGGGCACTGGAGGCACCCAAGCTCGAATTGGAAATCCTTCTTCACTCTTATCACTATCTCTCTCACACATTTACCATTGCGAGTTACTCTGAGTATACCTAAAACCTGCTTCAGGAATACATAATCAATCCCGCCATCTTCCCTGAGGAAGAAGAGGCAATGTTTATTGTGGATTTTATTCACCACGACCCGGCGCAAAGACGTATAATGGATGAACCTATCTTTGGCAATACTTATCATATTGACGTTGCCTACGATATCCTCAATGAGTTTCTGAGGCAAGTATATACTTGTACTATAATATCTATGATAGATTCTGGTCTCGATAATGTGCTAGCTTTGATTCATGAGACCACACATCGTTCTCTTGAAGAGCATCGCTAGACACATTTGAAGAACGTCCGATTCAGAATCGGCATCTAAGTAGGCTAGCAAGGAGGGCTATAGAGGAGGAGGAGGTTGAATGTAGAAGGTTATCAGGTCTATGTGGAAGAACTGAATTATCCTTATCCAGGAGAAGACAAGGGTACGATGCAAGAGCGGAAGAACTCCTCGCATTGGGAACCATGCAAGGGTTTTGGAGAATGTAAGAATTGATCATTGTTTACATATTTGGTGATGATTGAAGTGTGTGATTGTGTGAAATTCATAAGTTGAGTGAGTTCTTCTTCTCTTAGGTGTTGGGCACTCATAAGTCCCACATTAGGTTTTCATTCCCCTTCTATTTGTGCATGATTGTTTGGTTTCCAATTTGGGGTTTTTGAAAATCATGAGAATGGGGATTTGGTATATTAAGTGTTGATGATTTAGAGATGAATTTGGTGATGTTTGATCATATGATTGTTTGATGGTCAATTGTCAAATGCATGGTTCCTCCACCTATTAATGTTTAATCCTTGATTTTAAGCTTTAGTTGCATTGGAATCATTTGGGCATGATGAGAATTTGAGGTTGGAAAGTTGTTGAACCAAAAAAATCTGGTTTCTGCAAAAATTTGTAGACGTGCGCGCATCACGCGTGCAAGAACAGAAAAGAATCGGGCAAAAGCGCCCCAAGCGCGCGTCACGCACGCCAGTTTGTGCGATTTTGTGTAATTTTTCACTTCCAAGTGCTTTTAGGGCTAAGAATACTTGACTTTTGGTGTTCTAAACCTTATAGAACTCATGTATGCTTATGTATGATCATTGTTGATTATGAATTAGCGTTTTTGCTAGCACAATCATGTTATCATGATAATGCATTGAAAATGTAAAAGTTTTTGAGTAAGTTGTTCATGGGACTAAAGAGACATCATAGAAATCTCTTAGAGAAATTATTTCAATTTAAGTTTTAAAGAAATTCTTAAAGATAAGGCTAGGCCGTGATTCATTATGTGTGTAACCAATTCCTCCCCTATTCTTGGTGGGTTTGATTTAAGATCTTGGTTCTTTATCTATAGGATTTCAATCCTAGTTATGATGCAATATCAAATGAATTGAATTGCCTTAAGTTTGGTGCATTTGAATGGCTGTATGTTTAGTGCATTTAATTGTATGAGATTTGTTTGCCTATGTGATGTTTGTCGATCCGGATTGCTATAAGGTTGCGGCAAACCCAACAGTCCGGATTGCTATAAGGTTCGGCGGTGGGGACCCTCTTGGTTGTTGCCCATCAATTAATATGGGACTCAATTTCAATTGTGCCAAGTGAGTACATTTACGGATTCATTGTGAATTATGCTTGTATAGTGATTAATGTTTTATGTTTAACTATGGGTTGGTAATAGTTGTCAGTAAGCATACTTAACCCAAAGGAAGCTAAGGTGTCAGTATGCACACTCAGCCCAAAGGAAGCTGAGGTGATAGTAAGTATGCTCAGCCCAAAGGAAGCTGAGTTATAGGTAACTACGCTCAGCCCAAAGGAAGTTGAGGTGTTACAAAAAGAGTCGGGAGAGCAAAGCGGGTGCCACTGTGATCACACGATACGCCCCGGCTGTGATCAATGGAATCTAGTTTAATGATTTTTTTTTAGAATTGTTATAGCTTGCTTGAAATGTTTTGGAATTCTGTCGCAAGTATTATATTCATGCTTATTAAGTTAAACAAACTAAAGCTCAAATACTATCAAAATCAGGTAAAAGTTAAGTCCATAATCAAGACATAAGTGTTGTACCCCAATTTTATCCGGTATTTTCAAAAAAAAAAGCAAAAAATATGTTTATGCATTTTGAATTTTTAGCATTTGTTTGTGTGTATTATTTTACTCTTCTATTTCATTTTGTTAAAAAAAAACAAGAAAAGGAAAATATCAAAATACAAGAGATCCATTGACCTCACCCATTGTTTACCACATCACATGTCTTTGCCCATCTTCAATAAAAATACAAAAGAAAACGAAAGTACAAAAATACAAAAAATAATAAAACAAATGCTAGCAACTGGCGCTGCACTTCTTGCATTCCATTTTCTTTTAGCATGAGTCCCCTTAACTCTCTGTTGGCACAAAAACAGCTTAAGCTGCCTGCAGCCTGGTTTCTGCTACCTACCCTCTGCATCCATGACGCAACCCGCAACACAAAAAAAGGTCAAACAAGAATCCATGGGAGACAAAACCGTGAATGAAGCATAAGGTTGGGGGAACCCACAATTTTGGGCAGGCAGTGGAATAGAACACCAAAAAATATAACAATGCAGAGAGTGGATCAAATTAGAACAAAAGCAGAAAAATGACATAAAAGGTTCCTATGTTCTATGAATACCAATTCCATTCACAGACAAAAGAGGGGGAGACCTCGAGAGAAAAGGGGGCATCGATTAAGAGATGGAGCATTTAGAGGATCTCTCCCCATTTTTCTCTTCACCCACCAAAAACTCACAGTAACTAAGCCAAATCCAAAGTCACTTCCTCATCCCATTTCATATCAAAAACCAGTAACCAAACCTTCAATCAAAATTCGCAAACCCCCATCAAAGAGCACATTCACAATCCTCCATCACTCCCTATACCATAATACCTATTTACAACACACATCTCTCCACCCCCCACTGTCAGTAAAAAACAAAAAAAATGAGAGTTGAAACAGAACCCAAACCCAGTAGAAAGAAAAGGACCATTCAGCAACAGAAAAAAATTTAGAGAGCAAAGAGAGAATGAGAGAGGTACTCCTCTCTGTCGTCGTCGGAGCATCCCGTGACAAGCCTTCTCCCATGCCGTTCACCTCTCGTGACCCACCGCCACAAGCGCGGGCTGTCGTGCCTCAACCGCGACCAACTTCGACGCTACCTCATACACCCACGTCGTCCGTGAACCCCTGCCACCGCCGTTCCCAGCCACCGCGTTGCATTCCCCGCTGAGCCACACCGTCATTTGTTGCTAAATCCCTCTTTGGTGGTCTCTCACTCTCTGTCATTTGTTGCATCGGAGCCCATTTGGTATTTCTTTACTTTTGTTTTATTATTATTATTATTATTATTATTATTATTATTTGTTATAAATATTTAAATTTTGTGGATGAGTATATCAATTTATTATCTCATTATATCTTTACCATATCTCTAGATTTGGTCCATAACTAGTAATCCATTATCTCTGTAAATAGGGCTGTTAGGTTTCTCCTTGTACACACTTCATCACATTATCAATACAAAGATTATAGCTAGTTCCTGAAGAACTAGCCTTTGAATTCTGGTTTTAGTTTATATTTCTATTGTCTTGTCTCTCTATTTTTTTTATATTTTCAACACGTTATCAGCACGAGACTCTGCCATACGAGTAATTGCTTAAAGAAGTTTTATTGAAAGAACTCGTTTTCTTTTTCACACACTTTGGAAAATCATGTTTTTCTAATATTTTTGTTTTTCATGTTATTTGAGTTTTTTTCATGGAAATTTTATTCTCATATTGTCTGACTATATGATTATCATATTGTATAAGAATCTTGATAGAATTCTGGAAGAATTTCATATTCAAGCATCCCTGTAGGATTGCACAAAATTATAAGTTTTCTTGGTCATCATTATATAAAAATTTGTGGAATAGTTCCTGAAGAACTAGACTTTTAGACCATGAATGAAATTTTGTATTAGATAGAAAAGTTCCTGAAGAACTTTATAGCACGAGATTTGTTTATGAAGAACTTTATAATTTTTTAGCGCTACGAAAAGTTTCTGAAGAACCTTACAATTTTTTTAGCACTATGTATTGTTCCTGAAGAACCTCATAATTTTTTTAAGTACTGCATATAGTTCCCGAATAACATCACGATTATTTTAGCGTTACATAAGTTCTAGAAGAACTAGATTTGATTGTAATACAGTTTGAAACAAAAGAAAAGTTAAAAAAAAATAAAAATTATTGATTGTATCTTTACATGATAGTTCCTGAAGAACTAACATTTGAATCTCACTGTCTATTTTCATATTAAAGATTAGATCTTTACATGTTAATTCCCGAAGAATTAACTTGTGAATCCTAGTTCTTGAAGAACTAGTCGTTAAATTCTAGTTCTTGAAGAACTAGTCTAACCATTTGCAAGAACATGTGTTCTTTGCAAAAGATATTATCATTGATTTATTTACATGTTTTTATATAAATTTGGATGTTTGTGTATGTGATATATTGTAATTCTTGTTATTGTGATTCATATATTTTTAGAATCTTTATCCTTATTTTATGTAAAAATGTGATCTTTAATTATATTTTGAAAATTTTGTTACTATATAAAGATATTATTTTTCTACAATATTTAATTAATCGTTCAAAATTTGTTGCTATAAAGATATGACGTTTAATATGACAATGGTGTATTTTAAATTTGAAATGCATATTTTTAAATTTATGTTAGTGTTCAAATTTTGATTATGAAAATTATGCATCTAATCATGTTCTTACAAATAATATATATTTGATTATGTCTATTTTTTGATTGAAAAAATGGAGAAATTTTTTTATTAGTTGATTCATGGAATGAAAAGTTGGGTTGTTTTCTTGAAATTTATAAAGACACACGTATAAGTGGAAGAAATCTTATGTCCCTAGAAGAAACGATGAGATAACCTTTCTCAGCACCAAATAAAAGCTAAAGAGTGCATTCAGGTGTAGCATTAACCAAGTAGTATTCACGCCAATTGCTACCAATCACGATCAAGTCTTCAATGGTGTAGCAATCTTTATGTATGCTTCATTTTAAGGTAAGAATTTATGTATACATTTTTTTTACGCCAAGATTAAATAGGCGCTATTTTTTAGTGTTTGCAAGTTTTGCCTCACAGTTGGTCTTGAAGTACCAAAGCAAATGAATAGCCAAAACTCTTTGCTTTTTATTGGTCCTGAAGTACCAATACACGATTTCAAGTAATTTGAAATATGAATTGATCATAAATTAGTCTTGAAGTACCAATATAAGATTTCAAGTAATTGTGAAATTGATCTTGAAGTACCAATATTAGATCCACGCATAATTATTTACAACGATAGATGCACGAACTAGAATATTAATCTTTTTGGTCCAGAAGTACCAATATTTAGTGGATAGTGACACAACCTACACAATTATTTGTATTAAGAAATATTTTATGAAATTAACATTAGCTAAAATTAATGTTGATATTGTATCTGGTATTGCAAAGATGATCGAAGGCTCCAGAAGAGCATGTGATATATTCCGAAATAGAAAAAAAAATCTATTGATGATGCGTTGTATTCTAATAGATCCCGAAGAAATCTGCTAAGTTTCAAAGATATACGTCACAATAAGTATCATGTTGAAACAAAAAATGAGGGAGATTTGGAATATCTCTATTATTTTAAAAGTTTATATTAGAGAAATTTTAAGATTTCTCGTTGGATTATATTTGACAAAAATAAGGATGATAGAGTCAAATCATATGCACCAGAAGTGCTCAGATCTTACAACTTTTTATGCTTTGACATAATCGTCTTGGTCATCCCGGTTCAACTATGATGCGATGTATTATTGAAAATACACATTGACACTTATTAAATGATCATAGAATCCTTTTACCTAATGATTATCTTTGTCCTTCTCGTGCTCAAGATAATTACTCTTTTCTTTTAATGCTCATATATGATTGGTTTGCAAGTTATTATTATTTTTTGGGAGATATATATATTCCCTTATGTACTAATCCTTTGAAAGGAAATATTTGGATTATTATGTAAAAATAATTAACTGAGAAACAAAAGGCGTTGCTATTTTGCTACACTATCATATGAGACATATGCGAGTTAAAATTTTAAAGTATTGCAAAACAAATCTTTTTAAGCTAATCTTGATTATCATTTGAAAATTTAGTGTCATTTACTGTTGTTAATTCAAATTATTTGAATATTTTTTAACTAATAGTTACAATAATATATATTATTCAAATATATACAAGAGCTGAAATATTTGAATATATTGTATTTGAAAGCATGGTGTGAGTGCGAAATATTACTTTATTTATTCTGATATTTTCAAATGTCAATTATATGTTATATAATTGGGTACATATGATGATAACATGCATTGATTAACAAATATACAATTATATATTATATAATTTATAATTTATTGGATGATTATATGGCTAGGCGCTTTTGAATTGTGCATTGTGTCATGTGTATTTAGATATTGTGATATCTTGACATATATTTGATTATTATATATTTGATGGATCAGTTTTTTTCATCAGGGGAAGAAAAAAATAAAAGAATAAAAGCAAAAGAAGTTTGTTGGATGACACCAACATTGTCCATGTTGGATATATAACAAATCAATGTGAACTTGAAGTTCAAATAACAAGTCATTTTGCAAAATATTGCAAACAAATTACCGGATATTTTTACAAACACCCAAAAGGTCACTAAATCATATGTGTTAGTTGTAAATATTATCACATGATTAATTGTCCCTGTAGGACAACTAGCGAGTAAGGCAACCCATGAATCTAAAGTACGCTAGAAGCGTTGTAGACCTATTGGTGCAAAGGATGTTATTCCTAAAAGGGGGAATTCAAAGTGATGATCCGGAAGAGATCATTGACACTCTAGAAGAGCTCAAAAGCAATATAAATCAACAACTCCATATTTCCAGAAAAGTAACCCCAGAAGTGGTTCTGATACCGATAAATTATGAGATCTCATTAAACACTGGAAATATGAGGGAAATATATGATGTTGTTGATATGTTTTTACATATGCAATAGCAATTGCTTATGAAATTATTAATCATGATGAGCATGAAGCTCGAATCATATACGAATGTTGACATTAAATTAATTGGCCAAAGTGAATTAAAATAATGCAAGTTGATCTAAACATGAAGCATTTTGACCAATAGTCCAGACACCTGAAGTTGTCAACCATTGTAATGAGTGCAATTACTTTTAGATTTTTAATTAGTTTGACAGTCTTTGAAGGACTTGACATACATCAAATGGGTGTAGTGACAACTTGCTTATATGTGTCATTGGATAATGACAGATATATGAAAATCCCCGAAGGATTTAAGATGTTTGAAGTATACTTCTGAAAAATTCAAAATGTATGAAGCATATCCTTGAAGGATTTAAGATGCCTGAAACATAGTACTTATGAAAAATTCAAAATGCATGAAACATATCCCCGAAGGATTGAAGATGGCTAAAGCATAATCCTGAAGAATTATAGATATATGCATGAAGCTTAACCCTGAAGGATCTAAAGCATCTGAAGTGTATTGACTGATGTAATCAGTTTAATTTGTAAATATGAGGACTTTGAACTTATAGTTCGAGACTCAAAAGATGTTTTTTAATGGACCTGAAGTCCAAACTCTCATGACACAAGTATTTGTTATTACATCTTATGGTTAACTAGAGAGTGATCTCTATATTGAAAATCCCGGAAGGATTGAAACTATTGATAACATATATTTGGATTTACATATACTGATAATTTGTGTTCTCTTTTTTATCATATTAAACATTTCATATTGGTAAGAAATGTTTGAGTTACATACATGATGTAATTATGGGTAAGTTTATTTATTTCCTTTTTCTCACATTGTTCAATATGATTGCTATGAATTTTGATTATTAATATTCTTGAAATTACTTGAAGTTGTTTCAACCTGTAGATAGTATAAATAAATATCTTCAAATAAAATGTTTTGAAAGATAAGGTATTGCCTCGGCCTACAGCTCGAGCATTTGCAACAAAGAACTTTGGTCCTGAAGTACCATATCGTGTTGTCATTCGAATATTTTTTTTTATGTTGCAAATAGCACAAGATTGGATATAGTTTTTGCAGTGAACTTGTTAGCAAGATTTTGTTCAGCACCAACCCGAAGACATTGGAATGAAGTCAAACAAGTTCTTCGTTCTTTCTGATCCTCATAAAGCCCAATCACAATCAGGTGATGTTTACACATGTGGAGAAATTGTTATATCTTGACGTTTCGTGAAGCAACCAATCACAACTATTTCATCAAATCATTCAAAAATATTGATTCTTTATTGAGCAAATTGTGAGTGCATATGACTGAAAAACATGACTCAGTATATTAGAAAAGCATGCAGATTGATGAAAGAAAATGACAAGGAAAAACCGTTTCAAGAATATAATGCATCATGAAAAGATTTGATCAAATGACAACTCAATGGATTTATTCACAAAAGCATTGTCAACTTCAATTTTCTAGAAGCACGTGAATGCGCTAATTAAAGGACATTTCATAAATGGCGTATTTACGAGGGGAAATGTATCACTATGAATATTGTACTCTTTTTCCTTCGCTAAGTTTTTATCCCACTGGGTTTTTCTTAGCAAGGTTTTAACGAGACATGTTCATAGTGTATAGTCATCAAAGGGGAAGTGTTATAAATATGTAGATTTTGTGGATGACTATATCAATTTATTATCTCATTATATCGTTACCATATCCCTAGATTTGGTCCATAACTAGTAACCCATTATCTCTATAAATAGGGCTATTAGGTTTCTCCTTACACACACTTCATCACATTATCAATACAAAGATTATAGGTAGTTCCTGAAGAACTAGCCTTTGAATCCTGGTTCCTGAAGAACCGATCTTTTTGTCTATATTTCTATTGTCTTGTCTCTCCACTTTCTTTTATATTTACAACATTATTATTATTATTATTATTATTATTATTGCCCTTTTTTATGACTGATTATGGGCTAAGCCCACCTTTTGCTTTTACTTGTTTCTTATAGCAGTCTAGTTTTTTTTTTGACAAAATAGTTGTCTAGTTAAGCCAATGCAAATCAAAACCCTTTTAGCATAATTAATGTGCAAACATAATTAATATGCAAACTATCCCAAACAATGATGTAAATAGTATCAAGCACTCTTTAATTAATAGAGAATTAAGTCAGTTGTACAGTCGGGTTAATCTATGTTTTATGATGTATGAGTTGTACAACTCAAAAGTCTTAAAATACTTATGAAAAAAAATTAATTAAAACGAATCAATACACAATCATTTTCTACTTAAAAACTACGTAGTCTTTTATTTCTCCATCGCAACCGAAGATACGTAGAAGCTGAGGAACACTCCTGTCAAGTGCAAAAATAAATTTTCATATATTCTCCTCAATTTTTTTTTAAAAAAAGTCTCATAAGATACACCTTCATAAAAAAAATCACATAAAATAAATAAAATATTTTCTTTGATTTGTAGTCATATTTTCAATAAAAGGGAAATATAAATATTTTTGAAGTTAACAAATTTTGTACAATTATTTAGAGGTAACCTTTTTCGAAACGATATCATAGGGTGCTAATACCTTCCCTACACATAACCGACTCTTAAACCCAAGATTTGGTTTCACAGACCATTTTTCTTTTAAAAGGGTTTTTTCCCAATGTTTTCCCTAATAAATAAACCTTGTTGGTGACTCCATTGTTTTTTTCGAAGAATCTCCAAATTTTTGGTCGCTTCACCGTGAAATTGGGCCAAGTCATATGATGACCAAAGCGCTCGATCTCACACCTCTTGAAAATAAGAGAAAGAAAAGAGTTAAACGTTGGCTAGGCTGGCTGAAAGAATACAAGCACTAGGCAGTTAGCACACTTGGCAGATTTATGGAAATTTAGGGCACTGAATTCACCCAAGCTGTATTGGGAATCCTTCTTCACTCTTATCACTATCTCTCTTACAATTTTCCATGGCGGGTTACACCGACTATACCTGAAACCTGCTCCAGGAATACGGAATACAGAATCAATCCCACCATGTTCCCCGGGAAGAAGAGGAAAGATTTATTGTGGGTTTTATCCACCACGACCCGACGCAAAGACGTAAAAGGGGTGAAGTTATCTTTGGCAAATCATCATGATGTTGCTTACGATATCCTTAGCGAGCTTCTGAGGCAAGCACGTACTCGTACTATAATCTTTATGCTAGATTCTGGTCTCGACGATGTTCTACATTTGATTCATGAGACTAGACACCATTCTCTTGAGGGAGCATGGCTAGACACATTTGAAGAACGTCTGACTCAGAATCGCATCTAAGTAAGCTAGCAAGGAGGGCTATGGAGGAAGAGGAGGCCGAAGACAAAAGTTTTTAGGTTTATGTGGAAGAACTGAATTATCCTTGGCCAAGAGAGGACAAGCATGCGATGCAAGAGCAGAGGTAACCATGATTTTAATTGATCCCCCAAATTGTGTCCTTCGCCAATACTTTATACATATATCATATGAGAGACAAGAAGAATACAATTTAGGGGAGGGAGAAGAAAGATGATAAAGTATGGCAGGTCTGTCCTAAGAATGTGAGGAATGACTTCATCTTATTGTAAAGAAATATGGTTACCTGTGAAGGTAGTTATTGTAGAATTGGTCGTAAAATAGACATCAATTAAAATCATGTCTAACCCTTAAAGCCTTCCGGGCTTGGTTTAGGGCTTGTCTTTGTGCGAGGAGTTCTTCCCCTGCTCTTGCATCACATGCATGTTCTTCTGGCCAAGGATAATTCAGTTCTTCCACATAGACCTAAAAACCTTCTGCATTCGTCCCCCTTCTTCTCCATAGTCCTCCTTGCTAGCTTACTTAGATGGCGATTCTGAATCAGACGTTCTTCAAATGTGTCTAGCCATGCTCCCTCAAGAGAATAGTGTCTAGTCTCATGAACCAAAGCTAGAACATCATCGAGACTAGAATATATCATAGAGATTATAGTACGAGTACGTGCTTGCCTCAGAAGCTCGCTGAGGATCGTAGGCAACGTCACAACGATAAGTATTATCAAAGATAGCTTCATCCTTATACGTCTTTGTGTCGGGTCGTGGTGGATAAAATCCACGATAAATCTTGTCTCTTCCTCCCTGGGGAACATGGTGGGATTGATTCTGTATTCCTGAAGCAGGCTTCGGGTATACTCGAAGTAACCCGCCATGGAAAATGTGTGAGAGAGATAGTGATAAGAGTGAAGAAGGATTTCTAATTCAAGCTTGGGTGTCTTTAGTGCCCTAAATCCCCATAAGTCTGCCAAATGTGCTAACTGCCTAGTGCTTGTATTCTTTCAGCCTGCCTGGTCAACGTTTAACTCTCATTTCCAAGAGCTGTGGACTCGAGCGCTTTGGTCATGACTTGTCCCAATTTCATGGTCTAGCACAGAATCTTCTATTTGGCCTATATGGGATAGCTTATGGTACATGAGTGTGAGTTACTTATGAATTGATGAATGCCAAAAGACATCCACCATCTCCTCCACTTAGCACAAAACCCTGTTTTCTGCATCGCAAAATCCAAGAAGCTCCACTCTATTGAGTCATACACCTTTAATTCTTATCAACATCGGGATTGCGGCGATGTGGGGCTCAAAAACTCGATTTTTAGGAGTTGCCATCCAATTTATTAAATAAGAAAAAATTGGAAAAACCTTTTATCAGAGATAATGGTCTGCGAAAACTAGAATAGGTTCGGAGTCTATTATGTATAGAGAAGGGTGGAAACTTAATTCTACTACACCCCTAATACACCAGTCATAAGACTATTACCTAAGATTTGATTATGCAAATTATCAAAATTTATTGAATATTTGTTTTACCACAAAATCAAATAAAATAATATTAAGTAAAAAATAAATATTAAAAAAAGGAACTAAATTAGGAAAAGAAATTATATTTGACTTGGTGATTTGCTCTTTATAAAAATATGTATTTGATACATAAAATACCTGTTAACTGCTAAGGTGTATACTGTATAGGTTTAAAGTGGTTCCTTTTTAATAGCATAAAGCAAATTATACTTAAGTTATTGAATTGCTAGAACTAATTTTAGTATCATCTCATAAATAAATAAAAATTAGCATCAATAAACTTTTTAGAAAAAGAGTAAATTGTTTTCACCTTTCGGCTGTTACCCGATTTTTTTTTCATAACTCATGCAAAGTCTTCACGTTTTTTTTTTACGGAAAGCAACTCATATCATTTCATTCAAAGTAATATCCTCAAGACAGGGAGGTACATAATCAAAATCTTGGCGACTAGCGTACAAACGAGACGCCCTTACAAGAGCATGAGCCGCTCGATTAGCTTGTCTCCTAATAAAACTTATCCTAAAATTATTACCCAAACTTCTGACATATTTGCACCTAGAGATGATGTTCCCAACCTCATTATTCAGATTTGATGTGCTGTGGAAATACTCCACTACAGCTAAACAATCCATCTCAATTTGCACATTGCTAACATTCCTCTCAACTAACCACTCATGCGCTGCCAAAAGTGCTGCTGCCTCTGCTTCCATAGCTGGTGGTGCACCTGACCGAACCAACGAGCGGGCTGCGACAAGATCACCGTGTTCATCCCTCAAACACAAGCCACTGTCGTAACTGTTCTGTTCTGCGAAAATTACCGCATCAACATTACATTTCGAGGTTCCAGCACTTGATTTAGACCACCTCGAAGCTATCAAATTAGTATGCTGCTGAACTGTTCACGTTTTATACATTCAAAATACTTTAGTAATTTTTTATGGTGCATTTCATTCTGCTGTTAGTTAATGGTCAATAGTTATTTTTTGAGTGACATTGATAAAAGGGGATATATCCATATTGTTAGATAAATTTACTAAATTGAAAAATTTTATCTAGTAGTTAAGTAAACCACTATTTTGTTTTATTTTTATTAGAATATATAAATAATATTTTATTTTTAGAATTTGTACATGAGATACTCTTTTAATTTGTATAGGAGATACTCTCTTGATTTACTTAGCAAAATTATAGCCAAGAGATTATCTAAAATTTTGTATATATTATTTGAAAAATCAATGAAACGATCACGCAAACAATTCTATCAAAATTAAGAGAGTATCTCCTATACAAATTCTAAAAATAAAAGATTATTACATATTCTAATAATTTTAATAAAAACTAAGGTACATAAAATTCTTGTCAATCAAACCATGGGCAAATTAATAATAAAGCATTCTTGAATTTTAGTATTACAATTATTTTATGTAGAGTCGTGGGTATAGGTGAAAGAAATTTATGAAAACCAAAATTAAATATTGCTTTTATTAGTAGTTATAGACGTAAAATTTTCTATGTCTAGAGAACATAGCCTAATGGTAAAACATACGTAAGAGCTGTGTGGACGCTTGGAGCAGGATTAGAACCAGTATCGCTCTACTTCTCCCTCCCCTCTAACTTCCCCCTCCCCACTAACCATCTGTACTAGAACCAAAAAAATGAATTTTTCTATCATTCTTTTTTGTCAAAATTGCTCTGTAGGTCCCTTAATTTATTTTCTGGTAACGAATCAGTTCTTTATCTTTTTATTTTCGAATAGGTCCTTTATGTTTTAAAATATTTTAGAATCAGTCATTTATCTTTCTTTTTTCCCGAATAGGTTCTTTAGGTTTGAAAAACAGGCGAAAAACAGGCCTACGTGTCCATTCATTGAAGAACCTTTTTAAAGCATACTAAAAACTTGAAGGACCATTTTGAAACATAATAAAAACTTGAAGGACCTATTTTTCGGGAAAAAAACATAAAGGACCTATTCGGAAAAAAAAAAGATAAAAGACTGATTCGTTACCAGAAAATAAGTTAAGAGACTTACATAACAACTTTTTTATATAAGTCGGTAGTTTCTTTTCATGAGGACCAATCATTCATAGAAAATAAGGACCATTTATTTTTTATAATAGAAACTATAAGTATACAAGCCAAATAAAATATATACTCACACACACACTACTAAATGTGGAAATCCTCATTTCGTTGAACAACATAGAAGATGTTGATAGTGGTGGCTGAGTCCAAACTAGGGATGACAAAATAGATGGATTGAATAATTTTTTGAATGGATCTTAATGGATGGATTGGAAAAATCGATTTATCCATTTACCATCCACTAAAAAGTCACTAAGAAAATCCAATCCATCCATCATTCATCTAAAAAAAACCATCCAATCCATCCATTAACACTTTTTTTATGGATGAATATATCCATCCATAAAATTTATTTTTAATCACTAAAAACGCTTTTAATCATAAAAAATATTTTAATTACAAAAAATATTTTAATCATAAAAAAATATTTTGTTTCACCAAAAAAAATAAAAAAAATATTTTATTCTCTCTCTTCTCTCTCTGTCTCTCTCCCTCCCCTCTCTCCTCCCACCCTCTCCCCTCTCTCCTCTCTCTCATCCATCTCTCTACCTTCTCCCCTCTCTGAACCACCATTACCGGCGCCGTTTCTCTGATGGCATGCATGTCGACGCCGTTCAATGGCAGCGTCTCCAACTCACATTCATCCTCTTCTCATATCTTTCAATTTCTCCACCGCGTCCATTCTAAAGTTCGGTTTTCTTCTATCACTCATTTTCCTTCGATTCAATTCAATTCAATTCTCATGTTTTCTTTATTACTCTTTCAGTCAATTACGTTCCGCTGCACAAGTATCAAAATGTGCTCCCACACCGTTCCTCCTCTTCCTGGAAACCGCATCGTCGTGTGTTGCCTCCTCTCTCTCTCTCTCCCTCTCTCTCTCTGTGTGTGTAGATAGGTAGATAGATGGCTTTTTGTGCGTGTGCAGGTTGGATGCAGAATGACGACGGTGGATTTCTTGGCTACTGTGGATGGATATCCAAAGCCGGATGACAAGGTCCAAACCACCTCTTTCAAGGTTCAAGGAGGTGGCAATGCCAGTAATGCTTTAACTTGTGCTACTTGACTCGGTTTGAAACCCAAGCTCATCTCCAAGGTTTTTTTTTAATTTTATTTTCAACTTTTTGATTTTCTTACTTGCTGATTCTAATAGGCACCGTTCAGACTCTTGATTGAGTTGCTTGTTAATATGTATTTTCAATTTTTTTTTAAAATAAAAAGAGAAAGAGAGGAGAGAGAAAGAGAGGAGAGAGAGAGGAGAGAATGGGAGAGAGAGAGAGGTGAGAGAAAGAGAGGAAAGAGAGGGGAGAGAGTGGAGAGAGAGAGGAGAGAATGGGGAGAGAGAGTGGGGGAGAGAATGGGGGAGAGAGAGGAAAGAGAGGGGGAGAGAGTGGAGAGAGAGAGGGGGAGAGAGTAAACTTTTTTTAATTATAATATTTTTTTATGTTTAAAAATATTTTTTTGTAATTAAAATATTTTTTTAATTAAAAATATATTTTATGTTCAATTAATAAAATTATCCATTACATTCATTTGACACCTCTAGTATAATCCAATAGATTTAGAAAAATAGTGGATAGATGACTATGACTAACTATTCATTAAATTAAATGGATGGATTGGTTGCAATCCATTTATTTATTTTTGTTTGTAATGGATGGATTGAATAAATTTCTTTATAGATGGATTGGATGGATAATAGATAAATGGATCACTTTACCACCCCTAGTCCAAACACCCGCACGCCACTAACAATAGTAATCAGAAAGGTACTAGAATCACAACTGAAGCAACAATGGCACCTCACTCATGGCAATAGCACTATGCACGTAATAATTATAAAACAAAAGGGCATATACTACTCTCTCCTAGACATGTCATCTTTGACAAGAATTTTACAATATAAAGAATACAGATATCAACTTGTGTACAGGGGAATTGGGTTTCTGCGCTACGTGAGATATCAATTGTCATGACAATTCAATATTCCTAGAACTTCTATATGATATCGTGAAATCAAATGAACATGGAAATTCTACATAAGATCTGTTATCAAATGAAAAATGTCAAAAAAGTTTACATATCAAAATTCACTTCCAAAATCTTGCACAACACCAACACGCATTCAAACCAAAGAAATTATTTGTCCATCCCAACGTGTCAACTTCTACATTAGGACAGTATTTCCAATTGGTTTCAGGCAAAACTGTTCTAGACTAAAAATAAGAATAGGAAGGAATTTGATGATACTGTGAACCTTGCTATAAACAATCACAGAAGCAAGTCACAAATGCTGGGAAGAAAATTTACAGCTGTCTTTGGCGTCGGGATCTACCTCCAAGGTAAATACGCCCATAAACCCACTGTCTGCCAAATCTTGAAACTGATTGCTGAAAATTTATAACACCACATGTCATGCAAAGTGCAGGATCATCTTTTGGAGGGTTATTTTATGATGGAAGAAAAATTGGGGTGAAACAAATATTCTCTACCGTGCACATCATCAACATGCATTGCAAAAATTCAGCATAGTTATTTTCAATTTTCTCCAATTAAATGAATTGAATAGCAGTCTAGTTTTTTTAACAGCTTTTTGCAAGATTTTTTTTTTTTACATTATTACCTCCATTTTGGTGCGAAATTCTAATAAACATCCACACACATGACAATCTGCTCTGTGAGGTGAGTCAATATTCCTGTCCATTCTCACAAATGCAAATACCTGAAAGAAAATCAACTCAACCCAGTATGCTTGAGTTAAGTGTAGTTAAACCTTACATATGTGCCCCTCAAGCTGGACAGATATAAACATTAATCGAGAATAAGATGGAAAAGGAACAAAATGCTTATATGAAATTACGAATGTTATCTCAATGACTGACCTCTTCTCCACAATTTGGACATGCACCTTTTAGTGCCACCAAATCATTCCTCCACAGGCCTTGAATCACCTTAACTGTGCAAACGGTCAGTTAATAAAATACAGGTACAGAAGACGTGACAATGTGAAGAATGATTGAATATTTTTCTGAGGCCACAGAAAGAAAACTCTCCTACAAGATATTCAAGCAATTGAACTAAATATAAGGGGCAGGGCTTGGCATTTGAGATGTTGTTTGGAGTACAAATATGAAAATTAAGGCATCAGACGGTGAAGAGGAATAACAGCAAAAAGATTTTACCCGAAGCTGTAGCAACTGGGTATCCGATGACAAAACCCAGCACAATGAACATGCTATTCACCAAGGCCAGAAACCATAATGTAGATGTTTGGCTAGCAAATGATAATCCTGAATTGAATGCATTTTGATAAGCCATGCCAACAGTGTACGATATGGGCCCAAGACATGCTAAACTGCCAAGTGCAAGGAACATGGCCCATGTGCTTGCTAGTGCAAGAAGCATAGACAGATCTTCCTGCCTTACGACCACATCACTCAATATTCTAGTGAAGAAACCAAGAAAAAAGACAACCAGAGGGTAAAAACAAAGGAGCAGGGGGAGGGGGACCTGAACATTATAACCGGATAAATATGTTGATATAGCACGTTTAGGTAAACAATTTAATTAAATGCTTATTTAATAAGCTATTATAGGGAGTTTATTGAAACACTTTGAAAATAATTTATGCGTATATCATGAGTTATTTCTATAAGTGTATCAAAACACTAATATAAGTGAGCATGTCGCGAGATAAGCCCAAATAAACTCTTCCAAACATCTCCTAAATACTACTATGTAGCAACCACATACATTCAACAAAATAGAAATACATTATGTGGCACACAAACCTAACTTTCTCAGCCACAAAAAGACTCAAGAAATGGAATTCTAGAAACTATTTAGGGCATCATACAACCATAACTTAGGAAATTAGCGACCAAGACAGTTAAATTACCACAAATGTGAGGTCACACAAAAATTATACAACCATAACTTACTTAGGAAATCAGCGACAAGGACAGTTAAATTGCCACAAATGTGAGGTCACACGAAAATTACCTCAGCATCGGCATATGTTGATTGCCTCCTGATACTGCATCGAGGATACTTGACAACTGACTTTGAACCATACCATCTTAGCTTTAACTGTTTCCATAATATATTCAAAGAAAAGAATACGTCAATCTATATTACAAGTTAAGAATTACATTGTATATGTTGATTTATGATTTCGCTAAATAGTGAAGACTGAAGGAAGATACCTCCACTCTATCAAACATGTCATCAACTATCAAAGGCTCACCGCTATAATAAGCATCCCGTGCCTATTCCAAAAACCAAAGAGGCAGCCAACAACATGTTAAAGTCACTGCTAATTGCAAAGTAAACAATGCAGAAAATCAATTTAGAGCGAAGCTGCTGAGAGTGATCACTGTGCTATAAGAGTAATTGGTTAAATAAATGGTTTGGAAATACTTGGCAATAGAGAGCTTCGAGGGTCTCTTTGCTGGCGGTTTCGAGAGGGCCGACGTAGATGCAGGAGGGTCCCTCTGGGCGGTGGTCGGAGAAGGCAAAGACGCGGTGGCACTTGGCGGCGATCCGGGTGGGGCGGTTGGTTCTTGGTAATTCTAGAAGCGTCGACTGGATGACGTTGGAGGTGCTCGTGCCAGCCATTAACCCACAACGCAATTCACACGCGCCACCTTGCCAAACCCTTTCTTACCACACAAATAGTCCCCACTCCCCAACTATGTTGCACCTCTTGAGGTTCTCGTTCCTTTTGCCGCCGAAATATCTCGGTTTTAGGCTTTACCCTGCAACTGGCAGATAAGATTGAGCCATTGAGGCTGCTTTATTTTACTTTATTTTGTGCTAAATTAAATTCTCTTTATAAACGTTTGATTTTTTTCCCCTTCAAAAACTTGATATTTAAAAACGCAGGAGGTTTTTTTTTTTTTCTCATGACAACTCACAAGTTAACATGACGACTCATATCTTTAGATGGATTGAACAATTGATTATTATGAAATCGTTTTTTTTATAAGCAAATGCTAGTTATTAGTAATTGTTAGAATTGTTAGTTTTGAGGCTTGAACCGGATCTCCAGGTTTGTCTTTCCTTGTGTACCATTCACCAAGATTCTCTACTTGGGACATTATGAAATCGTTGATTATTATGAAATGCATTAGATTTTTGCTGTAAAAAAAAGTGATTTTGAATCTAGCTAACTGGACTCACTCGATGGAAGTAAAATTCTACCAATTTTTTTTATTAATTAGATTATTTGATCACTTAAACTAAAAAGCATTTAGTTTAGTATTAGTTTTGAGTAAAAGGAATTTAGATTTCTTAAATTAATTTGAAATATTATTTCAAAATGTGTGTAAAAGGACAAAAATATTATTGAGAGAAATTTTCATTTTTGGAGTTTAATTTTATTTCAGGAAACTGGCCTTTTATTTTATTGACAGTGATATACTCACATAGAAAATGACACTACTCAATAAACTAATTAATTGATCTTCAACTTGTTTTTGGTTTCCATGTGTGGAGTATCTACTAGATTTGCCAATGACTAATCGCCGTTGGGGTCGGAGTCCAGTTCCTCTCAAACCAATGTAATGTTGGTTCAGCTTCAAAAAATTGATAATACTTGTTTAATAAACTATTTTACATGTTCAAATTAGTTTATTTTAAAATTGGTAAATTATCAAAATACATTTTTAACAACTGGATGAAAGAACTTAAAAACATGATTGGTTTTTAGACTTTGGACAAAACTTAATTATATCAATTTTCTTAGGTCCATTTCGTCTCGTTTTATATCCAAAAATACAAAAACTGTGTCATAAACTATTTTAAAGGGTGAATGGTATAACTGCCTTGACGTGTTGCCAAAGAAATCAGATGAAATTGACCTAAAGAAATCAACATAAGTTTTGTGTTTAGATTTAAACCAAGATGCTCTTTAGGATGTCATCGCTAGAACATCAGTCACATCACAAGCAACCAACAGTTAGATATATTGGTAACTTAATAATAGTCGGGTTGGAACATCTGAAAGTTGGCTTGTTGACAGATTGATAGTCGGGGGCTGGTTTTGCTCCTTAAAGGGGTGAACTTGAATGATCACTGCTCTTGGTGTCACTATTTAAGTTGAGTTCCTACCTCAAAATGGAGCAGCAAATTAAACCACAAGAAGTTTATTGTGATGAGAGGTGAGTGATGCTGCTACTTTCTTCTGTATTTGTTCTATCTGTACTGCAGCTTCCAAAAGGCGTCAACTGTAATGATAGATTGATTGAATAATGTGAGTGGGTGCAAAGAAAATTGATCCAAGATATATATACTTGTCTCTGTCCTCTCTCTCGGTTTGATAGTCCTAGGTAGCCTTTGTAGGCAAGTTAGAACAGGACATAATAGATCATGTGTTCTATTCTATTTATGGCATATATTAAAAGCAGGACAGAAGGTAGAAAAAGTGGTATATTATAACTACATTCAAAAGGGTGGAATCAAAAAGAGCGGAATAGAATAGACTATTTTGTTTCCTTCTGTCCCAATGACATGCTTGAGCAATGGCAGAATTGGCATTTTTCCTTTGTCAAATAGTAGCAGTGCTTCCCTGGCTCAACAGCTATGTTCTCGCCTTTGTGCAAGAGTAATGTGTTCAACATGTGTTTGCAATTAATCCCATTCTATGTATATATGAAGGGAGAAAATAGCAAGTAGTAACGTGTTTAGAAATGCGTGTAATATTATTCTACAGATGAAGTGGGTAAAGAGCAAGTAGGAGCACTAACTCTATATATAGCTGAGGCCGGGTTGGAACCAGTTGTAATTGTATTCAGTTAATAAAACTGTGCAAGAGCAATGCGTTTAGTTGGTGTATTATAAATAGTTATTGTACTCCCTGTGAAGGGGAAAAAGAGGAAGTAGGAGTACTAACTTTTACTCGTAGTAACTAACTCAACTGCGACGACCAGGTTACACAATTCTTACAGCTTGTTGATGAACCTCATGGATAAAATGCTATAATTATGTTTCACCAACTTGCTGAAACAAAAACAATATTAATAAGCAGTTCAGCACTCTTGTCGATCAACATAATCCCCATAATGATGGAGATCATCTTTGGTTATCTTTTTTAAAGTGTAATTAACTATGATGTACTACTATTACCTAAATTTTCGATCAATAGGTGGGTGAAGTCATTCATTAGTCATGGGAAGAAACAGGATCATCAATGCTGGGAGGGTAGATGTTCAAATGTTCCCTGCCCCAGTCACCTAAATAATTACATTTACTCTTATATATTTTTTGCTTTGAGGCCAGATTTGTGGCCCTATTTTGATGTTTAGCCAGAAGCAGTAATTCAGTTGTTGCAGTTGTTTACTATTTGACTGACAACGAAGTGTAGCTCAGTTTGTAAGACGCTTCACCTACACCCAAAGGGACGTGGGTTCGAGTCATATAGGGGGGAAGTGGGGAACCACTATTGATCCCCTTTAAGAAAAAAAAAGTTGTTTACTATTTGACTCGTTAAAAGATTTATCATCAATTGAATTATTAATTTGCCCAACCTCCGAGCTATTTCGTGACAGAAGTCATGGATACTTTTTTTTTTTTGAAGAGAAAGTATGCTGATCATAAAAATTTGTTTGGGCATATCCAACCATACCCTATAAGGAGCTTATGATGACTGCATGGACCATGGTTGCCCACTTCGGTGCATTCATTATACGGCATCATCATAATGTCTGTTGAGTATGGCTCATATGATGCAGTATCAAACGCCCCCCAGCCCATGGGCTCGGCCCAAATCTGTTCGGCGCCTTTGGGGAAGTCTTGAGGGCTGATGCAGTTCAGGAGTATTGTTGTAATCTGTTGCGTAATATTATATATACTACTTGTAACACTGAACCCTAATTATTCACTGAGAAATAAAACGGAACTACAAATGCTCTTTAGTCGCTGACGTAAGCAACCATTGGCCGAACAGCGTGACCAAATATCGTGTCCCTTTTGCGTTTTTCGTTTCCTTATTTCTTCTATACTGTTGCTGCTCTAACAATTGGTATCAGAGGACGTTTAACTCGGGTGCGAAATTCGATGTGGCAAGGTTCGACGGGACGGGCAACTTCAGATTATGGCAAAGAAGGGTTAAGGATCTGTTGGC
The DNA here is from genome assembly GCA_037113605.1 of Calophaca sinica. Classification (NCBI taxonomy): domain Eukaryota; kingdom Viridiplantae; phylum Streptophyta; class Magnoliopsida; order Fabales; family Fabaceae; genus Calophaca; species Calophaca sinica. The sequence goes on from CM073734.1 coordinate 78,795,446, forward strand.
TCAGCAAAGTTTACAGAAGGCGCTGCGTGAGACGAAACCGGCAGATTTGGCGGACGTCAATTGGGTCGAGATGAAGGAGAAGGCCGCAGGATTGATACGTCTATGTGTTTCAGACAAGGTGATGTATCATATCCTGGACCTAACGACTCCGAAGGAGGTTTGGGATAAATTGGAGAGTCAGTATCAGTCAAAGACGATGATGAACAAATTGTTTGCAAAGCAACGACTGTACAGCCTTAGGATGCAGGAAGGATCCGGTTTGCAACAGCACGTCAATACCTTCAACACCATAATCACGGATCTGGTGAGGCTTGGGGTTAAGGTAGATGACGAAGACAAGGCAATCATTCTTCTGTGCTCGTTACCAAGTTCGTTCGATCACTTAGTGACTACTCTTACCTACGGGAAAGACACTATTAGCCTAGATGATATTACTGTTGCACTCGTGTCTCATTCTCAAAGGAGACAGAGCGCAGAGGAAGGAAGTCAAGGAGGCGAGGGTCTGTATGTGAAGGGGGGTCAAGATCGTGGGCGGAACAAGGGTAAAGGAGGTTCTGGAAAGAAGAGGTATAAATCCAAGAACAAGAAAACAGAGTGTTACATTTGCAAATAGACTGGGCATTGGAAGCGGGACTGTCCAAACAGAAAGCAGGGCTCATCCAGTTCTGCAAATGTGGTCCAAACCGATGATTCTGGCAGTGAAGGAGATATGCTTTGCGTTTCAGACAACAAGTGCACAGAGGCGTGGATTCTTGATTCTGGTTGTTCTTACCACATGACGCCGCACCGAGAATGGTTCACTACATTCAGGTCAGGCAGTTTTGGGTTTGTTTATTTGGGTAATGATAAAGCTTGTGCTATCCAAGGAATGGGACAAATCAAAATTGCTATAGACGATGGTGGCGTGTGAACGTTGAATGATGTCAGATATATTCCAAAATTGAAAAAGAATCTGATCTCCTTAGGTACTCTACAGGAAAATGGTTTTTCCTACAGGTCTGATGGAGATAGGGACATCATGAAGGTCAGCAAGGGTGCCTTGACAGTGATGAGAGCAAAGAGGACTGCAGGTAACATCTATAAACTGTTGGGCGCTACAGTTATAGGTGATGTTGCGTCAGTTGAGTCAGATAACGATGCAACTAAGCTCTGGCATATGCGTCTGGGTCATCTCAGTGAGCGTGGGATGATGGAACTTCATAAGAGAAATCTGTTGAAAGGCGTTCGCACTTGCAAGATGGATCTGTCCGAGTATTGTGTACTCGGGAAACAGTATCGTGTTCGGTTCCAGACCGGGAAGCACAAAACAGAGGGAATCCTAGACAATGTCCATTCAGATGTGTGGGGGCCTACCAAACAGCCCTCCATGGGTAGTTCCAGGTATTTTGTGACTTTTATTGGTGATTTTTCTCGTAAGGTTTGGGTGTATTTTTTGCAGCATAAATCTGAAGTCTTTACGAAGTTCAAGCTGTGGAAAGCTGAGGTAGAGAATCAAACGGGCAGAAAAATCAAGTATTTGCGGTCAGATAATGGGACAGAGTACACTAATTCGAATTTCAAGAAATTCTGTGAAGAACATGGTATTCAGAGGCATTTTTCAGTTCGCAAGACACCACAGCAAAATGGTGTGGCAGAGAGAATGAACAGGTCTCTAACTGAAAGGGCAAGATGTCTCCGGTTGAATGCTGGATTGTCAAAGGGTTTCTGGGCAGAGGCAATTAACATGGCATGCTATCTCCACAACAGGTCACCGCGAGCTTCTCTGGAGGGGAAAGTTGCAGAGGAGGTATGGACAGGCAATCCCATTGATCTTACCAATTTAAGGATTTTTGGGTGTCCAGCTTATGTGCATATATCCAGTGAAGATCGATCCAAACTTGATCCAAAGTTGAAGAAGTGTGTCTTCGTAGGATACTCAAAAGGTGTAAAAGGGTTCAAGTTATGGGATCCAGTTTCAAATAAGGTGGTTACCAGTAGAGATGTTGTTTTTGATGAGCAGTTCATGTTGAAGAAGTCAGTTGCAACAGATGTGACAGTCTCTGAAGGGGAAACTTCCAACAATGAGGTGATTCAGGTGCATATTGAGCCGTCCCCAGTGAGCAATATGCAGATAGAACCAGAAACACTAGACGAATTAGGCTCTCCCACTGAGCCATACCATGGACCTGAAGATTCAAGTGAAGTACATGACTATTCTCTGATACGTGACAGAGAGCGACGACAGATTAAGCCACCAGAGAGATATGGGTTTGAAGACTTGGCAGCATATGCACTTCTTACTAGTTCTGGAGATCCGTCCACTTTTCGAGAGGCTATAGCTAGCCAGGAGAAAGATAAGTGGATGGGTGCTATGGTGGAGGAAATGGAGTCCTTGCAGAAAAATGAGACATGGAAGTTTGTTCAGCTTCCTAAGAGAAAAAAGGGCTATCGGTTGCAAGTGGGTGTACAAGCAAAAACTAACAGTAACAGAAAAAGAAGGGGAAAAGTTCAAGGCTCGTCTTGTATCAAAGGGGAACTCACAACAGAAGGGGATTGACTATGATGAGATTTTCTCTCCGGTCGTCAGACATACCTCTATCAGGGCAGTGTTAGGCTTGGTAGCCAGTCGAGACATGCATTTAGAGCAGAGACAACATTTCTTCACGGTAATCTAGATGAGCAAATTTACATGCAAAGAACCGTAGAGGGTTTTAGCGACATCGCAAGTGGCATTTGTTTGCAAATTGAAGAGGTCATTGTATGGTTTAAGGCAGTCTCCAAAGCAGTGGGACAAGCGCGTTGATTCATACATGCTTGATTAGCTCTGAGAAGGTGTGAGTATGATTGTTGTGTTTATGTTAGGAGCCTTGATGATGGCTCTTTTATTTTCCTGTTACTGTATGTGGATGACATGTTGATCGCTGCTAATCATCTACATGATGTAAATGATCTGAAAATCATGTTGGGTAAGGAGTTTGACATGAAGGACTTAGGGGCTACTAAGAAGATTCTTGGGATGGAAATTCACAGGGATAGGAGTGTTAGAAAATTATGGCTCTCCCATAAAAGCTATGTTGAAAAGGTGCTAGACAGATTTGACATGAGTAATTCGAAGGCTGTGAGTACTCCATTGGCGAATCATTTTAAGCTCTCGTTGGATCAGTGTCCAAAGACAGATGCAGAAGCTGAGTATATGTCAAAGGTTCCTTATGCCAGTGCTGTTGGTTGTTTAATGTATGATATGGTCTGCACAAGGCCGGATTTGGCACAAGCTGTAAGTCAAGTTTGCAAGTTTATGTCCAAACTAGGGAAGTATCATTAGGAAGCAGTCAAGTGGATTTGGAGGTACTTAAGAGGTACAACAGGTCATGGTATCATGTTTGGCAGTGAAAAGGGTGATCCTACAGTTGTAGGATATGTTGATTCAGACTATGCGGGTGATATGGATGATAGGAGGTCTACAACGGGATATGTCTATACTCTTGCAGGTGGACCCATTTGTTGGAAGTCATCAGTTCAACCCATAGTGGCTATGTCGACAACTGAAGCAGAGTACATGGCAAGCGAAGTCGCAAAAAGAAGCCTTATGGCTTACATGATTAGCGAAGGAATTGGGTGTTGAGCAAGGTGGAGTTCGGTTGTATTGTGATAGTCGAGCGCCATTTACTTGGCAAAGAATCGTGTGTATCACGCCAGGACCAAGCATATTGATGTGAGATTTCACAAGATCGTAGAGCTACTCGCATCCGGGACAGATACTACTTGAGAAGGTTCATACTCGTGAGAATGCAAATGACATGTTGACCAAGCCGATCACGGTGACAAGTTCAAGCATTGCTTGGACTTGTTACACATTACTCGATGATCAGCGTGAGCTCTACCCCGGTGCCAAGGATGTGATCGCCATGCGTTGAATCGTCATAGGGGTTTAATATTCGCCAAGGTGGAGATTGTTGAGTATGGCTCATATGATGCGAGATCAAAAATTTGGGAGTGAGCTAGCAGCTCCTTCGCCTGACCCATGGGCTTGGCCTAAATCTGTTTCGGGGCGCATTGGGGGGTGCAGGGGGCTTCGTCCCCCGCGGTTCGGTTCAGGGGTATTATTGTAATCAGTTGGGTAATATTATATATACTGCTTGTAACACTGAACCCTAATTCTTCACTGAGAAATAAAACGGAACTACAGCTGTTCTGTAGTCGCTGACGTAGGCAACCATTGGCAGAACAGCGTGACCAAATATCGTGTCCTTTTTGTGTTTTTCGTTTTCTTATTTCTTCTATACTGTTGCTGCTCTAACAATCCAGTAGGAGTACATTTTCAAACTTTGATGCTCTCAAATATTCGATCTGAACATTCAATATTGCAGGCAAACTTGCCAATGTTGACATAAGCTTCACTAGCTAGGTGCTCCGTATCCCCTCAAGGAAAATTAGAAGGGACTGACTACCATTTGATGCTTTGCATCTCCTTTTTACAAGTAAAAGAAAAAAAATTGAGAGAGAAGGATTTACTTTTTTTCCATATTCCATTCTCATAAAATAAAACAGAGTAGGGGCGGGACCACGGGAGTATAGAAAATTATGAATAGAAAGGGTTAAATAAATTTTTTAGTCTCTATAAAATGAGCGAATTTCGATTTCACTCCCTACAAAAATTCTATTTGGTTTTCATCCCCGAAATTTGAAATTATTGTTTAGTCTCTATATCAAATTTTTGTTTTGACCCTTGTATTCTTTGTTTCAACCCTTTTTTTATTTACGTTTCAACCCTTTAAAATCACTAATTTTATTCCTAGTATTTATTTTAAGGTAGATAAATACAACTCATTTTAGGGCTCAATAAAAAAATTAGAAAAGTCATGTGCTTGCACCGTAGATATTATTGGGTGCCACTTGAGATGGTTATTTAACTTTTTGGTCAGACACATAAAAATTTAACAGATGTCACATAATGATAAAGATAAAAAAATTTCAGATTTTAAAGAGATAAAAAAAAATTACATAGAACAAAACCAAAATTTACTCTGTGACTGGGATCACAAACATATTTGATATCAGTAGACATAACATTTTTGGTGTAGGCAAAACTTGTTTGAGTCCCTTATGGATTGCCTCCCTCTAGTCCATTTCCCTTCATTTAAGTGCAGGACATTGTTCCTGAAAAGCAGTATCTCAGGTAGGCTCTTGTATCCTAAGGACAGAACAAGGTAATTACTCTTATCTCTTTTACACTGCTTGCAAAGGTCATTCAACTAGAGAAACTCGAAAATTGGTCGGGGATGACATTGGTCCAATGGTCCCAATCCATTTCTTTTTTTTGTTGAAGAGGTGATATTATTCTTGGGTCACACTCGCGACCAGGCCTCAAATTTGGAGTTTTTGACGAATTACAACACATTAGTGGCCTAATTTTATAACAGATCAGATGGAAGAATATCATAGATAAGGATCGTAATTAAATGAATTTCCGAACTCTTTTGTAGGGGGCACCATCTGGTCCAAATTGCCATAGGGTTGATTTTCCAGCCCACATGCCGGACAGTGGGAGTGTTTATATCTTCCATGTCACCTCCTCGTTTAAATTTGTTAACGGCAAAAGAATAAATTATCACGAAATATGTGTGTGTATTTTTAAAGGATAGGCATATATGATCCAAGACTTAACATGAAATTGTTCTTATTTGGCGAGCCTAATAAACTAGCTTATAACTTATTTGATTAACTTATAATTTTATTCAGGTAAATGGTGTTTTTAGTCCCTGTAATTTCAACGAAATTCAGTTTTAGTCCCTGTAATTTTTTTTTTAAATTTGTCCCTGTAATTTCAAATTCCCTTTTTTTTGGTCTCTGACGTCAAGTCTCTATCCAAAAAGCTGACGTGGCACAGGTCATCATCCAATGGTACCTGTAATTTTTTTTTTTTGCTTTTGGTCCCTGTAAATATATTTCTTTTTGCTTTTGGTCCTTGTAAATAATTTTTGTTTTGCTTTTTGTCCCTACCATGTGGCAGTCACCCATTGGATGATGACATGGCATTTGAGTGCCACATGACAGGCCATAAAAGCAAGGCCACCTGACATTCCGTTAGCCACGTCAGCTTTTTGGATGGAGACTTGACGTCAGGGAAAAAAAAGCAGAATTTGAAATTACAGGAACAAATTTTAAAAAAAAATTACAGGGCTAAAACCGAATTTCGCTGAAAGCTACTTCAAGTAATATTTGACCTTATAGTTTATATCTTATTATTTTTCTCTTATTTTTTATCCTTGTTATTTTAATCAAATTTGTACTTTATCCTCTCTTAAAGTGAAAATAAAATCAAGACCTTTAACCTCTATCCCACAAAATATAATACCAAATATATTATATATTTAGGATAAAAATAATATATAATATATTTTATGTATAAAACAAAATAAATTTAATATTAAAAAGAATATAAACATGCCATTGTATTTACATTATCCCATTTCTCTAATAAAAATATTTAGAAATGATAATAAAACTTAAAAAATTAATATTTAAATTTTTAATTATGATAAGAAATTTAAAATAAATTAAAATACTAAAAGTAATAACTATTTTAAAATAAATAATATATAAAAATAAAATGTATATAAAAAGTCATATAAATATACCATTTTGTTTCATTTTATATTTAACAATTAGTTCAATGACTAATTTTAGTAAACACTGCAAATTCAAACGGTTAGATTTTCAACTATAAGGCTTCAACCATAAGCTATAGATTACCTCAGCTTATCAGTCATAAGCTATCTATTTATTTATTAACTATTTTTGTCAAAACAGAACCTTTATAAACTTAAGAGTAATTGTACGATAAAAGAGTTAGCCAATTAAAAAAATCAATAAGTAAAAAAAATGCAAATGGATTTGAAAGAAAAAATATAGAAAATGTTTTCTTTTGATGATCCAACAACAAGCAAACCAAAAGCTTAATTCCGGTTAATTCTGGAATGGAAGCAAGACTGAGCAGTTAATTCCGGTTCGTGGCTTAAGGCAGGGAGCCCTTTGTCCCCTTATCTCTTTGTCTTGTGTATGGAGCGGTTGGGTATGATGATTGAGAAAGCTGTGAATGATGGGAGTTAGGTGCCTATTCAACTTACTAAAGATGGACCCAAGATTTCTCATTTGTTCTTCGCTGATGATGTGCTTCTCTTTGCAAAGGCGCAATCGTCCCAATCAAGGTTTATTACTAACCTTTCAAATAATTTTTGCTCATTTTCAGGTTTAAAGGTTAGCCTTGAGAAGTCAAGGGCTTTTGCTTCTTCTAGTGTATCTAGGAGAAGAAACGCAAAATTATGTAGTATCTCCCAAATTAGATTTACGGATCGCATTAAGAAGTATTTGGGGTTCATGATGAGGTATGGTAGAACTAGGAAGAAAATTTTAATGAAATCTTTGATGAAGTTTCTTCGAAACTTTCTTCTTGGAAAAGTGGGCTTTTGAATAAACCTGGAAGAGTCACTTTAGCTAATGATGTTTTGTCTGCTATTCTTGTATATAGCATGCAAATTCAGTGGTTTTCCAAATATGTTTGTGACAGATTGGATAAGGCAGTGAGTAAGTTCATTTGGCAGGGGGCTCAGGAGAGATCTATGCATTTGGTGAGTTTAAATAAAATGTCTAAAGATAAGAAGGATGGTGGCTTGGGTATTCGTTTGTCTCATGCTCAGACTGTTGCTCTTCTTGGCAAGCTTATTTGGAGTATCATTCATTCAGAGGATAAATTGTGGGTTAGATTATTATCTGACAAATATTTGAAGGAGGGGCATATTTTCTTGGAAAAATCTCGAAGTGGTTTGCCTACTTGGAATGCTATCTTGAAGTCTCTTTCGATCCTTGAAGATGGTTTTGTTTTCAAACCTGGAGATGGCGATACAAATATCTGGTTTCGGCCTTGGCTTTTTAAGCAACCGATTTGTGATTTAGTGCAGCAGGTGCAAAGTACTGATATGCATTTAAAAATTTGAGATATTTGGCATGATGGTGTTTGTCATCTTAGTTGTGTTACAACTCCTTTACCTATTTATATCGTGAATAGTGTTTTGGCTTTACAACATCCTGCGTTGGTGGAGTCCATTCATGATACTTCGGTGTGGGGGCCAAGTGTGAGTGGTATTTACTCTTCCAGGAGTGGGTATAAATGGATTTTAAATCATGACAGTGATGTTAGCAATGGTCAGAGAAGTTGGAGTTGGAGTTGGATTTGGAAATTGCCTTTAGCTGCTAGAGTGCAATTCTTCTCTTGGCAATTTTATCATCTTTCTCTCTGTAAGGAAAAAGGCGAAGAAGATTCTTTACTAGCAAAAAAGCTCCTTTCGAGAGGAGAACCTCCTTACTACAAGAGAAGGAAATCTAACTTGATTATTCTCTGATGCATATTCCTTTGAATAAGGCATTACATATAGTAAGCCAATTCTAACAAACTGTCCTACTCAGCATAACAGAATTGTAAAATGTTTATAGAAGAACAATGCTATACTATTTATTACAAGCTTCTAGAATCTAACTGACTCATTGGTTCCCCCTATTATTGCATCTGTCACTTGGTTCTTTTGGCCCAGTTATTCTTCTTAAGTCCTCTGATCTCGTAATCCTATTGCCGCTTGGGTCGATTTTAATTTCGTTTGGGCCTGGTCCTTGTGACGTCCTAGTCAATTTTTCCAAGATATTAAATATTTTGGTTTATACAATAATAGTGGAGACAATTCTATTTAATTTAGCAGATGAAAGTGTACAAATGTACCTAAAGGTACCCATTCTCAGGGCCCTAGTTATACAGAATATACTGTATGTTGAACTTCTCATCTACTGACTCTGACTTCATTGCCTGTGAATCGACTGAACCTTTTCCTTTCTGGAATTGTATGATGCCTGCTAAGACCCGTAGACAAAAATATATACAAGACACAGAAAACAAATGGGAGATAAAAACACGCTATACGCACCATTCAATGGGAAGGCAGGAATTAGAGTTCATGTATAAAAAGGCAACCACATACATAGACAGATTAGCAGACCACATATAGGTAAATTAATAAACACACATATATATGGATCAACCACTCTCGCACTCATGCACCTAAAGTTCTACATGCCTACGTGGCCACACAACTTCCAAGAATGGCAGAAGGACCACATCTAGCCACTTTGCCCTTTATAGTCAACAACTCCTCAACAACCTTCTACCGACATGTGGATAGGTCAAGCCAGTTGTCCATCCCCCTATCCCGCTCATCGTACCCCTAAGAGTGCATCCCTGTTCCCCAATTTTGACGTTAGAAACAGGTATCGGGGCGACACTCGGGATCGGTACTATGGACAGTAATACGACAGTACCCAGTCAGGATAACTGAGCTACTTGATCGTCCCGACACAGTGGTGGCCAAACCACTGGTCACCTAGGGGCCTTGTCGGACCCAGACTATCCCCAAGGACCGACATGTCCTGTACTCTACGTACTGTACCCGCACACTGGCACATGGCCTCGTGCACAGCTTATGTACACGGCGGTGGATTACATCACAACAATGCATATGAAACCTTCCCTCATAACGTTTCATTATTCACCATTTCACTTTAATATTACAGGCTTAACCATTACTAACAACACAACTCAGCCTGCACTCATCAGCTTTATCAGCTCAACCAGCGTTAACCTCTTACTTCATCTTTTATCATGCTCTATCAGTCTCAGCTTATAAATTTACTGTTATTTCAGCTATTATTAACAACATATCATAGATAAACAACTCATCATATGCCCACACACATAGCGTTATTTAGTAACTTAACATAAGAAGAACAACCAACATCTACAACACAACTATCAGTACAACATAAGATTAATTACCAACTAGTATCACATAGGTCAACCAACACATCACTTATATCAACCATCCTTGATCAACAATACGGATAAACCCTAGTATCGCTTAGGCGACCCACTACAATCATATTATTAACCAGCATACCATCAATCAATTGCACAACCATAAGCAATTACACAGAATCAGTATCACATCAATCCACATCCATCCATTAATATCAACAGATCATTCCTATGGTTGACAGACCTCTGACAACTGTCTTCAGCTATCACAGGTCATAGCCCCTCTCCTAAGGTGCTGCTGTTATCAATCTCTAGTAGGGCTTAGGTCACCCTACGCCTAGTTATACACTTATTCTAATCCTACAATCCCTGGTGGATAGGGTTCAGATCTCCCATACCTGGCTTAGAAGACTGTTGCAGCTGCTGCCACTCTCCGTGTCCTCGCCGCTCCTCGCACTCTTTCCACTAGACATTCCTACCTAGCTTACTAGACCGCTCTCATCCTCCCCTCTCAGAGGTTTACCTACTAAGGGCTTTCTGATGCACAAGATCCTCACTTGAGGCAAGTGTAGAGCATACTTACTCCTTAGTGGCCCTCTAAGTCTCACTCCCTTTCTCAATCTCAAGGATTACTTACTAAGGGTTTTTCTAATGTGTCAGATCCTCATTAGAGGCAAGCACAAAGTATACTCACTCCTTAGAAGTTCTTAGAGAGAGAAAGATAGAGAGAGAAGGGGATTTGGGGCGAGTTGGAAATAGAGGAGTGAAAGAGGTATTTATAGGCATTTTGGGTCCATCGCGTCGTGATGGGAAATACACATAAATCCTGTCGCGTCGCGAGCTGGGACACGTGGCACACATCGGACGAGCGTGATCACCGACTTACCCACCGCCATTCATCGCGTCGCGAGGAGTAAAGGCTAAATCTCCATCGCATCGCGACAGCAACACGTGTCACTCGTTTATTGGCTGTGATCACCGAAACTCTACAGGATTCTAGAATCTTCTACCATCGCATCGCGATGGCCTCTAGTACAATCTTGGTCGCGTCGCGACCATGGCTAAGGAGACATTCATAATTTCTTTTATTCTAAAGTTTCTAGGGGTTTCTAGACCTTCTTAGAGGTATTTTGGCCTTTTTTGAGTGTTTCTATAACACATCTAAGTCTATTTTCTTTCAAATTAGGACTTCTAATGCTTATTTACCGTCTACTATACTTTAAATATTATTTTCTGAAAAATAGGATGTTACAGGCCTAGCTACTATCCTTGCCTCAGCTTCCTCTTCTTGGGCCGTAATATCCCATTCCTCTTCCACAAAGACCTTGTCCTCAAGGTGCACATCGAGATAGGCCTTAAGAACATCTTGCAACGACTCCCAGGTTGCATCTTTCGAGGGGTAGGCCATCCCATTGAATCAACACACGGACCACAGTTGAAGTCAGATGTAACACCATACATTCAAAATACTTGAAAGTAAGATAGTTAACATTAGATACATTCATCCCAAGAGAATTTAAACTTAAACCATACATCAAGTTTAAATAATACAAGGTTCATAATTCAAATTACATAACCTTCAAGGATTTAATACAAACACTTTGTCTTTTTGCACCAAATACTTAGAGTGTTACATAATCAAAACTACAAAATAAACATAGCTTCGACATTCAAGCCCCTTCAGTCTTCATTCTCAACCTGCGGATCTAAAATAAATAAATAAATGGACGGGGTGAGATAAAATCTCAGTGAGCTCTCCCCTCGACTCATTGTTGGGTTTTCAAGATGAATAATTTTAATTTTCATGATTGAAAAATCCTCTTGAGCGGAAAAACCCTCTTGGGATGATGGTGGCTCCTTACTTCTGAATTAGGTCAACCAACAAATGAGAATCACCTTTCCTTGAATAGAAAAGGTCTCACCCACTTAGGTCACCACACACCCAATGGGCCAAGCCCACTTGGGTCCATTTAATTAAAACTCTTTTAATTAAATCATCCCTTAACTAATTAAATCTTATTTAATTAATTATTTCTATTAATTAAATTAAGCTCACCTTAATTTAATTAATTCCTTGCTCCATCATAGAATCTCTATGCGTGTGACCCCATAGGTTCCCACTAGACTGGCCATGATATTAAATATTATATTAATATTCAATATTCAATATAATATTAAACATCAAAGACAATGATTGACATCTAGCAATGTGTAACTGCCACTCAAATATGGAAATATCGGTGATTCGATATTAACCTTAACGCAACCATAATCATTGTGAAGTTAATGTCCCTTCGTCCATATGTCTTGATTGAACACGAGGCATAAATGTGTCATCCTCGTTAAGTCCAATCATATGTTCCTCGATCTCTAAGTAGACGTGTAATCACGAAATGAGCCTAATATCCCATATTGGCCCATCTCGGCGTGGCCACGCATATTTTCACGCCCTACTCTATCGAGAGGCCCGAGACATTACTCCTATTATGTAGGAGGGACGAATCCTGTCTACATCACTCACACCCCTCAACATGATTCATTGTAGGCCCAAGTACTAACTTTATGATCATCATGTTACGGATGACGGTTGATAGCATTAAAACCTACAACTCCTCATGTAGGAATCGTAGTGACTTCAAGTCGAAGGATTACTTCACTATGGTCGCCATGAGGAGCGCTCATGACACTTACATAACTATTATGAAGCATCCTCATAGTGGGTCAATCCAGTATAAATATTACTCCTATTATGTATACTTGTGTGTTGACTTGATATCACATATCCATGACCCGTGAGATTTGGTCATCAGTCTACTCATACAATAGTCTCTATGTATTATAGTCGTCCTAGTTAACAATAATACTTTGACTATGGATACTTTAAGAATAACATTCTATATGTTCAATGGGGTCTCACGATCAAGTCATACTTGATGTTCCATTAAACAAACTATCTATTCTAAGGACTTTATTATGCTATACATAATAAATGATGCCTTTACATATATTAAATATATGATTGAAGTCATGATACAAACAATAATTTATATAAAATAGATTGGCTACTAGGGCTTACACCAACACTCATCACCATCACTCTACTTATTATACCATTTTTCAAGGAAATAGATAATATATGACTGTGCACTGCATCTTCTTAATTGAGGACATTTAGTCCTTCTTTACTTTGTGTCATTGGGTTGTTGTCATATGCTTTGATCCATAGACCCCAATCACACGCTTTCAGTACTGTGGTTAGACGTCTTAACCGTCCAAGTGGCGTCCCACAAGGCTAACCTTACCGATCTTCTCCTATAAATAGAGGAGTCTTACTTGACCATTTTGTGATTTTTGTCACAACTTTCTTACTTTAACGCATGTTTAAGAAAATGCAACTAGGCTAACTAGGATTATTAACCTTCATCATTATTTAACTATTCAAGGAAATTTCTACAATAAATCCAATGAATCAAGCTTAAAATGAGTTTAAAATCTCAACATATACTTATCATGATTCATTAACAATTCCTACAACCAAGACATTTCAAGATCATATAGAAACTATTAACAATACTTGAGCCTAGTCATTAATAGACCAAAGCCTCCCCTTTGAAGCTCCATGGAACTAACAAAAGGGCAAACATAAACATACAAATGTGGGGGGTTGGGGGCAGCCATCCAACCTCTTTCAATCAAACCCACTACATAATCATAACATTAATCATAACAATAAGCTCTAAATCAAAGGGGTTAACAAAACCCTAACTTTGAACCCAAAGGTTCTCATGCTTCTTTGATAAGAAACTCCTAATGAGGGACTTATGGGTGCCCATCACCTAAGAGAAGAGAGAACTCACAACAACTCCAAAGATTCGAGCTCAAGGGTTGAAGTTCAACTTCATCTTCTTCCTCCTTCACGTTCTTCTTCTTCCTCTAGCTAAGGTTCAACCCCAAATCTTCAAAAACACCTAAATCTCAACCTTATAACTTTGATTCAAGCTAGTGGGATTTGGTGAAATCTAGCAAGAATCCTTCAATTTCTCATAGGATTTGAGAAACCCTAGTATTTTCCCTCTTTTCTCTTCCTTCAATCGCCCTCTCTTTCTCTTTTCCTCTCAATTCTCGTTCTGAGTGTTTTCTGCTGCATTTTCTGCTTTATAACAGCTGTGAATCGATTCACAACTTATGTGTGAATCAATTCACACAGACACAAAGTGACAGTTTGAATTTTAAGTGAGTGAATCGATTCCTGCAGCTGGTGAATCGATTCAGGGTTGTTCAATTCGGCTCCCAGAGAGTTATTTTTGGGTGAATCGATTCACTGAGCTTCCAATTCGACTCCCAGAGGATTAAAATTGTGTGAATCGATTCATGGCTTGTGGGAATAGATTCCCACTGCTGAAAAAGTAAGGAAACTTAATTCTAACACCCAATCTTGAAACCTTCTTCCTATTCTTTCTTAAACTAACTCACAATTCATCCTTATAATCACTTTAAAGCTAATTTCAACTCATCTAACCACTTCAGATCATGAAAGACATAACATCCTCATCTCTCAATTATGATCATCAACTTAAATTCAATTGAAATTCACAATTTAATTATACTAAGCTCATGCATATAATTCCCACTAAAGTTGAGGAATTTGGGGTGTTACATCAGATCACCTTCCCAATCCAGGACAACTAGAAGTCAGACTTTCGACTGATTAAAAATTGCCTCAGGAGGTAATTCCAAAGAAGGTTCGGTTGAATCTTTGCAAGGCTTTAACTGTGATACGTGAAAAACCGGATATATCTTGCTTCCCGGTGGTAGCTCTAGCTCAAATGCGACTTCGCCAATTGTTTGATCAATCGTGACGGACCATAGAAGCACTTGGAGAGTTTGTGTATCCGTCTCCCCTCAACCGAGGTTTGACGATAGGGCCGTAATTTCACAAAAACCAAATCACCAACTTTGAAGGGGTGTGGGCAGCGTTTCTGATCCGCATATAATTTCATACTCTTCTGAGCCTTCACCAATTTTCTTTTCAAAAGGTCCAGGATATGGTCCCTTGTAGATAACTCCGCATCAATGGCCTTTACATGACTTGTGCCGGCAATGTATTGTGGAAGGGATGGTGGGGCTTCTAGGGATGGCAAAATGGGCCAGCCCGGCACGGCCTGTCGCGAGCCCGCATAAAAACGGGCTAGCCCAACCCAGCCCGCCAAGGGATTATGGGTTGAGATATTGAGCCCGGCCCGATCTATGACGGGTTGGGCGGGCTTGGGTTGCCCGCCAAAAATAAAAATAACAAAAATAAAATAAAAAAAATAAAAATATAAAATCTAGACTAAAACAGACCAAAATCAGCCAACCTGTCGAGCCGGCCCTAAAGAGTCCTCCGAAAACGGGCCACAATAGCGGGTTGGCTGGCTAGCCCGCCCGAAAATGTAAAAAAAAGAAAGAAAAAATTATTTAAAAATAGGGAAAAAAATTAAAAAATATATATATACTGGCCCGATGGGTTGACCCAACCCTACCCGCTTATTTTATCATCCAAATATTCTAAATATAAATTTAATACAAATTAAAGCAACTTGAACTCAAATACTTTTATTTTTTATTTTTTAGAATATGGAAAATAAATAGAGGTTTTTTAATCCAATCCAGGTTTTTTATAAATAGAGGCTTGCTCACAGTGAGAGACATGATATATTGACATGGTCTCACACTGTAGCAAACCTAGATTCTCTAGCTACAACACCCGTGTAACATCCCAAAAATTTCTAAGCCTAATTATTAGAAATCCTAAGTGAAAAAGGGGATTTAATCCCTAAGGATTAAATATAGTTCATAGCCTTAATTTAGTAATTGAAAACAAATTTGGAACTAAAGGGTAAAATGGTAATTTTACCCTAAGATTTAGGAAATGAGGGACTAATAACTTACGAGTAGTAATTAATAGAGTAAATTATCTGAGGTCCCTTTAAGCACCTAAGGCCAATTACTATATTTAATGGTGGTTCATTGGTTTAATTTTTATTAAATAACTACCTTGCCCCACCATGCACCACTTTTCACCTATTTCCACCCGAGCATCCTTCTTTCTCTCATCTACACCAAACACACACACACTATGAGTGTGAAGGTAAGAAAGAAAGGGAAAATAGAGAGAGATGGTCAGAGAGAGAGAGAGCTTCGAGAGAGAAAAGAAGGCAGAGAGAGAGAGATAATGGAGGAAAGGAACTCTAATGGAAGAAGAAGAAGAAGGATGCAAGACTCAAAGGAGAAGAAAGCGAAGAAGGATCTTTAATGGAGGTTGAAGCAAAACCTAGGGTTCTAATTTGGGGGTTTTACCCCAAAGCATTTGGTAGCTCAAAGGTAACATAGATTCCCCTCTCAAACTCCCCAATTAGTGGTGTGCTAGATTGTTGTTTAATATCCTTAACTAAATGATATGATTCTTGGGTTGATGTTAGTTTAAACTTGCATGAATGTGTGTAATGGAAAAGTGTTAGGCAAAGAAGGTTGCACTAAAATGGGTTTTTGCAACATTGACTTGAATGTATGTTGGTATGATTGTAACAAATCCATTTGTTGTCTTGTTCTGGGTGTTATTTGATTGATTATGATGTTGATTAGAACCAAGGCTCGAGCCCTTGAAAGAGGTTTGGGTTGAAAATATGAGTTTTGGATGTTTAAAACTCAAAACTCGGCCGAGTCAGCAGTGAATCACACTGAGCGACCTTCAGCCGTCAGGGGTCAATTTCAGCAGATTTTAGCTTGCTTAAAATCTCCGAAATATGAAGTCGCTAGCAGAGCCACCATGGTTAATTTTAGTCGATTTTCCCATTTGTTTTTGAAATCCTTTCCCCTTTGGTTTAACTCTGCATATTGTTATGAACTTATGGGAGATTGTATAAGTGATTACAAGTGAAATACTTATAGGAACAATTGAGTTAATGATGTGATTGTGTTCAATGATGGCTCAAAATTATTGAGTATTGTATATTGAATGAGTGTATTGCAACCGATCGTATGACTAATGCCTATCTGGCGTGTTATAAGGCACGCTGGAATTGTTTATTGAAGAATTCCATTGAGTCTATTTTATACTTTCTTGGATTCATTGTGCATTGTTTATTGAAGAGTTCCATGGAAAGTCAATGCTTATACTTTCCTCGGACTCATTATGCATTGTTTATTGAAGAATCCTATCGAGAGTCTATTTTATACTCCCTTGGATTCATTGTATAATCGTGGGTATTGAAGAATTCCATCGAGAGTCTATTTTATACTTTCTTGGATTCATTGTGCATTTTAAATGCCTATTGGATTGTGGTAACATTATAGATTTCTTTATTATGAAGTTATAATGTTTGTATTGTTAGGAATTGCAATATGCATGTCTAATCTTTTACTATTGGATGTAATATTATGGTCCTGACGTGGATGTTAGTTATTGTGCTCTTATGGGAGGAGTTTTCTATACGTAGCACACCACGATAAATCGAAAACAACTACTAATGGTTTTTAATTAAAATCTGTGTTATCGAAGTTTTGTAAACTCACTATGTTGGGGCGTTGTTTCGGTACAAGCTTATTGGATAGTTTAGAGCATGAAGTCATGTTTCTGGCTCTTACCGCAAGACGCGATACTTCGAATACCGGATCACGAGTCGAGTCTTTCTAGCTTGAGTCTTTTACCATTTAAAAGAAAAGGGTTGTAATACTTAATGAAAGTCTCTTGGAGGATTTAATTGTATTATTATGTCATGCACTCTGATGTTTTATTCGGCCAAAGCGAAAATTTTTACATGATTACTCCTAATCTCAGTTTATTAAGCGGTTAATGTCCTCATTAGGTGAGAGGGTGTTACAACCCGACCTTGCATTCACAAATCTCGACCATTGGATAAAGATCGGACAATCCGTATTCTAACTTGTATTTTAAATCCAATTTAATAACTGAAAAACACAGGTCATCTTATCGTCATCCAATCCAGGTTTTTTTATAAATAGAGGCTTGCTCACGGTGAGAGACATGATATATTGACATGGTCTCACACTGTAGCAAACCTAGATTCTCTAGCTACAACACCCGACCTTGCATTCACAAATCTCGACCATTGGATAAAGATCGGACAATCCGTATTCTAACTTGTATTTTAAATCCAATTTAATAACTGAAAAACACAGGTCATCTTATCTTCATCGAATAGTTGAGATTCACAATTAATGGAACTCACGATGGCACATAATCCACTCCCCACCATAGCATTCACCTAACGAATTAATGTGTATTTTAATGAAGAGTTAAGTACTTTAATGTGTTGTTTTTGAATTCAAGAAATAAAAATTGAGAAAGACAATTTAATTATGAAAAATGCTAACAAGTGTCCTTATGACTTTGGTTAAAGAATCAAAAGAGATAATGTTGTATGGTAAAATAATGTATTTATTACATCAAAAAGTGTTTAACATTTATTCTTGAGACAAACTTTTCTTTTGTAGATTCCTTAACCAATGTTTTTAAGTCACTCGTTAGCAAGACTCTTTAATTATATTCTAAGGCTCCGTTTGGGAGTTTGGGAGGGGAGGGCTTTGAGAAATATGAAAGAGGAAAAATAATGAGAAGGAATGATAGTCTCCCACGATGAATGAGAGATTTATTTATTTTTTCATAATAATAAAACCCCATAATATGAGAAACTCAAAATGTATTAGATGAGGGTTTTGAAGGGCTGTGGAGGGCTTAGAAAAATTCTTCAAATCCCTTTCATCTTTTTATATTACTTTCAAAATTAAAAATATATTAGTCATAAACATTCTCTTTTCTTTCTCTACAAAAATACTCTCTCAAATAAGATGGAGAATTTCTCTCTATTTTCCTTTTCTTTTCTCCCTTTAAAGCCCTCTCCTACTAACTCCCAAGCGTAGCCTAAAGAACACAAGGAAGGTCAATTTTTTACAACAGAAAGTTTCGGCTTTTATGATAAGGTTGCGCCCGTTGGGGGTGACAAATCAGAAATCAGGGGGATAAAATGTGATTAGCGATGCATAATGATGAAGCCTCCCTCATGCTGGTCCTGCATGCACCAAATTCTAAAGCCGGCCGCACTAGATAAATTAGGGGTTACGTGGACCGACATTATTGTCCCACGTGTACCATATTGTTTGGAGTACAGTCTTCTCTAGACACGACCTGTGTGGGAAGCACATGGCTTTGGGGGAGCCTTTGGAGGGAGAAAGCTTGGAGGATGTGACAACCCCACCACCACCTTCGGTTGCCCCATAGTCATTATCATCACATTTCCACGTGATCTAGCCTGCTTATGGTGGTTGCATTAACACAATTTGAATTCGAGCCCGTGCATGCGTAATGTCCCCCAATTGTTTTAGATTACACGCTACAACGATAGAGGGTGTTCCAATTTAAAACAGAACAATGCAGTGTACCAAAAAAAAAAAAAAAAGAACAATGCAGATCCAAGTGTGACATTTATGGACCCCTTTTCACCCCCACAAGGGGCCATTACTCAACAATACTAATAATTTTTATCAACGGTAATGCCGTAATAGAGGACATATAAAATAAGTTTATTGTTAGGTTTAGCAATCAATTATTGTCTTCTTTTTGTATGTGACTAGACTATGGAGTATGGACATATGGTCACTCCTGGTTATGCATAGTGTATGGCTAGCACCTGTTAAATCTTGATTCATGGCTCCCATTCTATATAATTGTAAAGTAATTGTTCCCCTGTTTTGTGACAACGTAATGCTTAATTATCATCGATATTACGACAATGGTTCAATTCATGCTCGTTATGTCCCATATGAAACATCGAATATATCTTTATGAAGTCATTTTTATTTTTCCCTTCTATATACAAAGTTAATTTCACGTTTGTCTTCTCATTCAGTTTAAGAAAGCGTGTTACACTGTATCGTTTAGTCGTTATGTTAACTTCGTTTGTGCGTAGTACCTAGCTCGAACAAATAAATCCAGTAGTATGTTGAAAGCTAAGGAAGGAAAGTCGAGCTTCATGTATACTTGACTGCTCGTACAAAAGCACACAACGAAATGAAAGTACATATCTTTGGAAGGGGATTTCCACCAACCGCATGACAATCTGGAGCTTTTGCAGTTAAACTTGAGCTTTTTTTTTTCTTTTTTTTTGAAAAGAGTTAAACTTGAGCTTTACTTCGAGTTTTGGCTGAGAATCCAAAATTTTCCTCCTTTCCATGTGACATGTTTGGTATATTTTGACAAATTGAGAAGGTTCCCAAGACTACTTAAATGATGAATAATAACAATATCTAGAAGACAAGCAGGAAGCTGGCCATCAATCATGCTTTGATATTTCGGGCATCCAATGTAGTTAACTCACTTTCAAAATTTTGCAATTTATTTTTTTAGAAGGTTAATGATTCATGGTTTTTTTTAAACCGAAAACTCTGCATGCAATTGCGTAGACTAGCCTCTCGAGCTAGGTCAAATCACATGGACGGCAAAACTATATATCCCTCAAAAGTTTTAACGCTGTTCCATTCTCATGACTCAAATTCGAACTTGAGACCATTGGTCAAATAGGAAAAGACAACCAGTTAAACTGGAAAAGACCGTCACAATCTCATCCAATAGCTCTTTTATGTGTTTTTTTCTTCTTCTTTAGATGTAGTTCTTAAACCCACTTATATCTCCAGCAAGCCAAGGAAAAGATTTTCTCAAAATTAAAATTCATAAGCAGTGGAATTTTAGAAAATTATATAAATATTTATACAAAGAGGAAAAATACTAGCAACACACTTTTTATCACTCTCTTTTGAGCATACACTCTTTTATTATTTAAAATTTAAGTAGATCCCCTTATTTTAGAGAATGGGTCCCACCAAATTATATGAGCCCCACTTAATTTCAACTAATAAGAGAGTATGTGTTCAAAAGAGAGTGATATAGAATATGTTAAGAGCACTCCTCGCTCCTCGTACAAAGAGATATGCATACTAAATATTCATAGAATAAAATCGCATATAATAAAGATGGAAGAATTCATTTCTATTTTTTGGAAATATAAAAAAATAAAGCGATTCAGGGTCAAGGAATTAATGTCCTGAGCAGGTAAAGTTAGGTGGATGCTAATACGAAGAAGATCGAGACACACGTAAATCGCAATCCTCCAGTAAACAAAAGTGTAAAAGAGCTAGGTTGGAACCTTGAACCATGAAGCTTCATAGTTGTGGTAGTAGAGTAGTGTATTTGCTATGCACCAAAAAACAAAAAAGAGTAGTGTATCTGCTATGCGGGTGCGGCTCGAGATACAGATAGAAAGAGAAATAGAGGGAAAGGTGTTAGAATGTGGATGTCCACTGTGACCCACTTTTTTGACAGTTAAAGCCAATGGGGATCGGGCTCCAAGGACCGATGATTACGGGGACTAAACGGAGGACCCACCCCACACGTTGGATTCTCAATCCCTCTGTGTCGTTTTGCTGGATTTTTTCTGCTTCTCTAAACTACCCCCAACTGGGTAGCATTTGCCCTTATTAGTTCCTGAGATTTGTTACTTGGCAATTTCCATCCCTATGCTCCGTATCCGTAGTCCTCACTGACTCACTCCTCGTTCACAAGTCACTCATCCAGATAATAATCAATAAAACATTTAGAGGCCCCACCATTCTTCCTCCCATTACACCCGCTAATCACGCGTTAACAGTTCCCCCTCTAAATCTTATCGCGTTTTAACTTTTAACCCTTCCCATTTTCTTTCTTTAACTTTCTGTTTTGGTATTAAACTTTCTTTTTTTGTTACTTTAAGTCCCACTTTCCTGTATCAATAATCTATGTATGGTCTACGACACAGTTACAACATGAAGGAGCCTTCACCTTTTTCCCAGTTTTTTTTTTGGGGGAAAACGTTTTTCCCACTTATAACCCCTGTTTTTGCTTTCTGACGTCATGTAGCCTCATCAAGATGTGCAGTAGATTCAGGGGCTTTTTTGTCCGTCGATGTTGAACTTCACCTACCAAATTTGTTCATTTATTTGTCTTTCTCATATTACATGATCTGCTTTTATTTTTTTCTCACATTGCATGCACCTTCACAATATTTTTTTTAAAGGGCAAAGGGTACAAACAGGAAAATAAGAAAAAGAAAAAAATTTCCAAAAAGAAATAAAAGATATACGGCCTGCTTGATTATATTTTTTTTAAAAAAATTCTATTTTTAAAAATTTAAGAAGAACAAAATTTATTCTTTATTAAATTTTATAAAACAAAAAATAATTTTTAAAAACAAAATCAATCAAACTCATAATAAAAGGGCTTCTTAATACTCGCACGTTAAGAGCGTTAGTAGCAACCTCCAAGAAATCTTGTGGAAATGAGATGCTGCGAATAGTGGAGCCCACATTCAATCAAGTACATCTGAGTACAATTGGAAGGTGGTATATACGTGATCAAGAAAAGAGTGGCCAAGCTAGGTGTTGATAACAATATAGATAGAGATAGATACATTTTTGTTTATTATTATTATTTTTTAAAACGTGTGCTCCCTCGGTCTTATATTACTTTTCGTTTAATATTATTCACATGTTTTAAAAAAATTATTAATTATTAATTGCAACAATTTTTAAAGTAAAATAGTTTATTTCGACTAATATATCCTTATTATAGTGAGAGTTAGGTAGAATAATCAATTAATATATGATAGTTAATATATAAATAAACAAGAGTATTATTAGAAAAATATAATTAATACTCTCTTGATATTATAAAGTGACAAATAATTTGAGAAAACAAGCAAACATGGCAATACTCCCTCCGTCCCATTATAAGTGTAATATTAGAAAGTTTCACACTTATTAAGGGGAAACTATAAATGAATGAAAGAGTAACAATTTTACAAAATTATTCTTATTAATCATCATGTATTAATAATTGTCATAAATGCATAGTAGAGTATAATGACTTGGAAGTGATGTACTCATTATTAATTTGAGTGTAAAACTGAAAAAAAATAATTAATATTACTTTGAAAACTTAACATGACACTTAATTTGGGACTAATTTTTTTTTATAAATGTAACACTTAAAATAGGACCGAGGAAGTAATATGACACGGGAACAAACATCTGATGTTCTAAAAAATAGTGTCTCTCTGTTTTTCACCGATCAAAGACTGGAAATATGTATGTGTTAATAAATTATAATTTTATTTTATTTTATTACGTTATTACGTGGAAATTGTCTTTGATAGGCAACTGAGAATGTGAAAGAAAAATGAGACAGAAAATCTTCATCCATCACACGAAGGGAGTATTAAAAGAATAAACACCTGCTGTCCCAAAAAATGGTATTTTCCTATCTCTTACCGATCAAAGGTTGGAGATATGCATATGTATTAATAAGTTATAATTTTATTTTATTATGAAAAATTTTATCATTAGTGATAAACAAAAAATATGACAGAAAAGTGAGACCGGAAATTTTCATAATTATTAAAATTAAACAACGGAAGGCATAAATAATGACAGAAACAGAAAAGTCTGAAATTCCAAAAAATACCCCTGAAATGCAAGTTGTCGCCAGCGCTTCCCCACTCCATAAGTACTCCACCCTCTCCCACCTCCCAATCAACTCTCACCTCCCAATCAACCTCTAGGTGTAGGGCGTCTGTTACTTAATTTTCTCAGCGTTGAGGGAAACAAAAAGAAAGAAAAAAAGAATGGCTGTGTTTGCCAGTGTGCTCTGCATTGCGTTCCTCATCTCCTCAATGTGGATAATTGAAGCTCGAATTCCAGGGGTTTACTCTGGAAGTGCATGGCAAAATGCCCACGCTACCTTTTACGGAGGATCCGATGCTTCCGGCACCATGGGTCTGTAACACAATAACCCCCCTCCCCCCTCCTTTTTCTCATTCTCCAATTTTTGTTATTATACTTGAAATGTGACATGGAATACTTACAATGTACCTAATTAAACACAATGTTGCCATGTTTATGTGATGTTAATTTGTTGGGTTGGTGTTCAGGTGGAGCGTGTGGGTATGGAAACCTGTACAGTCAAGGGTATGGAGTGAACACAGCAGCATTGAGCACAGCACTATTCAACAATGGTCTAAGCTGCGGTGCGTGTTTTGAGATCAAGTGTGCAAACGACGGGCAGTGGTGTCACTCTGGCAGTCCTTCCATCTTCATCACCGCAACCAACTTTTGTCCTCCTAACTTTGCTCTTCCAAACGACAATGGCGGCTGGTGTAACCCTCCTCGCCCTCACTTCGACCTCGCCATGCCCATGTTCCTCAAGATTGCTGAGTACCGTGCCGGCATCGTCCCTGTTGCCTATCGCCGGTTAGCCACTTCCCTTTCTCCTTTTTTGCTACTTCCTTTTTAATTAATTGTTATTCGTACTTTGTTTATTCAGTTTGTTTCTTTTTTTGCCCTTTTGGTTTTGGTAAATAATTTTTAAAAATATTTTTGAAACTGATATTTTGACCCTTATTTATTTTATTTCCGTATATGGTTGGTTGGGTTAACGTGGGATCGCGATCCACGTCAGTCGCTGATTGCTGTGAATTTCTACATTCAGTGATATTGGCTGTTTAATTGAGATCGAACGACCTACATTCAAAATTGATATTTTATATTTTTTAAAAATTCAAAAACATATAGTGTTTTTTGAGCCAAGATCAGGATCGCGTGATTGCAGCTCCTGTGACTATGGTGTTTTAGCTATGCAACATTCTGCATCCTACGACCTACACCATGATCTGTGTCTGATTGGTTAGAGGTGGGGTAGGGTACTTTATATATAAACTCAGTTAATTTGGGGTTTTGCTCACCGAATTCAATCCCAAATTACTATTAGGACGGTTATGTGACAGGTTCATTAAGCTTACATACTCGGGAAAGGATGTTCCTTTCTTTTTCATCCTTTCCCGGTTAGTGTCATATTGTCCTTTTTTATTCAATTTTACTTTTTTTAGTCACTTTCGGTGGTGTTTTACTTTTTAATTTCTCATTTCTATATGGGTTACGTACGTCAGCGCACCCAAAATTTTCTTTTATGTAACATTTTATCTTAATTACGCCCATTCCTATTTAATGTGAATACCTGCTCAAACAAAAAAGGATAATTTACTATAATATAAGTTAAAAACTGTGTGAAAAGTTGAACTTGATATTGTGGTAGGGTATAGCGTGTGTAAAAACGATAAGGGAAACAGTTGTTTGTTTCCAACATGTAAAAAGTCAAGATTGGTGACGAGGTTGGTTGGTATTTACGCAGGGTGCCATGCAGAAAGCACGGAGGGATAAGATTCACCGTCAATGGGTTCCGTTACTTCAACCTGGTGCTGATTAGCAACGTGGCGGGTGCGGGGGATATCGTGCGCGCGTACGTGAAAGGTTCCCGAACCGAGTGGATGCCACTAAGCCGAAACTGGGGTCAGAACTGGCAATCAAACGCGGTTTTGGTGGGCCAGGCCCTGTCTTTCCGTGTCGCGAGCAGTGATCGTCGCAGCTCCACCTCGTGGAACATTGCTCCACCCAGTTGGCAATTCGGTCAAACTTTCACCGGAAAGAATTTTCGGGTCTGATCAATCTGGTCATTTACATCAATGACATCATCCTAATATATTTTTTATTATTGAAAAAAAAACTTACTAGTATTAATTTTTTTTTCCGGTTTCCCGCCAGTTACTTATGTCTAGATGGTCTTTTTGACTCTACTCTGCTTGGTGATATGATGAGAGAGGGAGTGGCAGCTTAATTTAACTGTGACTAGGTGTTGGCTTTTCTTTCTGATTGGTGGGGTTTGTTTGATGGTATATAATAATATAGCGTGCGTGAGGGTGTACTTTGAATTTGTATGGTAAACTAGAGAGCGTAACTGGAAGTGAAAAGAGAAAGGGAAAGGGAAAGCGAAAGCTAAAAGGGTGTAAGGTGTAGGAACGCTGAAGTGGCTAATAACAATGGTAGCCCGCAGCTAATTTGTAACAATGTTGGTGTTATATATATCACAATTTGCTTATGAATTTGAGGAAGTGTATTCTTCTTGAGCACTTGAGCTCAAGCACTTGAAATTGCGGGTGTTTCAAAATTAAACAATTTTAATTAAAATAAAAATTGAGTTCAAAGATAACAATTTTAATGGCACATATTGTACTCCATTTAGGTAAAATTGTACTCAACTCCCCTTAAATGGCACAAACTCTCTTTCTAGTTTTTAAACAAACATTTACCACTTTTATTTGTTGAGAAAATTATACTCACTTCCCCTTAATTCTAGTTAAATAACACATGCACCCCTTTATTTCACATAATAGAGGAAGGCATGTGTAATTGATGGGAGGTCAATGTCTTTTATAAAATAGAAGAGGTGTATGTGTCATTTGAGCATTTTTTAGGGGAGGTGAATTCAATTTTCCTTTAAATTTAAGTATAATAATTGATTACACTGCTTAATTAACTTAATTTTCAAAATTGTCACCGCCATATATTTTTCAGTTCTTTTAATATATTTTTCAAATTAATTCGACAAAGATTAATTACCAATTTTTATGTCAAATTTTTTTATCAATTCTTATTAAGCGCACACAGCAGAGGAGACTGTTGGAAGAAAAGAGTAAGGTCTAAAATGAAATAATTGTTCCGCTTCCTTCTGCTAAAAACCAATCAATTATCTTCCAATTGCTGGAGTTCCAATTAGTACGTCACATCATAGCATTTGTGCTTGAATCAAACATGCACATGGGTGGGGTTGATGCATGATCGTTAATGCTATCCAACAGCCACGTACGCCAAGACGAGAGCGTTGCCCTACAACTGCTGCCATCCATTGACGCAGCAAATAACTTTGGATACCTACCTACCCGCAAATAGCTTTGGATTCCTACCTTCCCTCGTAAAAGGGAAAAGCGAAGCAAAGTATGCGAGGTGGATACCAATATTTTCAAAAACGAACCGATGGTTAAATGTGCACAAGTTTGAATCTCTAATTGTTTAAGGGCAAGTTTTAAGGTGGGAAAGTATGATGGGTAACACCACCATGTACAATTTCTCTCTACCCTTAGATTAAGAGTATCCCACAGTA
Organism: Calophaca sinica; assembly: GCA_037113605.1. Lineage (NCBI taxonomy): Eukaryota > Viridiplantae > Streptophyta > Magnoliopsida > Fabales > Fabaceae > Calophaca > Calophaca sinica. The sequence goes on from CM073734.1 coordinate 78,822,361, forward strand.
ATACCATGTATCTTCTCTATCAAATTATTTCTCTTTAGAAAATGTTTTTTTTTTTGGAAAATAAAATTTGAACATCACTTTTCGCGACACCCATTTCGACACCGTATATCAGATTTAACAATATTTTTTTCAAAATTTTTTTAAAAAAATTCTTCAGAAAAATATTTTTTCCAAAAATAATAATTATAAAAGTGGTTAGCAAGACAAATAAGTGTCATATTTTTTTTTTTTTTTGGAAAATGATATTTGAACATCACTTTTCGCCATACCCATTGTGACACTGTATATCCGTACATATACGGACAATATTTTTTTTTTCAAATTTAAAAAAAAAAATTTTCAGAAAAATATTTTTTTTCTAAAAAATATAATTATAAAAATGGTTAACAGCGGGACACTTACGGAAAATATTTTTTTTTTCAAAAAAAAAAAAATTCTTCAGAAAGATAACTTTTTTCCAAAAAAAAATAATTATAAAAGTGGTTAACAGAGGCACACATAAAAATAGAGGGGCACTTATTTGTACCGTGTTAACCACTTTTATAAATATTTTTTTTGGAAAAAAATTATTTTTCTGAAGAAATTTTTTTGAAAAAAAAAATTTTGTTCGTACACAGATATATGGTGTCGAAATGGGTGTCGCGAATAGTGATGTTCAAATTTTATTTTCCAAAAAAAAAAATTATTTTCTAAAGAGAAATAATTTGGTGGAGAGGGTACATCGTATTACTTTGAGGTACTCTTAATCCAAGGGTAGAGGGAAGTTGTGCATGGTGGTGTTACCCACCATGCTTTCCCATCCTAGAACTTGCCCTGTTTAAGAGGAATGTTATGTCTACAACTAAATTGTGGACACCGTAATTTAACACTCATTTCACATAAAGAAAGCCAACTTCGTAATACGTGTCAGAAAGAGAAAAAAATAAAATAGGCAAAAACTGTATAATGATACAGTGTCCGACAACTGAAAGTTATTGATTTATCATTTCTGATTAAATAGTTATTCTTAGTTGAATAGTTAATAAATAAATAATATTTTTAACTATTTAGTATAATGTATTAAGTAATATACAAATATCAAATAAAAAACATAATATTTATAATTTTATAATACTTTTTGACAGGAATTTTATAATATTAAAAACCATATATATTAACTTTTTACTTCTAATTTCATGATAAAAAAGAAGAGAAACAAAACTTACCAAACTCTAGTTGACCCAAAAAAGAGCCCGATCCAAAAGAGAGATAAATAAGGCCCATTTATCCTTTTAGTATCTCCTAATGGCCTGTAGGCTTGTAGCCGCCACACTCTCCCTCACTTTTAGCGCCTCATTGTCTCCCCCACCCAACCATAATTTTTTGACGCATGGCCAACACTACAAAAAAAGGCGAAATAGCGGTGATTTTTTCTTCAATTTGCGGGGGTTTTCAACCTCCGCTAAATGATTTGTGGGGGTTTCGAAAACCGTCTCAGTTACGGTTGCCGCAATTTATTTGCGGAGGTTTTAAGAAACCGTTGGTATGCGGCTTATATTGTAGCGGTTTTATTACGGAGGTTGATAACCTTCGCAATATACAACGTTGATATGTAGTTATTTTGTGGGGGTTTTCAACCTCCTCTAATTACCAGTCATGGGTTTTAAAACCCCTCTTCTATATTTTCATTTGTATTCAAGTTTTTGAGTTGATTGGTGATTTTGTTATTAGCTTCCCTATATTATATATCTTGCTATTTGTTATACGAATTATATCTATTTTCTAATACTTTATTCCAACAAAAAATAATAATTTATTGCAATTGTAAAACATAAAATAAATTTTATAATAGTACTCAAAAATTTCATTTAAAATATAACCATAATTGCACTTCAAATATAATATAATCCATAGTATATTGTACTCCAAATATTTGTAGTTCAAAACATCAAATGTGATAATACACCCAAAAAATAGTACTAAAGGAACCTAAAAAAAGTCTTATATATAGAGAACTCCATAAGAAGTCTAATACTAAAAGAACTTAAATATCTTCAAACGTTGCTAGCACCAGATGATTCTCTTACATCTAAAGGCGAATTAGGCTCACTTGCAGCATCTGTTGGCTGAAATAACCAAAAAAATATATTTAGTTAAAATACTTAAAATTACAATTAAAAATAACCCCAACCCAAGCATCTCAATGCAAACATAAAGTGAAGAACAAAATGGAAGCAACAGTGCAACACTGTTTAAATTAAGACAAAAGAAATTGAAACTGTTTAATTGGAACCATGGCAGACATTGGCTTCTAATAGGAGGAGAATCCATCTAAAAAAACAAAAACAAACATGCAAAACACTTAAGAGTGAAACCAATGCTACCCTTCAAATTACAGGAAATCACATCAAAGCACACCAAACACTTCAAACTCAAACTCAATTACCATTACTTGTATCAAAGCAACCCTTAAGAGTGAACCTAATGCTTCTATTAACCTCAGAAGAACTAAAAGAAGGGAACTGGCAAAAAGCCCTTCTGAAATAGGAACTAGGATCATAGCTTAACAAATGAGGCATGAGAAGAAGATTATGGATGCAATGGTGATGCAAAGATTGCTGAAACAAAAGGCTGAAACAAAAAGCTCACATGGTCAAGAATCTAGCCAAAAAAAAGTGACACAAAACCACAGCTTCCCCAACAACAAAGTATATAAAACCTATAGGCAACCCCGACACAAGTTATACTGATAAGAAGAAATGGCACACAAGGCAACAACATCAAGCATATCAACATGCTAATAATAATAATTAATAATATTATAAATATACAAAAACTAACAAGAATTTCTTTCAACAGAAAATGGTATTGCCTTAAATTGTAAAAGGGTCTTATTTGTAAAACAAAGAATGTGTAACAGACATAAAGAATTAAGCTCCACAAATTTAAGTATGTGGTTAAAGTAAAGCACCAAGGAACACTAAAATGGACAAACAAGAGAGTAAACTGAAGCCTTGATTAAAACTAGAAATACTGCAAAACAAGCTTTAATGGTTAGAAGGGATGAAAGGGTGGGTAATGGCTAATGTCTGAATTGCAAAGAAGAACAAAAGGAAATAAGAGTACATCATGTCTTGATGAATGTAAAAACTCTGCAGGCTGCTTACGCATCAATTTTTAGTTAATTTGGTATATAAAACTATTTCTCTAACAGTTAAATAATGAGGCTACTTTGTCACTCAATGATCATCTTGTGCAAAGAGAACAAAACATAGAACTAAAACCAAACTGAAAAATGCAGAAAAGAGTGACATCCCAAAAGATTCATAAAAGTACTTACATTTGATGAACCAAAGAAGCCAAGTAATTCTTCAGGGATCCTTCCTTCTTTCATTATCATGTAAGCTTTAAGTGCTCCCGTGGCGCTTTGAACTTGGGATTGCAAGTCGGTGTACTTTTCTTGCCAAAAGTTAGAAGATGATGTAGCAACATCGGATGAAGAAAGACTCAAATCCGAAAGTCGGAGTCTAGTATTCCTAAATGTATTAGTAGGAGCTGCTCCCATACCCATGGATCGCACTCTCCCATGGTGCTCAGGCCCCAACACTACCAACCACATCATTAGGAGAAACCTCTGATTCATCATTACTGCTTTGAGTCAAACTCACTTCAATTTGTTCCTATGAGCATACAAGGTTGTCAAGTTTAAAACTATTATAATTAAATTCAAAGAATGAAACCTAAAAACAATGTTTTTCAAGTTAAACATACCATTATAGCCTTTGCTACATCATTTACAACTGATCCATCCTTTTTTTTATGTGTTTCAATATACAATTGTCCACGACTAGGTTGTTTTCCGGTTTTCAAAAACTATAACAGAAAAAAATGTTACAATATGACAAAACTAAAATGTTACAAAATTGCAAACTAAATATGGAAATCTATCGAGTTTATGTAACTACCATCTCACGTCGTTTTCGAGAGAGAGGTTTAGAACCACCGGTATGAGGAATTAGTTGCTTGCTTCGTATTTGTTTATTTTTTTGACAAATCTCCTATGAACAAACAAATATAAATTCATGTATTAATCAAATAATTGACTACAACAATAAATCAATCAAAGTAATCATAATTGCACCTACCAATGTTTGTGGTTTTAGACGATAGTTAACAAATTGTATCCATTGATCTTTTTCTATACCGGTTGGCGCATTACTTGTGATTTCATATCTGGTTTTGGTTGGATCATAAAACTCCCACCATAATTTTTGTCTACTTGCAGCTCACTTCTTCCCAATGATAAGTTTGCAATATCGATGTGCAATGGCTTCAGTAGTCCTAAAACAAAATCGAGGCTTCCAAAAATGCAAAGTCAGTTTTTATTTATTCAAATAAATATATTGAATTTGATAAACATTGGAAAGTATACATGCATAGTGCTTATACCTTAATGTTTGTTTCATAACAATCTTGAAAATAAGCACTTGCATTGCCAGCTGGTCCAGACCACTTATCAAAACTTATTGAAAACAATTTGCAATCAGTTGCTAATGTTCCACAATATCCTGCGAGCAAGCCTTGTGCCTCACCATATGGAGCACCTTGGCCATCAAAGTACACAATTATGCGCTGCCCTCTAGGTATGTTGTTGACTTCCTTAACCTTGACTTTGATCTTCTCAATAGCTTCTCTTGGGTCTTTAACAATAAAAGAGTTCATTTAGCCAAAAAAATAATAAACACGATTATGTCAAATGAAAGAAAATATGATATATATATATATACCTATTACTTCAACAGTCCAATGTTGTGTAGACTCGCGTCCAACGTACTGCCTAGAGGGTTGAGATTGTTGTGAAGTTTCAGTTGATGAAGAATCTGCTGGTATTGTATCATTCAATGCATCATCTAATGAGTCTTCAACTAGTGGTGAAGACTCTCTAGGATTTGGCACTGGTGAAGGTTGAGTAGAAGCTTGACTTGGAAGATGTGTTGCAGATTGTGTTTGAGGTGAAGACCGAGGTGGAGCTTGAGTGGGAGTATGTCCTGCACACCGAGTTTGAGGTAAAGAATGAACTGGAGCTTGAGTAGGAGGATGTGTTGGACATTGTGTTTGAGGTGAAGAATGAGTTTGACTTGGAGGATGTGCTGCAAATTGTGTTTGAGGTGAAGACCAAGGTGGAGCTTGAGTGGGAGGATGTCCTGCACACCGAGTTTGGGGTAAAGAACGAACTGAAGCTTGAGTAGTAGGATGTGTTGGACATTGTGTTTGAGGTGAAGAATGAGTTTTGCTTGGAGGATGTGCTTACTTTAGTGGATTTTGGAAACGCTTGGACTTTGGCATGACTACATAAAATGAAAAAGGAGAAACATCAGATGTGAAATGCAAATCAATATATTAGCATGACTGTAAAACAACTAAATGAAAATAAAAAATGACCACAACTTTAACTTGATTGAAACAATTACCTTTACATAAAGTACACTATTAACCATACTTTTCTACTTAGACATGTGTATTTGTTTCTAAGTCGGCAACAATATTTGAGTCAACTACATCATCATTTAAATGGTTTGTGGCCAATTGCACATACTCATCATTGATGTTACAAAATTGCTCAAGTTGTTGCTCTTGGTACGGCTCGTTTTCATAAATTTCACCTTCTATTTCTTCTCCCATTTCATACAAATCTCTTGGCTTTAAATGCACGGCAACACTCCATCCCTTATTAACCACATCATCTACATAATACACCATTTGTGCTTGAGATGCCTCAATGAAGGGATCATGTTCTTCACGATCACCATTATGAATCAATCTATCAAAATTTACACAATTAAAATTCCAACTATCCTTTTTATACCCTCTATCTCGTGTAGTATCTGCCCATTTGCATTTGAAAAGAATAACCTTGAATTGACCATAGTAGTTAATCTCAATGATATCTTCCAACTTCCCATAATAAGGCAACTCTGCTTGTCTTAAGTTCCTATCAACACTACTTGAAACACAAGATGTGTGGGATGTTAAAAAAACCCCACTATTTTGTGTACTCAACCCCTCTTCTCGAGCCAAAGTCCGAAATTTGAACCCATTAATGTTGTAAGCAGTGAACCTTCTTTCGTTGTCCAACGGACCACGCGCTAGAAATTTTAGATCAGTAGACACAATATTTATTGTTTCTGGTTTCAAAATCTATATAAGAAAAATTTGTTAGTCATTTTTTAAAGAAAATGTGACAAATAAGTGTACAACTAAGAATGATCGCTTACCAACTTTTGGAACCAATCGGCAAACTCTTTATGTACTCTCTTTTCTATCTCTGTAGTTGAAGGTCTTCTTGACCTTGAACTTCTTTTTATGAATTCTCTAAATTGACTACATGAAGTAATCATATTGCAATCAATGCATGTGACTAGTATAGTTAAAATATTCTAATAACCAATGACACAAAGTTTATTCCAATTACTCACTCAACAAATGGTGCGACTGTTGCACAATTTAGAAGCACATATCGATGGGCTTGTAGTTTTTGCATTTGAGTTAACCTGAACATTGAGGAAGCTCCTACTAGTTTACCAAGTTGTGGGAATATGGAGGATGCACAGGAAGACTCATTCTCATTTGGGTTAACCTAAACACGTCTAGGTCTATTGAATTTTGTCTCTATATCTTGAAGGTATCGAGAACAAAAAGCAAGAGACTTTTCAGCTAAGTAACCTTCAGATATAGAACCTTCTGGTTGAGCCTTGTTACGTACAAAGGACTTTAGATGACCCAATTTCCTATAAAAATGATGGAGAATTAGCGTATACGAGTGGGATATATAGAGCAAGATACTTTAAGTTGAAGACGTGATTTACCTCTCCACGGGATACATATATCTATAATGGATTGAACCTCCAAGTTTTGCCTCCTCTATTAGATGGACAGTTGTAGTACCCTAATTTTGTCCGGCCTTTTATTTTATATTATTTTTTATTTATTTTAACTCTTTAAACTTTGTAATAAAAATGAAAAAAATATATTTTTGGTTTTATAATAAGGAATAAAAGAGATTAAAAAAGGAAGAAAGAAAAAGAAAAAAGAAAATTTATTTTTTAAAGAAAAGGGTCATGAATAGTATATTTGAGGGGTGCAATTAGCAAACTGTACTCCATTTCCTAAAACCCAACCCACCCCATTTCTTTTATTTCACAGACCCCTTTTTCTCCATACGCCACCCCTTTGCATCCTGCTTGCTTCATGCACTCTCCTTCATTTCACACACCCCTAGCCCCACGCAACCAAGCCATCCACGCAGCCTCACCACGCGACCCAGCCTTCTCCAAACCCCACGCAGCCCCATCAACCCAAACCTAACCTTCATAACCCTAAAACACTCACTCACCCTCATTCTCATCCTCACGCTGCCTCCCCCTTCGGCCCTTCCCTTCCACTCTACCAAAAACCTAATTCTCCTCCACCATTCTCGCCTTCTTCCACCATTTTCTCATCCAAATCCTCTAACCCTAAAACACAAACTCACACACTTTCCCCATCCGTGGCGCCTTCTTCCCTCTTCGCCTTTCCTTTGAATCTCTCTTCTCCCTCCTTCCATAACCCTAGCAAATACTGCCCAAGCTCCCCCCATCTCCTCTTCCTTTCTTCCTTCTTCACTAAAACCAAACCCTAATTTCCCATCACCTAGCCACGCCACACCAAAACTTAACCCTAATCTTCCTCTCATCATCTCAAACCCTAAACCTAGAAGTCTTCAAATTACTGCATTCTTCCCCTTTCTCGCCTCAATCTTTCCTCAATCAAACCAATCATATCTCCCTTTTCCCTCGTGGATTCAACTAATCCTTGCCTTTTAATCAACCGTGTTGAACCTTCCATTTATCTGATTCTGACTGTATTCAAGCTTTAAACACGAGTGAAACGTGGTGACTTTTACAAATCAGTGGAGTATCATTTCTATATTTCTCCTCTTCTCGCTTTTTAACTCTTGATTATTATTTCTTTTCTCGATTTTTTGTTTCCTTTACGTAAGCCCGGGAGCCTATAAAATCAAGAGGAGGCCGAGAGCCAGGGAGTAGGAATCGATCCAAAACAAAGACACCTGAAAGGGCAAGAGGTCAAAACCTACCAAGGAGTCAAGTGAGAGGCGAGGAAAAGTCCTAAAATTCTCTATTTTTTCTCTTTAAACACCAGTAGGATTTAGGGCTCTGAATCAAAATTTTCTTTTTGGATTAAGACCTGTGAAATCAGGTTTTTCTTTTCTCCTTCCTATCTCTGTACATTTTAGTATCCTGTTCTGCGTTTTATTTTGTTTATGCATATTCTGGACTGAGACTCGAATTTGTAATATGCAAATGTGATGACCCTTTTTCTATATGATGTTTGTTAATTCTTCTCTGTCTCTGTCTCCTGCGATCTGTGAGTGGGCGTGAGTTAGGGTTACGGAATTTGGCCTTCCAAATGGGTCAAATCCAGGTTAAGGACTGAATTGCAAATATATGATGAAGGAGGACTGAATTGTAAATATATGGTAAAAGGGGCCTGAAAACAAAAAAAATTAAAAAGTCTTCTTTTTAATTTTGCGTTCGTATACGTTTAAAGATTTGGCCTTCCAAAGGGGCCAAATCCTAAATAGGGACTTATTTGCAGTTAACTTTTTTTTATTTCATAAATGGTCAAAATTGAATAAAGAATTGATAAAGGGTATAAAAGCAAAGAGAACAGAATTTTCTCTTCTTATCTATATTTTTTTTAACATAACTAGTTTTTTTAGTTTTTTTTCTTATATTTACTGTTTTTATTACATAAGAAAAAAATAAATAATAATTTGTATATAATGGTCGAATTGTCCTTTTACTAAGTCTCTTTTTATAATTGTCATAATATGATTAATAAACTTATATTTTTTTTAGAAAATTCATTTGGGAATAATTTATTTAATGATAAGCAAGTTTTTTTAAACAATTTAAAGGGTACCATTTTATGGGCGTCTTAGGGGTGCTAACACCTTCCTTAAGCGTAAATAACTCCCGGGCTCGAAATCTAGTTAAAAGACTATTTTTTTAAAATATCCTCCTAAAAAAGGTTTTTCCTATTGTTTTTCCTTAATAAACTTTAGGTGGCGGCTCCATTTAAATCTTAAGGGTGGTTGTCACAACAGTTAAATGAACCATAACTGTAAAGAATGATGGAGGGAATAACATTTCCAAGTGACAAAGGGTAACCACGATGCGATCTTAAAGAATTTGAAGGTCCGAAAGATTCAAACTTTTACCACAAAGAACTCTGAAAAATGAACAGAACTCTACCAAGACTGCTGTAACATGGTTTTGCAATAAATTGCGAATGGCTAATAGTAGCAATTGTTCCATTATAATATGGCAATCATGACTTTTCAACCCCAATATCTTTTGTTGTGCCTCATCAACACATCTAGAAATGTTACTTGAGTAACCATCCGGTACTCTAACATTCTTCAAAGTTTTAAGAAACAATTTTTTGGTATCACGAGTTAGTGTAAACAAAGCAAGGTGATATGCCCCCTTTTCATCAGGCCAGAGATCACGCCTTATACCCATATCTTGCAAATCTTTTTGAGCATTGAGATTGTCTTTTGATTTAAACTTCTCATGTAGCAAAGTATACAAGACATTATCACATACATTTTTCTCAATATGCATAAAATCCAGATTATGACGCAACAAATTGGACTCCCAATATGGAAGTTCAAAGAATATACTTTTTTTATTCCATTGCTTAGTTGCTTGTCTGGATCTTTTTCCCCTACCACCCAACATTGTTTGTCTCCTAAATGTAACATTTAGATTTTCTACTTGCCTCAAAATGTCAGATCCTGTTATTTTTTATGGTGGATTTCGTTCCTCTATGCTTCCATCTAAGCGAACACAGCTCAGTCTAAATCTATGGTTTCTGCTCAAAAAACGACGATGACCCATAAAACACCACTTTTTACTATGAGGGAGATGACAAGGCTCTGCATCAAAATTACAAGTTGGGCAAGCCAAACCGTATACGTGTTCCAACCAGAAGATTACCTAGGCCAGAAAAATCACTAATTGTCCACATAAGAGCCGCTCGCATTCTAAAAGCTTCATTAATTGATGCATCAAAGGTGATCACACCATCATTCCATAGCTCATTTAACTCATTTACATGGGGCTTTAAGTAAACATCTATATTATTTCCCGACGCATGCTTTCCTGGAATTATCATCGATAAAATGAATGAAGTGTGCTTCATACACATCCAAGGAGGAAAATTATATGGAACCAAAAACACTGGCCAAATGCTATATGCAGTACTCATGGTCCCAAAAGGATTAAAACCATCATTGGCAAGGCCCAACCGAACATTTCGAGGATCCGAAGCAAATTCTGGATGCATAAAATCAAATGTCTTCTATGCCTCACCATCCCTTGGATGCCTTATCAAACCATCCTTATTAATCTCTGAAGCATGCCATCTTATATGCTCTGTATTCTTACAACATATGAACAATCTTTGCAATCTTGGTTTTTACGGAAAGTAACGTAGAACCTTTGTAGCTTACTTTTTCTTCTTCTTGGGGTTCCATCGAGATGTACCACAATTCTTGCATGCTTGTAAATCTTTTTCATCATCTTCCAAATATAACATACAATTATTTGGACACGCATCTATCTTTGTATAATTAAGACCAAGTTTGTTGATGATTTTCTTTGCCTCGTAAAAAGAAGGAGGTAAATTTGCATGTTGAAATGCGTTTCTCAACAAATCTAGTATCATAGTCACTGCCTTGTCACTTAATCCACACAAAACCTTTTTATGGTATAATTTGATTATAAATTCTAGTTTTGTGTATTTGCTCCCTCCGTGCAATGTCTGATTTCCATCATTGAGAAACTCTTGAAAATCACTACAATCCACCCTTGGCCCTTCATTTGCACCTAATGGGGCTGATGCGTCTATATAGTGGCTTGTTGCCTATAATGACCAAAAGCATCATTGACCATTGTTTCCATTAGATTTTTAGAATGAAATATCTCTTGCACATGATCTTCATTTCTAGAAGATTGTGGTACTTGTCTCTCACCATGAAGATTCCATATCACATAGTTTTTGGGGAATGGTCTGCACTCTATGTGATCCTTAACTATATCTCTTGTTTTCCATTTTGTAAACCCGCATAAGGGTCATGGACATCGTATCGTTTCTCCAACAGCCCTTTCCTTATCAAAAGCAAAATCTAAGAATTTATCTAAGCCAATTAAGTATTCATCACTATTGTGTGGCTTACCAATCCATGACTTATCTATAGTCAAGATACTTAAACAAATTAGCAATGAGAGTTCATAAAACCAAACTTCATAATATTCCAATACTTTAGATATTATAAAAGAAAATACAAGCTCATATCAATATTACTCATGGATAGAAATTAGACTATTCAAGAAAAGAAAACACTGTCTATAAAATTCCATTCATTTGGCATGCTCTCAGACCTCATAATCTAGTTAAACATCTTTGTGAGTCATCTTATGTCTTTCTCTCTTAGCCTCTTTCATACTTCAATTGGTATATTATCTAGTCCAACTGCCTTACCATTAGTCATTCTCTTCAATACTTCTTTTGCCTCAAATTCTTGAATTCTTTGATAGCAAGTGTAATTTAGATCCTCCTCTATAATTTATTTAATAATAGAAAAATATTATTAGAAGAAAATAAAAAGCAAGGCAGAAAAATCATTTTTAAAATTTGATATTTTAACTCAAAAAGGCATAAACTACGACACTTCTAAAACATGCGTTATTTTGGTGGCAGGCATCCAACAGATGATTGTCATGATTTTACAAATGCCAAGACTTGCTGAAATAACATATAACAGCAGATTGATGTTAATCAATAATATATCAAAACCTAGTCTCTATGGTCTATATCAAAATACAAACCTCAGTAAACCAGCAAGTGGATTCTGTGGTACTTAAACGCTCTTGTACACGGTTCGAAACTTGCATGAGGCAAAAACTCCGCCCGAGGGAGCGGAGAAGTCCTGTGAGTGACACGCTCACCGTTGCTGTGGGCCACAGTTTCAACTGGGCTGCACAGTGTTGGTGGGTGTTACAAAAGTAGTCTAAACCTTCTGTTTGGTTGAAACATTAGGCAACCAATCTGGCCTTGAAACGTTCTATGGACCCATCTGCATGTCTTTTGATCTTATAAACCCACTTACAGCCTATTGGAACAGCAGTAGGAGGAAGATCAACAAACTCCCAGGTTTTGTTGATATTCAATGCTTCTATCTCCTAGTTCATGGCTTCAGTCCACTTAGGATCTTTACTAGCAGCTGAATATGAAGTAAGCTCAGTAAGGGCTGTGAGAGATAAGGCATAAGCTTGGTGTGAGGGTGAAAGTTTATGGTAGCGTATGTAACAAGATAAGGGATAGTTAACAATGGAGACATGATTACATATATAGTCATTTAAGTGAGAAGGTTTTTGTGAAATTCTTGCTGATTTTCTGTTGGCAAGTTCTGGTGCATGAGCACTAATGGAGGGAGAATTTGAGATTGTTGGCTCTGGTGAAGGCAAATTAACAGAATTGGAAGATGTGGATGGTGAAAAAGTATCTGTGGAATTGATAGGTAATGCTTCCTGATTTTGTGCAGGAATGCTAGTGATATGGGGAGTAGAACTCTGAATTTTGTGATGGTTGGAAATAGAAGAAAGTGTAATGGAATTAGGTGTAGTAGAATGGAAAGGGAATTCTAGATCATAAAAATTTACATCTCTGGAGACAATGATCTCTCTTGTATTAACATCCAGTAGGACATATCCTTTCATGCCCAATTTATATCCTAGAAAAGCACACTTTCTTGCTCTAGGTGAGAATTTGTTTTTGTGACTTGCTAGAGTAGATGCATAAGATAAACAACCAAACACCTTCAAACAATTAAGATCAGGTGGTTTTCCATGCAATACCTCATAAGAAACTCATTCTTTAATAATCTGGTAGGAATCTGATTCATCAAGAAAACAGAATGCAAGACTGCATATGATTAATAACACTTTGGTAATTGAGATTGAAACATTAAGGCTCTACTAATATTCAGTATATGTTGATGCCTCCTCTCTACTCGACCATTCTGTTGAGGAGTGGCAACCCAACTCCTTTGATGTATGATGCCTTTAGAAGCATAAAATTCTCGAAGAATGAATTCTGGCCCATTATCACTTCTCACAATTTCACCTTTTTCTCAAACTGAGTTTTAATCATTTCCACAAATCTTTTAACATAATCTGACACTTCAGACTTCAATTTGATCATTATCACCCACACATATCTACTGAAATCTTCTAAGATGGTTAAAAAATATCTATAACCATGTATTGAGGTAGTAGAAAAGGGACCCAGATATCTAGATGAACAAGTTCAAAAAGTGTACTTGCATTATTTGTACTAATAGGAAAAGACAACTTCTGCCTGGACATATGACATACATCACAGGTTGTATGAACAGCTGCTAGAATGTAACTATATTGTTTATTCAAGCATTACATTCTATCAAAAGATAGATACCCTAACCTCAAATGCCATAGGATGGCAGAGGATTTAACATTTGAATTCAAAGAAAAAGCAGAAACCAAGTTTGAAACAGCATCTGAAGATGGTAAGCAATCTGTCTCCAAGTAATACAGTCCTCCAAATTCCTTAGCCGAACCAATCTTCTTCAAATTCTTGTCCTGTATTATGCAGGAATTTGGTCCTAAAACTAGTAAGCATGATTGTCCTTTACTCAACTTAGCTACAAAAATCAAATTGACTGCAAACTTAGGCAAATATAGAACATTATCAATGATCAAATCCTCTGTAAACTTCACTGTACTACTGACTAATGCATCCACAGAGTTTCCATTTAGAAAATTAATAGATATTGGACTAATTTTGTCATATGAAACAAAACTGCCAATATTATGACAAATGAGATGTGTTGCTCATGTATCTATAATCCATCTTGAATCAAAAGATAATGAATCATTACCTCCCACATGAGCTGCATGACAGTAACTCTTGCCTGCTGCAATATTTGCTGAAGCTTTAACCTCAAATGGATTCTTCTCAAGCAAAGCTACTATATGATTGTATTGCTCCTTTGTCAAACTCACAGTATCAGCTTATGTTTTTCCTGTTTCCTCCTTGTTTTCAGTATCTTCAGCAGACACATTATGTGCATAGGAACTATTTCCATGCCCAGAATTAGGTGGAAAACCATGCTTCTTGTAGCATGTCTCAACCGTGTGTCCAATTCTTCCACAGAATGTACACACTTTTCCATTTCCTCTTCCTCTACCTTGAAAACCTCCATTACCTCTGCCTCTTCCATAACTCTTGTAAGCCTCTACAACATTAATCAATGCTCCTGAATCTTCATTTGAATCAATTACAGAACTACCTTCTTTCCCTTTCAACTGCCTTTGTTGTTCCAGGACCATTGAAAAAACTCTATTGATTTGTGGCAGTGGTTCCATAAGTAAGATTTGTGATCTCACTCCTTGATATTCTTCATTTAAATCTATCAAGAATTGAATGACTTTGTCTTCTAGCCTAAAGTTTCTTTCATTCCTCATGGCTATACACACAAGTATTCGGACAAGTACATTGAGGCAATGGCCTATATTGATCTAACTCTTCCCACAAAGTTCTCAATTTAGTAAAATATTCAGAAATTCCAAGATTACCTTGCTTCAAATTAGAAATTTCTTGTTGTAGCTGTGAAAATCTAATTCTGTCTCCTCTCATGAATCTGTCTTTAAGATCTGTCCAAACACATCAGTGGCATTTTCAATAAAGACCACACTTTCTGCAAGATCTGGAGTCATGGAATTGATTATCCATGAATGCACCAGGTTGTTATACTTCTCCCATGCTACAAAATTCAGATCTGTCTCCCTGAGAACTGGAATTGAACCGTCTACAAAACGAAACTTGTTCACTCTACGCATCTTTCTCTCCCAACTGTGATAATTTTTCCCTGATAACTGCAATTAAGGAGTAACTGAAATAGATGTAGTTGACTCTGAGTGATGAACATATTACGGATCCAATGACTGATCTTGATTTGCATCTTGATTGTTGTTTGAAGATGAAGAATTGTTGTTGTTGTTCGAATTTCTCGCCAATTCAACAATTGAAAGAAAATTCAAGAAACAGAAACAAAGAATCAAAGATAACAAATCAATGAAATTGATCTGAAATCATAAGGAGGAAGAACCTGCTTTACCACAAAGTAAATCGAATCACATAGAAAGAGAGAAATCGAATGAGGAGAAAAAGAACTCATTCTCATTAAGCTTCAATGATGGTGTTTACAATGTATTTATATCAGCTAAATTCTACTGAAATGTAAGGGAAATTACAGTTAAATGTGACTGAAATGCAACTACAAAATAACAAACTTATAACATCTCATAACTGCTTTAAATTTGGTGGCGATTTGCATAATCGCCTTAGTTGAGTTGGCGGTCAGTGGTGTGCTCAATCTTCTTCCCTTAAATCATCTATCTATCTTCTATATTTGATAGTTTCTTCTCTCTCCCTTTTATTGCTTCTTGTCAAAGATGAAGAAGAATCACAATTCAACTTTTGGTTCTTGCTTTTCTGCTGAACCAGACTCCCGCTTCCACTTTGGTTTTTGCTCAACCAAGCGTAAACGACATCATCTTCACTAAACGAGTCCAAACCATGTTGAATGTGTAATTCAAACGTATTGTGCGTTGACAAAAAAAAAGTGTAGTAGTCTCTGTCTTGAGGGTTACAGCACTTTGCGCCTGGTCTACGACAACATACGTCTACAACTCTTAGCGTCCATGAGCATGATATGTGTCTGGTGTCGTGGTGCTAGGAGTTTCAGTTTTCAACTCCTAGCGCCCCATTGACGGTGTGTAACCGTCAACATTGTGTTAGTTAGCTAAGTTTGTCATTTGTGTGTATAAGTAGAGCCCATGTAATGTAAATTAAGAAGCGACACAAATGTATTGTCATTTTCAGTCAATAATAACATAGTATTATTAAGTGCATTTTCTCTGATGTTCTATTCTTCATTCTTCTCTTCTTCCCTTCATCTCTTAGTAATAGTGACACTACTAGAAACTGCGACATTTCCTGCGAATTTTCCTGTCGATTTACGTCCCCATGTAATACCTTCGAGAGTAATTTGGTCTTGCGAATTTTAAGGTGTGTTTGGTTGGAGGTTTTGGAGGGGAGGGGAGGGGAGAGAAAGGGTTATTTTAAATTATGTTTGCTTGACTCAATTTTTTTAATGGGAGGGGAGGGAAGGGAAGGGGAGCAAAATCCCTCCTAAGCCAATTTTGGCTCCCCTCCAAAACTGGGGGGTTTTGAAAGAGAGGGGAGAGGAAATTAAATTATTTAAAATAAAATTACTTAAATATCTTTATATATAATTATAATATAAAAGGCTATAAGGATATATAAGTAAATTAATCACTCCCCTCCGTTAAAACCTCTCCCCCTTCCTTCCTGAACTAAACAAGCAAAAACTTTCCTCCTCTCTTCTCAATCAAACACAAAATTAAATTAAATCTCTCCCCTCGTTTGAACCAAACATACCCTTAGATTCCGCAGGAAATTTCCTGCGGATTTTCCTGAGGAAAAATCCACAAGTAATTTTCCTGCGGAAAAATTTGCAGGTAATTCCGCAGGAAATTTTCCTGCAAATTTCAAAATTCGCAGGTAATTCCGCAGAAAACCGCAAGAAAATTGAAAAAAAATATATTTATTTATTTATTTTTAATATAAATATTAATAAAATTAATATTTTGTATATTTTGTTATTATTATATAAATATTAATATTTTATTTAGTTTATCAAATACTAACAAAATTATTGATATCATTATTATTATTACAAAATATATAAATATGCTTCCAATAATATATTTAATAATATATAATAAAAATTATACAAAAATTTCTAGAATAAAGCATTAATAAATGTAAATACCATATTTAGTACAAGTCACATTGTAATGAATTTTTAATATACAAGAAATATACCTATTTAAATAAAAATCCAATAGTACATTATCACAAGAAATATAGTAAAAAAATCCTATAATACAATAATTTCAACATTAAACCTCCTTGTATCCAGAATTATTTCTAGTTAAAAGAATAGTAAAAAATAAATAAATTATATTACATTGACAGGACTAGTTATAATAAGATGATAGTACTAAAACAATTTAGATCCACTTATGGGGCACCTTCCATGTTGAGTGTTGACTTTCACATAAAGGCATCCAGACTAGGCTTCTGCATCAGCATCATAGAACCTCACAAGCTTCACGGTAGTAGAATGGCAAACACACAACTATATAATAAGATAATTATATAAGTTAAAAAAATAAAAATTAAGATTGCTGATGGTAATTTTGAACATAATTTTTAATTGGTGCTACTGGACCGTGCATCATACCTGTCATGGAATAAAGTAGGCATTTGGCCACCGGTCCCTTGCTCACACCCAGCATGTATACACATGTTTATTAAAGGCTGTAAGTGTTGAGTTTATTTCCATTGCAGCGGCAATGTGCATCACCTGGAAAAAGAGAAACAAGCAACTAGTATTTGAGGCAACAATATATCTCATAATAGTTGAAAGCAAAGTTCAACCATCACCAGAAAAAGGATTACAGAATTGTGTCTACCTGGAGAAAACACTCTAATAATTTATTCAAAGTATACACCACTCAACTATTTCAACATTTATGCAGTTCCCAATCTCTATTCGCCATACCATAGTCCTGATTTATGAGGGGGGAAAAAAGGTAAACATAGCAATCTCACTATATTCATCATCACATGTTTTGATTTGGATAAGCATCATTTCATTATAGGAAGAATAAGAATACCTCCAAGACATTTAGATGTAAAACGACCAACTTGTGTCTGATAGTGAATCACAAAATTCATCTAAATCAAGCTAACTACGAAAACACCAAACATAAAAGCAGTACCTAAACGAAATTATCTGAAAAATACAGCTTGAATCAATGGAAGAAAACAAAAGCTGAAAAGATCACACTTGAGTTCACCATCAGCAAAATCCCTAGCATGCCAAAAACAAGATTTCTAGTTCCTAGCACGCTCTTGCACAGACATCGCAAGTAAAACTGCAGTAACCGAGAACCAAAAAAGATCTCAAAATTTTCAACATTAAACCTCCTTGCTTCCAGAAATCTGTCAAACATATAAATTAAAAAAAATAGAGGTATAAGACCACTTGTTGAGTGAGGATCCTCTAAGTGAAAAAAAATAGGGGAACACATTGAGAAAGCATCTAAAAAGATAGTAGCTATGAAGCAAATGCATATGAGATACTAGCACATTGCAGTACTACAACATGATACATAAAATGTGGGATCTTTGATGCACTTTTTTCATTAAGTAAACACTAGCTCAGATATAGGCATAGGTATGCTCATGAGGAAATTGATAAAAAGTCATGGTTCCTGTCTAATAGACTAATAATAACACCAAATTTTAAATGCAAGAAATGAATGGAAAATATAATACAGATTGCCATTCAAAAAAAGAACAAAAAGGAACTAGGCTACTAGGTCAGTAAGACTAAAGCTAAATGATTTGAACTTCTTATCAAAACTAATAGGAAGTACCCTCTTGTTTGCAATCAAGTATTTCCAGTGAATATAACTTATCCAACAAGAGCAATCAGTTCCATAAATAATAGTTTTCTAGTGGCATGCGAGCAAATGAACCAGCAAATGAACAACTAGTTTAACAGAAGGCATCATAGAACAAGCAAGTTTGAGTATACATGATAAAGCATCCACTTGCATCTCAATCTGCATCTTTTTCAATAATTTAGAACAAACAAGTCCTTACATAATAAAACTAAATTTTCCAGCATTGAAATTTACCACCGAATATAACCATCTCACCCATTGGAATCATATCATGCAATTCTTCTTAAAATCAAATACAAATTCAATAGAAAACTTTCACGAGTCAGTACCTGAGCTCAGTCAGGAGAGTCTTAACCTGAAAAGCCTTATCAGGACAACCATAGAAGAATTTAACAATAGGTTCAGAATTAACTGCTAGAGGAGGTTTAAGAGAAAGAGTGGTAGCAGGAAATCACACAAGCAAAAACAGTTGCAACAGGAGGCCTGTTAATCAACCATGACAAAAGTCAAATTAGAGTATGAAAGACTCAATCAGTTTATTACATAAGAATACATATAAAAAAACTATGCCAACTAGTGATTTTACCCTAAGCATATAAAAAATTCTTAGCAAGAATCATTATTTTACCATAAACTATGCCAACTAGTGATTTTATCCTCCTCACGTGATGGTGGACCAAGAAGAAATGGTTCTTTCATCATCATACATCAACCAATTAACAAGCCCTTGGTAAGAATTCTATTCTAAAATGTACAGTTATCGAATTTTATATGGTTTAGTATAAGATTCTAACAACTATCCACCTATACAGTATGCATGATTAACATACAGAGATGCATTTCCTTGAACCATAAACTCTGTAAAGGAATTGCACAAGGAAGAATAAATGCTAGAAGCTACATTAACTTCTTGCGATCCTCACCTCCATCTCCAGGTGGATCTTCACTCAATCTCTCTGGAGGAGGCTCCATCAACAATGCATCAGCCACCACCACAACCTTCTCAGCACAAACTCCACGACCCCTAACATCAAACATCTCTTCCAATAACTGTCGTGTAGGCTTCTTGAACCTAAATCAACATAGAAGCATAACAAATCACCAAATTTTTAGAGCGAGAAACAAATTATGTCGATCAAATTGCGAAATTGTTAACCATTTGTGCGAATTCTTATGAAGCAAAATGCACATCCTGAATCATAAAATTAATTAGATTTTCACTCTCCTATAAGAAAAGCTCGAGATCTTTGCCTAATTTGAATGAGAACTAGGTTCCAGTCAAAACGGAAGAGATGGACGCGACTGCCGGAGCTACCGGCGTCGATGATGACGGCGACCGAATTGGAGGGTTTGCGATTGGGGGAATCTTATGATGCCTGCGCACGTTCGTAGTACTTGATGGAATCATTGTAAGAGTTGAAAGGCATGAGGTAGAGTAGCGTGACGAGGAGGAAAGGTAGCGCCACCATCAGAGGTAGATCTTGTCCGAGACAACTCCAGCGCCTGGTGGCCAGAGCGCTTCCGCATTTTGCTGGATCCGAGTTCCAGATTAGCGGTGGTTTGGGATTCGAGCAGGATGACGACCACCGGTAACAGATCTAGACAGTGCCGACAACAGATCTCGCAGGTGCCGGCAACAGTGGTGGAGGCGGTGACGATTTCTGAGAAATCATTGGCGATAGGGATTCTATTTTGAAGTGACAGAGAGAGAATCTGAGGATATTGTAAAGACTAATCTGAATTTGAAATAGAAAAATAATATTTACCAACAAATAATTTTTATATTTGAATTATTTTTTTATTAATTTTTTATTTTTATCAAGTAGTTAAGTAAATTCGCAGGTAAATTCGCAGCAAATGAATTTGTAGGAAAATTCGTAGCAAAGTTACCTGCAAAATTTTCTGCAGAATTTGAACCATTCTGTTTGCTGGAAATTTCTTGCAAATTTTTCTGCAAATTCAAATGAGCAGGTGTTATACCCCAATTTTGTCCGCTTATATTTTCTTTTTCTTTTTTTTTTGTTTTGTCGCATACGGGGGAGGTCAGACCGAGCCGAGGTCATTATGCCGAGTCAGTGGAAAGATAATCTGACGCCGAAATGTGGGGAGATCGCGTCTTAGAGGTTGAAGTCGGTCTGTCGAAAGCCGTGGGGAGGTCGCTGGTCAGCAGTGGAGAGGTCGCGTTCAGGAGTTGAGATCCGGTGTCTTAGGTGCGGGGAGGTCAAACTGGCCGAAGTGGAGTAGTCGCAGATCGAAATGAGGTCCGGGTCTTAGAAATTTGTGGAGAGGTCGTGGAAATTTGCCGTGGGGAGATCGACGCCGAAATTTGTGGAGAAGTCAGCGTTAGAGTTGAGATCGGGTCTTGCCGAGTCAGGCGCTCGCTTGTCGACAGCGTGGGAGAAGTCGCGTGAGAAGAATTTGTGGATGGAGAGGTCGTGACGCCGAAATACTGTGGAGAGGTCGCGTCTTGAAATTGTGGAGAGGTCGTCGACGCCCAGGGAGGGAGATCAGATCTTGAGTGGGCCATTTTTAGCCCAATTGGTTCATTACAAGTGTTATTAACAAAAAAAACCTAAAATTCAAAACTAAAAATCAAAGTCGATTTCCACACTTCACCCTTCACAAAGTCATCCTGCATATCTTCACCAAAGTCCTCTCCTGCATATCTCCTCACCCACTCTACAACTATGTCTTACTGACTATATGTCCCCACATGCCTCTTGCTTTTTCTTCATCCGCCAACCAAGTTTGACAAACAATGCAATTTAATCAAAAAAGGAGGAGCACCGCAGATTGTTAAAGTCACTGGGTGATTGCAATTTTTTCAAACCATTGATATCATCTCAGACTTTGCACATGTTACCATCTCCTCAAGATCATTTTAGCACACACTTAGCATACAAGTTCATAGTCTCAAGTTGACAACCGAACTCTTTTTTTTTTTTTATAAATAGTAGAGCAAGAAGAGAGAATGGAGGAGGGGGCCGGAAGAAAAATTACACTTAATTTGAGGTGGATACCTTATTCTTGGTACCTAATTATACACAACAATATGAGAGAAAATTGAGAGAAAAGAGAAGAACCAAAAAAAGGGGTAGCATAAGCGTAGAAGAAGCGAGGAAGAAAGGAGAAGGTTTGCCTCCTTCACCCTCTCCCACGATCTCTCTCTCTTTCTCCCTCCCTCTCCCCTCCCTAGTCTCTCGCTTTCTTCTTCTCGCACTCGGCCGCTCCTTTGTTTTTTTTAAAGCCACGCCATCCCTTCTAGCCTTGGTGTGCCATGTCAGGGCATGGCTGCTGCAGACGCCCTCTCTCCTCTCCTTCTTCTTCTCGCTCTCTCTCTCTTCTCTCTCTCTCTCTTTCCCCTCCTTCCTCTCATCTCCTTTTCTTTCTTTCTTCTGTGTATGGCTGCATCTTTTCTTTCCTTTTGTTTTGTGTTGGTGTGTGTGTGTGTTTAGGTTTAATTCCCCTTATTTCATGTTCTCGCTCCTTTTTATTTTTATTTTTATTTTTCTTATCACACCCCCTTTCTTTTATTTACGCCTCCCTCCCCTTTATTTTATGTTCTGTTATTAGTTCCATTTCCAGCTTCTTCATTTACGCCCCTTCCTTTTTTTTTTTGTTTTTTTGTGTTTCTTTTCTTTTCTTTCCTTTTTATTCTATTCTGCTTTTTTTTTTTAGTAAAATTAGTACAATCTTATTCAACTAAATTTCACATACAAATATAAACCCTATTTTTCTTAAAAACGCTTTGATAAAATCACTGAAAATTAATTTACTA
Source organism: Calophaca sinica (assembly GCA_037113605.1). Taxonomy (NCBI): domain Eukaryota; kingdom Viridiplantae; phylum Streptophyta; class Magnoliopsida; order Fabales; family Fabaceae; genus Calophaca; species Calophaca sinica. Next base: position 78,844,846 of record CM073734.1, read on the forward strand.
GTAATGATTACTCGAGATTGCTTCCGCTTAGTCATTACAAATATCTTAATTTTCTAAATAAAATGAGTCGTTAGTGAGGACCAGCTCTTGATTAACCTTGTTTGGTCCCCATGAATACCCATCATCTTTATAAAAATAAAATCAATCTTTTTTACTAGTAATGCGATCACTCCGAGATTGCTTCGTTTGATCATTACGAACACCGTTAATTTTCTAAACAAAATAGGTTGTTAGTGAAGGACCACTCTTGATTGCTTCTTGTTTGGTCACTACAAAACCTACCTTTTTCCATCAAAAAATATACAATTAAAATCAACCAACACACAACCATTTTCTACCCAAGAACTACGTAGCCTTTGATTTCTCCATTTGCAGGAGATACGAGCAGAGCCACTACTCCAGCGCAAAAATAAACGACTTTTATTAAGTCCTCTTTTTTTATCTTGGTTAATTTTTTTTTTTAAAATAAAAGGGAAATAAATATTTTTTAGAAGTTAATAAAATTTGCACAATTAATTAGAGGTAACCTTTTTCGAAAGGATGTTGTAGGGTGCTAATACCTTCCCTACGCATAATCGACTCCCGAACCCAAATCCGGTCTTAAGGACCACTTTTCTTCAAAAAAAGGTTTTTTCCAATATTTTCCCTATGAAATAAATCATTGGTGGCGGCTCCATTAAACTCGAATAAATCCCTCCGGATTTTTCGGTCGCTACAGCAGGAAATGTCAAAATTTCCTACAACTTTTCGTACGAATTTAAATTTACAGAAAAAACCCTTATTTTTTAGAAAATGGCGGTTAAATTCGCAGTCCGCAGGAAATACCAGAAATTCTAGTAGTGTGAGATCAGTGTGTGATCTATCGTGAGTGTGAGGGCTTGCTCCAACAATTTTCAATTCTTCTGTTAATGCACGAAATGGTGCAAGGTCGTACCTTTGCTCTTCTGCCTGGTAGTTGGGCGATGAGCTCCGCGGTGAGTATTCCTTCTCCGAGCGTGATGTCCTTCCTCCTTCAGACCGGCGGGTGGGGTACCTGCAAAAGGCACTCCGATGCCTAAGTTAGATAGGGCTTTTTAGGGTGAGCGTAGAGCTCGCATCATGGAGATGAGTTTAGGGTTTAGAGAGAGTAGAGAGTCCCAAACCTGGGGGGTCTAGCCCCCTTTATATAGTGGAGTTGCCTGGAAGGAAGGAAACCTCCGATCCGATTTCTGCGCGCGGTAATCCCTCCCTGACAATTCGGGAATTAGCTGATCTCTTCCTGATATTTCGCTCCTGCCAAGCCCGTTACGTGCCGGCTACGTGATCTTCAATCTTTAGGGCGACAGCGGCCCCAAGTGTTACCTTAGGCACGCCTCGTTCTAGAAGGTTCATGAGACTGAGTTAGCTCGCCTTCCCCAGGTCGGCGTTATCATCGGGAAAGTCGCACGGATGCCCGGTCCTGGCGCTGTCGGTGGCACTGGTCAAGCTCGGGTAAGGTGAACCGAGCCGATCCGCACTGGCGAGCATACTAGACTCGGCCGACCGGTCCCATAACACAAGCCCCTAGACTCTTCGCACGCGAGAGGCTGGAGGGTCTATCCAATGTCCTTGGCTCAGATCCGAGTCGAGTCACCAAGGTCGGGGCGTGTCCTGGCTTGTTTGTCCGAGGTCACGCCCACGTCGCACCTTTACTCGGCGTTCTGCCACGTGATGGGACTCAGATGGGACGTCTGCTCAACCGTTCCTCTTCCCGCCGTCGATCATCTGATGCGGCCTGAACCGCTAGATCTATATCCAGTTTTGTAAATGTAGGGCTCGGATTGGTTCGGCTCAGCTCGGTGATCCAGTTAGGAGCCCAGCTCGGAGGCCAGCCCGTAACATCTTCAAATAGCACTTGAAAGAAAGACTCAATTACAATTGAGAAAAGTCACATTCCTACATGAGATATGTGGAAATTATATAAACACAACTCAAAAAGGTCATTCCTACCTCACATACATTGTTGACTCATCTTCGATTATCGTTAAGTGACTCCTACATTATAAAAGTTACCCCCTCTGTCTCATTTTAGTTGTCTCTTTTGCTTTTTCACGATTTTTAAGGAAATGATTAGATTTACTGATTTCTATAATAAAATGATATCGTTGAACTAAAATACTCTTATTTAAATTGGACAACTGCATTTACTCACCATAATAGAGGTTGGTTGAGATAAATGGTATATTTGGGGGAAAAATAATTAATACTTATTGATTTTCTAAAGGGATAAGTAATTTGAGACAAAGAAATATTTCAAACAGGACAAATTAAATGAGACGGAGGGAGTAAAACACAATATGGTTACAGGAAGCAAAAAAATAAAGACACAGTATCATGACAAACTATAAATAAAGAATTTTTTTTTCCTTAATGATGAGTGGTCTTACTAGTGCTAGATGTGCCAAACTAGATGTTCCCATTTAACTTAAAGATTCAATATCCTACAATGAATATGAAAAATTGCACATAATCACTACTAAAAAAAAATTAAAATCACAACAAAAAAATTAGAGACAGAAAAATGTAAACTTTGTCGCTAAATGTTAGATACGACAAATTTAGAAACTTTTTTTTGTCTCTAATTTTCATCGCTATTTCAACATTTTTTAGTAGTGCATAGTTGCAAGCGAGGTAAACAAAAGTTTGTAAAATAATTACAGCTTTTGATTTCTACAACAAAAAATTAGCAAGAAGACTCAATTGTAAAAGAAACACACAATAATTAAAACTTTTATTTCTTCAAATATCAAATGAGCAGGAAACACGCAAAAATAATTACAACTTCCAAGTCCACCAAAAAAAAAAAATTACAAATTCCTATTGCAAAAGAGATGCACAAAATAATTTCAACTTCCAATTCTTCTGACACCATTTGAAAGAAATACCCAATTACAATCGAAAAAAGTCATTTCTACATGAGATCTGTGAAAGTTATATAAGCACAACTCAAAAACTTATTCCAACATGACACCTACATTCTTGACTAATCTTCATTCATCTTCAAGTAACTCCTACATTATAAAAGTAAAATATACGATATCATCAAAATTTTAGAAATATTTTTGTCTTAACGATGAGTGATCTTACCATCAATAATCTAGTGAAACTAAATTGATTTCCACTTGTTTGAGAGAATTGATACGTTGGATGTCCCAAACTAGATGTTCCATAATCAATTTGACTTAGAGATTCAACATCCTACAATAAACATTAAAAATTAGCACATAATAATTGCTAGGCTAATTACACACAAAATAATTACAACTTTTAAGGCCATGAAAAAAAGCTCCAATTCTTTAAACAACAAATCAATAGGAAGACTCAATTGCAAAAGAAATGCTCAAGATGATTACGACTTCCAATTCTTCATACAACAGTTGGAAGAAAGACCAAATTACAATCGAGAAAAGTCATATGGAAGTTATATAAACATAACTAAAAAGTCATTCCTACATGACATTTACATTTTTTTATTGATTTTCATTCATCTTTAAGTAATTCCTACATTATAAAGATACAATACCATCAGAAGCTAAGAAATATGTTTTTCTTATCGATTAGTGTTCTTACCATCAATAATCGAGTGAAACTAAATTGATTTCCACTTGTTTGAGAAAACTGATATGCTGGAGATGCCAAACTAAAAGCTTCGCAATCAATTTGACTCAGAGATTCAACATCCTACAATGAACCAAAAAAATTAGCACATAATAATTACAAGCAGGTAAGGTAAAAATAAGTTGCTGCAATCAAATAATTTATATATCCCAAATCTTTGACTTGGTGAAGATCTTATGGTTTGAACGATGTTTTTATTTAAACCAGAGCTCAAGCCAATTCTTAAACCTTTTTACTTATGTCACATAGGGTTCGGATCCTCTCCCATAGCACGTTCTCTACCGCCATCTCCAGCATAAATCCTAGCCATTAAATTAATCTAACGGCTGAGAAATTAGAAATTTTAAAAAACGAAAAAACCCTTTCAGAACACACAGGAACGCAAGAAGGAGGCATTGAGGTGAAGAACGGATCTTCGCGGCTTCTCCCTTTCACTTCTCCGACTGGATCCGACAATAATCGCCAAATTGGAATTCGCTCCGACGTCGCCATCTTGAACCGTCTCAAAGATAAGCTCCTTGTCTTGGTACTCTACAGTGGCAGAGGATCGTCAGTCGCGAACACAGGCTCCTTGTGAACAGCGACAGCGACGTGGCTATTCATGAACTCGCGGTAAAGTCTGCCGATGCCAGCGTGATCGGCAACGACAGTGAGTTAGCTGGAGAAGCAATTGGATTAGGTGGGGAGGGTGGCGATGATGGCGTTGAAGGCTACAAAGACGAAGCCCCTTTGCAGGGGCGAGTGAACTGGTGCTGGATTTATCTATCACTATGCGGTGGTGGCTCACTGTGGCTAGCAAAAAGACGCTGAACATATGTGTTTTTTTTTTAAATTTTTTAATTGTTGATCTCCATGCCGTTAGATTTTTCTAATGGGTGAGATTTATGCTGGAGAGGATAGGAGAGAATATGTTGTGGGAGAGGATTTGTTCTCTGTCACTTATTCTCTTATCGGTATTGGGACATCACCACTGTACATTATTTTTCTAGTAATTGAACCTCCATCACTTGTTTACATAAGTCATGCACTCCTTTTTCTACAAGTTGGTGCATTTTTTGAGAAGTTAACATATTGACACCTTATCTAATCATAGTAACAGAGCAAAGTTGTATATACTATCATGTGCAAGATAGTTTCGGCTCTTCCAAAACCTCATTTCTCCCGGTATCAAGTATAATACAGCTTCGTGCAATGTGTCTCTTGTCCACCTCTTTACACTACAACAGAATGTGTAAAAGATAGCGTCACTTTAAGCAGCGCTTTAATAAAAAAACGCTACTTTAGCTAATAAACAGCGCTTCCTATATGAAGCGCTGATTTTGGTCCTAAACAATAAACAGCGCTTCCTATATGAAGCGCTGATTTTGGTCCTAAAAATTTGGTCCTACACAATAAACAGCGCTTCCAATATGAAGCGCTGATTTTGGTCCTACACAATAAACAACGCTTCCTATATGAAGCGCTGATTTTGGTCCTACACAATAAACAGTGCTTCCTATATGAAGCGCTAATTTTGGTCCTAAAAATTTGGTCCTACACAATAAACAACACTTCTAATATGAAGCGCTGATTTTAGTCCTACACAATAAACAGCGCTTAAAGCTTTTAAGCGCTGATTTTGGTCACTTAATTCCTATTATATTCACTCCACGCTCGATTCTGAGGCATTCACGCTCCCAACAGCGCCTTCTCTTCCTCCTAATCGCCAAACCCTAACCCCAACAGCTCCTTCTTTTCCCACTTCGTTCGTTCCCAATCTCATCACAAACCCCAGCGCTACAGAGCCAACACCAGCCACCTTCGTTCGTTCTGTTTTGTGTTGTTCCTTTGCTTCCTTCTCGTTTTCTATTCGGCTTGCAATGGAGCTACCTCAGCACTCAGCAACCCAACACCTACCCCAATCGAAACCCTCTGCTTCTAGAACCTTCGTCATCATCGCAAACCCCAGCGATCCTCTTCTCTATCGCAAACACAACTCGCGTTTGTGCTTCGATCTGGGCACCGATCTCGCTCTCTCGCATTTTTCACATCTCTCAGCGATCTTGTTCTTTAGTTTTACGAAATGTTTCTCTTCTCTCTCTCTAGATCTGGTTCGATCTGGTCCATTTTCCTTATTTTTGAATTTGGTTTTGTTTTGATTTCAGGTCCATATTCCCAAAGCTACAAGATCTGGAACGAGAAAGCAAGGGGTAGAGCTCGGGAAGAAAGAATGCAAGGCAGAAGCTTAGGGAATCTTGGAACTGTGTTTGGTTCGAGTTTGGTTTTTATTTTTATTTTTCTTGGATCTGTGTTTGGTTTGAATAAAATCTTGGATCTGTATTTTTCTTGGATCTGTATTCTTCCCTTGTATTCTTCTCTTGTATTCTTTTCTTGGATCTGTATTCTTGAATAACATCGCAACAAGAATTTGGTTCTGGTTGGTTCATCTGTGTTTGGTTCATCTTGCATTGGTTCATCGCAACAGGAATTTGAAAGAACGTCGTTGCTGGAAAAAAATGGGTCAAAAACAGCGCTTCCTTTTAGGAAAAAGGAAGCGCTACTTATTGATGTTAAAAAATGACAATAAACAGCGCTTCTCTTAAGGAAGCGCTGTTTATTGATGTGAACCGACAATAAATACTGCTATTGTCAGCTTCAACCACAAACGCCGCTTTTGAATAACAATCAGTAGCGGCTAAATAAACAGCGCCTTTTAAACGCTGTTTAAGGCCAAAATAAGCGTTGTTTATTACCTATTTTTGTTGTAGTGTTAAGATGTATTGATCAAGGACAAGCTTAACATCATTTGCCTCAAATGGATAATGGATGTTCTTACAAAACAAGGCAAGAGAAATGTGATAACATAAATTTTGAAAGTTTTCCCTTTCAGAACTATTCCAAGAGATGTTGGTCACCTCTATCAAATTCTTACCAGCGTCCTGTGACTCGTCATTCTTTCTTCGGTGCTTCATAATGAGAGCTTGATTCATTGCTTCAAACCCAATGTATTCTTTCTTCTTCTTTACTGTTCCCGAATAATATCCATCTTCTCAAGGATTTCCCTATCACTAGCATCTCTCATATGCCTAATTAATCCCAAATTCCCTTTCATTCTCTCAATTCCCAGCATAGTTGTCATCAATATTCTTTTGAAAAGTAATTAATACTTTTCTGCGAAATACTAGCTTCTCTTCCATGGCATTACAAGTAATATATATATATATATATATATATATATATATATATATATATATATATATATATATATATATGCATGTATGTATATGGCAAAACTAAAGGTCTTAGATATGCAAGATCACAAATAATTCTTGTTTTTTAATAAAAAAGGCAGAAGATATAAAACTTGATACAATTTTTAAACAATAGATAGTATAGAAACACATAAGAAAATGGGAAAGGGGGCTAATATACATTGAAATTAGGGGTGAGAAAGGCTAGGGTTGGGACAAATTATACTTGTCCCTAACCCAATCTTAAATTTTGACCGAACCAATTTTGTAGACTTTAAATCGTTCCTAGATCCGACAAACCCGATGTTTTGCGGGTCAAGTTAAGACCGGGTCTATTTAAGACGAGACCTTGGTTGGCTCGAAGGACAATTAAAATAAAATTATAAGTGATCATTTAATTGTGACTAAAAGTTAAAGTGAAAGATTGAATATTTTAATATTTTGTCATGTACCTAAAGCCAAACAAGACACTTATAATTTTATTATGCTATAAGATTATTAAATAAACTAACATGAATTTTAACTTGAATAATTTTTTTTAGAAATTTTATCACAAACATAATAGAATTAATAAATAGGTGAGTAAGGGACGGGTTACACCTGACCGTAATCATCCCTAAATTTTGGCCCCGTTACACTTGACCCTAACTCGTCCCTAAATGTTGGTCGGATCCTTTATTTTGACTCTAACCCCATCCCAAGACCCAAACAAACCCGACCTTCTCCGAATCAAATGGGACTTAAACGAGATGATGGGTTGGGTTAGATTCTACTCGCCCCTAATTGAAAGGATTGTGAATAGGAGGAATAAGAAGTTTCTTAAACGATCAAAGAAGACCAGACCCCGAATATCAAACAAAAATTAGAAAGCAGACAAAAAATAACAAAGAGCAACAAAGTTACAACCACATATTTCTCATTCTGGAAATTTCTTAACTCAGTTTCCCTTTGGACTTCCTTTTCTAACAATTCTTTGCTTGTCATCTCCATCCCCTGCTTCGGTGCACTGTGATACTGATGACTCTTTCTCATATCTAGTACAGTAGCCAAGGAAGGCGCATTACTTACGTAGAAAAATATGAATATCATAAATGACTATGCTTGCATGAAGCACATTAAAGAGGACAATATCATCGTATATATCTTTTTTAGGGGGATATCATATCATCCTTTTTTTTTTTTTTGAGGATGGATATCATATCGTCGTATATCCTTCAAACCATGAACAAAAAGCTTAAAGCAATTGGATTTAAATTTAATTAAGATGAACCTTCATGGGAGCATAGAACCGTGAAGTCGGAAAAGCCACCAACTTTCGAACGCTTGTGGTTGTGTTGCATCCTCTTGTCAGTGTCTAAGTCAGAGAATAGTGACATCCTTTCCCTGACATTGGAAATTTCATTCAAATTTCTGAACTTCCTGAGATGCTGACCAACAATGCCTACGAACTTGTAGTCATCCTCTCTAGCTATCCATCCGTACAACTTGAAGTCGTGTGCGGGGAAAACCATGGGGTTGTGCCAATCTCTTTTTCCACAAAGAGTCGCTTGAAAGCTCATTTCGAAAACTGTGGCATGCTTGTAACCATAAGTCCTTCTCAAACTCCACAAGAGCAAAACCAGAATGGCCTCTGTTGCCCCGTAGAATCTCAACTTTTAAGGGGTTGAACCCGATCTGAGTCAAGTGTTGCTTGAGTATAAGACCACTGGGTCCAAAAAAACACCCGTTCCTCCATTGAATGGGCATATTGCCTAACACCCCAACCCATGGCCAAACAAGTGGTTGCTCCGCTTCTGCGACGGAAACGTTGATCGGAAGGGATTGTGGCTCGACATTCATCATCATGCACGGCGTGCACACAGGAGCTAACAGAAAGAAAGAGGAGTAAAGCAACGAAGCGGCAGAGATGTGAAGCATGGAGCTATTTATTAAAGATAATAGTTTAGTATTAGCTTGTATGGGAAGGAAGATCTTTCTCTTTCTACGTGTTGCAAGAAGGATTGATTGATTTGGTTGTTTTACAAAAATACACGCTAATTAAAAATATTAATTGATCTTATTTAATTTTTTTATGTAATAAAAAATAATTACATTTTCTAAATTACTCTTTCTCTTTCACTTAATTTTTTTATAGAAACTTGTTTTATGATGATAATAAAAGGTTAATGAAAAATAATATATGAATTAATTGAAATTATTTTTGAATGATAACATTAAATAGAATGGTATTAGTTCTAATTTGCTTTTTAGACCACCAACTTAACTTGTTTTTTTTTTTTTGCTTATATTTGAGTCCAGAGATAGGACTTGATTTTGAATGGATTGGTTTATTGATTCGGGCTGTTTTGATGATTTTGAATAAATTTTATTTTATTAAATTAATTCTATGAAAGTTGAGTTTAAAATAAATTAATTTATTTTCGAATGTGTTTATTACTGAAAGGATTAGTTTTTTTGGTTACAACTGAGAAACCAAAAAAACATCCTTTCAAAAAAAACATACATTTTCATGAAGATGCAATTCTCTTTATATAGGCCCTTGTATTTGTCTTCATTTGCCAAGGTCATACCTCGGCCCCGAATTATATCATCATGCTGGGGTGGGTATCCTCTTTAACCAGGATATCCATATCTCTTGGGTACTGTTTGTATGTTATTATAATTTTTCTCTGTCAGTATTATTAGTAGGGAAGTAATTAGGACTCCATTGCTTAAAATTGCACGTTGATCTTCATTCTCATGTATTTATGAATCTTTTTAAGGTGACCTTTCTTGATTTGGCATGCGTCGGGCTTTCTTAGTAACTCATATCGTAAGTGTGACTTCTTAGCCACTTGTCTAAGTTTACTTTTTACTAAGTCATTACTCTAGCCCGAATAAAAATAAAACAAAATAATAATAATAATAATAATAATAATAATAATAATAATAATAATAATAATAATAATAATAATAATGTTGAATTACTTTTCTTCAACTTGTTGTCCACAAAATAAAAACAAATAAAAACAACCAGACATAATGGCCTACTCTATTATAACATACTTTCCTTTCCCGCACTATACCTATAGCCTCCTTATTTTTCTGATAGAAGAAGGTGGTACCTATAGCCTCCTTCTAGAATATAACTAAACAATATGACAATATTATTTGTTACATTTACATGCATATTCATTCCTATACAATGAGTTTTAAGTCATTATTTTTTAGTCTGTAATAATGACTAGATGAAATTTACTTTTGTGTAATTATGTATACATTTCTTGTTTTATGACAAATAAGTTTTAATATTAAACTAAAATATTATTCATTCATTTTTAATTAGTTATTGATCTAAGATATTTATTTCGTTTATTTATTTTCTTTAATTACTGAATAATTTTTTCAACGAAAAATATGCATAACATATTTAAAATTTAAAAAAAAAATATCCTTTTATTAAATGTTTCTTGGAATGTTTAAAATTTAATATTATGGAACGTGGGTATTTCTTATATTTTCTTCCATATAAAATAGTCTATAACCAATTAAATTAAATTACTTCCTTTAAATTTTATTTATGTTTATATTAAAATAAATATACTGTACATGAAATATCTGTTAAATAATTTATATTTGTGTAGTTTTTCATCCTCTAAAAAAGTATTTATCTTACTATTTTATGGTATAATATTTATCTTACTTTTCTATGTTGTTTTATAATATAATAACTCTATTACTTTTACTTTTAATATTTTTAAAAAATACTAGTCTATATTTCACTCCATATTTGGTGAGATTCACTGAATAATAAGTTAAATTTATGTGAATTTTATTCAATAATTGAAAATGAATTGAAATTAAAATATTTAAATAACAAATTTTCACGTTTATTTTGCATCATTTGCATATTCCTACAATGTTTTAAAAATACTACTAATTAAAAAATAAAAAATTAGAAAAATAGACTATTTAATACTTATTATTTTATTTGGCAATGAGCAGTTATCATTGTTGAAGATGAAGGATGGCGTTGTCAATCCTTTTGTTCTGGTTTCCTTTCTTGACTACTGACTTGACACTTGTTTGTTTCTCCCATTGCGTGTTGCGTGGAGATGAAGTGTTTCCATTTCTCAAACGGAGGAGAGAGGCGAGGAGAAGAGGAAGAGGGCGTGGCATCGAGCTCCAGGGGTTCAAGGGTATCATGGGCGCGTTCACTCAGTCTGATGGACACCCGCAGGTCCGAGTTCGACTCAGATTCAAGGGACTTCTCCGATACGCTAGGATTCCACGAGTTCCTCTCTCAGCGCCGAGCCAACCACCTTCACCTCTTCTCCTTCTCCGACCTTAAAATCGCCACTCGTGGCTTCAGCAGAACCCTCTTGATCGGCGAGGGTGGCTTCGGTTCCGTCTACAGAGGACTCATCCATCACACCGATCATTCTTCCCAAATCGATGTCGCCATCAAACAGTTGAATCGTAACGGTCACCAGGCACGCTCCTTCTTTCTTTCTCAACCACCAATTGTCCCCCTTCAATAGAAATAGAGTAATCTTTTATAATTTTCATAAGAAATAACTTATTTTGTGTTTAAAATAGTTTATAATCAAAAGATTATTGTGTTAGGATCCTAATGTTCCAGTTTTTTGAGATTGGTATGTTGTTATAAAGGGCTATCTTTAAGGTGGGTTTCTCTTTGTCTTGAATTTCTAGTTTTCAGGGGCATAAGGAGTGGATTAATGAAGTGAACTTACTGGGGGTAATCAAGCATCCAAATTTGGTGAGGTTAGTAGGTTATTGTGCAGAAGATGATGAAAGAGGGATTCAACGACTTTTGGTGTATGAGTTTATGCCTAATAAGAGCTTGGAAGACCATCTTTTGGCTCGAGTTCCCTCATCACTTCTCCCTTGGACGACCAGATTGAAAATAGCTCAAGGTGCAGCTCGTGGTTTGGCATACCTGCATGAAGAAATGGATTTTCAGGTACAGTTGAATAAATTGTCCATTGTCTTGTCATATACCATAATCATGCAGGAAATCGGTTTATCTGTTTTGTTAAAGACAAGGGTCTTGATGGTTTGTGTTCATAAAGTGGATGTTTTGGTGAATGTTCGCTAGATGATATTGATTGTGCAAAATTAGTTACAAATTAAAATGAATTTGAAAGTGAAGTATTTATGTTTAGATATTTAGATATTTTTATCAAAGATGATGGTTGGTAGAGAATTTTCGCTTTGAATTGTCAAAGTGATGGATAACTAGCTTCAGAGAAAATGTGGGGTTCGGGCAGAGAATTTTCGCTTTGAATTGTCAAAGTGATGGATAACTAGCTTCAGATCAAATGGGGGTTCAGACAAAGAATCGGGTTTTAAAAATGGTTTTAAGGTGAAGCCGAACAAGAATGTCACTTGAGAAAAATCAATTTTAAGGGGGCAAAGTTCTGTTTAGGTGGACCTCCAAATACACCACTAAAAAGCAGAAAATCACTGATCAGGACATGCAGTTTATGAGTTTTTAAGCACTGTTTGTAAACTTTTTGTAAATGAAGCAAATATTGAATGTGCGCGCGCGTGTATGTGTGTTGTAAGTTTCACATTGAACTAGAAATATAAAACCATTCACAAGAACTTGTTACTTAGACATTCCATTTGGCATTTTAACAATGCTTTATATAATAGGCTATTAGGCTTCTTGTGCTATTGTTATGACTTAATTCTTTTTGATGTTTGTGGATAGTTTCTTTTCTACTATGAATATAATTTACAGCAGTTCTACTTTTGTAGAAAGACATATGATTCTGGTTCTAACTGGTGCAGCTAATATTTCGAGATTTCAAAACTTCCAACATCTTGCTGGATGGGGACTTCAATGCAAAGCTTTCTGATTTTGGACTTGCTAGGCAAGGACCCTCAGAAGGGTCTGGCTATGTTTCAACAGCAGTAAGAAAGTCATTATATTCTACTTTTAAACATACAATCGGTGGGAATTTGATAATATTGCATGATAAGTTGATAAAATCAGAATAACATGCCTCCTGGAAGCTTATCCGGATTAGATTAGATATATTTTTAAGTTTAACCATATTCATTGCTGAATGGGTCGAATTAAGGAGGTCATACTGGTGGTCTGAAATCTGAACCTTTGTAATCCTGATATTGTACTGATTTGCAAAATGAATGACTTATTTCCTCTTAACGAAGGTTGTTGGCACCATAGGTTATGCTGCACCAGAGTATGTTCAGACTGGTAAGCTGACTGCTAAGAGCGATGTCTGGAGCTTTGGTGTAGTTCTTTATGAGCTTATCACTGGTAGGAGAGCCGTAGAAAGAAACCTACCGAAAAACGAACAAAAGCTTTTGGAATGGGTAAGACCTTATGTTTCTGATCCTAGGAAGTTCCATCATATTGTAGATCCCCGACTTGAAGGACAGTATTGCATCAAATCAGCTCATAAACTTGCAGTCCTAGCAAACAAGTGTCTCATGAAGCAGCCAAAGTCTCGTCCAAAAATGACTGAGGTGGTTGAGATTCTTGGAAACATTATTGATGAGACTATTCCTATGGATGAATTCATTTCCCAAGCTGTTGAAGAAACTGGAGAACAAGAAATAAAGTTATATGTAGAGGACACTGGACCTGAACCAGCTAAACAAAGGAATAATTATCTGAAGAAGGTTTTTGAATTCAGAGACATGGTCAGCTTAAGAAATAAGTCTATTGGAAGGTTGGATTGGAAAAGTTGGGCGCCTGGGCTAGTAAGAACTTGGTGATAAGGGATCTCCGTATATTGGAAAGCAAAATCTTCCATTTCAGTCGCCTGCTCATCGCAGTTATCGGTGATCAAATAGTTTTCAGTCAGCGAAACCGGCATTGTCAGGCACACGGTTAACATACTGATAATAGTCAATTTTGTATTAATCCATAGTTGTTTGTACAGGATGATTTTGAGCGAAGGTATAATATTAAGCGATTTGGAGTCCGTTTGTTTCAGATTAATTTATGAAAAATCACTTTTCTTAAAGAAATAATCACTTTTAGAATTTTTTATCCGTTTGTTATAGCTTTTAGAAATAATCAGAATCTAAAAATAATTTGAAATCTGATTATAATGAAAAGCTATTTGAAGTAGTTTCTCGAAAATAATCTGATTTTAATAAGTGTGAAGATGAGAGAGAAGATTAAAAAATAATATTTAAGATAGTTAACAAACACAAATTAGCTTTAGACTTTACTTAAAAATCTCTAAAAAATAATCACTAAATTATTTTATTTGAAAATTATTTTTTTTAATCTTATATAAACGGGTCTTGGCCTTCTTGAAACGAACTACAAATTTAGTCACAGCAGTAACAAAAAGATTAAAAGTTCTCCAAGTGCCAAAGTCATGGAGATTGAATGAAAATTACTGATTTTATCAAGTTCTTATAAAATACCCAAAAATTGAAAAGCATGGACAGTGAATAGAAGGGCATTGATTAAATTAAAATGCAAGAAGGAACAGAACACAGATTCAACTATAGAAAATTCCAAGACTGTGACTTTACTTATATGCAAAGTCTTCTATGATTACGCTTTATGTTACCGATTACCAATCACCTCCTTTGAAAGTTATTAGCAATCAATGATTATGTATTACTATAGACTTTTCCTTAATCAAGGATGTAGTTGGGTCACACATTGCTGTGCGCAAGTTCTAGGCCCAAACTAATGACTTTGGGGGCGTTTGTTACAGCTTTTTTTAGAATAAAATCACATTTTTTATGTTAAAAATCATTTTTTTAATTTTAATTGTGTTTGTTTCAGATTTTTTAGAAAATGATTTTTTTAAAAAAATGATTTTTAGGGTAAAAATGAAAAGCTGAAAAAAGTAGCTTCTCATTCATAAGAGTTGAAAAAATGATTTTTATAATCCTAAACAAACACAAATTAGCTTCTGATTTTTTTAAAATCTATAAAAAATAATCTCTAAATTATTTTAAAACATAATCACTTTTTTTTTAAGCCGTAACAAACGGGCCCTTTATATCCTAAGTGTCCTATAAAGTGCCCCATTTTGCTAAGTTTTTTTCAATTCGAGTTACGTTCCTTCATCTTATGTAATAAAATACTAAAATTCACTCAATTTCCTTTCAATTTAAAAGAGTTGTCAGAGTAGAATTAAGTTTTTCAGTCAATTTAAAAATTTTGGATGGTTTAGAAAAATATTCTGTGTGCTTTTTCAGCCAATGTTCGGTGATCACATAGTTTTAAGTCAGCAAAATCGGCATTTTCAGGCACACGGTTAACATAATAGTCAATTTTGTATTAATCTACAGTAAAGGATGATTTTGAGCAAAGCTATAACATTAATTCTAGCTATACTAAAATTGATCTAGTTATCACTTACCGATTATTCCCCTTTTTTTAATGGTTGCACCAAGATATATAGACAGAGGTGGATGATTCCCCTAGAGTGCGTCCAAAACTGATTTAATGGATCTTGATTCATGCATCAATTCAAGAGTCACTTGTCAATGTCGCAACTTTCATTTTCGAGTTATTAGCAGCCAAAAAGTGATAGAATAAAAAGTAAGCTTCACAATTGTTGTAAGGAACTAAATTAGTAACATACAGACAGGCATAATGCTCTGAACATTCTGCAATACTTTTTTCTTGGTTAGGTTTGCAATGTCATGTACAAAGCAGAGAAGCAGAGGGGTGGGGATAAGCTGCGGCGGTTCTAACACGAGTAACATCATCAGCACTTTTTCTACGTAAACGGTTTTGATTGCTTTCCTTTATATGAGGAACCTGAAGCTGCTCCAAATGTGTAACAACCTCATCCATGTTTGGTCTCAACTTGGCTTCTGTTAAAAGGCACCTTAAGGAGAGAGTAGCTACCTTATAGGCCTCTTCTAATTCATATTGCCCCTCGAGACGGTTATCCAACACACGCAAAATCTTACGCTTGTTGGCTAGGTATGGCTTAGCCCATTCCACCAAATTGTGTTGCCTTGGTGGTCTATTCTTGTCAATAGCTCTCCTCCCTGATAGTATTTCCAATAGGACAACTCCAAAACTAAAGACATCACTCTTGGTAGTGTGTTGACCTTCATCAACAAAACTACTTATTTTAGTCACTAATCAAAATGATATTAATAAGTTAATGAACCCAAGAGAAAAAATAAAAAGAAAATATAAATGGTTCACTAATTTGAATCACAATACCAGTGGCTAGGTATTCTGGAGCTGCATATCCGTAGGTGGAGACATGACTTTTGTCACCCGTTGGCCCATCCTTTGCCAGCCCAAAATCAAAAAATTTTGCATTGTAGTTCTGTGATCATGTCAGCAAGGATATTTTTAGATATGATATCTAAATCTAATATATTCATCAAAGCAAATTCTATGGTGGACCACTTTGATAGGTGGTTCACATTGGACCAGTATTTTAAAATCGTCCACCGACGACGACCGACGCCTCCTCATCCTCACGGTTGAAATGGTGACCTGATCAGTGTTGATTCGACAAAAACAAAACAAAGCGTATATAAGTACCTCAAAACTCAACTCATTCATTTCCCCTTGTTTTTGTCGTACCGACATTCATTCATGTCATCGTCCGAGTTATGAGGTTGAAGAGAACCGTGGGCATCTAATTCTAAGAGGCAATGTCGGTCGTCATTAAAGTTTTAAGCAAGTCAACATCCCTAGAAAAACTAATTGTGGTGTGTCTCTTGTGTGTACTGTGTACAAAAAGACACATACCGAGTCTAGTAAGACATTTGAAGTCTTGAAATCCCGGTATATCACTTTTGAGTCAGCACTGTGAAGAAATGCAAGGCCTTTGGCAGCACCAAGAGCGACCTTCAAACGGAGGCTCCAAGAAAGAGGTTGAAAGTATGAGCCTCCTGTTACAACATTGTTGCTAATGTTAGGCACGCCTTCTCAATTTCAACAATGTGAAAGATGGGCCAGTAAGAACTCACTAATGAACAAGTGATTCTCCAAGCTGCCACGTGGCATAAATTCATAGACCAGAAGGCGGTTTTCATCTTCAAGGCAATACCCAATCAATTTCACTAAATGAGGATGAGAAAGATGGCCTAGATAGTTGACTTCAGCCTAAAATAGAAAAGGAAAACACTAGTAATTAATTGATGTAACACTGAAAACAAAGTCCTCTAAGTTATGTAACAGAGGCACCGTTTGCTTCTTAATTGGATTGGAGTTAAACTTACCAACCACTCCTTGTGACCTTGTTGGAAGCCATCCTGATTAATTAGTCTTTTAACAGCAACAACAACAACAACAACGCCGGTGCCAGGTTTTGCAGCAGAAGGTGAGTGTTCATCAATCCAGCCCTTAAAAACTGATCCAAAACCACCTTCTCCTAACACATTGTCTGCACGGAAATTTCTGGTGGCAGAGTTGAGTTCTGTGGAAGTAAAGCTTATCAGATTGGATGGTTGCAAGATCTCACCCACACTTGGGGGAGTCTGAGGCATCGACACTTTTGAGAGTGAGACCTCACTACTTGAGCTGCTGAGATCACTAGAAACCTTACTACGTGGGCTACTGAAATCTACTGTATAGCCACTCACGCGCTTTGAACTTAACCCTGAAATGATGATGATATCAATAAAATCGAACTTACATCAACTACATATTACTTATTAGTATACTACATATATGTATTAGTCACTAAACTAACAAACTCTGAATACCAGAATTAAGTGGGGTCTCAGCTTTGGTTTGGGCGCTCAAACAAACTCCCATGGCAGAACCAATACTAATTGTTACCTATATAGATCACACAAAAAAAAAAAAAAGAGCAGGTCAGGTCCAGCAGAAACCATGATCATGAATTGAAACCAACCGAGAGAGGAAAAATAAAAGAGAAAAGGAGATAATTTAATGAAAAACAGGAAAGATGCAGTAAGGAAAACGCCATGACGAACCTGTTTGCAACGAACTTCAGGGGAGGATATTGGAAAGAGAAGACAGAAGGGTGTTGAGATGTATGGAATGGAAGGCTTTAATATTGGTGGCTGTAGTGTGGGGTGCTGGGTCTTAGAACAATTGTGAAAGGTACTATTGAAAAGTTAAAGAGCAAGTTGACCAAAAGTTTGAGCTAAAAGCTTGGATGGATTAGTAAAGAGATGGGAAGGTTGAAAGGGACGAAGGAAGGTGAGTATGGTCAGTCAAGTGACATCGCATTCATTGCATTGCTTGGGAAGGGGAATGGCATGGTGTAACTGTAATATGGACCCCCTTTTGGTCCCTCCCGCCCTTGAATCTTGGCATTCTTCTGCACAGCTTCAAAGCGCAAACCCCTTTCTAAAATCCTTAGATATGTTTTGTAAAGCATTCTCATCCGCTGGATTTTGTTGTCGACATCTATAATTATCTATATATCTTTGGAGATGGCTCGATCCGCATTTAGTTTCAGCTGGCTTTCACTTACTCTACGCAAGTAGTATATAAGCAAGTGGTAAGGTAACCTTCCTTGCCTTGTCTGCAGGTGGAGCACAATTAATTGGATCCCTTTGGCCTATGCCACTTGGCCTTTAACGACCACGACACGAAACGTATAAGTGATGGTGAACACGACCACCCCCGTTTGCTTCTTCTTATCCTCACTCCCAATTCTATAATTCCCTTCCCTCGTGCAATTCCCTAAATTTTATTATTGTAATTGTAATAATAATGTACATATAACTAAGTGTCCTCCACAATTCAATTTTGAAAACTTTATAAATATTTAAATTAATTGAAAATAACTAAAATAATATTGTAACAACTAAAAAAAGGGTAAATTATATTTTTCTCCCTTAAGTTTATTTTAGGTTTCAGTTTGGTCTCTTATGTATTAAAAGTTCATAATTGATCCCTTATGAGTAAAAGTTATACCAATGTGGTCCCTTTTGTTTTTTTTTTTGTTTTGAACTGATCCCTTATATTACAAAAATTATATTAATGTGGTCCCTATTTTGTCCTTTTTTTTGGGAAAAAAAAGACCATGTGTGTATAATTTTTGTAACATAAGGACCTCTTCGGAACAAAAAAAATAAGAGGGACCACATTGGTATAACTTTTACACGTTTGGGACTAATTCGAAACTTTTAATACATAAGGAACCAAACTGAAACCTAAAATAAACTTAAGGGACCAAAAATATAATTTAACCACTAAAAAAACTTTATGTGATGTATGAATGGAAAATGTATTTTGATTAATGTATAATATTTGAAATTTAATAATAAACTTACTCTTACTTAATATACTATAGATATTTTAAGTGTTCTAAAAGGCTTTCTCTGATATTGGTGAGCGTTTGAGACTCACTTCATCTAAACTTTTTTTTATAAAAAAGCAAGATATTTTTATCCTTAAATTTCAAAATAAAGAAAATAAACACATAATATTCACGTATCTATTTCTTGAATAAAATTATGATTATTTAAAAACGTATGGCTTTCTTATTTCAAACTTAAATGAGACATGCCACACATTGTATCACAAATAATATAAAAAGTAATGGAAGTGGGCTGGTCCAAACAAGACTTTTTTTAAATAGGCCTGACATGTTTTATAAATTTAAGGCATATTCTAGCCAGTTACTTGTCATAGGTTTTTTAAGACCTGTTATGACATTTTTTAAAGTTTGATATAGTCTATTAGTCTGTTTAAAGGGTTATCATTCAACCAATCTCTAAGGAGGTTAAAAAACAGATCTCCCTAGTGTTCTAGGGTTTCCTCAGCTATCAACATTGTTTCTCCATAGTTTAACTAGGTTGTCTCTTCCATCAGGTGGAAGCTCCTACCATCCGCCTCTACTCCCCCCTACAAACACCTAGAAAGAAATTTCGTCTCCCAATAGGCATCACTTTCCTATCCGCTAGGGTCTCTCCGTCGGGATGATGCTTCCATATCCATTGCTCCTCCAATCGGGCATCGCTTCATCCATCTCCATGATGAACATAGTAGGGATTGGTTTGATCTAGCGAAGGGTCAGTAACATTCCGCCGTAGGGAGGATGCTTCCATATCCATTGCTCCTCCAATCGGACATCGCTTCATCCATCTCCATGATGAACATAGTAGGGATTGGTTTGATCTAGCGAAGGGTCAGTAACATTCCGATTTCCTCTATTGTTATTTGCATTGGAAGTGCCGAAATCAGCAATAGTGATTGTTTTTTTACCATAATGTAATGGAATGCAGTGGCAACAGAGCACTGGGTCATGATTTCCTGCATTTGCATTCACTGTGTCTATATCTCTCAAACTTATATTTTCACCATTTTTTTTGGACAAAGAAAAGCAAAGGTTGAGATTGTTTGAGAGGCACATCCAATGGCTGAGGTTGCATTAACTGCAGTGACTGTTGTGAGCAACAACTGCAGTCGATCGTGATCCTAAAGCACTAGATATGCTCTGACACTATGTTAAGAAAATGCAATACATGATACAGGAATTTAAATGAATTCAAAGAAGAACAATACTCATTCTCGTATGTTGATTCTGATTACAGCATTGCTCATTTATAGCTACAGGAAGGTTACATAATAGTAGTAACTAAGCATGACTACACACAATTAATTCCTACTAACAGATAGATGGTGATAACTAACTATGGCAACTCTGAAAGTGTGACCCTGCCACATGTACAGCGACGTGTGTATTTCAATTTCTTAGCACTTATCTATGACCATTTTGTATGCAAACCATGTAACCTGCTTATAAAATCTAAAATTTTCAATCAAGGACAGCGGTTGCAGTGACCCAAACCTATCAACTCAAGTAAAATAATTACAAGAACCAAGTATTAAACCTAAGGAGTTATGTATGCATAGTCCCCAAAAGATTACAAGAACAGATGGTTAAGATATCACTCTATATAAAATTGAACTCAGCACAACAAAAAGAAAATTTGAAATGGTAAAACAAATGGTGTTTTGAAAATTGTACTTCAGGCATCAGCCTGCTCAATATAAATATACACCAAGGGGGATTTAAATTGAATGAAACCTCAAGTCCTTCAGCATATGTTCTTATGTCCATTTTCAAAGTCAATGGCTTTTCTGAAGAAGTATTTTACTGCCAAGGGCACAAATAAATAAAAAATTGTCTGATCCAAATAACCTTCCAAGCTAGAACAATGACTATACCTACTCCTCAAGCCGCAAAGACCTAAAATTATATCATATTATGAATTATTATGCTGACATGTGCTTCTAAGAAACTATAGTAGACAAATGTTGCTGAGGCATATGGTTATGTCTTAGAGCTTGCTTCTATTCTCTAAAAATTTCTCTAGATGTTACATAAGATTGAATTATTTTAAAAGTAAGATTTTGGTTTCCCTCTACGGTGTTGTAGTGGGATATTACATCATATGGTGTAGTGGGGTGACAAATCTGAGTGGGTGTTGAAATCTGATTGGAAGAAGAAACCAGCAACATAAGGAACTAACAACATTTCATTCGCAATTAAATCCCCTACAAGGCAACTAACTTGCATAAAAATATTATCAAATACACGAAACAACACTCTCCAGTGAGTCAAAAATTCTAATAGGTTGTTTCATAAGCACAGGCCGCAGGTTGTTGTGCATCAGGATTCTAAAGCACAGTGATTACATCTTCACTAATTTATTTAGAATCAATTTTTGCAGTCAAAGCAATTGAAGAAATCCATGTCTCTACAGCGTCTCACTTTTAAATAGCAAAAATATAATTAAACTAAATGTATTCAAAACAAAACACAAAACAGTTTTCCAAATGCTAACAGACTTCAATCTTGCGTTGCAGCTCCTTGGTTGAGCTCGGCAAACCTCATGCCAACACGCATAGAATGCTTCAGAAACTTCTCTGCGCATCTCCGAACACAGGTTTCCTCTTGCTTTTGCAGGGATTTATGCTTAAACGTATCGACACAATCACTGAAGCACCTCTCCACAAGGGAATTATACATTCTCAAACTGCAATGCAATTCAAATAATATTCAGGTAACCCCACCTAACTTACATCAAGCAATATACTTAAACAACGCCAAAAATACAAGAACCACCAGTTCAAAATATAAAGGTATTTATATGTTCAAACATTTACATTTCAAATTTCAAATAGAAAACAAACAGCAAAAATGTCATAATCTGAAACGTATAGGTATTTATATGTTTAACCATTCTCATTTCTCGGAAAAATTAAAAAGCAAAATGAAGACTAACAGAGGGGTGTTAATTGACTGGAACTTATTTCTAACAATCTAGAGTGTGTTTCGATTTCAGTATTTAAAGAGCTCAAAAGCTTGAGCCACTTTTTCAAACTGAAATCCAACCACATTGCTAATCTTCTGTTGCCCAGAGGTACTAAAAGACAAAGTATGAAATAAAAAACTAACGTATTTTGCTAAACACGGGACAGCTTCTGAGTAATAGAAGATGCCAGTATATATTAGGAGGTACAATCCAAGTTTCCACAAATGCACAAAGCACTTTGACTTTGATCAAAATATATATTGTTCCATATGTTGCTGGTTTCTTCTTCCAATCAACTTGCTGATTTCTTAACTAAGCCCATTGAACCTACTACATTTTCTAAGCAACATTCCAAGCTGGGAGTGCTCAATGTTAGGAGTAATTATTACAGTCAGTTAATTACAGTTAATTAGAATAGTTCACTTAGTTACTTGTACAACTACATTCGTTACTAGTTGGTTGATCTGGGCTGTGTTTATAAACATGTACACATGTACAGCACCACATTATATTCAAACAACGCAATTCAGTTACAATTTTTCCAATAATATAAGAAATTATTGCAAAAACAAGTCATGCACGCAAAAACCAATTACAGGGAAAGAAGCATATTCTAACAAATGTTGTTCCCAAAACGTCCAGAAGCAACATTCACATGTCACACTGGTTTTAAGGAGAACATCAATATTGCTTCACATAAAAGAGCACGCACAAGATTGGCAACTCTTGTGCTGCCTATTACTTACAAAGTAGTATGAAGCCCCAAACTCTAAAATAGATTCGACACATTAATGATCATACAAAACAACAAAAAAGAGTAACCACCTAAAATTTGCAAGGCAGAAAAACAAATAAATGTACTTAATTTGAGCGTGAGCAACAACAAAAAAAAAATTGGTTTTTTTTTTCAAAAAGAGCGATGATGAGGAAACCTGTCACGGATTTGAAGCTGATCGATCATGGTAGACATTCTTTGCTTATCTGCCTCTCCAAGAGATTCCATACCGGCTAACATGCTTTTGTCCATAGTCGATCCACCGATTAATCGCCGACAAGGGTTTTGCAATTGTGTTCTGCCGTGGCAAGTAAACCCTAACTGAATAGGGGAAGAAGATTATATATATAGTAGCTCTCACCTCCAGCTGCCACCTATCCTGCGGTTTTGTGCTTGTTGGAGTTTAAAATCTTCACAAATTGAATGGATTAAATCAGTTTAAAATTTATTCTATTCAAACGCTATTAATCAAACACTAAATTACACTAAAAATAAAAAAAAAATCTTTTTCTCTTTTAATTCTAATTTCAAAAGTGACAATTTTTTAAAAATTTGATTAAATGTTTACTAAATAAAATATTTTCATATTCTAAGCCTCATACGAACTCCCCAATATTTAAATAAAAATAAGAATTTAAAAATTTTATGTCAAAAAATAACTACTAGATCATGTTAACTGGTAGTTTTTAATTTGTCGATTAATTTTTTTTATTTTAAAATTATGCAAATACTATCAAATATTGATTTGGCAGTTATTTTTTAACAACAAATTTTTTAATTCTTATTTTTATTTAAATATTTGGGAGTTCGCATGAGACTTAGAATATGAAAATATTTTATTTAGCAAAACATTTAATTAAATTTTTAAAAAATTGTCAATTTTGAAATTAGAAATAAAAGAGAAAAAGGTTTATGATTTTTTTTATTTTTAGTGTAATTTGGTGTTTGATTAATAGCTTATGAATGGAAGAAATTTTAAAATGATTTAATCCATTCAATTTGTGAAGATTTTAGTAGAAAATGGGAATTTTAAGTAAAAATAAAGTGTTGGAAAAACTTAATTGTAATAGTTAAAAATTAAGAGTTTAAATTTACTCAAAAAATATGGTGAGACCATAATCATATATA
Source organism: Calophaca sinica (assembly GCA_037113605.1). Taxonomy (NCBI): domain Eukaryota; kingdom Viridiplantae; phylum Streptophyta; class Magnoliopsida; order Fabales; family Fabaceae; genus Calophaca; species Calophaca sinica. Next base: position 78,868,837 of record CM073734.1, read on the forward strand.
ATATATTAATAATAGCAAAAAAAGTATAACTAAACCTTCTTTGATATAAAATAATAATATTAAAAAAGGAATATCTTATGAAAAACTCTAGTATTAAAAATATTAAACATAATTACAGTGAAAGTGGGCTGAAGCTTTAAATGAAATATACTATGTTTTGAGAAGTCCATAACTGATATAGCATAGCCCAAAGAAAACAGAGGCTGGGATGATGGGATGTCAGTATACCCTTACATGGAGCCCATACATTCCACCATCAAAAAAATTAACAATGCAAAGATTGGTTCGTTTGGTTACAGTTTTGAAAGAAAAAAACTAGTTTTTTGCTTATAAGAATAAAAATAATATTTGAGAAGGCATTTTATGAGTATTTGTTATCAAAACTTATTCTTATTTTCTATATTTTATTTTAGAATAAAAGAACAAAAACAACCTTACTCAGTTTTTAGTTTTTTCTTTTTATTCTATTTTGTTTTTATTTGATACCCTCTATTGCTATCATCGTTGGATACTGCCACCTGACATCCTCCATGTAATTGTCGCTATTATCTAGCAACACCCCACAGTTGCCATCGTCGCCTGACAACCTCTACTGCCACCAAAACCTAGCACTCGTGATTGTTGTTGCCACTGTGGCTGCCCGACTTCTTCCACCATTGTCATCATTGTCTGGCACCATTCACTGTCCTTACAACACGACACCCTTTAGCAGTGCCAATTTGCCACCATTTCCATCCAGTGTGATCCATTTCCATTTTTGCCAGTACTTGTACTCTCCACCACCACCATAGTTGCCTGACACCCTTCGTCACTATCGTCATTCTCCAGTGTTATGATTGGCTCAATCATCAATTCGGTTATCAACCAACTGTTAGTTAATATTAGTTATTAACTATTTTTTTGTTATATCAGTTTGTTCAAGACTGATAGTCAGTTGGTTGAGTGAGCTATAAGTAGTTATGTTGTATCTTAGCTCTATGCGATTCCAATTGTTTCATTTCTCTAGTTTTAATTGAGTGAAAAATATGTAACTTGTGAGAAGAGAGGTTGTACTCAATTGTAGAGAACTCATCATCATAGTAAAGTGACTGTCGTGGATGTAATCTTGTAACACATTGTTGCAAGGTGAACCACGTAAAACTTCTTGGTGTTCTTTCTTCTACCCTACCTTTGTTTGCATTCAAGTGCTGCAGCATTTTGCTATAGCATTTTCATTTCTGTTCTTGGCATAAAGATTGCGATATAGTTTGTGGTGAATTCTGTTCTTTCCCCTACAAACTGGTGCGGTGAACGTGGAAAGTTTCTTCAGTCATGGCTTCAACCAAGTTTGAGGTCGAGAAATTCACTGGACAAAACGATTTTGGTCTTTGGCGAATGAAGATGAGAGCCCTGTTGGTACAGCAGGGTCTGGTGGAAAGCAAAATTGGACAAGTCCATGCCTGACAAAGACAAGAAGGTGATGCTTGAGAAAGCTCATAGCGCAATCGTCTTGAGTCTTGGTGACAAGGTGTTGAGGCAAGTCTCAAAGGAGAAAACTGTCGCTACTGTGTGGACAAAACTTGAAGGGCTTTATATGACAAAATCCCTAGAAAATCGACTCTATCTTAAGCAAACCTTGTATTCATTTAAAATGAATGATGATAGATCGGTTTCAGATAAGTTAGACATGTTTAACAAATTAATTCTTGATTTGGAAAACATTGATATTACTATAACTGATGAAGATCAAGCATTATTGTTACTGTGTGCTTTGCCTAAGACTTATAAATACTTCAAAGAAATAATGATGTTTGGAAGAGATTCTTTATCTCTTGATGAGGTCCAGGCTACTCTAAATTCACGGGAATTGAATGAAAAAAAAGGAGCCAAAACTTTCTGTGATTGGTGTAAACCTTCCAAGAAAGATAACAAGCATGACAAGAAGAAGCCTAAGTCACAGCAAAAGAATGGTGGAGGTAATGTTCCTAACATTAGGTGCTACCATTGTAGAAAGGAAGGGCATACCAGAAAACATTGCCCTGATAGGTAGAAAGAGAATCAGATTGGTGAAAGGTCTAAGGATTCAGGGGATGCAGCAATTGTCCAAGATGGGTATGAGTCATCAGAAGCATTGGTGGTGGCAAATCAAAATTCAGAAACTGAGTAGATAATGGATTTGGGCTGCACATTTCATATGACTCCAAATAGATCTTGGTTTTCTGAGTTTCAAGATCAGCAAGGGGGTTCAGTTCTCCTTGGAAAATAATAAATCTTATAAGATTGAAGGAATTAGTTCTATAAGGATCAAGTTTCATGATGGAATTGTTAGATTGCTTACTGATGTAAGATATGTTCCCAAATTAAAGAGGAATCTAATTTCTTTTGGGGACTTAGACAAGAAAGGATATGGTTTCAGAGGTGGGAAGGGAATTCTGAAAGTTGTGAAAGACTCAGTGGTGGTCATGAGAGGCATCAAAAAGAATGGTTTGTATTCTTTAGAAGGTGACATTGTTCTTGGATCAGCAGCTGTTGTCAAAATCTGAACTATGGCACATGAGATTGGGCCATGTGAGTGAGAAATGGCTGATTGAGTTAGGGAAGCAGGACTTGTTGTGTGGTGACAAGGTGGAGAGGTTAAAATTCTGTGAACATTGTGTCAAAGGCAAATTTTGCAGGGTTAAACTCAATGCAGGCCGGCAGAGAACAAAAGGCACACTTGATTATGTTCATGTTGATTTATGGGGACCATCCAAGACTCCATCTCACTCGGGTGCTAGATACTTCATGACAATTGTGGATGACTACTCTAGAAAGGTTTGGATGTTTATTCAGAAAACAAAAGATGAAGCTTTTGAGAATTTCAAGGCATGGAAGACTCTTGTTGAAAATCAAACAGGGAGGACAGTGAAGAGATTTCACACTAACAATGGTCTTGAATTCTGTTCTGAATTGTTCAATGATTTCTGCAAACAAGCTGGTATAGCAAGGCACAAGACAGTGGCTGGTACTCCTCAACAAAATGGATTGGCTGAGAGATTCAACATAACCATATTGGAGATGATAAGATGCATGTTGTCAAGTGCAAACCTACCTAAGATTTTTGGGAAGAGGTTGCAATGACTGCAGTATATCTTATAAATAGGTGTCCTTCCACAGCTTTAAACATGAAGACCCCTGAAGAATTTTGGTCTGGACTTCCTCCAAAATTGGACAAGCTGAAAGTGTTTGGTTGCATTGCCTATGCTCACATTAGGCAAGATAAGTTGGAACCTAGAGCTATCAAGTGCATGTTTCTAGGGTATCCAGAGGGAGTGAAAGGTTACAAATTGTGGTGCTTAGAACCTGGTTATAGGAAATATATAACCAGTCGTGATGTGGTCTTCAATGAGATAGAAATGGCTCACAAATCAAAGGCTGCTATGACATCTTCTAGTAACAACCAGAATAAGGATGCAGAAACTGATGTAGCAAGGTCTGAGGTGGAGCCTAATGAAGAATTAGAAGACCTGCAGACTAGAAGCTGGTTAATTGAGGAAGAGGAAGCTGCTAAAAATCATCAAGGTCTTGATAACTACCTACTGGCTCGTGACAGAATCAGAAGGGAGACTAGGCCACCAGAAAGGTATGGTTATGCAGTTTGATTGCTTTCTTTCTTGTAGATGCTAGTGAGGTTTTGGAAGATGAGCCTAAGAGTTTCAAGGCTACTCTTGAAAGTAAAGAGAAAATAAGTGGTTTAAGGCCATGAATGAAGAGATTAAGTCCCTCCATGACAACAACACTTGGAATTTGATCAAGAAACCTGCTGGTTCCAGAGTTGTTAGTTGTAAGTGGATCTATAAAAGGAAAGAAGGCATTCCAGGAGTTGAGCAAGGCAGATTCAAAGCTAGACTAGTGGCTAGAGGCTTTACTCAGAATGAAGGAATTGACTTCAATGATGTTTTCTCTCTTATTGTCAAGCACAGATCAATCTGGATACTGTTAGCCATGATAGCTGAGTTTAACTTGGAATTAAAGCAAATGGATGTTAAAACCGCATTCTTATATGGGAGCTTGATGAAACCATTTTGATGAAACAACTTGAAGGGTTTGAGATCAAAGGGAAAGAGGATTATGTATGCAAGCTGAATAAATCTCTCTATGGTTTGAAGCAATCTCCTAGACAATGGAACAAAAAATTTTATGATGACTTCATGGTTAAAATTCAGTTTCAGAAAAGTAAGTATGACAATTGTGTCTATTTTAAATTTCTTGCTGATAAGAATTTTGTGATATTGCTTTTGTATGTTGATGACATTTTGATCACAAGCAATAGTAAGAGTGAAGTTGCAAAGGTTAAGGCTGAATTGAATCGGGAATTTGAGATGAAAAACTTGGGAGCAGCTAGAAGAATTTTGGGAATAGAAATTCAGAGGGACAAGAACCAGAATCTGTTGTACTTGTCTCAAGAGTCCTATCTCAAGAAAGTTCTTGAAAGGTTTGGAATGTCAAATGCCAAACCTGTTGTTACCCTTCTATCTCAACTGTTTAAACTGAGTGTAAGTCAATCACCAAAAACTGATGCGGATCTGAATTACATGAAAGGCATTCCTTATGAAAATGTTGTTGGATCTCTTATGTATGCAATGGTTTGTACCCGACCAGATATAGCTTATGCAGTAAGTATAGTCAGCAGATTTATGGCAAATCCAGGGATAGCACACTGGCAGGCACTAAAATGGATCCTAAGATATGTTAAGTGGTCTCTTGGCAGAGTTCTAGTTTATGGTGGAGCTAGGAATGGAAGCAGGTCAGCTGTTGTTGAAGGGTTTGTAGATTCTGACTATGCTAGTTGTCTTGATTCAAGGAAGTCACTCACAGGCTATGTGTTTACTGCCTTTGGTACTGTAATTAGTTGGAAGACAAGCTTGCAGAAGGTTGTTGCTTTGTCCACTACAGAGGTAGGGTATATTGCCTTAATTGAAGCTGTTAAAGAAGCTGTGTGGCTGAGAGGTATAGCTCGAGAATTGAAGTTGCAGGAAAAGGTTATCACAGTGCATTGTGATAATCAAAGTGCTATTCACTTGTCTAAAAATCAGGTTTATCATGAGAGGACAAAGCATGTTAATGTAAAATTGCATTTTGTTCGGGAACTGATAGCTCAGAAATCTGTTGTTGTTGAGAAGGTTTCCACTGATCACAATCCAGCAGACATGATAACCAAGGTACTCTCAAGCAGTAAGTTCTTCCACTGCTTGGACTTGATCCAGTTAAAGGGAGACTAAGCCCCTCGGGGATGTTTTGCAGTCACTATTGGAATTGCTACTAAACCAAGGTGGAAAATTGTAATGATTGGCTCAGTCATCAATTCGGTTATCAACCAACTGTTAGTTAATAGTAGTTATTAACTGTTTTTCTGTTATATCAGTTTGTTCAAGGTTGATAGTTAGTTGGTTGAGTGAGCTATAAGTAGTTGTATTGTATCTTAGCTCTATGCGATTCCAATTGTTTCATTTCTCTAGTTTTAGTTGAGTGAAAAATCTGTAACTTGTGAGAAGAGAGGTTGTATTCAATTGTAGAGAACTCATCATCATAATAAAGTGACTGTCGTGGATGTAATCTTGTAACACATTGTTGCAAGGTGAACCACCTAAAATTTCTTGGTGTTCCTTCTTCTACCCTATCTTTGTTTGCATTCAAGTGCTGCAGCATTTTGCTATAGCATTTTCATTTCTGTTTTTGGCATAAAGATTGTAATATAGTTTGTGGTGAATTATGTTCTTTCCCCTACATCCAGCATCCTCTGTTGTTGTCGCAGTGCAACACCCTCTACCGTTGTTATTGCCCAATACCTTCTATCACCACTACTGACTACTGGACTCTCTCTATTAGTGTCGTCCTCCATTATGCTGCCCTTCACCCTAGATTGTAGATCATTATCTTTGCTGCCCGACATTCTCTACTTTCAAAATATATTTTCAAAACAAATTTACGACATATTTTTGTTATTTCACCTTTAAATTTATGTTAAAATTAATTTTACCAAATATTTTTTTTAGAAGATAATTTTTATTAAAAATTATAAGGAGGTTTTTTTTCAAAATAAAATGAATTCAATCAAACAGGCTAACCATAACCATTCATTTTTATTCTTTCATTACGTTGGTGGTACTATACTAGTGTTTTTATCACTTCACGTGTTACTCTTGATATTTTTTCAAGAAAAAACCATTTATTAATTACCCTAAAACTATTATTTTTATTTATTCAAAAAAATGTCTAGAATAAAATATTTAAAACAATGTTTTTTATGGGGGTTGAGATTTGACAGGGGGGACACAGAGAATGGGGGAAGCATGCGAAACAAGGAAATGAAATGAAACGAAACCACAGATCCAATTAACACGCTCGCTATTGTCAAAGTAGTTGATGACATAGAATGAAAATGTGAGACAAAACGCGTGAGTGATTGCAAGGCGAGGCGGCGGGCGGGGGTGGTGCTCCTGCATGCTTATATATGGCTAATGACTAATTGACTATGACAATGGTGACGACAGTTCCTATCAATCAATTCTCTTATTGTATAGTAGTCAAATCTAATGGATTGTGTGTGTATGCTCAATGGCTTGCATTCTATTCTATTTCAATAAAATAAAATATCTATCACTCTGACTTTTTACCTCCTTTTCTCCTTCATCTCTTTTTTGGTAACCATCTGGCTCTGGGTTGGGTTTCTACTGCTCCTTGCTTGCATTTTGTTTGGCATACTTTGAAGTTTGAAGTCAGACATTCTATTTGCTGGTTCAACAATTCAGAGTTGAGAAAGGAATCGGATCGGAATCCCCCCACGTTCGTTATGTATGTTCCACAAAATGAACTGTAAAAGTCTCGGTTTAATGTTTTTTCCCACTCCAAACTGCTAACTTTAAATAACTATGTATAAAATTCCTAGAACATTAATAAGAGAATTTAATTACATAATAAGAGAATTAACTTTGATTCGTGAATATTATTCGAACGTGTCTTTACATAAAAAAAAATAAACACACACATGCACACTATTTAAGGACTTAAGGACGGTTTGTTTAAGATTAAAAAAATAATTCTCATATAAAATAATCTAAAAATTATTTTTTTAGAAATTTTTAAATGAAGCAGAAGCTAATTTGTGTTTGTTTATAATAATAAAATCACTTTTTTAATATTTTCTCTTATCTTTACGTACATTAAAGTCAGATTATTTCTCATAAGCTATTTCGAATAACTTTTCATTATAATCAGATTTTAGATTATTTTAGATTTTGATTATTTCTAAAAGATGAAACAAACGAATAAAAAAATTTATAAAGATGATTATTTCTTATAAAAATAATTTTTTCATAAAATAATCCGAAAGAAACGGACTCTTAAATACTCGGAAAAAAAAAAACAAACACTATTTAAGTTCCCACTCTTCCGTAAAAAAAAAAGTTCCCACTATCAAATATGAAACTTATCTTAATTTATTCATATTTTCTAATGTATTACGTGCTTTTTATGTTAAGTAACTCACGATTTACTATTCTCGTCAAAAAAAAAAAACTCACGATTTACTATTCTTTATATACTTTATTTTGATTTATATATAGTTAATTGTAATTTTTTTAGATCATCGATGTCAAAATTATTTATAATTATAAAATTAAGTTACATGTTATAAAATAAACCAAAATATATCAGAAGAATAGAGATAAAAGAAAAATGAAGAAGAGAGAAAAATACAGTTTTTCTATTATGCTTTTCAAGGTGTGTCATTTACAATGCTACATGAATCATATTTATAGAATACAAATATTGTAACTCACAAGCCTATTAAGGGTCTCGCATGATGTGATATTAACATATGAAAATTAAGAGTAATAACAATGAGTGAAAGCATTTTACGATCATGGGAATTACATATAAGAGCATCCTATGAAATATGGAAAAGCCAAGTAAAATGGGCATCCACTAATATTCATAATACTCCCCCTTGGATGTCCATTAAGGTATGTCTCATTAAAACCTTACTAGAAGAAACCCAATGGGAAAAAATACCATTGAAGGAAAAAGAGTACACTATCCTTTGTGTGTGAACTGCCTCGTTAAAAACCTTACCCGAAAAACCCAATGGGATAAAACTATGGTGAAGGAAAAAAAAGAGTGCATAACATATTTATGTCTCCCCCTCATGTAGATAGTCATCTCTGACGATGAAGACAAATCTTTTGTACTAGTTGCTCAATGGCTTTACTTAACAGAGACTTTGTAAAAAAATCTGTTAGAGTATCACATGAACATATTTGTTGAATGTTTATATCACCACTCTTTTGAAGATCATGAGTGAAAAAGAACTTTGGTGAAATATGCGTTGTTCAATCTCCTTTAATATACACTTCTTTCAACTGAGCAATGCATGCAGTATTATCCTCGTATAGAGTCGTTGCGACCATTTTTCCGGAATACAAACCACAAGTCTCTTGTATGTGATGAATCACAGACCTCAACTATAAGCATTCTCGACTTGCCTCGTGTAGTGCTAAAATTTCTACATGATTGCATGATGTGGCTGTTATAGTTTGCTTCACAGATCTCCATGAAATGGTTGTACCACCACATGTAGACAAATAATATGTTTGTGATCTACCATTATGAGGGCCAGACAAATAATCTACATCTGCATAACCAATTAAGTCTAACTTGGATACATTTGAATAAAATAAACCCATATCCATTATACCTCTAAGGTAACGAAGTATATGATTGACTCCATTCCAATTCATGAAGCTGAAGAATTATATCTTGCTAATAGATTGACAGCGAATGATATATCAGGACGTTTATAATTAGCAAGGTATATTAGTGGTCCAATTGCACTAAGATATGGAACTTCATGACCAAGTAGTTCTTCATCCTTTTCTCGAGGTCTAAAAGGACCTTTATTCACATCTAATGACCTTACAACCATTGGAGTGCACAATGGATGTGATCTGTCTCTATAGAATTGTTTTAGCACCTTTGTTATATAAGCTTCTTGATGCACAAGAATTCCATTATTTAAATACTCAATTTGTAATCCCAAATAAAACTTACTTTGTCTTTCCTAACACTAGTGCGAAATACACTTAAAAAATGGATTTATAACGCCGGTTTTGGAGATAACTGGCGTAACATATAACGCGGTGACATTTTTGAAAATAATGCGTTACTTTTTACGCCGGTTTTTAAAAAAATCGGCGTTATAAGTTAAAAGGTAAATCCGGCCAAAAGGAGAGACAAGTTACGACGTCGGTTTTTTGAAAAACAGCGGTTAAAGGCTAAACCTATGGCGCCGGTTTTATGACAAAACCGCGGTTAAAAGATGACACCGGTTTTTGAGAAAAGCGCGATTAGATCTTAAAAAAATAAGTGAAAAGTTAAATCCGGCCAAAAGATACAACGCCGGTTTTTAAACTAAACCGCGGTTAAATGTTAAACATATGACGCCGGTTTTTTTATAAAACCGCGGTTATAAGATACGACGCCGGTTTTTTAACGAAACCGCGGTTAAAAGTCTTTTTAAAAATCCAAAGAACCTTCCCTCGTTCTGTTCTCTTCCTCGTTCTCATTTTCCCTCGTTCTCGTTCTGTTCCCTCGCGCCGTCCTCGCCCTCGCCATCCCTTACTCGCCGTCCTCACCCTCGTTCCTTCCTCGCCCTTGCCCTCCCTCACTCATTTTTGGTTCCCTCCTTCCTCTCCCTCGTGCCGTCATCGTCTCTCATTTTTGGTTGCCTCCTTCCTTCCCTTGCGTCGTTTTCCACTCTCCACCGCGACAGTCCTCCCTCGCACCGTCCCTTACTCTCCACCACGACACTCTTCCCTCTCCTCCTTCCTCCTCATTCGGCACCGCGAGTACCTTCCTCGTTCTGCGTGCATTGAGTTTCAGGTAGCCAGGTCGCGCGGGTGTGGCACTGTAAAGGGCTCAAAGCCGCCGCCTTCTTCATTGCAATGTCATCTTCTTCAAAAGATAGCTTTAAGTTTCAAGGTCTTCTTCTTCATGAGTTCATAAACTAAGTTTGGTTATGTTTATTTGGTTTGATTTAACAATTTTTGTTGTGTTTTTTTTTCTTAATTTGGTTTCACAGGTCTCAGAGCCTCTTTAATTGCTTGACAACTAAAGTTGGGTACCATTGCAATTGTTGCTCTTAAATGAATTAGGTTAGGAAGCAAGTGAAAACGTTGGTAGGTTGAGAGGGGGAGGAACTCGGCCAAAATCAAAAGAGGAAGAGGAAGTCACCAAGTCTTCATTTTCTAGCTTCAATTAAGTGAGTTCCCAAACCCTTGATGATTTGGTGTTGGGATTCTGTCTATATGATGTTTGGATAATGTTTTGTGACTTTGCATGTGTTTATATTGGAACCTTGCTTACTGAAATAATATGAATTTAGGTGTATATGTTGATTTTGTGAGCAATTGATTTTTTGTGTGTTTAGATATTGATATAAAATAAGCTGGTTGTTGTTAACTTCTGGAAATTTTTGTTTGTTTTTTAATTTGAAGGTTGTACAATGTGTTGTGGTTGCTGGACAATGGATTTAATTTGTTTTGATTATGAATAAGTTGTTGGAAATGAATAGGTATGTACATGATTTTAAGTTCAATTATTTAATACCCATGTTGTTTATTGTGAATTATATATGATGTGGGAAGTGATGCTTTTGCTCTGATGGATTCATCAATGAGAAATTATTTCAATTGGAAATTTTGTTTTTGTGAAGCGGGTTGGGTTTGTGGGATGGATTGGTTTTTGTTCTAACTTATGCATACAAACTTGTCAATGTTAGTTAAATATCTATGCATAAAAGTGTGTGTATATTATTTCATAACACATTTATGGATCGTAGTCGGATGCGAAAACATCGTTTAGGCGATGAGTATAAGAACGGGGTCGAAGAGTTCTTACAATTTTCCCAAGCAAAATTTCCTAATCAAACAACTTTCTATTGTCCTTGTGTTAAGTGTTTGAATGGGCCAACACTAAATGTTGAGGAGATACGGAATCATCTTCGTGTTTTTGGGATTTGGCAAAGATATACGACATGGACCTGGCATGGTGAAGTGTTAAATAAGCCAAGTGTGTCCACAAGAGAGGAAGTTGATGTAGATATGGACGATCGACTAGAGGACATGATTCATGATATTTGACAAGAGTCTTTTCAGCGAGCACATGTGTATGAAACTCTATGCAGCGACAAGAAAGAACCTTTGTATCCAAGCTGCAAAAATTTCACACGGTTGTCAGCGGTGTTGAAATTATTCAATCTGAAGGCGTTAAATGGGTGGACTGATAAGAGCTTCAATGAATTGCTTAAACTGTTGAATGACATGCTTCCGGAAGGTAACACATTGCCGAACCGTAATTATGAAGCGAAGAAGATATTATGTCCGATAGGTGTGGAGTATAAGAAAATACACGCATGCCCGAAGGATTGCATATTGTATTGGAAAGAGCATGAAGACAAAGAAGAGTGTCCCGATTGTAATACACCACGCTACAAAAAGAAGGACGGTGATGATAGTTGTGATGATGTGAGCAAAAAAGATCCTCCTGCGAAGGTGTTATGGTATCTTCCAATTATTCCAAGGTTTAAGCGACTGTTCACCAATGTAAATGATGCAAAGAACCTTCGATGGCATACAGATAATAGGAAATATGATGGAAAGCTTCGTCATCTGGCCGATTCTTTGCAATGGAAGAGAGTTGATTCATTGTTTCCGGAGTTCGGCAATGAGCCAAGAAACCTTAGGCTTGGACTTGCTACAGATGGAATGAATCCATATGGTAACTTAAGTAGCATCCATAGTTCATGGCCTGTTCTCTTAGTAATTTACAACTTGTCTCCTTGGTTGTGCATGAAGTGCAAGTACATTATGTTATCCATGACGATTTCCGGTCCAAAACAGCCGGGAAGTGACATAGATGTTTATCTAAGTCTCTTGATTGATGACTTGAGAATATTGTGGGAAGAAGGCATTGATGTGTTTGATAGGTTTTCAGGTGAAGATTTCAAGTTGCGTGCCATGTTGTTTTGCACCATCAACGACTTTCCAGCATATGGGAACTTGTCCGGGTATAGTGTTAAGGGGCATAAAGCATGCCCTATTTGTGAAGACGGCACATGTTTCTTTCAACTGAAAAATGGGAGGAAGACTTGTTACCTTGGGCATAGAAGATTTTTGAGACGTGATCACTCGCATCGTAAGTTGAAAAAGGCTTTTAATAGATGTCAAGAGAACGAAATTGCTCTGAAAGCTTTAACTGGAGAAGAAGTTTATCAACTGGTGAACTCCATCAATGTTAAGTTGGGGAAAAAAAAGAGGAAAAAAAATTCTTCTGTGAAAAACATATGGAAGAAAAGTTCAGTGTTCTTTGATCTTCCATAGTGGTCAAGTCTTGATGTAAGACACTGTATTGATGTGATGCATGTGGAGAAAAATGTGTGTGATAGTGTAATCGGTACGCTTCTCAATATTCAGGGCAAGACAAAGGATGGAGTGAATGCTCGTCTAGACCTTGTTGCCATGGGTATAAGAGAGGAGTTAACTGCTCAGCCAAGAGGCAACAAGACATATTTGCTACCAGCTTGTCATACATTGTCAAAAGAAGAGGAAAAAAGCTGTTGCGAGTGTCTACAGGGTGTGAAAGTGCCACAGGGTTACTCTTCAAATGTAAAAAGTCTTGTATCGATGACAGATCTCAAATTAGTTAGCTTAAAATCTCATGACTGTCACGTCTTGATACAACAATTACTACCGGTGGCTATTCGTGGCATCTTGCCAAAAAATGTTCGACATGCCATAATTAGATTGTGTTTATTCTTCAATGCAGTATGTAGCAAAGCTATTGACCCTCAGAAATTGGACGAGTTGGAAAATGAGGTTGCTATCATTTTGTGTCAGTTGGAGATGTTCTTTCCTCCCTCATTTTTTGACATTATGGTTCATTTAATTGTTCATCTAGTTAGAGAGATTAGAGTGTGTGATCCGGTTTATTTAAGGTGGATGTACCCTATTGAGCGATACATGAAAATATTGAAAGGGTATGTGAAGAATCTATATCATCCTGAAGCATCTATTGTTGAAAGGTACGTAACAGAAGAAGCCATTGAGTTTTGTTCAGATTATTTGTCAGAAGCAGCACCTGTAGGGCTTCCCAAGTCTCGTCATGAGGGAAGATGTGAAGGTAAGGGTACACTAGGTCTAAAAACTAAGAGCATGAGTTGACCGGAAGTGTTGCAAGCACATTTGTATATATTGAATAATATTGATGAGGTTGAACTTTACTTGTCTACTCACAAAAACATGTCAAGGCCAAAAACCCTCGAATGAATGAAAATTGGGTGTTGAAGGAGCATAATAAGACATTCATAACTTGGTTTAAAGAACAGATTTTGAGTGATGATACTGCTTCTGAGACATTAACATGGCTAGCACATGATCCTAAATTTAATGTCTTGACATGGAGAGGATATGATATCCACAAATTTTCTTTTTATACAAAGTCACAGGATGACAAGAGCACCGTACAAAACAGTGGGGTTATGGTTATGGCTTCTTCTATGCATTTCTCTAGTTCAAAGGATAAAAACCCTGTTTTGGCATTCATAGCTTACTTTGGGGTCATTGAAGAGATTTAGGAGATCGATTATAATAAATTCAAAGTGCCTGTTTTTAAATATAAGTGGGTTAACAGTAACGGTAGGTGTACAAACCGATACAATAGTGGATCTTGACAAGAGGTTATAAGGATGAGCCTTTCATCATGGCAATTCACGCAAAACAAGTGTTTTATGTCAAGAATCCTTCTAACAAAAGGTGGTCTGTGGTTCTCCAAAGAAGAAGTATGCATGAGAGTGATGAAAATCAAGATTCAACACTAGATATTAATGACACCCCTCTTTCTCAACACAAAGACCCATCTTCATTGATGAAAATGAAGTAGACGATGTATATGCCACTCGTGATAATCATCAAGAAAGGATATTGGAGGACATTCAAACTTGACTACCAAAGAATTTTATAGGTGAATACATGTTTGTTAGATTATCTACAATTAATATCTGTTAGAGTATCCATTATAATTATATATATTGATGCATGTTTGTTAGATTATCTCACATTGTTTCTTATATTTGTTTGTTTGTTTAAACATGCATATATATGGCTGATCCATCCACATCAGAGTCCTCCAAAAAAAGGACTTGAGGTGTTACCACTGCATCCCAATTGAAAAATAGACTTCTTCCTGGTCAGAAGTTTTCTATTGAATTTAATCCACATACTGGGCGACCTCAAGGTGATAATGCAGCCAACTTCAACACTTATTTGGCGTACCTTGCACGAAGCAAGGCCTCCATTTTGATACCTAAATGGAGAAATGTCCCTGAAAAAACCAAAGATATGATATGGCAAGATGTCATAGTATTGACATTTATCTCTAGTTGTATGCATATTTGTATTTATCTTTATTGATCTTTGTGTGTATGTATTTACTAATACCACCATTTTGTTGTGTATTGTAGGATTTGTTTGATGTTCCCCCTGATAAAAAGTTTAGGGACCAATGGTTGTCCTATGCGGGTGAGCGTTGGAAGGACTTTAAGTCTAAACTCTCCAGGACATATGTATTTGGGCAAGGAGACAAAAATGGTTGCACAAATCCTTGTCAGAAGTATAATTTCCTTTCAAAGGACATATGGAATGAGTTTGTTAGGAGCCGCACAGAAGAAGAGTTTCTGGTTAGTTTGAATTATATTTTTTAACTTGGCTAATATAATTTTTTACTTATTTTAATTTCTGGTATGTTACGTTATTTGTAATAGAAAAAAAGAGAAATGGGAAAGACAGATGCTGCAAAGAATATCTACCCCCACCTATTGTCTCGTGGGGGTTATGATAAACTTGAGAAGAATTTAATAGCACACAGAAGGAAAGTCTTGCAGGAAGAGGCTGGAGATGAAGCCTTAGAAGACCCTCCAAAACAAAACCGGTATGAGCTATGGGCTATGGCTCGAACAAAACCATTAGGATCTTATACATATGATGTTGTGGCCTCAGTTGCTTCTAAAATTGTAAGTGTATCTGCCTTATTTAATATTATGTGATTTGTAACCAATTTAGGTCGACTGATCAAAGACCTCTGTGATTGAATTTGGTTGTAGGAGTCATTGGTTGAAGATGAATCTCAGGGTACTTTTATTCCAACTGGACGTCAAGATATCTTGACTACTGCCATTGGAACACCCGAGCACTATGGTCGTGTCCGCACTGCTGGTCGAGGTGTGGGCTTTAAGAAATTCTTCGAAGGAACTTCACGCAGTCAGTCAAAGCAAATGGACATGGATGCCATGAGACATCAAATCATGCAGGAGGTTAGTCAAATGTTTGAAGCTAAGTTTGAAGCCTACAAATCTCAGCTCAAGTCAGATGTGGAATTCCAACTAAGTCAGAAGTTAGTGTCTTCTCCTAAAGCTAATGCGCATGTCAGCACCAATGGTAGTTGTTCGCCAGTATATGAGGAGGATCCTAAAGACAACATTTTAAAATACATTGGTCGCATGGATTTTGATCTTCTGGACGGACAAGTTGGGATTACCTTAGAGCATGATGACCTTCCAGTTTTTTACATTTTCGCGAAGGACTTAACGGACCTGTCGCTCGGTGAGGAGTTTTGGATTGTCAATCAACACTTGCAATTATGGTGCACGTAAGTATTAATTAACATATTTGTACATTTTTATTTCCTTTGTATCAATTATATATAATTAACATTATTTTGTTTCAACACCTAGGTATCTGTATCGTATCTATATTCAGAACAACATCAGTGGTGTATATGGATTCTTGGATCCAACGTTGATGGTTGTCAAGCCCAACCCAAAAGAGCCTAATGCATCTGTTTAAACTTACATATTGGATAAGCTAATTCAGCAGGACAAAAATGTTTTCTTAGGACCGCACTGGCACAAGTGAGTACATTTTTATTCATAGCATACATTTCTCTCTCTGTGCTTCTAATACACCATTATTGTTGTTACCTAGTAATCATTGGCAATTGATCGTCATTTATCCTAAGCATAAAATAGTTTGGATATACTCACTTCATCAAAGGCCAAACCTACAGATTAAGCGTGTACTTAAGGGGTAAACTTTTAATTTATTTGTCATACTTGTGATGCCATATATGTATTTATCTTATATCTATAACGTATATTATTTTATCAGAGCAATGGTGAACTATAATAGTGAGAAAGGTCTAGGAGAAGGAAAGAAGCCTAATTGTAACATACTCACGGTAAGTAGTTTGTCTTTATATGATATTTACATATTCAAAGCCGTATTAGTTATGTGTATATATAATTTGTACTAATTTATATTGTCATTTGTAGGGGCCTTACCAAGACAACTCATGGGCATGTGGCTACTATGTTATGAAGACCATATTATCCATTGTCACGATGAGGATTACCTCTGGATGGGATTTGGTAATAAAATATTTCATAACTTGTTAATCGATCTTTTTGATACCTTACAATATTTGTAGTTAGTTAATTAAATATGTTTTGAATTGAACTTGTAGTTATTCGATGGCTGTGGCATACAACCATACAGTGCTGATGAAATTGTCGAGCTTCGGGAAACTTGGGCACGCTTTTTTATGACTAAGATTGAGAAGCAAAATCTAAACCCAGAACCACCAAGACGCCGAGTAAAAAAAGCAACACAACAAAAATGACATGGCGCCGGTTCATTACATTGTTGACTCTAATTGCCTTCAACTTTTCTTGGATGCCATGACTTTTAGTGATTCTTTTTGATTAATTATGTTATTTACAGAATGAATAGGTTGTTGTAGGATTATTAGGGTGTTTGTGGTGGTTTATATATTTTATTTGGCAGTAGAGTTTTGAGAAGGAACTTTTGTGGGGGTGTTATATATTCTGTGTTTTTGTGGTGGTTTTATATATTCTGTATGACAGTGATGTTTGTGGTGTCCTGATATTGTTTGTCTGCTGGAAACGGAATTTTAAAAAAAATATTAAAAAAAAAACTTATCACGCCGGTTTTCATTTAAACCGGCGTTAAAACAGGTAACGAAATTTTAAAAAAGTATTTAAAACATATCTATGGTGCCGGTTTTATATAAAACCATGGTTAAAAGTAGTCTATGGCGCCAATTTTTGACAAAACCGCGGTTAAAAGTTACCTATGGCGTCGGTTTTCACAAAACCGCGTTTAAATGTCACATATGGCGCCGGTTTTCCCAAAAAACCGCGGTTAAATCTTTTTTTTTCTTCAGATTTTTTAAAATTTTTGTTCCTTTACGTCGGGATGTAACGCCGGTTTTGTTACAAACCGCGATTAAAAGTGACTTTTAATCGCAGTTTATAAACCAGCGTTAAATGTTCACACTTACAACGTCGAAAGAAAACACGCCGGATTGAAAATCGGCGTTAAAAGTCCAAAAAAACTGCGATTAAAGGTGGTTTTTGCACTAGTGTAAGTCATTCATCTCAAACTCTTTCTTTAGGCAATCTACAGCTTTTGGAAGCTCTCCAAGAGTTCCAATAATATTTATGTCATCAACATAAACAACAATTATAGCAAATCCTTTTACAGATCTTGTCATAAAAATACATGGACAAATGGGTATATATATATGTGTGTGTGTGTGTGTGTGTGTGTGTGTGTGTGTGTCATTCCTTTATCAAATATTCACTAAGACGATTACACCACATGCGGCTGGATTGTTTTAGCCCATAGAGAGACTTATTCAATTTGATTGAATAATCTTCTTGAGAGCCTGAATTGTATACCTCGGCCATGATGGGCATGTTACCGGCCCCGTGGGTCGATTGGGTAGGGAGGTCTTATATAAAGACGGGACACTGCTGGGGTGTCCCAATTATAAACCGGATCACCCTGACTAGACACTATTCGTTACCAATAGTGACGTGGCCACCCTCACCCGCTTACCTGAGTTAGTTGGATCCATATGCATTCCAGAGTAGACATCGGTCTTAGGATTGCACATGCATCCATGGAGTCATGCACTCTTGTTGTGTGTGTGTGTGTGTGTGTGTTTGACTAATTGTTGATGTTTGGTTATGTGTATTGCTTCATCTAATTCATATGTTGTTAGTGCTATTCCAGTATATGATTTCTAACCCTCTTTGTTGTGGTTATTCATAGACCATTGTGTATTTGTAGATGATGGACTTGCAGGTGATGAGGACATCGAGATTGAGGAGCGAATGCTTTGGCGGAGTCACTTGTTTAGATTAGGATTTCCTTTCGTTGTTGTTTGAATTTATTAGATTAGATGTTGATTACTGATGTAATTACTTACGGGCCAGCTCTGAGATACTTGTGGCATCGGGGTATTTCGCTTTATTAGACTGAGGTTATAATTGTTTCTAATTATGTTTTTCTTTCTGCATGTTTTTGTATGAGCGTGACGACTATATTCCTTTGTTTTAAAATTTTTTAATTTGGTTGCAATTTGTATCTATGTTATTCCATTGTATTTTCATTTAATATTGACATGTGGGGTAAATGGTGTCACAAAATCCACTATGAGCATCCTTCTCTGGTCGGTCCACGGCTCGGTCGACACCATCCTCAATTGTCACATCTCGATGTCGATCGCCTAGACATTTTTGTCGTCCTTCCTACCGCCCATGTTTTGGATTTCAGCTAATTTGGTTCTGACACAAAGGCATACTTTGTGTACAGTAAAATGCACATATTATTTTACTAAATTTATTTCTTGATTGGAAATTGGAATCACCTAAATGAGTAAAACAGTTATTGTTATTTACATTCAAGTAAATATTGTATAAGGTTTTTATATTTTGAATTCTTATGACATACTCCATCTGAACACTTTTTAAGCACAAAAAAAAAACTGAATTATGGTAACTAAGAAAATTAGTTAACTACATTATTTTTTTCTTAATTTCAGCTAAAAAATAAAGTTCATTCATAAAATTGTCTTTGATGACATTTAATACAGAGGAAAAAAGAAAGGCACATTGGAAATAGAATTTGAATTAAATAAGAGTATTTTTGGAATGAACTCATTAAAGAGGATAAAAGTAGTTAAAATTATTTATATTTTGAACCATAATACATGAATTTTTTTTTTCATATAATCGAGTCCGGATGGAGTAGTATCAAATAACAATTAAAATTTTCACAAAAAAAAAAATAGAACTACACAAAAAAAAACAGTAATTAAAAATTTCGAATTCTTTTGTCTATTCAAAATAATTGTAATCTTATTTATGAAAAAAAATAATTGTAATCTTCACAAACCATCATTTATGTAATAAACAAATACTGTATAGTGTAGCTTTCTTCCCTAAGCATCATCAAGCAAAATTCGAAATGTCAACATTCATTTCATTTCAATATGTACTTAATAACTAGAAGAAAGTCAATGGAGTAACGGGCTACATGTTAGTCAAATTACCTAAATATTCAGGCTGTGCAGTGATGGCAGCATTACTAATATCGAACCACCCCACCAACAACACATTCAATTAAGTTTAGCCAACCTCACCTTCTCTTTCTATATTTCACTTTTTTCAATTCTATTATAAAAGGTCTGATTAACAAGTGTCTTAAGAGTATTGTTTAAAGATTTTAAATAAAATAATTATTTATTGAAAAATTAAATATATATATTTCTAATGTATTAAATACAAAACATCTAATAAAAACTTATATTTATAGACTTCTTAAATAATGTCTTTAGGACCTATTAATATTTTTCCTAACAAAAAGCCGAAACTCCTGACAATTTTTTTTTTTTTTGCTTTTTTTTTTCAAGAAATCTTATGAGCTGAGCTCGGAAAACCTCCAGTTGACAAACTATCAGATGAAAGCAATAAAAGATTGCCACGTGTTGGTCAAATCATTACTTCGACACCCTTCGCTTGATCGAACGGCGACCGTGGCACGCTTTTCAATATCCAATTTTTTACACATCCTTAATTTTTCCCCCTCTTTTTCCTCCGTGTTGACTTTTTGTTTCTTTACCAGAATTTATGTAATGACCTTATTTAAATTTCACCCTCTTTTTCTCCCAAACTTAATAAAGAAACAAACAAACACGACAACGCTCTCAACATCAGACTCATTGATTCATCGCATTCCCACACGGATCTCATCCACTGAATCTGAGCGTGTACGTCACGCTCCATAAGAAGCGTGGTTGAATATCGAACCAGATATTAAAACGGGACATAAACCTTTGAGTTTTACTTTATCCTCAACATAGTCAACGCCCCACTCAAAAAAACCCCAAGCTTTTATTTTCCATAAACAATTGGGAAAATTAATGAGTGCGTTTTCTTATTTCGAAAAAAAACCTTTATTCAGAAAGTCAACTCCTTCTCTCTCTTCTTCTCCTCCTTCTCCTTCTCTTATCAACTTCAACTTGTCTTTCTTCACCATCTGGTCCTCTCTCCTTCTCTCTCTCTCGCGCTTGCGTCCTACTAGTAGTTCCCATCTAGTTCTTCAACAACAAGCCAGCATGAAAAACGGGTTGTAGCAACCTTATAACTTACCTTGTATTCTTTTTATTCTTTTGTTCTTTTTTTCTTTCTCAAGGGGTTTGCGAAATGGGTAACGGGTTAGGAAAGCTAACGGTGTGTTTCACGGGAAACAACGGTGGCCGGAAGCACGACATATCTATTTTGATAACCGAACCTCTCGACGAGGGACTGGGTCACTCGTTCTGCTACGTTAGACCCGACCCGACCCGAATATCATCGTCAAAGGTCCACTCTGAAGAAACCACGACCTTCAGAACGATCTCCGGCGCATCCGTGAGCGCTAACACGTCGACGCCTCTGTCGACGGCGTTCATGGACCTTTACTCCTACGGCTGCATCGACAGAGCCGCTGCGTTCGAGAGTTCAACTTCCTTCGCTTCGCTTCCTCTGCAACCTATTCCCAAAAATCTGATGGGTTCGGGTCCCTTTTCCGGCAACCTCGGAGGTGGTTTTCCGGCTTCGGGTCCTCTCGAGAGAGGGTTCATGTCGGGTCCGATTGAGCGCGGGTTCATGTCGGGTCCGATCGATCGCGGGTTGTTTTCCGGTCCGATGGAAAAGGATAGCTCCGATCAGTTTCAGAGAAGCTTCTCTCACGGAGGTTTAGGGTTTTCCGTCAGACCAAGAACACGGAAGGAACGGTGGATTCGGGTTCTACGGCGAGCGATTTCGAAGACTCTGTCTCGCGGGCAGAACTCGATTGTTACTCCGATCAAAGGCGTGGCGGCGAAGTACCCGCCGGAGTGGATCGTTTCGGCGGAGAAGCAGAACGAGAATTTAACGGTGAGCAGTGTCAATTTGAGCAGCGAGGGTAGTTTGGAAGATTATGATTCAATGGAAAGTCAGAATCTTCAGTGGGCTCAGGGGAAAGCAGGGGAAGACCGTGTTCACGTTGTGGTATCGGAGGAACACGGTTGGGTTTTCGTAGGGATCTACGATGGTTTCAACGGTCCCGATGCACCCGATTACCTGCTTTCAAATCTTTACAATTCGGTACACAAAGAACTGAAGGGGTTGCTGTGGGATGATGGATTTGAGGCACAAGATTCGAATTCGACGCCTATCGGTGATGACAGGTTGATAGATTCTTGTTCTGAGTGTGTTGAGCAAGAGAATAATTATAATCGTGCTTGTGAAAGTGGGGATGCGGTTTTGAAGCCAAAAAGAGGTAAGAATTCGAAGAACAAGTACAGAGATGCAGCGAAGAAACACGAGGAGAATCAGAGGAGGTGGAAGTGTGAGTGGGATAGGGAAAGACTAGAGCTTGATAGAAAATTGAAGGAGCAATTGAATTTGAGTCGATCTGGGTCTGGGGACACCGATTCTATTAATCATTCAGATGTGTTGGAAGCGCTCTCACGAGCTCTGAGGAAAACGGAGGAGTCATATCTTGATGTTGCGGATAAGATGCTTACTGAAAATCCCGAACTAGCTTTGATGGGTTCTTGTGTTCTTGTAATGTTGATGAAGGGGGAGGATGTTTATGTCATGAATGTTGGGGATAGTAGAGCTGTGTTGGCTCAGAAGGCTGAGCCTGATTATTGGCTTGGGAAAATTAGGCAGGATTTGGAGAGGATCAATGAAGAGACAATGCATGATCTTGAATCATGGGATGCTGATACATCAAACGTGGTTCCTAGTCTAAGTGCTTTTCAGCTTACCAAGGATCATAGTACCAATGTTGAAGAAGTAAGTTTTGTTTGCATCTCTTTAGTTTAGACTACTATTTTCGTCTTGTGTTTATGTGCTTATCTTAATTTAGTGCATCTTTGGATTCACTTATAGTGTCAGAAAATTGATTGATTTTGACATATTTGGATGTTTTTGAGTAGAGTAGAATTGATTTTCCTTCTAAAATGGATTCTAACGTGAAGCTGTCGTTTGTTCGAAACTTTTGCCTGGAAACATGACTTTTTGCCTCAAATTTTTTGTTTGAACTCATTTTGATGTGTATGTATCCAAACATAAATCATTTTGCACTCAACTGACTTTTGAACAAAATCAATTTATTCTAAATCAATTTTAGCCGCTGAATAACCGAACACACACTAAGTGTCTGATTTCAATTTCAGGAAGTCCTCAGAATAATAAAAGAGCACCCAGATGATCCTTGTGCTGTGGTAAATGATCGTGTTAAAGGATCTCTCAAGGTTACCCGAGCATTTGGTGCTGGATTTCTCAAACAGGTTGGTATCTACTATTTCTAGATATATCTAAATGTGATCTAATCTACTTCACAGTCATCTTTAGTATGAATGTCAAGGAACTCCACAAAAGGATAGGATAATTAAACGATTTACACATGCTATAACAGGGTTATACTCTCTTCAACATTTGCCTTCATGCTCATGTTTTTCATTCATATCTTGTTCCCTTGATTCCCTACTCTAAACGCATATTATTATATGCATTTTCTTATTGTTGGTTATGTTGTGAATGTTTGCAGCCAAAGTGGAACAATGCACTTCTGGAGATGTTTAGAATAGACTATGTAGGAAATTCTCCTTACATCAGTTGCCTACCATACCTTAAACACCACAGATTAGGCCCCAAGGACAAATTTTTGATTTTATGCTCCGATGGCCTCTATCAATACTTGTCAAACGAAGAAGCCGTAGCTGAAGTTGAGCTTTTCATCACATTGCAACCTGAGGGTGACCCTGCTCAGCATTTGGTTGAAGAAGTTTTGTTTCGTGCTGCAAAGAAAAATGGTAATAATAATAACAATAATCTCACAATTGCAGCTTAGAAACTGATTATGTGTCTGGGGGTTTTACTTAATTTGTTTTTTCCTTCTTAATCTTCAGGTTTGGATTTTCACGAGTTACTTGAAATTCCACAAGGCGATAGGAGGCGTTATCATGATGATGTTTCCATCATTGTTATTTCTTTGGAGGGAAGGATATGGAGATCATGTGTATAAGTACAATGAAAACCAAATATCATATCATTATATCATATCATATATAAAAAAAGAAGAGGTTATGAGATATATGCTAATGCTGCCGAAGGGTCACGCATCCTTTTTGCTCTTTCCCCCAACCTGGATCCTATGCAGCACCTGCATAGGTTATGAAGCTATTGCAGAGCCGTTAGATTTGGAGAGAGAAACCATTGCAGAGCTTTCTCTCAGCTGTTGCACCTGTGCAACCGCTACAGAGGATCTGAATCACTGATTACCTATCGTAATTAAGATAGCAACTAAGCTCCGGAAGAGTGCCTAGTAGATTAGTTGTGCAATTAAGTGGGTGGTGAGGATTGTAAATTAAGTTGTAAAAGCTGGATTTTGTTGATTATAACTCTCACATAAAATTGTATTTTAAGTCATCATTCCTTAAAAAATCTTTTGGTCGTGCACAAAGCACTAGCACCCTCCATCACTTTCTTCAACTCTTATTGGCAAATGGTTTTGCATCAGCAGCATCTTTTCAATTTTCAAGATTTAAATACACTCGATATCATATCTTCAATGAAAATGCCTGCAGTATGGATATAGGCTTTTTCAATTTGATGTGGATCAAGCACTATTTGCGATATGACTTTTAAAGCATTCTTTTTTGTCTAGCACTATAATCCTTCAGCAACATGGTCTTGTTTTATTTTTATTTTTTTCCTCCTCTTACTTGTTCCAATTTAAACGAGATGCTTTTATTCTTTTATTTCTAATTTCTAATAAAAACCAAACGTCTAGTGGAATCTCGTACCAGGCACGCTGTACATCAAAATCAACTTTCAATTTTGGATTTTGACTTTAGTTCTTTTTTCAGCTTTTAAGGGTTGACAACTCTTACAAATTGCGAGGCGAGGCGTACGAAAGCGAAAGGGTTCAATGAATTGAATTTGAAAGCGAGCTACGTGAAATAGGTGTTCTAATCTATCTATACTAGATAATGACCCGCGCAATTTACTGTATTAGTTCAAATATTTTATGAAATTTAAGAATAATGTAGTTCTCTTTTAAATCAAATTATATTTGCAATTTTTTCTTACTTAGACTCAGCTGGAAAAATGACCGAGCAAAAAATTAGGTGAGTTAACATAGATGAGGACACAAAATGAGGAATACGAATACTATTCTTTCCGTCCCATTCGTCTTAGTTTTTTTAAGTAGACAAAAAAAGCTAATAAAGAGATGAAAGAGTGTAATAATTTTATAAAATTATTCTTATTAATTATTGAGTACTAATCATTATCATATATACATAGTGAAATATAATGATTTGAGAGTAATGCATACAATATTAATTTAGGGGGTAAAATTGAAATAAAATAATTAATGTTACATTGAAATGATAAAATAACATTTATTTTGGGACACATTTTTTCTCTTACACGACACTTATTTTGAGACAGAGGGAGTAATAAAAAGTGGCAACACAAAACAAATTAAGATTTTTGTCAATCAAAATGAAAATTATAACAACCAAAATTTTAATTCCACTCTATCTGCTCTCTATTAATAGAAAGGGCATGGGTACCGATAAGAAAGCATAAATTATTTTTTGATATGGTTTTTCTATATTACTCTCATTTCTCTCTCATGATTAAATTTATATAACTTTTCGAAAGCCCAACAGGATGGGCAAACTTGCTCTCTACTTTCCTAAACCTGCTCACTGACCCAAGATGCCAATTCAAAACCCTTCTTCTCTCCTCATTGTCCGAAATTGCATTTGAATTTCCACACCCAAAACTGGTGTTCAAATCTAGATAGATCTAAAGATGTTTTCAAATAACCTTTTTAAAAGACTACCTTGATGTTGATTGGAGTTTTATAGGCCGTAAATGTGATTTTTGATCAACATGCTCGTGTCTCGATGCCGAGGTGCATACTTTTATCCTATGTTTTTTTTCAAAACTTTTTCCGGTGTTGAGTACGTATTTATTACTAGTTTTGATGTCGAGTCGCAAACTTCTGTTTCTTGTGACTTCCCTACTAGACTGCTTGGTTATAAGATTATGGCACGAGCTCCTAAACTAAGCAGTTGTATCGTTGCTCCTAAACTAAGCAGGTGTATCGTTGATGCCATAATTAGATGTGTCACCTTATTCTACTATCGAGGCAGGCTTTTCTATATAGGGTGCTTCCACTGCCTTCTGCGATACGCATTACCATTCCCATGTTTATTAATGGCACAAGCGAGTACTCTTTTCCCAAACTTCCTCATTTGAAGGTATTTAAGGCAACATTTTCAGACTATCATAAATTTTTTCATTATGAGAACTTATGGCATTTGGACAGTTGGCACATCATCCCAATCAGTGCACAAATTTCTTCTGCCTATAAATAGTCATTGTCTTCCCTCTTTTTGTACCCAATAACTTGCTCAACATAATGTGTTCCTTCATCCTTTGTTTGTTCCTCCTTTCTTTTTCATCTTCCTTTCTATGGCAGTGCAATTGACCATGCTGTCTTTACATAGAAAGAGGCTTAAATTTGTGGTAGCTAACACTTTCCCTTCCTTTGGATTCACCTGATAGTCCAACCGAGGACATCCTTAATTGTCGTCCCTGACCCTGACCTATCCTATTGCGTTTAGGTCTTCAGTTCAAGGTCGATCAATCGTTAATTCTAGGACGTAGGGAGCTACTTACTCTCAAGATAGTGCTTACAATCTTCCTTATCCACCTCAAGTTCAGAGGTAAGGAAAAGTCTTGACTACATGCTTAGAACCTAGGGAAGTTGCAAGACCCCAGGATACCGGTCTGAGGCAACCTTGAGGTGGACTACCACGATGCTAATGGCCAAGTTGGGAGATTGATCATTCTCGTCTTGTTGTAGTGTACACCGATCTAGTTAGTATTTATTTTCATCTGCTTGGCACACCCCGAGCCAAGTTTTTAGAGGCCGAATTCTAGGATAGCCCAGAAACTACCTTTCCGGCACATGTGGGAGGATCCACGTGATTACCACCACACCCACAACTCGTATCGGCGTTCATAAGCCAACACCCAGTATGATTTTCACTCAGCTACATGTGGTAGTCCTATTGTTAGTGATAGTCACTTATTACTAGATAGACATAGGCAAGTTGAGTAGTCCTATTGTTGGTGATAGTCACTTACTGCTAGATAGACATAGGCAGATTGAGGCGTCTAGCAACAGTTCTACCCCATTCACGCCTATCCCACCTCTCTGAGTCTACTTGAGACGTCAGAGACCTTATGTGGGGAGATGTTCTCGTCTCCCCTACTAACCTCTTGGACATGCTATATATAGTTCCTTTTGTCCAGGGCTAGTGAGTCTTTTGTATCTTATGGATGTATTTTGGTGAGGAAAGTTTCTAATGTATCTTTTTTGGGATGATTGTATATACCAGATTCTTACTTTACTTACTTTGAGAATGACTGTATCACTTTTTGCATACTCTTGTACATATTTTAGGGTCCTGTTGATAGGGCCTAAGTCATGTGCATATTTTAGGGTCCTGTTGATAGGGCCTAAGTCATGTGTATATTTTATTGTCTATGCTGTGTCGTATTATGATTTTATATTATTTTTACTTCTGCTTCAAATTTATCTGTATTTTCAATATATGTACCAATGACTAATTGTTAACACACCAATTTGTCTATATTTATAGGGCATTTTTAGTATCTAATTACACCATTTTGCACTGATTAATGCACAAAGATACTCATTTACGTCTTATTATGCAGAAATATCATGAAGACACCACTTGGAGCAAAAGATGCAAAAAAAAGACCAAAAACTGGCTAGTTTTGGAGAGTTTTAACACTATTGGACGAGTGGTACAAATGACTACCAATCTGCATTTACTGCATTTCCAGAGCGTAATCCCGCAGTATGCACTTCGCCTCCTGCACCACCTGACGCCGATAAAATAGTCCAGTACGGCCGTACACAAGTGATGTCAGGACAACAACACAAACGGCACGGGTCAACGCCATCTACGGCTTCGATACTGCAGTATATACTCAGACTACTGCATTCTCGCCCCTGATCAATGCAGATTTGAAGCCAGAAAACCTAATTCGCATCCCAGTCTATAAATAGGGGTTCTTAACATGTTACAAAGACCTTTTGAGGAGTTTCTGAGTCAAGAGCCCCCTTATTGAGAATCATTCGAAAACACCATACGATTGGAGTGAGTTTGGATCATTGGAGCTTCCCATCAATTCTGAATTGCTGTTGGAGTCCGTGGAGATGTGAGGAACACACGAGAGGATTGCCGTCATACCAAAAGGGTGTCCCGGTTCTTAAACTCATGTCTTTTAGGAGTTTGGATTTGTTTTACTTTCTTTTGTTGCATGACATTATGAGTAGCTAATTCCATCACTAGGGGGTGATAGGGGATCTTTTACAATGATCTTGATATCCGTTTAATTGCTATTTTGAATTCCTTATTATCTTTATGAATGTGTTGGTTCTAGTATGTTTAATCTAATAGGGAGTAGCTAACCCTTATAAACTTAATTAGTTGTGGTAACATGATCATAATTAATTAGTGGAACTCTAGGATCACAGAGCTCACGATATACGCCGGATAGGTTATTGCTTGTTTCCAATCAGTTATTAAGTTAACAAACTTGCCTGCTCTTAATGCTCTTTCCCTTAGTTATCTTCCTGGACCAAACCGGGTAATTAGTTGGGAGGAAGGCTCTATACGCGAGGATAGCCATTAGTAATTTAGAGTAAGTGGTTGGCATTCAATAAGGAAATACAATTCATAATAGCAAGGAAATAGATTCAAGATCTAGTATTAGTGAACCCGCATCCCCTAGGCCTCTCCTATTTGATCTTGCTCTATTCATTTTAGTTTAAAGTCTTACTTTTGCTTCGCTTAGTTTTCTATTCAATTTCAATCTGATTACTCTATTCGCTTAAGGAATTAAAAGATCTATATTACGCTGGTATTTGCGCATTCCCTGTGGGTTCGACATTCGGAGTCCTAACTATACTCTACTTTATTACGAGTTACGATCAGGTGCACTTGCCTGAGACGCAACACTAATACACGATTAAGATTAGTTATTAAGGGTTGTCTTTAATGGGACAACGAGACGTCTCACATAGCATGATTTGTACCCAGTGCCTTCCTTCTTGTAAGATGCTCTCTCGGTGAAAACCCGAGTTGATTGGTAAATTGAAAAAAGGACACTAGAATTGGAACTAGAAACAAAAGAATTCTCAATTTTCAACACAATTGAATTATGAATTAGGAACAAAAGTGCAAACTCTTGGAAGGTGGTGTTTTTGGAAGAACCACAAGTAATTATATAACTATTAGGAAGAGTGTACAAGGTTAATGACCCATTAGCTAGAACTAGAAAAACAACCAAAACATAAGGAACCCATTTTTTTCAATATTCACCATTGTAGTTTCCCCAGGAACCCATTTTATGAGTTCCATCTCCGCCGTTGTAGCGAGTGATGTGGTCTGACTCCCTGCGAAGACTAGTGTGAAGGATTCAACCCAGATCGAGAAACAGTGCAAAAACCGAAAAGCGATTATGAAAGTCACGCGATTCGTTCGAGTTTGCTTCTTCACGGCCATCAACTACTCCCTCTAGATATGGTCGTGGATGTTGTAGATGAGAGAGATAATTGGCAGGGGAGAGCGCATGAAGAGAGAGACCTTGGGGTCAAAGCTTTCGCCAATCTGCCGTGGTGTTCCAATGGTGGCTTCGACAACCAATAAGGGGAAGAAAACCAGAGGTCTGTCTCTAGCTTTCACCTAAAATCAGAGAAAGAGAGAGGGACAATGGAAGAGAGAAAAAGAGAAGGGGGAGAGAAAGAGGTGTAAGGTGTAGGCATTGTATCATAACATTCGTGGACCTTTGACCAAATACTCGCCCATGGTGGGCGACTTGCTTAAGTCGCACACTCTAGAATCTACCTAGGAGTTTGCAAAGGATATTAGAAAACTTTCTTGAGTTTTTATTTTTTATTTTTGACAATGAAAAAAACATATCAATTATAGCCGATAGAACTCGCGGAGCATGTTCAGACCAAGCCCATTTTAGATGCTACTCATTTATTTTAGGGAAAAATATATTTTTGGTCCCTATAATTTGACTGAAAATCAGTTTTGGTCCCTGTAATTTTTTTTTTTAAATTTGTCCTTGTAATTTTATTTTTTGTCACTTTTGGTCCCTGGCGTCAGTGATCCGTTTAAAAATGTTGACGTGGCAAACAGCAGACACACGTGGCATCACGTGGACACACGTGGCACCACGTGGCAAGTCACACAACCCACTCTGAAACAAAAATCAAAATTGTTTTTTATTTTTATGTTTTAATAAAAATAAAAATAGAAACACATTTGTTTCCAGAAACCCTGCCACCATGTTCTTCTTCACCGCCGCAGTCTCACCTCGCGTCGTCGTCCCGGTGCATCGAGGATGGCTTCCACAGCGGCTCGCACCCTGTTATTCTTCTTCTTCGCTGCATTTGCTCTTCTTTTTTGCTGCATTCCCTCTCCTCTTTCTTCTTCTTCTTCTTCGATTTCAGGGTTCAAGCCATTTTCTGTTTTCTTCTAGGATTCAACACGAGATCGAGAGAGTGGGAACGTCGGAGATTGAGAGAGCGAGAGGGAAATCGGTTTAGGGTTTCTGTTTTCTTTTAATTCTGTTTTTTGGGCCAAATCGATTTGGGGAAATCTGTTTTTAGGGTTTTTGGGCCAAATCAATTTAGGGAAATCTGTTTTCTGGGTGTTTGATACCGTAATAAAACTCACAGTCTCATCATTTGTTTGATTTCTGGGTGTTTGATTGAGTAAGGATTTGTTTGATTTTTGGATCTCATCAAGGGGGGTGGTGCTGAGATGATGTTCAAGAAGAAGAACACGAAGAAGAGCAGAGGCAGCGAGCGGCCATAGCTTGAGGCTATTTTCATCATTTCACCATCTCTGAAACCCTATTTGCAGCAAACGGCCGCCACTGTGTTCTTCTTCTTCTTCTTCTTCTTCTTCTTCATGTGCTTCTTCTTCATGCGCTTCTTCTTCATTTCACCATCTCTGAAACCTTATTTGCAGCAAACCCGCCTCGACCTCCGCAACAATCTCTTCCTCTCTCACGCCATCCACTTCCATCATCGCCAATAACCACAAATTGGTAACCCGAATCTACCATTTCACCATCTTTATTCTGGTGTCCCTGCAGAATTCGAGATCCAAGATTTTTGCGAAGAAGAAGAAGAAGAAGAAAAAGATCCCTACGAAGAACAAGATGAGGGTTTATGTTTTTTTTAATTAAAAAACAATAACAGGTGGAAGGAATGGGCTGTGTGACTTGCCACGTGGTGCCACGTGGTGTCACGTGTTTCTACCGTTTGCCACGTCAACATTTTTAAACAACTACTGACGTCAGGAACCAAAAGTGACGAAAAATAAAATTACAAGAAGAAGTTTGGGGAAAAAAATTTACAGGAACCAAAACTGATTTTCAGTCAAATTACAGAGACCAAAAGCATATTTTTCCCTTTATTTTATGATAGTACTGGTGCACATTTAATTGTGTTTCATTTGTAAAAAAAAACTGTGTTTTATTTTATTAAAATATTGTATTTATATTTTATAAAAAAACAAAATAAAAATAACCATTAATTATGAATGACTACCAATATCTTTAAAAAGTTAATTATAATGTCTTTTCTTGTTAAATTTTCACATGACATGACATTATTATATTGAAATTAAATTACTAATTAGTAAGAATTGATAGAAGTACGAAAAAACACGAATCATACTTATTTTGTATTGTTATACTCTCTCCGGAATGATTTATAAGGAAAAAAGAGACCAGATACATACATTTTTTAACGAATCTGGAAATGACTTTTTTCCTTATAAATCATTCCGGAGGGAGTAACTCTTAGTGATTGACCAAATTCCAATCGTAACTTGTTTCCTAGGATAATAATTCGCAACAAATAGCTTTTCTCTTGTTACATCCTAATATTTTTATTTTCATTTCCATTGGGAAATTTCCTTCCTCTCATTATAGCGAAATTTCAAAGCTATTAAAGATTGGAAGATTGCAAGTTTGCAACCAAAATTCGCAATCCCTGTAAAAACACGTAGGTGGTCTTCCAAAGTTCCAATCTTCTACTAACTGTTAGCTACCATTAAACCAAGTATTAAATGCGGGCATCAGACGCATTAAATGAATATCTATCACTTTATTATTGTCATTAAATTCGAAGACAGTGATACATATTCAGTCATGTACCCCTCATATTTCTAACCTACAAATCACAACCAATTCCATCACAGATGAAGGGGGCAATCCATCTCCATTAAATGTTGTAGTTTCAGTCTCACTTGCCAAGCATAGAAGATCGTCATATTAACAAATATCGTCATATTAAAAAAGAACCATAACAATAGAACATATGGTTTTAACTTTTTGAATAATAAGTTCCATATGGTACAGGTTTTGACTGGGCCAGTAGAACATCATTCCTCAGCCCAAAACATTCACCTGGTAAAGTTATTTGGGCTGATACTTGAATTCGTGATCATGAACCTCCCTCCGGCCATGACCCATTGCATGTAAAGTGATTAGCCATTTTAACGACTTAAAAAAATTCAGAGAAGACAGTCTTTGGTTTATAAAAGTTAAGAGGGACGTGTCATACTATGATCATTGCTCAATTTCGGCGAAATTTCCCATGGTTTGATGGGTGCACTGCTCATGAACGTGATTGATTGTGACTTCCACACTTGGACTTCTTTCTCCAAAATACTCAAGTCCTATGAAGTACGGTTCTTTGGACATAGCTTCGGTTCAATCACTTATTAAAAAAATTATGGTTCTTTGATCATGGGCTTAAGCTCATATTAACAAAGATTACTAAAGACAAAAACAACAAGTATACAGTAATTATAAACGAGAACAGCATGGATATGGCATTGGTGGTCCATAATGTTCTAGATTCATGTTTGGCTCGCCCTCACAAACATTGACTTTGGATTTAGTAATTATCAAATTCAAAATTCAAAACTGAACCGCCCGCTGTCCCTAGCGATGACTTCACATACGCGTTTACAAATTCAAAGATTATGAAAAAAAAAAAGATTCAAAAACAAATGGCAATTTGACAAAACGTAATTTACAAATTAAATTCTCTATATTAAAGTCCAAGCAGCACAGACGTAACTCAATTTTTATTTTCATTATTCACTGCACTGTCTATATATTCTATTCACATAGACTATCAATCCTGCTACAGTGTCCCCTCACTTGATGATTAATTAAGGTGTAGATTTTGATCAAATCAATGGATTAGTTGAAACATGTGACCTCAGCTTATTTTTTTACTTGTTCCAACCCAACATAAGACCAATTTCAATTTTCCCTTCTCTCTCTTTTTCTGTCACAAAGGGAGGAAATAAGCATACGGTTGAACAAAGATAACAAGAGCAAAATGGGCACCCCTTTGTTCCGTGAATTCAAAAAGCAAGCTTCTTTCTTCTTCAAGGAGAAAATCAAGACTGCTAGATTAGCTCTAACAGATGTCACCCCTGCTGAACTGTGAGTTTTGCCACTTCTATGATATCATCACAAGATTTTGATTACTCTTCAATTTGTTACATATCCAAAACTAGCTCTAGGATTTCTGATATATACTTTTTCCCTATGTATGGCTCTTTTTATTCTTTGCAGGATGACAGAAGAGGCAACCAGTGGAAATCCATGGGTCCCAAATACCCTAGCCCTCAGATCAATTTCAAGGGCTGCTTTTGAACTAGATGATTTTTGGAGGATTGTAGAGATTCTGCATAAAAGGTATTTCTAGTTCTAGGCCTTTTTCTTGTTCTTTTCTTTTTTTACTTAGCATGCTTGGCAGTTTCTATGTTAAGAAACCAATCATGGATGAACAATTTGTACAATTTTAAAACAGATTGGTTAAATTTGAAAAGAAGAATTGGAGGGTCTCTTACAATTCCCTGATTGTGCTTGAGCACTTGTTGACTCACGGGCCAGAAAGTGCTGCAGAGGAATTTCAGTGTGACAAAGATGTTATTAACCAGCTGAAAGGTTTCCAGTATATTGATGAGAACGGGTATGTTTTTTTTCTTCTTCAATTTTTAACCAAAAACCAGTCATTAATTTTCTTCCTCTTGACACTGGTGCTACAAGATCATGAGGACATTTTGGGAATTTGCAGGTTCAACTGGGGGTTAACTGTCAGAAAGAAATCAGAGAGGGTAATGAAACTGCTGGAAGAAGGAAATCTTCTAAAGGAAGAGAGGAACCATGCTCGAAGGTTATCCAGAGGTATTCAAGGTTTTGGAAGTTTCTCACAAAGGTCAACTCCAGCAGCACAAGCCATTCTACGTGAGAAATCATTGCCAACTACACTTGGAAGATGTAACTCAGACTCAGAGAACAACCATGAAGTTCAGGAAAACCAGTCCTTTTGCTCAAACAATGGTGTGGACACTGTAGCTGCCAAATCAGCAATCCAACAAGAAGGAAATTACAAGTCCACGGGTAGTACGAAAACCAAGATATACCAGGATGATCTTGGCAAGAGTCAATTGCTTCAGAAATCTGAATCATGTTCTAAAGAAAACATGGAACCTAGCAGGGAGGATTGGAACTTGGATGGGGAATCAAAAGCACTTTTGGATTGTGGAGAAGAGGATTCAAGGCCTAGGGTCATCAGAACAGAAGATGATCACCCTTTTAATTCAACAACAGAAATGCATGCCTCTGCCTCCCTGCTTTCTGCTAGAGATGGAATACTACTACAAGGGTGTTGAAGCAATTTGAAGATTTGAGTGAAGTCAACAAGTTTTTTTTTGTGTGCAAATATTGCATTTTCACGTCAGAAGAGTATTCTAAAGAACTTCTTATGGTGCATGTAGTCATATATGTGGTTTACTATTATGTTCCTGGTAGAACCTCTCCTTAATAGTCACAGTTTTTTGCTGGACAACAAAAACAGATATTGGAAAGTATATCTCTATATTTAATCTGCGCTGGATTCAACCTTCGCAAGCCACTGTAACAACAATCACATAACCTGTTTAAGGCACTCAAAAGACTGTCTTACACTTGGGCATAGACAGCCATTGATTAGTTTGAAAAAATGGCATCTTATATACATGCTGGTTTTAGTAAGATCTAGATTTTAGACAACATATATTAAAAAAATTTGCTAAGATTTCAGTATTTCAGCAATTCACGTGTTACAAGATTTGAAGTATCCAAATTCATCTCCGTACAAATTTCTATAGGCTCTCCAATTGTGTACAATAAGTCTGGACGTATCTGACTGATTCTGGAAAGTATAAACAACAGCAAACCAACTAACTTATATCGTTAAGAGCTTAACAGTGACTGATTTGATCTAGAAATCTAGGAAAGGCAATGCAATTACACAAAAAAGCTATGAAGATATTTACAACACATGCAAAAGAATTAATGAAACTTCAAGATTTGCAAAGCCAGCTTTGGATAGCAAGTCGAAGTGCATGATTAGGAGTAAGATGCAGGTTACTCAATTTTAAATTAGTCATCGGAGAAGTTTCGTGCCCATTTCCCAACCATTCACTTATGGCCTTCCCCTCATAAGTGAAACCGTCTGCCGCAACTTGAGGATCACACATTATTTCCTGAAGAATGAAACTGAGAAACATGAACCGCACAGAATACAATAGCTACAGTTAAACACAACTAAGAGCATGTTTGATACACTTTTAAAAAAAAAAAATTCTGTTTTTAAAAAATTAGCAAAGAACAAGTTTTGTTTTTTTAAACTTTTAAAAATAGAAAACTGTTTTTGAAAAATGTAATCAAACAGGCCTTAGTAGCCCAGGTTGACATTGTGGTTAGAATCCAGTTTTTGTCTAGCTGAGCTGGTACATGGTCCTAGCCAAAAGAAACTTGGGTCCTGATTGGCACTAGTTGGTTCATCAGACTCGGACCTTTGAAAGATCTGTGTTATGGACTTTATCCAACCATTGCATTAGTATTACTACCAAACCTAGTTATGTAAATATCAACAAAAAGGAACAGTTACCTGAAAGATTGGACACAAGAAAAAAGATGGCACAGGTCGCTCCTCTGAGACATGCAACTGCTCCAATTCTCTCACTAGAGAAGGTGTTGACTCTGGTCTGTCTCTACTATTTTGTCGGCAGCAATGCAATCCTAGTTGAACCAACCGTGTTGCCACACTGGAATTCCATTCTCCAGCTGAAGAATCCAAAATTGATGACAATTTTCCACATGAAACTGCTTTGCGTACTTCACCAACTAATCCAACTAGAGTCCTACCAGTGAGGAGTTGCAATATGATGAGCCCAAAAGAGTATATGTCAGACTTAGGTGTTAGTACTCCAGTTCTCTTAAACTCCGGATCTGTATATGTAAAAGAACCCTTTGGCTCAGTACTGAAGTGGAAACTGGGAAGATAGAGCGACTCATCTGTCATCAGCCTGCTGAACCCAAATTCACATATCTTGCAACTAAGTGCAGAATCAAGAAGGACAGTTTCAATCTTTAGACCACCATGAACAATAGTTTCAGGTTTGGAAGAATGCAAGAAGCAGAGAGCTTTAGCGATTTCAGCAATCCATCGTGCTCGGATATTCCATGTCAAAGGGGGGAGACTGCTTTTTCGGAATAGGTAGTCTTGGAGACTTCCATTGGGCAAGTACTCATATACAAGTGACCAGGCTTCGGGGCAAAAACCAAGCAAAGCCAACAAATGAGGGTGCTGGAGACTACCAAGAACTTGAACCTGGCCACACAAGCATAAACTTGAATCAAATAAGCACAGTATATGCTTAACATTTAGCTGGAGGAAAGAAATAAAGAAATAGCAAAAATATTTTTATTAAAAAAAACTCGATATCTTAAATTAACACCAGCATGTTTGAATGTTGGTAGAAATCATAGGTCAAAACAACTTAAGAAGCCAGAAATATTTTCTTTTGAGTTCACATATGTTTGTAACTAAAACCAGCTATGAAATATGAGGAAGTTTTAACTCATTATAATGGTGATGAAGGAGAACCCAATAATTCATTCTCATTCATATAACCATTCTAAATGTTGAAAGGAAAAAAAAAATAATAGTCTGATGTTTTTGTGGGACAGATTTGGCAACAACACATGACAGACACCACAAAACCAAATAAAAGTAAAAAGAAAAATCTGAGTCATTTTCTTCAGTACATGGTTTCCATTTATTACTGTTTCCTGCAGTTTGGAAAAATACTTGTAGAAACAACTTGATGCTTCTGCAGAGCCATCCCAACATAATCAGGGCCCTAAAACAAAAAATCAGAAATGTTTTCTTCGCGGGCATTTCCAATAATCCGGTATCCCTTTCATGTTTTGTTTGCGGGACTTTCTGGTAATGCAATATCAAAAATTCGCAGAAATGTTCCCAAAGCAAGGGCCTTTCAAATAAATGTTTGCTCAAGGGGCCTTACAGAAAATCAGGAGCCTTGCCGGGAGGCTTTAAGTATGGGCTTTACTGGCTTCGCCCTTGGGCCAACCCTGTGCATCTAAAGTATTTTAAGATGCCTTATGTTTTTTCTACTAGTGCCGCACGACCCATTCATTAGAAAAGATTGATCTTCTCCGTTAAAGGCATTCAACATTGTAGTAAGAGAAATGTACTGAGAAAAAAGTGTAAACTAGATCTCGAATAAAAGTTATGGTTGTGTGAAGTGCTTTGGAAAGTCTACGGCTTCTTCAATGAGTATATACTAATACACCAAATTTAGATGGTATTTAAGCTATAAAAATCAAGAATATCCATAGTTATGTTAAGGATATACATTTTATACAAGAGTTGCTTAAGTGTTTAAAAGACAAGCTAGCATGGTATCTAGCCTGATTACCATCACATGATTGTTTAGAAAATGATTTGTGGTTGTCCCTATTGTGTAACCAATTAAAAATCCAAGAGCCTCTAATCATGTTTCCACCTTTGATCCTTTCAGAGCGTTTAAGAAAACTATTTTAAAGCAGAAAGGCCGTTATGGGGGAACTGACCTCTTGATGAAACTCTGCTGGCCTTTGCATGTTATGTGGATGGAGCTTCCTTATAGCAACAGTTCTACCCATCATTTCCCCTTTATAAATAGAACCATATCCACCCTGCCTAAATTTGAAGCTCTCAGAAAAATTGCATGTGGCGTTTTGAAGATCTGATAATGAAAATTCCGCTAGCTCAGGGAATCCTTCAGCAAACCCAACGACCCCATTGTAGTGAGCTGCTCCAACTTGTTCGCGACTTTTCCACCGCTCAAGCCAGTGTAGGGATTCCATTTTCTGTCGCCTGATCTGCTGCTTTTCATTCCACAGGTTGGAGATGGATGCTTGAATTAGTGATAGTTCATTTGCAGCTTCATGTTGCCTATGGTTGGTTTCCTGTGCACAACTGTCTAGTAGGGAAATACTTCTCATGGTCCTTTGTAGCTCACTAGCAATTTCTTCTTTTTCATCCAATAACTTCTGTCGCTCCTGTACTGTAGCTCTCAGTGCATCCTCAGCCTCTTGTCTGAGCTTCACTTCACGCGCATGAGCAGATTCAAACAAGTTGATCTGAAGAGAATATGCAATTTGTGTTGGAACTTTAGTCTTGAAAAAAAAAAAAAAAAACAATACAGGATACTATACATTAAAGATCATCACTTGTCACTTATCTGGAGACATGCAGATAAGTCCCATAACGTCATGTCCACAAAATTTCTGAACAATACATTTTGGCACTTTAGAGTGAAATGGGGAAAAACAGTTCTTAATGTTGTTTCCCTGGTTTGTCCACAATTCTGACTAGAAAATATTTACGTTTCAAAAAATTTATTTACAGAATACCAGTATTTTGCAGATGGCTTCTCTCTTGAATCTTCATGTAATACATTGTCAAAGTTTCTTCAATACATAAGATCGTTATGGCGTGCAATAATTTGATTGGTTGCTTTCCTCGTTATGATAAGTAAAAAGTGAATAAGTTTTTTTGCTAGCAAAAGTGCAAAATGATGTTCAATAATTAGGTTATGCTTACCTTATTTATGGCCTCAATGGCTTTGACTTCCAAACTGTTACACTTCAACATCTCTGCAAAGGCCTCATCTATTGCTGTATCAGCTTCTCTTTTGGCTTCAATAAGTTGACTATTAACTATTTCTTCCTCAACCTCTGAATGAGTATCTAAACAGCTGCCGGAAGAATTTTGGGGAGAACAATGGCTACTGCAACAGGATGATGAAAAAGTGGCTTCTGTTTCAATTATTTCACTCTGAATCCTTGCAGTAGTCTCAGGTTGAGGACATGAAGACAAACGATGAGGAGTTCCAGAAGTTTCTCTTGTCCAAATGTGTTTACCTTTATATATAAACCATATTTCACAGATTGGTGGAGCATATTTGGCAGCATAATTTGCTTTACTGGAATTCCTTTTGACTTTCATGCAACTGCATTTTTCCATTAAGATTTCGTAAGAGGAGAGATTTATCCATCCCTTTTATGAAAGAAATGGGACAAAAATATGACTGAAGTAGGTTGCATGTTTCAAGTTATCAGAGCAGAGGAAAGCATAGATATGTCAGTCTCTACAGGAAGATACACAGATAAGAGAACAAGAACCTGGAACAAAGAAGCCAATAAGGCAAGTTCTATGCATTTGACAAGACAGTTTTATAAAGGCATAAATAAACATTCCCTCTGACTAACAAAGAATATATTGACAGTCAATGCATTACATACTTTTCTGGTATTGCTCCAATAACAAGCTTCCTGATATTATGTTTAATAACCAAATCAACAATCCCTTCCTGGACTTGATCAGCTTCACCTAGGACACTGCTTGCCTTAACCTGAAAAGAAATCAATTACTTTAACAAAGACCATTAATAATAGGTTACTTCCCCACAAATTGCATATTCTATTCCATATAAAATGAAAGAATTTTAACAATTTGCATATTCTGAAGGCAGAACACATGAAAACAGATTGATAACAGGATTTAAGAGGCCTGGCTGAATGCGGTATCATGTCACCTAAGAATCTCACACAAATATTTACCAATAAATTTTTTCAAAGGCCAGAAAATTTAAACAAGATTTTTTTTTTTTTTCACTTAAGAAATGAAATTAAGAAAAATAAACTATAATGCAGAGGAACAAGAAGAAATCAGCATTATTTTCAGTGACTGTAAACAGGGAAGGGAAAGATATGCCTGCAGCATACCTTAGCTGCCCGGCAAATGGTCAAGTACTTGTCCAAAAGCTTCATGGTCTGTTCTCTTTCCTCTATTCTAAAAGCAGACACTACTTCAGGATTAGCTTGTGATGCTGGCAATTTTCCTACTGCTCAAGATATCAACTTTCAAATGAATCAATTCATAGGATACCATGAGAATTTCGCAATAAGCAATATACTAGTATATTTCAATTTTCAACCTTTTACCTTCTATTTTTTTTTTAATTGCAAATTGGCATAGCAAATTTGTAATTAAACTTCAACCCCATCTAAATTAAAAAAAATAAAATAAATTAAAGTTTGCTGACATGAATTTGGAAGCCCGGACTTACACAGTGTGGGGATCGTAGTAGAAGGTTGGTAAACATGAAGCAAGCGAATGTGTGTGTTTCTAAAGTGGGTGAAACTCCATTGAAGCAAAGTCGCGGCTTTCTTCACCGACTTCCCAACTGCCACGTGTACCTTCTCATCACATTCTTCCATGGTGAGCTCGTGCAGTTAGAAGCCATGAAGGGTATCTCCGGCGCGGTGAGAAAGACGCGAAGGCTGCGAAAACTTCATTGTTGAAGGAGGAGAGGTGCTGTGTGCGTGGCAATAGGAATAAGGAAAGTGAAATTTCATTTTTCAACTACCTTGACCTGAGTTTGATGAGATTTTCAGTGATCATTCGCTTTTGGAACTCCAAAGTGGAAAGGCTTGACTTTTGCAAAGACTCCATGGCGTGCGGGTATCTCACTGACTTTCTTCTCTCTTGTGAAGTATGTGTGTCATGACATGTCGTGTTTTGTGTGGTGCGCAGGAAATTAAAGCGACAAACCTCAAAGATAAGTCCATTTATTATTAATTTTTCCACGCAATTTGTGTCGGTTTAGAAACAAATTGAAACTCGCTTTATTATGGGAGACATTAGCAACAACCAAAAAAAATAAAAAAATTTTGTTGGACATATTGCCAAGCCATAAAATTTTACATTAAGTGAAATGAATTAATACTTGTAAAATTTTATATAAGACCTGAATAAAATCAATCATGTTAGTAATATAGGTCTGGTCATTTTTTTAGCTAAGGGTAAGAACACTCTTTCCTCTAATAAAATTGATGCGGTTGATAACTCAGGTTCCAAGGATGCTGCCTTCAATCCAAATTTTACTATTGAGCGTCTTCATATTGATAAATCTGCTTTGGTTGGAGTTAACAATATTGCTAGCAATGGGGCGGACCAATCTAATCCTTTGATGGGTTTTGTTACTGGAAAAAATGTTTTGAGACACTCATCTTCATCCCCTGCTTCAGGTGATTGTGAGTTGGGGATACAACACAGTGGCGAAGGTTTAAATGAGCAGAATTTGAATAAAAACGTTGAACAAGCCATTCATGATGTGTTTGGTAGCCCACAGATAGTTCTTCTTTTATGGCAGACTCTGTTGGTGACATGGAGCAGCATGCCAATCTCTCTGGTTCTGTTGCTCAAGATTCTGTGGACCAAAATGTGAATTGCAATCATGCCAAGGCCTCAGACAGTTCTAATGAAGAGGTAGTGCAATGCACTCCTGTGTATGTTGCTCAGCAGCATTGTCTACAAGACTCTGCTCATGCAGCAAATAACAAGCTCACCGCTTTGGCTCACCACTCCCAACTTGTGGCTTCTGCATGTCAATCCAGTCCCCTTAACATCACTCCAGTGATTGTTAAAGATTTTAGCTCTTTTCCAGCTGTTGTTCAGAATGATTTTAAAGTTTTATCTGTTTTGTGGGCAAAACAAAATGATGCAAGTACTTCTAAAGAAGAAGAGAAGAAGAATGATAATGTCGCTGATGATGGTTTTACGAGGGTTAAGTCCAAATCTCAGAAGCAGTATAACCTGAGACTAAATAGAAAACCTAATTCTAAGTTTACTTGATTCCAGTTTTTTTTTGCATGGGTTTTGGTTTATGTCCCCTCATGTTTATGTTTTCTTTTTCCCTTTTTTTAATAAATTTACGGTGACTTGTCACCTTTCATAAAAAAAAGCTCCTTATTGTATTTATGGTATATTTTGAATTGCGGTGCAAAGTGTTGGAATTGCAGTGGAAACCGTGTTCACCGCATAAGCTCCAAATGGTAGCTTCGATGACACCACGCGTTAACGAAAGTGTACCACGGTTCCAAACACACATTTAACAGAGTTTTTCCTTCCCAACCTATAGGTTGTCTAAAGGATCTACTTCAACAAATAAGAATTCTAGTGTTGCGAAAGCTAGACCAGACTTGTCGATTGGACCGGTTCAATCGAACACGTAGTCACTTGTACCAGCACCCCATGAGTTTGCGGGAGAATATATAAGAGTACATGTGTCACTTGTATCAGAAAGTGTTAGGTAAGCTATTAGCTAGAGTTAGTTAACTTCAGTTAAGTTAGTTAGCATTAGTTAGAAGTTAGTTATGTTTTCTGTTATGTATATAACTAGTGTATGTAACCCGTGTCTTGCATGAGTTTACGATGACTTTTTAAAAGATTGCAAAATTGATGATGCATTTAATCTGACATATTTTTCTAAACATTTGTATGAGATCCTGTTAAATACATATTAATACCTCGAGAGATTAGTCTCTACATTTATACGCGGAATATATCATGGTTTTACCTAGTGTATATCATTTCAGTATTAATTAATCATTTTACAGTTCAATGAATACAGTGGTGAATTCATCTACATTCATATTCTCTACAACTCTATAATTTCTGAGTTCTTTCATAAGGTAAACAAACACCCATGTTTTGTCGAGAAAGACAAGCCAATCGAAATCAGCGCGGCGCAAGGTAGTAAACAAACTCATGATGATCATGTTGAGTTGTGATTCTTGATGTCCCCTTTTTAAAAAAAATGGTAAGAAATTCTTGATGATCATGTTGAGTTGTGATTTCGTCTTATGGGGGAAGCAATGAGTAGTCGTGAATTGAATGACATTTTTTTGTAGTTAAAAATGATCAATTGTTCAACAAATGCCAACAATAAAACAAAAAGCAATTGAAAGAATTGTCCCTTCCGTCAAACTCCACTTTCTCTCAGTTAGTTGATTTATAACGACACAAATTTTCTAATAGAAAACGAGGACACCGTATTTTCATTCACCATGCCACCACACAGCATTTAGAAGCATTTCCTGTGTACAATTGAAGGACCAGCCTCATCGTACTCTGCCTTTGCAATCCACATCTGCATTTCAAACATGATGTCCTATGATCAGTATAACCACATAATTGATGCAACCAGCAAAACACAATACACTTGGAAATTTTGATCAAGGAATCGAACTAAACTAAAAGAAAGTCAGGCACATGCGCAATCTTTTGATCATGCAATAATCATCAAGATGCATTAGAATCAATGCAGGACATTTACCTGTTGGAAAGTGCTGAGAGAAGCCAAGATAGAACCACCAATCCAGACACTGTATTTTCTCTCAGGTGGAGCAACCACCTTAATCTTCATGCTGCTTGGGGCCAAAGCTGAGATTTCCTTGCTCATTCTGTCTGCAATACCGGGGAACATGGTAGAACCACCACTGAGCACAATGTTTCCATACAAGTCCTTCCTAATATCGACATCACACTTCATAATCGAATTATATGTAGTCTCATGAATGCCTGCAGCTTCCATTCCAATCATGGATGGTTGGAAGAGTACTTCAGGACATCTAAAACGCTCAGCACCAATGGTAATGACTTGTCCATCAGGCAGCTCATAGCTCTTCTCAACAGCAGAGCTGGTTTTTGACGTTTCAAGCTCTTGCTCATAATCAAGGGCAATATAGGCCAGCTTTTCCTTTACATCCCTTACAATTTCACGCTCAGCTGTGGTTGTGAAGGAATAACCACGCTCGGTAAGGATTTTCATCAATGCATCTGTGAGGTCCCGCCCTGCTAAGTCGAGACGGAGGATGGCATGAGGGAGGGCATACCCTTCATAAATGGGAACAGTATGGCTGACACCATCTCCAGAGTCCAAAACGATACCTGCACAAATTAATATAGCAAACATAAAGGAAACCAGCCAGATTATAAAACTTCAGAGAAATTAGCTCAGCTCTACCACTTCTAGTCAAATTAGAAGTATGCATAGTTTTCACTCACAACTTAAAGCATGAAATTTCCATGGGGGACATAATAAAAAGATGCCCTCCACATAGCATCGGATGCTTACATTTATTAGCTAGCTTGACATTGATGAAACAAAATAATTTTGTTAAAAAGTAATGACTAACCGGTTGTACGACCACTAGCATAGAGGGATAGAACAGCTTGGATGGCAACATACATGGCGGGGGTATTGAAGGTCTCAAACATAATCTGTGTCATTTTCTCACGATTAGCCTTTGGGTTGAGAGGTGCTTCGGTGAGCAGAACTGGGTGCTCCTCAGGAGCCACACGAAGTTCATTGTAGAAGGTGTGATGCCATATCTTCTCCATGTCATCCCAGTTACTCACAATACCATGCTCAATGGGATATTTCAGAGTCAATATACCTCTCTTAGATTGAGCTTCGTCCCCAACATACGCATCTTTTTGGCCCATGCCAACCATCACACCTGTGTGACGTGGACGACCAACAATGCTGGGAAACACGGCCCTGGGAGCATCATCTCCAGCAAATCCAGCCTAAATATTACAATACAGTGAACCCACATCA
Source organism: Calophaca sinica (assembly GCA_037113605.1). Taxonomy (NCBI): domain Eukaryota; kingdom Viridiplantae; phylum Streptophyta; class Magnoliopsida; order Fabales; family Fabaceae; genus Calophaca; species Calophaca sinica. The sequence goes on from CM073734.1 coordinate 78,913,270, forward strand.
AATCAACAGAAAAATTTAAAGGCACCACATTCACATGTATGCGAAAAACAAGAAGCAAAAGGACTGGCCAAACACATTTGCAAACTAAAACCAATGGAAATGAAACCATCTTGGTATCTTACCTTGACCATTCCTGTCCCATTATCGCAGACGAGTGGCTGAATATCCTCACTGTCTGCCATTTTCTTTCAACAGCTGGGAAAAAAAAAAAAAAAAAAAACAGAACATTGAGAACAAAACATATAACCTGCAAATTCCAACCATGAATTCAATATTGGCACCGAAATGATTTAATTTTCAAACCTCTATAAACTGGAAGAAAAACATTGCATATTTAAACTTCATACTAAATAGGTTGTATATTTCACTATCTCATGAGTCACGATCCTATATACAACTTATAAGAAATAGCATTATCACGTGACAATGGTGAATTAGTTGAATTATTCTTATAATATTAGTGTATTGAATTAGTTGAATTGAACCGAAAGTTTCAATCAATAAAATTTTGTTCTGGTTTGAACAATTCTTATCTAAATACAAGATATGAAAGTGAGAATTGTTTTAACATTTTCAGATTTGGATCCTGGCAAACAGATTCCCACGTAAAATAAAATTAAACAACGCAAAACTCCTATGATTTCATCATCGAAATGTGCATTGCATTAATTATATATATATATATAAAGAAACATGTGACATTAAGAACATAACAATAATTAGCATCTGAACCTTCTAACACCAAGCAGCAAAATGTGAAATTGATATCGATGAAATAGTGGAGCAATGGAAATGAAGAAGAGAAGAGAGAGTGACCTGAAGAAGGAGATGGTGATGGCGTTCAAAGAAAGAGAGAGTTGAGAGAAGAGATGATTCTCCGATCTCAGCTGCCCGCTCTTAATTTGGGTTCAAAAACTCTGATTAATGAACGGCAGTTACGCTTTCCGTGGATTTTCATTTTAAAATTCACCCTTTGCCCACCACCACATACCTATAACGCATCACCACCGCCCTTTCCTTTTTTTTTTTTCCCCATTGAATTCTCTCGCGACACGTGTCCCTTTTTCTGTGGCTCCGAGGATGCAACCTCTATGTTTTTCTTGTTTCTTTGCCAAATCAAGCGTGTGGTGAAAGTTCAAACATGCCCCACCCATCTTATTATGGTTTCTAAAGCTTGGCCCAAATTTAGCACTGCCATTACTTGCATTGAATGGTGCAAACTTAGACCCCTCCCTTGATTTCACCGGCTGCAGTGAGTAGGTGGTGTCTTTCGGTATGTAAGGGTCTTTTTTTTTTGTCTTATAGCCCAGCGGCCTACTACGCACTTTAAAAAGCGCTAAAAGGGGGGCGTAGCGGGTTCGAACCCGCGCCCAAGCGTCGAAGCGGCAATTACTTTGCCAGTTGTGCTAAGCACTACGGACAGTATGTAAGGGTCTTTGAAATAAGGAAGGATTTTATAGTTTTGCTTCAATCATTTTTATTTTCCATTGTTAATTTTTTTTTATGCTTGAGTAACTGACCCATGCATTGACATTGGTAGAATATGGATGTTTGATGTGAAAAATAAATTATATTTAACATATGTTATTTAGGGGTGGCAAAACGGGTTTGGCCTATCGGGCCGGCTCACTGGGCGCATAAAATGGGTCGGGTTGGGTTGGGGTTCATCAACCCACAAGTCCATTTAGCTCAACCCATCTAGCTCGTCAACTTTGTGGGCCACGAGCGGGTCGGGTTGGGCCAATCCATTGGGCCAGTATATATATAATTTTATATTTTTCCCTATTTTTAAACAATTTTTTCTTTCTTTTTTTACATTTTTGGGCGGGCTAGCCAACCAACCCACTATTGTGGTCCGTTTTGGGCGGATTCTTGAGGGCTGGCCTGACAGGTTGGCTTGTTTTGGCTGATTTTAATCTAAATTTTAGATTTTTATTTATTTTTTAATTTAATTTTGTTATTTTTATTTTTTGACGGGCCAGCCCAAGCCCGCCCAACCCGCCATTGATCAGGCCGGGCTCAACATCTCAACCCATAATCCCTTGGCGGGTCGGGTAGGGCTAGCCCCTTTTTATGCGGGCTCACGACGGACAGGGTCGGGTTGGGCCAGGCGGCCCATTTTGTCATCCCTAATGTTATTAATAAGAAAAAAGTGACAATAATTGTATAAAAATAATTAAAATTTTAGATTTCAAACTTGTACAGAGAATGTTCATTCTAATGAATTAACTGAAATTTATTTTTATGTATAAATCCCTCGTTGCCTTCAACATGTAATGTTTTACCTATGATTTCTCTATAGATATTATTACTCATGTACAAATTATAATTGAATATTTTTTATTTTAAAGTTTCATAAAAAATTATTAAATATTAATTTAATTTTGGCTAAATTATGCTTTTAGTCCTTTATCTTTATTTTAGATTTCAGTTTAGTCACTTATCTATTAAAAGTATCGAATTAGTTCCTTATCTTTATTCTAGGTTTCAGTTTGGTCCCTTATGTATTAAAAATTCCAAATTGGTCTATTATGTTACGAATGTTATACCAATATGGTCCTTTTCTTGCATAAAGAAGGGACCACATTGGTCCAATATTTGTAACATAAGGGACCAATTCGAACCAAAAAACAAGAGGGACTATATTTTACACATAAGGGACCAAGTTGAAACTTTTAATACATAAGGAACCAAACCGAAACCTAAAATAAATATAAGGGACCAAAAAGATAATTTTTTCTTTAATTTTTCCGAAACATCAATAACTACAGTTGAATTATTTTGAAGAGACCATTTAAAAATGAATTTCATATATATATAATTATTTTTTATTTGGAAAATGAAAAAAAAAACTTAAATTTTTTCATATATAAGTTATATTAAATAGTTATGCATTTCATCCCAAATCCATCTGATCAACCTGCTGAAATTGGTAAGAGCAAAATTTGTCCATATAAATAGGGAAGCAAATGAGATGGCAGATGCCCTCGCAAAAGAAGGGTCCCAAATGGAAGGACAGTGGATCCAATGGCAGTAGAACAACATCTGAATAGAAACCATAAGGATTATTCTCTAATTGTTACTGCAGGTGTCTTTATGTTTGTAATTTGTTCTTGCAGGATCATAAGGGGCGAACATGAAAAGGTGGAAAAGCAAGCAGATAGCAAAAATGGAGACAGGAGGAGGTCAGGAGCGATAAAGTCTTGATGAAACAAAAGATAGGTGCACCTTTCAAATGAGTCCTATTTGTGCAATGGGGTTCCAGCAACACCAGAAGCGTGGCAACCAGAGGGGCAATAGTCACGTGGGGATGCAACAAATGTGTCAGATTCAAGAATACATAGAGGGAGAAGCTGCTGAACTCAAGGCCATTTTGATAAAAGGATTAGGATTTGTTTTAATGTCTGTCCAAATTTTAATGTTACTGCTTGTTTTTCACTTGTTCAAGCAGTGGTGTGCGGATATGTGTTTTCCCACCCCAACAAAAGTAACTCTGATTGTTGAGTACTAGGAAAGGAGTGGGTAGAGGCTAAGAGTGTCAAAAGGGAAAAGCAAAGGGGAGCACAGGCTGAGTAACACGGGATTTTCAATTGTGTATGTGGTGACAAACTGATTTTGGTGTATATTGGCTTTCTTATCTAGTCTCAAGCAAATGATAGCGTGGGATTCTTCGACCCTTCCTAGAAAGTGGGAAGGACAATGATGCTAAGACTAGATCCATCAATAAAATGTTTAAATTATTGGGGAAAAAAATAACTAAGGTTGAATAAAAAACTACATAAAAGTATTTTAAAGAAACCATTTAAAAATTAATTTCATATATATGTATATAATTATTTTTTATTTGGAATATGAAAAAAACTTAAATTTTTTCATATATAAGTTATATTAAGTAGTTATGCATTTCATCCCAAATCCATCTCATAGTTTTGCACAGATTTGAGACGGAGCTCGCAGGAAAATAAAAAAATAAATAACGTTATGTATTCCTCCCAAATCTGTAATGAGACATCTCATCCCCTCATTAAATTAACCCTAATTAACTAACCTTAATCACCTTTATTAATAGTAACATTAGAGCGCTTATTGAGAATACAAAAGAATTTAAACCTTTAAACATACATCACCTACATAAAACGTAAGTATACATACATACATTAAAGGTATAATTAGAAGTTTACATACATCCGACAAAGTAAGGTAAAGTAAGTGCGGAAGTGTAAATCATTAGACAAACCATCAGAAGTCCATCTCCTAGGCGTGTCTATAAAAATACATCAAAATATCAAAATACATCTAGACGCTCTGAAGATCGACATATATAAGGAGACTCAATAGGGTGGCGTAGAACTTCCCTCTCCCTCTCCAAATCTCCTACGATATATACAGAGTGGGACCCACTTAGAGCTAGCACTGTGGGACACAATCATTTGTTGCTGTATAGCCACACAACTGGCCTCAACACCATATGCCCTCTCGCCTCTGTAGACGACTCTTAGTCTACTGCCAGTGTGAAAGGTATGTGAGGAGATAATATCTCGGGTGGTCCCAAGGAGACCTCCACTTACGCTCAGGGAAGTCTCTGGGCCACTCTAGACTTTCCTATTAAACTAGACTTAGGAGAATCACCAAACCTAAATATGACTATACAGGTATATACATCTATAAGAATAGAAAAGTAGATATCCTAACCACGACTATCGTCGTCATGGTACACCAGCTCCATGTCTATCCACATCGGCCTCCTCGGTGCCTTCGCCAACAGGTAAGACATCCTCCTCGTCTACTCACAATTTATGAGAGCACAAAAGCATATAGGAGGCAAGAATCATCTCAATACATCATAAAAGTAAAAAGTGATAAAACTACAAGAATTCCCATCATTACCGACGGCTTTTGGCCGTCGGTAATTCCCAAAAGTCGTCGGTAATTCGAGATTACCGACGGCCTATCGACGACCACGGGGTCGTAGGTATTTCCCTCCTTGATAAATTTACCGACGGCCAAAATACCGACGACTTTTTCGTCAGAAAATCGCCTCGTGACTGTTAATAAAATCCACGAAAACAACCAATTTTTTGTTATCTTGTACAGATGGCTTAGCCTCGGTAATATTACCAACGGCTAAGCCCACTGAAATCTTGAAATTAAAACAAAAAAAATCTCACAGGAAACAAATTCATAAAGAAAAATGAAATTAAGACCAAAACTACTTTAATCACAAGACCAAATACATCTTTTACAATTCTGTATATGCAAACAAGATTCAAGAACTTATTAGTTATAAATTACTGATTATACACTTGTATTATATTCTAATGAAATTACAGTACATATAAGGAACTAACACTTAATTTCACACTAACTCCATATTATGCAGAATAGTTGTGCAGATACCTTATTCTGCCAAGTTAAGCTAAACAAGATTCAAGAAATTATCAAAACAATTTATTCTGCCAAGTTAAACTAAACAAGATTCAAGAAATTATCAAAACAAGGGTATCACCATAGTCATAGTTCTTACATCAAACTATAGTTAATTTTCAAGGCAATACATGAACAAAAACTGCAGCAAACATAATGAAAATAGCAGAATCAAAATTTCATGTTATTGCTACTCAAGTCTCATCAAACTATAGTTAATTTAGCTCAGAATTAATCCTAATTAAAATGACATTCAATTGGCATCATATTTGGGTTCTGATTTTGTACACACTTAAATTGGCATCATATTTGAGTTCTGAATAAACAATCAACCCTGTTTCTTGGTTAGGGGGAAAATGGTTCAAGAAAAGCAAATTACATATAGTAATGCAAGTCTAACAAACTTAGACTGTACCAGTGAAGTAGTTCAAGAGAGCGTTAGAGGCAGATAAACTAAAAGACGTTACCACTCATACAACACTTCAGACCTTAAAATTGCACGGTAAAATTTTCCATTAAGCTTGAGTGGTTCATAATTCCACAAATCAGAACAATAAGTTTTCACACAGCAATGAAGACACATAAAGCAAAACATAGATAAAGCACACTGCCATGTGAGTAGTTAGGAAGAAAAGGCATAACTAGTAGTAATATTCATTCCGTTATATAGATAATTGGAAAAGAAGGATGTTGTAAGGATCCAATATCCAGACCATCATTTCAGTGTGCCTTTAGCTATAGTAAAAGCAATGCCCTAAATGTAGTTAAAACCTTGCACTATGATCTTTTATGATTTTTCAAGGAACACAAGTAATCACTCCTAAAACATAAAAAACTGCCAATTCTTGATAATGATCAACTATAAAAGAAAATATGTTTAAAACAGTTTGAAGTAGCTAGCAAGCAACTTGCTAAACTATTGAATTCTGAACCATCACAGTGCCCCACGACAACAACAACAACAACAACAATCAACTTTGTCTCTACTAAATAGGGCCAGCTACATCAATTAATCAATCAAATGACAATGCACTCTATCAAAACAGTTTGAAGTAGCTAGCAAGCAACTTGCTAAACTACAATTGAATTCTGAACCATCACAGTGCCCCACAACAACAATCAACTTTGTCTCTACTAAATAGGGCCAGCTACATCGATCAATCAATCAAATGACAATGCACTCTATCAAATTCCAAATTTTCAGATAAATCCATTTATATAAGCACCACAGTCCTCTGTATCTAAACAATATTAAGCCTGATATATGAAAATGTCATACCTATTAAGTTACAATAAATTATAAAATCACAATAGGCAACAGCTTAACTAAATACCATGACGCGTATAATATGAAACTGGTGATGGAGAGCACCTGATACTCTTAAACCCATCATGGTTTTCAACTTCTTTATCTGGTGATGAGTTGGGTGAACTTGCATCCAGTGCATCATCAAGATATGCAATGAAGTCATCACTGTTGGATGTTAGGCTGGAAATGAGTTGAGCTATCACACTTAAATTGGCAAAAGACAACTCAAATAACAAGTAGGTACAAAATACATAAGCAAGTTCAGAATTTTGCTATTGAAAAACCTAACTAAGCACCACCTAACCAGCCAGCAACCTGTGAATTGACCAAACCTAAGTAGAATTTCCCCAATTTTCCCAACCTGCTTCCAACACAATTTCAACTCATTCTTACGTTGCATGGGCATATTTAAAACCTAAGATTTAAAGCTGCAAATCATAGATTGGATAGGAAAATGAAAAATGATGCAAAAAAAGTCCTCACAAAGCACTAACAGAGAAGGTAAAAAGAAATATAGGATCAGAACATAGACCCAAAAAAAAAAAGAACCTCCTCATAGGACCACTGTGAGTCACTGTGAACCACCACGTTCATGGCCTCGGCCTTCCTCCTTCTCCCTGTTGCGATATCTTCACCACCGTCGCACACTGGGAGTCGTCGTCTGCCTCACAGCCGCGTCATCTTCCCCCTCCGAGCTCCTCCTTGTTCGCACCGCAGCATCCTTCCCCTTTCCCTCTCGCGGCTTCAAAGCTATCCTCAGTAACCATGGCCGCACGCGGCCAAGGATGGCCATATCCGGCCTTTTCATCATCTTCCTCAGCCTCTACTCTCTCTTGCAATCTCTTCTGTCTCAGTCTCCCTCTCTCTCTCTCTCGATCTCACCCTTCTCGGTCTCTCCCTTTCGCATTTCCTCGTCTCCCTCTTAGTCTCGTGATCTCTCTCTCTCTCTCGCATCTCTCCCTCTCTTCCTCAGTCTTGCAGCATTTTTTTTAGGGTTTCCAAAATGAAACATGTTGGATACCCCCTCCCCTTTTTTATTTCATCAGTTTTTTTTTATTTCCTTGTTGTTTGACTGTACCGACGGCTAAACTGTCGGTATGTCGTCGATAATTACTGACGGCTTAACCGTCGGTAAAGGAGTAAAAAAAATTAAATTCGCGCTCAGCATTTTTCCAGCGCATTACCGACGGCTCCCTAGCCGTCGATAAATACCGACGGATTTAAAACCTAAATTAGAAATGAAATAATTCTTTACCGACGGCTTAGCCATCGGTAAATTTTCGTCGGTATTCAGCAGTATTTTTGTAGTGTAAGCTATGGCATTACAGGTATTGACTCATCCTCTGTGTTGTTGGAGAAATATCCACTATTGAAAGCGTCATCACGTTGTTTGTGATTTTTTGCTAAGAATGTGATGAAGATGTTGTAGTCCTGTGTTGGCTCAGCCATCGCAGCGAAAACCATTGTTAAAGCAGCAAAATGGTATATATCTCACTCTGATACCATGTTATTAATTGGAGGATGAGGTGTGGAAAGGATAACCAGAGCCTAATTAAGAGGTTGTGAAATGAGAGAAATTGTCATAGGAAATCATATTGAAAGATACTGAATGAGGTACATTGTACTTTTATCTATATAGCTTTACTAGTGTGCATAACCCGTACGATGCACGGGTATACAATAGCTTTTAAAAATTCTTAGACAATCATTGTTCTCTATATTCAAACTGAATCTTAAAAAATTTTATTAAACAAATTAAAATTTGTGTTAAAAATGTTTTTAGGACATTGGTTTTAAGAAGAACTAATACCTTACCCGTGCATACGCACGGGTCGGTTGCTTTGCTTAATACACGAAATTGTAATAAAAATTGGTAAACAACAATTGTAATAAAAATTGGCACAATGAAAATGTTGTGCAACTGTTCTATCAATAAATAATTGACGGGTATAAACTATACAAAGCTATTAAATACCAGACACACAAATCATTAACAGTTTTAATGGTGAAAATGTATAAACAATACCATACTAAGAATATTATAGTAATTTAGCAAGTGAATAAGATAGTTATATATATATATATATATATATATATATATATATATATATATATATATATATATATATATATTTGCCAGATGGCAAACAATTTTATCAATCTTTGACTTTGACATTGAATATCTCAAAGGCTCTCAAAATTCTCTCCCTGACTACCTTACTCGAGAATATTTGCAGGGAAAAGACACAGGCCAGATTTGTTCGATGTCCACCAGGTCTTCTTCCTCTCGGGGAAGAGGAAAAGGTAAAGGTAAGTTAACTCTTACCACAACAGGGCATTTGGCCCAAAATCAATCTGGGTCATCAACCCAACACCAACTTATCGGGCCATCCACCCGTATCAAATCTTCCAAAGGAACCCCCAATCAAAAGAAAGAAGATTATTTCTTTCCAATTCAAACCCTCCAGGCCTTTCAACAACAAGGTTTGACCCAATTACCAATTACCACTTGGACCAAAACTGTCCAAAACAATCATACCCAAAATTTGGATCTTGCAATCCAAAAACAAAAAAATGGAAATTATCCAAGTTAATCCCAAACCAATTGCCCAATCTTCCAAAACCCAATATATCCCAAAACCTAATTACTAGCCTACAGTAGGTTTAGAACCTAAATTTTGGGATAAAGACATTAACAAAATTCCTTCAAAAATCTTTCCCTCGGGATTCAATTTTGTTCCTATGGTTTTAAATAAAACCCAATTATTCTATGAGCTCATCCTCATAGACTCTGAATCTGCTAAAATCAAACATTATAAAGATTCACATGATAATTCTATATATATATATATATATTTGTCCCATGCTTAGTTACAAAAAATGTTTGGAACACACTCTGTTTTCCCGTAGGGACTAAAATACAAAATAATCATTTTTAAATAACAAAGACATTTTTAAATTTGATATTTAATTTGATAATCTTCCTATATATAATCTAGTAATTACTTTTTGTAGACATAGTCTAGAAATTACTTGTTACTACAATTTTTTTGTGCAGTTCTTATTATAAGAGTTTTGCACAATTCGCTAGTTAAAAAAAATAATTTAAGAAAGCTAAATTTAAATGTTTACTGAAGAAAATCGCATGTTACAAAAAATAATACTAATAAATTCAAAATTGTAATAATATTAATTATTTTAGTAATTAGTAATAACAAATAATAATACTTCCACCGTTGCATCATGCAAATCGGCATGCTGCTACAACATAAACTTGGTACACAACAATGTTAAGGAATTATTCTGCCATACAAAGTAAATTAATCAAATAATAAAAACTGATAGTCCAAGAGTTTCATATTATTCTTCTCCTGCTTGTTTCAGCCACTTCACATCGTCTCATAAAGGCATGGATTGGTCCTCTTAGATAATGTTGCCTGTTTCAGAATGAAATCCAAGAGCATTAGATTGAAAAAGTCCTTTGGGGTCTAATTGTTAGTTAATTGGGATTGATTATGGTTTTGGACTGGTTACATTTGCTGCTTAACTTTGAGTGCTGCATATGCTGCTCGAGGTAATCAACCCAAGTATTTCAGACATTAAGATCAGAATTGAATAAAGCCCCTTAAAGAAGGGTTTAAAAAACCCCTGATCAATAAGTAGCAAATTAAAACCTAAACTAAACAGATACGAAACTAATTAAGAAGGACAACACTAAATAGAAAAAGAAGAATAAGAAAAGGTGGGAGGAGGTAGATTCCTCTTTTCTATTCAGTCAAAAACAAAATGTAAGGAAGCCATAAACATAGTAAAAAGTCAGATTTTAATGTCTAAAGGCTATGTACACAGAAAAAGAGAGAAAGGAGAATCAAGCAATGGTAAATTTCACAAAATACCAAATCAAATGCATCCAAAAGAAGCTCACCAGATGAAGCACTCATCAACATTTTTTCCAGCCTTGTACCTGCATCCGATGGGAGCATATCAGGTTGTATGTGTATGTGCATATATTAAATTATGTGCATATATCCATTATTCCCCTTCAAATATGGTGTGTAAGTATGTGCTTATATGCCTTATTATGTCCCTGAAAGTAAATACATGTAATCCCAAAGGAAATAATGCAGCAAAATGCTTTATAGGATCATTGAATCTCAATGAATTAACTTGTGACAATCTTCTCAGATTTCTCACCTTTTTTAATGCTTTGCAAAGCAACGCATGCCCTCGGTTTGTCTATAAACTTCAAGTGATGTTTGTTTTCACTAAGCTTTATTCAAAATTTGATCAATTTAGTGTTTCTTCCCACAATCTGCAATTCACACAAGAAAGATTAAAAGCAGGACAACCAAAACATGAAAACAAAAAACAAACACAGGAACATGAATTCAAGATTCAAGACCAAGTGCTTCCCATGAAGTTGTTACTGTGGAACAACAATTGCAGGATTTATAACCCCTATAAATTTGATCTCAACAATTAATTAGCATGTCTCCACAATAACACACCTCATGAAATTGTCCAGCTCCCAGCAAATAGACACATACACACAAAGATATGTTCAATGCAACTTACTAATTTACATATGAAATAACCAAAGTATCACTATAACCAAAATCAGAATATTTATTGACATGTCCACAACAACAATAGCACTATCAAGCAATGATAAGTGAATTGTAAAACCAATGAGACTTGCCTACTGAGTCAAGCAATATATTTGAAGTTTCGAAGTCTCGATATATCACTTTTGCTTGATCACTGTGATGATATGCCAGACCCTTAGTTATGCTTCACCCAGTCAAGTCGATGAGGTCATTGTTTAGCATATAAATAATGGTTAATTCTAAATTCCATTACAATACACTTAAATTAAAAGTAAATAGCCAGAACCTCAACATTGATAGTCATTGATAACACTCACTTCCAAGTTTAAGAAACTCCCTGTTTGACAAAATCCAATTGATCCCACTGCCATTATAATGAGCTTATGAGATGTTGTAACAAAAATCAGGGAAAACAATTGACTTATCAAATATAAAAAAATAAGGAAAAATATATAACAAAGAGCCTTCTTGCAATGGAACTCAGACTTACTTGCCTAATGTCGTCACTTATTTAAGGAGTTCCTTTCTATCCTTGCATGGTGGTTATTTATTTAAGGCAGCTGAATGCTATTGACATGTCCACAACAACAATAGCACTATCAAGCAATGATAAGTGAATTGTAAACATTGCTTATTTATTGCTTGACACAAGAAAAAACAATCATATCTAAACATGTATAGATAATGTAATATGTATCTCTAATACAAATAGATAGAAGAAAGAATGGTTGTAACCTTAAGAGAAAAAATGACCACTCCATCCTATCAATCATAAACCAAACCAAACCACATACTAATATCAGTATCAATAAAACAACCCAATTCAGTTTCTAAATTAAAAAGAGACCTAGAATCATTATAAACAAAAACTGACATAGAAGTGATACAAAATTACAAATCATCAAACTTTCAACGAACCCTTTTCATGATCGTTCAGGATTCTTGCACCTTTTGCACAAGTCACCACTTAAATCTACACCATGATAAAAAAAAGGCTGGTAATATACAAAACAGAGGGAAAAAATATAACCCTAGATCTAAGCATTACCTCAATGGTTGAAACTGAGAGGAACCCAATTGAGATTTCAAGAAGTGGCATATTGAATGTAGAATCTGCAGAGACAGGTTGAAAGTAAAATTAGAAATTAAAAAAACCAAATCTAGAAAAGCTTTACCACATCAGGATCTACATGATAACTCTAATAGAGTACATCAGTACAGTGGTCCAGTGTTCAATCGGGAATAGATCTGTGTCTTTTTTGCCATTGCTTTGATCTTCTACTGGTTCCTTCAACAGCCTTTGCATTGAAAAGAAGAAATATGAAAAATTTAGGGTTTCCTAAAAGAATGATGTTCCTCACATATCAAAAATAGCAGCACCGCCATAACCCCGCACTGCCACTAAGTGCATGTTTTCCACCGTGAACAAAAAGACCACCAAAGGACAGATCACCGCCACAAAAAAGGTACCAGTGAGTGTGTTGACATCAGATTGGTGATGCTGCAGTAAAAGTGAAGAGCGAGCAATGTTGCTGGACAGATAAAAGGAAAGAAAGGTCCCAAAGAGTTGAAATTCAAAATAAATCAAATTCAGAAGAGTTCCATCATGTGAGGCATTATTGCAAACCATATATAGATCGAGACAGCTCTAATTTTTGGAACTTCTAATGCTAACATCCATCTATTGACAGCCTGAACATATATTCAGGCTTCTGAAATGGGAAGCCACATAAGAAAAAAGGAAAAAAAAGCATATATATCACAAGCATATATATCACAGATAAACAAATCTTCATATAGAACATGTCCAATTAGTCAGCCAAACATCCATCAAGGAGTAAGTTCTTACTTGAACGGTATCGTGTTGTTATTGGTATCTGTCGGAGTTCATGCTTGATACAGAGATATTCAGCTAGCAAATAACAAATATTATGAATACAAAACAGGTTAAACAAAATCAAATATAGGAAAAGAAAAGAATCAATCAACCACCTATTCAGTTTGATAGTGATAAGATATGCCCCAGTAGGTTACAAAGTAGTTATAGTATCGCTAATATAAAAGACACCAACAAAATAAATGAAAAAATGATCTATTTGCAACCCATAAACTAAATGTACAAATTAATAAAACATGGGATACCAAAGTAGTTCAGAAGCTGAACTACCTGTGAAGAAACTGAACTTTGTTCTCTTTCAGTTGTTTGTAAATTCTTAACACGTTCTATAATGGATAAAAAAGAAAGTCCATGAAGATTGAATATCATTGTACCAACAATACAACTTCATTTTTTTTCTAGAAAAATAGATAATAAGCTTACCTTTTTTGCTATCTAAATGATGGCTCTATTTATGTAGAGAAGGAATTCTCAAATGTTGTCCTGTATGATTCATCAAGCAAACTAAGGTTGAAAAAAGTTACACAAAGATAAAAAAAGTATAGAGAATGAATCGAACATTACATCTGGTCATAAACGAAATCAAATGAAAAGATAAACCCAAAAGAACACACCTTGGTGCTTTTTTAACATCACTACTTATGTAGATTGCTAAATCCTTTTTCCTTTGATTGTTTTTCAGCAGTAATGTAAAAAGAAATTAAAACAGAGATAAAATATCAAAATCAATGCTTGATTAACATATATAAAATGTTTGCTGCAACTACTTTAAAAGATCCCTGAGTGTCCAGAAAATCACAAAGAAATCACACATTGAAATAAAACATTATATTCTAGTAGTTAAGTGTCAAATAAGACACATATAGTTCATATAACTCACCTCAAGGACTTTTGGCTTACAAAGAATGAAAGCTAAAAAACCTCATAGTGTAAGCGAACTTCAATGCGCAAAAGGAGGAATTTTGAATAGCAAAATAGAACACACAAATTTTATCTTGCTCATATACATCCATAAGCTCTTCTCCAAGACTAAAGCTACTGAAATTCTAAAAATGAAATCCCTAACACCATGAACATACACAATAAAATTAAAAGCTCATAAAAAACAAAAGAAAAAACAGTCAAATAGCATACTGTTAGTTTCTACAAAACATAACAGAAGCCTTGAAGCATTCCTACCTGACAACGGTTGAATCCAGCTTGTCCTTCCACCCATTTATGCATACATCAAGAAGATCGAACTGAATCCAAATAAAAAAAATGTAATATTAGCATAAAATTTAAAAAAAAATTAAAAAAACATGTTTGAATCAGTTAATAACATGCAGATATCAAAACAACAACAACAACATAACTTGTAAACAAACAATAACTTGTAACCTTTGGAGGATTTGGAAATCCTTAGAACAACAACAAAAAAAAAACCAACAATAAATGCAAACAAACACTTACAGAAAGACAAACCAACCATAATAGAATAACAAATCAACCATAACTTGTAACCTTTGGAGGATTTGGAGCCATAGAGACCCTCAATGTTCGAAGGGTGCAGAAGCATGGAAGTTTCAGAAGCACAACGCCAAAATCCAACACAGAAACATATGAAAATACCTACAAAATACCTAAAAATAAGGGCGCCCTGTTTATTGCCAGAGTATGTAACCTAATCGACGACAAAGAAGAAGAATCAATGAAAGAAAAAAACACCCAATCAAATGCACAAAGAAAAATAGAAGGGAAGAAAACGCAATGGAAATCCCAAACCTAACCTGTAACTTGACGCCAAGAACGATGGAAGGCACAAATGGGCACAAACCCACCGTGATTCCAAACGTTGCAAAAGACCACTGCGAACAAACTTTTCTGCTTCCACTGAGAGAGAGAGAGATGAAGAGGGAGAGAAGAAGATCGATAAAATCCTCCAAACACCACTGCAGCCATTTTCGTGTGTGCCTCCACCACCGCATTCTGCTCCCTGCTCATTGTTGCAACCCGAAAACCCTAAATCCACCAACACTGATTTTTCTTGACACAAAAAAGAGGAATGGTAACGGGAGGAAAGCAGAGGAGAAAAACGAAAGAGTGGAGAAGAAGAAAAACAGAGGTAGCAGATCGAGAGCGGTGAGAGAGAGCAGAGAATCAGAGGAAGAAGATGGAGAGAATCAGAGGAAAGTGGCTTTGAGTTCAGATTTTTCAAATTTTTTCAAATGAAAGTAGCAGATCGAGAGCGGGAGAGAGAGTAGAGAAGAAAGGGGTTTTGTTTTTTTTTTCCCGTGCCCGTGTAGTTAAGTGTCTGTGAGAGAGTTAAAATTGTTTATTTTAATAGAATGAACCTAGTATTGACACCTGTAATTTTTTGCTATTTTGTCCTATTAGAGGTTTAGTTTTCTTGTTATTAAGTTGAAGTGAGAATACAAACAGATGTGTTAAAAGATAGTGAAGATGTAGAAAGATACGGAACATCAAATACATTTAATGTATTGTTTAGTATAATAGAAAGAAAATAGGAATATAAGAGAAATGAGTGTGTTTGTCTCACTCCCTTTGTTTGGTTCGACAGAAAGTAAGATGAAAGAAATGATATTATTTTTCAAATGACAGAAATATGCTTGAACTAATTTAAAAAAAAAAATAGTCATATTTTGGTTTACAATTTTTAATTAGTTAATTGTTATTTTTTAATTTAATCAATTACGCAGTAAATTAATTCACTTAGATAATTATTCTATCCCCTCTCCCATCGTTACTTAAAAAAAAGAATTCTGATGATTGATATTTCCACTATATTTTAATTAATTAACTAATTAATGAATTTAATTTATATGCAATGTCAATGTAAAAATATTTTACACATGCATCAAATGATGTGTTATCACATCATTTAATGACTATGACAAATCATGTGTTTTAAAAATCATTAAATGATGTGGCATTACCTCATTGGATGCATATGTAAAATTTCTTTTCGGGAAATGAGCAAACCCATGGTGGGAGAAAAACTCAAATAATGGCAGCCCACATAGCTACGATATCAACAACAAAAACTAAAAACAAAAAACTAAAATCAAATTCAGAACACTTGTCCAACATAACTCTTAGTAACACAAATACTTAGGATTAATATGACTCTAGTATGGAATCGCTGTAAAACACAAACAACTACTCCTTTTCCTTCTTGACTTCCTTCAGCACAACACTTGAATTATCAGCTTCACTTCCAAAAGGGCATGGCCTCTTCATCAATGGGCTCTCCTGAGTGTCGTTGGATAAATCAATGACATTGGGATTAGTATCATTAGTGTTGTTGTTAACAACACCATCAGCTGAGTCAGTGAACCTTTCCATCAAATCTTGAAAATATAGTGTTGTTTAGAATTAGAAGACATGTTCAAAGGCAAACTCTCTTTTACACATTAAAATGTGGCAAAATTGCTCTGTAAGTCCCTTAACTTATTTTTGATAACAAATCAGTCATTTATCTTCTTCTTTTTTCACGAATAGGTCCTTTATGTTTTAAAATATTTTCGAATCAGTCCTTTATCTTTTTTTTCCCGAATAGGTCCTTTAGATTTGAAAAACATACTAAAAACAGTCCTACGTGTCTATTCATTGAAGGACCTTTTTGAAATAGACTAAAAACTTGAAAGACTTTTTTGAAACATATTAAAAACTTGAAGGACCTGTTAGGAAAAAAAGAAGATAAAGGACCTATTCGGGGAAAAAAAAGATAAAGAACTGATTCGTTACCAAAAAAATAAGTTAAGGGATCTACAGAGCAATTTTGCCTTAAAATGTTAAATTCATACTTCAACAACATCAATCGTTTCTCTCGCAATTGCATTATGATTTGAAGTTTCGCCGTCTTCAAAAACTTTGTTTTTCCCCACAAAATATGATGAATATTATATACATAGACTCCTTTATATATTAAGAATTGTACTTTTAAAATTGTTATTAGTAATTATAATCACCTTTTCAAATCATCCCATTTATCCTTGAACATCATTATCTGTAAACCCCTTAACATGGAATGACCTCTCAAATCTAGTCTCAGTCTTGCCATCACGGTGAATTTTGAATAGGTAGCTTTTATCAATGATATCTGAAATCTCTTTTGGAATGCTACCTCCAATGGGGTCCTAAGAAATAGAGAAAGACATGTAAGTTATATGAAAAATGTTAAAAAAAAATAAGAAATATGTAACTTTTCAATCATATATGTAGCCAAATAAACCACATTTATAGACTCCACTAGCTCTTTACACGTTTTTTCGGTCAAATGTGCAGCATCACGATCGAACAACACAAAGGCAGTAGATTCAATGTTATCAATAACACGTAGTTTCAAGAGATTCCTGCAGTTTTTATATTATTATATGTCTAAAAATAATGAAAAATAAATTAAAATGAACACAAACGTTTAGAAGTAATCATATAAAGTACCTTAGAGTGACCATAACTACGTGACGATTACACCGTTCACAGAAGTGCATATTAGAGTCTTGTTACACCTTCTTATGGCAGTTGCAACCACGATACCATCATTCACATGAATCAATGAGACAATTAACAACAGCATAGACAACAAAGTCCTTAGCCTAATTTATTAAGTAACAAAGAAATAATAATTTTTTTAAATAAGTACTATTAATAATCAGTATTAAAGTCTAGCCAAAAATACCTCTTTGCATTCCTTTAATTCATCCATTGTAGTCCTTTCAGTTTCATTGAGGAACTCCTCCTTAATAGTTTTAGATTTAGAATCACGAAGTTGACTCAAGCCAGGATTAGGGCATAGCTAGAAAAAGCTGAATTAGTGACGAATTTTATTGACAGAAAGGTCAATTTTCGTCTCTAAATCTTTGGTCGCAAATTTTTGTGACGAACATAATTTTAATTTCAGAATTCTCTTAATTCTGCTTCATATTCGCACAATTCTCTTAATTTTTGTTATTCCTTCAATTTCTATACTATCTCCTTTACTTATAAAATAATCTAATCTATCACATAATTCTGCTACTATATTTTTTGTTCCTTTAATAAATTTTATAAGTTTTGTAATTCGTAGTTCTTTTTCAATTTTGTCTAAATTCATCATTTAGTCGTTCTATATTTTGTTCTTGTATTAAAATTCTATTTTTAATTTCTTGCCAATTTTGTTCAATCAATGTTTCAAGACTTTGTATATATTCATTCAAAGATCTATAAAGCCATTCTAATTCTATTTTCTCACGCCTTATTTGTTCTAGAATTAATTCTTTCTTATATTTTCTTATTTCTTCATGTGATATACCATATTCATCCATTACAAATACCAAAATAGTTCATCAGAAAATCTCACAACATCAACTATTTCTCCTGTATATAATAATTCTTGTCCTAGTAACCATCCATACCTTTCAATTATTATTTTTTATTTCTTTGGGTAATTCTAATTTCCAAATATATCTTAATTTTTCATAGAAGAATTCATTTATTTTATCTATTTCATATGTATATAAAATTCTCATTGTTTGACTAACTTTCATAACTACATATAATTGTCTATTTATTATACTAAGTCCAAAATTTCAGAATTCTCTTAATTCTGCTTCATATTCGCACAATTCTCTTAATTTTTGTTATTCCTTCAATTTCTATACTATCTCCTTTACTTATAAAATAATCTAATCTATCACATAATTCTGCTACTATATTTTTTGTTCCTTTAATAAATTTTATAAGTTCTGTAATTCGTAGTTCTTTTTCAATTTTGTCTAAATTCATCATTTAGTCGTTCTATATTTTGTTCTTGTATTAAAATTCTATTTTTAATTTCTTGCCAATTTTGTTCAATCAATGTTTCAAGACTTTGTATATATTCATTCAAAGATCTATAAAGCCATTCTAATTCTATTTTCTCACGCCTTATTTGTTCTAGAATTAATTCTTTCTTATATTTTCTTATTTCTTCATGTGATATACCATATTCATCCATTACAAATACCAAAATAGTTCATCAGAAAATCTCACAACATCAACTATTTCTCCTGTATATAATAATTCTTGTCCTAGTAACCATCCGTACCTTTCAATTATTATTTTTTATTTCTTTGGGTAATTCTAATTTCCAAATATATCTTAATTTTTCATAGAAGAATTCATTTATTTTATCTATTTCATATGTATATAAAATTCTCATTGTTTGACTAACTTTCATAACTACATATAATTGTCTATTTATTATACTAAGTCCAATTGTATTTCTCATTGTCTGATACCAAATATTTCCAGGATGCATATAATTTTTGCTATTTGTCAAATAAATACTTAATTCTTCATCACTATTTATAGGAAACAAATACCATAATGCATCTTTTATCTCATTTTTATACATTATAGACTGCGCACATAATTTTCTATATTCTTTACAAATTTTTATTCTTATTTCCTTTGGCAATTCTAAAAGGCATATACACCTTAATTTTTCATAAAAATCTATTTCATCATTTTCAATCATATCTAAACATACAAAATTTATATCATTATTTATTTCTATTATTATTTCTATAACTTTATCTTTTATTGTAAATTCACCAATAATCATATCTTATTTTTTAGATATAATTCTAAATCTCTTACTTGATTTGCTAATTTGTTTAATTCATTTTCTTCAATCTTAACCCTTTCTGATTCTGAAAGCATAATTGATCTTTCTATTTGTGTACTATATTTTTCTATCATATTTTTATAGTCTCTATTTTTTTCTAAATGTATATCAATATATTTTAATTGTAATTTTTCTGGTAGATCTTCTATATCATTTTTCTTAGGCATATATATTTTTCCTATGTCTTCAAATAATTCTGGTAAGTTTCAAACAATTCTGGTAAGTTTATCTTATCATTATATATGTCTAAATTCTATACTATGATGGGAATTGCTTAAGGCAAAACTAACACAATAAGTAATTGAAAACATTTTTTTTCCTGGTCTCATCAATTCCCTTCTAGAAAATTTATATGTAAGAGTCAAAGTTCTTTCTAGCCTTTTAGTACTTAATGGAACTCCTATATTTGGGAAAACATCAAATTTAACCTTTGAATATGCTAAATTAGTATCCATAATTCATAAAATAGAATCATTTTTATCTATAATTTTATCATCCATTATAATAATTTTGACTGGAGAATTGGTTCCATCAGCATATGTTGCCTTTAATAATATTTGAACTGCTCCTATATGAACATAACATATTTTCTTCCTATGTTTTTTTATTTTTAATTGTTTTCATAACATTATCTAATATCTCCTATTGATTAACTGCAAACTTGTATTTCCTTAAGTATTTTCAATATCTATTGTTGTTTCCATGGCTGATTTTCCAAAATAGAGAATATTTTCTCTTTTGTTAAACATATTTATGGCTGACTTTAATTTCTCCTTTTTTGTAGATCCTTTGAGATTATATCCTTCTGGTAGATTTATATTTTCCTTTTGAATTTCTTTCAATTTTTCTCTGTTTAAAATAATGGTAGATGAATAATTTCTTGCTTCTTCATGGACTTCTAAATATTCTATGTCTTTATATTTAGTTACTTCTGAATCCTTTGACGTAGTTGCCATGTTTATTTAGAAATAGTAAAATCTTCTAAGGTGTATATATTTGATTTAATTCTTGGAATTTTTATCTTCCTATTATCTACAGTAATTTTTATTTCATCATTGCTAATAGTATATGGTTTTACTTGTTCTAAAAATCCATTCCTAATAAAGCTCTAGTAGATGCGTCGTCTTCAATATAAATATTAAACTATATATTTATTCCTTGTACTATGGCTAAATCAATACTAGAATATTTATCAAATTTCTTCTCTTTATTTTTATGAATTAACATTTCTTTTACTACTTCTGTCTTGGAAACATCTTTACGAAGATCTAGAGTTATATGGCTAATACATGCTCCCGTATCAATTAATATAGGTACTAAATGATTATTTATATAACCAATAATATGATATTGCATATAGTTATTTGAATCTAAACTCAAACATATATTCTTCATAATTAGATATGTGATTTTGATAGTTTATGGTATGGTTGATAATATACAATAAGTATAAAGAGAAAATATCTGGAGTACATAGAGAAACTGAGTACTTTTATTAATAGTTTACAAGGATAAGATACATGGTTGTTACCACTCTCAAGGTAACGACTCAATTCCACTAGGAAAAGAGCACACGAACTTCCTAAGAAAGAAGAGAAACCTATACAAGGCTTTTCTAAAACTGATTTCTCTCCCCAAGCTTCACTATAAGAAGTTTTATTTATAGTGCAAAAGAAACTACTACACTCCTAGCCAATTATTGATCATTCCCTAACATGTCATCATGCCTTGTTTTTTATGGCATGAATAATGCCACGTGACTAGTCCTTACATGACCTACTTTTCATGAACATTGTCTTTTTTGTTTTACATGATTTACTTTCTCCGTGACTAAATTGGCACTACATACTTGTTTTCATATTATAATTGCTTCTATGACTTCATTGCTTACGTCATTCCTCTATAATTGCCTCACAGGACTCTTCTGAAAAAGCCTTGTCAGCTTGTCCTGACGATTCTCCCTTATCTTCAATTTTGTCTGCTTCTGGCCTTGATTTTTCTTTTTCTTCAAAACATAATTCACATGCATGGTCTTGATAGATTTTAATAATTTCGCATAGCTTTTTCTTTACAGCTGGCAAATAGTTGATGAGTGGTCCCGTTAGAGTCAAGAAAGGGGCTTCAAAATTGATAACTCTATCTAACTCTTCTTTCTTAATTGGACGCTTTATCTTTGATGTAATTATTGCATTTGGTCCTTTGTAATTAACCTTCACGGGCATATCTGCTTGGAGTTTTTGAGTCTGCTCAAATATGTAGGACAACTAGCTTGCAATAATTATTGTGTAGTCTTTAGTATTGTATGGTGCTTCTGAAGGCTTATCCATATATGGGAATGTACCATTGCTGAATCCCATGCTGATGAAATGCTTTGCTGTCTGTATTGAATCAAACTCTGGGTAGCTTGAATACATCTTCATGTATATTGGTCGGTTCTTGACAACTGTTTGCTTGTAGTACTTCACTGCTTCCTTTATTCCTGTTGGGAAAAATTGTAATTCTTGAAGGTCATTTGATAAGTAGATGCATTCAATTAATCCAAACTGGAAATAATTGAACACTCTATTAGTGGACATCCTGGAGTAATTATTGCTTTGACTCCATATTTGCCTCTATTTAGGACGTAAAAGTTATATATTTTTGTTTCTTCATTCCAATTAAATAATTCAGAAATTGATTTATTAAAATTTTCTTGAGAGAAACGAATCATTGCTTCATGTTCCTCCCTTGTCATAATTGGAAGTGAAATAAGGCTCTGTTTAGTTGGAACAAAGGTTCTGGCATCCTTCGTTAGTCCTGTTTTGGGATTGTTATTTATTAGTCCTGAAGATCCAGGTCCAAGAGAACTGGTATTTGGGCGGAAACCAATATTTTTCTTACTTTTATTTCTAAGGGCTTCCCTTGTATTAAATTCTTTCAATTCAGCTTTTGCTTCCTCCAATGATGTATATGACTCATGAATTATATTGGGGATTCCATTTATATGAACCGCTGCTTTGTGCCATTCATCATAGATTCCTGACATTAGGCCATTGAACACAACCCAACATTTCTTTTGCTTCTTTTTTTTAGGCTCTTCTACTTCTTCTCCATGTTGAAGGCTGAGCAATTGAAGACCTGCCTTTAATAATTCAATCTCCTGCTCATTTTGTTTGAATTGGGCGTGCTTTATTGCTTTTTCTCTTTTCAACTGCTCCATTCTCTGCTTAAGATATCATCTAAGATGTTCTTGTTTCCTACAATGTGGATTATTTTATAATCGTAGTGATTCAGTTCTATCTGCCACCGGATAAGTCTTCGTTGTTTGTAGCTTTCTTTAATATTTAAGTTCTTGAAGCCTCTAACATAAGTAGAGTCAGTTCTTACCAGGCATTACTGGTGCATTAGGTATATTTGATGATTTCTTAGCATTCTTATTAATGCTAAGGTTTCTTTTTCATGAATTGGATAATTTAGCTCATGATCATGAAATGAGCCTGACATATATCTACAGAGTAACTCTAGTTTTGGCTTATTTATTGGTTTGGCTTTCATATAGCCGCCCCAAGTTATATCGAACGCATGGGTCTCAATAATTATATAATCCTCTTTACAAGGGTGGTATAATTCGGGCAGATTTTTACACAACTGCTTTAGTTTTTCAACTATTGCAATATCCTCCTCTGTCCATTTCTATTCTGCGTCTTTCTTGAGTTTAAGTTGTAATAGTCTTCTTTACTCTGCAAGATCATTAATAAATCCTTCTTTTGAAATATATGTTAGTAATCCAAGAAACCTCTGTAATTCCTTAATATTCTTTATTTCAGAAGGTAATTCATATAATTTTGTTAAAACATGTTTTTGCATAACAATATTACCTCAATCTATTTCTAGACCAAGATAATCTATTGTTTTTTGACCAAGAACAACTTTCTTTCTACTTAAGATAACTCCTTGTTCTAAACATCTTTCTAAAACTTTCTTAACATATTTAAAATGATCTAATAAATCATCCTTACCAGTAAATATAAGAATATCATCAATATAAATAACACAAAAGTCTTTAAAATCTTTTAGTACATTATCCATTCTTTGCTAGAAAATACATGATGCTTGCTTCAGACCCATTGGTAACACATTCGATTCATATTGTCCATGGCGACAACTAAATATTGTTAAGGGTTTACTTTCTTCATCAAGTCTTAATTGATAGAAACATGATTTACAATCAAGACTACTAAATAATTTCTTTCCATGAACCAATTCTATTATATGATATTTTCTAGGAATGAAATATGCATATCCTTCTAAAGGTTTATTCATAGCTTTATAATTAATCACCATTCTTCTATTGCCTCTTTTTTGCTCATTATGATTTTCTACATAAAATACAGGTGCTGAATGTTTACTTTTAGATGGTCGGATTAATCCTAATTCTAGCCATTTCTTTATATCTTCTTCGAATTCTTCTCTATCTTGTTTGGTATAAAACATAAGTTTACATTTAATTTCTTTGTTGGGGTCTTTTAACGTAAGAGAAATTAATTCCTGATTTTTATTATTAATCTTAAGGTCAAATGGATTTTCACTACATACCTTATCTAAAAGTTCCTCTATTTCTTGAGGAATCGTAAATTCCTTTTGGCCAAATACATATATTTTTTCTTCAAAAGTCCTAAAATTTTTGTTATTTTATTATATATATCACCACGTTTTTGCGCGTGAAACTCTGATTTATATTTTGTAGGTCTATTTTCGGATTCATGAATTATAGGAATTGATATAAGGCTTCTTTTCTGTTTCCTGCTATATAAGGTGTCTTTAGCTGGATAAATCTTTTGTATATTGACAAAAAGATGCATATAACCGTAAAAAGTTATTTCCCAATATTAAATCAAATCCTGATTCTTGTTGATATATAGTAGGTATAACAAATATGTAATTTTCTATATATGCTATAGTTCTTCTAATAACCTTGTTAATTTCTTTAGTAGATCTATCAGCAATCTGAACCTTTAAAGGGTTATCTAAATTAATCTATTTATTTGTTGGAAATAAATATTTTGTTGCTAAACAAATACTTGCTCCACTATCTATATATGCTTCCGTAGCATACCTAATTGTATTTATTTCTATAGCTATTTTAATATATGTACTATTCAGATTCACATTCTGAAGTTGCTCAAACGATACTAGATTTCGTGCTATACTCATATATTTCTTCATCGGAACTAAATTCTTCTTCTACAGGTTCATAATTATTTCTAATAGCTAGATTAACCAATTTAACATTTTCTTCTTTTTTATTTCTCTTTGGACATTCATTTCCATAATGTCTTTCTTCTTTGCACAACCAACATGTACATTTCTTTTTTCTTTCTGGACAATATTTCTTAGGGATCTTATTTGAGTTTCTTTTCTTAAAGTATCTTTTCTTTTTATATGTTTCTTTTCCAGGTTAGGATCTTCTAAATTTATATTTCTTTCCTTTCTTAAAATATTTCCTTTTTCTATATGGTTTCCTAGAATCATTACATCCCCAATGATTAGGAACATTTATATTCGGATTTTTACAACAAATTTCTTTATTATGTCTCATGGATTTTCTAATTTGCTTTTGTTGACATTCCCTAGCTAGTAATTCATAAATAGTTGATATAACTCCTCCTAAGGTGTCTGCAATTTCAATTCTTCTCTGTTGCCATAATTCTTTAACTTTTTCATTTATTGGAAATGCTAATTTATTTATAAATATACTCTTATATATTTCCTAAGATTTATTATCTAATTGATAATAATATTTCTGAAATTCTCAAGTAAATTATTCAAAGTAACACATATCACATATATTCATATTATCTAGATGTAGTAATGTTTTCTCATGTCCCGTTCTGTCTAATTCTTGTTGTCTAAATACATTATCAAAACCAATGAATTCTCTATAGATAATTTTAGTAATTCTTTGTATTACATCAACATTTTTCGTGACACCACTTATTATATGTTGCCATTGAAACATTCCAATACTACTTAGCATTTTTTGAACATTTCCTGATGTTTTATATAAAACTAAATTTATAACTGCTTCAAAATCTACGGTTTTTAAATATGCATCAGTTTGGAGGATTAATCTCATTTCATTCGTCCATTCGTTTATTATTTCTTCTTTATTTGTAACACTATCTAGATTTAAAATATTTCTATATCTAAGCGTTTCTACCTTTGGTTTATAATCTGTCGAGTATTTTTCCGATTTTCCTTTCTTTCTATAATATCCTTGTCTTCCCATATATGGTTCATCATAGGATTTCCAATAATTTGGATCATTCCAATAGGTACCCAAGTCCTTTTTCTCTGGTAATTTGGTTGATTACTAGTTCCTTGATTTGTTTGGTTATTGGCTACTTGATTATTTTCATTTTTCATATCCACTCTTATATGTTCTTCGTCTTCGTCCTCATATCCTAAGATGACTTCTTCTAAAGATCATTTTTGTGATCATTATTTATTTTATATATTTTTGTATTGTAAATTTTGTCCTTTAAAATTTTTAACTCGTTCATAAGGCTACTTAATTCTTCTATTTCTGTTGCATTTTTTATATCTTCTTGATATTCTTTAACTAATTCCCTAATAATCCTGGTGGGTAAACTAAAGATGCACTATCCTTTTTTTGTTTGTTTATTTTTATCTTCATTCAAACATTCTTTTAGGTCTTGTATTGTATATATTTATTATTTTCTTCATTTTCTAAAAGATTTTCTAGTTGCTGAAGAATTTCTTTAATCCTATCGATATCCTTACTTTCACAAATATTTATACTATTCATTGTATCTCTTATATTATTTATTTCATTCCATTCATTTTGTAATCTAACATAATTTACTATTTTATTAGTAATTTCTAATAATAGAATTATATTTTTATTGATTTCCTTTAATGCTTTATTTAATTATTTATATTTTAATTCTATTTCTTCCGCCAATGTCATTTTATTATTTTTCTTTATTTACTCGTCGCTATTTTTAGTTTTTCTAGTAGTAGGGGAATCAGAATTTTCAGACATCCTAATAAGATTTTAATAAAAACACGTCAAATCTAAAATATAAAGAAAATGACTCAAAAAAACAAAATATTAAATATCAATTGATCTATACTTGGATCGCAGCACAATAGCCTTCGGAATATCCGGGTTAAAAATAATCTTAGAAGAATGGATTGTTGTTTGTATTGAGGTTCGATCTGAAAAAAAAAAAATTCAAACACAAATTAAAAAGTAAGAAACTTTACTGAAAAATATATGTTTTAAAAAAGTAAAGTAATTAATAAAAAAAGAATTACAAACAAAAGACAGTACAATTCCATGTCTTGACTTTTGAAAAGAGGATAGCCAAGACAACATTGGTTGTTTCTCCTGATGAAATGAAAGAGTTCAGCGCTCATCCACAAAGTTACCAAACAAAGTGTACTTGAACCGATATCTGAGGAAAATATAAGGGTTAGACATAAATAATGTTTACAAATTGATATCACGACAAAAAGATAAAAAGAACTTACCCACGGTTATGAAGTTCAATATTGATTAGCTTAGATTTCACCCCATTCCTAGTATATTCATGTGAAGCACCTACTCCGGTAGGCATTCTTATGATATATGAAATATAATATAGATTATATGTTATATTTCTAATATTTCTAATAATAAATAATATTAATCTAAAAAAATCAAAACTTTTATTGAAATGTAAAATTTTAATAAAAATTACACAAATTTAACTTACCAACCAAATAATCACTTTCAAAAGCAGGCTGAAAATAGTACGCAGGGGGGTGAAGATATAGTTTCAGATCGGTACAGCATCATTGGAAACTTTTCCAGCTTTGTCACTAATTGAAAATTCAGCTTATAGGCATGTCTTGTGGTACGATATTCTCTCACATTAGGAGCGACACCAAACCTTGGCATGTAGTAAACAGAATCCTCATTCAGGTCTTTCTCAAACTTGTAGATAAACATCTTCTTCACAGTAGCATGAATTCGATTACCCTGAAATAAATAATAAAAAAATAATAAGTATTGATGGAATGTGGCGTTTCATGTAGAATAGAAGATAATAGACAATGATACAAACCGCATGATCCATCAAGACCAACTCAACAGTGAATGGAATCCTTTTGGTTGCATAGTCCAATACTCGCCACATCCTAACAACTCGCACAAGAATGCTCCAATCCTCGCGACTGACATTCATAGTGGAAAGCAAGGATACATTTGCAGGAACATTAGTATTTTTGTTGTTACCGACCATTTGAATATGCAAAATAGTAGAGGTATGATAATATGAATTTAGGGTTTTGTGTTGTACCTGATGTTGGCCTAACATGCATATTATATATATATATATATATATATATATATATATATATATATATATAAGGGCGTTCAAGTTACTCCAGGAGTAACTCTTGTCTGAGTTACTCCGGTTAATATCACTCAATAGATATCAAATTTCATCAATCGGACTGTCACATTAAAAGTTCTTGTTGAGTAGATCAACTCCATAAAAGATCATAAAATTTTAAAAATATTTGATACTTCATCAGATCACTTCAATTCAACATATACTATACGTTTTAATTTACAAGTAAAATGTTGACCATATGATTACATAGTTATTG
The DNA here is from genome assembly GCA_037113605.1 of Calophaca sinica. NCBI lineage: Eukaryota > Viridiplantae > Streptophyta > Magnoliopsida > Fabales > Fabaceae > Calophaca > Calophaca sinica. The sequence continues at coordinate 78,941,814 of CM073734.1, forward strand.
ATGTCCAATTTATTTAAAATTTGGTATACATGATCATTAACATAATATGACGATATTAAACGGTTGGATTGATAAAATTCAATATCTACAAAGTGATATTAACTGGAGTAACTCAGATAAAAGTTACTGCTGGAGTAACTTGAACGCCCCTTATATATATATATATATATATATATATATATATATATATATATATATATATATATATATATATATACACACACACACATATAGGGTCAGGATCAAATGACACCGGTGTCAAACTTGGGTATTGTGACACCGTTCAATAACCTTGTACCGGATACCTGTATTACAAAACTCACCGTTGGATTGAAAGATACTATCAAATAGATCATATCTACAAAATTTTACATTAATCTAAAATCATTTGATATGTCATTGAGATGCATCAAGATTAACGTTATTTAATAAAAGTACATAAAACGTTAATCTTGATACATTTCAATGACATATCAAATGATTTTAGATTAATGTAAAATTTTGTAGATATGATCTATTTGATAGTATCTTTCAATCCAACGGTGAGTTTTGTAATACAGGTATCCGGTACAAGGTTATTACCCAAGTTTGACACCGGTGTCATTTGATCTGACCCATATATATATATTGTTTAATTCAATGGCTTCCTATTTATGACATGAGATCTAAGTTTTTTTTAGTCTGATATTCATTCTAGGTTATGCATCGAATTGAAATTCACAATCCCTACGATTATGTATCAGTCACGTGTAATATTTTTAGTTTGATTGGATTGCTATTTCCATAAATAAGTAATTTGTCATTATCCTGGTACACATCCCTATTTTGAAATGTATCATTTCTATTGGAAGCAACGTGGTGCCATTTTTGGTTATACACTTAATTATCATATAAAAACAAGATTGATTGGATGATTGGATTTCTATTTCAGTAATTAAAAAATTTCAAAAAATATTCTTGTCCTTTTTAATTTGTTCTGACATGTGAAACATATTAGGGTTCAGGAGGTTATAGTATATTTTATATTATTTAGAGTATCATCTAATTAAATAATTAATAAATTTTAGTAATATTGAATAATATATATTAAAAACATTTATATATTTTAAATTTTGTGTATTATGTGTATAATTATTTAATACATAATTAGAGAATGAATAAAAACTAAATTTTTTTAGGTAATACTATTAAAAAAATCAAAAAAGTATATGTCAATAATTAATAATTAATAATTAATAACACTATTTGTTAATAATCAATAATTAATAATTAATGTAATTCTTAAATGTATTTTTTAAACATATGTAATAATTATTATTACCTTTTTGTATAAAAAAATTAAGTATATTTTGTTAATCATTATTATGTATATAATTTTTAAATATATGCGATATGTGATTAAAACATATTGATTTAGTTACCAATTTTATGACATTGGTGCCATTTTTGGTTATACATTTAATTACCATATAAAAATAAAATTGATTGAATGATTGGATTTCTATTTCAGTAATTAAAAAATTCAAAAAAATTCTTGTCCTTTTTAATTGGTTCTGAGATTAAAACGTATTGATTTAGTTACCAATTTTATGACATTGGTGCCATTTTTGGTTATACAGTTAATTACCATATAAAAAACAAGATTGATTAGATGATTGGATTTCTATTTCAGTAATTAAAAATTTTCAAAAAATATTCTTGGCAAATCCGGTGCTAGCAAATGGGGGAAATAATTGGATGGATCAGATGTGCAATTCTTGGGCTGAACACCAGTTGGGTGGGCCTTCAAAGGTGTGTGTGGGTGGTTTTGGCCAATTCGGGGTTGAGTTTGTTGTTAACAGATATGGGCCTACCCCTCATGCAACATTGGGTGATCTGGATCTTCTCTCTTGCGTGGAAGCCTCCTCTCTTGGGCTTAGAGGTCTGGGTTCAGGATCGGTCCCAAAGAACAAACCGCAACGGGCGAACAATGGGGGCTCAGTGACTGGAGGGGAATTGCGGCGGGAGCCCATGTCGGGACAACAAGCTTTCGCTGACGACTATGACAGATGTTTCTGTCGCCTCGCCCACCACTCGAGAGGCTCTTCTATACCCTCGGGTGATGCGACGGGCTCTTCTATACCCTCGGGTGATGTGACGGGGCACCATGGCGACACTATAACACCCGAGCCACTGCAGATAAAGAATATGAAGAAGACGAAGATGGGAAAGAAAAGCCGGGGAGCTATGGAAGACTCGCATGCCTTTAAAACCAGGGTGTGTACGATGTCTCGCAAATTTCCTTCACTACCGCTTCATCCTTTGAGGTTAGTACATAACGCTCAGAGTTATGGGGGGACGAGTTTATAAAAAGGGTAGGAGGGGAATCCAAACGCTGGGTGGTGATCCAGTGAACCCAAAATCCGAAAGGGTAAGAAGCCTAGAAGTTGGACGGTTGGTGCCTCTACATCAGGGGATGATGTAGGGATTAGGGACACTAATGGTCAGTGTGCATCACTCGTACCTGCGATGGTTGAGCTTGCGGTGGAACTCCCCCCATTGACAGGCAACCATGATGGTCCCCTTAGGTCTCAGGAACTCGTGGGTAGTGGAGTTGGCCTAACACACGAAGTTGGGGCAACAGTGGGTCAGCAGGCTCAGGCATTGGCCCAGTCGCTAGGTTCACAACCTCCACTGGTTGTCTCTAGGAGAGCGATGCAGCTTGAGGCCACTAGGATCATAGATATGGGGGTGGGTTTTGGTATGTCGGATATTGCTGACATTGTCCAAATGATTGACTTAGTTGAGGACATGGAGCGAGGAACTTGGGTTCCCAATGACAGTGGGATCCATTAATATTCGCGGGTTGGGTACTAGGGCGAAGAAGAATAAGATTCGAGCCCTGGTGGCATCACAACGACTAGATTTTATAGCTATCCAAGAGACGAAAATGGAAGATGTGTCTGAAGGTTTGTGCTTCTGGCTGTGGGGGAACCAAAACTGTGGGTGGTGTGCTTCCCCCTCAATGGGCAATAGTGGGGGTATTCTCTCAATTTGGGATTCTGAGAAGGCGCATAGAGTGTTCTCATTCACAGGCGAAGGATTTGTGGGGTATGCTTGGAGTGGGGGCCTCGGAACAAAAGGTGCTTCGTCGTTAATGTGGACGCTTAAAGTTGACCTGCGAGCAAAACGACACATGTGGAATAACTTAATTATGTCTAAACGAGGCTTTGGGGCTGACCTTTGGTGTGTATTGGGGGACTTCAACTCGGTATGTACACCGCTGAAAAGGAGGGGTGAAGGGCCACTGCATCAAGTGTAGGAACACTCCGGGGGGTGTGAGATGGCACAGTTTGTGAGGTTCATTGATGAGATGTGACTCATTAACCTCCCCTTAATCGGGAGGAGGTACACCTGGGTGCGACCAAATGCACTACAAGAAAAAGCGGGCGTATCGATGGCCTCTGTCGTCGGTAATACTTAGCGTACGATAGGTTACGTTTACCGACGGCTAAAACCGTCAGAAATGGCGGGTTTTTAGCGACGGGCGGCAAACGTCGGTAATAGGTCGTCGGTATGCCCATACCACGTTTTAGGTTCCCGCTTATTTTTCAAATACCGACGGGCTTGGACCGTCGGTATTTGAAATGTGGTCGTCGGTAACGCCGCGTAATGTTACGACGGGCTTTGGCTGTCGGAAAGTAAAGCAGGGTCGTCGGTATGCTTCGTTATGAAGCAGAACACGACCTTCTCCCCCTTTTCACTGTTCATAAAAGCCTTGTCTTTAATCTCTTTCTCTCTCTGTAGAACGCGTTTTCGGCCACCACACCACCGCCACCACACGACCACCGCCACCGTCCCTGTCCCTGCCTCTCTCTCTGACTATCTCGCCCACCGTCCCTGTGTATCTCTCTCTGTCTGTCGCAGCCGCCACCATACAGCTCTGCCGCGCACAGCTCCGCCTCTGCCTCACCTTCCTCTAGTTCGCTACACCACACAGCTTCGCCTCTTCCTTCCTCCAGTTCGCCACAGTCTTGTCTTCTACAGGTATGCATTTATTCACTATCACTAATTTTTGCTCTATTTTTTCACACCTTTTAATTGGTTTCATTGTATCGTACCTCAATTGTTGTTACTGGACCCCATTCTATTTGTTTTTCTGATATAGTTGATTGCATCTGATTTTATTTGTAATATTGAGTGAATAAGGTGTGCTTTGGTGTATTGTTAGCAATAGAAAAGCATGGACCTCTTGGTCATGTTGTACAATTAAAATCATAGGAATTGTATTGTGCTAAAACATAGTTACGAAAATAAATCTTGGTGACGTTTCAAAGTACAACAGAATCATAGACATTTTAAATCAAGGAATTACACTTATCTGCCAAACAGCTCCTTTCATGTCGACATATAAGAGTAACTCTAATTCAAGTTCTTAGAGGTTTTCTTAATGGGTTCATGGTTGGAGTGTTTCACTTGGATGTTAAGGTGGAGAACAGATTATTATGCAAGTAATAGGTTTTTAGAATTGAAAAATGATTTTGTGAAAGGAAGAGTAGTAGAAACTTGAGATCGTGGATCAACAGCCTTTTTGTTTTTCTTTTAGGTTCATTGTCTTGTGTTGTTGTATTTGTCTCTGAATTTGCATTCCCTAGCTGTAAGTTGATTACCGTATCACTAGTTCTTAGTGTTTGATTGAGGAAAAAAAATTATTTGAGGCCATTTCTAAATAGTTTTCCCTTTTTTTTTATTGAGAGAGCGAGATAGCGAGATCCATTTCTTATATGTGATACCAGTTATTCTTAGTTGACATGGTTATATCTATTAGTGATCTTTTTCTACACTTGGTTTATTGGTTTATGGGTCTGATACACTGCTAGAAAAATGAGATTATTATTCTTTGTATAAGTTAGTTGTTGAGATAATAGGATTATTGTTGATTGGGCATTTTTATAAATTTGACTTGTTAGTTGCTAGCATCACACTTCGCCGCGCCACCACAGCTGCCACCACTGCCTGTGCCTCTACCACTACTCTGCAATCGAGGTTGGTTCGTTATAAGTTTTTATCATCCGAGTTATTTTGTATGATTAGGAACCGTAGTTTAATTGAAATTTGTATGATTAGAGACCATATTAAATACCATAGTTTAGTAGAAATTTTGTATGATTAGGGATTGTAATTATGATTAGAGACTGTATGATTTGTGACTATTATGTAATTTTGTATATTTGTGACTGTAATTGTAATTAGAGACTGTATGATTAGGGACTGTGAGATTGACTGATGAAGGATATGTGAATAATATGTGAATTACTTTTGTTTTGCATAATTGAGGAATGATATAAATTGTCGTAGCCATAATATTGCCATGCTGGAACCTTGGAAAAGATGAGTACTCAAGTTATATAGTTTTCTAGGTACCTTGTCTATGCTTGTTATTAGTATCAGAGAAAAGCCTTAGCTTCCCGTTTGAGGTTCAATATATTATTGAGTGCATGTACTCTTTTAAGGAACCACGTGTTCATTGTATATTGCACCTTGAATTGTCCAAGTCGGATAGTTTGGGAAAAAACTCTTTCTTTACTCGTATAATAGTTGTTGCTTAATTCTCGTATCTTTATATTTGATGAAATTTCGGTTCGATTCATTTCCTTTTGTTCTCTGGGTACATACTTGATCGCGGTATTCATAACTGCGATCATTTAGTGTACTCAGAGACTAATGGGTGATGCTACCAAAATTTTGTCAAGTATAAGAGATGAGAATTAAGGAAGGACTTTTATATGAGTTATGAAAAAGTTTTTTCACGAATGGGATATGGTCATACCATTTAAAGAAAGAGAGCGGTTCTAAGAACGTCGTGCTGCTGAAATTGTCATTTTTTTTAACATGCAGAAGATGTAATTTTTTTTCTCCTAGTCATAATTGGATGTACGATAGGTTGTATCCGAGGAGAGGGGGTTTGAAACAATCTTTTTGCGATGGGGTTGATGACTTTGTCCAAGCCGCAATGGCACATGAAGATTTCACAACTAATGGAGCGATTAGATGTCCGTGCCTTAATTGCGATTGCAGAAAGATTAAGAGCCCAGGTCAGGTCATGCACCTGTATTCAATTGGATTTAGGCCTAATTACTGGATTTGAACTAGACATGGTGAAGAGTTGCCTCAGGTTGATTTAGAGGTTGGCGATAATTGCATAGGTGCTTCAAGCAGTTGCGTAGATACGGGATATGGTGAGCAGATTGAATTGATGCAAGATATGGTTTGTGATGCCTTGGGGGTCAACGTATCATTCGAGGAGCAACAGTATGATGACACAGATGAACTTCCAAATGAGACATCACAAAAATTTTATAGTCTCTTGTTAGAAATAAATAAGTCATTGTTTGAAGGGTCAGCAGACTCTAAATTATCAATGTGTGTGAGGCTTTTAGCTCTTAAGTCCAACTGTGGTGCTACCGATGTGTGCTTGGATCTCGTAATGAAAATGATGTTGGACTCATCACCTATCAGAGATGGTTTGCCAAAAAGTTATTACGAGGCTAAAAGCTTAGTGTCCAAGTTGGGGTTGGAATCTAAAAGGATTGATTGTTGTGTGAAAGGGTGTATGTTATATTACGACAATGAATTCTGTAAAAACGATGGTGCGCTGGTTGAATGCAATTTTTGTGGTGAGCCAAGGTATATTTCACACACTGATAATGGAAAGGGTAGACAAAAACCAGTTCCAGTGAAGGCAATGTTTTATTTGCCAATTATTCCAAGGCTGCAGAGAATGTTTGCATCAACACAAACTGCAGGCAAAATGACGTGGCACTATGAGAATAGAATCACTTTAGGTATATTGCGCCACCCATCTGATGGTGAAGCTTGGAAGCACTTTGATCGTGTGCATCCTGATTTTGCATCAGATCCACGTAATGTACGACTTGGATTATGCTCTGATGGTTTTACCCTGTATGTTCAATCCACGGCGAAACCTTATTCTTACTGGCCAGTTATTGTTACCCCATACAATCTTTTTCCTGAAATGTGCATGTCTAAGCCTTATAGGTTCTTGACTTGCATTATACCGGGTCCAGATAATCCAAAAGATGGTATTGGCATCTATTTACAGCATCTCATTGACGATCTCAAAAGGTTGTGGAATGGTGTTTTGACATATGATATTGCATGAAAGAAGAATTTTACAATGAGGGCAGCTCTGATGTGGACCATTAATGACTTCCCTGCATATGACATGTTGTCTGGTTGGGGTACTCATGGTAAAATGGCATGTCCGCATTGCATGGAGCATACAAAGGCCTTTATCTTGAATTTCGGGGGGAATAGTTCTTGGTTTGACTCACATCGTAGGTTTTTACCAGGTGATCATCCATTTAGACGGAATAAGAACGCCTTCAAGAAGGGGAAAGTTGAATTAAATGGCCTGCCCCCAATGTTGACATCTGAATAGATTTGGAGCAGAGTTATGGAACTGCCAAAAATCACAGATTATGGTGAATTGGATCGATTTGAAGGATATGGACAACGGCATAATTGGACAAAAAGAAGTATTTTTTGGGATCTGCTATATTAGAGAGATAATTTATTGAGACACAACCATGATATTATGCACATTAAGAAGAACTTTTTTGACAATATTTTTCTCACAATGATGAACGTCAGAGGAAAAACGAAAGACAATGATAAGGCCAGACTAGACTTACCACTTTACTGTAGGCGAAAGGACTTGCATTTGAAGACTCGGTCGGATGGGAAAACCCTGAAACCCAAAGCTTGTTACTCTTTAACTGCTGAGGAAGCTAAGTCAATTTGTCGGTGGATAAAAGAACTGCGGACGCCAGACGGTTATTCGTCTAATTTGGCAAGATGTGCCGATGTGAACAAAGGAACCATGATTAGGATGAAAAGCCATGATTGTCATGTATTCATGGAGTATTTACTTCCTATTGCATTTAGTTCCTTGTCGTCAAATCTTTTAAATCCACTTACTGAACTCAACCAATTTTTTAAAGATTTGTGTTCTGCAACATTGAGAGAGGATGATCTTATAAAGATGGAGCAAAACATACTAGTCATTCTTTGTAAGTTGGAGAGAATATTTCCCCCTGCTTTCTTTGATTCTATGGAACATCTCCCAATGCATCTTACACATGAAACTAGGCTTGGTGGACCGGTTCAATATAGATAGATGTATCCATTCGAAAGGTAATATAATAAAATATTCTTTAATATAAATATTCATTTGAAGGGTTAAATGTATCAATTTTGATCAACCTTGTTATTTTATAGATTTATGGGTGACTCAAAACGATTGGTGAAAAATAAGGCCAGGGTTGAAGGATCTATTTGTGCAACTTACTTACACCGTGAAACAATTCATTTCTGTTCCCATTATTTTACGAACTAGACACCAACAAATAATAGAATGAAATAGAAATTGAAAGTGAAAGACACCCGCCAGCCTTATCAGTATTTGGCCATCCCGGTCATCATGCTGGAAAGGAGTTGACTCACTGGTAAATGGGAGAAGAGTTCAAGTCAGCCCACGTTCACGTTTTGATCAACTGTACCGAAGTATCACCATATCTTACGTATGTATCATTTTGACCACTTTCAATTTCTTTTATCCACAACTACTCATGATCATTTGTTTGATAATGACTTGATCAGGGTATTCTTGTTAACTAAGCCCACAAGCGAACAAGACTCTTCTGCCTATATTCATCAATATTTACCAACCTGTTTTATGAACCAGGTATGTATTTTTAATCCTATTTGAACAATTTATTGTTTGAAAATACAAAAGATTGTTTGAAAAAAGGAACCATAATTTGTTTGCATATGGTGTATACGCAGGTGTACAGTGAGACAGAATCCCCTAAAATCCAACACTTGAGAAATTTATCTCATGGTCCCAAATCACATGTAAAAGAATGGCACACGTTTTTCGTAAACGGATACAAATTTCAAACCCAGTCAAAAATAGAAGGAAAAAAATAATTAACAGCGGAGTTTATGTAAAAAGTGTCACAGATGGAGGTGAAGACGACTTCTACGACGTGATTCAACATATATATGAATCGTCGTACAATACTTTAGACTATACTAAAAGAATAGTGCTATTTTATTGCAATTGGTTTGATCTGTCAAGTAGAGGCACAAAAGTGGATCAAAAATATAATACTGTGGAGATTTGCATGAGCAGAAGATACCAAATGTTTGATCCGTCTATTAATTAATTACAGTCAAAGAGGTTGGGTAGAGAGGTACAGTTGCACGAGCTCCATCGTGCAACTCATATTAGGAGGAGTACTAGTGATTTTGTTGATGATCAGTCGAGGCAGACCCAAGTAATTATAAAATATAATGAATAGTTTTTTAATAATATTTATATTGTTTTCTTACAAAAAAATTTGACTTATTTGTTTATGCATGACAGGAGGAGTTTGAGGTGAGGATGTCTCAGATTAGATCTCAGACATCATCATGTTCCCCGTCTCAGAGCCCTGAGGATCCATCTGCACTGCTCAGGGTTTGGGCAGATGAGTTAGTGGAAAGAAGAAAGGTTGCCTATACAGTGTTGGAGACCTTGCCAGCAACTACAAAAAGGGACCAGCCGCCTCCACATGGGAGAATCATCGAATAGTGGTGGTGCCAGTCGTCGCTTTGCCGCGAATGAGCAGGAGTTAGCCGAGGAGACTGGCCGCTTCCGAGGAGGAGACCCGTCGGACGAACGCCATTTTGGCTCAGGTGCTGGAGCGACAAGAACAGATGTACCAGATGCTGGCTCGCCAGCAGCCTCAGCCTCATCATCAGCCGCCTCCTCCGCCTCCGTCTCTGCCTCCTGGTACTAATGATGTCGATGAAGCGGATGGTTTAGAGCATCTCGTGCATGATCAAGACTATGAGGATTATTAGTAATGTTTGTACTTATTTTTTTTTTATATATTTTGATATTGTTCGGATATTTTTTTTAATTTATACAATGTTTCTTTTTTACTTTGTTTTTTTAGTTTACGTTATCACATTTCTTAATATGGAATAAATTAATAATTAAGTAACTATATAAATAATTAATTAATAATTAAATTAATAATTAAAATTAACCAATTAAATTAAATTAATAGTTAATTAAGTTAATTAATTAAAGAAATTAATTAATTTAAAAATTAAATAAATAAATCAATTAATTAATTAAATTAAATATAAAAAATTAATTAATTAATTTAATTAATTATTTAATTAAATTAAAAAAAATAACAATACCGATGGGTATGGCCGTCGGTAATCACTGTCTGGCATTATCGACGGTCGCGTCCGTCGGAAAACTACTGACGACCTTTTCTGTTGGAAATTACCGCCGGTTTTTAACCGACGAGTTAGCCCGTCGGTAGTACCGAAGGTAAAAAAACCCGTTAGTAATCATTTGTGATGACTATTTTACCGACGGGCTAGTGGCCGTCGGTAAGCTGTCGGTAAATATACGTTTTCGATGGCTTATGAGTCGAATCGACTGGATTATGGTGTCCGAGGGTTTGACAGAATTTGGGGGGAGGTGACAAAATGGGTGTGACACCCTTAACCCCTTTTTGAATAAAATAAAATTGTTTAAATAAAAATTAATACATATTTGATTTTCAAATAATTATCTATTAAAAAAATATCGTTGCAGAAACAGCATAAAAATTTAGACAAATAAAATTGACGCGATAAAACTTAATTCACGTAAACTTCTTGTGGTACAAGAGGATCAGATTCCAAGAAAACTCCTAACCTTCTTTACCAAATAAATAAAACGAAGTATTTATTTAGAATTAAATCCGGTAAAGCTAAATAGATCCTCAAAAATAATTTGTCACATTGTCTCAGAGCTAATACATAACCCAAGTTAAATAAAAGAAACTTCACAGTTCACTGCTAAAAATAAAATCAATATCTCTAAATAAAATTTAGCAGATAATCAAGTTCTTCTGTTTAGCCACTAACTCCAGGATTAGAAGCATCTGCAATTAAACATGAACTATACATAGAGACATACAAACAAAGAGAGGTGAGTACGTTATGTTGTTGGTTAAGCAATTTGAATTTACCAATGCAACACCATAGCAACACAACAGAACACAGTTTCTAATAACAGAAACCAAGAGAATGGAGGGTTATGTTGTATACCAGTGCCTCCACCAGTTTGACCAGATTCCCTGCATAAGGATACCAAATTAATAGAGAATCAAGCAAGCAAAAAATGATAAACAGAAAAATGTCAATGTTAAATCTAGTACAACTCAGACAAATGCAACAATCTCCTCTTTTATTGGTTGTTAATGAGGAGATATTGAAAAATCTTGGTTTCCAAAGACAGAGATTCATATAAGCATGGCGGGTAAAAGGAAGCTATAGATGATATCAGATTGCATTTCATTGGGAAAAAAAACATGACTCTCTAATATTACAGCACTTGATTATTCTCAATTAATTCTTAAATTTTTAATATATATATATATAGCAACACAAACTCATACAAATATACAGTACATTACATACACATTATACAATTCCCACAATTAAAACCATAAACACACACTGAGAAAGTTCACTATTCTCAAAATCACATAATTAACTCAAGAAAATGGATAATGTGTATGTAATGTACTGTATAGTGAAACATAGATGATGAAGATGTAACTCCAGCTTTGTGAAGGGACAAATTGGCATCCATTCCAAGTTGTGTCGTGATTTGATATGTACCTATGACCACAAGAAGTAGTAGGGCTATTTATACTATTCTAGGAGGGCTATCGAAATACAGAAAAATCTAGAATCATTTAAAGCATTTAGTGATTACAAGAAAATTCTGAAATGGTTCAAAGTAAGTGGTGGACTGTGCATTTAAGTGGACGGTGGGGGTGGTGCATTTAAGTGAACGGTGGGGGTGGATGGTGCATTTAGTTTGGAAAGTTGAATCCATCTCCAAAGTGTCTAAACTCAAAACATGCAAGTATACAAACATGCAAGTGGCGATAACAAGTTTACTTAGGGTTTTGAAGATTGAGTTTCTAATTCAAATTCAAATACAATATAGACACTCACACCATCCACTGGAAATAAAACAAATAAATTAATTTCTTCACATGTTGAACATGAACTTAGAATAGCAACTTTATCTGATAAGACATATTTGAGAATCGAACAACATGTTAACCAGATTATAATTAATCAATTATAATGACCAAGTTAATTTGCATTTAACAAGAGTAAAATAAGAAAACTGGACATAATATTCAATATAACACGAGAGTCAGAAAGATATGTAGAATTACCTATCACTTTGAAGGTCTTTATAACCGAAGAATTACAATCTGCCTGAAGCACATAGATGAAATTACATCTTCATCATCATCATCTATGTGCTTCAACATACTCAGTGATACTTTTAGTTGCCGAGTATGTTAAGGCACATAGATGAATAAGAAAATGAGGACCTTTTGAACGAGGTAGATGCTTCATGGATCCCAAGCAGCTAAGAACAGAGCAAATGCCTATCACATGAGTTGGGTTCTTGTTGTTAGTTTCTCACACCATCCACTGGAAATAAACAAATAAATTTCTTAATCCAACAAATAAATAATTACCAAAAAAAAGAAACCAAACTTGCTAACAAATGAACAAATTTCTACTATTACTCACAGAGGTGGTGTCCACTCAAAGCTGTCAGGAGAATCCCAAGCTAAGAACAGAGCGAATGCTTATCACCTAAATTTGAATAAATTGCCTATCACATGAATATAGGCAATTGTGTCTTGTTGTCTAAAACATGAACTTCTTTTTGTAAAATTCCAACAGTTTTAGCTAACAAGACACAATTCCTGTATTTCGTTAGCCAACAAGATGCGTTGTTTCTCTTGGGTTAGGGTTGATAGAAGAAAAAAGGAGAAGAGAGGGAGAGGGAGAGGCTGCCGCAGCCATCTAGATTAGGGTTAGGGTTAGGGTTTAATGCAGGGGGGATGAAGGAAATAAGAAGAAGAAGAAGAGGGGGATCTGAAAATGGGGAAGAGAATGGAGGGAGTGGCTCTAGATTCGGGGGACCCGATTTGCAAACGGGCAATGAGGAGGATGCCGCTGCGGAAAAGGACATCGTAGTCGGTGAGATGGCAGTTGAGGGAGTCGAGGAGGCAATGGGGAGTGGAGGGAAATGGCATTGTGGAGGGTGTGGGAGATGGAGTGGAGGAGGTCAAGGGAGAGATGGCATGGAAGGGAAGAGATTAAGAGGAACGCGTGGGAGGAAATAGGGTTTCAGAGCGAGAGAGAGAAATTTAATGAGGGAACGTGTGAAATTTAATGAGGGAACGCGTGCGTGGGAGGGAAGGTTAAAATATAGTGATCAGGTAAGACATTAGTTAGCGCTTCCTTGGAGAAGCGCTAGTGAAGTCGTGATCAGGTTAGACATTAGCTAGCGCTTTCTTGGAGAAGCGCTAGTGAAGATCAAATAATTGATAGAACTTCTTGGAGTAAGCGCTAGCGATGAGTTCCGGATTTTTTTAGCTAGCGCTTTCAATGGATAACGCTAGTTAAGGGGGCGCCATTTTTCTACATATCTGTTGTAGTGACAAACTCGGGTTTCTCACCCCCTAGGCCGAGATATTGCCACGCAGGCTCACTCTTGTTAGCCTCCACCATTCATTTCAACGATGCTTCCCCCATCCTATCACAAGGTGTAGTATGTCAATCATACACACAAAGTCAGGTTTCCTCCGAACATCACAATTCAATTTTTCATCGACAATCCATCATGGCCTATATGGCTAGGATCATCTCACAAGGAATTACTCAAGTCCCATTATGGCTACTTATAGCTAGGTGACTTGCACACAAGGTCATTCATCTGTTCAAGGTCATTGCCACAAACGTGGACTTTTCACAACCATCGTCACAAAATAACAAGCAGATTGCAGAACAACAAATCAACCATGTAATCAAAATATGCAGAAAACAGCAACAACATAAAAACAACAACAACATGTAATTAGTCATGTAATAAATGTGCAAAAAATAGCAACAGGAACAGCAACAGTAACGTTGTGTTTTAAAAATGTGTTTCGCATATTTTTCGCAGAAAAACAGAAACAGCAGCTACAGAAATTCTATAAAACAAAAATCTACAGAGCATAAATTTGCATAACAGAAATAGAAACAACAACTATAGAAATTCTGCAGAAAAACATAAATTTTCGTAACAGCAATCTGCATACAGAAATAGAAACAATAGCTACAGAAATTCTGCAAAAAAATAGCAATTTTCACAATAGTAATCTGCATACAGAAACAGAAACAGCAACTACAAAAATTCTGCAGAAAAATAGCAATTTTTGCAACAGTAATCTATATACATAAACAGCACAGCAGCAGAAATAGCACATCCAGCGAAAACAACATCTCTTTACTACGAATTAAATATGAACGAGGCAAGTTAAATTATTCTAAAATTCCAACTAACAATAGTCATAAAAACAACATCCATTTTCATCATTTATATAATCTTAAAATTCACAATTCATCATTTTAATCATTAACAGACATATGAATTAACTGCTCTAACCATTCAATAACATTCTAGGCCTCAAAACAGAATTTTTTTTAACATTTATAACGTTTATAAACAGCCATGGCAGCCACATAATTCATTCAAAACAGAATTTCTTTCAATCAATTATTAAACAACAAGGTTCAAGGACAACCCCTTCACCTATTCCCTCAAATATCCCCAAACACAATAGCTCCCCCTTACCTTAGTGACTTGCGCAACCTTCTAATGGGAGAGAGATGATGATGGAGTTCGAATCAATCCTACGGAGAAGAGTTCATTACGAATAGCAAGGAATTCAAAAGAATTGTTAAAAATTCCCAAACTTTAAATCCCCAACACTTAGAATTAGGAAGGAAATGATTACAATGCTCATCCAAACCTTAATGGACAACAAACTCTCTCTAATACGACGGGGATGCACGACTGACCTTGCTTTAGCATGATGGAAGAATGAGCAGAGGCGAAATGGTGTGCCTCTTCTTCCTTGGTAGGGCGCTATTTTTTTAGAGAGAAGGGAGGGAGGAGAGAAAAAGAAATTTGATTGGAAGAGTAGGGTTTTGGTAGCATAGGCTAATAGTGTTAGGTTACTAAGGTTGCCAAATAGGTTGGGTTGGAGAAAACACTTAACACTAAGCCTAATAGCGAAAAGAAAATTCTGCACAATTACTTTGTGCTTGTATGGGCTCTAGGCGCCATATACCCCTTCTTGGGCACCCCTTTTAGTTTTTTAAAGTCCCGTCGCACGTCATAATTATACTAAATAAGATTCAAGGTAATTGCACTAATAATTACAATAAAAAAATAATAATTTAATTATCCACATACACGCTACACATAATTAAAATAATTATCACAAGAGAAGAAAAATGAGGGTTGCTACAATGGGCCCTGCCTTGGGATGTGTCAGACTATTGCCCCGTTGTGCTCAGGTACATCTTCTTAGACTGGGGTCCGAAGCCTTTCCGCTTCAATAACCCTTGGCTGAATCACAAGGGGTTTAAGGGGGTGGTCGAGAGATGTTGGGGGTCCGGACTGTATCTAGATGAATGGGCTTTAGGCTGAAGGAAAAGCTTAAGGCACTTAAGGGGGCTCTTAAAGCATGGAACAAATAGGTATTTGGGGATGTGGAGAGTCGGATTCAGTCCCTAGTGGAGGCCATTAAACTGTTGGACTTGAAAGGGGAGGAAGTTGGACTTGATCCGGAGGAGACTCAATTGCGGTCGCAAAATTTCTCAGACTTATGGTGTTTTCTTAAGAATAAGGATAACCTCATTTTCCAACAGTCTCGGGTCAGATGGCTAAAGGAAGGGGATGCCAACACAGGATATTTCCATGCTTGCGTTAAGACCAGACAGAGGCTAGGTAAGATCCATGCACTTAAGGTGAACAACAGGTGGGTGGAGGGAGTGGAAGGCGTCCGGAAGGAGACCCAAAGGTATTTTGAGAGTCACTTTGTCTCAGTCCCTTGGGCGAGGCCTAAACTTGACGGAGTGCCATTTACACAGATTTCCCCAGAGGATAGGGCATCCCTCACGGTGCCCTTCTCGACAATAGAAATCGAGGAAGTTGTGGCATTTTCTAATGGGATCAAAAATCCGAGCCCGGATAGATTTAACTTCTCCTTCTTAAAGAACTTCTAGCCTTTGATCAAGGACGAAAAGCTTCCAAAAGCCTTCTCATCATTCTTTTTGGCCCTAATACCGAAGATAGACAGCCCACTGTCGCTGGGGGATTACAGGCCGATCTCACTACTCGGATGCCTCTATAAGTTGGTGTCCAGGGTGCTCACGGCATGACTGGCGAGGGTCATGGACTCCATAGTCTCCCCAACCAGTCGGTGTTCATCAGGGGCAGGCACTTGGCGGATGGAGTTGTGGTGGCCAATGAGGTTGTCGACCTGGCAAAGAAACGGGGTAGGGAGTGTTTGTTTTTCAAAGTAGACTTTGAAAAGGCCTATGATTCAGTTGACTGGGGGTTCTTGGACTATATGTTGGGTACGTAGGTTCGGGTTCATCACTAAATGGAGGGCGTGGATTCGCGCTTGTGTCTTCTTGGAGAGCCTATCGGTACTGGTCAATGGGAGCCCCACAGGCGAGGTGAATATTCACAAAGGGCTGAAACAAGGGGACCCCCTGGCTCTGTTCCTATTCCTACTGGTGGCCGAGGGCTTGGGGGTCTTATGCGCCAGGCAGTCACCCAAAGACTGTTTATAGGCTTTAAACTAGGTCCTTTTGATGTAAATATCACACATTTGCACTATGCAGATGACACCTTGTTCTTTGGTGAGGCCAGTGCGCAGAATCTGTGGTAGTTAAAGATTATTCTCCGAAGTTTTGATTTGGTGTCGGGGCTAAGAGTCAATTTCCACAAGAGCAGACTGTTGGGGGTTAACGTGTTCAATTCGTTTCCTGAACTAGCTTTGGATTTCCAATGGAAACCCATGTTGGATGTCCTGCGCAGTAGGTTGGGCTCATGGAGGAATATATACGTTAGTTTGGAAGGTAGAGTGGTCCATTCTTAACTCGGTCCAGAGTAGCATCCATATTTTCTACCTCTCTTTCCTGAAAATGCCAGTCTCAGTCTGGAAGGAGGTGCTAAAACTGCAAAGGGACTTCCTGTCAGGTGGTGCGTCGGGACATCAAAAAATCCCGTGGGTGAAATGGTCGGTCGACATACGACCCAAAAAGGAAGGGGGTTTGGGAGTAAAGGACCTTAAACTGATGAACCTAAGCCTGCTGGGTAAGTGGAGGTAGGTTACTCTCTCGACCGAAGGGGATCAGGAAGGAGGTCTTAGTAGGCAAGTATGGGGAAGGGGTACTGAACAATCCAAACATGGGTGAACTTAGGAATCCAAATTGGTCCTCAACAGGGTGGAAAGATATATGCATAGTGGGAGTTGGTAGGGAGCCCTATGGGGATTGGTTTGCGGATTCATTAGCGAGAAAGATGGGATGAGAGAGACATCAGTTTCTGGTCCCACCAATGGGTGGGCACAATGCCACTGCAGCTGACTTTCCCTAGGTTGCTTTTAATCTCTCTACAAAAAGAAGCAACGGTGGCAGAGATGGGAAGTTGGATCGAAGGGGTTTAGGTCTGGGAATGTTCTTGAAGGAGGAGACTGTTCGTTTGGGAAGAAGACCTGGTTAGGGATCTGCATCAGCAGCTCACTACGGTCAGACTCTCACAGGAGGCAGACGAGTGGATTTGGAAACCGGATGTTGGAGAGCCCTACTAGGTCAGAGCATCGTACTCCTTCCTATTTGTGTTAGGATCTCGCGCAGGAAGAAATATCTGAGTTGAGAACCTCTGTGCTGGAAGGTCAATGGAGGAGCTATGACACATTAAAGGTTACCACGTTCACATGGCAACTACTATGGGATAGGATCCCGACCAGGGACAATTTGATCTGTCGGGGGGTTATTGTGAACATTGTTGATGCATCTTGCGTGCTATGTGGTGGTACTCGTGAGTCGAGTATACATCTCTTCGCTTATTGCGACTTCTCCTTTAGGGTTTGGTACGAGGTGTCGAAATGGTTGGGTTGGGTTCCTATAATGCCCCCAGACCTCCTTCATATTTTCTCCTTGTTTGGCTCCTGGGTGCCCTCGGGGCCTAAAAGGAAAGGGGTGTGTGTATTTGGCATGCTGTCTTGTGGGGCATCTGGGGAAGCAGGAACAAACGTGTTTTCTTAGGAGAGGAACCCAGCGTACGGGAAGTGGTGGAGGGGATCAAGATCACCTCTTGGAAATGGTTCTTAGAAAGATCGGGTAGGGGGTGTTGTCTGTTTTACGAATGGACTACAAATCCAATGGAATGCCTCTCTAGGAGGTAGTGTTTGGGGGGAGTTCGGTCATCGAGGGTTATATTTGGGGGAGTTTTTGTAATTGGTTGGTTGTACTTCTAAATTGTGGTGGTGTCAAAGATAATGGGTTGAAGTACCCATTTGTACTCGGTATATGGGTTTAAGTACCCCTCTGCACTCCTTGTAATGGGTTAGAGGACCCCTTTTTGTTCTCCTGTTATTAATATACAAATATTCTATTTTGCCGTTCAAAAAAAAAAATAAAGTCATTAATTGGTGGATTATATGTGATTGTTTACAGTTTTGGTAATTAATTTTAGTTTTCATTTATTTTTTATTTCTGTAAATTCCATGTAATCATGTTTTGAAGGGAACGAATTTCGTGATGTCATGTTTTAACGTTTCTGAAATCTGATTAGCTGTGAGGAATTGACTTGGAACATTCCTTTTTTGGGGTTGTTCTCAATTGTATATAATATAGATATAGATATAGATTTCCTATTAATTAAACTTATTATGTACCCCTAGCTGAATTGTAGCTAACCAATTAAACCTCTGTTACATCACATATTAAAATATAAATTTTGATGTCAACAGATACAACATCATATATTCGGAATGGGTATGGCTCTGGTGTGGCACACTATACTCTGGGTGATTTGGGATCTTCGGAATGGGTATATCTTCTCAGGGAGGCCGCTAGATTTTGGATATACGATAGGTCGAATCATCTCCCTTTCTTGGAGGTGGTTACTTGCTAGGGGAAAGTCCCCCTACCTGTTCTATGAGTGGCATATCGATCCAATTGGCTGTATTTTGAGGCAATAGTCCTCCTGTTTTGTCTGCTAGTCTGCTCTGTTGGTTGGGGTGTGTTTGTCCGCCCCAATAGCTATGTATACGGGTGGAGTACCCCTAATGCTTCTTTTCTCTATTAATATATATTTGTTTGCCTTTAAAAAAAAGCATTATATATTACAATATTTTATTCTACTTTACATAATTATTATTTTATCTTGTTACATGCAATCTACGAGTTTACTTATGCTAGCTAGTCAACCACATACGTACATACATACAATATATACGTG
Source organism: Calophaca sinica (assembly GCA_037113605.1). Taxonomy (NCBI): domain Eukaryota; kingdom Viridiplantae; phylum Streptophyta; class Magnoliopsida; order Fabales; family Fabaceae; genus Calophaca; species Calophaca sinica. The sequence continues at coordinate 78,961,276 of CM073734.1, forward strand.
CGCGTGTGTGTAGTGTAGGACTGTGGGAGTATAGGGCAGGAGGCTATGGGTTGAAAATCTGAAATACATATATGGTTCATGATTGTAAGGTAAGGGGACATGATAATCCGAGATGGGATGCAAAATCATTAAGCATGAGCGCGCGTGGGATACAAAGCATGCAACTATCTTTTCCATGATATACTTGGCACTTGCATATACCCCACATTATAATGCCCTTTTCTAGATCTATTTCTTAATTTGTAGTTGGCTAAGATAGTATAGTAGTACTCACAAATTAAAATGTCGCAATGCTTAAACCCACCGATAATTTGATTAATAAAATAATCTGCGAAATTAACAGAATGAAAATCGTACTAGCCACTAGGATTGAATGAACCAACCTATACATAAAACATGCACTCCTTACCGTCACGTTAGCTCTCATTATTATCTCCTGGTTTTTGGGCAGGTATGGCTCAAGATACTAATTGAAACACGCGGCAAAAGTACCATAAAAATGCAAGGAAGAACAGCATTAGGTTGACCTAGTTTTGTAGACGCAAAACTTGATGGGAAGTGAAAAGAGCTGTAGGGATGTTGAATAGATGGTATAAGAACATACCAAGAAAATAGAAAGTCGCCGATGTGGTCCTCAAAACAAGTTACTTTCAGGTATCATGTTATGCGGTGAAATCAAAGCAATCCAATCGGTCCTCCACTTTTATATACTGTGAATATGTCAATTCAATATTAGGAGGCAGTAAATATCATGAGCAAATTAAGGGTCCAACTAGCTAAAATACAAACCAAACATGCAACTTGTCCAATTAAATAAAAGTAACCCCTTTTCTCACTTTCTTTTACTCCCTATTGAACATTTCCATTGATCGATATGCCCCAAAAAAGGAAATTACTTACCTAATCCCACAACTTCCTGATATTTCATATTCAAACTTGGGAATCCTAAGTCCAACCAAAATCATTTAGTGCCTGCCCAATCATCTACAACATCAGGTATGGCCGGCAGTAGGACCCATTTGTGAAATCCACCTGCTAAACTTCGTTATAGCCAAAGCATGCTTTGATTTGATATGCTGGTGTTCTGCTTGAGTGTTTACTGTGTAGTTTGGTTACTATTATTTGTAACAATTAAGTGATAAGATTTCAGTGGATAGGAGCAAGCATCACAATTGATATACTCGATTCATTAATAATATAATATATGATACAACTGTCAACATTTCTTCGGAGATTTTTAAGAAAATTATAATTACAAAATGTCATTGCCTATTTTTTTGATAAATAAAATTTTATTAAAAGGAGTTCCAGCCCGTCTACATAATCATACGGAACTCAAGATACAAGGTAGTGCTTATTATATCCCTTATATGATTCCATTTTAATATAAGATCTATTTTTTGTTGTAATGGCGACAATAACATTTGAAATTTCTTTTAGAGGCAAACGAAAGATAATATTAATCAGAGAGTACACGAGATACTCTAACCCAAAACAAATACCAACTAAGGGTGGAAGATCAAGGATCACGACACCAAAAGTTGCAAAACTAAACAAAAGAAAGAAATAAAGAAAGAAAGAAAAAACAACCACGAAGGCAACCGAAAGATCCCATGAGGCTACTACCCACAAATACAACCAAGGGAGTCCACAAATCACTCATAGTAGAGACACGGGGTAACTCTTCACCCTAGCTAGTCAAGAAACATTTCCATGACAATACTTTAACCTATTCCACCAGTTGCGAAGAATCAGACACTCTATTGGAGAAGATATAACTATTCTTCAAGTCCCAAAGCGCCCACATCATTGCACGCCAAACCAAGGTCATATCTTGTTTACCTTGAGCCCTTACAACTGGAATAAATTAATCTGGAAGCGTCACCAACTCTCACCCCGACCACCTGAAGACATCATACCACACCCGAAGGGAGAAATCACATCAACCAAAGAAGTGTAGTTTCGACTCTTGATGAACACTACATGAGACATATAGTCACATTGGCATCTGTGACTATCCTTCTACGAAACAGGTTCACATGAGTAGGTATCCTACCCAAAAGAAATTGGCAGTAGAAAGTGATAACCTTTGGGGAGTTACTCTTCCAAAGCTTACCCAACACTAAAACCTCCTTGTCAAAGAGACCAACCAAACAGGACGAGCTAGCAATCAAGAAGGCATAAGATGATCAAACCGATAATATGCCACTAGGATGCGCCAACCAAGACCACCTATCATCTTCCAATGCTAGATAGAATGAAGAAAGAAGGTTAAGGAATTCACCTACTAGGCTCTCTTCCCAAACAAAGAAGGTCCTTCTCCAAGTAAAGCCCCACAACCATATACCACCCTCTCACCTCCCCAGCTCCAAAACCGTGTTATCCTGCTGATCTGAAATTGGAAAGAGCCTCGGAAAGATCTGATGCAGTGAAGAAGGGCCTAACCAGGTATCATTCCAAAAAGATATAGAAGCTCTATTCTCTAACTTTTTGTCGAACCTATCAGAGAACCAATCAGAGTCTGACCCCCTACCCCCCCTCACAAAGCAGATATCCTTCCACCACACTGGGGCATATAAAAAGGTAACCTCTAAGGAACCAATGAGGGTGTACAAACCACTCAGCCCTATACTTAGCAACCAAGACCTCTCTCCAGATACCAACCTCATAACCAAAAGCCTTCATCTCTACTTCCATACCAGGCTAAGATTAAACAACCTAAGGTTTCTCACCCTAAACCTTCCCTTCAATTAGGTTTACAAACTTCCAAACAATTCACCCACATGATCTTTCTTCCTCCCTTGGACCCCCCACATAAACCCCCTCTGTATTTGAACCACCACTCTTCGGACCTTCATTGGCACTTAAAGAAAATAGAGGTAAAAATAGGAATGCTACTCAATACTGAGTATAAAAGAATCTTTCCCCCAAAATTTATTAGCTAATAAAAAATTTGAGATGCTAATAAAAAATATAAAAGAATTAATAAAGTTATCTAATAATTGAAATTATAATATTAGCATAAAAATTTTAAAATAAATAATAATTGTTATGCTAATAAAAAATAAATTTGAGGTGACATAAAATATATAAAAGAATTAATAAAGTTGTCTAATAATTGAAATTAATAATAAATGTATTTTTTAAAAATGAATTTTTTTAGGTATTCTAGGTAATTGTTTCAGTGAGCTATAAACCACTCAGCCTTGCATTAGTCTATGATCATTTTTTGCTTTTTTCATGGAATGGTCATTATTTGCGAGTGTATGCTAAAACAATCATTTGAGTTGCAACTTACTTCGAACACACAATGAAATCTATGTCAATTTGGTGCAATTATATTGCTATATAAAGTGCGGACACCTGCTAGTCTCCACAATTATCTCCTCAACAAGACGGGCTAATTAATAAAAAAATTGTTACTACCTTTTAATATTATAAGAATATTATAAGAATATTATTATTAAATAAATAAAAATAAAACATACCCATTAAGATAGTAATTTTTAATATATTATTGATTGTAAAATTATAATTTTTAATGAATACCTTTTACCTTTTGTGTTTTAACTAGAGTCAATAAATAATTAAATAGTTGTTTTAGCATTTTTAATAAATAAATATGTTATTCTTCGAAAAAAATTAAATAGATACTCCCTTCGGACTCGATTATAAGAAGAAAAAATCTATGTATTTGATCTAAAATATAAACAATTAATTATAGCTTTTGGAACAAATACATTAATTTTTTTTTTTTTGCTTATAATCGATTCTGGAGGGAGTATATTATTACGACTCTATTTGGTAAAAAGTAGCGGATAAACTAGTTGATAGCCGATAGTGGATAGCGGATAAGCTAGCAAATTGAATTTAAAGTGTTTGGTAAAATTAGCGATTGAAATGACTGATAAATACAAAATGACATAAAAAGACATTTTAATAAATGAAAGAGATACAGTAAGATTAATAATTTTTTACTTCCTTTAATAGAGTATAAGCATGGAATTTAACTAAAATCATAAGAATAAAAACGAGAGAAAAAATAATACGCTATAAACTATAAGGTAAAACGCTATTTAAATAGTATATGGAAAAATACTATAAAAAGTTAGCAATTTTGTTTTACCAAACGGGCATAAATTGATTATACGGCGAGAAGTAGCATGCACGTCATGGATTTCCGGTAAAGAGCCACGTGGATAGATGCATCAATGTTCACAGAATCTGAGAAGAGCAAAAAGGCGATTGCTTAAGCGAGAGATATTCCCTATATAGCTAGGGAGAAAGAGACAGCATTTGTTTGCATTGGATCCTTCGCCAAACCCTCTGTCTCTGTCTCTCTCTCTCTCTCCCCTCTCCATTCTACACCTCTCCGCCACCTTCTCTTTCTCTCGTAACTTCCTTACAAACACACATCAACAAAGCCTAGCTATAGTACCAAAGAATCCGATGAAGTTTCTATCCTCCCGTTCTTTCTTGGATTCTCATCACACTACCTAGCCACATCAACCACCACCCCATCTTAACTTCTTCCCGTTTCATGTTTTCTGGATTCTGTCGTTTTGCACCATATATGGACGTGTCGTCAAATCTTGAAGTAATTCTCCTTGAGAAGCACTCAAACGACCAACTGGATCCAAAATTCAGTTTGTTTTTAAAACCAGCCATGGAAGAAGTCCATGATCAAGAGTTCCAAGCTTCAACCCAAGAAAACCACCCGAAACGACAATTGGTGCAAGAGAAAAGTGAAGTTTCTTTGGGATTGAAGATCGAGATTCCATCGTACAAGGATATTGTGGAGGGAGATCAGAAAGATGAATCAATTTCAAACGAGGGGTTCAAGACTCCAACATCGTCGGAACACAAAATCCCAGGGATCCTGCAGCTGCCAGCTCCCCCAAGAAAGCCAAAAGCAAGGCCATCCACGAAACGAAAAAGTTGTCGCCCTCAAATTGTGCTTGATCTTTCCCAAGAGATTGAATCGTTCTTTTCCACTACGTTTGATCCGGTGAGTCTTGGTGCTGGCCGTAAGAATAAGAAGGTTAAAGTGTTCACAAATTGATAAGCACACGTACGGTGACTGCAAAACATGCATATGCCATGGGACCATGGGTGTGGGTTGAGTCGTAACATCTTTTTATTTATTGATCATTAAATTAACTATATGTTACGTACCTCTAGTTTTCATGAGTTGGGTTGTAGAAATTAATTTCCTTAAATTTTGGATGGTGACTTTACATCCTTTAACGCCTATAAATGATATATAGTCTTCTTTTGTACACTGGGATATATATATATATATATATATATATATATATATATATATATATATATATGGTGATTATGGTCTTCTTATATCCTAACCTTTATAGTTCATAAATTTCAACCTTGCTGTATTTAAATTATAACTTTATCCTAATTAATTTGTATGAGGAAATAGATGAGGATCTCTCTATGCATCTCGGTTTGAAGACACCAAACAGAAAAGTGCATGTGATTTCAAATTTTCGGGTAGAAGGGAAGAGTAGTCTTCGGATTCTAAAACTGATTTGGATGATGGTAGGGTTACTGTGACAGTTATATTTTCATTCTCATTCTCTTTCTTGCCTATTCTCTCTCTTCTTGGATCCGATGGCATGCATATATCATTGCATTGACTTTGTTAAAGAAAGTAAAATCATTAGGAAATGGAAATCAGGGGCATTGACTTTCTCAAGGAAAGCAGACATCTTCTGCTCTCAATCAATTCGTCGCTTGTTTAATGTTTAGTGCGCAAACTCACGCGGACTGGGACACACCCTTCAATTACACAAAAGTAACAAAAACAGCCGCTATCATAAACTAGCAAATCTGGAGTCAAGACTGGGTTGTTGGAATTAATTCATTATTAATAACAATAACAAGAACAAGCATATTCAAATCTCATAGAAGAAAAAACCTTAGGCGGAAGCTATAAAGACATACAAGCATGCTCAATAAGAACAACATGTTCTCTACCCTTAGGATCTACGACATGTTGGATTATCAAAGATTAGAAGAATACCTGGATCCATAGCAATCAATCACCTGAAACGGAATACCAAAGGAATGATCACGAACAACCAACGAGCAACTGAATCCATAACAACGAACAACAAGCACGTTAGCGGTGGCTTTATGGTTCTTCCTCAACCGAATCTTCTTGAGCTCTCTCACAAGACTTTAGGTTCTCTTCAGATGGGGAGAAGAGAATGGATGACGGCGATTCGATGTATTGGGGACCATAGCCTTCTTTATAGTGTGTTAAACCTAACAGGGTACTCATTATCCCCTTATCGGGTCACACTTACATCTACTCATATAAGGTCCATATCAATTAAATTAGGAGTCCAATGAGCTTACCTTATTTTAACTTTATATGATCACATAAAATATAGCTCCTTTATGATAAATAGCTAATATAATTATTAATGATATCAGCTCATATTAATTATTGGAATATAAAATTCCAACAATCTCCCACTTGGGCTATATATCATAATAATTATATCAGAATTCCTTAGTGCGCATATCTGAATGCTATTTATCTTTAGACTTCCTCCTTACAATCTGGTCAACCTCATGTATCAATAATGAAACCACCGCGGTTTTTGTCACTTCTGTAAATTGCGACTAAACCCCGACGATCACCACATCAACACACTTGATGACATAGATCAATATGGATGAGTAGCATGAAAATTACATGGAATGTGATCTCAATCATGCCTATTTCCAAATGGTCCTACTTAAATCTTTGGTGAGATCAATTTTGCAAAATTTAATTCTACAAAACAAAATCCTTAATGTGCAAATTAATTTTGCACACAAGATACAAATATGTTTATAATGTATTCATAAACATAATCTTTATTTCTGCAGAAAATCCGAAATAACATAAAATTTGTATCTTAAACATAGAACACAAATAAAGACTCCCACTAAGCTAAGGCAACCTTAGTGACAACACACCCATATAAGCAACATGCTCATGAAAAACCTTAGGTGTCAAGCCCTTAGTCAGTGGATAGCTAGCATGGAATTAGCCTCTATGTGCTCTATAGAAATTCTTTTATCCTGAATTCATTATTTCAACAACGAACACTTTTATGTCAATAGACATTGTATCATTTTTTATTGTTGTTGAAGTATGATACGACTAACTTATCTGTCACACTGTAACTTAAGTGGTATTTTAATACCTTTCACTATATGCAACCTAGTGACATAGATATTTCAGTCATATCCCATAATTTGATGTTTATATTATTAACATCCTGAATATCAGAGTTAGAGTTCTTAATGATCTCTAATCTTTCAGATCTCTGAATGTGGGCATATATAGACTTTTGTTCTCCTTAATGATTCTTATGGTTGCATTTTGTAATAATTCAAACTAGAATTGCTCAAGTATCTGCCACATGATCCCACGATGTGCGTCGTTTCCTGATGTGTACAGATAAGATCATGTATCAGACTTCCCATAGCTAGAGCATAGGGAACTCTCAATATTTCCTGAATTTCCAGATTTTCTTTCGGGCAAAAATTGAGACTAAAATTGTCTCCCTTAGTAACTGTGGTATCTCCTGGTTTACTATATTTCATATCGAAATTATTTAAACTTTGTCGATATAGCTCTTTTGTGATAATCCCAGAATACCCCAAGAGAGATCTCTCAGAATTTTGGATTCTAAATACAAAAGAGACGTCCCCAAGATCCTTCATCTCTAAAGTTTCGTTATAGATTTCTCGGTTTCGCTCAACCAGACTATATCGCTATTGACTAGATAAAATATCATCGACATATAGTAGCAGTAATATAAACTTACTCCCACTGACCTTGTAATACCCACAAGTCATCCACAATCCTCATCTCGAGACCAAATGAGACAATTACCTGATGAGACTTTGCAGTATCACTAATGAGACAACTTCTTTAGCTAATGGGTGGATTACGTCAGTTCGCAAATCATCTTTGTGTCTATCAACACAAGGTATATCGATTTCACCATATACATTTGTTTCATTAATGTTGCCATTAAGAAACACTATCTTGACATCCATTTTATGTAGCTCCAAAGTTAAAATGAGCAATGAGCGTTGTGATTGTCCGAAAAAGAGTCTTTCAATAAAACCAAATAGAATGACTCTTTACGGTCAATCCTTTCTTTATGGCTCCCAATGCTCTAGTTCTTGAGGGTGTTGAGTTTGATCTTCATGAATAATTTCCTTAACTTGATTGGGAGGAAGAACAATAATGTCCTCACGAGGATCCAAATTTGCTACACCAATAGCAACTGTATGAATTAGTTCAATAATTAGGACCGATTCTTCCTCACTCAATTTTGTTATCTAACCTTATCTCTCCCCCAAACTCAATATTCTTAAAGAACTATATATGCAGTTCCCGTCTCAAAAAAAAATCTTTAACTTGGGACCAAAGTTTATACCTCTCAGACCTTTTATAGATTGTCACAAGTCACAGCTCAATTGACTCCAACAGTATTTGAACTTAAAAGACAAATTGAATCCATTGTTTAAAAAAAATAAACCCAAAATCATCTTAATTTGTTCAAAGAGAAACAAAAAACCAAAATTTATCCCAAAATTTGATTCAACCAAATTGTCTTTTAATTTCAAATATAAGCCAATAACAACAATCTAAAATGCCTAGAGTCTCAATCTTCACCGACTTTGCCAAATCCTATATGGATGCATTTTTCAGCGTCACTTGGCCTTTGTCAGTTAAGACAACCTTAGTTGTTTCTTTTGAGAGAGACCATTAACAGTTTCATCCTTAGTTTTCTTTATTTGCCATTATCCTTTGGGGTATTTGCCAAATGAGCACTATTTTATTTTTCTCTTGCTTCACCATTTATTTTCTTGCACACCTTATGAAATAAACTTATTAAAGATTATTTCCTCCTTTGACAGTTGTAGACTGATTTAATCTGATCTAATTGTGCAAGAAAGAATGCAAATGCTAAATATTTGAGCAAGTCGTTAGACTACTCAAGTTTTAACGCCTTAAGTTTGAAGACAAGATTTGAATATTTTCATAATGTGCTCCTCATATTCCCTTTACTTTCATACTTAATGAAAATTAAGCTCTCCAACGAGTGCTTATTTTCCCCTCATTGCCTTTTGCAAGCACTTTTAATTTCAGCAAGGAAATTTACGACATAAATTATGTCATCGAAAATAACACCCCTAAAGATCTCTGAAATATTGTACTTTATGACCATTAAACTTATGCGGCTGGAGCAGTCCTACTTCTTATACTTGATTTTCACTTCATAGATACCGAATTGAGCGAGAGAAAGTGGGTTTCTCCATTCTTATGCTAGGTCTAGATCCAAAACTTTCTTTAATGTTTTGTCTTTAATCCTAAAACTCTAAACTTTTAAGGATTAAATTAAAATCAAAACAACAGATACCCAAACTATTATAGTTCAAAAAAAGAACAAAAGTACTAAAATATACTTATCAAAATATCCGATGCAACATTAATACCAAGTCTTTGGACTATGATATTAATTGCTATTGGTATTTTGTTGTAATGATCAAACACTGTCGATAAGTCCTGTCAAACAATGGTTATCTTTGAACATCTCATTGCTCACATGGAGAAATTATCCTTATAATTGCCACAGGTTTACCATTACAGGTGTGAATACAACCCGGCCAAATATTAACCTTCCTTTGGACCGATTAATATTCGCATGGACACGCATCCACACAACATCAATTGACACATCAAATTAAAATAATTAATAAGACATGCTCAATTATTCTTTATCTGTAAATTAAAGACCCAAACAAGATACCAAGCGCGCCATTAATCCCCAATCTTTGGATTGTAAAGACTAACTGCAAGCAGTACTCTCAACGCAACGATCAAACATTGGCGATAAGTCTTGTCAAACAATGGTTGCCTTTGGGCATCCCAATTGCTCACATGGATAAATTGTCTTTATAATCACCACACATTTATCATCGCAGGTATGGAATTATGCGGCCAAGTTGCGCCTTCCTTTGGGCCGACAACAACTCGCATGAATAACTCCACACTACATCTTTTGTAAATTTAATTGAACTAATCTACGCAACAGAGGTTACTTTGGCAACATGTTGTTTCAATCAACCCAATTAAAGATACTAGACAATTATTAATAAAAAAATGGGAGGGCCTTAGTTTACATAAATTCAACACCTAGGTGTAGGAATATCTATAGCTGTATGTTTACAACACCACACATCAGTCAAAAGACCACTTAGCAGTCCTAAAGCGAGAGAAGTATCTCACACATCACTGCCTAGTGGTGTTGTTGGCCGCTCGATGGCTCAAATACGACAAGATGACGAACCGAGACCACCACCCAGTGGCCTGCTGAAATCGGCACCATTGCTGAGTGGTGCCCTTCATTGCCCAGCGGTTGGGAGGCGAAGTTCTAACTGCGACATTTAGCATGTGAAACATACATAGCATACAAGCATACATGCATACACTTCATACATCACATGCATATTCATAAGAGTTATCGTGGTATGGTTATGGCCTCCTAAACAGAAAAGAAATAATAACTATTTATTACAATTCTTTAACCCAAAAGCCAATCGCTCCAAACCGGCGTCCATATGGTGTTGTCCCCTCTTTCGTCTTTTTTGATCATTTATAATATTTTAAAAAAATAAAATAAACTAAAATAAAGAGAAAGTCACGACACGCAGGTCGTATTTGAATTAAATCACGACACGCAGGTCGTATTTAAAATAAATAAACAACACCCAAAAATTCTAAGGCCATAACCATACACCTCAAATTTGAATTATAATAATATTTCATTAATTATTATTAAATTCAAAATCCAAATCTTAAAAGTAATATTGCGGTAATAATTTTATTTGATTCATTCTCAATACAGACAAAAACATGAAATATGTAATAATCAAAGACAGTTAAATCTTATTATCACAATAAAGAGATATTCAACCAAAGATTTGTATGCCTTCTTTCACGATGGCCAAAATCAACAATATATATACCAAATATAATTGAAGATTCACCGCAAATGAACTTAATGCAAAGGCCAAAAAATCGTGAAATTCTTATGGCACAAATCACATATAATATCTCGCTCAAATATTTTGTCCAAATCAAACGTATAGAATCATAACCTTAATAATTACCAAAATAAATCACAAGATGACAAAATTTATTGATTTCCATTTTTATGCAATATAAAAAAAACCAAATCTTTACGTGTTAAAACCTTTGCGGATCGGAAGTTGCAATTTGGTTGTTAACAAAACAGTAACACTCATGTAAATTCACGCACGGTATAACGGAACAATACACAAACCTAGAAATTTACTTTCGCCTCACAATCAATATATTCTGGTCAAATCATGCTGGATAGGGGGGAAAAAAACTCGACCAGAAAAACGAAAGCATCATCTCCAAAAAATTATCGTTTGCTGTTTGACCGAAAACTTCAATATTTAATCAATCTTTTATAATTAATTCCTTAATCATAAGTTAGGGTTCATGTAAAATTGGGGCAAAAAACAGAACCTAACATCCATCATGGAATCTAAATCCTAATAAATCAACATAGAAAACCTGGCTCTGATACCACTTGTTGGAATTAATTCATTATTAATAACAACAACAAGAACAAGCATGCTCAAATCTCATAGAAGAAAAAACCTTAGGCGGAAGCTATAAAGACATACAAGCATGCTCAATAAGAACAACATGTTCTCTATCCTTAGGATCTACGACATGTTGGATTATCAAGGATTAGAAGAATACCTGGATCCATAGCAATCAATCACCTGAAACGGAATACCAAAGGAATGATCACGAACAACCAACGAGCAACTGAATCCATAGCAACGAACAACGAGCACGTTAGCGGTGGCTTTACGGTTCTTCCTCAACTGAATCTTCTTGAGCTCTATCACGAGACTTTAGGTTCTCTTCAGATGGGGAGAAGAGAATGGATGACGACGATTCGGTGTATTGGGGACCATAGCCTTCTTTATAGTGTGTTAAACCTAATAGGGTACCCATTATCCCCTTATCGGGCCACACTTACATCTACTCATATATGGTCCATATCAAATAAATTAGGAGTCCAATGAGCTTACCTTATTTTAACTTTATATGATCACATAAAATATAGCTCCTTTATGATAAATAGCTAATATAATTATTAATGATATCAGCTCATATTGATTATTGAAATATAAAATTCCAACATGGGTCACTACCTTTTAGGTACCTTGGTCTTCTAGTGGGGGCCAATCCTCGGCGGGCCAGTACATGGAGCCCTTTGTTGGAGGTTCTTCAGGGGAGGCTTGGGGAGTGGCGCAATCGGTGGGTAAGTCTTGGAGGCTGTATTGTCCTCATAAACTCAGTGTTGAGTAGTATCCCAATTTTTTACCTATCCTATATGAAGATACCGGTCAAAGTATGGAAACAGGTGGTACAGATACAGAGGGATTTCCTATGGGGTAGGGCTTCGGGTGAAAGGCGAATCCCATGGGTGAAATGGTCAGAAGTTTGTAAGCCGAAGTGTGGAGGTGGCCTTGGAGTTCTAGACCTTAGGTTGTTTAACCTAAGTCTGTTAGGTAAGTGGTGGTGGAGGTTTCTGGTGTAGGGCGGGGGTCTATGAAGGCAGTTGTTTATTGCAAAGTATGGCCTGTGTGTGACTTCTATTCCTTCCTTGGAAGGGGGATCATTTCCCTCTTCTGCTTCGGTATGGTGGAAGGATATCTGTTTGATTGGTGTGCAGGGGGCCCAAGGTTCTAACTGGCTAGTTGAGGGTGTTACAAAGAGGGTTGGTAATGGAGTTTCTACATCCTTCTCGCATGATACTTGGTTAGGGGACTCCCCGTTGAAGCTTCGCTTTTCGAGGCTCTTTTTTATGTCGACACGTCCTGATGGTAAGGTTGCAAACTGTGGGAGTTGGGTGGATGGGGTGTGGAGGTGGGGGCTTATATGGAGAAGAGCTTTTTTCGCATGGGAGGTACCTTTGGAGTAGGAGCTGACTACACTTCTTGCCTCTTCCTCCTTGACTGTAGGACCGGATTGATGGGTATAGGTACGACACCCTAGTGGTATCTATTCAATTTCCTCTACCTATGGTACCTTGTCTGCCCCATCGTCACAGGTGGTTGGGCTCTCGGATCATGAGGTGGTAGTCTTGAGTAAGGTTTGGAAGAGTTTTGCTCCTCCAAAAGTGATTGCGTTCTCGTGGCAATTACTTTTGGATCGAGTTCCTACTCGGTCAAACCTGCTCCATCGGAGTGTCATTTCTGATCCGTTAGCTACGATGTGCGTCTTTTGTGGTAACCAACAAGAATCTGTACTTCATATTTTTGTCTCGTGCCATTTTGCATCTTCGGTTTGGTATGCAGTAGCTAGATGGTTAGGTCAGCAGCTGGTGTTACCCCGAGATTTGTTTTCCTTATATCCAAGTGTCTGTTCTTTCAGTAAGGGTTCTCGCTATAGTCAGGGTATGGCCCTAGCTAATATGGCACTCGATTTTGTGGGCCCTGTGGGAGTGTCGGAATGGTTGTATTTTTCGGGTTCGACTCTTGACGTTTCTGAGGTACTGGACAGGATTATCTCTCTTTCCTGGTGGTGGATGTTATTGATGGGGAACTCAGGAACATGCATGCTTTATGAGTGGATTCTGGATCCGATTGATTGTATTGGTAGAAGATAGCTCATAGGTGTTTGTCCTAGCTGGTTGCCTGATTGCTAGTAGCTAGGCGGTTTTGCCTGGTAGTGTCCTTTTGTCTCTGTATCGGGTTGGAGCACCCCGAGTGCTCCCTCATTAATATACTTTTGCCTTTTCAAAAAAAAACCGTTATCATAAACTTCAGTTAATTCCCACAACTTTTACCATGTCTTATTTTTGTTGGGAAGGTTATCGAATCACGTTTAGATTCTTGTAGTTTTAGTTCAAATGTTGTTTGAGACCTTTTCAAACCATGTCTTATTTTTGTTGGGAAGGTTATCAAATCACGTTTAGATTCTTGTAGTTTTCATTCAAATGTTGTTTGAGACCTTTTCAAAGAGAAATCAAAGGTTCTAGTTGCAATCAAAAGCTATCTAACCCCCCTTGTCTTTGGAGTAATAGTAGTTAAGGAATGAAAAATAGAAAATACTTATAAATATATTTAGGCTTATAATTGTATTTTTAGTCCCTCAAGTATTATGATTGTGTAATTTTGGTCTCTCAAATTTCAATTGCGCGCGAATTAATTTGGTCCTCTAGGTATTGCAATGGTGCAATTTTGGTCCTTCAGGTTCCAATTGTGTGATTTAGGTCCTCCAGTTATTGAAATTGTGTGATTTTGGTCCTTCTTAATGTTCAATTTCTAATAAAAAATGTTGATGTATCAGGTATGGGTATAGCCTAGCACAATTTGGTATAGGTGGCATGTTAGTTGGCATAAAAATTGAAAAACATTTACACAATTTTCAGTTATAAATTGAATGACTGGAAGATCCACCTCGAACGTGTGAAACAACGATGTCTCATCGGGATAATTAGCTCATTGCCAACGTCCACGACATAGAAGTAGCTAACTATCGTTAACTTATAACATTTATCGAATTCAATTTATCTCCAAGGCTTCTCAGCATTCACAATCATGTTTTGTACCTTGTACTCAGATACATTAACCTCGTGTAACGGCCACTCACTCTACTCAGTCTCATCATATCCATAGACTCATCGTTCCATCCATAGCTCCCTCTTCCTCCAAGTAATAATCTTAGCCTAGCTCAGGGTTTACCCTCGCATTCTTAGCGAAATGTCCCACTGCAACCATCTAATCATCTTACTTTCCTACATACTGAGGTTTAGTCCTATAAGTCCTACATTCTCACCACGCTAACAACCATACATTGAATAATTTAAATCCATATGTAATACTAGGCAATCCAACAGACACAATAATCATAGCCAGCATTACATGTATCGCAGGCAAATAAGCACATACCATATAAGCATCTTATCACATATAAGACATAAAATATATAAATATATCATCTAAGCATGTTAGACAAACAACCTCAAAGCATATATATCAATCCTATGGTTGACCAACCTACGACGCCTATCTTTGGACGTCATCGGTTACAACACCTATCCTTCGATGTTGTGGCCAATCAATCACTAGCAAGGCTAGATCACCCTATGCAAATTAATATGTAAATATACTATGCTTGCCTTCCCGATGATTATGTGGAATCTTTCTCCCACATGATAACTCATATTTGTATGCTCCTTCCCGATCCCACGAACAATCTTGACCCTGGAGCCAAATTCTCCCACAAACAGCCTTGTTACTCGAACCTCGAACACCACGAACTAGATCACCTCGATAGGACTGGAACTTGGGTTTCGAACCAAAAACGATTGAAACAAAACTTCTATAAAGAGAAAAGTTTAGAGTGAGATGATCCGGTGAGCATGAGGTGCGAGGAAATGAAGAAATGAAGTGGCTATTTATACTTGGAGAAAATGGACTTTCGTGTCGCGAAACCCCCTGTTTTGCGTCATGAAGATGACTTTGCGCCAACACGTGTGAGCGACGTGCCGAACAAGGTCCTGAATGAGGGTCACGTGTTTCGCATCGAGTATTGGTTCTTTCACGTCGCGAAAAAAGTTTAAAATAATGACACGAAAGAATTACGTTAACGACGCGAACTGAAGCTAATTTTTGCGTCGCAAAGAGCTTATTTCGCGTCGCAAACAGGCTGATACCTAAAAGTATTATTTTAGCTTCTTCTTTACTTCTAGGTCTATTTCAAGTCCTAATTAATGGTCGTAATCACCCATACTAAGCATATAACAAACACACATAAAACAATCAACCCAGGGTTTCCAAAAGTAGGGATGTTACACCAAATAGACCCTTATTGCCTATAAAATAGTCTATTATTAATTCTCTGAATACTTAGTTAAAAATATCATATACAAAAATATATTTCATGTCTTAAAATCAGATCACTGAGCCGATGCAACGAACAAGACCAAAGCATGGATTGCCACTTTCTAATTCTACTACACATAGTTGATTTTTTTTTGGTCGAAATTGTTGCATTTCCATTGAAGGTAGCACAAAATGGCTAATCGGATTACAACTCACCACGAAGACAAACAGGGCCAAGCCCAACAAAGGATAAGCTTACATCATATTCTAGTAAAATGCAGTACCTTTAACTAGATATAATCTACGCTAACCTTGGTACGTACGAACTAGAATTCTCCAAGTGACAATCACTCTTACGATCCTAGCACTATGGAACCTACTCTAACGACATCACCCAAAGGATTGTCACACAAAAACCTAACTAACTATTCCAACAACTAACAAACTAGCATAGGCTCTCATTCTCCATCCGGTGACACCCAATGGGCACACCAAGAGGGGAGCAGGTATACATGGTCGTTAGAAGAGGGCTAGGTAGTAAATGCATAGATAACAGTCAGGTGGTTTTGCCGGTGGATGGAGCATAGGACCCCAAATTACCACCTTGTGCAACTCTACTTTGGCACTCGAGCAAGGCCAACCCTGTTGAGGCTCATCTTTGTCCACATCAACCTTTGAATCAGAGTTCCCAACAAGTGTTCTTACACTTTCTCCTTGAACATTTTTCCCTCTTCTTGATTCCTTTGGTAATGAGTACCAGTTGCATCTGTTTTTTCCAAAGCATCTTGTTGTACCAAGAATGGGAGGTACAGGAGGCAGAGGGCTCTCCACTAAGCTTATGGTGCTGTGAATGACGACCTGTGTTCGACTTCGATTATGAAGGTGATTACCCATTGAATCTTCACCCAGGCCCATTATGCTGGTCTAAACACCAGGGAACTCCAAATGACCAAGCTCAAAAGGAAATTATCAGCAAACGTCACATAGGCAATCACAAGATAATTATACTTGACATACAATTCCCTCTGCGTAGAGCGCATAAAGGCAGCATCACTGGCAAGATTATTAGGTCGCACCAGCCGCCTAACCACCAGGTTTCTGCAGGGCAAAATAACTAAAAATAGAACAACTAAGCCATTTCAAAGGTAATTTGTGTTGGGCTTGTTGTAAGGGCCAAGTGCTCTGAGAGGCATATTATCAAACATCTTGTGTGTGGGTAAACAAGCCTTGATGGAGAATGCAGACGGAGGGCGAGGGTGGAAGAATCGGAGTTCAAGGTGATGAAGGTGTTGCCCATCTAGGTTATGGTTTGGGTCAGCTGGTAGAGAAAGGTGAGCGGGTCTGGGACGATGGAGGGCAGAGAGGGTGGCGGTGAGTATACATAGTTGAATTGAAGGGGGGGAAAATGACTTTAACCCATAGGTCCTCAACAACAGCCCATGGTTACGGACTTACGGGTCACACCCAGTAGGCTTTTTTTTTTGTCTGGCTCTATGTGTGGGAAACCGCACAATTGGAGGAGTTATCCTTCTGGACCAACGCACTTGGTATGGTATCACTCATTTTTTTTGGGTTTGGGCTGGGTTTTACCAGATCGCCCAAAACGCAGCCTAAGTAATCCAGACAGATATGACAGTTCGACCAAAAAGAAAAAGACATATATTCGTCAGAATCGTCAGAATCGATCATATTGGTGAAATTTAAATAAATTGATTGCAAAATGCGTGCATACGCATAAACATATAAACATATATTCGTCTATATTCATTTTTTTACGATAGTTTATATTCATTCATTCATCATAGATATTGACTTTCGGGAATTGTAAACGTTATTTTAAAAATTAGAAATTTGACTCTCCAAACCAAGTAATTCAATTTAGAAAAAAGAGTAAGACATATTAATGAGAAAGCCAATAGTTGATATTTTAAAAATCCATAATTTACTTTTATTATGCAATTTTTGGTCCTTCTAGTTTACGTTATGTGCGAATTTAGTCCCTCAAGTTTAAATCACTATATTTTATTTTCGAGTAATCTTGACCCACAAAACAACGGGTCTGTTCTCGTCTAGAGATAGGTTAGTACTTAAAGAATTGACAATGTCAAAATTTCGGTATGAGTTAGGGTCAAGTATAACTTGTCTTAAATCATCCATTATTCACCCCTAATGGTGGGTGTCGAAACCAACAAATTTAATCATACTCTTTAGACAAAACTAATTTGTGTAAAATGATGAGGAGGGTCGAATTCACAGGGACGGGTAAAGCTTACCTCTTTTATGAAATTAAAAGAAAGCAGATAAAAAGGGGGGATTTTGGAGTAGAGATTGAAATAAAAATTAAATAGCAAGTAAAATATAAACTGATGAAATTAAGAAATAAGAAAACTCTAGCCCAAGGAATAATTTTAGTATTGGTTCATGGAATTGATCATCGACTCAAAAGTGTATTCTTTTACCCATTGATAAATTGGTTATAGTTATAACATGCTCTAATAACCAATCTCTCCCTACTTTCTCGATAACCAAGAGAAGCTCTTTAATTATTCGACTTATCAATAAATAACTTTAGACAAGCTCTTAGGATTTAAGTTATCAATAGCATTAAGATTTAGAGAGACCCAATTCTAGCCAATAAGCACACAAGCGAGCTTGTTTCGTTAAGACTATATTATACCAAGATAAGTTAAGTCGAATATTCCCTCTGTTACCCGATATAAGTAAAATATTATATTTTTTTTAAGGCAAAGTGGAGTGCAAAAGCATCACTATAGAGAAAGAAATCCCAACTATGATGACACCTCAGACTCTACTAATCATCTGCAGCACACCACGATATAATATTAAAAAAGTGGAAAATCAAAGAATACAAAAACATGTGGGGCTATACCAAGACCCATGAGGAAGAGCGATCATCTAAAGCGAAAGTAGGGGAGGCTAAGTCTATTACGATTAAAGTCCTCCAAAATAAAGCTAGGTGGCAAATTCCACCAAGTAAAACAATGAGAATAAATGCCAAAAGAGGTCAGCTTGTCCGTGCAAGAATTCCCTTCTCGGTAGATGTGAGACACATGAAATTGCATTTGACGGATGAGAAGCAAGCAATTAAGGCACCTGTTTTTGAACTACCATGGAATCAAGTTCAAATTTTTAAAAGCTTGAACCATCAACATGGAGTCACATTCCAGCCAAAGTCTAATCCAATTTCGCCTATGAGCAAACTCAATAGCCTAATAACAGCCATAAGCTCTGCATGGAAGGATATGCAAACACCCAGAAAATCTGCAAAACAACCAAGAATGGCACTACTAAAGCAAAATATTATATGTATTTGGTCAAAATTTGGATCAAATCCATATAGAATCTTTTGCTTATATTAAGTAACAGATGGAATACCTCGTATTGAGTCTTGCTATAACAAGAAGACAATCACATATCTTTTTTCTTTAGTTATAAGCCAAATTTTTTTTATTAACAAACCATACTAATTGTGATATAAGCAGTGCAACAATTAGATGTGAAAATACAATATGCAATAGTCCAGCACAAATTGCTTTTGGACAGATAGAGTTTCGACTCAGACAAACTTGATTAGTAGGAGGCTTATTACAGACCCTACTTCTACAACCCGTGTCTTGTGTGGCAACCAAGAGGAGTTGGCATTACATCTCTTCTGTAAATGTGCTTTCACTACAAAGGTTTTTTTTCCTTCAAGAATCATCGAAGAGTCAACAAGAAAGTTAATTATGGCTTGAATTGTGGTTCCGGTGTAACAAAGAGAAGGTCAAGGCCCAAATGGGCTATCTAAAATCAAATGGGTTCTCCATTGGTTCCGTTTTAAATATAGCAAGTTTTAATTTGTCGCCCAAAACCCCAATTCCACCATCTCCCATGTCTCTCGCCACTATCTTCACCCATTTCCCACCTTACCAACACACTTGCGAGCGTTAATTTTTTCCCTACATTTTCAGACATTCTAGAATCTTGTTTTCGGATCTTCTCGGAATTTAGATTTCATATGTGTTAAAAAATATCACACATCCTCAACGTTCAAAACTGTGAATGACCAATGTTATTAACTTCTAGAATCTTATTTCTGGAAGTTTCCGAAAAGTATACTCTAACTTGATTTTAAATTCAAGCCAAATCTTATTAACTCATCTCTATTTTAATTTTGCTAAATAAAATGACCTAAAAGCCTCTACCCCTAAAAAACCTAAAAATCGTCTCATTCCCCACCCCGCCATCTCCCTTCCCCTCCCCACCATCTCCCATGTCCTCTGCCACCGTCGTCATCCATCTCCCAGTCTTCATCCATCTCTCACTTTCCTGATGTACTCGAAAGCGTTAATTTTTTGTTTTTCTGCGTTTTCATATATTCCACTTATTTTCAATTCTTCCCAGAATTTAGATTTCGAATGTGTAAAAAAAGGCACACCATTGGTCCGAAATCTAGTTTTAACTTGATTTTAAATTCAAGCCGATTCTAAATTTTAACTTGATTTCGGCAAGTTAGAATCAATTTTAGAGACAAATTTTTTTTTTTGGTTACAAAGAGAAAAAAGAAACCAGCAAACAGCAAACAAACAAAAGCAGCTAAGGCCTTAAAAACGAGATGCCAAGTGCATCCGCAACCAGGAGCCTCTCCATATCAGCAGGAGTCTCTCCGATGAAAACGCTAGCCAAATCACTCCTAGCACCCATCTTGGCAAGAAAATCCGCACATTGATTCCCTTCCCGAAGTGTATGGTAGAGCTGAATATCCCAATCACGACTCAACAGTCTCTTCAGAAGAGCAAGCTCATTGCCATAAACATGGAAATTTGTGTCCCCCTCCGGATTAATTTTAAAACATTCAAGGAGTTCGTATAACAGACAACTTTCTTGAACCCCTTGTCCCAGCACCAGCTAATGCCGTGAAACAGGGCCATATGCTCCGCATGAAGGATATTTGAGTGTCCCACTGAGCCATAAAAGCCACCCAAAAACCTTCCCATATAGTCACGGATGAGGCCTCCAAATCCAGCCAAACCAGGATTTGTAATTGCACTATCATCCACATTTAAAGCTACATACCCCAAAGCAGGCTTCTTCCAAGAGACCTCCCTAGGGCCCGATCTCAAATTTGCACCAGCACCACCAACATGAAAAGCTTTCGAAGTGTGTTGGTATAGAGTTAATGCTTGGGCAATAATGCCCGATGCTGTTGCTTGCTCATTATCAAACACAGCCGCATTCCTAGCACACCACAACTTCCACAACACAATAATAATCAAGACACCATGCTTCTTAATCCCATTATGTAGCCACTCTAAAGGGTCTAAAGCAGTGTCAGGTAAGATGAGAACCAGACCAAAGCAGCCACGCCAAACTTCAATCGCACGCCTACAAGCAAAAAAGCAATGAAACAGTGATTCTGCATGTGTGCCACAGATCGAACAAGTAGTATCCAGATTCACACCCCTTCTAGCCAAGACTTCTCTGACCGGAAGTGAAGAGTGACAAAACTGCCACCCAAAAAATTGAGTGCTAGCAGGGACACTCAGCCGCCATATCCAACTCCAACTCCCACTCTGCCCACCTTGCTCAGGCTCAAAGGATAAATATCGGTATGCACTCTTTGTGGAATACACCCCAGTCACGCATTGCTGCCAAATCCACCTATCCTCCATTCCTTCCACCAAACGCGGCTTCTGTTGATGATCAGGTGCAGTAAATCATCCGGCAACCTGGTATAATGATCCTCTAAGTGCCAACACCCATCATGAAACACATCCTTAATACGATGCTGAGTGTCATGAATATCAACCACCAGCACCTTTCCACTCAAGGGTTCCTTGGTAACCCAAGGGTCATACCAAAAACTAGAATTGTCGTCGCCAATCTTCATAGCAAAGCCATCTTCTAAAGCTGACATTGCCTTGGTAATTGACCTCCAAGTAGCCGAACCTTTCACTCCTTTTGCACCAAACAAATTCCCTCTCTTGACATATTTACCATTGAGCACTGATACCCATAATTTGTTAGGAGAAGTGAGCATGTCCCACACTAGCTTGCCCAAAAGAGCAGTATTGTGATTTCTTGCTATCGGAACACCCAGCCCACCAGTCTTGCGAGGCTTTGTGATTTTATTCCACCCCACCATGTTCATGCCTTTATCCTGGTGACCCTTCCAAATAAAGTTGCGGATGGTCCTATCCAATTGGTCACAAACCGATTGAGGAAACCACTGGGTTTGCATACCATAGGATGGGATTGATGAGAGCACCGAATTGGCTAGAGTCAGCCTACCAGGCTTATTTAGAAGCCTTCCCTTCCAAGATGCTAGCTTTGAGGACACTCTATCAATAGTCTCCAAGAACTCATCTTTCTTGACCCTTCCATTAAATAGCTTAAACCCCAAGTACTTTTCCAGGTGGTTAGTAAAAGAGATTTGGGTTATTTGCATGATTTTATTCTTCTTAGACCTAGGCACACCAGTAGACGCAAAAATAGTTGACTTCTCAATACTAACCTTTAAGCCTGAGATCGAGCAAAACTTGTCTAAGACCCTCTTTATGGCTTTTGCTTGTGAAGCTTTAGCCTTAGCAAATAAGAGAACATCATCCGCGAAAAGCAAGTGCGAGATTGAAGGCCCATTTCTCGACCCTTGAATAGACTGCCAATTATTCTCCTCCACCTCCTTAGATATCATCCCACCAAGCCTCTCCATACAAAGCACAAAAAGATAAGGCGATAAAGGATCCCCTTGTCGGAGTCCTCTCCTAGGAGTGAAGGCTTCCGTCCGGCTCCCATTCCACAACAAAGAAATTGTGGAGGATGTAATCCCATGCATGATAAGTGAAATAATAACTCCAGGGAAACCAAATCTGATTAGCGTGTGCTTGAGAAAAATCCAATCGACTCTATCATAAGCTTTCTCCAAGTCAAGTTTGAACACCATGTCACCCTTCTTGGATTTCTTGTTATTCATACGGTGAACCACTTCTTGAAGTACAATAGCATTATCCTTTGTGCTCCGCCCCGGAATAAAACTACTCTGCAAAGGGCTAACAATATTCTCCAGAAACGGTCTCAATCTACTCACCAACACCTTGGAAATGAGTTTGTGAATCACATTACATAGAGTGATAGGCCGGAAATCCTTGAAAGTTGATTGGTGATCCCCCTTAGGGATCAAGACTAGCAAGGTCTCCGCAGCTCTAACATCGAAACGACCAGTTTCAAAGGCATTCTTCATAAAATGCCACACGTCATGTCCCACCTCTTCCCAGAACATTTTAAAAAAGATTGGTTGGAAACCATCTGGCCCTGGGGCCTTATAGGACTTCATACTCATAAGGGCACGATGCACTTCCTCCTTAGTGACTGGCCTGGTTAACTCATGTTTTGCGTCATCACCTAAGGGACTATAAATATCCCCCATCTCCGAAACCTGCACATTTTCTGTAGAACAAAACAGATTTTTAAAATAAGTAATCGCCTCACCTTGGAGAGTCTCTGGGTCCGTGCACCACTCTCCAGAAGGTAAATTCAGGCCATGAATTTTATTCCGCTTCCGTCTAATGATCGTTTGGGCATGAAAAAATGATGTATTCCGACTCCCCAATTTAATCCATTTTTCACGCGACTTTTGGAACCAAAGGGTTTCTTCTTGAAAGAGAATCATCTCATACTGACGCAGCAAATCTCTCTGTAAGATGTATAAAAGAGCTGAGTCAATATTTTCTAAGGCACGTTGAATACCCTTAAGCCGAGCCTCGATCTCCTTCTTCTTAGCAAAAACATTACCAAAGACCTCCTTGTTGAACGTAGTGGAGTCAGAGGAAACATTCTGAAGAGAAGTGACAATATCATGCTGATTTCTCCTCCAAGCCTCACTCACTATACCAGGGTAGTCATCATGAGTGCACCATGCTGCTTGAAAGCAAAACGGTCTCACCTGCTGAGAGGTTCCAACATTACAACATCTCAACAAAAGGGGATTGTGATCTAAGTTACGCTTCACCAGGTGCTCCACAGTAACTTCCGGGAAGGACATCCGCCACCTGCAATCACCCACAGCCCGGTCTAATCTTTTAGATACAAGACGGCCTCCTCTACACTTCCTTTTCCAGGTGAACTTCGACCCAAAGAACTCCAAATCAATCATGTCACAATTATTAAGAGTTTGAGCAAACCGGTCCGCCCTCATGTTGTAAAATAGCCCCCCTTTTTGCTCAGAGGGAAGTATAATCTCATTAAAATCTCCTATCAAGGACCATGGAATCATGACATGCCTCCTCAAGTCAGCCAAGTGCTCCCAGAGTTGGCATCTAACAGGATATGTGGGGCTGGCCTATACCCCTGAGCAAGCCCAGGAACTGTTACCGCAAGCAATAGAAAGAGTGATGCACTGAGGCATGGTATCAATCACAGTGAAAGTCAACGCACTCCCTCTTCGAGCCAAAGCCCATATCCCACCCGAGTGGCCTTGAGCCTCTTCAATAGAAATAGCAAAATAACCAGCTCTCTCCCAGAAACGCACAACAGAAGAGAAAGCCACATGACTCTCGAGAACAAAAATCAGCTCCGGTTTATACCGTCGAAGAAGCTCCCGCATGTGTTGGTGGCTAGTCTTACTGGTAAAGCCAAGAACGTTCCAAGAAAGAATACACATATCTTGAAAACTAATCATTAAAACTAGTGAACAGGAAAGGGGAAACCACTTCCTCTAACCCTGAAGCATCTTAGGAGTCTCATCCACCATCTCTTCCACGTCAGAGGCCTCATCATCCTCGACTCCTCCTTCCATGTCATCCTCTTCACCTTCCACTTCCTCCATATTAGTTGCACCATTTTGATCAGCTGGCTTAGGATCTTTAAGTAGCACAAGGTGATTAGGTGATAGTACTTCCACGTTCATAGTAGTGAAAATACCATGCTTGTGCCCATATTTACTGAACACACTTTTTTCCTGTTGTGGTTGAGCTTTCGATTCTATGCGTTTCCCATTCTTATCATCCACGGTACTCTCCAAGGGCTCCTGCATAGGGAAAGCCGATTGGTTGACTACCAACTGCTTTTGCGGCGCTGGAATATTTGGAGAGTGTGCCTCACTACATTGCCTCTTTTTCTTGGTCCATATTTTCTCTCCCTTTTTTTGATGTCTCACCCTGGTGAAAGGCCGACCCCACAAACACAAATTTATTATCCGATTTCCTAGTATTCTCTCCCTCTTTAATGCCATCATCTGTTAAGATTTGGTATTTATTAGTCATTGACTCATGCTTCTTATTGGAGCGGTTATACTTTGCATGGTTCTTGTCCCTAGCATGATTTACGCCTAGATTTTTGCCTTGACTCCTACTGGATTTTTTGCTCTTTTCAATAACTAACCAATCATGGTGAAGGGGCCCCCACTGCGTACCAACGTTGCCAGCTGGCGCTTTAGGGTTAGGGCTTTGTTGTGAAGCCTGTTCCACTTGTTTGGCCTTGTCCCCGCCGTCAATGGCCGCAGCCCCTGGTGCATTGCTCAACACGTCCTTCACTGATAAACAATTCTTTCCAATATGCCCATACATTCCACTTTTTTTGCACAACAGATGCAAGCCCTCATACTGCACATTGTACCATCTGTCCCGAAACCAAACTCTACCAACAACTGGTTGATCTAGGTTGATCTCAACGCAAACCCTTGCAAACTTGCCTCTTGATGCATCCACAGTCCGAATATCTACCTTAACTGGTCTACCAACTGCTGTAGCTAACGCCATTAATACACTTTCATCATAATATTCCATACCAAGGCAAGGAAACCGAATCCATACCAAGGTTTTATTTATCTGCACCTGTGAAGCAATGAAGTCAGGCTCCCATGGCCGCACAGCAACATAATGGTCAAATATCATCCATGGACCTCCACTAATAACCTTCTCACGATCAGCCTCCAAGTCAAACTTGACCATATAAAAACCATGGCCAATATCAACCATATCCATTCCCCCGGTTGGTCTCCAGGCCGCCTTCAATCTATCCCTCATTGTGAAATAACCAATATTCTTCCCCAGCAATGTGACCGGTACAGCATCCTTCCATGGCTTCCTTAGTTCCTCCAATAACCCCTCATTGATGTAGCATCGCGGTTTAAGTCGATCCCCATCATCATGCTCAATTCGAAACAGCTTTTCTGCTACCAAATCAACTTTCGACATTCTTGGTATAGGTGTTTGTGAACCTAATAACTTGTCACGAAAAGTCAACCTTGTTGTCTCCCCCCCTTTCCCATCTGGTGGTTCAAGAGGGTGGCTCACTCTAGGCACTCGGTTCTCTCCCTCTCCCATCATAATTTTTCAATGTTATGAGTTGAAAGGATATGCACCGTCAGTATAAACCTTCAGTTGGTATTAGTATAGACAAAGAGTAAAATCAATTTTACTCTAGAACGAAACATAACAAAATCAATTTTATGTCTCTAAAATCACTTCTATCATTCCGTGGCAATTCCGACAAAAAAAGAAAAAGACTACGATTTGTCCAGTGACACTCCAACCCTGTATGTAGTCTATATGAAAGTTACCTTTTTTTTTAACAGCAGAGCACGTAACGTAGGGAAAAATAACGATTCCTGCGGTCGAATCTGACATCTGAGGTAGCCCTTCTGCTGAAAATATACAGCGGAAAGCTACATCGCAAGTTTATTGCTAAACAGGTACTCTTTTGACATACCCGTATTCATTTTTGGAATTCGCATCTCCACTCATACTAATCATTCATTTTTTTTCTTCTATGATTTTAAATGGTGGGTCTTTTGCATATAATTCCAAAGGTTGTGGGTCTGCATTTGATCGCCATAATATCATCATATCGTTGTTTTCTGATTAATATAGATTCATTAAATATTTCTTTTCATGTCTGCTACCAAGTTGGATCTTAATTTCTCTAAAACATTTTCCATCCGATTCATGTTGTTATACGTTGAAAGCTGGCCTCTCACCTCTGGATTTGCATCCACTGAATGCGAGGATTAATTGGGATAGCAACAAAACGTAACAGTTCAGGTCTTCAGGATCAATGTCATTCAACACGTTACTTTCTGCATCCCCAATAAAATCTTCCACAACCTACCAAATAAATAAATAAATAAAATAAAATCTTCCACGGATTCTTCATCAAATTTAGACACACGGGCCAGTAAAAAAGTAACGTAACTTTTTGCTTTTTTAATTATTTTATCTCGGAGTTCTGATACATATCTGTGCGTCTGCATGTAGTTACAGAATACTAACCGGTATCAGGCCTGTTTCCGCCTCCCTAGCAGTTACTGAGAGGATCATGTGAGATACTGACACGATTACCATAGAATATACCTCCATTTTCGTTTCTTTGTGCTTGTCTTTTTTTGCAAATGCGTGCTTCTGTGATGGATAGTGTGATTGTTATGGCTCTAAAGAATATCGTCCTTCATGTTATGTTAATAATTTCGAGAATGTACGAAAATATAGTTTATCTCTGTGACTAGAAAGTAAAATAAGTAATTAGAAAATAAAAGGTGATTTGTCATCATGCATGTAGATATAATATTGATCATTGATTGCGGTTACAGATCTTGTCTTAAAACCTTGGTCAAATCTGTAATGTAATATTTTGGTACTGAATAGTATTCTAATAATTTTCTGAATAAATATTAAATAAATAGTAGTAGTTTTTAAAACCACAAACTACCCAAGATAATTTTCAAGGAAGTGGCTACTATCAAAAGTTTCCACTGCAAGTTTGATTTTAATATTTTTTGGAGAGAAAAATATTTTTTTGTCAAATGATCTCAAAAAAATAATAATAATAAATTGTATTGAATACAGAATAAGTTAATCAAATGCCGACTTGAAATTTGTATATTATATTCAAAAGAAAAAAAAAATAAGAAGAGGATGTTAAAAGCTTTCCATCGAGCTTTATGAACATATTCTACTAACTTATTTATTAAGGCTATGATTGTTTTAGATTGTGGAAGGGTAGAATCTCGTTCAAGAATAATCCCGGTGGAATGAATCAACAAAGGCTAAGCTTCTGAAAAAAAGTGAAAAACTTGCATTGGAAAGTGTGATTTTCAAGATATAATCCTAAACAAACATGCTATAAATTTAATTGTCGGCATACCAATTTTTTACATTGTCAAAATTTTTATCCTCCGATTTTATATTTATTATTACAATGGTTTGTTTTTTTTTTTTACTAATAAAATAATTGGATATACTATATTATAGGAGTTTAGAAAAAATTAAAGAGTGAGTTTTAATTGCCACAAATCAAGCATACAACATGTATCTGTTCATACTCATCATAAATATCATAGATTACTTCTGTGCTACAATCCTGCACATTTTCATTCAGTCCACTGTGTCTTTTTTCCATGACAATGTCAATGGTAACAGTCTTGGGGGACTTAATTATAGTTATACCAGCATTTTAGAGCTATCTAGAAGACCGTTAAGAACAGTAAAACAGTATTATTGAAGAGCAAGAAAAGGCAAGAAGTCTAATTCCAAGCTCATGGTTATTATATATGTATGTCTGTGCTCAAGGAGTATTAACCCCTGATGCCGAGAACAATCCTCCATCCCTTGGTCAATTCCCTGCTCTGGAAAGAAGAGCTGCTAATGAAAATGGAAAGAGCCAAGTCCCTCTCACCCTGCGGCCCCGTTGATTAGTTTCCATTGACTGAAACCATTACGGAGCCAAATTCATTATTCGTGAATGGCACAGTTGTTCTCTCTTGGTCCAACACTATTTCATGGCAGAGAGCATTGGGACAAACAGAGAGAAAGAGAGAGAGAGCAGGGCACCGGGGCAAGGCAAGAAGTGGTTTGGCTTATTTCAGGATATGTGTTCATCCTTGTGTAGACAAGCAACCCCTTGCTAACTCTTGCTAACTCCTAACCATGCTTAATTTGACTGTGGCATCTCCCAAAAATTTACCATTATTCATTATTCTGGCTTTCTCTCTCTCTCTCTCTTTGACCCTGTGGTTTAACCCCTTATTTTAATTGGAAAGTCATATTTTTAAGTAGCATTTATTTTTTTCACTTTCTTACATTGTCAAAAATTTATATATATATGTACACCTATTCATTAAAGGTCAAAAAGTATGATGAGTGAGGAAAGGTGTAGCTAGGTATAAAACAAAAAGAATGTGAAAAGATCATTATTTGTTAGGCTAGTTTAATTACAATGTTTTAACAATCGGACTGATTCAGCTGGAAATCGATCAGTTCGGCAGTTGGTTCAACTTCATTTGAATCGCAGTTTGGTTGAACCGCCCAGCACCTGGTTGAAACGCGATTGAACCGCTAATTAAACCGGGTTGAACCGTTTGAAATAATTATTTTTATTTTTTTTAATTTACTTTCCCCCCAAATTTAATACTTATTTATTTATTTATTTATTAGTCATTCCGTTCAACCACGGTTAAACCGGATGAACCAATTGAATCATGACACGAAGGTCTTGCCGGTTCGATTTCCGATCCGATAACATTTTCAAATTTTTTTTAAAATATTGAATTTGTTTTCTCTAATGATTCTTAGTTTAAGTGGAAACAAGTGGAAATGAAAATAGGAAACAAACGAATGAATAAAACGAGCCCTTAAGTTTTGAGTTATTTTTGTCTTATAGGTAATGGTACTCATCTTTCTTCATAGGTACCAAAGAATTCACTAAGGGTCTGTTTGGTTCAAATAAGGGGAGGGGAGGGGAGGGATTTTAATGGAGGGGAGGGGAGGAAAGGGGAAGGGAGGGGAGGGATTTACTTTGATTTTGTGTTTGGTTGAGAGAAGGAAGGGAGGAGGAAGCCTTTGCTTGTTTGGTTCAGGAGGAGGAGGGATTTTAATGGAAGGAAAAGATTAATTCTTGGTATATCCTTATAGTGTTTTATATTATATTATATATAAGGATATTTCAGTAATTTTATTTTAAATAATTTAATCTCCCTCCTCCTCCAAAACCCCCACTTTGGGAGGGGAGCCAAAATTGGCTTACGAGGGATTTTGCTCCCCCCCCCTCCCCTCCCCTCCCATTAAAAAAATTGAACCAAACAAACATAATTTAAAATATCCCCTCCCCTCCCCTCCAAAACCCCTCAACCAAACACACCCTAAGGAAAAAACTTATATACAATTTTTTAGGAATTGTTTACATTGTTCTACATTAGAAATGTAATGTAACTGTCAAAAAACTGATTTCAAGCAAGTTTTTAGGGTGAAACCGTTTCATTATTTTTGAGTTGATTTTAAGCAAGAACAGTATCCACAATACCATTGGTAGTGTACCTAAGTTTGACCCATACATAAACTGCATGTTGAATGCTATTTTTTTCACCCTCCATTTTTATATTTACTTCACACCTCTCTTAATTTCTTTTTTTTTCCTTTCTTTTTCTATTAGATGTTCCATTAAATCTCTTTTTTTCCATCTCAGTCTAACTCACTAATCTTAGAGTAAGAAGCACACTGTTTCAAATGTAAAGTTTTACTGAATTCGCTCTGTTTTTTGATGGGAGGGGAACTGGGAGAGGGGGGAGGGTGAGGAGGCAGGATTGACTACCACATATCTTGAAATAACTTTTATTTTAAAATGTTTTTTTCTGTTCCATTTTTAAAATGTTGTTTATTTTAAAGATTTAGTAGATGGTAGAATATACTATTTGATGTGCAGTGTCACCCTACTTTCTACAACTTCACTTTTATGGTAAAGAGATAAAGAATATAACCACCTAAATAAAATGGCATGTGGAAGAGGAGTAAAAATAACACAAAGATAAAGGAAAATAATTTTTCCATGTCAAATTTTCACACTGTATTCTAAAAAAATAGTGGAATGTGCTGTTATTATTAAAGATTCTATAATATCCATAAAAAATTTAAAGATTGTATAATATCCGTAAAAAAATTAAAGATTGTATAATAAAAATAGTGTATAAATAACATTGCTTAAACTGTTTTGTTAGAGCATTTCCAATGGTGACAACTCCCTTTGGGTCTTATCTCACCATTAGGCGGGCCCTATTATCACTTTTAAACAATCTTTTTATTTTTTATTCCAACGGTACTATTTTTAAGAACTCAAAATAAATCACATAAAGGCTTAAATATGTTTTTCGTCCCTGTAAATATGGGGTATTTTGGTTTTCGTCCCTGCAAAAAAAAAAATCGTTTTCATCCCAACAATTTACGCAGTGTTCATTTTAGTCCCTCTCCGTCCATTTCTGTTAGTTAAGTGCTTAGTTGGCAAATGGAGGTCCACATTGGCATTGCCATGTCACATAAGTCATTTTTCCTTTATTTTTTAATGCTGATTGGGTAATTACATTGGGTTTCACTTTCACCTTCCTATCCTCTCTCCCCTTCCCAGCCGCTACCCACCCAGTGCTCCTGCATTCTTACTTTCAGTGAGTTTAACCATAGATGCCCAAATGAGTTCCAACCATAGATGCCAACATGAAAATCTGAAGCTTCAGCTGGAACTATGGAACCAAAATCGAAATCCAAAAAAATGCAGAAGCCCTAAACTCAAAGACGAAGAAGAAGAGACAGAAGAGGGTTGGAACAAGCAAAAAGAAACTCAACCTGGCACTGCCATGGCCGCGCCGACACCATCCCTTTCCCCTCACCTCCGTCACCGTTTTACCTAATTATTTCCGGCGAGCTCGAAGCCCCTTGCACCCAAACCCCCATCCTGATCATTCTGAAGATGGGTGTTGCAATATTTCTTTTACATGTTCCTGACTATGTCATGAATAGATTGCGAGCCCAATCAGAATGCAATATTTTTTTCCTCCACCCATTTCTTAAACAATCCCCTCATTCCTTCAATTCCAACAACAACAACATTAAAACAGATGTTTGAAGTTCCAACCCCTCCCTCTGCTACCGCCATGGTTCCTCTCTCCCTCGAGAACCCCGCGGCGCGTGAAGCGGAAAAGCGCTTCCCCTTGCATCGGCAGTAGTCTTCTAGAAGCTTCTCGAAGGACCCAGAAAGTGTTGAGTGGAAAGTTCGAATCTTTGGGAGAACAAAGAGGAGGGTTCAGTGTTGGGTTCGAAGAGATGGAGGAGATCGGAGAAGGAAGAAGCGAGGTGTTTGGCGTGGGTGAGTTAGCAAACATGTTTGATGAAGGAGATCGGAGAAGATAATTTCTCTTGATGCCTCAGAGAGAAAAACTGTGTTTTTTATTTTGGGTCAAAGAAAAAGAGTGTTTAAAAAAAAATTGCAGGGACGAAAACCAAAGTATCCCATATTTACAAGGACAAAAAATATATTTAAGCCTCACATAAATTATCCCATATCTAACCACTTGGTTGAGATTTGATAACTTAAATTCATTTTTTATTGTTAATCAATGATTGCTTATATAAACAATTGTCTTTAAATTTAAGAAAAAATGACTACCACCTAGTGATGCTCCAATGGTAAGAAATTTAATGAATAGTTGCTTAAACTTTAACAACCCACTAAGCAACCGGGTTGGAGTTGCTCTTATCTCTTAGGATGTCATTTCCATCGGTTTATTCCATTAATTGCATTATGATATGTGTCTAGTTTAACTAAAAAACCAATCGGTTAAAAAAGCTAAAAAAAATTCCTTATTTTTTATTCTAAGTCGTTCAATTTATTAATCGTGCAATAATAATTACCTTTTATTGTAAGTGTTGGTCAAAGAAAACCTCCCCAACCTACCCAATTTTTTTTTGTCCTGCCAAATGTTTTGCTTTTCAACAAATGGGAAAATTCAACTTTGTGCAAAGTTGAATGTTGAAAGTTGAAAGTTGAAGGTTGAAAATTGAATTGTTTTGGTTGGTGAGGCAATGGTTGTTGAGCTTCATCCTTCTATAAATAAGAGCCATCTGTTGGAGAGGAAAATATTCTAACATTGAGAGGTTGTGGCTTGTGAGTTCCAACAGAGAGAAAATTCCACTGAGAGAATTTTTGTGAGAAATATTTAGAGAGAAATATTTCTTTGGGTGTAATTGGGTTGTGGGTTTTGCGAGAGAGTGTGAGTGTTTGTAAACACAGTGTATTTCCTTTTTCAATATAAGGTCTGCAGCTGGGAGGCGTAGGCATTATTGGCGAACTCCGTTATCAATTTTTGTGTGTGCTTAGCATTTATTTTTGCTTTTCCACTAATCGACTATGGGGAAATTTTGCGTAGTTTCCTAACAACTTGGTATCGAGAGATAGTTGGTTATTTACGCTAAATCTTGTTGAGGATCATTCATGTGAATAGTAATTTTCGTGAATAGTAAAATTGGTCGGCGCTACCAATTTGTCCACGGAGGTGTTTTAAAGCACGGTGGTTCGCAGAAATTGTCAGAAACGATCCTGAGAAGTCAGACTCGAGTGGGAGTGATGGCCGCAGACGAAGGAAAAGTGAAAATTGAAAAGTTCGACGGTGCGGACTTTGGCTTTTGGAAGATGCAGATCGAGGATTATCTGTATCAGAAAAAGTTGTATCAACCTCTCACAGAAAGAAACCAATGGAGATGAAGGAAGATGACTGGACCCCACTCGCTAGCCAAGCCCACGCCGTTATCCGGTTGACGTTATCCCGTAATGTTGCGTTCAACATTGCAAAAGAAAAGACCACGGCGGATCTTATGAAGGCTCTTTCCAACATGTACGAAAAGCCGTCGGCCTCAAACAAAGTTCATTTGATGAGGCGGTTGTTTAACTTGCGGATGACGGAAGGCGCATCGGTAGCACAACATCTCAATGAACTCAACATAGTCACAACCCAGTTGAGTTCAGTTGGAATCGAATTTGATGATGAGGTACGAGCATTGATACTTTTGTCTTCTCTTCCAGAGAGTTGGAATGCTCATCACACAAATTGCGGAGTAGCTCAGCGGAAACAATAAGTTGAAATCTGACGATGTTCGTGATCTGGTTCTCAGCGAAGAGATCCGACGGAGAGAGTCGGGTGAATCTTCATCCTCTTCAGTATTGCATACAGAGTCAAGGGGAAGAAATTCAACCAGAGGAAATGGACGTGGCAAATCAAAGGGCAGGCGGTCCAAATCCAGAAATCATCATAGTTCTCAAAACTCCAACTCGAAGATTATCGAGTGTTGGAATTGCGGAAGGCCGGCACTACAAAAATCGGTCAGGAGTGCAGAAGAACCAGGAGGCGAAGGGCGAGGCAAATGTTGCTTCCACCTCGGGAGGAGGTGACGCGTTGATATGCTCTTTGGAGAGCAAGGAAGAGTCTTGGGTGTTAGACTGCGGAGCATCTTTTCATGCCACGGCAGAGAATTCTTCGAGAATTATGTACCGGAAACCTTGGTAAAGTTTACCTTGGTAATGAGCAGATCTTGTGAGATTGTTGGCAAAGGTGTAGTGAAGATTAAGTTGAGCAGTGCAGTATGGGAATTGAAAAATGTCGGACATATTCCCGACTGACGAAGAACTTAATCTCGAGGCCACCGGTGGCGATGGCGGCTACACAACGATCTTCCACGGCGATCATTGGAAGATTTCAAAGGGTGCAATGAGCGATTGCTCGCGGCAGAAAGAGTGGTACTCTTTATAAGACAAAGAGAGCATGCCATTTGATTGCGATTGCGACAAATGATAGTCCCAATCTATGGCACCAGAGACTAGGCCATATGAGTGAGAAAGGGATGAAGATCATGCACTCGAAGGGCAAATTGCCAGGTCTTGATCGATGAAATTGACATGTGTGAAGGCTGCATACTTGGAAAGCGTAAAAGAGTTAGCTTTGGACAAGTGGAAGAACCCCAAAGAAAGAGAAACTTCGAGCTTGTTCACTCGATGTTTGGGGTCCAACGACTATCTCATCCATCGGTGGGAAGCAATACCCGTGACTTTTATCGATGATCACTCTAGGAAGGTATGGGTATACTTTCAAACATAAGTCTGAAGTATTCGAGGCTTTCAAGATGTGGAAAGCCATGGTAGAAAGCGAGACAGATTGAAGATCAAAAAGCTCGAACCGACAATGGTGGTGAATATGAAGACACCAGATTCAAGAAGTTACGCTATGAGCGCGGGATCGTAATGGAGAGAGTGCCAGTGCGCCTCAACACAATGGTGTAGTGGCGTATGAATCGAACGTTGACAGAGAGCTAGAAGCTTACGGGTGCGATCAGGCTTCAAGGCGGTTTTGGCGAAGCGATCAACACGGCGACTTACTTGATCAACCGAGGTCCATCGGTACCATTGGAGCCTGAATACCGGAAGAGGTATGGAGTGAAAAGAGGTAAAACTCTCACATCTTAGAGTTTTAGGTTGTGTACCATATGTGCATATCAGTGATCAAGGCAGGAATAAGCTTGATCCCAAATCGAAGAAGTGCACTTTCATCGGTTATGGTGAAGATGAGTTTGGCTACCGTCTTTGGGATGATGAAAACAAAAAGCTGGTCCGCAGTAGAGATGTGATCTTCAATGAAAGAGTGATGTACTGAGGACAGGCATAGCACGGATGCCAAAGAACTCGAGCAGTGGGCGGTGTATGCAGAGGTGGACGATGTCCCAGAAAGTCCTATGTTTGAGAATCCTCAATCAGAGGAATCAATAGAACAGCAATCTGATGCACCAGAGCCTCCAACTCCGGCTACGGCGGAGAAGATCTTCTCGAGTTCCTGTGCCCAACAGGAGATACATGGACTACATGTTGTTGACTGATGGAGGGGAGCCTAAAGATTATGTAGAAGCATGTCAGATCGCAGATGCCAGCAAGTGGGAGCTTGCCATGAAAGATGAGATGAAGTCTTTGATCTCCAATCAAACATGGGAACTAGCTGAGTTACCCATGGGAAAGAAGGCACTTCACAACAAATGGGTGTATCGGGTGAAGGAGGAAAATGATGGCTCCAAGAGATACAAAGCCCGACTAGTCGTTAAAGGATTCCAGCAAAAGGAAGGAGTTGACTACACCGAAATTTTTGCTCCAGTTGTGAAGCTCAATACTATCAGGTCTGTGTTAAGTATTGTTGCGGTAAAGAGCTCTATCTTGGCGATTAGGCGTGAAGACTACGTTTCTTCACGGAGACTTAGATGAGGAGATCTACATGCACCAACCTGAAGGCTTCTCGGAGAAAGGCAATGAAAATATGGTGTGCAGATTAAAGAAGAGCTTGTATGGCCTGAAACAAGCTCAGAGACGATGGGTACAAGAAGTTTGATAGCTTCATGCACAAGGAAGGTTTCGAAGTGCAACTCCGACCATTGTTGTTTCTTCAAGAGATATAAGTCGATTATATCATTTTGTTACTTTATGTCGATGATATGTTAGTAGCGAGGTTGAGATATGGGCGAGATCGAAACTTGAAGATGCAGTTGTCAAAAGAATTTGACATGAAGGACTTGGGTCCAGCAAAGAAGATCATTGGAATGCAAATCACGAGAGATAAGCAGAGAGGAATTTTGCAGTTATCTCAGGCGGAGTACATCAATCGTGTTTTGCAAAGATTCAACATGGGCAACGCCAAACCGGTCAGCACACCTTTGGCCAGTCATTTTCGCTAACCAAGGAACAATCACCTCA
This sequence comes from Calophaca sinica, assembly GCA_037113605.1. NCBI lineage: Eukaryota > Viridiplantae > Streptophyta > Magnoliopsida > Fabales > Fabaceae > Calophaca > Calophaca sinica. The sequence goes on from CM073734.1 coordinate 78,997,789, forward strand.
GGCGGAGGAAGAAAGAGAATACATGGCTAGGATTAGTATGCTTGACCATTGGAAGTTTGATGTATGCAATGGTGCATGCGAGGCGGACATTGGCCATGCGATGGGAGTAGTTAGCGAGGTTTATGTCAAATCCAGGTAAAACTCATTGGGAAGCGGTGAAATGGATTTTGAGGTATCTACGAGGCACTTCTGAGAAGTGTCCGTACTTTGGTAAAGGAGAATTGCAAGTACAAGGCTACGTAGATGCGGACTTTGGAGGTGAAGTTGATCATCGAAGAAGTACCACCGGTTATGTATTCCTTTGTTGGTACTACTGGCTGATTAGTTGGATGTCGCGGATCTGTAAGATTGTTGCTTTATCCACTACAGAGGCCGAGTATGTAGCGATGAAGCAGACAAAGAATTGATATGGCTTCAGGGATTGTTAACGAGTTGGGTTTCACACAGAGAAGAGTGTTTTGCAGTGATAGTCGAGTGCGATACATCGGCAAAGAATTGACATTTCACTCCAGAACAAAGCATATTGGTCTTCGTTATCACTTCATCAGATCTCTGCTTGAGGATGAGGTGTTAATGTTGAAGAAGATTCAAGGAAGTAAGAACCCAGCAGATATGGTGACAAAGGAGGTGACTATCGACAAATCAAGTCAGGTTTCAACTTCGCTTGGCTCGCTTGAGTAAATGCACTGCAGAAGGCTGCTGCATTGATTTAGGTGTGAAGACCGATTGAAATCAGTCTTCAAGTGGGAGATTGTTGGTCAAAGAAAACCTCCCCAACCTACCCAATTTTTTTTGTCCTGCCAAATGTTTTGCTTTTCAACAAATGGGAAAATTCAACTTTGTGCAAAGTTGAATGTTGAAAGTTGAAAGTTGAAGGTTGAAAATTGAATTGTTTTGGTTGGTGAGGCAATGGTTGTTGAGCTTCATCCTTCTATAAATAAGAGTCATCTGTTGGAGAGGAAAATATTCTAACATTGAGAGGTTGTGGCTTGTGAGTTCCAACAGAGAGAAAATTCCACTGAGAGAATTTTTGTGAGAAATATTTAGAGAGAAATATTTCTTTGGGTGTAATTGGGTTGTGGGTTTTGCGAGAGAGTGTGAGTGTTTGTAAACACAGTGTGTATTTCCTTTTTCAATATAAGGTCTGCAGCAGCCCGGAGACGTAGGCATTATTGGCCGAACTCCGTTATCAATTTTTGTGTGTGCTTCCGCATTTATTTTTGCTTTTCCACTAATCTGACTATGGGGAAATTTTGCGTAGTTTCCTAACGGTAAGAATTCATCTAATGTAGTTAATAAAAACTTGAATTTTCAGAATAAAGTTTTTTCATATACAATTATATAACTTGGATTTATTATTATCCTATTCTTGAAATTGAACTTTCAAATAGATCATGCAGAGTTGCTTCTTTTTTTTTTTTTTTTGGTACATAAGAGTTGCTTTTTTTATCGTACCTTACCCGTCATGTACGTTTTTTTTGACAAAATTACCCGTCATGTACCTGATTCATGTGAATGTGAAACAATTTTTTTTTTTTGGGATCCAAATAGGAAGGGCCCATGTGATTGTGAATTATGACCCATTCTTAAAACTATTTTTGAATGTATCTTCAAAGGCTAAGACCAATGCAAATATCTAGATCAGAGTGCACAAATATTATTTTGTTACAGATGAATTATTTTTGTTTAAAAAATAAATCGCATATTTTTAAAGAAAAAATCAATAACAAAAGTTGAAAACAAAATCTGACAATACCAAACTATTATGCGATGCATTAAATAAAATACAAGTTTTAAGTAATAATATAGATGAAGTATATAGATGATAAGATACTAAGACTCTGTTTGGTAATGTCATTTTACGAGTTTATAGTGGATAGCTTATAGCGGATAAACTTGTAGAAGGTGTTTGGTAACATTAGCTTATAGTGTTTTTTCATTAGCTTATAGCGTTTCGTTTTCTCTCTCATTTTTACCCTTATTACTTTAATTAAATTTCTTGTTTATCCTCCATAAATTATTAATTCATGTATTCTCTCTCTTATTTATTACAAATGTCTTTTTATGTCATTTTATATTTATCAGCAAGTTCAACCGCTAATTTTACCAAACACTTTGAATTCAATCTGCTAGTTTATCCGCTATAAGCTTATCCGCTATCCACTAGCTTATCTGTTATCAGCTAGCTTATTCATTATCCACTATTTTTTACCAAACAATGCCTAATTAAACCCGTGGTTTAGCTTATTTACATACTCCGTATTTGGTAGTGGAATAAGAATTTTCCGTACCACTATGTGAGTCGTGAGAGGTGTACAGATGATAAAGATAATGGAAACTGATAAATAAGAGATTTGTTAAGTGATCTTAATAAAAATCAGAGAGAAATAAAAAGGAAAAAATATATATAGAGCAGAGTGAAAAATCATGGTTGAAATTTTTTTTTTTTTTTTGATAAAGGATGGTTGAAAATTTATTTATTTACACTCTTCATATTTATTTACATGTTTCTACCGACTACCAAAGTGTATGATATAATCTTCTATTTTACTTTTTCCGTCTGATATTATTAGAACAGACACAAGACTTAGAGAGTCATCAGTATCCAAAGTTTTTGTACAATGATGATGCTAATTCTGCTTGTCAACTAGTTATTCGGAGCCTAGTCAGATGCGAGTGACCCTGACACATGAACTTGTCTGGATTATGATATGATATATTAATCGTAAGGTTCCTCCTGTACTGTACGGGGCAGTGCACAAATTATTCAACCGACGCAGACATAATCACATGACATCCAACAACAGGCAATGCCTTTCCCTTTCGTATTTTATTGCTCATTTTGTTACAGAGAAACAAATCAGAAGCAAATACACAGTACATTTTTTCTTCTGATCTTAGACCACAACTAATGAGAAAAAATAATTTCTCAATTTAATGGATTTAAGTATACAATCATTGACATTACAATTTACAACATGTCATGATGCACCTCTCTCCCCAAGCACACTTTGCTTAGATCCCAATATTACATTGAACTCCTCCTTTTTGTACTTTCATTTTGACTTGCCTATCAAGCAACTGAACAGCAAAAACACCACACCAAGAATCAGCATCATTGTGGCTTATTATCAACCCACTCATTTTCAGCAACAATCTTTCCGGAACTGCGGCCACCCATTTTTCCAAATGAATTTACATTGGACAATCCCTTGAAATTGCTGCTACAGCCCTCGTTCAAGTTTCGGGATTTCCTCGACTTGCTTGGCTTGGAACAACTGATATCAGCACCATCTGGATCAATGTCATCATGAGTTTCTATACTGACTACCACCAGTCTAGCTATGGTGCTTCGGCAGAATGGACAAACTGGTGTAGTAGGATGAGAAGTAGAAGGGTTGGGCTTGTTGTGACAACAGAGGGCTAGTGTGCATTGTGCACACATCTGGTGGCCACAGTCCTGGACTTCAATTGTACAAACTTGCTCAAAGCAGATGCAGCATAATTCCGTCTCACTAACCTGAATTACATTAGATCCCACAGTAAACATATGTGGTTCAAATATTAAGTAAAGATGTTTCTCGCTAACTAGAGTATTATGGCAGAAGCGGATGCAAAGAAGGAAACATAAAAAATTAAGTTAAACTCGACCCAAAATAAATACTTAATGTGAACTATATAATTCAGACTAAAATTTGAAATATAAGAATCTGATATCAAATATCTGTGTTTCGAATCAGTATTCGCAAAGCTGTTTCATCTGTTCAGGAGAAGTTCTCACTACTAGAGTATAAAAGATGAGAAACACTTAATCATAGGAAACGAAAGGTTTGTGAATGATGTGACTAACATGGAGACCGACTCATACACCAATACCCTCCCGATTTCCGTCAAATGCGGAACTAACGTTTCTTAACAATTCCACACATCAACAATTCGTGTGTTTCGTTAAAAAGTATCTCGTACTAAATAGCACCTCTGATAAAAGATACCCCATAATGAGTTTATACCCCATAATGAGTTTATGTATAATTGAATAGGTTAGATTGATCAAAATTAGGAAAAATAATTAAAAAATAAACTCGAGACATTGCTGCATTTCCAAAAATATCCAAATAATTAGACTGGTTATGGTAAATTTAATAAGTCCTAAGGAGTTATATGGCCATAATTCAATTCGATTGCACATCCAAGAAAAGTAGTAAATTCATAAAGTTACCATCAATTCAAAGGGTGTCAAATTACCTCAGAGATATTGTCATCTACACGATCAGAGTGTGATGGAGATGGAAGGGAGTGGGCACTCCCTTTCAATATGTTTTTCTCCCTTTCCTTGTTGGCATCCATCAAGGCCTGCTCTAATAAAGCTTTGGCCTCTGGATTAAGCTCACTGATTATCTTCAAAGATGATGGCCAGACAAGAGGCTGTGCAGATGCAAGATTTAACAATGCTGCACATTCGCCATGTCTATGCTTCAGGGCAACCACGTATGGTATCCTCCTGCATAAATACAACACACAGTTTGAAGGCAATTTCAGAACTTCTTATTTAGAAGTTGAATATGACATGGCTGGTTAAATTTTAAGAATTTTTTCTACTTATGAATCACAACAGAGTTATTTTGTTTAAGGCGATTCCTAAATTGAAAAGTTGCATAGGGAAAACAACAAATAGGAATACAAGAGAAGGACCCAACAAACAAGTGATAATAGTTTGTCATATTAAAGGTTTTCCTACAATTAAAGCAAAGCAAACTCATTAGGAATAAGCTACACAAAGTTTGATGAAAATGAAATATGTTTACATATGTATCAATCATAATTAATGATATCTTCTCCTAGTGGCAGAAATTTATATTTAGAAAGTATAATGTACCCAGATGCATCACGTTGAAGACGATCTGCACCCCATGCCAACAGTTCGCGGATGCAATCCAGAGATCCTCCTTTGGCTGCTAGATGAAGAGGAGTGCTCCCAGGACAGCTGCAAATAGCAATATATTAACCCGCAAAACAAATGAATACATCAAATCCAAGCTTGTCATCATTACAACTTTGATATATCATTACCCATATCTGCCAGTTGAAGCAGAAACAAGAGCTCCACTACACAATAGAATGTGCACACATTCAGGCCGTCTTTGACGAGCTGCCAAGTGCAATGGTGTAGCACCCCTACCATCTCTAATATTCACAAACCGAGCAAACCCCCTGCAATGAATTGAATAAAAAATACTTAAAAAGCATGATAACAAATCACCCACATGAATCAATTAAACAAGAAATCAATGCCAAAACAGAAAAAAGGACCAACCAAGAAGCAGCCACTGGACTAAATTGAGCAGCAGAAAGTATTGCCTTAAGGCAAGAAGAATGACCATAGTAGGCAGCATAGTGCAAGCAGGTTCTTCCATGACACGCATCAAACATTAATACCTGATAATATTTTACAATTAAGTACTTTTTTAATAAAATTTACTATAGTCAAAGAAAAAAGGGAAAATTGGAATGAACATCACTGGAAATGTCACGTACATTAGCACCCGCTTCAAGGAGCTTTTCAACACAATCGATTTTTCCGTGCATTGCTGCCAACATAAGCGGGGTCTGAAATGTTTCACAATTCAATGAAGGATAAGTAAGACAACACTTCCAATTGGAACCCCAAAAAAGAGAAAAGAATCCTCCCACATTCCAAAACAATAAAATGGGAATAATAACATTTGCAAGTTAAGTTACCTGCTTTTGGCGATTCAACACATCTGGATTTGCAGATCCATCTAAAAGCCTAGATAAAACCTGCAAGTTAAAAACCAGAAGAAAAAAAAAATGTAAGGACAAATTGGGCAAGTAATTAAGAAAATTGATGAAAAGACGAGAAGGAAGAAACAAACCTGGATCTGGCCATTAGCAGCGGCAATATGAAGAGGAGAGTGGTGGTCATAGACAGTGGTGCGATGCATGAGAGTAGGATGTGTCTGTAACAGAGTTGCAACAGTTTCAAGGTCCCCATGCTGCACGGCACGGAAGAGGCCATGTTCATGGCTCCCTCTGCAACTCAGCCCCTGACCCATCCTTCTCCTTTCTTTTTTTCTGCGCCACCTTTACCACAGACGGTGGTGGTGGTGGCCTCCCCCTCCCCTAGATTCCTTTCCTCCACGTTTTCAATTCAAACTTCACACATTTATTTATTGGGGGAAATCGCAAGAGATAGACAGAGGGAAAAAATAAATAAATAAATAAATAAATAAAGAAGAAAAGGAGAGACAGAGGTAGCTGAATGTGTCAGTGATGAGCAGTTACTGTGACTAAACTTGGGTGTGGCATGGCATCAATCAGATTCCCCACAAAAGGTAGGCTCCAGTTTCCCCAAACTCTGTAATTTAATATCTACCTTTTGTTCTATCGATCCAACGCTTCAGGTTCAAACTTAAAACACACTTCAGAAACTTGTTACTGAGTCGTGTCATATATTTTTTTTTTTGCATAGTTGTTGAATGGTAACATTCTAATATTTTATTGACTTGTTAATGCTAATTACACGTCAAAAAGGGTGACCTATAACTTCGGGTTTCCAATTGGGCAATGTGCGTTCCCCAATTTGACTGGAACTGGTTGGTCTTGTTACTTACTACTTTTACTGTCGTAGGAAAATTCTTTGTGAGGGCTATATATTCTCATTCCGGTCAAAACAGTAACCTCTCTTCATCGATCGTGACTATGTCTGCCTAGACAATTCAATTTAATTATTTTATTGTTATTACTCCATTTTTTGCAAATGAAGAACAAAACATCTTTTGTTAGAATTATTTCTAATAATTCTTGTGAAATTTCTGATCAATTGTGGCGCTTTTAGTTTCAGCAATTTAATGTTATGATCCAATTGATGATCTCGGTATGAAATAAGTGATCAATTGTAATGGCCTTTGGACACCTAATTACGATTTATGTGAGAGAGCAGTGTTCAACCACTGGGCGTGATGGGTGGTCACAGGGTTGATAAATAGAGAGGAGGTCCCCTTTGGACGCCAGGAATCATATATGCTCGTCTACGGTTTGCCCATTGAGAACCGAGAACCGGAGTTTGTGACCGTGCAAAGGAAGGCTTAGTTCGTGATTTCATGAGCTCTACAAGGCGAGAAAGTTTTGATGTCGTGATCATGTCTTCAACAAGTAAGTACTCTAATCGGTGTTCTAATTTTATATAATAGATCCTGTAAAATTTCTTATATGTGGTATCAGAGCCAATATTATACGATTTAGGACCCGGTGTTAAACATGATCGTCCCTCTTATTTGAATATTTTCGGGAATTTTCGTTCGTTAGTGCGGCGAAAAGTTCTAATCTGATTTCTCACAAATCAGAACAATCGTGTTGGATTAATTTTGGATTTTTGGGTTTTTCATGTTTTCAAAAAAATCTGAAAAAGTGCAAACTTTGATTCGCACAATTTTAGAACTCCAAACCATAGCGTTATTATAGACTGAGTTTATACGAATCCAATGGAACAAATCTTGTAAATTTTCGTTGAATATAGATGAAGAAATCTGATGAACACGGTAATGGTTAGGGTTATTTTGGGTGTGGTTTGGTCACGAAATCTCGTGTTTTAATTGTTATAAATTAGGAATTTTGTGCCATAATGATTAGAAATTAGTTTCTGAGCAAAACACATAAAGATTCGCGATGAAAAAAAAAAGGGCCGAAATCGGAGTGAAAATCGCGTGAACAGTAACGTGCGAATTTGAAATCACGTTCAGGACTTTGGTGATCGAAGAAGATGAACAGTGGTCGCGTGCGAATCCCACTCGCGGCACTCGGAGAGTGAGGGAGAGTGCAGAAGGTAGGAGTGTCGGTTTTCGATGCCGTTTTTTGCGTTACGCTCTATATTTCATGCTTGTATTTACTATATTTTTTCCAAAATTTTTCCGTTGTGTTAGATATTTTTTCTAAAATATAATGCATTAAATTGATTTTTTTTAATTATTTTTCTGACGAAAATTAAATTGAAAAATATGTTAGAAAAATAATATGATACATTCTGGATTTAATGGTAGTGTTCACTCTCCCTGTAGAGTTGCGCATGATTTTATGCTATTATTTTTTATATACGTGTTTTTAATTGACTACCTTGTTATACTATAAAGTACAAAACATGTTGAGAATGCGAATTGAATTGATGCATGACCAGTAAGGGTGCTCATTTAATGATGTACTTGCCTGTTGACTCTGTCTTATCTATGGACAAGAGAAAAATGATTCCTATGCAAGAGTTTTTGTGCGTCGATATGAGCCGTTACCACCAAAGTGGGACCGCTTGTATTGATTCATGAAAATTTCTTTGTAGTTTGAGGAATGCTTTTAATCATTTCATGCAATTACCTGCCCAAAGGGGGTGGTTGTATGTTGTGGTTGAAAGTTATTTGCAGATGGAGTTATTGGGAAATGGATTGGGCTAAGGGATTGTCAGCCCAAATAGGACAATTTTCTGAACCCAGTGTATTCTCATGGATTAACCCATCCGAGGTTTTGACCGAGTTTTTTCAACCTTGGTTGGTGCATTCTACCCAAAGGTGAATGTACCATTTTACTGGCTTCAATGTGATAGCTTGTTTTATTTCTGGAGCTATATCTTGTCATATTACATATACTAATGCATTTGTGTTTTGTCTTAACAGTAAACTATCGAATATTCTGATACTAGTATTAATTTTAATAATTGTTAGTTTGATAAATTTTGAATTATTGAAAATTTTTCTTTTAATTTATCAAACATATTTGGTTTATGCTTGAGCACGTATAGTTTTATTTTGAGCAATTTAATTTATTTTTGACAAACAATAAAGTTGTGTTTAGTTATATATAAAAGTATCTTTTAATGACCTTCTTGTCATTGGTTGTGACATGCCACATTGAAACTTGAAAATACTCAAGCTTGTATGTGTTAGAAAGTAGGACTTGATTTGACATGAGTTTAATTATTGTTCTCTAACATTTATTCTATGAGCCATCTGAGAACTTATATAAAGTTGATGCTTCCACTTTTGTTGGTCCTACACACAAGTATGAGTGATACACCTTTAGAGGTTAGTTATAAAATATATATATTTTTGGTTATTGATGTATTGTATACATGCATAAATAGAGAAATTTCTTCTTAATGAGCTTTTAACTCTCTCTCATATTTGTGTTTGGAATATGTATTTATATCTGGTGTGACATTCTTTTAGAATGTTGTGACATGGAAATTGTTGTGCTCTTTTATTGGAACAATTTTTGAAAAATATTTTTTATATCTACGTCATATTGTTTTCCATTGATGGTGATTATTGTCACAATAATTTTATAAGTATTTGGAAATATAATATTTGGTATGTGTTGATTTGTGCTCCCTTAGAGTGGTACAAATTGTATAAATTTAGAGATATTTATTGCATGATTAATTCAAAAAGTGAATTTATGGATATCTCCAATGTGATAATATTTAATTTTGAAAAGCATTGTATAATCATGTCTTTAATTTCCATTGAATGGTTAAGTTGGTAGTTATGCACATATGTGGTTCCATTTTCGGAATTTAATTATTTATATTACGGTTTAATCTTTCATGGTTATTACTGTGATCAAGTTGAAAATTGTGGTGAGCATGTGAGAACGTTTCAAGTGCTTCCTCTTGCATTGTGATCTACTGTTTAAATGTGGCTATAGCTTATTGTTTGTGTTTTTCGCTGCGCAAATATTTCTACCGGAAAACGATCCAAATGTATTATAATTTATTTATTTTCCAGCTGATATTTAATAAATAATATACTGGAAAGAGAATACATCATGGTTTAGATATGTACATGATGTATATGTGTTTGGCTGGTGTTATGAAAATTAATACTTTTATCATATATCATGTAATTTTAAAGTGTCAATTCACTTAATTGTGAAATATTGTTTTGATTGTTGTAAGTGTAAAACTTGTAGAATGATAATGGTTTTAAATTCATGATGAGTAGGGATGTTTATTTTTTAATGCACCTTCTTATGGACTGTATTATGGTTAAGGGCAAGAGATATTGATTCCTGGGTAAAAGCATTTCACTGATTATAGTGGGGATTTCCGCCAAAGTGGGATTACTCATTATTAATTGGTGGAATTTATTTTATCATTAGAGGAATGCTTCTGATTGTCACGTGCAATTTCCTGCCCAAAGGGGGTTATTGTATGTCATGATTAGAAGCTAATTTGCGATGAAGTTATTGGAGGTACACTGGTCTAGGAGATTTGTCTGTCCAAAGGAGATAGATCTCTAAACCCAATGTATACTCACTGAGTAACTTATTATCGAATATGTTTGGTGAAGTTAATGGAGGTACGTTGGTGTAGGGAATTTGTCTGCCCAAAGGGGACAATTTTCTGAATCCAGTGTATGCTCATTGATTAACTCATATGAGGTTACGACCACGGTTGCGACCTTGGTTGCATTACGCCCAAAGGAGAATGTGTTGTTATGTTGGCCTCCAAATAGCTTAATTTAAGCTGAAATCATGTCTTGCCCTGTTTCTTACTTTAACGCATTTTAAGTTTTGCTTAACAATCATTTTTTTAATAACAACTATTTTGCTTAGTTTGTTATGGAGCACTACTTAATTTATTTCATGAAAGTTCGTGATAAGCTTTTGGATGCTTGTGTTAGTTTACTATAAATTTTTTGTATATTTAACATGTTTGGATCTTGACATCAGTGGGAGGATTTTGACTTTAGTCATTATTTGATGTCAAGAATGGTAGTAAAAATAATTTATTGAAATATATGATTTTCGAGCCTTTTGTTTGTGGGTTGCGACTTTGAATTCGAATTTGTTATGCATCGGATATTTGAATTTCCTGTTGCAATTTTTTGAACTCCCAGTTGTTCGATTTTTCTGGTTCTTATATCAGACCACATCAAAAGTTATATGATTTGTGATTACTTTATTGTTACTTGTTCCATAGCTACTTTTGATATTTATGCAGATCTGTTGACATTATTTGCACATTCTTTTAAGACTTTACGGAGATCTAGCGCTTTGCTTTGTTTTATCATAAGGATAGTTTATCTTTATTTGATGAGCGCAGATAAGGTACATAATAAACCTTTACCAATTTCAGTATGATTGTGGATTTTATACATGGATTGGAAAATCCTAATATTTTCAAAATGATGATAAAATTGGAGTTAATGAGCTCAATTATTTGTTAATTACCTTTATGATTGAAATGTTTACTGTTAAGTTTGTCTGGGGAATAATAAACCTTTACTATATGGTATGTACAATGAACTTATCAATTATCATTTGAATTATATGTTAGCATAAAGAAAAATGGTTGTCATTCAAATCTTCTATATATAAGTTTTTCAAAGATTTTACTTGTAAGGAAAAAGGTTGTTACTCAGGGATGCATATTTGAAAGATTTAACTCAGATTTGAGCCACCTTTGACTTCCTTAAAATCTATCTTGTATTCATATTTCAAAGCATACATTGTTAGTATCCCGTTATATGTTGGTCTTTCTAAAGTTAGCTTCTTGTTGCTGTTATTGCCTATTTATTTATTAGTTGAAATTGATGAGTTGTTACCTTCTCATTCATGATTTAATTCTAGCAGCTAATGCTCAGATTAAGGGCTTAGTGTTTATGTGGTAGAACTATATCCCTCTATATATTCTTGCATTATTTTCAAATGACCCCATTTACATTGGCTTTAGCCCTGCAACTTTGAAGGGTCGTTGTCTTGAGCCCTATGCATTGAATGCTTTGAAACCAGTGATCAGAAGTAATATTTGTCATGCAAAAGAATTGAAGAAATTGTTAATCCAAAGAGCTATCATGAAACTAAATAGATTCCACATGGTTAATCCTTTAACCAAGGGACTCTGCCCATAATTATTTATTTATCATTATTTTTGTGAACATGAGCTCTATGAGTTTGTATAATATGCTTGGTTAGTGGGAGTTTGTGCTTTATGTCATGTTAGCTCTCGCATTTTTAACACTTTTGGTGTTTTGATAACATTTTCTATTTGACTTGAGAAATTAATTATAAATTGAATTATGTTATTATATACCTTTGTATATGTTTAACAGATGCAAAAATGTTGAAACTCGGTGTCGTTGGGACCACTATGCCCGTGATCGACACCATGTAAGAGGTGTGGGATTACGGTTTTGTTAAACCATGAAGCTTCGGTGTCGCGGGACCCTTTGTGCGGTGGTCGACACCATGTTGGAGCTGAGGCATTATGGTTTTATTGAACCATTTAGCTCGGTATCATTAGGACCACTGTGCCGGTGGTCGATGCCATGTTGGAGCTGAGGCATATTTGCAAAAACATTGGAGCTCGATGTCAATGGGATCACTGTGCCGGTGATCGACGCCATGTCGGAGCTGTGGCATCATGGTTTCTTATGAACCATATAATTTCTCTGGCTTTAATGCATTTGAGAGAAATTTGAGGACTGACAAAGAAAATGACAGTATGGCTATAAGATCATATTGGCATGCCATTTTCTTGCTACACTCCACATAGATGGCTAGTCGACGAAGTTGGTGGTATTTGTAACCATGGAAGGTGTCATGTTAATATAAGATGTGACTACCGCCATGATTCGGTATCATTTAGCTTTTGTTGGATGGAGTCTTAATTAGGTGTTGCATCTTGGGATCATGTGTTTAGTGGCCACGTTAGGAAGTATGTTATTAGCTCGAGAGTTGTTTTCAAAATGTTTTCTAAAAATTAAAATTGCACAATTGATTTTGCCCAAGTGGGAGAATGTTAGAATTATTTCTAATAATTCTTGTGGGCTACAATCAATTGTGGCCTTTTAGTTTTCCAAAAACGGGCTAATGTTATGATCCAATTGATGATGCTCGAGCATAAATAAGTGATCAATTGTAATGGGCCTTTGGACACCTAATTACGATTTATGTGAGAGACAGTGTAGGCTGACCACTAGGCCCATGATGGGTGGTCCTAGGGTTGATAAATAGAGAGGCTAGGTCCCCTTTGCCGTCACCGGAATCATATATGCTCGTCTACGGTTTGCCCCATTGAGAACCGAGAACCGGAGTTTGTGACCAGGCAAAGGAAGGCTTAGTTCGTGATTTCATGAGCTCTACAAGGCAGAGAAAGTTTTCGGTAATCGTGATCATGTCTTCAACAAGTAAGTACTCTAATCGGTGTTCTAATTTTATATAATAGATCCTGTAAAATTTCTTATATCTCTTCCTTTATATTTTGTCCAAAAGTTTTTCTATTATATATTGTTTCCCCTCAAGTCTCGACATCATTTTCGCCTTGATGGGTTAAGACATATGGGTATTTATAAACTCTTATTGGCATTGATTCTCAAGCAATATAGGACTTTTTGACGTATCCGAAACAGTAGCCCTCAGTCAAGGTCAAGGTGCTAAAGGGCCGTGGGCCCCCTATCCGGTGCGTCATTGTTCCGACCTCAAGTCCCCACATCGTTTTTCGAGGTATTGTCTACTTTGAGCCACATATGAAGTGGGCCCTCCTCATGGTTTTGCCCTTAAAAGGTGTTTCGATGGGTTAAGGCATGTCGGTGTTTATAAACTCCCATTGGCCTTGATTTCCAAGCAGTGTGAGACTTTTTGGTATATCCGGAGCATATATGTGTTTATATATATATATAGATAGAGAGAGAGAGAGAGAGAGAGAGAGAGAGAGAGAACTAAATTGTAACTCATGGAGTAAACCGGAGACGACAAATGCAGTTGTAACACCCTGCATTTTTGTACATTTTATATTTTTTTAAATGTGTTTATTTCATTAATTGTTGTGATTTGTAAAATTAGTGATTCTAATCCCTAGGTGTGTTTGAATTATTGAAAAATATTTAAATGATATTTATTTGTATTTTTAGAAAATAGTAGCGATATATTATTTTATTAATTTGTTTTAGAAAATAGTGGTGATATATTATTTTATTAATAGTGGGAAAATATTTTGAATAAAGAAATGATTTTTTTTATAAGAGAGAAAGAAAAAAAAACTGAAATAAGAAGAAATAGAATGGGAGGTACTGCATGCGTCAGACCATTCTCTCCTTTTTTTTAATTTCTTTTGTTTACTTGTTGCTACTTGCACCCATTTCTACTTATACACCCCTTGCATTGTAAAATTCATGAATCACGTATCATTGTCTTCATCTGCGCAGAAACAAACCTAGAGAAAGATGAAGACCTCCGCCTTCTCTTTCGCTCCAACTCCTTTCTCTTCGGTTCCTCTCTCATTGGGCCACAAAAAAATTTCGAAACTACGTATTCCTATAGAAAATCACTCATTGAATCCATTTATGGCCTTATTTCGGCGATCCGAGACTAAAATCGCGTCGTCTTCTCTCTCTAGGGGACTGTTTTTGGGCTTTTTCGACCACCACAGTCATCTTCTCATAAAACGGACGACGTTTTTGGATTCTACGCGTCGAAAGCTTTCAGAGTCACTACTCATTTGCTTTTCGGTGAAGTTGATGTCGGACCCTTCGTAACCCCAATGTCTCGGTAAGACGTTTTTCGGTTAATCTTTTGGCTTCCTTTTGACTTCGTTTCAGTTCTAAAATAGTGGTGATATATTATTTTATTAATAGTGGGAAAATATTTTGAATAAAGAAATGATTTTTTTTATAAGAGAGAAAGAAAAAAAAAACTGAAATAAGAAGAAATAGAATGGGAGGTACTGCATGCGTCAGGCCATTCTCTCCTTTTTTTTAATTTCTTTTGTTTACTTGTTGCTACTTGCACCCATTTCTACTTATACACCCCTTGCATTGTAAAATTCATGAATCACGTATCATTGTCTTCATCTGCGCAGAAACAAACCTAGAGAAAGATGAAGACCTCCGCCTTCTCTTTCGCTCCAACTCCTCTCTCTTCGGTTCCTCTCTCATTGGGCCACAAAAAAATTTCGAAACTACATATTCCTATAGAAAATCACTCATTGAATCCATTTATGGCCTTATTTCGGCGATCCGAGACTAAAATCGCGTCGTCTTCTCTCTCTAGGGGACTGTTTTTGGGCTTTTTCGGCCACCACAGTCATCTTCTCATAAAACGGACGATGTTTTTGGATTCTACGCGTCGAAAGCTTTCAGAGTCACTACTCATTTGCTTTTCGGTGAAGTTGATGTCAGACCCTTCGTAACCCCATTGTCTCGGTAAGACGTTTTTCGGTCAATCTTTTGGCTTCCTTTTGACTTCGTTTCAGTTCTAAAAATTCCCAAATATTATTTGACATTCATTGTCATTTTTTTTTGGTCATATTTCGTTCTTGCGTGACTGTTAATTTTCTCTGTGCTCATTGATGCCTAATTCGGTTGCTGTAGGCAAATCCTCCTTGCTCTCTTAAACACTGCGATTTTTCTCGACCAAGGTAAGGGCTTTTCTCCTACAAGTTAGAGCTAAACGTTGGTAGTTGTTTAAATATAGATAGAATTTTGTGTGGTGTCTTGTTGAAAGGAAAAATTCATATCCTTATCAAATAAAAGTCTATAATGTTTCACTATTTTATTTTTATTTTCGTGTAACCCTCTAAATGAATATGTTGATGATTTTCTTGCTATTTTATTGATTCTATACTCATATGTTGTTGAAAATCGTGGGAGTTATATTTTTAGTGCTAAAGATTTATTCTATATTGTCCATAAAATATGTATTGTGGCTACGTAATTTGATAATGATGGATATAAATATGTTTTGTCTCTTGATGATTTATTATATTTCATTTGATAAGGAAAACGATTTTTGATATATGTAGAGTAACATGGATAGTTGCTAATTCTTGTCATCTTGATTTGGTGCAAATCGGTTATGTGATTTATTTATTGTGATTTTAAATAATATGTTTATTGTGGATTGTTGAACTTGTTTAATTGATTTGTTATGGATGTGCATTTGTGGTGCTATGGCCTTGAGATGATGAGGTTAGTTCAGGAAGAAAATTTTGATATGTGTGATGTGCATTGTGTTGTGTTAAGATGGTGATAAGATGAGGCTATTTCATAAAAGAAAATTGGATATGTGGTATTTGGATATGACGTGTATTGGATTTTCTGGTGAATTACCTTTCATGGCATGAATTGACTTGACTAAATGACATGCATCATGTAGAACGACATGTGTAGGGCCTTCGTGGCGGTGATATGATTTAATTCCCCATTGGTATGGGAGGTAGCTATTGTTTTGGACATTTGTATTTAAGGCCTTCGTGGCGGTGATATGCTTTGATTCCCCATTGGTATGAGAGGTGGCTATTATTTTTGGACGACCTTTGTGGTTAAGGCCTTCGTGGCGGTGTTAAATTAAATTCCCCATTGGTATGGGATGACTATATCGCGATCATGAGAGTCTTGCATAAGGCATGCATACTAACTTGAATATGCTGATTTTTGTGGTGTTGATAAGTTGATTATTTTATTTGTAAGTTAGTATAAAGAAAAAAAAAAGAATAGATTCTCTTTTGTCTTAAATGTGATTAATTTTAATTTCAAGTTCGTATGTGGATGTAAATACATTTTCTCATCGGTTGTTTGTTATGATAATTCTTATCTTACTTATTTTTATTTAAATGTGAAAAGAGAAATTATAAATAGTATTTGAGCAATTTTTCATGTTTTAGCTTATTACAACTTGTCACATGAACTGACCCTTACACCACTTTTTAGGTACAAGTGGATTTGAGAAGCCTTAAGTATAATTTGTTTGCATTATGTGTCATGGTGTTGTCGACGAATAATTGTGGGTACATGGGTGTTAGATGCTCTGTGCTACTTTTGAACGTTAACTTTATTTTGCGCAAATTGAACTTGGTATTTTCTTGTTATTGTGGACATGGTGTTTTTCCCGCTAAGCAATTGGGATAATTTAAACCTTGGTTATTTTCCCTATAATTTATAATTTCAGAATTTTATTATATTTTAGTTGTGTTGTAGAGTAGTTACAAGTATTTATTAATTTAGTTTCACCTGATTTAAAATTAAATTAAATTTTCAGTTAGACTAAAATTAGTTTAGTGATTAAGTAGGGTCCTTGCTATTAATTAAAATTTTATAATTGACAATAAAGCAGTTCTGCGATTATCAAACGCTTTATTAGTTATTAACCGTAACTTTATTTATTTATTTATTTATTTTAAATATAGGCCGATTTTTCTTATAATAGACGAGTTAATGCCTCGAAAATTCGGGGTGTTACAGCAGTGGCCAAAAGGAGCATCAGTAGGGGCGGCTCCTTTTGGAGCCGTGTAGTCGTGGCTATCCCAAAAAAATAAAATATTATAAATTAGGTATATAAATAAGTTATTTTAGCCCCAAAAAAATATATTACTGAACATAAATACAAATTTTGGCTAAGTCATAACACGATTTCTTAATTTGAAAAGTTGTAGGGTCTAAATGCTAGTGATAAAATTTTATTTAAGATTTGTATCAGTAAATTATGTTAGACTGCTAATTTTTTTAAAATAGAGTTTATTATTTTTTCTTAAATAGAAGTTTAGCCCCTCATCAAAATTCGGCTAGCTCCGCCACTGAGCAGCATCAGTGCGGCGGGGGATGGCAACCGCGGCTATACCTTGAAGGACTTTAATTATAGCTGTCAATTCGGGCTGGCCCGGCCCATTGGGGCCAAAGACAGTTTCGGGCTGGGCTGAGTTGGGCCAAAATTAATTCGGGCCCCTATTTTACTAGCCCAACCCAGCCCTATGCGGGCTACGGGCTAAATGGGCTGGTCCATGGGCCAAAAACTTGTGCTCAACAGAATTAATTTTGAACATTTATTTTTAATTGTGCTTGATAAAGCGGCCGATCTCGCCTCTCGTGCTCTCGCAGATAAATGTTAAACCATAGCTTCCAATTCCATGCATGAATGAAATGCGACCTACATTCTTGTCAAAAAGAAATGTGCCACCTCTATTGAATCAAAAGAATTTAGAGCCAAGACATTTTGTACAGATCGTTTTTGCGTGTCTTTGTGATTTTTATTAAAAATTCAAAATATTGAGGAAAAAAAATAACATTGATATGTTAATACAGTTTAACAGCTATATAGAATCCATGGATAAATAATTTCACACATAATGGGCCAGTCTGTTCACAATCTTCGGTTCACGTAACAAAATTAAAAAATGTAATCAGGAAAAAATTCAAAAGTAATTCGGGCCTTGGGTTGGTGACCATAAATGGACCAATAAATTTTCGGGTCAATTGAAATTTGGGCTAGAATTTTCCGGGCTAAGGTTTCTTGGCCCACTCACCTTTTATCTGGGTGGGCGACCTATCGAGTTGGGCTTATTTTGACTGCTCTAACTTTAATGCTTAAATCAATGAGTGAACAAAAGGCAGAGTCTAGCAGGGAGAAAAATGTCCATGGGTCAGTCAGTGAAGTAAACTCAATCTCATTCTCAAAACTGACATGACCAAACCCTACTGCTTCGTTTAATCGAGGGAAGGGAACACAAGCCTTTCACTTCCACACTTGTCATCATTCATACTTATATGGCTCCTAAGTTCTTTACAATCGGTAGAATACCCGTGCATTCGCACGGGTCATGCCGTGTTGCTTACAATAAATATTTTTAAACCAGTTACATGTATCAACTAAAATTGAATAGCAATTGATATGTTTTTTGATTTGGCAAATATTTTAATACAGCAGTCTTTATACCAATTTTAATAGCATCTTTTTGAACCACATCTATGTATTAATAGCCATAAAAAAATATCAAAGCTAAATTAAATACATTTATAAATAATAAATACATTTATAAATTTGATATGTGTTTAATGATTATAAAATTACACCAGAACATGTAATATTTTTTCGTAGAGACTAAAAAGCAAAATAATCATTTATAATAAAATTACATCGACAACATGTAATATTTCCCTGTAAAGACTAAAAAGTAAAATAATTATTTATAATAAAATTATACCGACAACATGTAATGTTTTCCCATAATGATTAAAAAGCAAAATAATTATTTATAAATGATAAAGGCATTTGCAAATTTTGATATGTGTTCAAACATGATAAAATTACACCCACAGCATGTAATGTTTTCCTGTAAGAGCTAAAAACCAAAATAAGCATTTACAAATGATAGAAAACATTTATTAATTTGATATGTGTTAAAAGACTATAAAATTGCACCCACAGCATGTAATGTTTCCACATATGAACTAAAAAACAAAATAATAATTTATAAATTATAAAAATATTTATATATTTGATATGTATTTAAAGATGATAAAACTATACTGACAACATGTAATATTTTCCCATAGAGACTAAGAAGCAAAATTATCATCTATACCATTATATAAAGGGAACTACTTTCAATAACTGTTTTTTGGTGTACTAATTTACTTTCTATTTTACCCTTAAGCAGTTTACAAGAAAAATAACTGCAAAAAAAACTACATCTTCTTCTTCTTACTTGAACTTCTATACATTTTTTTACAGGTATTCATCATAGCGCAATAGAAATGCGAAAAGATGGGCACGGTAGTGCCCGTCTTTCCGCTAGTTTATAATAAAATTACACCGACAAAATGTAATGTTTTCCCCTTAGGGCTAAAAAGCAAAATAATTATTTATAAATGATAAAGACATTTACAAATTTGATATGTGCTCAAACACGATAAAATTACACCCAATACATGTAATGTTTCCTCGTGAGGATTAAAAAATAAAATAATCATTTACAAATGATAAAAATATTTATTAATTTGATATGTGTTAAAAGACTATAAAATTGCACATACAACATGTAATGTTTTTCCTATGAACTAAAAAGAAAAATAATCATTTATAAATTATAAAAAACATTTATATATTTGATATGTGTTTAAAGATGATAAAACTGCACTGACAACAAGTAATGTTTTCCTGTAGAGACTAAGAAGCAAAATTATCATTTATAAACAATAAAGACGTTTATGCTGGTATAAAAAATAAACATTTTATGTTTCTCCGTCTGGACAAAAAAAAATCATTTATACCGATAGTATGTAATGTTTCCTCCCGTTAAGAGTCAAAAATAAAATAATCTTATATAAATAATATATAATAAAGATATTTATAAATTTTTATGTTGTGCCGACATGCATTTTATGTTTCTACGTCTGTACCCAAAAGAAAAATAATCATTTATGTCAATAGTATGTAATGTTTCCTCCCGTTAAGAATCAAAAGTAAAATAATCGTCTATAAAAAATATATAATAAATTTTGATACGTGATCAAAGACGATAAAATTATATTGACAATAAGTAATATTTTCTTATTGAAACTTTAAACGAAAATAATTATTTATAAATAATAATAAAATTATAGTAATAAAATATAAAAATATAAAAAATTAAATAAAATAAAATAATTAAAATGGTTTCATTATATTTATTTTGAAGAAAGAGAAAGAGAGATAGGGAAAAAAAAGAGAAAGAGAGATAGGGAAAAAAGAGAAAGAGAGAGTCATGTACGTGACAGATAATAAAAAAGAGAAAAAAGTGAAATATGAGAGAGAAAAAATTAAAAATAAGTAGGAAAAATTAATTTTTTATGTAAATTTAATTTTTATTTTTATTTACTTTTATTTAGATTTATATATTTATCCTTCTAAAATGTTAGGTGGCAAAAATATAGTAACTTAGTTTTATCTTTTGACCTGTCATTTCTATTCTTATATCGATATATTGATATTGATGGCAACTGTAATTGTCATTTTTTGCTTCATTTGTCCCATGCCCAACCCCCTCTTGATGACCTTCCCCTGCCATATTTTCAACATAATGCAACCTCTACCCCTCCACATTAGCACCTAAATTCCCCTCAAAATCATATTCCTCATCAGTAGACATCTCAATATCCTCTTGTTTTATATCTTCTTCTTCTTGGTGCTTTTTCTGACCCTTGCCTTACCATTTCCACCCCGCTCTGACCATTTCACAGTCGTGTGTAATTCACCATCAGCGTTTTCCTCACCGTCACCGATATATTCTTCGTCAAATTCATCTTCATTAGTTGCTAAAGGAGGCCTATATGGGTTGTCCTCTGTGCTTTCGTAATTGTCCGGTGACTCATCTTTATAATATTTCTTGGATTGTTTAAAAGGGATTGGGAAGGCATATCATCTACTGCAACATTCTCCCCTTCAACATCTAGAATGGCCATAAGATTGGGTGATGGAGTCATGATTTCGAGGTACAAAATCATCTTACAAAAAGCATCAATAGTATTAGAGTTTGTTTCAAAAACATTTGTGCACAACTATAACAGGAACAACAAATTTCAACAAGTGCATTCTATGTGGGAGGGATTTAAAAATTGAACTTCACAAACCCAAAATGAAAAACAATTGTTCTAAACAAAATTCCAGTAGTCACCTCCATGCAAAACAACCCACATAACAGAGACCCACACCCACCCAATGTTTTGCGAAGAAAAGAACAAACAAGGGGAGAACTGATTTCAAACTACATTATGGCCCAACACCAGATAACCAATAGGTCAGCTCATTTTGACACTTACTTTTGGGTCAATTTGAAGCCTTTTAATTGACCCACAGGGCATTCGCGCTGGTTTCATCAAATCAAAAAAAAAAAAATGGAACTAGTTGTCAATTAACGGAGTAGAAGAAGTTTAGAGATAGTGTTCAAAAATAAAAATGAAGAAGAAGGAGATTAGAGATGAGCGAAGTAGCCTATCCAAACTCTCAAACTGCTTAGACCAACCTTATTTAACTACATAAATTATGTCAGTTTTTTTTTTTTTTGACTGAATAAATTATGTCAGTTAGGTCTGTCTATTTCAGTATTTTGTGAACCATTTAAATATGAGGTTTTTTTTATTCACCGAAAAAATATATATATATAAGGTTTTTTTTCCTTCTTCTTTTTCTAGTCCGTGACTTAGGCTTTGATTAGTAGACGAGAGAAATTGTGAAGAGAGAAATAGGTGAGAGAGAGTATGAAAAGAGAAAAATATGAGAAATATAGTAGATTTTTGATATTGATTGGAATAAGAGAAAGAGAAGAGAAAAATAAAATGATTTTATAAATGGTCAAAAAATTCCCTATATTAAAAAATATCTAATAATTAAAAAAATGAACGCACCTTTATTGCTGAGGGTATAAAAGGAAAAAGCAGGATAAAAGTTGCTTCTCTCTCGTTTTCTTTGCACCTGTGCGGAGGGGAAAAAAATGTGCAGGACCCATCGGATTTTTTTTCACTCTACGCATTTTCTGTTGTACCAAACGTGAACAGTGCTCTATCTCTGCGCTGTTTCTCTCTCGGGGCAAATTCAGCGCAAACAATCAGGTCGTTAGTCCTCCTAACTCTAGGGATGGTAAAATGGGCCGCCCGGCCCAACCCGACCCGTTGTGAGCCCGCGTTAAAATAGGCTAGCCCAACCCGGCCCGCCAAGGGATTATGTGTTGAGATATTGAGCCCGACCCGATCTATGACGGGTTGGGTGGGCTTGGGCTGGCCCGTCAAAAAATAAAAATAACAAAAATAAATTAAAAAATAAATAAAAATATAAAATTTAGACCAAAACCGACCAATCTGTCAGGCCGGCCCTCAAGAGTCCGCCCAAAACGGACCACAATAGTGGGTTGGTTGGTTAGCCCGCCCGAAAATGTAAACTAAGAAAGAAAAAATTGTTCAAAAATAGGGAAAAAAATATATATATTGGCCCGATGGGTTGGCCCAACCCGGCCCGCTCGTGGCCCACAGGATTGGTGAGCTAGATGGGTTAGGCTAAAGGGACTTATGAGTTGATGAACTCCAACCCAACCCGACCCATTTTATATGTCTGATGGGCCAAACTCATTTTACCATCCCTACCTAACTCGGGAGCTTCGCCCATTCATTCTTTCTTTTCTATAAAAGAAATTCCAACAATACAGTGTGATAATCCATTCGGATCCGCGGGTTCTATTTTGAATACTAAATCACAGCTGATAGTGTCGTCAAAATTTTGGAGGGAACAACTACATTCAACTAACTTATATTTTACATTTTTAAAATAAACTCAAATATTTTTAAGTTTAAAGGCAAACAAGAAAAATGTTGAATGTGTGTGTGTCTATATATATAGAGGACAATGTTGAATATGTTGAATATCACATTATCCGGGTCGACCCATTAAACCCGCAAGTTAATAATGCTAGTCAAGTCGAACTAATGTTTATTCCAGGAAAATTTATGAGTCACTCAAACCAACTAGTTTGACACTCCCAGAGTACGAAGCAATTGCTTTCATCCATAGAAATTAAATAATAAGAGTTAAATATTTTTTTTTAAATTGACAAATTTTATGCACCAAAAAAATTGACAAATTTTTAATTTTACTCCTTGTTCAATGTTTATAATATTCTTAAAAATAAGGTAGTTATAGTAATTAAAAATAAAATTCATTACCACCCGTGACCTTGGGTAATATTTTCATGGGAACAATGAAAGTTATATTTTACCTTAGAATTTTATATGCCCAGAAATAATTTTCCCCCCTCGAATATAGGGGTAGCTCCTCTCACTGTGAGGTAGCCATGACTACCCAAAAAATAAAAATAAACCGAAGACTAGGTATATATGTACACATCAAATATGGATATATATTCATAGATTGTCATATATATTTCAATTGTTGAAATTGGTGTAGTGGTAACATTGATTTTTGCATGTTTCAGAACCTGGGATCAAATCTCATATTTGCTTTCTTTAGCTTTTTACATGTCTATTTTAGATATATGCACAAAAATTACCACAAAATAAAACTCAGGTAAGATTCAAACATCATGGTTAAATATTAATATATTCCTTTACAATTCTGTTCCAGACTGGGCCTAAGCCCACTCCGTCGAAGGCCACTAGATCATGGCCGATCAAGCCCAACCGAAGCGGCCCAATTCCATTATCAGGTTGTGGCTGACGAAGTCTTTCCGATCTGAACCATCCACTTCATCAACGGTTCCTAGTTCGCGTAACCTTGAGGCCACCAAACTAGGACCGTCGATTAGATCAACGGACCACAACAAACTACACGTGACGTAGTGGCTCCATCACCATCCATGTACTCCAAACCCTAAAAGGAATCATATAAAAAGGAAGGCCCACAACAAATAATGTACGCATTCATTACATCACACTTACCTCACCTATAGAGTACTGACTTGAGCGCCGGAGTGCCTTTTACAGGTACCCACCACCGTTCTCTGTCGTCACCTCCACCAGCTCGCGGCGGTCTCAGCGACTCCAGCCAGATTCACGTTCCCTGCTCGGAACAAATTCCTTGACAATTTGGCCCCCTCAAATAATTAACTCTAGCTCTGCCGCTGCTCGAATGCACATTCCCCTTCCATATATTCCTAGGAATGTGTTAAGAAGCCTTGAAATAAACACTACCCATTGAGATTCTGAGAATAAAATGATGAGAATCTTATTCTTGGGTATTCTCAAAAAATTGTGTTTGGTAAATATTTATTACATTCCCAGAAATTAATGTAAGTGTGGGTATATAGATAGTTACACATAGAGTTTATTCTCACCTACATGAGAATCTTTTTCCCACCCCTTTCCCATGGGAATAAAACCATCGGAACGTGGAAGTTATTTCTTTCCTATGAACTTTTTATACCTAGAAATAAAATTTTGAAACATTGTAACAAACATAGGAATACCAATTTACTATCTATATATTCCGAGGAATGTTGTAATAAGATGACTCGAAACAAACACACTCTTAAAAACTAGCTCAGAGAACCCGTGCTGATGAGCACGGGTGGAAAAGGAAAACCTGTAAAGAAAAACAGAACTTACAATGTAGTTAAGCTTTTAAAGTGTAGTTAAATTTTTTGTGGAAAAAATAAATGAATGAATTTTTATCGCGTATCGCTAGTGTAGTTAAATTTAAGATAATGTCACATATGCTCACTATCAAGGGCGGATCCATGTTGTAGTGAGGGTGTGCATATTTAAAAAATTACTCATGTTACCATGGCGTTTTTCTATTTTGCACCCCCTATTTCATTGTATTTGAACCCCTGCCCCAGAAAAACCAGCAGAAGTGTAAAATAAAGGTAGAAATGCGGAACAGTGAGAGACCAAGACCGAGAGAGAGAGAGAGAGAGAGGGGCACACAAATTAGAAGTGTATAATCCAAACTCAGATCAGAAGCACATTTAACCTCAAGTTTCCCTCTTACCGTCTTATTCATAGAAGAAAATGGAGGGACGCAGAAAAAGGAAATGGTTTATTCGCTTTACTTTTATTGATATCTTTAGCTATTAGCCGTGAGTCGTGACTTGACCGTGAGCGGTTGGTTGGTACTGGCGGTGCATAGATAAATAGGTGCTTATTTATTTTCACTTTTAAATAGGTGCTTTTTTTTATAAGATTAAACAGGTGCTGCTTCATCCGAGAAGTTATGAAACAGGATTTTTTTTTTCCTTTTTCTTCAAAAACTGTCATGGACACAATAAAATAATTAAAAGAAAAGGTATTGTTAAAATTTTAATAAAATCCACCTGTATTGGCTCTTTTTATAACGGCAAAAATACTTAATTTGTCTACAATAGCCAAAATTGTAATTTTTGAATGTTAATAAGTTAGAATTTTAAATACCTTCAAATAATGTATGTAAATAAGTTAGAAAAAAGTTATATTTTTAAAAAAGTATATTATAGAGACTGATTCCTGATAAAAATAAAATATTATAAATATAAACTTGTATAATAGTTATTAATATGATTTTAATGTTACCATTCAACTTTTGAAAAAAATGTTACTACATTCTATATTAGATTTTTTTATTGAGAAAATTAATGTTTATATTAGAATTGATGTTGATTTTATTTAAAGTGTAGTCCTTCCCACTTATGGCTAAACCCTTGTGGCTCTGATTGCAACTTAAGGTATCAGTGTATTTGATAAAAAAAATAAAAGTCTTGGTGGGAGTTTTTTTTTTTTTTTGTGACAAAATCTTGGTGGGAGCTTAAACTTTCTTCTACTTGAATCACTATCATTAATTGGTATATGTATGCTAATAATATTAGTAATTTCTAATTGAATCACTAACATTTATTCTTCATCTTCCTATTTATGAAAATAATTATAATAATAATTATTTTTTAAATAAATTGTACCCCCTAGCCAAGGGTCAGGATACGCCACTACTGTAATGCACTGATGGGCTATTTTGACGCATCAAATTCCAAAAGTTTCCCAAGCGGGAATGGAAAGTGGAAACGATGGAAGTTGCCGTAAAAAAGGTTAAAAAAAACCCCAATTATATGCCTTGCTAGAGGTATTTGAGTTGTCCTTAAGCTCTATTTTGGAGGTAGGAGGGGAGGGAAGGGGAGAGCTTTGGGGGGAAGGGAGGGGAGGAGAGGGAAAGAGAGAGAAATCATTTACTTTATTTGAGAGAGCGTTTTTATAGAGAAGAAAAAAGAGAATGCTTATGACTAATATATTTTTAATTATAAGAATAATATAAAAAGATTGAAGGGATTTGAAGAATTTTTCTAAGCCCTCCAAAACCCTCTTCTAATACATTTTTTGAGTTCTCCCATATTAGAAGGTTTTATTATCATGAAGAAAAATAAATCCCTTATTTAAGATTGAGTGACTATCATTTCTTCCTATTCTTTTTTTCCTTCTTTTTTTCTAAGATCTCCCCTCCTAAACTCCTAAATGGAGTTTTAGTTTCTATGGTTGTCACATGCACATTGGCTAAGTGGTGGGACCATGGTGGTTGGGGGAGATCATGATCCTATATGGATAGCTTTGATTCATTCTTCTCTGGGTCGCCTACATCACAATACAACCCCAATCCATTAAACCGCATTATTATTAATTTATTATTGCTTATTACACGTCAACCATCCATGTGCCGCAGTTTGCTCGTGTTTGGGACCCACATTTAACTTCATTTCATTCCATGGAAAAATCATTGTAGACTAGAAAGTCGATGGCCTTGTTTGGCTTGCACCTACCCGATGCTCTCCACTGCTGTGTATTATTGTCACACTCACACCCTCCCCTAAGACTGTCATTAGAATTTTGACACTCTTTACGATTATCCCCAATTCACCGTCCCGTTCACTGCTTACGGTGACTATCTCACACGAGACTTTTCATTCTCAGGTCTCACCATTGTTTAGTACTACTTTTCATGTGACTAAAAAATGCATTTAGGCATTATTGTTTGTTTGTCATTGTAGCGCGAGGACGTACTAAAAAATAGATCCTTTTTTTTTCCAGATTAAAAATACATCCTTTTTTCCTCAAGTGGATTGGGGAGCCGTGTTGATTGGCGTGTGACACTGTGATGAGTCTGGGCCTGGCTATCTGTCTACATCTTCTATGAAACCCCCCATCACTTCCGCCGTCGCATAACCGGGTCCAAGTGCGTGTGGGCCCACCCTATGTATATGCATGGCTGCCGTTCATTGAACTCCTTTGACTTTTATTCTTAACTAACATGATACCGTGTATTCGCACGGCTAACTCTATTTTCACGTATTTTTAAAATATATTTATTTATAAAATTAAAATTTTAAATTTTGACAAATATATTTAGTAGTTTTAGTCTTTTAAAAATATAGAAAGACTTAGAGTATTCAAATAAAGAAAATAATTATACCGACAAAATGTAATGTTTTCCCGTCAAGATTTAAAACTAATATAATCATTTATAAATAATAAAGAGATCTACGAAATTGTTATGTGCTCAAAGACAATAAAATTATACTCACATGTTATGTTTCCTCGTTGTAATTCACAAAGCAAAAAAAATCACTTATAAATAATTAAAAAAATTATAAAATTGATATACGCTGAAAGACAATAAAATTATACCGATAACAATAATGTTTCCCCATCGGGACTCAAAAGAAAAATAATCACTTATAAGTAACAGAGAGATTTCTAAAATTGTTATGTGCTCAAAGACAATGAAATTATACTTATAACATCTATTGTTTTCCTGTCGGGACTCAAAAAGCAAAATAATTATTTACAAATAAAAAAATATTATAAAATTGATATATGTTGAAAGACAACGAAATTATACCGATAACATGTAATGTTTCTATTCGGGACTCAAAAGCAAATTAATCATTTATAAATAATAAAAAGATTTATAAAATTATTATGTTTCAAAGACAATGAAATTATATCGATAACATGTAACATTTCCTCATCGTTACTCAAAAACAAAACAATCATTTATAAATGATAAAGAGATTTATAAGATTGTTGTATGCTTAGTGACAATAAAATTATACCGATAACATGTATTGTTTCCTCATCGGGACTCAAAAGCAAATAATCATTTATTAATAATAAAGAGACTTATAAATTTGATATGTGCTGAAAGACAGCAAAATTATATCGATAACAAATAATGTTATCCGGTGGAGACTCAAAAGTAAAATAATCAATTATAAAAAATATAAATATAAGAAAAATTAAAAAATTAAAAAAACAAAAAAGTAATACCCAAAGACGATAAAAATATACCGACTTGTAAAGTTTCTCCGTCGATACTTAAAAGTAAAGTAATCATTTATAAATAACAAAGACATTTATGAAATTGATATGTGGTCAAAGGCAATAATAAAACAAAAAAAAATAGGGTTTTCCTGTAAAAAAATTAGAAATTAAGCACATAACTAATTATTTAGGGTTTTCTCGTAAAGAATTATAACAATATTTATAAAATTTGATACCAGTTCAAAGAAAATGAAATAAAAATACTACAAAATTTAAAAAAATGAAAAATATTAAGAAAAAAGATAGAAAATTAAAATGTGAAAAACAAATCTATTTAGGAACTTATAAATAAAATAGTCATTTATAAAATAGTAAAACATTTATAAAATTTAATACATGATCAAAGATGATAAAATTATACCGACAACATGTTATGTTTCACCACCTGGATGTAAAAGAAAAGTAATCATTTATATCGACAATATGTAATGTTTCCCATGTTGAGAATCAAAAGTAATATAATCATCTATAAATAATAAAAAATAAAGACATTTCAAATTTTGATATATGATCAAAGACAAAAATTATACTGACAATATGTAATATTCTCCTATTGAGACTTAAAAGTAAAATAATTATTTATAAATAATAAAAAAATTATAAAGATAAAATATAAAAAATTAAAAGATAAAAATTAAGAAAAAAATGAAAAACTAAAAAGTAAACAATTTAAAAAATAAAAAAGATTAAAATTAGAATATACAAATTAAAATATAAATAAGGAAATAAAAAAAATGAAAGAATTAAAAAAATTGGAAATAAAAAATGAAAATTTAAAAAAGAAGAAAGAGAAAAAAGTGAACTCAAAAAGTGGAAGAAAAAGAGAGATAAAAGTTTTTGAAATTTGAAAAGAGAAAATAGAAAGGAAAAATTGAGGGAAGATGTGAAGTTAAATTGACTATTATACTTTTAAAATTGATAATATATCAAAATTTAAAAATGAGTAGTTTAGTATTTTTATTAGTAGCTAGTTTTTAAGATTGATATTGACTCATGGTTAATATAGGGACACCAAGTCTTTAGCTTCGTAATGGTCCCACACGGTTTGGCCGTACTGGCAAATTTGCTTCGTTTGGCTGCTTCCTGTTCTAACATTAGGAACGCATGTCACATTAATGATAACATATTATCTTATTTACTACTCCCTTGATAACAAAGAGGGTTGGAATTTTGTTCATCTACCACAATTCTTTGTTTTTTAGTACATGTTCATCCACAACAATTCTTTTAAGGGAATAATGTCTTTTTTTTTTTTTGGTAATCAAGAGGGCTCACGCCCAACAGAGAAAAGAAAAAGAACTAAAACGCTACGCTAACATTCCAAGGCACAGTCGTTCCTGTGACATCTTGAGAAAATAAAATAAGTAAAGAAATACCTAGGAAAGTCATAAAGCGATAAAAATAGGCTAAAAAGGAGTAGAAAGGACGAAAATAACCTTAGGGAACCAAAAATGTCCTTAAAAACCCTAGAATCCAAGAGACTTGGAATTTTTCGGAAACGCAACCATCGCGACGCGAGGGACCCCAGATAAAGGGTATCGTGACACGATGAATATCAGTGATCATAGCTGTCCAACCACTGACACGTGGCTTGATCGCGACGCGATGGAGGCTGTGTCTGTGGCCATCGCGACTCGATGGACCCATTCCGCGCCCTTCCCCTCCTCTTTTCTCACCTTCTTCCAAGGGCTTCCATTAAGAGTACGTGGGAGAGCTCCGGAGGCGCGACGGGGACGTGGGCGACGACAGTCTTCTAGATAGGTATGGGGAGATCTGAACCCTATACACTAGGGATAGTAGGAATATGATAAGTGTAGAATAGGGAAGTGGGGTGGCCCAAGCCCTACTAGCAGGGACGGATCCAGAAATTTCGACTAGTGGGGGCAAGCTTATATACTATAAATATTTATATAAAAAATACATTAATATATAAGTGATAAAATAACGACAAACGTTATCATTAAGCAAAAAAACAGAGATAACAAAAACTATAACATTATACACTAAACAAATTGAAGACACCTCAACATCTACAAATTATAATTGCTCTCTACGTGTCTTTATATTTTGAAATTATTGTATGATTTTTTTATTTTCAACACTATATATGTCTCTATGTGTATGTGATTAAACAATTATTTAACAATTTATCTCTCAATCATATCAAAAAAGAGTAGCTCATTTTCCAAGGAGTAGCTTAGTTTTTATATAAACATTTATAACATTATATACTAAAAAAATGAAGACACCTCGACATCTACAAATTATAACTGCTCTCCGCATGTCTTTATATTTTGAAATTGTTGTATGATTTTTTTGTCTTCAACACTATTAAAAATATGTCTCTCTGTGTGTGACTAAACAATCATTCAACAATTCATCTCCCCAATCATATAAAAAAAGAGCAGCTCATTTTCTATTTTTTTCTTTAGTGGGGTCAACACTAAATTTTATGTGGGGTCAAAAATAAAATTATTCAATAATTAGTGACAAAAACAAATAAATCAGTGGGGTCAAGTGCCCCCAATTGGATCCAAATGGATCCGTCCCTGCCTACTAGGGGTTGATGCCCAACACCCTTGGAGGGGTGTTGAGACTACGACTGCTAAGGATAGTAGTCGCTAGTCCATCAACCATAGGAATGATTGTTCTGTGAAAACCCTAGGGTAGACGACTTATAGTTATTTGGGGATTGTGTGTGCTGTTTAATAATATGTTAGTAGTTGGTCGCTTGAGCGACGCTAGGGTTAACTTGTATACTGATAACTGTTGATTAATGTTGATTGTTTAATTGTTTAGTTATTGCTGAATTATTTCATGCTAATGATGTGAGGAGGATAATTAATTAATTCTAAATGCTGGCTGAAATAATAAATAATAATGAGCTGTTAGGTTGAGCCGATGAATAATGATAAGTTGTTAGGTGCTGAGTAATGACTAAATCATACGCATAGCTGTGTTGTAATCCACCGCTACCTAGAGACTATTAGCGATGGCTAAAGGACGGTAGGTATTTTTTTATTATCGAGGGCTTAGGCCGCAGGAAATAATTGGGATGTGTTTTGATTTTTTGTAAATGAGTTTAATTTATATGTACCGTCGGTATAAAAATATTTTACACATGAATCGAATGAATTGTTGCCTTATTATTTTTAAAAACACAGAACTTATCATACTCATTAAACGATGTAGCAACACAACATTAGATATATATGTAAAATATTTTCTAAAATTAACATTCAATCTAATGAACTCCATATACGTAAATAACCTAATATTATCGTGTGTCTGGCTGCATTCTATTTTATTCTTTTGAACCTTGTATACATTTAGATTATGCAATATGCTATTTTGTTTTGATCGACGTTAGTACACATTTAGAAACTAAGAAATAAAAGAATTTATTGTGATTAATGTCTTTCTTAACAATTTTGTCAAAAAAATGTTTTTTTAGGATAGACAAATTTTTAGACAAACAGGATTTTAATATTCTGTTTAAAAAAATTAATGAAAATCTGTTATTCTTTTAAATAACACTAATTAAGTGCCTGGTTTTCAGAAAAACAAAAATGACAGAGAGAAAAAAAAAAGTAATGAAAGAAAGAAAGAGATAATGAACTCACAAGAGAAGAAAAATCACAAAACTTTTTAGTTACCCCAAAAAAACATTATACTACAGTTTTTTTCTAAAAGAAGGACGTGAGTCTACCACTCTTTCAAATCACTGTCGAAAAAAATGTGAAAAGAAAGATATTTGCCCGCCTAACAGCAACATCTAATCTGAGCTCATGCCCAACTGGCTATATTAAGAAATGTCGCCGATTAGCATGGCAGTTAGGCTACATACATAAGGCTAATTTCTGAGTCATACGCTGGAATGTGTTAGGTTGCTTCAAGGAGTGGTTGATGACCGTCACTAGCTTGTTGCCTTGTTCCACAACCTCATCCTTGACGTACAGACCCTCCTGCAGGGGTAACGTGATTGTGAAGACCGCGGATGACTCAATGCGTATTTTGTTCATTAGGTAGGAGGAGTTACTACTCTTCCCCCCCCCCCCCCCTCTTTTGCTCAAGGAAAAAACTTAAAATTAGTAGGATTTATTATAGTGGTTTACGAGATTATCGGAATTACCTCGCACTATATATATATATATGTATGTATGTATGTAATCAAGTTTTTTTATATAGTCAAGTTGTTAAGGAGTGAAGTAGTTTAATATGATTTTCCTCAAAAAGGTAGTTTAATATAATGTTATAAAAAGGTGTTTAATATAATATTTTAAAAATCAGACTGCTGTTTTTTTTGGAAAAAAGTAACAATTATTTTATTTAAGAGCAAAACGAACACGAGTGAAGTGGTTTAATATAATTTTCCTCAAAAAATAGTTTAATATAATGTTATAAAAAGGTGTTTACTATAATATTTTAAAAATCAGACAGCTGTTTTTTAGGGAAAAATCAGACAATTATTTTATTTAAGAGCAAAATGAGTACTACATTAAATCGGAATACAAGAGATAAGTAAGCGCAAAAAAAAAAAAAAAAAGACAAAAGAAAAAGGGAGGAGGGAGGCAGTTATTAAATCTAAGAAGACACTAATACATAATTTATTGGTTTAAGTACTGTATTTGAACCATGGTTAAGGAAATAATGATTAAAGATATATTTTTAATATTATATAATATATTAAGTATTAAATTAAGTTATAAGTTAAGGCAGACTTTAAATTAACATAAAATGGTCATATATATCTTGTAAAATAAAAAATAATAGATAAATAATAATAATAAACAGATATATTATCAAAAAAATTAATAAACAGATAAGTAATAATAATTGATTTATATAGGTTTTTGTAACTTGATATTATTTAGCTAAAAAAGGAGTCTAATTAAATTTTAAAGAATAAAAACTATGAATTAAATCTATTTTGAATTGAAAATTTGAGTTTTAAGTACAATGATTAAATAAAACATAATGGGTTTGTATGTGGTGGCTATAAATGTAGTATAATTCATTCAAATTAAATTGTTTTATTTTCTATATAACATTTTTTTTATACGAAGGAGGCCAGAACGCTATTAAACAATAAAACTAGGAGAAAAGCAAACTCCTATTATATCCCGCCAGAAGATGGGGATGCAACTCGGGGCAGGTGAGTTGCCCTGAGGGAAGTTGAACCTAGATGAACCTTGCCTGGTGGTCGGAGAAGGAGAGAACGTTGCTAGAACTTACATGGTGATGATGAGCATACTTGCAAGAATTCTGATGCCTAAGTCAGTAAGTGAATAAAATGAGAGTCAAGCAGTGAATAGATAGTGTACCTAGGCCGCTTAGTGAAGTTGTCTTGTATAAGAGATTAGTTAGCGAAGCTTGGCAGGAATGTTCGTTAGTCACTGACCTTGCGTAGATATTCGTCCAATTTGTGGAGAACTGCTGATTAGATGAGGAGCTATGATGACTATCATGTGACATCGTGATGCTCATGATGTTGTGATTCACATGATATCACAGTCCGCGTGTTTCTCTAACGTGTTTTACGCGATACACTCCTGATGTGGGTCTTGTGATGGTGGACCTTTCATCTCCGGCCCGGTCCGAAACATATATTATTAATTAAAAATTTTTTAAGTTAAATTATACTTGTTTAAAAAAGTTAAATTACTAAAAATTATAACGATTACCAGTATTGTATTATAATGAAAAAAATTGTATTTTTATTTATAATGAAAAAGATCTTCCGAGCCAAGGAAGTTTTGTCATTCTCCCAGACAGAAAATTGACAGTCACCCTCCTTCCTCAAAGATTTGCTCCGTGGCCATCGGAGACTTGTTCGCGTTTCTACTTTCTAGTTTCTACTGGTACTGTACGAGTTACCTTGGTTCGTTAAACCGAACAAACCGACCTTCACCTTCAGGCAGCGCCGCACTAGCCGAAGCCGAGCCGATCAACCAGAGTGATTTCCAAAGTCCAAAATCTTTTCAGTTCACTCAGCTTGAGCCGCGCCACAAAAAGATAATTGGAATAGTCATTACGCGTTTCTCTCTCTCTCTTATATCTCTCTCCGTGTCCGAAAAACCCAGTGTCTGAAAATTGTGTCATTGACGAGAAATATGACCGGCAACCTCGATCTCCGGCAATCTCCGAGGTTTCTCTGCTAAACGGTGCCGTATAGGGGGATCTGGAAAACTCTAAGAGCACGCGTGTGGCGGCCATGGAGGGTGAGAAAGCAGATGCAGGCGGGGTGATTGACTTGTTGAATGAGATTGCTAGCATCTCTGACTTCAGGCCTATGGTAAAGAAGCAGTACTGCAACTTGGCCCGGAGGTTGAAGCTGTTGATCCCGTTGTTCGAAGAGATTAGGGACATGAAAGAGGCAATCCCTGAGGACACTTCAAAAGCCATGCTTGCCTTCAAGGAAGCTCTCGAATCCGCCAGAGAACTCCTCAGATTCGGAAGTGAAGGCAGCAAGATTTACATGGTTTGTTCCTCTCAGTGATTTTTCCTTTTTAGTTTCTGCTTTCTGTAAACACCTATTGGAGATGCAACCAAAATTAGTTTTAGTAGTAAAAAAAATATCTTTGAACTTGGGAATAAGTTTTTATTTTTTATTTTTTTTATAATACTGGGTTATGGAGTTCAGTTTTCGGTCTCTGTATGTTATCTAGCTAGTAGCTACGAATTGTCTGCAATCCGAAGTGGAATGAATGTCAGGTAATGGTTGTGTTTACCTCAGATTTTGTATTCTTTTATTTAGTTTGGTTTTTAAGTAGAAAGCCTGATTTTCTATTCGTAATTGACATCTCTTTCAAATTCTGATTGTTGATAAAATTTGTGTTGGTTGGTGCTTATGATCCATTTTCTCTCCACTAGTTCTTTTTTTATTTTTTTTTATTGCATTTGTTTGTGATGGTTGAGTGCAACCTTCATAATTATGTTTTTTCCTGCTGAATTGGGCATTGAGGATAGATTGCCTGGTGTTTAGGAAGTGTAAAGAAAGGAAATTCTTCTGACTATCTGAGCTTGGATGGTATTCACGTTTTGGATGGTATCTGCTGAAGCTACAAAGCACAAGCCTACGACTATTCAAGATCTCGGACAATTTGTAACATCATAGTTTTCTTGATGTTTCATTGGACCTGGATATCAACAGAAGAATCCTCTCCCATTCATTTCCAATTGTTAAACAATCTTTTGATGGGAACTTGAGTAAATAGTTTTTATTTTTTATGCCTTTTCTCTCTTAACTTGGGAGTTTAAATACTTTCGCCACACCACAGGGGAAATTCGAAGATATAGCCTCTCACACATGAACATGTGAGAGAGAAAGGGAGATTTCTGAATGCTGTGAATTTCTTACAGCTGAAAGACCATACTGTGGGCATTCCCTTTTGGAGCTGGTGGTATTCATTATACCGGACATTTCACTCTTGATGTTTAATTACCATTATATGGTTAACAAGAGGGTAATATACATATTATGGATCATGATCAGTACTCTTCCTCTGACTAAACCCTCTTTATGGAAGTTACACTGGGATTTCAAAGTCTTGGTTTTTTAACTTTGGTAAGACTATAGCTGTTTAGTGATTCTTCCCCAATGGTGCACATGTGATCCAAATGCTTTGGACCATCATTATTTGGATAATTCTGATTTCTGTTGTGTGGAGCTTTGCAGAGAAAGTTGAAAAGGTAAAATGTAGAGGCAGGCGAAGAGTATTTTCCTTGAAAGCTCCCCGCTGTGTTTCCAGCATTCCTTTATTTTTTACAGATTTCTTACATCAATTATCATAAAAACTCTGTCCGTGCCACCAAATTTATTATATCTCGCGGGACTTTGAAATGGTCAAACCAATCCAGGTTTCTGCAAAATTAATCAATTTAATGCAATTATTGTTTATTTAATAATTGTTAGTATTTATTATTTTTCTGTCTACATGGGAACCTTGGCTTACTTACCTAATCAAGATAAGATGACACCTGCTGCCTAAGATGTTGATTCAGTTGTCTTAACTCCTGTTCACAGGTTCTTGAGAGGGACCAAATAATGAATAAATTCTATGAGGAGACAGCTCGGTTGGAACAATCACTGGCTGGAATTTCCTATGATAAACTTGACATATCAGATGAAGTTAAAGAGCAGGTATAAATACTTCAAGTAAATATATTTATTGTATGTGTGCAACACTGTGATGTTACTCGGTCAATATCATTTTTAAATAGCAAAATTTGATCTGTACTTTCTGTAGAACTATCTACTTGTTAACTCTTTAGAATAGAATGGACACTGCCACACTGTGGAGCTTCTTTATCTTTTCATTTTTGCTATTTACATAATCTTGTCTAATTTTTCCTTCTAATTCTCCCTGTCATTTCAGGTTGAACTGGTTCTTGCCCAGTTCAGAAGAGCCAAAGGGAGGGTTGATGAACCAGATGTCAAGTTGTATGAGGATATGTTGTCCCTTTATAACAATAGCAGTGATGTAACTACAGATCCAGCTGTTCTAAGTCAATTGGCAGAAAAATTACAACTGATGGGAATAGCCGATCTTACACAAGAATCACTTGCTTTGCATGAGATGGTGGCAGCAAGTGGTGGGGATCCAGGGGCACGCATTGAGAAGATGTCGATGTTACTGAAGAAGATAAAGGATCATGTGCAAACAGAAAACCTAGTCAAGGATGATACAATAGTAGGAAAAGGCCTTTCTTCAGGAGTTTCAGGACTGGGGGAAAATGATAAGAATCATCAGGTCCCTGTTATGCCTAATGATTTTCGATGTCCAATTTCCCTGGAATTGATGCAAGATCCTGTCATTGTTTCGACAGGACAGGTATGTGCATTCTATGATACCCTCTGACAGCTAATAGGGTTTGTTCATTATCCTTCTTGACTTGTCAAAATTGGAAGATCTGATCTTCCCTCTGCTTGCTTGAATGTAAAATTGCTGCAAAAGGAACCGTGCTCTTGCACAATTTTGTCAAGAGATCCAAGGGTCTATTTGGTTTAAGAAAACTTAAAATGTCTTATGTTTCCACTTGATGATTACAAAAATTCTACCTTGTTTTCACTTTGTTACTAGTCTTCAATGATTCAAACCAGAAATGGTATGGTGTTTTCACCATTTTACTAACATGAGAGGGTCATGTCAAAGAGAAAAAAAGAAACAGAAGCAAAGTTGATTGTCCCTAGTTTATATTCAAATTTCTCTAAGGCTATTGAGCTTTAAATGAGTTGGACACATTGAAAAATGTACAATTGCTTTATATATTGATGGATTTCTATGGAACATAAATCTTGGTTGAATTCGGAAAATTTGTATAAAAATTGAAGGCTACATGATTATTCCAGTGTGCATTATTGACATTTTACCCCTGTTAGAGTCAGTTTGCTGCTAATGTCAAGTTATCCACTCAAACACATCTTGTTCTCATCTGCAGACTTATGAACGTTCCTGTATAGAGAAGTGGTTGCATGCGGGGAACGGGACATGCCCAAAAACACAGCAGATTCTCACCAGTACTGTTCTCACACCCAACTATGTCTTACGAAGCCTGATAGAACAATGGTGTGAAGCCAATGGCATAGAGCCACCAAAACGACCCAGCAGTTCTCAGCCTAGTAAATCAGCATCAGCCTGCTCCCCAGCTGAGCGAAGTAAGATTGAAAATCTTATCCAAAAGCTCACATCCGGCAGTCCTGAAGACCAGAGATCAGCTGCCGGCGAAATCCGCCTTCTTGCAAAACGTAATGCAGATAACCGTGTAGCTATTGCTGAAGCTGGTGCAATACCTCTCCTTGTTGGTCTCCTTTCCATGCCAGACTCCCGCACTCAAGAGCATGCTGTGACAGCCCTTCTGAATCTCTCCATATATGAGAATAACAAAGGAAGCATAGTTTCTTTAGGAGCAGTTCCAGGTATAGTTCATGTGCTAAAGAGGGGAAGCATGGAAGCTCGGGAAAACGCAGCAGCAACGCTTTTCAGCCTTTCAGTTATAGATGAAAATAAGGTTACAATCGGTTCTTCGGGAGCTATACCACCTCTAGTGACACTGCTGAGTGAGGGTACCCAAAGGGGTAAGAAAGATGCTGCAACAGCACTCTTCAATTTGTGCATTTACCAGGGTAACAAGGGAAAGGCTGTGAGGGCTGGTGTTATTCCAACACTGATGCGACTGCTCACAGAACCCAGTGGGGGAATGGTAGATGAAGCATTGGCCATTTTGGCAATCTTGGCTAGTCATCCTGAAGGAAAGGCTGCCATTGGTTCTGCAGAGGCAGTGCCTGTTTTGGTAGAGTTTATTGGGAATGGATCTCCAAGGAACAAGGAGAATGCAGCTGCCGTTTTAGTGCACCTTTGTTCCGGAGATCAACAATATATAGCACAGGCACAAGAGCTAGGAGTTATGGGTCCATTGTTGGAATTGGCTCAAAATGGTACGGACAGAGGCAAAAGAAAGGCAGCACAATTAATAGAGCGTATGAGCAGGTTCTTTGAGCAGCAACAGCAGCAGCAGGACGCGGAGCAGGAAGTTCAAACACAAACTGAATTTCAAGCTGAGAACGAGGATATCCAACCACCTTTGATCATTAACCTCGATGACACCTAAAATGTTTTGTTTATACCTTTATTTTGTTGCTTTTAAAAAGTGTTGAAAGAAGCATCTGTTTGGAGGTAAGGGTGGAAGATCACCTTCCTGCTCCATTAAGTTATTCGTTTGTCTGTGTAATATACAGAGATGTAATGCAAATTGCAGAGTGCTTTTGAAAGGGAAAAGAAGCGATCGAAGAAAATGGGCAGTGAAAAATGTATAATTGTAACATGTACTATTCTAATCATCCTCAATATTTAATGAAGAGATGTTTCTTGTATTGGCACCATAAATTTGTCGATGTGTTTTCACCTAGCAGTAAGTTTTTGAAAACTTTGATTCATGACATGTTATTGATATTATACTACTCCCTCCGTCTCCTAATATATGTCATAGTTGGGCAAATCACACAGTTTAAGAAAAAACAATAAATGAAAGAGAGAGAATGACAATTTTACCAAAGTAACCCCATTAACTATTGGTGTATTAACTATTGTCATAAATACAAAGTGGAGTACTTGAAGGTATAATTAACAAATAAACATTTAATTTTGCATTGAAAATTGAAAGTGACATATATTTTGGGACAATTATTTTTGGTAAATATGACATATTACGGGGCGGAGGGAGTAGCTTCTATCATTGATATTATAGCTCCTATCATGTGGTTTAGTGGAAGATCCTCGTCGTCTCTGATCTTTTTAGTTAATTAATGACATAAAAAGAAGGTTCAAAATTAAGCACAAGCAATTATGTGCCTTCACATAATTGCTTAAATTTATGGAAAAGTTGGTTCACAACACATGTCGAATTTATCATAGAATATGATCAGATGCAATATGGGGCACGATACAAGCCCTAATTGGAATATGTTCACTTTGCTTTTTTTTTTTATTTGTGATTGGTGTTTAACAGGGGAATAAACATCCACCATATATTGCCAACCTGTTTTCTCTGGTTTGGGAAAAATGTTGCCAACGAGCAAGTCGACTAGTTTGAATTTTGACTCAAGATAAAGGCTTTTAACTTCGCGGTTGTGTTTTATGTTCATGTACCTGAAATGGATGGATTTACTATGATACATGAATATATAGTACTCCCTCCGTCCCTTAATATAGGACCCTTTTGATCATTTCACGCCCTTTAAGAAAATGAGTTTTGTTAGTTATTAGTATTAAATTTGTACAAAATGTGTGCTATTTTTTCCAAGTTACCCTTCTCATCTTCCAAGACTATTAAGAGAGAGAGAATTAATACACTTTGGTATAGAGGGTAATTTTGTAAAAAAAATAATTAATGCACATTGGTCTTTGAAAAAGATCTTATATTATGGGACAAGAAAATTTTACAAAAGAATCCTATATTAAGGGACGGAGGGAGTATTTATCAGCTATAGTAGATTGAAATTTAGTAAAATACTTGTCCAAATTATTTTAACGTTATAAGATATCTAGAAGACTCTCATGCTTTCTTAGGATATGGGATTAACTCGGGAGAAAATCTATATAAATCTAAAAAAACAAGCTACTAATAAAAATACTAAACTACCTATTTTTAAAATTTTGACACCTCATCAATTTTAAGGGTAGAATAGTCAATTTAACTTCACATCTTCCCTCCATTTCTCCTCTCTCTTCTCTCTTCTCAAATTTCAAAAATTTTTATCTCATTCTTCTTTCCACTCTTTGAGTTCACTTTTTTCTCTCTCTTCTTTTTAAAATTTACATTTTTTTATTTCCCATTTTTAATTCTTTTATTTTTATTTCCTTATTTATATTTTAATTTTTATATTTTGATTTTAATCTTTTTATTTTTAATTTGTTTATTTTTTATTTTTCATATTTTTCTTAATTTTTCTTAACTTTTCTTTTTTATATTTTATCTTTATATTTTTCATTTTTTTAAATATTTTAGTATATTTATTTCATTTTCTTTGAACTCATATCAAATTTTATAAATATTGTTATAATTTCTTTACGGAAAAACCCTAAATGATTGCTTTTGTATTTAATTTCTAATTTCTTTACGGGAAAACCCTATTTTTTTGTTCTTTTATTGTTGTCTTTGACCAATTTCATAAATGTATGTGTTATTTATAAATGATCACTTTACTTTTTACTATCGACTGGGAAACATTATATGTCGGTATATTTTTATCATCTTTGAGTATTACTTTTTTTTGTGTTTTTTTACTTTTTTATTTTTTTATATTTATATTTTTTTATAATTGATTATTTAACTTTTAAGTCCCACGGGATAACATTATTTGTTATCGTTATAATTTTGTTGTCTTTGAGCATATATCAAATTTATAAGTCTCTTTATTATTAATAAATGATTATTTTCTTTTGAGTCCCGACGTGGAAACAATACATGTTATCAGTATAATTTCATTGTCCTTGAGCATATAACAATCTTATAAATCTCTTTATTATTTATAAATAATTATTTTGTTTTTGAGTAACGATGAGAAAATATTATATGTTATCGGTATAATTTCATTGTCTTTGAGTACATAATAGTTTTATAAATCTCTTTATTATTTATAAATGATTATTTTGCTTTTGAGTCCCAAATGGAAACATTACATGTTATCGCTATAATTTCATTGTTATCGGTATAATTTCATTGTCTTTCAGCATATATCAATTTTATAATATTTTTTTATTTATAAATGATTATTATGCTTTTTGAGTCCCGACAGGTAAACATTAGATATTATCAGTATAATTTCATTGTCTTTGAGCACATAACAATTTTGGAAATCTCTTTATTACTTATAAATGATTATTTTCCTTTTGAGTCCTGATGGGAAAACATTATTGTTATCGGTATAATTTTATTGTCTTTTAGTATATATCAATTTTATAATTTTATAATTATTTATAAATAATTTTTTTGCTTTGTGAATTCCGACGGGGAAACATAACATGTTAGTATAATTTTATTGTCTTTGAGCACATAATATTTTGTAAATCTCTTTATTATTTATAAATGATTATTTTAGTTTTAAATCCTGACGGGAAAACATTACATGTTGTCGATATAATTATTTTCTCTGTTTGAATACTCTTAATCTTTCTGTATTTTTAGAAAACTAAAACTACTTAATATGATTGTCACAATTTAAAATTTATTTTTACAAACAAGTGTATTTCAAAAATGCGAAAAAAAAGAGTGACTCATGCAAATGCACGAGTATCTTGCTGGTTAAAATGGGAAGAAATAGAGAAAACATAGAAAATGGGTAGATTTTCAAGTTAGTTGAATTGAAAAAAAAAAAAAAAAGAAACGAACCAGAAGAAAAGGACAAGTTTATTTTTTCCTGACTTATTTGGTTGGGTGAAAAAGTTTAAAGAAAGGAAATAAAAATTTTGGAGTAAAATATTCTTATTCATAGTTATTAAACTCATATCGGGTTAATCGACTCGATTGGTTTAACCGTGAATCGGGTGTATAATCGGTTTGATCAAATATATAAACCGTTTTTGCTATTAATTTTATAATCGGACTCTTCTGCCCATATTTCGAGTAGTGAGACTAAGTCATTAGTCGATAGTTCACACTTTTTTTTATTGAAGTCCACACTGCACTTTTATATTATACAAACACACCAATTTTATCACACACACACACACACACAATATATCTAGTTGTTTACTGGAAAAACTAGAAAATGAGCAAAGAGTCAAACTCGCATGCTTAGTGTTATGGGCCGGTGTCCGAGCTGGTCTCCCATTGCGCCCCAGTAGCGATAACCGAGCCCATTAACCGAGCAGGGCTCCCCAGGGCGATGGCTGGTCCCGATGTGAGAAGCCCCGAATCTTCCAGAAAGTGCGTGATAAGTGATAATGATAATACCATAAACCGTTAGGAGATCCGAATATTAGGGAGCACGAAAGTAGTAGGGATAAACCCTTATCCTTATCAGGTACGTGATAAGAGGCGGATATAGGCTACTTCCGCCCAGGTAGTTACTTGTAGTGGAAGGGAGCCAAGCATGTAAATTGGAACAGACTCACCTATATAAAGGGAGCTTAGCCCCTCAGGTTACACACACTCTCTTCACCCTAAACACTTAACTCATCCATTTTTCTATACACTCTCCTGCTCTCCCTTTTGCAGGTACCCAACCAGCCGAACGAAAGGAAGATGGACATTGGGCCCAGAGGAGGAAAGCTCTCACCTTTTGTGCATTAACGCTTAGCTTTATGTTCCAGATCGATTTTAGCCAAGCAGCCCAATAAAGATAAATTTTGCGTGGCCTAACCCACTAATAGATTGAAAATCTCTTTATCGCCCTAGATGGGTCAATGAAGATCGTTGGTGCAAATCAACGGCTCCCTAAAGAGCACGAAACCGGTTACCTCCTAAACAACCTTTCCCGTTAAGGCTCAGGACCGAAGTGGTTACATAAGCCTTTTAGAAGCCAAAACCACTACATATTCATTCATTTTTAATAATTTCAATTTCTAAACACTTCTCTCAGTAGAAGCAACGATAACACGTATAGTCAATATTAGTCTATTAGTTGTGCATCCATTAAGAAAACAATTAAATGTCTTGAAAGAACTCAATATCATAAAACTTGATTTTGATTCAACTGTTAAAAATTCTCTAATGACTTTTAATTATTCAAATAAATTTCATCATATAGATCATAAAAATTATCATGTCTTAAATAAATTTTAAGATGTTTGCAACATAATTTCAAGTCATTAATTTTTAGAGAATGCTTATAAAAAAAATTAATTGCTAGAGAATGACCTAAGTCTTTCAATGCTAAACAAGAATCCAAAAATCTCCTCATATGTGCTATACTGTTCAAACCTCTCTATATGCGTACTGGACGGATCATAGACGCTCACTGCTCACAAACGCTTGCAAACGTAGAACGCTCACTGGCTCGGTGCTAACAGATGATGTATGTTAAGTCGCTCACTACTGTTGTTCACGATGTGTGCTTGTAAGCGTATGTGATATGAATGACTGAATTAGGGTTCAATATTGGCCTCAGGGGTAAAGCCTAAAATTATTGTACTAATATAGAGACATCTTGTTGTGTG
The DNA here is from genome assembly GCA_037113605.1 of Calophaca sinica. Classification (NCBI taxonomy): domain Eukaryota; kingdom Viridiplantae; phylum Streptophyta; class Magnoliopsida; order Fabales; family Fabaceae; genus Calophaca; species Calophaca sinica. Next base: position 79,042,049 of record CM073734.1, read on the forward strand.
CTTATAGTGTGTTTTGGACCTAGAATTTTAAAATAAATTGGGCTCCTCAAATTTTATCATTTAAAAATTTTAATTATATACAATTTTTATTTTAGTAATTATATATTTTTTTGGTAAGCCAAAAGATTTTATTGAGAAAAAACATCCCAAGAGGTAACGCTAGGAGTGCTACACAGGGAAGAAGAAGTACAAAGTTCCAATGCAAATAAGGCCACCATTACTAAGCAATAAACACAAAAACACAACTCAACACAACAATTACTGACAGCACCAGTGGCTACTGCCTGGCCTGCTTAAAGCTTGTCTTGGCTTCGCCTGTTTAGCAAAAAGGCTTGGTTTAAGCTTTTTTACAGGCCTATTTAATTAAAAAAGTCAGGCTTAGGCTAATAAAATAGCCTACCAAGCCTGACAGGCCGACCCATATATACACACAGCCACAACCCATATATACATCGTATCACGGACACAGAAAGGCACATATCACGACCCATATTATACACAGAAACAAACCATTCCATATTTTATTTTATTTATTTATCATAAAAAATTAAAATATATGTACATACATTACCCTAATTCCGTAAGAGGCAAACTCCTTTAACCTTGTTTCAGAACATATATATCTAAACCAAAACCCTAAGAGGCGTCGTTGCAACACCACATATGTGAAAGGAGCGGAACCTTTGCAACACCGCAACAGTGAGAGGAGCGGTCGATAATTGCTTCGCGCGGAGAAGACACAGAGGTTGACAGCGGGAAACGACGGTGGAACAATGTCGTTCACGATGGGGGTGGGCTGCGTATAACAGGCGATGGAGGACACGTTCAGAACGCAGAGCTCCACAACAGCGAGGGTGCGATTGAGGGGCCAGATCGTGAACCCTTCACGATGGTTGAGTGGCCTTGTGACGGCGTGACGACGACGTTGGTTTGCATGATGGCGTGACAACGTGCGAACAGAAGGTGCGCTACAGTAGCATTGTGTTTGGGCGTTTCTATGGAGGTTTAGAGACAAAGATGAGAGGTGATGGATTCTTGGTGAAGAAAAAAGAGGAGCCACCTTCACCATGTGATTTGCGACGAGATTGAAGGGGGTTGCTAGTTCCTGTAGCAGGGATTGGGTGCTTTATTTGGCAGGGAGAGTTGTTTGGTTTCACCTTGTTGTACTTTTTTCAATATGGCCTTCTAAGAAATTTTGTGATTCCCCAAACCAATGAAGTTGAAAAATTCTTAGGTACTCCTTGTACTCAACTGTTAGGATTTGATTAAAACTTTATACATAATATTTGATTCAATGCAAACCATGGATTTAAATAACATTTTCAAAGTTTTCATGCGCTTGGCAGGGGTTTGGTTTTTCAGAATAAAGGATTTTGACACTGGGTTTGTTCCTTTACAGAGTTTTGTTTCTCTTCCTTTGCTATTGGCTTCTTTGTTCGAAAGAATCCCGTCTCCCTATTCTGGTTTTTTTGTTGATGTGTATTTTCTACTTCATATCGTGGGGATGAAGAGATTGGTTGAAAGCAGAGGTTTCGGGTGTGGGTTTGTGGTAGAGGAGAATGATTGTTTTTAAGTAGGCTTTTAAATAGGCTTTTAGGCCTTGTCAGGCCTTTAATTAAGCCAGACTAGGCCTTAAAAATGACATATGACAGATAATAGGTCAGACTCAAGCCTATAATTTTCAAAGTAGGCCAGGCTCAGGCTTTGCAAAGCCCAGCCTGGCCTTGCCTGACCTATTTCCACCCCTAGTGGCTACCGATCTACGCATGCCAACAGTACCAAATGAGCTACCTTGACCATAACATCAGCTATCTGAAACCAGATATCCAATATGTGCTGACAATCTGAGACAGGTCGATGGGTTTGCGCACCAAACAGAAAATGGAAAGGAAAACCAACCGGTTTTAGCTGTCAACCAGTGCCATGACTTGTATTTCATCTCCTCTATAATTTGCTCTATTGTCACTTACTTAGAAGCGAACCTCATGTTGTTTTTGGCAGACCAAATTACCCAAATAATTGAGAACCACACTGGACTACCAAGCCTTCCTGCCCCTTGCTTTGCAATTTGGTAACCCTCCAAACTGAAATGTAACGAAGCCGAATAATTTTCGCTCGTTGTTGCGTTTCCTTGGGATGTACACGTCCACTACATTCTTATATTTAGCAAAACCCTCTGCTTGCCTCACCACATTTCCAGGGAAGTTGGTGAAATAAAACTTCACTGTTCCATTGCGACGATTCATACCTCCTCCTCTCGTTTCTCCCTTCTAAGGCCATGTTGCTTATTCTGAATGCTTCCTCGGTTTCGAAAACCTGTTGTGAGGTCATTTTGGTGTTGGTTCCACTTCGCATTTGTCATGTGGTCTCCCATTCTATCCTTTTCGTCCTCCTTGGTCTCACGGTTGTCCATTTACTCTCCTTCCCATGCTCCCCCTTCCACCCCAGCACCCTCGCTCACGTAACCTCTCTCTCTCTCACTCCTCTCAATCATTCTCTCACATATTATCTTATATTATTTTAGTAATTATGTATATTAAGACTCTGTTTGGTAAGACTAAGAAGCTAACTTATAGCTTATTTAACCGAAGGGAAAATGTTTAACTAAATGAAAGATGTTTGGTAAGCAAACTTATCATACTATTTTATAACTTTTTCCAAGGTGCTACTTGAAGTAGCATATTTTTAATTTTTTTTCTAAAAACTTCAAGTAGCATATGAATTTAAAGTTTTTTATCTTTTTTCTCATTTTTATCCTTATTATTTAATTTTTTATCCCATTTAAAATTTAAAATAAAGATAAACTCTTATCCTTATATGTCATTTTATATTTATCAGATAGTTAATCAACTAATTTACTAAACACTCTAATTTGAATGAGTACTAGCTTTTCACCTATAAGGCATATCTATCTTATGCTTTATTTCATTTATAACATTATACTCCCTCGAGTCCTATATATAAGAGACACTTTGAAAAGTGTCTCTTATATATAGGACTGGAGGGAGTATTTCATTATAAATGATATCTAGTCAAAAAAAAAAAAGTATGATATGCTAGATGTGATATTTAGGCAGTCCGCAGGAAACTCGTGGCATTAGTAAATACTTTTAATTTTGTTTCACTCTCAGTTCACTAATGAAGGAGCTGGTTAGAGAAACAAACATACGTACGTATATCCACGCTATTGAACTGTATATCTAAAGTCGGTAACGGTCTCTGCCATTGATGGGTAGAGAGGTCCCCACGCATCAGTAAAAAGAAAAAGGAGGGGAAAGCATAGAAGTAGAAGAAGAAGAAGAAGAAAGAGAATAAGAAGATGCAAATGAAGCAAGGGGGGCGGGGGAAGGAAAGTAAGACAAAGGAAGCAAATCTTAGGGGCCTTCAAATTTGAGTCATGCCACCCATGCATATTATAGATTAACAAAACGATGGTCGATGTTGAAGGTTTTGGCAGATTGAGCCTGAAAAACACTGTTCAAAGACATAGTCACAGAGGGGAACAGTTCACACCAATCCATGAAAGCATGCATGAATTTCTGAGCCCCTCTTTGATTCAATTCGTACTACCATAGCAGCAGCAACACTGCAAAGCCCACACTGCTGCTTCTTTTTCCTTTATCTCTTCACAGTGTTTCTTCTTTGAGACCCACACACACCGACATTTTTGGAATCTGGGTAAGCATTTACTGCCTACGTCCAAAGACACGGAGAGAGAGCTTTTGTCTGTGTTGGTCTTGTGTTGCTTTATTCGTTCTTGAAAGGTAACATTGGTCCTTACAAAAGTTATCATCATCTCAATGATGGCCTCCTCTTTCTTTTATTTTTATTTTTTATAATATAATAAGATACTCCATCCGTATTATTTTAATAGTTTTTTTTAATAATTATTAAAAAAATAATTAAATTTACTGATTTTTATATTAAAATGACACCTTTGAATTTAAATACTCCTATTTAAATATTTAAAAAATAAGTAATTAATACTCGTTAATTTTTAAAAAAAATAAATAATTTAAGATGATAAAATATTTTAAACAGGATAAGTTTAATGATACGGAGCGAGTAATTCATTAATTCCCTGTAGGATTATAATAATAAAGTTTGTAATTATTAGCGTGGAAGATTTTTGCTAAATCTTCGGGTGAAATGAAAGAGGCAGAGAGAGAGAGAGAGAGAGGATGTGTGTGAAATGAAATGACCACAACACGTAGAAAAGGGACACGCTTACTTTGACCGTAGAATCTTTGTCCTTTTTCCTTTCGAATTCAAGTGCGTAATTAACATGGCCCAAAAGGAATTTGGTAATTAATAATCGGTGTTTGTGTGTTGCATCATTCTGCTGAAGAAGTTCTAGAACAGTCACCCACTTCAGTTTGGTCGAATATAGAATTGCATGATTTTGAGTGGGATTTTGGCGTCTTCTTACAATGGTTACACATTTCGCTTCCACTTTCAACCTCATATATATATCCAACAAATACGCACGTCCCATCTTATGAATCTAATCTAAATAGTTACGACATCGTAAGTTTGACTCTTTGACTGATGTAGAATGTATATAATAATTCACAATCTCTCTCTCTCTCTCTCCCCCCAACCCCCTTCTCCCACACTAAGCACACGTCGTTCATTGTTATAGAGCAAGACCTATAACAATTTCAAAACCAAAAAAAAAAAAAAACTACCTCAATACGATTCTGCTAAAAGTACGATGCGAAGATCTTCTCTTTGGAATCAAAATTTGCCACTATTGAAAAAAAGAAAATATAAAGAGTGGCCAGAACATTAAATAACTGTCGCACTCAAGTTTCCATGAAGTAGTAGTACTTGATACCAGCTTCTGGGTTCTAACAAAGAGGGCTAAAGTACTCAGTAGTTAAAGAGAAAGAGAAAGATCCGAAGAAAAGCCAAAGAGTAAGAGAAGGAAAGAGTTACTTACAACAAGTCATCTGCATACATATATATATATATATATATATATTAATGTGTGTCAGACAGACCCTTAGGTTACCTTGAATACATCAATTACATATCCACACTAGATGCATGACAAACATTCGTATCACAAACCAGCTAGCAAGCAGCATATGAGATATCTATATATTTGCATTAAGAGTGTTTCACAAACTTAGACAATAAAATTAATTAATTAAAACTTGTATAGAAGCTGCAAAATATATATAGGGAAAAAAAAAGTGCATGCTAGCTCTAGCTTGACATTTTTAAACAAACTCATCCCGAGAAATTAACACTACCTCGGCTAAAGCTAACGTATGGAAGAGTGGCACTGGCAAGCACATTCTTTAGTACTGTATCGATATCATTTTTCCTTCTTTTCTGATAATTGTGCTAGCTGAATTTGATAACCATATGTGAGCAAAAGCTGGTGCAATATATAGTAGTGTGAGCTAGCTAGCTAGCTAGGCTAGCGCGATGAAGCTGGTAGGTGTAAACTGTAAAGTAAACTCAAGAAAGAGTTTTATACTAAAATAAGATTGCAACGTCAGATAACAAACACACAAAACGTTACATGCACACAGTGTTATACAAAACAAGCCCTTATATATAGTACACAGATTACTCAGACTCGATGAAAAAACATAAACAAAATCAATGACCAGAAATTACAACAACAAGAAAGATAAATTCTACCATATATGCCTGCGTTAATTTCAGTCATCCCAGCTTTTTTTTTTGTCCTTCCAGCTGATGATATAGTTGAGGTGTTCAGTGGAAGGAACATCCAAATTGTTCATTTGGGGTGGTGACACTGACAGGTAACAATTCAAGCAAAGAGTCAAAGTTACAAGAGATCATGAGTAGTGGAAGAAGAGCCAAGACCTGATAAATCAGTCCAAGAATAGTATTGGTTATGTTCAGGGATACTAAGAGATGATCTTGTCAAATTTAGAGCTCCATTTTCTTCCATTTTAACCGGTGGCTGATGAGTAACAACCCTAGAATTCAGTGCTATATCTCCAACAAACCCAGATGGTGGTGCTTCGATGCTTTCCCCTTGAAAAGCATACGAACCAGTAGAATTTGATTCAAAAGTATTCAAGAAAGGAAACTGCTGCAAACGCCACTGATCCACTCCAGCAGAAGCAGCTGAGTTACCAGCACCAATTTGAAACCCCATGTGATCTGTTTGTTGACCTTGAAATCCCATATTCCCAACAGCATAGCGACTAAGATTCTGCAGAGAGGCCATGAAAGGAAGGTTAGTTGGTTGTGGCAACTGACCAATTAGATCATGAGAAGGGATTCCACTTGAGGAAGAGGAAAGTGTTTGTTTCTCAGAATTTGAAGCAGGAGATTTAGAGCGGTTTCTTTTGTTCTTCTTGTTTCTACGGCACCCTCCACCCACTGGAACATTTCTAAGCGCACCCCCTCTTGTCCAGTAACGCCTACAAGTCTTGCAGAAGTGACGAGGCTGAGAGAGGCTGTAGTTGTTGAAGTAACAAAATTTAGTATTGGTGGAATCACAACGTGGACACTTTAGTGCTGTTTCAGGTGGTGGTATCTTAGCTAACCGAGCTCGATCTGCCATGGAACCTGGCCTGTTCGAGCCCACAGTACCACCACCACCACTGCCTCCCACTTGAGGAGGCAAAGGTGGAAGAAGCTGAGTGTTATCACTGCCATTTGCTTGATGATGATGGTTTGGTTGCTGCAAAACAGAAAAAAAAGGGGGGGGGGGAATTTAAAAAAAAAAAAAAAAACAAAGAATGATGAAAATAAAATCTGGTTAGTATATTCAGGAAGATGTTGTGAGGAATAGGAATAATTTTATCTTTTTGAAAAAATTTCTTTCTTTTTTGGGGTGGTTGAAATTTGAGGAAAATTATATATCCTTACCTGGTGCCAATTGGAAGGATCTACTACATAGCCTGGAATAGAAGAGAAAACCATGGCGTTGCAATCCTTTTATGTTGTTTTCTTTTATAAAGTTTGATGGCTCTTTAGGGAGATGGTGGAGTGGGGAATCAAACTAACCAAGGGAATGAATACCAGAGGGAGAGAGGAGAAAGAAAGAAAGGGAAAAAGAACATAAAAGAGAGGAGGGGAAGGAGGAGGAAATTAAAGCAGCAAGAGGCTTTAGTTTCTTTACTTTGCGCTTATTCCCTCATTCATTCTCATCTCTTTTTGTTTTATTATATTTTTTAGGGTTTTGAGTGGACGAAGTTTCTTAACCTATAAGCTTCTTTTTATTTTATTTTATTTTATTATGGGTTGCTCTGTATATTTGTTCATGAAAAGGGGATAGTGGTGGCTAGCTACCATACCATGCATGGAAGAGAGAGAGGGAGAAAAGTTATGATTACACCGTATATCTGTGCGTGTGGCAAACATTACTAATCGATGTCTATTCAAGGGTACATGGTGGAATCTGATTACATAATTAAAAGAAAAGAATTTCAAGCTTAACCATCAAGCTCACAGATAATTGACATGTTCGGCAGCAATATCACCTAAATGAAAACTCAAACATATATACAAAACGTTAAAAGAATCTCACACGTTGTAGTAGTTTTTATTCATACACTTAGAAAGCTAATTTATTGAAGAGCTCTACACTTCATGAATGTACATAAAAGCAATTACAAATGACTTTTCTTAGCGGCAATTAATATGAATTAATATGGAGTACAAAAGATACATCAACCCAATACATGAGATACGAAAAGGAAGGAGGGGCCACTCCAACACTACACAAATACAATCACCACTGCCAAACTACTAAGGGCTACCTCCTAACAATACAATTCATCGGATCAACATCATTCATAAAATAGACACCGACTATTTTTCACCTTAGCCAGAAACTATTTCCAAGACAAAGTTTCAGTATGGTCTACTAGATCTTACAGGCTTCCTATCTGAAAAATACATTCATTTTGAAGTTCCCAAATCACTCACAGCACTAAGTGTCAAATCAATAACAACTCCTTCTTCCCACTCCCCGAAGTGTAAATAGAACAAAACAGAGAGAATTGACTCAGTGGTTGAGCCAAGGGACATGAAGGAGTTGCAAGCAGGAAGTGCAGGGCTCGGATCCTTGTCACTAACAAAACCCTCTCCCCTCTAACAAAGTAACCACTAACATTTGCCTATTAAAAAAAGTGGAACAAATTCGGAGGCATTACGAGAACTTGCCCTAGCCATCTAAACACAACACACCAATCATTGATAGAGAAATCACAACAAACAAACAAATGAATATCTGATTCCCTAACGTCCTCACATAACACACAAGAAATAGCATTAGAGTCTTGTAGCACACCCCTTCGAGGTTTACCCTAGTCGGGATTCTATTCCACGGGAGTGGCAAGAAAAAACAATTACTTTAGAAGGAGTATAATTACTCCTCCATTGCCTATCCTTGACTAAGATCCACAAATCAGAGTATAAATGACTAGGGAGAGTACAAGATGAGGGAAAAAAACCATACACTTGCTAATCATGAGAAATTACCAAATTAACCTCGATTGGGGGGAAAATTGCCCCTAGGATAATAAAAGTACCTCAATAATATGAAATCCTATTACCAAATTAATAATCTTGAACATGAAATCCTATTTCTTTTGCCTTTTTCATTTTTTCCTATCCAGTTATTTGAACGAAATTGAAATCAGAAATAAAACAACATAAAGAAGACTAAAATAATTTTTTTAGTCCTAAAATTGAGTCCCTTACGACGTATTGATAATAAAATTATAAGAGTAAATTTTAACAATTTAATTAATATTTTTATCGATGGCTAAATATTTTTCTTAAAAGTAATGATTCATTTTAGAAAAGGTAAAATAAAAATCCATTACGTTTAGTTTATCAATTTAATTTCGCTCCTTTCATTTTACGTCTGCTAAAGAAACACACCCATAATATATATGATTTTGTCAAAATACGTTTTTGCAATGGATGCGGCAGATGAAGTAATTAAAGAAAGATGAGACAAGTAATTCAGAAAGAAACCATGAAAGGGGAAAGGGGTTTGCAACATTGTCATATATCATGTGTATATTATAAATAATTGGCGCTAATTGCTTTACTTTTTTTTTTTTTTTTATACTCAGCCACAGTAAATTCAAGGCTTAAAGTTGTGGTCAGATCCTTTTTGGGCACAGCACCAACATTGGTGACATCAATGCATGAAATGCTATGTTATCCAACTTTATCAACAATATCTTTTTAAGTCGCTAGACAAAATCTTCTAGTTGCCTCTTAACTTTAATATGCTTCAATAATTAATACTTCAAAATTGAGGGCGCTTGATTAATTAACGAGTTTCTTTTGTCTATTTTTGCTTTGCTTTTTCTTTGATGACCCACCTTTTTCCCGGTGCAGAGACCCCTAAATATGGTAGATTAAAAACAACATATTCTTTTGTAAGTGGGCGGGAGTCACACTCAGACTCAGGCCGAGTGAGTAGGGACTCTGAAATAGGGAATGAAATGCAACCATAATTTGAGATCAATGTCGTTTCTTCATCGATAAGAAATTTTGATCTTCTACTAAGCTTCATCCACCATTCATTCCCTTTTTGGATAACTTAGCCTGCAGTGTTAGACAACTGTTGTTGGACGTACGTACCTAAGTGTGAAGTTTTTTTATAAGCAAATTCAATGTGTAAAGTTAATTATGGTCATGTAAAATAACAGTAACTACAACTACCTAGCTCAAAATTGGAGTGAAATTGGCAATCTATACACTAAGTTGGACTAATTTTTTCCCACTAATTTTCTCACAGCTGTGCTGAGCCCTTCATATCCTATTTCCCTTTGAGACAAAAGATCGATGGAAATTCTTTCCCTCTCTCTCTCATTAATGCATAGCGATTTCATTCCATTAATTGTTGAGGTGAGTGAAATTTATTAAGTAAAAACAAAGAGAGGAGGGTTAGGAAAGGGTGATTAACGTTTGAGTTTGTACCTCTCACTGCATATATTTCAGTTTTAGTACGACTGCGGTATTTTTTGAGGGTAATTCACCATAGTAAACAGAATTATATTAGTAATTCATTAATAATTTTCACGAACATTAGATCTGGAAATTCAAGGTATTATGAACCGAAAGATCAGTGTCTTTATTTGCCTAGTAGAGTTTCAGAATACTTTTACAGAAAAAAAGGTGAACGCTCGGAGGTGATCTACGACTATTGAGAGAGAAATATTTTGAGTTGCGAGGGAAAAAGTACTAGGAGAGAGACATTTTTCAGCACGTCTTTAAATTTTGTTTCAAACTTCTAATAATGTGTGCTCATGCAAACGTTATCTGAACAAGTTTTGCTCAAAAAAGTGTTATCTTAATGTTTAACTTCAGATGACGTTTGACCAGACAAACGTCATCTTAACGCTTCATATGCTAGTACACATTTTTTGAACGCACTCTTTACTTTTGGGTAAAATGATCTATAATTAGTGGATCAGACCAGAAATAAAATGAGTTGCACATAAATTTTATGAAATAAACAAAGAATGTATTAAAAAATGTATTCCTTCCGGTCGATATTATAAAAGATAAAACTCTAATTCCCTTCTGGCCCATAGTTTTTTTCCTAAATATACCCCTTTCATAAATGATGACTAATAATTAATGACACTAAATTGACACAAATTTCACTAAAATAAGGGTGTAATGGAAAATTATCATTTAATATATGTAAAAATTGATGCTTATTTTTTATATTTTGAACAAAAAAAAAGACTCATTTGTCTCTTATAATATGAATCGAAGGGAGTATTAATTAAAGGAAAATGCTAACAAGTGCCCTTAGGGCATTGGTTAAGGAACCAAAAGAGGTAAGTTTGTATAGAAAAATGATGTATTTATTACATCGAAAAGTGTTTAACTTATTTTTTCAAGACAAACTTTCCTTTTATGGATTCCTTAACCAATGCCCTTAGGGCACTCGTTAACAAGACCCTTAATTAAATGTGTTACTAGTATTTTTTGATCAAAAAATGTGTTACTAGTATTGCTCTTGAAATGATCTCTTATTCACATTAATTTATTGTTTGTCTCTTTTGCAAGTAGTATCTCTCTATCTTAACGTTAATTTCATTTTTTTTTTTGGGTACAAACTTTAATTTCATTTTCATCCTTAATTTCCCTCTTTCTTTAGTTTAAGTTTATATACGAACACATGATAAATTCATCAAAATTTGTCACATTGGATGACGTAACAAATCGATTTACGACAATTATTATCCAAAAAGTATAAAGATTTATCGTCATAATCTACTTTTTTGGTCTCAATATTCCAGTTTCGTTTTGGACTCTCGTTTGCAACTAAAAACAAAAAACAATGTTAGTGATCCGCGCGTGATAAACCACAAAATATAAAGAGTAGATAAATCGCTAAGAGCTCATACCATAGTATCAGTTATTGAAAAAACTCATACCGCATCAGGAAGGTCACTATTAAGGAGACCTCAAGCACGAAAGAATGAATGTCAACACGCGACTTTAAGTAAGGAGAGTTGTACCCCTCATTAATGAGACTAGTAGAAAAAACTTCTGGTGGAACACAAACAATACCCGAGAGAGATGAGATATCCCAATAACAGAGGATATCCACCCCGATACATGGATGTAGCACGATGGCGAGGTGTAACCTCAATACACAGAGACTAACACCAGGGCCCACTCTGGCCAATACTATATAAAGAGATTTGCATCTTCATGCAAATGGATGTTATTATTTCTCTTCTCTAGCCTAAGCCTAATACACTTACTGACTTGGGTATCAGAATGTCTTTGCAGGTACTCATCCTGAGACCTATGAGTAACGGACCCAGAAAGTTCGAAAAGAAAAGCTTAATACAGAGCCATTCATGGAGGAACCACACAACCAAGAAGGGCTAGGGGACACCCTCAATGAAGCTAGGGGACACCACCCCAGTTTCCCAAAAATCATAAACAACATTAAAATAGAAGGACACGAAAGATAAATTACTTGAATAGAAGGAGATTGATGCCAAGTAGAAGTTGGTACACAAAACTATTGCAGATCAGATGAGAGAATGCAGTAAGTAAAGTGAAAACTAAAGTCGGAGAAGAAAGGAAAGACGAGGAAGAAACCCCAAATTTCTCCTTTTTAAAAGGAGGAGGAGGCAAAAGTGACTTTACGAAGGACAATTATTGAAAGGACAAGACGAAAGAGGCACTGGGTACTCGCTTTTCTCTCATACGACGTGTAGTACAAAGAAGTGCAACCGTCAATCAACGATTGAGGTAATAGAGCAAAATTAAGCCTGAAACAAACCATTTATTATAAAAAATGGCGCGATTGCCGAAGATTAAGAGTTACGACGGATAGAGGAATTTGAAATTCAAAGTCATTCTTGTTTATTTCAGTAAGAAGAATATTCGAGGCAGAAAGTGAAATGCATGATAGTGTTCCTAAAGTTATACAAGTTGGTAATGCCGAGACAAGGAGCAAATCTCGCTGGCCAAAGATCAGTTGTGATGATAGGAAACCTCCAATCGATTGATTACTCCACTTGAGGTGTTACAATTCAGAAATCACGACCACCCGCATCAAGAGGGTCGAGATATGGTGCCTGATCTACCAAGAAATTGGAAGGTGCTCAAACCGAAGAAACATTCCCATCAAATACACTCCAGTCTAGAGAGGTTGTGTCTCAACTTGCAAACTTCACATGCTATACAAGCAGAAGGATTGATGTTGCACACCTCCAGGGAATAATGGGATAGTTGAGTGCTCAAATAAACCTAAGGAATGTTGACTTCATCACATAAATCATCAAAGACAGATTCCCCCATCAAATTTACCTTAGTACTCAACAAACACAGAAAGTTGCATTCCTCCAAGAGAAAAGAACATTGAGAGACGATGAAGAAACAAGTTGCCTACGAGGCCTATTTAAAGAGAGATCACAACCTAATTTTTTTTATAAGTAAAATATATTGAACGGAGTATAAAGGGTACTCCAACCCGTGTATACCAAAGTTTAGCTCAAGAAGACAGCTTAATGGACAAAATAAAAGCAAGTCGGCTAAACAAAATATGGATCAACCTACACAGCTGATTATACAGTATTCCGGACAGTAGACCCAGTCAGAAAATTTGACATTAAAACAGCCTCCTCTCGCTGTAAACCACAACCAAGATCTTAATTTAATCGAGAACATTAATGTTATGAAGTCAAAACTAATATTGTTGAATACCATATCATTCCTCATCTTCCAGATACTCCAAATAACTGGGTGCCACAACATTTGCCAGACTTGTCTCACCTTCTTCTGGTGAACTATACCCCTATGGAAGATCACAACCTAATTACTGTAGCACAGACGCACCAGCCAAATAATTGATCATTAACGCATACAATTATGACGTTAAAGTCGCGTTTACCAAGACTTGCGCTGTCGTCTAGAAAGCAGTGTCGATTAGTTCACTCATAAAAAGTTAGGCGACGACAAGACTGCTACGGCAAAAATCACGAGGCAACAAGTAACATCTCAGCACCAAGCTTCAAACTAAGCGAACTTATGCTGACTCGACACCGAATTAAGGGGCAACTGATTTGGACGTGATTAACAGCCCATACCACATCATGACGTGATCAGGAAGAAGGAAGGTCAACACGCTACTTTAAGGAAGGAATTATCATATCATTAATGAGACTGATAGAGGAAACTTTTCGTGAAACACAAGCAATACCCGAGAGAGATGAGATATCCCGATAACAGAGGATATCCACCCCAATACATGGATGTGGCATGACGCTGAGGTGTAACCTCGTCACATGAAGACAAACGCCAAGGTCCCGTCTCTAAGGGCTCTCCCGTTAATGGAACGGGCGAGCCACCTGTGCACTGTCCGCACTGCTGGATCTCTGATCTTGCTGGCCTTAGCTCGGCTGGGGATATTATGAGCATCCCCTGTGAGAGCCCGCCAGCTCTCTGAATCATGTCATCCCTCGGGTATCTCCAAGAGGGATCCTAAATACTTCGGAGTCTGCGGGTCAACACTTTATAAAGAGATTTGCATCTTCCTGCAAAGAGATGTTATTGTATCTCTTCTCTAGCCTAAGATTAATACACTTACTGACTTGAGTGTCAGAGTGTTTTTTCAGGTACTCACCTCACTGCTTACAACCAAGGCAGACCAGAGGAAATCATTCACGAATCATACAATAGGAAGCCAAATCTAACACTTCACCTATTATAAAATCGAGACTGGACAATTAGCAAAACAATAAAAAATATATTAGGAATTGTCTTTTTTTTAATGCATGTAGATGTAGATATATAAATATATAAATTAAGAAAAGAAGTGAAAATTGGCACTACTAGAATTTTTAGTATTTCCTGCGAATTTTCCTGCAGATTTTTTCCTCAAGAATTTCCTGCAGATTTGCTTAAAATTTAGTTTTTACTTGCAAATTTAAGTTTGCAGGAAAGTTCGAAGGAAAATTTGTCATTTCCTGCGGATTTTCCTAGGAATTTAAATCCGCAGGAAATATTTGGATAGTTCTTGGGATTTTCCAGCGAATTTAAATCTAAAGAAAAAATTCGTAGGAAAATCCGCCGGAAATCTGGGTAGTTGAGAATTCGCAGAAAATTTTACAGGTAATTTTGCTGCGAATTCGTTTTCTGGGGATTTACCTGTGAATTTATAGAAAATGTTACTAGAAAGCATGTTAATTGAAAATTCGTAGGAAATTCCGCAGGTAACTTTCCTGCAGATTTTCTTGCAAATTAGGGATCTACTTGATTTTTTTTAATGTTTAATATAAAACAATCATTGAAATAAATAAAAATTTTAAAAAAATTGTTTTGTTGAGTATCTCTCTTTCTTCTCGTTCTCTCCCTCAAATTTCCCATTCCTCAAGCCCTCGTAAAACAACAACCCCTCCCCTGACTACCCTCTTTTGGTAGCGGATTGAATCAGGGTGAATTACGCTTCTCGTTCTTCTCATTCGGTGTCATCGGCAATCTTTCGATCACGTTCTTCTCGTTCGTTGGCCCTCAAGCGATCATGGTCAGAGGAGAGTCATCGTCCAATATCTAATCTCTCTCTGGTAGCTAATCTCTCTCTGATCGCTGATCTCTCTTCGATAGCAAAGGTAACACAATGAGCATCTTCGCATTTTACATCACAGAGAGTCTCTCTAATCTGAGTTTTTGATTTGATGTTTGTGTAGATCTAGATTTCTGATCTTGTTCGGTGGTTCGTTGATTTGATCTAGCATTACACACTCTAAAGTTGTGTAGATCTAGATTTCTGATTTTCACGTTTTCCTCTAGATTCGGTGGCACCAGTGAACCCTTGGCACAAGTCCTACGAGTTTGAACTCCGACGAGCGGTGTTTTGTTTGTTTCCATAGTGAAGGTTGAAATCGGTACTAGTGTTAAACTACAAGAGATAATTTCATGTTTTAATTTTTAGATAATTTCATGCTTTAATTTCCTGGTTTCACTTTAGATAGTTTCAATGTTTAGACTTTGGCACCTGATTTAGCAGTTTAGGGTTCAACACACCAAGTGTTTGACAATGTGTTTGTTTGGCAGTGAACTAAATTTTATGAAGAAGAAAGTCTAGTTCAAAAATGAACAAGCTGGAAGGAGAATGCTGGAAGCTGTCTCTCACAAGGTTATGGTATTCATGTTAGGAAACTACGCAAAATTTCCCCATAGTCAGATTAGTGGAAGAGCGAAAAATAATTGCGGAAGCACACACAAAAATTGATAACGGAGTTCGGCCAATAATGCCTACGTCTCCGGACTGCTGCAGACCTTATATTGAAAAGGGAAATACACACTGTGTTTACAAACACTCACACTCTCTCACAAAACCCACAACCCAATTACACCCAAAATATTTCTCTCTAAATATTTTTCACAAAAAAAACTCCCTCACTGGAATTTTCTCTCGGTGCTCACTCTCTCAACTTGGAATGCACTCAATGTTGGAATGATTTGCTCTTGCTTTCAAGCTTCTATTTATAGGCAAGGTTTGCAATGTGAACATATAATATGAACACATCAAATTAGATGGCCACCTACCATCATGTGTTTTATGACTTTCCATATTTTCCAACCCATGTTTTTCTTATTTTGGTTGGTGGCTTGCCTCTTTTGACTAACAATTTTCTTATTTTGGTTGGTGGCTTGCCTCTTTTGACTAACAATCTCCCACTTGAAGACTGATTTCAATCGGTCTTCACACCTCGATCAATGCAATGACCTTTCTGGTGCATTATTCAAGCAGGCCAACCAAGTTGAGCACAACTTGGTTTGTCGATAGTCAACACCTTTGTCAACATGTCTGCTGGGTTCTTACTTCCTTGAATCTTCTTCAACATTAACACCTCATCCTCAAGCAGAGATCTGATGAAGTGATAACGAAGACCAATGTGCTTTGTTCTGGAGTGAAATGCTGAATTCTTTGCCAGATGTATCGCACTCGACTATCAGCATGCAAAACACTCTTCTCTGTGTGAAACCCAACTCTGTTAACAATCCTGAAGCCATATCAATTCTTTGTCGGCTTCACATCGCTACATACTCGGCCTCTGTAGTGGATAAAGCAACAATCTTCTCAGATCCGCGACATCCAACTAATCTTTGTAGTACCAGCGGTGAATACATAACCAGTGGTACTTCTTCGATGATCAACTTCACCTCCAAAGTCTGCATCTACGTAGCCTTGTACTTGCAATTCTCCTTTACCAAAGTACAGACACTTCTCTGTAGTGCCTCGTAGATACCTCAAAATCCATTTCACTGCTTCCCAGTGAGTTTTACCTGGATTTGACATAAACCTGCTAACAACTCCCACTGCATGGCCAATGTCTGGCCTCGTACAGACCATCGCGTACATCAAACTTCCAATGGCTGAAGCATACGGAATCCTAGCCATGTATTCTCTTTCTTCCTCCGTCTGAGCTGATTGTTCCTTGGATAAGCGAAAATGACTGGCCAAAGGTGTGCTAACCGGTTTGGCGTTGCCCATGTTGAATCTTTGCAAAACACGGTTGATGTACTCTGCCTGAGATAAATGCAAAATTCCTCTTTGCTTATCTCTCGTGATTTGCATTCCAAGGATCTTCTTTGCTGGACCCAAGTCCTTCATGTCAAATTCTTTTGACAGCTGCATCTTCAAGTTTCTGATCTCGTCCATATCTGAACCTGCTACTAACATATCATCGACATAAAGTAACAAAATGATATAACTGGACTTATATCTCTTGAAGAAACAACTTGATGGTCGGAGTTGCACTTCGAAACCTTCCTTGTGCATGAAGCTATCAAACTTCTTGTACCATCGTCTCTGAGCTTGTTTCAGCCATACAAGCTCTTCTTTAATCTGCACACCATATTTTCATTGCCTTTCTCCGAGAAGCCTTGAGGTTGGTGCATGTAGATCTCCTCATCTAAGTCTCAGTGAAGAAATGCGGTCTTCACGTCTAATCGCTCAAGATAGAGCTCTTCACCGCAACAATACTTAACACGGACTGATAGTATTGAGCTTCACAAGCTGGAGCAAAATTTCGGTGTAGTCAACTCCTTCCTTTGCTTTGGAATCCTTTGACAACTAGTCGGGCTTTATGTCTCTTGGAGCCATCATTCTCCTCCTTCACCCGATACACCCATTTGTTGTGAAGTGCCTTCTTTCCCATGGGTAACTCAATTTAGTTCCCATGTTTGATTTGAGATCAAAGACTTCATCTCGTCTTTCATGGCAAGCTCCCACTTGCTAGCATCTGTGATCGACAAGCTTCGCATAATCTTGAGGCTCCCTCCATCACCAACAACATGTAGTCCATGTATCTCTGTTGGGCACAGGAACTCGAGAAGACTTTCTCACGAGCCGGGAGTAGGAGGCTGCAGTGCGTCAATTGATTCCTCTGACCGGGATTCTCAACTATAGGATTTTACGGGTCATCGTCCCACCTCTGCATACTGGCCCACTCATTACGAGTTCTTTGGCATCTGTGTTATGCCTGTCCTTGTACATCACTCTTTCATTGAAGATCACATCTCTACTGCGGATCAGCTTTTTGTTTTCATCATCCCAAAGACGGTAGCCAAACTCATCTTCACTATAACCGATGAAAGTGCACTTCTTCGATTTGGGATCAAGTTTATTCCTGCCTTGATCACTGATATGCACATATGCTACGCAACCGAAAACTCTAAGATGTGAGAGTTTTACCTCTTTTCCGCTCCATACCTCTTACGGTGATTCATTGCTCCAATGGTGCTTGATGGACCTCGGTTGATCAAGTAGGCTTGTGTTGATCGCTATACGCCTAATCGCTTGAAGCCTGACCGCACCGCAAGCTTCGGCTCTCTGTCAACGCTCGATTCATACGCTCGGCTACACCATTGTGTTGGCGTGCACTGGCACGATTCTCTCCATTCTGATCTCGTGCTCATAGCAGAACTTCTTGAATCTGGTAGCTTCATATTCACCACCATTGTCGATTCACGAGCTTTTTGATCTTCAATCCTGTCTCATTTTCTACCATGGCTTTCCACATCTTGAAAGCCTCGAATACTTCAGACTTATGTTTCAGAAAGTATACCCATACCTTCCTAGAGTGATCATCAATAAAGGTCACGAAGTATTGCTTCCCACTAATGGATGAGACAGTCGTTGGACCCCAAACATCAGAGTGAACAAGCTCGAGTTTCTCTTTCTTTGGGGTTCTTCCACTTGTCTGAAAGCTAACTCTTTTCTGCTTTCCAAGTATGCAGTCTTCACACATGTCAATTTCTACTGACTGAAGACATGACAATTTGCCCTTCGAGTGCATGATCTTCATCCCTTTCTCACTCATATGGCCTAGTCTCTGGTGCCATAGATTGGGATTTTCATTTGCTGCAACTGCAATCAAATGGCACGCTCCTGCTGTCTTGTAAAGAGTACCACTTTTTCTGCCGCGAACAATCGTCATTGCACCCTTTGAAATCTTCCAATGATCGCCATGGAAGATCATTGTGTAGCCGCCATCGCCAAGCCCATCGAGATTAAGTTCTTCGTCAGGTCGGGAATATGTCTGACATTTTTCAATTCCCATACAGACCCGTTCAATTTAATCTTCACTACACCTTTGCCAATAATCTCACAAGACTGTTCATTACCAAGGTAAACTTTACCAAGGTTTCCAGGTACATAATTCTCGAAGAATTCTCTCTGCGAAGTGGCATGAAAAGATGCTCCAGAGTCTAACACCCAAGACTCTTCCTTGCTCTCCAAAGAGCATATCAACGCATCACCTCCTCCTGAGGTGGAAGCAACATTTGCCTCGTCCTTCGCCTCCTGGTTCTTGATTGCACTCACCTGATTTTTGTAGTGCCGGTCTTCCGCAATTCCAACACTCGATAGTCTTTGAGTTGGAGTTTTGGGAACTTTGATGATTTCGGATTTGGACCGTCGCCTTTGATTTGCCACGTCCCATTTCCTCTGGTTGAATTTCTTCCCCTTGACTCTGTATGCAATCTTTGAAGAGGATGAAGATTCACCCGACTCTCTCCGTCGGATCTCTTCATCGAGAACGGATCACGAACATCGTCGATTTCAACTTATTGTTTCCGTTGAGCTACTCACGTGTGGCGGTAGCATTCCAACTCTACGGAAGAGAAGACAAAAGTATCAATGCTCGTACCTCATCATCAAATTCGATTCCAACTGAACTCAACTGGGTTGTGACTATGTTGAGTTCATTGAGATGTTGTGCCACCGATGCACCTTCCGTCATTCGCAAGTTAAACAACCGCCTCATCAAATGAACTTTGTTTGAGGCCGACGGCTTTTCGTACATGTTGGAAAGAGCCTTCATAAGATCCGCCGTGGTCTTTTCTTTTGCAATGTTGAACGCAACATTACGGGATAACGTCAACCGGATAACGCCGAGGGCTTGTCTATCGAGAAGGATCCATTCATCTTCCTTCATCTCCGCTGGTTTCTTTCCTGTGAGAGGTTGATACAACTTTTTCTGATACAGATAATCCTCGATCTGCATCTTCCAAAAGCCAAAGTCCGCACCGTCGAACTTTTCAATTTTCACCTTTCCTTCGTCTGCGGCCATCACTCCCACTCGAGTCTGACTTCTCAGGATCGTTTCTGACAATTTCTGCGAACCACCGTGCTTTAGAACACCTCCGTGGACAAATTGGTAGTGCCGACCAATTTTACTATTCACGAAAAAAATACTATTCACGTGAACAGTATCCTCACCAAGATTTAGCAGAAATAACCAACTAGCTCTGATACCAGTTGTTAGGAAACTACGCAAAATTTCCCCATAGTCAGATTAGTGGAAGAGCGAAAAATAATTGCGGAAGCACACACAAAAATTGATAACGGAGTTCGGCCAATAATGCCTACGTCTCCGGACTGCTGCAGACCTTATATTGAAAAGGGAAATACACACTGTGTTTACAAACACTCACACTCTCTCACAAAACCCACAACCCAATTACACCCAAAATATTTCTCTCTAAATATTTTTCACAAAAAAAACTCCCTCACTGGAATTTTCTCTCGGTGCTCACTCTCTCAACTTGGAATGCACTCAATGTTGGAATGATTTGCTCTTGCCTTCAAGCTTCTATTTATAGGCAAGGTTTGCAATGTGAACATATAATATGAACACATCAAATTAGATGGCCACCTACCATCATGTGTTTTATGAATTTCCATATTTTCCAACCCATGTTTTTCTTATTTTGGTTGGTGGCTTGCCTCTTTTGACTAACAATTTTCTTATTTTGGTTGGTGGCTTGCCTCTTTTGACTAACAATTCAGCCTTAACTTGTGATGATAATCTTCTACATCATGAGATAATATTCCAAAATTTAAAGATTTTGATTTATAGAAGTCTATTTTGGAAATTAAGTTTCACGTCTTATTCATTTCTTGATGATGCATGCATGATTATACATAATTTAAGTCAATCGTCAAATTTATATGTCTGCCAAATAGAGTTATTTGTTATAAACCCAACTAGTTAAAGTAAGTTGCTCAGTATTATGCTCTAAAACTGTTGTTTTTATAAAGTTTTGAGTGTATTTGACTGGTTGTTTATATGATTTCTTGATTTTGTAGGACTTAATTGTTCTAAATTATGGAAAAAGATGCACATTGAGATGCATCCTGCTTATAGTGGATGCTTTATCATGTATACTCTAACTTTTTTGTTCTATGATTTCGTCCTACACTTGCATTGGTCCATGTGCTAATTATTATGTAAGAATTCTTCTTCCCTTTCATTTGATTATAATTATAATTCTTGTTTTGCATCAGAATATTGGTAAATAAAGATCAAGAGTGAGGAAGCTGCAATACATATCAGAGCTTGAGCAAAGTGTGACTTCATAACAGGTAATAATACTTGCACCAAAGTCAGAAATGATTGTTTTAATTCAGGTAATACCTGCTTTAACATTTTTTTTCCAGATATTACATCAACTACAAGTTTATGAAGACGAAAGTCAAGAGATATTTAGAACAAATTGAGGTCGAAACTTATTACCTATGCTGAGATTTGCCAGATTAAACTTGTTGCCTTCATGATTGACCATGTATTTGATTCAATAGGTCAGTATCCAGTAGAAGGTTAGATCAATTTTAAGTAGTTGTTTGTAGTGATTCAATAGGTTAGTATACAATAGAAGGTTAGTATATAGTAGAAGGTTAGATCAATAGGCAAGTGTATCACCAACAAAACATCAAGACAGTACTGCAGTGTCATCAAAACCACTATGTGATCCTCAGACTGAAAAGGTATTGCAAGTTTGTGAGGGCTTTGCCTACCAAGCCAAGGTATTGCAAGTAGATTGTTTAAGACAGAGCTATGAACAACAGAGTAGTTTTAAAAAGGGGGAAAATGAAGAATTACTCTGAAGGGTTACCTTTATTCGGAATAGGGTGGGTGAGCGAAGGAATAGAACAACCTTTCTACAATTACTACATCTAAGCTCAATAGTTAAGGTACCATATTTATTTCTTTCAACTCAGTATCAACTGCTTACTCAGTTCCAAGAGTATATGTATACTCTGAATTTTCTTATGTATAGGTATTATAATTTTCTTATGCAATTTATGGCTACAAGCAGTTGGAATGCCTTCCCATCTTACCTTTGTTTATTGAAATTATTTTTCGATTCCAGATCAAAATATCTTTTATGTACTAGCTAGAATAAGCTTAGAAGGCATTGGAACTGCGCTGAGATAGTCGAAGCCTTGAAGATATGTGCTTCCATGGTAACGAGATGAAAGTCACTCGTGTTCTGTTATGCCATTACCATATTTGAATTGTGGAAAATAACTAATAGAAGTATGTATGTAATTTTTACCTTATAAGGTGTTTGGAAATGGTTTGGGAAAGCCGTTTTGAGATTCTTCTAAATTTAGTGGATTTCTCTTTAGAGAGAAAAAAGTCCAAGAGTTTTGAAGAAGGGTCCGGTGGTATAATTTTTTATAAATTTTATAAATTTTTTTATGCATGTGTATAAATCTAATCACAATTTTAATGGTTTGTTTTTGGATTTTTTTTTTGGGTGCATGTTTGGTTTTTGGTTGTTTAGCTGCTTTTATTAATTTATTAATTTGTGTACAAATCATCTCAATTTTTATTTATTTTGTAGGTGGGAGGGGCTTCAAAATTTCTTGGAGTAAGAGAAAGACGGAACATGTTAAGATCAATTAAGTTGCTGACTTTGGTCCTTATGCTTTTGTTGTGTTTTTCTTTCATCTTTTAAGTTTATGTAAGATACAGGTTTTGAATTTAGTCTTTTGTAATCAATATTGAAATTTGCATTCATTGTACGAAATCAATATTAAATAAAATGTATTATTATAGGAGTATATGGTTGGAAGTATGTGTGTGTGTTATAATAATAATAATAATAATAATAATAATATAATTTATAATTGTAGTAATATTTTATAAACTAAATAAAATTAATAATATTCATGTAAACTAAAAAATAATATTAATATTAAAAAATGTATTTTCATAATAAATAATTTTCTTTTATTTACATGTAGAAGTTTCCTGCAGATTTACCTACGAAAATTTCCTGCAGATTTACCTACGAATGTTTCCTATAGATTTATACCTGCAAAAATTTACCCACGAAAGTATTACTTGGAGAAAAAATTCCGCAAAAAACCTGTTTTTTGGGAATTTTTCAGTCAAATCCGCAAGAAATACTCCAATTTCTAATAGTGTGGGAGTGTGTTATGGTGTGGAGCAAATAGTAGTCTATTGGATGGCAATGGACAGGCAAATTCACCAAGGTAGGCTGCACTTGTGTTTGTGCATGAGAGTGGAGTGGTGGGGTTAAAGATTGCCATGTTATGTAGTACCATAATGCACACTTACTGGGAATCAATGTCAATCATTTTTGTCATCAGATGCTTACGGTCGGCACGGGAATCCTTATTGCCATCTCACCCATTAGGGGGTCCCATTACAACACCACTTTCCTTACACTTGTCTACTACGGAATATATACTCTACGTGCTGAATTTTCAATGGATGTGGACGCTGCACAATGGAAATTGGAAAACGCCAAACCCAATGCCATCAACCCACTAATCATTTCTTTCCATGCATCTTCCTACCTAGCTAGTCTTCAATCACACTTCCTCTCTTTTTTTTTTATATCTAAAATACATATCTTTTCCATTCCCAACAACTATGTAACAGGTTTGTTACATCATTTTCTACTTCCAAAACGTATTTCTTTTTACTTTTCTGATGTTGATTATTAGGTAAAGGATGTTATGGTTGCATTCAGAATAAGGAAAGGAGGGATAACGTGATGAAAAATGGAAGGGGAAAAAAATATGAGTAACTTTAACTTCTAATATTAATATTAATATTATCATTACTCCCCTGTTCCATATTACAAGAGATAAAACCCTAATTCACACTTATTAAATAAATGTTTTGAAATTAGTTAATTCTAATTAATACTCCTAAAAATATAACTTTTTTTCAATTATACCCTTTTATAAATAGTTGCTGATAATTAATGAGAGTTAATTCAAACAAATTTCACTAACTTAAATAAAAGCATAATTGAAAATTAGTATTTAATGTATGTAAAAATTTATGCTTGTTTCTTACTCACTCCGTTCCTTTTTACTTGTCGGTTTTTAAGAAGAAATTTGTTCTTTTTATTTGTCATTTTGATAGTTTAAGGTTACATTAATTACTTGTTTATTAATTATACCTTTAAATATTTATTGTAGAGAGACAAATAAGTGTGATGGATAATAAACAATCAAGGGTATCAATCATATAGGAAAAAACTAATAACTTTATAAAAAATAACAAAATTTATTACTTTTATTGGTTTGTGTAAAACAACCTTAAAATACAAGTAGAAATGAATAGAGATAGTATATTTTGGGAAAAAAAATTCGACAGGGAAGGGAGCATTAATTATCCGTTCCTTTCCTTTCTTAGGACAAGTTCATGGTATCCGTAGAGTTTGCTTGGTTGAAATTGTAGAATAATATTCATTCACTTAAATTTTTTTTTGAGGGAATAAATTTTCTTAATTATTGAGCCTCTTTTAATCCAATATATTACTAGCTCCATTTCTATTTGTAAGCCCTTTTTAGAAAAAATAAATGTTTCTTTTTATAAGCTCATTTACAAATTACAAGATACATTAATTACTTTTTTTCAAAAATACTCCTAATTAATACTACCTCCGTTTCTATTTGTAAGTCCTTTTTAGAAAAAATAAATGTTTCTTTTTATAAGCCCTTTTACAAATTACAAGATACATAAATTACTTTTTTTAAAAAAGTCCCCTAATTAATATTTTTTTTAGTGCAATAATTGTATCTCTTAATAGACTTATCTTGGGAGATGACAATAAATAAAAGGTAAATTGAGAAAAACAAACACATTACTGACAATTTTAATTAGTCTAACTACTTTTCTTAATAAGCGTGTTTTTGTCTAAAAGGACTTATAAATAGAAATAGAGGTAATATTATTTTTTAGTGCAATAAATGTATTTTTTAATAGACTTGTCTTAAGAAATGACAATAAATGAAAGGTAAATTGAGAAAAATAAACACATTATTGACAATTTTAATTTTATTAACAACTGTATTTTTGTTTGGCTTATAAATAGAAAAGGAGGTAGTATGTCATAAAGTATATTCAAAAGACAGCGACAGAAAGAGTAGTTTGATTAGCATAGGATACTCTCTGAGAATATCATGTAGGATAGTAATGATCAAATCATTAAATATCAACGTCCGAACCAATTTAGTTAACCATGATGAACTGTATGATATTTCCCACTGCATTTACAATTGTCTGTTAGAAGTTACGGGCAAATCTTATCCCAGAATCATTGACGAAACTAGTTCAATGAGATTATTGCTTGCATAAGGAGTTGAAGAAAAACAAAAAGATCTCATAAATTTGGATACCGGTAGGGACAAAAACACCGAAACGTCTCAGCAAATAGTTAGAAATGAGTTTCTAATAATGAGTGACATGAAGTTTCCACGATGTTCAAATCGATGCCAGAGGGGTTTTATCCAAAACATATATATAAAAAAAGAGATGGAAAATAAAACTAACATATATTAGGCTTCTTTTGATCACCTAGCTAAAGCCACATTTTATAGGCACAATCACATAATTCCTGAACGATATATATTCTTTTTTTTTTTGTGTGCAGTATTTCACTCACAGAACTTGCATACTCACACTTTTACTGTAATTTTCCTCCCTTTTCTTTCTTGGTGTCTTTTTCTCTTATCCATGAAAAATCTCTGTTGGTGATATGTTTGTAGTTCTTATTGTATCGAGTTAATCGTAAAAAAAATAAAATGAATCAGATTAGAGTAGCGGCCTTCATAGTGCGTTTTGATTATTTCTTTTAAAACGAAATATCTGTATTTTATCGATATTATATATGGAATGTCATGTGCATGTGGATTGTGTATAAACTAATCCAACTCTTAAATTACAAATCTAACGAAGAGATTAATTACATATATAGAAACACATGTAATAAACTGTACATAACTTGAATAATGTACTGGAAAATTTTAATCTAAAATTAATACAGTTTTAGTAGATAGCATGGATTGATATCGTAACTTGAATAATGTAATTACCTTCGTAAGTGCTCAAAGCGTCCGGAGTGTTGGTGTTGGGACTTTTAGTCCCACATCGGGTAAAATAGTAAAGAGGAGTGAACCTCTTTGTTATAAAAGGAGGCTTGGGCCTTGGTTTTATGTACACCATTCAAAAGCTTGTCTAGCAACTTTTGTCTCTAGATAAATTCCTCTCTTTGTTTTAGAATTTAATAGAATTCTTAGTATGCTCTGTGGTTGCAGTTTGAATTTGAACCTCCATATGGAAAAAAGAATTTATTAGGAATATTTCTTGTAAAAGGAGAGGTGTGAGAAGTAAGTTTTGCTAGTGGGGAAGCTTTGTGGGTGTGCAGGGGTGCAGAGAGAAAATTGTGTAGTTGTAATATTTTTCTACATAGTGGATTTTTCTCTACAGTGTGGTGGTTTTTCTCCTGGTTTTGGGAGTTTTCCACGCTAAATTCTTGTGTTGTTATTATTTCTCTATTTTGTTTTTCCAATTTTCATAAGTCAGTTTAGGGGAAGAGAATTTGAAGAGTCAAATTCCCAACAAGTGGTATCAAGAGCACACGAGGTTACGCTAAAGAGGATGTCGGAAGGAGTTTCAAATGCAAATGATTTGATGTAGAGAAATTTGTGGAAAGATCAACTTTGGCTTGTAGGCAAATACAAGTCAAGGATGTGTTGATTCACCGTTTACACAAAGGCTTTGAAGGACGGCAGGATTACTCGGAAGTAGCGGTGATCTTGGTAAAACTTCAGACAAAGTCATGATGATTGGGAGGATCTGATTTGAGAAGCGAGTCAAGTGCAATCGCATGCACGATCAAAAATGTTCTTGCAAAGCGTGAAGAGGAGCATCCACTACAGGGACTCGGGAAAAACTTCGAGGAGTTGTATCGGACAAAGGGCGTCTCATCGGTTGTATCTCGAAAGAGAAGTTTCATACGTTGCAAATGGATGAAGGTACTACTATTTCCAGATCATTTAAGCATTCTCACGGCATTGTTTCGAGCTTGAATCTATTGGAGTTAAAATTGATGATGAGGATCAGGCCTTAAAATTTGATCGTGTCTCTTCGGCCCTATGAGCACATGAAACCGCTTATTAATTCATGGGCATGGTAAGGAGAAAATAATTTTCTCGAGGTTACTAGTAAGCTTTCTTTCAAGAGATGAGACTTGGTGGGAGTAACAATCCACATGAAAGTTCTGCATTGGTAGCTCATGATCGGAAAGAAGAAGAACTCCATAAAGAATATGCATTTGAGGATATGGCACCGCCATATCAAGAAGAATTGTAAAGGTAGAGCGGAGTTGACAAAAAGCTCATGTGTCACGGCAAGTGGAGATCCGATAATGAGGCTAACATTATCTCCGATCTTGATGTCCTTTGAAAGAAGCGACATGTATATCCTGGCATGGGTCCCAAAGTTGCCATGATAAGGATATTAAATGTTAAGCGGACCACATTTTGCACACCCGGGCATTGGTTGACATTGATCGAGGTGTGTGGTGGAAATTTATGTGGATGGGTGATTAACTTCCATGAGAGTCAAATATGGGAGTTGCACCATAGTTTTTTCAAGAAGGTTATATTCGACATGTGCCGAGTTTAAATGCTTGGGATGGCTAGTTCTCGAGTGATTATGCTTTTATGGTGGAGCATGATCAAGCTGTTGCGTGATAGCGAAAAGCTATGAGAATCTTCATCAAGGTGGAGCGTTGTGGGACCACAAAGTCAAAGGTGGAGATTGTTGGTGTTGAGGACTTTTAGTCCACATCGGGTAAAATAGTAAAAGAAGGAGTGAACCTCTTTGTTATAAAAGGAGGCTTGGGCCTTGGTTTTATGTACACCATTCAAAAGCTTGTCTAGCAACTTTTGTCTCTAGATAAATTCCTCTCTTTGTTTTAGAATTTAATAGAATTCTTAGTATGCTCATGTGGTTGCAGATTTGTTTGAACCTCCTCCATATCAGAAAAGAATTTATTAGGAATATTTCTTGTAAAAGGAGAGAGTGTGAGAAGTAAGTTTTGCTAGTGGGGAAGCTTTGTGGGTGTGCGAGGGTGCAGAGAGAAAATTGTGTAGTTGTAATATTTTTCTACATAGTGGATTTTTCTCTGGTCTTTGGTGGTTTTTCTCCTGGGTTTGGGAGTTTTCCGTTAATTTCTTGTGTTGTTATTATTTCTCTATTTTGTTTTTCCAATTTTCATAAGTGCAGTTTCTGGGGAAGAGAATTTGAAGAGTCAAATTCCCAACAAGGAGGTCTTTCCTGCCTTAGACTGGGCGTCATCTCCTCACCCTAAATTTTTTCAATCAAAAAAAAAAATATCATAAATTAAATCGTGCAATCACTTTATACGCAACTCACTGATTAGAAATTCCGTCCACCCAATTTTTCCCCCCTAAAAATGTCAAGTAGACGTAAAGCATTTAAATTGTCCTTCTTTAGTAAAGGTGAACTTATTATCACTTTTGTTGAAAACAATCTCTCTTAGTTGATCATTTTTAAAAAATGTAAATGAAAACGATATAAGTTGACCATGGATATCTATCGATATATAATTGAAGATTCAACTCCATCCCATATATAAGTACATTGAAAAGGATCGCAAACACGCTTTTTTTTTTAATTACAAAAACTAGGATCTAGGGGAGGCACCAGAATGGTGCCAAAGGGATACACACACACCCACACCAGGGGCCAATGGAAAAGGTGAAAGAAAAATGGGAAAAAATATTTACCTTGCCACCTTGCATGTAAATGTTTCATCTAAGCGTGTAAATTAGGCACAGGAGAGAAACTAAACACGTCTCTATTGAGTTCCTTTTTGTGTGTTTTTACAGTAACACTGAAAATTTAAAAAGGAAAAAAGGACATATATTTATTAAATATTTCCTTGATTAGTAATATAGAGTATATATGAAAGGTTTTCATTTTTACTTTTAATAAAGAAATATATAATATTGATTAGTTGTGTGTGTACTCAAAGTGTATCAAAATTACAAACAAAATATCCCCAAGTGTATTTTTTTTTGTTACTAACTAACCGAAGACATATTTGAGAACCAAATTGACTAATAAAAGACACATTCGAAGACTAAACTGATTAACAAAAGACACATTTGGGAATGTTTTTGTAATTTTGATATATTCATATAATGACAGCGCCTCATACATTGAAAGACCAAAATGATTATTTAGCTTGTATGCATGAAATAAAAACTTTTATTTATGAGTAATTTTTCTAAAAATAGCAAAATTATTTTAATGTGTATTTGCACGAATAAAATTCAATCATAGACCAAATACATGAGTTATTCAATGAACCAAAAAAATGATTTTTGCTTATATATAAAAACGAGTGGAGTACCATGTAAATAAATCTCAAAGCTGATGATGTAATTTTTTTTGGGTAACAAGAAGGGAAAGCTGATGATGTATGATATGTTTTTATTTATGATATGTTTAGATGTTAATTAATAAGTTTTACTTTTCGCAACACTTTATTAGATGAAAAAAATTGGTACATAAATAATGTTTATCTTAAACGTGGATGACTTTAATTTTTTAACGGCTAAAGGTGTACAAGATTTGATGAGAACGTTGGTGGTGTTGGAATCTAATTCCCTATCTGTTTTGACAGGTTCCTGCTTTTTTGCTCATTTCCATGCCAAAAGCTTACTACTTAATTTTGCGAAATTTTAGTTGTAAAGGCACCAGATTTGCAGCCTTAATCCTGCATTCCCTTGTCCTCTCTTTCTCTCTCTGTCTAATTGCGACTTGCGAGTGTGAGCGTATGGAGGCCACGCACAGAGATAGAAAAGAGAGAGAAATAGTGGTACAAGCTACAAAGGGAGCCATGCACGTGCATGAGAAATACAAATCAGAAAAGAAGATGAGAGTGGGGCATAGCTAGTTGCATTTCATGACTTAATGCATCCCAGTCAAGTGGGGGCGTCAAAAAGCAAAGTATAGGTGGTTTGGTTTCCCCACACTAATACTACAAATTAAAGAAAAGGGTGCTACGTACACTTCCATGTATGTGCCAGACTTTGTGGCTTCAAGGGCTGCAATGCAATCACCAAAATTATGTAATGCAATATTTTAATTACTTTGGAAACTTTTCTTAAAAATTATTAATTTTTTTATAATAACTATGAATTTTCTAAATAATGGCAGGGCATTAGATTAATTTTATTATAATAATAAGTAAGAATTTTTTTATACATTTTCAATTAAATTTTTTACGATAACTATCAATTTTTTTTATATTAACATGTTATTTTTTGGAAAAAAAAATCCATTCAATTTATCCATAAATATTTATAAGTTTATAAAGATTTTTGTAAGTGACAAACCTTTAATTGAAAAGTTTTATAAGTCAAAAGTTAATCCAAGCTGGATCATAATGAGAGAACATTTGCTTATATATTGATTTTATTTTATAGAATAAAAACGGTACAATGGGTACTCCAAGTCGTATACAGAAACAAAAGGTCTCAAAGTCTACTTAGAGATCACCTTTATACATTCACATGGGCGACACTAATAAGAAAATTAGCGAATAGCAAGAGTTAGTATATATATATTTTTTTTGATAAGCAAAATTATATTAATGGGAGTACAAGGGGTACTCCAACCCGTTACAACTCAATATAACATTATACGCTTCTCAAGCATACTATTGGATTTGACCACCAATCAGAAAAGACATAACCTGAATTTCTACCCGTCTTACTAATAAACCACCCCCATGACAATATCTTAATGTGTTCCATCACCTTTGAAAAATTTGCAACCTCCCCTTGAAAAATAATTTTATTCCTCATAGACCATATACACCATGTGGTGGCCAACCATACCAAATGTCTCACCTTTTTCTGATTTTTCTTTGGCAAAGTATTCCCAAATTGAACAAAATGTTCCACGCCATCAATGCTTGCAGTTGCAAAGGTTCTCACCACTCCATGATACTCTTCCATATCTTTCTTACAAAATTGCATGAGTAAAACAAATGTGCGCAAGTTTCCTCCTGCTGAAAACAAAATACACAGGATAAGCATTGTTGATCAGTTATGACCCCTCTATGTGCCAATGCACCTCTTGTTGGAAGTCTCTCTTGTAACAATCTCCAAGCAAAGATCCCAACCTTTGAGGGAACATCATCATTCTGCCACAACATTTTGAGTGCTTTACTCACATTTTCAGTAACAGTCATTGTACTGCATACCTCATAAATGCATTGATAGCATGAGCTCACCTTGAATCCTGTTGCACTATCTGGAATCCATTCCCATTTATCTTCCCCTACCATTTTTGGCACCATTGTATAGATTATGTCTTGTAGTTCTTGACTTTGTTCCAACTCCCAATCCATCAAATCCTTCTCCCACTCAATTTTCCATATCCATTCATTGTTGGACTAAGCACCCAAGTCTGCAACCATGGTCTTACTTTTCCCTGCCAAATGAAATAAGTGCGGGTATTGCTCCATAAGGGGGTATCTCCAACCCATCTATCTCTCCAAAAATCTACTCTATGTCCTGTTCCCAACACACACCTCAAGTTGTCCTTGAACCATTTTGTGTTGCCTCCGATCTACTTTCCCCTAGTGAAATTAAATCCCGCCACCACAATGATTCATTTCTTCCTCCTTTTATTTCTTCCACATCAACAACTCTTGCAGCAAGTGGGCCATATCTATATTCCACCAAGTCATACCAAATAGTAGAGCAATCATTCAAACATCTCCAGTTCTATTTACTAAGTAAAGAGAGATTAAAGAATTCCATGTTTTTTATACCCAAGCCCCCATCCTTCTTGGGTTTACATACATTATCCCAGCTTATCCAATTAATTTTTCTTTGGTCCATTCCTCCTCCCCATAGAAACACTACAACATTTTTTACTTTAGCCCACGCTGAACTTGCCCACGGCTAAAAAACTGCGGTCTAAAACGGAATAGACAACGGTTTTCTAACCGTTGGTGAGAATCTATAAATTTCATTCATATTTTTCAATTTGTAGCTAATAACTGTTGCCTCTTCTTATCCAGCAACATTTAAAAAAACGTGAGCATGTATAGGCCACGGTTACAAAAATGTTGTCGTGTTAGGCCACACGTATGCAACCGTAAAAACTTGTTGTGCAAAATATGAAGTGCAATGTGCAAGTATACACAATCGTAACAAGTAATAAACAGTAAGTAAAGATCGTTCCCACGGGGATTGATTACGGTTAATTCCACAAATTCTCAATTTGCCTAATCTAGTTAATGAGAGAACAAAGTAATAAGTAACAAATTAATTTGAGGTGATGGTGACAGTAATTTAAAGTGCAATTGACAGTAAAAGTAAATTAAAAAGATGTGATAAAAATCTGAGAAAAACAACTAGGATTTCAGTTCCTTCATATTTTCACCAAGTTGGTTTCAGTGCCATAAGTCAGTGCCATTTGGCACCTGGGCGCAGGGCACTAATGTGTGTACCTTTCAGTACTTTCACCAGGGTTAAGTAAAGGGTACCTTATGTCTAAGCCCCCATTATGTTCCCCCTTGTCTTCTAAGTGTGACCCATAACACCCTATGAGACAGATTTCCTATGTCTAGTTTAATCAAAATTAATTAAAGTGTCCCTTAATTAATACCCATCATATTAACTCATGAATTCAAAGATGTTACCACCTTTCAAAGACCTAACATACATGTACCCAACAAAAGTTGGCGGACTTAGGTCAAACATATTGTAAATAAATGCGCATTAGTCAAAGGTTCAAAGGCAAAGACCGATAGACATTCACCAACAAGGATTCAATACAAAATCACATCATCCTAGCATAAAGTATTTAGCTCATAATAAACAAAAACATAGGATAGCGTAAATCGGTGCCAAAAGCTGGCCATGGCACCGTAAATCTGCAGCGCGTAAATGTCTACAAACGTAGCGTAAAACAAAGACGTGGAGGCCTTCAACCGCCAAGATGAGAGAACACTTCACTGCAACAATGTCTTGTTGCTGCATTTCCTTGCTATGTCTGAGATTGGTTCAGCCTCCATGTTTTTCAGCATGTTTTTCTCATAAAAATGGTGTATGGAAGGGATATGGAAATGAAGAATGATGGATGAAGGTGATGTTGAGGATGGCAGCTGCTGTCCAGAGGAATAAAAACAAATTCTAATCTAGGGCACAGCCCCTGCACCAGCCTCCTTTCCTTGATTAGGTCATTTTGTTTTTATAGTCTCTCTTCAAATGGGCTGACCAATGGTAAACCCAATGAAAGTTAATTCCTTTTGGCCCAAAAATAAAGGCTTTTGTCCTTTAACAGAGAGAGAAAATCTTGCGAGCAGTTGGGGACCATCGAAATGCACTGCAAAGATTACAATAAAGGATATAGTCCTTTCCTTCACTCTAATGAATTAAAACGCCGCTGCAGAATGTGGGTCAGAATATCGAGAGTGCGGTGCCATGGCACCAGATTTGGCACTGAGTATTTCTCAATAAAATCCTGCACAATGTCAAAACGCATCAAAATGCTCACAAAAGCACCAAAGTGCCTTAAACAGCTCCAAGCAAGGGAAATCCCATTATTTACACAATTCTAATAATTAAAGGATTTAAATTACTCTTAAACCCACATGATTCATAGTCATAAAAACATAAATAACTCTTATTTCTAAGAGTTATCACACCCCCAAACTTGAACCATTGCTTGTCCTCAAGTAATGACACTAAAACAAAAACAGAAAACATAAAATTGCAAGAATTGCAGCAGCACTAAACAAGTGAGTTTTAAATAACAAAATTTTCTTTTAGGATGGTCTTCACAGGGCCTTACTTTCAGACTAACACTTTGTCAAGCAATCCCTTTGTGCATCATGCTTCCTTGAATTGTTCCACCAACCTCAAGTCACTACAAGAAAATTCGGATTTACCGACGGGCATATACCGACGGTCAGAGACCGCTTAAAACGTTGATTTTCCGACGCTGCCGCTTCAGAAACAACAAGTCGGTCGGTAAATGGAATCTGATTTACCGACGGTCAATGCTCGTCGGTAATTTCAAAGATATTTCATTTTCGCGCCTATTTTTCAAATACCGACGGCCTTATACCGTCGGTAAGTTAAAAACCCGCTTGCAATGCCGGTCAGCTTTATCGACGGCCTAGACCGCTTGCAAAAAGCCGCTTGCACGCGCGATAATAACCGTGGCCGTGCCTTCCCTTTCTCCTCCATCTTCATCCCTCTTCTCTTTCACTTCCCTCTCTTCCTCCGCCCCCACCACTACGCCGCCACCACCACCACGCCCACACCACCACCAGGTCGCCACCACCACCACCACTCTATTTTCTCTATTCTCTCTGGTCTCTCACTGGTCTCACTCTTTCTCTCCACCACCACCACCACCACCGTGCCCACACCACCACGTCTTAGTCGCCACCACCACCGCTGCTTCCTCCGCCACCACCACCACCACTGGTTCCGCTCTCTCTCTCTCTCTCTCATCTCTCTATCCGCCGCCACCTCCACAGAATAGTCCGCCGCCACCTCCACAAAGACCGTCCGCCGCCACCACCTCCACAAGACTTCCGCGGCCACCTCAACAAAGACCGTGGTCTGCAAATACCTCCGCCACCACCGTCTATTCTCTCGTCTCTATTCGCCCTTCTTTGTTCGTGTTTTTTCTTAGAATCCCAAATTGATTTGGTGTTCCTTTTCGATGTTTCAGAACGATTGAAGGTTCTTGAAGTGATTTGAAGGTTTTGACGTGATTTTGAAGGTTTTGGTGCATCACGGTATTCTTTTGTGGCTTGACCTCCAATTTTGTGTTACTGTGATTTTGGGAACTAAGGTTTGTTTGTATTCCCTGTTGTTGGTATTTGATTTTTGTTTTAGTAGCTTTGCAAGAGTAGTAATCGCGTGAGATTATTAGTTGTTTGATGGTTGTTACTGCTCTTATTGATTTTGTGGATTGTTAGTTGTTTGACGGTTGCTCGCTTCTTATTGATTTTGTGGATTGTTAGTTGTTTTAAAAGTTTAGGATACTTATATTATGTCCAAGGTTAAAAGTTTGTCTTAAGCATGCTAATTAGAAGGAAAAAACAATTCTAGTCGGCGATCTCGCTTGGTTAGCATCATGATTTGAAAAAATATTGAAAAAATATTGGAATAAAGTCTTAAATCGCAAACCTATGCCTTTGTTCGCTTTTGTTGTAATTCGATTATTTTCGCTTTATATGCTCATGAGTGACCAATGTTGACAACAAATGCATAATGTCTTTAGATGGAAACCGTGGTCGAGGTAGGGCTTCCAGGAGGCTAATGATGTCTGCAAGGGAGTATCAGAATAGCTTTGTGACGATTGAGGATCGCGATGCTCGCCATCGTGATCCCCCTATGCCTTCCAGGAGGCCGATGATGTCTGTGAGGGAGTATCGAAATAGCTTTGTCATCGTGACTAAGGATCGTGGCCGAGGATCGTGATTTGATGAACCAAAGATGGTGATCCCAGGAGGCCTGTAGCTACGGGTGATGCTCATCGAGGGACATACATCGCTCAGTCTCCAAATGATGACGATGAGATCTTGGAGTATACTCCATCCACACCGGAGTATTCTCCAATCGGAGAGGATTACACTGGCCCACACCAAAATATTCTCCCACCGTAGCAGATTACACTCCATCGACTCTTCCTGAGGATTCTACCGCCCGATTTTGTCCTCGGGACTCTCAAGGAGCCGCCACTAGCTAGCCTCTATTTTATATTATGCATGTTATGTACATTAGTATTTGATCGCTTTAACATTTTCATTGGATAAATGTATTAGGATAATATATGATGTATGTCTTTACATTTGTGCTTTTCTATTTAATTTTTATGTTAAGCCTAAGTTCCAATTATTCCAACGTTTCAACGATTGTTCACTTAAACCAGCCGCCACCACCCCCACCACCATTCTATTATGCTCTATTATATGTTTTACATGAGGAGGTTAAATAGCTTTTGAGAATTCATGATTTGATAAAAATAGTGAAAGCCAAAAAGCTTACTTGGGGTTTATTTGGAATTATTTTATAACATGATTGTTGTTTGGTTGGCATCCTGCTCATTTTTGTTGATTGCTATTGGGTAGCTTGTTAGTTAAAATTTTCTATGTTTTTTCTGTATTTTTAGTTCGAGGCCACGACATTGCTCCGAGACTGCCACTCACATCGAAGGACGTGGACACTCTCTTGTTCTGAGAATTAGGTATGCACTCTAACGAAATGTTGGTTGACTCATTGGGTGGAAAAGGGTTGGCTGTTGACCCCCACGCCGACATATTTATTTGATTTGCTTCATAGTTCTCTCCAGAGAGAGAATTTTGAGGTGATGTGTGTTTTGGCTAACAAAAGATGTTTTATGTTGAAGTGATGTATAGTTCTCTCCACAGAGGGAATTTTGTTTGATGTATATTTTATGTTAGAGTAAGGTAGCATGTAGATTATTCATTTAGCAAGCAACACATAAACTCAATTTCAGTAAGTGAATCTCTGATCCTATGTTCATGCTACGTCTCGCTATACTTATAGAAACCAATTTATATTGAGATAGTAACCATATTAATCACCAAAATATTTACAGATTATAACTATATACTATACTGTAAATACAAACAACGTTTATTAAACTAAAAAATTTAACATATGAAAGACATATTATTACACAAAGACATGAATTCTGTCGAGGAAATTGATTCCCAAATTAATCGTGACGTACACTAATTATAAACTATTAAAATCCTATATTTGATGAATTTAATTATGTGATGATCTTATTTTTTTTTAAAAATAATAAAGTAACCAATTTTATGTTGTTTAGAGATACCATCAACTGCCTTGGTTAATGTAGTAGATTCTGGTGCTAGGCTAGTTTTTTAACTGCAGAAACAGAAA
The DNA here is from genome assembly GCA_037113605.1 of Calophaca sinica. Classification (NCBI taxonomy): domain Eukaryota; kingdom Viridiplantae; phylum Streptophyta; class Magnoliopsida; order Fabales; family Fabaceae; genus Calophaca; species Calophaca sinica. The sequence goes on from CM073734.1 coordinate 79,079,106, forward strand.
ATGATTGTTTTTTGGCCAATTAATGGATTAGGATGTATGGTAGATGTGACCATATAGGAGCTCTAATTGCATGGCATATACCAAGCCAAACCACTATGAAAACAAAAATTGTTAAAAGGATTTATGCTTCCCTTGCCGTCGGTATGCTTGTTTAATTCTATCCTTTAAGAGGATGTCAACTTTCAACATGTTACTTTTTAATTATTGATAAAATGGATGTTTGATTGTTGTTATTAGTATCGGAGAAAAGCCTTAGCTTCCCGTTTGAGGTTCAATATATTATTGAGTGTGTGTACTCTTTTAGATACCACGTGTTCATTGTATATTGAACCTTGAATTGTCCAAGTCGGACAGTTTGGGAAAAAACTTTTTCTTTACTTGTATAATAGTTGTTGCTTGATTCTCGTATCTTGATATTTGATGAAATTTCGGTTAGATTCATTTCCTTTTGTTCTCTGGGTGCATACTTGATTGCCTTGTTCCTAACTGCGATCATTTTGTCAAGTATAAGATATGAGAATTACGGAATGACTATTATACGAGTTCTGAAAAAGTTTTTCCTCGAATGGGATAGGGTCATACCATTTAAAGAAAGAGAGCGGTTGTAAGAATGTCGTGCTGCTGAAATTGTCATTTTTTTGACATGCGTAAGATGGAATTTTTTCCTTCGAATCGTAGTTGGATGTACGATAGGTTGTATCCGGAAGAGGGGTTTGAAACAATCTTTGCGATGGGATTGATCACTGCTCAAGTCGCAATGGCACACGAAGATTTCAAAATTAATGGAGGGATTAGATGTCCGTGCCTTAAATGCGATTGCAGAAAGATCAAGAGCCCAGGAGAGGTCATGCTGCACCTGCAGAGAGTTGGATTTATGCCTAATTACTGCATTTGGACTAGACATGGTGAAGAGTTACCTCGGGTTGGATTAGGGGTTGGCGATAATTGCACATGTGCTTCAAGTAATTGCGTAGATACGGGATATGGTGAGCAGATTGAATTGATGCAAAATATGGTTTGTGATGCCTTGGGGGTCAACGTATCATTCGAGGAACCACAGTATGATGACACAGATGAACTTCCAAATGAGACTGCACAAAGATTTTATAATCTCTTGTTAGAAACAAATAAGCCGTTGTTTGAAGGGTCCGACTCTAAGTTATCAATGTGTGTGAGATTTTTCGCCCTCAAGTCCACCTGTGGTGCTGCGGATGTGTGCTTGGATCTCGTAACGAAGATGATGTTGGCCTCGTCACCTATCAGAGATGGTTTGCCAAAAAGTTATTACGAGGCTAAAAGCTTAGTGTCCAAATTGGGGTTGGAATCTAAAAGGATTGATTGTTGTGTGAGAGGGTGTATGTTATATTACGACAATGAATTTGGTAAAACGATAGTCTGTTGGTTGAATGCAAATTCTGTGGTGAGCCAATGTATATGTCACATACCGATAATGGGAAGGGTAGACAAAACCAGTTCCACTAAGGCAATGTTTTATTTGCCAATTATTCCAAGGTCAGCAGAGAATGTTTGCGCCAACACGCATCGCAGACAAAATGACTTGGCACTATGAGAATAAAAGCACTTCGTATGTTGCGACATCCATGTGATGGTGAATCTTGGAAGCACTTTGATCGTGTGAATCCTAATTTGCAGCAGATCCACGTAATGTACGACTTGGCTTATGCTCGATGGTTTTACCCCATATGTTCAATCAACGGCGAAACCTTATTCTTCTTTGGCGATTATTGTTACCCCATACAATCTTCCTCCCGATATGTGCATGTCTAAGCCCTATATGTTCTTGACTTGTATTATACCGGTCCAGATAATCCAACAGATGGTATTGACATCTACTTACAAATTTCCTCTCATCGACGATCTCAAAAGGTTGTGGAATGGCGTTGTGACTTATGATGTTGCATGAAAGAAGAACTTTACAATGAGGGCAGCTCTTATGTGGACCATTAATGACTTCCCTGCATATGGCATGTTGTGTGGTTGGGGTACTCATGGTAAGATGGCATGTCCCCATTGCATGGAGCATACAAAGGCCTTTACCTTGAAATTTGGGGGGAAGAGTTCTTGGTTTGACTCACATCGCAGGTTTTTACCAGCAGATCATCCATTTAGACGGAATAAGAACGCCTTCAAGAAGGGGGAAGTTGAATTAGATGGCCCGCCCCCGAGGTTGACATCCCAATGATTTTTACCGTAGTTATGGATCCGCCAAAAATCACAGATTTTGGTGAATTGGATCGATTTGAAGGATATGGACAATGGCACAATTGGACTAAAAGAAGTATTTTTTGGGATTTGCCGTATTGGAAAGATAATTTGTTGAGACACAACCTTGATGTTATGCACATTGAGAAGAACTTTTTTGACAATGTTTTTCTCACAGTGATGAACGTTAGAGGAAGAACGAAAGACAATGATAAGGCCAGATCGACTTACCACTTTATCGTAGTTTAAAGGACTTGCATTTGACGACTCATCGAATGGGAAAACCTCAAACCCAAAGCCTGTTACTCTTTAACTGCTGAGGAAGCTAGGTCGATCTGCCGGTGGATAAAAGAACTTCGAATGCCAGACGGTTATTCTTCTAATTTGGCAAGATGTGCTGATGTGAACAAAGGAACAATGATTGGGATGAAAAGCCATGATTGTCATGTATTCATGGAGTGTTTACTTCCTATTGCATTTAGTTCCCTGCCGTCAAATATTTTAAATCCACTAACAGAACTCAGCCAATTTTTAAAGATTTGTGTTCCGCAACATTGAGAGATGATGATCTTATCAAGATGGAGCAGAACATACCAGTCATTCTTTGTAAGTTGGAGAGAATATTTCCCCCTGGTTTCTTTGACTCTATGGAACATCTCCCAGTGCATCTTGCACATGAAGCTACGCTCGGTGGACCGGTTCAATACAGATGGATGTATCCATTCGAAAGGTAATATAATCAAATATTCTTTAACATAATTATTCACTGCCCCGGGTTAAATGTTGAAATGTTGATCACCAACCTGGTTATTCTATAGATTTATGGGTGACTCAAAACGGTCGATGAAAAATAAGGCCAGGGTTGAAGGATCTATTTGTGCAACTTACTTATACCGTGAGACAATTCATTTCTGTTCCCATTATTTTACGAACTTCATGCTGACACCAACAAATAATAGGAATGAAATAGAAATTGAAAGTGAACGGGACCCGCTGGCCTTATCAGTGTTTTGCCTTCCCGGTCGTCATGCTGGAAAGGAGCTGAAGTCCTGGTTAACGGGAGAAGATTGGAAGTTAGCACACGTTCACGTGTTGATCAACTGTGCCGAAGTATCACCATATCTTACGTATGTATACTTTTGACCACTTTCAATTTATTTAGTCCACACCTATTCATGATCATTTGTTTGATAATGACTTGTTCAGGGCATTCTTGTTAACTAAGCCCACAAGCGAACAAGACTCTTCTGCCTATATTCATGAATATTTCCTAACGTGGTTTAGGAGCCAGGTATGTATTTTTAGTCCTATTTCAACTATTTGTTGTTTGAAAATACAAAAGATTGTTTGCAAAAAGGAACCCTAAATCACTTGTGCATGTGTATACGCAGGTGTATAGCGAGTCAAAATCGCCCATAATCGAACACTTGAGAAATTTATCTCATGGTCCTAAATCACGTGTAAAAGAATGTCACACGTATTTCGTAAACGGTTACAAATTTCAAACTCAGTCAAAAACAGAGGGAAAAAAAACAGTTAACAACGGAGTTTATGTAAAAGGTGCCACAGAGGGAGGTGAAGACGACTTCTACAGCGTGATTCAACATATATATGAGCTGGCGTACAATACTTTAGACTATACTAAAAGAATAGTGCTATTTTATTGTAATTGGTTTGATCCGTCAAGTAGAGGCACAAGAATGGATCGCAAATATAATACTGTTGACATATGCATGAGCAGAAGATACCAAATGTTTGATCCGTTTATCATAGCACAACATGTAAGACAGGTGTATTATGTCCCTTATCCGTCAACTCGAAGGGACAAACAAGGTTGGTGTGTTGCAATAAAGACAAAACCAAGGGGTCGCATTGAAGCAGATGATCCACAGGAAGAAGTGGCTTATCAAGTGGATGAGATGTCTCATGTCAACGTAGTAAACGAAGTTGAACCCATTTCTCGACTACGTGACGATCCAATCACATATGAAGATGTAAATGGAGATGAGGAATTAAATGAAGAAGTGGCAGAACCATCAAGATCTGAAGACGATGCCGAAGCAGAGTGGGCAGAATGGGCAGAATAAATTTGTTTAACTTTTTACAATTAGAGAATTTAATGTCTAACAACATATTTTATTTTGTCAGTTATTTTCATATAACTTGTTTATTTTTTGGAATTCATTTTTAATATTGTTATGTTTAAATATAATATTTCATGATCAAGTATTATTGAATTGCTCTATAGACATATATGGCATCGGGAGGTTCAGTTCGACCCCACCACCCAAAGAAGTGGTCAACTGGCGGAAGGGCATTCATTGCCGACCCTCGCCGTCGGAGGCCGAACATTATTAGGATTGATGATGCTTGGCTATGCGATGTTTTCATCCACACAGTCTCAGATACATCTACGCCTACACAGGCTCCAAATGAGTTCGCCCCTACGCGACTCACGCCACATTGGGCACCTACACAAAGATGCAGACCTTCTCCATCGCCACCCATTTACATGATGTCCACCTCAGGGTTCCAGCAGACACTTGCCACTTCTTCCTCTCATTTTGTGTTTGAGACGGTGCGACACTCATGTGTCCGATCAGAGTATAGTGTGGGCCAGGCACCGATCGCATCGGGTTCAAAGAGACGAGGAGGTTGAGCAAAGCAGCAGGATGAGAAGGAGGTCGTTGATGATATTCAGATGTCGCATGATGGCCGAGTTGCTATCGTGCCACCGGTAGAGGGTGAGTATGTAGGTTGAATACACATTTTTGCCCCTTATCTTTTTTTTAGTTTTCAATTTCGTCCCTTATCTTTTTTTAGTTTTCATTTAAGTCCCTTAAACTTCAAAAATCACATCAATTTCGTCTTTTCTGTTTATTTATTCATATTTTCTTAGACGAATCACCATCTGACACGTGGCAGAAAAATAAAATAAAATAAAATAAAATAAAACAAACTGCCACGTGTAAGATGGTATTTCGTCTAAGACAAAAAAAGAATAATTAAAAAGAAAGGACGAAATTGAAGTAATTTTTATAACTTAATGGACTTAAATGAAAACTAAAAAAAAAGGATAAGGGACGAAAATTACAGTTTAACCTATATATTTTTAACTTGTTTGGTATGTTGTTATTGTTTAGGTTCCTTCCGTCAAAGCCAGCTGTGAAGGCTATCACGGAAGTAATTGAGCAAAATTACCACACCTATTGGCCCACCTGGGGGACGCTGACGGTGGCTGAGCGGAAGCACATGTTCAATTCTTTCAGAGTAAGTTGTTTATTTTTATTTTGTTGCGTATTATTTTTTTATTTCATGAATCTCAATTATTTTTAATAACGTATTATATTCATACAGGAGAGGGTTTCTTGGAAGGAAGAGCAGGAGGAGCAGATCAAGAAGAACTTCTATATGAAGGCTTCCCACCGCCTATCTGATATGCTTAGAGATGCCCGCCTCAATGGGCAGCCCACTTGGATAGGAGATGAGATCTGGCAAGATAGCTACAAGCGCACGAACTCCCCGAGTTCAATGCGGGTTTAGAAGGCGAAGAAGAATAGAGCCTCAAAAGGGTGGGAGCTTGCATCTCGGAGGTTAGTCGGTACCAAAGGCAAAGACGCAGCTCTACTTGTATGTTTTATATTATTATTATTATTATTATTATTATTATTATTATTATTATTATTATTATTATTATTTAGTTAAGCTTTTTTTATTAAATAATTACAGTCTCAGCGGTTGCACGATGAGCGGTCGAGGCGGACCCAGGTAATTATAAAACATAATGAATAGTTTTTTAACAATGTTTATATTGTTTTATTACAATAAAAATTGACTAATTTGTTTATGTTTGACAGGAGGAGTTTGAGGCGAGGGTGTCTCAGGGTAGATCTCAGACATCCTCACGGTCCCCGCCTCGAGCCCGGAGGATCCAAATTGCGCCGATGGTATGGGCGATGTTGTTGGTGGCAAGAAGAAGGGTCGCTTATACGGTCTTTGGCGACCTTGCCAAAGAACTACAAGAAAGGGGCCTGCTGCCTCTTCGGCCGAGAGTCGCCCAGCCGTGGCCGCCGGATGAGCGGGAGATAGCAGAGTTGAAGCGGGCCATGGCCGAGCAAGCGGGACCGGATCGCGCCCAACAGAGGAAGCTCACGGACGGCCGCTATGTTGGCTCAGTGCCGGCGATAGGAGGATCTGTACCATTTGCTAGCTCGCCAGCCGCCTCCTCCACCGCCTCCGCCTCCGCCTCATAGTACTAGTGATCATGTCGATGATGTAGATAGTGATCATGATCATGATTATCAGGACTATTAATTATGTTTGTATCGATATTTTTATATTTTCGGATATTTTTATTACCGCTTTGTTCACAAATTTTTTTATTTATTTGTTACGTTTCTTTTTTTTAATTTGTTTTATAGTTATGTTATCGCATTACATTTTTAAATACAGGAAGAAATTAATTATTAAATGTGATAACTAGTAATCGTTAATTAAATAGATAAATAAATTAAATTGATTACAGAAATTAAAATTAAATTATTTAAAAAAGTAAATAATTTTTTAATAAAAATTTAAACAATTTTCAAAAAAAATTTAAAGTTCGGATTTACCAACGGTCATGGCCGTCGGAAATGTCATCGGAATTATCGACGGGTTAAAACCGTCGGAAAAGCCGTCGGAAACTTACCGACGGGTTAAAGCCGTCGGAAATGTCATCGGAATTATCGACGGGTTAAAACCGTCGGAGAAAACCGTCGGAAATTTACCGACGGGTTAAAGCCGCCGGTACGTATTTGCGACACGCAGTTTACCGACGGACATTAGGCCGTCGGTAATCCGTTGGAATTTTTTTATTACCGACGGTATTTGTGGATTACCGACGGCTTTTGGCCGTCGGTAATCCCGCTATTTCTTATAGTGAGTGTGTGTGTGTGTGCACCCCTTATGCTCAATCAAAAAGCTAGTATAGTCCTATCAATTTCATCTCAGTTTCTCCCCTAAAGTGTTCCTAATTTGCACCTCCTAATCAAATAAAAGGGAATAGGCTTACAATTTGGGTACTAGGGGCTGCATAAGATCAGAATATACAAACATAACTTGAATGATCAAGGCACAATGCACACTTATTCAATTTTTACTATTTTTTTTTTTCGTTTTACTAGAACTTGCCTCTTTGCCTTTTGACGCGAATAACAACAATTGTAATGAAGTTACCCGGTTACTCAACAAAGAGGTTCATTCCATTTTCTTCTCTTTTTTTTATATTTTTTTGGCTTTTTCTATTTAATAGAGTTCGTGCATTGGCTGATTCTTTAGATATTTACAATGAGCATACCCCCAAACTTATCTAATTGCCTATACCCCCTTATTGGTCAAATTTGGCAACAAGGTTCAGTTCACAAAAGGGGTTCAACTTCAACTAGTTAACAAGCTACCTATTCTTTCCTCTTAAGCTAAGGGTTTTGTGTCAAAGGTTAGTGTTCCTATCAATTGACAATCAGCACAAAGTTCCAACACATTCAAGCACAAATTCCTCATTAAGCTTAGCCAATGTGTCAACCGAAATCATTTTTTTTAATAGCATACAAATAGGACAGCACTGCTACAAATGCAACATAACACAATCCTAAACTATGCCCCCCCAACATAGTACCTTGCAGTGTCCCCACTGCAAAAGTTCTATGCTAGATGAAGGGTTGACACAAAAACAACAAATTAAGCAACCTATAAACAAACTAAAACAAAATTCAGCAAAAAACAAAACAAACAAACATACTAAATATTTACTACAGAAAAACAGTAAAAGATTAGGATGTGAAAATCCCTGCTTGAAGCCTAGAGCTCCAATTATCTTCAACATTTGACAGCGTAGATGCTGTTGCAGGTGCTGCCTGAGCACTGACAGGTTTTCCTTGCTCTTCATTTCCAGGTGTTGAAACAGGTACAGTATTGGCACCTTCAACATTTGACAGCACAGATGCTGGTGCAGGTGCTGCCTCAACACTTATCATAGCACTCATCACCATCTCATCTTCATTTTGCCACCTAAAATGAAAATAAAATAAAAGCAAGAAAATAAACAAACAAAAACAGAAGCAATTTATTAGAATCTGGGTTGCCTCCCAGTAGCGCTTGGTTTGCAGAAGTCCTCAGCCTGACTTTTCCTCTTCAACTCCCAAGTTAGGGGGGATAATATGACAAAAAGAAAATGTCATCCTTCTTCTTCCTTTTCTTAGAGAGAAATCCCATGTACTTGGCATAAGGAAGCAAGTATTCCCATGCCCCAACAACTAGGCATTTGGGATATGTGTTCCCCATCTCATAAAGCTCATAAAACTCTTCTTGTGGGGGACTCTGAGGAACAACCTTGGGGAAAAAAAAATCTGGTGCAGGTGATGTAATAGGTGCTGAAACAAGTGTTGTAACAGGTGCTGGAATGGCACCTACTTCTGGTTCTGCAGAATTTTTCTGCATAATTTTCTGGGCAGCAGCATGTTCAGATTCCTGCACATCAGATTTTGACTTTTGATTTTTACTCTTCCCTTTAATCACCAAGGGTGGTGTCTTAATTGTCAAATGGATCTCCTCATGCCTCACCCTTGGCTTCTCTTCCATGTCACTATTTTTCTTTTTTTCTTTTTCTTCTACTACTTCTACTACACTCTTTTTTTGTTTTTCTTCAACTACTGCCACTACTTCTACTACACTCTTTTTTTGTTTTTCTTCCACTACTTCCACAAGATCATGTTCAATTTTCGACTCCACACACTCTTCTTCTTGTTCAATCACTTCTTTAATGCAATTCTCCTCTTTTAGAAACTCCATAATTGTCTTAAGGTGAGCCTCCATATTCTTGCATGAGACTTTAAAGTCTTCGGTATACTCCTTGGTAGCCTCAATGGATTGAGCTAACATAGCTTCAAGGTTGGAGGATTCCTCATGGGGTTCTTCGAATTGAGCTTGAGGATAAGACTCTTGCTCCCAAATGAAATTTTCCATGCCATAATCCACATTTGGCATTGTCATGGACATGAAATTTGTCTCATAACAGCCCCATTCATATTTACCTCCATAAAATTCATGGTTGAAATATTGTGGTTGGGCATTCCTTGCTTGCATAGAGTCAGAATAATATTGTTCCATGGTTAGGAGTGGATTTTTCTTTTTTCACAAACAACAAACAAGGTGAGCAATGCTAAGAACAACAAAGACAACACCACCAACACAGAAACAAAACAAAACAGAAAATTTTACTGCTAAAAAACACACACACTGAAGAGCAAAAATCTCAACTAAACCAGACTAACTCAATTGAAAACTTATAGAAATCAACACTTTCAATCCCCGGCAACCCAAAAACTTGTTGTGCAAAATATGAAGTGCAATGTGCAAGTATACACAATCGTAACAAGTAATAAACAGTAAGTAAAGATCGTTCCCACGGGGATTGATTACGGTTAATTCCACAAATTCTCAATTTGGCTAATCTAGTTAATGAGAGAACAAAGTAATAAGTAACAAATTAATTTGAGGTGATGGTGACAGTAATTTAAAGTGCAATTGACAGTAAAAGTAAATTAAAAAGATGTGATAAAAATCTGAGAAAAACAGCTAGGATTTCAGTTCATTCATATTTTCACCAAGTTGGTTTTGATGCCATAAGTCGATTGCCATTTGGCACTGGGCGTGGCACTAATGTGTGTACCACAAGATTTTCACCAGGGTTAAGTAAAGGGTACCTTATGTCTAAGCCCCCATTATGTTCCCCCTTGTCTTCTAAGTGTGACCCATAACACCCTATGAGACAGATTTCCTATGTCTAGTTTAATCAAAATTAATTAAAGTGTCCCTTAATTAATACCCATCATATTAACTCATGAATTCAGCATGTTACCACCTTTCAGCACCTAACATACATGTACCCAACAAAAGTTGGCCAGACTTAGGTCAAGCATATTGTAAATAAATGCGCATAAGTCAAAGGTTCAAAGGCAAAGACTGATAGACATTCACCAACAAGGATTCAATACAAAATCACATCATCCTAGCATAAAGTATTTAGCTCATAATAAACAAAAACATAGGATAGCAGAAACTGGTGCCAAAAACTGCTGTCATGGCACCAGAAATCTGCAGCGTAAATGTCTACAAACGTAAGGTAAAAACAAAGACGTGGAGGCCTTCAAATCTGTCAAGATGAGAGAACACTTCACTGCAACAATGTCTTGTTGCTGCATTTCCTTGCTATGTCTGAGATTGGTTCAGCCTCCATGTTTTTCAGCATGTTTTTCTCATAAAAATGGTGTATGGAAGGGATATGGAAATGAAGAATGATGGATGAAGGTGATGTTGAGGATGGCAGCTGCTGTCCAGAGGAATAAAAACAAATTCTAATCTAGGGCACAGCCCCTGCACCAGCCTCCTTTCCTTGATTAGGTCATTTTGTTTTTATAGTCTCTCTTCAAATGGGCTGACCAATGGTAAACCCAATGAAAGTTAATTCCTTTTGGCCCAAAAATAAAGGCTTTTGTCCTTTAACAGAGAGAGAAAATACTGCAGAACAGTGGGGACCATCAGAAATGCACTCTGCAGCATTACAATAAAGGATATAGTCCTTTCCTTCAGCTCTAATGAATTAAAAACGCTGCTGCAGTAACAGGGGCTGTAACATCAGAGTGCGGTGCCATGGCACCAGATTTGGCACTGAGTATTTCTCAATAAAATCCTGCACAATGTCAAAACGCATCAAAATGCTCACAAAAGCACCAAAGTGCCTTAAGCAGCTCCAAGCAAGGGAAATCCCATTATTTACACAATTCTAATAATTAAAGGATCTAAATTACTCTTAAACTCACATGATTCATAGTCATAAAAACATAAATAACTCTTATTTCTAAGAGTTATCAGTGGCCTATAAGGTATTACATATAATCGTGGGATAAAAGCTCTTACATATCAAAACTCAAAAGACCGAGTGCGGACATTCAAGCGGGACTTGAAAACATTGAAACTCACTGAAAGACTCCTCTTCTTTTTGTTATCGTCACACGCATCAAAACCCCTCTTCTTCCACGAAAGACTCCCCTACCATTTGACATATCTTCACTAGGGTTTCATGGCTATTCTCCACTACCACCGCCTTCAATGCAATCTCCTTCTCCAGAAAGGGGATAGAAATTAAATTTGAAACCCTAGCTGCACCTCAACCTCTCTCTTTCACACCTTCGCCGCCCTCTCGCTAATCTCGCCTCATCATGCTCCACGGTGAAAACGACGCCACGGTGACGGAATTATTCGAAGCCTTTCAACACCGCTGACGTAAACGACGGCGGTCTTGGCTTGGTGGCGCCAGACGCTACCTTCCATCCAATATCATCTTCCAAATCGACGTCGCATCCACCACCCCTTCCTCTTCCTCTCAGTCACGGTCGTAGCTTCCTAAAAAAGGCAATTCCCTCTCTGATCGATTCCTCTTCTACTCTTGTTCCAATTATTTACTATTATCAACAAAATTCTTCTTATGAATCGTAATATGCTTGTTCTTCTTTTGTTACTATTTAAAGAGAATTACATTTTTTGGTCTGATTTTGAAATTTCTCACTGTTATCAGTATTTTTATTGTTACTTTGAGAATTTTGAATTTAATGTCTGATATTCATGTTGATTTTTCTGTTTGGTTTGGGGTTCAATTGGTATGGAGCACTTCAACATGTTAATTTTGAATTCTCCCTTTGCGATCATGAGCTTTAAGCGTTCATCGCCTCTTTTTGTCTTGTCCAGAAACCCAAAGATCTTTCAACTGCTATAAGAAGAAAGATTACAATTTTTCTGAGCTGAGTTTGTATCCCTCCATGATTTTTTACCAATGTTGTGCTCCATGTCTTGCATTTTCTGTTTGGTTTTTGAGAACTTAAAGTATCTGGTTATGTGATCTTAGTATCGCTCCATGTCAAGCTAGTATAATAACAAATGTATTTGACATTCATGTTGATTATTTCTTATGCATATAAAGTATAATAACAAAGTTTAAAAACAGAGAATGAATCTTTGAGATAGACATTAGTTCTTGCTGTCTACTTTTAACAGTGTTGGACTTTGTTTTATTTTGAGGCTCTTGTGCCCAAGAGTTATGTGATCTTAGTACTGCTCTATGCTAGCTAGTAGCTAGTAGAAGAAACTATATGGCTATGAATAATGGTAAATGTAGTATGCATCTCTGATCTGTAAATGTGGCAAATGTATGCATGAATAATTAATTGACTTTTATGAGGAACACCGTTTGTTGTTTGGAATTCCATCGTAAGAGAAGATGTATGAATTACCATGTCTATGATTCTTGTTTAAGTCCTATTCTTAATTTTTAATAATGTTTTCAATTTTGCAAATTTTTACAAAGGGGTCTCTGGTCTAGCCGCATGGTTTTTATGAAGGAAATTTGAAGCATTTGATTAGTTTGGATTACGTGTATGTTTACCATGGATGGGACTGTTTTGGGGTTTGGATTACGTATTTGGTGAGTCAATGAACTTTCTCCATTATATTATTTGGAATATCCATATTTGGTTATCTTGCATAAGCCATAAGGCACCACGTTTTGTTGGTTTAGTTGTTTTTAGAATGTCTGGTAGCATAGATTTGCTTCAATTTTCACTCTAAACATAGAATTACTCAAGATGCGTGTCATGTCGCTTTTTAATTTCAATTCGCTATGCTCAATAAAATAGTTTTTCACCGCTAATGATAGGGAATCAAACAGAGTCCTAAGCAAGGTGTTGTTTTCTACTACCAATGGGCTCAGACTTTATTGTATAAATATGGCCTTGAATCAATTTGCATCTTTGAAACTAAAATATGTTGCAATTTCTACTCATTGCTCTAACTACAAGTGCAACCATGGACATTTTTATTTTATTTTCTAACTTAGTGACAAAGACTTGTTTCTTATTGCCTATAAATTAGTGAAGCAATGTTATGCATAGTACTCGCTCACCTAATCATAAGGTGCTAAGTGAAGTCGGTTTTATACTAAAATTCCATCATGTATCATGAATTTACTCTGAATATTAAACTAAAAAAATTACTATTAATAAATACGCACGTATTTTTCTCAAATTGGTAGTTAAGAATTTATACTATGAAGTTTAGGAATGTGTCTTCCACGCTATGTGTTGCAAAAGGAAGTTTCTTGATCAGTGTGTCATGTGACAAGTAACTAGTAAGTATTACCTTAGACAATAAGAAGTTCAATGGATTGAAATTTTTTTTATTGCCTGATTGTTTTACTATAGCACAATAGGTCCTCTATACCTGAACTTTTATTGCCTCCCATCCTTGCTATAGCACAATAGGTCCTCTTATTGTAATGTTCCCAAGCCAGAATCATATTCTTTATCACGCATTAATTTGATTAGTTTCTATTACTAATCAGATTATGATAAGTGATAATCCTTTCTTTTTTAATGAACTTTCTAGTTGAGCATTAAGTGCATAACATTGCGTGAGTTGGATGAATGGATATTGGGGAACACGTATCTTGCTATTTTCGCTCTAAACTCCCTTCTGTATACTAATAATTTCTATTGTATGGCTCACTTCTTTTTTGTGGAGTGGGGGTAGCAATCATTGATTATTAGTTGCTCAATGAGAAAAATTGAGGAGAAAAGAAGAAATCTTGTCTTATTTTCGGGGAATCCCTAGTGGTAGTTGATGTATACTTGAGCTTTCCTAAATCCATACTATTTATGAAGATGTGTTTATTTGGGAACGTCTCTGACTTGTCATCAATACTTGCTCCTAGTTGAAGCCTGTGTTTATCATTTTGCAATCAAGAGGTTGATGCCAGGTTCTTTGAGGGTTGTGGCTATCGAACACCGAAGGATCTTGATGTAGTCGCTGAAATTATTCTCATCAAGTCATCCCATCAATTTCCCAAAAATTACTTCCAAAGAACTCCTCCACGGGATACGAGCCCTCGAGTCTTAATAAACTTGGAAGGTGTGTTTTCTTATTATGTACATGCATTTCCATAGCACTCTACCTTGCTTGCATTGAAATGGTTTATCGATATATTTCTAATGACATGTTGAATTTTTAGAAGAAAGTGAGGAGGAAGGGAATAAGTTGGAGCACCATCACTTGTTGAGCATGCAGATGTTGCGTCGTCTTCTTTATGCTTTATTCTGTAGAAATCATCAAAGTCAAGTTGATTCTTCTTCTAGACCAGGATCTGAATGTGGCTCTTAATGAGTCTATCTTTGTCAAATGCCGGTGATATTATTTCCAAAATTACTTCCAAAGAACTCCTCCACAGGATATTACTGTCAAGTTACATTGCCTATGTTGAATTCCTTTGCTGTTGAATTCATTTTTCCATGTTTAGATGTGGTATAAAAATTTTAACTAATGGTTTAGTTGTTTTGAATGATAATAATTAATTATCTATATTGTTTAGTTACATTTAAAATTTATCATATTTATTTAATTATGCGTTAAAACATTAGACAAGGGGTGAATATTTATGGCCTAAATATTACTTAAAACATTAGACAACATGTAAAAAAGTGTTGGCTAAAAAAGTTGACAACATTTATATATGTGTGGCCTAAAGGTATAGACAACGGTTAAAATTGTGTTGCCTAAATGACGGGACAACGGTTGTATAACCGTGGCTTAATGTATAGGCAACACTTGTGTGACTGTGGTCTAAAACAAGCCAGAAAACCGTGGCCTGAAACAGGTCCAGAAAACCGTGGCCTGTTCTTTTGTTATAGGCAACGGTTATCTACGTACCGTGGGCTAAAACAAAAAACCGTGGCCTAAAGAAATAGGCAACGGCCGCATACTCTACGCCTACAAAACCGTGGCAAAACCGTGGCCTAAAGTTTAGACCACAGTTTTTTCATTTCTGGCCACGGTTTTTTGTTGCCTAAACTGATTTTTGTTGTAGTGAAAGTTCCTTTGGATTCTCACAATCAAGTTTAATACCTTTAAAGGAGCTTTATAAAAGGACAAGAAATATAAAGGTAAACTACTAAGTACAGAGTTTATCAGGGTTACCCGGCCTCCAATGGAAAGATGTCGTCCTTGCCATGTGGATAGTCTCTTTTGTAAAGCTTCCAGCACCAGTTTCCATGTTGAACACCTTCTAAGATTTGCTCCCGCCGGGATTCCCAAAAATTTAAATGGAATGGAGTCAATGTTGCAGGATAAGAAACTTGAAGCTGCTTCCAAAAACCTCTCCTCAATGTTTATCCCATAAAGTTTAGTATATGAGTGTGAGTATGTGTGTGCGCGCGCGCGTGTGTGTGTGTGAGAGAGAGAGAGAAAGAGGAGTGTGTGGGTGTATAGTGGGCTCGAAAGGGCAAGTGGGAAGTAGGAAACCCTAGGTGTCCTCCCACTACAGCAAAAATCAGTTTAGGCAACAACAAAAAACCGTGGCCAGAAATGAAAAAACCGTGGCCTAAACTTTAGGCAACGGTTTGGCCACGGTTTTGTAGGCGTGGAGTATGCGGCCGTTGCCTATTCCTTTACGCCACGGTTTTTTGTTTTCGCCCACGCTACAAAGATAACCGTTGCCTATAACACAAGAACAGGCCACGGTTTTCTGTACCGGTTTCAGGCCACGGTTTTCTGGTCTTGTTTTAGACCACAGTGACACAAGCGTTGCCTATACTTTAAGCCACGGTTATACTAGCGTTGTCTCGTCTTTTGGGCAACAAAATTTTAACTGTGGCCTATACCTTTAGGCCACACATATGCAAACGTTGCCAACTTCAAGAACAGGCCACGGTTTTCTAGACCTGTTTTAGGCCGCGGTTTTCTGGTCTTGTTTTAGACCACGGTGACATAAACGTTGCCTATATTTTAAGTCACGGTTATACTGGCATTGCCTATATTTTAAGCCACGATTATACTTTTTTAGCCACGACTCATTTTCAATAAAATAATTTCAACGCATAATTAAATAAATACGGTAAATTATAAATGTGAATAAACCATATAGATAATTAATTACTATCATTTAAAACAACTAAACCATTAAATTTTTTATAGCTATTTAATAATAAACAAGAGTTTAATATAACCAAGTCTTAATACAAGTAGCAAAGGTTAAAAACTTTGTCTAAGTATATCAAAATATTATAACACAACTACGCAACCATAAAACACCAGTACATAATTACATCTTGTCATCATAAGTCTAAAAACATCTAAATCTTCCACGAATTAACTTCATTCATCTTCAGGATGATCTTCATCAGGATGATCTTCGTGTATAGACTGCACATATAAAAACAAGTTAATATGAATGGATCACTCAAAAAGTCAAATCAGCAGCTTTCACTAGCAAATAGAGAGGCTCAACATGTATAGATGGAGTGCAAATATATGGAGATAGATACCACTGGAAATGGAGGCTACTTAATTAGTAATTGCATTTCCAAAATCCAAGCTAAACCATAAGCTACTAATTTGCTTAGATTCAAAACCACAACAAAGAAACAGTTAAATTATTAACTAGTTTACTGATTACTAAGTACTATAAACCGAATCTTACTAGAAACTACACCAAGGTTGAGGCATTCATATATATTACCATACCATCATTGCAGCAAGCCTTCACACAGAAAAAGGACATGCCCCTTTACAATACAAATTCAGTGTTGTTCACTTTTAATAAACCCACGGCTATGTACTCAAATCATTTGTAAAAGATGGACATAAGGGTACAATTATTCACTTGATCAGCTCAATTCAACTTGCAAGTTTTATTTTTACTAAAAGAGGAAAGGCATGTTGTATTAGAGGCAGAAGAGAAGCAAAAACATCAAACCTTTTAGAAAAGAAGCAAACACAAACAAACCCAGAAATAGTCCCATAATAAATAAATAAAACATCAAACTTTAAAAGAGAAACAACTTTCAACAGATCTAAACAAAGACCCTCAATGCTGAAATATTTGAGCGGAACAAAAGATTGGCAAAAGACAAAGAACTGAATCTATTGAAAGTTGCGATTGCAAAAGACAAAGACCAGAAAATAGATTAAAAAATAGCAGTGGTAGAAGAAAGCTAAAACAGAAATTCTGCCTTGCTTGCACTTATCGTTAAAGAACTCAAGACTAAAAATCTGCAGACTGTTTACGTAAATTTCGCATCGCTTTGCACGTAAATTCTGCAGACTGTTGGTCCTAACTCCTACCCCAGCACCAAGTTTTATCATGAAATAATGCATGGTTGTACATGAGCATCCCTACAAAATACTCCTTCACACATGGATATTGCATATAAATATAATCCTCGTGAAGTTTTGCCAGTGTCTATTCCAAAACCATACTTTATTTTAAATCATGAACTCAGTGGCAACAAAGGGGAAAAATAATTGTACTTACTAAGTGACAATTTGTGCAAAGTAGCTTCACATCATCCGGTACCTAGTTCCAGTGCCCACCAAAGTTCAGAATAACTAGCTTCACATCATCAGGTACCTCAAGTTCTTTCCTCACCTTCAACAAGCAAAGACACAAGATCGTATATTAGGAGTTGAATCATGAAATTATGTAAAAATTGACATACTTGGGCAATATCCCAAGCGGCAAATAAGGAACTCGCCTTTAGGATCATACATCAAATAATTCAACTTGCATTTTCTATCAATAACTAATTCTACTTGCACCGAATGCACTAACACTTTCAAACTTTAACTCTGTTCTCACAATGAAATTGAAATAATGTTTATATGAATGATCAAAATTGAATTCAAGATAATTTTGAATGCAAGATTACATGCACAACAAAGAATTCTCATAAATTAAATGTTATCTTGTTTTTGGAAAGATTCGCGAGAGAAAATATAAGTGATGATGGTTAATATCATGGAACCTTTTATAGCCCCGGGTAGATTTGACAGCCCCAATAAGATGACAACCTTGTTCCACATCAATTGAACTATGAAACACACACTCAATAAATCTGTGATAGAAACCCACAAATGAAAAAATGTATTGAAAAATTACATAAAGGGGAAGCACTTCTGAATTAGAAAGAAAGCCAAGTACTTTATCTTGTAATCTGCAGAATTCATAGTTAGAAAGAAATGAAATACAAACTCTCATCCACCCTCTCCATCAAGTCAAGATGCCACTGCTTACCTGCACATGGACCATGAGTCACCATAAACAACTAACAAGCAACAAACCACCATCTACATAGAACACACTCCACGGAAACCAAATAATCCATAAGCTAGCATACACATCCTACTGACTTTTTCCTACTATGATACATCTATAAAGAAATTCAAACATACATATTCTATTTTGTTTGATTTAACTAGATTGGCATACATGTCTTTGCATATAACAAGATTTCAGTTGGAGGGTTGGTAACAACTAACAACTTTGGGAGAATAATTTGAAAATTTCAAACAAGACAAGGATCAAGATAAGAAAGGTAATCAAACACAGTAGACACACACACACACACACACACACACACACACACATATATATATATATATATTAACAAGACACACAAACCAGTTGCCAGTCGCACTAAGTCAATGATCAACTTGACTAAAAAATAATCAGGAGAAGAAAATCTAAAATATATAAATCTGATTCAAATGAAGACCTTCAATGAAGCCTGAGAGCTGGTTCAAGAAGGAATTGATGGGATCCCTGGAGTTATAGCCAACGACAGCAAAAAGCCCCCAGCAACACCTGCTCAAGGCAGAGTTTGAGTTAGCAACCTTATGTGAGAGAATGAAAATGATTAAGACTAACATATTTACAATTAAGCATCAAATTGATGCCCTATAGCCTACACTCACATTATCACCCCAAAGCCTAAAATAAACAAAATATGTCATTCTTACCGTGCTGAACCATGTTGATAACACACACACTCATTTTCCTAATTCTCCACCTACAATACTCACACGTTAAATAAACAAATAAACGAACAGAGGGGGAGAGTGGGTATGTGGAGCGTTAGTTGCGAAGGAATCACGGCGTCCAATAGGACCAATACCAACACTGCTCAAACAATAACACACCCAATTTTCAACAGGGAAAGAGGAAAAATTGAAATACCTAAGGTAGTGAAACTTGCCTGAGCGAAGTGAAGGACTGACCAAACAAGAATCCTTTTGGGAAAACGTAGGAAGAATAGAAATTAAGAAGATTGGCTGAGATTCGCTTACCGTTTCAGAGACTTGATTTGAGAGCTCCAAATGATGCCTTGCATTTTGCATTTTGGTTTTGCTTGGGAGAAGGAGACGTAGTCTGGGTCTCGATTACCTTCGTTCCTGAGCAAGCAGAGAAGACTGTAGAGTGAACGGTTACAACAAGGAGCAAAATTCCCTTCGGTGGATTGAACTGCAAAGCGAGGAGCGATGAGAGAGCAGACTGCAAAGTGAACGATTACAGCGAGCAGACTGTAGAGAGAGTGCCCATCACTGAGCGGAGGGTACAGCGAGCGCGAGTCTTTCTTTTTCAGTCTAGGTGAAATTTTTGGTTTAGGTTAGGTTTTGGAGAGATTTAGAGTTCTAAATTCTAATTTTTTCAAGTCTCCCTCGAAAACTTGTGCTCGGCGCTCAAATTATTTTGTTTTGACGGGCCACGGTTGGACACATGTGGCCTAACATGACAACATTTTCATAGCTGTGGCCTATACATGTTCACGTTTTTTTAAATGTTGCTGGATAAGAAGAGGCAACGGTTATTAGCTACAAATTGAAAAATATGAATGAAATTTGTAGATTCTCACCAACGGTTAGAAAACCTTGTCTATTCCGTTTTAGACCGCAGTTTTTTAGCCGTGGGCAAGTTCAGCGTGGGCTAAAGTCAAAAATGTTGTAGTGTCCCTTTCCAATTACACCAGATATAATATTAATTGTATGACATGTATTATGATGTCGTTTGGCTTATATAATTCAAATATATAATCCAACGAATTTTTTGTTTGTTTGTAATTTCTAATATAATATTCATATATATGAGCTTTTTCTGGAAGGAAAAAAAAAACTTACATTTCATATTTAGAAAATACAAACATGCAAATAATTAATTTGGTAAAGATTTTATTGGATGTTTATTAAATAAGATTGATATAGACAAATTTAATGATGATAAATGTATTAATTAGTTATTTTTAATCACATTATTAATAAAAATTATTTTAAAAACACAATAAATATTATAAGAATTTTAAAGTTTTATTTAGGGTCTTTGATCAGTATCTCCACAAATATTTGTGGGACTAATCACCTAGACTCTGAACCAAGGTAATGATTAAGTGATTTTTTGGGAGTTGGCTAATTCAAGATTTAAATTTTGATATTGTAATTAAGTAAAAATTATTTGTAATCACAATCCACTTTTAATTGTTAGCCCAATTGGCACGGTATGAACCCTAGAGCGGGTGAATAGGGTTCTTGAAAATTTTTGCAAAACCTTTTCACAAGTGGCTCCAATACTCAAGAGGGATGAATTGAGTACTACCAATTTCATAAAAAAAGACATTTTGAAAACTATTTTTTTAAGGTTAATCTTATTGAAATCATGAGTAACTAGAAACCTTTCAAGAACGTGTATAGACAAATGGGCTAAACCAAATTTAACCAAATTTATATTGGTTCAGCCTCAACAATTGTGGCTTACGTCCAGCCCCAAAAGGCTCCCTTTAGAGGTTTTTCATGATATTATCAAAGATTACAGCAGCATACTTCTTACAATTCAGTGATGCCCCACCCTGAATACCCACCTAGTGATACCTCACCCTAGTTCAGTAAAGGGATGCCTCAATCCTTTTTACAACAATAATAGAAGAATTACACAGAAAAGATTCACACTCAAACAGTGAATATGGTACAACTTGAAGCCCTATTTTGATCTCAATGTATGTGAAAGACTCAAAGAATCGTATGAATATCAATTATTTTTGTAGTTAAATGATACGTACGTAAATCCCCAACATGAGTTATTTCTATGTTCCCTAAGAATTAAAGAGAAAGAGGAAATTAAAAACAAGGAGAAATAAGCGTTGCACAGGTCTATGCATTCATGAATCAATTCACGGTCTTCTTAAATCGATTTACAAAGGGACGAAAGTTTCAACAATGTCATCATGAAGTACCCAAGTTTTGTCCTTTTTTCACCTTTTATTTTTTTATTTCATATTATTATTGGGACATCTTGGGTTTGATTTTTAAATAGAATTTTGGATTTGTGCCCTTTTTGCTAATCGTTAATTTTGTTTCTTATTTTGAGTTGGGCCATTTTGGACCTATTTTGAAAAAAGAATGGGCTTAAAATCCAAAAGAGTTTTTAGCCTTAGGACCATGGGAGCCCATTTTGTTGCAAGCCCAATGTTTTTCTAAACGAAAAATAATTTCAGTCTATAATTAAATTTGGGCCATTGGATCCATTTTCTTAACAAAAGCCCAATTAAAAATACGAAAAATATAGGAGAGAAAACGAAAAATATAAAAAAAACCAAAGCCTTCTTTTACAAGTTTTCGGCCATCTCCTGCGGCAAGCAACCATCATTTGATTCATTTCCATCCAGCCTCACTTTTTGTTAGAGCTGGCAAAATGGGTCAGCCCGGTCAAAAGCCCGAAAAATCATAGGGCTTGGACAATCAAATATGAACACGTTTTGTAACTGGGCTTTTTAGCCTGGCCCAATAAAGCCTGAGCTCGTACCGGGCTAGCCCGATTGGGCTTCGGGCAGCCCGCATAGTTATTATTTAAAAAAAAAAAAAACCTTATTATTACTTACATGGACTACATGTATCAAATCATTTTGGACCTATTTTGAAAAAAGAATGGGCTTAAAATCCAAAAGAGTTTTTAGCCTTAGGACCATGGGAGCCCATTTTGTTGCAAGCCCAATGTTTTTCTACACGAAAAATAATTTCAGTCTATAATTAAATTTGGGCCATTGGATCCATTTTCTTAACAAAAGCCCAATTAAAAATACGAAAAATATAGGAGAGAAAACGAAAAATATAAAAAAAACCAAAGCCTTCTTTTACAAGTTTTCGGCCATCTCCTGCGGCAAGCAACCATCATTTGATTCATTTCCATCCAGCCTCACTTTTTGTTAGAGCTGGCAAAATGGGTCAGCCCGGTCAAAAACCCGAAAAATCATAGGGCTTGGACAATCAAATATGAACACGTTTTTGTAACTGGACTTTTTAGCCTGGCCCAATAAAGCCTGAGCTCGTACCGGGCTAGCCCGATTGGGCTTCGGGCAGCCCGCATAGTTATTATTTAAAAAAAAAAAACCTTATTATTACTTACATGGACTACATGTATCAAATCATTTAGTAAATCAATTTTTCTCTGGACCAATGCTATTTCCTTTTCTCTCGGGATATCTGATATCTTTCACCAATACTCAAGTAATGACCAACACTAAATGATGTATCTTTCACCAATACTTGTTAAGTGGTTGCTGCTGCTTTTATTTGTTAAGTTGCTGTCATGAATTTGGAACTTATCCGTTTCAGTTGATATAAAAAATTTGGCACACTTGCTGTCATAAAAAATGTAGCTAGACCCAGTAACCACTATTGTCATTTGTTCCTTTGTAGCCCAATGTTTAAGTGATTATATTATTTGTCAGACTGAATTAACAGTGAATGTGGGTTGATTTATGTATAAAAAAATAAACATTTTATATATTATGGGCCGGCCCGAAAAGCCCGCATAGGGCCGGGCTTGGGCTGTAAAGTATGAACCCTAATTTCACCCCGGGTTTTTTGGCTCGGTCTGATAAAGCTCAAACCCGATACGGGCCGGCCCGATGCATCGGGGCGGGTAGCCCGTTTTACCAGTTCTAGTTTTTGCCACTTGCGACTCCCAAGTGGGCAGTTTGAAGCCATTTAAGGTCTATAAATTGAGCTTGACCAAAAAAAAAAAGGGTCTATAAATTGAGAGCAACAGAGGAAGGAAATATAATTTATAGTAAAAAAATATTTTTGAAAACTAAAAAAAAAAAAAAACTCTTCAAAACTAAGACAACAATATTTTTGTAATGTAATTTATAGTAAAAAAATATTTTTGGAAACTAAAAGAAACTCTTCAAAACTAGATCATATAAGTGATACTAATATATAAGTTCAATTATATAATTGAATTATTATTGTAATTCAATTATATAAATAAAATCTTAAAATCTAAATCATATAATTGTAATTCTCTTATTTAAAGTTTGTTGTGTTTTGTTTATAACATTAATATATATATAGGTGTGTGTGTTGAACCTCACAGGTTTGGCCCAACATTGACAATTATTCAAAGATAGAGAGTCAGTGTAGAATTTAACAGTGAAGATATAGCCCAACATATTTGGTGAATTATAGTAAAAAAAAAAAGGCTATGGAGTTAGAAAACAATACTTAAACAAAAGGAAGGAAGATGCCTTCATTAGATTATACAAATTTATTTGTTATAAGGAGAGAAATCAAATGATCGATAAGAGATTATTTTTTTGTTAAAAAGATCATTGTTGAACCAAGAGTTGACCGTAAAGCAAGAACTGCAATTAGTGCAAAGATTGAGAAGTTTGTAATCCAAGAGTTCATAGAGATCGATCCATAATCACATTTTACAACTTGTAGAAACAACACATATATGCTAGTATCATACCATAAAATATCTAAAGTTCAAGCACATGAGATTGAAATTGCAAAGGACTCCAAATTGGTACAAAGGGCTTCATTTCAGCTTATAAGTGCACATGTAGAAGGAATAACTAATCTTGGATATAGTCGGTTGGAGGCCAAGAACCATCTTCAAGAAAGAAGACAACATAGCATGGTGTATGGTAAAGTTGGTAGTGTCCAGGGGCGGATCTTAGTTATGATAAAGAGGAGCCTTGGCTCCCCCCAAATTTTTTTAAATTTAATAGATAGGTTAAATTTATATTCATATTTCATATTTTACATATATGTATTATGTTTGCCGCTAATTTTCGAAACAGTAAGGATGCTGCAGTGGCTCAGTCACTTTTTAGAGTTGAGATCCTCTCTATGTCTTAAAAGAAATAGAGGGTCCATTTAAGAGAGAGAAATAGACACAAAAAAGAGATTTAGTGTGATTTGATGTAACAAACTATTATTATTATTTAAAAAAATTTAAATCATTTAAAAATTTTGTGTCTATCTTTCTCACAAATGGACCCTTAATTTCTTTTAAAAAATGGAGAGGATTTTAACTCCACTTGTTGTAACCCACGGTAAATCTGATCTCGAATCCGGAATAAGCCTTTTTTTTTTTAAACGCATTTGACTAGTGCATCACGCTGGCAAGTGCATCACGTTTGCCATTATGTACTAGCTATTGCCTATTGTTATTATTCATTTTCACATTTTTTTTATATTATTTATATGTATATATATTATTCTATATACTATTCATTACACAGGGAGAGAGAGAGAGAGAAGAATTTACTTAAAAATTATTGGAACTCATTTTATTATATAAACATTATTTATATTAGTATTAACTGTATCTACATAAATAAAATCATAATATGTGTTCTGAAGTAGAACTCAAAGGATAGCCGGAATGAAACACTGCAGCGGTGCTCACAGTGGTTGACGACGTTGTGCGGTGGTGGTGTACCTGCAAGGACTCCGATGCCTAAGTCAGTTTAGGTAGGAGATGAGGTAAGCAGGAGAATGAATCAAAATCATACCTGGATCGTGACAGAGATCCCTTTTATAGTGGTCGGAGACAGTTATTGAGATGTAACCGCTCCCATGAGATCCGGGGTACCGTCGGATCTATGCCAGGTCGTGATGAGCTGGAGCGAAGATCCGAGGACCGTTGGATCTGCCAAGTCGACATGGCTCTGAAGTGGGGCAGCCAACTGCAGGCGATACTGGGCCTTCGGCGAGCGTTCTGCTGGATTGGGCCTTGGCCCAGTCTGGAACAGTTGTCCCCTAAGTCGGTAGCTCGAGTGTCGAGGTGGTGACTTGTAGATGTTTGGTTTTCGGGTGATGTCGACATTCAGCGCTTCTGTTGGGAGAGGAATGCCAATGCCCGTTGTCTTGTTCGAAGAGAGGGAGCTGAACCGCTTCCAAGCCCTAAGCGCGTGAGCGTTAGATTTGAAATTCAACTGTCGCTTCAGCCTCACTTGGGACTTGGAGCGCCGTGTTGTTTCGAGGCGGGTCATTATTGCCTTGTGTCCCCAAGTTAAACAGGTGCGACGTGTCGTTAATCAACAGTGAAAGGAGAAGAAAGGTCACATTGCTTAGATCAGATCAACGGTGAAAGGAGAAGAAAGGTCATGTCGTTTCGATCAGACTTGGGGTTTATAAATAATCATTCCCCTTTCACTTCCTTACTTTCGCTCATTCTGCAAAGCCTCTG
Organism: Calophaca sinica; assembly: GCA_037113605.1. Classification (NCBI taxonomy): domain Eukaryota; kingdom Viridiplantae; phylum Streptophyta; class Magnoliopsida; order Fabales; family Fabaceae; genus Calophaca; species Calophaca sinica. The sequence goes on from CM073734.1 coordinate 79,104,715, forward strand.
AGAGACTCTTCTGCTTCGCCTTTCCTTCTTCTTCTTCTTCGCTGGTGATTCCTCGAGTGTTCTCTGGTTCATTCCTTTCTCCGGTGGTTCATTTGTCCGACTGTTCGTGCTTGCTCGCGTTCTGTTTTTTCGATTTCCCTGCGAACTTCATCGTTTACAGGTAAATCTCTCTTCCTCTTCTCTGCTTTTCCCTTCGTTGTTTCGAAATGGGTAGCAACATAAGGTTTCCCTCAAAAGAATCGTCTTCTTCTTCTTCTTCTCCTCTTCTCCCGGTGGCCCCTTGGAAAGGCGGAGTGATATCACCGATTACGGTGGCTCATTGCCAAGCTCTCGGGAGGAAAATTCTCCCCCCGTAATTTGTCCCCCTCCGGGGTTTTTCGTAGAAGATTACGAGGGTAAGAAAGTGCCCCCGGTGGATCCCGCAGAAATCCAACGCCTTTCCTTAAAATTACAGAAGTTTTTCGGGCGAACCTTTACCTAGAGAGAAGTAGGAGAGTGGTTGATAAGTATAGATAAAAATCAACATTTTTTTTAATGACAGTGCTTTGGCTAGGTCGGAAATGGGTAAAAAGTTGCTTCAGAGGGATGATTATCACTTGCCCCCAAATGCTGAAGATTTTGGTTGGGTTGCAGAGGACGCACTTTGTACTCGCTCCCTTTACTCGTCGAAAGAAAGTTTTTCACTCTGTGACAACCACCCTGAAATTTAAATGGAGCCGCCACCTATGTTTATTAAGGAAAACGATAGGAAAAACCTTTTTCAAAAATAATTAAAAAAATATGGTCTTTGGACCAGATTTGAGCTAGGGAGTTTGGCTACGTATAGGGAAGGTGTTAGCACCTCTAACACGCCCATAAAAATGGTACATTTGATAGTTTGAAAACGGTTTGTTTGCCTTCAAGAATTAATTCCCAAAAAAAGAAACTATTTACTATACTTATTTCTCTCTACCTTTTTAACTATATTAAAATAAATGACACAGTTAGCACCAAAAAAATAAAAATAAATGACACTTATATTTTTTAACCATGGAAGTGGCTAGGACCTCAGTCCGGCCACTGCCTGTACTGGCCAAAGGGAAAACCTTGAGCTCCCTAACCCAAAGACAGTAAGTGAACGCAAAAAGAATAAGAACAAAAACAAAAGGATACAAAGAAAAGAAAAAGTAAGAAGCTATATCATATATTTCTGTCCAGAATCAGTCCCTTACAATTTCATGAAATAAAACTGAAATAGCAAATTCAACAATGGAAAAGAAGAAGACTGAACCTGATTATTGATCTCAGATAGGAAGGAAACCGAATCGAAAATTACAGGGAAAAAGAAGAAACAAAAGGAATCTAAAAAAAAACCTAGATTGTTTATTTTCTACTCTCTCTCACTCCTCCATGCTTCGGCTGATTCCTCTTCTTGCTCCTCTAGCCTCTCTTTGTTCTTCTTTTGATCCGAATTGCTCTCCTCTTCGGTTTGGATCCCAAAAACTCTCCGCGTTTTCTATTCAGCTTGCATATCCTTTTATAGGCTTCAATCTTCGTTATCATCTGCGAAATAGAAGGGGCATCAAGTCAGTTAAATGAAACAAATAATAATAATAATAATAATAATAATAATAATAATAATAATAATAATAATAATAATAATAATAATAATAATAAAAAGAGATAAATCTTCCCTTGTAATCCGGAATCAAGTTTGAATAATGAGTGAAGGCTCACATCTTTCCTTTTTCTTCTGTACAGATCTAGCTGGAAGGATTTTGATAAGATGGGGTTAGGGTTTGGTTTGTTGGAAGGGAAGGAGATAAGGAAGGGGCAGAGGCGAGATTGATGGATAGATAGGATGGAGGCTGCAAATGGGGGAGAGATAGGGGAGGTAGCCGCAGTGGAGAGAAGGAGAGTGGGAAGAAGAAATTAGGGTTAGGGTTGGAGATAAGATGAGGATGACAAGAGAGAGAGAGAAAGAGAATGAGGGAGAAAGGGAGAAAATAAAGGGGGAGGGAATCTGTGTGTGTGCTGCGGCTGAGTAGTGAGGGAGAATGAGGGAAGAATTAGGTTTCTTAGGGTTAGAGGGAATTGGGCTTAAGTGGAGGTATGATGGGCTTGGGGGCATGTGAAGGGAAAAGGAGAGGTGCGGGTAGCGAGAGGGAGACCTGAGGCGCGCAGGGACGAGATCGCCAGGCGCGAACTCCCTTGGAACGATGTTTCGATTGTACCTTGCTGCGATTTTCTGTTTGACTGCGACCTTGTTGAGGGCTGCGAGCTCTCGGCATTCGTCCAGGAGGTTGAGTTCTTTTCTCAGGCTTTGAAAGTTGTTGCACTTTGTTGGGGATGCGAAGTTCGCCAACTCAGCTATCCGATCTCAACAGGGATGACGGCTTCAGTCCCATATGTGAGACAAAAAGGTGACTCTCCCGTCGTCGAATATGGAGTTGTGCGATATGCCCATAGTACTCAGGGAAGTTCTTCCGCCCAGTTCCCCTTAGCTGCCTCAGCTTGACCGTTTGTTTGGGGGTGTTCTACCGAGGTGAAGTGCTATTTGATTCGGAGGTCCTCAAGGGTCTTACGGAAACCTCGATCAGCAAATTGAGTTCCGTTGTCGGTGACGACGACCTCAGGAATTTCGAACCTTGTCAGGATATATCTTTTGAAGAACTTGATCAAATTCTTTGCGGTTATTTTTACCAGCGGTTCCGCTTCTACCCATTTGGTGAAGTAATCTATCGCTACAGCTAAATACTTTACTTGTCCAGGAGCCATTTGAAATGGTCCAAGGATGTCAACGCCCCACCTTGTGAAGGGCCACGGGGCAGAAAGGGATGTCAGCTCTGCTGGAGGAGCTAAATGAAGGTCACCGTGTCTCTGGCACTTATCGCATTTCTTAACGAACAACCTTGCATCTGCGTCCATTGATGGCCAATAGTAACTTGCTCGAAGGGCTTTCTTCGCAAGGGAATGTCCTCCGAGGTGTTGCCCACATATCCCTTCATGCACTTCGGCCAGTGCATACTGGGCTTGGGTGTCGTCAAAACACTTTAACAAGGGAGTAGAGAACCCTCTTCGGTACAAAATACCCTCGATAATGGAGTAGGAACATGCTTTCTTTCAAATTTTGGCAGCCTCTTTTTCGTCTCCAGGGAGCTCGCCAAGCTGAATATATTTCTGAATAGGTGCCATCCAGTTATCTGCTATGCTGGTAACGTCATCAACACTTGCATGGGAAATAGCAAAGCAAAATTTCAGAGGAAACTTTTGCGCTTTGACGGGCATCGCGTTGACGATCGTAGTTATACTCGGCTTGGCCAGCGTTTCTTGTATCACAAATTTGTTGTTCCCTGAGGTTCACGTGCTTGCGAGCTTTGACAAAATGTCTGCCCGGGTGTTCTGTTCTCTCGGAACGTGTGTAACCTCGGCTGCAGCAAAGTCGTTCATCTTTTGTTTTACCAACGCGAGGTATTTTTGAGGAGGGGATCTTTAGCCTGGTATTCCCCTTTGATCTAGGATACCACTAATTGGGAATCAGTTTTGAGTTTAACTTCCTCAGCACCGAAGTCCTGAGCTAATGTAAGTCCTGCTAGACATGCTTCATATTCTGCTTGATTGTTTGAGGTAAGGAATGTGAATCCCAAGGAGAACTCGACGGTCAGCCCGTCGTCGTTCTCGAGTAACAATCCAGCACCGCTACCCTTGGCATTAGATGATCTGTCAACGTGAACTGTCCATTTGGAGCAAGGTTATGTGCGTCCCGGAGTCATCTCAGCAATAAAATCTGCCAAACATTGAGCTTTGATGGTTTGTCGCGCTTCGTAAGTAACCTCGAATTCGGATAACTCAATCGACCATTTGATCATACGTCCTGCCAAGTCAGGCCTGTGTAAGATCTGTTTAATGGGTTGGTCTGTCCGAACTACTATGGGATATGCTAAGAAATACTCTCTCAATTGTCAAGCTGCGACCATTAACGCTAACGCGACCTTCTCGATTTTCTGATATCTCAACTTAGGGCCCTGAAGTGCTTTGCTCACAAAATAAACGGGTTTATGTCCCTCATCTGTTTCGCGGATGAGGACGGCACTAAGGGCTTCATCTGCTACTGCCAGATAAAGATAAAGGACCTCCCCTTGGGACGGTCTTGTTAAGACTAGTGGATGAGACAAAATACGCTTTAGTTGCGTTAGGGCTTCTTCGCACTCGGGCAACCATTCAAACTGGATCCCCTTTTTGAGTAGGCGAAAGAAAGACAACGCGCGTTGAGCTGATTTCGAAATGAATCTTGTCAACGAGGCGAGCATTCCAGTGAGCTGCTGGATGTTTTTCTTTGACGATGGTTATTTCATTTCGTTAACGGTGCGACATTTGTCGGGGTTTGCTTCAATTCCTCTCTAGGTCAGGTAAAAACAAAGGAATTTTCCAGCTCGCACCCCGAAGGTACATTTTTTGGGGTTTAATCGCATGTTGTGGCGTCAGACTTCGTGAAAAACCTCCTTTAGGTCAATGACATGATCGACCTCTTTCGATGTTTTCACGATCATGTCATCCATGTATACCTCAAGCATTTTTCCGATCTGGTTTTTGAACACTTGGTTCATCATGCGCTGATAAGTGGCTCCAGCATTCTTGAGGCCAAAAGGCATTACTTTGTAGCAGTAGTTGCCTTTGTCGGTCATGAACGCGGTTTTTTCTTGATCGGCAGGATGCATCGGGATCTGATTATAACCAGAGTATGCGTCCATGAAATAAAGCAATTGAAAACCGGAGGAATTGTCGACAAGTTTGTCGATATTAGGTAGGGGTAGGCGTCCTTGGGGCACGCCTTGTTAAGATCGATGTAATCAACACACATGCTCCATTTTTCATTAGACTTTTTAACTAGTACAACGTTAGAAAGCCATGTTGTATACTTAATCTCCCTAATAAACTCGGCCTTAAGAAGGTCATCGACAGCTTTGGCTGCAGCTTTAGCTTACTCAGGAGCTTGCTTGCGACGCCTCTGAGCGACCCACCGTGCTTTGGAGTCAAGAGCAAGTTGATGGCAGGCAATGTCAGGGGAGATTTCTGGCATGTCGGCAGCAGTCCAAGCAAAAAGGTCTGTATTGGACTTCAGGCACTCTGTCAACTGCAGTCTTACCTTCTCGGGGAGGTCAGCACCGAGCTTCACGGTCTTCTTAGGGTTATCGCCTAACTGAACTCGGATAAACTCGCCATCAGGTACTGGTCTTTTGATCTTCTGTTGGAGTTCGCGAGCTAGGGGATCGTCCTCTTGGACTTGATCTTCGGCTTCAATCCGGGCATCAAAATCAGTAAGGTTGACTTCTGCAGCAGCTTTTGTATAAACATGTTTCTTGGAAGATGGAGGCTGTTTCTCCTCTCCTGGCTCGTTGACTTTTATAGACAGGAGATAACATCTCCTTGCAGTTTCGAGGTCGGTTTTCACAGTGATGATTTTGTCGTCATCACTGTGGAAACGCATTTTTAAATGGACTGTCGAGGTCACCGCTTCGAGCTCCCCCAATGTTGGGTGTCCAATGATACAGTTGTAAACAGACTTGCATGGAAGTACAATGAACTGAACTTTGACAGTTTTGGAGGCTGGTTGTTCGCCAAAAGTCGCCATCAATTCCACATAGCCCAAAGACTTTGTTTTGGAACCATTGAAACCAATTAGATCAGACCCCGAGTACGATACGAGGTCTTTCTCAGGTAGTTTCAAGGTTTAAAATAGTTCGTGGAAAATGATATCCGCCGAGCTCCCCTGGCCTATCAGTATCCTTCGGACGTCAAAGTTGGCCATGTAAGCTTTGACCAACAGGGGAATCAGATAATTCGGCTTCCTGTTCACTATGTATTAAATCGTAAAGGCGAGGTGTTCTTCCACTTGTACTCTGTGGGGAAAAATAGTGAAGCGACATTGTCTCGCAACTTTCGCTTTCTTTGAGCGATGCTCGCACCTCCCTTGTCGGAAAAACCCCCAGAGATTACTATGGTGACTGGGGGAGGTCGAGGTCTTTCTTTGCTTTCTTCAGATTCTCGACCTGCCTCGTCAAGTTGTGCTGCTGAAGTTGATTCTTTCTTTTTAGACCGAGGGGATCTGGACCTTGACTTCCTGTTACCAGATCTTGGCTTTGCTTTTACAAATCTCGACAATTTTCCCTTCTGGATCAATTGTTCAATGATGTCTTTCAGATGAAAGCAATCATCAGTTTCGTGTCCGGAACACTTATGAAAATGACAATATTTCGACTTGTCGGCGTTCGGCTTTTCTTTCCCCTTCAGTGAGAACTTGATCCCAGTATCTCTGAACTCAGTATTCACGCATTCGTTTAGTATGCGCGTTCGTGTGGTATTTAGGGGAGTATATTTGTCGTACCTTTTCGATGGAGCTCAGTTTTCTTTATCTCTGCGCGATTTGTCTTCGCGCTGTCCGCCAGCTTTCTCTTGGAGTTTGTTTTTGACTTTCGATGCCATCAGCTTCTCTTCATAGTTCATCTATTTTTGAGTCCGTTTAAGGAAATCGTTCAGCGTTTTTGGTTTGTCGACACCAATATTAATACTGAACAGACTGCCTTCCACCAAGCCTTGCTCTAGCAAATATAACTTCATCTCGTCAGAGCATTTCTTCACAAAAATCGCCTCCTTATTGAAACGCTCGATGTACTCTCTGATAGGTTCGTTTTTCCTTTGTCTAATCGTAGAGAGGGCTTCTGTCGACTTCGGCTGTACTTTAGATGCGGTGAAGTGAGCAGAAAACTGATCAGTGAGCCCGGCCCAGGAGTCTATGGAGTTTCTGAGTTTCTCTTGAGGGTTTGGAACCAAGACAAAGCTGCCTTCTTCAGGGTAAGAGGGAAAATCCTGCATTTGATGGGTCCTTGGGCGCCTCGGTACTCCATGACGGTGTCAAAGCAACCGACGTGCTCATCTGGATCAGTAGTGCCGTCGTATGAGTCCAAAGCTGGCGGTTTCTGAAGATGCTTTGGGATCGGAAACTTCACGATCTTGGAGGTGCAAGGACAGAAGTCTCGCATGTGTCATTCTCTTTATCACTCTGCGGAGAAGTGGATGAAAGCAAGTGAGCACGGCGGCGACGAGAAGTGCGGTCGGGTGACTTCGCTCGGCACGACGGAGAGCGTCTCGCCTCAGGCCCCGAGGATAGGCTGTTTGGCGAACCTCTCTCACGTATCATTTTTTCATTTCTTCTTCTGCCGCGAGGAGAGCGGATTTGAGATCTGTGACGGCCTGGCGGAGAACGACTGAGCGATTTGCTGCGGCGGAGTGCGGTACGTGGAGATCGGCGCGGAGTTGTGCCATGGCGGCGACGATGAACGGAACGACGAGTCTCCGACTCTCTAGATCGCTGAGGTGGCTGAGAATTCTGATCTTGTCTGTTTTCGATTTGCGTAGCTACGCGAACCAAAATTTCTTTATGCTGATTCTCCATGCGATCGAGGTGTTGATTTTGAATCTGCATCGCTTCAGTGTGGCTTCGCACAAACTCGCGAAACTCGTGGAGGAGGAAGGCCGCGGTAGGAGCGGTTTCGCCTGTCTTAGTTGTTGCCGGAGCAGTGATGAGCGGAATGGCATCGATCTGAGGCGGAGGAAGGTTCCTCGGCCTTTCGTATTCGACAGTGAATGGTACTCGTCCAGGTGGAGGTTGGTCCACCGGAGCGATTGGAGCGATCGGAGGATTTGGTGGATTCAGGTCCGCGCGGAGTTGAGAACTGCGAGTTGCGACGGTTCTCTTCGATCCAGTCATCGTAAACAATGAGGAGAAACTTCGGAGGAGATGAAATCGGTGTTCCCACAGACGACGCCAATGTTCTGAAGTAGAACTCAGAGGATAGCCGGAATGAAGTAGTGCAGCGATGCTCGTAGTGGTTGACGACGGCGTGCAGTGGTGGTGTACTTGCAAGGACTCCGATGCCTAAGTCAGTTTAGGTAGGAGGTGAGGTAAGCAGGAGAATGAATCAAAATCATACCTGGATCGTGACAGAGATCCATTTTATAGTGGTCGGAGACGGTTATTGAGATGTAACCGCTTCCGTGAGATCCGGGGTACCGTCGGATCTATGCCAGGCCGTGATGAGCTGGCGCGAAGATCTGAGGACCGTTGGATCTGCCAGGTCGACATGGCTCCGAAGTGGGGCAGCCAACTGCACGCGATACTGGGCCTTCGGCGAGCGTTCTGCTGGATTGAGCCTTGGCCCAATCCGAAACAATATGTTTAATCATTTTTAAAATATAATTTATGAATAAAAGTTTAATAATTTTTTTTGCAATAACTTCAGCTTTTGAAAATTAGAATCAATTAATCTACGATTACTTTTTAAAGAATAGAGTGACTTTGAGTTCTTCCATTAATTTAGTTTTGTTTGTAAATAATATTTTTAATTTATATTTGCTTATTTTATTTTTATTTCATAGTTGAGTATATTGCTTAACTATTATGACTCCCTCAACAAATTCGGTCAAGCTCCGCCACTGGTAGTGTCATGCAGTATTCTCAACATTAGTTATTAGAGAATTCATCATTTTACCATACATGTCATATGGAATGTGACGAACAAGTCACAATCAGCAAGTAACAAGAGACATTCGTGGTGCGTGAGTGAACACCACTTGAGAGATTATTTTTTTTAAATGTACTTTTTAGTATTAATTTATATTTAATATTTTTAATTAATATATAGAGTTTTTGTACCCTCTAATTAACACCTAAATTAACATGATTAATTAATTAATTTTTTAAGCGTTGAAATAAGATTAAAATGAAAAGAAAAAAACCCACTTAAAATATAAAAATAAATCACACAGATGGGAAGTTGGCTGCAGAGAAGCCGACTTCCCACATCCATCAAAAAGTAGGGCAAATTGGTTAATAATTGGTGAGGGGGTAGATATGTATTTAATTATTTAAAAAGGGTTAATTGAAAAAAAAAAAGACTCTAGGATAGAGTATTAAAATATTTTTTTAAACTTCGTAATATTTTGTGTTGGTGCGCTGGCGTTTGTGATTTTTTTTAAGGACTCAGTGTAGTTAGAGTTTTGGTGGCGTTTGTGATTTATTCAACTCAAATTACAAGTTCTAATTCTGTCGTGAGTAAATTTTCAATTTAATCTCTAAAATATTATTCTCTCTCTTATTTAGTCGCTAAATTATGAAAAACTATTAAATAATTTCTAAAGTTTACTTATGTCCATCAATTTAGTCCCTAAACCTATTAACCGAGAGACTAAATTGATGGATAAAAATAAATTTTAAGGACTTTTAATAGGTTTTCATGGTTTAAGGACTAAATAGGAGAGAGAGTGATAATTTAAGGACTAAATTGAGGGTTTATTATTCTAACAAAGTTAATAGAGTGGACCCAACAGATTGACTCAGACCCAGGACCACCTCACAGCTTCTTGATTTCACATGGAATTATGCTCAATTTCCGATTTTCCAGCTATTATGGAAGGAACCATTTTTATTCGGAAATTTAAAGCCATCTGTTTTCTTTCCAATAAATTACATTCTGAACTTCACGTTAGCACTCGCTCAGCAAAGAACGAATTATCCTCTTTAATGTGTAAGGTTGTGAGGCGTTGGTTTGGTAATCTCCTATTTTTAAATTTCAAAAGGGAAACTAGATACTTTCGTGGGTTTGGGCCTTTTGAGGTAACTTTCTGCCGAATCGTGTGATAACAACGACATCACTTGTTTTTTAGGTAAAAGTTCATAGACACCATAACCCATTCGCGACACGCACCGTTTTCAACTTTGTCACCTTATGATCGATTAAGACATCCTCCAATGGCATCTATTAAACGGTCTACAATTTACCGAAGGAATTTCTTCCAACAATTTGCAATCCAACGTAGGCTCCTATTTTGAATTTGCATTCTATCCCACTAAAAATGAAGTTTAATGAGTGCTTTTATATTGTATTGGATGGATTAATAAAGACGCAAAAAATAATCACAAGTTGTTGAGACAAAAACATTACTTTTTTTTGGGTGATGTAATAACGAGTAAGTAAAAGGTTAAATTCTTCACAATAGTCTTGTCTTGGTGCAAATTTCCACAGCCTCTTCAAGCAATTTCAAACTCGTTATCTTTAGTCTTTACCCCACTTTCACTTCACTAACCGCGTAGGTTGGAAACATTGACATTTGATCTTTTTTTCATTAGGCAAATTCAATATTACAACTGTCATTTGACATCTGCCTTAGAACATGATTTCATATCTACACATCAACCTTCAAAATTTCAGTGTTTACTTGTACACACAATTTTCTTAATTACCATATGACCCCATGGAAAAGAAACAAACGAAACAGCTGGAAGCATATGACCAACTTGCGCGTACTAGGATACCGAAGCGGATAAACATGCAAAATGATAGTTGAAATGTCTAAAAGAAAGGATTAGTCAGGGTCTGATTGATTTAGTTTTTAAAAACTATTTTTTGTTTTATAAAACTTAACAAAGAATAAATTTTGTTCTACTTAAATATTTGAAAACAGAAAACTGTTTTTAAAAAGTGTAATCAAACTGTCCTTATCATTGAGGTTTTTTAAATAATGAAAATTGATAGCAAATAACCATCATTCACATGATGGATGATTAACTGGTTAAGGTCCTAATGATAATACAGCAACATGGAGAATGGACAAGAAAACATTGCCCCACCAAGTCTTTTGCATTGCTCGATAACAGCATGTTAAACAGTTCGAGAGCATGTTACTTTGCATTCGATTAGTTGGCACGCCATAGCCACGCGCAAATTTTGTTGCAATCATCGCAGTCATTTCAAATCACACATATGAGAGGGGAAGGAAAAGAAACAGATAATGCATTGTAAGTATTGTATAACACCAAAAATTACTAGCACAAAAGTGATTAAGAAAAAATTAACTAACATATGAAAGGGGAGGGGGATTAATTAACAGAGGCCTCTAGCAGTTTAAAAATCTAATTAATGTACCATTGATGCCTTCTCAACTGGTCTGAACCTGAGATGAACTTGAAGGAAACAGTGGTCGATGTTGTTGAATTGTTGAATTAGGGGAATCTTTAATCTCAGATTCTGGTACAGACCCAATAATATTGATTTGTGCTTTTCTCCGTGCCTCTTCAATCAATCTTCTAAACAATTTCTCTTCTGCATCCCTCAGGAACTTGAATTTCGGAGGCGGCGACTCTACTGAATATGATTCAAAGAGAGGATTGAAATTAAACCCTTGGTTTTTATAAGAATCAAGAAGACTATCCAAAGAACTCTTCAAAGTAGAGGAGGCAACAGGGTTAAGAAAAGGGGTGTCAATAGCAACCATAAGATCACTCAAACTCCTTGTCCTTGACCCTTTTCTACTCCCATGATCACACCTAGACTTTCCATCTTCAGACTCCAAATCTTCCTTTGTTTCCTCTTTGATTGTGAACAGAAATCTTGGTGGACCAGCTAGATTGTGCAGCCTCATTAATTCTGCTTCCACCCCTTCTTCTCCAGATGTCTTCAGCATCACATCATTCCCATTAGTAGTACCTAATTCTAAATCTGGTTCATGGTTTTTGTTTTCTAGGTCAGTGTTCTCACTCTCTGGATTGGGATTGGTGGTTGATGGTGTCTTCCAACACACCCCATAAAGCATCCCCTTTGCATTATTATTATGATCTATTTCAGTTGCTGCATGTGTTCTTCTTTTTCTCCAACACAACAAATACCAAACTTCTGCAGCCAGAGCCAGCAAGAAAAACCCAAAGGCAAGGCTTAAGGCAATAACTAACTTACTCAAAGGCATGCCTCCTTTGCTTTCACGTCTTCATATCTAACCTAACTACTATAAAGAAAGAAAGAAGGTTGAGGAAATATATATTGCTAGAACTATGCTATAAGAGGAAGGAGCATTCCTTAAACTGAGGAATAGAAGCGGAAACTTTGGGGAAATTCTTCTAGGATAGGAAAGGTATTGTACTTATAAATAAGCTCAAGAGATATGGTATGATTTGATATTATCAATGATGCGGAAATTTCACCCACGAAAGTTGTTTAAGGCCAATGAAAACCGAAAACATAGGTCATAAATCATAGTATTTTTTTTGTGCTAAGTAACTGAAATTGAGTTGTGTGATAAGGAATGTGGATATGATTTGCGTAAAATCAGAGAGCGTGTGGAGTGTGGCAAATATTTGCAATTTGTGGGTACGGTGTGCGAATGGTTGGAAAGCAACCCACATGGGCTTGCAATAGGTTGTGTGTCATTTACCATCAAAGGCAACATAAACAATATTTTCGCCGAAACCCCTTTTTTTTTTAAAAAGAAAACTTTATAAGCGAAAGCTTGAAAGAGATTTTTTATTTTGTATCAATTCAATTCATCGGGTCATAAAAGCAGATTCCCCTAATCAGATTCTGATGTGGTTAGTACTCTTACAGGACACTGCCAAGGATCCTAACACAACCGTCACCAATGAAGATTTAGCTGGGCGTATATGGTGGAATAAAATCAGAAGAGCATCTCATGAAAAGTGATATGGAGTACTTTTTCTTTTTTCAAATTATATACCTAGTATTAAATTAGAATTGAGATTTCAAATTATATCATCAATTACAAATCTCATAATTTACCCTCAATCAATAAAAGATTACGTGGGATTTATAATCATTGATATAATCGAAACCGCCAATTAAGAAGTTAAATATTCTTCATACATAACTTTGCAATCAATGCAGTATCTTTGTTTCGAGTCCCCACTAGTCTCTTTGAGGTGAGGTAAATATAATTACCTTCGTAAGTGTTTAAATAGCTCGGAGGTCTTCTCTACCTTAGCCCCAAGCGTCATCCCCTCACCCTAAATTTTTTGTTATCAAAAAAGAAAAAAAATACAGTATCTTTGTTTTTTTTATATTGACAATACAGTATATTTTTACAATTATAATTTTTTTTATTTAAACTACAATTATACTTTTTCTTTTATCATGAGGTATTTGACCCTGTTTTGGTGTCTAGAGAGAAAATGTTTGACTAATTCAGATTTCGATCGGAATATAAGTAAAATCTAGCCTAGCCCCAAGTTATTCCATTGTCAGAAATCGAACTCAAATATTAACCGAATCCGTCCTTTTAGATGGAGTACGTTTCGTGTTAATACCAATCATACTTATTATAATTGAATATAATTGTTGACATTTGTTAGAGCCTAGTTCTGATCTTCATTTCATGATTAGTCCAAGTAATACTATCTTAAAGCCCAACCTAGTCTGCCCACCAAGCTGGCATGTCACATAATAATTGGCCGTGGACTGCAAGTGCAACTAAATATTTAAATTTGAATCAAATACGAACAGAAGCACATGCACGGCCCGTCAGATACCGGTAATGGGCCCCGTATTGCGACGTTTGACGTTTGATATTTCCATGGATTATCAAACGTCAATCGCCCATGATTATCAATCCTTCATAATTTAAATTGTTTCTTATTTACAGTATTTAATTTTCTATACATATCTTCAAAGGATGTATAATTTTCTATACATATCTTTGGTATCGTAAATATATATTATTAATTTAAATTTATTATTTTATGTAAATATTTGCAAATGAACGTTAAATTAAATTAATAAAATTTAAAACATTTAATGAGAGCAATACTAGAGAAATGTGACTCAGAATAAAAACAAGTTTTTTTTAACCGGCAAACAATAAAAACACGTTGGGAGGTGCAACACCGTAGATCCAGTAACGTATCTAAAATCATCAATCATTTTAGGTTTAAATATATATTTAGTCCCTCCAAATATACAGGTTTTTTGGTTTTGGTCCCTATAAAAAAAATTTAGATTTCCTTCCTGCAAAATCACGAGTCATCATTTTTGTCCCTAATGTTATCCTCCGTTAAAAAAAACGCTGATGTGGCAAACAGATGATGAGTTGGCACATGATACGTGGCATTTTGACCATACTTGGCATCCAACTAAGGTGCTGACTCATTATTCATCAGATGCAAGTGACAAATGTATTCATCAACGAATTTCGTCCCTATAAACATTAGGGTTCATCATTGCGATCTCACGCGAAGGAGGAAGAGGTAGACGACACAAGGTTTCGCGATTTGAGCTAAAAGGGATATCAACAGCAGGGAGTATACCGTGAGTTTCCACGATACTGCTGAGCGTGTAAAGGTATGCCATTTCGAACTTTGTCTTATGCATGTGGGGGGGACCATCATGTGGGTTTACTGTTGAAATGGAATATTCTATGTTGTTTGGTTGTTTCTGATGTGAGGACGAATTGCATCCATGTCTAACATTTTTATTGTGGGTGAGTTTGTATGGGACTGGATTTTGTACTATAGAGGGGAGGAGTGTGATTGTGGTTAAAGGTGCTGATACTGATAAATGGAGTTTTTTTTGAAACTGTTGGTATTTTGAAGGACCTTGGTTATGAGGATAATAATAGTTATAGTTTATGTTGGAAGATGGAAGAAGATGTGACTTTTAAACGAATGGCAGTAGATGCAGATGCAATGGAGCTATCTTTATTGGCTGTGAACAACAAAAGTGAGGCTCACATATATGTTAAGCATAATGTGTGTGGCATGATTGGCACAGTGGTTGAGGGCAAAAATGATTTGGGTGAAAAATCTGGCGAGGTTGAGGTTGACGGAAACAATGATTTGGGTGCAAATTCCGATGAGGATGATGATGATGGGGGAAGTGACAGCAGTGATGATGAAATTAAGGGAGTTAGATTTGATAACAGTGAGAATGAAAGGGATTTAGGGTTGGATGATGGCTTTGACCCTTTTTGATCCTCCTCCAGTTGGATCATCAAGAGTTGTGATAAATGGTACTCCATTCAGAGTGAAGTCAACGGGAAAACGTAAATTAACTCAAAGGAAAAAAAAGTTGCAGATACTGATGCACCACCTCATGAGGACCATTAAATTGAGTATGATTATGCTACTGATGAACTGAATAGTAGTGACCCTGATGACTCTGATAAAGATAAGGGACCCAAGTATGATCAGTTTATGGTGGAGCACTTGGAAAAGAATTATAAGTTCAAAGTGGGTTTGGAATTTAAGTCACTTGCTGAATTCAAGGAAGCAATCACAGAGTGGTCAATTCTGAATGGAAGGGAAATAAAGTTTGTAAAAACCGACAAATTGAGGGTAATGGTAGAATGTAAGGGCAAATGTGGTTTTTTAGCACTTGTAAGTAAAGTGGGGTATAGGCACACTTATAGAATGAAGAGATGGGTTGGGACTCGCATGTGTGCTAGGGTTTTGAATAATACATCCGTAAAATCAAAGTGGGTGGCTAAGTTAGTAGACAATAAATTGAGTACTTCTGATAATGTGGAGGTAAGGGAGATTGTCAATGACATAAGGAAGTCCTACTCAGTTGGCATCACATTTGGAAGAGCGTGGAAGGCAAAGCAAATGGCAAAGAAGATCGTGGAAGGTGATGCAAAAAGACAATATTCCTTGCTATGGAGGTATGCAGCAGAGCTAAGGAGGGCATCTCAAGAAACACTTGTAAGATCCAAATGGAGAGACCCTCGCCAACACTTGAGCCAAGGTTTGGAAGTTTCTATTTTTGTTTTGATGAGTGCAAGAAGGGGTTCTTAAGAGCATGCCGGCTATTTATTGGGGTTGATGGTTGTCATCTGAATACAAAGTATGGAGGCAGCATCTCATTGCAGTAGGTAGAGATCCAAATAACCAATATTTCCCCTTAGCTTTTGGGGTGGTTGAAACTGAGAATAAGAAATCTTGAAGATGGTTTCTTACTTTACTGTTGGAGGACAATATTGGTCAAGACAAGAGATGGGTTTTCATCTCTAATAAACAAAAGGTAAATGGTATGTGATTTCATTAACTATTGTGTGATTTCATTTCTGACAGATGAAATAGATGTCCCCTATGTGATTTCATTAACTATTGTTTGATTTCAGATGTTATGCATGACCATATTGATGACTTCAGGGACTGATGCAAGTATTTGAGGAGATGTCTGGAAGGATTGAGCATAGATTATGCCTGATGCATTTATATGCCAACTGCAAGAAAAAGTTTGGTGGACGTACTTGCATAAGAGATCTCATGATGGGGGTAGCAAAGGCAACATATTATCAAGCCTGGGTGGTGAAGATGAATGAGCTAAAAAATATGGATGTCAAGGCATGGGAGTGGCTAATGGATGTCCCTACCAAGTTATGGTGTAAGCATGCTTTTACCTACTATCCAAAGTGTGATGTCTTAATGAACAATTTATCTTAGGCTTTTAATAGTACTATTTTAGTTGCTAGAGATAAGCCTATTTTGACAATGTGTGAGTGAATTATGACTTATTTGATGGGTAGGGCTGAAAAAGTAAGACATAAGCTTAGTAGGTGGAAACACAGGGTGATGCCTAAACCTAGGAAGAGGTTGGACAAAGAGGTGGAGCACAGTGGTAATTGGTTCCCAACTTGGGCAGGAGATGTGAGTTTTGAAGTAGAGCACAGCTACTTTACTAACAAGTTTATTGTGGACATAGAGAAAAGGACATGTACTTGTAATTTTTGGGAATTAGTTGGCATTCCTTGCAGGCATGCAGTTGCTGCTTTGTCTTACAGGGCCCAAAATCTTGATGATTTTGTAGACAATTGTTATTCAAGGGATACTTATGAACTATGTTATAGTTTTAGTGTTAGTCTTATAAATGGACAGGATATGTGGCCTGAAGTGGAAGTGGAAGACATGCTTCCACCACAATATAAAAGAGGACTTGTAAGGCCAAAGAAGTTAAGGAGAAGGGCACCTTAGGAGGATAGAGACATAACAAGGCTAAATAGGTCAGGGACCTCTTATAGATGCACAAAATGTGACAAAATTGGTCACAATAGTAGGGGTTGCAAGAGCACAGAAATCAACCCAAATGCTCAACTGCGTAAGGTATTTGGTTTCTAATCATTTCCTGTTTAACTTATTGCACTTGTTTCCATTTTTAACTTCACAAACCAATTTGTTTGATAGAGAAAACCCAAAAGAAACCAACAAGTGCCGACAATTGGGAGTGCATCTACATCTGCTGCCCCAACTAACCCAGCACCTCATGATCCACTAGTTGTTGCACCTGCTGCCCCAACTGACCCAGCACCTCATGAGCCACCAGTGAATGCACCCACTGCTATATCTATTGATCAACCTATTGTTGTTCCTGCTACCGCAGCACCTAATCAGCCACCAGCTGCTATAATAAAACTGTCAGTTTGGTTTGCATACATGCCTAAATGTTTAACTGTATGTCATACATGCCTCATAAATGTTTAAATGTTTATACCATTTATGTTTAAATATTGTACGAAAAGAAGAGAAAGCCAAAAGCAGTAAGACAACTGAATCTGAAAAAGGTGAGGTATAGTACAAGGCTAGTTTTAGAGGTGTAGATACTGGTCCTGGAACTGATGCAAGAAGTCCCTTGCTCATTGAGGATGATGGAAAGTTAAACCAAGAAGGAGAAAGTAATCTGGATGGGGGCAGGGTCAACATAGCTGGGAATTCAGAAGTTGATAGGGACTTGACACAGGAGAAGCCATATGATCCAAAGCTAGGAAGTTGTGTGCAAGCCATGAGATCAGGGGATCAAATTTACAGGAGTCTAACACAGTGAATGCTGTTGCCATGGTGGTTAAGAAGCCTTAGTACTTAGGATGTATGTTGGTTATGGATATATTATGGTTATGAACTGGATGCAATTTGGTTGTGCACAATATGGTTGAATTTTGCCATGGGTTATGTACTTTGTTTGTGCCTTGCACAATATTGTTAAGTAAATTAAGATATGTGGTTTGCAGAATTTGCAATGGAATTATGTCTGATACATAACATATTGATTAATTAATCTAGTTAACTAGCATTACACAACAACTAATCTTCATTGACATCTGGTTTGCACAACATTGTTAAGCCATATGATCCAAAACTAAATCTTCATTGATTAAAAGGTTAACTAGAATTACACAGTAGCTTTTGTCCATGATTACATCACAGATTACAAAAGATCTTGATAGATTACATCAAGTTAATACATTCATGACCCGTATTACATCAACACTAAAACCCACAATTTCTAAACCCTAAATTACATCACAGATTCCTAAACCCTAAATTACATCCTATTTAGAGCTAATACATTCATAACCCAAGAATAAATCCCACGATGAGGCAAGTCCAATGCCTAGACAAAACACTTTTGTCTTCTCATTGCCCAATTTCAACTTCAGCTTTTCAATCTACTTTGTCCCTGCATCCGACAACATCTCTGCATAATGACATGCACTACACGATTTGGGATCTGTGGGATCTACAACAACAACACATGCTTCATTCGGCGTAATCCCATCATCCCATATGAAAAGCTTGCAACTTTCTCTACTCTGAAAAACAACCACAGAGGAAACGAAGAGAGGGAAGAAATAAAAACGATGCAATGTGGGCATAAAACGAAAATGAAAACATACAACCGAATATCCAACAGTGACGAAGGGATACTCACATTCCAGTTTGGGCATTTCCAGTAACGTCGTGGATTGTCAACCGAATTCGACACATACAACTTCATAGGGATACGACAGCCGCAATATGGTACAAACCTTGATTGGATAATCCCAACCGACAACGAATCACCTCTAACGACCTCCATTTTTGCTTCGTGTTCTTCTTTCTTCGCTCATATTCTTCTTTCGTCGCAACTTTAGGGCTCCTCTGTTACGAATGAGAGAGAAGGAGAGAGATGAGTTTGTGAGTTGCATCTGATGAGTTTCGTCCTTCTTTCTTTGTTGCATCAGATGTCACTTGCATATGATGAAAATAATGAGTCAGCACCTTAGTTTGATGCCGAGTATGGTCAAAATGCCACGTATCATGTGTCAACTCATCCTCTGTTTGCCACATCAGCGTTTTTTTAACGGAGGATAACGTCAGGGACCAAAAATGATGGCTCATGATTTTACAGGGAGGGAATTAAAAAAACAAAAAATTACAAGGACCAAAACCAAAAAACTATATATTTGTAGGGACTAAACATATATTTAAACCATCATTTTATTCATCCCTACTACCTCCCGACTCAAGTAGCAAACCTAACTAAAAAGTTAACCCTATTTAATATTTTTTTTTGATGTAATCAAAAAAATAATTGCATTCTTCAAACTACTATTTCTCTTCATTTAATTTTCTATGAGAACTTGTTTCATGAGAATAAAAAGAGATCATTAATTAAAGAGTATTTTAGGAATGATAACATTAAATAAGGTAAAAATAGTTAGTTTGGCTTATATCTTGGCCGAATCACAGAGTATTTTAGGAATGATAACATTAAATAAGGTAAAAATAGTTAGTTTGGCTTATATCTTGGCCGGATCACCAAACATGACTCTTTTTTTTTCCTTATATTTGAGTGCAGAGGGAGTACCAGCATGGTTGCATTAATTTGGAAAAGAATGGTAAAGGCGCCGGATGGAATTCCAATTCTAAAGATTTTAGTGCTTTATTCTTTTTTTTTTTGTTATCATCGAGGTTTTTGGCTTTCGAGGGGGATCCCGAAGTCTTCCAAAAAAATTTGACTCTTTGAGCTGATTATGTGATTAAACCCCCAAATCGACTACGAGAGGCACAACAGTCTCCCAATTGGGATGTCTTCCCACAATTCGAGCACAAATTCTCTTCCAATTGGGGCATCTGAGTTACCGCCTCGATGTTAGTGTTTTACTTCCTTCGTCCCATAATAAGAGTCGTCATAAGTTTTTCACACAAATAAAGAAAAAAAATTTCTAACGTGTGCAATCTTGCACACAATAAGAATAATCAATTTCCTACTTTTTTCCGTATTAATTATCTAGTTTCCTATTTTGTGGGTAGAAAAAGATTATATAGAAGTAAATTTATAAAATAAATACGCAAATGGGTAATTAATAAGGGGAAAAAGTGGAGAACTATTGATTCTTATCATGTACGTCTGCACTCGCAAGAAAAACCGTAAGAAAAAACTAATGAAAGAGTATAACAAGTTTACAAAATTATTTTTATTAACCATTAGATATTAATCAATGTCATAAATGCATAATAGAGTATAGTGCACATATTATTAACTTAAGAGTATAAATGAAATAAAATAATTAATACTATATTGAAAAGATTAAACGAAACTTATGACTTTTTTTTTCCCTTCTAACATTATGGGACGGAGGGAGTATTCTTTAAGCTAAAGACTTGGACATGAACTCCAAATTCACTCCTTTTAATTTGGGTTACTTGAGGTTGCCTCATTCTAAAGGCGCAACAGGTCAAGGTTTCAATTATTATCTTATTGTGATATTGATTCTTACTTGTTATAAAAGAAAATAAAAAGCTTTGCCTTAAAGTTACTTTTTTATTTTGAACACTAACTTCAGATTAATTATTTTTAGCTCCAATTAAAATTGTGGTTGGACAATGTTTGAAACAACTTACTTTATGCTGATAAGAATAAGAATAATAGTACAAGTGATAGAATAGGCGACTGTTGAAGGTTCAAGCAGTTCTTGGAGCACCCAAAAGAGCAATACTAGGGAGGATTAAGGTATGTCCGGGGAGTCGCTTCTTTTGAAAGAGAAGCCCCATTTTTATAAAGATTGACGTTTTCGTAAAATGATCAATCAATTGTATGCACTTGGAAAGAAAAGGTTTCGATTGGACTAGATAAAGGAACCAATGAAATAGTATATAGTTGTAGGGGGACATTGTCTCTGCCGGGAAGGAGCGTAGGTGTAGGACCATGAAGTGAAGTTGTTGAACCATACAATCGGGGGGGATTCCTTTTGTTGCAAAATTTTGGTTTGGGATGGACACAAACAAAAGTTGAACTGTTGAAGTAACTTGTGTCTTAAGCAGATCAACAGCAGCAGGATACATCCATAAACAATATCGAGTGTTGTTACTTACATAGGCAATTTCACTTCGTAACCAGTGGTCATGTATCAATCCGTTGGTCCTATTGTTTAAGATTTTGACAGAAATTATGAAATATAATTAATATTTTAGATTTTATAATTAAGAAAATGCTAACAAGTGCCTTTAGGGCATTGGTTAAGGAATTAAAAGAGGTAAATTTGTATGAAAAATGATGTATTTATTATATCAAAAAATGTTTAACTTATATTCTCAAGATAAACTTTTCTTTTATAGAATCGTTAACCAATGTCTTTGAGACACTCGTCAGCAAAACT
Organism: Calophaca sinica; assembly: GCA_037113605.1. Classification (NCBI taxonomy): domain Eukaryota; kingdom Viridiplantae; phylum Streptophyta; class Magnoliopsida; order Fabales; family Fabaceae; genus Calophaca; species Calophaca sinica. The sequence continues at coordinate 79,125,946 of CM073734.1, forward strand.
CATTTCTTAATATAACATTTATCTCTCATATTAATTACGAGAATTGATAAAGAAAAAACACATTGATCGAAAAACACATTAATGATGGCAAAAGGTATAATAGGGAAAAAAAAGTATTTGATACTTCATTGATAACGTAAAATGACAATCGAAATGAGACAAATATATTTTCTTAAAACGTCAAACAAATAGGACGGGAGGCTATTCAGTATACCAATTACACCATGTTTACAAGGAGGCGAGTGTCCAGAATTTGTGGACAATGAGGGCTATTCTCGGTGTTTTGAGTTGGTGCCTAGGTTGAAGGTCAACTTCTATAAAAGTAGTCTTCTGGGGATGAATGTGTCAAATTCCTTCCTTGACATGGGAGTAGATTTTCTTCATTGCAAGCTTGGGTCACTACCGTTCAAGTATCTTGGGCTCCCGGTTGGAGCAAGTCCCCGGAGATTAGCTACTTGGCAACCAATGTTAGATGTGCTTCGTAGCTCGTGGAGGAACATGTATGTTAGTCTTGGGGGGAGGATGGTCCTCCTTAATTTTGTCCTCCGTAGTATTTCTATTTTTTATCTCTCTTCAATATGCTTGTAAAGATGCGGAAGGAGGTGGTCAATATCCAGAAGAGATTTCTTTGGGGTGGGTCTAGAGCTGAAAATACAATTTTGTGGGTGAAATGGTTGACTGTTTGTAAATCTAAAAGTGAAAAGCAGTTGGGGTGAAGGATTTAGATTAATGAACCAGAATTTGTTGGGTTTGTGACGGTGGCGGCTACTTCTTGGTGAGCAAGGGTTTGGAGAGATATATTAGTGGCGAAATATAGGGATAGGTGGTGGGTAATCCTAATTTAGGGAGTTTGAGAATGCCTCAGAGGGCTTCATCCTGGTGGAAGGATATCTGCTCAGTTGGTGTTTGCACCACTACTAGAAAAAGTTGAAATAGTAACGAAAATTTAGAGACATAAAAAGGTAAATTATGTCTCTAATTTTCATCGTTATTTCAACTTTTTTTAGTAATGTAGGGGTATTGGGGGAGATTGGTTCCCGGAGTCGATGCATGAAAAATTGGGGAATAGGGCCTCTATTTCATTTTAGCATGATATGCGGTTGGGTTCTACGTTGCTTAGTCAGGTATTCTCGAGGCTTTCTAGTATCTCCTTATAGAAGGAAACAATAGTGGTAGATTTGGGTCATTGAGTGAATGATGTATTGAAGCGAGATTTTATTTGAAGGTGGAACCTGTTTGTCTGGGAAAAGGATCTGGTTACTAATCAGGCCTGTTCGGACTTTTTTTCAGTCTCCCTCTCGCCTGTACAGGATAGGTGGTCTTGGGAGGCTAACAATAGGGGGATTTCTCTGTGAAATTTGCCCACTCTTTATTGCCTGCTAAATATTGCCTACATGAAGGTGTTTATGAGGTGGGGATCTCAGTCATGGATAGATAGTGGAGGAGCTTTGCACCTTCTAATATTTTCTTGTTTTCTCCTGGCAACTCCAGTGGATTAGGATCCCGACTAGGGTGAACTTATTTCGTACGGGTGTGTTAGGGGATTCAGGTGATATTTACTATATGTGGGATCCCTAGGGAATCAGATATCATCATTTATTTGTTACATGTGATTTCTCTAGACCTCGAATCAGATATCATCATTTATTTGTTACACAGTGCTGGCTTCGCATTTTCGGATTGCCCCAAGAGTATTGGAGGCCTCGAATCCTCTTCTCCATTGCTAGGGGGGCCGGAGTTCCTATTGCTCTGGATGAAGCTACACTTAATAAAACGTATGGCCATTTTGCACGGGTTCTGGTGGATCTAGACCTCATGGAAGAACGTCGCGATCATCTCTTGGTGGAAAGGCTCGGCCATGCTTTTTATGTCACCCTTGAATATGAGAAACTGCCTGCATTTTGCTCTCTTTGCAAGGCTATTGGGCACTCTGATTCCTCTTGCAAGAGGCATGCTCTTGCGGCTCAAAATGCTCAAGAATGTACTAAGCATGTGGTGAAGAAATTTGGAATGGGTGGTCCTCGTAGGAAACCCAAAGACAATTTGAAAGATCCCGCCAAGCCTATGGATATGACTAGCGTTGTGCCTCAAGCTCCCTTGATTATTGGTTCGCCTCGCAACCCTGCCATTCAGGTGGACAATGTTGAAGTTCCGGTGGTGGTTCATGGCAAGCCCGGCAATCCTACTACGGAGCTCTTGTGCAACGCAGTGGGTGACGCCATTGCTTATGATGATGATAACAACCTTGAAGGGGAGCATCCACTAGTCAATGATTCGCCTCCACAAGATGATGACAATCTTGATGACAATCTTGATGATAATTCGGTGGAAGTTGTCTATGATGAGACTGTTGCTGGCCCTTTGAAGGCTGCTGCTCCTTCCTTGCCTCTCCAACCTGATGGCATCGCCATTTTTGAAGCTGCTGCTCCCTCAGTTGCCTTACCCGATGCGGGCTCTTCTCAGGTGGTCCATGATATGGTTAGTAACTCCACCTCTCCTGACTATGTTTCTGATACTCTTTTTTCAGTGGATGATACTTTAATGGGAAAGGAGGTGAGCACTCCGGTTTTTCATGATTTACCTGAGCATGTGAAGCGAGACATGCTCATTGCTTCCAAATTCTGGGCACAAAACAATGGGGAAGACATCCATGAGGAAGTCTCTTCTACACATGAGACAGCTGCAGAGGACTCTTTCTCCAAAGTCCTTACTAAAACCCAGAAAAAGAAGATGAAGCAACAGAGAGAAGGATTGCTAGAGCATTGGCTACCTAACCCGTTCAAGGGCCGTAAACAATAGCTTTTTCTTTATGAAGTTCTTGTTTTGGAATGCTCGTGGTGTTGGTAATCCCGGCACCAGATCAGTTCTCCGTAAGCTTTGCTCCATCAACAAGCCTGACTTCTTATTCATCTCAGAACCGTGGATTCCCTTCTCTCAAATTCCTGCTGGATTTTGGGAATCTCTTCGGCTGAAATTGATTGCTACTAATCAAAGAGGTGATCTTCTTCCTAATCTTTGGTGTTTTTGTTCTATTAATTTATTCCCTTACGTGATTTACATCCGATCAACATTTGCCTTCAACGTTTCTGTGAATGGTAAGAGTATGTTTGTTGCCTCCATCTATGCTTCCACCAGTTACATTTGTAGAAAGAACCTTTGGCAAAGACTGCCTAATGGCAAAGAAGAAACCCTGGCCCTTGGTGTTTCTTAGGAGACTTCAATGCTGTGCTTGGCTCCCATGAGCAAAGAGGTAGGGGTGTTCCTTCCACTTTGTCTTGTAGAGACTTCTCAGACTGGACTGACATTGGTAACCTTACCCACTTGGATACCCGTGGAGCTTATTACACTTGGTCTAACAATAGAAGAGGCAAATTTCTCACAGAAAAAAGATTGGATAGGGTGATTTGCAATGAGGATTGGCTCAATGCTTGGTCTAGTGTGGCTGCCTGCACTCTTACCAAAAGTCAGTCCGATCATTATCCTATTTTGCTTCTGGCCAAGAGTGATGAAAAAATTGCAGGTTCTTCCTTCAAGTTTTTAAAAATGTGGTCGGAGCACTCTGATTGCTTGAGACTTATCAAAGATGTCTGGCAAATTCCGGTTGTTGGTTGTCCTATGTACATTCTCTCTCATAAGCTTAAGGCTTTGAAATCAAATTTAAAGAGTGGAACCACTGCTTTTGGTGATATCAATCTTAAGGTGCAATCTGCTTTGAATGCTGTCAATGAAGTCCAGCATCAAATTGATACTCTGGGTGGCAATGATGACCTCTTGCATCTGGAAAGAAATCCTCAATCTGAGCTGCCGCACGATTTGCACTGTGAAGAGCTCTTTAGGAAAGAAAAGGCCCGGATTAAGTGGCACACTCAAGGGGATCGCAACACAGCTTTCTTTCATAAAACAGCTAAAATAAAGGCAACTACTAATGGTATTTCTGTTTTGAGAGCGGCGGATCAGCTGCTTGACAGCCCTGAGGCTATCGAGGCTCACATTTTGCATTACTACTCTGGTTTGTTTAATGCTGATTCTTGCTCCCAGAATTCAGATTTTGTTTCCAATATTATTCCCAGCCTTGTCTCTCAAGACGATAACTGTTGCTCTCTCATCTCGCTTAGCAAAGAGGAAGTTAAAAATGCTGTCTTCTCTCTTAACGGGGATAGTGCTCCTGGACCTGATGGTTTTGGTGGGTTTTTCTTCCACCATTATTGGGATGTTATACATGTGGATGTCTACAATTCGGTTTTGCAATTCTTCAAGCAAGGTTGGTTGCTCCCTAACCTTAACTCTAATTCTGTGGTGTTGATTCCCAAAATTCATGGTGCTGACCACATTGATCAATTTAGACCTATTGCCCTCGCTAACTTTCAGTTTAAGATCATTTCCAAAGTGCTTGCTAATAGGCTTGCGCATATTGTTCCTAAAATTGTCTCCCATAATCAGAGAGGCTTTGTTAAAGGCAGAAACATCTCTGACTGTGTGTGTTTGGCTTCTGAGGTGGTGAACATGTTAGATAAGAAGGCCTTTGGTGGTCATGTGGCTTTGAAGTTTGACATCAAGAAGGCCTTTGACACCTTGGATTGGAATTTTCTAATGGCTGTCCTCAAGGCTTTTGGTTTTAACGACAAATTTTGCATGTGGATTAACTGTATCCTCCACTCGGCCAGATTATCTATTTCTGTCAATGGACACTCGGTTGGTTTCTTCTCTTGCAATAGAGGGGTGAGACAATGTGACCCTCTTTCTCCTCTTCTCTTTGATTTGGCTAAAGAAGTGTTGAGTCGGGGCATTACTAAGTTGGTCCAAGATGGCAAGTTCCAATTGATGAATGGCCCTAGGGGCTTTATTATGCCTAGCCATATCTTATATGCAGATGATATTTTGGTTTTTGGCAGGGGGACTCAAAAGAGTTTGCGGCATTTGATTGATTTTTTTCACACTTATGCTTCTTTTTCTGGGCAGCATATTAGCTTGGATAAATCTAAGTTTTACCATGGTTGCATCTCCGCTAGCAGGCAGCATCAGATTGCTAACATCCTTGGCTTCAAAGCTGGCTCCATCCCCTTCATTTATCTTGGTGTGCCGATTTTCAAGGGTAAACCTAAGAAAACTCATTTACTGCCTATTGCTGATAAATTCAGGAGTAAGTTTGGGCTTTGGAAAGGTACTCTGCTTTCCTTCATGGGCAGAACGCAGCTTATCAAGTCGGTTTTTCAAAGCACCTTAATGTACAGTTTCAAGTTATACTCCTGGCCTGTCTCTCTTTTAAATTTGGTGGACAGCTGGCTGAGAAATTTCCTTTGGTCTGGTTGCATCCATTCTAAGAAGCCGGTGACCGTTGCTTGGTCCAAGGTTTCCAAGCCCATTTGCGCTGGTGGTCTGGGCATTAGCTCTCTTCTTTCTATTAACAAAGCTGGCATTCTTAAACTTGGCTGGGACTTTTTCTCTTCTTCTTTGGAATGGTGTCATCTTATGAAGGCTAGAGCTTTTAAACGTTGCAAAATTGTTTCTTATCATATCAGTTCTACTATCTGGTCTGGGATCAAGCATGTCATCCCCACTATTTTGGACAACTCTTCTTGGCACATTGGCTCCGCGTCTACTGGCAACTTTGGCGGGATAAATGGATGAGCAAACCTATAGTCAATATGTTGGGTATTCCTCCGAATCTCCATCGTGAATTCGCAACTAAGGTCAGTGATTTCATTGTGGTCAACTGCTGGTGCATTCCGGAGCCTTTTCAAATGTCACTGGCCTTAAACAGGAAGTTGAGGCTTTTACTCTCCCTAATACCAGCTTTGATGATAAGTTGGTGTGGGATCATTCTAACTCGGGCAACCTCCCCTTTAGAGATGCTTATGATTTTTATGAGGATCATGGTCAGGTGCGGCCTTGGTCTAAAATGCTTTGGAGACCTTGTATTCCTCCTTCTAAGGCTTTTGTCTCTTGGAGGCTTCTGCACGACCGCCTTCCCACGGATGATCATTTATTTGGAGTTGGTGCAATTTATCCTTCTATGTGCTCTCTTTGCAATCAGGCTGCTGAGTCCTCTGATCACTTGTTTTTTCAGTGTGCTTATGCTCAATCTCTGTGGTCTTGGATGAGTGGTGTTTTTCGTTGTGTTGTCGACACATCCTCGGCTATCTCTATCTTTCAGGGCTGCAACAATACTTGGAGCTCTCTAGTTTGGGACTTAATGGTGGCTTGTATCTCCTTTATCATTTGGCATATTTGGCACAGTCGTAATCAAGCTAGATTTGAGAACATTTTTATCCCCTCCAGCATTGCTATCAGGCATATCATCTCTAATGTTGCTCTGGTTGGCAAGGTTAGCAAAGGTATTTCTTACCCTTCTGAATCTAGCATCCTGAGCTTTTTCGGTGTCATACCTCATCTTGCCAAAGCTCCTGTGGTCATTCAGATTACACCGCTTCCCCCTTTGCCTGGCTGGGTTAAGTGCACCACTGATGGTGCCGCCATTGGTTCTCCTGGTGTGGCGGCCTGTGGGGGCATTTTTCGTGATAGTGGTGTTGCTGTCTTAGGCTGTTTTGCCAAGCACCTGGGTTCTTCTGATGCTTTTCATGCTGAACTCCATGGTGCCATGTTAGCAATTGAGATTGCTCATTCTAGGGGTTGGCGCCAGCTTTGGCTTGAATGCGACTCCATGCTGGTTGTCAAGGCTACCAAGAATCCTTCTTTAGTTCCTTGGCAGCTAAGTAATAGGTGGAACAACTGCCTGGGCCTTACTAAAACTATGCGCTTCCTATGCTCTCATATCTACAGGGAAGCGAATGCCTGTCTTAAACAAGCTTGCCAATTTTGCCATCACTAACGAGAATTTTCATTGGTGGGACTCCATTCCTACTTTTGTTGGTTTTGATTTCTTTATTAATAGGTTTGGCTTTCCGGCCTATAGATTCGTATAGTCCTTTTCTTTGGGCTCTGTTTTTTTTTTCCTGTTGTTTCTTGGGTTTTGGCCTAGTCCCCCCAGGATTTCCTTGTTCTCTTTTTTCCTTTTTTTCTTTTTTTAATAATATCGGGGAGGGGCACTCTTTTTCCTTCTTGATGTTTTTTCCCTAAGGAGGGTTTTGCATCAGCAGGTTTTAACGAGGCTCCTTACCTTCGTTTTATAAAAAAAAAAAAGATTTCTCTAACTGTGTATGGTATGCGATATTCAAGTGGTTACAACAAATTATAGTTATGCCTCCTGATTTGTTTTATTTGTTCTTTGTATTCAGTGCTTGGGTGGTGGGAAGAAGAGGTTACACTTGATCTGCATGCGGTCTTGTGGGGGATTTGAGAGGCTCGAAAATGTATTTTCTTTGTATTCAGTGCTTCGGTGGTGGGAAGAAACACTTGATCTGGCATGTGGTCTTGTGGGGGATTTGAGAGGCTCGAAAGTGTATTTTTTTGGTAGAAAGCCAAATTTATTGAGGTAATGATTAAGGTTTTGTCAAGAAAATGGATAATGAGAAGAGCGGATAAGAAGCATTGTTTATTCTATGAATGGAGTTTTGATCTTTTGAATTATATTTCCTGAAAATAGTTCCTTAATAGGATGGTTGTGATGTTGTTTTTGGTCTAGTTTGGTGTGGGCTCTTGCCTCTACTACCTTTTCCTTCTTTTCTCTCTTTATGATATACTCCCTCCGGTCCATATTATAAGAAACAAATGTGTCATTTTTCTTGGTCCAAATTATAAGAAACAAAATCAATTTTATAATACATTAATTGCTAATTTCCATTTATACCCCCTTATTTAATGCGAGACTTATATTAACGAGATGTACCTACTTTCTATGCATGAATTATATATCATTTCATAGAATGGGTAGTTTTGGAAGAAAACTTAACTTTTAGAAGTATTAATTAGGAAAAACAAGTTTCAATGTAATTCCTTGTTCTGTGTGAATTATGGTTTTGTTTTTTTTTATAATATGGACCGGAGGTAGTACTACCTATGGTCTCATATATAAGAAAACGATCAAAAAAAATTTGGTCCTAATTATAAAAAAATGTCACAAGTTTTAAGATATATTAATTGCTAAAGTGACTTCTATATCCTTATTTCATTTTACTATAAATTCATTATTCCCTATATGAGTGAGTGTAAAACATTTAATGTGAATGTTATATTTGGAACAACATTTCAAAATTATAATATTAAATGAACTTCTTTGGTTTTGATGATTTTTGTTTTCTCCTCTTATATATGGGACCAAGGGTAGTATTGAGTTGGAACAACCTTGTACTCCATTGTTAATAGATTTTCTTTTGTTGTTAAAATAAATGGGAAAACTGAAATCTAAGGGCATCTTTAACGCAGGTGAACTAAAATTTTAGTGAACTCATGTGGCTGAGGTGTACAGCCAGGTGGAGAAAAAGTAAAACAACCGTTCACTAAATTGTGTTAGCGTGAACAATAGAAAGAACACAACTAAAATGAGAGAGAGAGAGAGAGACATATGAAATGCTTTTGTGCTATTCTTTTTTGGAGTGAGTTGAATGCTTTTTGACTTTTTAATTTTTTTTTTTAGTTTTAAGCAACGCAGCCGCGGCAATTACAAGAAACACCGCTGTGGGTGCTCTTAGTGGCCGTGTCTTACATTTTTCTGATGGGCCATGTACCTTTATTCAACGCAATCATTTCGCCACTGTTCCTTCTATTGTTGACGCAAGGCAAAATTTAGTTGACGGTAAACTTCCACGTAGGAGAAAAGTGGCCGCGTGGCATTTAAGAAACTCACTTTCGTATATTTAGTTGCTCCCGCTATTGTTGGTCTAAGAGCATCTTTAATGCAAAGCAACTAAATGGGTTGCTTAAATTGCTTTTTGTGGGCCCATATTGCCACATAAGATTTAAGCAACCCAACCACAATTTGCTCCAATGGTGGTTTTTTGGAAGCAACTCATCTTGACCCCACATGTTTATATTATTTTATTTGCACTTAATTTTTTATCCAAATTTAAATATTAATTCAATTATTTTAATTAATACATATAAAAATATTAAATATTAAAAAAATAGAAATTTTGGTAATTTTTAATTTTTAGCATAATAAATTTAAAACAATAAGAAATACATAATATTAAATGATAAAAAAGATGTGAAATACATAAAGATGAGAAGTACATAATATTACATTTTAACCGAAATACAAAATATTACATAAAAATTTAATTTTAGTTATTCTCATGTCCAAACTGCTCCCAAATATGCTCCACCAAGTCGGCTTGAAGTTGACGGTGGTTTTGTCTTTCATGAACATGTGCTACTCTTTCAAACAATGTTGTAAAATTGGGATCAGGACCATGCGATACTTCAGCTGTTGAGATATCATTATCTGTGTCGTCGTAGTCAAAATTATCGGCATATGTGTCTCGCTCGTCTTCAATAATCATGTTATGCAATATGATGCATGCCAACATTATATGCTTCATTGTGTTCACGTGCCAAGCACGCGCTGGGCCACGTACAATCGCGAATCGAGATTGGAGCACTCCAAATGCTCGTTCCACGTCCTTTCTTGCTGATTCTTGTCGTTGGGAAAATAGTTTTCTTTTTTCTCCTTGCGGCATTGGGATGGTCTTGACAAATGTAGCCCACTCGGGATAAATACCATCAGCTAGGTAGTACCCCATATGATATGGGGTTTTATTCACAGTGTATTGCACTGCGGGGGCTTGTTCGTTCAAAACGTCGTTAAACACATCAGATGTGTTTAACACATTAATGTCATTGTTAGAACCCGCAGTGCCAAAAAATGCATGCCAAATCCACAAGTCATGTGATGCCACGGCTTCAAGCATGATTGTGGGTTTGGCATGATCACCTCGACAAAATTGTCCTTTCCACGCGACTGGGCAATTCTTCCATTCCCAATGCATACAATCAATAGAACCCAACATACCTGGAAAGCCGTGTGCCTCCCCTATTAGTAGTAGGCGTGCAATGTCTTCGTTGTTTGGCTTTCTCAGGTACTGAGCACCAAATATCGCGCACACACCCATTACAAATCTGTCTAAGCACTCCAATGTTGTACTTTCACCGATTCGAACATAGTCATCAACACCGGCCAATGGTGATCCATATGCCAAGATAATGAAGAGCAGTGCACTTCTGCAATGGTGAAAGGCCCCTTCTACCAACTGCATCAATCCTTCTCTGGAAGTACTCGTCATGATTGCCAAGTGCTTCTACGATGCGAAGGAACACATGTCTTCACATTCGGAACCTTCGTCGAAATTGAGCCTCCGTATACAGGATTTTCTGAGAAGTAGTCATTGAACAATCGGTTATGTCCTTCTTCACGACTCCGATCTATCAACGTTTTTTTCTTACAGGCTCGATGGTGTTGTCGGCTTGTTGTTGACTCTCGCGTACCAACCTTATGACCTCCTCTTCAGTGTTGTCCTCGAGGCATTCATCTACGATTTCGTTCCAGATTGTATCAAAGTCAGTGTTTGGATCCATTATATGGATGATATGAGAAGGTGAGAAATGAGAAGAGAATGGTAAAAGATGAGAGAATAGGAGAAGATGAGAGAATGGGAGAAGATTGCACAGTTTGGTTCTCTTATGTGAGGTATATATAGGCTAGTTCTACAACGGCTAGTTTTACAATGGCTAGTTTTACAACGGCTAGTTTTTTACAACGGCTAGTTTTTTTTATAACGGGTAGTTTTATAACGGCTAGTTTTTTTATAACAGCTGGTTTTATAACGGCTAGTTTTTTTATAACGGCTAGTTCTACAACGGCTAGTTTTACAACGGCTAGTTTTTTATAACGACTAGTTTTTTTTATAACGGCTAGTTTTTTATAACGGCTAGTTTTTTTATAACGGCTAGTTTTATAACGGCTAGTTTTTTTTATAACGGCTAGTTTTATAACGGCTAGTTTTTTTTATAACTGCTAGTTTTATAACGACTAGTTTTTTATAATGGCTAGTTTTTTTTTATAACGGCTAGTTTTATAACGGCTAGTTTTTTAACGGCTAGTTTTACAACAGCTATATCTTGGATAAATAATAATATATTTTCATAACTAGTACATAAACTTTCAAAGCATAAGCTACATAAGTCCTGCTAATTTCTTCTTAATAATTTCATAACAAAAATTATGATTTTCAAGTTGCGCATCATCCATCCCTGATACATCCTTCATGAGGATTTCATATAATGCTGGTATGCTCTCCGCCTCCTTTACCTTGCACTCTACCTCCTTTACCTTGCACTCAGCCTCCTTTGCCTTGCTAGCTGCCATAATTGCCTCGCTCTCTGCAAGCTTTGCCTCAGCTATTTTTGTCATGGCAATATTTTTTACAGATATAGCAGCTTCCATGGCAGTCAAATCTACAACGGGTGTTGCCGGTGTTGCTATTTCCTTGCTCTTCCTTTTTGCTGCCTTTTGTCCAATTGGGCGATCTGTTGGGATTGATGAGTCATATTCTTCACAACTAATTGGCGTTTCTGGATTCGATGATGATGAGTACGTCCGATCACTTGTCTTTGATCTCTTTGAAGAGTTGTTCATTGATTCTCCCTTCCATTTAGGCTCACTTCTCAATAACCTCCATGCATGCTCAAATTTGAAACGCTCCTTTGCTATTTGAGAATAAAGCTTAAACGCCTCCCGCCATGACGTCATTCTCTGATTTACCGCTTGTGTTGTCTCTAATGACTATTTTGTAGCACCCGCAAAACTTTTTGTATCAAGCATTCATCTTATGCCATCGAGATTTCAGGCACTGCCTCCTCTCTATAAGCCACCCGCGATAGTTGTTATAGTTATCTCTTATTCTTGCCCAAAGTTATCCGCTTTTTGGTCAACTCCCACGATTGGATCTTTTGAAATGTTGAGCCATGTCCGAATAAGCAACTCGTCTTACGGTGATTCGAACTCGATACGTTTGTTCTTCTTAGTAGTACCCTCTTCTTCTTCATTGAGCGTAATGTTTTCCAATTGAGTGGAGAACTGTGGGACTTGAGACTCGGAGATGGACCCGATTGGTGATTCCGGTTCATTGTTAGGAGACTCCATGTTGCTGCTGGTACCCATTGGAGGCCTAAACCACATGGTGGGATTGGACGGTTGTTGTGGTGGATACATAAACCGGTGGGGATTTTGAGAATTGTCGCCGGTAGGGGGTTGATTTTGCAAGTAGTTCATATAGGCTCGATATTGGGGATTTTGAAAATTGTCGCCGGAAGGGGGTTGGTTTTGCAAAAAATTCATGTAGGCCATATATTGAAGATGATTGGGATCCATTTGACAAAAAATAAACAAGATTGAGACTTGATAACAACAAAAAGAATAGAATTGAAAGATGACAAAGTGGGTGCAAAATGAAGTGAATAACCCTATATATTTATATATTAGATAAAATTATGGTCGTTGCAATACACAAACGGCTCAATTTTACCCCCAACGGATCTTTTTTTAAGAGCAACTTTAGCCAAACGGATATATCACTGGTCAAACGGCACTATTTTTATTTTTTAAACATTGAAGCTTCCAGATTCTTCACTTCTTCGCTTCATCACTTCTTCGCTTCTTCGCTCAGATACTTCACTTCTTCCATTCTTCACTTCTTTGCTGCTCAGACTCTTCACTTCACTTCTTCGCTGCTTAGCCTCTCTTTTTCGCTCCTTTCCTCTTCAATCGTTCCTTCGTCTCACTCCCTCGCTTCAATCGTTCCTTTCCTCAGCCTCTCTTTTTCATTTCCAGAATCTTCCACCTCTTCTCTCACTCCTCGCTTCCTCTTCTCTGCCTCTCTCTCGCACGGCCTTCTTCTTCCCTCTCGGCCTCACCTTCTCATCTTCCTCGCCTCACTCCTCACCTCTCCTTCTCAACTTCTCGCTCCTCACCTCCATTCTCCGTAAGATTCCCCACACACACATCGCGGCAGATCTTGTCTTGTCCGTAAGATTCCTCCTCGCCTCTCATCTTGTCTCGCCTCCTCAACCCATCGAACCATCATGACCAGATCTGTCCTCGCAAGCCGATTTCACAATGTCTCGCACCACCGCACAGATCCGCTTTCTCCTTCTCCTTCTACTTTTGTTATGTATTTTTTCTTCGCTTTGTAATTTTTTTGTTTCAGATATGTAATTTTTTCTTTTGATTTGTATGTTTGTTTTGTAATTTTTAATTTCAGATCCGTAATTTTTTCTCGCTTGGTTTCATCTTGAGAATTTGTTGCTTCGATTGTAATTTGCGATTTTGTAGTTTGAGATTTGTAATTTTTTGCTTCGATTTTGCAATGTTTTGTTTTGCTTCGATTTTGGTTTTTTCCGCTCGCTTGGCTTCGATTTCGCCCTTTCCTTCTTCAAAATTCTGCTTTGTTTCTCTTATTTTAACAAGAATTTGGGTGAGATTGAGAGAGAAACAATGCTTATTTTAAGCTAAATCACTTGAATCGCAGAGTTGCCAAAGAACTAAAATTTGAGATCCCTTCCTTCCACGTCATTTTGCTGCAACGCTGATTTCTTAAAGTTGTCTTAAACTAAAATAAAAAACGGCTTCAACTCACAGCGCTAAAGATGCTCTAAGAGCAACTTTAGCACGGTTGCATCGCACGTTTCTTATTTCCGAAGCAAAAACCTTGCTGACGTTGATGGGTTGCATTTAGTGAAAGTTGCTAATTTATGGGTCAAAGCATTTGTATTGCTATCGGCAATTAACTGACAGAGGAGAGATGCAGCACAGTGTGATATGAGAGATACAGAGAGAGATGCTGGTGCTTCAGAATATGGTGGGCCAACGTTGTCAGTCTACTAACGCTTGTAAACTTCCAGCGATAAAGATGGCCTAATAAGCCTAATTACATAATACTGGTCTCCATTTCATCGTATTAAACGTATGTATATCTATATAATCTATAATATAAAATAGTTAGATAGATACAGATATTAAATGGGAGAAAAAAAAATTCCTTCGTTCAATTTTCATCCGACATTTTGTAATGTATTTTTAATTTTAATTTTTATAAAGAAATTATTTCAATGATTGAAATCGTAATTGAAAATTGAAATTGAAAAATAACAATATTACACAGATAGAAAACTGATCTAGTATTACAAGATGGAAAATAACAATAAGGATTAAGTTAATTAGTAGTTTGTTCTCAAATTTCCCCTCTCAAATTGCTCGCAGTTCTTTCCACTTTCGAGTTTCCACCATGTGAAAGCTCCCAAAAACAAAAGCGTTTTCAAATCCTGGAAAAAGAATTATTTTGTGGATAGGCGCCATGCATGAAAGACTGGAAAGGAAGTAAAATACGCCAAGTTGACATAGATACGTCAAGTTATAAAATATTTTCTTTAAAAAAGAAGGCAAAAAAAAAATACTAATCCCATTACAAAATAAGCTAAATGACATAAACCCATTCCAGTGATTAACAAACAATATGTGGAACTGATCAGTTGCATGTTTGTACTTTTGGCCAGTAGTAACATTTAAGAACCTTGTCCAGAATTATTAAAAAAGTCAAAGAAGGGTTGGTTTTCTGGACAACCATCTTGATCTTCTTCATTGATATCATCAGGAGAACCAGAATGTGTATCAGTGGAACTATCAGCAGAAACTGAAGCTAGAGAAGACACCTGGTCTGTTGTTTTCCCTTCCAATATGCCAGTTGGGTGCAGTGGAAAGAGATCCAACGTTTCTTGGTTACTGTAGCTAAAGTCATATTCCGAGATTCTCTGTTGCATGCCTTCATATACCACCGGGTTTGGCACAATTTTCTCATGAGCTTGGCTCCTCCTAAAACCTACGGGTAGAAGCACCTTTTGATGTTGCGGGTAAAACCCGATTTCACTCTGTGCCTGAGGTATGCAATATGGAGCGCAGAGGGCTGAAAACCAAAACCAAAACAACAACAAAAAAAACCCTTCAATTTCCAATGTTATAGTAAATAGTAGTATAAATTAGAAACAGAAGAAAGAGAGATGTAACAGTTAGAAAGAAGAATCAAATCTGGTGAAAAGGTAGTTTTTTCAACAAAATCCAGAAAGCAAAAGAAATATTTATCCCTCTTTGGGTTGTTTCTTTTTATTTAATTAGTGTTTACTAATACTTTTTTTTTCCTAAGATCTTTAACCGTTTTGATGAACACACATACCGAACACATTTGCATGAAGAGACAGACTAGTTATTCAATGATACTTATCAAGCAATATTTAATCAATTAAAAAAAAAAGGGTAGTTACATGAGAGAAATATATCAATGAAGATATATATATGAACAACAAATATGATAATGCATGAAATGAGTAAGTGAAACGAACCATTTGGCGGCATTGGTGAAGGGAAAATGGGCTGAGGCCTATGAAGAAAGCGATTGAAATAAGCGATGGTTTCTTGCTTCTGCTTCTGTCGCTGCCTAGCTTTGTGATTCTGAAACCAGTAGAAGACATTCTTTCCTTCGATGTGACCATACGCTCTAAGCCTAGCAGTTATCTGCTGAATTTCCTCAGCAGTGGGAGTTTTTATTCCCTGCTTATATAGATTCTCCAACACGCTTATTTGCTCTTTTGTAGGGTTCCACCGCGAACTTGATGGAATCCCGTTCGACCCTCCCATTCCCATTTCCACCTGATCCTCATTACTCTGACTCTCCATTCTTCACGCTTTAACTTCCCAGTAAGGTTTTGTGAGTGATGTGATAATTAATTACTGCTCTTTATTTTCGAGGCTTTTCAACTCTCAAGCACTCTTTTTATAGAGTGATGTGATACTAGTAACAAGAAACGAGAGTTGAAAGAGAGAGAGAGAGAGGGGATTAACATGCGTATTGTTTTTGGTGCAGAACATCTCTGAAAACATGGCGGTAAGCGGCAGAGAGAGAGAGAGGGGCATAGGTTTCGTCGTCTTCGTTTGAAGAAAGAAGTGTAGAATTTTTAACGAGAAGGCAATAATTGCCCAAATGGCCCCTCTTTTCCACTTCCCATTGATTTTGGTGCGTGCATACATAGATTTAACGAGTGTGTTTAACATTAACGTTGATCTATCTATCTCTCTCTTTCCTAAGGCCATAATGTCTTGTATGTATCTCGGGAATGACAGAGAAGGAAGGAGGGAAGAACGTAGTAGGTTACGCCATTGAAGAAAAGGAAGGGTATAAGAGTCATTGAAGGGAAAAAGACAGCCGGTTGGGTTGTAAGGTGTAGGTGAAGGCTAGGCTTTGGGAATTGAAGTGAGAGCAGATAGGCTCAGGGGAGAGGAGAGGAGAGGAAAAAAGAGTATGAAGTTGAAAGTTGAAACGTCTAGGTAGCTTAGCTAGGCTCCCAGCCCCAGCCCCGGAGGTGACTGAACTGAGAATTGTGAACTCTCCCAACACAACACAACACAACACAAGGTGGGTTTCATTTGATTTCATTTCATAAGAAGGGGTTGTTTTGTTTGGCACTGTGTGTTCAATGTTCACGGCTTTATTTGTCTGCTAGATAAGTGGGCCAACAGGACCATCCTTCTTTACATTCAATTTGTTTATATCATGGCCCGGCAGTGGTGGTCCTAATTGAACTACTACATTTTTTTTTCCCTCTCCTAGTGTCCTACAATTGACACGTATTTGACACCCCCCCATAGGAAAAAAAATTGCCATGCATGATTTTTGTATGGCAGGTAAATGTTACTCTCAGTGTCCCTAAATTTAGGGACAGAGAGAGTAGGTTACGTGTATGTTTAGTTTCACTTTTGAGAGAGCCGAAAGTGATTTTAGGGACATAAAATTGATTTTGACATGCTTGAGTGCTTTTGAATATAATTGATTTTGTCTCTAGAATTGATTCTAACTTAAAGTTTGGATTTTGTAGCTTTTGCCTTCAAAAGTGTCTTTTTACTCTTAAATGTATTATTCAACTCACTTTTACATCAATTTTATAAAATCAATTTTCGTCACCGTAAGTTCAAACACGCAGCACGTTGAAAGGTCAAGGATGTAATAGTTTTGGCGTGACAACATTTTGTCATATTTGTATGCAAAGTACTAATAGTATATTTGATTTCACCGTAAAAGGTGATTACTGTGGTCACTGAATTGCTTTTCAGCTCCAAAGTTTTTTTTTCTGAAAAAAGAAAAACAGAATTATCTTGAATATAGTTTAAATCGGGAATAATTCTTGGTCACATTAGATGAAGGGCCTCCAATCCATAAACACAGTCAATTAACTCATGATTATATATATGATAAAATAATCAACACTAATTTTGATATTATTTTTATTATCATGTTAATACAGCATATTTTAACTGTTAATTATATTTATAGTTTTATAGATAATATTGTACTCATTTAAGAATTATCTATAAATCAATATATTTGTGGCTACAAGTTGTCAAATCTCTCGTATTGAAATTTCATTATGTTAAAATTTGTGTCTATCCCTTTTTCATATATATATATATATATTAAATATTAAATTATGAAGATCGATCTTATGAAACTTAGGGTGCGTTTGATTTGCATTGAGGTATAAGATAAGGAGAACAGTACAGGACAAGGAGAACAGCATAACACAACTTTTTGTCCACTACATTGTTTGGTGGACAATGGACAGCACAAGCAAAATGTATGAAATTTACTTAAATACCCTTTATAATATATAATATTATATAGTATTTAATATAATATAACATTGTATAATATTAAATATTTTTATTCCGTCAAAAAAAATTAAATATTAAATATTTTTATATTATATTTTATCATATATTATATAATTATACTTATAATTCAGCGTAAAAGTAAATTATACATATATACTTAACTTATAATTCAACGTAATATTATATTAAATATATGATAATTAACTTATAATTCAACGTAATATTATATTAAATATATGTTAGATATATATTAAAAACTTAAATAGAATTACGTACAGAGAGAGAGTAATGAGAAATAAATGTGGACATTTTTGTCTTTTGGATAGTTTGTACTACTTGGGACAACTTTTTGTCCCATTATTTAGTGGGGCAATAATTTGTGTTTTTGTCCAGTTCATCATCCCTTATTTTGTCCAATCCCAAGATAATTTTCTGAATCAAACACGGTACAAATGCTCTTGTGCTGTCCGGTCCTTAATCTTTTTGAATCAAATGCACCCTCAGTGCCTATTTATGATAATATAGATAAATATTATAAGAGTTTGACTGGTTATTTGAAATTTACTGTAGGGAAATATTCATTCGATAGCGACATAGAAGAACTAAGGTTATAGCGAAACCCGAAATTAACAGCCTAAAAAGCATAACCTGAAGTCTAGTGCCAAAGAAACACAAAGCGTATATTTTTATATACGAATGTTCTTGCTAGTTAGTATAATTTATAAATAAGAAGAAATGAAAATATATTTGTAGATTGTTTGTATGTTGTTGTTCTTTTGTGAAATATGACTCTTGGGGAGTCAAAATATCCACGTTGAAGAATTGATATATTATCAGTATGTCGAAAATAACAGAAAGGAGAGAACTGATCTCAGCAAGGTTCTAGGATCAGTATCTTTTCTTTTTATCGAAGTTGATGACCGAAAGTTGGAGATATGTGTGTGTAGCAGGTAAATCTCTCTCCCCCTCCCCTTTCTCTCTCTCTACACGCTAGTACATTTTATTTTATTTTATTTTATTTTTTTGCTTAAGACGTGACATTACTATTTCTGATTCTTATACAAAGTGCAATTCCACACACAAGGGATTACTTAAAACTGATCCGTTCGTTCTATAGAGAAAAAGAAAATCTAGTTCTACCTTGGAAAAAGTTACTTAATTTGCGTAACATTTGATTTTATATATTTGGCGGAATGTTCTTTTTGTAAGTTAAGTTGGCTCAAAAGTTAAAATCCTTAAAAGAAGGAAAACAAAAAGAAGAACAAGGGCTCAGACATATTTGCAGAGAGAAGAGATATCCACACAAAGCATAAAAAGTAGGAGAAACCTAGATGTAACCAGATAAAGCTTTCAAACATCAAAGAATGCAATGGGTCGAGAAGAAAAACCAAAGGGTGAGAAGGGTACCGGGGTTGCATGTGACGCGAAGAAGAAGATGCGTGCTCAGATTAACTAGATGACACGAATTAAGCTGGCAGTGGCTTGGCGCATGCAGATACACACTAAGCCAAAACACCAAGTTGATGTTGGACGTATGCGCCATAAATGTCACTGCTCTGCTTGCTAGCAGTAGCACACACGGTCAAGTCAACGAAATATAGGTTGTAAAAGACGACATGATAGCTGAGCGCTCATGCTATTCAATAACTCGATTCAATTCCTGCAGAATAACGGGCTTTTTGCGCTGACTATTATAATGTTCAAGTCGGTATGTGCTGACTATATTTGTATATAATTCCAATAGGAACAACAATAGTTATATGAGGACAGCGGTGGGACACTGCACAATGTGATCTATGCTCGATCGATATTTGAAAATAGCTCAAAATTCTAATGATGATCGACGTCGACCTTTGTAATGTAGAAGCTTACGGTTCTCTAAGTCCACATGATTGAGACGGTGACCTAATCGGTACCGATTTGGCAAAAAATAAGGAAAAACGAATATGAATATCTTAAAACTCAACATATTCATTTTTTTTTGGTTTGCCGAACCGACACCGATTAGATCACTGTTTCAATCTTGTGGACGTGGAGGGCTGTAAACTTCGGAAAAACGAATATGAGTGACTCAAAACTCAACATATTTATTTTTTTTTTGTCAAACCGAAACCAATTAGATCACTGTTTCAATCTTGTGGACGTAGAGGGCTGTGAACTTCTACTTATGGGGGCGGGGCGGTCGTCGTTGAATTTCAAGCTATTTTCAAGCATAAGTCCACTGTAGATTACATAATGCGTTGTCCCACCCTAAAAGTTGCCAAGTTATATATATTTTATTTGCAATTTTTGTTTTATTAATATAAAAAAAGAACTAAATAGTGGTTTTCCTGCTTCGTTTTAGAAGGGGAAAAAAGAGAAGGAAAAATTTGGGGGGGGGAAGGGGGAAGAAATAAGAAAACAAGGCCAAGCATCACAATGCTCTACCAAAAAAAGGTTGCATCACCGGACACAAAGAGAGTATCGGACATAGTCTCGGCCACAAAGGGACACTCACTACAAAGAATTTGACATATAGTGACGGCATAAATCCATAGGTAAAGGGTTAAAAACCGTAGGTATAGGTCGTAAAACCTATACCAACGGACGCTTTTCTCCGTCATCTTTATCGGCCTATACCCACGGAAAACAAGCGTCGCTATAGCCTATAGCGACGACTGTTTCGACCGTTGGACAAAACCTTGGTGCTATACCCACGGTTATTGTTCCATTGGTATATGTTTTAACAAAACACGTAATTTTGCTATACCCACGGATAAACTTCCATCACTATAGGTTTTAGTGACATCTCCTTTGCTATACCCACCATTTTCATTCTATTGGTAAATGATTTAGTGACCCCTCCTAATTTGCTATACCCACTATGTTCACTTATATACGCATTTTATTTGCTCTATACGCAATTTTTTCTTATTATTAACGCTAATGAAAACTTCGTATTTTCAATTGAAATATTAAACCAATTAAAAACTAAATACATAATAAAATAAATAAATATATTTATGAAACAATAAAATAAACTAAAAATCCAATCACATTGATAATTAACATCAAGTCTTACAAGCATGTCAAATTAAAATTTAGTTAAAAATGTCGATCTAAGAGTATCATAATGACATTTAAAAGCATAGAGTCTTACAATAACCTCATAAGTTACAAAGAAATTGAATTGCATACACTTAATTTCTAAGTTTACTCCATCAATAGAAAATTAACTTCTAATCTTCATTGGTGCCGTTATCTTCATTAGGGTCTGGACTTGGAGAATTCATTTGACCAGGAACACTAGAAGCATCTGTAACCTATTGGGAAAAAAAATACAACTTACATAACCAACTTAATAGATTTTTTTCATAATTCATTCATGAAAACTATAGGAGTAAAAATATACCTGTCTTGCAGCTTGTAGAATATCATTCACATCTTCTCCAGAAAATCGATTTTGAATCAATGTCATAACAACAGACATGAAAGTTTCCATTTGGGTAACTCTATTGTGCAAGTCTTGATTTTCAGACATAACAACCTTAGATTTTTTAGGTTTCGGAATCTTGCCTATACAACGCACGCGTCCTCTCTTTTCAAGTCCTTGTACTTGAGAATATATGTCATTCTTCCAAGTCATATCACAGTGTGACCTTTGGGTTGATTGAGATGTTCCAGCCTCATTATTATGTTTGTTTAGTTCTTCCTGAAACATTACAAGAAACAAACTCAGTTTCACTCATAAATTTCCACTAATAAACAAACTCATAAATCCCACTTCTAAAGCAAGAAACAAACTCAACAACATAACAGTAAAAACAAGCTTCCAGTGAACAATAACAAACTCATATAACACTCTTATATTTTCACACATTCTTCCAAATTCAGTCATTGAAGTCCTTATTTCTTATTCTCAAATAACTTTTAGATTCATTTATTGAGCTAGATTATGCATAAACATTCATTGTCAAACAAAATTGCAAGGAAATACCATGAAACTTTCAAGAAGGCGCCACTCATTTCGAGCTTCAGGAGCAACCACTTTGGTGCACCAAACGAAAATGAAATTCTACCAAATTTAAGACATGTATCTGGACATATGTTCTAAGCATATAACAGCAAACACCATTTCATGAATTTATGTAAACTATAGTTGCTTAGTTCATTTGTTTTGAAGTTCCTAAGCTGTTATGAATGTAGGTAAGCCCTTATGGATCATTCTTAGCCTTTTATTACCTCCCTTCCACCTTAAAGGCCATAACTCTAGCTGCAACATGCAAAAAGTATACATTATGCATAAACAAATTTCTGCACCCTCACACAAAAATAGTTACCTTGCTTTTCAAAAAAAGTAAACAGATTTTTCCTTATATATACCATAGGCATGAAAACTAATTAGGGATGAATGAAAGAAAATCTTACAATCAATCTTGCAGCCTTTTCATTGACAATTGATCCATCTTTGCGAGTGCGGGTGTCAATGTAAATCTCTTTACGTTCTGGTGATACTCCTTTGGCCTTTTTTTTCTAAAACCAAGCATAGAAGTTATATGTATTTTGTTTTATAAATACATTTTACTCAGTAAAAAGTAGAAATATAAACAAACCTTTTCATGAATCAATTTTGGGAGGCTTTTTGTACCCATGCAATGGATATCTTCAAACTTAGCACGATTTTGTTTATTAATCTTACTCACTTTCTACAATTGATACAACAAAATATTAGTTGAAATAAGAACCAAAGTTAACATACTACTCATAATATGCAAGAATCTATTTGCTATATGACTTACTTGTGCTTCTTCAGAAAACCAATAACGAACCAATTCACGATATTGATTGGGCTCAACTCTGTCATCGGGTAATGTAGATGCAACTTCTTCTTCTGTTTTACTTGGATCATATGCCATTGACTTTAAATCACACTTCCATTGCCTCCACTTCTCATTCAACTCAGATTTCAACATTTGATATATTCCTCGCCGTGTTTTGATGGATCACGCATCCACCTTCTATTCTCCATTTGATAAAATTAACTGAAACAAAAATATGATAAAATTAACCCAAAAAATCATAAAAGAATGAATGTTTATAGTTTTTTTTCCCTTTGATAAAAAGATGTATGCTTATAGAGTTGTCATGTGTCTCTGGCTAAGAAATGCCTTTTAATTTGGGGTTTTTGATCTTTTGAAAGATAAGTTTAGTTCTAGAAAGTAGAAACAACCCCTGTTTTTGATAGTTTAGAAGACACTTATAATCTGATAGCTATGCATGCAGGAAGTATCTTAATATTTCATACTGGTCAGCATACTCGAAAGTTGTGAGAAAATATATATTATTTGTCCACTCACTGAGAACCTGACTATGGATATAAGGGATTTGTGCATATCAAGGACTAAAGTGCTATGATTTTCTGCTATTTTCAGATAGAATGATGCACATTAGAACTACCATCTGGAAACTTTTGCAATATGTCTTCATTGTGAAAATGCTTGGTTTTTATCTTTAATCTAGTATCGCTTTTTTGTTTTTCTTATGTTAGCCAATATATGGATTTGCATCTGGTGGACCTTTTTACATCTGGGGAGGGGGACATTTTTGTACTGGAGAAAGTGGTTCTTTTGTTGTGAAGTAAATATTTTATTGATGTAAGGTAGTCATGGGTGACTACCATCTACAATAAAGCTGTTGGAAATTCATCATTTAGGAAAAACTGCAATCTTATGGTACCTTATGTGTTTTGACTTTGTGATAGGATTATCTATCTATTTGGCATTCTGAAGAAGTTCTGACAACAGTAAAAATAAAAAATAAAAAACTTTGTGCTTTTTCCCTTATTTCATTAATGATTAATGGATTTCTTATTGTAACCATATCCCTGTCCCAAAAAAAAAAAAAAGGTTGCTGGCAAGGGAAACATTAGAGCAAGTTATGGCAGATGCCCTTTCAAAGTGTGGTTCAAAACGATCTTCTGTTCGAGCTGTTTGTTTGGCTGTATCTGGTGTTAACCATCCAACAGATCAACAAAGAGTTCTCAGTAGTGTTTTTTCTTATGCTCCTATAGAGGGTAGGTATCTAACCTAGAATGCTGCCAGTAGTGTTTTTGCTCACATATGAATGATTCATGGTACAATACTTTGAACTAGGTGGTTAGTCCACTAAAATTTAGGTCAAGGGAATTAGGAATTATTGATGTATATTTTTCTGATGTTATTAGTACCATGTCTTACATAGTCTCTGTTCAATCATGTTTTTTTTTTCTTGAGTTAGTGGTTAGATTGTGATATGTGATTAGTGAAATGATTTTTCCTATTTTTATAATGCCATTGTTGGACAGTCATCTTTATGTTCCTACAATATGTGAAAAATGCACTTATCAATAAATTCTCAGCATCTTCATGAAACAGAAACAGGATCAAGAAAATCCACTTCCAAGAACACATCCTACTATCATGAACATTGCTAGAATCATGCCAAAGTTTAGAAACCAGAATTCTTTTTTTTATGATCAAAATAAGGTACCATAACAACAAGCAGACCATATATGATTCAAACAGAAATAATGAAGTGCTTTTATTTTATGTCTTCAATCATTTTCACTTCCACAAACTGGGAAATCCATGTCTTTGATTAAATATAAAACTCTGGTCAAGTGTCACAATGATGGACTAAAACATGACCAGAGATGTATATTTAATCACAAGTGTCACATATTCAAGCTTTCAAAAAATAAACATACGTCCATAAAGATGTGTTTCTTGGTGGCACTTAAAGTGGTGTCACGATATACAGTTATACACATAGTTTAAACCAGAGTTTCATATAGTTATTCAGTGGAACCAATCATCTAAAATTATGCAGAACACAGAATTTCATACTCCAAATAATACAAGTATCACAAGTTTGGAATTGCACAGAAGAAGAAGGTGCTAATTTTAACAGATTCTCAGTTAATGATCTTTATCCATGTTCTTTTCAAGTACAACATTGTTGTTTGTGTGTCTGTGTGCGCCTTTCTGCATTTAGCTAGTGTTACTTGCATTGAAAGAATATTGGTAATTAAAATCATTACTTCAAGGTTTCAATTTTTATTGTGGGATTGGAAACTATTCAGGAAATTGTGAGTGCTGGAGGCAGCACAATATGGGGAAATCCAGCAGATGTAGGGAGTGTTGTAGGAGGGGAAGCGTTTGATGTGGTTTTGGACAACAATGGCAAGGATCTTGAGGCTGTGAGGTTTGTTGTATTGTATCCATTCTTTTTAGCATAAAGGGTGTACATCAAAATTTTGTTAGAGAAATGTAACTTTTTAAATTAGTGTTGACTATAACATCATGAACTTAAGTTATCATTAAGTTTCAAACAAGTTAATAGCAGACCTCAAAAATATTCATTTTAATTCCAAACAAGTTTCAAACAAGTTAACTGATTATTTATAATAACTCCAAACAATATATTTTATTAAAATTCATTTTAATTCCTCACTAAAAATACATTACTTCCTAAAAATTCTGTATTCAAATATTTATTCTTGTTATTTGCAGAGGATTTCCAAATTTCAAACACTTTCCATGAACTCTAGCAGCTTTAAGAAAATAGTGAAATTAAAAAATAAATAAAAAGACACAAGCGCAGATGAGTACCTTTCCGAGATTGCACGAGGCACGCGCCAATCTAGTGATGAAGATCCAAGTCAAGAGATGCAAAGAGCCTTTTGTTTCAACTTTGTTCAGCACTTTGCATTGATAATCATCATAGTTTATCCAAAATAAATAAAGTCAGCATTATCAAGTTAATTGGATAAGGAGAAATTAAAGCAACCAAAACTTGTTCAATACTATTGATAACATTTCAAATGCAAGAGAGAGTTAGGAAACATACCAAGAATTAGAGAGGGAAATACTGAACCAGGCTCAACAGAAACAATATGAAGCTGAATTGGAGCAAGTGAGTGAAATTCCCCAACCAAGTCAATTCTTAAGAGCCCCCAAAAAACTGAGGGAGAATCGGAATAGAATTCCAACTAAATCAATTTGCAGACAATCCAAAATATGACAGATGGCAACCTGCACGAGAAAATCTACATGCTCAACCACAATCGAAAAAAAAAACTAGGGATTTGGCTAACAAAAACTAGGGATTTGCAGGAAGTGAGATGGAAGAACGCTGTATCGATTAGGGGTTGTTCACGTTTCACAGTGTAAGCGCAAAGACATGGATCAAATCAAATGAATGAGATAAAAACCCTAGTTGGAAATGAAAAGGGCAAAAAGGAGAGAGTTACCTGTGGCTATGGGAGAAGCAGATCTGGAAAACGCTGTATCGAGGTTTCACGAAGAGGTGGTGCACGGTTACTGATTGCAGGAAGCGCGATGGCAAAAGTGTGTGGTGGTTACGAAGCGAAGGCACGGTGTGAAGGGAAAGTGTGGGTAGGAGAGGGAAAGCAAAACTAAGACCATTCTCGCAGAGCGGGGCACAGTGTGGGTAGGAGAGGGCACAGTGTGACAAAACTAAAAGAATGTAGGGTTGAAGCAAAACTAAGAGTGAAGACGCGGGGAAACGAAAAGCGTAGAGCGGGTGACGAAAAATAAATCGCGCGTTTTTTTTTGTCAAGAACATTCTCGCAGTTAAAAATATGCCTATACCCACGAAATTAAGTCAATTGCTAATACCTATACTAACGGATTTTGATATCCATAGGTATAGGAAACCTATACCCACGGTGTAGCAAACACCTATTGGTATATGTTACATATACCTACGGTTTTAACTGCCGTTGCTATAGGCGTCCATAGGTATATGTCAAATTTCTTGTAGTGACTACAACAGATTATTAAAAAAATGGCGCCACCTTAAACAGCGCTTCTTTCTGAAAGCGCTAGCTAAAATTATGTTTTGGCCTTTACTAGTGCTTTTTAGAATAAGTGCTAGTAAAAATGAACTAATAGACAGTGCTTCATCGGTGAAACGCTACTAAAAATACGCGTAAGGATATCGATAGCGCTTCCTCTAGAAAGCGCTATCTATTTTCTGACCTTCACTAGCGCTTTCATGGGGAAGCGCTATCTATGATTCTTGTTAATGGTCTTCGCTATCGCTTCTCCAAGGAAGCGCTTGTTAATATCCTTTCTTGATAAACCCAAATAATGACACAAGAACGCGCGCATACCTCTCTCTGCTCACGCAAAACCTCTCAGTCTCTAAATCTTGCTCTATCTCCTTCTCAGTCGCACGCAAAACCACCACGAAAAACCACCTCCGTCGTCCTCCTCTCCTTCCTTGAGCTTCGTCCTCCTCTCCACTGTTGCCCCTCTTGCCATTCGCGAACGCCGCCAATCTCTAAATCTCGCCCTCTCTCCTTCTCCGCCGCACGCAAAACCACCACTGCCGTCCTCCTCTCCTTCCTTGAGCTTTGTCCTCCTCTACACCGTCGCCCCTATTACGATTCTGTGTTTCTCTCTCTCTCTCTCTCTGAGAATGAAACGACGAAGAGACGGTGTTGGATACTGGAAAATGACGGGGCTTTCAACCGATTTAGTGGTGTTGGATACTGGAAACTTCTTTGTGCTTGATATCGTGTGTGATTTTTTCGGGTTCTGACTTCTGAGATACTAGCCTCTCTTTTTAACTTGTTTCTGTATATTTGTGCTGAAAATGTGATTCTCTCTTTGTTTGATTCTTAAAAGAAAGCTCTTTATGTTTGTCCCTTTTTGTGATTCATGGGTCTGATTCATGTGCATATTTGTGTTGAAAATGTGAGTCTATCTTTGTTTGGTGCAGCTATTGCAATATTATATGAATGTATCATAAGCTTAACCTAGTTTCAAACAAAAAGATAACTAGAGATAAAATAGTAAGACTAATCACATGCGGTTATAAGGAAATGAGTTGTTGCTTCCTTTGAACTTTGAAGTGTTTTATGTTTGATTGGATTGAATATATTTTGGAATGTCCATATTTTAGGGGAAACTCTGCCAAATTTTTGTTAAAAATTCAAACTGTAAATTGAATACGAACTGTGAATTGTGGATGTTTAGTGATAAAATATTGAGAATACAAATAGGTTTAATATGATGTTATATTAATGGGAATAACTGTTGAATTTGTAAAAGTTGAATTTAGAATGGATCGAAAGTGGATGTCTGCCAATCGTTTATCGAAGGAATATAGGGATGGAGTGCAAGATTTTATTAGGTTTGTAGTTCAGCATGAAAAAGAACTAGACCTGAGTAGAATCGTATGTCCTTGTTTGAGTTGTTGTTATGTAGGCCTAGTTAATGTTCAGGAATTGGAAGGACATTTAGTGAGCAATGGAATTGATCAGAGTTATACCTGTTGGACAAAGCACGGTGAGAAAAGAGGTAAATCTTCTAATATGGGGAAGAGTGGGAGATATGCATCAGATGACGCCGGTACAAATACATATTATGGCGACCGTTTTGAAGATAAGGCAAATGCGGTTGAAGAAGATCTCTGTGAATGTCCTCAAATGTTTGAGAAGTTAGTCAGTGATGCAGAGAAGCTGTTGTATGAAGGTTGTACTAAATTCATGAGATTATTGATCGTAACTCGTAATAAAAGTGGAGTATAATTAGGACTCCAAATGTGGAACCCACAGAGAATAAGCGAGTACCAGCGAATTACTGTGATTCTATTCTATTAGGCGAGCAAAGATTATGATTAAGAAAGTACTAAAAGTAATTGGAATTAAAGCAGTAATCAGATTAAATGCTAGAACGGTTTAACTATGTTATGGGGGACCTAGGGATAACTGGGTTCACCAATACTCTACCCTTGAGTTTATTAATCAATTGATATGAGTTATCTATCATGTAAGAGCACTAACTACCCATTCTAAATTACTAGAGGCCGTCCTTGCGTACAATAGCCTTCCTCCCAACTAATTACTCTGTTTGGTCCAGGAAATAACTAAGGGAAAAAGCATTAAGTTTAGGTGGGTTCGCTAACTTAATAATTGGTTAGAAACAAGCCCTGACCTATTCGGCGTATAGCGCGAGTTCTTTTATCCTATGGTTCCGTTAACTAATCATGATCCAGTTACCATAATTAAGCCAACTAAATAAAGGGTGATCAAGCCTTATTGGAATGAGCACAATAGGAATAAAATACTCAAAAAATCAATAGAAACTCATATAATTAAAGAACAAAACATCAAGAGTATTGTAAATGATCCCCCATCACCCCTAGTGATGGGTTTAGCTACTCATTACTAATGATAATAACATAAACAAATATATGAATTCAGAACAATCCATAACAGGAGAATAAATTCTAAACCGGGACACCCTTTCGGTATGACGACGGTCCTTAAGCACGTTCTGTGCATCCTCACAAGCTGCGGTAGCGATTCGAGATGGCACCAAACTTCAAGGAGACAAGAATTCTTTGGAATGGGCAAGGGTTTGCTATCAGATCTCAATTGGGGGCTCTTGACTCAGAAATTCGTCAAAAGGTCTTTGTAACATGTTAAGAGCCCCTATTTATAGACTAGGCAGCGAATTAGGTTTTCTGGCTTTAAATCTGCACTGATCAGGGATGCGGTACGGCCGTACAGAGTATATACACGGCCGTACCGAGCTTCATAGATGACGTTGACCTGTACTCGCTCGTCTTTGTTACCACGACATCACTTGTTCACGGTCAGATCGCTTTGGCACTACGCATCGACTATTTTATCGGCATCAGGTGGTACAGACTGAGGGGGTACGCCCTTACTAGGATTCTGCTCTAGGTACTACCGTACCGCTTGTCCAATAGTGCTAAAACTCTCCAAAACTAGCCAGTTTTTGGTCCTTTTTCGCATCTTTTGCTCCAAGTGGTGTCTTCATGATATTTCTGCATAATAAGACATAAATGAGTACATTTGTGCATTAATCAGTGCAAAATGGTATAATTAGATACTAAAAATGCCCTATAAACATAGACAAATTGGTGTATTAACAATTATCGATGATGTTAAAGTTGTATAACTTGAAATTTGGCAATAGATGGACTAATAAGAGCTTTACGGACTTACTCACCTTATTGAAAAATATGTTGCCGGATGATAATGTGCTTCCTGGTCGGACATATGAGGCTAAACAAATATTACGCTCTATTGGCATGGGCTATGAGAGGATACATGCTTGTCATAACGATTGTATTTTATTTAGAAATGAATATGCATCGTTAAATTCGTGTCCTAAATGTAAAGCCTCGCGGTATAAGAAGAAGGAATCGGAATCGGCTCCAGAGAAGGTTATGTGGTATTTTCCCATAATTCCCTGATTCATGCGCATGTACCGTAGTGAGAAAGATGCAAAACACTTGACATGGCATGAGGATGAAAGAATTGAGGACGGCATGTTGCGGCACCCGGCAGATTCTCCTCAATGGAAAGAAATTGATATTGAGTATCCTAATTTGGAAAAGAACCAAGAAACCTAAGACTTGCATTATCTACTGATGGATTTAACCCACATGGTGTTCAGAGTAGCTCTCATAGTACATGGCCTGTGATTTTGGTGATTTATAACCTACCTCCATGGCTATGCATGAAGCGCAAATATATGATGTTGTCTATGTTAATTTCTGGGCCCAAACAACCAGGAAATGATATAGACATATTCTTGGCGCCTTTAATTGAAGACTTGAAGCAAATGTGGGAGACGGGTATAAATGTATACGATGGGTATAGAGAAGAAAGTTTTACCTTGAGGACTATGATCTTCGGTACAATTAATGATTTTCTGGCATACGGTAATTTGTCTGGATACAGTACCAAAGGCCAGTGTGCATGCCCTATATGCGAAGATGGTACTGATTGGATGCGATTGGAACATGGTAAGAAGAATGTCTTCCTTGAGCATCGTAGGTTTTTGCCTAAAAACCATCATTATCGGTCGTGGAGGAAAGCATTTAATGGGAATACTGAAGAACATAGAGCTCATTTGTCTTTGATGGGTGCACAACTATTTGAAAAGGTAAAAGATTTGAGTATTGAATTTGGGAAACCTTTTGCTGGAGAGCTTGTCACACGAGGGTGGAAGAAAAGGTAGATTTTCTTTAAGCTGCCATATTGGAAGTCATTGTACGTAAGACATTTCATTGATGTGATGCATGTTGAAAAAAATGTCTTTGATAGTGTCATTGGTACCTTAGTCAATGTGCCCAGGAAGACTAAAGATGGCATAAATGCAAGGCGGGACTTGGTTAGTATGGGATTGAGGCAGGAATTGAGACCAGTAAAGAATGGGAAACTACGTACATATCTACCTCCAGCCGCTCATACTTTGTCTAGAAAAGAGAAAACGGTTCTTTGTAAGTTTCTTCATGGAGTTAAAGTTCCAGAGGGGTACTCTTCAAACAATATGAACCTTGTATCAATGAGAGATCTCAAGTTAAAGGGTCTAAAGTCCCATGATTGCCATGTTCTCACGGAGAATTTGCTACCCATTGGTATACGATCCATTTTTCCCATCAAAGTGCGGAAGACTTTAACTAAACTTTGTTTCTTCTTCAAGGCAATCTGCAGCAGAGTGATTGACCCAGGAAAGTTGTCAGCATTGCAAACAGAAATTGCTTTGATTTTGTGTGAGCTTGAGATGCATTTCCCACCTTCATTCTTTGACATAACGATTCATCTGACAGTTCATCTGGTTAGCACTACAAGAAAAAAGGACACCAGCGGCGGTTGAGAGCGGCGGCGGCTGCAATGGCGGTTCTCTGTAACTGCCTTTAGATGCTTGTAATTTGCGGTGGTTCGTGGCTTCTTGCGGCGGGTGATTAAAATTTTGGCCACTTTAACTTCCCTCCTAACTCTCCCTCTCCCCGATACCATAATATGTGCTCCCCAACTTCAGTTCACTTCTCATTGTGATGCATCTCCTCTCTATCTCTCTCTCGTTCGTCTTCTCTGCTTCTTTCATTTCCCCGATATCCTCGCCGCTGCTGTCGCGATATTATGGTCCTCTTTCTCCTGGGCGGTGATCTTCTGCGGTGAACTGGTGTTTGATCCGAACGCAGCAAGCAAGATTTCAACAAATCTATGACAGATCTTCGTAGATCTAATGCTTTCCCACCACAGCCCCTTGCAACGCCCAATGCTTCATGTATATGTTGGTTCGATCCGTGCGCGTTGAATCAACAGGGTTGGCCGTCTTGGTTGATGGTCGTTGCTAGAGAAGCAATCGGCGATTGGA
Source organism: Calophaca sinica (assembly GCA_037113605.1). Taxonomy (NCBI): domain Eukaryota; kingdom Viridiplantae; phylum Streptophyta; class Magnoliopsida; order Fabales; family Fabaceae; genus Calophaca; species Calophaca sinica. The sequence continues at coordinate 79,157,740 of CM073734.1, forward strand.
CTCCTCGTCGAGCCAACACGTTCGAGAAGCTTGCTAAGGTGCTTCGATGCTTCGCTTAACTCCATTTCCAAAACTGATTTATTATTTTTTTTGAATTTATTAAAAGCATAACTATAAAATTAAAAAAAAAAGATCTTTTTGAACCACTGGTGTTTTCTGTGTTGTTGTTGTTGTTGTTGTTGTTGTTGTTCAGAGAGCGTGAAGATTGTGGCTTTGAAGAAAGTTAGATTTGATAATTTGGAGCCATAGAGCGTGAAGTTCATGGCAAGAGAGATACTTGTTTTGAGGAAGCTTGATCACCCCAATGCTGTAAAGCTTGAGGGCTTGGTTACTTCTAGAATGTCATGCAGTCTTTACTTGGTATTTGAGTATGGATACACGCTTGTCATAACGATTGCATTTTATTTAGAAATGAATATGCATCGTTAAAGTCATGTCCTAAATGTAAAGCCTCGCGGTATAAGAAGAAGGAATCAGAATTGGCTCCAGAGAAGGTTATGTGGTATTTCCCCATAATTCCCATATTCATGTGCATGTACCGTAGTGAGAAAGATGCAAAACACTTGACATGGCATGAGGATGAAAGAATTAAGGATCGCATATTGCAGCACCCAGCAGATTCTCCTCAATAGAAAGAAATTGATATTGAGTATCCTAATTTTGAAAAAGAACCAAGAAACCTAAGACTTGCACTGTCTACTGATGGATTTAACCCACTTGGTGTTCAGAGTAGCTCTCATAGTACATGGCCTGTGATTTTGGTGATTTATAACCTACCTCCATCACTACAAGAAAAAGCGAAGATACCGACGGCCTATTACCGACGGCCTTTACCCGTAGCTAAAAAACCGGCTTTTCCGACGGCTTAAGCCGTCGGTAAGTCAAATCCGTCGGTAATGTTCCCGCCTTTTGGATTCCCTTCCAGTTTTCAACTACCGACGGTTGGGCCCGTCGGTAACTACGTTCGATTTCCGACGGCGGTAAGGGTGAGATGACAACGGTCAAAATGTACCGACGAGCATAGCCGTCGGTATTTTAAAATAACCGTCGAAAACGTCGTGTTTTAGAGACCGACGGCTTTAACCCGTCGGTATGATTAAAATGGCCGTCGGTATGCAACGTTTAGTTGCAGAACCCGACCCTTCCCCCTCAAACCACTGTGACACACTCACTCACACTAACCCACTCAGTCTTCTCGTCACGCTCGCTCGCTCTCTGCAAAAAAAACTCTCTCTATCTCTCTGTTGAACTCCCTCTCTCACAGCGGCCCGCCCTCTGGTATCTCTCTCATCACTGGACTCCCTCCCTCCCTGGCTCCCTCCCTCCGACGGCCGCCTTACCGCATCATCCCTCTGTCGCGACTCCCTCTGTTCTCTCTCACACTACCCTCTGTTCTCTTTGCTCGCTCATCCTCGTCTCTCTCTCTCCGTCGTGACGTCCTCCCTTGCTCCCGTCACCAACCTCCGCGTCGTGCCGCTCCTGAGTACTGTTGGTGAGTCTCATTTTGCCCAGATCTGTATTTTGTTTTCTCCCTCTAAAGCCCTAATTTATCTGGATTTCCCCCAAATTTATAGACTGATTGGATTTTCCTTTAATTATGGAACAAAGAGGAAATTGTGTGATGTTGATTTTGATTGTCGTTAAACTATTACTACCTTTTGCATGACTAATGAGTATTAGCCCGTAAGTATTCACTTATACCGTCATTTGTCTAATATCATTCCCCACCGTGCTTATTTGGTGTTTCCATCATGCCTCTTCGAGATTCAACTTCACCCATCTACGAGCCGTAGAATCCACCTCTAGAATCTCGTGACAAAATCACCTGATCGGTGCTATGGATTTTGACGCTCATGGGAATAAGTCCCCAATTTTCATATGAATGGTTGATTTCTTTTCTCGTGATTCTTCAATTCCTATTTCTCTACATTTCATTCAGTAATTCTTCAATCTTGTTTGCTTGGATTTCACTTTGTTACTTTCGTCACGTAAAAATTGTTGCAAGAGGTGATAGTTGCTAACTTTTTTATGTATTCATCAGTCTTGCTTGGTAATGAAACTGTCCCTATCATCATTGTCCTTGGAATTCATACAGATGTTCTTTTCCTTCTTCATCTGCACCAGATCCATGCACAAAAATTTTATTGCCTCTGTTATCTGTTACATGAGCTTTTTTACCGTAGGGTTAAGGGTTTTGCCTTGCTAAAAGGTAATAGTGAATTCTTAAATGCTAAAAGGATTCATGTGTTTTCTGTTCTGTTTTTATTTTGATACTGATGTTGCTACATTGATCAATTTGATTCGAAAAGTCCGAGGAGGAATTGATTGGTTTTGTCAAGGGATCCTTTCTTGGACTGCAATTGAGAATCTCCTTAGTTCTTTGTCAATCTTAACATCAATTGGATTGATTTTTGGTCATGTTGAGGAGTAATTAAAGTTTGTTATTATTAATCACCCCCCTTTTGCAAGTCAGCTGGCACTTAGATATTGTACTCACACAACATCAATGATGCATCTGTCATGAGCACTGAGATTTGTGTTTCCTGTTGTATTTATAGGTGGCCTTCTAATGATATTCCAATGTATTAGCTGGCATTGATTTTAGCTCATCCTTGCATATAATTAGTGTAAAGTTCTTTTTATCTGATGATCAAATTATGGGCATTAGTTCTCTATTTGATCCTACTGTCAGCAGGGTAGAATTCTTAGATGGACCGCCAGGGTAGGCTATGGATGAAAAGATCATCTGATAAAACCATAAAAGCTGAGAAACCATTGGTTACATCCAACTCTGTTTGTTCTACCTTGTCTTCTGTGACACATCTAGGAGATCAGGTGATTTTTTAAGAGGCTTAGGAGTGAAAAGTTTTATATATGCAGTCACTAGCTAAATTATTCACTAGCCCCGTTGTTTTCTTTTATTTTTTCAGCAGGACATCTGCACAAATAAGAACTATGTTCAAATGTCAATGGAGTCATGTTGTTAGAAATAACAGACCTCCTATTAAGAAGGTGTATGTTATGTTAGGAAATATCCGAATAGGAGGCAGGAGATTTAGGGAAGGGAAATATGTTGTAAAATCTATTGGTAATAATCAGTTATGGGTAGTTATGTTTTGTAATAGTCAGTTATGGGCATTTTATGTAGGGGAAATTATTGGTAGGGAAAAGGGTAACTAACTAAGGCAGTTATGAATTAAGAAAGTTAGTGGAGGAATACAGGATCCTCGAATTGCCTATTGTTGTATTCTATTTCTCAGTGTTCCGGAGAAAAATTCTGTGTGTTCTTGAATAAAATCTATATTTCATACTCTTATGCGGTTCCAGTTCTATTACATGCACACGTTTTTCTGGATTGGAAGATCAAGTAAAAGCTTTGGAAGCAAAGCTATCTGCAGCTTATTCAGAATTAAATAACGAGGATAATCTGGTTAAACAACATGCAAAAGTTGCTGAGGAAGTAGTCTCATGTAGTACTTACATACACACAAATTTAAGTAATTCCACATAACTTCTTTATAAAAACTCAACTATAGTACAACAGCCAAAAAAAAAACACTCAGCTATAGTAGTTGAAATAATTGGAGAAATCATTTGTTTTCTATATTCTACTTGTTAAGGAAAAAAATAAGAGAGCTATTTGCCTAGGTCCGCTACTGGTTATTATAACTGTATTTCATTTTTTTTTATCAACCCACAAGCCTTGCAATTATTATGAATGATGCTTCAACAGATTGGGATATTAGTTCATTACCTGCAATGCAGTGAAAGATTACTCAGTTTGTTGAGGACTTGCTATTTTGAATTTTTATGCTTTCTAATTCAATTTGATTTTTAATTTTAGGCGTTAGCTTCTATATCAGAATCAAATCAAGAGGTGTTAGTTTATTAATAACTGGAAACAATTACGTGGTTATAATGATGAGCCATGATTTTGATCTCCCTATCTCCATGTGTAGAGATGTTGGATTATTAGTGCTGGTTTATTGCAGCTTGCATGGCATTATAGTTATCAGGTGCTTTGGATTTTCTCACACAATTTACTTAGATTCAGTACAAAAGGCCAAGGACACGTTGGGTTATTTTTAATTATGACATTTAATTTTTTGAAGTATTAGCTAATTTAAGGCTTAACTTGATAGAAACATGTTCTCCTCTATTTGCTCTTACCTGTTTGATTAACTTAAATTATTAACATGCTTTCTTTTTCATCTTGGTTTTACTCTTCAACAATTTGTAGAGCAATCAATTTAGTAATCTGTAATCTTTATGAGTTTTTAAATACTAACTGTTTTCTGAATAACTTAAAATTACTCTCCATAATTAGTAATTTTTTTTTTAAAAATGTCATCTAATTTCTCCAACATATATTAATTAAGCTTTTTCAGCTTTCTATACTTTGTACATGATGCTCCTATTATTGTACAAGCTGCTCCTATTTTGCATGTCAACCTTTATTGTTCTTCTGTAGTTATGAGTTTAATTTGGTTTTACAATCTTGTCTGCACAGTCTGAGCTTTAGTAAGCGCTCGGTTCTTAGCTCCGTCTTCGATTTATAGCCCATGCACTCGCACTGCTTGGGTATTAATTTTGCTTTCCTATTTCTAGTTGCTTTTGTTGTTCTTTTATAGTTCTTTGAGTTTAATCTTGTGTTTGTCATTATTACTGCAGTGACATAGCTTCGCCACGCATCTCTGAGACCGTCACACAACTCCGGGCTGCCACACGGCTCTGTCTCCATCTCGTTCTCCGTCACACGCATACGCTCAGTCTCGTTTCGCTTACATCACACATTTTACGATATGCAATTTTTGTGCTTTGGTCCTTTTTTGCTTGCTTTGGTCCTTTTTGTGTTGTGGTAACTGGTTGTTGGATACTAAATTCATAGCTTTAAATAATCTTCATTGGCCTGAATATTGGAATTTGGTTTAACTTGACTTGTGTGGAAATTTTAAAGGCTTTGATCGTTTTTTAGTTGCTTTGGTCCTGATAAATAATGGATTGTACTGTTAAATAGAAATGGGATATGTTCATGTCTGTTTGCAAAATGAAGGACATTCGGTATAACAGTTAATTAGGTGGTAGCAGTAGGATATAAGTAGTGTTAAACTAGTTGATTCTAAACTGATTTCTAAATTGATAATTGAGACTGAAATTTACATTAAAAATTATGCATGATTATAATTTTTTTTTTACTATGTACTTCATGGGAGCTTTCATGTTATGCCTGCTTTTCTAATTTCATTATCTCATTGGGTTGGCTTTGGAAGCAGGGTGGTGTGGCTTTAGTGTGTTATCTTGGGTCATGGAGTTTGTTTTGGAGGCTGATGTCTATTTCCATTCAAGAATCAAAATCCAACCTGTTGAAGTTAGATATATAACAATTATTATCCACTTTATCAAACATTATTTATTTTGTGTAAATATATCTCAAAAAATAACGTAATCAAAATTTTAGTTATTAATTTACATTATTGACTATTTGGAAAAATATTAAAATATTAAATATTTTATTCTTCAATTATAATATGAATATATAATTATTAGGCTCTCTGTTTGTTTTAAGTTTTAAATATAAAAAAAAATTCTTACAAAAAATATAAAATATTACCCCCCATATAATTATTTATTCGCATTGCACGGGTCAAATGTCTAGTTATTATATGATTTCAATAATGTTACTGTACCTTCTTTTATTGTTCTGTCTGTCTCTTTTTCCGAAAAATATAACAAATGTAATGAAGAAATATATAACTTAATGATAGGAATATTATCATTGAAATGATTGGTAGAAAAATTGTTGCCAGAATATAGCCTAAGAAGTTAATTCATATTTTTCATTTGACACGGGCAGGTTTGAATTCAAAGGTTGGTGGGAGAGAAGAGGGTGACATATTGAGTGGTTTAAGCAGCAAGGCCTCCGCCGCGCCACCTCATCTGCCACCACCACTTGTGCCTCTACCACTACTATACGATCGAGGTATGCACTCTAACGAAATGTCGGTTTACTCATTGGGTGAAAAAGGGTCGTCTGAGAGACCCCCACACCGACATATTTATTTGATTTCCTTCATAGTATGAGTTTTGATTTTAATTTGATTATGAGTGATCGCTAGTTTGGTTTGACGGCATAGTTAGTACTATGACCTGATGCGCTTGTTTGGTTTGGTCCCTAAATATATGGGAAGTTATCACATTCTGGTTGTATCAATTTGGTTCCTAGTAGACCAAATTTGTAATGTTAATCTGAGGACTAAATTAACGCATGAAATCTTTGATATAACCAATGGAAAACCGCACTATATCCTTTATAGATAGTATTCCTTCCTCATACTTTTGCTCACTCGTGTTGTGGACCCCTTTTTTAGTTTCACTTTCCATTCTAAGGCAGTACTGCTAAACATTCCATTTGAGTTCCTCTGCCACACAACTTCTCTTTGTAAATCAAAAAAAAAAAGATGTACACTTTTCCCCCCTTGCAACTATCCTTGAATTAGACAAATTTCTGCATATAAATTAAAATTTTGTGAATTGAAATTTTCATTCTTCCTTTGGCACAAACAATGTAAGTCTGGTCCTCTAGAATCCTTAGGAGGCGGGACCTGTGATTAAAAGGGAAATTAAAGCAAGAATTGTACTTGCTTCTATACTCATATTTGGTTAAAGTCAAGATTACAAAGCATATAAATAGGACCACTTGCCCTTTTTTTGATAGATACAAATTTAGATTAGGGGAAGCACATCCCATGCAAGGCCAGGGAAAACCACTAGCCTCAGCTAGGTTTGTGATGAAATTTAGATTAGGGGAAGCACATACCCTGTTGTCTATGACCACTTGCCTTGCCCTTCACTAGTACTGCCTTGGTTAATGTAGTAGATTCTGGTGTTAGGCTAGTTTTTTAACTCACTCACTCACTTACTCATTATATGCATGCTTATGAAGATATAGAACAATGAATTTAGACCTAAATATTATACTATCTAACTGCAGAAACAGAAAATGATTGCTTTTTGGCCAATTAATGGATTAGGATGTATGGTAGATGTGGCCATATAGGAGCTCTAATTGCATGGCATATACCAAGCCAAACCACTATGAAAACAAAATTTGTTAAAAGGATTTATGCTTCCCTTACCACTTCTGCTTGTTTAATTCTATCCTTTAAGAGGATGTCAACTTTCAACATGTTACTTTTTAATTATTGATGAAATGGAAGTTTGATTATTGTTATTAGTATCGGAGAAAAGCCTTAGCTTCCCGTTTGAGGTTCAATATATTATTGAGTGCGTGTACTCTTTTAGATACCATGTGTTCATTGTATATTGAACCTTGAATTGTCCAAGTCGGACAGTTTGAGAAAAAACTTTTTCTTTACTTGTATAATAGTTGTTGCTTGATTCTCGTATCTTGATATTTGATGAAATTTCGGTTAGATTCATTTCCTTTTGTTCTCTGGGTGCATACTTGATTGCCTTGTTCCTAACTGCGATCATTTTGTGTACTCAGAGACCAATGGGAAATGCTGCCGAAATTTTGTCAAGTATAAGATATGAGAATTAAGGAATGACTATTATACGAGTTCTGAAAAAGTTTTTCCTCGAATGGGATAGGGTCATACCATTTAAAGAAAGAGAGCGGTTGTAAGAATGTCGTGCTGCTGAAATTGTCATTTTTTTTGACATGCAGAAGATGGAATTTTTTCCTTCGAATCGTAGTTGGATGTACAATAGGTTGTATCCGGGAAGAGGGGGTTTGAAACAATCTTTTTGCGATGGGATTGATCACTTCGTTCAAGTCGCAATGGCACACGAAGATTTCGAAATTAATGGAGGGATTAGATGTCCGTGCCTTAAATGCGATTGCAGAAAGATCAAGAGCCCAGGTGAGGTCATGCTGCACCTGCAGAGAGTTGGATTTATGTCTAATTACTGGATTTGGACTAGACATGGTGAAGAGTTACCTTGGGTTGAATTAGGGGTTGGCGATAATTGTACAGGTGCTTCAAGCAATTGCGTAGATACGGGATATGGTGAGCAGATTGAATTGATGCAAGATATGGTTTGTGATGCCTTGGGGGTCAACGTATCATTCGAGGAGCCACAGTATGATGACACAGATGAACTTCCAAATGAGACTGCACAAAGATTTTATAATCTCTTGTTAGAAACAAATAAGCCGTTGTTTAAAGGGTCTGCCGACTCTAAGTTATCAATGTGTGTGAGACTTTTAGCTCTCAAGTCCAACTGTGGTGCTACGGATGTGTGCTTGGATCTCGTAACGAAGATGATGTTGGACTCGTCACCTATCAGAGATGGTTTGCCAAAAAGTTATTACGAGGCTAAAAGCTTAGTGTCCAAATTGGGGTTGGAATCTAAAAGGATTGATTGTTGTGTGAGAGGGTGTATGTTATATTACGACAATGAATTTGGTAAAAACGATAGCACGCTGGTTGAATGTAAATTTTGTGGTGAGCCAAGGTATATGTCACATACTGATAATGGGAAGGGTAGACAAAAACCAGTTCCACGGAAGGCAATGTTTTATTTGCCAATTATTCCAAGGCTGCAGAGAATGTTTGCGTCAACACAGACTGCAGACAAAATGACTTGGCACTATGAGAATAAAAGCACTTTAGGTATGTTGCGACATCCATGTGATGGTGAAGCTTGGAAGCACTTTGATCGTGTGAATCCCGAATTTACAGCAGATCCACGTAATGTACGACTTGGCTTATGCTCTGATGGTTTTACCCCATATGTTCAATCAACGGCGAAACCTTATTCTTGCTGGCCAGTTATTGTTACCCCATACAATCTTCCTCCTGATATGTGCATGTCTAAGCCCTATATGTTCTTGACTTGTATTATACCGGGTCCAGATAAACCAACAGATGGTATTGACATCTACTTACAGCCTCTCATTGACGATCTCAAAAGGTTGTGGAATGGCATTATGACTTATGATATTGCACGAAAGAAGAACTTTACAATGAGGGCAGCTCTTATGTGGACCATTAATGACTTCCCTGTATATGGCATGTTGTCTGGTTGGGGTACTCATGGTAAAATGGCATGTCCCCATTGCATGGAGCATACAAAGGCCTTTACCTTGAAATTTGGGGGGAAGAGTTCTTGGTTTGACTCATATCGCAGGTTTTTACCAGCAGATCATCCATTTAGACGGAATAAGAACGCCTTCAAGAAGGGGGAAGTTGAATTAGATGGCCCGCCCCCGAGGTTGACATCCGAATGTATTTTTACCAGAGTTATGGATCTCGCCAAAAATCATGATTTTGGTGAATTGGATCGATTTGAAGGATATGGACAATGGCACAATTGGACTAAAAGAAGTATTTTTGGGATTTACCGTATTGGAAAGATAATTTATTGAGACACAACCTTGATGTTATGCACATTGAGAAGAACTTTTTGACAATGTTTTTCTCATTGATGAACGTTAGAGGAAGAACGAAAGACAATGATAAGGCCAGATCGACTTACCACTTTATCAGAAGCGAAAGGACTTGCATTTGACTTCGGTCGAATGGGAAAACCTCAAACCCAAAGCCTCGTTACTCTTTAACTGTTGAGAAGCTAGGTCACCGGTGGATAAAAGAACTTCGATCACAGATTTGCTATTCTTCTAATTTGGCAAGATGTGTCGATGTGAACAAAGGAACAATGATTAGGATGAAAAGCCATGATTGTCATGTATTCATGGAGTGTTTACTTCTATTGCATTTAGTTCTCACAGTCAAATATTTTAAATCCACTTACGTAACTCAACCAATTTTTTAAAGATTTGTGTTACGCAACATTGAGAGGATGATCTTATCAAGATGGAGCAGAACATACCGGTCATTCTTTGTAAGTTGGAGAGAATATTTCCCCTGGTTTCTTTGACTCTATGGAACATCTCCCGGTGCATCTTGCACATGAAGCTAGGCTTGGTGGGCGTGTTCAATACAGATGGATGTATCCATTCGAAAGGTAATATAATCAAATATTCTTTAAAATAATTATTCACCGCCTCGGGTTAAATGTTGAAATGTTGATCACCAACCTTGTTATTCTCAGAGATTTATGGGTGACTCAAAGCGGCTCGGTGAAAAATAAGGCCAGGGTCAAGGATCTATTTGTGCAACTTACTTACACCGTGAGACAATTCATTTCTGTTCCCATTATTTTACAAACTTCATGCTGACACCAACAAATAATAGGAATGAAATAGAAATTGAAAGTGAAAGACACCCGCTGGCCTTATCAGTGTTTTGCCTTCCCGGTCGTCATGCTGGAAAGGAGCTGAAGCCCTGGTTAACGGGAGAAGATTGGAAGTCAGCACACATTCACGTGTTGATCAACTGTGCCGAAGTATCACCATATCTTACGTATGTATCATTTTGACCACTTTCAATTTCTTTAGTCCACAACTATTCATGATCATTTGTTTGATAATGACTTGTTCAGGGCATTCTTGTTAACTAAGCCCACAAGCGAACAAGACTCTTCTGCCTATATTCATGAATATTTTTCAACGTGGTTTATGAGCCAGGTATGTATTTTTAGTCCTATTTCAACTATTTGTTGTTTGAAAATACAAAAGATTGTTTGCAAAAAGGAACCATAAATCACTTGTGCATGTGTATACAGCAGTGTATAAGCGAGTCGAATCGCCATAATCGAACACTTGAGAAATTTATCTCATGGTCCTAAATCACGTGTAAAAGAATGGCACACGTATTTAGAACGATTTACAAATTTCAAACCCAGTAAAAACAGAGGGGAAAAAAGCTTAACAGCGGAGTTTATGTAAAAGGTGCCACAGATGGAGGTGAAGACGACTTCTACGGCGTGATTCAACATATATATGAGTCAATTTGGCGTACAATACTTTAGACTATACTAAAAGAATAGTGCTATTTTATTGTAATTGGTTTGATCCACAAGTAGAGGCATAAGAATGGATCGCAAATATAATATTGTTGACATATGCATGAAGCAGTAAGATACCAAATGTTTGATCCGCTTATCATGGCACAACATGTAAGGCAGTGTATTATGTCCCTTATCCACAACTCAAGCGGACAAACAAGGTTGGTGTGTTGCAATAAAGACAAAACCAAGGGGTCGCATTGAAGCGAGATGATCCACAGTAAGAAGTGGCTTATCAAGTGGATGAGATGTCTCATGTCAACGCAGTAAACGAAGTTGAACCCATTTCTCGACTACGTGACGATCCAATCACATATGAAGATGTAAATGGAGATGAGGAATTAAATGAAGAAGTGGCAGAACCATCAAGATCTGAAGACGATGCCGAAGCAGAGTGGGCAGAATGGGCAAAATAAATTTGTTTAACTTTTTACAATTAGAGAATTTAATGTCTAACAACATATTTTATTTTGTCAGTTATTTTCATATAACTTATTTATTTTTTGGAATTCATTTTTAATATTGTTATGTTTAAATATAATATTTCATGACTGTTATTATTGAATTGCTCTATAGACATATATGGCATCAGGAGGTTCAGGCTCCGACCCCCCCTCTCGACCACCCAGTAGTGGTCAACGGAAGGGGAAGGGCATCACTGTCGACCCCCCTCGTCGTCGGAGGCCGAAAATTATTAGGATTGATGATGTTGGCTATGCGATGTTGTCATCCACACAGCGTCCGCATACATCTACGCCTACACAGGCTCCAGCGAGTTCGGCCCCTACGCAGCCTACGTCACATTCGGCACCTACACAAAGATGCGGGACCTTCTCGTGATCGACACCCATTTACATGATGCCCACCCCAGGGTTCCGGCAGACACTTGCCGCTTCTTCCTCTCATTTTGTGTTTGAGACGCGTGCGACACTCATGTGTTCGATCGTGAGTATAGTGCGGGCCAGGCACTGATCGACCGGGGTTGGCAGACGAGGAGGTCGAAAGCGAAGCAGGATGAGCGGAGGTCGTTGATGATATTGAGATCTTGCATGATGACCGAAGTTGCTATCAGGCCACCGGTAGAGAGTGAGTATGTAGGTTGAATACACATTTTTACCCCTTATCTTTTTAGTTTTCAATTTAGTCCCTTATCTTTTTTAGTTTTCATTTAAGTCCCTTAAACTTCAAAAATCACATCAATTTCATCTTTCTGCTTAATTATTCATTTTTCTTAGGCGAATCACCATCTCGACACGTGGCGTAAAAATAAAATAAAACAAAGCGCCACGTGTAAGATGGTATTTCGTCTAAGACAAAAAAAGAATAATTAAAAAGAAAGGACGAAATTGAAGTAATTTTTGTAACTTAATGGACTTAAATGAAAACTAAAAAAAAAAGATAAGGGACGAAAATTACAATTTAACCTATATTTTTTTAACTTGTTTGGTATGTTGTTATTGTTTAGGTTCCTTCCGTCAAAGCCAGCTGCGAAGGCTATCACAGAAGTAATTGAGCAAAATTACCACAGCTATTGGCCCACCTGGGGGACGCTGACGGTGGATGAGCGGAGGCACATGTTCAATTCTTTCAGAGTAAGTTGTTTATTTTTTTTGTTGCGTATTATTTTTTTATTTCATGAATTTCAATTATTTTTAATAACGTATTATATTCATACAGGAGAGGGTTTCTTGGAAGGAAGAGCAGGAGGAGCAGATCAAGAAGAACTTCCATATGAAGGCTTCCCATCGCCTATCTGATATGCTTAGAGATGCCCGCCTCAATGGGCAGCTCACTTGGATAGGAGATGAGCTCCGCAAGAAATGCGCTGCTTTGGAACTCCCCTGAGTTCAAGCCGGTAAGCGAGAAGGCGAAGAAGAATAGAGCCTCTGAAAAGGGTGGGAGCTTGCATACTAGAGGTTCGGTCAGTCAGGCGCAGTACGTAGCTCGACTTGTACATTTTATATTACTATTATTATTATTATTATTATTATTATTATTATTATTATTATTATTATTATTATTATTTAGTTAAGCTTTTTTTATTAAATAATTACAGTCTCAGCGGTTGAAAAGGGAGGTTTAGTTGCACGAGCTCCATCGTGCAACTCATATTAGGAAAGGTACCAGTGATTTTGTAGATGAGCGGTCGAGGCAGACCCAGGTAATTATAAAACATAATGAATAGTTTTTTAACAATGTTTATATTGTTTTATTACAATAAAAATTGACTAATTTGTTTATGTTTGACAGGAGGAGTTTAAGGCGAGGATGTCTCTGGTTAGATCTCAAACATCGTCATGTTCCCCGTCTCAGAGCCCAGAGGATCCAGCTGCATCGCTGATGGTTTGGGCAGATATTGTTGGCGGCAAGAAGAAGGGTCGCCTATACGGTGCTGGCGACCTTGCCAGCAACTACAAGAAAAGGGCTCGCTGCCTCTCCATTGGAGAGTCGTCCAACAGTGGTGCTGCCGCGAATGAGCGGGAGATAGCAGAGTTAAAGCGGGCTTTGGCCAAGCAGCAGCGGTTGGCGGCCGAGCAGCAACGGATCGCGGCCCAACAGCAGGAGGAGGCCCGCCGGGATCTGTACCATTTGCTAGCTCGCGAGCCGCCTCCTCCACCGCCTCCGCCTCCGCCTCATAGTACTAGTGATCATGTCGATGATGCATATGGTGATCATGATCAGGACTATCAGGACTATTAGTTATGTTTGTATCGATATTTTTTTATATTTCCGGATATCTTTTTATTATCGCTTTGTTAAATCAAATTTTTATTTATTTGTTACATTTCTTTTTTTTAATTTGTTTTATAGTTTACATTATCGCATTGCATTTTTAAATACATGAATAAATTAATAATTAAATGTAATAACTAGTAATCGTTAATTAAATAGATAAATAAATTAAATTGATTACAAAAATTAAAATTAAATAATTTAAAAAATTAAATAATTTTTTTAATAAAAATTTAAACAATTTTCAATTCAAAAAAAATTAAAGTTCGGCTTTACCGACGGTCATGGCCGTCGGAAATGTCAATTGTTGTAGACTCGGCATTACCGACGGGTTAAAGCCGTCGGAACATACCGAACGATTATACCGACGGGTTAAAGCCGTCGGAAATTACCGAACGATTATACCGACGGGACAGAGCCGTCGGTACGCATTTGCGACGCGCGTTTTACCGACGGGTATTAGCCCGTCGGTAATCAGTCGGAATCTTTGGATTACCGACGGCAAAAAGCCGTCGGTAATCCCATGATGTTGTCTATGTTAATTTTTGGGCCCAAACAACCAGGAAATGATATAGACATATTCTTGGCACCTTTAATTGAAGACTTGAAGCAAATGTGGGAGACGTGTATAAATGTGTACGATGGGTATAGAGAAGAAAGTTTCACCTTGAGGACTATGATCTTCGGCACAATTAATGATTTTCTGGCATATGGTAATTTGTCTGGATACAGTACCAAAGGCCAGTGTGCATGCCCTATATGCGAAGATGGTACTGATTGGATGCGATTGGAACATGGTAAGAAGAACGTCTTCCTTGAGCATCGTAGGTTTTTGCCTCAAAACCATCATTATCAGTCGTGGAGGAAAGCATTTAATGGGAATACTGAAGAACATAGAGCTCATTAGCCTTTGATGGGTGCACAGCTATTTGAAAAGGTAAAAGATTTGAGTATTGAATTTGGGAAACCTTTTGCGGGAGAGCTTGTCACACGAGGTTGGAAGAAAAGGTCGATTTTTTTTGAGTTGCCATATTGGAAGTCATTGTACGTAAGACATTTCATTGATGTGATGCATGTTGAAAAAAAATATCTTTGATAGTGTCATTGGTACCTTAGTCAATGTGCCCGGGAAGACTAAAGATGGCATCAATGCAAGGCGGGACTTGGTTAGTATGGGATTGAGGCGAGAATTGGGACCAGTAAAGAAGGGAAAACTACGTACGTATCTACCTCCAGCCGCTCATACTTTGTCTAGAAAAGAGAAAACGGTTCTTTGTAAGTTTCTTCATGGAGTTAAGGTTCCAGAGGGATACTCTTCAAACAATATAAACCTTGTATCAATGAGAGATCTCAAGTTAAAGGGTCTAAAGTCCCATGATTGCCATGTTCTTATGGAGAATTTGCTACCCATTGGTATACGATCGATTTTGCCCATCAAAGTGCAGAAGACCTTAACTAAACTTTGTTTCTTCTTCAAGGCAATCTGCAGCAGAGTGATTGACCCAGGAAAGTTGCCAGCATTACAAACAGAAATTGCTTTGATTTTGTGTGAGCTTGAGATGCATTTCTCACCTTCATTCTTTGACATAATGATTCTTCTGACAGTTCATCTGGTTAGCACTACAAGAAAAAAGGACATCAGTAGTGGTTAATCTGCGGCGGTTGGGAGCGACGACAGTTGCAACAGCGGTTCTCTGTAACTGCCTTTAGATGCTTGTAATTTGCAGTGGTTCATGGCTTCTTGCGGCGGGTGATTAAAATTTTGGCCACTTTAACTTCCCTCCCGACTCTCCCTCTCCCCGATACCATAATATGTGCTCCCCAACTTCAGTTCACTTCTCATTGCGATGCGTCTCCTCTATATCTCTCTCTCTCGTTCGTCTTCTCTGCTTCTTTCATTTCCCCGATATCCTCGCCGCCGCTGTCGCGATACTGTGGTCCTCTTTCTCCTGGGTGGTGATCTTCTTCGGTGAACTAGTGTTTGATCACAACGTAGCAAGCAAGATTTCAACAGATCTGTGATGGATCTTCGCAAATCTAACGCTTTCCCACCACAACCCCTTGCAACACCCAATGCTTCAGGTATATTTTGGTTCGATCTGTGTGCGTTGAATCAACAGGGTTAGCCGTCTTGGTTGATGGCCGTTGTCGGAGAAGCAATCGGCGATTGGACTCCTCGTCGCGCCAACACATTCGAGAAGCTTGCTAAGGTGCTTCGATGCTTCGCTTAACTCCATTTCCAAAACTGATTTATTATTTTTTTTTTGAATTTATTAAAAGCATAACTATAAAATTTTAAAAAAGGATCTTTTTGAACCACTGGTGTTTTCTGTGTTGTTGTTGTTGTTGTTGTTGTTCAGAGAGCGTGAAGATTGTGGCTTTGAAGAAAGTTAGATTTGATAATTTGGAGCCATAGAGCGTGAAGTTCATGGTAAGAGAGATACTTGTTTTGAGGAAGCTTGATCACCCCAATGCTGTAAAGCTTGAGGGCGTGGTTACTTCTAGAATGTCATGCAATCTTTACTTGGTATTTGAGTATATGGAACATGATCTTGCAAGGCTTGCAACAGGACAAAGTGTTAAGTTCATAGAACCTCCGGAATTTGCGCCTTGAACCTTAATCTTTGTGGACTTGTTTCATTGTTCTTGTGAATTGGATGTTTTTAATGTGGATGGTTTTAGTGCATTTTGTAGTCAATATGATTGGAATAGGGAGGGTTATGTGCTTCTTCAGTTTGCGCCTGCAGTTGGTACGTGCCAATATGATTGGAATAGGAAACAGGTCAGTTACGCGCCAACATAACCATATATGTACTATCTGATTAGAATTGGAATTTGATGTTGTGGAATTCAGGTCGAATTTGAACTGTTGGGAGTGTTATTCTTAGTGTATATAAGTGTTTTTCCAATAAAACTTTAGTGAGTTTGGTGTTTTGAGATTTTTGCAAGTTTTGGTATGATTCTGTTGGTGTTAGACGGATGGTCTTGTAGTTTAAAATGTGAGGTCATGGTCTGGTTTACTTGAATGCGGGTGTTCTCGTTATCGGTGGATGAAATGTGAAACGATTTGCATGCAGGTATTATAATGCTTTTATGCAACTGTTTTAGAATGAACAGGGAGATGAAGTTGATTTTTAAACTACTGTTGGGGATTCTTTTCAGGGTGTGGCCAAATGGTCATTTATTAATGAGAAGAAATTGCTTGCTGCCACAAGGAAGCTTGAAGAGACATTAACGGTAAGTTTATTTTGTGTGCGCGCATGTGTGTACATGGAAGGGGAGGGTGTTGTTATATGGCTTATAATAATTGGCAGTCCATAATTTGTTGGCCTTCAAATTTATCAAAGAATAACTGTAAAAAGTAAGCTTGGCGGTTCTTCTTGAGTCCACCAGGAACATTTTAATGTTTAAGATAATGCAGAACCTAATAATGCTGACAAATCAAAGTTGTTTCTCTCCAGTGATTATTTATTTATTTTACAATGACTCGTGAAATATGATAAGAGTTGCATTAAGGTGTGCCCAGAACCTAGCAGGAGGAATGCAGCTGCAACTCTTGAAGTAGGAATTGTTGAATGCTGATTAGCTGTAGCCATTTTAAAACAGATAGATTTGTTAAGTATTAATAATCCTCTATTGTATGTTTGCTACCAATTACTGGAAGATTTTTACTTTAGATCTTTTTAAACCTTCAATAGATGTTTCAAATGAATATAGGTAACTGTGAGACACATTAAAGAGTTGTTCATGTTTAACAGCAAAAGACTTCATGAAAGCAACTGATTCTTAGTTTTCTAATCTTTAGTGCTCAATTTCTGTTTTCTTATATGCAGGAGGAAGAACAAGCCTTGCAGATATTGGACAAAGAAGGTAAGTGTTTCTTGCTTGCAGCAGCATCAGGCGGTAATATTTTGAGCTTGTTAGAAATTCATTAAGTTGTATTGAGTTGAATTGCTTTCTTGTATAGTAGTACAAATTTATAATGCGCAATGTTAAACTGCTTTTCAATAGTTGAATATCATTAGTTTTTCATGTCATTGGGGATTTGAAACCTGATTCTTTAGTCTTGGTAACAGAGGTTTGGGTACCATACAGAGGTACTTTGTTTTTTTTTAAATAATCCCCTTCCTTGATGCTCTTTATTTATTGGTTGATTGTAGGGTATTGTTGGGGAGCATGTCCAACTATGCAACAATTGTGATATGCTACTATGTAACAATTGTGAAAGACTCCTCCTACCTTTTGATATGATGTTGTGTTTGGTTGGCCATAACAAATGGGTGTTCCATCTTCTCTAATTATCATATTATTTTCCCTTTGTTCTTACTTATTACATCTACTTAGTTGTGGGCTACTTCATCATTAAGTATTTGTCAAGTTCTATGTATAGTTTTAAGTGTCTGTTTTTAGTTTTTAATTGCTTGAACCTTGTGCTATGGCCAAATATGTGCTTATATGTAAGCTTTGTGCTGAATCAGTTTCAAACTTACCTTCGCACATTATCCAGATGCTTGAAGTATTTTATATTTGACTCTCATTATTTTGAGCTTTGTGTTATATTGTTATATTAAAAAAAATAAGAATTAATTGACTCTCATTATTTGGTTAGTTTATTATTGTTTTTTTATATATTTTTAGAGGTCTTGATAATTTAGTAACTAAAATTTAATCAGCAACCAATAATTTTTTTTGACTCTTTGCGGCGGTTTAAAACCGCCCCTATATTTTTTTATTTTTTTGTTACATTGCGGCGGTTGACAACCGCCCCAATATTTTTTTATTTTTTTTTATTTTTGAAACATTGCAGCGGTTCTAAACCGCTGCTAATAGCCTCAGGAAACCTACGGCAATTATTCCAGCGATTAGTTATAACCACCGCGAAATGACATCCCGACACTGATAACTGAGGTGGTTGCTAAACCGCCGGCAGGGGTATTTCGCAGCGGTTAGAACCGCCGCAGAACGCCTTCAGAACCGCCGCAGTTTGCCATAATCGTTGTAGTGTAGGGAGACACAATTGTGTAGACTAGCTTACATGAGATGGAAGTACCCGTTTGAGCGTTACATGAAGATATTAAAAGGGTTTGTGAGAAATCGATCACTGCCAGAGGGTTGTATTATTAAGCGGTACACAGTCGAAGAAGCTGTTTAATTCTGTTCCGTGATAAGTTAGAATTTATCTAGTTTTTTACCTTGCTTTAATATGTTTTATTAGTGGTTTATCTTTATTTATGTTTTATTTTTCTTACCTTTTGGTTTATATTTTGATTTGTAGGAAAAGGAGTTGAAGAGTTGATGAATTTGATGCAAAAAGAGAGGATTACGGCCCCCCAGTGTTGAAGAACATGGCCATAATTCGTGGAAGCAGTTGGAAGGTCAAGTGAAGAAACAGAGAGAATTACGGCCCCCCAGTGTTTTCCAACATGGCGTAGACTGTGGTTACGTGTTGAAAAGTCACAATTTGAAGATTATGGCCCCAGGTGTTGCGCATTACGGCCATGTTTATGGCGGAATTTTATGTACTCAACTTAAGTCTTTGAAGCTGTTGGCTTGATTTTAGAGAGGTCTTAAAGGGGATATAATGACACTTGATTGGGGTAGAATTAGGCTATAAATGGAGGCTTTGAGCACGAAATTGCATCATCTCCCTCTCCATTTTTCTTAGCTAAACTTGTGTTCTTTTGTGTTTTCTTCATGTATGTTCAAGCAACTTTTCTATGGCTTTAAGTTTTGAATGAATTTCAGTTTCTATTACCTTCTAATCTTCATCTTTTACTTATTCAAGTTCTGAATGTTTAATTTACATTGTCTTATTTACATTCCAATCATGTGTGAGTAGTTTCTTTTATCTTGGGATTGATTATATTCCAATGATGAATTATTGTTAAGTCTAATTTTCTTTCCTTAGATGTTATGAGCATTGTTCCATTCTTAATTTAATCTTGAATTTTACTTTCTCTGCAATCATAACTAATATGATTGTATGAATCCTAAATATCTTATTAAGCCTTTGAAAGGTGAAAATTCGATATTGGAATTACAAGATTAAACAAGGGGATCAATTCATGAAAATAGAATTGGTTTTTCTTGAGGCTTAGAAATAATTGTTCTTAATGAGTTTTATCATTCCTTCTACCATGAAAATAGGTAGATTCTATGTTTGAAACATTTTATTGTACTTTGAAAGAAGATAATAATCACATTTGATTATTTGGCCTTTAAGAATCCATTGCTCATACTCAAAGGAAAGTGACAATGAATTAGCTTAAAAGAAATTTTCATTGGAAGAACATCAATCCCAAGAGCCTTTTATTTTCTAAATTCAACTCATTTTATTTTCCAGCAACAACAATACCATTCTAATTTATTCCTTTAGCTAATCATCTTAGTGAGAGAAATTGGTACTCAATTCTAAGTCCTTGTGGGAACGATATTTTACTACGCGATAAAACCGTGCACTTGCGGGCCTATCAAGTTTTTGGCGCCGTTGCCGGGGACTTATGCTATTGATATTGATTTCCTTTCACTATTCCGGTTAGACTAATTTTTTTTCCTGTTATTATTTTCCTTGTCATTTGCACCATATGATGAATAAGCATGTATTTATATTCTCTAAGGAAGAATGGGAATCATTTTTGTCATCTTTGCCACCACCACCACCGTGCTTACTAGTGATATCCAAAGAGCCTCACGAAACACAATTTGAGAAAAATATTATTGCAGGGATAGATCAAAATGATGATGAAATGGTAGTGGAAGGTGGGTCACAAGAAAAAGAACAAGAAATGGAGAGAAAAGAAGCACTGTTTTCTACAAATCCTTGGGAAAGAACAAGTGACAGGGCAACTCATGTGGAAAACACTTACCTCACCATGCTAACTAAGAATTGTCAAAACTTTGAAATTGATAAGTATATTGGTTTACATGCATCTGTGGATGCTGCAAAGTTAGCCTATTCATCTCGTTTCTCACTTTTCTTTGTAGAAATACCGTTTGATCCAGGAGGATTTGAGGGTAGACTTATATTGTGTCCGCGATTGTCATTCTTTAAGCAATGGGATCCGGGAATAAGCTTTCATTCTTCATGTGTCACTTGGCCTTTATCCTTCAAGAAATGGGACCCTAGTAAAAATTTATCAATTTTTATGCTTCTCCATATCCCAGAACAAGATGAAAAAAAAATGAGGACGCTACTGATGGTGGCCTCAAAAATTAGTGGAGTATTGTTTTACTTTGTTTTGTTTTGTTTTGTTTCTTTTAGTCCTGTGTTTTTTTCTTTTTGCTTTTGTTAGTGTTAGTTTTCTAGCTTTTATCTTTCTTCCCATGTGAAATCTTTGTTGTGAAAATTTTCTTGAATTGGCCTCTTTGGAAATCCTTATTTTTGTGGCACTACTTGGTTAATTAATTGGTATCCAATGAGCACAGTTGTGAATGTTGAAAGCTTTACTGCTTGTTGGGGCCACACACACACAACTTAGATGGGTTTTGGCATTAGGATAATTGGGAAGAACCTTACTTTGATATCTAATTATTGGTTCCCTTGGTGACACTCAATGCATATTGGTTACTGGAGAAATGTCTGTGTTGAGCTAGAAAAAAGAAAAAGAAAAAAAAAGAGTGGGGTTAGTTAAAAAGAAAAGAATAAATGCTGAAAAAAAAAAAGAATAGAAAAATTAGCTCAACACCCCTTTGAGGTCATAGGTTACTTGGGAAATACTCTTTGTACCCTTTTGAGACTGATTGGCTACTGGGAAACAAAGGCACTCCTTTGAGACCAAGTGTGGCAATTGCTTTGTTTGCATATGAGTGGAGGACCCAAGCAAAAGTGCTGGGAATTTAAGCTTAAAAATGAAAAGATCAGAATAATAATTTAGGTCTCACCCAATGTTCTGATGCCTTGAACCATCTGATAATGCTATGCACTAGGTTCCAATAAGTGGTGTGTTGAAATTGTGCAAATTGTGTCATTGGATATCATCAAAGAACTTTGATATGGTGTGGTTGAAACAAGGCATTTTCAAGTCTGGCCATTTGTTGGGATTTGCTTGAGGACAAGCAAAGATCTAAGCATGGGGGAGTTTGATAAGTTAGAATTTATCTAGTTTTTTACCTTGCTTTAATAGGTTTTATTAGTGGTTTATCTTTATTTATGTTTTATTTTTATTACCTATTGGTTTATATTTTGATTTGTAGGAAAAGGAGTTGAAGAGTTGATGAATTTGATGCAAAAAGAGAGGATTACGGCCCCCCAGTGTTGAAGAACATGGTCATAATTCGTGGGAAGCAGTTGGAAGGTCAAGTGAAGAAACAGAGAGAATTACGGCCACCCAGTGTTTTCCAACATGGCCGTAATTCGTGGTTACGTGAGCTGAAAAGTCACAGTTTGAAGATTATGGCCCCCCAGTGTTGCGCATTACGGCCATGTTTATGGCAGAATTTTGTAACAGCTCAACTTAAGTGCTGAAATTGTTGAGCAGTTTTAGAGAGGTCTTAAAGGGGATATAATGACACTTGATTGGGGTAGAATTAGGCTATAAATGGAGGCTTTCAGAGCACGAAATTGCATCATCTTCCTCTCCATTTTTCTTAGCTAAACTTGTGTTCTTTTGGGTTTTTCTTCATGTATGTTCAAGCAACTTTTCTATGGCTTTAAGTTTTGAATGAATTTCAGTTTCTATTACCTTCTAATCTTCATCTTTTACTTATTCAAGTTTTGAATGTTTAATTTACATTGTCTTATTTACATTCCAATCATGTGTGAGTAGTTTCTTTTATCTTGGGATTGATTATATTCCAATGATGAATTATTGTTAAGTCTAATTTTCTTTCCTTAGATGTTATGAGCATTGTTCCATTCTTAATTTAATCTTGAATTTTACTTTCTCTGCAATCATAACTAATATGATTGTATGAATCCTAAATATCTTATTAAGCACTAAAAGGTGAAAATTCGATATTGGAATTACAAGATTAAACAAGGGGATCAATTCATGAAAATAGAATTGGTTTTTCTTGAGGCTTAGAAATAATTGTTCTTAATGAGTTTTATCATTCCTTCTACCATGAAAATAGGTAGATTCTATGTTTGAAACATTTTATTGTACTTTGAAAGAAGACAATAATCACATTTGATTATTTGGCCTTTAAGAATCCATTGCTCATACTCAAAGGAAAGTGACAAGGAATTAGCTTAAAAGAAATTTTCATTGGAAGAACATCAATCCCAAGAGCCTTTTATTTTCTAAATTCAACTCATTTTATTTTTCAGCAACAACAATACCATTCTAATTTATTCCTT